>CM060928.1:85084026-89884026 GCA_030765085.1 Allium cepa
TATAAAATTTCATATTCTTGTTAAACACTGCCTTATAAGAATTCTTTGTTCTGTGATATTGTATATTACTCTGAATATTTTTAAGCCATCGTAATCTTGTTTTGTGCCTAGATCATACATGTAAAATCTACTACAAAAAAATGTTATCACTCAATTCTCGTATTGGTACTAGCCAAAATAATATTCTGGTCGCTCCTAACCAGCTTTATTCTCTGCACTAATAGATGATATTACCCGATATATCCTTCGTTGGTGTGGGTGTAGAGGTGGGGCATTTTAACAACTCTGCCAATCTCCTCTTCTTTATTTCGAATGTACACAATGAAACTTCAGACCTTTCTCTCATCTCATCCAAAGATACCAAGATCCTCTCTACTCCTTTAGAATTTCATAAAGAAATAATTCCCTTAACATAATAAATCCTAGAATAATTTTGCACTAACTAGTCTATACCCAAAATCACTTTGTACCTCTCGATGCCTAATAAAAATGAGCTACAAGAAAATAAATGGTCACCTAGAATGAACTATAGATCACTGCAACTTAACCCGAGAATGGTATACCTACCAATCGGATTAACCACATGCAAGAATGTAACTAACTCGATAACATCTAGCCCTAATATATCAACCATATCCTTAGATAAGAAAGAACATGTACCACTAGTATCAAACAAAACTACAGTTGAAAAATTAGAAATGGAAATCATACCTTCCAACATAACATTCTTGCCCTTCTTCTTGGTAGAAGACTCTTCTCTCGGTCCTTCCAAGGAAAACAATCTTGTTTTCTTTAGCTCCAGACAATACTTCTTTTCATGTCCTACAGTTATAGTACTTGACATTTTCCATTCCTTCCTGCTGCAGAAACCTCAATGCAGTTCCCTTCTATCAACAATTTTAGCAAGCAGCCTCTATGATATCTTTTCGGCCACTCCCCTCTTAGGTATATCCCTTCGGCCGCTGCCCTTTCTTCCCTTTCTGGTAAGGAGCAAACCTTTTCTTCGGTTTCGACTTGGCTTGACTTCGACACTTCTTTGAGCTTGGTACTAATATCCTATTTTCTTGCCATTCCGTGATAATCAATAGGAGAAGCTAGATGTGCCATCATCTGGTGATGCAAATCCCGCTTCGAACTCATGAAAAATTTCTCATTTTTCTTCAACGACGTGTTAATCAACTCTTGGGCATACTTCGCCAAGGCATAGAATTTTTGGATGTACGCTTCCATATAACGATCTCCCTACCAAGGAATGATGAACTCCCTCAACAACACACTTCTATGAGGTTTGAAAATGAACTGAGCCTCAAACCTCTCTATGTACTATTCATGTGATGACCATCCTACATCTCTGGCACCCAATATAACATGTACAGTGCGCTGTAATAGTTCTCGGGTGATGTAGACGATTGTCAAGGTTGTAAAATAACTAAAACATCGTATAATCACAAAACCTATTGTATATCTCGCAGCACATCGTATAAAATATAATAGTCACCACAAATATAACACAGGCGAGACAATAATAACCGAATCAACCATATAAATCAGAGTGCACAGATCCATACTGCCATACAAAATAAGTGATAAAGTTTATACAACTGATTATACTCAATATATATCTACCTCTAAATAGATAAAAGCACCGGAAATCTCCATAGTTCTGCACAACAGAATAGAAAGCAATAATAGCTAAACATAATAATACTTGAGGGTGCAAGCTCTTGCGCATCACCTGTTCAAGTCCATGTGCTCACCAGACCTGATATCCCTAATCTACTCATTTAAGAGTACCCAGAATAATATGAAGTAAAGCATAAAATCTCAAGTCAATCAACAATATGGTGTGAGCAGTAGAAAATATCAAATACTATAAAATCAATATACTAGGATGTAGGGTATGGAGAATCATATATGACCTCTTCCTGCATCAAAAGAGTTAGCACGTAACATATAATATATGTCATTCTATCATAGTCATCATGGGTGTACTATATGTCATGGTACTAAGGGGTGTTCAGATATCTACATCCATAATATCTACATTATGTAACATCCCTAGGGTGTTATGTAACTAAATAATACATGGCATCCATCATCCATCCTCACATTCACTCACTTAGTGTGTTGGATATATTAAACTTGCCTAAACAATAGCATTCAGGGACCAGACTACCCATTTGACTGTCATTGCCTTAGTTTCTCGATACTCGAATCCACATCACTCAATAGGTCAGGAACTAGACTACCCATCGCGATAGTCCAGAGTAAAACAAATCACCAATTTGAAGATAAACCCCATCATGACCCAAGTGGGTATTCCGACATACCCCTCTTTATGAGTACATGGGAAACCTCCGAGTATCATCGACCCATTTGCATACGTCATCTATATAAGAGTGCATCCTGCAACTGGTATTTAGGTCATCATATAATTCTCGTTTGAAGTCTTCAAGATTGGGATGATTCTAGATAATCATCAGTAGTAGTAGAATATCATTTTTGTCTCATAATCAACCTCTAATAGTTCCTTAAATCCAACCTGTAGCCTTATACTCTACAACCAAAAGTACTACCATTCTACCATCGAAGTCGTCACTTCCTATCGCCAAAGCACAAGTCATCAAAGTCCACAATTCGACATCGAGTTGCACTACTCGGTGTTGATCTAAGCCTCGGCCAAAAGTTGTCAAGCATTATAGTTAGCATAAACCCTAAGTAACCGTGACCAAGACCTAAAGCAAGCACATGCAAGGACAAATATTAGCACATCATCGCCTGGCATAAACACCAAAAAATCCTGAAGCAAGTGCTAACTTGAAGCAAGCATGTGAACAACCCTCGAGTAAACACAAGAATAACCCGAAGCAACATTGCTTCATCCTACCACTAAGCCTAACACCCTAGATCCATGAGTACCTTAATTCAAGCCTTCGATGATCCGACCCCACCGATCTATGGTCCACATACTTGACTCATCGATCCATGCTCCACCAAAAACAAGCCCACCGATCCATGGGACCAAACCAAGCCCGTTGATACAAAAATTTAAGCCATTTTGTGTTCCAAAGTGTAACTCCATGTGGACTCCTATGTCACCTGAAGTGAACTCGAAGCAAGTACTTATGTGACCAAAATGGAAACTCGAAGCAAGCTCTCTACCTATCCAACGCTTAAACATCATCGTCAACCCATGTTCTTTCACCTATAACTTGAGAAAATGAACTTTAAACGATTATAAATTTGAGATGTAGCCTTGTGAGGCATTTCTTATCACCCCACACAACTTGCAACAAATTTGGCCAATGTCACTTTCAAGGATCAACGATGAGTTATGACACCATTTCTATTTCTAAGTCGTCATTCAATCAGCGTTTTCAACCAAACAAACTACATACATTCATGTATTCAACATATCAATATATCCCAACAAGTAAACATTCACATACATCAAATTATAACTAAGGTCTAAGCGTGAGAAAATAGGGAAATCCAAAAGAACAAGCAAGATCGATAAGATCATATCTTCACCAAACTTTACCAAATCGTTTGAAGTTAACATATGTAATTAAATATCGTTTAAGACACATTTTAAGGCCCAAAAATATTTTTAAACATCATTTATAAGGATATAGTGACTAATTAGTAAGTAGGAAGTTCCAACCGCTCACCAAAATCCAAAGTAATCCAAAAGTAGATCCAATGTGTCTCCAACAGCAAATCCCCAAATCCAAGTGTTAATTTCCTATTAATGACAAGATTTAGCTAATTAAAGTAAGGTTTAGGGTGGTTTTAGGTTTAGGGAATATTAGTTGTGGCTTCTCTAATTATTTTAGGAAGTGTGATGACATGGATAAACCCATCGGCCCCCTATGAGTGCTAATCCCAATATGGGCTTTGGGCACAGCCACTAATCCCCATAATTACCCACTAAGCTATTCAAAATCAAGTGGAACTTCAAATAGTCATACTTTCTAAATGATAAGTCTAATTTTCTATTATGACTACTTTACGGAAGGTGAAACCATCATTTTGATCTAATGGAAGTGGTTTTAGACCCTAATTAGGCTTTTATCAGAAGTTGTAGGTCTTTTAGGAATTTATAAGTGCAAACCCTTCGACAAAAATTCAAAGGTTGGAAAATCTCACTAGTAGTCATATCTCAAAGTTAAAGGATCATACGGCCATTGATGTACACGTAAATGTGCATATTTTTACCACCATATTTATTCTATTTAAATTAAATAAATGATCATATTGGGTATTTTAACTTGTTTTAACCAAAATTCATATTAATTCCAAATTTTCACATATTCATCTTCATATAAGGGCAAAATGGCCATTTGTGCGCGTATATTAATTTGAAAGAATTTAATTGGAAATTTCTATAATATTTTGTAGGAATTTAGCTTCTCATATTAGTGGGTTCATGAAGAAACATGCATGCACAAAATGGATATAAAGGAATGAAGATGGAAATAATTCAAAGTGAAGATCATGGAGGACCCCACCTACCCACCTACCTTAATGTACAAAGTAAAGGCTAATGCACATGCTTTTGGACTTAATGGCTTCATGTACACTTAATGGGGGATTAAGACATGTTAATGATTACTTGGCCTCCACACTTTCTAAGGGGCATTTTGGGCATTCCCCAAAAAGTGAATTAGGGTTTTAAAACTTGTATATATACCCCTTGTGTTTTATGTAGCCAACCTCCTCTTAGTTAGTTAGTTTTAGTTTAGAAAATAAATCAAAACCTCTCTTTCTTTCCATGGCTACTTAGCCATTTCTTCTCTTATGTAATTCTTTTTTTTATGCAATGTTCATTTACTTTTATGTTGTAGTGTAGTTCTCTTTTCTTTTATGCAAGTTAATTAGTTAATCTTTTCATTTTGCTCTCTTTTTCCTCTTCATTTTGCTTTCATGTTATTAGCTACATTTGTTAATAAAATGAAAAATATGAGAAGCTAAACCCCTTCAATTTAGGGGTAATGAAGCTCTCTAATTAATGTAGCTTCAACATTTTGTCAATTCATGCTCTCTTTTTGTGCTTAATAATGATGATGGAAATGGTTTACTAGTTGTTTTTGCTTTGAATTTTGATAGCCTATATTGTTGACACCAAATAGGCTATGCTTAAACAATCACTAACACTAATTGCCTCTTCATCAAAATATGATTATGGCAAAAGAAAGTGATTTGAAATTAAAATTTGATGGTCTATGTAACTAATCAATAGTTAATAGGCCATACTTAAAATAGATTTCATTTTCATTTTCTTTGTCAAGTTTCATGAAAGTTAGTAAGTGTTTTAAGGGGTGTGTTATAGTTTGGTGGCTTATGTTGGCTAATCAATAGCTCAAATATGTCATACTTATGATAAACACATCAATTAAAACACTAATGACCATAAAAGAGAGATCATAATTTCATGTGTTGAACTACATGATCCAGAGAGTGGATTTATTCTCTAAATTTTCATTTAACTCTCATATTTGCATTTCTTTTCTTTTTGTTAGTTAGTTCATTTTCTTATTTTCTAGCTTAAACATACTCTCGACTTTAGTATAATTTGATTGAGTAGGAAATTTAAAATCATCAATTCCCTGCGGATCGACCCGTATTCGCCACGTGCTACATTCGTACACCGTGCGCTTGCGGTATAAATTTTATTTCAAAATTCGTTCGACGGTTTTCTAAACCGATAGAATTTCCGTCGACGAACGGCCATATATAAAAATAATATTAATATTTTACGATCCTTTGAGGCGTAAATTACAAATTATTACATTCTCCCCTCCCATTTTAGAAATTTAGCCTCTGAAATTCCAGACAAAATCAGTAAGGTTATGCCATATTCCAAACAATCATATCCAAGCGTAGGTAACCAACACACATCAAACATGCATACACAACAATGAATATCAATAGGTAACATTCAAGCCTATTATAGAAATGCAGGATACTACACTAAGGTGTACTTAGTGATATCACAAGTGAAAGTAAAAGTAATAAACAGAAAGGCTTACCAAGTAAAGAGCTCTGGATAAGTTTTCTTTATATCCTTCTCGGTCTCCCAGATGCAATCACCTTCACTTTCACTTTCACTCCACCGAGCCTTTTATCAACTTTATCGTCTTTCTCCTGAGCTGCTTCATATCACACCCAATAATATGAATAAGCTTATGAGTTCTTGAAGCTTCTAGTTCACTCTCGGTATCATCTAATTGATCTAATGTGATAGTCATGTCTGAGTCATACACAAACTTGCGCAAGTGAGAAATGTGGAACATATTGTGCACTCCTACCATTCTTTGAGGTAAGTTGACTCTATAAGCTAGGCTCCTAATCCTCTTTAGTATTAGATAAGGACCTACAAATCTTGGTGCCAACTTCCTATTACTACCGAACCTAATTACATTCTTCGATGGAGAAATCTTGACAAACACATATCATCGATAGAGAACTCTAGGCCATGTCTTCTCCTATCAACGTAGCTCTTATGTCTATCATGAGCGGCGAAATATCCCTAATCATATCGGGCCCAAGTGTTAGTTTTTTACCCGCTTCCCAACAACATGAAGGAGTGTTGCACATTCAACCATACAATGCTTTGAATGGTTCCATAGCATTGTTGGACCGATAACCATTAAATGTATGCGAATCCAACAAGACGTAAGTGATCATCCCACCAGCCTCCAAAGTCAAGTATGCGAGCCATAAGAGATACTCTAAGATATAATTCACTCTCTCACTTTAGCTGTCAGTTTGAGAGTGATAAGTTGTATTCATATGCAGCTCTGTCCCCAGTGCCTCTTGTAAGCTCTTCCAAAACCCACTAGCAAACAACGGTTCTCGATCACTCACAATGCTCTTCGACGCACCATGGAATTTCACGGTCCACTTCACATACAACTTGATCGATTCAGATGCCTTTCTATTGGACTTAATAGGTATAAATCTAGCGCTCTTCTCAATCTATCAACTATGACCCGAAGTTGCTATACCTTCCTCTGGTCCTCGACAATCCATCGCTAAAGTTCATCAATATCTACTCCCATTTCCACTCGAAAACAAATAATCTCTCATCCTTACAGAGCCAACCATCTTGGCCGAGTCTGCACTATGTTATCTCTTTAGACTTACTCATCCAACTAACTTGCTACGATCCCCGCTAGTGTAGCTTCACATTTCTAACTAGTACTGATCCGCAAAATCATAGTGGGCTTGAAGTCAAACTTGCAACCATCTTTGGCACTAGCTCATATTGGGTTCCAATGCATAACCAATGATAAACTCAAGTTGTGTCCACTTTAGGAACACCCCTCCTAAATTGGCATATCTTCCATTTTTGAGCCCTTATGACTGCATCTCCCTTACTAGGCATGTATGAAATGTCGAAGTCATAGGAGGTCTAGAACTCTGATCATCGCTGCTGGCGAAGACTGGGATCCCTCTTAGACGTGGGGTCAAAGAATAGCATGAACCTCTCTCCTAGTAGATACTGCTTCTAAATCTCCAAAGCGAATACCATTGCTGCCAACTCCAAATCATGAGTTGGATACTCCCTTTTGTGTAGTTTCAGTTGTCGACTAGCATATGCGACAACCTTACCCATCTACAACAAGAGCACACCTAGTCCAATACCATAGGCATCTTTATATACCGTCACCTCCTCATTCCCACCCAAAAAAGTAACATTGATGCACTTGTCAGCCTCTCTTTAGACTTAGAAACATGGCTCGGGCCTTGCATCCCAAATAAAAGCCCGATTCTTCTTTGTCAAATCGATTGAAGGTGATGCTAACTTTAAGAAGTCCTTGGTGAAATATCTATATTATCCCACCAATCTAAGAAAATTCCTCACATCCATAGCACTCTTGGTTATGTCCTAATCCTAGGCTACAGTAACCAGTACAAGATCTACGGCAATGTCCTATTTCGAAACAAGGTGACTCAAAAATCTCACTTCCCTCCTCTAGAAGTGATGCTTCGAAAACTCCATCTTCGAATGATGTTTTCTCATTACCTCATACACAATCATCAATCGCGTCTTGTGCTCCTCTTTAATATATATATAGATAAATATACCGTTAAAAAACACAAGTGTGAACTTACTTAACCGATCCTTCGAAACACGGTTTAGTAGATTAACAAAGTATGACATCGCATTGGCTAACCCGAACAGCACAACCATTCACTCAAAAATCAAGACGTGCTATAAAATGCTATGATTGGCACACCCTCTCTAACTACCACCGGCTGGTGAAACCCCATCATAAGGTCCAACTAAGAGAAAATCTTCGCACCATGGAGCTGATCAAACAAGCCATTAATACATAGGAGTAGATACTTATTTGTCATTTCATTCACCTTATGGTAATCATCACACAACCTCAAACAGTTATCTACCTTAGTGGTGAACACTAAAATTGCACCCACTCAAATATAGTCCGGCAAGTGAACCCTCTCTTTCATAGGTCATCTGCTTGCAGCTCTAGTTCTCTCTGCTTTGTAGGCGCCATATGTCTTAAAGACAGAACTAATAGTCTATAATATTTGACTAAATCAATACGAAACTCTCTCCCTATGTGGTGGTAATCTGGTCACCCTATCGAATATGTTTGGATACACTCTAGATATATGCATAGATGACAACTCGTTATGTGGATATCGAGCATAAGAAAGCTAATCATTACCTCATCATCTGGTAGGCAGCCTAACACTACCTTTCGCACATCATCAGTCCTTATCATCACCAATGGCCTCTTACAGTCCACTACTACTCTTTTTCTCTTCAACCGGTTTATTCCTAGAATAATACCGATCTCGAAAAAACTCAAAACAAAGCAATTACAAACAAAAAAATTTCCATGACTTGATAACATTAGGTCTCAACAAACTATACATAGGCTAGTTGAGCCCCTAACTAGATTTTTCATAATTTAAAGGCCGGTCAACTATCTCAGGTTTCAGTCCTAATCTATCTACCAAGTCACTAGATATGAAGGGATGTAAAGCCTTGTATCAGATAGAACAAGTACGGAAACTTCATAAATGGAAAGCATACCTTAGACTGTTTTTCCTTCTCTTTTGTTAACGAAGCAGTCGATGAAATAGGAATGGCAACCAATGCATATGCCTTCACAATCTGCCCCTACTTAGCTAGTTCAGGACAACCCATCTGCATTGGGTACAGGCTCTCACGTTATAAAGCCTTCTCGATCAACTTATTGAAGCTCTTGTCAATATGACCAATCAATCGCTTTCCAAAATGGTCGATCATCCCAATGATAAACTCTTTAGTCTTTCAAAATGGAGTATAAATGACAGATAGATCGTACTTTGATAGCATGTCGAATTAGGCCACATACTCCAATATAGGCATATCGCCTTGCTTTAAGTCGGCAAACTAAATAGACAACACCGACTTCTGAGAAGTTGGGATTAATTTATCTTTGAAGCAAACTATGAATCGATCCCAAAGAGAATATTCCTCGAAAATCAAAGCTCTAAGGACATTCCATCGGTTCATTGTAAGTCCCTAAAGTTATCTAAAGACCAACCTCTACCTCATAGGTTCATCTAACTCCAAGTCTTTGAACATCCTCTCATAAATATCCATCCAGTCTTGCATTTCAACAGCCGACTCCATTCTAAGGAGCGGTCTACCTCCAAGACACATGTCGTCTTTATACAGCTTGGCAAAGTTGACTCTTGGTGTTTGCACTTGAGCACCATTATCATCAGGAGAAACTTGGCATTCCCAAACATATTTCATGCCATCATAGAGAACTTATCCTATAAATTGAGGTTAGCGGCCCCGAACCTTCCCTCTCCTTAATCCTAGAAATGGAGTCTGTAACACCCTATAAAAATTAATAAAAAATTAGTTAACTAAATAAGGTAAAAATGGAAATTTTTTATATATCATAATTTGACCATGAAAGTTGTGTCATTGCATTCGTGGAAATTTTCCAGATCAATTTTCATATGTAAAGTTTTGAAAATAGAGCTCAAATTAAAAGGTTATTAACATTTGAAGTTTTCGGATTCAATTTAATTTAAATGGAATTAAATTCAAATAAATAATTAATGTTAAAGTTTGAAATTCAAAAATTAACTATAGTTGAACTTGCAGGTAAATAAACATTAAAATAAAAGTTAACATTAATATTAATTGAGGAATTAAATAATAAATCAACGTCAAATAAATATTTCTTCCCAAATTACGGCGACCATGGTCGACCCCCTAGGTAGGATCGATCAACTAATAGTCATGGTGAAGGCTAGGGTATTTAACTTCATGAATGGTTTGGAATATATTATTTTAAAATGACTTAAATCCAAGCCTGGTGCATTCTAACCACGATATATAAGAGCCTAGCCTCCTCATTTTCGTTCACAATTTTTTTTGAAATTAAACGAAACTCTATCGGTCTCTCTCTTCTTCAAAGATTCAAAAAGTTCTCTAAGATTTCAGGTAAGAAATTTTAGGCTTTTAATGTTCAATTTCTAATTCTAAACTCATCCAATCCCTAAATTTATAAATCAAATTCATATACAGTTCCCTTGTTGCATAGTTCTAAAAGCATAGATCTAAAAGAGATTGAAGCGGGTGTAAACAAATCCAAAAGGAAGAGCTAATGACTTTTGCGGATGGAAATCTTAGTTTTTCATATTTAGTAATTGTATAGTATAACTTGTATTTGATATATACCTCGGGGAATTTAGTTCATGAAATCATCAAACTAATACCACAAAATTTCCCTAAAGTAAAATGTCAATTCTTAAATTAGATCTCAATTATTCAATATTAAAATAGTGGAATTATGTAGTTAACCTTTTTCTTTGGATTTGATTAAGAGTTTTGAAAAGAAATAAGTTAGGAAATGGTATGTAAGGTATGGATTCTTTTGTTCATAGTTTGCACTGCCTATTTCCTTGATTTAAATGGAAATTCCATTTTTTATTCTTTTATGTAGAAGTTGAATTGCGAATTCTATTAATGGTGATTCTACTAATTTAGTATAAATAAGTTTGGTACAGGTTCTTTTTTTGTACAAATCTGTTGTTGGATTGAGGACATTGGATATATAGTATGTTTATTGATATGGAATTGGACTTGTATACATTTAAAGTTTTAACATTTAAACACTAGCATAAGGCAAAATCTTCACACGATTAAAAATATTTTAGGCACATATTTGTATGTGTGTGTGTGTTAGCATATAAATAACGTATAATTAGTAGTGTAATAATTGCATAGTAAATAAGTTATTAATTAATATTAAATCCGCCCTAGGAAAGAAACGAGATTATTATGGATAGTAATATTGTAGGATGCGATGAATTATAAGGTAGTATGTTAGGTGAGTGAAAATTATAACTAAGTTATAGGGATGCGAGTTCAGTCAAAAGCACACGAAAGTCTGGCCAACTAATATGGCTACCAGCAGTATGACTTTAGGGCTGATGTGAGACATCATCTATAATATATACCCATGGAGGACACTATGTTAGTTCCATATCCTATAGGGTAAACCTGTCCAGCTAATCTGGCTACCGGTACCTATGACTAATGTGAGACGTCACAGTTTAGGTTACGTGTCATAATACGTTGGACCTGCTTTGGGGTCGAAGGTTGTAAGTAGCAGATTGAGGGTCTGCCGCCACCCTATTTAGGAAGTATTAAATGGTCGGGGTTAGCGTTTAGGTACGATAGTGGAAATCTCAAGAAGGGTCCACTTTGGATTTGAGGTATTAAGTAGCTACTATAAGGTCTACCTCTCCCTAAAGAAGTATTAAGTGGCCTTATGAGATTCCGTGTAATGTTGGCTGGATAGTATCGAAGAGGAGTCTGCCTTGAGATAGGTAGTAAATGACGGGGGCTTGCCTAAAATGAGGTACTAACTGGTTAGAGTCTGCATAGCTCCCACTGAAAAGGTATTAAGTGACTTGGGCACTATCTCTTAGATTTGTTAACGCATTATTGACGATAGATGCATGGGACTAGGAATGGCCTTTGGCCTACAATGGAAGATGGGTTGATGAGTTTAATTGGAAAGGGTATAGGTTATAGAGTTGGACTTACACTTAGAGAAATTTACATAGAATATAATTAGGAGGCGTAAGAAATATTCTTATTTGAATCATACTGCCCAAGTACTATTATAGAAGGCAAAGATTTTTATTCACCGGACATTATTGTTCGACTCCCTCCTTATTACAACATAGGATAGAGAAGATGATGCATATTTCGAAGATGGTAGCGGATGTTATCCCGCCTTTTGGCAAGGCCGTGACACCAAAAGATTGATCGAAAACCAAAGACAAGTTCGTCCTGAAGATCGGTTATACACTTCTTCGCTATGGATATCAATGAATTTTGTGCGAGTCCGGATCGGGCCACAATTGACCAGACCTGACAAGCAAAGCTATAAAAGCCAGCATTCCAAATTTCAAGTCAATTCGAGTTCGTACAAGTTATGATCGATGCAAGTTGAAGTAAATATCCACATTTTCGTATCCATCGAGGAACTATGGTTCGAATCCATCAATGTCGCATCCATCGTTTCGCATCGGTTATCTTCGCATCCATCAGCAGGCGGTACATTTCGTATCGATCGACCCATGCCAACTTCGTATCCATCGGGGAATATTGGCTCGTATCCAACATAGAGGACTAGTTCGTACCCATTCTAGAGGGTTTCCTTCGAACCCTTCAAGGTTCCTGCTTTCGTATCCATCATGCTCCTATTCAAACCCATCAAGACCTCTTTTGTTCGTATCCACTCATCGGTACGAACAAGGGTCGGTCTAGTCGATGCGAACAGAACTATCGATACGAGCATCACTACTTCAATCGATACGAGCAATACACCCTTTAGTGATCGATACGAATTGACACCCCAAACATGGATACGAACAAACCCACTTTCATCAATACGAATTGGCAATGGCTATCAAATCGAACAAGACAACGACCATCGATACAAACGAGGCGAAGTTCATGGATGCGACACATTCAACTCGGAGAAAAAGGCGGATCGATGGGAGGAGTGCGCGCCATGTCGCCGCGCTATTACGTGCTCCATCAATTCGAAGAGCATCGATTCGAGACCATGGATTCGAATTGGACAACATTCCGAAAATCATAATCTTGCATTGATCTTATCTCACAAACTACAGGTCCAAATGCAAAGAAATTTTCACAGGAGCTTACGTACAAGCCAAAGAACGTTCCTGCCAAGTTTCAGCTCGATTGGATCATTTTCTAATCGATACGAAATTGATTCGTATCGATCACAGATCGAATCGAAACATGGTGGGGTCGGTCACGTAGGCCCACTCATGTGCCAGAAGAAGTTTTCCGAAGTTTGAGCGTGATATCAGCCTCCTACACCTATAAATAGCCCCCTGAAGCCTATGGAAAAGGGATCTTTTGTCTATTCGACGTACAGACTCTGCCGGATTCAATTCTACATCTTACCATCACCGTTGTATTCAAACTTCAGAGCTATAATCTACTGTAACCTACTGTAATAGATTGAAATCATCAAGTGAATCAATAAAGCCATAAACTTCAAAGTGGACGTAGGCCAGATTGCCGAACCACTATAAATTCTGTGTTATTTACTGCGTTGCTTTGAATTTTCTGAGTGATCTCCATACGTGTTATTTATCTGAAATATGTAATTGTGAATTATCAAATATCGGGTGTTTGTGACCAATTTTGGCGTAATCATTTTGGTGCTTTCACTAAGAAGGCTTATTCAGGAGTTCTGTCAGTTGAATTTGAAAGTTTAGAGATTCAGATCCGAAGAATCATGACAAGGCAATCTAGCAGAAGGCAGAGACCAGAGAGAATTCAACATGAAGGGAGTCAAGAGGCTTCCTCCGGAGCGAACCAAGCTTCAGTCTTTGTCACCAGGGATGAGATGGAGACAATGATGAGAAGGTGAGAAGAGATGATCCATAATTTGTTTCAACGGATTGGGCAACTTGGAGCACAAAATCGAGGAGCAGACGGAGTTCAGAATAGAGCAGGACCATCCGGCGTAGCACCAGGACTAGGGGGCACACACTTAGAGCATGTTTATCCAATCCCGGGAAGAGAGACAGGGGCATTCGAGCAACCTGATGGTGGTAGAGGGATGAACGCTCAGCTAGGGGGGCAGATTCCTTAAAGCTCTCATGGACTCGGGAGGCAGATCGAAGGCAATGAACAAGGACTACATCTTGGAGACAATGATAGATTGGCAGAGATGGTCAGGCAAACCATGAGGGGCAGATTAGTAAATAGAGATCTTGAAGATATGAACATGAGTCCCTTTTCTCTTGCGATTAGGATGGCTAGGAACCCACCAGAATTCAAGTTACCATCAGTGGAGATGTACGATAAAAGGACGGACCTCGCGGTCCATCTGACAAAGTATATGAGGCACATGGAAGTGCTGGGGGAATCACAGGAAGTCATGGCCCAGTGCTTTCCATTGTATCTGACAGATATCGCGACACTATGGTTTAGGCAGCTGGAGAGCGGCTCCATAGAAACATGGGCTGATTTAACCGAGAAATTCATGAGGCAATTCAGGGTTCACATCGCAAGACCCAAGAATGTGATGAGTTTGGCAACTTTAAAGCAGAAAGCTGGAGAGTCTTTGAGGAGTTTTCTGACACGATTCAATGCAGCAGCAGCATCGGTGGATCGACCAGATCCATCCATGGTAATGATGGCAGCTGTATCTGGAATAGCTAATGGCACAGAGTTTAAAAATTCGTTAACTAAAGATCCACCTATGGATCTAGGAGAATTCTATCATGAAGCCGAAAAGTTTTTACGATTGGAGGATGCTAATGCAGAAAGAGAAGAGGGAATTGATGTTTATGCAGTCAAGGGTGAAAACCCATCTGGAAAAGGTGCAGAGATTGGTAAAGGGAAACGAATGGATGAGGATAATGATGACAGGTCAAAGCGGCCGCGGAGGGAGCCGCGATTCACCACTTATTGGAAGCTGATTGAAAGTTTGGAGCGAATTATCAGGATACCAAAGAGCAAGTTCCCTATCATGGACCAATGCGAAGGGACCCAACTGTTGACGAGAGGAAATCAGACAAATATTGCTTATTCCACGAACTGGACGGTCATAACAAAAACGATTGTATACATCTGAAGGATAAGGTGGAAGGGCATATCAGGACGGTAGGCTACTTCAGTATGTGAGGAGGCGAGCTCCAGCGGTGAGCCAGAACGACCACCGTCTACATCAACTAGGGGTGACCCTGAACCGGGACACCGGATGGTTATCAATTGATTGAAATAACGATGAACAAGTTGTAAATTTCTCACTAACACGGTTAAGCCATTTACACATGTACGGGATCGCGAACGATCCACAGGCATGCTCTGAATGACTATTGACCGTATCATAGTAAGAATTTGCACTTTGACATCCTTGTCCTGCTTCTGTTTAGTTTTGATTTGAACATTTGGATTTGGTTTGTCTGGACATTTTAGTTAGAGAATTCATATGAGTATTAATTTGATATTTGTAATTCTGTAAAAGAAGTTACTTGTATATCCGTTGGATCGCGACCGGTCCACAAGCACACCTTGTATGGCGATGAACCGCCAAAGTCGCTAATTTAGAAATTCACCCGAACGTGATATCTGACTCTAGTGATGCCAAGTCCCCCTCAATATTTGATCGAGAACGGTCACATTCTGCCTTGTGCGACATTCGATCACGAACGATCACATTCTGCCTCGTGCGGCATTCCATCGTGAACGATCACATTCATCCTCGTGCGACATTCGATCGCGAACGATCACACTCTGCCTCGTACGGCACCCGACCGCGAACGGTCACAATTCACCCAATATGATATCCGATCGCTTATGATCACATTCTGCTTCGTGCGGCATCCGATCGCGAACGATCACATTTTGTCTCGTGCGGCACCCTATCTCAAACGGTCACAATTCGTCAAGAACGACGCCGGACCGCGAGCGATTGCAAATCGTCTAGAACGACATCCAACCTCGAACAGCCGCCTTTTGTTTGAAGCGGCACCCGACCACGAACGGTCCCATTCACCATTTGCCACGAACGGCATTCGACCGCGAATGGTCACGTTTCACCGCAAATGGCATGCGATCCCGAACGATCGTCATTCGAGGTCGTATGAAACTATCAAGTTCTTTACAGGTCATCGACAGGATATGAACATCCAGCTTATAGCATTACAAAACACACCTTCCTATTGCAAGACATGTTTTGGGAGGCAAGTGTTATCCCGCCTTTTGGCAAGGCCGTGATACTAAAAGATTGATCGAAAACTAAAGACAAGTTCGTCCCGAAAATCGGTTATACACTACTTTGCTATGGATATCGACGAATTTTGTTCGAGTCCGTATCGGGTCACAATTGACCAAACATGACAAGCAAAGTTATAAAAGCCAGCATTCCAAATTTCAAGTCAATTCGAGTTCGTATGCTCAAGTTATGATCGATGCAAGTTGAAGTAAAAATCCATATTTTCGTATCCATCGAGGAACCATGGTTCGAATCCATCAACGTCGCACCCATCGTTTTGCATCGATTATCTTCGCATCAATCAACAGGCGGTACATTTCGTATTGATCGACCCATGCCAACTTCGTATTCGTCGAGGAATATTGGTTCGTATCGAACACAGAGGACTAGTTCGTACCCATTCTGGAGGGCTTCCTACGAACCCTTCAAAGTTCCTCATTTCGTATCCATCATGCTCCTATTCGAACCCATTGAGACCTCTGTTGTTCGTATCCACCCATCGGTACGAACAAGGGTCGGTCTAGTGGATGCGAACAGAACTATCGATACGAACTTCACTACTTCAATCGATACGAGCAGTACTCCCTTTAGTGATCGATACGAAATGACACCCCAAACATCGATACGAACAAACCCACTTCCATCAATACGAATTGGCAACGGCTATCGAATCGATCAAGGCAACGGTCATCGATACAAATGAGGCGAAGTTCATGGATGCAACACGGTCAACTCGAAGCAAAAGGCGGATCGATGCGAGGAGTGCACGCCACGTCGCCGCGCTGTCACGTGCTCCATCGATTCGAAGAGCATCGATTCGAGACCATGGATTCGAACTGGACAGCGTTCCGAAAATCATAATCTTGCATCGATCATATCTCACAAACCACAGGTCCAAATGCAACGAAATTTTCACAAGAGCTTACGTACAAGCCAAAGAACGTTCCTGCCAAGTTTCAGCTCGATTGGATCATTTTCTGATCGATACGAAATTGATTCATATCGATCACAGATCGAGTTGAAACTTGGTGGGGTCGGTCGAGTGGGCCCACTCACGTGCCAGAAGAAGTCTCCCAAAGTTTGAATGCAATATCAACCTCCTACACCTATAAATAGCCCCCTGAAGCCTATGGAAAAGGGATCTTTTGGCTATTTGATGTCCAGACTCTACCGGATTCAATTCTACATCTTACCATCACCGTTGTGTTCAAACTTCAGAGCTATAATCTACTGTAACCTGCTGTAATAGATTGAAATCATCAAGCGAATCAATAAAGTCATAAACTTCAAAGTGGACGTAGGCCAGATCGCCGAACCACTATAAATTCTGTGTTGTTTACTGCGTTGCTTTGAATTTTCTTAGTGATCTCCATACGTGTTATTTATCTGAAATCTGTGATTGTGAATTATCAAATATCAGGTGTTTTTGACCAATTTCGGCGCAAACAGCGGAGAAAGAGACATGTGGTAGTTATTTATCTATCTACTTTTTTTGTTGTATTTCTGATGCATGCTTTTAGACACGATGAGGTATTTTGTGATATTGCACTATAGATATTTGGCATTATTATGTGGTATTATGTTGTATGTTTTTGACATTTAAGTTTTTAATAAAATGGGTACTATTTTTGATATTATATTTTATCCTTCTGCTATTAATTCTAAATGTGTAGATAGATAGCCCTGCATATTGTTTTTTGTATCATTTTTTCCAACCAACAATCAGCTTTGGAATGGGTTTAAAGATCAATGGGTCTTTTTTGTGTCAAAAATTAAGCAAGTTTCGAGGCGAGTTGTAACATTTGGTATTGGAGCTTAAGTTACTCGATCGGTTGGGATATGTATACGTTTGAGTGGTGTACATGTTATTTTTGAAAATATTTTTCAAAAACCCTACTACACACACACATATATACTATTTTTCAACATATGCAAACATACTATGCTAACCTTTATTTCAGCATATAATACTATCTTAGGAAATTATAACAAAAATTTTAACCTACAGATAGTTGATTATGGTTGAAAATCATTCTTCGGAGATTGGGAACCCCTCCTAAGAGATACCCACTATCCGCATGATGCCTGAATAGTTCTGACAATACCTGAGGAATGTAGGACAAATTTCCATTCCTCAACCAACTACATCAATGGCGCCCTGCCCACCTAATGAAGCAACATCCCTCCCCATATACTTCCCTAACATATGCAAGGATTTTCAAAACATGTGCGAAAATATGTATACAAGGGTAGAAGGTTTTATGGAGACAAAGGCTTGGATAAAAGAATGTGAGAGAATATTCTGATAGCTTGGTTGGGATGACCAGATTAAGCAGAGAATGGCGACATAGCGTCTTAAAGGAGAGGTCTTAGATTGTTGGACGATTGTGGCGGAGGAAAATGTTGATAGAATTATTGGTTAGGATGAGATCAGAAACTAATTTGAGCCACGAGTTATGTCGAGGGTTGAGGTGAATTTGTAGTGGGAGAGATTTATACAGCTTAGGTATAGAAACTTCACTTGGAAGGAGTAAATTAATTAATTTATCAAACTAGCTAAGTTTGGGAAGAGTGTGATTGATACCTCCATGAAAAAGCCATAAAATTTGTCAAATTACTGAACCCTCAACTAGAGAATTACTTTTGACCTAAGTACCAACTAGCGCTACATATGAGATATTGGTTGACATGGCTCTGCTTCAGATGGTTTTCTCGAAGGAGAAGTGGAAAGAGAAGGAGAAGGTGAGACCTACTCAAAATCAAAGAGGAGCTAAGAAGTGAAGTGTTTAGGCAAACAAGAAGCCATAAGGGAAGTGCAAGAAGGAGGGTGTAGTATGTCGGAGATGCCAAAAGTAAGGACATATGGCTAAAGATTGAGTACAACTCTTACTTCGAGGAATACTTTTTGTACCCTTTTTGACTTCGGAGCATGACATTCATTCATAACTAGGAATGTAGTTGACTCCTTGAGTCTACAAACCCAAAATTTCACCAACCCAATAATAGTATCAAATCCTATTGTGAGGTCGATATGCCTTACTTTAATTTGTAAAGACCTAGTTATGGAGATAAGTAACATCAATTTCATTTGTAATGTGTATGTTCTTAATTCCAAGAGGCATAGACTTATCTTAGGAATGGATTAATTGCCTTACTATGGGGCTATCTTAGATTGCAATGGGAGGATTGTATGATTAAAGAGTTGTAGAGGATAGGATATAGATGTTCGCTGTATACCTCAAAACTCGACCAAGTTACGCTATCTATACTCAATGAGCCTATCAAAAGATGGGCTCTCATCCGTACCCATAGTTTAAGAAATTCTTGACATCTTTGAAGAAGTCTCAAGTCTTTTACCCCAAAGGGAGACTGAGTTTAGGATTGAATTGAAAAGGACGCTACACCAGTCGCTCTTCCATTAAGACACATGGCCCTCAAAGAAAGGCGAGAGTTAGATAAGCAGATCTTAGAGCTATTGCATAAAGGATTCATTTGTCGAAGTATTTCAGAATAGGGAGCCCCTGTTGTTTTTGCCACTAAGTCAGACGACTCATTAAGGCTATGCATCGATTATAGAGAACACATCAAGTTGACTAAGAAGAATAGTATCCTTTACCTAGAATAGAAAGTTTGTTAGAATAGCTTATGGGAGCCCAGATCTTCTCCTAATTGGACCTAGCTACTAGATTTCATTAGTTGAGGATATCAAAGGATAGCAAACCAAAGGCCACATTTCACACTCCAGAAGGGTTTTATGAATGGGAAGTGATGCCTTTTGGATTGATGAATGCCCCTACATACTTTGTAGAGTATTAATGGGACAACTAAATAAATTTGTCGTATTTGTTGATGACATCTTAGTATTCTCCAGGAGTGAAGGAGAGCATGAAAATCACTTAAGGGAGATACTAAGAACTTTGAGAAGACACAATCTTAAAGCCAAATTCTCAATGTGCCACTTTTGAAAGAAGGGTGTGAGATTTCTTGGACACATTGTTTCTGAAAAAGGTTATCGGTAAACCTAGAAAAAGTGAAAGCCATTCAAGTTTAGAAGATTTCAAAGAATGCCACAACGGTTAGGAATTTTTTTGGGTTAGTAGGTTATTGTAGAAGATTCATAAAAGACTTTGCAAAAATAGAGGTCCCTCTAACTTGCTTAACCACAAAAAATCTTGTCTTTTCATTAAATGAAATATGCATGGAAGCATTCGAGAAGTTAAAGGAACTATTAACAAGTGCACTGGTACTTACCATTCTTGATGGGGCGAAGCTTTTATAGTTTACATGGATGCATGTGGCATAGGATTAGGAGCAGTTCTTATGCAATAGGGAAGGGTAATAGCTTATGCTAATAGGAAATTAAAGGACCATGAGAAAATATATACCCAACTCATGACTTCGAGTTAGCGGCTATTGTTTTATCCTTAAAGATATGGAGGAATTATCTTTTGAGAGAGAGATTTGAGTTATTCACCAACTAGAAATCACTCAAATGCCTATTTTCCTAAAATGATTTAAATCTTAGGTAGTAGAGATGGATGGAGTTTATAGCAATATGACTTTGGGATACAGTATAACCCGAGAAAAGGGAATGACATCGTCAATGCCCTTAAACGGAGGCATGCTACCTTAGGTGTTATGTATGTGTGGAGGCGGTTGGAGTTCCTCTCGAATTTCAACTTCCAACCACCAACAGAACCCACTCTAGGCTATTTAGCAGCAATGGAGGTTAGGCCAGCATTGATGGACAACATTGGACTTAAGCAAAGAAAGGATGAGGATACAGTACATACTTTAGGTAAGCGGAGTAGAGGAGAACATTTCTCCCATGGTAGTAAATATGCAATTGATGAAAATGGATGTTTAAGGAGAGATGGACGCCTTTGTGTTTCGAAGACAAAAAATGTGTTGAAGAAAGTGCTTGCGAAATGTCACCATTCAAGGATGACATTCACCCCGGAGGAATAAGATGTAGAGGGATATGAATCAAATTTTATATTAGGCAGGGATGAAGAAAAAGGTTGCTGAATTTGTTTTCAAATGTTTAACATGAAAAAGGAGGAAATCCCAAAGAGTTGTTATTACTATTGGAGGTTCCAACTTGGAAATGAAAGCATGTATCGATGGACTTCATAAATGGGTTGCCTAGGAGCCAAAGAGGCAATGAAGCAATTTAGGTCATAGTGGATAGATTGATTAAAAATGCTCATTTTGTTCCAGTTAGATGTTATAGAACCGCAACATCTCTAGCACAAATTTATATAAAAGAGGTGGTTCGACTTCATGAAATTTAGGCTAGAATTATTAATGATAGGGATCCCTTATTTACTAGTGAATTTTAAAGGAGTTTGTAAACAACTTTAAGAATCTCGTTGAATCTTAGCATTGCTTACCGCCCACAGACTGATGGTCAAACCAAAAGGGTGAATATGATCTTGGAACATTTGATGAGTGCTTGCATTATGGACCTTCGAGGACACTAGGAGCGGCATTTGCTGTAGTTGAATTCACGTATAATAATAGTCACCAAGTGATAATTGGCATGGCGCCATTTGAAGCGCTTTATAGAAGGCAATGCAAATTGCCCAGTTGTAGGCAGGAAACCACCAACAAAGCTTTACTCGGACCAGATTTAATTTGTGAGACTTTGAAAAAGGTAGAGTTGACTAAAATCCAATGTCAATAAGCTACGAAAGTAGTTAGGGTTCGAGGTAGGAGACATGGTGTTTGTTAAAGTTTCCACTAAGTTATGAGATTTGGGAAGTTAGGAAAGCTTGCACCAAGATTTGTCGAGCCTTTCCCAATTTTGGAAAGAATAGGAATATTTGCTTATTATGTCATGCTTTCGGATAAGTTGGTAGGAGTCCATGATGTTTTTCACATTTCATACCAGAGGAGATTCCTTCATAGCACAACCACAACGGTAGAGCCTGATCAATTGAGATATGTTGAGATAGAGCCAATAGCATCCTGTGCTACTACATGCATTATGGAGAATGGAACTAGGAAGCTCCGCAACAAAGAAATTAGGCCGGTTCGAGTACAATGGGGAGATAACCCGGTGGAAAGCACATGAAAAACTGAAGAATATAGAGAACTTCCCATCCTTAGCTTTTCAGTAGTAAATTTTCTCTCTCCAAAATTAGGTTTTGGTTGCATCATGGTTCCTAAATTTAATCTTCAGGAATGGTGCTAGACTTTTTACTATCAATTTTACACTCGTATAGAAAAACTTGTTCCATATCTTGGATGTTTGCATACATGCCTATATGTCACAACCATGCATACGCGCTAGGATTGAGCTCACTTACAATATGTCTGCATATATAATAACATTGCACATTTGATTGAGTAGATGCTTGTGTAGATAACTTGATTGTATAACATAGATGCACAGTGCAAATTACATTATCCGACCTTTAGGGATTTTGGGAAGGAAATTCTTTTAAGGAGGAGAATGTAAAACCTCGTAAAAATTAATAAGAAATTAGTTATTCAAATAAGATAAAAATGAAAATTTTGTAAAAGTTAGAATTTGGCCATAAAAGTTATGTGGTTGCATTCATGGCGATTTTCTGATCAATTTCCATATATAAAGTTTTGAAAATGGAGATTAAACAAAAAATTATTGACGTTTTAAGTTCTCGGATTCAATTTAATTTAAATGGAATTCAAATTCAAATAAATAATTAATGCTGAAGTTTAAAATTCAAAAATTAATAGTAGTTAGACGTAGGGGTTAAGTGAATATTTTGATAAAATTAACATTAATATTAATTAAGGAATTAAATAATAAATCAATAGAAAATAAACATTTCTTCCTAAATTACGATGATCGGTCGACCCATATCTAGGGCCGGTTGATTGCTAGTGGTCGATCGCTTATGTAGGAGTGGTCGATTAGTAATCATGGCGGGGGCTAGGGTTTTTAGCATCGTGAATGGTCCAAATTATATTATTTTAAACTGACTTAAATTCAACAGTCCTGGTGCTTTCTAACTGTTATAAATAAAAGCCTTGCTAGTTTTATTCAAAAATTGTTTAAGAACTAAAGGATACTTTGTCGATCTCTCTCTTCTTCAAAGATTCAAAAAACTCTCTGGAGTTTCAGGTAAGAAACTTTAGGCTTTTAATATTCAATTTCTAATTCTAAACTCATCCAATCCCTAAGTTTCTGAATCTTATTCATATACAATTGCCTTATTGTTTAATTCTAAAAGCAGAGATCTGAAAGAGATTGAAGCGAGTGTAAATAAATCCAAAAGGAAGAGCTAAGGACTTTTGGAGTGGAAATCTTAGTTTTTCTTATTTAGTAATTGTATAGTATAAATTGTATTTGATATATACCTTGGAGAATTTTGTTCACGAAATCATCAAACTAAAACCCAAAATTTCCCACAAAATAAAATGTCAATTCTTAAATTAGAATCTCAATTATTCTATATTAAAATAGTGGAATTGTTTATTTATTGCAATTTTAATGTTTTTCATTCATTACACTTCTTATATTTTTCTTTTGATTTGATTAAAAGTTTTGAAAAGAAATAAGTTAGGAAATGGTGTGTAAGGTATGGATTCTTTTATTCATAGTTTGCACTGCCTATTTCCCTGATATAAATGGAAATCTCCTTTTTCATTCTTATATGTAGAAGATGAATAGAGCATAAAAGGATTTAAATTGCAAATTCTATTAATACGATTTTGCTATTTTAGTATAATATAAGTTTGGTATAGATTCTATTTATACAAGTCTGGTATTGGATTGAGGACAACGGATATATAGTATGTTTGTTGATGTAATATTGGACTTGTATAAATTGTAAGATTTGACATTTAAATGACTGGCATAGGGTATAATCTTCACATAACTAGAAATTATTTAGGCATATATATATATTAATATAGAAAATATATAGGCACGTGTGTGTGTATTAGCGTATAAATAACGTGTGTGAAGGAGCTGCAAGGCAATAGTGCTAGGATTGGAATGGTTTGATTAGGTGAGTAAATTCTTTTTACTCACAACTATCATCTAGTTTATGCAAATTGTTGATGGTTGATATTGGTAAATTGTGCATTGGCATTGGATGTATGATTTGTTTGTTTACTTTGTTTGTGTCAGTTATTTTGCATAACTCATAACTGAGATTTAGATTCTATTTTCTTAGAATTCGTTAATTGTTTAAATGATGTATTTTTAGTTGATATGAAAGTGAATTGTATATTCTGATCATTTGTTGTTATAAGATCACATAATTGTTATTGTGGTTATTTGTATTAAAAATATTTGGATGCATGGATTATTTCACCCATTTGACATTATTCATTAGTGCATGGTTTGACTTGACTTTCTATATAGGTAATACTACTTATACATGTTTTATGATGTGTTTCTGTATCAAATATCCTTACATCACTTCAAGATACCTTTGATAAATTTTACGATTATAGAGATACATTAACATCTGCATTCTAGACATAGTCTGAACCATGTGTTATTTATATAATACCCAGGTCAATCCATTACAGGTTCACGGATGAGTTGACTAGTTTGTGAGTGTTGGGCATAGAGGAGGATAAAATATTTGTATGTAGTTTGTATCTACAAGTGTTCATGTGTTGTTGTGATGTATATTGGACATGAGTTATGTATATTCTTGATGATAGTAGGCATTTGACTATTTTGTAGACCCACTTGGACTCATGTATATTTTATATTATGTGTTATTGTTGCGTTGATAACTCTGTGGTCTCTATGATTTATTTTATATTGTATATTGTTCTACCTTGGAGGCACATGTATTTATTGCTTTGTGCCTATACATTGTATGTATATGTGAATTGTTCATGATTTTTGAGATACATACCGGGGTTTGTCTAATGGAATATTCATGCGTGTACCGCATATAGCCTTATTCTCTATCTGACAGTATACCCTGTAATACTCTTGGATAGTATGGGTATAGAGGTAGGGTGTTATAGGTTTTGAATGTATAGATAGATAGCTATGTGTATTAGTCTTTGTATCAATTTTACCAACCAACAGCCAGCTTTGGAATGGTCTAAGGTTGGGTGGGACTTTTTTGGGTTGAAAATTAAGCCCATTTCGAGGCGGGTTATTACAAAATCCCTAGTAGAATTTCTTGGATGCCAGCTCATTCTTAATATATAATAAGAATGATTAGTCTCTCATAGATAAGATTCGCATCAACGGCACTCGTGTGTGCAATATGACTTATATACTATATATACAACAATATAGTTTTTAAAACCAAATATAACAAGTGTGATCTCTTGTATACATTTATATACTCTTGGTCCAATCTAGGGTGATAACTTCTACCCTGTCTCTACTAGATCACCATATTAACTCAGAATTAAGCGAGTTAACCTTATTTGAATTGTTTAACCAAAGTTTCTATACAAAATGTGATGACTGCCTTACACCTTCAGCACCCAGTATAACCTATATTTTGTGTTGCAATGGTTTCCGCCTGATATAGGATGGCTGTTAAGGTTGTAAAGTAAATAAAACATCATAGATCATAAAACCCATAGTATATCTCAGAGCTCGTTGAAAAAAATATAATAGACATCATAGATATAAAACAGGAAACACAATAATAACTAAATAAAGCGTATAAATCAGAGTGCATAGATCCATACAACTATACAACATAAGTGATAGAGCTTATACAATTGATAATACTCATTAGATAACTGTCTCCAAATAGATAAAAGCACTAGTAAGCTCCATAGTACTGCATAATAGAATGATAAACAATAATAGCCAAACATAATATTATGTTAGAGTGTAGCCTTTTGCTTGTCACTATCCAGCTCCACATGCTTACCAGACTTGATATCATTAATTAGTCATTTAAGAGTACCCCGAATAATAGGGAGTAAAGCATAAAATCCCAAGTCAGACAACAGCATGGTGTGAGCAGTAGAAAACCTCAAATACTATAAAGTCGATATAATAAGATATAGGGTATGGATAATCATACCTGACATGTTCCTGCATCTAAATAGTTAGCACATAACATAGGATATGCCACATATCATAGTTATCATGGGTGTACCATTTGTCGAGGTACTAATGGGTGTTCAGATATCTACATCAATAATATTGAAATTGTATGACATCCCTAAGGTGATAAGTAACCAAATTTAACAAGGAATCCGCCATTCTCACATTCACTCACTCGTTGCATTGGATATATGATAAATCAAGTGAATCATCGCTTCGAGGGACTAGACTACCCATCTGATAGTCAATATCCTAGTTTCTCGGTACTCAAATCCATATCGCTCAGTAGGCTAGGAACTAGACTATCATCATGATAGTTCGGAGTAAAACAAATCATCCATCTGAAGATAAGGACCTAATGCGATCCAAGTGGGTATCCCCATATACCCCTACTTTATGAGTACACGGGAAATCTCCGAGTGTCAACGATCCATTTGCATATGTCATCTACAATAGTGTGCATCCTATAACTGGTATCTAGATCATTATTCAACTCATGTCTAAAGTCATCAAGATTGGGGCGATACTCGACGATCATTACTAAATCCGACCGGTAGCCTTACACTCTACATCCTAAAGTATAGCTAACCTACCATCGAAGCAAATAATTTCCCATCACCAAAGTATGAGCAGTCTAAGTCCATGATTTGACGTCGAGTTGCACAACTTGGTGCCATTACAAGCCTCGGCAAAAATCTGGACAAGCACTAAATTAGCATGTGCCTGTAGTAAACGTGGCCAAGAGCCGAAGCAAGCACATCCAAAACCAAAAGTAAGCACGTTTGTAACGTCCCGAAAATTTTCGACTTTCGAAAATTCAACATCGATACTCACTTTATCGACTACCGAGAAATCGAAGGCCGGAAACCCGAATAGTTATGGTTTAAGAAAAGGAAAGAGACAGAAGAAGAGAGGAAAGACAGAAAATAGAGAGAAAAGAAAATAGAAAATAAGGTAGAACATAACACAATAGAACAATAACAGAATCTCACAATTCGCAGCGGAACAACATACAATAATAAATGAATAATCTTTAAACAAAGAACTATATCAGTTATTACATCACATGCATTACATTTCATTACATCATATCATCAGAGTGTATAACAACAACAACAACAAACAGTGCAGCGGAAAAAGAAATACTATATACTAGTAATACGCCATGCCATCCATCTTGCCTCCATCAACTCCAGAATATCCAGAATATCCTGATAAACCTTAACTCTTGACTGCCCGTGTGGAAATTGGTGGGCATCCAGAGTTTAGGAAGGAAAACAATAAACTCCGAGTCAGTCATGTGACTGGTGTGAGAACTCAAAACAGTTTATTTATCTTTAAAATCAAAAATAGAGGAATATTTTAAAGTCAATTCGCAATGCTTTTAAAAATGAGACTACCATAAGACCTCCCGCCACACACACAATGCAAACGCAGACTTGGAGGAGATTTCTTCTTATGTTAGTCAAAGATGCTTGATACGCATTTAAAAAGAACATTTGATATTATTACTAGTGCATAGTGTAGAAAAAATCATTTCGAAAGTAGAATATAAATCTTAGCCAGCATAGGTACCATTATAGTATGCTTACTATAGCTACCATATTAGATGGCAGGTTCTACAACTAAAACCGTACAAGTCTCGTATTGTTTCTTTGGATTTCCAACGAATGATCAGGCCAAGGAACTTCCCATTGCCACATGAGAATGCCTCTGGATGGACATCCCCGAGAACCAAACCGGATCTCTACCAACACAAGGCCAGGTTACCCCTAACTGAGTAACAACTGACCGAATATGCCATCCCCCGGTCCTTTGGGACCTTTTAACCGAGCGCTCGTAATCAATTCACACAATCATAAAGTGTTTTCAACATGAGTAAGTATCTGGGCTCCATACCATGATACCACCCTTTTCCAGAAGGAAATGCACATATCCTAAAGGGCGCTACCCCTCATAACCTTGCTGCATCTTTCCTGTTTTGACCATTCCCGAGGTGTGAGGCTCGACGAAGTCACGTCCACAAAAACATACTTTATACAAAAGCCATGCTTTGGGTCAACAAATGATCATAGAAATGATCACCAAGATAGACGATCAAATAAATGATCCTATCACAAATAATCAACACAATGATCATTTCACAGCAACACTCAGCATGTCACATTACCAAATTGGGAATATATCGCTGATAACCTTCAACTACATAACCTCTGAGCTCGTACGTCTCAGAGAAGGGTGTTAAGCTAAAAGAATAAATTCTCCGCCACCAACAGAAATATATTTGAAAGAAATCTGCTTTATATCTCAATTTGTAACGTCAGACATACAATCCATACAAGTCTGTTCCGGGCTCGAACAAAACCGAAGGCACTTACAAAGAAGTCCTTGCAATCCGGATATTCACAATCCTGATCGGATTCACCATCACATATGGAGAACTCAATACCGGAGCAACTCGGTGCAGAGTCAATCGACAGGTCATCCTATCGCTCTCGCAAATACCGGGTCTTCAACACCGATCTTCAAATGCAATTCATAACGACGTATCACATATTCGGAATGGGTTATACGACCCCATGGTCCTTTCCCGGTTAACCTGAATAGTGAGCGCTTATTCAAAAATAAGTGTGGCATTCAAATTCAAACAAATCACATCAATTACCCATTCAAAGGGAAATATTGATAGTCGGTTATTGAACTATCAATGGATATGCACAACATCACCAGATTCCAAATAATTTTCCAAATTATTTATTTCCCAAAAATATCTTTACAAGATATATAATTTTCACACTTCAAAAATAAATCAATATTTATTTTTAAACAAATTTCCCTTTCTTTTATAAATTCCTTAGTGAATTTATATTCCAAAATATCCATGCATATACGATTTCAATTATTCATTTCAATTTATCCTCAAAAAGATAAATTCTCAAAACATTCACTTTATATTGGAAAACATTTCCATACTTATTAAATAAGTAATTCACAAATCTATTTATTTTCAACACTTGGAAAATATTCAATATACTTCAATCGAAATTAAGTATATATTTCATTCTTTAAGGAAATCATTCTCTTAACCATATTTATTTGGGCCAAAACGAATGTTGCGTAACACATCGTTACGACAACCCAAAATCACTAATATAGGGATTCGAATTAAAATAGATATATAAATCCCAATACTATACAAAACATTTCCTTTCGAAAATCATTTACTATAACAACAGTGTTATAGTCCACCATTTCTTTCTATTTCTCGAAATCGTCTATTTCAACAATGAATGTTGAAATCTATGGTTTCGAATCTTAACATCTTTTGAAAACATCGTTAGATCGTTTTAATTCTATTTAAAACATCACATCTAAAACATTTTATTTAACATATTATTCACTATTCAAAAACGTGAATATACTACGTTAACAAATTTCATCACTTCTATTCATTTTATTTCAAAGGATCATTCACAGTCAAAAATGTGAATATAACTTCATAAATAAGTTATAAAATTTAACTTATCAAAATAAGTCGTTTGCGAATTTATAAAACAACGTTTATAAATTCCATTTCTATTTGTTTTATAACTACTTCCTTTTTATACATCTCCTTTATTAACCTATTCGATTTATAACTCAATTATAAACCAAAAGTTCACATTATAAGTTAAATGCTTATAAAACGATTATTTTACAAAATCGTTCCTTTAAACTTTCTAAATTATAAATCTTATAACTTATAAGATTCAATTATTTATCCAAAACCATTCTTTAATAACTTCACGAAATTTATAAATCTTATTATGTATAAATTTCACTTATAACTTCACCATTTATAATTTTATAAATTCCATTCACTCCTGCAATCCATTTTCACTTCATTCAAACCCTTACAAAACCTCGTTTTATAATTTCGATATTTCAATTTATAAATATCCATTTATAAATCTCTTATATAAATCAATTTATATTATTCTTTTAAAACATCTTTAAACTCCTTTATAATTTCACCATTTTGATTTATAAAATAATGAAATTTTATAAATCCTATATTTCGACTCTTTATAATAATTTCAAAAATCCCGATTAAACTATTTTATAAAATCATTAGCCTCATATTTTCAAAAATCAACCTTTAACTATATTTCTCAAAAAATATAATTTTTATAACTTCAAAATTATAACGTTTATTTATCTAAAATGGATCAGTTCCAAAAATATTTTATAACTTACACTTTCAAAAATCTCTTTAAAAACATTTTAAAATTCCAAAATTTGGTCCAATGATGCTACATACCAAATAGTCAATCACGACAACAACGACATCATATATCGATATGATAATCCATCAAATATCAAAATATCTGAAATCAAATAAATACTGTTGAGGAATCCAGTTGGATCCTTCCAACCTGTTTTCCTGCATCCACAAACATTAGCACAATACCAATTCTGCTCCAGTACGGAATTATCGCGGTATATGGGATTTAAATATTATCCGCTTAATAGACGGCGCAATAGGGTCTCATCCGCTATGCAATGCGGGAAATCAATAACTCCAATATATACATATGCCAATATATATATATTGCTATTATATATAATACCAATTTCACTGCTTATGAAATATTCGTGGTATATGTTTTTAATAAATAACATCCGCTTACTAACGGCGCATAATGTCTATTTTAAAAATCAATAGATAACAATCATCTTTCAAACATGTATTCAAATATTTTAAATCTAACTATTAAAATAAAATCGAAACTGATTCGATTGAGTGAGAAGTTCTCACCTTGATTTTATTTCGTTTTAGCGATTTATTTCGAATAAAATTAAACGGACGTTTAATTTTACCCGAAATTCTCACTAACTCCAAACGACTCCAATCCAATTCCATCGCGTAGTGCTCGTCCATACGATTCCAACGCAACTGGTTTCGCGCGTTTTCGACCTCGTATGAAAAAGTTATGCATTTTATAAGTTACACGATTTTTATACTTAATAATTTCAACATTAATTAACTAATTTTAAACCTAATCAAATCATGGCCGTAGGATCCAGCACCTTTGCATCATGACCGCACCTTGCTTTCATCTCCTCTCCCATTCGAACGCGTCTTCTACAGATAAAGGCCGAACAACATAACCCATCACATTGAAACTAGGGTTCGACTTTTCGACCACCACGCTTGACTAAACTCCATCACACCACCGCCATGTCGAAGCCACCATCGCCTAGCACGAACGCCCAGAACCACTTGAAGCTCGGCCTCCATCCTAGCGCGCACTTCGAGGCCGAACGGCCCACGAACGCGGCCACTTTCCCCCCTCCACGCGACGCCAAACTCCATCATCACCGTATGGATCTAACGAGCTCGAGACCATCTACAATTCTCGTGTTGAAGCTTCGTTGAATCGATGAATGGATTGGGAGTAATTGAGAGAGGAAGGAGGGAAAATTCTGGCCTTTCATTTGTTAGGGCCGGCTGCAACGTTTAGGGTTTTAGTTTTATTTTATTTTTTTAATTTATGAAGGGTGTGGTCTATTTATAGGATTTTCTCAAACACTATTCAATCCGGAAATTCCGAACTCCGATTCATGCGCCGTAACCAGCGTTTCTGGGGTTTACCCCGCGTTCCGGACACAATGGAATAGGTTTCGAAAGCTAATTCGGACATCTGTGCGAGTTATGGTAATAAACGTTCGATTTAAATTAAACCGATTTAAACGATTTTCTAGGCGTTTTAATTTGTACCGGACAAACGGTAAATCCAATTGACACGACATTTGAAACCTTACAATAATATCACATTACGGATCCGATGAAACTGGTTTCGTCGAAATCCGAGACTTTTTGAAAAATGGCTATTTTAACTCGCCAAATTAATATTAAAAATAATTCGATGCGTTTCGAGCTGCCACGATCAAATGACAACTCCGTTTGCTACGAAATTTGAAATCCGGTAATAACTAACTATTACGGATCCAATGGAACTGGTCTCGTCCAATTCTGAGACTGTTCAAAAATTGACTATTTTCACTAGTCGATTAAATATTAAAATATTCAATTTTCACAAATTAACTTTTAATTCGATTTTAAAAGTTCTAAAATATCATTCTAACTTCAATATGGTAAAATAAAATTTTACAAATCATTTTCAATCATATTTAACTCAATTTTCAATTTTTTCCATAATTTCACATATTAAATTATCGATTTAATTATTCAATTAAATCCAATTATTCGAATTAAAATTTATTCGACTAATAAATTCATTTCTTAATATTTAAAATTAATTAAATATTCAAATTTTAATTACTAAAAATCCTGGGTCGTTACAATCTTCCCCCCTTAAAAGAATTTCGTCCTCGAAATTATTAAGTAAGAAAAGTTACAGAATCTATTAACTTTCCAAAATCCATAGTTAAACTTCTTACAAAATCTTTACTAAGTTTTCAAATCATACTTAGTTATCTTTTCAAAAACAACTACTATTTTTTAACTTTCAATTCCAAATCAAAATTATAGTTTTCAAAATTTTCCAATTTTCTCAAATTTTTCTAACGCCTTAAATTTTCGGAAAAATTCGCCATAGTCTCCTTTGCGCGGCTCGATCCGAAAAAAAAATGACAGTATATATATCACAAATATACATCTCATCAAGTAATGAGGCATCCCGAAGGGAAAAAAGTATAAAAGTACGGTATGTAATCCGAGATATGTACCTTATATTTTATTAGCAAGCATATACGGCTAATATAGCGCGAAAGCGAGCTCCAAATGCGAAGCAAACGCGATCCGCACCTACTAAACACTCAACAAACAACATGAGAAACATGTATGTAGACAATAGTATCAATATACATCATATAGCAACATAATAACTATATATGCCAACATAGCAAATGTAGTAAAAGCAATATCTTCAACCATCAATCAACTATCATCCAACTAACATCCATAACCAATAAATATTCATTCATATTCTCATTAATATTCAATGAATTGGTTTTCAGTTTAATCACATTTGATTCATTAACAGTGGATGTTCTTACTAATATTCATTTTCAATTAGTTTATATTCACTAATTCATATTCAAGTTGGTTCATTTCCAATTCAAATTCAATTCTATTCAAGATTCACTTAACTTCCAATTGGATTTTAATTACTTTAGCTTCCAATTTCATTAACTCAATTTCATTAACACTTAATGAATTATATACAATCATCTAACAACCATATAACAACCAATGTATATTAATTCAACCAAATTTATTTGCTTCACTCACATTCATTTTGGTTTAACTAAATTGATTTTCATTTACTTATTCAACTTCCAAAATCATTAAATTTTAATGAATTAACACTTATATTCATTATTCCATATCAACTTTATTTACATTTAATTGATTATCATTCAATCCATTCATTCAATTCAATTACAAAAGTTGAATTTCATTTACATAACTTAAGTTCATATCTATCACTTCACTTTATTAATTTACTTTGATACTAATATCAACTTCATTCAACATCAATTAAGTTATACTTCCATTTTTATAAACATCACTTAGTTTTACATAACTTAAATTCCCACTTATAAATAAATTCGGATTCCAATTCTAAAGTAAATTTTCATTTAACTTTAAATTCATTTTTATTTACAACTCATATTCATAAATATATTCATATAGTTTCACTTCTCATATATATATAAGTTTTATTTCACAATTGTAAATCACTTTAATTATAATTTTATGCTTATAATTCTTTTGTTTATACAATTATTCTTCAATTTAGATTATTCAAACAACCAAACAATCAACTTATATACACTACAATAATTCTGAAAAATTATTTCTTTATATATAAAATATAATCAAGGTAAAATTATTTCATTTACCCAATTTAAAACAATATTGTGTCCAATTGTTCTGTACAAGTGTTTAGAGATCCTTATCAACAACGTTAATTACTCGTATTAACCAGAATCTATATACCACTCAACAAACCAATCATCACAATATAAAACAATTTTATATTCACTAACAAATACGCTCTCATAGCTATTATTACACTCAAACTCATTCTAGAGTACTACTGACTCTATCTCTAATGAGTAACACCCAACAGAACCATGGTTGTCGCTTAACCATATGCTCTGATACCAAATGTAACGTCCCGGAAATTTTCGACTTTCGAAAATTCAACATCGATACTCACTTTATCGACTGCCGAGAAATCGAAGGCCGAAAACCCGAATAGTTATGGTTTAAGAAAAGGAAAGAGACAGAAGAAGAGAGGAAAGACAGAAAATAGAGAGAAAAGAAAATAGAAAATAAGGTAGAACATAACACAACAGAACAATAACAGAATCTCACAATTCGCAGCGGAACAACATACAATAATAAATGAATAATCTTTAAACAAAGAACTATATCAGTTATTACATCACATGCATTACATTTCATTACATCATATCATCAGAGTGTATAACAACAAAAACAACAAACAGTGCAGCGGAAAAAGAAATACTATATACTAGTAATACGCCATGCCATCCATCTTGCCTCCATCAACTCCAGAATATCCAGAATATCCTGATAAACCTTAACTCTTGACTGCCCGTGTGGAAATTGGTGGGCACCCAGAGTTTAGGAAGGAAAACAATAAACTCCGAGTCAGTCATGTGACTGGTGTGAGAACTCAAAACAGTTTATTTATCTTTAAAATCAAAAATAGAGGAATATTTTAAAGTCAATTCGCAATGCTTTTAAAAATGAGACTACCATAAGACCTCCCGCCACACACACAATGCAAACGCAGACTTGGAGGAGATTTCTTCTTATGTTAGTCAAAGATGCTTGATACGCATTTAAAAAGAACATTTGATATTATTACTAGTGCATAGTGTAGAAAAAATCATTTCGAAAGTAGAATATAAATCTTAGCCAGCATAGGTACCATTATAGTATGCTTACTATAGCTACCATATTAGATGGCAGGTTCTACAACTAAAACCGTACAAGTCTCGTATTGTTTCTTTGGATTTCCAACGAATGATCAGGCCAAGGAACTTCCCATTGCCACAAGAGAATGCCTCTGGATGGACATCCCCGAGAACCAAACCGGATCTCTACCAACACAAGGCCGGGTTACCCCTAACTGAGTAACAACTGACCGAATATGCCATCCCCCGGTCCTTTGGGACCTTTTAACCGAGCGCTCGTAATCAATTCACACAATCATAAAGTGTTTTCAACATGAGTAAGTATCTGGGCTCCATACCATGATACCACCCTTTTCCAGAAGGAAATGCACATATCCTAAAGGGCGCTACCCCTCATAATCTTGCTGCATCTTTCCTGTTTTGACCATTCCCGAGGTGTGAGGCTCGACGAAGTCACGTCCACAAAAACATACTTTATACAAAAGCCATGCTTTGGGTCAACAAATGATCATAGAAATGATCACCAAGATAGACGATCAAATAAATGATCCTATCACAAATAATCAACACAATGATCATTTCACAGCAACACTCAGCATGTCACATTACCAAATTGGGAATATATCGCTGATAACCTTCAACTACATAACCTCTGAGCTCGTACGTCTCAGAGAAGGGTGTTAAGCTAAAAGAATAAATTCTCCGCCACCAACAGAAATATATTTGAAAGAAATCTGCTTTATATCTCAATTTGTAACGTCAGACATACAATCCATACAAGTCTGTTCCGGGCTCGAACAAAACCGAAGGCACTTACAAAGAAGTCCTTGCAATCCGGATATTCACAATCCTGATCGGATTCACCATCACATATGGAGAACTCAATACCGGAGCAACTCGGTGCAGAGTCAATCGACAGGTCATCCTATCACTCTCGCAAATACCGGGTCTTCAACACCGATCTTCAAATGCAATTCATAACGACGTATCACATATTCGGAATGGGTTATACGACCCCATGGTCCTTTCCCGGTTAACCCGAATAGTGAGCGCTTATTCAAAAATAAGTGTGGCATTCAAATTCAAACAAATCACATCAATTACCCATTCAAAGGGAAATATTGATAGTCGGTTATTGAACTATCAATGGATATGCACAACATCACCAGATTCCAAATAATTTTCCAAATTATTTATTTCCCAAAAATATCTTTACAAGATATATAATTTTCACACTTCAAAAATAAATCAATATTTATTTTTAAACAAATTTCCCTTTCTTTTATAAATTCCTTAGTGAATTTATATTCCAAAATATCCATGCATATACGATTTCAATTATTCATTTCAATTTATCCTCAAAAAGATAAATTCTCAAAACATTCACTTTATATTGGAAAACATTTCCATACTTATTAAATAAGTAATTCACAAATCTATTTATTTTCAACACTTGGAAAATATTCAATATACTTCAATCGAAATTAAGTATATATTTCATTCTTTAAGGAAATCATTCTCTTAACCATATTTATTTGGGCCAAAACGAATGTTGCGTAACACATCGTTACGACAACCCAAAATCACTAATATAGGGATTCGAATTAAAATAGATGTATAAATCCCAATACTATACAAACATTTCCTTTCGAAAATCATTTACTATAACAACAGTGTTATAGTCCACCATTTCCTTCTATTTCTCGAAATCGTCTATTTCAACAATGAATGTTGAAATCTATGGTTTCGAATCTTAACATCTTTTGAAAACATCGTTAGATCGTTTTAATTCTATTTAAAACATCACATCTAAAACATTTTATTTAACATATTATTCACTATTCAAAAACGTGAATATACTACGTTAACAAATTTCATCACTTCTATTCATTTTATTTCAAAGGATCATTCACAGTCAAAAATGTGAATATAACTTCATAAATAAGTTATAAAATTTAACTTATCAAAATAAGTCGTTTGCGAATTTATAAAACAACGTTTATAAATTCCATTTCTATTTGTTTTATAACTACTTCCTTTTTATACATCTCCTTTATTAACCTATTCGATTTATAACTCAATTATAAACCAAAAGTTCACATTATAAGTTAAATGCTTATAAAACGATTATTTTACAAAATCGTTCCTTTAAACTTTCTAAATTATAAATCTTATAACTTATAAGATTCAATTATTTATCCAAAACCATTCTTTAATAACTTCACGAAATTTATAAATCTTATTATGTATAAATTTCACTTATAACTTCACCATTTATAATTTTATAAATTCCATTCACTCCTGCAATCCATTTTCACTTCATTCAAACCCTTACAAAACCTCGTTTTATAATTTCGATATTTCAATTTATAAATATCCATTTATAAATCTCTTATATAAATCAATTTATATTATTCTTTTAAAACATCTTTAAACTCCTTTATAATTTCACCATTTTGATTTATAAAATAATGAAATTTTATAAATCCTATATTTCGACTCTTTATAATAATTTCAAAAATCCCGATTAAACTATTTTATAAAATCATTAGCCTCATATTTTCAAAAATCAACCTTTAACTATATTTCTCAAAAAATATAATTTTTATAACTTCAAAATTATAACGTTTATTTATCTAAAATGGATCAGTTCCAAAAATATTTTATAACTTACACTTTCAAAAATCTCTTTAAAAACATTTTAAAATTCCAAAATTTGGTCCAATGATGCTACATACCAAATAGTCAATCACGACAACAACGACATCATATATCGATATGATAATCCATCAAATATCAAAATATCTGAAATCAAATAAATACTGTTGAGGAATCCAGTTGGATCCCTCCAACCTGTTTTCCTGCATCCACAAACATTAGCACAATACCAATTCTGCTCCAGTACGGAATTATCGCGGTATATGGGATTTAAATATTATCCGCTTAATAGACGGCGCAATAGGGTCTCATCCGCTATGCAATGCGGGAAATCAATAACTCCAATATATACATATGCCAATATATATATATTGCTATTATATATAATACCAATTTCACTGCTTATGAAATATTCGTGGTATATGTTTTTAATAAATAACATCCGCTTACTAACGGCGCATAATGTCTATTTTAAAAATCAATAGATAACAATCATCTTTCAAACATGTATTCAAATATTTTAAATCTAACTATTTAAAATAAAATCGAAACTGATTCGATTGAGTGAGAAGTTCTTACCTTGATTTTATTTCATTTTAGCGATTTATTTCGAATAAAATTAAACGGACGTTTAATTTTACCCGAAATTCTCACTAACTCCAAACGACTCCAATCCAATTCCATCGCGTAGTGCTCGTCCATACGATTCCAACGCAACTGGTTTCGCGCGTTTTCGACCTCGTATGAAAAAGTTATGCATTTTATAAGTTACACGATTTTTATACTTAATAATTTCAACATTAATTAACTAATTTTAAACCTAATCAAATCATGGCCGTAGGATCCAGCACCTTTGCATCATGACCGCACCTTGCTTTCATCTCCTCTCCATTCGAACGCGTCTTCTACAGATAAAGGCCGAACAACATAACCCATCACATTGAAACTAGGGTTCGACTTTTCGACCACCACGCTTGACTAAACTCCATCACACCACCGCCATGTCGAAGCCACCATCACCTAGCACGAACGCCCAGAACCACTTGAAGCTCGGCCTCCATCCTAGTGCGCACTTCGAGGCCGAACGGCCCACGAACGCGGCCACTTTCCCCCCTCCACGCGACGCCAAACTCCATCATCACCGTATGGATCTAACGAGCTCGAGACCATCTACAATTCTCGTGTTGAAGCTTCGTTGAATCGATGAATGGATGGGGAGTAATTGAGAGAGGAAGGAGGGAAAATTCTGGCCTTTCATTTGTTAGGGCCGGCTGCAACGTTTAGGGTTTTAGTTTTATTTTATTTTTTTAATTTATGAAGGGTGTGGTCTATTTATAGGATTTTCTCAAACACTATTCAATCCGGAAATTCCGAACTCCGATTCACGCGCCGTAACCAGCGTTTCTGGGGTTTACCCCACGTTCCGGACACAATGGAACAGGTTTCGAAAGCTAATTCGGACATCTGTGCGAGTTATGGTAATAAACGTTCGATTTAAATTAAACCGATTTAAACGATTTTCTAGGCGTTTTAATTTGTACCGGACAAACGGTAAATCCAATTGACACGAAATTTGAAACCTTACAATAATATCACATTACGAATCCGATGAAACTGGTTTCGTCGAAATCCGAGACTTTTTGAAAAATGGCTATTTTAACTCGCCAAATTAATATTAAAAATAATTCGATGCGTTTCGAGCTGCCACGATCAAACGACAACTCCGTTTGCTACGAAATTTGAAATCCGGTAATAACTAACTATTACGGATCCAATGGAACTGGTCTCGTCCAATTCTGAGACTGTTCAAAAATTGACTATTTTCACTAGTCGATTAAATATTAAAATATTCAATTTTCACAAATTAACTTTTAATTCGATTTTAAAAGTTCTAAAATATCATTCTAACTTCAATATGATAAAATAAAGTTTTACAAATCATTTTCAATCATATTTAACTCAATTTTCAATTTTTTCCATAATTTCACATATTAAATTATCGATTTAATTATTCAATTAAATCCAATTATTCGAATTAAAATTTATTCGACTAATAAATTCATTTCTTAATATTTAAAATTAATTAAATATTCAAATTTTAATTACTAAAAATCCTGGGTCGTTACAACGTTATCGGATCTGAGTAAACAAAAATAAATCCCAAAGCAAGTCCTAATTTGAAGCATGCAGATGAACGATTTGGAGTAAACACATGAATGACTCAGAGTGACTTTACTTCCTCCTACCACCGAACCTAGAAACCACGAATACATAAGTACCCAGATCCAAACCTCCACCGGCCCAACCCTACTGATTCATGCTCCATTAACTTGACCTCACTGAACCATGCTCCACCCGAACCAAGCCCATTGATCCATGCTATAGAACTAAGCCCGCCGATCTATGCCATCAAACCAAGCCCGCTAATCCAACACTTAAGCCATTTTATTTTCCAAAGTTAAACTCCAGGTGGACTCCTATGGGACCCGAAGTGGACTCAAAGAAAATCTTTATGTGACCTAAAGTGAAATTGGAAGTGAGCTCTCTACCGATCTAACACTATAACATCACCGTCGTTCCAACAATATAACATCACCGCCGATCCAACTTCTTTCACTTATAACTTGACCAAACAAAGTCCAAACAACTTGAAATTTGAGGTGTAGCTTTGTGAGGCCTTCCTTATCAACCAATAAAACTCGCATCAAATTTGGCTGATGTCACATTCATGGATCGACGATGAGTTGTGACACTGTTTCTATTTCTAATTCGCCATTTGTTACCCGGTACCTTGGCCCGGCTGCAAAACGATAGATACAGAAGCTATAATGGAATGTTTATGGGAGTAGGGTCAAGATTTGATCTACTTCGGGTCATGGAGGAGTTTACATCAAGTCATAAGGGTGTTTACTGTGAGTCATCTCATCGTCGAATTCGAGTCAGTGTGAATCAACTACTATGAGTCGGCATTCGAGTGGGTTGGTGTTACTTTTAGCCAAGGAATCATTTGGCATCGGGTCGGCATAATTGTGAGGGTTCGGTGTGGAAAAGGGATAGGAAGTGGAGAATGGCTAGGGGTCCATCATTTCGGATCGGCATGAAGCATATGGGTCGGCCACTTTAGGTCGGTGTGTTCAAGTCAGGTCAACACTCGAAGGGTTCGGTCACTTTGGATTGGTGTGTTCAAGTCAAGTCGGCCATCGAAGGGATCAGTCACTTTGGGTCGGTGCGTTTGGGTCAGGTCGACACTCGATGGAATCGGCTATGATGGGGTTGGCATTTCCAGGTTGGTTTTGTTCATCTATTAATTCTAGGTCGAGTTCTCTTGGTGATAGGCCTAGGTAACTGGATAGGAGTTGAGGCTCTAAGACATAGGCTGCCATCATTTATAATAGAGGGGCAGGGTTCCATTTTAGGGGATCTTTTCGAGAACTGAGAGGGGACTCTACCATTTTTCGTACTCATTTACTTTTTGTTCCAAATTGAATTCAATATGTTCTTTGTGGATTGTATATGTACTCAAATAGTTGATAAAGCTATAAAGATTACCTTCAAAGTGGACGTAGCCAATTACGTCGAACCACTATAATCCTATTGTTCTTGTTTTTTACTGTTCCTTTTGCATTATATCGTGTTATCCCTCCTTTTCGATTTACTTTATTCATTTATCTCGCTGCACAAATCTATTCTAGAGTGTTAGTGACCAATTTTGGTGCTAACATTTTGATGCTTTCAGTGAGAACCTTGACTTTCAGGCTGCTAGGATCAACTTTGTTGCTACTGGATTGAAGAAATCTCCCGAAGGAGATCCAAGTTTGTTCTCAAAAGTTTACATATTCAATTCAGAGTTTCCATAGATAACTCTAAGACATCAAGGCCACACACCGGATCTGCCTTCCACAACCCCGATGCTAATGAGACTGCTAGTGTCCAACAAGTAGGATCAAGCAATCAACCAGCTAATGCAGGTGTGGAACCCATCGTCGTCCAAAACCATGCAGAAGTCATCACTTGGGCTGAGTTAAATGATCTAATGAGGGAGCTCATGGAAAGCAGGAGATAGCTTGATGAGCAGATCCAAGCAAATGCCAACTTGAAGAAATAGATCGCTCAGCACCAACGTCAAAATGCTGGTGGAAGCCTCATTACCTACTCATCATCTGACAGCTCAACTTCATCAGATAAACACCACGGGCGTAATGCCACAGGATTGAAATGGCGCAAACCAGAATAACGGAGTAATTTGTGACAAGCCACCGTAGGCAATCAAACAGAACTGATCCAGACTCCTTGACTGAGACTGTGGCTCCTCAACTATGCCAGCAAAGTCGCGCTCAACCTGAAGTGAGAAATTTAGGCTCTAGAGCACACGTGGAAGCTTATCAACCGCCTCACAAGGGTGGTAATGAAGTAGGTCCTTAGGGTGCACATTTAGATGATCACAGGCCGAGAAGGCGCTAACTAGAGCAATCACGCAGGATGGATACCGACCTAGCACCTCCCATTCAGACTTCGGATTTGTCTGCTATGCTCAAGCAGTTGATAAAGGTGAATCAGGGATTGACTAATGACGATTGGGGAGTATTGAGGAGTTATACTCCATTTACTGATGACATCTTACAATCTGAGTACCCTTGGAGGTTTAGCATGCTTATAATGCCCGCTTACGAAGGGAAGATCGAACCTCGATCGCATATAATGTGATACGAGTGGATGATTGGCTCGGATAAGGCAAATGACGCGACAAAATACAAATGCTTCCCAGTAACTCTGTCCGGAATCGCTACCATGTGGTTCACAAGACTCCCTCCACGGTCGATCTTCAGATTTGATGAGCTGGCGACGAAATTCGTGGAGCAGTTCAGGATCCATGCTACTCGTCTGAAAGACGTGATGTCATTATCCAATGTGATTTAGGCTCCGGGTGAGTCGCTTAAGGACTATTTATAGAGATTCCACGTTGCTGCTACCGAAGTTAGTAATCCGAATGACCATGCCGTTCTTATGGCCGTAATGCGAGGTGTTGATCCGGAATCTGAGTTTGGTGACTGGCTAACAGGAACACCACAGACCACCTTTTAACTTTTTTATTCAAAGGCAAATCAGTTCGTGAGAAAGGAGGAGGCCATGTTATCAAAAAGGGCAATGTGCATGACCCAACATGTAAGCAGTGCAAAGCAATATTGTAGTGAAGCAATCTGGCGAGAGCTCTGGTAAGGTCAAAGTTAACGTTCAAAATAAACTGAATAACCAAAAGGAACTGGAGGAGGAAATCCCAGATGAAAGAGGGAAGCAGGAAAGTGGAAGCCGAGGATCCCGACTTATAATGAATATACGCCTTGAACACATCTTTGGAAAATATTTATCTACCCGCCTGTAATACTTTTCGATACCCAAAGCCGCACCCAAAAGAATCGATTGAAGAACAAAAGCAAATTGGGAAGTACTACCAGTTTCATGAGACCTATGGACATAACGCTGATGAGTGTAGGCACCTCCACAATGCAACAGAAAAGCTGATTCACCAGAATTGTTGCAGCAATTTGTTAAAAATCCACAGGAAGGCGGACAAGGGACATCCGATCCTGACCGAGGACAAGCTCCCTGTCGACCTGAAGAGCCCGCTCGAACCGTCGAAAGATTGGTGATAAACACAATAGTTGGTGGGCCTCATTCTACAGGTAAAAGTTGGCAAGAAATGGAATGTTACACTAGTTCCTTAAGACATGCGAATTTCGAGTGTTTCTCAAATACAGAAGACGGGACTCCGTCAAAGCAAAAAAGAATGATGACTGATGATATAGTATTTAGGAGTAGGGATGTCGATCATGTGGAGGTTCCTGCTATTGATCTAATGGTTATCTCAGATTTGATCGGACCAGCACATGTGAGAAAAATATTAATTGGTTGTGGAAGTTCTATCAATGTTATCTTTAAGAAGGCTTATGATAAAATGAAGATGGAGGCTAAGGATCCGAAACCATCTAATGCCCATATTCGTGCCTTTAATGGTGCGGCTATGGGAGCGATGGCTTTTGTTGAGTTGCCAGCCGAGTTAGGTAAAGGTGAATGTAGGAGGGTGCAGATCCTACCTTTCATTGTTTTGGATGTTGATTCTTCGTATAATGTTTTGTGGGCCAACCGGCCCTGGTTGAGTTTAGGGCAGCCTTGGCCACGTGATGCTTGACTCTGAAATTTTCAACAGACAATGGTGTTGGAGTAGTGCATGGCAACCAATCTAGCGGTCGTGCTTGCTATATGGTCGAGCTGAGAGAGGCCTAGCGAAGAGAGAAGGGAAAGGGTGTGGACAAGTCCTTCAGCATCCATGTTGTTGAAAATTGACAAGTAGCGACTAAGCCTTGGCTTGGGCAACATGCTTGGGAAACATAGTCAGTTCTATAAAGATATAGATCTAAGAGACGACGATGAAGAACCTAAAAAACTAAGAAATCACTGGCTAAGCTAATGATTGACATCACAGTCAGCCACAATGACCCGACACGGGTATCAAAAATAGGATCACAGCTCAGCACCTCGATGATGAGGGATCATATTTATTTTCTCCAAGCGAATCTTGATGTTTTTGCTTGGGCCCATTCTGATATGTGTGGTATTTCACTCGCCATCACATTCCATATGTTAAATATTGATCCAAAGTATGTCCCGGTAAAACAAAAGAGACGAGACATGGACCCAGAGAGGTCCGTTGCTCTCATGGAGGAGGTGGATAAATTTAAAGCCAACGGGTTTATTCACAATGCCCTCTATCTCGAATGGATATCTAACCCTGTACTGGTAAGGAAGGGCGAACGGGAAAAAGAGGACATGTGTTGATTATTCAGACCTGAATAAAGTGTGCCCAAAGGATAGCTTTCGCTTTCCTAGAATTGATCAACTGGTTAACTCAACGGTAGGACATGAGTTGTTGTCGTTTATGGATTAGTATTTGGGATACAATCAAATTCCGATGCACATCCCAGATCAGGAACACACCAGTTTTGTCACAGATGTTGGATTGTACTGTTATGTGGTAATGCCATTTGGGTTGAAGAATGCGGGAGCAACTTATCAGCGTCTGGTGAATCGAATGTTTAAAGATCGGATTGGCAGAACAATGAAAGTCTATGTGGATGACATGCTCGTGAAGTCACGGTAGTCAAATGACCACATTCGAGATTTGGCAGAGATGTTGGATGTACTCATATTCTATGACATGAAAATCAATCCGTTGAAGTGTTCCTTTGGCATTGCATCTGGAAGGTTTCTCAGTTTCATTGTCAATGCAAGAGGAATTTAAGTGAATCCGGAAAAGATTTAAGCCATTTGGGATATACAGGCACCCAAAACTATAAAACAAGTGCAGAGCCTAAATGGGAAGGTCGCTGCATTTGAGTCGCTTTATATATAGGGCAACCGACAAATGTATCCCTTTCTTTGGTTTGATAGGAAAAGGGAAAAGGAATTTTGAGTGGATGCCGGATTGTGAAGACGTGTTCCAAGCTCTGGTGAGTCACCTATAAAGGCCCCCTATTTTGTCGAAGCCCGTGGATCACAAGGAGCCGTATATTTACCTAGCTGTATCCCAACATGCCATAAACGCTGCTTTGATTTGCGAGGAAGATTGAATTCAAAAGCCGATACTATGTTAGTAAGCGTTTAATAGGGGCAAAAAGAAATTATCCAAGATAGAGAAGTTGTCTTACTGCTTGGTGATTGCATCGTGCAAACTTCGCCGGTATTTTTAGGCACATCCAATCAGCAACTATACCGACCAACCTTTACGGCAGGGACACCAACGACTGTAAACTTCTAGAAGATTACTTAAGTGGAACATCGAGCTCATTCAGTTCGACATTTCCTACCTGCCTTGAAGAGTTATCCAGGGACAAGCGTTGGCAGATTTTATTGCCGAGTTCACTATGCAGGATGAATCGAATGGAAGTGATGTAATTCCCACTGTACGATGGAAACACATAACGATGGAGCGTCCAACGATTATTATTCTAGGACTGGTGTTGTTCTTGTGACTCCCGAGAATCGATCGATGAATAACGAAGCTGAGTATGAAGCATTGATCGCTGGACAGAAGCTTGCTAAAGAACTTGGAGTGAAATCGATGGAAATCTTTTGCGACTCACAGTTGGTGGTATACCAAGTCCGGGAGGACTACCAAGCAAAGAGACAGAGGCTTGCTTTGTACTTTACTTGGGTCCAAGCATTCTTGGCGGACCTTTAATACTATGATATTTCGCACATCCTACATGAGCAAAATGAGGAAGCCGATTCCTTGGAAAAATTCACAAGCACTGGCGACGCACAGCAGATGGGCTCAGTCCCCATCGAAACAATACATGCCTTGAGTATAAACGTGTTGGAAGTTGATCTTATGCCAGAGTTGGAGACCTAAAAGGAGTCATGGATGTCCCCATTCAAAGAATACTTGTTGCACGGGACCTTGCCTGAGAGAAAAAATGAAAGACGGCAAGTCCTTCGTAAGGCCTTGCAGTTTGTTATGCGAGATGGGATTATGTATTGAAAGGGATTCTCTGTTCCCTTGCTTAGATGCATCGCCCATGATGAGATAAAATGATTTTTAAACGAAGTCAATGAAGGAGAATGTAGCGACCATACCGGGAGGTAGATGCTAGCCAAAAGATACTCTGTTATGTGTACTACTGGCCAATTGTGAATCGAGATGCCGTAGACTATGTGAGAAGATGTGATAAATGCCAGAAGTACGCAAAAATCCCAAGAGCGTCGCCGACGAAAATCACGCAAATGGTTATTCCATGGTCGTTTGCGATATGGGGAATCGACATTATCGGCTCGTTGCTTGTTTCCAAAGGTGGTGCAAAATACGCGATCGTCACGATCGATTACTTCACCAAATAGGCAGAAGCGGAAGCATTAGCTACGATCACCACCAAAAAGGTAATTAATTTTGTCATGCAGAACATTATATGACGCTTCGGTCTCTCGTGGACTATCATTATTGACAATGGAACCCAATTTGAGAGTAAGGAATTCAAAAAGTTTTGTTGGAAACATCATATCAAGAAGAGGTTTGCAGCAGTCGCTCACCCTAAGGCAGATAGACAAGTTGAAGCCATGAATAAGATAATCAAGTCTATTTTCAGAAAGCATTTGGAAAAGGCTAGAGGCAAGTGGATGGACGAGCTTAAAACCATGCATAAGTCCACGACTGGCCATACTCCTTTCGCCTTGGCATATGGCGCCAGAGCGGTTATACCCGTGGAGCTTGAAGTCCATTCCCATCGGTCAACTTATTATGATCCCAAAAAAAACTAAGATCTTTTGCTAGAGTCATTGGAATTTATTGACGAGAAGCATGGGGAGGCTAATTTGAGGGCGGCCGCATATCGGCACTGAGTCTCCCGATATTATAACATGAAAGTCCAGCCGATAGTTTTGGACGTGGGCAACCTTGTTCTGAATCGAGTCTTTCCTGTACCATCACACATGAATCCCATATGGAAAGGTCCTTACATCATTGAACGGAGGCTTAGAGAAGAAACCTTCAAGCTAGTGACTATCGATGGCGCAACACTTCCCAGAGTGTGGAATAACGAGCATTCGCGCCGCTATTTTACTTAGTTTGGTTCTTTTGCATTCCAGTTATAGTTTTTTTTACATTATTTGCTTTCTTTGTTGTTCTCTGTTTTCGAATGTAATAAGGAAATTTGGTCTGTTCCTATTTTCTATAATAAATAAAAGCTTGAAGCTATTTTTTCTATGAATTGTTGATATTTATGTGATATAATTACATGTCTAGGTTCGTTAGCACTAACACATGTGACCTATGAATGCACACATGAAACTAAAAGTTTACTGGCTATGTACAAAAAATTCCTAAATCCCCAGAGTGTGGATTAGAGTACTCTGAGTCCTCATAGCATGGATTAGAGTACTCTGAATGGTTTTAAAAATCTATAATCCCCAGAGTGTGGATTAGAGTACTCTGAGTCCGCAAAGCGGACTAAAGTATAAACGATTTGAAAAAATATTTAAATCCCTAAAGTGTGGATTAGAGTACTCTGAGTACCCAGAGTGCGGACTAGAGTATAAATTATTTCACAAAACCTCTACATTTTCAGAGTGTGGATTAGAGTACTCTGAGTACCCAGAGCGCGGACTAGAGTATAAACGATCTCACAAAATCTCTAAATCCCCAAAGTGTGGATTAGAGTACTCTGAGTCCCCAGAGCACGGACTCGAGTGTAAACGATTTCACCAAATCTCCAAGTCACCAAAGTGTGGATTAGAGTACTCTGAGTCTCCAGAGTGTGGGCTAGAGTATAAATGATTTCAAAATTTCCTAAATCCCCATAATGTGGACAAAAGTTTCTAAGTCCTTCGAATACAGACTAGAATATAAATGACTCGTGAATTCTTTGAATCCCAATTGCGGGTTAAATTATAAGTGATGCAAGGAAAACCTGTAAATGCAAAGGAACAAAATTTTATTTTCTTTTCAAAAAAATGCCTTACAACTCCTTCGAAAGTTCGAAGGCCAAGTATATACACATCGACTACTGCAAAAAAGAGAAAAGAAAAATGACTACACGACTCTAATTTATTCAAGCTAAGAAAAACATTACAATGAAACAACTATTTCTTCGCTTTTTTTCCTTCATTGGTTTTTCCGAAGTCTCCTCAGCCAAATGCTTCATTCTAGACCATATACTCACTTGTGAGGAGGTACCCGAGGAAGGAGGAGGAACATCCATGGGTGTAGTCCTACCAAGAGGAATAAATTTCAGTGGCCTATTAAGAGGATCGTCCTCCATCACCTTGGGCTCGCTCTTAACTTTGAATTTCTCCTTTTCCGCCTCTTTGATTTCTCTTTCATGTTGAGCTTGGCGGTGTGCTCTGATGCACCCGTGATTACAACATCATCATGTCCTTCGGCAAGTGGAAGATCCTCAGACTTATCTTCGTCTAGTGCTACGATTACTTGAGCATCAAGGCCCGAAGTGTCTCCAACGGCTAGTGCCTCGATCTCTTTTTCTTCCAGCTCTTTAGAGACATCACTCCTTGGAGTCGGTTCAGGACCAGAATGATCTATAGGGTTTCGTGGAAAAAAAATGTTAGAGTAAATCCATTATTCACCGAGAATGGAAACTTCTTAAACTATAAAAGGTGAAATTAAGTACCAGCATCCAACTGACTATCGATGGTCATTGGAGTATCCCCCTTAATGATTTGAGACAATGTATGAATACCAAGTCCGGGCTACTCCGGATCATGACCAACATGCTAGTCGAGAGGTTCAGTAGATGAAATCTTGGCTGGTTAGATGGAAGGGTGGACTTAAGACTCGGTGCCAGATGGATCGGCGATATCTTTTTTCTCCTTTGACGTTGGAAAAACTCCGCAAAAAAGAAGCGTTGTTGCGGCTAAGTCGAAGGGCTCATTTCCTTAGAGTACTTCCTTTGCGAGTGCCTCCTCATCGATCTCTTCAACGCCCGACTCCACTTTCTTGATTTTGATGAGAGTGTCCCATGCTTCGGTAAGCGATTCGAGGTAACCATCTCACAAGAAGGATAAGTCGTGGTGCATAAGGACCCTCGCATTATATTCAGCGATGAGTGGGTCGAATAAGCATTTAATCTCATCCCTGCAGGATTCGATCGCTGCCTCAATTCAAGAGTCGGCCTCAGTAAGTGCTTCTTTTTTGCCATCTCCATGAGCTGCATCCTTCGGCACTTCAATTTGGGATAGTTCCACGTCGAGCTTTGTTTTCAAGTTCCTTGTCTCGATGATTTCATCACAATATTTCTGCGATTCCTCCTACGCTGCAATTTTCTCCTCTTTCTCTTTGGATAATAGTCCCTCCAACTCCTTCAATTGGCGAGCTGGGATATCTTTCTCTTTTTGTAGAGAATCTTTTTCCAGCGCAAAGGCATCGTTGTGGTGACACGTTTCGTCTAATTCCCTTTTGTGACTGGTCTCTAAGCGACTAACTGCCTCAGTTATTTCCTTGGCATTCTTTTTTGCAGTTTCAAGCTGGGTTTTGTATAAGAGCAGTTCGTTATTCAAGCTCTTTATAATTACTTTGTCATGAATGGCTTCTAGCTTGAGGCAATCGATCTCGTATTGACACTCAGTAGAGACCTTTGATACTTTTGCGACTAGGTGTACGAACGCATTGTGTTGGATATACACGTCATTCATGCATGCGAGTGAGTCTGCTTTAGTACTTATGGGGATAGGATGTATAGCGGGAAGGAATTTCAACCTGTCAAAATAAATCTTTGGTAACATAGCCTTAAGCTTGGCTAATTTCTCTGTCGTGGTTGGGTCGTGAGCGGGAGCTAGAGGAGTTGGTCTTGTCGGAGTCAATGATTTCTTGTGATGCTTACGAGACTACCTAGTACTCGAAGAGCCAGAACGTTGATCGCAGGGAGCGTCCGAATAGGAGCCTCAGTAAGTAGACTTGCCTCCACCATGCGTCGGAGGATTTACGGGTTTGCTTGGATATGAAGTTTTCCCAAGGGTTCTCCCTCTTGAGGATGAAGATGATTCTCTAGAGTAGTAATCTCTATCTCCGCTTTCATCTATATCCCTACTTTTTTGGATTTTGAGTCTCGACCTGAGCGATAAAAGACAGAAGAGCCATGGATGCGGTCGAAGCCATGAGAGAGAGTGATTGCATCTGTACATAAGATTAAGCGAGAACAAATTAGTAGAAGCCGTATGGAAAATTGAATACAAGTAGGTGATGAAGTGTAAGTGCTTGTGTGTGTCCTAGTCATCTCCCAAATGGACCAATAATTTTCGCTTTACTCATGGGAGTTTTTGCTCCCTGATTATGGAATTGTATGCCTTCACCGCTTCTCGCGGGCGAATTGATCCCCTCATCACCAAGATTAGCAAAGTAGTAATTCAATAAGTCATTAGGAATGGACAAGTCAGAGAGTCCCTTTAGTGAACTTTCAATTTTATGGGAAGACAATTCCTTCTCAATGGGAGTTATCACGTATTTCGGAGTCGCCTCAGCTTCTTTCTTTTTAATTCTGTTAGCCAAACTTTTTTTTCTTTTTTGGGGAAGGATGCGGCTTATTAGTGCAGGGAGCGTCGGCTGCTGACGCATGTCCGGAACTTATGTTCTCATTTATTGGCATTGGGACCTCCATTTCCTTAATCTTCCCTTCCTCGGTGGTATCGTGAGCCCCTTCAACAAGGGGCATCGAGAGACAAACTTATTCTCTCCTCCTCTCAGCAGTTGCCCTTGAGGTCATTGTGCTTCTTGGAAGGCCAATCCCATCTGCTAATAATCTAAATAACAAGAGCAATTCATTGGTAACTATCAGTTTGATGTCCCGATCTTCCATTGGAGTAGCACGAATAGTCTCGACTTCTCTAAGATACCTAGCGCCTTCGAGCTGTGGGCAGACACCTAGAAGCGTTAAAAAGTTCAAACTTTCAAAAAGATATGATTTAAGTCCTATAATGAAGGACGGAATGGGAGTGAAACTTACGTCCTTCCAACCATCTTCTCGCAAAACCAGTAAGACAGCACACGTAGAACCACTCTTGCTTGAATTGAGAGAGCTTGTTCCACGCACCTATTAGAACTTGGCATTTAGGAAACGGTTCAAGGAATAAGTAAGAAGGGATATCAACGTGTCTCTTGAAGTGGTAGATGTAACAAATGTCCTTAGGAGTTGGAGTTCTAAATAGGACGCTGATGAAGAGTAGGCAGGTGCCGTGAATGTACGCATGGTTGTTAGGATGCAGTTGTGTAGGAGCGATCCCCATGTACTTTAGCACCTTGCGAATGAATGAGTTGAAGGGTGGCATGCATCCTGCCCAACACATGAATTTGTTGCATGCAGTGTATCCGGCTACGGGCAAATGGGGCCGATCTTGCCTCGATGGAACTAAAACATCTTCGAAGGGAATCCCGTGAATGGAGCGCAATCGACGAAGAGCAATTTCGCCAATTTTTGAGGCTTGCAAATTGATCGGGATATCCAAAATAATAGCATCGTCTACGACATCAGGAGTCGGATCTATGACCTCGGCAGGAAAAATCAGAATGTCAGCAATGGGGTCACACGGTGGGTTCGAAGTCTCTACTACCTCTTGCCGTTGACTTGGGCTAGGCTTGTCGGATAGAGTGGCGGAACTTGATTTGTCATCTGATTTAGAAAACATTATGGGAAGGTTCTTTATGTGAATAAATACCCGTTTCAGCTAGACTCGAAAGATAATCGATATTAGAAGTGTTAACCCGGCCTTTTACAAGGCCACGGACAGGCGGGTTTAACCAAATAGACCATTCATTTGTCGAAACTAGAATACAATTGACTGGAACTAGTTGGATGGATAGACGGTCGGTCAGGAATGGGATCGATGTGCATAGTTCGGCACTGAGGAGAGTAGGTTGGATCGACATTGATTCTCGCTCGGCATAAGGCATGGGTCGGCATTGATTGCCGCTCGGCATAAGGCATGGGTCGGCACTGATCGCCGCTCGGCATAAGGCATGGGTCGGCATTGATCGCCGCTCGGCATAAGGCATGGATCGACATCGGTGGATTGATCGGCATTGGACCTCGCTCGGCCCTAGACATCGTTCGGCATGGTGGATCGTTCGGCATGATGGATCATTTGGCATGGTGGATCGTTCGGCATGGTGGATCGTTCGGCAAGATGGGTGGTTCGGCATGATGGGTGGTTCGGCATGAAGGATGATTCGGCATGATGGATGGTTCGGCATGGTGGGATGTTCGGCATGATGGATCATTCGGCGTGATGGGTCGTTCAGCATGATGGGTTGTTCGGCATCAGGCGCGGCTCGGCATTGAGGAGAGGCCGTTGTGACTTGGCATTGTGATTCGGCATGGGCCGTTCGGCCTTGATGGGCTCGGGTTATTCAGAGAGCCCAACAACTACCTTAACATGTCTATAAATACAGCGTGTAGGAGTTCAGAAAGGGGATCTTCTTCTCTTATGTTCTCTGATTTTCTACTTTCTAAGACTAGGGCTAGTCTGCCACTTTGTAACTGTAATCAATTGTTACATCAATAAAAGAAAACTTCTGGAGTGGACGTAGGCCGGAGTTAGCCGAACCACTATAAAAACCTGTTGTTCTTTACTGCTTAATTTCTATTCTGATTGTTCTTCATATTATTACTCTCTACACACACTTTATCTATTATCAGTGACTGTTAGTCGGTGCTTTCATTTACATTTGTGTGTTAGTGACCAATTTTGGTGCTAACATTTTGGTGCTTTCATTGAGAATGCAAGCACTCGGGAATTTTGGAGTTAGGAACTTGGATTCTAAGGAGAAATGGCTAGGCCATCAACAAGGAAACAATTGACAGAAAGAAGCAATCAAGAGGGAAGTTAGGAGGCTACCTATGGAATTGGAGCATGTCAAACATCCGTCTACATCACCAGAGAGGAGATGGAAGCGATGATGAAACGGCAAGAGGAAATGATGCAGGTACTCAAGGTCTTGGGGCTGGAAAAGAGGAACTCAATCAGCAGGTTGATGGAGTGACTCAACAGGGGGCAGCCCCCAATCGGCAGACAACTATCATTCTGGAAGGACCCAGGCTCGGGGGCACACCACCAAGAAATGCTGGACCAATTCATGGAGGGATTCCAGTTAGCACTACACAAAAAGATGCTGGCAGGAATGTAGGAGCGCAGGATGAAGAGTATGTACCAGAATTCCCTCAGGGACTCGGGAGGCAACCCTTGACGGACAATGCTGGATTAGCCGAGATTATCAGGCGAACAATGCGGGAAGGTTTGACCAATAGAGATCTGGAAGGAGTAAACAAGAGTCCGTTCACTCGTGAAGTCAGGATATCTCGGAATCTGCCAGATTTCAAGCTACCTAACGTGGAAATGTACAATGGCAAAGCCGATCTAACAGATCACTTGATGAGATATACAAGACACATGGTGGTGCTGGGGGCATCGGAAGAAGTTGTGGCTCGATGTTTCCCTTTATTCTTGACGGATATAGTTGCTATGTGGTTCAGGCAGTTGGAAGAAGGATCCATCGGGACATGGACAGAGTTGGTGGACAGGTTTCTGAAGCAGTTTCGGATACATATCAGAAGGCCAAAGAATGTAATGATGCTGACATCGGTAAAACAGAAGACAGACGAATCACTCAGAGCTTTCTTAACTCGGTTCAATGCAGAGGTTGCTTCGGTGGATCGGCCGGATCCATCGATGGTTTTAATGGCGGCAGTGTCAGGAGTTAGAGAAAATTCAGATTTCAATGTGTCACTGATACGGGACCCTCCAATGGATCTCGGGGAATTCTTTCACGAAGCTGAGAGATTCCTTCGGCAGGAAGATTCCTGCTTAGATATGAAGTTAAAGGAGGTGAACGCGGCTGAGGATGGAGGCCCATCCATCGGAGGCTTGGAAAAAGATAAAGATAAAGGAAAAAGGAAGCTGGATGATGAATTAGGAAAGGCTAGGAAGCGGTGGAGAGAGCAAAAATTCTCCACCTACACAGGATTGAACGAGACGCTGGAACGGATATATTTGAAGACTCGGAATTGCCTTCCCTACCGAAGGCCGGCTAGGAGAGAACCCTACGAACGTGAGAGGGCATCAGGAAAACACTGCCTCTTCCACGATTTGGATGGGCATGATACCAACAGCTGCAGTCACTTAAAAGACATAATTAAGGAGCATGTAAGGAATGGACAGTTGCGACAATACGTTGAAGCTCGGAATGCAGCGGTGGGGCAGGAGTAACCACCGTCTACCTCACACAGTGATGGTGCGAGGCACAGGAATGATGGCCGATTGGTCATCAATTGACTGGGATATTATGAAATAAGTAGCAAACTACGGGGAAACGACCAAGTCACTTACTCATGTACGGGGACGGAGATAGCCCATAGGCATGCTCTGAGATGATGATAAACTGCAACGCTTTAGTTTGTGAAATCTGTTTTCTCTTTTTTGGCTTGGACACTTGCTTTTTTCTGATTTGGTTTGAACTTCTGGTTTTGTTTGTTTCTTGGTTTGGACTTTTATTTGGATGATTGTTTTCTGGTTTGGATATAGGTTTGGATTTTCGATGTGGATTTTTTATTTTCTGATTTGATCTGGATTTTGGATTGGCTTTCGATTGGATTTTTTATCTGGTTTTTGGTAAACGATCGTCAGGTATGGATTATACCTGGCAAGGGGTAAGTCGCTTTGTCCAAGCATGACAAATCGACTTATTTAAGTCGTCGAGTATGGACTATGCTCGGCAAGGGTCCGGAGAGACCAGGATTCGGCCTAGGACTTAGGCCCCATATTATCGGTTACTATTTCAAGTTGTCGGGTATGGACTTGCTCGGCAAGGGTCCGGAGAGACCAGGATTCGGCCTAGGACTTAGGCCCTGTGTCATTAATTATTATTTCAGGTCGTCGGGTACAGACTATACTCGACAAGGGTCTGGAGTGACCAGGATTCGGCTTAGGACTTAAGCCATGGCATTAATTAACGTCCAGGGACACTGGACCACGGTCGTCAGATGTGGATTGCATTTAGCAGGAACCCAGAGAGGTTATGGATATGAACATCGGCTATGAGCGGTGAAGGATTTGGATATTGACCCGGAGAGGTCCTGGATTCGGTTATTGAATATGAATGAAACATGGATTTTGGATATTGAATTTGAGACTATTCAAAACACACCTTCCAACAGAAAGGCATGTTTTGGGGGCCAAGTGTTAACCCACCTTTTTACAAGGCCACGGACAGGCGGGTTTAACCAAATCGACTATTCATTTGTCGAAACTGGAATACAATTGACGGGAACCAGTTGGATTGATAGACGGTCGGTCAGGAATGGGTTCGATGTGCATAGTTCGGCATTGAGGAGAGTAGGTTGGATCGGCATTGATTGCCGCTCGGCATAAGGCATGAGTCGGCATTGATCGCCACTCGGCATAAGGCATGGGTCGGCATTGATTGCCGCTCGGCGTAAGGCATGGGTCGGCACCAATGGATTGATTGGCATTGGACCTCGCTCGGCCCTGGACATCGTTCGGCATGATGGATCGTTTGGAATGATGGATCGTTCGGCATGGTGGATCGTTCGGCATGGTGGATCACTCGGCACGATGGATCGTTCGGCATGGTGGATCGTTCGGCATGATGTATCGTTCGGCATGGTGGATCTTTCGGCATGGTGGATCTTTCGACATGATGGGTTGTTCGGCATGATGGGACGTTCAGCAAGATGGGTCGTTCGACACGATGGGTGGTTCGACATGATGGATGGTTCGGCATGGTGGGACATTCGACATGGTGGATCGTTCGGCATGATGGGTTGTTCGGCATCGGGTGCGGCTCGGCATTGGGGAGAGGCCGTTGTGACTCGGCATTGTGATTCGGCATGGGCCGTTCGGCCTTGATGGGCTCGGGTTATTTAGAGAGCCCAACAACTACCTGAACATGTCTATAAATATAGCGTGTAGGAGTTCAGAAAGGGGATCTTCTTCTCTTCTGTTCTCTGACATTCTACTTTCTAAGACTAAGGCTAGTCTACCACTTTGTAACTGTAATCAATTATTACATCAACAAAAGGAAACTTCTTGAGTGGACGTAGGCCGGAGTTAGCCGAACCACTATAAAAACCTGTTGTTCTTTACTGCTTAATTTCAAATCTGATTGTTCTTCATATTATTACTCTGTACACACACTTTATCTATTATCAGTGACTATTAGTCGGTGCTTTCATTTACATTTGGGTGTTAGTGACAAATTTTGGCGCTAACAAGAAGTAATAATAACATATTCCCCACTGCTGTGTGTGAACTAGTGCAGCGATTTTAACATTAGTACATAATGCTTAAGATTGAAGAATTGAGAGTAAAATGATGAAGTTTCGAGCTTATATGCTAGGGACCGTCATCGCCGATCATCCTAGGCAGCGTAGAAGATGGTCGGCATCAAAAGACCTGAGATCGAGCATTGACGTTTTAAATTATGGAGTCCATTAAATGGAATCATTATGCCAGTTTAGCATTTAAATTATGCTGTTAGAACTATGGATTTATTGATTCAAGTTATGTCCATAATCTTATGTGTGAAGAGGCATGTCATTATTCATCAGTTTATGCTTGGGCATAGAGATATGAGGTCATAATATTCGTATCAAGCAAATTGAAGTGTTTTTGGTTCTCAATGCCGATTCCAGCCTCTCAATGGAAACCCCTTTGCCTTGACTCTATCACCGAACCCTCCTCTCAAAGACATACTGACCCCATCGCCCTCTCACAAAACTCACCGATCCAATTTTCTCTCATAAAAATACCGATCCCTCAACTCTTCATAATATACTGACCCGATCCTCCTCTTGGAGACATACCGACCGCTCTTCTATGCGAAAACTTACCGACCCGGACTTCCCTCAAGAACCCCCCGAGCCGATTCTCCCTACGAAATATATCGACCTCTCCTTAGACCAGTATACTGACCTCTCTCCTTAGAATTATGTGCCGAATTCTCTCCTTAGACTTACACTCCAGCCACATGCCCTAACCTTATACCGACCCCTTTTACCTATATCCCTTGTGCTAAACTCTATTATGCCAGCTCCGACCCACACCTGCTTTTTCTCTCTCTCCTTGGTTATCTCTTCTTCCTCTCGATGAGGAAGCTAAACATGCCTACGAAGCCTTAAGGCTTAGATGAATCGAAAGAAAAAGTCCTGCAAATGAGAAAGAACACAAATTCATACCTATGAACTGGTTTCGAGCAAGCCAAATGGATATCAAGATTTGGAGTTGCGGGGCGGTGAAGGATTGTGATTGGGAAGGTGATCTATTGAGATATAATGGCAAGTCGATAAGGGAAAGATATATTGGTTTTGAGAAAAGCTAAAGGAAATAAGTGAGATAAATTAAAGTAGGAGAGGGAGAGTGTTGGAGCCAAGCATTTATATGTTGCATGGAATACGAATCGGTCTTCTCCTGGAGACCCGGTCGTACTCCAAGGGATCGACCATTCTACAATGCTGACCCTAGCCCACATATAACTATTGAGGGGTCGACATTCATATGCTAACCCCCTACACTCCTCATTCTTTAAAAAAATTAGAAAATAATATAATAAAATAAATAAAAAACAACAATACTAATGAATAAGTAGATAATAATGAAAAAGGTGAAATACTTCTTGAATGAGGAAAAGACATAAGCTTGGGATATTGTTCAATTTCCCAACCTCTGAAAGGTTGTATACAGTCGACTTTTGAAAAGTTGAATAAAGGACTCCGGGGCTTCCTAAAGGCAAAGCTGGTAAGTTTGGACGATACAGAGCTTCTTTGAAGGTTGATGGGAAGCAACGAACAGTTATCGATTTGAATGAGCTAGCTTCTGGGAACAGGGATTACTCGCTGATTCAAAGTGCATCATGTTATTCACAAGATGCAATTTAGGGGGAAAATGTTGCCCAGTACCTTGGCTCGGCTATAAAGCAATAGTTGTAGAAGCAATAGTGGAACGTTGATGGGAGTAGGGTCAAGAATTGATCTACTTCGGGTCATAGAGGAGTTTACCTTGAGTCATAAGGGCGTTTACTTCGAGTTGTCTCATCATCGACTTTGGGTCATTGTGAATCAACTATTAGGGGTCGGCATACGAGTGGGTTAGTGTTACTTTAAGCCTAGGGGTCATTTGGCATGTGGTCGGCATAATTGTAAGGGTTTGGTATGGAAAATGGATCGAGCGTGGAGAATGGCTAGGGGTCTGTCATTTTCAGATCGGCATGAAGCATGAGGGTCGGTTACTTTGGGTCAGTGTGTTCAAGTCAGGTCGGCACACGAAGGTGTCAGTCACTTTGGGTCGGTGTGTTCTAGTCAGGTCAGCACTCGAAGGGGTCGGTCATTTTGGGTCAGCGCATTCGAGTCAGGTCGGCACTCGATGGGATCGGCTATGATGGGGTCGGCATTTCCAGATTGATTTTTTTCATCTAGTAATTCTATGCCGAGTTCTCTGGATGATGGTTCGAGGTGACTAGATATGAGTTGAGGCTCTGAGACGCCAGTCTTCGTCTATAAATAGAGGGGAGGGTTTCATTTTAGGGGATTTTTCGAGAACAGAAAGGAGACCCTGCCATTTTTTGTACTCATTTCCTTTTTATTCCAAATTGAATTCAAGTTGTTGTTTATGGATTGTTCTATACTCAAATGGTTGATAAAGCAGTAAACATTACCTTCAAAGTGGATGTAGATAGTTACGTCGAACCACTATAATTTTGTTATTCTTTTCTTGTACTGTCCTTTTTGCATTATATTGTATTATCCCTGTGACGACCTAGAAATTTTTAACATTTGAAATGGAATATTTAATTGGTTTTAAATAGTTGGAAGTTGGTTTAGCTTGAATTTCAAATATAACTATGGATTTGGCAATTAAATTATTGAATTTAATATATTAATGATGGATAAAAATTTGAATCTTCAATTTTAAGCTTGTTAAAAGTGATTTGATGGCTTAGAAAATTTATATTGATGATACTGAAAATAATGGAAGCTTCAGAATTGAATTTGGAAATAATTTATTCAGTTTTGAAATTTTGTTGTTTAAATCGATATTTAGAAAATAGCCTTCCGAGGCACAGTCTCGGATCTCGACGAAACCACTTCCATTGGATCCGTAAGATTGTTTTATTATCGTATTTAAATTTTCGTAATGTTTGGAGTTGTCGTTTGGCCGTACGATAAGCAAACGCGTTGAAAATTATATCGAAATTTAATTTAATAACTGAGTTCAAAAGGCTATCTTCTCCATACGATCGAATTTGGCCTCGGAACCTTTTCCATTATGTTCGGGATAGAACACTATAAACGCCTAGCGGCACGCCTCGATAGGGGTTTGGGATTTTTACTGTGTGATCGATACGGTTTGAAATTTTAAAATAATGTTTATATATCTTTATCAAAAATCAAGGCTATCACCCTCTAATTGAAACGTACACGTTTCCCTTACCTTCTCAAATGCGCCAGTTTTTCTTCCTTTAAAACACACGCATCAGAGCAAGATTAAACGAGGAATAGCAGTGGCCGAATTCATTAATAAAAAAATCAGAGCTCCTTCTAAATCGCGCCTTCCCTCTCCCCTCTTCCATCAGTTCGTGAAAAGGAGAAAAAAAATGAAACCTAAATCAAATTGAAATCGCGAGCCTCTCTTTCCCTTTCTCTCTTCAATAAATTAACGAACGAAAGAAGAAAAAAAAGGCGCGCGAGCACCTGGAATCGAGGGCAGAAATCGAAGGGACAAAGTCGTGATGAAAATCGCAAAGGGCCTGCGTGTGGAGGGTCACGAGGTCAGGCGATTCAACCGATGGCGGTAGGGGAAGCGGCCGCGTTCATGGGCAAGGGGACTGGGTTTTGGAACTTGATGCGGTCGATTTGGGGCACGCGAGAGGGCCGTAGAGGTGGTGCAGTGATGTTAGTGCGACATTGAGTTCATTCCTCACGCTTCAAAGGAGATTCAAGATTGACCCTAGAATCGTAGTGTGCTTACATTCATGCTTGAGCTAGGGTTTCGGCGACTTGATTGTTGATCAATTTGGGGGAAACGCAGAGATAGCGGCATCGCTCGTTGAAGGGGAAGGCTGTTCTTTTGGTCGAAATCGAAGTAAGCAGGTGCAGGCTCGGGTTCGTCACGTCGACGGCAAGGGAGGGATTTAATACTAGTCAGTAAGGTATAAATGATTCATTTTAGTTTAATTTGAATATATATATATATATATATTTGAAAATAAAATATATGTAGAGAAAAAATAGGAAAAGATTTTTTTACACTAAATTAAATTACTGTTATATTCAACTTCTATATACATACATACATACATACATATATATATATATATATAGGAATAGAATTATGAAAGGGAGATTTGAAAATAAAATAAAATATTTGAAAGTTTATACGAATTAGATTTAAATAGTTGTTAAATATTAATAGATACGATTTTTGGAAAAAGGAAGAAAATCTAGGAAGTTTGTTGAAATAAAGTTATTTTGAATAAATCATTAGTTAATTAAATTTATAAAATGGAAGATTGAATTGTTCAATTTATTTCAAATATTAATAAATTGTATAAATTATTTATACAAGGTCAAAACTATGAAATCAAGTCGGAATTGGATTGAATTGCGAATAAAAGGGGCAAAGGTGAGATCTTCTCACTCAAAATTATAGTAATTGAAAATTTCAGTTATTGATTGGTTGTTGAATTGTGATAGTTGAATTCAATTTTTTTTTGATTGTGTGTTTGGATGGCCAATTTATTATTAGTTATATTAAAATAGACCATATACGCCGCATAATAATGGAGGTTATTATATTAAACCCATATACCGCGATATTCCACCTAGAAGTGGAATTGATATTATATATGTATTTGGAGTTGTTGATTTCTCGCATTATATTGCGGATGAGACCCTATTGCGCCGCATAATAGTGGATGATATTTTTATAAATCCCATATACCGCGATATTCCACCTCGAAGTGGAATTGGTATTTAATTGTTGTGCTAACGTCTGTGGATGCAGGGAAAGAGGTTGGAGGGATCCAACTGAATTCCACAAATAATTGAATTTGTTTCAATATTATACGTTGATTATTTATAATCTGTGTATGACTATTTGTGATTGAAACTGTTGAAGGCTATAATTTAGCCGAATATGTTTTTGGTATCGTAGGATACCAGAAATAAATAAAATTTGTTTTTTGAAATTTAGTAGAAAATTTATAGTAAATTAATCTTAGAAAATCGAGTAGATTTAAAAGAAGGAATTTGTTTCAAAATACAATCAATTTTGGTGTTGAAATAAATTTAGAAATCAATTTTGGAAATTGATTTGGTATTTGAAAATAAATTTGAAAATCAATCGTATATCAATGGATATTTAAAATCTAAATTCACAATGGGAATTTTATAAAAGAAAGGAAAAATTGTTCTAAAAATAAATATTGTTTTATATTTTAAAGATGTGAAAGGAATTTATAGATTTGGAATGTAAATTAAAATAAATCGAGAAGATTTATCAATTGATATAAATGAAAAGAACATTCTTCCCTGGAAAGCCGAGTATATTTTTAAGTAGCTTTTGAAGTACAAACCAAATGTTCTAGGAATTGTTTGGAAAATATTGTCAGAGAAATTATTTTTGGGATTGTATTAAACCTATAAAATCAAGATTTATTTAATTAATTTTAAAAGGGATTATTTTAAAAGCTAAATTGATATTTGTTTTAGAAATTGGATATTTAAATAGTTATATCCTATCTATTAATTTATTTTAAAATTAGTTTGGCCTTGAAATTTTTATACGAGATTTCTATATAATATTTTCATAACTAATATTTAAGTAAGTGTTTTAAAATAGTTTTGTTTTAAATATTTCCAAGTATATATGTTGTATAAGTAATTTAAATTATTTTAAAGTATTTTAATCTCGGCAGACCTTTAGTGGAAACAAATAATATCGAGAATCTTATTCCGCGAGTGAAAAATGACTTGAAATTTGTTTTCAAAGGAATTGAAAGGTAAAAAGTAATTTTAAATTTGTTTTCAAATGGTTGAAGTGTAAAATTGTATCTTGCAAAGATATTTTGAAAAATAATAATTGGGAATTTTTTTTTGAAACCTAGTGATTGTTGTGAATGTCGATTGATTGTTAAATAACCGACTATCAATATTTGCCTTTAAACGACATTTGAATTTCGATGCGACCGGGGGTCGGATTCCAAGTGGATATCCGAAAACCACATCAAACCTTTGTGATTGTGATTGATCTCTTGTTTAAAGGATCAAAGTGAAAATTGGTGTGATTTGTTTGAAATCTGAATGAGCACTTATTTTTAAAAATAAGAGATCGTTATTCGGATTAGCCGGGAGAGGACCTTGTGTCATAAAACCCATTCCGAGGGTAGAAATCGAAGGGAGGAAGTCGCGATGAAAATCGCAAAGGGCGTGCGCGCGGAGGGTTATGAGGTCAGGCGATTCAAGCGATGGCGGTGGGGGAAGCGGTCGCGTTCGTGGGCAAGGGGACTGCGTTTTGGAACTTGATGCGGTTGAATTAGGGCACGCGAGAGGGCCGTAGAGGTGGTGTAGTGATGTTAGTGCGACGTTGAGTTCATTCCTCATGCTTCAAAGGAGATTCAAGATTGAGCCTGGAACCGTAGTGTGCTTCCATTCATGCTTGAGCTAGGGTTTCGGCGACTTGATTGTCGATCAATTTGGGGGAAATGCAGAGATAGCGGCACTCGCTCGTTGAAGGGGGAGGCTGTTCTTTTGGTCGAAATTGAAGTAAGCAGGAGCAGGCTCGGGTTCGTCACGTCGACGGGAAGGGAGGGATTCAATACCACTCAGTAAGGTATGAATGATTCATTTTAGTTTAATTTGAATATATATATATATATATATTTGAAAAAAAATATGCAGAGAAAAAATAGGAAAAGATTTTTTTTACAGTAGATTAAATTACGTTTATATTCAAATTCTATATATATATATATATATATATATAGGAGTAGAATTTTGAAAGGGAGATTTGAAAATAAAATAAAATATTTGAAAGTTTATACGAATTAGATTTAAACAGTTGTTAAATATTAATAGACATGATTTTTGGAAAAGTAAGATAATCTAGGAAATTTGTTGAAATAAAGTTATTTTGAATAAATCATTAATTAATTATATTTATAAAATGGAAGATTGAATTGTTCAATTTATTTCGAATATTAATAAATTGTATAAATTATTTATACAAGGTCAAAACTGTGAAATCAAGTCGGAATTGGATTGAATTGCGAATAAAAGGGGTAAAGGTGAGATCTTCTCACTCAAAATTATAGTAATTGAAAATTTCAGTTATTGATTGGGTGTTGAATTGTGATAGTTGAATTTAATTTTTTTTTTTTGATTGTGTGTTTGGATGACCAATTTATTGTTACTAAGGTTCCATACATCTGCCCTTTCTCAACGTATTTCTTTAGACAAAGACTCTGTTTTTTCCTCTTTCCAGATGGTAAATATTTCTCAGAACATGGAGTGTGAATCAAACCCATGTTTGAATTGAAACTAAGATATTGATGCAATTTCTTCCCTTCTGAATCAGATAGATTCATATCTGAAAGAGGCCGACAATAAGTTCTATCAAAATTGACTATTCGTTCCTCTCTTAGAAATGTTGCAGAAATGTCTGCGATCGAGTAAATATCTCTTAGAGGTTATTATATTAAACCCATATACCGCGATATTCCACCTAGAAGTGGAATTGGTATTATATATGTAATTGGAGTTGTTGATTTCCCGCATTATATAGTGGATGAGACCCTATTGCGCCGCATAATAGCGGATGATATTTTTATAAATCCCGTATACCGCGATATTCCACCTCGAAGTGGAATTGGTATTTAATTGTTGTGCTAACGTCTGTGGATGCAGGGAAATAGGTTGGAGGGATCCTACTGGATTCCTCAAATAATTGAATTTGTTTCAATATTATATGTTGATTATTTTTAATCTGTGTGTGACTATTTATGATTGAAAATGTTGAAGGCTATAATTTAGCCGAATATGTTTTTGGTATAGTAGGATACCAGAAATAAATAAAATTTGGTTTTTGAAATTTAGTAGAAAATTTATAGTAAATTAATCTTAGAAAATTGAGTAGATTTAAAAAAAGGAATTTGTTTTAAAAGATAATAAATTTTGGTGTTGAAATAAATTTAGAAATCAATTTTGGAAATTGATTTGGTATTTGAAAATAAATTTAGAAATCAATCGTATATCAATGGATATTTAGAAATCTAAATTCACAATGGGAATTTTATAAAAGAAAGGAAAATTTGTTTTAAAAATAAATGTTGTTTTATATTTTAAAGGTGTGAAGGGAATTTACAGATTTGGAATGTAAATTAAAATAAATCGAGAAGATTTATCAATTGATATAAATGAAAAGAATATTCTTCCCTGGAAAGCCAAGTATATTTTTAAGTAGCTTTTGAAGTATAAATCAAAAGTTCTAGGAATTGTTTGGAAGAATATTGTCGGAGAAATTATTTTTGGGATTCTCTGTAACGACCCGTATTTTACGTGTCGATATATCGTAGGATTCTAGGTCGTTAGTGTTGATAAGTCGTCCTTAACCTAAGTCGTAGGGGAGGATAACTCGTATGTTGTTGGAGTCGCGAGGAAGTTAGATTGGAAGGTTAACTCGAGTTAGTGTTGGAGCGAGTTAACGGGTTAGTGGTCTTCGCGAGTTACGAGTTAATGAGTTAGATAGTGACTTAGGGGATGGACGAGTTAGTGGGGTTGACGACCTAAGGGGTTAGGTCGTTTGGATGTTAGGTCGTTGAGGAGTGGTGAGCGACCTAATGTGTTAACGAGGTAGTATGTTGAGTCGTTAGCAAGTTAGGAAGTATGGCCGAGTCCAGGAAGCTGCCGAGTTAGCGAGTTACGACTCAAGGCTGGGACGAGTTAGTAGATATGACCTGGTTAAGGCTTTGACCGACCTAAGTAAGTTAGCGACTTAAGGTCTCCACCGATCTAAGGGCTAACGAGTTTGGGTGTTAGCGAGCTAGGGAGGATAGGTCGGCAGGCTCGATGAGTCATAAGTCGTAACCCGTTAGGTCGTTGAGTCGTTGGGATCGATGAGTTGTGTCCCGTGTTTAGTTAGGTCATTATAGGTGTTAAGTGTTAAGTCGCTCAAGGCTTATGCTGTTAGGTCGGTACCCTTGCTATATCGTTAGGTCGGCTAGGAGTTAGGTCGGCATCCCTGATGAGTGGTTGGGTCGGCCTTGGGGTTAAGTCATAGGTAGATGAGTCGTATGACCAAGTTAAGGATAGGTCGTAAACGACCTATGATGAGTCGTGTGGGGTTGTTAAGTCATAAGTCGAGAGCTAGGACCAGGCGACTTAGTGTTGAGCTGTGTTAAGTTAGGTCGGGGAGATTCTTAGGTCGGCAACGACCTAAGACCGAGCGAGTTAACTCCGAGCGAGTTAGGCCTGACCGAGTTAAGGGTGATTTCAGCCTATAAATACGCGACCATTTCTTCACTTTTTGGCACCGGTTTTTGAAGCAACGAAGTGCTGCCATTTTGAGAGCTCGACTACAACATTTCTTCATCTCCTTTTCTCCATTCCAATCTAGTTCTAACATCCATCCAAGATCGAAGATTCAAGGGCCAAAGTTGAAGATCTTCATCCGTTCGAGTGAGATTTCATCGATTGAAGCGAGATTTTGCCGGATCAAGCTTGGGTATTTGCTGTCCAGATCTGAAGTGGGTTTCTTTTGAAGTGTTTGGGTGATTCGGTGAGTGGTAGTTATCTCTCACGCGGACCCAAAGGAGTATATTGGATTGGTGGCTTGTTTGAGTGTTAAAGTTAGAGATTTCATACATTTTTCTCTTTACCAAGACTAGATTCATTACTTTTGAAGATGTTTACCTATGCAAGTTCAATTAACAAGTTATAGAGACAAAACCCGTGTTTTATATTTGATAGATCTATGCTAAAATCCATGATTTCATATATGTTAGACTTATGCTCATTTATTTACGAAATTGCCATTATAGTTGATATTGCTTGATTAGATCTTGTTTGAATGCTTGATTGTTTGGATGTATGATTGATTTGATTGTCTCGAGTTAGCTTGTAGTTGATTTGGGACAAGATGGTTGAAGATGATTCAAAAGCTAAGTGGAAAGGCTCTTGAATGGTGAAAGCTGCTGTGGCATATGAAGCGGATGATGAAGCTCATATGGATGGGTTCGAGGACTTTGCTATAGTTAGAGGAAGCAAAGTATGATGACGAAATGGACTTTGCCATGATATGTTGAGGCGAAGTATGATGATGAGATGGACTTTGCTAAGATGCGTTGGAGCAAAGCATGATGTGGAAGCCTTGGTTTAATCCAGACGGGATCATCCCAAGCATGTTGATTACTCAATGATGCGGTTCGAGTTGGTGGATAATGGTGGCTCGAGAGGTGCTTGAGCTATAATGGGAATAGTCGTCGAGGAGGATGACTAGAAGGCTGAGATCTTATCGTTATTGAAGGTTCTAGCAAGCTCAAAGCAAGAGTACGTTGGGTAGATCTGTTATACCCAGGCGCGGGTCATGATGACGTGCAAGTACTCTGGGTAGATTCGTTATACCTAGGCACGGGTCACGAGGACGTGCGGAGTTATGTCTAGAACCGGGGTTGCCATTAGCCCTTGACGGATGTTTGAAAGATGAGTTGGTCATTCAATTAACGATAAAATCAAGGCAATGATAACAGTGATAGCCAGAGTCATGGATGCTTGGTTGTATCATCATTCGGTCTCAAGAGCGGTGTTTTCTGGGTGCTTATCTGATCTTGGTTTAGGCCTTGGGGGTTTGTATTTGGAAAACATCGACCTTGACTCGAGTGATTATTGCTTTACTTTAATTATTTGTTTTGCCATGCTTGCTTCTCCTTAGTGTGTGTCTGGGGGCTATCACTGTAGAAAGAGGTGGAGTGGGATCATTTGGGTTCCTATTCCTTTTATCCCTTATGCTCTTTTGGTATGTTTGATAGTTGATTTACTGCTCACTAAGACTTTGTCTGACTCAAGGTTTTATGTCTCCTCTTATTACCTTGGGCTGTTCATCCATGTTTGGGATGGGCAGACTAGGTGACAGGTGACAGGTGCTGATCTTAGTGGCTCACGCTAATGATGACGAAGACGAGCAGGAGGCTTTGCATGTTATTTTCATATTCTATGTACTGGATATTCCGCTGTTTGTTGATTACTCTGAGTGCTATGTAGTGAGGCTTCTTGTATTCATGATTCAGACCATGTATAAAGCTATTATGATTAGATGATGATATTCTGTTCTATGGGAGCTTCACTATATTATATTTCTCTATTGTATTTTATCCATGCGCTGTGAGTTTTACGATAGAGTCTGCGATGTTTATTTTACCCTTGACGGTCACTCATGGCTGCCTGGCACACTTTCAGCGCACCATTCCCTTGTTTCCGTGCGGGAGTCATGGGCGGTCGTCACATTTGGTATCAGAGCTTTGGTTCATCGATTTTAGCCAATGCTCGCTGACGTAACTACGTATGAGAGACGTAATTGTATTTTGATGAATGATGACTATATATAATATAGTAGTTTAGAAGGATTTGAACTCCTTATGTAGTTGTTTCTCAAGGTGTTCTAAGTCATTCCTTTTTGTAGATATTAAGGATGAGTCGAAGGGGGAGACCAGGTGCTAGGGAAGCTGTTGATTATGCTCCTATGTTTGAGGCCATGATGACTTCGATCATGAGAAGGATACCAGCCTCGGGGCCATTAGTAGATGTTGGAGTTCAAGTTCAAGCTCCAAGACCAGTGGATTTTGCTAAGCTTTGCAAGGACTATACTTCTCTTGGAGGAAAGGTTTTCTTGGGAATGGAATCAACCATTGAAGTGCAAAGATGGATTGATGCTTGTAGAAGGATCTTTGGTGACTTGGGATTTGAGGATGCAACTAAGAGGAAGCTTGCATCGAGACAGCTTCAAGGGAGAGCTGCTGATTGGTGGAATTCTATCACCATAGATACTCCAGAAGAAGAGATTACTTGGGAGTAATTCCAAGTTAGATTTGAAGCCAAGTTTATCTCTACAGCTCAGAAGTTTGTTTTGTTTAAAAAGTTTGTTGAGCTCAAGCAAGGTGGGAGATCGGTTCTTGAGTACGTTTCTGAGTTTGAGGCCTTGTCCAAGTATGCTCGGTCGTATATTGAATCTTCTTATCAGAAGAATGAGAAGTTTGTGACAGGCTTGGACAGTTATCTTGGAAGGCAGTTGGTGGATCATCTGGACGATCCATTTGAGAAGCTGGTGGAGAAAGCTCTCAGGCACGAGAGTTTGTTTCCTAAGGAAGTATCTGTTGTTGCTGTGACCAAGGAGGAGTCTAAACCACAGCAGGGTGGAAACAAGAAGAGGAAGCAGCAACAGCAGAAGGGTAAGGATGGTCAGAAGAAGCTGAAGGGGGAAAAGACCTGCTATAATTGTCGGCAGAAGGGCCATCTCTCCAAGGATTGCAAGAATCCGAAGGTGTTGTTGAAGTGCTACAACTGTGATAAGATGGGGCACATTAAGAAGAACTGTCCGGAACCGATAAAGGACAGGCAGGTTGTGCAAGCTTATGCTTTGGGAGCTGTCCCGTCATCTTCGAAAGCTCCTACTGCTGAAGAGAAGGGGAAGAGTGTGGTGGTTCAAGGTACTCTTTCCATTTGTGGTGTTCCAGTTAGAGTGTTGTTTGATACTGGAGCGTCGCATTCTTTTGTTTGTGATGATTTGGTAGGCCGGTTAGGTTTGAAACCGGATATTGTTGATAGGCCACTGGTTGTGACAAATCCAGTTGGGGGTTCGTCATGTCTGTGTATGATATGCCATGGTCTAGTTGTGTCGAGTCATGATTGCTCGTTTGTTTGTGATTGCTTTGTTCTGAACTTTGCGGGGTTCGGAATTATTTTGGGTATGGACTGGCTTAGGAAGTATGCGGCAAGGATTGATTGTGAGAGGCTGGAGGTGACAGTCGGGAATGTGGAAGGGCGAAAGGTTGTGATACGATGTAAGCATGAGGAAGGCGTCTTCATGAGCTTCATGTATTCGCTGGTTGTTCCACGGGATGGACTGTCATCGGTGTCTATTGTGAATGGATTTGAGGATGTCTTTGACGAAGTCAAAGGGTTACCGCCGCATAGAGAGATCGAGTTTCGTATTGATCTAGTTGAGGGAGCCAGACCCGTTGTGATGCCTCTTAGGCGGATGGCGCCTAGGGAACAGCAAGAGTTGAAGGTGCAAGTTGATGACCTTTTACGGAAAGGATTCATTCGGCGTAGTGTGTCCGAATGGGGTGCACCAGTTGTGTTCGCAACCAAAGCGGATGGATCGTTGAGGTTGTGTGTCGATTATCGTGAGCTGAATAAGATGACTAAGAAGAACAAGTATCCATTGCCGAGAATAGATGACTTGTTTGATCAGCTTCACGAGGCTAAGGTGTTTTCTCAGATGGATTTGGCAACGGGATTTCACCAGTTAAGGGTGGCGAAGGATAGTGTGCCGAAGACTGCTTTCAGGACACCATCCGGTTTTTATGAGTGGCTGGTAATGCCGTTTGGATTGACTAACGCACCAGCATATTTTGTGGATCTTATGAATAGAGTGTTCAGAGATCAGTTGAATAAGTTCGTGCTTGTGTTCGTGGATGATATTCTGATTTATTCCAGAACTGAGGAGGAACACAAGACACACTTGAGGATTGTTTTGGAAATCTTGCGGAAACATCAGCTGAAGGCTAAGTTTTCGAAGTGTCACTTCTGGAAGAGTGAAGTGAGATTCTTAGGCCATGTTATCTCTGGAAATGGGATAGCGGTTGATCCCGCTAAGGTGGCAGCAATCCAGGATTGGGTTAGACCTAAGAATGCATCCGATGTGAGAAGTTTTCTTGGATTAGCAGGATATTATCGTCGGTTTATCAAAGACTTTTCCAAGATAGCTGCACCATTGACAGGATTGACGAAAAAGAATCAAGTGTTTAGATGGGATGATAAGTGTGAGCAAGCTTTCGTAATCCTGAAAGAGCGACTGACAAGTGCTCCTGTTTTGACCATTCCTAGTGGGAATGATGAGATGGTGGTTTACACCGATGCATGTGGTACTGGACTTGGAGCAGTGCTAATGCAGAAAGATAAAGTTGTTGCGTATGCTAGTCGACAACTGAAGCCGCATGAAAGGAATTATCCGACACATGATTTGGAGTTAGCGGCGATTGTATTTGCTTTGAAGATGTGGAGACATTATCTTTTGGGAGTTCGATTCGAGTTGTTTACGGATCATAAGTCGTTGAAGTATCTGTTTTCCCAAAAGGATTTGAATCTTCGGCAGCAACGGTGGCTAGAATTCTTAGCATCGTATGATTTTGGTATAGCTTATACTCCGGGAAAAGGTAACGCAGTAGCTGATGCGTTGAGTCGAAGACATGCAGGATTGGGAGTCATGTTTTCGGAATGGAAGAGTCTCGAGTATTTGGCTGGATTTGACTTCAGGCCTAGATGTGAATTGGAACCTGAAATGTTGGCAAACTTATCGATAAGGCCTACTCTTGTGGAAAGGATTGGCGAGAGTCAAAAGCGAGACGATAAGCTTGTCAAGATTATCCATGATTTGGAATCTGGATTGGAACCAGAGAAGGATAAAGGATTCGAGGTCGATCAAGAGGGTTGGCTTCGCAAGCAAGGACGACTGGTTGTTCCCGATATCGATGAATTGAGAGATGAAGTTCTGAAGGAAAGTCATCACTCGAAGTTGACAATTCATCCAGGTGGAAATAAGATGTATCGGGATATGAAGAGAACTTATTACTGGGAAGGTATGAAGAAGGATGTTGGAAATTTTATTTCCAAATGTATGAACTGCCAGTTAGTAAAAGCCGAGCAGAAGAAGCCAAGTGGATTGCTTCAGCCATTAGAAGTTCCTACATGGAAGTGGGAGCAGATATCGATGGATTTTATCGATGGTTTACCTAGAACGAGAGCGGGAAATGAAGGGATTTGGGTCATTGTAGATCGTTTGACCAAGAGTGCAAGATTCATTCCTGTTCGATCGACTAGGACCGCATCGAAGTTGGCTGAGCTTTATGTTAAGTGGATAGTTCGATTCCATGGTGTTCCGAAGAGTATAGTGAGCGATCGAGACCCATTGTTCACTAGTGGATTTTGGAAGAGCTTCCAGGAAGTTTTGGGAACCGAGTTGTGTTTGAGTACAGCTTATCATCCCCAAACAGATGGTCAGACTGAGAGAGTCAACCGAGTTTTGGAAGATCTCCTTAGAGCATGTGTTTTGGATTTCGGAGGATCATGGGAAGATCACCTTCATTTGGTGGAGTTTGCGTACAATAACAGTTACCAGTCAAGCATTGGTATGGCACCGTATGAAGCGCTGTATGGAAGACCGTGTAACTCTCCGACATGTTGGTTGGAAACTGGAGAAAAGCTGATACTTGGGCCAGAGATGATTCGACAGACTTCAGATTGTATAGGGATCATTCGGCAACGAATGAAGGCAGCCCAAGATCGTCAGAAAAGTTATGCCGATAAGCGTCGTAAAGATTTGGAGTTCGACGTAGGTGATATGGTTTTTGTGAAGGTTTCTCCTCTGAAGAATGTTATTCGATTCGGGAAGAAAGGAAAATTGACTCCGAGATTTGTTGGACCATTCCCGATCATCGAGCGGATAGGAAAGCTCGCTTATAGATTGGAGTTACCAAAGAAGATAGCGGGTGTGCACAATGTTTTTCATATATCTTATCTACGGAAGTATGTGCACGACTCAAATACGGTGATTTTTGCTGATAGCTGTGAAGATTTGGAGGTTGATCCAGTTGTTAGAAGACCTTGTAAGCCGCTTCGTATTGTTGAAACCGATACGAAACAGCTTAGGAGGAAGACGATTACGTTGCTCAAGATACAATGGAGCGATGATGTTAACGACTGTACGTGGGAGGAGGAAGAGAGCATGAAGGCAGCTCATCCCGAACTCTTCGAGGTATGGCCCTAAGGTGTCGTGACATCTCATGGATTTGTACCTTGTTCTAACCTTAGAATTTTGCATGCTAGGCTAGAATTGAATGCATGGTTTGTTGATTGCTATGGATGGTAGGCATGCGGAATAGTTTTGGTTGCTGTTGTTTGCTTGGAATTTCGGGGGCGAAATTCCTAAGGGGGAGAGAATGTAACGACCCGTATTTTACGTGTCGATATATCGTAGGATTCTAGGTCGTTAGTGTTGATAAGTCGTCCTTAACCTAAGTCGTAGGGGAGGATAACTCGTATGTTGTTGGAGTCGCGAGGAAGTTAGATTGGAAGGTTAACTCGAGTTAGTGTTGGAGCGAGTTAACGGGTTAGTGGTCTTCGCGAGTTACGAGTTAATAAGTTAGATAGCGACTTAGGGGATGGACGAGTTAGTGGGGTTGACGACCTAAGGGGTTAGGTCGTTTGGATGTTAGGTCGTTGAGGAGTGGTGAGCGACCTAATGTGTTAACGAGGTAGTATGTTGAGTCGTTAGCAAGTTAGGAAGTATGGCCGAGTCCAGGAAGCTGCCGAGTTAGCGAGTTACGACTCAAGGCTGGGACGAGTTAGTAGATATGACCTGGTTAAGGCTTTGACCGACCTAAGTAAGTTAGCGACTTAAGGTCTCCACCGATCTAAGGGCTAACGAGTTTGGGTGTTAGCGAGCTAGGGAGGATAGGTCGGCAGGCTCGATGAGTCGTAAGTCGTAACCCGTTAGGTCGTTGAGTCGTTGGGATCGATGAGTTGTGTCCCGTGTTTAGTTAGGTCATTATAGGTGTTAAGTGTTAAGTCGCTCAAGGCTTATGCTGTTAGGTCGGTACCCTTGCTATATCGTTAGGTCGGCTAGGAGTTAGGTCGGCATCCCTGATGAGTGGTTGGGTCGGCCTTGGGGTTAAGTCATAGGTAGATGAGTCGTATGACCAAGTTAAGGATAGGTCGTAAACGACCTATGATGAGTCGTGTGGGGTTGTTAAGTCGTAAGTCGAGAGCTAGGACCAGGCGACTTAGTGTTGAGCTGTGTTAAGTTAGGTCGGGGAGATTCTTAGGTCGGCAACGACCTAAGACCGAGCGAGTTAGGCCTGACCGAGTTAAGGGTGATTTCAGCCTATAAATACGCGACCATTTCTTCACTTTTTGGCACCGGTTTTTGAAGCGACGAAGTGCTGCCATTTTGAGAGCTCGACTACAACATTTCTTCATCTCCTTTTCTCCATTCCAATCTAGTTCTAACATCCATCCAAGATCGAAGATTCAAGGGCCAAAGTTGAAGATCTTCATCCGTTCGAGTGAGATTTCATCGATTGAAGCGAGATTTTGCCGGATCAAGCTTGGGTATTTGCTGTCCAGATCTGAAGTGGGTTTCTTTTGAAGTGTTTGGGTGATTCGGTGAGTGGTAGTTATCTCTCACGCGGACCCAAAGGAGTATATTGGATTGGTGGCTTGTTTGAGTGTTAAAGTTAGAGATTTCATACATTTTTCTCTTTACCAAGACTAGATTCATTACTTTTGAAGATGTTTACCTATGCAAGTTCAATTAACAAGTTATAGAGACAAAACCCATGTTTTATATTTGATAGATCTATGCTAAAATCCATGATTTCATATATGTTAGACTTATGCTCATTTATTTACGAAATTGCCATTATAGTTGATATTGCTTGATTAGATCTTGTTTGAATGCTTGATTGTTTGGATGTATGATTGATTTGATTGTCTCGAGTTAGCTTGTAGTTGATTTGGGACAAGATGGTTGAAGATGATTCAAAAGCTAAGTGGAAAGGCTCTTGAATGGTGAAAGCTGTTGTGGCATATGAAGCGGATGATGAAGCTCATATGGATGGGTTCGAGGACTTTGCTATAGTTAGAGGAAGCAAAGTATGATGACGAAATGGACTTTGCCATGATATGTTGAGGCGAAGTATGATGATGAGATGGACTTTGCTAAGATGCGTTGGAGCAAAGCATGATGTGGAAGCCTTGGTTTAATCCAGACGGGATCATCCCAAGCATGTTGATTACTCGATGATGCGGTTCGAGTTGGTGGATAATGGTGGCTCGAGAGGTGCTTGAGCTATAATGGGAATAGTCGTCGAGGAGGATGACTAGAAGGCTGAGATCTTATCGTTATTGAAGGTTCTAGCAAGCTCAAAGCAAGAGTACGTTGGGTAGATCCGTTATACCCAGGCGCGGGTCATGATGACGTGCAAGTACTCTGGGTAGATTCGTTATACCTAGGCACGGGTCACGAGGACGTGCGGAGTTATGTCTAGAACCGGGGTTGCCATTAGCCCTTGACGGATGTTTGAAAGATGAGTTGGTCATTCAATTAACGATAAAATCAAGGCAATGATAACAGTGATAGCCAGAGTCATGGATGCTTGGTTGTATCATCATTCGGTCTCAAGAGCGGTGTTTTCTGGGTGCTTATCTGATCTTGGTTTAGGCCTTGGGGGTTTGTATTTGGAAAACATCGACCTTGACTCGAGTGATTATTGCTTTACTTTAATTATTTGTTTTGCCATGCTTGCTTCTCCTTAGTGTGTGTCTGGGGGCTATCACTGTAGAAAGAGGTGGAGTGGGATCATTTGGGTTCCTATTCCTTTTATCCCTTATGCTCTTTTGGTATGTTTGATAGTTGATTTACTGCTCACTAAGACTTTGTCTGACTCAAGGTTTTATGTCTCCTCTTATTACCTTGGGCTGTTCATCCATGTTTGGGATGGGCAGACTAGGTGACAGGTGACAGGTGCTGATCTTAGTGGCTCACGCTAATGATGACGAAGACGAGCAGGAGGCTTTGCATGTTATTTTCATATTCTATGTACTGGATATTCCGCTGTTTGTTGATTACTCTGAGTGCTATGTAGTGAGGCTTCTTGTATTCATGATTCAGACCATGTATAAAGCTATTATGATTAGATGATGATATTCTGTTCTATGGGAGCTTCACTATATTATATTTCTCTATTGTATTTTATCCATGCGCTGTGAGTTTTACGATAGAGTCTGCGATGTTTATTTTACCCTTGACGGTCACTCATGGCTGCCTGGCACACTTTCAGCGCACCATTCCCTTGTTTCCGTGCGGGAGTCATGGGCGGTCGTCACATTCTCTTAAACCCATAAAATAAATATATTTTTAATTAATTATAGAAGGGATTATTTTAAAAGCGAAATTGATATTTGTTTTAGAAATTGGATATTTAAATAGTTATATCCTATCTATTAATTTATTTTAAAATTAGTTTGGCCTTGAAATTTTTATACGAGATTTCTATATAATATTTTCATAACTAATATTTAAGTAAGTGTTTTAAAATAGTTTTGTTTCAAATATTTCCAAGTATATACGTTGGATAAGTAATTTAAATTATTTTAAAGTATTTTAATCTCGGCAGACCTTCAGTGGAAACAAATAATATCGGGAATCTTATTCCGCGAGTGAAAAATGACTTGAAATTTGTTTTCAAAGGAATTGAAAGGTGAAAAGTAATTTGAAATTTATTTTCAAATGGTTGAAGTGTAAAATTGTATCTTGCAAAGATATTTTGAAAAATAATAATTGGGAATTTTTTTTTGAAACATAGTGATTGTTGTGAATGTTGATTGATTGTTAAATAACCGACTATCAATATTTGCCTTTAAATGACATTTGAATTTCGATGCGACCGGGGGTCGGATTCCAAGTGGATATCCGAAAACCACATCGAACCTTTGTGTTTGTGATTGATCTCTTGTTTAAAGGATTAAAGTGAAAATTGTTATGATTTGTTTGAAATCTGAATGAACACTTATTTTTAAAAATAAGCGCCCGCTATTCGGATTAGCTAGGAGAGGACCTTGTGTCATAAAACCCATTTCGAATAACGATACGACGAAATGGGATTATATTTGAAGACGGTGTTGAAGACTGGGTATTTTCGAAAGTGAAAGGATTACTTGTCGAATGTCTCCGCACCGGGTTGCTCCGGTATAGAGATTCTATCACCCTTTGTGATGGGGATTCCGGACGTGATTTGTGAATATCCAGATTTGCAAGGGCTTCTTTGGAAGTGCCTTCGGTTCTGTTCGAACCGGAACAGACTTGTATGGTCGTATGTACGACACTACACTTTGAGATATAAAGCAGATTTCTTTCAAATACATATACGTTGGTGGCGGAGAATTTATTCTCTTAGCTTAACACCCTTCTCTGAGACGTACGAGCTCACAGATTATGTAGTTGAAGGTAATCAGTGATATACTCCCAATTTGGTAGTGTGGCATGCTAAGTGTTGCCGTGTGTTGATGATCATTTGTGATCGAAGCAGGGCTTTCGTGTAAAGCGTAGATTTGTGGACGAGACCTCATTGGACCTCACACCCCTGAAATGATCGAAATAGGAAAGATGCGGCAAGGTTATGAGGGTCGCGCCCTTTAGGGTATGTCATTTCCTTCTGGAAAAGGGTGGTGTCAGGTATGGAGCCCTGATATTTTACTTTTGTGGTTACTGCAAATACTTTTCTTTATAGTTGAGGATCCTCGGATAAAGGTCCCAAAGGACCGGGGGATGGCATACTCGTGTAGTAGCTACCTAGTTACAGAGGTAACCGGGCCTTGTGTTGGCAGAGAGCTGGTTAAGTTCTCAGGACGTCCCTCCAGAGGCGTACCCATGTTGTAGTAGGAAGTTCCTTAGCCTGACCATTTGTTGGAAAATCCAAACAAAACAATACGAGCCTTGTACGGTTTTAGTTGTACAACCTGCCATTTAAAATGGTAGCTATAGCTGCCATAATATAATGGTACCTATGCTGGCTAAGATTAATATTATACTTTCGAAATGTTTTCCACTATGCACTAATAATAATATAAAAGATGAATTTTGCGTAGTAAGCATATTTGACTATCATAAGGAGAAATCTCCCCCATGTGTGCGATTGCATTGTGTGTGTGTGCCGTGAGGCCTTATGGTAGTTTCATTTTCCAAAAGCATAGCGGATTTCTTTTTATTTTCTTTGTGAAAATAACTATTTTGAGATCTCACACCAGTCTCACGACTGACCTGGAGTTTATTGTTCCCTTTCTAAACTCTGGGTGCCTACAATTTTCCACACGGGCAGCTAGAGTCAGGTTATCAGTTATTCAGGAGCAAAGTCGAAAGAAGTTGCTATAGAAATCAGGAGTTGGAGCTGTATGGCGAGGCGTATCACTTATATATGTAATATTTCTTTCCGCTGTTGTTGTTGTGCACTCTGATAATGTAATGTGATGTAATGTAATAATTGATATAGTGATTCTGTTTAAAGATATTTATTTATCTATTATATTTGTTCCGCTGCGAAATGTGAGATTATGTTATTGTTTGTGTTTCTTCTTTCTTCTTCTTCTACCTCTTCTTCTTTAAACCTTAAAGATTCGTAAGTCTGTCCCTCTTTGGGCTGATTTGTTGTGGGATTTCGCCAGCTTAAAAGGGGTACGGATTTGCGGGCCTTTACAAGTGGTATCAGAGCATTTGGTTAAGCGACAACTTTGGCTCTGTTGGGTGTTACTCATTAGAGATAGAGTCAGCAGTACTCTAGAATGAGTTTGAGTGTATTAATAGATATGAGCGCGTATTTGTTAGTGAATATAAAATTGTTTTATATTGTGTTGATTGGTTTGTTGAGTGGTATATGGATTCTGGTCAAGACGAGTAATTAACGTTATTGATAGGGATCTCTAAACACTTGTGCAGAACAAATTCGACATGATATTGTTTTAAAATAGGGTAAATGAAATAATTTTACCCAAACTATTTTCGTATATAAAAGAAATAAATTTTCTGTGAATATATGGTCGCTTGATTGTTAAGAGGTGATAATATTATAATCATTTGAATAGGAAATTGAAATCGTAACTCCAAAGTTAAGAAATAAATCCATATATAAATGAGAATTGTAAATCGTAAATGTGATTTATAATTTGAAATAGAATTCCAGAGAAATATTTGGAAATGTTCTTGAAAATATTTGAAATTCGAGAAGTTTGGATATTAAATTCCTTTTGGATTGGAAATAGTTTTCAAAGGTTTTGAAAAAATGTTTTGAATGGATAAACTCTTTTCGGTCGCAGGAAAATAACTTCGGTGATGACTGCAGCATCATTGATGTTCATTTTCGAGTTTCCAAAAGAGGAATTGCTACCGAATTGTTTTACATTAAAGTTGTTTGGAAAATTTGGGTTTGGTTTTGAAATTTAAAGGATAATTTGAATTGTTTTCAATAATGATTTTGAAAGGTTGAAAAGACTCTGGAATGTGATATAAAATATTTATGGAATATCATTAAGTTGATAACTAGTAAAATTTGAAGCTGTTAAAATAAAAATCTAACTTAAAGAGAGGTTGGATAAAAGTAAATGTGGAAGCGAAAATAAGTTGAATAAGAAATGAGTTGGATAAAAAAATGGATTGGAATAAAATTTATTAAGTTGAAAATAAATTTGGGGTTAAGACAAATGAATTGGAATTGAATTTGATTTGTTATAAGCAAGGTGAAGTATTGAAATAAAAAAAATAAAAAATTTAGTAAGTGAAACTAATTGAAGAAAAGACCAAATAGGTATGGGTTGAAATGAATTCAATATTTATAAATAAAAGGTAAACTAAATTCATATGGAATTTGAAATCCAGTTTAAATATGAGTGGTTGTAAACTAAAATGGTGAATTGAAATTGAATTGTGTTTAGGAATGAATAAAAGAATAAAACTGGAATTGAAACTGAATATTGAAAACCAATTTGAATTGTTTGAGATAAAAATGAATTAAATGTAAACAATTGAGTTTTAAACCATTTAAATTGAATGAAGTTGTATACGAATTGGTTGAAACAATTAAAACTTATGTCGGAAACCTATAAGTTGCTTATACATATTGTTTAGCCTGCCTTGCTTATAGAAACTCGTATGTTTACTAGTTAAATATGTAAAATGTTGTTGAGTTTCATGATTTTGGCACTTACATATTTGAATTGAGTAAGTACAGGTTCAGCGAAGTCGTGGGGCTGGATTTGATTGCGCAAAATGCTAATTAAATAAGTCGTTTGCTTAAAAATGCTAAACAAGGTACGCCTACGCAATAAAAATAGGAAATATGAACTGTTTTGTTTTTTTTCCGACCGGGTGGGTCGATGTATATATATTTATATCTTTTGTCAAATTGCGAAAGCTCCTCCGTACAAAGGGGACTTTGCCAAAAAAATTCGAAAATTTTGGGAGTTCGAAAATTTTTGAATTTTTTTTAGCGACAAACGATTTCAAATTGGAAATTGAAGTAAATTAGTGAATGAAACCAAATTAAAATAGTGATATGAATCAGTTGTAAATGAAAGATAACTGATAAAAATTCAATATTCAGAAGGTAAATTGAATCCAAATAGAATTGAAATTGTAAATTGAATTCAAATGAGATTGAAAATGCAAGATTAAATGAAAATGAATATATATAAATTCAATAGTAAACTAAAGATGGGATAAGAAGTATATATATTGAAAATTTTGTAAAGGAATGTGCAAAATAAGTTGAATGTTGTAATTGAATATTATGGCTAGTAAAATATACAGGTATGTTACAGGAAAAATAAATTTGGAATTGGGATTTGATTTTCGAAGATAAATTTGAATTGCTCGACAAAAAGGTATGTATTTAAATTTCAATATGAAATTTGGTGATTATTTTGTCTAGCCACTTGGCTTTTTATTTTCTTTTTGAATCGAAGGGCCTGTGGTGCCTTTTTGTACTCGTACCGAGCTAGCCACGCAAAGGAGGCGCTGGCGAAATTTTTCGAAAATTTAGGGAGTTAGACAAATTTTGAGAAAATTTTGAAATTTGAATTTAAATTTGAATTTTAATTATGAAGTGAACAATATTGTATGGAAACTATGGAAGATTTTGGAAAGTAAGTTGAAATGAATCTTTAATAAAAAGGTTTGGGTTGATAAATTGATAAAACTGTTTGGGTTGGAAAAAAAACTGAACGGGTTGAGGATCATTCTTCCTAACTAGTAATTTCTGGACGAAATTCTTTTAAGGGGGGAAGGATGTGACGACCCGGAAATTTTTAACATTTGAAATGGAATATTTAATTGGTTTTAAATAGTTGGAAGTTGGTTTAGCTTGAATTTCAAATATAACTATGGATTTGACAATTAAATTATTGAATTTAATTTATTAATGATGGGTAAAAATTTGAATCTTCAATTTTAAGCTTGATAAAAGTAATTTGATGGCTTAGAAAATTTATATTGATGATACTAAAAATAATGGAAGCTTCAGAATTGAATTTGGAAATAATTTATTCAGTTTTGAAATTTTGTTGTTTAAATCGGTATTTAGAAAATAGCATTCTGAGGCACGGTCTTGGAATTCGACAAAACCAGTTCTATTGGATCCGTAACATTGTTTTATTATTGGATTTCAATTTTCGTAATGTTTGGAGTTGTCATTTGGCCATACGATAAGCAAACACGTTGAAAGTTATATCAAAATTTAATTTTAATAACTGAGTTCAAAAAGCTATCTTCTCCATACGATCGAATTTGGCCTTGGAACATTTTCCATTGTGTTCGGGATAGGGGTATGACACTATAAACGCCTAGCGGCACGCCTCGATAGGGGTTCGGGATTTTTACTGTGTGATCGATACTGTTTGAAATTTTAAAATAATGTTTATATATCTTTGTCAAAAATCAAGGCTATCACCCTCAAATTGAAACGTACACGTTTCCTTTACCTTCTCAAATATGCCAGTTTTTCTTCCTTTAAAGCACACGCATCAGAGCAAGATTAAACGAGGAATAGCAATGGCCGAATTCATTTATAAAAAAATTCAGAGCTCCTTCTAAATCGCGCCTTCCCTTTCCTCTCTTCCATCAGTTCATGAAAAGGAGAAAAAGAATGAAACCTAAATCAAATTGAAATCGCGTGCCTCTCTTCCCCTTTCTCTCTTCAGTAAATTAACGACGAAAGAAAAAATAAATAAATAAAAAGTCGCGCGAGCGCCTAGAATCGAGGGCAGAAATCGAAGGGAGGAAGTCGCGATGAAAATCACAAAGGGCGTGCGCGTGGAGGGTCACGAGGTCAGGCGATTCAAGCGATGGCGGTGGGGGAAGCGGTCGCATTCGTGGGCAAGGGGACTGGGTTTTGGAACTGGATGCGGTTGATTTAGGGCACACGGGAGGGCCGTAGAGGTGGTGTAGTGATGTTAGTGCGACGTTGAGTTCATTCCTTATGCTTCAAAGGAGATTCAAGATTGAGCCTAGAACCGTAGTGTGCTTACATTCATGCTTGAGTTAGGGTTACGGCGACTTGATTGTCGATCAATTTGGGGGAAACGCAGAGATAGCGGCACTCGCTCGTTGAAGGGGGAGGCTGTTCTTTTGGTCGAAATCGAAGTAAGCAGGAGCAGGCTCGGGTTCGTCACGTCGACGGCAAGGGAAGGATTCAATACCACTCAATAAGGTATGAATGATTCATTTAGTTTAATTTAAATATATATATATATATATATATATATATATATTTGAAAAAAAATATGCAGAGAAAAAATAGGAAAAGATTTTTTTTACAGTAAATTAGATTACGTTTATATTCAAATTCTATATATATATATATATATATATATATATATATATATAGGAATAGAATTTTGAAAGGGAGATTTGAAAATAAAATAAAATATTTGAAAGTTTATACGAATTAGATTTAAACAGTTGTTAAATATTAATAGACATGATTTTTGGAAAAGTAAGATAATCTAGGAAATTTGTTGAAATAAAGTTATTTTGAATAAATCATTAGTTAATTAAATTTATAAAATGGAAGATTGAAATGTTCAATTTATTTCGAATATTAATAAATTGTATAAATTATTTATACAAGGTCAAAACTGTGAAATCAAGTCGGAATTGGATTGAATTGCGAATAAAAGGGGCAAAGGTGAGATCTTCTCACTCAAAATTATAGTAATTGAAAATTTCAGTTATTGATTGGGTGTTGAATTGTGATAGTTGAATTTAATTTTTTTTTTGATTGTGTGTTTGGATGACCAATTTATTGTTACTAAGGTTCCATACATCTGCCCTTTCTCAACGTATTTCTTTAGACAAAGACTCTGTTTTTTCCTCTTTCCAGATGGTAAATATTTCTCAGAACATGGAGTGTGAATCAAACCCATGTTTGAATTGAAACTAAGATATTGATGCAAGTTCTTCCCTTCTGAATCAGATAGATTCATATCTTAAAGAGGCCGACAATAAGTTCTATCAAAATTGACTATTCGTTCCTCTCTTAGAAATGTTGCAGAAATGTCTGCGATCGAGTAAATATCTCTTAGAGGTTATTACCACGATATTCCACCAAGAAGTGGAATTGGTATTATATATGTATTTGGAGTTGTTGATTTCCCGCATTATATAGCGGATGAGACCCTATTGCGCCGCATAATAGCGGATGATATTTTTATAAATCCCGTATACCGCGATATTCCACCTCGAAGTGGAATTGGTATTTAATTGTTGTGCTAACGTCTGTAGATGCAGGTAAATAGGTTGGAGGGATCCAACTGGATTCCTCAAATAATTGAATTTGTTTCAATATTATATGTTGATTACTTATAATCTGTGAGTGACTATTTATGATTGAAACTGTTGAATGCTATAATTTAGCCGAATATGTTTTTGGTATCGTAGGATACCAGAAATAAATAAAATTTGATTTTTGAAATTTAGTAGAAAATTTATAGTAAATTAATCTTAGAAAATTGAGTAGATTTAAAAAAAGGAATTTGTTTTAAAAGATAATAAATTTTGGTGTTGAAATAAATTTAGAAATCAATTTTGGAAATTGATTTGGTATTTGAAAATAAATTAGGAAATCAATCGTATATCAATGGATATTTAGAAATCTAAATTCACAATGGGAATTTTATAAAAGAAAGGAAAATTTGTTTTAAAAATAAATGTTGTTTTATATTTTAAAGGTGTGAAAGGAATTTACAGATTTGGAATGTAAATTAAAATAAATCGAGAAGATTTATCAATTGATATAAATGAAAAGAATATTCTTCCCTGGAAAGCCAAGTATATTTTTAAGTAGCTTTTGAAGTATAAATCAAAAGTTCTAGGAATTGTTTGGAAGAATATTGTCGGAGAAATTATTTTTGGGATTCTCTTAAACCTATAAAATAAACATTTATTTAATTAATTATAGAAGGGATTATTTTAAAAGCTAAATTGATATTTGTTTTAGAAATTGGATATTTAAATAGTTATATCCTATCTATTAATTTATTTTAAAATTAGTTTGGCCTTGAAATTTTTATACGAGATTTCTATATAATATTTTCATAACTAATATTTAAGTAAGTGTTTTAAAATAGTTTTTTTTTAAATATTTCCAAGTATATATGTTGGATAAGTAATTTAAATTATTTTAAAGTACTTTAATCTCGGCAGACCTTCAGTGGAAACAAATAATATCGGGAATCTTATTCCGCGAGTGAAAAATGACTTGAAATTTGTTTTCAAAGGAATTGAAAGGTGAAAAGTAATTTGAAATTTGTTTTCAAATGGTTGGAGTGTAAAATTGTATCTTGCAAAGATATTTTGAAAAATAATAATTGGGAATTTTTTTTTTGAAACCTAGTGATTGTTGTGAATGTTGATTGATTGTTAAATAACCGACTATCAATATTTGCCTTTAACCTTTGTGATTGATCTCTTGTTTAAAGGATCAAAGTGAAAATTGTTGTGATTTGTTTGAAATCTGAATGAACACTTATTTTTAAAAATAAGAGATCGTTATTCGGATTAGCCGGGAGAGGACCTTGTGTCATAAAACCCTTTCCGAATAATGATACGACGAAATGGGATTATATTTGAAGACGGTGTTGAAGACTGGGTATTTTAGAAAGTGAAAGAATTACCTGTCGAATGTCTCTGCACCGGGTTGCTCCGGTATATAGATTCTATCACCCTTTGTGATAAGGATTCCGGACGTGATTTGTGAATATCCAAATTTGCAAGGGCTTCTTTGGAAGTGCCTTCGGTTCTGTTCGAACCCGGAACAGACTTCTATGATCGTATGTCCGACACTACACTTTGAGATATAAAGCAGATTTCTTTCAAATACATTTCTGTTGGTGGCGGAGAATTTATTCTCTTAGCTTAACGCCCTTCTCTGAGACGTATGAGCTCAGAGGTTATGTAGTTGAAGGTTATCAGTGATATACTCCCAGTTTGGTAGTGTGGCATACTAAGTGCTGCTGTGTGTTGATGATCATTTGTGATCAAAGCAGGGCTTTCGTGTAAAGCGTAGCTTTGTGGACGAGACCTCATCGGACCTCACACCCCGTTAATGGTCGAAACAGGAAAGATGCGGCAAGGTTATGAGGGTCGCGCCCTTTAAGGTATGTCATTTCCTTCTGGAAAAGGGTGGTGTCAGGTATGGAGCCCTGATATTTAACCTTTGTGGTTACTGCAAATACTTTTCTTTGTGGTTGTTGCTTTGTGGTTGAGGATCCTTGGATAAAGGTCCCAAAGGACCGGGGGATGGCATACTCATGTAATAGTTACCTAGTTACGGAGGTAACCCGGCCTTGTGTTGGCAGAGAGCTGGTTAAGTTCTCGGGACGTCCCTCCAGCGGCGTAACCATGTGGCAGTAGGAAGTTTCTTAGCCTGACCATTTGTTGGAAAATCCAAAAAAAACAATACGAGCCTTGTACGGTTTTAGTTGTAGAACCTACCATTTAAAATGGTAGCTATAGCTGGCATAACATAATGGTACCTATGCTGGCTAAGACTAATATTATACTTTCGAAATGTTTTCCACTATGCACTAATAATAATATAAAACAAGAATTTTGCGTAGTAAGCATATTTGACTATTATAAGGAGAAATCTCTCCCATGTATGTGATTGCATTGTGTGTGTGTGCCGGGAGGCCTTATGGTAGTTTCGTTTTCCAAAAGCATAGCGGATTTCTTTTTATTTTCTTTGTGAAAATAACTGTTTTGAGATCTCACACCAGTCCCACGACTGACCTGGAGTTTATTGTTACCTTTCTAAACTCTGGGTGCCCACAATTTTCAACACGGGCAGCCTAGAGTCAGGTTATCAGTTATTCGGGGGCAAAGTCGAAAGAAGTTGTTGTAGAAATCAAGAGTTGGAGCTATATGGTGAGGCATATCACTTATATATGCAATATTTTTTCCACTGTTGTTGTTGTACACTTTGATAACGTACTGTGATGTGATGTAATAACTGATATAGTGATTCTGTTTAAAGATATTTATTTATCTATTATATTTGTTCCGCTGTGAAATGTGAGATTCTGTTATTGTTTCTGTTTCTTCTTTCTTCTTCTTCTACCTCTTCTTCTTTAAACCCTAAAGATTCGTAAGTCTGTCCCTCTTTGGGTTGAATTCTTGTGGGATTTTGCCAGCTTAAAAGGGGTATAGATTTGCGGGCCTTTACAATCCCTCTTTTTCAATTTACTTTCTTCATTTATCTCGCAACACAAATCTATTCTAGGGTGTTAGTGACCAATTTTGTTGCTAGCACCATTCGATCAGAATTTTGAACCAAACAAACAATATACATTCATGTATTCAACATATACAATATATCCAAACAAGCAAGCATACAAATACATCAATTATAAACTAGCTCTGACGGTAGGAAATTAGAAAAGATCCAAAAGAACAAGGGATATCCATAAAAACATATTTTCACCAAAATTTACCAAATTGTTTGAAATATAGTTTAAAACAATTTTAAAGCCTAAAAATCATTTTAAAACATCATTTATGAGCATATAGTGACTAAATAGTAAGTAGGAGGTTCCATTCACTTACCTAAATCCAAAGCAATTCAAAAAGAACATAAGTTCCAAGACAAACAGTAGATCTAAGTTGTCTCCAACAGTAAATCGCCAAATCCAAGTGCTAATTTCGTTAATCCCCTCTTAATGACATGATTTGGCCAATTAAAGTAAGGTTTTGTATCAACCCTAAAAATTAAACTATAATAATTAATTAACGAATTAATTAAATGATAAAATAACTTTGTGAAACTATCAGATTGAGCCACAGGAGTTGCACCATTGTATCCATGGTAATTTTTTGGTCGATTTCCATATATAGAACGTCAGAATCCGAGCTAGTATGAGCAAGTTATGAATTAAACAAAAAAAAAAGAAAATATAATAATAATATGGGCTAGGTCGACCAGCCGGTCGACCTAAGCACCAAGGTGGTCGACCGCCCGATCGACCCACCTCACCTTTTGAACGAACGAAAGTTCGTTTTGTTCATTCGAACGTTGTACGCATTATTTGCATTCTTTTAATCAATCTGGCCCTTCCGTTCTTGCATCTGATGGCTCCTATTCAGCGTATGACGTGGTTGCATCCTGTTCAATCCTCAAATCCAACGGTCCGAGACTTCTATACCAATAAATAGAACCCTATGCCTAATATTTTTTTCACATTCTAGATTTTCTCCGCTAGGTTTCACCTTTTTAGGAAGGGCCCTAAAAGTAATAATTTTTTAAGGAGAGAATCTTTTTTTTAAAATATTTTAATACCCTCAAGTGGATCCGTCAAGACCAAAAAGGAAGATCTTAGGACCACAAGTGAGTGACTGTAATTATTTAAATTTTTAAGTAATTTAAAATAATATGGTTTCCAATAGTTGTAGGCTTACTACGATTTTTGGAATAACCTTTTTAGTAATTTGTTTACAATTTTTAGAATTATTTTCCGTCTATTTCTTTTAGCTATTTTTTTAGTCAAATTCAGTTTAATTCTATTAATTATAGCTTTTCCATTTAATTACAGTTTATTTAAAGTATTTTAATTTATTTACTGTTATTTATGCGTTATTTACATCCTTTCCTACGCTTTGGATTTTCTTCTATTTTCAGTTTTCTTTTATTTCTCCTTCTTCTTCGCGTATGGATTAGAATAGGTAAAACGCGAATATGGATTAAAATTATAAGAATACTGAAATAACGGCAGATAAGATGTAAATTGTAAAGACTATAATAAAAATGGAATTAAGACTGAAATTGAGCCTAATTATGATATTAATGTTAGAATTTTACTAATTAAAGATAATTGGCCTAGTTATAAATTAGAATTCTAAATAAAAAGAGTATAAGATGAAAGAAGCTTATTTTTACACTTAGATCTTGTGTTAAGTAATAAGCATGATTATAACATACGTTATAACAAGAAATAGAACAGAATGAGGCTTATTTTAAGACTTAGGATAAATTAATAGGCAAAGATTGTAGAGATAAATTGTAAAGACTTATTTAAATAATTTATCTAAGTTAATAAGCAAAGATGAAAGTAGGACCTGTACCGAATAGCATTCCCCTATTATTCCTATGGACACGGTGTTTCACATAATCCTGAATAGGACAAGAGGCATGCTTATGCTAATAATGGTAGTAATTGGTCAATAAGTAGAAGTCCAAATCATAGGGATTTGGACAAGGGGAACAATTAGATATTGTTTGGATGACGGGGAAGTACCAACATCATTTTTCCTATTTTCTATGGACACGGTGATCTCACATTAGCCTGAAGCGGGATGAGGGGCACGCTTATGCTGGAGCTTGAGGTAATAAGAAGACCCAATAGGTGTAACAACAGGTAACATGAGCATGGTGGTGGTTACGCATGGAGTTCCATTTGGGTACTCAGTAATCGTTATGAGTTCCAAGTGCTTAGTATGTATGCCTTTCATAGGCACCATTGCCTTCTATGTAGGGAGCTATATAACGTCTAGTCCATAGTAGATACTTTGCATGTCATTCATAGACACCATTTCTACGTAGGGAGTTATATAACGTCTAGTCTGTAGTAAGGTCTATGGAGTAGTATGCCGATCAAAGGATAGAATTAGGACTTCAGCCTAATTATAGGATTAGGAATTTAGCCTAATCAAAGCAGCTACCAAAGGCCAGTGCAAACAATCAAAGTTAATCAATATGTTAATTCGTATTTATTTCCAGCTTATTCCTTATCCATATTTCCTTTTATATCTAGAACTGTTGTAAGGTCTATTACTTTTACTTTGCTTAAAGATTCTAGTAATTACTATCATTCACCAGACTTTTAGTCTGACCTACTCTTCTATTTTCCTCTTTTTCTCCCCCACATAGGCAATCAGGGGCAAGAAAGATAGACGGCGGCTTCTTAAAGACTTGGAGACCCTATCATGTATTCCTTCTTTTTATTTCCAACTTTTTGTTCTTTTATTGTACTAGCACTATATTGAGGGAAGTTTGTGTATGTACTCTATTTTTTCTGATGAGACTGAGATTTTATTTCATAAGAAAATTATATTTGGTATTTGGAACATATGTGGTTTGTCTGAAGTATTTATGAAGTATTAATTTTTAAAATCAGTTTTTTTAATTACTTCCACTTTGTTGTTGTCTATCCATTTTGTCTTGTGAATTTTGGTCTCTACTAGCTTTAGTTATACCTACAATGCACTACATCCTTTAGTGTATCATTTTGGGTATACTAAGGGATGTGGGGGTGTTTCACTACATATCAGAGCCTATGGTTACAGGATTCCTAAAAACTTATTTTAAAAGCAAAGTATTTTTCAAAATAACTTGCTTTAAAGTATTTTATATAAAAGAACTCTTAAAAGTAGTTTTAAAGTATAAAAGAGTTTTTATAAAAATCCCCTCAAAAGTCCAGTTCAACCTCCCTTCGACTCTTTCCTAAGCTATCGTTTTCTTTTCGTATGCCCCAGACCTTCCCGAGGGTATTACATTCCCAGCCTGGTTTCGTAGGTGCCCATAAGCCATAACTCCAAAGGGGCACGGACAAGCGCCCAACCCAGCATCAACGGGTGGGAATCCATTTAACCCACCTGCCGCCATCAATTTCTCTAAGCTTTGTAAGGATTTTGCTAGTTTGGATGAAAATACTTTTTCTAGTAAGGAGAATTTTATGGAGGTAAGGGCTTGCCTTAGAGACACAGAGAGGATATTCGGACTATTGGGATTGGATGATCAGCAGCGAGTTCAGCTAACATCTTGGCAGTTGAAAGAGGAGGCTTCATATTGGTGGGAGGTCATTGAGTTAGAAGGAAGAGAGGTGACTTCATATGGGTTTCGGAAGCGATTTGATAAGAAGTTTTTGTCTCAAGCAGAGGATAGTGGTTAGCTGGAGCGATTCATTAATTAGAAGCAGTTGAGTCTTGTTAGTCCTTGAGATGATGGTTTTGATGACAACAACCATAGAATAAGATTATAAAATATAAATACTAACATCATAGTTTAGATATATATGTATATGCAGGATTTAACCATGCAGGTACCAAGAATGAAGACTATACAGTATAAAGATTCAAGACTGAAGATATCAAGATTGAAGACTCATAAGTATCAAGATTATTAAGAGTTCAAGATTTCAAGATAAGTAATTTAATAAGGAATTTTGTTAAAACTCCTAGAAAAGCACTGGCATCTTAAAATCCAATTTATTAGTGGAATGGAATCCACTTTGAGCCTGTTAAAGGGATGGAACCCTAAGTAGGATGGACATACGAAAAATCTGGTGGAACATTGTTTTGTATCCGCTAACTTTTATTCAAAATGTTTTGCAAAATTATATCTTGTTTCCAAAATGTTTTCAAAATATTCCTTTTAAAAGAATCAGAAACATCTATCCTGGTTTTAATACCTTTAGCCTCAAAATAATCTTTATTTTCAAAATCAAATTATCCTTGGTTTTAAACTATCTTTTAATAATAATATATTTAATTTTTAATATTTATACTTAGATTTAAATATAAAATTACAGCAAAATTTTATATATACCAAAATATTATTCTCTATTTTTACTTATGCATTTTAACTATAGTTAAGTATATTTATAAAGTTTAAAATAGTTTTAATATAAGATAGAAGTTATTTTCAGAGAAAAACAAATCATCAAAATTTCCTTTGGCACGTCGACATACTCAAGTACCCCATGTCGACATGGTAGCAGTTGATTTCAAAATTTGAATTTCAAAAGAAGTGTCTATTCGTCATATCCCTTTATGAATGGACATGGCTGTTGTTCTACTATAAATAGGGGTGGTTTTGAACGAATTTGTATTCATATTTTTTGGTTTTCACTCCTCTTTTTCTTCCACGTTTCTTTATACATATTCTTACCATTACTCTGCCAAAATCAACATTGAATCTAACTAGATCATTTCTGGTATGATTCTCTATCACTGTCTCAACAAGATCTCAGTGCTATTCAGAGTCATAGACTTCTTTGTAATCAATTTAGCAAGAAAAGGTGTGATTGTAGCATTGGAAATCAGTCAAGTTAGAAAAGGTGTGATTGTAGCCTAGGAAATCAATTGGGTGAACTAGTTGCCCCTGAAATCAAATATCTCTACCCAGAGGATTGTGAATCTGGAGTGGTGTACCTCGTGGCCTTGAAATCGAGGGTGTAATTGTACAATTCTTTTGAAATGAAATCCGTACTTGTGTGCGGGACTGGATGTAGGGTAACTCCGAACCAGTATAAAATCCGGTTGTGTTCTTTCCTTTATTGCTTTTACTTTATTTATGCATCTGTGTTTGATTCTGTGATCATATCTGTGTCTGAATATTGCATACATTTGTGTTCAAATTAACAAATACTCAAAAAGATTTAGTGATTTCTTTAAACACTATTCTCCCCCTTCTAGTGTTAATCCTAGCCTTAAGACCCGTATTCCGCATTTCTCACATTTGGTATTAGAGCAAGGTTTTCAAAGTTATCATAATCTGAATTTTGAAAATTTTTCCAAATGGCTACCAACACGGGTATTGTTAACACTACCAACACTGGTTCTATTATCCCTGTCACTAGTTCATTTGTAGAAGGTCAGTCTACTATAAACCACCACTTTTTAATGGTAGTAACTATGTATATTGGGCATGTAGGATGAAAATATATTTACAATCTGTAGGACTAGACACTTGGAATGCCACACAGACTGAATATTCTAAACCCAAACCGATTTTGCACAGTGGACTGTTGAGCAAAAGACTGTTGCACAAAATAACTCTAAATCTATGAATATTCTATTTTGTTCACTTGATAGAAATGAATTTAATAGAGTGTCGATTTGTAAGTCTGCATATGAATCTGGAAAACTTTGCAAGTTACTCACAAAGGAACAAGCAAAGTTAAACAGACCAAAATTTCCATGCTCACAAACCAGTTTCAATTATTTAAAATGAATTCTAATGAGTCTATTTCAGATATGTTAGTAGATTTCAAAACATTGTGCATTCTCTAATATCATTGGGAAAGGAATTTTCGGAAGAAGATAAAGTTAGAAAAATCTTAAATTCTCTTACTCCAGAATGGGATCAAGAGACACTTGCAATCAAAGAGGAAATGACATCAGTACCTTAAAGATAGAAGAATTAATTGGAAATCTAATGTTGTTTGAAGTCCAAATGATTGAGAGAAGAGAAAGCAAAGCATCTGAAAAGAAATCAATGGCGTTCAATGCATTGACCGATGGATCAGACTAAAACAGCGATAATGATGAAGAGATGGACCTTATGACCAAAAATTTTGGAAATTTATGAAATACAGAATGATGAATAATCTCAAGAGAAACAACTATAAGAACTCTGGAAATCAGAATGTAGTGCCAAACAATATCAAATGTTCCAACTGTGACAAACCAGGCCATATCAAAAGAGACTGTTCGTATCCAGATAGGCAAAATCTTCCTATAAACAATAATTCCGTAAAGAAATGAAAACATGCATTTACTGCTACTCTAGATGACTCAGACTCATCCTCAAGCGATGATGATCAGAAGACAGATAATTCAAATATGTGTTTCACGGCAGTTCACGACTCCGACGAATTTCGAGAAACGGACTCAGAAAAAGGTACACATTTACAATACTATTGTTTGAAATTGCATGCTTGGAATTGGATGCTTGATTGATTGATTTTGAATTGGTGTATTGTTTGAATTTTAAATTTTTATTTTTTATTATAATTTTTTATTTTATTTTTATTTTTAATAGTATCATAATATTTTATGGAATATACTATAATTCTAGTAATATTCCAGATATATATAGACATTAAAAATAATAAATAAATAAATATATATTAGAATACTTAAGAAAAATAATCATGCAAATTCAAAGGCACATGTCGACATGGTCCCTACCATGATGTCGACATGGGTACAGAATTTGAAATTCAAAAATTTGAATTCAAATGGTTGAATTTCCCTCCACCTTTGCACTTCATTCAGTTCTCTGAAAAGCTACCTTTTGACCAGAGAATATGTCCTTTGAGAATCTATTTATTCACTATCTTTTTTCACATCTTTTCACTTTCATTTTCAAATTCAAACTCTCTCTTCAAAACTTCAAGCTCTCTACTCTCTACTCTAATGGCTTATTCAATCAACCCCTCTATGATGAGAATTTCTTGAAAGATAAAAGAGCAACTCTTCAATGATCCGGAAGCCATAAAAGCATACATCAATTATACTAACTATGGAAAAGTCCATCCCGTACAGTTTGCTTTATTTCAAGATTTTTTTTACTTATGAAATTGATTCTCTTTTTTGCAAACAATCAAGTTCTTAGTCTTGTTGATGCTTCTCAAAATGATTTTATTTGTTATCCAAGTCTTGTTAAAATTTTCTATGCAAATTCAAACCGTGGATTTTATACCGAAAATGATGATGAGATTTGGAGTAGTGTCAAAGACACTAGAATCGTTTTAAATGTGATCTTTTGGGTACCATTCTCAATTACAAAAGCACGGGAATGGATCTTTCTAGTTTTAATATCGATGAAAATGATCGTGAGACATTTCATCACATTTTCGAAGGAAATGATGATTTTGAATTCAAAAATCGAAACTTTCGACTAAAAGCTAGAATTGTTAATCTTCTTTTGCAACGTACTTTGACCCCAATTTCGGGGAATTTTAACAATCCAACTTCAAAAGTTTGCAAAGCACTTTTTTCTATTTTTGAAAATTATGATATTAATTGGGCGCAAGTTATTTTGGATGAACTTCGTCCCAAAAATCTTGAAATGGGATAAAACACTTTGTATCATGGAATCTATCTCACTCGGAATTTTAACTATTTTGGAGTAGATTTCAAAGGAGAAGAATTTGTTTCAAGAAATTTTTTTAATCACTCAAATATTTCTCTTATGAAAATTCCATTTTTTTTTTCAACCTTATGAGACTCTTGCCGAAAAGGAAGAGCGTTTGGCTCATGAGGAGATGGAAGAGGAAGAAGAGGAAGAAGAAGAAGGGGATGAAATGAAAATAAAAGAAGAAGAAGAAGAAGGTGAAACCTCTTTGGAAAGCATTGACCATCCTTCCAATCCAACCAACAAAACCCTTCTCAAAAATCAAAAGACTATTGTCGAGAATCAACGGATTCTTAAATCGTCCGTTAGTAAGAAATTGGATAAAATATCATCGAAATTGAACCAAGTTTTTCTCCAAAGTCAGCAAGAAGCTTGGATTATCTTCATCTTCGTCATCCTCAAACTAGTTCTATCTTTTCATTTCATGTTGTATTAGTTTAGTTTGTTTTGATTTGAATGTTCACGTAGTTCATTATGATTAATCATTGTATCATTCTATTATGCAATGAAAATTGAATTTCCTTTCTGTTATCTAGCTTATCTTATCTCTAGAATAAATGTTAGCATATTATATATATATATACACAATTATTCACAAAATCAAAATAAGCCATCAAAATTCAATAGACCATGTCGATATCCCCCTTGACCATGTCGACATGTACTGGTCAGAAATGACATTTCATTTTAAATTTGAAAGTTGAATAACTACCTTATGTCTATTCACTTCAAACGAATTTCTACACCTATAAATACCTATTTCTTCCAGAATTCATCACTCAATATTGTTTCTTATCTACTTTGTCTCTCATTCTTCTCACAAACTCAAATATGGCCAATCCAATTCATAATTTTACCTAGAATCTGGAAGTGTTATCCCGCCTTTTGGAAAGGCCGAGATAACAAGGCACTGGTTTAAAACCAAGGATCGTTCGTCCTGTATATCGAGCACACACAGGTTCGCTATGGATGTCGATGAATTTTGTTCGAATCCGGATCAGGCTAGGATCGGTAAGACATGACAAACTAAGCCATGGAAGCCAGCATCCCAAATTTCAAGTCACTCTGAGTCCATACGCTCAAGTTATGATCGATGCAAGTTGAAGGCAAAAGCGACATTTTCATATCCATCAGAAGAATAACTTCGTATCGATAGGGTTCGTATCCATCATCATACCTCAATTTGTATCCATAAACTTCGCATTGATCAAGTTCGAATCCATCAAGAAGCCTAAGTTCGACTCGATCTCACTCGAATCCATCAGGAAGCCTCGGCTAAACTCAATCTCGTACGAATCCATCGGTAGAGCATGCATTTCATATCAATCGGCTCAAGCCTACTTCGTATCCATCAAGTATCTACTTGGCTCGTATACATCGAGGAAAGTCCTATTCGTAACCATTAGTCTCCACTGGTTCGTATCCATCAATGTTATTGCTGTTCGAATCCATCGAGTTATCATTACATTCGTATCCATCAACACGAACTAGATAACGGCCTTCGATGCAAACGAGGCGAGATTCATGGAGTCGAAATGGTCAACTCGGAGTAAAAAGGAGATCGATGCAAGGAATGTGCATCGTGGCATCACAGAGGCACGTGCGTCATCGATTCGAATTGATGGATTCGAACCAAATAGGCAACGAAAAACTCAAGCTCGTATCGATCATAACTCAAGATCCACTGATCCAAATGCTATGAAGTTTTCACAGAAGCTTACGCACAAGCCAAGGAATGTTCCTGCCAAGTTTCAACTCAATTAGACCAATTCTCAATCGATACAAAATCGCTTCGTATCGATCACAGATCGAGTCGAAACTTGGTGGGATCGATCGCATGGGCCTACTCACGTGCCAGAAGGAGTCTCCCGAAGTTTGAGCGAGATATCAGCCTCCTACGTCTATAAATAGCCCCCTGAAGCCTACAGAAAAAGGATCTTTTGATTCTCAAGCGCCCAGACTCTGCCGGATCGAGATTTGCATCCTACTCTTGCTGTTGAATTTGAATTCCAAGTTGTACTTTACTGTTGTTCACTGTAACTGCTTGTAATCGTTGAATGATAATCAATAAAATCCCAAAAACTTCATAGTGGACGTAGGCAACACACCGAACCACTCTAATATTGCGTGTCTGTGCATTCGTGTTATTGTTTACCGAAATTTTTGTCAGATAATCTTCATTTTACATTTATATTCTTCACTTTAATCTCTTCAAAAACTTCCAAAGAGTGTTGTCCCTATTTTTGGTACAAACACTTTGGTGCTTTCATTGAGAACACCTAGATTTTCACCTGCTCGTTGGATCTATCATCGATACTGGATTGCATAAATCTAAGAGAAAGATCCAGATTTCTAATCCAAAATCCTTCTAACCTATTCAGAATTGCATAAGTCTAGGAAAGGATCTCATTCGTTGCCATGGTTAGCACAAGGACCACCTTCAACGCTGTCGATCAAGAAGACCAGGATAGACAGAACCCCGTGCAAGTACCTCCGTCTAACCAAGACGCTACCGGACCCTCGGAATCATCAGGTCCGGTTACCCGACAAGAGTTCCAGCTGCTGCTTCAGGAGCTGATCCAGAGTCGGCAACAACTAACAGAGCATCTACGCTCCAATGCCGAGCTGACCAGCCAACTGAATCACCAGAAACGGAGGAGATCTAGGAGAGATCATGCTTCTCGCTCCTCCACCGAAAGTTCTTCCTCTTCTGATTATCATCATCGATCTCCACGACCCCAGCTGGATGGGAGTCACATATAAATTGCTGGACATCAACCGACAATGACAGTTGGACAGCTGAGAGTTGGTCCATCGGCCAGTTTCCAGACCGGACCCTCCTCATGAGGGGGTACCGCTTCTCATTACACCATAGACTACCGCACTACGACCACCGCGGTTGAACCAGGAGTCGATGCCCAAAATCAGTCGAACCTGGACCATCGTCAGCATGGGCACACTCCTGAACCATACGTCCAGAGGATTATGAGCCAAGAAGGCGAGACGTGGACCGTCGACAGCATCCGGTCCAACCTCATAATGTGGAACCTAATCACACTTTGGATCGAACCGCACAGAACGTACAAATGCCGGATCTTCCGACCATGATACGTCAGATGATCCGTGAGAGCCAGGGTCTCACGAATGATGACTGGGGAATCTCTTGAAGTCACACTCCTTTTACATACGATATACTTACCGCTGAACCCCCTCGGCGATTCAGGATGCCGACTCTACCTATGTACGAAGAAAACTCCGACCCCAACCAACATATTCTGAAATATGAATGGTCGATGAGGGCAGCTAGAACTGAAGATGCAGTGAAGTGCCGTAGTTTTCCCATTTCCTTGGGGGGCATCGCTACCATGTGGTTCACCCGACTGCCACCACGATCCATTTCCTCCTTTGACCAGTTGGCCACTAAATTTGTTGACCAATTCCGCAAGCACGTCGCAAGGCCAAAAGATGTCAATACTCTATCTAGTGTCACCCAAGCTCCCGGAGAAACACTCAGATGCTACTTAGAGAGATTCCATGCTGCGTGTGCGGAAATCAGCAATTGGAATGATAACTCCATCCTTATGGCGTTGACTAAGGGGATTGACCTCGACTCTGGATTCGACAACTGGCTCGTCGGAAAACCACTTGCATCATTGGACCGTTTTTATGCCAAGGCGGCTCAATTCCTGAGAAGGAAAGATGCGAAACAGTCTAGGAAGCAAGATGATGCAGGGCCAAGTGCGGAAGGGATCCAAAGCAATGTTGCGGTCAAACAGCCTGGTGAGAGCTCCAGAAAAGTTCAGTTGAACATTCAAAACAAACAAACTCAACTGAGGGAGAACGTGAATCAAAATAGAAAGCGAGATCAGAACCATGGCCCACTGCGCAAGAATCCTATGTTTGACAACCGTACTCCTTTAAATACATCACTGGAGAACTTGTATTTACAAACCTGTAATACAATTCAATACAAAAAACCTGCACCAAAACCGTCGTCAGAAAGGCAAATCCAGACGAGAAAATTTTGCAGGTTTCATGAAAGCTACGGGCACAATACGAATGAATGTCGTCATTTGCAGGATCTCGTGGAAAAGTTGATTAGAGAAAGAAAGCTGGAACAGTTTGTGCGGGCGCCGCAGCCTGGAGAAGCGGGCCCATCAAATCAGAATAATAAGCCCGATCGGCCGAGACAGGAGGACTCTGCCTGTACCGGCAGGAGATTAGTGATAAACGCCGCTGGTGGCAAACCCACTTTGTCAAGAGCCTGGAACGATGAGGATCTTCATCACTGTTTCACATGACAGGCTTTATTTATTCAGTCTATAGATACTTCGCAATTTGTCTTTGCATTCTGAAGTTCGAATTTGTAATAAGGCACTGACTTTGCCATGTTTTTCCGTTTCAGTAATAAATTACCATCTCTTCAAGCTAGAGTTGTGATTCGCTGAATGCGACATTCAACTATCACGACGCATGAAGAGCTAAGTTCTATCGTACAATGGAATTTATTCAAATAGCGAGTGACTGTGATACGACTGGCCACTCACTAAGTGAAACCTCGGCTCGAGGGCAAGCCGTCACATTAAAGGCTGAACTGGACCGACACACGACAGTCCTATAACCAACTCTAAATTCCCAGAGTGCGAATTGGAGTATAAACATCAATTCCAGGTTCCCGGAGTGTGAACCGAAATATAAATGCTAACTCCAAATTTCCAGAGTGCGAATTAGAGTATAAACATCAACACTAGGTTCCCAGAGTGCGAACCAGATTATAAACACCAGCTCCAAATTCCCAGAGTGCAAATTGGAGTATAAACATCAACTTTAGGTTCCCGGAGTGTGAACCGGAGTATAAACACCAGCTCCAAATTTCCAGAGTGCGAATTGGAGTATAAACATCAACTCTAGGTTCCCGGAGTGCGTACCGAAGTATAAATACCAACTCTAAGTTCTCAGAGTGTGAATTGGAGTTTTAAACATCAACTCTAGGTTCCCGGAGTGAGAACCGGAGTATAAACACCAACTCCAAATTCCCAAAGTGCGAATTGGAGTATAAACATCAATTCCAGGTTCCCGGAGTGCGAACAGAAATATAAATGCTAACTCCAAATTCCCAGAATGCGAATTGGAGTATAAACATCAATTCTAGGTTTCCAGAGTGCGAATCGAAGTATAAACACCAGCTCCAAATTCCCAGAGTGCGAATTGGAGTATAAACATCAACTCTAGGTTCTTGGAGTGCGAACTGGAGTATAAACACCAGCTCCAAATTCCCAGAGTACGAATTGGAGTATAAACATCAACTCTAGGTTCCCGGAGTGCGAACCGAAGTATAAACGCCAACTCCAAGTTCCCAGAGCGCGAATTGGAGTATAAACATTAACTCTAGGTTCCCGAAGTGCGAACCGGAGTATAAACACCAACTCCAAATTCCCAGATTGCGAATTGGAGTATAAACATCAATTCCAGGTTCCCGGAGTGCGAACCGAAATATAAATGCTAACTCCAAATTCCCAGAGTGTGAATTGGAGATAAATACTAAGTCAAAGTTCCCAGAGTGTGGACATGTGCTTGAAAACTTCGACATGCGCGACTGATCGCCTAAATACAAGTGTCGATCCCCAGAGTGTGGATGAGACTGTTTATAAATAAACAAGCGTAATTCAACCGCTCAATTCTCACTTATTTTTAGCATCGGGCCGACGACACAAAACCCGAAGGGACAGAAACAATTTGCGATCGCTAGCCGATCTTTATAACTCATCCCCTGGACTGGGGGCAAAGCTTAAGTGTTAATAGTTGACCAAAATAGTACAACGTCCAAGTCCGACTCGATCCCCAGTTATGACTTGTGATCACGATTTTCAGACTTGGCAAATAAAACAAATTCGACTCGAAGGCTGAGACTCCACAAGCATACTGAACTGAATTTCAAATACTGCAATACTTAAGCATAAAAGAAATGAAAGTTGAAGCCAAAAAATAAATTTCATTTCAACTAAATTGTATGTGAAGATTCATATACAAGTTATTCCAAAAAAATTCTACTAGCAGGGGGTCGAGCCTGCATCTGCCTATGAAAGAAAAAAGTACATTCCTAACTGCCAAAAATGCACCAAAGGGGGGCTTATCTACATTTTCTTCTTCAGCCTTCTCTTCGATGCGGAACCGCTGGAACCGCTAGCAGTTCTTCGCTTTGAGCCCTTACCCTTCGTCGGATCATCCTCTGACGAAGGCATGATATCGACGTCCTCCTCCGAACTTGAACTTAAGTGAGTACCCTCTTCGGGAGGAGTCGGGTCTACAACCGGGGGCGGAATGGGCATGCTAGTATCGATGAGTGTGCCCCTAGTAGATATCACCCTAAGGGGAGTTGGGCCAACTATCATCGTCACAATCCCAAAACTACCGCCATGTGCTGCTGCCTCCATCTCAGCATTAATCTCAGCCAATATCTCTGCTTCTCGAATAGCACGAGCTTCGCTGGGGACAGCAGTGAACTGTGTTGAGGCGCTAGAAGCAGGCGGAAGCCCACCAAGGACGAACGGTAAATCCGCAAAAGGGTCGCTATGTCGGCCTAGGAGCTCGTTCATCATCTGCTCATCAAAGGAAATTGAGCTCCCCTATGTCACCTCAATTGGCACGGCCGCAGTCGTGGTAATCGCCTCAGTAAGAATGGCCTTCTGCACTTGATGTGATTCTTGGATTGCAGGAGGCGCTGTCAATGTAACTTCGATCACTGGACAAGGAAGAAAAGAAGTTGTTAGAACACACTTTAAAAACGAGCCCTTCATTTCAGATACACATAAAATTTGTTCAGAGTACCTTCCTCATTTCGGCTTGCGGTCGGCTGAACAACTTCGGATGAATGCTCTTTAATAGGAGATAGGCGTGGCTATTCAGGGTCATAGGCCAAGACGGGCTGGGGCTCGATCACTGGAGTGGGCTCAGATAGAGATGAAGTAACAATCTCGGAACTTGTAGTATGATGCTCATCTTCGGAACCTTCCCCAATTTCTAAGTGATGAGTGCCCAGTCTCTCTCTCGCATGAGAGATTATAGAATCAAGGAGAACCTTCTTTTCATCTTCGCTTAATATGTGGTTCTCCAGCTCAAATTCGTCGAGGGCACCACCCAATAGCACCGCCTTCTCTTCTTCGACCAGCAAATTCCAGGCGTTGTATAGATGTGTAGAGTAATCGTCGAGCCATGCCAAGTTCCTATGTCTCAGTACGTTAGCATTGTAAGTGACGAGAAGCTCCTCTATTTCTGCCACAAGCCTGGTCTCTGCCTGCCGAACCTTCTCATCAACTCCAGCCTCCACCTCATGAACCTTTTCCATGGCCGCATCTCTCTCCCTCCGGAGCACCACCTCTTGATCGCACGCTTCCTGTGCGGAAACATTAGCAGCGTCTCTCTCTTTCATGATTTCCGAGACTTTGGCCTTAAGCTCGTTTAGCTCTTGCATCCCGCTCAGTGGTTACGATGGTGTTTCGGTTGCCCATGTCGTCCACCATACCGTAGTGCTTCCATTTCATCCTATCCATCGCCGCCTGGGCCTCGTCGGCTTTCTTAAGAGCCTCAATCTCAGATTTGCGAGAAGACTCGGCCTCACTATTGAGCGCTTGAATAATTCGATCTTTCTGGCTGAGTTCTTTCTCCAGCTTTTCAATCATGACTGCTCGGTCGAAGGCCACCTTCGATGCTTTCTTCGCGGTTTTCGACCACTCCTGATACTGGAAGAATATATCCGCGACATAATCGTGCACAGTACGTTCTACCGGCGCCGGAATCCTTTTCAAGCATGGGGGAAAGATGAACCCATCAAAACAAATATCAGTAAAATCCTTTCTCAGCTGAGCAAGCCTAATCGTTCCTTCCCCAGTGGGTTCGACAAGGGCCTGTGCAGCAGTTGAAGGGTCTACCACTTCAGTTTGGCGATGAGAGTCGGACCGTGAAGAGTGGGAAGACGGCTTGTGCCGTGAAGTTTATGAAGGCCTCGAAACATGAACCGGAGGCAGTGCGGGAGCTCTGGGAGGGGGTGTGTGAGATCGGGATCGGCGTACATATCCCCTATCCCTATCAGATTGCTCTTGGCTGGAATAGCCTTGATCGTGATCCCTATCTCCTTCCCTCCTATGCGATTTGTAGTATTACGAAGACCTGCGTTTGCTTCGTAGACTACCGAGCATTGAGCCTCGACGGACATGGTATCTGCAAAGCAAAACAGAAACGATGTTAATAATCTTCCAAAAAAAGGCAGCTTACGTCAGAAATCGTGTAGTGCCGTGAAGTGTGAATGTATGTGCAACCCCCCGACCAACCGGATGTGTCAACCATGCTAGTGGGCAGAGATTCTCTTAAAACTAAGGCGTGTTGGAGTCCGTCCAATCTGGCATCATGCTGCATGGACACGTCGTCTGGAATTGGAAGATCGGCAAGCCCTTCGTAAAGATTTTCTGTCCTTGGGAGAGACATCTCCGAAATTCTAATCCCGGAGGTGGGCCGGGACATGATCACAGATTTCCATCTCCACTTTTTGGATGGCTTGAAAACGGCCGCCTTGACTTTTCTCTTTTCTTCAGCATCCTGGGCTGCATCCGCAGGTTCGCCCAACGATTCCTCGTCAGTAGGGGTTCTTTCAGAGTCAGCCTCTTCAACTATAACAACTCTAGGCTTTTTACGCTTAACTCGCTCCCTTGAGATAGTTCTCAATGCACCGTCGAGCCATATACTTTGTCTTCGCTTGATTAGCCCAAGAATTCTGAGGTTCCTATCCGTCAGGACCAAGTCAATATTCCTATCTTCGCTACGGACCACTTAAAGAACCCGAACTATCTCCTTGTAATATCCACCTTCAGGTCGCGGAATTATCGCAGCAAAGAAAAAGAGATATGAGTTGGCTTTCATTTACAACTGTCTTGCCAACCACTCGAGAAGATAGCAATACTCACGTCTAAATAGCCATCGCCTGGCAAATCCTGGGGGGCATCTAACATAGAACCACTACGTCTTGAAGTAGCTCAGCCTGGTCCAAGACCCTGTAATTATTTGATAATTTCTCACGGCCTCTAGAAATGTAAAAGATGGACTGTCTGTCCGACTCTTGAAGTTGAACAAGTATCTTATCTCGGTCAGTCGGGGTGGTCGATAGAGGTGCTCCATAAATGCAATGAACAATCTATTCAGTAAAGCATATCCATTTGGGTGTAGCTGAGATGGGGCGATCCCTATAAAAGACAGCACTTCTCTTATATACTGATTGAATGGGGGGAGCGTCCCTGTTGCGCACGCATGTCCGTTGAATGCGGTATACCCCTCCGGCGGATTGTGTGGTCTGTCATTTGGTCCCGGCAATAGCACGTCATCCATCGAAAAACTGTGCCTTAGGCATATTCTTCCTAGCATATCTTCCAAAATGTTGGACGGAACAGAGTCTAATGGACTATTGATAAGAGATGCGTCTGGTGCCTCATCCGGGGCTGGATCGATAACTTCGAGCTCAATCTCCGGTATTTCAAGCACGGGAGGAATTGAAATCTGAGTTTCATGTGGCTGCGAGCTTGGAGTTTCCATAACTAGCTAACTCATGAGAAACCATCATTAGACGACAAAGAGCCTGTGTGTTCCTCTTGTGCAAAGTGTGTGTTGTGCAGTGCAGTGCTGTGCTTGAATAAATTTTTCAGAGTTAGAGAAAAATTTGCAAACGACAGAACTTCGAAGTCCAGTTGGAATGACCATCATCGCTGACCGTAACAACCGTACCATCCAGATGTTGGCAATTGAATCGAGTTAAAGTTCGTTATCACGTTGTTAAGTTTTAGTTCCATCGACGAGCTTCGAAAGGATAGCCAAGTATGCGGTTTAATAGTTAAGTCCAGACATGCAAGGATGAAACTCGTCGGAATCATGCTATCAAGTGCTTAAAATTTCATATCCATCAAGGGAAGAGTTCGAATCGATCGTGGAGAGCTTATTCGAATCCAATAGTATCCAAGTTCATAGCGATCAACGGGGACATACTTCGAAATGATCATCAACACGTAGGTTTGTATCGATCAACGTCAGTAGCTTCACATCGATCCTTCGTGTTCAGGTTCGTATCGGACAAGAAAGTCTCGGCTTCGCATCGATCACGTTCGAGTCGATATTTTTCGTAACGATGGCGAGAGTTTATTTCGCATCGATATGAAGCCAAGAGTTTCGCGCCAATCACTCGCTTATTTTTCACATCGATCATTATAGATCGACATGATTTACCACCATCTCGATCGATACGGACTACGTCATTTATCTAAATAAATCCTGGGGTCGATGCGAACTCCAAGAAAAAGCGTTATCGCCTTTTATCGATTCGAACACAGCCCCCCCAGATCGACACGGAGTACATATCGAGCCATTCTCATTTTATTTTTTCTGCACTCCTTCTCCAATTATCAAGGGCATCGCCAATGCCATCCTCGACCAAGTCCCGACCTAGATCTGACCTTAAAGATTGCCAAAATTGATAATCGACCAAGATGGGATGGATCTGAGATTCAAACTTCGTCATTTGGATGCAGTCGTAGTTGATTAATTACCTAATTTAAAACTAGAATTCGAAGAATTGAAAGGTCGAATTTGATCGTGTCAAAGGCACGGCATAGTTCTCTTTTACCAAGCAGTTGGATCGATACGAGAGTAGAAGGCAGCAGTAAAATGTGAGAAATGGCCGAGTCCACGAGTATTTATATGGACCCAAGGAGAAACAGGGGCGATTAGCCGCCCGGTCCACATAACCGGCCACTACAGGTCAACCCCTAGGTCGAGTCGAACGGCCAGTTCAAATCCATCAGCCAAAACTCCTATCAATTCGAAATGAATAATGGGGTCCATCGATACGAAGTGCGTAATGAAGTCGATGCAGAAGGCTTTTGGTCCCATCGGTGCGAAACCTTCATTCGAATCGATGATTTTGGAACACCAACCATGGTCCATCGATACGAACTAGCTAAACGAATCCAACAGCACAATGCTTCATTGATACAAAGGGCATCAAAGGGACCCGCTGAAGCTCCAGGAAACCATCAATACGAACATTACATTCGTATCCATCGACGCTCACGTTCATCGATATGAAATGACACTTCGTATCGACGTGAGAGCAACTTTTTCAAACTTCTATATCAATCCAGGAGAGGATCAGTATGAAGGAACACCCAAAGACGACCATCAAGCGTTGTTGCAACTCGAATTACGCATCGGTTTAGGAGAGGATCGATACGTAATTCGACACAAGAAAACTGACAATGACTCATAAACGTGCAATGTTAACGAGATCCAGGTTAACATGTATGCATATATGCCGAGCTAATATTCAATTTTCAACATTCACAGGAATTGGATGTTCATCAAATAACGATTACGACAAAACAACGATAACTGTTCATAATGAAGACTGCAGCTTTTCAAAGCACGTCATGTTATCACATGACGTACTTTGGAGGGCAAATGTTATCCCGCCTTTTGGCAAGACCGAGATAACAAGGCACTGGTTTAAAACCAAGGGTTTTTCGTCCTGTATATCGAGCACACACAGGAACACTATGGATGTCGATGAATTTATCTGAATCCGGATCAGGCTAGAATCAGCAAGACATGACAAACTAAGCCATGGAAGCCAGCATCCCCAATTTCAAGTCACTCCGAGTCCATATGCTCAAGTTATGATGGATGCAAGTTGAAGGAAAAAAGCCACATTTTCATATCCATCGGAAAGATAAACTTCGTATCGATAAGGTTCGTATCCATCATCACACCTCAATTCGTATCCATAAACTTCGCATCGGTCAAGTTTGAATCCATCAAGAAGCCTAAGTTCGACTCGATCTCACTCGAATCCATCAGGAAGCCTCGGCTAAACTCAATCTTGTACGAATCCATCGGCAGAGCATGGATTTCATATCAAACGGCTCAAGCCTACTTCGTATCCATCAAGTATCTACTTGGCTCGTATCCATCGAGGAAAGTCCTGTTCGTAACCATCAGTCTCCATTGGTTCGTATCCATCAATGTTATTGCTGTTCGAATCCATCGAGTTATCATTACATTCGTATCCCTCAACACGAATTAGATAACGGCCTTCAATGCAAACAAGGCGAGATTCATGGAGTCGAAACGGTCAACTCGGAGCAAAAAGGGGATGATGCGAGGAATGCGCACCGCATCATCACAGAGGCACGTGCGTCATGGATTCGAAGTGGATCGATTCGAATTGATGGATTCGAACCAAACAGCCAACGAAAAAATCAAGCTCATATCGATTATAACTCAAGATCCACTGATCCAAATTCTATGAAATTTTCACAAAAGCTTAGGCACAAGCCAAGGAATTTTCCTGCCAAGTTTCAGCTCAATTAGACCAATTCTTGATCGATACGAAATCGCTTCGTACCGATCACAGATCGGGTCGAAACTTGGTGGGATCGATTGCGTGGGCCCACTCACATGCCAGAAGGAGTCTCCCGAAGTTTGAGCAAGATATCAGCCTCCTACGCCTATAAATAGCCCCATGAAGCCTACAGAAAAAAGATCTTTTGATTCTCAAGCGCCCAGACTCTGCCGGATCGAGATTTGCATCCTACCCTTGCTGTTGAATTCGAAATCCAAGCTGTACTTTACTGTTGTTCACTATAACTGCTTGTAATCATTGAAAGAGAATCAATAAAATCCCAAAAACTTCATAGTAGACGGATGCAACACGCCAAACCACTCTAATATTGTGTGTCTGTGCATTCGTGTTATTGTTTACTGAGTTTTTGTTAGATAATCTTCATTTTACATTTATATTCTTCACTCTAATCTCTTCAAAAACATCCGAAGAGTGTTGTGCCCATTTTTGGTACAAACAGGAAGAAACTCTTAATTTTTTCAAGAATATTCTTTTGTTCATTCTTCGTAACCAGCGACACTTAGAGTTGAGTCAAATGCAGATGATCAAGGAGAAAGAAAAGCATTTCGATGCGATACGATAGATGATTTCCTCCCTACACAAGGATGATAATGAAGCACATCCTCCTGTCTCTCTCACCAATGATAATGAAAATTGGGATGCCATTAAGCAGACCCTATATTTGGAGAAGAAGGTGGGTGGAAGTTCCTCGTAATGTTTGATTTTATTTGATTGCTTTGTTTGATTTGAATTGTTTGCTTGGATTGATTTGATTTGACTTGATTTGGTTTGGTTTGGATTGATATTTGGTGTGCAAAACATGTATAAATATGCGTTGATATTTATTTATATGATATTTGATTAATTATTACGTCTATCAGTATCATTATATCTTAATCTATCTATTATATACTTAATTGTATAGTTTATTAATGCAGGTACTTTAGTACAAGAATGAGGGGGAGTTATATAGTTTCGAGTTAGTTTTTGTTGATGACAAAGGGGGAGAAATATAAAATAGGATAGTTAGGCATAGATTAAGGGGGAATTATTAGTTTTAGGGGGAGTTATTAGGATAGAAGTAATATTTTATAAATAAAGGTTGTCATCATCAAAAGGGGGAGATTGTTAGTCCTTGAGATGATAGTTTTGATGACAACAACCTTAGAATAAGATTATAAAATATAAATACTAACATTGTAGTTTATATATGTATATATGTATAAGCAGGATTTAACCATGCAGGTACCAAGAATGAAGACTGTACAGTATAAAGATTCAAGACTGAAGATATCAAGATTGAAGACTCATGAGTATCAAGATTATCAAGATTTCAAGATAAGTAATTTAATTAAGAATTTTGTTAAAACTCCTAGAAAAGCACAGGCATCTTAAAATCCAATTTATTCGTGGAATGGAATCCACTTCGAGCTTGTTAAAGGGATGGAACCCTAAGTAGGATGGAACCTACAAAAAATCTAGTGGAACATTGTTTTGTATCCGCTAACTTTTATTCAAAATGTTTTACAAAATTGTATCTTGTTTTCAAAATGTTTTCAAAATCTTCCTTTTAAAAGAATCAAAAACATCTATCCTGGTTTTAATACTTTTAGCCTCAAAATCGTCTTTATTTTCAAAATCAAATTATACTTGGTTTTAAACTATCTTTTAATAATAATATATTTAATTTTGAATATTTATACTTAGATTTAAATATAAAATTATAGTAAAATTTTATATATACCAAAATATTATTCTCTATATTTACTTATGTATTTTAACTATAGTTAAGTATATTTATAAAATTTAAAATAGTTTTAATATAAGACAGAAGTTATTTTCAAAAAAAACAAATCACCGAAATTTCCTTTGGCATATCAACATACTCAAGTACCCCATGTCGACATGGTAGCAGTTGATTTCAAAATTTAAATTTCAAAAGAAGTGTCTATTCGTCATATCCCTTCACGAATGGCATGGCTGTTGTTCTACTATAAATAGGGGTGGTTTTGAACGAATTTGTATTCATATTTTTCTGATTTTCACTCCTATTCTTCTTTCACATTTCTTTATACATATTCTTACCATTACTCTGCCGAAATCAACACTGAATCTAATAGATCATTTCTGGTTTGATTCTCTATTACTATCTTAACAAGATCTCAGTGTTATTTAGAGTTATAGACTTCTTTGTAATCAATTTAGCGAGAAAAAGTGTGATTATAGCCTTGCAAAATCAATCAAGTTAGAAAAGGTGCGATTGTAGCCTAGGAAATCAATTGGGCGAACTTGTTGCCCCTGAAATCAAGTATCTCTACCCAGAGGATTGTGAATCTGGAGCGGTGTACCTCATGGCCTTGAAATCGAGGGTGTAATTGTACAATTGATTTTGAAAGGAAATCCGTACTTGTGTGCGGGACTAGATGTAGGGTAACTCCAAACCAGTATAAAATCCAGTGTGTTCTTTCGTTTATTGCTTTTACTTTATTTCTGCATCTGTGTTTGATTCTGTGATCATATCTGTATCTGAATATTGCATACATTTGTGTTCAAATTAACAAAAACTCAAAAAGATTTAGTAATTTCTTTAAACACTATTCACCCCCTTCCAGTGTTAATCCTAGCCTTAAGGTCCGTATTCCGCATTTCTCATAAGTCTGTCGGTGTAGGAGTACATAAATTAATTTAATGAATTGTCTCAGTTCGAAATGGAGTTGGTGAATACGCCGCACAAGAAAGCTATAAAGTTTGTGAAGGGATTGAAACAGCCCCTTCAGGAATTGTTGTTGACTCACGTACCGATGGGAGCTACTTTTGAGTCTTTGGTAGAGAGGGCACTTATGTTTGATGCAGTCAAGGAAGGAGAGTCTAAGGAAGTTGTTAAGTCGGAAGGTCCAAAGAAGAAATGGTGGAGGAACAACAAGGAAAAAGAAAGACGATGGCCTCAGAAGCAGATTAATAAAGGACTGAGGTGCAATAGCTATGGAATTATGGGACATATCACCCAGGATTGCAAAACGAAGAAGATGAAGGGAAAGTGCTTTAATTGCGAGCAGCTCGTTCACTTGAGTAGGAGTTGTCCCTAGAGGACGGGACAGGGAGCTAGTACACCAGTTGTGCATATTCGGGCGTTAGACGCAGCACCTTCAAGCGGCATTCCACATTGAGGTAGGAGAGTCACAATTGAAGGTTTGATTTCCATTTCTGATTTTCCCATTTGAACTTTATTCGATTCTGGAGCATCACACTCTTTATCTCTAGTTCTCTTGTGGATTGTTTGCACTTAGACATTTCTTCAGTAGTGGACCCCATCGTTGTTTCAAACCTCATAGGCGAATCGACACACTTATCTATGGTTTGTAGGGATTTGCAAATTTATATCATAGGCATAGAATTTGACTACGATGCCTATGTATTAGGATTTTTGGGGTATGTGATGATCTTAGGGATGGATTGGCCATCCATATATGGATCTATATTAGACTGCGAGTGGAGAGTCGTTAGACTAGAGACATGCAGCGGTAGAACTCTCGAGGTTTCTTGTAACCCACAAGGGTCAGTCATGTTGAGTTTCCTTTATTCCCTCGATTCATCATCATCAGATTTAGATTCAGTTCCTGACGTCAAAGATTTTCCCGATGTCTTTGAGAAGGTTAAAAGACTAGCCCCTAAGAGAGAAATTGACTTCATGATTTATTTGATTAAGAAAGCTAAGCCAGTAACATTACCCGTGAGGCACATGGCACCTAGGGAGAGTAAGGAATTGAGCAATAAGATTGGTGAGCTTTTAAAGAAAGGTCTCATACGAAGGAGCATATCAGAATGGGAAGCGTCAGTCGTCTTCGCTACTAAGGAGGATGGTTCTCTTTGACTTTGCGTTTATTATAGAGAATTAAATAAGCTCACAAAGAAGAACCGATATACACTCTCTAGGATTGATGATATTTTTTATCAGTTAGTTGGCTCTTTGGTATTCTTCCAGCTTGATTTAGCCACAGGATTTCATCAACTTAGGGTCGCTGATGACAGCACAAATAAGACCGCGTTTAGGACTTCAGAAGGATTTATGAGTGATTGGTTATGCCTTTTGGGCTAACTAATGCCCCAACCTACTTTGTGTACCTGATGAGCCGCAACTTTAGAGGGGTCCTAAATAAATTTTTAGTGGTATTCGTGGATGACATCTTGGTATTTTCCATGAATATGAAGGAGCATGTTATTAATTTAGAGGAGGTTCTTCGCACACTTTGTAGTCATCATTTGAGAGCTAAGTTTTCAAAGTGTCACTTCTGGAGAAAGGAGGTACGTTTCTTGGGGCACGTGAACTCGAAGGAAGGTTTAGCTATTGATCCCGCTAAGGTGATTGCAGTGCAAGATTGGAAGGCCCCCAAGAATGTCACCGAAGCTAGGAGCTTCCTAGGATTGACAGGCTAATATAGGAAGTTATTAGAGAATTTTCCAAGATTTCGGCACCACTCACGCACCTTACTAAGAAGAATAAAAATTTCGTGTGGGACATGGATTATGAGGATTCCTTCACAATACTTAAGTGAGCTCAAACTAGTGCACTAGTGTTAGTTCTACCTGATGGAGCTAAGCCTTTTACTGTATACAATGATGCATGTGGGAAGGGTCCAGGAGCGGTGTTGATGCAAGAAGGAAGGGTGGTATTTTATGGTAGTAGGCAGGTGAGGACGCATGAGAAGAACTACCCTACCCACGATTTGGAGTTAGCTGCCATAGTTTTTGCACCAAAGTCTTGGAGGCACTATTTTCTTGGAGAGAGGTTTGAGCTTTTCACCGACCATAAGTCATTGAAATAGCTATTCTCGTAGAAGGATCTGAACTTGAGGCAGCGGTGGTGGATGGAGTTTTTGGCATCATACGATTTTGAGATAGCTTATACCCCCGGTAAGGGTAATGTGGTTTCGGATGCATTAAGTAGGAAGAAGGCAACCCTTAGTCCTTTTTTCGTAGAGTGGAGGAGCTTGGATTTTATTTCTACTTTTGATTTTAAGCCCTCTACGAACATTAGCCGTAGATTGTTATCTACGGTTGAAGTGAGGCCTAACCTTATAATCAGATTGGCTTGAGGCAGCGAGACGATTCGAAGCTCATGGACATTATGGATAAGATTAGCCGAGGAGGGGTCTCTAAACATCTCCAACGATATTCCATAGATGGAAAAGGACGGATTAGGAGAGATGGGAGGCTTTGTATTCCTCGCACTAATGATTTGTCAAAAGCAGTTTTAGAGGAAGCACACCATTCATGTATGACTATTCATCCGAGTGATGACAAGATGTATAGGGACATGAAGAGGATGTTTTATTGGAATGGCATGAAGAAGGATGTGGCGGAGTTTGTAGCTAAGTGTCTTATTTGACAAAGGGTTAAGGTGGAACCGTAGAAACCTGGTGGATTACTTCAGCCCTTAGATGTTCCAGAGTGGAAGTGGGGCAGCATTTCGATGGATTTCATAGATGGTTATCCCATTCTAGAAAGGGGAATACTAGAATTTGGGTAATCGTAGACCGGTTGAAAATAAGTGCCCACTTTATTCCTGTTAAAAGCAAAAGAACGGCATCTTATTTGGCATCCTTATATGTTCATGAGATATTCCGACTTCATGGAATTCCCTTTAGCATAGTGGGCGATAGAGAGGCTTTAGGGACGTAGCTTAGATTGAGTACGGCCTATCACCCTCAAACTGATGGCGAAATGGAGAGAGTTAATAGAGTACTTGAGGACTTTTTGCAGCTGTGCATTTTGGATTTTGAAGGAGCTTGGGAGGATCATCTTTCGTTGGTGGAGCTCGCGTACAATAACGGTACCAAGCAAGCACAGGAATGGCACCATTCGAGGCTTTATATGGGAGACCTTGTAAGTCACCTTCATGTTGGGTGGAGTCTATGGAGAAGTTGCTACTTGGGCCTGACAGGGTGCGGGAGACATCGGAGAAGGTGGATTTTATTCGACGAAGGATGAAGATGGCCCAAGACATGCAGAAATGTGATGCAGACAAGCGGAGGAGAGACATCGAATTTGAGGTTGGAAACTTAGTTTTTGTTAAAGTATCCTTACGTAGGAAGGTGTTAAGGTTTGGGTCGAATGGAAAGTTATCCCCCAGATTTGTAGGACCATTTCCTATCTTAGAGAGAATTGGGAAGATGGCATACCGAGTGAAGCTACCAAAGAGGCTCACAGGAGTGTACGACGTTTTCCATGTTTCACACTTGTGAAAGTGCTTACATAATTCAACGGAGGTTATAGAGCCTAGTCAGTTATAGGAGGTGGAAGTAGAAATGGAAGCATCAGTTCGACGTATTCCTATGAAGATCATTGGATGAGACACCAAACGAATTAGGAATAAAGAAGTTCCGTTAGTAAAGTTGCAATGGGAAGATGATGTTGCAGATGCTTCATGGGAGACTGAAGAGAAGATTCGTACTTCTTATCCTCATCTTTTCGATCGTAAGTTTTTAATTTCCTATTTTCCATCTTTAGTTCTAAATAGGTTCTTTCCTTTATTATCGTTTGGGAGGGTAGGACATAGGATTTAACCTATGGATGATAGGATTTGATGTAAACATGTTAATACAACATGTTATGAATGATGTATGCTAGTGGTGGCAAGTGTTTTCTAGTGGATGCTATTGGATGCATATACTTACACTAGGCACTATTATCTCTTAGGGGTCGGCCTAACTACGACACTAGAGCATATGCATATGGATGTGTGCGCATTTTATTTTATTTTCCATAATTTCTATAAATGGATGATTATCACATGATTGTTGCATTTGGATGATGTTTGAAGCATGCATATAGAACTATCAGTTACCATTCGGAATTTTTACATTCATTTGGATACATAGCATGGGCATGATTGCATAAAAGGAGGTCAACTGAAGTAGTCGACCGCCTAATCTTTTGCATTAGATTAGGGACATTAACAGTACACTAATTGCATAATTGTCATAAATCGCATTAAAAAACATAAGGACAATGGATGAAAGGTTGATGATTGAGTAGTTGGTTGTAGATATTGGATGAAAACATTTAGTTCATTCTTTTATCCTTAAACATTTCGGGGACGAAATCCCTTAAGGAGGGGAGAATGAACCAACCCATAAAATTAAACTTTAATAATTAATTAACGAAATAATTAAGTGATAAAATCACTTTATCAAATTATCAGAATTGAGCCATGGAAATTGCACCATTGTGTTCGTGGTAATTTTTTGGTCAATTTACATATATAGAACGTCAAAATCCGAGCTAGTATGAGCAAGTCATGAATTAAATAAAAATAAAGAAGAAGAAGAAGATGATGATGATGATGATGATGATCATATAGGCTAGGTCAACCGTCGGTCGACCAACATAAGCACCAGGGCGGTCGACTGCTCGGTCGACCCGCCTCACCTTTTGAACGAACGATAGTTCGTTTAGTTTGTTCGAATGTTGTACGTGCAATTTGCATTCTTTTAACCAATCCGGTCCATCCATTCTTGCATCCGATGGCTCCAATTCAGCTTATGACGTGATTCATCCTGTTCAATAATCAAATCCAACGGTCTAAGATCCACTTTTACACCTATAAATAGAACCCTAGGCCTATCACTTTTTATCATTCTAGATTTTCTTCGCTTGGGTTCACCTTTTTCAGGATGGACCCTAAAAGGAATAATTTTCCAATGAGAGAATCATTTTAATAAAAATATTTTGATACCCTCAAGTGGATCTGGGAAGATCAAAAGGGAAGAGCTTAGGACCACAAGTGAGTGATTGTAATTATTTAGATTTTAAGTAATTTAAAATAATAGGGTTTCCAATAGTTGTAGTTTTACAACGATTTTTGGAATAAAATTTTTAGTAATTTATTTACAGTTTTTAGAATTATTTTCAGTCTATTTCTTTTAGCTATTTTTCCAGTTACTTTTAGTTTAATTCTATTAACTGTAGTTTTTTCATTTACTTATAGTTTATTTAAAGTATTTTGATTTATTTACTGTTATTAATACGTTATTTACGTCCTTTACCTACGCTTTGGACTTTCTTCTATTTTCTTTTATTTTTCCTTCTTCGTTGCATATGGATTAGAATAAATTAAAAGCGAATATGGATTAAAATTATAAGAATACTGGAATAACTGAAGATAAGATGTAAATTGTAAAGACTGTAATAAAAATGGAATTAAGACTAAAATTGAGCCTAATTATGATATTAATGTTAGAATTTGGCTAATTAAAGATAATTGGACTAGTTATAATTTAAAATTATAACTAAAAAGAGTATAAGATGAAAGAAGCTTAGTTTTACACTTAGACCTTGGGTTAAGTAATAAGCATGACTATGACATAGGATATAATAAGAAATAGAACAGAATGAGGCTTTTTTTAAGACTTAGGATAAATTAATAAGCAAAGTGGTAGATATGAACTGTAAAGGTTTATTTAAATAATTTATCTAAGTTAATAAACAAAGATGAAAGTAGGACCTGTACCAAATAGCATTCCCCTATTATTTCTATTGGCATGGTGTTTCACATAATCCTGAAGTGAGACGAGGGGAACGCTTATGCTAATATTGGTTGTAATTAGTCAATAAGTAGAAGTCCAAATCATGAGGATTTGGGCAATGGGCGCAACTAGATATTGTTTGGATGACGGGTCAGCACAACCAACATTTCCCATATTTTCTATGAACACGTTGATTTCACATTAGCCTGAAGTGGGATGAGGGGCATTCTTATGCTGGAGCTTGAGGTAATAAGAAGACCCAATAGGTAGAGCAACAGGTAACATGAGCATGGTGGCAGTTACGCATGCGACTTCCATTCGGGTGCTCAGTAATCGTTATAAGTTCCAAGCGCTTAGTATGTGTGCCTTTCGTAGGCATCATTGCCTTCTGTGTAGGGAGCTATATAACGTCTAGTCCATAGTAGATACTTTGCTTTTCATTTGTAGACACCATTTCTGTGTAGAGAGTTATATAGCGTCTAGTATGCAGCAAGGTCTATGGAGTAGCAGACCGATCAAAGGGTAGAATTAGATTTTCAGCCAAATTATAGGATTAGGAATTCAACGTAATCAAAGCAGCTATCAAAGACAAGTGCAAACAATCAAAATTAATCAATTATGTTAATTCGTATTTATTTTCAGCTTATTCCTTATCCCTATTTCCTTTGTTTCCTTTTATATACTAGAAATATTGCAAGGTCTATTACTTTTCTTAAAGAGTCTAGTAATTACTGTCATGCACCAAATTTTTAGTCTGACCCGCTCCTCTATTTCCCCCTTTTTCTCCCCCATGGGCAATCAAGGGCAAGGAAGGTAGACGGCGGCTTCTTGAAGACTTGGAAACCTTATCATGTATTCCTTTTTTTATTTCTAGCATTTTGTTCTTTTATTGTACTGGCACTGTATTGAGGGAAAGTTTGTGTTTGTACTATGGTTTTTCTGATGAGACTGAAATTTTATTTTCATAAGACAATTGTATTTGGTATTCGGAACATATGTGGTTTGTCTGAAGTATTTATGAAGTATTAATTAATCACTTATTATTTTTAATTACTTCCGCTGTGTTATTATCTATCTATTTTGTCTTGTGAATTTTTGTCTCTATTAGCTTTAGTTATACCTACAACGCATCACATCCTTTAGTGTGTCCTTTTGGGTATACAAAGGGGTGTGGGGTGTTTTCGATTTAGACTAGTTTTAGGCTTAGAGAATATTAATGGTGGCTTCTTTAGGAAGTGTGAAATGAGAAGGATCAGTCCCATCAGCCCTCTATGGGTGCTATTCTCGAAATAGGCTTTGGGCTTAGCCACTAAACCCCATAATTAACCACTAAGCTATTCAAAATCGACTGGAACTTAAAACAGCCATACCTTCTAAATGGTGAGTCTGTTTTTCTATTATAATCACTCTACTAAAAGGGAAGCCATCAGATTATAGACCCTAGTTCGGCTCTTATCAAAAGTTACAGGCCTTATAAAAATTTCTAGGTCCAAACCATTTGACAAAAATTTTAAGGATGGGAAATGTCTTTAGTAGTCATTTCTCATTAAATGCATTCAAGTTAAGCTATATTACACGCTTATTTGATAAGTAAATGTAAACTTAAGTACTTATCCCATTATATTGTTTTAATTTCATAACTAATTCTTCAAACCTTTATTCACATAATTAATCCATTAATTATTATTCATTAGCTTATAAGCTGCTATAATTGTCGTAGAAATGAACATGTGTAATTGATACACAATTAGTAAATTTATGATAAGCTTGTTTAAAATAAAATAAAAAAAGAAAACATAATGTGCAAAGGAAATAAAAGAATTCAGTTTGATCGAATAAGTGGGTGTACAAGGAAGCATTACAAAAGTACTTAAAAATGAATAAGATTCAATCTCAAAGTCGTTCCTCCATATGATACACAAATATATACCGAAAAGGAGTAACCAGACTTTGTTAGACAAAGTACGATTGATAATGAGTGAAGTCAAGTTAACTTCTTTCTATAAAAACATATGCTTAAGAGCAAGTACATACATTAAATTTAATTTCATGTAAAGCACTTTTTACAAAATTATATACGATATGAATTAATATGAAACCCCTACATGTTCTAGGTCAATGGGTTGACAAGTTGTGTCAATCGAGGGGCTTCAAGAAAAATTCAATCATGAGTGGTCTTGTGTGAACCATCCCAAAAGAGTTTGGGACCAACGAACTATGTTGACTAATTTATGTTATGAATATAAGTTTAGTGAACTCAAAATTGAATTAGTTTTATGTAAGCATTGGATATGATTCAAAGATTCTAACATAGAAACTAATCATTTAAGATGAGACGAACTTTACCAAGCCTAAAGCGGACATGACTCAGAAGAAGGTTTAAAGGGAATTCTTGCACATTAAGAGAAACTATGAATTTCTTATCAATGTCAAAAAGGAGAACTGTTAATAATAACAATTTCCACAAATGTCAAGAAGCAATAAAGAGTTTAGACACTATCATATGGTAGGATGCTCAAATCCAAAAGAGATTCCAAGGAAATAATTGAAATATGATTTTTTTTTAGTTGTACCTTAAGGGATCTGATCCTTCGGCCAGAGGTATGTCTTTTAAAAGGAAGACCGATTGTGATGATCCACCTCGTCGATCCTTAAAAATTGACTCTAATACATCCTCGGTATTCACGTGCCGTAAATCCAAGTACCGAAGAGGCAGATTATCATAGGGTAAAGAAATAAAGATAGAAGATTAGACAATAATAGAATCTCACATCATATTCAACTAATTATACACATGAGTAGTACATGCAATTACTGCAAATTGTTCCATCAATGTTATGACAGGTACTAACCGAACTAGGATAGTTATAACGACCTATCCTTACAGTGTTGGTAAATACTCATACATAATACAGACACGGCGGAAAGTGACAGATAACTTCAACAAAAGACCCAAAATGCTCCATGCTCCGTGATTTATTCCAAAATGCTCCAAGCCTACCTAACTAGTTGGCTGCCAGGAAAATATGGCACCCAGAGTTTAAGGGGAAAAGAAAATAAACTCCGGGTTAGTCATGGGATTGGTAGGAGAAACTCAAAATACGATGTTTGAAAACAAAAGAAATCTCATAAGACTATTTCGCACATAAACACGTAAAGGGGTTTGTCCTTATGATAACCAAAACATTTGATACGCAGAATATGTGGATATTATTTTTAATGACATTCATTTGAAAACACTTTTCAAGTAAGTATATATAATCTTAGCCAAAATTGTTACATTATCAAATTCCAACGTACTAAGCTCTACAATCAAATCCGAAGGCACTTATTGGAGAATGGATTTTCATATAATGACAAGGTGAGGGACTACCTTCCGACAGTACATATCTAGAAAAATGCACCTGAGGCTCCAGCCTCTACCAACATAGAACCACCCTACCTTTACGATAGAAAGTACCAAATATGTCATTAACCCGGTCATTCCCGACCTACCCGAGAGCTCTCTTTGCATACACCACGTTAATTTGAAACCCGATGTCATAGTGGGAATAAATATATCAAGAAAGGCGATGACTATACCCTAATGGGAGCGATCCACTTAGCTCTGCCGCATCTACCATGTTTCTGTCATTTTCGGATGGTGAGGCTCGAGGTAACGATTACTTACTCATAGCACATTCCACTTTAAATGCCATATTGCCAATCCAAAATCAAACAACTGATTTCTACAAACGTATAACTCCTGAGCTCCTATGTCTCGGAAAAGGGTGTTAAACTAAGAGAAGTTGCATTCTCCGCCACCAATCAGATGATACGTTCATAGAAATCAACCAATGTAATTACAATTGCAACATCAGACATATGTCCATGCAAGTTGTCCAGGAACAGGACAAACCGAAGACACTCTCCTACCACATCATGTCGGAAGTTACTCCTAGAATTAGTAGCGATTAGTCCTTGCGTTGGATATTTCATAACGAAGAGACTACTGCTACTATATGTATATTGGGAGTTTATCCCCAAATGATCAACATGCAGTCCTTAGTTATGGAAATCCTTAACATCATATCTATGTCTTCACTTCGAATAAGTAAATTGGTTCGAAGTGGTCTTCGGATAGGAATACCCAAATCCGACCCTGGTTCCTCCGAAACAATCATCGATTAAAAATATGTTAAGTTGATATTTGATTATCAATCAACATTCTATTTAATTCACATTTTTATTCATTCATAGATATACCTTAGAGATATATTCATTGAAATATTTCTTTATCTTTCTTAGAGTATACGGAATCATCAAGCCTCATTTATAAAATTCTTTTGGTTAATTTAAACCTTTTTAAATTGTGGAATAATTTCAAACCCTTTCATATTTTACTTAGAAAAATATTTCCAATTCATTTCTTTTAAATCTTAACAAAGATTTCCTAATTCAAAATTCAAAATTTTAACTCGACTGAAAGCATGTTATCTAGGATGTTAATCTAAAACTAATAAATATTAAGCGAGCAGTATCTATAGAAATCATCTAATTCTATTCAATATCAATTCCCATATTCAACAAATGCTATGGGAGGAATAACGGTGAAAGCACCCTTTAAATTCCACGAATAGTATGAGTTCACCCTTCGTGCTTTAACACCGAGTACAAGAAGATTATCTCCATAAAATTCAAGTTATTTACACTTGGAGAATTATATCCTTTAACTTTGGAAAATTTCAATCCAAGTAAATCAAATTTAATATTTCATCCTTCGGGCTAGTCCGGATAGTCAAGGAAACCAGGAAACTGATTTTCCAAACTCCAGCCTAGACACTACCTCTCTGACACCCATAAGGCGATCAAGTTATTTGATCGACTCTAAATCATTTGATATTTAACCATTCCATAAATCCTTCAAATCATATTTAAAATACTTTATTAATCATTTGAAAATATTTATAATAAATAAGGAAAAGAATGGTTGCATTTAAAATTATATTTCAAAAGTTATAAGAAAGTGCCGCGGAAAGTGGTTTTAAGCTATATTGATCAAAACAGCTTTTTTATCATTTGGAAACATATTTTTATAACTAAAATAACTTTTAAACCATTTTAAAATATTTTTAGAATTTATTTCATATTTTAAACAATTTCAAAGAGGTTTAACATTTCATATACACTAATTCATTAAATAAGGGAAAGTGATTTCCTTTGTGCTTTTCGACATGTATTTCCGTGACTTGCATATATATATATATATATATATATATATATATATATATAACATTCGTATTAAATAACCATTATCAATAATCATAATCAAACATATATAACATCCAATAGCATATAATACGATAGTTTAGGAGTTTACTCACCTCGGGTTCAAACGACTAACTAAAAATTGGCTATAGCTTTGCTAACTTGAACTTTTAGCTCACGATCACTTGGATTATTGCTTCTAGATGGCTCAGCCTATGAGGATGGAGGTGATGGAAGCCATTAAAGTAGAGGTGAATAAGAAGAATAAGATTGAATTAGATATATGAATTTGTGAAGCCTTAGAGTTTTATTTATAGCCTTAGGAAAATGTGGAAAATTACTAAATTACCCTTAGATATTATGAAAATATCTCTTACACCACATCACTTCAACATCAAATCATTGTTACCATACTCAAGTGCATACTTTAATGCTATGTAATGTGATAAGACGTATTGCAAAAATATCTTAAGCATGGAATGACGTGCATTAATGGTGATTTGATGTTTGCTTTCCATGTTTTAATGGTGATTAGATGTTACCTTTTTCACTTAATTTTTGTAAAAATATCTTAGATATTTTCTTTAGCATTGATTTTACTAATTATGATACATATATGTGTGTGTGCGCATGTGTATGCATGTAGAAACAACGTTGGAACAACTTAAGACAATTTCCATTTGTCAAACCATTGAGATTTCAGGATCCAATTTCTGATCATATTTTTAGTTTTAAATTCAAACTATTTATTTATATAAATAAAACTTGAAAATAAATTTCTTATCATCTTTAATAATTAAAACAAGTTCATTTAACTTATAAGCTATATTTAAAATTAATTTAATATTTCACATTCAAAGTGGTTAAATTACGGGTCGTTACATACTTCCCCCTTAAAAGAATTTCATCCTTGAAATTAAGGATAAGAACAAGACAACTCGAAGACAAATATATATAACGAAGTGATACACATGTATAAGATATAGCAAGTGACATCACCACAAGCTGGTGAGTACACCATACACATACAACTATGTATCCATTCTAAACTAAGGATAGGCTTTACGCATTCTTTCCTCTGTCTTCCACGTGCAATCTGTTGCGTCACCATTCCAAACCAATCTTACAACATTCCTCCTTAATCGCTTCTCGACGTGATCTACGATTCGCATTGGTCGCCTGATAATAACCAAATTAGGTTCAACTTCTAAATCTTCTTGGGCAGCTATTTCTATAATCTGCTTCGGATAATGCATTTATTTTCGTAGGTGAGATACGTGAAAGATATTGTGTACACCGGATAATCTTTCGGCCAGTTCCACACGATAAGTTAATGGGCCAATCCTTTCTAGAATAGGAAAAGGTCCAATAAATCGAGGTGCTAAGTTCCCTGCGCGACCAAATCTTACCACTCCTCTCATTGGAGAAACTTTTAGGATTACATAATATCCAACTGAGAACTCTAAATTTCTTCACCTTTGATCAGCATAGCTCTTCTACCTACTCTAGGCTTCTTTCATTTTTTCTAATTATGTCAACCTTTTCTAAAGCTTCTCTGATCATGTCAGGACCTAGTACTAATCGATCTCCGATCTCGATCCAACGTGCTAGGGATCTACATGGACGACCATACAAAGCTTCATACGGGGCCATGCCAATACTAGCCTGATAACTGTTATTGTAAGATAATTTTATCATATGAAGGTAGATTTCCCATGAACCTCCGAAATCTAAGATGCAAGCTCTTAAAAGGTCCTCCAACACTCGATTTACTCTCTCAGTTTGTCCATCGGTCTCGGGGTGATATGCGGTGCTTATGTTTAGCTTAGTTCCTAAAGTTGTTTGCAATGCCTCCCAGAACTTACTGGTAAAGATAGGATCTTGATCACTGACTATACTACAAAGGATACCATGTAATCGAACTACTTCACTCAAGTATATTTCTACCAAACCTGCAGTAGTTCTCGTTGGTTTTATTGGGATAAAATGTGCGCTCTTGGCTAATCGATCTATGATAACTCAAACGCCTTCATTTCCCTTTCTTGATCGAGATAAGCCATCGATGAAATCCATCGATATTTGGTCCCATTTTCAAGTCGGAATTTCAAGAGGTTGGAATAATCCAGCGGTCTTTTGCTAATCACTTTTGATATGTTGACAATTTGCACATCTACTAATATGGATAGAGATATCCCTCTTCATATCTCGATACATTTTAGTAACTCCGGGATGTACAGAAAGTCTAGAATTATGACATTCTATTAAAACTTCTTGCCTTATCCCATCGACATTGGGAACACATATCCTTCCATTCATTCTTAAGATTCCCTGCTCGTCTACTTTGAATCCTATCCATCTTCCTAGTATTATATTCTCCTCTACTTCCCTAGCTATTCTTGAAATGATTGGATCCCTAAGCTGACTCTCTTTTATACGATTAATCAAGGTTGGATGTACCACTAAATAAGCTATAACAGTATGCCTTCTGCTTAGCGCATCCGCCACTACATTGGCTTTTGCCAGGTGTGTATAAGATATCAAGATCATATGATGCAAAAAATTTAACCAACGTTGTTGTCTCATATTTAAGTCCTTTTGAGTGAAAAGATACTTCAGAGATTTGTGATCCTTGAAGAGCTCAAACTTTTCACCTATTTAAAGAAGGGACGTTATTTACTAGGGTCAATCAAATTTTATTTATAATAAAATATAGGGAATTCTTACCCAGTAGATAATGCCTCCATATTTTTAATGTGAACACAACGGCTAATAATTCTAAGTCATGTGTTGCATAATTCCTCTCACGAGTCTTTAGTTGTCTTCTTGCATAAGTGATGACCTTCCATGCTGCATCAGAACAGCAGCTACTCCTTCCCCAGAAGCATCGGTATATACAGTTGAATCGTCACCTTCATCAGCAATAGCTAGGATTGGAGCGGTAATTAACCTTCTCTTGAGTTCCTTGAATGCTTCTTCACATTTTGGTGTCCATTCAAATTTAACATGCTTCATAGTCAATTTTGTTAGATGAGAGGAAATTTTGGAGAAGTTTTGAAAGAATCTTCGGTAATATCCTGCCAATCCTGAGCAGTTGCGGATGTCCTTCGAGGTTTGTGGCTGCTTCCAATCTTGTATAGCTAAAATCTTTTCTAGATATACTAAGATTCCTGCTACTGACATAATATGCCCAAGGAATCTTGCTTCTTTATTCCAAAAGTGACATTTCGAGAATTTAGCTTTAAGTACAATTCTCCGCAATATTTCCAACACAATCTCCAAATGCCTTTCGTGTTCTTCCTTGGTTTGGAATAGATAAGAATATCATCAATAAAAAACCAACATGAATTTGTTTAGCACATCTTTGAATACTCTATTCGTAAGGTCTCTTTTCTTCATTAACAGGCACTTGTTCTTCCAATGGTCGGGTTGATGGCAGTTATGGCAGAGGCTTTTCTGCACCATAGGAGAGACGATTCCTTGTTGTTGCCTTTGAACCTTGGGACTCCTACAGTACTTTGAATAATGTCCTTTCTTTCCATTATTAAAACATTCAACATCTTTAAAATGGTTTTTCTGAGATCCTCCTTCGGGCTTGCCTTGCCATGGCTTCTTTTCATTGTTATTGAACTTCTTCTTGTTGTTGTTGTTGTTTTAGGTTGTGATTGGATTCCTCTTATCCAAAGCTTTATAGTGGAAATCCATATTTATTAAATCCACAAAGGTTCCTTTAACATGGGAGGTCATCCTATCCTGATAATGCTCCTTCATTCCAGAAATGAACATCTCGTTTTTCTTCAGAGGCGTATCTATCAATCCAGGCCCAAAGTGACACAATTCATTGAATTTGTGCAAATACTCTTCCACAGACATTGCTTTTTGTTTTAGATCCATGAAACTTCTATAGAGGCAGGATTTTCCAACGGTGAGCATGTATTGCTTTTCAAAAATTTCTTTAAATCTTGCCCAAGATAATTATCTTCGGATTCATTAAGAGTAACAGACTCCCACCAAGCCAGAGCCCCATCCTTCAATTGCCAGGAGGCCAAGAACCTCTTTTGATTATCATCAATGTCTAATCCTTTAAAGATTTTTTCACAGGATCTTAGATAGGCTTGAACTTCAATAATAAATTATGTGTCGTGGAATGGCTTTCATCCCAAGCTGGTATAATCTTTGCAAAGAGTGGCAAAGTTAACTTAAGGTGGCAAGGGAATTACCGCTTCCTCCATTACTATAGCATTTAATCGACCTTTAATGGTCGTAATGTTGCTACCTCTCCTTCGTCCTCTTCTATTACTTATCTCCTACTATCTGCATATTGTAAGGGAACATCTTTTAAAAATATAGACGAAATTACTTTAGGGAATTGATATAAACTTGGATAATTTATTCGGATAAAAATTTCAAATATGCGCTCTCTCAGACTAATCTTATTTTAAGGTAATACTAACCCTATCTCTAATGAGTTGACCCAATCTAGACTTAGGTATTCACTCAATCATAAGCTCTGATACCAAATGTGATGACCCACCTCCTCGACCCTCAGAAATTGGCATTAATACATCCTCAGTATTCACGAGTCGTAAATCCAAGTGCCGGAGAGGCAGATTATCATGGGGTAAAAAAATAAATATAGAAGATAGACAATAATAGAATCTCACATCGTATTCAACACAACACTATACATATGAGTAGTACATGCAATTACTCCAAATTGTTCCATCAAAGTTATGCCAGATACTAACCCAACTGGGATAGTTATAACAACCTATACTTAAAGTGCTAGTAAATACTAATACATAATACAGACACAACGGAAAGTGACGGATGACTTCGGCAAAAGACCCAAAATGCTCCAAGCTTACCTAATTAGTTTGCTGCCCAGGAAAATAAGGCACCCAGAGTTTAATGGGAAAATAAAATAAACTCCGGGTCAGTCATGAGACTGATGTGAGAAACTCAAAACGATGTTTGAAAACAAAAGGTATCTCATAAGACAACGCTACACATAAACACGAAAGTGGTTTTTTCCTTATGATAACCAAAACATTTTCTATGCAAAATATGTGGATATTATTTTTAATGACATTCTTTTGAAAACACTTTTCAAGCAAGTATATATAATCTTAGCAGAAATTGTTACATTATTAAATTCCAGCATACTAGGCTCTACAATCAAATCCGAAGGCACTTATTAGAGAATGGATTTCCATACAGTGACAAGGTAAGGGACTACCTTCCGACAGTACATTTCTAGAAAAATGTACTTGAGGCTTCAAACTCTACAAACATAGAACCGGCCTACCTTTACCATAGATAGTACCAAATATGTCATCACCACGGTCGTTCCCGATCTACCCGAGAGCTCTCTTTGCATACACCACGTTAATTTAAAATCCGACGTCATTGCAGGAATAAATATGTCTAGAAAGGTGATGACTATACCTTGATGGGAGCGACCCACTTAGCTCTGCCGCATCTACCATGTTTTTGTCATTTTCGGATAGTGAGGCTCGAGGTAATAGTTACCTTACTCATATCACATTCCACTTTGAATGCCACATTGCCAATCCAAAATCGCACAATTGATTTCTACAAATGTATAACTCCTGAGCTCGTATGTCTTAGAAAAGGGGGTTAAGCTAAGAGAAGTTGCCTTCTCTGCCACCAATCAGATGATACATTCATAGAAATTAACCAATGTAATTATAATTGCAATGTCAGACATCCATCCATGTAAGTTGTCCAGGAATAGGACAAACTGAAGGCACTCTCTCATCACATCCTGTCGAGAGTTACTCCTAAGATTGGTAACGATTAGTCCTTGCATTGGATATTTCATAACGGGGGCGAATAAAAAGATAAGTGTGGAGGTATTTGATATGCACGTAAATGTGCATATTTTTACCACCATATTTATTCTATTTAAATTAAATAAATGATCATATTGGGTATTTTAACTTGTTTTAACCAAAATCCATATTAATTACAAATAGTCACATATCCATCTTCATATAGAGGCAAAACGGTCATTTGTGTGCATTATTTCTTTGAGAAAAATTAATTAGAAATTTTCATAATTGGATTTCAATTACAAGTTGTTTCATGAAGAAGATATGCATATACAAAAAAGAACACAAAAGAATGAAGATAGAAATAATTCAAAGTGAAGATCATGGAGGACTCCACCTACGTACCACCTTAATGTACAAATTAGAGGCTAATGCACATGCTTATGGAATTAATGGCTTCATGTACACTTGAATGAGGATTATGACATGCTAATGATTACTTGATGACCACACTATCTCAAGTGTTTTTTGAGCATTCCTCAAAAATATGAATTAGGGTTTCATACATGTATAAATACCCTTATGTTTCATGTAACCCTCTTCCACTTAGTTTTTAGCTTAGAAAATAAAAAAAAGCTCTTCTCTCTTCTTTTTACATGGCTACTTAGCCATTTTATGTTAAGTAATTTTTCTTTCTTTTATGAAATGTTAATTCTCTTTTATTTACATACTTCTTATCTTCTCATGTTGTAGTGTAGATTCCTGTTCTTTTATGCAAGTAGAATAGTTGTCTTTTCCAATTAGCTTTCATCTCCTTTCTTTTTACTTTCATGTTGCTAGCTATATTTGTTAATCAAATGACAAATATGAGAGGCTAAACCCCTCCAATTTAGGGGGTAACGAAACCCTCTAATTATGTAGGTTCAACTATTTGTTAATTCATGCTCTCTTTTTGTGCTTAATAGTGATCAATGAAGTGTTTTATTTGTTGTTCTTGCTTTGAAATTGATAGCCTATATTGTTGACATCAAATATGCTATGCTTAAACAATCACTAACACAAATGCTTTTTCATCAAAATATGATTATGGCATAAGAAAGTGATTTGAAATTAAAATTTGATGGTCTATATTTCTAATCAATAGTTAATAGGTCATACTTAAAATAGATTTTATTTTCATTTTCTTTGTCAAGTTTCATGAAAGTTAGCAAGTGCTTTAAGAGATGTGTTATAGTTTGATGGCTTATGTTGGCTGACCAATAGCACAAACGTGTCATACTTATGATAAGCACATCAATTAAAGCACTAATGACCATAAAAGAGAGATCATGATTTCATATATGTTGAACTACATGATCTAAAGAGTGGATTTATTGTCTAAATTGTCATTTAACTCTTATATTTGCATCTCCTTTCTTTTAGTTAGTTAGCTAATTTTCTAATTCTCTAGCTTAACTTTCACTCAGTTTTGCTATAATTTGATTGAATAGAATTTTTAAAATCATCAACTCACTACGGATCGACCCGTATTCGCCACGTACTACAAGTGTACGCCGTGCGTTTGCGGTTTATTTTAATTTAAAAAAATTCGGCAAATTTCTAAACCGATAGAAATTTTGTCTATTACCAAGTTTTTGACGCCGTTGTCAGAGAGTTGCTTTGATTTTATTTTTCTATTTTTCGGATTATTTTTGTTTGATTTTTGTGTGTTTATTTTGTGTGTGTGTTTTTTTTTAAACTTTTTGTGTGCCTTGTGTCGGTGTGCTTGTTTCTTATTTTCTTGTTTTTTTTCTGCATTTGTATATTAAAATAAATAAATTATTGTTGTGTGATTTGTGTTTGCGTGCTTGTTTTCTAGTTTTATTCGCATTTGCATTAAAAAAACATACAAATTCTAAAATATTTTATTTTATTGCAAGTTACAATTTTCATTTTCTGTTTCTACAATTTTCTGTTTCAACCTTACATTTGCATCTTTTGTGCATACACACATTTTCAGTGCACTGTTTCATCAACTCTCTGTTCTATATTTCTACAAAAGAAAAACATTACATTTCAGTTCCATATTGCCTTTTCCATCACAACACATTACTGCTTCAAAACCATCCCTGTAGCTTGCTCTTCACCGCCACTGTCTTTCGATATCAACTACAACCTTCCACTTGGCCATCAGCAGTCATCTCCTTTACTGACTTCACAGACCTGCAACCCACACTTCTACATTTCAACTTACATTGCCACATCCCTGTTCACGAAAATAACTTTCAACTTGGTATACACCTTGCCATCCTCTGATCAATTCTACCCACAACTGCAATTCATTCCTCCATCCAATCTTGTCTTATCTAACAGACTCCACCTCCTTGTGCACATCATCACTGTGCCATACTCCAACATTTCACTTCTATCAAATTCCATCCTATTGCTTTCTCTTCCACCAACCAACATAATGTCAACTCCAAAATAGCCATTGCACTTCATCGGGAAACTGCATACAAACCTCCTCTACCCAGTCAGTCGCCAAAAAAAACAACATACAAACCATAATACAATCTTCCCCACCCCCCGCATTTCATACATTTCCTCCACTACATTTCTGACAGCCCTCTCCTACAAACATATCAACGATTATTGCAGTTGGCATACCGTCCCCTGTATACAACTGCTTGACCTCACTACCATATATCGTACATAGCAACCAAAACCAAACTGCGCAACTGTTGCATCACTCCCACAACTTGCCCTCTGACAGCAGCCTCAGCATCACTGCAAAAACCACATCTCCAAATCCTCCTACCTCTGCCTCTCTAATCACTGACCAACAACCCACTTCTCTGCTAAATTCAACCTCCTAACTCCACAATTCCCCAGTCAAACTCCTACCACGTACAACTGCAATGATCGGCCACCAAACCGCCTTCCTCAACACTTCTACTGCAGCTCTGCCTGCAAACAACACAACTACGCCGTTCTACCTGCTATCAATCATCCGAGCAACACTTGCCATGTATCAAAACATCTTCGTTAACCCTGTCTTGTGGCGTAAACCCACGAACCAACTTCCAGCGGTACAAACTCCAATCTCCTCATGCATTTCGCCTGAACAACCACAGCCGCCAACTACTCCAAATCGCCCAATTCCCCACACTTCGACCTGAAAACATCGCACCGCCTCGATCCTGCAACCTCTGTCAACCACCTTTCCTTGTAATCGCAAATCGAAACCACCGCTGCCAAATCAAAACTCAAAAAAATCACTGTGTATATGGGTGCGGAATTCGGAATTTGTGATCTTCGCGGGTTCGATTTTGTGGTTTTTGTGAGTTTTGTGAATTCGACTGTGAATTGGATTTGGTAATTTTTCTGGATTTAGTGATTTTGATCTGGGTGCAAACGGTTGTGTAGTTGGACATTTTTTGGGCTGGGCCTTAGTTTTGTGTAGTTAAGGTTTTCATATATAGAAGAAAAAAAACAGGGAGAAAAATAGAAAATTTAAATTAAAAAAATGGGGGTGGGGAGGGGGGGTTTAATTGTTTACATTTGTTTTAACTCTATTTTTTTATTTGGTATTGTTCTCGTTTGTTTTGTTTTGATTTGTTTGATTTTAGTATTTCTTCCATTAAAAAAAAACCCAAAAAAAATATTGTATATATATCTTGTTTCTATTCCAGGTTGTCAAAGCAGATAGAAGAGTTGCTAGCTTCGCACCGCTTGCCAAAAAAAACTGATTGCTTGTTATAAAAATTTTGCTGCTATCTATTGCATTTGAATAAATTCAAAAAAAAAATCCATCCTAGTTGCATTGTTAATATACGTTTATTTTCTACTTTGCATTTCATCTCAGAATTTGATTAATAATAACGGTTAGAAATCAATAACACTTAATTGTATATTGGCAAATTGTCTTCTTTGAACAATTTAATTTCTTGGTGTCCGGGCTGCGGCAGAGTAATAATCATTTATAAATATTACGGTGATTCGTAAATATTATAGTGGTTGTTCTTTGAATGTACTTAAACCTTCGACTGCATTGCTATGGTGATTCGTGGTGCACCGATAACTCATGCCCGTTACCTGGCTGAAAACTATCTTGTTTATCTAAGACAATGTATGAGTATACAATTTTGGGTTAACTTAGGATAAATCATTTGTAATTAACCCTTGCATTCATTTAGTTGCATTAGTTCATGCATATTTTAAAAAAAAATTCAAAAATCCAAAATTTAAAAAATTTATAAATATTCCTTTTATTTTTCGTTGACATTTTTAAATCCTGTTCCTTTAAAGTTTTAAAAACCCAAAAAAAAATTAGAAAATCAAAAATCCAAAAATAAATCTTTTCAAAAACAGAAAAAAATGAAAAACCAAAAAACAAAAAAAAATCAATTTTCCATTTTGAAAAATAAATTCTATTTGTAAATATTTTTCTTTATAAAAAAATACCGAAGAAAAAAAACATTCTTGAAAATGTCCGAGTTTCCTCACTTACATGAATTTTACAATAGTTGTGAAAATCAATATAATCCATATAATTTCACTTGAAATTCTCATGGATATTTCAAAAACAACTATTGTTTAAACGATTCGAGTTTTGAACCAAATTTTCAAAATGATGACCAACCTTCAAATCTTGAAAATAGCATTTCATCTTTACTTGAATTCTCTACACAACAAAATCAAAGTATAAATTATTTGTGTAATTCATATTTGTGTAATAACTCGAGTAAAAGTTTTCAAAATAATCAAAATTTGAATTCACTTCAAAATTCGAACGGTTTCGAGTATAACCCATGCCAATTCAATTTTGAACTCCAAAATGAATTTCAAAAGAAAAACGAAAATGTGATCCACTTTTCAAATAATTTTGGCAATGGGAATAATCTTGACTACGATACGAGTGAAAGTTTTTGTTCTCAACCAATCCAAATTGAAAATTCTCAAGTTAATAATTACAAATTTGACTTGTTGAGCAGACGAATGAAATTTACGATGATCACACGAATTTGTTGATTAAAACATTGGAAAATTTTCGTGAGAAACAAAATCAAATTTCAATGTGTGACGAGTCAAATGATAATCCATCTTTTACCCAAATCGATGATTTTCAAATAACAACTTTTGAATTTGATAATGACGATCTTAATCAAATTGTTGAAAATACGGTAATTAAGTTGAATTTCAATTCTTTTGAGGGTGCGAAACTCGATTTAAACTTCGATCTTCCTTTTTCTGAAATTTGAATACGACAACTTTGAATTTTAAACTCGATATACACGATGAAGTTGTTGATAATCCAACAAAGGAAGTCGAATTTAACGAACATGAGTTTTATGGACTTTCTGAAAACGAGTTGTTGAATTCTGAAGGGGAAAATTTCGATCACCATTTTGATTTTGAAATCGATATTTTGGGAGAAATTGAACTTCAACCAATTTTTCTACCTACCCCAAAACTCATCAAAAATAAAACAACTCGTACGATTTTCAATAAAACGACTTTTGTTTTTCCAAATCCACATTCAACTTCCAAATCTTTTACGATTTGGTTTTTCATGCTTAAGTTGTGTCTCACACATTTGACGAGACAAAAGAATCGGTCTTTAGAAGACCGTTTCATTTACTTTTTGACTATATACTTTCTCATCTCTTGTAAATAATAATCTTTCATGTAAATATAGGGTTTTTATTTTATTTTTCTCCTTCCACTTGGGTTGACTGTGGGGTCACAGTCAAAATCAACTGTGGGGGGAGATTCATCTTCAATTTTTCTATTTTTCATGGTTTTTTTGGCTTTAAAATCTTAAAAAAATCCCAAAAACAAATTTTCTTTTGATTTATTTTTAAAAGAAACACTAAGATAAATATATGGTTTTGGTTTATTAAATCGAAATTTTTGAAAATTTATTTGTCTTAACAAAAATAAAAATGAAGTTTGATTACAAATAATAATGGTTTAACTAGTATATAGGAAGATTCATACGTGTTGAGTGTGAAATACATCCTAATTCAAAATCTTTGTTTTAAAAAGTTGTTGATTTAAAGTAAAGGATATAACATTTTTTTGTCTTCTAAGTTAAATAGTGCTAAGATGATTTTGCAAAATTCTCTCTCTCTCTCTCTTAAAAAAAATAAAAAATATAAAAATAAAAAATAATAACATCCAAGTATTCACTCTCATTTAAGTCCTCACGGTTATGCATGATTGAATTACTTGGAATCTTTGATTTTGTGCTTTCATACTCATTTAAAAGTCCTCAAGATTATGCATGTATGGAACACATATAAAATAAGACTAAATAAAAACCACCTAAGGTCGATAGGTGTATGCACGAAAGTGTGTGCACTCGTCATGCTCTGTACTCTCCTCACATAAGCCCGAAATACAGCGCATGGATGGTATATCTGGCCTTAGTTTACCTGAGCTGGGTATGTAATTTTTCTTGCAAATAATGAGAGAGCAAGCAATTGAAATCCTAGCACTATTTTTACTTATTTGATTTGATTTGTTATTGAAAAGAAATGAAAATACCACTTTGATAAACTTTGATAATCAACTAAGGATCCGTTTCATAGTTACAATGTGTTATTAACCAAAACAACAAGTTAAATTATAGTCTATTTGTTATGGTAACTTCATTTTTATTGGAAATATTGACGAGTAAATAACTTAAATTTCAAGATAATGACCAAAAATATATTTAACTTATTTATGTCAATTTAAAAATAAATCCTTCATTTGTAAATATTTTCAAAAACTCACATTCATCTCTTTGTAAATAAATCTTGCATTTTGTAAATATTTTCATCCTGCATTTGTATTTTGTAGGTAGTGTCCGCTGAAAACCCTCACGAGATAACACTAGTCCTACTAGGAACACCCAAAGGTTTAACGGCTTGTTGCATATGCTCAATGCAATCATGCTTCCTATGAAAACATATTTATCTTAGTTTTTCTTTATTCGAGAATGAATAAAAAGATAAGTGTGGGGGTATTTGATATTTACATAAGTGTGCATATTTTTACCACCATATTTATTCTATTTAAATTAAATAAATGATCATATAGGGTATTTTAACTTGTTTCAAACCAAAATCCATATTAATTTCAAATTGTCACATATCCATCTTCATATAGAGGCAAAACGATCATATGTGTGCATATATTTCTTTGAGAAAAATTAATTAGAAATTTCCATACTATTTTGTAGGAATTGGATTTCAATTACAAGTTGTTTCATGAAGAAGATATGCATGCACAAAAAAGAACACAAAGGGATGAAGATGGAAATAATTCAAAGTGAAGATCATGGAAGACCCCACCTACCCACCACCTTAATGTACAAATTAGAGGCTAATGCATATGCTTATGGAATTAATGGCTTCCTGTACACTTAAAATGGGGATTATGACATGCTAATGATTACTTGGTGGTCACACTACCTCAAGGGCATTTTGGGCATTCCCTAAAAATATGAATTAGGGTTTCATACATGTATAAATACCCTTATGTTTCATGTAACCCTCTTCCACTTACTTAGTTTTAGCTTAGAAAATAAAAACAAAGCTCTTCTCTTCTTTTTCCATGGCTACTTAGCCATTTTATGTTAAGTAATTTTTCCTTCTTTTATGAAATGTTAATTCTCTTTTATTTACGTGTTTCTTATCTTCTCATATTGTAGTATAGATTTCTGTTCTTTTATGCAAGTAGAATAGTTCTCTTTTCCCATTAGCTTTCATTTCCTTTTTTTGCTTTCATGTTGCTAGCTACATTTGTTAATCAAATGACAAATACGAGAGGCTAAACCCCTCCAATTTAGGGGGTAATGAAGCTCTCTAATTATGTAGCTTCAACTATTTGTTAATTCATGATATCTTTTTGTGCTTAATAGTGATCAATGAAGTGCTTTATTTGTTATTCTTGCTTTGAATTTGATAGTCTATATTGTTGACACCAAATAGGCTATGCTTAGACAATCACCAATACAAATGCCTCTTCATCAAAATATGATTATGGCATAAGAAAGTGATTTGAAATTAAAATTTGATGGTCTATATTTCTAATCAATAGTTAATAGGCCATACTTAAAATAGATTTTATTTTCGTTTTCTTTGTCAAGTTTCATGAAAGTTAATAGGTGCTTTAAAGGATGTGTTATAGTTTGATGGCTTATGTTGGCTAATCAATAGCACAAATGTGTCATATTTATGATAAGCACATCAATTAAAGCATTAATGACCATAAAAGAGAGATCATGATTTCATACATGTTGAACTACATGATCTAGAGAGTGGATTTATTCTATAAATTGTCATTTAACTCTTATATTTGCATCTCTTTTCTTTTAGTTAGTTAGCTAATTTTCTAATTCTCTAGCTTAACTTTCACTCGATTTTGGTATAATTTGATTGAATAGAATTTCTAAAATCATCAATTCCTTACGGATCGACCCGTATTCGCCACGTACTACAAGTGTACACCGTGCGCTTGTAGTTTATTTTAATTTGAAATTTTTTGACAAATTTCTAAACCAATAGAAATTTTGTCGATTACCACCTACCACATCCTGTCGGGAGTTACTCCTAGGATTAGTAGCGTTTAGTCCTTGCAGTGGATATTTCATAAGAAAGAGAACACTGCTACTATATGTATATTGGGAGTTTATCCCCAAATGATCAACAAGCAGCCCTTCATTATGAAAATCCTTAATATCATATCCATGTCTTCACTTCGAATATGTAAATTGGTTCAAAGTGGTCTTTGGATAGGAATTACCCAATTCCGACCTCAGTTCTTCCGAACCAATCATCGATTAAAAAGATGTTAAGTTCATATGTGATTATCAATCATCATTCAATTTAATTCATATTTTTATTCATTCATAGATTTACCTTAGAGATATATTCATTGAAATATTTCTTTATCTTTTTCAAAGTATATGGAATCATCAAGCCTCATTTATCAAATCCTTTTGGTTAATTTAAACCTTTTTAAATCATGGAATAATTCCAAAAACTTTCTTATTTTACTTAGAACAATATTTCCAATTCATTTCATTTAAGTCTTAACACAGTTTTCCTAATTCAAAATTCATAATTTTAATTCGGTTAAAATCGTGCTATTTAGGATGTTAATCCAAAACCAGTAAATGTTAAATGAGTAGAATCTATAGAAATCATCTAATTCTATTCAATATCAATTCCCGTATTCAACAAAGACTATGTGCGGAATAACAGTGAAAGCACCCTTTAAATTCCACGAATAGTATAAGTTCCCTCTTTGGGCTTTAACACCGAGTACAAGAAAATTATCTCCATAAAATTCAAGTTATTTATATTTGTAGAATTGTATCCTTTAACTTTGAAAAAAAATTATTCGAGCAAATCAAATTTACTATGCCATCCATCGGGTCGGTCCAGATAGCCAGGGAGTGTAGGAAACTGGTTTTTCAAACTCAAGCCTAGACACCACCTCTCCGACACCCATAAGGCGGTCAAGTAATTTGATCGACTCTAAATCGTTTAATATTTAACCATTCCATAAATCCTTCAAATCGTATTTAAAATACTTTATTAATTATTTTAAAATATTTACAATAGATATGGAAAAGAACGGTTGCGTTCAAAACTACATTTCAAAGGTTGTAGAAAAGTGTTGCGGAAAAGTGCCTCGGAAAAGTGCTTTTTAAGCTATATTGATCAAAACGACTTTTTTTATCATTTGAAAACTCATTTTTATAACTCAAGTCACTTTTAAAACATTTTAAAATATTTTTAGAATTTATTTCATATTTTTAAACAATTTTAAAGAGTTTTAACATTTCATATACACTAATTTACTCACCTCGGGTTTAAACGACTAACTAAAAATTGGCTATAGCTTTGCTAACTCGAACTTTTAGCTCACATCACCTGGATTATCGCTTCTATATTGCTCGGCCTATGGATGAGAGGATGGAGGTGATGGAAGCCATTGAAGTAGCTGTGAATAAGAAGAAGAAGATGGAATGAGATGTGTGAATTTATGAAGCCTTAGGGTCTTAGTTATAGCCTTAGGAAAATGTGTTAAATTACCCTTAGATATTATCCAAATATTTCTTATACCACATCACTTCAACATCAAATCCTTTTCACCATACTCAGGTGCATGCATTAATGAGATGTAATGTAATAAGACATATTGCAAAAATATCTTAAGCATGGATTGACATGCATTAATGTTGGATTTGATGTTTGCTTTTCATGTTTTAATGGTGATTAGATGTTACTTTTTTCACTTACTTTTTGTAAAAATATCTTAGATATTTTCTTTAGCTTTGATTTGATTAATTTTGATACACATATATGTGTGTTGTGTATGTGTATGCATGTACAACAATGTTGGAACTACTTAAGACAATTTCCATTTGTCAAACCGTTGAGATTTCGGAATCCTGTTTTCGGTCATATTTTCAGTTTTTATATTCAAACTATTTATTTATGTAAGAAAAACTTGAAAATAAATTTCTTATCATCTTTAACTAATTGAAACAAGTTCATTTAACTTACAACGCTATATTTAAAATTAATTAAATATTCCATTTTCAAAGTGGTAAAATTACGGGTCGTTACAGCGATGCAGTTGGAATATAGTAAGCAACTTTGACGTTGTAAATATCAGTTTTTGAAATTAGCATAACAGATTTATTATCCAACATACTTAAGTAAATTTGAATTCTACTCGCGGAATTATTACCCAATATGACCTTGAATTTTGCTACATCTTGGTTGGAACACAAATTCTAAATAATGATTTAGAATAAACCTCCATTACTCTTTAGGAGGCAATCTGCCCCAGTTAAACTACCCACTGCTTACACATGATAACTAAAATGTCACTATGTCAGTGAGAGCGATGACTGAGTTTTTAAGTATTAGAATCCAAGAGCTGATACGATTATATCGTTTGACAAGCATTAGGGTTGAGCAAACATTTCGACCAAGAAATCAAATAGTTTGATTTTAGTCAAAATGCAAAGGAAGCATGTGTTTATAATAAATACTATTAAGTGGCACTAAAATACTTCGTATTGTCCCAAACGATATATGGTGATAGCATATTAAAATGTTTAACGTTGAGTATATGAGATGAATTACTCATGCATTTGTAATGGAAACCATAATATATCATATGTTATCTACTATATTGCCATCTTCTTATGTAATTGGTATATCGAGAGAGTATCAAATCTGAATTAAGATCGCTATATGGTAGTTAAAAATATTCTCAAGTATTTAAGAAATACTACAGCGTTGTTTATGAAAACGACAAACTCCTTATAAAGAATATTTAGATTCGAACATCATAAGTGATATAGAATGAAGCATGTCAATCCGCAATTCATATTCAAACTTAGTAAGAAGCATTGAGTTGGAAATGTTCCAAACAAGAGGTGGTCGCTGATTCAGCCAAAAGGCTACATTGCCTTGAATAGTGTCGTAATCATAGCAGTATAAATATAAATGCATGAATTTATAACTTAGCTTGGGGTGATTCCAAATGTTCAGAATCCAATGACTTTGTTTTATGCAACCAATGTCATGATACAGATCATAAAAGAAACTAAGGCTCATAAGATATCTAGATAAATGCTTTGAAAGTTCTACATGACAAAGGCATCAACGACGGAGAGATATTGGCTGACATGGTAGATAATAATACAGTATAGCAGATATGTTCACCAAAGGACCAGGTTGATCATTTCTAAATTGATTAGAGAAATGGGATTAAGATTCCATAATTTACCCTAAGTGCAAGTAGGAGAGTGAAAGAGCTAATGGTATGCCCAAGGGGAAATTATGTAATTTATTACATTATCTACTCTGTAGTTTATCGTTTTTGTAGTAGCAGTGTTTGTTTTCTTTTGTATACTTTGTTATATTATGGTATAATTAATTGTGTAGTTAATCTACAATATATTAATAAAAAATCCATAAATAAAATGTTATGTAATTGTTATTGCAATCAATAGTAATTAATTACAAAATAAAATGACATTTTGTTTTAAATAATTTTGATCAAGATGCTTCATGAAAGGAATAGATACATCCATTGAGACCAGAGTGCGTAAATCTCTTCAAATTTTGGGTAATGTATTACTCATGGCTACTGGGGGCACCAAGTGATTAAGTACTAGTAGTTATTAGATAACTATGGAATGACATATTAAGAGTTTCTTGTTATCAAACATGAAATCTCCATGTGACGATGTTACATAATTCCCTCGACTTGAGAATACTATGAAACTTTAATATGAATACTCCGCTTTGATTATAGATAAATCATAGCATGGCGATCCGTTGAGGGACTATAGTTAAATCATGTTCAACATAAAGTCAAAATCTATGACTAGAGTAGAATGGTTAATAATAAAGTTATTATTGAACTAAGGACTTTGTTTTTTGGACTAACTAAGTTGAATGTGGATCCATATATCCAAAAACAACGTAGTTTTGATGAAGAAAATATGTATATATTATCATTGCTAAAGGGTACCGCTTAAGAAAATATGAAATTATATATTAGAAAAAGATCTATAAGTGATGAATTCAGCCAAACTCTCATACTACTAGCTAAGATGATGCGTGAATATTAATATTTAAATTATTCAATATTAATCGTTGGTTAAATTCACACCTCTGAATCTCATAACCATATTTGTGAATTCTTCGAAAAACCACGCGATTTAATTAATTTTAAAATATTATAAATTAATTAATATTTGATAAAAAATAATTATTAATTTATTTGATGTTTTGAGTATTGTTAGTAATTATTTAGATGTATATACAAACGTTGTGTATACATTTACTGATATATGATATCGGTATGTATACAAGGGAGCTTTAATATAGTTACTTACTTAATGGGGTTTTGGAAGATTAGTCCATGCATGGGGATATACTTGGTCAACCATGCAAAGAAATAGGGAATGAGAGGCATGACTTAAAATTAATTAGGAATTAAGAGGGAAAGTTTTTAAAGAAAGGATGAACGAGATTTCTCTTCTTTCCTTAAAATAATTCATCTCGTTAATTTCCTCGTTCAATTTTATTTTCCTTATCCTTCCCTCGTCCATGGCTAGCTCTTTCATCTCTTTCGTGGCCAAATTTTTTTCCTTCCATTTACCTAAAATTATATCAAAAAAATCTAATAAAGTGATCCATCCATCACTTGTAAAGATTGGGTGTTGATTCAAGAATCTAAGAAGAAATTTCCATATCGAAATGTCACTTTTTGCCAGATCTATAAATATGATCTAAATTTGATTTATTTTTTAAGTGTAATATGCTTTTCAAAATTTTGCATGCATATATTATTTCCTCACCTTTACATAGAATAGTAATACAATTAAACAATCTGTTACATGCTATGATCTATTTTAACTTGAAAGATTAAAACCAAAATTTATATATGCATAAAAACTGTGTTTTAGGTTATGATTTTTTTTTTAATATTACCTAAAGTAATATTCTAAACTTATATTTTACTTAATGAATCAAATGTTTTTTCTTGATTTTTTATCGGTCCTAAAATATAGAGTTTATGAATAGTTTCATAAACAATTTTATCATTGAGATATGTAGTTCATATATTTATATTTTATATGTTTATATATGTAGTTCATAAACATTTTATCATCAAGTTATGTAGTTTATAAATTCTATATTATTGGCCAGATCTACATGATAAAAGACTTTTGTTCTTTCCTTAAATGTTATTGCCTTACCTTTATATAGATGTATATGTGTGTATTTATATTTTATATCATTGAGGTATGTAGTTCATAAATGATTTTATCTATAAATTTGTTTTACATTGAACAAATTAAACCGAGGCAACAATTGTGTGTATGTGTGTGTAGCGAATATATACATGGTAGATATGAATCTCAGTGTCTATACATTTATATATTAACCAAGTTGATTCAATGATCCGTTAATGGTCATTATCGATTTAATAACCACCATCGATTTAACATAAGTCGTCGATTGAACTGAAATTGCATATGACCTTTTGTTATGAAGCATCACGAATGGGAATTTGAGAGTAACTGAGACGGCTATGGTGATTTAGCACCTTCATTTAAGAGCAAAGATTCGAGAGCCATAAAGTCCAAACAAACAACCACACTCTTATGGGATCATGGAAGTTAGGCGATTGTGGGAGCCTCGAGCCATCAGCCGAGGAGGGATGGAATTGGGGTTGGTGGTCGTGGGGAAGTGCTAGAGAGGTATTGATTACTAACTGTAAAAAATATGGTTATTATGTGCTGGAAGGAGATGCCACTATTATCGATGATGTTGGAGGTGACTAAAGTGCCAGGAGGATGTTATTATAATGCTAGGAGGTGCTGATGGCACTCTTGGTTAATGCTCGACGGTGGTGTTAATTGAAAAATGGGGAGGAGGTAGTGCTTAGTTGAGGCTAGGCCAAGGATGAGGTTGCACTAGCAAGTTTCTATTTGAGGGTATAATATGTTTTTGATTTGGGGAGCAAAGTTAGGGAGATCAGGCTGGCTTCGAAAAGGAATAGGGGATTTAGCATCGGGAAGGTATAGGACTTGTCCCTGCCTTTCCAAGGCAATCAATTTTTTGTTTGTAAAATAAAATACATTGAAATGGCATCGGGAATGCCTAAACCTTCACAACGCTATTTATTTCTTTTACCTATTTTAATTCAATTGTCAAGATATTAATTATTATTAAATTCTTTATTAAACAATGTTTTAATTTAATATGGTACATAATTTTATTTTATATTACTACATCATATATAATTTAAGTTATATTAACTTAAGTTTGAAAATTATTATAGTTTAATTTTATTTCTAAATACTCGTTTTACTTAAAATTATAATTGGTATATAATTTGCTATAGTTTAATTTTAATTTTAATAAATATTATTACATAATATATACGTTAATTGGTATTAAAATATAACTTTAATTTTATCATTTAAAATTTTTAAACTAGTATATAATTTATCATAGTTAATTTTAATAAATTCCAATATATATTTCTAGTTAAATGTTAACTAAAATGACATGATATTCTATACTTACATTATTCGGACATCATTAATGATTTTATATGGTCGGATTACGAGAATCCAAACATAAATAGAGCTACTAGTTCAAACTGAACTTTTTTGATATAATTTTACTAAAAATACTTAGCTATTTTAAATTGACGGCCAATCATCCTTTTGATGGGATACGAGTTGTCAATGCCATGTAGACGAATCATTGGTTGGATATTGGCAATTTGTGATGGAATATTAAAAAAATTCCAAGTAGTGTATTAATGGCAATACCAGGAGCAGGAATGTCAATGAGTTAGACTTAATATGGTGAGCTAAAATCCCTAACTTGAATGTGGATGCAATTCATAATTTGATCCCAAGCCCAACCCGAACCGAACTCAGAGGTCATTTCAAACTAAACTTTTATTTCAAAAATTTATCCGGCCTCTATCCATTTGGTAGTAGGTTAAAAAAACTGAATACACATCCCATAAAGTATTAGGGTAAAAAGTCGAATAATCAATCTGAAATATTAATAATAAAATCACCTTTTTAACCGATAGTTCTTTTTTTAAAATGGCATATAAAAGCAAAACAATAAATAGTTTTAACTTAACTTTTTAGATATTTGAGGTGATCTATAGGTTACTACATACTTGATTAGAATAATTAACGGTAGATGAATTGAATGGCTAATTAAAATGGAATCTTAAAAGTGATAAGAATTAGACATTATAGTTATTTCCATTGTGTAGGTCTTTTTGAAACAATTAGTTCAGCATATAAGTGTGGATGGTGTGGACATATTTAGGACAACTTTTGAGCTTTCAGGCATTATGGGCCCGATTAACCAATAACTCAGTAAATCATTGATCCAAATCTAACAAGGTGAAAGTTGATCAAATCCACACTAGAAAAATTACTCCAAATCATTAGAGAACAAGGGGAACACTATATAAGGATTAAGGTTTAGAGATTGTAGATTTTCATATTTTTCTATAATGCTTGGGTTCGAAGAGATTTCTTCATTATTTGCTTAGTTTTACCATCCTAATGGATCAAGTATTTGATATCCTATGTATATGTCATTATTTTACATGTTTATTTTTATGCATATGCTTGCAATTTTAGAGTTTGATGAAAAAGCTAGAAGAATGTGTCAACGGCCCAAAGTAGATCACTAATTTAGGGATGCGGGTCACTCAATGTGGATTGCTAGTGATATGTGGCATGCGATCAAGATGTGCAGCATTGACACCACATATTGGATCATTAATAAGAGACTTAGGTTTCTTGTGGTGAGGAATTAGGAATTATAGAAAACCAAAGACTTAGGTTTCTTGTGGTGAGGAATTAGGAATTATAGAAAACCAATATATGATCAAGTTTCTAGAGTATGGATAAAGTACAAACACCTCTAGAAAAAATAATCATTGAAACCAAGTGGATTGCTTGGAGGAAGTTAGCTCACACAAGAGGATATTGATCGTATATAGCTAGATTATTGTATTGAGAAAGCTAGAACACCTATATTTAGGTATATAGTGTTAAGAACTTGTTTGGTAAAATCCCTAAGTTAGTAGACAAACGAACCACTAAGATAGTATATTTGTTTTTTGGTAATTATTCTTACATTGCATATGTATGCATCCACTACAAACTATTTTAATTGTATATAGCATTTGGTCATAATACTTATTATAGTTAGTAAGTATGAGTAGAAAGAATATGAGAACAACAACAGGGAACTTTGTTAAGACTTCCGAAAGAGAGGTTCTACTGTTGAAGGAGGAGATGTCGATACAAGAGCATAATACTGGCAACGATTAATGAAAATAATGATGCAAGGTACCCTACAAGCATTATGTGGACCTAGTGTTGTCGGCGATCGAAAAGTTGTTCAGCCAGTGGTGAGAGTTAAATTCAGGAAGCTAATAACAATCTTCCATGGTTTTTTTGGAAGTCCATACCATAGATTAGTTTCATTCACTGATACCTGAGATAGGATAAGGACATGTGGTTATACCTTTGAGGATATGGGCTTGGAACAAATCCCAGTGAGTTGGCTATCATTTACATAGCTTTATGGAGAGGCCTCAAATAGTGAGACTTTTTATCGAGGAAGATGATGAAAATAAGAATGAGATGACTTGGAAAGAATTCAAAAGAAGATTCAAAATTCATTTGAAAGATCAATTCATCTTTTGTATCCACAACGTAGAGAAATGGTTGCTCAATGGTACATGAGAAAGTTCAATACTTGTGATCTCGATAATTAGCACTCTATCTAGAAGATAGAGAAGTTCACTTTAGGAATGTGATTAAAGATTAGGGACCATGTTTTGAGTGACATTAGAGGACTTTATATGTAACATTTCTATTTTAGGCCTGGAATTGAAAACCTATAATATTACAATCATCACGAATTAAACAACAAAATAGGATTAGTTTCTTTCAACTTTAAGTAAGCAACTAAATAAATGCATTACATAAATAAGTCGTTGCATTTTTACTTCCTATAACGTGCACATATAGAGGTGAATATAAAAAAACATAGATAATAGTGACATGTTTGATATATGAAGATGCTAGCATGTTCCCTTAACCAGTTATGTAACTTGGTTTTACATAATGGAATTCCAATAAAATCCACGCTAGAAAAATTAGTCCAAATCGTTAGAGAACAAAGGGAGCACTATATAAGGATTGAGGTTTAGAGATTGTTGATTTTTTCATTTTTTTCTATAATGCTTGGATCTGGAGAGATTTCTTCATTATTTATGTAGTTTTACCGTCCTAATGGATCGAATATTTTATACATTTGTATATTTCACTATTTTACATGTTTATTTTATGTATATGCTTATTTATAGAAGCCTGGGGTTATTTAGATTAAGTCAAACTTGTATGATGTTTGATTAGATGAATATTAGATTATAGATTTATGCTTTATACATGTTAGAATCAAAAATATTATGTTAGTAGGTTATTTTTTAATTTTTTTTCTTGTTTAATTCATGGTTTGATGTCAGTTATTTGCGTATCGTTTGGGATGTTTATGCCAGATTTAGTGCCGAAAATCATTTTTGGTTACCGAATGCTGATATCAAGTTGTCGAAGTTGTTTACAATTTAGAGTTTGATGAATAATCTTGAAGAATATGTTGATCGCTAACTTAGGGATGCAGGTCACTCTGTGTAGATTGCTAGTGATACATAGCATGCAATCAAAGTATGCAACGTTGATACTACATATCGGATCATTCAAAAAAGATTTAGGTTTCTCGTAGTGAGGAATTAGGCGTTATGGAAAAGCAACATGTGATCAAGTTTCTAGAGTAGAGATGACATACAAACACTTACAGAACAAAGAACTCATTGGACGAAGTTAGCTCACACAAGAGGATAGTGATCGTTTATAGCAGGTTACTGTATCAAGAAAGCTAGACCACCTAGATTTAGGTTAATAGCATTAAGAACTTGTTTGGTTAACATAATAAGTTAGAAATTTATGTAGCAATGTAGGGATACTCCCATATGGGAAGGTTCTATTGTGTGACAAAGGCTCTAGCGTACAAAACTGTGACGCCCCACCTCTATACCCACGCTAGCCAAGAACACTACGGAGTAATGCTGTCAACTAGCACGAAGAATAAGGCTGTTAAGGAGCGACCATCCGTATAATTTCTTTGTGTGAGCACCGATATGTCAGATAATAAAGTAGGAAATCCGACATACCGATACAAACTCAAAGCTATGACACAGTGGCTATATATAATCTTCGGAAAACAAATATAGAAATAGACATAACATAAATCAGTCACAGATAATTCATATCACAAAGGCGGAAGAAGATATGAATATATAACTAACACATGAAAGTGTACATCAGAGTAGTGGTCAAAAAGATCCACAATAATACAAAAGAATAGCAACACGTGCTATACAAAAGAATAAACTATGAGTCTATATCTCAAGTGTACACAACAAAAACTGCTAATCTATGTGGTTAGCCAAAAGTCAGAGTAATGAATCCATGGGGATAAGTCAAGCAGAAGCACCTGCAACATCTCGGTCTGACCCGAGTATTATTTATAAGAAAATAATAAACGGATCGGTCTAGCTATAAATATCAGATGACATGATATAAAGTAAAAGATATGGTATAAACATATAATATCCATAATGGCATACTACTATAAGCATGCAAATGATGATCAACAAAAGATCGTTCAATACCACAAGAATCTTCACAAAGATCTAAAAAGGGTTTCATACCCAAAACTTGTATTCACAACAAGTCAATGACACACGAATTCACCAATGCACAAAAATTGATAAATCATATCAATGAAAATCACTAAAATTGGTGAAGCATAAATTCCAGAATTCAACACACGAAATCCAGAAATCATAAAAAGGAGGGAGGCCTATCACACGAATGGGAGCATGAAAACTCACCAACATATGTATCACACGAACGAGACGCTATCTCATGGTAGCAAGCCATTAATTTTTGACACACGAATGGCCCGAAGACCATGGGGCGCTACCCCACACGTGTGAGTCGAAATCACACAGAAACGGGGTCTAGTCTAACTCGCAGACAAAGAGACATCGCACAATTGCTAGTCTAAATCACAAAAATGATCGTCATGATCATCAAGAAGTGTCAATTACAGTAAGCTAGTAAATATATGAGCTTAGCTTCATGTCCCATAACCACTAGCTTAACTTAAATATTTACGAACAAATTGTAGATTTCCACTAGAAAATTGTCACAAAAGATTCAATCGAGAAGTCCAAGAATTAACCGACGAAGTAAACGCAAGCGTTTTATACCACTTGTTTTACTAAGTCGTTTAATTAGATTTCTCGTACGAGTGAATAAAAGGTTTGTATATACTAATAGATTGGAAAACGGTTTAAGAGAACGAGCTTTGTAATAAAATAGTGTTGAAATCATTTACTGCTAGTATTGAAACCTTTATATTTTTAAGGTGACAAATCACAAAAAGATTGTAGGAACAATCAATCACTGAAATTCACATTCGAAGACGTGAATGAAATCCAAAGAAATAGATTCCGAATCCATCAAAATGGATATTCTCAAAAAAATCACGAAGAAAATGTCATCAAAGTCGATAACAAGTGATAATAACAAAAGGGAATCAACATAAATCGATTAAAGTTGGAATTCTCAAGCAAATAGGCAAAAAGGCAAAAAGAGTGCAGATTCAGACGTCTGAAATCAAGAATTAAGACGTCTGAATTTGGAAAATAAAATATTGTCCAAAACAGAATTCAGACGTCTGAATCTTTGATTTCAGACGTCTGAAATAGGCACATTTTAGCCTATTTCCTTTTTGGTCCCAAATGAACCAATTCAGACGTCTGAAATATAGATTCAGACGTCTGAATACTGGGGAATAAAAATTCCCAGTATAATATTCAGACGTCTGAATACTACGTTTCAGACGTCTGAAACCTGGGTTCAGGGCATTCCCTGAACCTAGGCCAAAAATGGCCAAACGAATATCGGAAGGGATTCGGACGAGCAAACGACGACTAAGGATTTACGTCGAGCGACAACCCAGCCTTAACGGCTCTCCGATACACCTCAAATATCAATGTGCAAATATCCATAAAAGGATTTTCATAGATTTTGATTTCAAAACACCAAAAATTGGAATATACACCAAACCAAACCAAACCAAAATCAATTGCACAAGAATAAGTGTTAGGAATTCATACCTAACAATCGAAGATAATTATAGACTAAGATGTGAGATAAAAATCTCACCTTTGAAGCCAAACAAATGAAGAAGAAGCTTGAAAGCAAAGGAGAATTAACCACTCTTCAAATCCAGCACAAGAAGCTTGATTCTAAGCTTTAAAAGAAGAACATTCCCAAAGTTAGGTTTAGGAATTTCTGAAATTGATAAGAGAATGAGTTGGAGAAGAAGAAGAGAAGGCTTACCAATGGGTTCTTCTATTAGTTTGGAGCTAGAAGTTGGATTTGCTGATGAAGACTAGGGCTTGGAGTTTTAATTTCCTCTTCCACTCTCCATTGTTATAAAAGCTTGAAGTGTTAGGACTATGAAATGAAGAAATGAAGAGTTGGAGTGGAGTTGGGACTGAATACATAAGTGGGGTTATTGGGCTCAGTCCAAACCAAAGCCCTAAGTAAAAAGTGGCAAAATTTCTCTAACTCCAAACATATCCAAGTTTACACTTAAAAAGATCGTAAACATCATTTTGAACTCAATGGAAGTGGTCCCGAGTCCTAATTCGACCGTATGCAAAAAATAGCTTTTCGGACTAAATTCCGAGTATCGATAAAATATTTAAATAAAATATTTAAATATAAAACCGATATGCGGGTTGTTACAGACTCCCCTCCTTAAAGAAATTGCGTCCTCGCAATATTTAAGAAGAAGATGTAGAGTAACAACCATAAAAGCATATTAACACAAAAGAATTTTGAAGTAAGTTCACCTTAATGAGCATGAGAAAGTAAGTCAGGATGCGTTCGCTCGATGAACTCTCTAGATTCCCAAGAACAATCCTTGGGATTTGAGGACCATTGAACTTTCACAAGCGGAACATCTTTATTTCGAAGTTGTTTGACTTCCGAAGCAATGATACGAATAGGATGTTGCTCATAAGTTAAATTAGGCGAAACTTCAATCTCTTCCACAACACCGGGCTCAAGAATAGAATCGGAATCTCGAAGGCACTTCCGTAATTGAGAAACATGAAACACGTCATGCATAGCAGAAAACTGAGCCGATAATGTAAGGCGATAAGCCATGGAACCAATACGTTCAGTGATAGGAAACGGCCCAATATATCGAGGTGCTAACTTTCCCGATCGACTGAAACGTACAACACCTTTCATAGGTGAAACACGAATAAAAACAAGATCTCCAACAGAAAATTCTAATCTCCTTCTTCGATTATCGGCATAGGATTTTTGTTTACTCTGGACTTCTTTCATCCTATGTCGAATAAGTTCAATCTTTTCTGTGGAATCCCGAACAAAATCTGGACCTAAAACCAGCTTCTCACCGGCCTCAAGCCAACAAGAAGAAGATCGGCATGACCTTCCATAGAGTGCCTCAAAAGGTGCCATACCAATACTAGATTGGAAGCTATTATTATAGGAAAATTCAACAAGAGGAATATGATCTTCCCAGCCTCCACCGAAATCAAGCACACAAGCACGAAGAAGAACTTCAAGAGTTTGATTCACACGCTCAGTTTGTCCATCGGACTGAGGATGATAAGCGGTGCTAAAATTAAGCTTCGTTCCCAAAGCTTTTTGAAGACTCTTCCAAAATCCACTAGTAAACAATGGATCTCGATCGCTAACAATAGAAGTAGGAACTCCATGCAATTTAACAATTTCTTTAACAAAGAGTTTGACCAAAAGAGGTACGGTTCTATTGGACCGAACGGGAATAAAATGGGCGGATTTAGTAAGTCTATCAACTATCACCCATAAGCTATCATGACCCGAACGAGAACGGGGAAGGCCGTCAATAAAATCCACGGAAATCTAATCCCACTTCCAAATTGGAATTTCTAAAGGTTGCAATAACCCACCGGGCCTTTGATGTTTGGCCTTAATGAGTTGGCAAGTCATGCAACACTTAACAAAGTTAGCAATATCATATTTCATTCCCTCCCAATAATAAAGCCGCTTCATATCCGCGTACATTTTACTGCTACCGGGATGAATGGTAAATTTAGAACGATGGGAATCTTCTAAGACGTCTTTTCGAAGATCACTAATATTTGGCATGATAAGTCTACCAAATTTCTGAATGCCACCACGAGAATCGATATCAAAGTCTTTCAAACCATCAATATAAATTTTATCCTTAATATTTTGGCCAAGAAGAGCCAATTCGGGATCTAGCCTTTGAGCTTCAAGAATGCGGTCTAAAAGAGAAGGATGAGCCTCAAGGCTACATAAAACAAATGATGAGCATAAATCGGAAACACGGTCTCGAATTTCATAAGTGGATAAAACCTCGAGATCGTTCCATTCGGATATCATCATAGAAACAACGGCTTGTTGTTTATGGCTAAGAGCATCGGCGACACGATTACCCTTACCGTGGGTATAAAGAATATCAAGATCATAAGGAGCAAGGAACTCGAGCCAACGTTGTTGATGCAAATTAAGTTCCTTTTGAGAAAATAAATATTTCAAAGACTTATGATCCGTGTAAAGAATAAATTTCTCTCCCAATAGAAATGATGCCAAATTCGAAGGGCGAAAACAATAGCCACGAGCTCCAAATCATAAGTGGCATATCTAGTCTCAGCCGGCTTCAATTGCCTAGAAGCATAAGCAATAACACATTCTTTTTTCATAAGAATGGCACCCAAACCAATGCAACTAGCATCGGTATAAACAATAAAATCTTGGTTCCCATCGGGAATCACAAGAATAGGAGCATCGGAAAGGAGTTCTTTTAATTTCTGAAAAAGGTCTCACATTTTTCCGACCAAATGTATTTCACTCCCTTCTTAGTCAAGACAGTAAGAGGCACGGCAATCTTAGAAAAGTCTTTGATAAAACGACGGTAATAACCCGCCAATCCGAGAAAACTACGAATCTCTGTCACACTCTCCGGTCTCTTCCAATCTTGAATCGCTTCAATCTTTGAAGGATCCATGGAAATTCCGGATTCGGAAATAATATGACCGAGAAACTTCACACGAGATTGCCAAAAGTGGCATTTAGAAAATTTCGCCTTTAATTGATTACTCCTAAGAGTTTCCAATACAATCCGAAGATGTTTCTCATGTTCCTCCTCGGTTTTTGAATACACAAGAATATCATCAATGAATATGAGAACAAACCGATCGAGGAAATCTTTGAAAACCCGAAGCATTCGTTAAACCAAATGGCATAACAAGCCATTCATAAGATCCATAACGGGTACGGAACGATGTCAAAGGAATGCTATCCTCTGCAATACGAAGCTGATGAAAACCGGTAGCCAAGTCCAATTGTGAAAAGACTCTAGCACCGCTAAGTTGGTCAAATAGATCATCAATCCGAGGTAAAAGATATTTATTTTTGATAGTGAGATCATTAAGCTTGCGGTAGTCAACGCAAAGTCTAAGTGTACCATCGGATTTCTTCACGAAAATAGCCGAAGCTCCCAAGGCGAGGAACTAGAGCGAATAAATTGCTTCGTTTCCAAATCGGATAATTGTAAGCGCATCTCCTCATTCTCCTTATTAGACATGCGATAAGGAGGACGAGTAATAGGTTGAGCTCCAGCGATAAGATTAATTTTGAACTCAATTGCTCTCTTAGGTGGCAATCCTAAAACGGGCTCAAATATGTCGAAAAATTCACGAACAACGTGAATAAGAGAAATAATATCTTCCTCATCATCAATATCGTCATCACGATGATTTAAAGAATATAAAGATGCAGATAAAGTGGAATCCGAATCTTTGAGAATAATAGAAATTTGCTTAACAGATTGGGGATGTCGAAGATGAATAGTCCGCTCAGGACATAGGATATGAGCTTCATAACGGTTAAGCCAATCCATTCCCAAAATCATCCCAAAGCCTAAATAACGCATGACATGCAAATCGGCTAGGAAAGATAAATCACATAAAATAATCTCCACATCTTTACAACGCAAACTAAGCGTTGCGGATCCACCAATCGGATTCGCAATTCTCAAAGAAGTCATTAAAGCAACAACACTTAAAGAAAAAGTATCAACAAGCTCTTTTGATATAAAAGAATGGGATGCTCCCGTATCAAAAAGAACTCGAATAGGTTGATCACGAAATATAATAATACCATCAAGGATAGAATGAGAAATACCTTGACCACGAGATGTGTTGCCAGGGGCTTGAGCAACATTAAGCTTTCCCTCCTTCCTATTTTGAAGTTTGGGACAAGAAGATAAATAATGATCCGGGCTTTTACAATAGCGACAAGTACGAGCCTTTGAACACTTGTTCGCAAAATGGTCTCTGAAACCACAGTTAAAACATTTCCCTTCAGTAGAGGAAAAAGTCTTCGCAGCAGGAGTTGCTTGCTTACTCTTTTTGTGGGGATAAGGACCTTTGGATTTGTTTGGCCTCTTCTTGTTGTTGAAGTTTGGTTTGGAACCCACCACTTCAACATCACTTTCCCTATCCGCCTCTTCAAGACGAAGAGCGATATCAATGAGTTGGTCGAAGGGAACTTCTAATTTTAGAAGTAATGGCTTCTTGAGATTTTTGTTTAAGCCATAGACAAATCTTTGGTTCTTATTCAATGGGGTGTTGATGTATTCAACCCCATATTTGGAAAGTGACTCAAAGGATGCAACATAATCAGTCGCGGAGGCTTCACCCTGAACAAGGTCTATGAAACGTCGAGCCAATGTCACCTTCTCTGCTTCTGGCACGAATTTTAATTCGAAGCGTTGCCGGAATTGCTTCCAGGTGAGATCCGCTTCACTAATCTCAGAAATAAGAAGTTCGTACCAGTCCAATGCTCTCTCTTGGAGCATACTGGAAGCCACCTGAACACGGTGAAGATCGACGAGATTCATGCGAATGAAGATTCGATCATAGGTCCTCAACCAAGCTTGGACTTCGATGACAGTTTCAGAACCTTTAAATGGCTTCCCACCTAGGTTGGTGTAATCATTGCACAAACGTGCAAACCCAGATTTAGGGTGAGTAGGTTCCGGATTAGAACTAGCTGCTTGAGCATTCGTGACAAGGTCAAGAAGTTGCTGGGTAGTCATAAAAACTCCATCCTGGGGAGGAACACTAGATGGTCCAGCTCTGGGACGACCAGGTCTGACCATTTCTCTCCCTTAAGAAAGAAAGAAGGAAGAAGAAGAAGGTTATTCACAAAATGAATATCAAGCAATCTTGATAGATAAAACAAGGAATCATAAAGAAAATAGGATAAATCGGTACGAAGACTCGAATTAAATCCTAAAGCACGACTCCTAAGATAGACTTAGGACGATGATCCTTGCTAAGTTATTCTACATTGTTTTGAGGTTTGGCTCTGATACCAAGCTGTGACGCCCCACCTCTATACCCACGCTAGCCAAGAACACTACGGAGTAATGCTGTCAACTAGCACGGAGAATAAGGCTGTTGAGGAGCGACCATCCGTGTAATTTCTTTGTGCGAGCACCGATATGTCAGATAATAAAGCAGGAAATCCGACATACCGATACAAACTCAAAGCTATGACACAGTGGCTATATATAATCTTCGGAAAACAAATATAGAAATAGACATAACATAAATCAGTCACAGATAATTCATATCACAAAGGCGGAAGAAGATATGAATATATAACTAACACATGAAAGTGTACATCAAAGTAGTGGCCAAAAAGATCCACAATAATACAAAAGAATAGCAACACGTGCTATACAAAAGAATACAAGAGTCTATATCTCAAGTGTATACAACAAAAACTGCTAATCTATGTGGTTAGCCAAAAGTCAGAGTAATGAATCCCTGGGGATAAGTCAAGCAGAAGCACCTGCAACATCTCGGTCTGACCCGAGTATTATTTATAAGAAAACAATAAACGGATCAGTCTAGCTATAAATATCAAATGACATGATATAAAGTAAAAGATATGGTATAAATATATAATATCCATAATGGCATACTACTATAAGCATGCAAATGATGAACAACAAAAGATCGTTCAATACCACAAGAATCTTCACAAAGATCTAAAAAGGGTTTCATACCCAAAACTTGTATTCACAATAAGTCAATGACACACGAAGTCACCAATGCACAAAAATTGATAAATCATATTAATGAAAATCACTAAAATTGGTGAAGCATAAATTCCATAATTCAACACACGAAATCTAGAAATCATAAAAAGGGGAGGAGGCCTATCGCACGAACGGGAGCATGAAAACTCACCAACATATGTATCACACGAACAAGACGCTATCTCATGGTAGCTAGCCATTAATTTTTGACACACGAACGGCCCGAAGACCATGGGGCGCTACCCACATGTGTGAGTCGAAATCACACAGAAACGGGGTCTAGTCTAAATCGCAGACAAATAGACATCGCACAATTGCTAGTCTAAATCACAAAAATGATCGTCATGATCATCAAGAAGTGTCAATTACAGTAAGCTAGTAAATATATGAGCTTAGCTTCATTTCCCATAACCACTAGCTTAACTCAAATATTTACAAACAAATTGTAGATTTCCACTAGAAAATTGTTACAAAAGATTCAATCGAACAAGTCCAAGAATTAACCGACGAAGTAAACGCAAGCGTTTCATACCACTTGTTTTACTAAGTCGTTTAATTAGATTTCTCGTACGAGTGAGTAAAAGGTTTGTATATACTAATAGATTGGAAAACGGTTTAAGAGAACGAGCTTTGTAATAAAATAGTGTTGAAATCATTTACTACTAGTATTGAAACCTTTATATTTTTAAAGTGACAAATCACAAAAAAGATTGTAGGAACAATCAATCACTGAAATTCACATTCGAAGACGTGAATGAAATCCAAAGAAATCGATACCGAATCCATCAAAATGGATATTCCTAAAAAATCACGAAGAAAATGTCATCAAAGTCGATAACAAGTGATAATAACAAAAGGCAATCAACATAAATCGATTAAAGTTGGAATTCTCAAGCAAATAGGCAAATAGGAAAAAAGAGTGCAGATTCAGACGTCTGAAATCAAGGATTCAGACATCAGGATTTGGAAAATAAAATATTTTCCAAAACAGAATTTAGATGTCTGAATCTTTGATTTCAGACGTCTGAAATAGGGACATTTTAGCCTATTTCCTTTCTGGTCCCAAATGAACCAATTTAGACGTCTGAAATATAGATTCAGACGTCTAATACTGAGGAATAAAAATTCCCAGTATAATATTCAGACGTCTGAATACTACGTTTCAGATGTTTGAAACCTGGGTTCAGGGCATTACCTGAACCTAGGCCAAAAATGGCCAAACGAATATCGGAAGCGATTCGGACAAGCAAATGACGACTAAGGATTTACGTCGAGCGACAACCCAGCCTTAACGGCTCTCCGATACGCCTCAAATATCAATGTCCAAGTATCCATAAAAGGATTTTCATAGATTTTGATTTCAAAACACCAAAAATTGGAATATACACCAAACCAAACCAAACCAAAATCAATTGCACAAGAATAAGTGTTAGGAATTCATACCTAACAATCGAAGATAATTATAGACTAAGATGTGAGATAAAAATCTCACCTTTGAACCCAAACAAATGAAGAAGAAGCTTGAAAGCAAAGGAGAATCAACCACTCTTCAAATCCAACATAAGAAGCTTGATTCTAAGCTTTAAAAGAAGAACATTCCCAAAGTTAGGTTTAGGAATTTCTGAAATTGATAAGAGAATGAGTTGGAGAAGAAGAAGAGAAGGCTTACCAATGGGTTCTTCTATTAGTTTGGAGCTAGAAGTTGGATTTGCTAATGAAGACTAGGGCTTGGAGTTTTAATTTCCTCTTCCACTCTCCATTGTTATAAAAGCTTGAAGTGTTAGGACTATGAAATGAAGAAATGAAGAGTTGGAGTGGAGTTGGGACTGAATACATAAGTGGGGTTATTGGGCTCAGTCCAAACCAAATCCCTAAGTAAAAAGTGGCAAAATTCCTCTAACTCCAAACAAATCAAAGTTTACACTTAAAAAGATCGCAAACGTCATTTTGAACTCAATGGAAGTGGTCCCGAGTCCTAATTCGACCGTATGCAAAAAGTAGCTTTTCGGACTAAATTCCGAGTATTGATAAAATATTTAAATAAAATATTTAAATATAAAATCGATAAATATGCGGGTTGTTACAAAAACGGTTGAGCGAGTTGAAAGATGAACGAATGGCTAAGATACTGTACTTTTTATTTTGATAATTTTTCTTACATTGTGTATGTATGCATCCATGACATACGATTTTAATTCTCTATATCATTTGATTGTAACACGAATTATAGTTAGTAAGTATGAGTAGAAGCAATATGAGCACAGCAAATGGATATACTATTAAGGGTTCCAACAGAGAGGTTCTATTGCTGAAGGAGGAGATGTTGTTAGAAAGCATTATATTGGCAACAACTAATGTAAATGATGATGCAAGGTACCCTACAAGCATTATGTAGACCTGATGTTGTCGATGATCGAAAAGTTGTTCTGCCAGTGGTGAGAGTTAATTTCAGGAAGCTAACAAAAATCATCCTTAGTTTTTGTGTAAATCCATACCATAGGTTAGCGTCATTCACTGACTCTTGTGTAAGATAAGGACATGTGAGTGTACCTTTGAGGATACAGTCTTCGAATAAATGCCAATAAGGTGGCTATCATTTAGATAGCTTTATGGAGAGGCCTTGAATAGTGAAACTTTGTTGTTGAGGAAGAGGATGATAATGAGAATGAGATGATTTGGCAAGAATTCAAAAGAAGATTTAAAATTCATTTGAAAGATCAATTCATCTTTTGTATCCACAACACGAAGAAATGTTTGCTCGGCAGTGCGTGAGAAAGTTCAATACTTGTTATCTCTATGATTAATACTCTATCAAGAAGATAGAGAAGTTCACTTTGGGATTATGATTAAAGATTGGAGACCATGTTTTGGGTCATATGGACACTAGAGGGTTCCATATGTAACATCCCAATCTCAAGACCTAAAAATGAACATTGATAATATTACAGTCGTCACGAGAATTATTTTCAAACAACAAAATGGGATTAGTTTTTTTTAACTTTAAGTAAACATGGTAACTAAATAAATTCATTACATAAATAAGTCTTTACATTATTACTTCCCATAACATGCACATATAGAGATGAATACAATAAAATAGTGACATGTTCGACATATGAAGATGTCAGCATGTTCCCTTAACTAGTTATATAACTTTGTTTTACAATAGTGGAATTCCAATAAAATACTAATAACTATTAAATTTCATGCTTCGTCTTTAAAGTTTTATTCATCGTCAAGATATCTTGGATAATCTCATAGACACGGTCTACTTAAACGAGTACTCGTGAGTTCGTGGGGAAAACAATAATAAAAATATGTATCAGACATAAAGCCTGGTATTACAAATACTTCTCTTTGATTACATAAGATGCAGTGAGACCACGCCGCATTGCGAAAAGGGCTTTCCCCTCATTAAATAATCAATAGCATTTATGTTATATCATGTATCGTTAAAATCATCATATTATGAACATCATCATGTAAGCATCATTTTAATCATAAGTATACCCTATACTTAACATCATCTTATGATCCATGGCATACAGCCGTCATTTACATCATATGTATAACTTATACTTATAAACATCTTATTATCCATGCCATACTATGTCATTCATATTCCAGTGCATCGCTTAGACACTTATTTAAGTGTCATCTTACCAATTATCATTAACTTTAATTAGCGATTTACTACACGAGGTTATCCAATCACTAGTTCATCTTTTAAACCACGTCGCCGATGAAATGATCACTTATCCACCTGGGGAGCCTCCCTGACTAGAGCTATCTTGACTCACCTAGGGCTTTGAATGAAAGCACAATAAATACATTCTTGCAGGAATCCTTACAAAGCATCAATAGCCTCTCTTAGTCCTGGAAACTTTTTGTTTCACGTTGCTAATTCATTCGTTTGTTCATTAATTACATCCATTTTGATGTTATTTACTCACATTAAAGTTATTTTGCAGAATTGAACCCATTAGACTTCCCAAGTCTTGGCACTCTACCATATACCCACTAAATATAGACTTCATTAAACCATGACATTCTTTTATTCAATATCTCCGTTAGTGGGCATATTAAAAATCTTGGATTTCATCCATTTCTTCAAGTCATTAATTGTGTACTACACACTTTCCATAAACCCTTTCATATTCAGGTCGAAGTTCCTAAATTCCTCTAAATAAAACATTTTTTATCTTTCATATTACTTAAATAATTTATCATTTCTTAGCTTTCCCGAAGCATTAGCTATTTCCATCTTTACATAGTTACTGCATTTAACTATCATCATTTATTTTATAACTTTACATAATATAAAATCCAAGTTAAACATCATGAAAATTGGCTTTCAAGTGCTTTTGATACGCTACATATTTTAGTTAATGGAAGTATACAATACTAGCCATTGAATGTATGCCTTTAGCTATCAAATACATAAACTAATAGCTATCAGACATATAAATATTTCACAACATTTATATAACTGTCGTCTCTATTGCTATCAAAAGAGTAAGTTGTTGTTTCTATAGTTATCCGATCGAAAAGCTATCATCTCTCCACCTATCTAATGTATAGGCTATCATATGAACAATGCACCAACTCATATTTTTTAAATGCCTAGAGATTTAATAATTAATCATACGTCCAAAAGGCTAACTTCTAAAGATGAGCAATTAGGACTTGAGACTTCTTCTGTTAATTCTGTAATATTCGTTCAATAAATTTTTGAGTACAAAACATCGTTAAGTTTTATGTTACATTTTTTCAGGATGCATTATACGGATATATGTGCATAGTCGAGCCAGATGGAATCTTGACTGACAGTTCCTGTTTTTGGAAACAAAAAAAATACAAGTTATGCAGTCGTAAAATTTCTAGAATCAGATGATCTGATGTTTAGCTTGTGATAATAGCATCCCAAGACTTTTTCATGAACGGTGTCCTACTAAATACCATCTTGAGGAAGAAAATAAGATCGAGAGCAATGTTAAAGAATCATTACGATATAATCCTTCTATAAATCATTCGAGTTTGAAACACAATTGAGAATTTTTGAATTGATTAAATAAAATATTGAACCCTAGAAATAGTAAATTCTCCTATATTATACCTTCTCCTCCATACTCACACTGTGAAAACCAAGGAAGACATCAAGCTCCTCAATGAATTTTGTTGCTCCTCTGCCTAAAAACCATACCAATGATCAGCGTTCATCGGCGTATCCATGGCGGTGCGACATTGGAGGTGGCGATGGGGTTTTGGCAAAGCTGACATTGGATGTGACCATGGAGCAAGCGTAATTCGAAAATCGGCTAGGGCTGGTTGGCCCAAGAAAGCATTATGGAATGAAAATCCATCAACCACTATAAAATTCTACAGCCGCACTAACTTGTGGTCTTCTTCTCCTAACTCAACATGCAGTTCAATACATCCGAACGGATCTTTAGCCTGTCCGGTGAATCCTTGGACACGCGATTTGCATTTCAGTAGATACTTCTCATTCAGGCCCATCTTATCAAACATCTACTTAAATAAAATATTCACTGAGCTTGCACAACCGATAAGGATTTGATGCACTATTTTCGGTCCAATCGTGGCCAAAATACCATAAGGTCAAGATTCGGTGCTTCAATCCTAACAGCTTGTCTATTCCTGATGACAATATCACTATCGATTCACTTCTATTGCTTTGTCAGAGCATCTTCCTCTATGGAAAAATAGATCTCCTATGTACGTTCCTCAAGGAGCTACCATAACGCTCCATCTCATTCCAACTTCATGCCATAGGGTGCAGACCTCTTGATATGGTATTAATAACTATCCCCTAGCCGACTATCTCGGTCCTTCTCCATCGGCCTAGCCCAACCACCTTGTGCTAGTTGCCTCTGAGGTTAGTTATCAACTTTCCTGCTAGCCTGTAGGGTTTCAAACTTGTTGTTGTAGTTTTTTCTCCTAATCGAGTCCTTAGTGACATCTCTCAAATGTATGCATTCATTAATGTTGTGTGTGTGTCTTATGGAAGCAAAAATACTTTCCAAAGCTCGTTTTCTCTTCAATAAGCTCCTCGGGGTAGCTTTTTGTAGTGCACTATATGTTACGTGGCAAGGTAAATAATTTCAACTGAATTCATTGATTAATTTTAATGAAATATGTGGAACCATTTTGGTATCATTAGACTTATGACTACATAATCTATATGTATTAGTCTGAAGAGTTCCCCAGCTCTTATGTCGCTTCCACTAAATGAGTGTTTTTTCCTTTATCATTTAAGATACAATTCATCGGTACAATATGATTCATAGCTATCCGATTAAGAATCATTGCTCAAAACAATGGTTGGGTCTATAATTACAAAATAATTGTAAAATTTTGGATGCTTTTGTATTTTCTAATGCATTATTTTGTTATGAAAGCAAATACCATTATTGTAGTTTTATCTTATATTGAATACTCATAATATTCAATTTGAAATAAAACTATGCTTATTTTCACTCAAATCTGAAAATAGTTATTATTTCATAAATAATATTTGGTATATTTATGAATCTTTTTTTAACTTGATGGTCCATTAAGAACTGTCATATATGCTCCCACTATTTCCACCATTAATATAATAGTGTATGAAATATGAAGTGTTTTACCCAAATATGAAGTTATCGCGGGTTGAAGCACGGGACTATTGCAAGGTGGTGGTCATAAGCTATCGTAGGTTGAAAACTTAAGCAAGCTATCGCAAGTTGAAATCAAGGCAAGCTATCATAAGTCGATGATATATGGAATTGTCGCAAGTTAAAGACAAAAGCTACCTCAGATTGATCTTATGAAGTTATCGAAAGATAATAGAGACAAAGCCAATATATGATAAGGGAAAAGGTAAAATTATCAAAGGTTGAGGTTCCTACGCTATTGCATAATGATTACATGAGCTGTTGAAGGTTGATGCTTCTAAGTTATCGCATTTTAATAGATTGAGCTATCGAGGGTTTATACATTGAGGCTTTCACATGTTGATAAAGTGAGTTATCGAATGTTGATACTTTAAGGCTATCGCATGTTGGTATATTGAGCTATCAAGGGATAACACTTCAAGGTTATCGTGTGTTGATAACGTAAGCTAATGAAGGTCAATACTTCAAGGCTATCGTGTGTTGAAAAGGTGAACTATCGAAGATTGATACTTCAAGGCTACCACTTGTTGATAAATTGAGCTATCGAAGGTTGATAATTCAAGGTTATCGCACTTTGAAGAATACATCCGAAAAAACAATGCCTTAGTTGGCCACATGGCATTCTCCTATTACCCTAACCATGCCACGTCATCATGGAAAAGCTAGATAAAGGTAGTGCTACATGTTATCCTGACAATATGCCGGTCGGAAAATCATCGTCATTCATTTTTTCCAAATAACACATGTTGTTAAATTAAGGGTTGAGGATCTCTATAAATAAGTATGTATCCCCTACTAGAAAGGGTCAAATTTCAAGTGGCACTTCTTCTTCATTTTCTTGAGTGTGTATTGAAAACATAAGATTGGGAATTTAATGACAATTAGGTCAAGTTGAAATGAAGTTTATGTAATCAAGGACTTGAATGAATTCCGATCTACATATTTATTCTTATTTTGACTCTTGACTTTTCTCATTAGCTTGTGATTAACATATTTAACAAAAGAACTCATTTCTTTTGACTTGCATATTTGCAAGACCTAATTTTTGACCTAACACTAAGCTCCATTCATCCACTTATTGTGGAATTTTATTTTGTACACCGTAACTAGTTTACAATCAAGAGTTTTAGATCAAATATCTTACACTCAAAGAATTAAATCTTATAGAAAATAATTTTCTATATGAAAATACATTTTGGAATAGAAATCATATTTATTATTTCTTGTTACATATCTATTATTATTTATACAATTCTCGGTTCCGATGTCTCTCCATGAAGCAGAAGTGACATTCACTCTCTTCATTTCAACTATGCCTTAAGTTACACCCACTGTCATACATTCATTTTCCTTTACAAATGGTCAAACTATTCAAAAGGAAAACCTTTACTAGATAATAATAATGAACTCATTACAAAGATGCATTCAGTCATTTCAATGATCGAAATCTTAGATCCATCTGGTAGCTCTTGGTATAGTGTTAGATCTAACAAAACAAGATCCTTACTATAGTCAACTACATTGGATACATGATCTACTGCTATGGTTTACTTGCTCACTTCGAATGAACTAATTTTACCGAGGTTTCGTATATTACGAATTGCGAGCGTTACCATATAACATTTATATGTTATTGAATATGGATCAAATATCCATATACTTTTATTTTTTTTAGAGTTCGAAACTCATAGAAGACAATACATAGTATAAGGAAAATAAACACGTAAGTATCAAGTTACGAACGTATTTACTATGTATAGGTGCTTGCATGGGTCTTGAATTGACAACATGATGTTGGACCTTATGTTTTGACTAATGATAAGAAATTCAACCGATACGAAGATTCATGAGTCTACGACAAAGAACTACAAAGATTGGATTTAACAACATAAAGTATGGTTCATACATATGTGTGTGTGTGTGTGTGTGTTTTGTTTAGATTCAAAGTCCAGTTTTAGCATATGTTAAAATCTATCCTCAAGTAGTTCACAAACATACACATTCAAAATATTCTATAAAAGTAATAAAAGTTTTATTCAAAAAAACAAAATAGAATAAAACTATAATATATGAAGCAAGACTTGCACTTGGGTCATTGGTAAAATCATATTTTAAATAAATAAAAATCAAGTTTTCAAAAAATACATGAAGTAGGGCTCGAATCCAGGTCACTAGTTTAGAAGGCAAATACTCTAACCAAATAAGCTATGATAATTTTTGTTTATAAATAGAATTCAGTCGACTGAAAAAGGTCATTCAGTCGACTGAACATGTGTACATGCATATATATTTTAAATTACTCTTAGTCGACTAAATATTCAAAGACCCGACTGTACAAAATATTCAGTCGTTGAACCAAAATTTCAGTCGATTGAATATGAATATTTTTGCACTATTTTTTCTCTGTTTTAATTCAGTCGACTAACTATAATATTCAGTCGACTAACTATAATATTCAGTCGACTGAATATGTTCTAACTACCAATTTTCTGAATTTCCTGAAAAGACACCTCTCTTCAGCGAAGAGGAATCTCTTCCAGGAAGAGTTGTAGTGATTTCTTTTCAACAGAACTTTTAACCAGGAGTTGCAACTCTATAATCTCTATACATACATACTCAATTCAAGATTAAATTAATAATTCTATTTTCATACTTTCTTGAATTCTGAGTTTCTTGCTTTATTGCTTGAATACTTGAGCAATCGCATATTTATTTCTCTAATTCTAAAGCAATCTAATCTTCCTTATCTTCACATACACACAAGCATACATATTTTACTTGAGGAGAAGATTATAGGAAGGGTGTACATTAATTACTTATCAGTGCTATTCAAGAGCATACTCAGTCAGAAACAACTTTACTATTTGTATTGGAAGTCATGTTCGGTTGCTCAGGCGGTAGAAGTCCTATTCGGTTGTCCAAGCGGTAGAAGTCCTATTCGGTTGCTCAGGCGGTATAATACTTGTTCCTTTGGGTTAGGAGAGGGATGATAGTTAAATTCCAGAAGGATTCTGGGACTGAACATAGAACGGGGGTTTGAACAAATATAAAAATCCCTGATATCATTACTTTACTATTTACTTTTTGTACTCATGTTCCGCATCAGCAGATAACTTAGTTTATATTGCACTACCACTGCATTTACATTGTTTACAACTGTTGGCCATTTTGATCCTATAGCATAGTCACTTTAACATGCAAAAATTGTTGGTAAGTATATTTTATATCTATATTTTTCAATCTTTTCAGTTCATTTGTATATTTTAAGTGATAAACATATTATCAATTATATTAACTGCACAGATTTATCGATGTAGATTATTTTGATTTATTTCGGATGTTTCCAAAACTCTAAGAGGAAACATAGTGTTTTCTCTGAATGGTGTTAGGACTCACATGCGTTAGGATTCTGACCTTGTGGAAAGGTCGACAAGTCATAGGCCCATATGTGATTACTAATGCCTTATCGATTGTATCATACACAAATCATAACCCATGGTTATTGTTATAGTCTCATTTTTACCTTGACGAAAGCTCAACAAATAAGGAGAGATTATTCCCTCGTACCTACCATTTCACGATGGCTTAAGTATAGTGCACATATCTTAAAGAAATGACAACAAATATATGCATGTATCTTACCTCGTCTAGTCTATATATTAATAGTATTACACGTAACAACTCTAGCTTGAGGAAAGCTCGACAACTAAAGAATATGCAAATAATCTATTAATATGTAAATGGTGGAGGACAACACTTATAGTAAGATTCATAATCTTTAATCTATCTTTATTTGAGTGATATCGACTTATGGAATAATGTATTTCTTACATCATACTCTCGTGATTCAAGTGTCTGACACATCCGAAATCCCGATATATGTAATATACATATGTATTTGTTCCTTAAATCTAATTTGCATTTATTATGGTTCTACATTTTATATATATTCATATTATATAAGTTTAATTCTTGTATAATGGCTTATAATTTTAGTTAACTTATATACTAATCTTTTGCATAATCTTATATTAATTTTATTAATTAAATCTTAATTAATTAATTTAATCAAATAATTAACTAAACTTTTAATTAATTTAATTTTATTCATTTTATTTATTTTATTCATTTTAAACATTTTAAAATTAAATACTATGACATTTATAATAATAAACGTATATTGTAATATATGTATATTATTTTATTTATTTATTAACATTTAATTTTAACAATTTTAATTAATTTCAAAAATTATTTATTTATTACTTAAAATATATTAAGATAAATTTACATATATCATTATATATGTTTTTAATTTAATTAATTAATTTAAATTAACTATTAATTTAATTAGCCCAAATATTACTATTATTATTGAAATAATTCTTTATTTTTTGAAACATTTTGAAAAATATTTTGTGACACTTATATATTTTAAACTTAACCTTTTAAATTAAAAATATATCATATAATTTCAAAATAGATTTTGAAAACGACCCCAAATCAATTTGAGCCTTTATATTATTATGTACACCTTTGGGCTTACTACATCTTTCGAGATTTTGGGCCAGGCTAGTTACCAGTAGTGAAGAATACTTGATTATCCAAACTCAAACTTTGGCACTACTTTTTTAAACATCTTATTAAATGGATAGGCTTTAATAAGTTAGCCCTAATATGCTAATTTAGACGACATGGGCAAATTGGTTCTTATACCATTGTTGGAACTGGACCAGCAGTAGTGGGTTAAATGGGTGAATTTCAAAAAAAATTCATTTATAGATCTTATTGGGCCTATGAAATCAAAATTAAATTAGATTCAATCTAAATAATTTTAAATAAAATCTTTATTTTATCTAATAAGTTTTTATAAATATAGTATTTTATTATATATATATAATACATAATATATATGTATATGTATGTATGCATGCATGCATGTGTCAAATACAAATATATATATATATATATATATATATATATATATATATATATATATATATATATATATATGTATGTATGTGTGTATAGTGCGCGTGCAACATATAGATCTGTACATAGTTAAATGTGTCTGCATATAAGTGCTGGAATTTTTACTGCAATAGACACATTTGCGATATATATACATATTTAATGTCCATAGTTAATTTATTATTGTATACGTGTGTATACACATGCATATATATATATATATATATATATATATATATATATATGTATGTATATATGTATATATATATATATGTATATATATGATTGTTCACACACATACACACACACACACACACACACACATATACAAGTATATATACAACATAAAACATTCGAAATACACACACACACATATATGTAAATTTCAAAATTTATCTACTGAATATTAATTAGTAAAAAATTAAATGTATGTTAAAGTTAGGTTTTTTTGTCGAAACTTTTTATCGAAAACAAATTATCTTTTCATTTCACAAATCCATGCGAATTTGTATAAATAATTTTTTGAAGTTATAAAATTCATAAGAATTTAAAAATAATTGCTAAAACCATAAGGATTTAAATTTAAAAGAAAGAAAATTGCATTTATTTAATACACAATAATTTAAAAGATTTAAATACAATTGTATTAATTTTTATTTCGAATTTACGTACATGTATACATGCATAAAAAATTTAATATGTATGTATGAACATATATATATATATATATATATATATATATATACATATTATTTACGTATGTACACTAATTATAATTCAAATTTTAATTTTAGTTTCATAACTTTTATTAATAGTTGAAACGAATTTCCTAAATATAATTTATGTGCGTGTATGTGTTTTTTTTTATAATTATGTATATATATATATGTGTGTGTGTGTGTGTGTGTGTGTGTGTGTGTGTGTGTGTAAATCAGACAATAGATAAATATATAAACTCATGATAAAACAATGCTCTATTTTACACATGTGAACGAACATGGATAAATGTATGTATAATAAAAAATAGATTAGAAATTACCAATGTTGAAGTCTTGAATGTGCATCTTAAATATTGGAACCAAAACTCCTTAGATCCGATCCAAAACGTCCTTGAATCTGCAATAAACAGAGGATGAACACCACATTATAACTTTTGATTTTGATTTAATTTTATTTTGCAAATTAAAAGGCAAATATGCCTTGGGATTTGCTGCCAAGGAAGGTTGGTGGAGGTTGAAAAAGGTAAGAAGAAAATGAGAGGGGACGGATGGTTTATATAGGCAAGAGGATAGAGTAAAAGCGGAAGATCAACATCTGCTAATTTACTTCTTTTCCTTTCCAATTCAAAATTGCGGTTGTGCGACTCACATGTGTAAATTCAATCAGCGACTAATATCGAACAATTCGATATTAACGTGCACACGTCACTTTAGCTGGCGACGACGTGACAGTTTGATCGGATTTATCATTGATACATTTTTGGCAAAATTCAATTTTAATATTTTTAAGCGGTCCCTAATAGTAATGATTATTTACATCTATTCTCTTGGTCAAAGCTATATCATATTAGGATTTATGAAATTTTGTATTGACTAAACTCCAAAATAGTCCACATTCAATTTGTATAATCCAAACGCAAAGTCTTTGGTTTAATAGTAACAATTATTATCAACCTAACTGGTCTGGTCGTAGACTTTGATTTTGAGTTGACTACAGTTGATCATGATACTAAGCTCATATAACCGAGAAAAAGAATTCTCTATTGAATAGTGTTTCACTTGCAATGTTTTAACTTAGACCCAACTAAGTTGCTCGATGGATGTCGTGTCATGGTTTAACTATAATCAAAGTAAGGTGTCCACATTAAAGTTTAAGCATTCTCAAATCGAGAAAACTGTGTAATAACGTTACTTTGATATTCTCTGTTTGACCTTAGTTATATTAATCAACATAAAACTATCAAGTGAGTCATTGCATAGTTATTCAATAACTATCAGTATGTAACCTTCGGTACTTCCAGCAGCAATGAGTAATACAATGCCCAATATTTAAAGAGCAATACGTATTCTAGCCTCAAAGGATGTATCGATATACCATCTCGAAACATCCGAACTGGAAATATTAAAAACAATGTGTTATTCGTTGTGATAAATTTCTAATAATTAAAAACATATTATAATTACTATTTCAAAATATCGTTTAGATTTTCTATTAAATATACTTAGATTAAATAGATAATTAACATAACATATTATGACATGTAAAAAATAGAATGAAAAATATTTTTCATTTCGAGCGTGATTTTACTATTACAGAGTTAATAATCTACAGTACATTACGGAGTTATCTCTATGATGCTAACTCTATCACCCATAGCATGGAGAAGTAAAGAAAGTGTGGTCATTATATGATTGTATGTGCCTATCAATATTGATATGTCGTTAAACCTCAATGTTTTATATGGACGACAATTTATGTGATATTGATCAAGAAGTGGTTATCATGGCAATGTATGGCATGATAGACTAATTTGATAGATAAAGGCATTACTTTGTGGTGTTGTAAGATGTCTCTTGTGTGATATAATAATACTTCCTAGGCGCAGGTTAACAAAATCAAATTTCCCATAACTCTTCTGAGGATGTTAAATTATTACTTGAAAGAACAACAATCATTATTTGCAACAAAAGCAAGCAATCCATATATAACACAAGGCGTTTATAACACACACAATAAATAAATGTTTACAAAAGCTCTCGTCCTCGTAGCATGTTGTAAGCAGACGTAATTTCTAATTACTGCACTCGGTAGATTAACAATATTAGGTAAACGAAATAAACTAAAAGGAGGATATATTTGCTTTTTATATTCAAATATTAAATTACTGCCTTTTATTTGTGTTAATACTACTATAACATTTAAATCTCGAATTACATCATCAAACTAACTTTAAACCTAAAACATTGAGAATTACAGAACTAAAAGTAATACATACCGTGATGTATATTTGCAAACTTGGATAATTGTCATACTTAGGGCAAAATAACATGAGCAGAGACAAAACGTGATAAAACTGAAACCCAATTGCCTTTGGAGCACCCTATAACATAAAAATATGGACCTACGTTAACCAATGTTATGGACAATGGCTAATCATATGAAAAGCCAACATAAAAAACATACGGACAATAACATTCAAAAGACCATCTCTTCCATTTTTCAAAAAGAAACAGTTAAACCAAAAATTTAATATCCAAATATGAAGACAAACCGAAAACAAAAGTTCAAACATTCAACACAACTAATAATAAGTAGAATAAACTCTGAAAGGCAATCAAGTGCCCTACATAAAGAGGTTGGGCCTAACAGCCTTGAAGGTAGTCTTGAGCTTCCTGGAGGGAGGCCTGACCTTCTTGTTGGTCAAAGGGAACTTGATCTTGGAGTTATGGAACTGTTTGGTGCTCTCACGTCTGCATAATTTTGCAGGGACTGTAGCCGTCTTGATGATCTGAATGCAAGGGAACCGGACCCTGTGTCTGGAAGCCATCTCCGTGTACATCTGGTCGACTGCACCGTTTAGGGTAGTGTCCCTGTACTCCTTGTACATGTTGTGGTACCCTGTCCTGCTCTGGTACCTCAGCCATATCCCATAGTTGTCTATCTTTGTAGGGTACCTCTCAAAGATCTGCATGTCCATAGTTTGATGTCAATATTGGAGGGGAAAAAAACAAAAACTGTAGTACTCATGATCGTTTTATAACATTATAGCAATCTATATATATATAATACTATCATGCAAGACATATTATGGATACATGGATACTGCAGACATGAACAATCAGACTACCATTTTACAACTATGTTTTTTTTCTTACTAATTTCTCTTCAAAATCATGTCTTCTTTTTTACATAGTGCAGTTTCATCTACAAATGTCTACATTTAAGCTCAAGCTTTTTTTGAAAATTTTCTTGTCCATGATTACGCATGTGAATGGTACGGTTTATGGTCCTAACAAAACACAATCCCACGGCAGTTATAATTAGAGTCAGGTACAATCATCACTAACGGTCTGTTTTGAGCCTGATCCAATAATTATTTGTCCATCGTACCAAAAATAGTGTATCAAAAATATTGTATAAATTGTATGTGCATCCTTTGCTTTTTTAAATGTATCTTTTCCATAGCAGTTTTATTTGTGAATTAGATTTTAATCACTATACAATTTTTTGGTGTACCATTTTTTTCTGAAGTTATGAACTAAAAGGATGGTTTAGCATCAACGTTCCAAACAGAGTATAAAAGTTTTTGCATAACAGACTGGGTGGAGATAAGGTAATGGATTTAAAATACATAACAGGATCGGGTAACTCTAGCATTATGATTATAGTAATTGGACTCGATACAGGTTTTATCCTACACAGACTAAACCAAACCGTTGACAGATTTATATCATAATTCAGTTAAACCTTTGCTAATGTTTCACGACGTAAATTATGATAGCAAAAATCAGTAATATGTGTTAATATTATCAATAAGAATTTTGTCAGTAACATCTAAATGTCATCATTAATGTGTTGCTAATCACCATCAATTTCAAGATGTGTCAGTCCATTATAAGTGACAAAATGTGACTTAGGGTAAATTACTATGCGAAGTCTGATGAGAACAGCTAAACGTATTAACTGTGCAGAAGAAACCAATATATTAATGTGAAGAAACATGTAACAAGCCTCTCAAGGTAACTCTACCAGGTTCAAAATCTATTTTGAGTATTAACCTTTCATTTAAAACTATATTTACATTACCAAAATACTAATTAGCTACCTTGCGCAAGTGATTACATCTTAAAATGCAAATTTTCTACATTGAAAAGTGTAATTCTAACGTGTTCTTCAGAAATAAAAGATTTACGCATATACTCAAACTTAAGGGACTCCAAATGTATGTACACGCCAAAAAAAGGACTTCTAAGTCTCATAGAAAAAATCATCTCTATAATTTAAAGAAGACATTTTCATATTTCTTTGTTGTATATTCAACTTCATAATAATCAAATAATTAGCTCAATTGAACTCATGACGGGTATCATTATTATTGCAAATACTTTTCAGATATCGTGGAGACAATGATACTAATGACAACGACTAGAATGATATCTACATACACAGTAAAGACAACTTGTTATCTAATAAGATCAATAATCAATCTGTTTCATCTGTATAAATATACAAACAATGTGGAATTCGGCTTTCAGATCCATATATAGCACAGCAACATACCATATGCTGGATAAATAAAAACTAAAACTAACAACCAATCAAGCACGAAATTATTGGGACAAAAGATATCACCAGTCCCAGTCTAAGTTAATAAGTGAGTATTAACTATCATAAACAAGGTAAAAGGATTTTATGATAGGTAAATAACAGAGAAATCATAGCAGCAGTAAATCTATGAGACATCGTTTAAATCAAATAAGTGGTCAATGTTCTGAATGGTGTGTCCTTAACATTGATGACCAACCATTGATTCAGGAAATCAAATGCCATTTTCACGTCAGTCATAAACATATATAAGCAACTGAGCAGCATGATACCAGTCATATGCACCTTAGAAAATTACTAAAAAGGAACATTATTGAAAACACATACCTCGTTAATAGCAAGCACTTGTCCATTGCTTTTTTTAACTTTCTTTAGTTTCCTTAGGAAGTACCTACAAATTCATGCAACAAGCTCAAGCTATCAGAAACCAGCCCGTAAATATTACAAAAAAAAACATAATCAGCAAAAAGGGCATAAAGCAAATAATTACCAAAACTTGGATTTGGCACGAACTTCATTCGTAGCCCAAAGCTTCATCCGGAAGATCTTAGGGTTTTCATCGGTTGCCGTAGGCAGAGCTCTTCCAACGACATGGTATTGGTGAAACTGGTAGAAAGACGCTGATCAATTCACTAGCAACAAAATGCTATTTAATCAAAACTTAGATGTACTTCCTAAAAAATTTACCCTGAAGCTACCCATTCTCCCAGCCGCCGCTGCCTTCTGATAATTTGGGATCGAAGAAAGAAGAATGAGTGTTCGGTTTTATACATAAAAACCCTAGAGAAAGGAAATGACTGTTTTATCCTTCTTTTTCCTTGGTAAGAATCACTTGGTCGGGTGGACCGTTCTTGGGCTAAAGTTATGGCCCAGTTCGTATTTGTTTATTTTTATCTTATATATATATATATATATATATATATATATATATATATATATATATATATATATATATATATATATATATGCTCAATCCATATATTGTTATCCTATAAAGAAACCTAATCTTTAATTATTGTTGTAATAAGTCTAAGTTAGTGTGGCGCCTAAGTATGTATATATAAAAATTCAAACTAACAAAATAAATAGGTGTTGCAACTGAGAAATAAAAATACAAACCAACTACACATGATTTCAACGTAAAAATATGACTAAATATCTATGCAAATCATTTTCAGGTTGGGCACGTCAAATTGTGGAGCAAACTTGACTGAGTATGAAAGTTTGATAATTTAATTTCAAAATATGTTCTACCATAATTACCTTCCTTCAAAATTGAATTTCCAACCGATGGTTGAAAAGAATTTAATGGTTTGTGTTTTCTTTCAGTTTGTACGAAATAAAAAGTTTCGAAATGATGCAATTTTTTTTCATATATGAGCTTGCTAATGAATATGTCTATAAAAAATTATTTCAATGCGAATTTTTTTACAAAAGACGGTGGGGATATTAGAGGAGAATTTATAAAAAATAATCTAGATCCCTCTCTAGTGATTAGATTACAATTTTTGACATGTTATACCTTGACCGTTAGGTCTCAATGTATTTGTTTTTAAGATTGAAATCATGGAAGATTTAACATATTAGATGATATCCTCCTCGTTTCAACATCAGACGTAAACACAACATGAGATCAAAATATATTGTATCAAATTTGTGTTTTATTTTCTACTTTAATGGTCACACCATACACATATATACATACGTGTGCGCACTTCAAAGCCAATGGAGACACAAAATAAATATGATATTGATAATATTTCTTAGCTATTAGATCTCTGTAATTTAAACCCTAAATGTAAACATAATGGGATTTAATAGTGAAGGTATGTTGTATCAAATTCTGTGTTTTTTGTCCCAATAGTCGCTCTTTACACACGCACACACATATTTGTGTGTCCAAGCGCGCGTGTGCATACGTCTATATATGTACATGTGCATGCGTGTGTATCTATTTATATGTATGTGTTTGCGTGCGTTCGTGTTGGGTGGGGGTGGGCGTGGATTGTTTGTTCATGGGATGAAGTGGCTACAAACTTGCAGCGACGGTAATAACCTTATGTAGCAACGTGGGCGAAAATTTTCCAATCAACTTCTTATTATTTTTTAAAACTTTTCACGCTTCTCTTTCCCCGTTGAGTTGTAAATTGATGTGAGATTCTTTCCACGAATTCTTTATTACACCCATATTTCCTAAACGCTGTCAAAAGAAGTTTGATGCAACTGCCAAGCCGGAAGAACTGCTCTCAAGACAAGAGTCTAACTAAAATAAAATAAAAAAACTAAGTCCACATGATGCTGCACTGTGGTAATACGAAGATGTGGCAAGATAAAGAGACCGCGTCCATAATAAAAGTCAAGTTATGGAAGGAATGCGATGACAAAACCCAAGTGATACAGAGCTAAGGCCCTAAAGGCAGAATGTAACACCCCTAATTTTAGGTAAAATTATTTAGAATATTTAATTAGCTAATTAAATAGGATAATATAAAGATTAAATATTAAAGGGATTGAGATTTGAATAAATATGGGTTAGCCGTGCCTAGTTAAGTAATGAATTAAATGTGTTTAAAATGAAATAGAAGAGGGAAATTAGATAATAGGCAATATAGGAATAAGCAACATTCTTATACCCTAGACCCTTCATGCCATAACATTTTTCACATTCACAATCTAAAACACTAAACCTAGAGACCAGCCACCATTCTAGAAGAAAAGGGAAGGTAAGTTAAATCAAGGGGAAGAAGCTAACCAACTTAATCCAAGATCAAATCTCAACTTCTTAATAACAAAGCCAAAGGTGAATAATATTTACATATCATATTTTTTTATGTTTCGATTTCTAGAATCAGATCCGAATATTTTTGCAAGTGTATTGTCATGTTTTGAATGATGTTTAGATATATACATGCTTATTGACGAATTATGCTTATTTATATTGATTTTATGACATGTTTTGGATTGGAAAACCTATCAAATAACATCCAAATGCCTTGCAATTTTAGTACATAGTCAAAAAAGATATTTTAGAAATGGGTTGAAGTTTTATAATTTTCTGACTTATTTTGGATTTATTATAAATTTTCCAGTGAAGAAAATGGTTATTTGGTTCAAAATTAATTACGACAATTATATATATGTTTTGGGTCAAAAATTTAAACATGTTAGAAAACATATTAAAAGTGATTTATGTGAATTTTTGTAAAAATTTCCTAAGTGTTTTACTAAGTATATAAAATTATTTAAGATATGGGTCTTAAATATTATATATATTTATAAAAGGAGAAGGGGCATTTTGTAAATAACTAAACTGTTATTTCAGAAATTTCGGTAGTACTTTTTAGAAAAAAATTAGCAATCAATCATGTTTAGACAAATAAGGCAGGTTAGTTGAAAAGAATTGCTTTAAAAGGTTAACAATCAGTTTAAACATGTTTTTTTACATGTTTCACCACTTTTGGCACCTACCTTTCGACTAAGTTCCTCCGCCTCCATCGCCATCGAAACTAATGCACATGGTATCAAAGATTTGGTACATAGTGAACTGGACATAGGCGGGAGGTATGTAGCCAAAGCATGGGGTTCCGAAGGGATCGAAGTTTTGCTTTGTCTTAAATGAAAATGTGTCCGATATGCTTTCGAAAGGAATACTTTTGACTTAGATAGCATTCGTATTGATTAAATGATTTTAAGGAATAGTTCCGAAAGAGGGTGCGCCTTTGTTTTATAAAGAAATTTTTGAAGGGGTTGATACCCCTAGCGGCCACATTTTTTCTTCCGAAGCAGTGCTTTTGAAAGGGTCCCTTGTTTTCAAATTAAAGCCTTTCTCCAAAGCTTTCGAAGAGATAGGTTTCAACGTCATCACTTATTTACTTAAGAAATAGCTTTTCAAATAGTTATTTTCGACTTAATTGTTTTAAGGCCCTTTTTGATATTTTGAAAGTTAAACCCAAAGATTTTGAAAGAAATGGTTTCGAAAGGTAATTCCACATGTTTTGCTTGAATCCAATGCTTTCGAAGGGTTTATTTTTCGTAGTATACTTTAGTGCTTTCGAAAGGCAATAGGAAAAGATTTCAAAGGAGTGATTCCTCAATGTTTTTGAAAGTTTACCTTAGTGTTTAAATGGAAGGATTCCCATCGTTTCTAAAGGCGTATTTAAAGTGCTTAGAGAAGGATGTCTAAGGTTTATAAAGCTTTCGAAGAAGATGTTTCCAAGGCTTTCGAAAGGATTATGGTCAATGGTTTCGAAAGTTATGTTTTGGCCTTTAGGCTTAAGATTATAAAATAAAGTTATTTACTTGTATCGAAAGTGGTACTTTCAAATGGTTTTGAAAAAGATTGTTTAAAGGTTTAAACAAAGGTTTTGAATGTTTTCATCTACAATATTTGAGTAAAGCATATGTCATGACAAAGAGATTTGAGTAAAGCAAATAATATATTTTCTTTGTAATTATGGTTTAAAGGGTTAAATCACTTTGAAAAGATTTCAAAGAAAATTTAATTGGGTAGTTAACCATAAATAAAATGGTTCACATATTAGTATACCAAATGGGATTGGTATAGGGTCGCGCCATATACATTAACTATTAGCCTCTGGCTAATTTAGTCCAAAATTCTAATGTGTAGGGCTTAGTCGCAAGTAAGACTTAAATGATGATTACACACGGAAAGGAATATATATACAAATATAGGTTATTGGTGAGTCCGTAAAACCATTAGAATCATGTGACCTTGAAAGATGAAAGTTAGGGACAGACCATCCAGAAGTTTGTTTAACAGATGTTAGATTATTTGTTATTTTGTTTGATAGGTCCGAGTCAGTCAAAGGTTAGTAGTTAGCAAAATAAAACTACAATTTGTTTGGATAGCTGGTCCATTTATTACCTGTTTAGTCATATATGATATTTGCTATTAATTATATAATCAGTTTGATTAACCATTTTGGTTGCATGATTTTGATTTGAAAAAAGATATGTTTTAAAGGGATATTAGTTAGGGGAAACCCGGTCCGCTAAGCGGCGTGGTCTCACTTAATATCAGTAAACTGAGATGCAATAGTATTATTCACATTTGGTTTTATGTCTGACTCTAAATTTATGTTTTTCCCTTTAAATTCTCGGATGGTCAAAATTAATTTGAGTAGGCCGAGGGTTGAGAATTTTTAGGTTTATTAGGTGGATAAATAAAGCTTCCAGAGATGAGCATGATGTTGAAATATGTGATTTTATTTCATATTCAAGTGCTTCTGGTATTATAATAACATTACAGTATTTGGCACCAGAAGTTGATATATGGATGATTGCAGTATCTGTAGCGCTTAGCTTTGGTCCTATAGATAGAGGATGTTACAACTTGGTATCAAAGCATAGGCTTATGAAAAACTTTAAACTAAAATGATTTTTTAAAACATAATCCTAAGAAATTAGATAAAAGATCGGGGTATGGGATAACGCTATAGTAACGTACTTGTATTTGCTATATACGCTATATCTCCATTCTCCTACCTTTCGTAGGCTATTTTCGGTATCTTATGAAGACTCGAATGTAGATATGGATGTTAGAGGTGGAAGAGTTAACTTTGGAGGGGGAAGCACCACTACAAATTGAAATGTCAGACCAAATACGAGATGGAATCAAGGTCAAGCACAAGCTGCAAATGTGGGTGCTGGAGTTCCACAAGTAGACATGGGAGTAATGTATTAGTTCTTTGTCAATATGATGCAGGCGGGAATTGATGCTGGAGTAGTTGGAGGAAATGCTGGAGGGGGAAACCAAGAAGCTCCGGTAGTAAATAACTATGCTATTCTAAATAGAGATTTTGCTTGGCTGGGAGGAAAGCAGTTTATTGATATTGAAGAAGCAACAAGGTAGAAAATTGGCTACTTCATTACGAGAGGATTTTTGTTGAATTAAGGTCCAACGATGAGCAGAAAAAGGGACCCGCTTCCAGACAACTTCTTGGAGCAGCACTGTTTTGGTGAAACAGTGTGACGGTTGGAGTCAACGAGGAAAATATGACTTGGGCTAAGTTTAGAAGGAGGTTCGAGGAAAGGTTTATGTCAGAAATTGCTAAATCCACTCTACTTAGGAAGTTTGTTGAGTTAGAGTAGGGGGATATGACTGTGCTCGAGTATGCGACGAGGTTTGAGGAGTTGGAGAGATATGGCTATGCTATGATTGATATTGTGATTAAAAGAAATGAGAAGTTCATCAGGGGGTTGAAGCCCAAGCTTGCTAAGGCTATGTTACGACATATTAGGGATCCAAGTGATGTTGTTGTTGAGATGGCCTTAAGGAATGAAGAGACGCAAGCTTTTGTTGAAACAAATAAGGCCAAAGAAGCTCAAGGAGGGCAGAATCAAAAGAGAAAGTTTTTCCATAAGAAAAGAGCTCAAAAGGGTGGAGCTGCTAAGAAGAGAAAGGTAGAAGTAGTATGTTACAAGTGTGACAAGAAAGGGCACTATGCCTATTGAGTGCCAAACATACAAAGGAAAGAAAGCTGCTGAGAAGAAATGGATAAAGTGTTTCAACTGTGATCAGATTGGGCTCTATAAGAGCCAGTGCAAGAAGCTAGCTAAGGATGGGAAAGGCAAAATGTTTGCTTTAGAATCAGCTACCTCGAGACCAACGGTAGATGAGAGGGGAAAAGCTGTGTTGGGAGGTACGCTTTTGATTTATGGTATATCAGTTAGAGTTCTATTTGATACCGGTGCATCGCATTCTTTTATATCTCGTTGTTTAGTAGATAAGCTTAATTTAGAACCCTCATACTTGATTACTTCCTTAAGAATTGCAAATCAGATAGGATGGTATGCGACACATGGATGAAGTGTGACCACCTAGAGTTTAATTTGTTAGGTCATATAATTGTTTGTGGTTTGCATGTGTTTGATTTCGTAGGGTTTGGAATTATGTTGGGTATGGATTGGTTAAACAAATGCAATGCTAGGATATTTTGCCATGATAGAAAAATATCACTTAGACACCTTGACTATAGTGATCAGATTGTATATACTGTAGAAAACCCTAGTTGTGAGGTAGATGCTTTGATGGGTGTTATGGAGATAGAGAATGAGATAAATCAAGTTTTTGTTGTTAGGGAAATCGCAGATGTCCTTGAACCTATGTAGGGTTACTACCGAAACGAGCCGTTGAGTTTCAGATAGATTTGGTACCAGGAGTAGAACCAGTGCGTAGTCCGTCAAGTAGGACGACACCTACTAAGATGAGGGAGTTAAAGGTGCAGTTGGTGGATTTAGAGGACAAAAATTTTATCAGACCAAACAACTCGCCTTGGGGAGCAGCCGTAGTGTTTGCTAAGAAGCCGGACAGATCGTTAAGGTTATGTATCGATTATCGTAAGTTGAATGAGAGGATGATAAAGAATCGATATTTGTTGTCTAAGAATTGATGATTTGTTCGACTAGTTCAGTGGAGAAAAAGTATTTTCCCAGTTGGTTTTAGTGACAGGGTTCCATTAGCTTAGAGTAGCAGTGGATAGTATTCTTTTGAAGGTGTTTAGAACCAGATATGGATCTTATGAATGGTTAGTGATGTCGTTCGGACTAACTAATGCGCTACCATTCTTTATGGATTAGATGAACTGAGTTTTCCGAGAGCATGTGGATAGGTTTGTGTTGGTATTTATAGATGATATTTTGATATACTCCAAGGATAAAAGAAAGCATGAAGTTCATATTGGAGTGATGCTTGAGACGTTGTGGCAGCATCGGTTGAAGGCGAAATTTTCGAAGTGTCAATTTTGAAAGAAGGAAGTGAAGTTTCTTGGTCATGTAGTCTCAAAGAAAGGGCTGTCTGTAGATTCAACTAAGATTGAAGAGGTGAATAATTGGAAGAGACATGAGACATTGACTGAGATAAAGGTTTTTCTTGGATTAACGGGGTATTATTGAAGATTCATTAAGGATGTTTTGTGAATAGCAGCACGGATGACCAAGCTAACGCGAAGGGATGTGAAGTTTGTTTAGACTGATAATTGTGAGGTGACATTCCAGAAGTTGAAACACTTATTGACGAATGCACCTGTGTTAGTTGTTCCAGAAGGGAATCAAGATTTAGTGGTATATACATATGCATGTGGAATAGGGTTGGGAGATGTGTTAATGTAGAGAGGCAAAGTGATTGCTTATGCATCTCGATAGCTTAGACCACATGAGGTTAGGTGCCTGACTGACGATTGGGAATTAGCTGCGGTGATTTTTGCGTTGAAGGTTTGGAGACATTATCTTTTGGGAGAAAGATTCGAGTTATACATGGATCATAAATCATTAAAGTATTTATTCTCTTAGAAGGAGTTGAATATGAAACAGTAGAGGTAGTTAGAGTTTATAGCTGCTTATGACTTTAGTATTGAGTACACTCTAGGGAAAGGCAATAAGGTTGCAGATGCACTCAGCAGAAAATATCAGAATGTAGTGTTGGCAATAATAGCTAAGTGGAATGATTTGGAAACATTAACGACACGTAGAGTACAATGGAGATATAAAGCTAGAGCTAGGAAGGAAAATGTTATGTTGTCATGTTTAGGAGTTCGACCAGTTATGATCGAGAAGATTGCCTCTAAGCAAGGAGAGGATCCGGTATTAACTGAGCGGATCAGAAGGTTAAGGATGTAACAAAGAGCGATGACCTAAAGGATTTTAGTCTTGACTAGAATGGGTGGTTGAGAAAGAAAGGAAGACGGTGTGTTCCGAATGTCATCGACATTAGGAAGGAAGTTTTTGAGGAATGCATTCGTTCGAAGTTCACTATTCATTTGGGAGGAGCTAAGATGTATCAGGATATGAAGAGAAGTTTCTTCTAGGAAGGTATGAAGAGCGATGTTGGCTTATGGGTGAAACAGTGTTTGAACTGCTAACAGGTAAAAGCTGAACATCGGAAACCAAGTGGGTTACTTCGGCCTTTGGATATTTCAGAATGGAAATGGGATTCTATCTCGATGGATTTTATAGATGGGTTGCCAATGTCAAACAGGGAAAATGAAAGTATATGGGTCATAGTAGATAGGTTGACCAAGAGTGCCCATTTAGTTCTAGTTAAGTCAACCAGAACGACACCTGTTTTAGCTAAGTTGTTTATGAAAAATATATTCGGACTTCATGGAATTCCTAGTGGTATAGTAAGCGATAGAGATTCCTTATTCACCAGCCAATTCTGGAAACATTTACAGGAGATCTTAGGTGACGAGCTCAAGATGAGTGCCACTTACCATCCATAGATAGATGGGCAAATGGAAAGATTAAAAACAAAGTCTTAGAAGACTTATTACGAGCTTGTGTACTAGATTTTAGAAGATCATGGGAAGACCATCTACACTTAGTCGAGTTTTTGTATAATAACAGTTATCAGACTAGCGTAGGGATGACACCGTTTAAAGTTTTGTACGGAAAACTATGCAAATCTCCGTTTGTTGGCTAGAGACCAGGGATAGATTGGTTCTTGGTCCGGATTTAGTTAGAGAAGCTGCCGAAAAGATTGAGTTAATAAAAGCAAGAATGAAGGAAGCTCAGTCTAGGCAAAAAATTTATGCAGATAGAAGATGGAATAACTTAAATTCCTCAGTTGGGGATCATGTCTTCGTCAAGGTATTACCGATGAAAGGTATCATAAAATTTTGGAAATCAGGAAAGTTAGCACTGAGGTTTGTTGGACCATTTCCTGTTATTGAGAGGATCGGGAAACTCACGTATAGAGTAGAGTTACCGAACCGTTTAGCAGGAGTCCATGATATTTTTCATATTTCTCATTTGAGAAAGTGTGTTCGAGACTTGGAGACTACCATAGCACCGACTGTGTTAGAGGGATGGGCAGTAGAGCCGAATTTGACTATAGTTAGAAAACCCGTTCGTATAGTCGCATGAGATGAGAAGAGCTAAGGAACAAGACAGTCATATTAGTTAAAGTCTGGTGGAGTGACGATGAGAGAGACTGTACTTGGAAAACTGAGAAAGAATTCAAGATACTTATCCCGACTTATTTTATGGTATGTTTTACCTTTATGATTGATTTGTATGTGTACCTTATCGTAATTTAAAGGAAATTCTTTAAGGAGGCGAGTTTGTAACGCCCCTAATTTTAGATACATTAATCAGGTGATTTAATAAGCTAAATTAAATAGGATAATGTAAAGATTAAATGGTTAAGGGATTGAGATTTGGATAAATAAGGATCAGTCGTGCCTAGTTAAGTAATGAATTAAATAGGTTTAAAATGAAATAGGAGAGGGAAATTAGATAAGGGGCAATATAGGAATAAACTACATTCTTATACCCTAAACCCTTCAAGCCATAACATTTTTCACGTTCATAATCTAAAACACTAAACCTAGAGGCCTGCCACCATTGAAGAAGAAAAAGGGGAAGGTAAGCTAAATCAAGGGGAAGAAGCTAATCAACTTAATCCAAGATCAAACCTCAACTCCTTAACAACAAAGCCAATGGTGAATAATATTTACATCTCATATTTTTTGATATTTCGATTTCTAGAATTAGACCCGAATATTTTTGCAAGTATATTGCCATGTTTTGAATGATGTTTAGATATATATATGCTTATTGATGAATCATGCATATTCATATTGATTTTATGATATGTTTTGGATTGGACAACCTATCAAATGACATCCAAATGCCTTGCAATTTTAGTATATAGTCAAAAAAGATAGTTTAGAGATGGGTTTCAAGTTTTATAATTTTCTGAATTATTTTGGATTTATTATTAATTTTCCAGTGAAGAAAATGGTTATTTGGGTTTAAATTATATATATGTTTTGGGTCAGAAATTTAAATATGTTTAGAAGACATATTAAAAGTGATTTATGTGAATTTTTAAGAATTTTCCTAAGTGTTTTACTAAGTATATAAAAATATTTAATGTATGGGTCTTAAATGTTATATATATTTATAAAAGGAGAAGGGACATTTTGTAAATAATTTAAACTGTTATTTCAGAAATTTCGATAGTAGTTTTAGAATGAAATTAGCAACCAATCATGCTTAGACAAACAAGGCGGTTAGTTGAAAAGAATTGCATTAAAAGGTTAACAATCAGTTTAAACATGCTTCTTGCATGTTTCACCACTTTCGGCACCTAGCTTTCAACTAAGTTCCTCCGCCTCCATCACAATCGAAACCAATGCGCGTGGTATCAAAGACTTGGTACGTAGCCAATTGGACATAGGTGGGAGGTATGTAGTCGAAGCATAGGGTTCCGAAGGGGTCGAAGTTTTCCTTTATCTTAAATGAAAATATGCCTGCTTTGCGTTCGAAAGGAATACTTTCGACTTAGATAGCTTTCGTATTGATTAAATGATTTTAAGGAACGGTTCCAAAAGAGGTCGCGCCTTTGTTTTATAAAGAAGTTTTCGATGAGGTCGATACCACTAGCTACTGTCTTTTTCCTTCCGAAGCAGTGCTTTCGAAAGGGTCCCTTGTTTTCAAATTAAAGCCGTTCTCCAAAGCTTTCGAAGGGATAGGTTTCGACGCCATCACTTCTTTACTTAGGAAATAACTTTCAAAAGAGTTGCTTTCGACTTAATTGTTTTAAGACCCTTTTGATATTTTGAAAGTTAAACCCAAAGGTTTCAAAAGAAATTGTTTCGAAAGATAATTCCACATGTTTCACTTAAACCCAATGCTTTCAAAGAGTTTGTTTTTAGTAGTATACTTTAATGATTTCGAAAGGTAATAAGAAAAGGTTTTGAAAGGGTGATTCCCCAATGTTTTTGAAAGATTTAACTTAGTGTTTAAATGGAAGGATTCATATGGTTTCAAAAGGCATATTTGATGTGGTTTATACAGCTTTCGAAGAAGATGTTTCCAAGGTTTCTGAAAGGACTATGGTCAATGGTTTTGAAAGATATGACTTGGCCTTTAGGCCTAATATTATAAAGTAAAGTAACTTACTTGTATCAAAAGGGGTACTTTCGAATGGTTTCGAAAGAGATTGTTTAAAGGTTTGAATAGAGGTTTCGAATGTTTTCATTAATAATATTTTGAGTAAAGCATATGTCATGGCAAAGAGATTTGAGTAAAGTAAATAGTATATTTCTCTTGTATAAGTATGATTTAAAGGGCTAAATCATTTTAAAAAGATTTTCAAGGAAAATGTTATAGGGTAGTTAACCCTAAGTAAAATGACTTAGATATTAGTATACCAGATGGAACTGGTATAGGGTCACGCCCTATACATTAGCTATTGGCCTCTAGCTAATTTAGTTCAAAATTCAAGTGTGTGGGGATTTGTCACAAATAAGACTTAAATGATGTTTACACACAAAAAGGAATACACACACACACACACACATATTGGTTATTTGTGAGCCCGTAAAACCATTAGGATCAGGTGACCCTGGAAGATGTAAGTTAGGGACAGACTGTCCAGAAGTTTGTCTAACAGATGTTAGATTATTTGTTATTTTGTCTGGTAGGCACGAGTCAGCCATAGGTTAGTAGTTGGCCAAACAAAACAACATTTTGTTCGGGCAGCTAGTCTTTTTATTACCTGTTTAGACATATATGATATTTGCTATTATTTATATAATCAATTTGATTAACCAGTTTGGTTGTAGGATTTTGATTTGCAAAAAGACATGTTTTAAAGGGATATTAGTAAGGGGAAACCCGTTCCGCTAAGCGGCATGGTCTCACTTAATATCAGCCAACCGAGATGTAATAGTATTATTCACATCATGTTTTATGTCTGACTTAAAGTTTATGTTTTTCCCCTTAAACTCTCGGATGCTCAAGACTAATTTGAGTAAGCCATTGGTTAAGGATTTTTAAGTTAGGTGGACAGATTAAACTTCCGGAGACGAGCAGGAGGCTCATGCTGCTATATTTAGGAGTTGTTTTGTTTTGTTCCGCTGTGTTTTATTAAGTCCGTTGTGACTATTTAGTACTATGTACATACAAGGATGCATCTTCGTATGCTGCTCTTGGCGTACTTTGTAATAATTATATTTGATCCGAACCTAGGAAACGAGTAGGATTATCTAACTTGGATATGAAACTATGTTTTGAAATGTAATAATAGAAGTTTTTTTTAAATATGTGATTTTATTTCTTATTCAAGTGCTTTTGATATTAAGGATACCGTTAACATTACCGTATTTGGTCACCGGAAGTTAATACTGTGGATGACTGCAGCATCTGTAGCGCTTAGCTTCAGATCTCCATATAGGTGATTTTACATAGAAACACAACCGCATTCCCCATTAAGTATAGATTCAGTGCTATAATACTGCACTGGATACTGGAAACACCCATAAGGCATGAAGGCTAATCCAAAATCCTAACCTAACAATGTAAAATTGCAGCACATCCTCTTAAGCGTTTATATGCTAATAGGGATGCGCTGCAACCTTGAACTAAGAACTAATGGTGGCGGGTCTACACCGCAATTTGGTATCATGAAGGCAATACGGAGGTGCCACCATCTTGACATGACAGAACTACGCCGCAATCCTACATCGATGTCTAATTAATAAAGAGTGTGCCGCAGTCCTACATCGATATCCAATCAATAAAGATTGCGCCGTATTTCTACAAACTTTGGCCATAAACACAAGGAATGGAATGAGGGTGAGAAACTGATCCATAACATAGGACCGAACCTCACACCATAAAGGCAAAAGAAGAAGTCCCAACTTCATCCCCAAGATAAATATGGCTCAAAATCAAAAGCGAGGGGGCGGTCCTCCGATGATCGAAAGCAGCACAGAACTAGTCCACAAAGTAATCACCCTTCAATACAACGGTTCATTCTCTTTTGCTAGACCATGTAGCACAACTCCAACTATTTCTAACACCGAGCTATGCTAACCGCAAGTGAGACCATGCAGTACATCTTCAGAAGCAGGGGCGCGACACAAATATTACACAATGCAGTAGCCTTGGGCATAGTAAAGGCACAATTGCTAGTAGAATGAAAACAATGTACAAAGGCGCTAACAATGATGTATCTCTTCTTGAGCTAAAGAGCAGCTCTGTATGACAGCTTCGTCTATATGCTTGTGCAGTCCATAAGCTTATCGCTTTGCAGGAATCAAGAATGCACAATCATTCAATTTTGGATTTCTCGCCTCAATTTAAAGCGTTCCCGCTTCAATTTCAAAGTTTTCGGCCAGAGATCACTATTTCAAACACTCAAATCACGATCTCCCATCGAAATCCACATCAACAATCCATGCAAAGAAAAGGCAAGATGGATATTCGACATGTGGTGCAGTCCAATGACTGAAATAAAGGAAGCGGAAAAAAGATGTTGGCAATCCACATCAACCCCTGTGTACTATAAATAGGAAAGGCATTGTAGCAAGAAATGATCTTTTTGCTTTACTCTTTTGGGGTACGTAAAGGAAAATTCTATACTCTCTATCATTATTTTTTGTACTAAGAATATAAAGGAAAGAAAGTTATTTTACCCGTGAATGTAGGATTCCTTAACATCTAAACCACGTAAATTCTCTATGTCCTTTTATTTTTCAATACATTACTTTACAGTTTTTCATTCCATCGGCTCTATTATCAATATAACAAATTGATTTTATGTACTTCACATTTATTCCCTAATAATATCATACACATTAAAGTGATGTATTAATTCCTCATTAAGGCAAAATTAAAACCGCTTAATTTTTTTGATTCATAATCATGGAAGCATCCAACTCCGTGATTCATAAAAATACTTGATTTTTTGTGAGATGAAAAATCTCACTAATATTTTTGATGCTAGAAGGAGGGCGGAATCTTCCTCTTTAGCAAAAATTCCATATGGTTTATTCGCATATCATAATGATATTACGAATCCCATAGATTCTACCATGCTCCCTCCCTAAGAGCAACTCCATCTTACCGCAAAAATCCCTAACAAGACATTCTTCCCTTCCATAAACCAATCTAAGGTGGACATATCTACAAAGCCTACCCCAGACCTTGTCTTGGTCGCACTTCAGGCTTCACTAAACAAATGAAATAACACACAGAGAAGCTAGAGAAATCTATGGCCCAACATATTGCTAGGCCAATTTTCCCACAACCACCCGCAGCTCATTGCCATCATTCACCAACTACACCGAATATGCAATAACTAAATGGTAATGAAACTCTTAGAAATGAGAATGGTGAAGCTGGCCTGAAAAACGACACCAAGCTTAAGAGCAAGGTCCTGATCAATCCCAATATCAAGTGAAAACCTAAAAAATATAAACGTGTTACTTCAAAAAAGCAAGTCCAAAACTGCCCCCGATGATGATGTTCTTTACATGGGAGATTTATCTTAAAGAAGAAGAGATCCATCAGTTAAAAGGTCATGTAGGATAACTGGCAAAGCTTTACCAACAAAACACCGAAGAAAAGGTAAGGGAAGAAAGTTCTTTCCCGTTCAGTAAAACACCATAGAGGCATATTTTCCAAACAACTTTAAAGCCCCACCGATTGAAAAATTTGATGGAACCATGAACCCAGATGATTACATTTGCCCCTTCAAATATTATATGGACATTGTGAAAGTGGATAGGATGGCTCGATGCAAGCTCTTCCCAGTTTACCTAGCCGGTGTGGCCTCCAAATGGATTAATATATACGAACCAAGGGAGGTTCATTCTTGGCGCAACTGTCAACAGATTACTTGAGACAATTTAACTCGGCGAGAAAAGCCTCCCTGGATGTAAACACCACGTATGTGTCAAGCAGGGTGAGAGTGCAAGCCCGTGAAACTTCATAAATTGCTTCAAATCTAAGGCACTCCAGATCAAAGTAACTAGAGAAGAAGCAATATTAATGGCAGCCCACGCAGGATCAGAAGAGATACTGCCATGTGGAACAAAAGCAGTAGAAAGCCTTGTTATAACATGAAGGCTTTTTATGAGAGGGCCATCGACTATATTAGCATGGAAAAGACCGGATCTACAGCACCATCTCAAAGAACTTCTAAGTATGACAATACAAGGAGGTGGAAGGGTATCATCCACCGACGAAATGACAAAAGGAGCTCTTCACGGCAAAACCCTTCTCATCCATACTCCTAGGAAGATATATGTAATGATTAGGACCGAGCTTGCTTATAATGTACCAAACAAAAGGAAAAAGGCAAAGCAGAATCGAGGCAGAGCATACTACCATTTCCATAGAGCAAACAGCCACCACAGCGATAACTGTAGGCACTGAAAAATGAGCTAGAAAAGATGATTCAAAAGGGTTAACTATAAAGCTTTTCGAAAGTAAACAACAAAGAAAGGACAGGGAACCTCACCCTAGATCCAAATGAAAACCAAGCAAGAAACCCATCCAACCTCATAGCCTCAATCCATGGAGAACCGCACTTTGCTGGGAAGAGCAAGAAGGCTCGTAAATGGTATGTGTAGGAAGCAAAATTAGGAAAAATAAGCCTGTTCAATATAAGATATAAACCTACACAGGACATAATCTTCACCGTAGCTGATGTCGTTGGAGTTGTCTTCCCACATTAGGATCCGCTTATTATTACAGTGCATATCTCAAACTGCACCATGAAGAAGGTCTTCGTGGATTCTAGCAATTGTGCTATTGTCATTTTTAAAGTTGCATACAACCAGAGGAAGCTTCCGATAGAAGTATGAAAGCCCAGCCTTGAAACAATCTATAGGTTCAACAACGTCGTAACTACTCCCATCAGGCCAGCACAATCATTTGTCACTGCCAGAACTGCACCCCTTCTAAAATATTTCTGTGCAAGTTTCCTAGTCATCGATCAACCATCACTATATAACTCACTTTTATGAAGACTTACACTGGTTGATTTGGGGGTAGTTATCTCTTAGAAGGATTTTCTTATGAAATTTCACACCACTTCTGTAACGACCCGTAGATTTTAATAGTCTTAAATGGTTTTATTTAACGTAATTAATTGAAATTTTTGGAGAAATTTTATATAATAATATTTTGAAATAAAAATTTAATATTTGGATTACGTCCAATTAAACACAGCAGATTTTAAATTTTCAATTTATTTTATCAAAGTTTATTCCATTGTGAAATTCTATTTAATTCAAGCTAGCTAATAAATTGCTTTGATAAATATTGCAGAATCAATTTCTTTAATAAATATTGCAGAATCAATGCACAGATGTTATCAATTTCATTTTATGGTGGTATGTTCCTTTACGTTTCCTACCGGTTAAACTATAAATAATTTGCTTTGATGGGTCAGCTAAATCAAAGCAACGTGACCGTTGCTATTTTTTTTATTAATTGCTACAATTATTTTCACCAAATCAAGGGTTGACCGTTATTTGGCTTTCAAACTATAAATAATTACTTCATATTTATTTTCAGTACGTTTCACAAAATTTACTCTGTCCGTTCTTTTCTATTAAATATATACTTGCAGGTGTAATCAATCCATCGTTTCAATTTATTATATGGTCCGTTACTCTGCCTTTTCAGATTTGAACGTGCAACTGGTGGCATTAAAAGTTGCTTTAATTATCCACTGAATTATCGTGACCATCCCACTACTCTATATTTATTCCTGTACGTTTTATCTTCGCTTAAATTTCTCTATCCATTCCTTTTTCCATTTTAATATCCTTGCTTTTCCATACTCACGTGCTTTCCAAATCAAGCAATAAATTGTTTAAATATCCACCTTATCAACTTGACCGTTGTTATTGCATCACACCAGTATATAATTCAAATCTATCATTATTCTACCGTTTCTTCTTTAATAAATTATATGTAACAGTATATCATAAACGGACAGCTCATTCTCCACCCATTCATTTCTCTATTCAATTAATAATGGAATATAAAGTTATATATTTGGTATACAATTCAAACAACCGTTACCATTCATACCTCCTAAATTCTAGTGATTGACCCTTCTATTTCCATGGTTCCAATTTTAGTTGCTGGATTACTCATTCCTACCGTTCAACTATATTAAATATTTATAACGTGTAGTCTCTGAGCCTATTTAGCTTCATTTTTTCTTCCTCTCTGTTGCTTCTTGAAAAAAAAAAGAGATTTTTCCCATTACAATGCTAAAACACATATGATGGAAAAATGAAAAAGGACCGGTTCTCCTTCCTATAGCTTCGTCAAGCCTCCGCCACCACAGCTCGAACCACTTGTCAAGAGCCACAACCCACTCCATGCCTCCTCCCCTCGTCATCCATATTTTATAAATGGTATGCATATCATATTGCAATATATGTTTCGTTTTTAAATGTTTACATATAGCATGAATATGTACTAGTACTATATACAGTCTATTTTGTTTAATGGATATGTTATACAAGCTGTGTGTTCTTTTGTCTAATGGATTTTGAAACTTATAATAAATATTATTGCATTAGTTGTTGTTTTCAACTTCCTGCAACACTTTGTTTTTTAGTATAAATTTTAGCTTGATGCGATTTTCTTTTCATCTATATTATTGTATTCTGTTATCCAATATATACAATTTATCTAGTTATATATATTATACTATAAGGTGTATATATATAAGTTTTCATAACCCTTTATAATATGTAGCTATGTATATAAGATTGGACCTGTTATATATGAAAGCATTGGTTATAGCAATTAAAAATATACAAAGGAATTTATGGTGATATTTACTTATGAATAGAACAAGATACGTACCACCATCTGTATCTTCGTCTCTCTCCCCATGTTTTTTATTATATATATATTTTTTCTTTCTTTCTTTTTTTCTCTTTTCACTTCTTTCATTTTATAGCTTTTAAATAAATTGACAAACGCTTTGGAAGTATTTAAACGCAGTACACGACAAATTTAATAAGCAGTGGTGTTTTACGTCATTTATAGCCAAAAAAAATTGATAAGTTCATTCATTTCTAAACTAAAAATAATAAATATCTGAAAATAATAAATATATGATGCGAGGAATTTGAATTTTCATACGCCGTGCCATGAGCTGATCTTAAATTTAAAAGAGGTATGATATATCAGTCGCTTACAAATAAGACGAAGATAACGTCCTAAATTAACTTTTAGCAAATTGAACGTTACTGTCATTATTAAGAAACCAACGTATTGTGTCGTTTGATTATTTGGGTACTAATAATACGTTCCTTTATTCATTCCATCAATTCATTTCACACTACGTTATTTTAAATAAATTGCCACTCTTCTACTGAAATTTATCCAAAAATTTAATAAGAATGATCCGACGGTGTATTAGCCTTCAGGACTAATCCCTGAATTCCAAACGTTGGATCCACTTTGCGTTTTTTTTCTCTTTTTCCATAAAACATATATAAAGTATAAAGTTTATATTTGTTTTCTGATGTTAGTTGAAATGTAAATATTGATTTTTAAATAGTATATCTATATATATAAGCTACTTTTGTTGTTCGTATATAAATGGTATTGTATGTGCATTTTTATGAAATAGCGCCCAATGTATATTATTTTATAAAAGAATTCATTTGTTATGTCAACTAAATATATGTTACATTTGGTTTATATAAATATATTATAACTGATGTTGACTTCTTTCATTATACTCTTTCTTACAGCTAAAATATGTCAGTATTGTAACCTAACACATGATTAATATTAGTCAGTTTATATAAGTATTTATTTCAAATTTCATATTGTATATATGCTTGATTCTAATTTATGTGTTTTAAATAAAAAAACAATGGTTTTGGAAAATAAAAATACATATATATTTAATTTAATTTAATATGTGTTGATTTTAGAATATGACTTTATATATATAGTTATATATAGTTATATATATATGAGTCAACTCATACCATTATCTTCGCCGATCCCATTCTGACTTGTTCCATCAATTCTTGTTACCAGCTTTGATTGTTGAATTCGTGCCGATTTTGCTTTGCTTCGATTCATAATTCAAATTTCAGTGTCTGTAGCAGTACGCATATTCATGTCATCTTCTGTATTTTCTAGGCTCGAGTGGTGAGTAATCACTCACGATTAACATTCTTTTATTCATTAAATTTGATTTCAATTGAAACGACAATTGAAATATGCTGCTGTAGTTATTTAAATTTTTTATATATGCTATTATCTGTAACTGTTCACCTGGGGGATATGACACCATATCCCGTTGTTTATATTATATTGTTATTGATGATATATACCTGTTATTTTATTGTATTTTCTGTTATCACTCTGCAAGTTTCCTGTAGTTTAGAAATCACTATGTGTCGAAATGATACATACCCGAACAGACTTTAGAATAGGAGAAAATCATTATGGGTTGAAATGATAAACCCAAGCGATTTCCATTTAATTGAATTTGGGATTACGGGTTGAAATGATATCCACCCGTATATATTTAGTATACGGATTGAAGTGATAAATATCCGTAGCACTTGACTATATGATAGGAAATATATACAGACACCGTTGGTCCATATAAATATTTTGAAAATAATTTCTATAATTTTGGAAATAAATATATGGTTTAATAAATTTGATTCTTAAGATATTACATAAATGAAAATTGTATATATAGATTTAGTAGTAATATTTGATTTAAATTAGATGGATTTAATACATATAATATGGTTAAGTATTTACGTAAATCTATATTTCAAATAGATTCTCTTGTAATAAATTGAATAATTAAGATTGGAAGATAAATTTGGGTTTATAAAAATGGTATTTAAATAAGGATTTATTTAATTAAATTGATTTGAAATTTTGGAATGGGAAATTTAAAGGGTATGATTTTATACCTAGATTTTTGATTTAAGTGATTTAATGAATATTTCACGTTTAAATAAATTAAAGAAAATATTGAGTATAATGTAATTTAAGGTTACTTAAATGATATTGAATCTAATAAGGGAGTATTTCAAGACTAAATAATAATGAGGTTAAACCGAGATCTATATGAAACTGTTATATAGAACATTTAAATATTAAAGCCTTGAACTATATTGGAATTTAAATGGTCTATGTTGAGATTCGGATCTGTATTTGAAATCAACATAGTTGAATTTGTTATTTAGCAACTAAATTGAATTGAAATGAAAATTTAGGCTGAACTAAATTCGAATTTATTATTTAGAAAACTTAATTGAATGAAAATTTAGATGAAACGCTGAATATTTAAAGTTTTGAAATTTATGGAAATATAAAAGGGTATTTGTGATTATAAATCCGAATTTGAGATCGATAAAATTTAAGTGGTTATTTTAGAAATTGAGTTGAATTTAAATTGATAAATTGAGATTGAATTTAATGTGAATGGGAAGGTCGGGTTGATGTTGGAACGTTTTGTTAAGTTGAGGAAATTGAAAATACTTTACTGTATAAATTATTTAATATATATAAATACTATTTTGGGAAATATAGAGATATTTGAAGTGAAAATGAGATTTTGTTTTGAAGTATAAATTAAGCTGAAATGACCACGGTGTTAGAGTATATATTTCTACCTTGTAGAAAGTTCCATGGACCCTTAGAGGATGGTTATCCCAAACATCCTTTAAGTTATTTGTATTTCAGTTGATATTTCACTTGAGTTGGATTTATTGATATAAGAATGTTAATCCTGACTCGAGTATTTTGTGTTTTGCTTTACGCTCGGGTCAGACTGAGTGATACAACATTTGAGACTCACCTTTGGAGTTTGGAGCTTCATTTGGAAATCCAACTGTCGATTCAGATTCCAGCCTTTCCCGTTGATTGGTTCAGAGAAGTCATCTGTTGCATTGGAGACTTCACTGCATTTGAACTATTCGGTTGTATTTTTCTAACTCTGATGTATATAGAGCTTCATGAACTACTATTCTTTATATATTCCGCTGCATTATATTACTTTGTGATCTGTGATTGATTTATTTACTTTATATTTTAAGTTTTGCCAAATTTTAATTAATAATTCGGTATTTTGAATTATTCAAGTCGGATATGTATGGTTTTATTGTCAATTTGAATGGTCCAAAATAGCGGGTCGTTACAGTTGTTATCAGAGCTTTGGCTCTAGGCAAAACTTAGCATATATGGTAAATTTATTTACAGTAACACTTTCGCTCGAGTTGAATCTCTTCCTTTTGACTCGATTTCCTTTGAATTTTGGAATGTCCCTCGGTTCCGAAATTCATTCTGTCTCTCCCTATTTATAGTCATTTGATTCCGGAGTATCCCATAACTCCACTGAATGATTTGTAAAGGGGGTGAAAACTCCTTTTCAATTGGCATTGACTCACCGAAGATTTCTATACCCTCGGTTTACGATGCTATATATCTTGTTATGCCGAATTTTATATCTCTGGCGATCGAATGTCGAATTGCCTCAGAATTCTACACCGATCTAATTTTGGAATCACGGTTGACCGGTAAAGGTCGCCCGCGATTTATAGAAGTATATCCATCTTCTATTTTGTAATTTAATTATCTCATCTTCGATCGAGTCTATCTTCGAATCAGGATTCTATTGATTGGAGTTCCTCTAAATTAAATCACTACCTTTGTTTTGAAACCCATTCTTGAATCATCCTTTGAAAATCGAGTTTTGTTTGTATTTTTGAAATTGTTTATACCAAAATTTTATTTTGATAACTATGATTTTTTATATATATAAAAGTGAAAATGTTTTCGATAAGGATTATATACCTATATATATAAAGCAAATAAGAAATGTTATTCTATATAAAAGGGTTTTGAAAGGATTTGAAATTTTGAAAAATTATAACAAATTGATTTATATAAAAATGATTTATAACTGTAGAGTTAAATTTGAAATTCGAGAATTGAATTCCGGTATTTTTTCGGATAAGAAATGTTTCAAATGAGTTCAAATGAATTCCAATAATTTTGAACAAATTTAAAAGAAGTTTTCATGAAAATAGAAGTCCAGAACTCACTTATGTCGCTGGAAAATAATTTCGGTGATGAGTGCACGCATCATCGACATTGATTTTCGAGTTTCAGAGTAGGGGAGAGGCCTCTTTAATAGCTTCGCTATGCGAGCGATTTTGTAAAACCGTTTTGATTTCAAATTCCGAAGTGTAATTTGATATTTTCGAATGATATATGTATATGTTTGAAACAATTTAAAATGAGACTGGTGATTAGTCCTCGAGTTTCGGATTTAATAATTGATTTATTGATTTATTGTTGATTTTCAACTCTTGAATTGAAAATTTGATTTCCCTAACTATTTTGAATGTTCGAACACTTCCAAATCGAGACTAAATTTTCAAAGCTAAGAAATTTCGAAGAGTATAAAATGTTTGATAAAGAATATAAATTTGGTTTTGAAATGTTTTGAAAAAAAAACGCTGAATAATGGTTTTCAGAAAGGTAAATTGGATATATCACATAGAAATAGATAGTTTAAAAGTTTAAAAAAAAGGATAATTATAAATTTGGAAACCATTTTGAGTATAATTGATTTAGGGAAAATATTTGGTTTTGAAATTAAATTGGAATTAAAAACCAGTACTTATATGGTATTTTTGGAAATGAATTTGTTTGACTTGAATTATTTTAATTTGGAAAATGGGATAATTTTCTAAACCTATTATTTTGGGAACTTTGAAATTTAGATATTTAATTTGGAAGAAAATTTGGTGAAATCATACATGATTTTGAAACTAAATTGATATTGAAATGATTTGAAACTTGATTTGGGAGTGGTCGAACTTATATAAAATGGATTGTATAAGTATGAAGTTGATTTGAAATCTATTGATTTGAAAGGTACTCAATTTGGAAAGAGATTTTATATAATCGAAGTCTATATAAGTATGATTTGATCTACTATTGATTTTGGAAAGTATTCGATTTGGGAAAAATGGAATCCTATATATATGGACTTTATATAAGTACGATATTTGAAAGTGATTTGAAAAGGGTACTATATGATATATATTTTCGAAGTAAAGATATGGAAAGTGCCTTCTGCTTGATATCCGCTTTGTGGCCACAATGTGGATTCATTCTATCGATATTATTCTCTCTGATTTTTGGTTTTCCGGATGTAATACTCGAGTGTTCCCGCCATGGCGTAACCCATGGTTTTTTTTTCTCTCGCGACTGCATAGCGCAATTGCCTGGCTGAGTCTGACCTAGGGGTATGGATTGTTTCCTGGGGGATCCAGGCGTAACCATTGTGTATCCTGCAATCTGTGTAGGTCGCGAATAGTAGCGAAACTGCCTGGCTGAGACAGCCTAGGGGTACGGATTGTTTCCTGGGGGACCCAGGCGTAACCATTGTGCATCCTGCACTCTACTAGTGATCATGGCGTAACTCGCAGGGCTGAGAAAGCTTACGGATACGGATTGTTTCTTGGGGGATCCAGCCGTAACCATTGTGTATCTGCGAACCATGGTCGGACAAAGGTTTTGGTTTGGTTGTTTTGTTTGGATTGTACTTTCCATATCTGTTTTAAAGGTTTTTCAAGTATTTTCACTGGGTGTTGAAACAAGTCTACTAAGTACTTGAGGAATTCTAGCTTTGCGCCTGATCAACGCATGGCCAGAATTTGCAAGAACGAGGATAAACTTGTTGAAACATCAAGTTATAAAAGTATTTTCCAAAGGAAAATCTATTTTGATATAATAGTATTTTACTATAAAAGTATTATTATAAAGGTATTTATTATAAAAGTATTTTCCCAATAAAGAAATTTTGAATTAATTTTTGAAATTTAAATTCTTATGGTTCTAGATTAATTATTCGTGCCCGATACCATTCCTTGCATCTACCTTGATTCTGTTTTCCAAATGTACCTTCCTTCCTTGTTGGATATATCCTTTAAAATATTGTTTAATTATATACTACATGGTTTAATAGAAATTTTAGTGTTATAAATATTTTAGAAGTTATTTATCTAAAATAAAACATATTTAAAAATAAAAGATTTGTGATCTAATAATAATATTTGGAAGATATCTTGAAACAAAATAAAAATTTATGAATTTTGGATTTAATATTTCAATAGCTTCTTGTAAATATAAGCAATAATGTAAATAATTGTTTTCAAAGGAGTTTGAAAAGTATTAAAGTATTAAAGAAAATTAAATTTCAAATGAAGTTATCAAATAAATATTTCAAATAAAATTTATATAGTTTTAAATTAATTGCTTACCTTGTCTTTCAATCTATGTTATTTCTGGTTGTTCTATTCTCCTACCTCCTACCTTTTCGGGATGAAAAGTTTTGAGTGAGGGAGAGTGTAACGACCCGTAGATTTTAATAGTTTTAAATGGTTTTATTTGACGTAATTAATTGAAACTTTTGAGAAATTTTATATAATAATATTTTGAAATAAAAATTTAGTATTTGGATTACGTCCAATTAAACATAGCAGATTTTAAATTTTAAATTTATTTTATCAAAGTTTATTCCATTGTGAAATTCTATTTAATTCAAGCTAGCTAATAAATTGCTTTAATAAATATTGCATAATCAATTTCTTTAATAAATATTGCAGAATCAACGCACATATGTTATCAATTTCCTTTTATGGTGGTACGTTCCTTTACGTTTCCTACCGGTTAAATTATAAATAATTTACTTTGATGGGTCAGCTAAATCAAAGCAACGTGACCGTTGCTATTTATTTCTTTTATTAATTGCTACAATTATTTTCACCAAATCAAGGGTTGACCGTTACTTGGCTTTTAAATTTTGGACTCTGCATTCAAAATGAAACGTATAATATAATAACTACTTCATATTTATTTTCAGTACGTTTCACAAAATTTTCTCTATCCGTTCTTTTCTATTAAACATATACTTGCAGCTATTATCAATCCATCATTTCAATTTATTACATGGTCCGTTACTCTGCCTTTTCAGATTTGAACGTGCAGCTGGTGGCATTAAAAGTTGCTTTAATTATCCACTGAATTATCGTGACCATCCCACTACTCTATATTTATTCATGTACGTTTTTTCTTCGCTTAAATTTCTCTGTCCATTCCTTTTTCCATTTTAATATCCTTGTCTTTCCATACTCACGTGCTTTCCAAATCAAGCAATAAATTGTTTAAATATCCATCTTATCAACTTGACCGTTGTTATTGCATCACACCAGTATATAATTCAGATATACCATTATTCTACTGTTTCTTCTTTAATAAATTATATGTAACAGTATATCATAAATGGACAGCTCATCTCCACCCATTCATTTCTCCTATTCAATTAATAATGGAATATAAAGTTATATATTTGCTATACAGTTCAAACAACCGTTACCATTCATACCTCCTAAATTCTAGTGATTGACCCCTCTATTTCCATGGTTCCAATTTTAGTTGCTGGATTACTCATTCCTACCGTTCAACTATATTAAATATTTATATCGTGTAGTCTCTGAGCCTATTTAGCTTCATTTTTTCTTCCTCTCTGTTGCTTCTTGAAAAAAAAAGAGATTTTTGCCATTACAATGCTAAAACACATATGATGGAAAAATGAAAAAGGACCGGTTCTCCTTCCTATAGCTTCGTCAAGCCTCCGCCACCACAGCTCGAACCACCTGTCAAGAGCCATAACCCACTCCATGCCTCCTCCCCTCATCATCCATATTTTATAAACGGTATGCGTATCATATTGCAATATATGTTTCGTTTTTAAATGTTTACATATAGCATGAATATGTACTAGTACTATATATAGTCTATTTTGTTTAATGGATATGTTATACAAGCTGTGTTTTCTTTTGTCTAATGGATTTCGAAACTTATAATAAATATTATTGCATTCTATTATCTAATATATACATTTTATCTAGTTATATATATTATACTATAAGGTGTGTATATATATATATAAGTCTTCATAACCCTTTATAATATGTAGCTATGTATATAAGATTGGACCTGTTATATATGAAAGCATTGGTTATAACAATTAAAAATATGCAAAGGAATTTATGGTGATATTTACTTATGAATAGAACAAGATACGTACCACCATCTGTATCTTCGTCTCTCTCCCCATGTTTTTTATTATATATATATATATATATATATATTCTTTCTTTCTCTTTTTCTCTTTTCACTCCTCTCATTTTATAGCTTTTAAATAAAATGACAAACGCTTTGGAATTATTTAAACACAGTACACGACAAATTTAATAAGCAATGGTGTTTTACGTCATTTATAGCAAAAAAAAATGATACGTTCATACATTTCTAAACTGAAAATAATAAATATATGATGCGATGGAATTTGAATTTTTATACGCCATGCCATGAGCTGATCTTAAATTTAAAATAGGTATGATATATCAATCTCTTACAAATAAGACGAAGATAACGTCCTAAATTAACTTTTAGCAAATTGAACGTTACTGTCGTTATTAAGAAACCAACGTATTGTGTCATTTGATTATTTGGGTCCTAATAGTACGTTGCTTTATTCATTCCATCAATTCATTTCACACCACGTTATTTTAAATAAATTGCCACTTTTCTACTGAAATTTATCCAAAAATTTAATAAAAATGATCCGACGGTGTATTAGCCTTCAGGACTAATCCCTGAATTCCAAACGTTGGATCCACTTTGCATTCTGTTTTTTTCTTCTCTTTTTCCATAAAACATATATAAAGTATAAAGTTTATATTTGTTTTCTGATGTTAGTTGAAATATCAATATTGATTTTTAAATAGTATATCTATATATATAAGCTACTTTTGTTGTTCGTATATAAATGGTATTGTATGTGCATTTTTATGAAATAACGCCCAATGTATATTATTTTATAAAAGAATTCATTTGTTATGTCAACTAAATATATGTTACATTTGGTTTATATAAATATATTATAGCTGATGTTGACTTCTTTCATTATACTCTTTCTTACAGCTAAAATATGTCAGTATTGTAACCTAGCACATGATTAATATTAGTCTGTTTATATAAGTATTTATTTCAAATTTCATATTTCATATTGTATATATGCTTGATTCTAATTTATGTGTTTTAAATAAAAAAAACAATGATTTTGTAAAATATAAATACATATATATTTAATTTAATTTAATTTAATATGTGTTGAATTTAGAATATGACTTTATATATATAGTTATATATATATGAGTCCACTCATACCATTATCTTCGCCGATCCCGTTCTGACTTGTTCCATCAATTCTTGTTATCAGCTTTGATCGTTGAATTCGTGCCGATTTTGCTTTGCTTCGATTCATAATTCAAATTTCAGTGTCTGTAGGAGTATGCATATTCGTGTCATCTTCTGTATTCTATAGGCTCGAGAGGTGAGCAATCACTCAGATTAACATTCTTTTATTCATTAAATTTGATTTCAATTGAAACGACAATTGAAATATGCTGCTGTAGTTATTTAAATTTGTTATATATGCTATTATCTGTAACTGTTCACCTGCGGGATATGACACCATATCCTGTTGTTTATATTATATTGTCATTGATGATATATACCGGTTATTTTATTGTATTTTCTACTATCACTCTGCAAGTTCCCTGTAGTTTAGAAATCACTATGGGTCGAAATGATACATACCCGAACAGACTTTAGAATAGGAGAAAATCATTATGGGTTGAAATGATAAACCCAAGCGATTTTCATTTAATTAAATTTGGGATTACGGTTGAAGTGATATCCACCCGTATATATTTAATATACGGATTGATATGATAAATATCCGTAGCACTTGACTATATGATAGGAAATATATACAGATACCGTTGGTCCATATAAATATTTTGAAAATAATTTCTATAATTTTGGAAAGAAATATATGGTTTAATAAATTTGATTCTTAAGATATTACATAAATGAAAATTGTATATATAGATTTAGTAGTAATATTTGATTTAAATTAGATGGATTTAATACATATAATATGGTTAAGTATTTATGTAAATCTATATTTCAAATAGATTCTCTTGTAATAAATTGAATAATTAAGATTGGAAGATAAATTTGGGTTTATAAAAATGGTATTTAAATAAGGATTTATTTAATTAAATTGATTTGAAATTTTTGAATGGGAAATTTAAAGGGTATGATTTTATAACTGGATTTTTGATTTAAGTGATTTAATGAATATTTCACGTTTAAATAAATTAAAGAAAATATTGAGTAAAATGTAATTTAAGGTTACTTAAATGATATTGAATCTAATAAGGGAGTATTTCAAGACTAAATAATAATGAGGTTAAATCGAGATCTATATGAAACTGTTATATAGAACATTTAAATATTAAAACCTTGAACTATATTGGAATTTAAATGGTTTATGTTGAGATTCGGATCTGTATTTGAAATCAACGTAGTTGAATTTGTTATTTAGCAACTAAATTGAATTGAAATGAAAATTTAGGCTGAACTAAATTTGAATTTATTATCTAGAAAACTAAATTGAATGAAAATTTAGATGAAACGCTGAATACTTAAAGTTTTGAAATATATGGAAATATAAAGGGGTATTTGTGATTATAAATCCGAATTTGAGATCGATAAAATTTAAGAGGTTATTTTAGAAATTGAGTTGAATTTAAATTGATAAATTGAGATTGAATTTAATTTGAATGGGAAGGTCAGGTTGATGTTGGAACGTTTTGTTAAGTTGAGGAAATTGAAAATACTTTACTGTATAAATTATTTAATATATATAAATACTATTTTGGGAAATATAGAGATATTTGAAGTGAAAATGAGATTTGGTTTTGAAGTATAACTTAAGCTGAAATGACCACGGTGTTATAGTATATATTTCTACGTTGTAGAAAGTTCCATGGACCCTTAGAGGATGATTATCCCAAACATCCTTTAAGTTATTTGTATTTCAGTTGATATTTCACTTGAGTTGGATTTATTGATATAAGAATGTTAATCCTGACTCGAGTATTTTGTGTTTTGCTTTACGCTCGGGTCAGACTGAGTGATACAACATTTGAGACTTACCTTTGGAGTTTGGAGCTTCATTTGGAAATCCAACTATCGATTCAGATTCCAGCCTTTCCAGTTGATTGGTTCAGAGAAGTCATCTGTTGCATTGGAGACTTCACTGCATTTGAACTATTCGGTTGTATTTTTCTAACTCTGATGTATATAGTAGCTTCATGAACTACTATTCTTTATCTATTCCACTGCATTATATTACTTTGTGATCTGTGATTGATTTATTTACTGTATATTTTAAGTTTTGCCAAATTTTAATTAACAATTCGGTATTTTGAATTATTCAAGTCGGATATGTATGGTTTTATTGTCGATTTGAATAGTCCAAAATAGCGGGTCGTTGCAGTTGGTATCAGAGCTTTGGCTCTAGGCAAAACTTAGCATATATGGTAAATTTATTTACAGTATCACTTTCGCTCGAGTTGAATCTCTTCCTTTTGACTCGATTTCCTTTGAATTTTGGAATGTCTCTCGGTTTCGAAATTCATTCTGTCTCTCCCTATTTATATTCATTTGATTCTGGAGTATCCCATAACTCCACTGAATGATTTGTAAAGGGGGTGAAAACTCCTTTTCAATTGGCATTGACTCACCGAAGATTTCTATACCCTCGGTTTACGATGCTACTATATCTTGTTATGCCGAATTCTATATCTCTGGCGATCGAATGTCGAATTGCCTTAGAATTCTACACCGATCTAATTTTGGAATCACGGTTGACCGGTAAAGGTCGCCCGCGATTTATAGAAGTATATCCATATTCTATTTTGTAATTTAAATATCTCATCTTCGATCGAGTCTATCTTCGAATCAGGATTCTATTGATTGGAGTTCCTCTAAATTAAATCGCTATCTTTGTTTTGAAACCCATTCTTGAATCATCCTTTGAAAATCGAGTTTTGTTTGTATTTTTGAAATTGTTTATACCAAAATTTTATTTTGATAACTATGATTTTTTATATATATAAAAGTGAAAATGTTTTCGATAAGGATTATATACCTATATATATAAAGCAAATAAGAAATGTTATTCTATATAAAAAGGTTTTGAAATTTTGAAAAATTATAAGAAATTGATTTATATAAAAATGATTTATAACTGTAGAGTTAAATTTGAAATTCGAGAATTGAATTCCGGTATTTTTTCGGATAAGAAATGTTTCAAATGAGTTCAAATGAATTCCAATAATTTTGAACAAATTTAAAAGAAGTTTTCACGAAAATAGAAGTCCAGAACTCACTTATGTCGCTGGAAAATAATTTTGGTGATGAGTGCACGCATCATCGACATTGATTTTCGAGTTTCAGAGTAGGGGAGAGGCCTCTTTAATATCTTCGCTATGCGAGTGATTTTGTAAAACCGTTTTGATTTCAAATTCCGAAGTATAATTTGATATTTTCGAAAGATATATGTATATATTTGAAACAATTTAAAATGAGACCGGTGTTTAGTCCTCGAGTTTTGGATTTAATAATTGATTTATTATTGAATTGAAAATTTGATTTCCCTAAGTATTTTGAATGTTCGAACACTTCCAAATCGAGACTAAATTTCCAAAGCTAAGAAATTTCGAAGAGTATAAAATGTTTGATAAAGAATATAAATTTGGTTTTGAAATGTTTTGAAAAAAGAAATAGCTGAATAATGGTTTTCAAAAAGGTAAATTGGATATTTCACATAGAAGTAGATAGTTTAAAAGTTAAAAAAAAGGATAATTATAAATTTGGAAACCATTTTGAGTATAATTGATTTTGGGAAAATATTTGGTTTTGAAATTAAATTGGAATTAAAAACCAGTACTTATATGGTATTTTTGGAAATGAATTTGTTTGACTTGAATTATTTTAATTTGGAAAATGGGATAATTTTCTAAACCTATTATTTGGGGAACTTTGAAATTTAGATATTTAATTTGGAAGAAAATTTGGTGAAATCATATATGATTTTGAAACTAAATTGATATTGAAATGATTTGAAATTTGAGAACCTTATATTATTAAGCACTTGATTTGGGAGTGGTCGAACTTATATAAAATGGATTGTATAAGTATGAAGTTGATTTGAAATCTATTGATTTGAAAGGTACTCAATTTGGAAAGAGATTTTATATAATCGAAGTCTATATAAGTATGATTTGATCTACTATTGATTTTGGAAAGTATTCGATTTGGGAAAAATGGAATCCTATATATATGGACTTTATATAAGTACGATATTTGAAAGTGATTTGAAAAGGGTACTATATGATATTTATTTTCGAAGTAAAGATATGGAAAGTGCCTTCTGCTTGATATCCGCTTTGTGGCCACATCGTGGATTCATTCTATCGATATTATTCTCTCTGATTTTTGGTTTTCCGGATGTAATACTCGAGTGTTCCCACCATGGCGTAACCCATGGTTTTTTTTTCTCTCGCGACTGCATAGCGCAATTGCCTGGCTGAGTCTGGCCTAGGGGTATGGATTGTTTCCTGGGGGATCCAGGCGTAACCATTGTGTATCCTTCAATCTGTGTAGGTCGCGAATAGTAGTGAAACTGCCTGGCTGAGACAGCCTAGGGGTACAGATTGTTTCCTGGGGGACCCAGGCGTAACCATTGTGCATCCTGCACTCTACTAGTCATCATGGCGTAACTCGCAGGGCTGAGAAAGCTTACGGATACGGACTGTTTGCTGGGGGATCCAGCCGTAACCATTGTGTATCTGCGAACCATGGTCGGACAAAGGTTTTGGTTTGGTTGTTTTGTTTGGATTGTACTTTCCATATCTATTTTAAAGGTTTTTCAAGTATTTTCACTGGGTGTTGAAACAAGTCTACTAAGTACTTGAAGAATTCTAGCTTTGCGCCTGATCAACACATGGCCAGAGTCTGCAAGAACGAGGATAAACTTGTTGAAACATCGAGTTATAAAAGTATTTTCAAAAGGAAAATCTATTTTGATATAATAGTATTTTATTATAAAAGTATTATTATAAAGGTTCTTATTATAAAAGTATTTTTCCCAACAAAGAAATTTTGAATTAATTTTTGAAATTTAAATTCTTATGGTTCTAGATTAATTATTCGTGTCCGATACTATTCCTTGCATCTACCTTGATTCTGTTTTCCAAATCTACCTTCCTTCCTTGTTGGATATATCCTTTAAAATATTGTTTAATTATATACTACATGGTTTAATAGAAATTTTAGTGTTATAAATATTTTAGAAGTTATTTATCTAAAATAAAACATATTTAAAAAAAAAGACTTGTGATCAAATAATACTATTTGGAAGGTATCTTGAAACAAAATAAAAATTTATGAATTTTAGATTTAATATTTCAATAGCTTCTTTGTAAATATAAGCAATAATGTAAATAATTGTTTTCAAAGGAGTTTGAAAAGTATTAAAGTATTAAAGAAAATTAAATTTCAAATAAAGTTATCAAATAAATATTTCAAATAAAATTTATATAGTTTTAAATTAATTGTTTATCTTGTCTTTCAATCTATTTTATTTCTGGTTGTTCTATTCTCCTACCTCCTACCTTTTCGGGGATGAAAAGTTTTGAGTGGGGGAGAGTGTAACGACCCGTAGATTTTAATAGTTTTAAATGGTTTTATTTAACGTAATTAATTGAAACTTTTGAGAAATTTTATATAATAATATTTTGAAATAAAAATTTAATATTTGGATTACGTCCAATTAAACATAGCAGATTTTAAATTTTAAATTTATTTTATCAAAGTTTATTCCATTGTGAAATTCTATTTAATTCAAGCTAGCTAATAAATTGCTTTAATAAATATTGCATAATCAATTTCTTTAATAAATATTGCAGAATCAATGCACATATGTTATCAATTTCATTTTATGGTGGTACGTTCCTTTACGTTTCCTACCGGTTAAATTATAAATAATTTGCTTTGATGGGTCAGCTAAATCAAAGCAACGTGACCGTTGCTATTTATTTCTTTTATTAATTGCTACAATTATTTTCACCAAATCAAGGGTTGACCGTTACTTGGCTTTCAAATTTTGGACTCTGCATTCAAAAAGAAACGTATAATATAATAAGTACTTCATATTTATTTTCAGTACGTTTCACAAAATTTTCTCTGTCCGTTCTTTTCTATTAAATATATACTTGCAGCTGTTATCAATCCATCATTTCAATTTATTATATGGTCCGTTACTCTGCCTTTTCAGATTTGAACGTGTAGCTGGTGGCATTAAAAGTGGCTTTAATTATCCACTGAATTATCATGACCATCCCACTACTCTATATTCATTCATGTACGTTTTTTCTTCGCTTAAATTTCTCTGTCCATTCCTTTTTCCATTTTAATATCCTTGCCTTTCCATACTCACGTGCTTTCCAAATCAAGCAATAAATTGTTTAAATATCCACCTTACAACTTGACCGTTGTTATTGCATCACACCAGTATATAATTCAGATATATCATTATTCTACCGTTTCTTCGTTAATAAATTATATGTAACAGTGTATCATAAATGGACAGCTCATTCTCCACCCATTCATTTCTCCTATTCAATTAATAATGGAATATAAAGTTATATATTTGGTATACAGTTCAAACAACCGTTACCATTCATACCTCCTAAATTCTAGTGATTGACCCCTCTATTTCCATAGGTCCAATTTTAGTTGCTGGATTACTCATTCCTACTGTTCAACTATATTAAATATTTATAACGTGTAGTCTCTGAGCCTATTTAGCTTCATTTTTTCTTCCTCTCTGTTGCTTCTTGAAAAAAAAGAGATTTTTGCCATTACAATGCTAAAACACATATGATGGAAAAATGAAAAAGGACCAGTTCTCCTTCCTATAGCTTCGTCAAGCCTCCGCCACCACAGCTCGAACCACCTGTCAAGAGCCATAACCCACTCCATGCCTCCTCCCCTCATCATCCATATTTTATAAATGGTATGCGTATCATATTGCAATATATGTTTCGTTTTTAAATGTTTACATATAGCATGAATATGTACTAGTACTATATATAGTCTATTTTGTTTAATGGATATGTTATACAAGCTATATTTTCTTTTGTCTAATGGATTTCGAAACTTACAATAAATATTATTGCATTAGTTGTTGTTTTCAACTTCCTGCAACACTTTGTTTTTTTTATTATAAATTTTAGCTTGCTGCAATTCTCTTTTCATCTATATTATTGTATTCTATTATCTAATATATACATTTTATCTAGTTATATATATTATACTATAAGGTGTATATATATAAGTTTTCATAACCCTTTATAATATGTAGCTATGTATATAAGATTGGACCTGTTATATATGAAAGCATTGGTTATAACAATTAAAAATATGCAAAGGAATTTATGGTTATATTTACTTATGAATAGAACAAGATACGTACCACCATCTGTATCTTCGTCTCTCTCCCTATGTTTTTTATTATATATATATATTTTCTTTCTTTCTTTTTTTCTCTTTTCACTCCTTTCATTTTATAGCTTTTAAATAAATTGACAAACGCTTTGGAAGTATTTAAATGCAGTACACGACAAATTTAATAAGCAGTGGTGTTTTACGTCATTTATAGCTAAAAGAAATTGATAAGTTCATACATTTCTAAACTGAAAATAATAAATATATGATGCGATGGAATTTGAATTTTCATACGCCGTGCCATGAGCTGATCTTAAATTTAAAAGAGGCATGATATATCAATCGCTTACAAATAAGACGAAGATAATGTCCTAAATTAACTTTTAGAAAATTGAACGTTACTGTCGTTATTCAGAAACCAACGTATTGTGTCATTTGATTATTTGGGTACTAATAATACGTTGCTTTATTCATTCCATCAATTCATTTCACACCACGTTATTTTAAATAAATTGCCACTTTTCTACTGAAATTTATCCAAAAATTTAATAAAAATGATCCGACGGTGTATTAGCCTTCAGGAGTAATCCCTGAATTCCAAACGTTGGATCCACTTTGCGTTCTGTTTTTTTCCCTCTTTTTCCATAAAACATAAATAAAGTATAAAGTTTATATTTGTTTTCTGATGTTAGTTGAAATGTCAATATTGATTTTTAAATAGTATATCTATATATATAAGCTACTTTTGTTGTTCGTATATAAATGGTATTGTATGTGCATTTTTATGAAATAGCGCCCAATGTATATTATTTTATAAAAGAATTCATTTGTTATGTCAACTAAATATATGTTACATTTGGTTTATATAAATATATTATAGCTGATGTTGACTTCTTTCATTATACTCTTTCTTACAGCTAAAATATGTCAGTATTGTAACCTAGCACATGATTAATATTAGTCTATTTATATAAGTATTTATTTCAAATTTCATATTGTATATATGCTTGATTGTAATTTATGTGTTTTAAATAAAAAAACAATGGTTTTGGAAAATATAAATACATATATATTTAATTTAATTTAATATGTGTTGAATTTAGAATATGACTTTATATATATAGTTATATATAGTTATATATATATGAGTCCACTCATACCATTATCTTCGCTGATCCCGTTCTGACTTGTTCCATCAATTCTTGTTATCAGCTTTGATCGTTGAATTCGTGCCGATTTTGCTTTGCTTCGATTCATAATTCAAATTTCAGTGTCTGTAGCAGTATGCATATTCGTGTCATCTTCTGTATTCTCTAGGCTCGAGAGGTGAGCAATCACTCAGATTAACATTCTTTTATTCATTAAATTTGATTTCAATTGAAACGACAATTGAAATATGCTGCTGTAGTCATTTAAATTTGTGATATATGCTATTATCTGTAACTGTTCACCTGCGGGATATGACACCATATCCTGTTGTTTATATTATATTGTTATTGATGATATATACCTGTTATTTTATTGTATTTTCTACTATCACTCTGCAAGTTCCCTGTAGTTTAGAAATCACTATGGGTCGAAATGATACATACCCGAACAGACTTTAGAATAGGAGAAAATCATTATGGGTTGAAATGATAAACCCAAGCGATTTTCATTTAATTAAATTTGGGATTACGGTTGAAGTGATATCCACCCGTATATATTTAATATACGGATTGATATGATAAATATCCGTAGCACTTGACTATATGATAGGAAATATATACAGACACCGTTGGTCCATATAAATATTTTGAAAATAATTTCTATAATTTTGGAAAGAAATATATGGTTTAATAAATTTGATTCTTAAGATATTACATAAATGAAAATTGTATATATAGATTTAGTAGTAATATTTGATTTAAATTAGATGGATTTTAATACATATAATATGGTTAAGTATTTATGTAAATCTATATTTCAAATAGATTCTCTTGTAATAAATTGAATAATTAAGATTGGAAGATAAATTTGGGTTTATAAAAATGGTATTTAAATAAGGATTTGTTTAATTAAATTGATTTGAAATTTTTGAATGGGAAATTTAAAGGGTATGATTTTATAACTAGATTTTTGATTTAGGTGATGTAATGAATATTTCACATTTAAATAAATTAAAGAAAATATTGAGTAAAATGTAATTTAAGGTTATTAAATGATATCGAATCTAATAAGGGAGTATTTCAAGACTAAATAATAATGAGGTTAAATCGAGATCTATATGAAACTGTTATATATAACATTTAAATATTAAAGCCTTGAACTATATTGGAATTTAAATGGTTTATGTTGAGATTCGGATCTGTATTTGAAATCAACGTAGTTGAATTTGTTATTTAGCAACTAAATTGAATTGAAAATTTAGGTTGAACTAAATTTGAATTTATTATTTAGAAAACTAAATTGAATGAAAATTTAGATGAAACGCTGAATACTTAATGTTTTGAAATATATGGAAATATAAAGGGGTATTTGTGATTATAAGTCCGAATTTGAGATCGATAATATTTAAGTGGTTATTTTAGAAATTGAATTGAATTTAAATTGATAAATTGAGATTGAATTTAATTTGAATGGAAAGGTCGGGTTGATGTTGGAACGTTTTGTTAAGTTGAGGAAATTGAAAATACTTTACTGTATAAATTATTTAATATATATAAATACTATTTTGGGAAATATAGAGATATTTGAAGTGAAAATGAGATTTGGTTTTGAAGTATAAATTAAGCTGAAATGACCACGGTGTTATAGTATATATTTCTACCTTGTAGAAAGTTCCATGGACCCTTAGAGGATGGTTATCCCAAACATCCTTTAAGTTATTTGTATTTCAGTTGATATTTCACTTGAGTTGGATTTATTGATATAAGAATGTTAATCCTGACTCTAGTGTTTTGTGTTTTGCTTTACGCTCGGGTCAGACTGAGTGATACAGCATTTGAGACTCACCTTTGGAGTTTGGAGCTTCATTTGGAAATCCAACCATCGATTCAGATTCCAGCCTTTCCAGTTGATTGGTTCAGAGAAGTCATCTGTTGCATTAGAGACTTCACTGCATTTGAACTATTCGGCTGTATTATTCTAGCTCTGATGTATATAGTAGCTTCATGAACTACTATTCTTTATCTATTCCGCTGCATTATATTACTCTGCGATCTGTGATTGATTTATTTACTGTTTATTTTAAGTTTTGCCAATTTTTACTTAACAATTCGGTATTTTGAATTATTCAAGTCGGATATGTATGGTTTTATTGTCGATTTGAATGGTCCAAAATAGCGGGTCGTTACAACTGCACGATAGGATCAATTAGAGGAGAGCAATTGCTAGCTAGGGAATTGTACAATGTAAACATTAACACTAGCAATAAAATTATTCGAAAATACTCTATTGTCTTTTCTAATTTCAGTGATAAGGATAACGACAATGAAAAAAAAGGTCCAGCCAATTCTAAAACCTGCACTGACACAAAGTACCAACACTGATGACGAAACAAGTCATTATATGACCACAACACCAATAAGGAAATAAAAGAGAAAATATATGCACATGATCGGCACCGACGAATATAATTCAATCTACGCGCAATACTTTTCCGAAGAGGCTCAGAAACAGGCAATCTTAGTCACCTCTCAACCCGAAGAAGAAAATGAAAGCAAAATAGACCGAAGATTTAGGGAAATAAGGAAAGAGTTAAAGCCGGTGGATGACCTCGAAGATATATACAATTAGATCCAAAAGACCCCATAAAAGTTCTTAAGATAGGGAAAAATCTCGCCGCGAAAGCTAGAACTGAATTGATAGACTTCTTAAAAAGATCCACAGATGTATTTTTTTGTGCACATTCATACAGATAAGGATAGATCCAGCCATCATCTGTTATGCACTCATTATGCACTCCACATCAACCCTAATTCCTATCTAGTCAGGCAAAAGTGCAGAACCGTAGATAAAGAAAGATATAAGCTCTACATGAAAAAGTCAAGAAGCTAAAAGAAAACGGATTCATCAGGGAAGCATATTATCCAAAATGGGTCGCCAATCTGCTACTTGTGGAGAAACTCAATGGAAAGTGGAGTACCTACATAGACTATACAGACCTTAACCAGGCCTGCCCAACAGGCAACTTCCCCTTACCTAGAATTAATTAATTAGTGGATGCAACTAATAAACACGAACTGCTCTCGTTCATGAGGTATATTCAGGAATAATAAGATAGCCACGTTCGAACCAGATTAAGAACATACTAGTTTTATGATGGATAAAGGCTTGTACTGCTACAAAGTCATGCCATTCAGACTCAAAAACGCTGAAGCAACCTACCAGAGGCTAGTCATTATGATGTTCATAGATCGGATCGAAAGAAATGTTTAGGTATATGTAGATGACATGCTAGTTAAGTTAAAAGCATCATCGAATCACATTTAGGACCTGGAAGAAACATTTGAAATTCTAAGGTTAAATGATACGAAATTGAGTATACTGAACTGTACCATCGCTATTCAGTCAGGTAAGTTCGTGGGATACACCGTAACCGCTCATAGCATTGAAGCAAACTTAGAAAGATTAAGTCCGTATGAAAAATAGGAATCACAACAAAACCAAAAGATCTCATGAACCTAAACGACAGGGTAGCTGCACTAGGTAGGTTCATCTCCAAAGCAACTGATAAGTGCATATTATTCATTGATCAAGTAAAGAAGGGGTGAAACTACGAGTGGACAGAGGAATGCAAAATCACGTTACATAATCCTAGGGATCATCTGATCAATACCCTTATCCTATCGAAACAGGTAATGGGTGAGGATTTATATGTATATTAAGCGGTAACTGATAAGATGTAAGTGTTGCAATGGCTCAAGAATATGAGGTGACCCAAAGGCCAATCTACTTCACAAGCAAGTGCCTATCGAGAGCAGAACTCAACTGCACAGTCATTGAAAAGCTAGCTTATAACCTGGTCCACATGGCAAGGAAAGTGTTTCCTTGCTTTCAAGCACATTCCATCAAGGTTCTAATAAACAAATCGCTAAGGCGAATACTACAAAAACCAGAAACTTCTTGCCGCTTTCTAAAGTGGGAAGTGAAGATCAACCAACCTACATCACCTACTGTCTAAGAAAAGAAATCAAAGGTCAGGCACTGGAAGACTTCATCGAGAAATGAACAACTGGCTACCAAGCCCCAACTAGAGGAAGAAGCGCCTACCCCATAGCTCTGGCAACTATTTGTGGATAGAGCTTCAAATGAACATGGGGCAGGAATTGGATGTATGTTGGTTACTCCGGATAAGCATAAACTATATGGAACAGTGCAGCTTGGATTCAAGGCAATCGATAATGTAGTAGAATATAAGGCTCTCCTCACAGGCTAAATGATGGATCAGGTAATGAAGGTAACCCATATTAAAATTCATAGTGATTCCCAATTAGTTATGAACCAAGTGCGGGGTACTTACTAAGCGAAGGAGCCAACTTTAGCCAAACAGTTTAAACTTTCTAAAAATTTATTATAGTGGTTTGAACAGTTTGATATAGAACATATCCCATGCGAACAATTCTTTTGTAGATCCATTAGCCATGCTCGCTAGCACAAGAGTGTAAAATGAAATGAAAGTTGTTTCAATAGGGCATCGGACTAAGCCAAGCATTACCGAAGCGAAATAAATACCGATATTAACCAAGGCTCGACAAGCAGTAATCCGTGAGCATCAAGTTCAGGAAATAGAGGAAAATCAATGACAGTCTCCAACTGCACCAATGCCTCGACGAGCATAAGAGAATGCATGGATAACCCCTATTAAGCGGTTTTTGTAAAATGAAATCTTACCCCCAATAGAAACAAAGCCGAAAGATAAAATATCAGGTACCGTATTACTCCTTCTTTGATGGCATATTATTGACGAGAGGGCACACTGCCCCTTATCTTAGATGTGTTTCCAATAAGGAAGGAATACGGGTCGTGGGTGAAGTACATGAGGGGTAGTGCATGGATCATTCTGAGAGAGGGCCAAATTAGCCAAGAAGGTACTAATGCACGATTACTACTGGCCTACAACACTTCAGGATGCAAGAGAATTTGTGCTAAAATTTGACAGATGTTATAGGTCCGTAAGTATTTCCATACGACCATCCCATGAACTCATCCCACTAGCTAGCCCATGATTTTCGACATATGGGGGAAAGATCTAATAGGTTTGCATCCTATGTCAAAAGGAGGAGCAAAGTATGCAATAGTAGCAATAGACTACTTCACCAAATGGGTAGAGGCAGACCCCCTGGCAATGATCACCGTAAAGAAGATAGTCACTTTTGTAGTGAGAAATGTTATCACCAGTGTTGGGATCCCTCATAAAATAATTTTGGACAATGTGACCCAGTTTGAAAACTAGGAGCTTACAAAACTTTGTGAAAAGAACGACATTATCAAAAGCTTTTCCTCCATAGCGCATCCACAAGCGAATGGACAAGTCGAAGCAGCAAGTAAAACTATTAAGTAGTTTCTTAAGAAAAGACTACGAAAGGCAAAAGGAAGGTAGGCGGAGGAATTTCCTTTAGTACTTTGGGTTTATAGGACTTCAACTAGATCTCCAACTGATAGAAAAATACCATAAGAAATGGAATGAAACAAGAGTTGAAACAAGCTGCACTCGATCTTATTCAAGCAAAAAAAAGACGAGGCGGTAGTTGTATCCACCGCATATCGATAGAGGATGGCTAAAAACTAAAACATAAGACTCAAAGATAGAAACTTCTGCAAAGGAGATTTGGTACTGCGATGAGTAATAGCCAACACCAAGGACGCAATAGATGGAGCTTGGGGCCCATATTGGGAAGGCCCCCTGATTATAGTAGAAGTCTTAGCAAACAGGGCGTATCCACTATCAAAACCTAAAGGAAATCTAGTTCCGAGGACATGGAACTCAGAGCACCTCAGACCTTATTTTGTATGATCAATGTTACTTATGTAGCAAACATTGTAATTATTATGAAAGCAACAATATAATGAACTGGATGTAGGGATATTGGACGGATCGAACTAATATAAATCTCTCTCTGTGTTAATCTTTCTAACATAGCTAATAACATTGGGCTATATTATATTCAACCCGGCTTCTCAGCCAAAATAACTACACTGAACGTAAGGATATTAGATGGCCTGAATCAAAAAGTTATAAATACATGACATGGCTTCATAAGCAATAATACAATCCACCCCCAAATAGCGAAGCAGACCGTTGCCAAGCGCATGAACATGACACTACCCCAAGAAAGTGGGGCAGGTCACTTCAAGCGTAAGTGAAGTTTGAATAACAAAGGCTCGGTGCAGGAAGTATGAATCATGCGAGGAATAACAAGAAGAAACGACACGTGGAATGCAAAACAACCTAAAAACCAGGTCATGTCCAGAGAAAACATAAAGCTTACTTGGTAAATGACAAAAACTGTGAAGTACTAATAGTTAATAAAATCAACTCATGTCCATGTAATTCTTCACAATTACATGCCCATTGCAAGTAAAGATAAGGTTAGTATCACCCATAGTTATATCATAAGTCGAATCAAAAACTTCAGTTTTTAGTAAAATAGACTGCAGTACGACTCCAATTCGTCCTCAGAAGAATCGTCCATTTTAATTCTCTTACAGCGACACAATCTGCAGTCGCCCAATGAAGTATGTTGATCAGAACCACTGTTGGGCTAAGAAGTCAAAACCGAGCCATGTTCGTAATGACACTCTAATTCATAGAACTTGGCCTCGTAATAATCCTTAAAGCCTTGTTCCAACTTCTTCCACTGGAAAACGACACGAGGATCAGCACACAGTGGAGGCGAGGGAGCAGCACTAGGCTTCGGCATAACATCAAAAGCGAAGGACGTAATGATCATCTTCTTTCAAGATAATTATCTCCAGACCTCGATTAATAAGAGTGGGCAGAAAATCAAGCGAGCTCAAACAAAAAAAAAATTTAGAATAAAGTGCGACCAAAAGTGAAAATCACGAAGTATTTATACTATTTCACAAAAGAGTTTGGTTTATGCAATGCCTTCACAAGATTTACTAATAAAAAAGAACATATCCTACAATATAGTTTTACGTAATAGAAAAATAGACACAAGGACAAATTTAGAAAAATTTTATGCTAAAGGACCACATGTTTTTTGTTTTGGCTGAAGGACAATACTGGTTATAACTAGCATTTTACATAGTGCAAAGCTGACTATAATGCTAGTTATAACTAGTATTTTATATAGTGTAAAAGTTGAATATAATGCTAATTGTAACTAGCATTTGTCCTTCAGCTCAAAAATAAAACTTGATGTTCTTCGACTATTTTTTTTCAAAGTTTTTCATTTTTCTTAATTCTCCCTTTATGGAATTATCCTAAGTTATAGAATCCTAAAATAATGCATTAATCATAAAACACCTAATCTAAAGCATGCTGGCCAAAGGCGGTTCCATTCTAGGGTAAGAGGTCTTTCTAAATCATAATTAGCACCTTCTTAATGGTCTAGTATGGCACTGGAGTCACCACAAAACCTTTATTGTTACAAAGAAAGCTTAAGGGTAAAAGTTGAAAAAAACGTCCATGGCGTGTTGCAGGGCGATCTGTCCCATCTTGCCTTTAACCTTCCCCTTGTTTAGTTTCTTTGTGAGGGTAGTAATCCATTCCTATACAGGCACATCATCAATTCTGCTATGACATTAGAAGTGGCCTGAGCTTTCCGTAGCAAGTCTTCGAGCTCGTAGATCTTTAGCATGGCATCCTCCCTTATTTTTTTTCTAAAATATCAAGTTTAGCCCTAATCTACTTTTTATTCTTAGAAAATCCACCAAAGTATTTAAGGGCACCGACCCTCCACCCCTTAATGAAGCACCTTCAGCTCCTGGTTCTCCAGTTTCCTCTTATATTGAGCTTTCATCACGTCAAGTTTACCCTATAAGTGCATCTCTACTTTCCATTTCCATTTCCATTCATCCGCTAATAAGGGATCCATTCCTACGAAGGGAGCAAGGACTGTGTCTGGACTAAGCCCCACCGCCCTCTCTCATCCTTTGACATCTTCCTTCTCTTCAATTTAACAGCCAACTTCAGCAGACATATCCTTTATAGTTTTTTTTCCAACTTCATTATTTCCACCTTATAAACAATCCCATAAAGTGCTTCACCATCTTTCAAGGATTGCTGCAGTTCATCCAACTTTAATTCAGCAAACTCAACCCCTGCATGTAACTTAACATTAAGTTGATGTTGATGATCTAGCGCATCTTTAGCCTCTTTAAGCTTCGAAAGGGATTCCGTTAGGTCTTTATCAAGTTTTTCATTGGTAAGTGTTGGATGGATATTCTCCTCTTCCTAGGCCACAGTAGTAGTTGTGGTCGCGACCTTAAACTCGAGCACGTTAGAATCACATAAGCCATAAATGAGTAGGACCAAAGATACATTGGAGTCAAAAGCTTTGATAAAATCAGATGGAGGCTCAGGGGGATCGAGCTAATTAGTAGTAATCAAAACATGATTAAAAGGAAATAAAAAACGCACGAGATTAAGATTAAATAAAAACATATATCATAAAGAACATTGTTATATAATAAGTCCAACAAATCCATATACAAGTAATAATGAGAAGCAACGCTCAGTCCCTATGTAAATTTCTAGGCCTATACCTAAACCACTCTAAGTAAGGGCTATCAGGTGGGAAAGAGCCGCTTTCTAAAGTATACTACCATCGACGCAATATAAAATCACATAGACCCTCCTTTTCTTTAACTATTTGATCAATCATGGAGAAAAACCCTTCGGTTTCATCTCTAAGTTGCATAAAAGACTCATCTAACTCCTTTTCACACCTACAAATTGCCACTGCACTAAGACCAAGATGATTTGTGGTTTAGAGTTTGTCCATGCTTTCCTTATTTAGAAATCATAACTTCCTCCGAAGACCATAAAAAACAAAATGACGAAGATGGCATGGTCATTCGTAGGACAACAACAGAATAAAATGACAACAAGAGAAATTAACCAAAACAAAACTAAATAATGAGACAATTCTTATTACATATTGAAAAGTTTAAAATCATATAAAAAAATTTAGGTGATTACATGCAGTGAGGAGTTCAATTGTCCTCAGTTTCATAAGACCTCGCAAATTCCTTGGATGTCGGACCTTCATCCAACTAAAAAGAAGAAGAATGAAGGCACCATCTACAACTAACTCCTTGGCCCACTGGGCTTTACAGTAGTCGAGAGCATTTTTAACTTCTTAGGGTCACCCACTAAGCTAAGATCAACCTTAGCAAAGAACTGATGCTGAACTGAGGTGTATAACTGATAAAGCATGTAATAAGTAATCTGATTGAGGTCATCTTGCATTTCATCAAAGCCTTCTCTTTCTCCATCAAAGCCTCTTTTGCGGCCTTCGCCTCTATTTTAGTTTTGGGCCGATGCCTGAAAATGTTCCTTAACTTTACCTTTCTCAGAAGTAGCCGAAGTAAGAACTACTTCAAGTTTGGCAATATGGGCAAGGGCTACGACCCAATCACCTTCCCACTTCTTCCAAGCCTCAATCACCAAGGCTTCAAGCTGTAATAAAAAGAGAACTACCACAAGTAAGGAATAATCAAGCAAGCCACTGTTAATAAAGAAGGAAAGGAAAACACTTTCATAAGTCTTGGATCTCTCTAGTTCAGTCGCGATCTTAAAGAAGAGAGCTTGGGGAGTGGAAGGGAAAGAAGAGAAGACAAAGCGATACTGGATCGGTTATCCAGAGCAACCTTTTCCAATCTCTCAGTAAGGTCAGTAACAATACCCTCGGGCAGGAGCAAGTATCAGGTGTAAGGGTCTTGGAGGGACGGAAGGGGCGGGATAGAATAGCTCTTAAGAAGGAGGTAGGAGGAGGCATAGGAAGTTTCTTAGGAGGTTGGCTAGAAACCTCACCTTCATTAGGTTTCCTCTTCAGATTCTTCTTCTTCGCCGCCGTGATTTTGTAACATCGAATCAGTGAAAAATAATTTCATTCTCCTCTCACCCTCGCCTAAGCCCAATGTGACTCCTACGGGTCTCATATGACTCAGTGGCATGGTCATAAAAATAAGATGATTAAGGTGTGGATGGAAAGAAGAAGGGAAGTCGTTGGAAGTTGAAATGACGAAATATTGGTCATTTCATTTCCGTGTCTTGCGAGGAATGGATGTAAGGATCGATTTTTTAGCTTGTGCACCATAAAAACCAGAATCCCATCAAAGGACTTTTATGAATGTTGGAACAGAAATCAGAGCTCCCCATAGGTAGGAGGAGAACCATTCTCTGCATAAAGAATAAAAGTAGCAATGATAAGGGAGTAAGAAAGGGAAGCGAGTTGGATAAGAACAAGATCGATAGTATATAGCCAATCACGAAGAATCATATTTAGGGGAAGATAAAGCCAATAACTTAAGTGCTCAAAAGTGATAGAGATAACCCTGTTAAGAGGAGTATGAATGTGTCCTTGAGGCTCAAGGACCCTAGCCTCATAGCCCTAGAATCCGAAAGGATTTAAGATGTTCTTTATGTCTTTTAATTGGGTTATCTTAGATTGTAAAGATAAAGGAAACGAGGAAGAGAATATGTCAAAATTACATGGTTAATCACCAACTACTACTAAAGTACTAATGAAACAACGATAAAATTATTTAGAGGAACAAGATTTAAGGAAAACAAAATTAGCAGAGGATCCATACAAGAAATGAAAGGAGATGAAGAGAAAAATATGTACGTACCTCAACTCGAATTCTAGCCACACAATCGACATAACGAAAAATATCTCAGGCGTCAATTGATTAATAGCAAGAACAATAAGCAAAGAGTTATATTTGATATACATAGAAGCCGAAGTGACTAAACATACAGCTTTTCAAGGACTCGACCAAAGGAAGGATGACTTGTGTCTTAGCGCATTAAGTGCAAAAAGACTACTATGACTTTTTCCTTATTTTGAAAGGAAAGAAAGGGAAAGGTAGAAATGATAGGCGGGGATAGAGATAAGTTCACATCCATCTATGATTGTTGTAGACTCGGGGAGCAAGTGTTACATCCATATTTCCTAAACACCATCAAAAGAAGCTTATTGAGTCAGAAGAACTACTGTCACGACAAGAGTTGAAATAAGCAAAATCAAAAAACTAAGTCCAGAGGTGCTGCACCAAGATAATACGAAAAGTGGCAAGATGAAGAGACTACACCCATAATAAAAGTCAAGCTATGGAAAGAACGCGATGACAAAACCCAAGCGATATTGCACCAAGGAACCAAAGAAAGAAATATCACCGCACTCCCTCTTAAGTATAGTTTTGATACTGTAATACTGCACCAGAAACTGGAAACACCCATAAGGTATGAAGTCTAATCCAAAAGCCTAACCTAACAATGTAAAACTACAACACATCCTCTTAAGCATTTATACGCTAATTCAAATGCGCCGTAATCTTAACTAATGATGGCGGATCTACATCGCAATAGGGAGGTGCTGCCATCTTGACAAAAAAGAACAACATCGCGATCCTACATCGATATCTAGTTAATAAAGACTCTGCCGTAATCCTGAAACTCTGGCCACAAACACAAGGAATGGAAAATAAGGGAGAAACTGCTATGTAATCAGAGGTCAAACCTCACACCAAAAAGGCAAAACAAGAAGACCAAACTTCATATCCAAGATCGTTAAATCTGACTGGTGTGCACATAAAAGTGCATATTTTTACTTACGTATTTAATCTTCTTTTAATTAAATAAATGAGCATATTATTTTACATGTTTAAATCGAAATTTAAATTATTTTCAAATCAACATTTATTCATCTTTCGTTTAAAGGAAAAATGGGAATTTTTGTATGAATTAAGTTTGAAAAAATTTATTTGCACATTTTTTTTACTCCTAGGAAATGAAGTGCAAATATAAAGAGGTTTCATGGATGAATGCATGCACAAATGTTGAAAGCTAACGAAGAAAGGAAATAAAAGAATTCATACAACATGAGGAGCCTACATGCCCACTAACTAATGGTCCATAATTAAAATCAAATGCACGTGCTAATAGAGACTTAAAGTCATGTTAGTGGGGATTAATTAATTCCCTAATGATTCTTGGAAGTTAACCTATCTCAAATGCAATTTTTGTAGTCCTCTAAAATACGAATTAGGGTTTTAAGCATGTATAAATATCCTTACTTTTCATGTAATCATCTTCTTCTTTTTTAAGATAGTTGTAGCCACAAATCAATGATAAATAAAATATTTCTTTAATGGATTCTTAACCTTGCTCCATACACTCATGCATTTCAATTTCATGCTTTCTTTTATTGTTATTTTATTTTATGCTCTCTTATTTACTTTATTCTCCTCTTATTTCATGCTAGTAGTATAGATTAATTCTTGTAATTAGTTTAGTTTTATTTCATACAGTAGATAGCTCTCTTTTCTTTTAATTAACTCTCATTTTTCTTGTTTTTATGTTAAAGTCATTTATGTTAAGATGTATTCAAATACGAGTATCTATACCCCTTCAATTTAAGGGTAATGAAGCTCTCATAAAACATATTAAATTAACATAATGATTTCATTTGTGATCTCTCTTTTGTGCTTAATGGAAAGTATAAATGATGGTGATTTTTATTTTTATTTTAGTGAATTTGATAGTCTATGTTGACATCTCAAATTGGCTATGATTGATCCTGTATAACATAAACTATTGACCATTTGCCAAAGTGATTTTAACGATGAAAGTCAAACTAGAATCAAAATTTGATGGTCTATGTTACTAATTCATAGGAAATAGATCATGCTTAAAATAAATTTTATTTTTAATTTTATGTCATTCTCATGAGAATTGACAAGTGAGTTTAAATGGTATGTTAGAGTATGATGGTTTAAGTTGTGTTAATTCATACTATAAATAAACCATACTTATAATAAACACATCACTCATTTCTACTAAATAAATTGAAGAGAGATTATAAATGAATTATAAGTTGATTTATATGATTGATTAGAAGTGGATTTGCCTCTAATTGCTCCTTAATTTCATAGTTTTATTCATTTTTGTTCTAGTTTATTTTCTACAATTTTATAGTTTAAAATAATTTCAAAATTTTAGGCTAATTTTATTGAGTAATATTATTTTTTTTGCTTTTTTTGTCGATCGATCCATACTCGCATACGTCCTACGATTATATGCCGTGCGCTTGTGGTTTTTATAATGATTATATTTTTTCGGTGATTTTTAATCAATAAATAATTCATAGTTTAACAAGTTTTTCCATATGGTGCCATAGATATAGAAAACCCTATGAATGGATCGATTTTTAAAGTTAATGGTCATCGTTTAAAACCTTACCTGGAGTTGGCAAGGGATCGAGGGGAGGATCTCATTACTCTTTATGAGCCAAACTATGTCTAGTAAAAAAAAATTAACCCTCTCTTGTAACTATGTACATATTTTTCTCCGTTACGCTCATTATATCATGCATTGACTGTGGGGACATACTCAAAATCAAGTGTGGGAGGAGTCTCATGTTTATTTTGATTTTTCATGGTTTATTTTCTATATTTTCTTTCCAAAAAGGAAAAAACTTCCAAACAATTTTTTTTAACATATTGATTTTCTTTTGAAGACACACAATAGGATAAGCATACGCTTTTGGTCATTAAATTGAAAATTTTGAAAATCTACTTGTCTCAACAAAAATAATAATAAAAGTTTAACTATAATTAACTATGATTTAATTAGTCTATAGGAAGGTTCAGAGTGATAATTATGAAGTATATCCTAATCATAATCTTTGTTTAAAAGAGTGGTTGCTTTAAAGTAAAGACGATAACATTTTTGATCTTCTAAATTAAGTGGTGCTAAGATGATCATAACTCTCTTTTTCAAAAAAATGCTTTTATAAAAATAAGAAACGCCCAAAGTCATGTTTTCACATGTAAGTGTGCACACACTCACCATGCTCTTTACCATTCTCACATAAGCCCGAAAGGCGGTGCATGATCGGTATATCTGGCCATAGTTTATCTGAGTTTGTTTTATGTAGATGATATTAAAAAAAACCCCTAGAGTCATGTGTTCATACGCAAGTTTTTACACTCACCACACTCTGTACTCTTCTCATATAAGTCCGACAGGCAGTGCATGATTGGTATATCAAGCCTCAATCTATCCGAGTTAGGTGTGTAAATAATAATGTTAATATTTTTCAAAATAGAGAGAGCAAGCAATTGAAATCCAAACACTATTTTCACTTATTGATTCGACTTGTTATTTAAAAGAAATAGAAATGTCACTTTGCAAAACTTTGATAATCAACAAAAGGATCAATTTCATAGTTGCACTATGTTATCAACCGAAACAATCAGCCAAACTAGAGTCTAATTGTGATGATAACTTAATTTTTGCTGGAAGTTTTCATGAGTAAAAGGACTAAAATTTCTTGATAATGGCCAAAACTTATATTTGACTTACCCGTGTCAATTTAAAAGTAAATTCATCAATTGTAGATATTTTTTGAAAACTTTCATCATGTAGTCGCAGTAGACTTTGCATATCGCATTTGGATTTTGTGGTTAGTATCCGCTGAAAACCCTCAAGTGACAACACTTGTCCTACCAGGGATACCTAGAGGTTTAAGACATATTGCATAAGCACAATGCAATCGTGTTTGCTATGAAAACAGATTTATCCTAGTTTTAGTTTATTCGAGGACGAATAAAAAGATAAGTACGAGGGTATTTGATGTGCACATAAGTGTATATATTTTTACTTCCATATTTAATCTTCTTTGAATTAAATAAATGAGCATGTTACGGTATTTTACATGTTTAAATCAAAATTTAAATTATTTTCAAATCATCATTTAGGTGGGAAAAATAATAATTTTATATATGAATTAATTTTGAAAAAAATTTATTTGTACATTTTTAATTTTATTTATAGGAAATGAAGTGCAAATATGAAGAGGTTTCATGGATGAATTCACGCATATATGTCGAAAGCTAATGATGAAAGGAATAAAAAAAATCATGCATATGGAGAAGCCTACATGCCCACTAACTAATGGTCCATGATTAAAATCACATGCATATGCTAATGGAGACTTAAAGACAAGTTGGTGGGGGTTGATTAATTTCTAATGATTACTTAGAGGTTACAATATCTCAAGCGCAATTTTGATAGTCCCCTAAAACATGATTAGGGTTTTAAGCATGTATAAATATCTCTTATGTTTCATGTAATCTTCTTCTTCTTTTTTATGCAAGTTGTTGCCACAAATCAATGATAAATAAAATGTTTCTTTAATGGCTTCTTAGCTGTGCTCTTTACTTTCACGCGTTTCTATTTCATGCTTTCTTTTATTGCTATTTTATTTTATGTTCTCTTATTTACTTTATACTACCCTTACTTCATGTTAGTAGCATAGATTCATTCTTCTAATTAGTATAGTTTTATCTCATGCAAGCAGTTAGCTCTCTTTTATTTTAATAGCTCTCATTTTCGTTGTTTTTATGTTGAAATTATTTATGTTAGGATGTATTCAAATATGAGTAGCTAAAGCTCTTCAATTTAGGGGTAATGAAGCTCTCATGAAACATATTAAATTAACGTGATGATTTCATTTATGATCTCTCTTTCATGCTTAATGGAAAGTATGAATAATGGTGGTTTATATTTTTATTTTAGTGAATTTGATAGTCTATGTTGACATCTCAAATAAGTTATGCTTAATCCAATATAACATAAACTATTTAATCATTTGCCTAAGTGATTTTGATGATTAAAGTCAAACTAGATCAAAACTTGACGGTCTATGTTACTACTAATTCATAGTAGATAGATCATGCTTAAAATAGATTTGTTTTTAATTTCATGTCATTTTCATGAGAATTGGCAATTGGTTTTGAATGGTATGTTAGAGTTTGATGGTTAAAGTTGTGCTAATTAATAGCACAAATAAACCATACTTATAATAAACACATCACTCATTTCTACTTAATATATTAAAGAAAGGTTATAAATGAATGTTTTGTTGATTTATATCAATAAGTGGAAGTGGATTTGCCTCTAAATTGCTCCTTAATATCATAGTTTTATTCACTGTTTCTCTAGTTTATTTTCTTAATTTTCAACTTTAAAAAAAATTAAAAAATTTGGGTCAATTTTATTAAGTAATATTAAATTTTTTGCTTTCTCTATGGATCGACCCATACTTACATACGTACAAGGAATTGTACGCCGTACGCTTACGGTTTTTATAACAATTTTTTTTTCAATTTTCTAATTGATAGAAAATTCATCGTTTAACACCGAGTCAAACACAAAAGCAAGAACACAGTCCTTCAATGATCGTGAGCAGCTCAGAACTAGTTTACTCAAAGCAATCACCATCCAAAATAGCAGTTCAATCTCTTCCACCAGACCATGAATCCCAACTCCAACTATTTCTAACATCGAGCTATGCTAATATCACAAGTGGGACTATGCAATACAGCTTCACAAGTAGGGGCACAACATAAATACTATATAGCGCAACAACCTTAGGCATAGCAAAGACATAATTCCCCACAGAATGAAAACAATGTCTAAAGGAGCTAACAATGATGTAGCTCTTCCTGAGATGAAGAGCGGCTCCACGTGACAGCTTCGTCCATACGTGATTGCAGTCTATAAGCTTGCGCTTTACAGGAATTAGGAAGGCACAGTCCTTTCAATTTTGGATTTCTCACCTCAATTTCAAAGTGTTCCCGCTTCAATTTCAAAGTTTCCCGCTAGAGCTCACCATTAAACCACTCAAATTACGATCTCCCACCGAAATCCACATTAGCAATCTGTTCATATAGAAGAGGCAAGATGGATGTTCGACACGTAGCATAATTTAACGACAAAAATCAAGGAAGCAGAAGCATGTTGTTGGCAATCCATATGAGCCCCTGTGTACTATAAATAGGAAAGATGTTGTAGCAAGAAAAGGATCTATTTTGCTTTACTCTTTTTGGGAACATAAAATTTGTACTCTTTGCCATTATTGTTTGTACTAATAATATAAAGGGAAGAAAGTGATATTTTATCCATGGACGTAGGATTCCTTAACATCCAAACCACGTAAATTCTCCGTGTCCTATTATTTTTCAGTACATTACTTTACAGTTTTTCATTCCATCGGCTCTATTATCCATATAACAAATTGATTTTATGTACTTCACATTAATGCCCTAATATATTACATGCGTTAAAGTGATATATTAACTCCTCGTTAAGGGAAAATTAAAATTGCTTAATTTTGTTGATTCATATCATGGAAGCATCCAGCACCGTGATTACCTTTTAAAAATACTTAAGTGTTTTTGAGATGAAAAATCTCACCAACAATATCATTTTTCATTTTCCCAATCCTTTAATAAAAAAATTCTCTCATTGTTTCATTTTCCTTATTGTTTTTTCAGTACTTCATTTTGTTCCTTTTTTCTTAGCTTTATATTCGCCTTACTCGTACATCATAGAACCCACGTATTGATCTCGTACAATATGTACACTACGCAATGCACGTACATAATATTTATTTTTTGTAATATACTTGGACTTTGTCGTATTTTGTTATTTTGATCTACCGAAAATGAAGATAAATATTAGTATTTAAGCTATATGTGAATACCATGGTATCCAATAGATATTATGGGTTGGAGATAATTAAATAATATATGATGTCTTAATCCGCTCATGACAGTTAAGTATGTCCCTTATAAATACCTCTAATTGTAATTCCCTCTCATATCTTTCTTATTATTTTTGAGTTTCTCTCAATTATTGAAATTAAATGTTAGGGCTTGGTTGTAATGGGAGTCTTGGTTTGGAATTAGTTTGTGGTTCATTAGAAAAATGGATAGTGCATCGGGTGGTTATTTCTACACTACATGCAAGAGAATCGAAGAAGATATAGATTTCAACACTCAAGTGATTAAAGGAAAGCTAAGTTTATTTTGTTAGAATCTAATTTATCAGGGTTAGAAGTAAACATGCACGTAAGGTATGGCACTAAAAATTGTTAGGAACGCGCAAGGCTAATGATTGGATTATACCAATGTCATATGAAACTAAATAAAACATTATTCGCAGACAACTTTATACTCAACATCATTTGAGTTTTTCCTTTTGTTCTTTCTTTGCCCGCACTCACTCACATAAAACACAAACATTTTGAATTTAAAATGATTTTCCACTACAAGAAAAGTTGTTTTTTATAACATCAATAGAGCACCATATGCTATAGCGTTATTTTTTTTTTAACATAGGGATTGGTTATGCAATGCTTTGATAAGGTTGCTCTCTCTCGAATCATTCACTTCCAAATACCTAAACCTATGTTCTTCTTCCCAAATTAAAAATGGTGACTCCCCTCTCTCTATTTATTCACTTCCAAATCCCTACCCCTACGTTCTTCTTGCCCTGCCTGATGCGGCTCAAAAAAGTTGGCGGTTGCGAGTCAGTGAAGTTGTTTGCTTCAAAGGGATTCTTCTGGGTCGAATTAAACAATAGCCACCATAGGTTAAATCAAACAATAGCCGCCATGGGTCAAATGCACTCAAAAGGTAAGGTTATTTCATCGTCGTTGCTACCGTACAAGAGAACTCCATCTAGCTAGGTAAGCTCAAAGAGGTTCAATAGAAAATATGTAAATTTGCAAGAAAGGTCTAACACCATCTCTAATTGGTGTTATTCTCCGCGATTCTTCTGGTATTCCTCGGGTTAAGAGTGTCACTAGAAGCAAGATTCTGCAAATTCTAAAAGCTCACGTATTTCTGTATCTTATTATTCATGTAGTTTTTTATTTATTTCTAATCTTTTGATATAATTTGATTAACCTTAGAATGCAACTTTGTATGAAGTTGACAATTCCTTATAAGAAGATTTCAGCATTTTTTACTTATAAAACAAATAGGAGCATCATTTTTGCTAATTAAGAAAATGTTTCAACATACTGAATCAGTTCATTTTTTCTAGAATTTTATCAACAATTTTGCAATATAATCAAAAGACAATGCTTTTTTCATAATGAAAGATAAATAAAATTTTACACTTATTATGTGGGCACTGAAATGTTTGTTTATCTAATATTATCATTTTAATAAAATTGTATTAATATTAGGGATCAACCATGTAAGAAGTTGGCAACTCATGGTGAGATATTTTTCAGCATTTTCATTTAAAAATTTGATAGTAACATAATTTTAACCAAATGAAAACATGTTTCAAAGTATATCAGGACACTTCATCCTTTATGAGAATTTCGCTGGTAATTTTACATTAAAATTAGAATGAATATACTTTTACACTAAGAAATTTATATAATTTATTCCATATGCTTATTACCTATGGACATTAAACTATTCTAATGTATTATTTATATACTATTCTATATATTATACACATATACATTTACATATACACAAACACACATATATACTTACATATATAGACACACATACTTATACACACACACACATACACACACACATATCATTTTTGATATAATTGTAATAATTTTGGTGTTCACCATGTATGAAGTTGATAGTTCATACTAAAAGGTTTTTCTGCATTTTCTACTTAAGAATTTGGTAGCAGCATGATTTTAATTGGACGGGAACATGTTTCAAAGTATATTAGGATACTTAAGAATCTTGGTAATAATTTGTCGATAAAATCAGAACGAAAACACTTTATTTTAGATAGTCAACATTCAACCATGTATGGAGTTGACGATTCATTGTAAGAAGTTAATAGGATTTTTTTACTCAAAATTTTGATAGAAGCATAATTTTAATTATTTTAACAACTTGTTTTTGCATATTTTGAATTGTATAGGACAATTAGAGAGACACTTAGGAAACGTTTACCCATCGAGAGAAGAAAAAGGTTATTTTTTTGTCATTTATTCTTTCAAAAAGAAAATATGCTCTAGTATATATGAAAAGCGATAAACTTTTTTTTTCTTTTTATCTTATAGGATTTTATTTCTGTACACTTGATTCAATTGTTATGTTCATTTGCTGAAGAGTTAATTTATGTTAGGATATTTGTCATTCATGGCTAGTTTTTGAATAAGAATATGGTAGGAGAGAAGATTATGATCTTGCTATGAAGAAGGAATGTACTTTTAAGTATTGTACTATTCCCTTTTGGTAGATTTGGTTGCATTTGAACAAATAAGAAACATGACATGGGGATAGAACCACAAATATTATAATAACCTCAACATATCACTTGTTCACCATTCATGATTCTATATTTTGTTGTAGAACAATGCCTAATACAATTTCTTAACCAAAGGACCCAAAATCTATTTCGTTGCACAAAATAAATCGACTGGCCATAAGTTTTATAAAAATTAACTAAATTCATAAAAATAATAATAATAAATTAACTATAAGCTTTATAAAAATTAACTAAGTTTATAATAATAATAACAACAATAATAATAAATTAACTATAAGCTTTATAAAAATTAACTAAGTTTATATAATAATAACAATAATAATAAAAAATTATAAAATATTTACAAATTTAACTAAGTTTTAGAAATTAAATAAATTTATATTATAATAATAATGATAATAGTAATGATAAATTAATTAATTTTATAATAATGGTACTACTAATAACAACAATCATAATGGTAAAAATAACAACAAACAAACTAAGTTTATAAAAGTTAACTAAGTTTTAACTAAGTTTAGGATAATAATAATAGTAGTAATAATAATAAATTATAAAGTAATAACCAAGTTAACTAATTTTTATAAAAATTAAATAACTACAACAACAATACTAACAATAATGATAAATCAATAATGAGTTCTACAAAAATTAACTAAGTTTATAATAATTATACTAATATAATAATAATAAATTATAAAATATTAACAAAGTTAACTAAATTTTATAAAAATTAGCAATATTTATATATAACAATAATACTAAAGAATTAACTAATTTTATAATAATAGTACAAATAGTAATGATAACAACAACAATCATTATAGTAGTAGTAATAATAATAAATAAACTAAGCTTATAAAATTTAACCAAGTTTCATAACAATTGACTAAGTTTATAATAATAACAATAACAAGAATAACGATGATGATGATAAACTATTAACCTAGCTGTCTAAGTTTTATAAAAACTAACTAAATTTATAATATTGGTAATAATAAATAAATAATAATAATAAATTAACTATAGGTTTTATAACAATTAACTAAGTTTATAATAATAACAATAATGACATATAACAACAACAATAATAATTAACCAAGTTAAATAAATTTTATAAAAATGAACTAAATTTATATATAGTAATAATAATAAGTTAACCGAGATTATAAAAACTAATTTTGTTTATTAATTTATATATAAATTAAATAAGCTTATAAAAATCAATTAAGTTGTTGATAACTATAATAATTTAACTAATTTTTATAAAAATTAACTAAGTTTATAATAATAAAACTAATAACTACAACGAAAAAAACAATCATAATAGGAGATCTATGTTATAATAATAAAACTAATAACTACAACAACAAAACATGCAATTTTTTATGGAAATCAAGGTGTTATTGGATAGGTTGGTCGTAGCTTGTAGGAAGAAATTATGTTGTAAGTGCCTGAAGGTGAAATATTATATGTTTTTGGGTGTTTTTTTGCCTGGTTTTGATAATAAAGGCTTAAGAGAGGAGGTTGTTGATGAAAAGGATATGATTCAACTTCTATTCTGGTGTTTTCTTTTGATAATAATTGGGTGATTGATTTGTGTGTAATAGAGTAATTAAGTATAGTGATTCTGAACTAGGGCACGGTGATTCAGTTTTGATGCACAACAATCAAACTTTACATGATTCAGTTTTGATGCACATTGGAAGACTGATGCTGCACGATCATGAAGGTTTGGGCCGATGCGATACATGGTCACAGATTCTGTATAAATTGTGCATGGAATCAAATAGGGCATAGTAGAGCAAGCTAAGTCAAGTTTGTGCCAAGCGTAACTATAGCAGAATAAAGCGGCGGAAGACCACAAAATCACCAAACTCAGGTTTGTGCTAGGCACAACTGAAGCAAGATAATAGCAAAAATATGGCACAATAGTGTAGTCAGGACAGGATTGCATTATGTAGTGAGGGATCAGCTAGAACTGAGCAAAAACTGAAAGTAAAGAAGGTATACATCATATATTTACTTTACATCATTTTATAAGATCTACAACATACACATTACATATGAAGTATGATGTTCCAAATGCCCACTTAACACAAAACAAATAATTTGAATTAGCATTATCTGGGAGGGTGTTATACATAGGAAGGTCAATCTCTTGTATCCAAAGTCGGCAATTAGCGCTTATTCCACAGTTGTAACATAGACATAGCATTTTGAAATATGACTGTTTATAGTGATAACAAAAACAATAATAATAAAGTATAAACTATTCAACATCTTTACATCTAATTCATTTTATAAATTTCTAAATTTTATAAAAAAATAACCAAGTTTGAAGACGAAGATCAGTGAATTTTATAAAAATAACTAAGTTTTTTAAAAAATAACTAAGTTTATAATAATAATTAACCAAGTTCATAAAAATTAATTAAGTTTATAACAATAATACTAATAGAAACGACGACGATGACAATAACAACAATAAACAAACTAAGTTAATAATAGAAATAATGGTAATAATGCACAAGACCATTCTAATTTGTTACCTTTATTAGGAAACTAGCACTTGTTTAGAATTTTTGTTATTTAACTATAAAATTAATGTTAGTTTAAGAGTCATGGTCTTACTTCTACGGGTTTAGTTATATAAATACATAAATATATGTGCTAATATGCATGTTTGTTAAGTGTAGGCATTTGATGATTCTTGACTCATTTTTTGTTCTTTTCGTGCTCATGTTTCTTTGGAAATTTTAGCGAATTCGCAAATATTGCTAAAAGGTACATTTTAATGCTTAGCAGGGTCGTATGCCATGTAACATACACACTTTATAAAATATATATAAGTAATATTTGGATAGTTCACCCGTGTGGGTGTTTGTGACTGCTATATTGTGATTCTGATCAAGTTTCAATCGTGTATTTCTATCTTTTATATTTGTAATTGATATAAAATACACATTTTTGATAAGAATACTTTGAAAAAACCTTTTTCTAATTAAATACTTCATTTTTCAATTTTATTCATATTTATATTTACATTCGTTTCTGATGGAGAAATTCAATTCATTTACTGGTGAGTGAATGAAAGATTTGCAGCATTTTTCTTTTTAATGCGAACGTCTAGCTGCTTGTTTTTTATGTATATATGTAGTAGAATATTATGTAGTTAAAACTGTAGGATCTTATGTATATGAATATTTTGTTTTTTGACACAATGTGTTATATCATTAAGTTTATTAATTTCTATGATTTTTCATTATCTAAATGGATTTATTTTTTTGAAATATTTTAATCCAACATTTTGATATGTATTGACTATTAGGATTTATAGGGATGCAACAGATTTTATAAATGCAAAAAATAAACCATAGCACTTAAAAACGTTTGAGAGACATTATAAGAAAAGCGTTATCAAAGTAAAATAATTTATAGCAGTTTATTGTGTTATGAATAGTTTAATATCTATTAAATGTCAATATACAGCGTTTAGTAAACTGCTTTAAAATACTACAATAGCGGAAAAATAATAATATAAAAGATGATTTTTATAACAACATTTTGTACTATTAACAAGCCATTATTTTATAACAGGTCGATATACAATGTTTATTAGACTGTTGAAAAATACTTACAATAGCGGGAAAAAAGCACCATGAAAGATGATTTTTCATAGCGTTTTTTATGCTATAAATAACTCATTGTTTCCTTATAAATATTGATATAAGCGTTTACTGAACCGCTATAGTTATCATTTATAGCGGTTCTAGGCCGCTATTGATGATGGTTTTTGTTGTAGTTTACAATGTTCATACTAGAAAGTTCAAAAAGCTTCAAAAACATTTTTGAGTGAAAATATCCTTTTTTCGTTTACATAATAGATTTGGATTTGATATTTTTTTAAAATCCTATAACTATTTTTATAAAACAATACATCATGTTGATAAGCATAAAAATTCATCTTACATAAGCTGTTGGATTAGGTAAACAAGGGAAAAATGACAATTTTTTTTGAAGAAAATCATTTTTATTCTTTATACATCAAATCATTTTAATATTTATCATTAATGATATTATTCATATTTAACATTATTAATATAAAAGGGAGATTTTTTTTGAATTGAAATTTATTTTATTGTGGTTTATTTAACGAAATATATTTAGAGTTAATAATGAACATCCGAATGTCCATACATCTATTATTACATTATATTAATGTCTAAAGGGAGTATACATATATTATTTTAATGTTTATAAATATTATTATATATAAAAATGTATATACAAATGATTATCGAGATTTATAGCAATGTAGCGCACATGCTTCATCTATTGAAAAAGACTCCCTAGCTCCACACCTTGCATTAATTCTAAGCAATAATATATCCCTTTTGCTAAAATTCCCTAAGCTTGCCATCTTCCGAAAATGAAAATTATATCGTCCCGAACAATGAAAAATCATATGCATGTATAGCTTTTCGAGCATATAGATGCCCAAGGTCGATCAAAGATCTCTTCCGCTACCCCTTAATCCACTTCAGCTCTTCTCTATGGAAGATTGACATCTACAGTGGTCGATCTTTCAAGGTCCGCTTCCATAACCATTCCCTCCTCAAAATAGCTACAAAGAAATGATTTTTCTCCTGGAACAGTAATGCTATTTTTATTTCCCAGTGAAGCTTCACCAGATAATTACATCCACACTCTTCTCAAACTAGTTTTAATCCGCATTCAAGTCCTAACATAATGCCCAAGAATAAAGAGGAATTAGCCCGTTGTCTCATGCCCTTCAATTTTTTTATGGTGTTAGACTATTATGACTGGGATTTTGTAGATCATTTATACATTTTGGTCAAAACCAAGCTTGACAAGGAAGTTTCGCTATTAGAAAGCCTAGTTTTCAAATTGAAAGATGATTTTTCCAAGATACAGTATGATCTCCAATACTGACAAGAGAAACCCATGTATTTATTTGGTGAAGAAGGATTTCGATCGTGGCTCAATATTCCAACACCATCCCTCATTTTACCTCAGATTCCATGGAGGAGGAAGCTGCCATTCAAGCTTAAATGGAGGACATTGCTCAAGGAACAGTGGCGATTATTCTCTCGAACGTGAAGACGATGAAAGGCAGCAACTTGCACTGCTTAGGCCATCAACTTAGTGGTGCCCAATTGACCAAGAGATGATTAACCTTGTATCATCCCCAATTTTGAGGCTTAAAAATAGAAACTATTGTTACTGCAGTCATCCTTAGCATCGTTTCCTACTGAATAAGATTAATCACTGTTTCATTAACATCAAAGGCATAAGAATTTACAAATTTTAAACTAAACATTTTCATTCATTCATTTGCAAATTCATTATGTTTCAATTACATAATGCCACACTTACATTATTCAGATAAAGCATAATATATATACAAACATAATTCAAGAGTGACATATGATGATGCCACCATGTATGATTAGATTCATAACTACTTAGACTGTTATAAACCCTGTCATTACATACAATCAATAATAATGAAAGTAGTTAGACTGCATAGTGAAAATAAACTCTATTGGTAGCTTTCCTTCTACATGTCTAAGTAAGCTTATTTGTCCAAAACCTAGAAACCTTACTCTTAGGCCAGCCTACCCACTTTCAATTGAGTAACCAAGAGTTTAAGGGTAAATCAAAACTTTGGGCCAGACAAAAAGTCTAATGTGAATAATATTTACCATCTCAAAATAAAAATAATTATTGAGATCGCACCGCAGAAGCACGGAACGGGTTTTCTCGGACTATTATCTTTACAATCAATACGTCAATCATAACATATCCTGCAATAAAAATTATTAGAACATAGTCATAACATCATCATGCTTAAATGGGTTAAAATGAGTAGTCTGTGATTCACTAGGATCATATAGTCATACATTCCTATGATTGCACAATCCCATAAAATAGTTCATTCAACGATATAGTTTTGTTAGCGTCACTCCGAACCTATTAGTTTTCATAGTCAACTAAAAACCTATCCAGCTGACCTGAGTCAAAACTATACTAGATAAACCATCAGTCTTTTGGCCCACTCAGAAGAATCTAACAATGGTCTCCTAAGAGTGATATGAGAAGATACCTATAGTCTCCTAATCGGTATGAGAAAACAACAATGATCCCCTAAGTTCGATGGGAGAAAATACAGTTGAGCATTTTTTCCACGTGTTCCTTTAGATGTGCAACAATAAATTTTAGCCTCGATATTGGCAAAGCCCAACGCATTGCAATTGCGAACCTGACCACCCGAGGGATTGATAGTTCGAAGATAGGGCGCGACCCTACTCCAATCTCCTCTTAAATCTGTTTTAAAATGTGAATAGTTCTTGTCTTTTGATCAATTTGGACATCATAACACAATTTTATCTCTATGATCCCATGGATGTAATTCTATTCACTCAGGAGTTTAAATCCGACCATACCCACTAGTAGAACGTTCCTAATCGATCGTCAATTCCTAATCCTCAAGGTCATAATATTGGGTGATGATATGTAACATATAAGCGTGAATTTTAATGATTAAAATATGCAATAATAGCTGATCAAGATACAAAATTGAACATATACCACATTATCATTCATCACAAATATATGTTCATATGATAGCTATTTCATACACAAAATTAATTGTAATTAAGTAATAATTTTCTTCACGAAAATATTTAAAAGTAGGCTAAAATATATCTTCTTTCATTTTCAAAACATTGTCAAAACATTTAACAAAACCGTGTCTTGTTATAAGAAAAACACAACTCAAAATAGATGTAAGGACCCTAATCTTGATTAACATTATTCAGATGTAACGACCATAATTTGATTAACATTATTCAGGACATTTAATTAGTTAAATGAAATGAAATAATGAAATGATTAAGGGAATCAAGATTTGAATAATGAAAGGGTAGCCATGCCTAGTTGAACAATGAACTAAAGGGAATTAAAATGAAATAGGAAAGGCTAATAGATAAGGGAAAAATAGAAATAAGTTAAATTCATATACCCTAAACCCTTCATGCCACTTTCATTTTACACATTTGTGAACAAAACTAAATCTAACAAGAGGCCGACCACCATTCGGGAAAGCAAGAAAAAGATAAGCTAAAATCAGGAGGAAGGAAGCTTAATCAATCCAATCTAGGAAGCAAATCACAAACTCCTTAATCACAAACTAAAGGTGAATAATATGTTACATCTCATATTTTCTTATTTTCGGTTATGGTTGAGATCAGAAATTATTTGCAAATTATTTGCAAATATAACAATTCTCAAAGGTTAGACATAGCGAGTATGGGTCGCTCCGTAGGGAATTGTTAGATTTTAAAAATCTATCCAATCAAATTAACCAAAGTTGAGAGTTTTTTAATCTAGAAAATGAGAAAATTAACAAAAGAAGATTGATAAAAATATGAGAGTTTAAAGGAAATTTAGAGGTAATTTCCACTCTCTAGATCACATAAATCGACAAAATAAAGTTATGATCTCTCTTTTGGTAATTAGTGAAATTTGTTGATGTGCTTATCATAAGTATGACATATTTATGCTATTAATTAGCCCAATATAAACCATCAAACTATACATAACTATTAATATACTTTTAAATCTCATGAAATATGACAACAAAGTTGAAAGAAAAATCTATTTTGAGTATGGCTATTAACTATTGATTAGAAATATAGACCATCAAATTTTGATTTAAACATTCACTTCATTACCAACATCATATATAGATAAAGAGGTAATTTGTATTTGTTGTTTGTTTAAGCATTGCCTATTTTGTAACGTTTGCGATTTTTCGTTGCCGAAAAACCGAAAGGTTAGGGTTTAAGAAGAAGAAAAAGATAGAAAAAGAGAGAAAAAGATAGAACAGAACAGAAACAATAGAACAATATCAGAATCTCACAATTCACAGCGGAACAACATATATTAGATAAATGAAAAATCTTTAAACAAAGAACTATATCAGTTATTACATCACATCATATTACATTACATTACATCATCAGAGTGTACAACAACAACATGCAGCGGAAAAGAAATATAATATACTAGTAATACGCCATGCCATCCAGCTTGCCTCCAGCAACTCCTGAATTCCGGAATATCCTGATAAACCTTAACTCTTGACTGCCCGTGTGGAAATTGGTGGGCACCCAGAGTTTAGGAAGGAAAACAATAAACTCCGAGTCAGTCATGTGACTGGTGTGAGAACTCAAAACAGTTTATCTTTAAAATCAAAATAGAGGAATATTTTAAAGTCAATTCGCAATGCTTTTAAAAATGAGACTACTATAAGGCCTCCCGCACAGACACACAATGCAAACGCAGAATCGGAGGAGATTTCTCCTTATGATAGTCAAAGATGCTTGATACACATTAAAAAGAAGCATTTGATATTATTACTAGTGCATAGCGTAGAAAACAATTTCGAAAGTAGAATATAAATCTTAGCCAACATACGACCATTATCGTATGCCTACTATAGCTACCATCCAAACAGTGGGGCGCCACCATAAGTGAATGATAGGTTCTACAACTAAAACCGTACAAGATCGTATTGTTTCTTTGGATTTCCAACAAATGGTCAGGCCAAGAAACTTCCCATTGCCACATGAGAACGCATCTGGAAGGACGTCCCCGAGAACCAAACCGGATCTCTGCCAACACAAGGCCGGGTTACCCCTAACTGGGTAACTACTGACACGAATATGTCATCCCCCGATCGTAACCGATCTATCCGAGGATCCTCGATTTCCAACAACCATAAAATATGCAACAACAACATAGGTTAAATATCTGGGCTCCATACCATGATACCACCTCTATCCAGAAGGAATGACATACACTAAAGGGGCGCTACCCCCTAATAACCTTGCTGCATCCTTCCTGTTTTAACCATTTCCGAGGTGTGAGGTCCGACGAAGTCTCGTCCACAAAGCCACACTTTATACAAAAACCGTGCTTTGGGTCAACAAATGATCATAGAAATGATCACCAAGATAAATGATCAAATAAATGATCCTATCACAAATGATCAAACAATGATCATTTCACAGCAACACTCAGCATGCCACACTACCAAATTGAGAGTATATCAATAATAACCTTCAACTATATAACCTCTGAGCTCGTACGTCTCAGAGAAGGGTGTTAAGCTAAGAGAATAAATTCTCCGCCACCAACAGAAATATATTTGAAAGAAATCAGCTTTATATCTCAATTTGTAATGTCAGACATACAATCTATACAAGTCTGTTCCGGGCTCGAACAGAACCGAAGGCACTTACAAAGAAGTCCTTGCAATCCGGATATTCACTAATCACGACCGGATTTCCCGTCACTAAGGGTGATAAAACCTCTATATCGGAGATCAGCCGATGTAGAGTAACTCGACGGTAATCATTCCGTTTTCACAAACATCCGGTCTTCAACACCGGTCATCAAATGCAATCCATAACGACGTATCACATACTCGGAATGGGTTATATGACCCCAAGGTCCTTTCCCGGCTAACCCGAATAGTGAGCACTTATTCAAAAATAAGTGTGGCATTCAAATTCAAACAATCACAACAAATACCTATTTAAAGGTAAATATTGATAGTTGGATTATTTAACTATCAATAGGCGTGTTCAACATCACCAAATCCAAATAATTTCCCAGATTATTTACTTTTCAAAATATCTTTACTAGATATATATTTTCCACACTTCAACCATTTGAAAACAATTTTCAAATCACTTTTCACCTTTATCACCTTTGAAAACAAATTTCAATCATTTTCCTTACGCGGAATTTCTTTCATTTCAACATGGTTCATTTAAACCAATTAAATAAATCCTTAACGATTTACTTTATATTTACGTTCCAAATTCGTAAATTTATTTCCCCAGTTCAAAAATAAATCAACGTTTATTTTTAAACTAATTTCCCTTTTCATTTATAAATTCCATAGTGAATTTATAATCCCAAAATGTCTATGATATACGATTTTCAATCGATTTTCAATATTCACTTTCAATTTATCTTACAAGGATAAATTCTAAAACATTCATTTCACATTGGAAAAATATTTCCATACTTATTTAATAATAAGTACATCACAAATCTATTTATTTTCAACACTTGAAAAATATTCAATATACTTAAATCGAAATTAAGTATATATTTCATTCTTTAAGGAAATCATTCGTTTAAACCTATTTATTTGGGCCAAAACGAATGTTGCGTAAAACATCGTTACTACAACCCAAAATCACTAGTATAGGGATTCGAAATTTAGATAGATATGTAAATCCCAATACTATATAAAACATTTCCTTTCGGAAATCATTTACTATATAACAACAGTGTTATAGTCCACCATTTCCTTCTTTCTCGAAAACGTCTATTTCAACAATAAATGTTGAAATCTATGTATTCGATACTTAATGCGTTTTAAAACGTCTTTAAAAATCATTAACTTCATTTCATAATGTTCCTTCCCCAAAAACATATTCATTTCATTTAATAATATATTCACTGTCCAAAATCGTGAATATAATTCCTTTCATATATTCCTATATCCAACTTATCAAATTCAATTGATTTCGGATTTATAAACAACGTTTATAAACTCCACTTATATTTTTATAAACTTCTATTTATAAAAATCCTTTTTATATCTCATTTTAAATGCCAAAATCTGATTTATAAGTTGATTACTTATAAATCTTATATTTTACAAAATCTATCCATTTTATATATTCATATTTCATAAATTTATAAATCTCAATTTACTTAAGAAATCCATTTTTATTTCACTTTATTACTTATAAAAACTTGTTTTATAATTCCAATATTTTTAATTTATAAATATCAATTTTATAAATCTTTTATATAAACCGTTTATAATAATTCAAAATTCCCAATTAAACCACTTTATAAATTAATCACTATTTATTTCAAAAATCTTAATTTGGTTATATGTTACAAAAACAGTAATTTTTATAACATAAAAATTTATAACGTTTTAATTATTTAAAATGAATCAACTCAAAATTTTATAAAAACATATACTTTGAAAAATCACTTTAAAATTCCTTTTAAAACCAAAATCATTATTTTTAAAACTTCAGAAATGGATCCGATGATGCAGCAACACCAAATAGTCAATCACGACATCCAAATATCATATATCGATATGATACTCAACAAATATCAAAATATCTGTAAATAAATCAATACAGTTGAGGAATCCAGTTGGATCCCTCCAACCTGTTTCCCTGCATCCAAAGATGTTAGCACAATACCAATTCCGCTCCAGTACGGAATTATCGCGGTATATGGGATTTAAAATATTATTCGCTTAATAAACGACGCAATAGGGTCTCATCCGCTATACAATGCGGGAAATCAACAATGACAATATATACATATGCCAATATATATATTGCTATCATATATAATACCAATTTCACTGTTTATGAAATATTCGCGGTATATGTTTTTAATAAATAACATCCGCTTACTAACGGTGCATAATGTCTATTTTAACAATCAATAGATAACAATCATCATTCAAACATGCATTCAAGAATTTTAAATATAACTATTTAAAATAAAAATCGAAATCGATTCGATTGAGTGAGAAGTTCTCACCTTGATTTCAATTTTGTTTTAGCGATTTATTTCGAATAAAATTAAACGCGCGTTTAATTTTACCCGAAATTTTCACTAACTCCAAATGACTCCAATCCAATTCCATAGCGTAGTGCTCGTCCATACGATTCCAATGCAACTGGTTTCGCGCGTTTTCGACCTCGTATGAAAATGATATGAATTTTTGAAGATACACGGATTGTTTATAATAATTTACAACATTAATTTTTATTTTTAAACCTAGGATTAATCACAGCCCTTAGATCCAACCTCCCCCCATCAGGACCGTGCGCTCCCCTCCCCCTTCTCCTTTCTCTTTCACGCGTGCGTTCCCAGTATATTGAAGCCGAACCCATTCATCCACAAAACCCTAAATCACGCGACTTTCCCGAGCCCTTCCACATCGATCAGACACCCCCACCACGTGCGCCTCCCCCAGAGCCACCACCGGCCCCAAAATCTTCAAGCTCGGTCGTGTATTTGCCCTTGAAAAACATGCCGAACGTGTGGCCTTTGCAGCCAATTCGCCGACGATCTATCACACAAAATCCAATCACAACCGTTGGATCTGGAGATCTCGTTGCTCTCTACAAGATTGTAGTTGGGGGTTTGTTGAAACGATTGACGGATTGAAAGAAAAATGGGGAGGAAGTGTGCGAATTTCTGGCCATAGAACGTAAACAAGCGGCGGCCACGAACATATAAACTAGGGTTTTGTAATTTTTCTTATTTTTGTGAATTTAAGGTCTATTTATAGGAATTTTTTTTGAACACTATTCATCCGGGTTTTCCAAACTCCGACTTACGCGCGGTGACCAGCATTTCTAGGGTTTATCCCACGCTCCGGACACAATGGAACAAGTTTCGGAAGCTAATTCGGTCATCTGTGTGAGTTATGGCAATAAACGTTCGATTTAAAATTAAACTGATTAAACGATTTTTTAGGCGTTTTAGCTTGCACCGGACAAACGGTAAATCCGATTGACACGAAATTTGAAATCATACAATAATATCACATTACGGATCCAATGAAATAGGTTTCGTCGAAATCCGAGACTTTTTGAAAAATGGCTATTTTAACTCGCCGAATTAAAATTAAAACGATATCGATGCGTTTCGAGCTGCCACGGTCAAACGATAACTCCAATTGCTACGAAAATTGAAATCCTATAATAACAAATTATTACAGATCCAATGAAACTAGTTTCGTCCAATTCTGAGACTGTTCAAAAATTGGCTATTTTCACTAGTCGATTAAATATTAAAATATTCAATTTTCACAAATAAACTTTTAATTCGATTTTAAAAGTTCTATAATATCATTCTAACTCCAACATGATAAAATAAAATTTTACAAATCATTTTCAATCATATTTAACCCAATTTTCAATTATTTCTGGAATTTCAACTATTAAATTATCGATTTAATTATCCAATTAAATCCAATTATTCGAAATAAAATTTATTCGACTTATAAATTTCACTTATTAATATTTAAAATTAATTAAATATTCAAATTTTAATTAATAAAAATCCTGGGTCGTTACATACTACCCCCCTTAAAAGAATTTCGTCCTCGAAATTACTAAGTAAGAAAAGTTACAGAATCCATTAACTTTCCATAAATCCATAGTTAAACTTCTTACAATACTTTACTAAGTTTTCAAATCATACTTAGTTATCTTTTCAAAACCAACTATATCGTTTAACTTCCAACCCCAAATCAAAGTTGAAGTTTTCAAAATTTTCCCAATTTTCTTAAATTTTTTCTAACGCCTTAAATTTTCGAAAAAATTCGCCATAGTCTCCTTTGCGCGGCTCGATCCAAAAAAAAATGACAGTATATATATCACAAATATACATCTCATTAAGTAATGAGGCATCCCGTAGGGAAAAAAGTGTAAAAGTACGGTATGTAATCCGAGATATGTACCTTATTATGTTATTAGCAAGCATATATGGCTAATATAGCGCGAAAGCGAGCTCCAAATGCGAAGCAAACGCGATCCGCACCTACTAAACACTCAACAAACAACATGAGAACATGCATATATGAAAATAATCTCAATATACATCATATAGCAACATAACAACTACATATGCCAACATAGCAAATGCAACAAAACAACAAATGCAAACATCAACCAACTATCATCCATTACCAAATCAATATTCATTCATATTCTCATTAATATTCAATGAATTGGTTTTCAATTTAAATCACATTTGATTTATTTCATATTCAATTTTTGTAACGTCCCGAAAATTTTCGACTTTCGAAAATTCAACATCGATACTCACTTATCGACTGCCGAGAAATCGAAGGCCGGAAACCCGAAATGTTATGGTTTAAGAAAAAGAAAGAAGTAGAAGAAGATAGAAAATAGAACAGAAAAGAAAGTAAACAACAGAACAACATCAGAATCTCACAATCGCAGCGGAACAACATATAATAATAAATGAATAATCTTTAAACAAAGAACTATATCAGTTATTACGTTACATTTACATTTCATTACATCATATCATCAGAGTGTATAACAACATACAACATCAAACAGCGGAAAAGAAATACTATATACTAGTAATACGCCAAGCCATCCAGCTTGCCTCCAGCAACTCCTGAATATCTAGAATATCCTGATAAACCTTACTCTTGACTGCCCGTGTGGAAATTGGTGGGCACCCAGAGTTTAGAAAGGAAAACAATAAACTCCGAGTCAGTCATGTGACTGGTGTGAGAACTCAAAACAGTTTATTTATCTTTAAAAATCAAAATAGAGGAATATTTTTAAATTCAATTCGCAATGCTTTTAAAAATGAGACAACCATAAGGCCTCCCGCACACACACACACATGCAAACGCAGAATCGGAGGAGATTTCTCCTTATGATAGCCAAAGATGCTTGATACGCATTTAAAATAACATTTGATATTATTACTAGTGCATAGTGTAGGAAAAATTCATTTCGAAAATAAAGATATAAATCTTAGCCAGCATAGACATTCCGCACTTATGTCTACTATAGCTACCATGTTCAATAGCAGGTTACCGCCACATTCCATGGCAGGTTATACAACTAAAACCGTACAAGTTTCGTATTGTTTCTTTGGATTTCCAACAAATGGTCAGGCCAAGGAACTTCCCATTGCCACATGAGAATGCCTCTGGATGGACATCCCCGAGAACCAAACCGGATCTCTACCAGCACAAGGCCGGGTTACCCCTAACTGAGTAACAACTGACCGAATATGTCATCCCCCGGTCCTTTGGGACCTTTATCCGAGAGCTCTCTAATCAATTCACACAATCATAATAATAAAGTGTTTCAACATGAGTAAGTATCTGGGCTCCATACCATGATACCACCCTTTTCCAGAAGGAAATGCACATATCCTAAAGGGCGCTACCCCTCATAACCTTGCTGCATCTTTCCTGTTTTGACCATTTCCGGGATGTGAGGCTCGACGAAGTCACGTCCACAAAAACATACTTTATACAAAAGCCATGCTTTGGGTCAACAAATGATCATAGAAATGATCACCAAGATAGACGATCAAATAAATGATCCTATCACAAATAATCAACACAATGATCATTTCACAGCAGCACTCAGCATGTCACATTACCAAATTGAGAATATATCGCTGATAACCTTCAACTACATAACCTCTGAGCTCGTACGTCTCAGAGAAGGGTGTTAAGCTAAGAGAATAAATTCTCCGCCACCAACAGAAATATATTTGAAAGAAATCGGCTTTATATCTCAACTTTTAATGTCAGACACACAATCCATACAAGTCTGTTCCGGGCTCGAACAAAACCGAAGGCACTTACAAAGAAGTCCTTACAATCCGTATATCCACAATCCTGATCGGATTCCCCATCACATATGGAGAACTCTATACCGGAGCAACTCGGTGCAGAGTCAATCGATAGGTCATCCTATCGCTCTCGCAAATATCCGGTCTTCAACACCGATCTTCAAATGCAATTCACAACGACGTATCACATATTCGGAATGGGTTATACGACCCCATGGTCCTTTCCCGGTTAACCCGAATAGTGAGCGCTTATTCAAAAATAAGTGTGGCATTCAAATTCAAACAAATCACATCAAATACCCATTCAAAGGGAAATATTGATAGTCGGTTATTGAACTATCAATTGATATGCACACATCACCAGATTCCAAATAATTTTCCAAATTATTTATTTTCCAAAATATCTTTACAAGATATATAATTTCAACACTTCTAAAATAAATCAATATTTATTTTTAAACAAATTCCACTTTTCATTTATAAATTCCATATTGAATTTTATATTCCAAAATATTCATGAATATACGATTTCAATTATTCATTGTCAATTTATCTTCCAAAAAGATAAATTCTAAATATTCACTTCATATTGGAAAACATTTCCATACTTATTTATTCATAAATAATTCACAAATCTTTTTATTTTCAACCTTGGAAAATATTCAATATACTTAAATCGAATTAAGTATATATTTCATTCTTTAAGGAAATCATTCTCTTAAACATATTTATTTGGGCCAAAACGAATGTTGCGTAAAACATCGTTACGACAACCTAAAATCACTAGTATAGGGATTTGAAATTAAATAGATATATAAATCCCAATATTATTCAAACCATTTCCTTTCGGAAACCATTTACTATAAAAACAGTGTTATAGTCCACCATTTCCTTCTATTTCTCGAAAACGTCTATTTCAACAATGAATGTTGAAATCTATGGTTTCGAATCTCAACATATTTAAAACATCGTTAGGTCGTTTTAATTCTGTTTAAAATATCACATTTTAAACATTTTCTTTAACGTATTATTCACTATTCAAAAACGTGAATATACTACGTTAACAAATTTCATCCTTTTATTCATTTTATTTCAAAGGATTATTCACAGTCAAAAACATGAATATAACTCCATTAATAAGTTATAACAATTTACTTATCAAAATAAGTCGTTTGCGAATTTATAAAACAATGTTTATAAATTCCATTTATTAACCTATTCAATTTCATATCTCAATGATATACTAAAAATTCATATTATAAGTCAAATGCTTATAAAACGATTATTTTACAAAATCGTTCTTTTAAAGACTTCCCAAATTATAAATCTTATAACTTATAAGATTCATTTATTTATCCAAGTATATTCTTTAATAACTTCACAAAATCTATAAATCTTACTATTTATAAATTTCATTTATAACTTCACCATTTATAATTTTATAAATTCCATTCACATATGCAATCCATTTTTACTTCATTCAAACACTTATAAAAACTCGTTTTATAATGTCAATATTTCAATTTATAAATATCCATTTATAAATCTCTTAATATAAATCAATTTATATTATTCTTTTAAAACGTCTTTAAATCCCTTTATAATTTCATCCTTTTGACTTATAAAATAATCAAACTTCATAAATCCTATATTTAAACTTTTATAATATATTCAAAAATCCCGATTTAAACTATGTTATAAAATCATTAATCCATATTTCTCAAAAATCAGCTTTCAACTATATTTCTCAAAATCATAATTTTTATAACTTTAAAAATTAAAGCGTTTAATTACTTAAAATGGATCAATTCTAAAAATATAGTATATTTTCAAAAAAATCACTTTTAAAATCATTTTAAAATTCCAAATTTGGTCCAATGATGCTACACACCAAATAGTCAATCACGACTACAACGATATCATATATCGTATATGATAATCCATCAAATATCAAAATATCTGAAATCAAATAAAAACTGTTGAGGAATCCAGTTGGATCCCTCCAACCTGTTTTCCTGCATCCACAAACATTAGCACAATACCAATTTCGCTCCAGTACGAAATTATCGCGGTATATGGGATTTAAAATATTATCCACTTAATAGACGGCGCAATAGGGTCTCATCCGCTAAACAAATGCGGAAAATCAATAACTCCAATATATACATATGCCAATATATATATTGCTATTATATATAATACCAATTTCACTGTTTATGAAATATTCGCGGTATATGTTTTTAAATAAATAACATCCGCTTACTAACGGCGCATAATGTCTATTTTAACAATCAATAGATACAATTATCATTCAAACATGCATTCAAATATTTTAAATATAACTATTTAAAATAAAATCGAAACCGATTCGATTGAGTGAGAAGTTCTCACCTTGATTTCAATTTCGTTTTAGCGATTTATTTCGAATAAAATTAAACGCGCGTTTAATTTTACCCGAAATTCTCACTAACTCCAAACGACTCCAATCCAACTCCATCGCGTAGTGCTCGTCCATACAATTCCAACGCAACTGGTTTCGCGTTTTTCCGATCTCGCAGTAAAAAGATACACTATTTTAAAGTTACACGATTTTTATATAATAACTAAATAAACAATTTTCTTTTTAAAATTTAACCTAAACAAATCTAAGCCGTGAATCCCCTAAGAAAAATCTGGGCCGCGTGATTTTGCTTCCTTCTTCCCTCCAGATAACAATCGCGACCGAACCCATAAACGTCGCCTCTTCCATGAATTTTCGAGCCTCCTCCTTCCATCTTCACGCCGATCAAGCACCTCCACTTCAAAGCCCCACACGCAAGCTACCACCACCAAGAAGAGCACGAAGCTCGGTCACGTCCACAGCTCGAAAACCGAGCACGACTTCCCCATGAACGCGGCCGTATAACTCTCCCATCGTCACTCCGATGACGATCTCAGCCGTTCACATCGTAGAGCTCAAAGCCCTCTACGATCTTGTAGTTGAAAGCTTTTCGAAATAATCAATAGATTTTGAGGAATTGAAGGAGGAAGTTAGGACATTTTCGGCCATTCATTATCAAAGTGGCGGCTGGTGATTAAAAATTAGGGTTAGGGTTTTGTAAAAAGAAGAAGGGGTTGGGTCTCCTTTTATAGAATTTCAACGAAAAACACTATTCATTTCGATTTTCCAAACTCCGATTTACGCGCCGTAACCAGCGTTTCTAGGGTTTACCCTGCGTTCCAGACACAATGGAACAGGTTTCGGAAGCTAATTCGGACATCTGTGCGAGTTATGGCAATAAACGTTCAATTTAAATTAAATCGATTTAAACGATTTTCTAGGCGTTTTAATTTGTACCGGACAAACGGTAAATCCAATTGACACGAAATTTGAAACCTTACAATAATATCACATTACGGATCCGATGAAACTAGTTTCGTCGAAATCCGAGACAGTTTGAAAAATGGCTATTTTAACTCGCCAAATTAATATTAAAAACAATTCGATGCGTTTCGAGCTGCCACGATCAAACGATAACTCCGATTGACACGAAAATTGAAATCCGGTAATAAATAACTATTAAGGATCCAATGGAAATGGTTTCGTTCAATTCTGAGACTGTTCAAAAATTGGCTATTTTACAGTCGATAATTAAATATTAAAATATTCAATTTTCACAAATTAACTTTTAATTCGATTTTAAAAGTTCTAAAATATCATTCTAACTCCAACATGATATAATAAAATTTTACAAATCATTTTCAATCATATTTAACCCAATTTTCAATTATTTCCATAATTTAACATATTAAATTATCGATTTAATTATTCAATTAAATCCAATAATTCAAATTAAAATTTATTCGACTTATAAATTCACTTATTAATATTTAAAATTAATTAAATATCCAAATTTTAATTAATAAAATTTCTGGGTCGTTACAATCTTCCCCTCTTAAAAGAATTTCGTCCTCGAAATTACAAGTAAGAAAGGTTACAGAATCTATTAATTTTCCCAAAATTCGTAGTTAAACTTCTTACAAATCTTTACTAAGTTTTCAAATCATACTTAGTTATCTTTCAAAAACAACTACTATTGTTTAACTTTCAATTCAAAAATCAAAGTTAAAGTTTTCACATTTTTTTTTCTTTTTTTTTCTCAAATTTTTTCTAACGCCTTAAATTTTCGGAAAAATTCGCCATAGTCTCCTTTGCGCGGCTCGATCCGAAAAAAAAAATGACAGTTTATATATCACAAATATACATCTCATCAAGTAATGAGGCATCCCGCAGGGAAAAAAAATGTAAAAGTACGATATTTAATCCGAGATATGTACCTTATATTTTATTAGCAAGCATATACGGCTAATATAACACGAAAGCGAGCTCCAAATGCGGAGCAAACGCGTTCCGCACCTACTAAACACTCAACAAACAACATGAGAACAGACATATAGACAATAATCTCAATATACAACATATAGCAACATAATAACTATATATGCCAACATAGCAATGCATTAAAAGCAATATATATTCAACCATCAACCAACTATAATCCATAATCAATAAATATTTATTCATATTCTCATTAATATTCAATGAAATGGTTTTCAATTTAAATCACATTTGATTCATTAACATTGGATGTTTTTACTAACATTCATTTTCAATTAGTTTATATTCACTAATTCATATTCAAGTTGGTTCACTTACAAATCAAATTCAATTTATTTAAGATTCACTTAACTTTCAATTGAATTTCAATTACTTTAGCTTCCAATTTCATTAATTCTTAATGAATTATATACAATCGACTAACATCAATAACAACCAATGTATATCAATTTCAACCAAATTCATTTGCTTACAATTGGTTTAATTAAATCGATTTTCATTAAATCTTTCAACTTTCAATAACATTAGATTTTAATGAATTAACACTTATATTCATTATTTCATCTCAATTTAATTTACATTTAATTGATTAACATTCAATCCATTAATTCAATTCAATTCCCAATAGTTGAATTTTATTTATATAACTCAAGTTCATATTCATTTAACATTATTTGGTTTTACATAACTTAAATTCCTACTTGTAAATAAATTCAGATTTCAATTCTAAAGTAAATTTCCATTTAACTTTAAATCATTCTTATTTACAACTCATATTCATAAATATATCCATATAGTTTCACTTCTTATATATATAAGTTTATTTCACAATTGTAAATCACTTTAATTATAATTCAATTCTTATAATTCTTTTGCTTATACAATTATTCTTTTATTTAAATTATTCAAACAACTTATCAATAACCAAACAATCAACTTATATACTTTAATAATTCTGAAAAATTATTCCTTTATATTTAAAAATATACTCAAGGTAAAATTATTGCATTTACCCAATTTAAAACAATATTATGTCAAATTGTTCTATTCAAGTGTTTAGAGATCCCTATCAACAACGCTGATCATACGTATTAACCAGAATCTATATACCACTCAACAAACCAATCATCACAATATAAAAAAATTTTATATTCACTAACAAGTACGCTCTCATAGCTATTATTACACTCAAACTCATTCTAGAGTACTACTGACTCTATCTCTAATGAGTAATACCCAACAGAGCCATGGTTGTCGCTTAACCATATGCTCTGATACCAAATGTAACGTCCCGAAAATTTTCGACTTTCGAAAATTCAACATCGATACTCACTTTATCGACTGCCGAGAAATCGAAGGCCGGAAACCCGAAATGTTATGGTTTAAGAAAAAGAAAGAAGTAGAAGAAGATAGAAAATAGAACGGAAAAGAAAGTAAACAACAGAACAACATCAGAATCTCACAATCGCAGCGGAACAACATATAATAATAAATGAATAATCTTTAAACAAAGAACTATATCAGTTATTACGTTACATTTACATTTCATTACATCATATCATCAGAGTGTATAACAACATACAACATCAAACAGCGGAAAAGAAATACTATATACTAGTAATACGCCAAGCCATCCAGCTTGCCTCCAGCAACTCCTGAATATCTAGAATATCCTGATAAACCTTACTCTTGACTGCCCGTGTGGAAATTGGTGGGCACCCAGAGTTTAGGAAGGAAAACAATAAACTCCGAGTCAGTCATGTGACTGGTGTGAGAACTCAAAACAGTTTATTTATCTTTAAAAATCAAAATAGAGGAATATTTTTAAATTCAATTCGCAATGCTTTTAAAAATGAGACTACCATAAGGCCTCCCGCACACACACACATGCAAACGCAGAATCGGAGGAGATTTCTCCTTATGATAGCCAAAGATGCTTGATACGCATTTAAAATAACATTTGATATTATTACTAGTGCATAGTGTAGGAAAAATTCATTTCGAAAATAAAGATATAAATCTTAGCCAGCATAGACATTCCGCACTTATGCCTACTATAGCTACCATGTTCAATAGCAGGTTACCGCCACATTCCATGGCAGGTTATACAACTAAAAACGTACAAGTTTCGTATTGTTTCTTTGGATTTCCAACAAATGGTCAGGCCAAGGAACTTCCCATTGCCACATGAGAATGCCTCTGGATGGACATCCCCGAGAACCAAACCGGATCTCTACCAACACAAGGCCGGGTTACCCCTAACTGAGTAACAACTGACCGAATATGCCATCCCCCGGTCCTTTGGGACCTTTATCCGAGAGCTCTCTAATCAATTCACACAATCATAATAATAAAGTGTTTCAACATGAGTAAGTATTTGAGCTCCATACCATGATACCACCCTTTTCCAGAAGGAAATGCACATATCCTAAAGGGCGCTACCCCTCATAACCTTGCTGCATCTTTCCTGTTTTGACCATTTCCGGGATGTGAGGCTCGACGAAGTCACGTCCACAAAAACATACTTTATACAAAAGCCATGCTTTGGGTCAACAAATGATCATAGAAATGATCACCAAGATAGACGATCAAATAAACGATCCTATCACAAATAATCAACACAATGATCATTTCACAGCAACACTCAGCATGTCACATTACCAAATTGGGAATATATCGCTGATAACCTTCAACTACATAACCTCTGAGCTCGTACGTCTCAGAGAAGGGTGTTAAGCTAAGAGAATAAATTCTCCGCCACCAACAGAAATATATTTGAAAGAAATCAGCTTTATATCTCAACTTGTAATGTCAGACACACAATCCATACAAGTCTGTTCCGGGCTCGAACAAAACCGAAGGCACTTACAAAGAAGTCCTTGCAATCCGGATATCCACAATCCTGATCGATTCCCCATCACATATGGAGAACTCAATACCGGAGCAACTCGGCGCAGAGTCAATCGATAGGTCATCCTATCGCTCTCGCAAATATCCGGTCTTCAACACCGATCTTCAAATTCAATTCACAACGACGTATCACATATTCGGAATGGGTTATACGACCCCATGGTCCTTTCCCGGTTAACCCGAATAGTGAGCGCTTATTCAAAAATAAGTGTGGCATTCAAATTCAAACAAATCACATCAAATACCCATTCAAAGGGAAATATTGATAGTCGGTTATTGAACTATCAATTGATATGCACACATCACCAGATTCCAAATAATTTTCCAAATTATTTATTTTCCAAAATATCTTTACAAGATATATAATTTCAACACTTCTAAAATAAATCAATATTTATTTTTAAACAAATTCCACTTTTCATTTATAAATTTCATATTGAATTTTATATTCCAAAATATTCATGAATATACGATTTCAATTATTCATTTTCAATTTATCTTCCAAAAAGATAAATTCTAAATATTCACTTCATATTGGAAAACATTTCCATACTTATTTATTCATAAGTAATTCACAAATCTTTTTATTTTCAACCTTGGAAAATATTCAATATACTTAAATCGAATTAAGTATATATTTCATTCTTTAAGGAAATCATTCTCTTAAACATATTTATTTGGGCCAAAACGAATGTTGCGTAAAACATCGTTACGACAACCCAAAATCACTAGTATAGGGATTCGAAATTAAATAGATATATAAATCCCAATATTATTCAAACCATTTCCTTTCGGAAATCATTTACTATAACAACAGTGTTATAGTCCACCATTTCCTTCTATTTCTCGAAAACGTCTATTTCAACAATGAATGTTGAAATCTATGGTTTCGAATCTCAACATATTTAAAACATCATTAGGTCGTTTTAATTCTGTTTAAAATATCACATTCTAAACATTTTCTTTAACATATTATTCACTATTCAAAAACGTGAATATACTACGTTAACAAATTTCATCCTTTTATTCATTTTATTTCAAAGGATTATTCACAGTCAAAAACGTGAATATAACTCCATTAATAAGTTATAACAATTTACTTATCAAAATAAGTCGTTTGCGAATTTATAAAACAATGTTTATAAATTCCATTTATTAACCTATTCAATTTCATATCTCAATGATATACTAAAAATTCATATTATAAGTCAAATGCTTATAAAACGATTATTTTACAAAATCGTTCTTTTAAAGACTTCCCAAATTATAAATCTTATAACTTATAAGATTCATTTATTTATCCAAGTATATTCTTTAATAACTTCACAAAATCTATAAATCTTACTATTTATAAATTTCATTTATAACTTCACCATTTATAATTTTATAAATTCCATTCACATATGCAATCCATTTTTACTTCATTCAAACACTTATAAAAACTCGTTTTATAATGTCAATATTTCAATTTATAAATATCCATTTATAAATCTCTTAATATAAATCAATTTATATTATTCTTTTAAAACGTCTTTAAATCCCTTTATAATTTCATCCTTTTGACTTATAAAATAATCAAACTTCATAAATCCTATATTTAAACTTTTATAATATATTCAAAAATCCCGATTTAAACTATGTTATAAAATCATTAATCCATATTTCTCAAAAATCAGCTTTCAACTATATTTCTCAAAATCATAATTTTTATAACTTTAAAAATTAAAGCGTTTAATTTAAAATGGATCAATTCTAAAAATATAGTATATTTTCAAAAAAATCACTTTTAAAATCATTTTAAAATTCCAAATTTGGTCCAATGATGCTACACACCAAATAGTCAATCACGACTACAACGATATCATATATCGTATATGATAATCCATCAAATATCAAAATATCTGAAATCAAATAAAAACTGTTGAGGAATCCAGTTGGATCCCTCCAACCTGTTTTCCTGCATCCACAAACATTAGCACAATACCAATTTCGCTCCAGTACGAAATTATCGCGGTATATGGGATTTAAAATATTATCCGCTTAATAGACGGCGCAATAGGGTCTCATCCGCTAAACAAATGCGGGAAATCAATAACTCCAATATATACATATGCCAATATATATATATTGCTATTATATATAATACCAATTTCACTGTTTATGAAATATTCGCGGTATATGTTTTTAAATAAATAACATCCGCTTACTAACGGCGCATAATGTCTATTTTAACAATCAATAGATACAATTATCATTCAAACATGCACTCAAATATTTTAAATATAACTATTTAAAATAAAATCAAAACCGATTCGATTGAGTGAGAAGTTCTCACCTTGATTTCAATTTCGTTTTAGCGATTTATTTCGAATAAAATTAAACGCGCGTTTAATTTTTCCCGAAATTCTCACTAACTCCAAACGACTCCAATCCAACTCCATCGCGTAGTGCTCGTCCATACGATTCCAACGCAACTGGTTTCGCGTTTTTCCGATCTCGCAGTAAAAAGATACACTATTTTAAAGTTACACGATTTTTATATAATAACTAAATAAACAATTTTCTTTTTAAAATTTAGCCTAAACAAATCTAAGCCGTGAATCCCCTGAGAAAAATCTGGGCCGCGTGATTTTGCTTCCTTCTTCCCTCCAGATAACAATCGCGACCGAACCCATAAACGTCGCCTCTTCCATGAATTTTCGAGCCTCCTCCTTCCATCTTCACGCCGATCAAGCACCTCCACTTCAAAGCCCCACACGCAAGCTACCACCACCAAGAAGAGCACGAAGCTCGGTCACGTCCACAGCTCGAAAACCGAGCACGACTTCCCCATGAACGCGGCTGTATAACTCTCCCATCGTCACTCCGATGACGATCTCAGCCGTTCACATCGTAGAGCTCAAAGCCCTCTACGATCTTGTAGTTGAAAGCTTTTCGAAATAATCAATAGATTTTGAGGAATTGAAGGAGGAAGTTAGGACATTTTCGGTCATTCATTATCAAAGTGGCTGCTGGTGATTAAAAATTAGGGTTAGGGTTTTGTAAAAAGAATAAGGGGTTGGGTCTCCTTTTATAGAATTTCAACGAAAAACAGTATTCATTTCGATTTTCCAAACTCCGATTTACGCGCCGTAACCAACGTTTCTAGGGTTTACCCCGCGTTCCGGACACAATGGAACAGGTTTCGGAAGCTAATTCGGACATCTGTGCGAGTTATGGCAATAAACGTTCAATTTAAATTAAATCGATTTAAACGATTTTCTAGGCGTTTTAATTTGTACCAGACAAACGGTAAATCCAATTGACACGAAATTTGAAACCTTACAATAATATCACATTACGGATCCGATGAAACTGGTTTCGTCGAAATCCGAGACAGTTTGAAAAATGGCTATTTTAACTCGCCAAATTAATATTAAAAACAATTCGATGCGTTTCGAGCTGCCACGATCAAACAATAACTCCGATTGACACGAAAATTGAAATCCGGTAATAAATAACTATTAAGGATCCAATGGAAATGGTTTCGTTCAATTCTGAGACTGTTCAAAAATTGGCTATTTTACAGTCGATAATTAAATATTAAAATATTCAATTTTCACAAATTAACTTTTAATTCGATTTTAAAAGTTCTAAAATATCATTCTAACTCCAACATGATATAATAAAATTTTACAAATCATTTTCAATCATATTTAACCCAATTTTCAATTATTTCCATAATTTAACATATTAAATTATCGATTTAATTATTCAATTAAATCCAATAATTCAAATTAAAATTTATTCGACTTATAAATTCACTTATTAATATTTAAAATTAATTAAATATCCAAATTTTAATTAATAAAATTCCTGGGTCGTTACAATTTTAATTAGTTTGCATTCACTAATTTACATTAGCTTTTAATGAATTATCACTTACATTCATTATTTCATATCAATTATTTATATTTAATTGATTAACGTTCAATCCATTTATCAATTCAATTGCTAATTCCTTTAACAATATAAAGTTGAATTTCATCTATATAACTCAATTTCAAATTCTTAATGACTTAACTTCATTAATTCACTTATTAATCTTCTTTGATACCGAAATTAACTTCATTCAACTTCACTTAAGTTATATTTCATCCCAAACACCTTTTGTTTAATTTAACTTAAGTTTTCACTTATAAATCCAATTCAAATTCCAATCCTATTTAACTTTTTACCAAAGCTAAATTTATCAACTCCTATCATAAGTTCAAAACTAATTTCACTTATATTCATCATCTTATAAGTTATACAACTTATATTCAACAATTACTACTTGGATTTTATTGATTTACTTAAACTTCCTTTAATTTAACTTCATCCTTTAAGTTAAATTTATTCTATCAAAATTCAATTTGTATAAGTTGTCAACACATTTATCATTCCCAAATTACTATGGTAGAAAATCTATCACATGGAGACTCGAAAATGATACTGATGATGCTGCAGTCATCACCCTTATTATTTCCCAGTAACAATAGTGAATTCAGTGCTTAATATTCTTTCAAAAATTTTCCTTTCATTTATAAATGACATTTATAAATCATTTTCTTATAGAGTTTCACTTTATATATATACAAGATTATTTCACAATTGTAATCATATTAATTATAATTCCATACTTATAATTCAATTGCTTATACAATTCATTCTTTCACAGCTGTTGTTTTTATTTAACTTATTCAACAACCAAACAATCAATTCATATATACTTTAATAATTCTGAAAAATTATTCTTTTATATATAAAATATAATCAAAGTAAAATTATTTCATTTACCAATTTAAAACAATACTGTGTCGAATTGTTCTATTCAAGTGTTTAGAGATCCCTATCAACAACGTTAATTACTCGTGTTGACTAAAATCCATATACCACTCAACAAACCAATCATCACAATATAAAACAATTTATATTCACTAACAAATACGCGCTCGTATCTATTATTACACTCAAACTCATTCTAGAGTACTACTGACTCTATCTCTAATGAATTATACCCAACAGAGCCACGGTTATCGCTTAACCATAAGCTCTGATACCAAATGTAATGTTTGCGATTTTTCGTTGCCGAAAAACCGAAAGGTTAGGGTTTAAGAAGAAGAAAAAGATAGAAGAAGAGAGAAAAAGATGAACAGAACAGAAACAACAAGACAATATCAGAATCTCACAATTCGCAACGGAACAACATATATTAGATAAATGAAAAATCTTTAAACAAAGAACTATATCAGTTATTACATAACATCATATTACATTACATTACATCATCAGAGTGTACAACAACAACATGCAGCGGAAAATAAATATAATATACTAGTAATACGCCATGCCATCCAACTTGCCTCCAGCAACTCCTGAATTCCGGAATATCTTGATAAACCTTAACTCTTGACTGCCCGTGTGGAAATTGGTGGGCACCCAGAGTTTAGGAAGGAAAACAATAAACTCCGAGTCAGTCATGTGACTGGTGTGAGAACTCAAAACAGTTTATCTTTAAAATCAAAATAGAGGAATATTTTTAAGTCAATTCGCAATGCTTTTAAAAATGAGACTACCATAAGGCCTCCCGCACACACACACAATGCAAACGCAGATTCGAAGGAGATTTCTCCTTATGATAGTCAAAGATGCTTGATACGCATTAAAAAGAAACATTTGATATTATTACTAGTGCATAGTGTAGAAAACAATTTCGAAAGTAGAATATAAATCTTAGCCAACATACGACCATTATCGTATGCCTACTATAGCTACCATCCAAACAGTGGGGCGCCACCATAAGTGAATGATAGGTTCTACAACTAAAACCATACAAGATCGTATTGTTTCTTTGGATTTCCAACAAATGGTCAGGCCAAGGAATTTCCCATTGCCACATGAGAACGCCTCTGGAAGGACGTCCCCGAGAACCAAACCGGATCTCTTCCAACACAAGGCCGGGTTACCCCTAATTGGGTAACTACTGACACGAATATGTCATCCCCCGATCGTAACCGATCTATCCGAGGATCCTCGATTTCCAACAACCACAAAATATGCAGCAACAACGTAGGTTAAATATCTGGTCTCCATACCATGATACTACCTCTATCCAGAAGGAATGGCATACACTAAAGGGGCGCTACCCCCTAATAACCTTGCCGCATCCTTCCTGTTTTGACCATTTCCGGGGTGTGAGGTCCGACGAAGTCTCGTCCACAAAGCCACACTTTATACAAAAGCCGTGCTTTGGGTAAACAAATGATCATAGAAATGATCACCAAGATAAATGATCAAATAAATGATCCTATCACAAATGATCAAACAATGATCATTTCACAGCAACACTCAGCATGCCACACTACCAAATTGGGAGTATATCACTAATAACCTTCAACTATATAACCTCTGAGCTCGTACGTCTCAGAGAAGGGTGTTAAGCTAAGAGAATAAATTATCCGCCACCAACAGAAGTATATTCGAACAGAGCCGAAGGCACTTACAAAGAAGTCCTTGCAATCCGGATATTCACTAATCACGACCGGACTTCCCGTCACTAAGGGTGATAAAACCTCTATATCGGAGATTAGCCGATGTAGAGTAACTCGATGGTAATCCTTCCGTTTTCACAAACACCCGGTCTTCAACACCGGTCATCAAATGCAATCCATAACGACGTATCACATACTTGGAATGGGTTATACGACCCCAAGGTCCTTTCCCGGCTAACCCGAATAGTGAGCGCTTATTCAAAAATAAGTGTGGCATTCAAATTCAAACAATCACAACAAATACCTATTTAAAGGTAAATATTGATAGTCGGATTATTTAACTATCAATAGGCGTGTTCAACATCACCAAATCCAAATAATTTCCCAAATTATTTACTTTTCAAAATATCTTTACTAGATATATATTTTCCACACTTCAACCATTTGAAAACAATTTTAAAATCACTTTTCACCTTTGAAAATAAATTTCAATCATTTTCCTTACGCGGAATTTCTTTCATTTCAACATGGTTCATTTAAACCAATTAAATAAATCCTTAACGATTTACTTTATATTTACGTTCCAAATTCGTAAATTTATTTCCCCAGTTCAAAAATAAATCAACGTTTATTTTTAAACTAATTTCCCTTTTCATTTATAAATTCCATAGTGAATTTATAATCCCAAAATATCTATGATGTACGATTTTCAATCGATTTTCAATATTCACTTTCAATTTACCTTACAAGGATAAATTCTAAAACATTCATTTCACATTGGAAAAATATTTCCATACTTATTTAATAATAAGTACATTACAAATCTATTTATTTTCAACACTTGGAAAATATTCAATATACTTAAATCGAAATTAAGTATATATTTCATTCTTTAAGGAAATCATTCGTTTAAACCTATTTATTTGGGCCAAAACGAATGTTGCGTAAAACATCGTTACTACGACCCAAAATCACTAGTATAGGGATTCGAAATTTAGATAGATATGTAAATCCCAATACTATATAAAACATTTCCTTTCGGAAATCATTTACTATAACAACAGTGTTATAGTCCACCATTTCCTTCTTTCTCGAAAACGTCTATTTCAACAAAAATGTTGAAATCTATGTATTCGATACTTAATGCGTTTTAAAACGTCTTTAAAAATCATTAACTTCATTTCATAATGTTCCTTCCCCAAAAACATATTCATTTCATTTAATAATATATTCACTGTCCAAAATCGTGAATATAATTTCTTTCATATATTCCTATATCCAACTTATCAAATTCAATTGATTTCGGATTTATAAACAACGTTTATAAACTCCATTTATATTTTTATAAACTTCTATTTATAAAAATCCTTTTTATATCTCATTTTAAATGCCAATATCTGATTTATAAGTTGATTACTTATAAATCTTATATTTTGCAAAATCTATCCATTTTATATATTCATATTTCATAAATTTATAAATCTTAATTTACTTATGAAATCCATTTTTATTTCACTTTATTACTTATAAAAACTCGTTTTATAATTCCAATATTTTTAATTTATAAATATCAATTTTATAAATCTTTTATATAAACCGTTTATAATAATTCAAAATTCCCAATTAAACCATTTTATAAATTAATTACTATTTATTTCAAAAATCTTAATTTGGTTATATGTTACAAAAACAGTAATTTTTATAACATAAAAATTTATAACGTTTTAATTATTTAAAATGAATCAACTCAAAATTTTATAAAAACATATACTTTGAAAAATCACTTTAAAATTCCTTTTAAAACCAAAATCATTATTTTTAAAACTTCAGAAATGGATCCGATGATGCAGCAACATCAAATAGTCAATCACGACATCCAAATATCATATATCGATATGATACTCAACAAATATCAAAATATCTGTAAATAAATCAATACAGTTAAAGAATCCAGTTGGATCCCTCCAACCTGTTTCCCTGCATCCAAAGATGTTAGCACAATACCAATTCCGCTCCAGTACGGAATTATCGCGGTATATGGGATTTAAAATATTATCCGCTTAATAGACGGCGCAATAGGTCTCATCCGCTATACAATGCGGGAAATCAACAACTGCAATATATACATATGCCAATATATATATATATATATATATATATATATATATTGCTATCATATATAATACCAATTTCACTGTTTATGAAATATTCGCGGTATATGTTTTTAATAAATAACATCCGCTTACTAACGGCGCATAATGTTTATTTTAATAATCAATAGATAACAATCATCATTCAAACATGCGTTCAAGAATTTTAAATATAACTATTTAAAATAAAAATCGAAATCGATTCGATTGAGTGAGAAGTTCTCACCTTGATTTCAATTTTGTTTTAGCGATTTATTTCGAATAAAATTAAACGCGCGTTTAATTTTATCCAAAATTTTCACTAACTCCAAACGACTCCAATCCAATTCCATAGCGTAGTGCTCGTCCATACGATTCCAACGCAACTGGTTTCGCGCGTTTTCGACCTCGTATGAAAAAGATATGAATTTTTGAAGATACACGGATTTTTTATAATAATTTACAACATTAATTTTTATTTTTAAACCTAGGATTCATCACAGCCCTTAGATCCAAACCTCCCCCCATCAGGACCATGTGCTCCCCTCCCCCTTCTCCTTTCTCTTTCACGCGGGCGTTCCCAGTATATTGAAGCCGAACCCATTCATCCACAAAACCCTAAATCACGCGACTTTCCCGAGCCCTTCCAAATCGATCAAACACCCCCACCACGTGCGCCTCCCCCAGAGCCACCACCGGCCCCAAAATCTTCAAGCTCGGTCGTGTATTTGCCCTTGAAAAACGTGCCGAACGTGCGGCCTTTGCAGCCAATTTGCCGACGATCTATCGCACAAATTCCAATCACAACCGTTGGATCTGGAGATCTCGTTGCTCTCTACAAGATTGTAGTTGGGGGTTTGTTGAAACGATTGACGGATTGAAAGAAAAATGGGGAGGAAGTGTGCGAATTTCTGGCCATAGAACGTAAACAAGCGGCGGCCATGAACGTATAAACCAGGGTTTTGTAATTTTTCTTATTTTTGTGAATTTAAGGTCTATTTATTGGAAATTTTTTTTGAACACTATTCATCCGGGTTTTCCAAACTCTGATTTATGCGCGGTGACCAGCGTTTCTAGGGTTTATCCCACGTTCTGGACACAATGGAACAGGTTTCGGAAGCTAATTCGGTCATCTGTGTGAGTTATGGCAATAAACGTTCGATTTAAAATTAAACCGATTAAACGATTTTCTAGGCGTTTTAGCTTGCACCGGACAAACGGTAAATCCGATTGACATAAAATTTGAAACCATATAATAATATCACATTACGGATCCGACGAAACTGGTTTCGTCGAAATCCGAGAATTTTTGAAAAATGGCTATTTTAACTCGCCGAATTAAAATTAAAACGATATCGATGCGTTTCAAGCTGCCACGGTCAAACGATAACTCCAATTGCTACGAAAACTGAAATCCTATAATAACAAATTATTACGGATCCAATGAAACTAGTTTCGTCCAATTTTGAGACTGTTCAAAAATTGGCTATTTTCACTAGTCGATTAAATATTAAAATATTCAATTTTCACAAATAAACTTTTAATTCGATTTTAAAAGTTCTATAATATCATTCTAACTCCAACATGATAAAATAAAATTTTACAAATCATTTTCAATCATATTTAACCCAATTTTCAATTATTTCTGGAATTTCAACTATTAAATTAACGATTTAACTATCCAATTAAATCCTATTATTCGAAATAAAATTTATTCGACTTATAAATTTCACTTATTAATATTTAAAATTAATTAAATATTCAAATTTTAATTAATAAAAATCTTGGGTCGTTACATATTTGGTGTCAACAAATAAACTATCAAATTCAAAGACACAACAACAAGTTAAACCACTTCAAATATTTCCATTAAGCACAAAAAGGGAACATAAACATCAAAATGTTGAATCTACATACTAGAGAGCTTCATTACCCCTAAATTGAAGGGTTTAGCCTCTCATATTTGTTTTCAAATCAACAAATGTAGATTGCAACATGAACAAAAAGAAGAGGAAAAAGAGAGCTAATGAAAATGAGAACTAATTAACAAAAAATAAACACTAATCTACTTACATGAATGATAAATCTACACTACTAATACGAATGGAAAAAACATGTAAAAGAAAAGAGCATGTATTAAAGTTGTATAAAAAAGAAATTACATGAAATAAGAAATGGCTAATTAGCCATAAAAAGAAAGAGAGCTCTCATTTTATTTTTGATCCTAAACTAAACTAAGAGGAGGAGAGCCTAAGAGAAGAGAGACTAATTACATGAAAATAACGGCTATTTATACATGTATGAAACCCTAATTCATATTTTTGGGGAATGTTCAAACTGCCCTTTAGGAAGTGTGGTGACCAAGTAATCATTAGCATCAAATAACCATCCATTAAGTGTGCATGAAGCTTTAATGGCCTTTTAGCATGTGCATTATCTTCAAAGTGTACATTAAGGTAGGTGGGTAGGGGTGGTCCTCCATGATCATTAGTTTGAATTATTTTCATCCTCATTCCTTTGTATCTTCTTTGTGCATCCAACTCCTTCATGAAACCACTTGTATTTGAAGCCAAAGTCCTACAAAATAATATAGAAATTTCCAAGTAAACTTTCATGAATTTATATATGCACAAAAACGACCATTTTACCCTTATATGAAGATGAAAATATGACGATTTGAAAATAATTTTAATTTTGGTTTAAACATATTAAAACACCCAATATAATCATTTATTTAATTTAACTAGAATAAACATGGTGGTAAAAATATGCGTATCTACGTGCATATCAGTATATTTTCCTTGTTTAAGTATGATTTATAAGGTTAAATCAATGTGAAGGAATTTTTTTTAAAAATAAAATTCGATGGTAGTTGACCCTAAGTAAATGACTCAGATACTAGAATACCGGATGAGACTAGTATAGGGTCGCTCCCTATGCTTTAGCTAGTAGCCCCTAACTAATATAAGTTCAAAATTTCAATATGTGGGGCTTTGTCACAGGTAGAATAAAATGATGTTACACAGAGACAGAAATATATACAGAGAAGGATAAATTATTAGTGAGCCTGCAAAACCATTAGGATCAGTTGAACCTAAGAGAAGTAAGTTAGGGATAGACCGTCCAGAAGTCTGTCTAGCAGATATTAGATTATTTGTTACGTCTAGTAGGCCCGAGTCGGCCAAATGTTGGTAGTTAGCCAAACAAACTATATTGTTTGGATAGATAGTCCATCTGTTATTTGATTTATATGCATATACGATATTGCTATTATTGCTTTAACTAGTTTGGTTGTAGGATTTTGATTTGCAAAAGATATTTTTTAAAAAGGGATACTAGTGAGTGGAAACCCATTCCGCTAAGCGGCATAGTCTCACTTAATATCAGTAAACCGAGATGTATAGTAGTATTCACACTAGGCTTTATGTCTGACTCGAAGTTTATGTTTCCCCTTTTAAACTATCGGGTGCTCAAAAATGGTTTGCGTAGGTTAAGAGTTGAGGATTTACAAGTTTTAGTAGGTGGACGAATAAAGCTTTCAAAGACATGTAGGAGGCATGGATAATTATTCAGTGGTTGTAATTTTTATTTTCGCTATGATGTATTAAGATAGTTTTGTTTATTTAGTACTATGATCATCTAAGGGGACATCTTCATATGTCACTCTTGCCGTATTTTATAATAATTATATTTGATCAAAACCTGAGAAATGTTTGAGATTATGTAATGGAATATGAAACATGTTTTTGAAATGTAATAATTAAAGTTATTGTTTTTGGAATCCGTGGTTTTGTTTCATACTCATGTGCTTCTGATATTATGGATACCATTAACATTATCGTATTTTGTCACCGAGAGTCAATACTAAAAACGACTGCAGCATCTGTAGCACTTAGTTTCAAGCCTCGAGATAAGGGATGTTATAATAGAGTTAAAAGCTATGGAGTGTTAATAAAATAAGCTGTCTCATTCTTCAAAACTTTGAGCCTTTGCACCTTAATTACACATGCTGTCATATGTTAAAGCTAATGTTATTGAGCTTTAAAAACACAGGCCGTCGTATGCTAAAAACTTATATTATTGCACTTCAAAAACATATGTTATCGCATGCCAAAAATATAGCTATCGCATGTTATAAATATAAATATTGCATGTCAATAGTTGAGTTATCATATTTTCAGAAAATGCGGCTATTGTTCATCCCAAACATCCAACTCAGAGCATGCCTAAGGACCAATTTAGGTTCCTACACGTGTAAGCGGTCTGAGGTTATTATTATCCTAAATAGTCATCTTAGACATCCAAATTAGAGCGTGTCTAAAGACTAATCTCGACCTCGCATACGTGAAGCAATCTGAGGTTATTATTATCCTAATTATTCAAAACAATAAAAGACAAAGCATGGGAATCAAACCTGACTCCCAACCATCCCGATCATAGGATTTCAAGTCTCGGACCAGATCCTTGGTTGTTCCTTGGTGCATTCACTGCAGATGGTGGTTACTCCAATCGCACCATCGCAGTGGTTCCTTATGTACAGTTGCAGCTGGTTGCTCCGAGCCATTTCCTTTATCGGATCATGAAGGTGTTGGCACACGTTCGTCTTATTCCCCTCCAGCTCATGGAAGATACAAAACTTTCTAGATCTTCTCTACCTAACAGTGAGCTCTCTCTTTGCTGGCTTTCGATAGGGGATCTACCCCCTAGTGTCCAGATATATCCTCTTTGGGGTCACGGTTAGGTCAGTGTAGAAAGAGAATTTCAACTCCCTTCTTTGTTGTTTCAATTCCCCGAAGTCGTCATTGGCTCTTCTTTTCCCTTTGTCTTTTCTGTTTCCTGCTCCGGACAATCCTCTATCATCCACATCACTAATTTCAGCATTCTTAGCTTTGGTGTCTCCCTGATGCAAATATCTCTCATCTTTATGGTAGAATTCTGTATCCATTAGTGGATCCCTTTCCAAAGCAATCTTGAAGTTGGTCTTGCATGCGACTCCAGATAGTGCCGCTATTAGGATTATGGATGGATCCGACTTATCGACGGCTGCAGCTCCTGCATTGAATCTTGTCAAATAGCTTCCTAAGGTCTATTTGGGCCTTTATTTCATGTTTGATAGCGTCAAACATTCTTTAGTCATGAGAAATGAACTCTGATCCATCTCATGAATTTATTCACCAAGTTAGTTCACGTACTAATGGATCTATTCTCCAGCAGTCTGAAGCACATTGCCGCCAAATTCATTAGGTGTAATGGGAAACGCTCCATCAGCTCCTCAGAAGCACCGAATACCTCCATATATCAGATGTATTTCATTAGGTGAATCGTCAGGTACAACTTTCCATCTTACATTTCCAACGTCGGAAGCTTGAAATCGGAGGATTCCTTGATTCCAGATATTAGAAGTGAATGGATTGCTATTTACATCCTCCAAGCTCTAGTTTGGAGGTCCACCTCTAACTAATTCTTCTAATCAACTCAGCCATCCGGTTGTTATCATTTAACGAAAGTCCAGACTACCAACTACATTTTTCCTCTACTCCTATGTGACAGAGTTAGGGGTACGCCCTGGGGACAATTATGTAATTTGTTACAAATATCTAACTCGTTGACCAATCTTGTTCGAAATAAAGATATTTTCTTTCGATTATACGCCTGACATAACGTGGTTACATTAATTAATCAATTTAATTAAAAGAATATTTAATAGAAAATCCATAAATGATATGTTTTGTGATAGTAGTAATAAAAGTGTTGTAACCGTGTGTAATTTATCACGATGAAACAAATATACCATTTTAGATGTTCCTAGTCAAGATTCATCGAGACTGGATATCGAAATATCTATTAAGACTAGAGTACGTAATGCTCTCCAAATGTTGGGCCGTGTATTACACATGACACGACTGCTGAGGTACGAAGGGATTATGTACTAATAGATGTTGGATAAATTGGAATGACTCACTCGATAGTTTTCTGTTGGTTAATATAATTAAGGTCAATTAGAGAATACCGATATGACTAATTTACACAATTCTCTTGACTTGAGAATACCAGTGATCTTCAATGTGGAAGATCCGCTTTAATTATAGATAAATCTAGGTACGACGTCCATCGAAAGACTACAGTTAGGTCGAGTGGAAGCATTGGAAGTGAAACTCTATTCAAGAAGGGATTCGTCTCCTCAGTTATATGAGGTTAGTATCGCGGTCAATTGAAGTCAACTCAAAGTCAAAATCTCTAGCCAGAGTATTTCAATTAATAATATTTGTTATTATTGAGCCAAGGACTTTGTGTTTGGACTATAAAGTTGAATGTGGATGATATTGGAATTTTGACCATTACCAAATTCCACAAATCCAAAGTGATATAATTTTGACGAATAAATATTTGTCACTGTTAGGTACCGCTTATAATGCATAAAATTGGATTTTACCAAAAAATGTATAAGTGATAATTCGGCCAAAATGTCACACCATTAGCTAAGTGACCCGTGAACATTAATATTGGAATAGTTCGATATTGATCGCTGACTGAATTTACACTTTTGAGTCGCACAACCGTATTGGTGAATTCTTTGAAAAACTACATTATTTATTTAATTTATAAAATGTTATAAATCGATTAAATTAATTGATATTTGAGAAAGATTAATTGTTATTTATTTGATTTTTATTAGTTTTTATAATTATTTTAACGCTTTATAAAAGTTATTGCACGCATTGATATACGATATCGATGTACTTTAACGATAATTGCATGAAATGATTTATGGAATTTTTATGTCATTTGATGACATGATTTGCGAAGATTTATGTCTTTTGATGACATACGTGTAAAAAAGGATTTAAGAGAGAGAAACAATCAAGGGAATTAATTAGGAAAGATTTAATGAAAGAATGAGAAAAGTTTCATTCTTTCAAATAAAACAATTCTCTAATTCATTCTGGGCATACAATTCATTTTTCCTCTTTCATTCTTACTCTTTCTCCCCTTCTAACTTTTCATGGCAGAAAACAAAAATAATTTCCAAAATCTTTCAACTCCAAATAAAAAGGAATCAAACAAACAAAATAAAAGTGGTTCATCCATTTCTTACAAGGATTGGATGGCGATCTTGAAGATCTGAGGAGATATCATCATTCAAGGTGTGAATCTATGGCAACATCCTATGTCAATTTCAAGGTGCGCTTCAAAGATTTGGGTAATCTATTCGTGGAATCTAAGAGCTTTTTATTCACCGTTCAAAGTATTCTCTTGGGCAATAGCAAGGTATCATCTTTATTTACAAATTCTCATAATCATTTATAACTAATTATTACATGTTTTTGTCTATTAGTTTATCCATTATCATAATTCCCTATACGTATATGTTGTCAACATGAGATGCAAACACAATCATATGTATGTGTATATTTTTGATTAAAATTCTGTTATATTTATATGTTTGGAGATGTATTTGTGGTTGAATTCATAATTGTATTTTTCTTCTTAACTTTACTTTTGACAAATTTTGGAATAAGTTTTATTAGTTAACTTTAATCCATAAAATCGATTTTATACATAACCGATCAATAGAATTTTTTCATGTATTCTATTTATAACAAAGAAAATTGCAGTTTTTAATACGTAGTTGCTAAATTTAATCATATATGTTTATATACATTTAATCATCTACTTGCATATTCGTTAAATTAAATTCACATACATATTTCATTAGATATTAATTATGTGATTTAAAATAAAAAGGGAAAGTTTTGCTAATTTACTTTGTGCAAGGAAAGTTTTATTAAGTGCTATGTATCATATATCTGACTATACGTAAAGGGAAATTTTATTAATTTTTTTAGTTTAAGGAAAGTTTTGTTTATATATTTTTTAATTATATATGTGACTATATATATAAATATATACATGTATGTATGTATATATATGTTTTTTCGTTTCCATATTCATATACATATATATAAACATCTGTTTAGTTATAAAATTATTTTATAATTTAAAGTGCATTTAAGTGTATTTAATGTGCATTTAAAGAGTCTTTGTGTGTATATTAAAAGTTTCACTTATAGTCATAAGTATGTAGATTATAAATAATTATTTGTTGTTAGTTATTACTTATTTAAGGATTGCTTTATTTGGTGTTGGTATCTTAAAATATAAAAAAAATCTAATTTACAAGTATTGTATTGATGATTAGAAATTCTGACATTTTATACCACAACTGTATGAGTATTGTGTATATATATGTTTTTTATTTGGTGTATGGTTAGAAATTCGTATCATTTATAAACACTGTAATGTTTCACGTTTATAATTCACACTGGAATATATTTGGACAAACTTACATTTTATGCCACGTATTAATTGCCAATTAATGGCATTTAATGTATCAATCAATTTAATTAAAGAGAGAGAAATGAATGATTTCTCTTTTCATATAAATAATGTGTCCCCTCATTAATTTAATGAGTTAAGAGATGGAAATGAAAAGTTTTCTTCTCTAAGTAAATTTATGCCTCATCATTAATTGAATAAAATTAAGAGAAAGGTAATGAAAAGTTTCCTTCTCTAAATAAAGTTCAATACGTAACCTTCACACACAATTTTTTTTATAAGAGTATATGTGATATACTCTAATTTATATTCGCATTAAATTACAATGAAACTTTATTTATGAAGTTAAATATAATATTTATTTATTTTAAAAGAAACTTAGAAAATTTCTATGCATATTTAGACTTCATAGGCCCATTAAAGATCCAAAATGGTAAAAAAATTGAAATTCACTCATTTCTTCCGTTGTAGGCTGACCTAGTTCCAACATGATAACGGAGCCTAATAGCCTATGCGGTCTAAATTAGTCATATAAGGGTTAACTAATTAAGCTTTCCCACCAGTACAATGTCTAGATAGATGATGTCTAGGATAAGAATTGGGTAATAAAGTACCGTGTGCTACCTGGTTACTTGTCTGGCCTGAAAGGTGAAGTGAGCGCAAAAGGTTCCCTTGGTAGAAAAGGCCCCTTGGTAGAAAAGCCCAATTCGGATTGGGCTTAGGCAATGTAAAAGTTAAGTTTGAAATTAAAACATATCTACCATAAAAGGTTATAATATCACATAAATTTTTAAAATGTTTGAAAAGCCAATGAAAAGTTCAAAATGTTTGAAACTATTTAAATATTAATTTCGAGTTTTAAAATTTGTTAATTAGATTAATAAAATTAATTAATAAAACGAGTTAATTAATTAATACCTATATGCATGTGTTATATCTGTTGATATATATTATGTTATTTTAGAGTGTTCAAGATAACATAAGTATACATGTATGTAAGATAAAATTTGAAATTGATATAATTTAATTAAAATTATTTAATTAAATAAACAAATTAAAGGTTAATTAATTAAATAAAAAATACGCATATATAAGATGTATGTATTATACTATAAAAGGTTATAGTATACACTATAAAAGTTATAAAAGATATGCCCAATATAAAAGTTGTACTGGAATACTAATTTAAATTTAATTTAAAAGTTAATTAATTAATATTAACTAAATAAGATTTAATTGATAAAATATTATACATAAGACTACTATATAAGTAATATGAAATATAAAAGTTATATAATAGTAAAACTTGTATGATATGAATGTATAAACTAAAGGTGGAACATTAATGAAACCCGAATGGACTTAAAGAATAAATACATATGTAAATGTATGTATACCTTGATTTCTGATGTGTTTGACACTTGAATCACAAGGGTATTTCATAAGAAATACATTATTTCATAAGTCGATATTACTCCATATAATATTCTGAAGATTATGAATCTTCAATATAATGTTATCCTATACCATATATATAATATATTAATAAATTATTTGTACACTCCTTAATTGTTGAGTAAACTCAAGCTAGGACTGTTATGTGTAATATTATTAATACATTGAATAAAAGTGGTAAGAAAACTGTATGTTATCATCAAAAATCACTTCAACCTTATCGAAGCCTCAAAAGAATACAAAATAAAACTTCATGAAGAACAATGGCGATAGCAAGACCTTTAAAAAGAGTCGAAGGGATGCTTTTGCAAATGTTAGATGAACTATGGGCTTTCGAAAAGGTTGAAAGGGGATGGGCTACCCTTCCACTTTAGGTGATCCTTCCGAAAATGTTGGTTCCGCATGCATAAAGGAGTTTCATATGTGTCAAAAGAACCTTTCGATGGTATCAAATAAAGGGCTTCTACACATGTGCCAAACCCTTCGAAACAGTTGGTTTTGCCACTATCTACCTTCCATGGAGGAACATTTTACCACAGCATCCCTTTTGAAAGTGTAGATGAGCCTTTCATATCGGTTGAACCCTTCCGCAAGTATAAGGGAGACTTCACATGTGACCAGTATTGCTTCCTCAAGTACCAGAAGATGGGGATTCTGCATTAGTCAACATGAATACTTTCGAAAGCCACCTTCCGTAACTAAGCCTTCTCAAGAAACTTTTTGCAATGATCCTTCCACCACCATTAAACCCTTTCGAAACCATCCAAATGTCCTTCCTTACTCATTCAGTAGCAACATATCATGTTGGTGCCAGATCTTAACAATAATGAGGAAGTCAAAGAATCCTTCTTCCACGTTATAAATCATTCGAAGTCAAGAAAATACCCTATTCGACAGTGTCGAAAGCCTCGAAAAATGCTTGTAAGTGAAGTGCAAATCGATTTGATACCTAATGATGGAAGATTCAAGTGTTTCGAAAGCTTAAACATGGAAAGCATCATCACCTTTCATAAGCGTTGGATGTGTACTTCTCGAATACATTTGAACATCCTTTCCTTCTTACCCAACACATCAACAACAAGATAAAGATTGCTTCTATACCTTTCGATGGAGTCAAAAGAACCAAAGTCCCGTTTGAAAGCAGTGTTCGAAAGGCGTTCCAAAATCAACAGTGGCAGAAGGTCTTTAAGGCACCCTTTTGACTACATCGAAAGTGCTGAGGCGAAAGGGTCCAACATGCGCCTATAAATAAGACCCTAGGGGTGTTGTTTAGGGGATGTGAGTTCATTCATTCTACAGTTGTTTGTTTCTTGAGTTTGTAAACCCCGATTTTAAAATCAAATTAAAGCTTTCACTTTTTTGTAGTACGTAAACCCTTGTATTTGTGAAAACTATCAATAAAGCAAATAGATGATACTTTCGAATACATAGATTTTGATTCATTGCTTAATATGATTTCGATAATGGAGTGTATGTATCAATGCATAATGAAGAGAGACCTTTCCAAGGAATAGGATCCTTCCGACTCAACTAAAACCTTTTTAGTCCCATTAGGCTATAACCTTAGATTACTTCAACCTATTCAAATAGTAGTTTTGAAGGAGCCTTAGATTACTTCTACCGAATTGAAAGGTGGTTTCGAAGGGGTCTTAGATTACTTTCAACTGATTCAAATGGTGTATCAAAGGGATTATTCAAACCTCTAACTTCACTTTGAGGCATTGACAAATTTCTTGTTAACATTTTTGGCGCTAGAAGGAGGGCTTAAACCTCCGCCTTTGTTGAATTCCCAACCTTACCTTCCTCTATCCCTATTTTATTCCAAGCTAACCTTGGACCCTACACTACAATGCCTAGCAAAATCAAAAAGTCCAAGCAAGGATCCTTAAAACCACACTTGGTTGGATTCTCTAATGAAACTATTGAAGATTCTAAGCTATATGAAGAACAAATGTTAAGATTAGAGGCTTTAAAAATTTTGCAAAAGAAAAAAGCTGATTCTTATAATTCGAACAATTGGAGCTTAAACCCATTTCACATTGGTCCTACAACCATCTTTACCTTAGGAGGAGCAAAAAGTAGGAATGATAACTCATTTGATCAAATAAGGAAGACTATTCAATTCTATACTAAAGGCACAATTTTTGAAGAAGGAATAATGTCCGATTACCGTACATTTGCTCAGAAATGGGATCGGCTAACAAGTGAACCTTTACCTCCATATGAACTTCGAAGATTTCAAAAAGGAAATTGTCCATTGAGGGTGAAGCTCCTGAATCAAGCAATAAAAGATCTAGAAATCAACATCAAAAGACAAGCTTTAAAACAAGACTCCTTAAGGAATGTAACTTGACTACATTAACTGAGAACATCTACTTACTAACTAGGGAGGAACTCAACTACTTGCCATCTAAAAAGAAAAAGCCTAAATAAGAAAGGAATCTGGGAGGATTTTATTGCCATTATCATATGATGAACGAACACGAAACCAATCAATGCAGAGCTCTTAAAGGGATGATCATCAACTTTTTTAGACAAGAAAAGATTATAGATTTGTAAAGTAAAATTAGATGAATTCAATGAAGGCTCATTTGAATAAGAAAGTCTACATGGTTGGGAGTAAGATTCTCCTTCAACTTGGAAACTACCTTAAACGATCATAAGCCTGTGTCTACGCTGAAATGGCCAAGTCAAAGTGCCTCTTAGGGGGAGGTCAGAGTAATCCTTTATCCATGCTATAGGTTAAAGTATCTGCAATCTCTTGAATACTCCACGCTCTGGCCAGATCAAGGTGCCCCCCAGAGAGGGTATGGGGTAAGCCCTTGAACGCGCCACGCCATAGCCAGGTTAAGGAAAGACCAGCCTTCAGTCCTGCCTATAAGGCTTGGCTGGAGCACTTCCTGGAGGGAGGATGGAGTAAGCCCTTGATCCCGCCATGCTATGGCCTGGTTAGGGCATCGAACAAGCCTTCAGTCCCACCTATAAGTCCTAGTTGGAGCGCCTCCTAAAGGGAGGTCGGGTAAGTCCTTGGATCCTACTTGTGGATAAGCTAATCAAGCGCACCAGACGGACTAAGATGTCCAAGCCCGAGAAGTGGCTTTCGGGCTTCATTCATTGATACCTGGATTTGGGTTTTGTGTCTCATGTTATTTCAAATTTTTTGTTATGGACTTCTGGTCTTCTACTAATTTTCAAATAATAAGTTATGGATCTCTCTTAATACCCGAATCTAGGTCTCGGGTCTATAACTATTAACTTCTAGACTTCACCTATCAAATTATTACTTAAATCTGAGTTTTGGATTTTCTATTATTATTATTTCCATAAGAAGATTTATGAACTTCTATTATTACTGCAAGATCTAAATTTTTGGTCCTCTATTATTTTCATAATTAGATTTTTGTTCTTTTATTAATACAACCAGAGTTGAAATTCTGGACTTCTCTCATTATTACCAAAGTTGGATATGGGGGCTTCTATTATTGTTAGATAAAATTTTTGGTCTTCAGTCATTCCCAAATGTGGATTTCTCATCGCTTATTATCTTCAAATAATGATCTATCAATTTCTATTATTCCCAAAACTAGAATTCTGGAGTTCTATTATCAGAAATTCTAATATTATCTCCAAAATATTATGAGCAAACTACTAGACATATTCTTGCATAAACTTCAAACTAACGATAAGAAAGGTTGCCTACTTTATAGGAAAATATGATTGATGAGGAAGACCAAATGATTCAACAAACACAAAAGAAACACATGGTCAAAGCTATCAAAAAGCAGTTCAGGAAATGACAGAACAAGTGCATATGAGGGCTACAAAGTAGGTAATATTTGCATATTCTACAAAATTATTTACAAAATATATTATACAATATAAGAGTGTGCCTTGAAGATCCTGTGCAACCTTATCTAAATTCTCAGCAATTAAAAGATCAACAATATGGTGTATTGCTATAGAAAGAATTTCTTTTCTTTCTTCCTAATTTCGGCATCATCAATAGACTCAATACGAGTCTTCAAAGCACAATTAAAAGCTTTGTTCGCACTTTTAAGAGTTTTGCTCTGCCTTTCCAAATCAGCAATACACTTTTAAAGATGACATCTTTCGTATTTAAGTTTTTACATTTTGGCTGCATACTCATTAATGCATTGTGAGTATCTTTCTTTTGCTGATTGTCGAAATATTTCATCATTTCAAACTCGACTATTTAGCACCACTCGCCAACTGCTTTTACATCCAAACCCGAAGGAGGATTAGTTGTAGCAGGGAATTTTTGAACGGCTAAAGAATGAGATCTTATTGATTTACCAACAGTTGAAGTGCTTGGAGAAGTTAGTAAATTAATATTTGGAATATCACCTCCCATGATAACTTCCAAAGATTTACTTGAGTCTAACTACCTTTAGTTTTATTTTAAAATCACCTATCTGTTGAAAAAGCTTGGACATCTCATGATCAAAGTCGATTGAAGGATTTAATTTAACTTGACGTTTCAATTGAGAAACTATTTCATCTTTCTTCTCGATATCCATTTCAAGACTAATGATTTGATCATTAAGGTCTTTAATGATTGCCTTTTGCATCAAAAATCTCTTACGCCATTCCAAAGATTGAGTGTTACCCTGAAGTTTGGCAGATAAAGGATCTTCGGATAGGCTTCTCTTTTCATGATCTGCAATCAATTTATCCGTAAGATTGGTGAAACAAGATAAAGGATCTAATGAGAGAGACGAAGTTTCTAATTACATTTCCTATTTAAACAAACAAAAATAAAAAAATTAATAATCGGAGAACAAATTTCTTTTATTGCAGTAATAAGGTTACAACTCAAGAGGAAATAAAACAAAGGGTATACTATCATTGTTATAATCAAGTACTTGCTCCATCCTATCATGCTTAATGTCTAGAAATGGCATTCTTAACTTTATTTAAAGAGTTAGCTGAAAGGTAATCGTCGATTCAAAAATGGCATTAAATACTTCTGGGGTAATAGCTAGAGAATATTTGCTATAATCTCATTCTTCGGTTGGAGAACTATAACGTGCACAAATCAATTTTATATGGTATGTTTGAATTTCCTTAAGGAGCTTCTCCTTTTCTTCACCTAGAAAATCAAAGTGAAGACAGTGTTGTTGCATGTAAAGCTTTTGTAGATCTCTAAGAAAGCAATAGCTGGCCAATCGTGAGGGTTTCAAGAGCGATGCCTTTTCTAAAAAAATCTCTTCTTAATTTGACATATTTTCCTAAGTAATCCCTAGTAACAGGGCTGCTTGAGAGATATTTACTTTGTAATGATTTAATAAAATAAAAATAAGTATAAAGAACTAATATAGAAAGAACATAGATCAATATAAGTACATGATTACAAATTTTCTTCTGGGTCATACAAGATTGACCTCTTAAACAACTCAGAAATGAACTTATCCTTATGATATTTTATTTTTTCTGGAGGCAATGTGGAGGAATTGAGTTGACTCATGGTAAATTTAAACAAACCCCCAGGTGAGGATGAGACACGAATTCGTCTGAGTATCTCTTGTGTTGGTATTTAAGTAGACCCCTACTAAAATTACCTAAGTATGAAAAATCTACAGTCAAACGTTTGCACTAAGCTTTATATAGAAAGTCTACAGGTCTCTATCTTTGATTAGCATCTAGAAGAGTGTCATCAATTCCTTATTCTCTTCCAAAAGTTTGTCATAACAAAGACGTGCCCTTTTCAGTCGAGGGACTACTTCTTAATCTTTAAAGGATGCTAATACTGCAACGCTTTTGTTAAGCTTATAATACTGGTCAGAGAGTGCATTGTGTTCTTTTAATTGTTAATCTAACTCCCTATACAGGCTATTTATTTTTGCCTATTTCTTTTAAAGTTTTGTTTTATAAAGGTGTATGGATTTCTTCCTTATATAAAATGGAAAGATATTAGCAAGTGTTATCTTGGAAGCGAGAGGCATTTTGATAACCTAAGAAATTGGAATTGAAGTTTGTAGGGTATGCTTCTTCTCTTTTTGCTCCCCAGCATCAAAATCAGCATCTTCTCTTTGGGGATTAGAGGAGTCAGGGAGTTCAGTCTAACCCACTTCGCGGGCGATAGGATCAGGGATAAATTTATCTGATGCCCTAGAAGTGTCACCATTACCCCTTCCATAAGACTCATTGTGATCACCCTCATTGCACCAAAATCCTGACCTTTATCGCCGTCATTAGGGTTCTCATCGTTATTATCATTGTCGTTATTATCTTCGTCAACAACAACTTCATTGCCTTCTTCATCTTCCTCCTCGTCTTAATCAGAACTTCTTCTACGAGAGGGAATTCAAAAGATAATAGCCCGATGACATCAATTTCTTCTCTATCATGGACCTCGATCCCTTGCTCCATTCCCTTAATTTTGGTCATAAATCTTTTGACCGGCATAGTGTCGAGAGAGGGAAAACTTAAATCTAAGTGCTTCTCTATATTATCGAAGTAGGCTAACATGAGTGCAACCTCATAAGAATTTACGGTGATATCATTCAAAGAAGTGCTCAGAAATTGAGACACTTTTTTTTATCCACAAAAATAGTTTTTATGGCCTTGGATAAATAATTCTTTCTCTTCTTCAACTTCTTTTGAAAGAAGTACACTTCTTCTTAAGAGAAACATGTTTAGCATTAATCCTGACCTTATTATCCTTAGACTCTTTCAAAGTCATTTTCAAAGCCAAGACTTCATTGGCTAAGATCTAACTAGCCTTCTTCTCCTTAGATATTATAGATTCTGCTTGAGCAAGAGAAGCGCTCAATCTTTCTCGTTCCTACACTGTATTATCCTTGGCAGTAGTCTAGGAAGTGATCTGATTATTTAAGGTTGAGACTTCTTCTTTGAGCTTTGACGTCTCAGTAGAGGACTTAGAAACATTTTCTTAAAGAGAACCAGCTTTGGACATCTGAAAGGAAACGTAAAACATGAGTCAGGATTCAGTATAAAAATAATAATAGGCAAATCAAGCGATGTGGAATATACTAGAAGTTGTTATTCAATGAGAGATCAACACCGACTCAACGGATCAAGCACAGAGATAGGCGACTGAATAGTAGAAAATGACGGAGACCTTATAATTGATCGTACAACATTCTCAAAGTCATTAGGAGGCATTGGTGTTGACGGTTTAGAAGGATTCAACTCCTTGGAAGGAGTAGAAGTGCCTAAATCCTTTTGCATTTGCTCGATAATGCTTGGAGAATCGAAAATAACTATGTGGGACTTAAAATTGTCCTTTGAAGGAATCATTTTGGATTGATCGGCAGTTGAAGTTGGTCAATTGTCCATAGAAGAAGTGAGATCAGGAGTAGGGCCCTCTAAAGCTTTACTGTTCCATAAAATTCACCCTCTTTATGGGGGAGAGAAGACCGAACATCAGTAATTTTGGCCTTCTTAGGAGCAGAGCCCGCATTAATCACTCCACTTAATTTTCTTTTAGCAACCAATCTTGACCTAGCAATGGCTTGGGTGAGAGCTACAGCATCATACTTTGAAGATAGGAGGAGTGGGTCCCATGTAGTTAATTCAGTCAAAGGAGTGGTTGTTAAACCAAAAGTGTAGATTAGAAAAAAAATAAATAAAGAATAACACGATGGTAGGTTATAAACAATACACTTAAGTTTACCTGCTTGATTGGGATAAATCAGAGAAAGAGGTGAAAAATTCTGGGGGTCACCCAGAGCTATGAAGCGATAACTTTTTTTGGTATGTTAGACAAGAGGAGGCTATCCAAGAATCCTGTGGCCTTCTGGTCGAAGGGAATGTTTCTAGAGGTTGCTGGGAGTCAGTAATGTAAGCCTATTTCCAATGCGGCTTGAGGCAACAATCAACAACTTTACAACTCTTTTGCCTTCATCATCGAGATCCTTAAGAGTATGGCGTAATAAGAAAACATTACTCAGCAAAGAAAACAAGTTAATAGAAATAATAGTGATGGTCTACTTACGAGGAGAAGAGAAGGCTCCATTGATACTTGGAAAGCATTTGATATAGAAGAATTGCATTTCCCAATCCTTGAACTTATTTATTCCCTTTAAAACTAACTTTTTAAGAGGGTTAGCCCAAAAAATCTCGCTATTCAAATTGCTAAGTTTGACAAGGCGTACTGAGTAATTAAGAACTTCAAAACTTGGAGAAGGAACGCCCGATTTTAAGGCCATGAGCTCGAAGGAGATGAGGTATGTATATACATTGGGTGGTAATTGAATATGAGCTACATCAAGGTAACTTAGAAATCTCAACAAGAACTCGAGGAATGCAATAAAACCCCCATGTCAAATATGGATGGCAGTGTAAGCAAAATAACACTTAGGAGGACTTTGAATGGATATCATTATCGCCAGGAGAAAAGCTTCAACTCATGTAATCCCAAAGTCATTGAGGATTGCGTTTCTTGAGAAGTTGTAAGAGAATGTCTTGAAACTGCTTCAACCTTCTTTGGGAAGATTCTAATTCTGAAACCATGTCCTTTTTAGATCTCTTAGAAGTTCTTTTCAAACCCAGGATTCTGCAGGTCATATAATTTCATCAAAATTATGCTTTACTCAACTATCAATACCTTTCAAAGGCGTCGAAAGCCTATTACAGTGGTTCAAGTACCTACCGTAGCGCTCGGTTCCATGCCTTCATAAGGGTCAAAATTAACTAGAATTGTGAAAATCATTGACTTTCGACAGTGTCGAAATCATTAACCACATTTCCTTATCAAATCAAATTTACCTTTCAACAACGTTAAAACCCACATATTTTATTCTATTGAAAAATGTATTTTGTCAAAATGTTGTCATGCTTCCATTAAGCCGAAAGACTTGAAGCAAAGTGATTTTGAAACTAACAAAGACATTTCGACGATGTTGTATTGGGAAGATGATGGTTATATTCCTATTGATTATTATGGGTTTCAAATAAGTTGAAAAGGCATGATAGTATTTAGAAATCATGCAAATGATTAGGCTTATCTCAATTTTTGGGATTCGACTAAGTCAAAAAGCTGGTTAAGGGTTTCGACGATAACGAAAAGTGTATTTTTCTTAATGCAATTCATAGCAAGGGACACTAAATTTTAACTTTTAATACCCTCCAAGATAAGTTAAAATTGGGGATGATAGGATTTGAGCTTGAAGGTGCATCTAACAGTAGTAAATAAAAACCCCCAAATTTGGCAAATTCAAGCTCGAACCCTAACCGATGCCACAGATTAGTTAAAATCTGAATAAAAATTGAATTTAGAATCATCTTACACGAATGACAAACTTGAATCAATTTCAAGCAGTAACATGAACTCAAACCCTAAGAATTTGAAATCAAAATTGAACATGAAAAATCAATTTTTAATCTAGAACAATGGATACTCACCTTAAATTTGAACTTATAACTCCTGAAATTGTGAATTTAATGAGAGATTAAAATTTCCAATTCTTGGTCCAAGATTTTTAATTGTAGGTAAATGAAAAAGTGGAAGAAGGAAACATAATTTATAAGCAAAGCAAATGCAAGGAATGCCATTCGATTAGATTTAAATAAACGGCCAAGATTCATTCAAGAATATTAAAACATGGGAAAACTTTGTGCTGCAATAATGATGGGTGTCAAAACAGTTGACTTGAAAAGTCAAGAGCATCCCTTCGCTAGGGGGAAAACGTTATCATCAAAAATCACTTCAACCTTGTTAAAGCCTAAAAAGTATACAAAAGAAGGTTTCATGAAGAACGATGGCGATAACAAGATCTTTCAAAAGGGTCGAAGGGATGCTTCTGCAAATGTTAGATGAACTATGGGATTCCGAAGAGGTTGAAAGGGGACAAGACTACCCTTCATCCTTCCAAAACGATTGTTCTACATGCATAAAAGAGTTTTATTTGTGTTAAAAGCACCTTTCGAAGGTATCAAACAATGGGCTACCGCACATGTGTCAAACCCTTCAAAATAGTTAGTTTTGCCACGGTCTACCTTCCATGAAGGAATATTTTACCAAAGCATCCTTTTCGAAAGCGTAGGTGAGCCTTTCGTATCAGTTGAACCCTTTCGCAAGTATAAGAGAGACTTCACAAGTGACCAGTATTGCTTCCTTATGTACTAGAAGGTGGGGGTTCTGCATTAATCAACATGAATACTTTCAAAAGACACCTTTCGCAACTAAGCCTCCTCACGCGACCATTCACAATGATCCTTCCACCACCATTAAATCCTTTCGAAACCATTCAAATACCTTTCCTCACTCTTTCAAGTAGCAACATATCATGTTGACAGTAGATCTTAACAACAATAAGGAAGTCAAAGAAGCCTTTTATCATGCTATAAATCATTTGAAGCCAAGAAAATACCCCTGTAGATAGTGTCAAAAGCCTCCAAAAATGCTTCTAAGTGGAGTGCAAACCGATTCGATACCTAATAATGGAAGATTCAAGTGTTTCGAAAGCTTAAACAAAGAAAGCATCATCACCTTCCACAAGCGTTGGATGTGTACCTTTCAAACACATTTAAACATCCTTTCCTTCTTACCCAACACTTCAATAATAAGATAAAGGTTGCTACTATAAATAAGACCCTAGGGGTGTTGTTTAGAGGATCTGAATTCATTCATTCTATAATTATTCATTTCTTGAGTTTGTAAACCCTAATTTTTAAATCAAATTGGGGATTTCACTTTCTTGTAATACTTAAACCCTTGTGAAAATAATCAATAAAGAAAATACATAGTACTTTTGAATACATAGATTCTGATTCACTGCTTATATATGGTTTCGACAATGGAGTGAATGTATCAATGCATAACGAAGTGTTACCTTTTGAAAGAGTAGGATCCTTAAGACTCAATTAAAACCCTTTAGATCCTATTTGGTTACAATCTTAGATTACCTCAACCTATTCGAAAGGTAGTTTCGAAGGAGCCTTAGATTACTTCAACCGATTCAAAAGGTAGTTTCGAAGGGATCTTAGATTACTTTCAACTGATTTGAAAGGTGGTATCAAAGGGGTTATTTACACTTTTACTTTCACTTTGGGATGTTGACAAGATTTTTATTAATACTATATGTATTTGCTAAACAAACTCATGATACATATACTATACTTTGGTTGTCGCGACATGACTGGTATGAATGAATAATCTCTTATGATTTGTTATGTAAACTTAAGGTCGAAATGAGATTAGGACCATAAAACATGGGTTAGGAGTTATATGTGATACAACAAATAAAGTGTTATCCATCATTTGTGGGGCTATGATTTGTTAAGAAAATTCAAGATCAGAATACCAAGATAGATGAGTCCTTACATCCATTAGTGAAGTTAAAAGACTTCTGTGTTTCATCTTAAGGTTTAGAGAAACATAAAAGACTAGCGGGAACCTTATTAGACAAATGAAATGGTAACATTTAATCTTTCTAATATTATAAGAACATATATGAAATAATATTATAATTATCTACAATGATGAATTTGTGCATTTAATATGATTGATAAAACGTTTATCAATTATTATATACAAATGAACTGAATTGAAAATTAAGAAATGGAAATATAACATATACTTACCAATAAAAGCTTATTGCATGTTAACATTTTAACACCCATGCAAGTGCCTGATTTTACAAATATTTAATGCATTCGTAGTTTGGTCACTTACATGTTTATTTTGTCAAGACCGTGTATTGGATTCTATGAGTTTTGAACTCTAAAATCAATGCAAGACTATGTATGTCTGACCCATATACAATCACATTTAAATGTTATATGGTGGACGGTCAAAATTTGTAATGTACAATGTTTCGATGAAATTAGCTCGTCCGAAAAATCATATAAAACCTAGTGTTTGAGATAGATTATTCAATTTGATTGATTACAAAAGGATCATATCATGTAAAATGTAACACTAGACCAAAACTACAATATAAATCTAAGAAATCGATTACTGAAATGTCAGTTTGATCAGTTTACGCAAAGCGCAACATATGTGTTGTCTTTAAAAGTTGAGGATGATCAAATTCACTTTTGTAAAGAGTTATTATGATATTGTAGTAAGGGTTTTCTTTTGAATGATTTGACCATTTAGAAAGATTAACGAATATACAAGAGTATATGTGATTTAAGGCATAGTTGGAATGAAGAAAGTGAATGATCACTTTTGCTTCATAAAGGAGCATCAGAAATAAGAATTGTAATAATAATAAAAGATACTTAACATTGGAATAAGAAATATGATTTCTATTCTGACATGTATTTTTGTATATAAAATTGTTATCTATGAGATTTATTTCTTTGTGTTCAAGTTATTTGACCAAAGAACTATCTACTATAAACTTGTTGTAGTATATGAAATAAATAGCCTATATTAAGTGAATGATGGATCTCCAAATAAATTCTGTTATTATAGTAATGGAACATGTCATATAGCATTTATTGATTGCATAAAATTACAAAAATTGTTTTCGTAAAACATATAGAACATTATTCATGATATAATGACTAATTATTGGTCCCGACTTAAAATTAAACATAGCTATCTTTCATTGTGAATATTATAAATATTTGTTACAAAGTAAAACAATAATATGGTATTTGTTTCCACGACAAAAGTGATGCATTGAATATACAGAAATATCTAAAATTAGCTACAGTTATTTTGGAGTTATAGACTAAGCCATAGTTTTGATAAATAATTTATTACATAATTATGAATCATGTGATACCAGTTAATTATATCTCAAACAGTTAAGGGCTATGCACCCATTCAATGAGAGCATCATAAGAGTTGACAAACTCTTTGGATTGATACATATAGATGTATTGAATCGTAAGTCTATTAATACCAAAACGGTTCCATGTGCTTCGTCATGTTCACCAATGATTAAACCAACATGAACATGTGTATTTGATATACATGTATTATGTCTATGGTAAATTCATAGAGTATAAAACATAAGCAAATAAAACAACATGCAATAGAAATGATTCGATTTGATAGAATGAGTGAGTATATTGGAAAAAGTTTCGAACATACCTAAAAATGAATAAAGATTCAATCTCAAAAGTCCCTCCTCCATGTGATAAATAATGATGCATCGATAAGGAGTAATTGAACTTTTTTGGAGAACGTGCGATTAATTGTAAGTGAAGTTGAGTGAGTTTCTTTCTATAAGGTTATGTACTTAAGAACAGTACACAAGGTTAACATTATTTCGTCTAAATAAAAGTTTACAAAATCACACATGTTGATGCCAAAAATATCAACACCCAATAGAATCTAGTAGAGATAAAAAAAATGAAATAAAAACAAATCAAAAATCATAAAGGGACATGTATATTTTTATAGTGGTTCGACAATCTTGGCCTATGTACACTTAATATTTTTATTGGTCTTCCACTTGATTATAATTATAAGAATGTTTGGATCTCTTTTGGATCAGCTGAGATCCATTGTAACGAAAGTGAAGAATAAAAATGGCAGAGCCTCGGCAAAGAAAGCAGGATCCCTTCTGATGCGATGCCTACTTTATTTATAGTGGAAGACATGCTCACATCGGACTGAAATTTTTGCGAAAGGTTTGGGAGACCAAGACGAGGCAACCCAAAAATTTGCAGGCCCATCAGGGCCCATGATAGGGATTGGTACCGATCCCTATTGATGCATCCAAATTGGCTAAGATCCCTATGAGGGATTCCCCATGATGTTAGCTACTTGCTCCCTAAATTTTGTGCAATTACAACGTACGATTTGTGAGAAATCGCATTTTCCGTGAAGTAATGTTCTTTGAATTTTGATTTCTGCCAGTCCCTCTAGAGGGATACGTACCGATCTCTATAAATTACTCCAAATGCTATGAGATCTCTATAAAGTGTTCCACACATCCTAATTAGCTTATACTCTAAGTTTCATGTTGATGACATCTATATATTTTGAGTTATTGACCGATCAATGTTACAATATGTAGTGAAAGCTGAATATGGACGATCCCTTTTAATAGGTGAATTAATTTCCTATAACTTGAGCATACGAACTCCAAATGACTTGAAAATTGAAATGTAACCTCATGGGGCCTTCCTTTTTCACTCTATGTCGATCTTACCAAGTTTGGAACAAAAATTAAGGATATGTACCGATCCCCTAGGGAAAGGGATAGGCATTGATCCCCCGCCTGGGAGGCACTATTCCATAATTAGAATGTTCTGGAGAGCTTATTTCTTGGCTTCGGTTGATCATAGCTTCATATCAATGTTTGCGCTTGATCTTTGAGCCTAACAATCATCTCTCCAGGCTGTCTTCCTCAATGATTATCCATTCTAACTTGTCTAGTCGGTCTTAATATAGCCGAGCCAAAAGGTCGGATAACACTTGCCCTCCAAAGTACGTCTTATTGCATACTTGATGCGCCATGAACTGATGTCAAGTAAGGGTCGTCAAAGAGGATTCCACTCATTGTCTCGAATGGTCATTATCCTTCTGTTGCTGTTGAGCTACTTTGTGGAGAATCAAATCTCTCTATGTTCATCGTGAAGCTTGGTTGTTATCAAATGATGTAAAATCTAGAGTAGAATCTATTGTTTCCATTGAGATGATTAGTCTAGTTTGTTTACCTTGGTTATATGATCTAATTCTTTATCCGATTTTCTCATGTGAGAATCCAATTTCTATCGATTTCAAAAAATCAAATCTTTATGATATACATGTGCACGTTCAGGTACACGTTTTTGTTGTTAGCTCTCGAATGTGTCCATACGCTCACGGGTCATTCCCAATTTGGTGGAATGAAATTCAACCATTAGTAATTTTTGGTCCACCGATCCTTCTTGCTCCAAATATTTATGGATACGTTATGAAGGGATTGGAGAAGTTGATGTTTAAAAGATCACTGATGACGATCAATTATGGGTTTCAAGCATATGGGTCGTTCTTGAGGTTGAATGTGGCCCGCTGTATTTAATCACATAGGAGATGAGATGAGCGGCGGTATCGATCAATTGCAGGCATGGTTGAGCTTGGGTACTTATAGCAAGAGGAATGATATTTCTTCAAAAATGATGTTGAGTGCAGAACTTCTCTCAATATTCGTTTGATTTTGTCATGGGAAATTCGCCGAAGCGGAGGAATGGGTAAACCCTTATTGTAATGATTCCTTCTCGGATGACATAGCATGAAGCTTTGCTGAGGATCTGACCTTTTTCACTCCTTTGGTCATGAAGGATTCGCTATTGTAGATAGTCTTTCATAAGAGTCATCCGTGACTCCTTGTTTTGCTCCATCTCTTATGGTCAATCTCGATCTGCTCAATGCTTGGAGCTTTTAGTGATTCAACTCGAACCAACCCCCCTTTGTTGCATATGCCCAGAATTGGCCGACAAGGGCAATGAGTTGGCTTTCTTATTTTGTCCTCTAGGTGTATGTGTAAATGTGTAATACTAGAAGTCTAACAGTAGCTCTTGAATCTAGCCGGGATAGGGAGCAAGTTGCTGCCCCTTAGCCTGATAATCTCCTCTAACTTGGCATAACAATAACCAGGAAACACAAAAGAGTAGTAAAGTTTTCACTCCTAGTTTTCTAGAAAGCTTGAGCCCAGCAATCGGAGCTTCATATTCGGCTTTGTTATTTGTTGCAGGAAAGTCGAGTTTCCAGGCATAGCAGATCGATTGTTCCTCAGTAGTCATTAATGCAACTCCGATGCCAAAACAGTGATCATTAGAAGTTCCTTCCGTTCATCGATTGGTAGATTCTCCACAGCTCTTTGGATAGTCGTCTGGTACAGTGAATTCAAATATGAAGTATGTTAATGTTTGTCCGCGGATAGCTCTTTGAGGGAGATAAATGATATCAAATTGCCTTAGCTCAATATTCCATTTGAGTGACCATTCGAACATTTAAGGTTGCTGTAGGGCCTGTCTGTTCACGTCGACTAAAGTTCTATGAATTAGAAAATAGCCAAACGAATTTCAAAATTAAAATAACCACAAGCACACGGCGTACACTTATAGTACGTGGCGAATACATGTCAATCCGCAGGGAATTGATGATTTTAAAATTCTATTCAATCAAATTAACCAAAGTTGAAAGTGTGATTAGCTAAAAGTACAAGAAACTAACAAAAACTAGCAAAAGAAAAATAGATAACAATAATGAGAGTTAAATGACAATTTAGAAATAAATCCACTCTCTAGATCATATAGTTCAACAATTAATGAAATTATGATCTCTTTTTTGGTCATAAGCGAGTTTAAATGATGTGTTTATCATAAGTATGGCTTATTTGTGTTATTAATTAGCTCAACATAAGCCATCAAACTATAGCACACCCCTTAAACCACTTACTAACTCTCATGAAAACAACAATAAAGTTGAAAATGAAATCTATTTTAAGCATGGCCTATTAACCATTGTTTAGAGATATAGGCCATCAAATTTTAATTTCGCTTTCACTTAATTACCATCATCATATGTAGATAAAGAGGTAATTATTGCTTGTGATTGTTTAAGCATAGTCTATTTGTTATGAATAATATAGACTATCAAATTCAACATGAAACAATAAATCACATCAACATTCCTTTAAGCACAAAAGAGATCAAAATTATCAAAATGTTGAAGCTACATGATTAGAGGCTTCATTACCCCTAAATTAAAGGGGTTAAGCTCTCATTTTTGTTACCATATGAACAAATGTAGCTAGCATCATGAAAGAAAAAAAGAAAGGAAAAATGAAAGCTAATGGAAAAGAGAAGCTAATTAACAAGAATTAAAACTAATCTGCTTTGCTTAAATTTAAACTACACTACTAACATAAGAAGAGAAGAAGCATGTAAATAAAAGAGAATTAACATTGCATAAAAGAAAGAAAAATTACATGAAATAAAATGGCTAAGTAGCCATGGAAAAAGAAGAGAGAAGAGCTTTATTTTATTTTCTAAGCTAAAAATAAGTAAAAGAGACTAAGGAAGAAGTTTACATGAAACATAAGGGTATTTATACATGTATGAAACCCTAATTCATAAATTTGGGGAATGCCCAAAATGCCCTTGAGAAAGTGTGGAGGCCAAGTAATCATTAGCTTCTACTAATCATCATTTAAGTGTACATGAAGCCATAAAGTCCATAAGCATTTGCATTAGTCTCTAATTGAAAATCAAGGCAAGTGGGTGGGGTCCTCCATGTTCTTCACTTTGAATTATTTCCATCTTCATTATTTTGTACCTTCTTCGTGCATGCATATTTCATCATAAAACCACTTGTAAAATTCACCAAATTTCCTACAAAACAACATAGAAAATTCGAAGTAAATTTTCACAATTTAATAAATGCATAAAAATGACCTTTTGCCCTTGGATGAAGATGAATATGTGAAAATTTCAAATAATTTGAATTTGGTTTAAACAAGTTAAAATACCAAATATGATCATTTATTCAATTTAAATAGATTTAATATAGTGGTAAAAATATGCACATTTACGTGCACATCACTATCATAATGGCTGGTCCGTATAGAGATTAATGGGGTGAGCCTGAAAGTAAGAGCGAAGCCTTTGTGATGAAATCATCAGGCATTATGCCAGATTTTGTAGCTTTGGTAGTTTTCTCTTAGTACCTGTCAACGGCTTGCTTACATCATATACTAGTTTTTGGAACCGGTTCTCTTCGCATAGCATACAACGCTCATGGCATGTACCAACATAGTTAAATAGATGCATAAATCTTTATGATCCACCGGCTTGGATAGAATGAGATGTTTCTCTAAGTGACCTATCAGAGCTTGAAATGCATCAATGCAGCCTTGCAGTCATTCAAAGTTTCTTTTCCATCTCCTGATTAGGTCGAAGAAGAGAGTACACTTATCGGTATCCCTAGAGATGAATCAACTTTGGACAATAACCTTCTCATTAGGTTCTATACTTGCTTGATTGTCTTTGGTACTTGGATGTTTCAAATTGCTTGAATTTTTTTGGGACCGGCTTCGACTCCGTGAAAATTGACGATGAAACCCTGAAATTTCCCTTACGCAATGCCGAAAGAGCATTTTAAGGAATTAGTTTCGTTTCATATTTTTGTAGAATACAAAACATCTCCGCTAAGTCATCGATGTGGTCGTTTGATCATCGTGACATCACGAGAATATCATCTACATATACTTCTGCTGATCGCCTGATCTGGTCTTTGAACATCCTGTTGACTAGTCTCTAGTAAGTAGCTTCAGCATTATTTAGTTCAAACGGCATCATAACATAACAATTTAGCCCTAGATCAGTAATGAACCTGGCATGCTTCTGGTCAGAGATGTGTATTGGGATTTGGTTGTATCTAAAGCACACATTTATAAATGAAAAAAGTTCATATCCAACGGTTGATTCTACCAGCTGGTCGATCCTCAAAAGTGGAAAGTTGCCTTTCGGGAATGCCTTATTCAGGTTTGAGTAGTCGACGCATGATCTCTACTTTCCATTAGCTTTTCTCACAAGAACTTGGTTTGATACTCATTTTGGGTAGAGGATGCCGTGTGTAAACCTATTGTTTTTGAGTTTATCCACCTCCTCTTTAAGTGCAGCAAATCCCTCTAAATCCATGCCGCTTTGCTTTTGTCTCACCAGGACATGCCTTAGGTCGATATTTAATGCATGGCTCGTGATAGTCGATGAGATCACATGCATGTCAGAATGGGTCCAAGAGAACACATCAAGATTTATTTAGAGAAAACCAGCTAAATCCCTTACCATCATTGCACTGAGTTGCGATCCAATCTTCAGTAGCTATGATGGGCCGCTATGACTGACCATAATGTCGATTGTCAGTTCGATGGGTGCAGCCTTGGATTCCTTGAGTTCAAACGTAACTATTTCACGTAAAAATCAACATGAAATCTGGTTAGGACATTCAATGGTGACGGTTACTCCGATCAACTCCCAGAGTCTTGTCATGAGTTATTGACTCTAATAGTGAAGGGTTCTAAGTGTTTTATGCAAGATCGGGATTTGAAGCATGTTGTATCAAATGTCGAGTAAGGTACAGTCCCATATTGCGCGCAACTGCATATATGGCTCTTTCTTTGAGTTTAAATCTGCTTGTTTTCGGTTATAGGCTTGGGTTGTTGTAAACACCAGGTATGAATTACAGTATTGAGCTATCACAATCAGTCTTTGGACGATCACACTTCCACCCCCGGTCTTAGGTTGATAAATGTGCTGGATGGACGGTCGACTTTTTTCCTAGTCATGTTTATACTCCTACTAAGATCCAAAGACTTAGAGTTAATTGATGAATGGTCGGTTCACATTCATCTTATTTTTCGCTTGTGCCTCCAAGTCTGGGGCATACGTCGATAAGTAGGAACGCAAGTGATGTCCGGTCAGTGATTGATGCTCTCCCTGCCGGAAGAACGGAAAGGATCAGTGTGCGGATGGTCGAATCACATCCATTTTATATTTCTCTTCTAGTCAGACTATGGTAAACAATGAATGAATGGTCGCGTCGCATTCACTCGGAGAAAAATGGTCGGTCGCATCCATTTTGATATATTCTCCAACCAGATCTAGTGATAGAGTTGGCTCAGGTGTAGTCAGGTCATGCTCATCTGGATTAATACTCCTCCCGTTGGATCGAAGGAGGGTGCTAGAGATTTAATGATCAAGTTACACTTATTCATGGTTTATTCTCTTATCCATGCTCTGGTGATCGGAGTCATTCGATGGACCTTTGGGTCACATCAATTTGTGGCTGGTGTAGATCGATAATGGCCCTCGATCTAATGGTACGATATAGTCGGTCACCCATAACTTCGAATGTCGTTTCAATTGTTTTATATTAAGGCCTCCTTACGGTCGTTGCCTTAAGTTGTAAAGAACACTAAGCCAGAGCAATAATGAGCCATCGTATTCAGCTTTTAGTGCCTTGTAACCTGCCCTCGGTCTTGGGTTAATGGAGTTAGTTCGTGGATGGTCGAGTTCCATCCTTAATGAGTTTATACTCCTCCCAGGCCAGAGATTTTCGAATATAAACGTTCGAACTCCACTCATCTATTCATTCATGTTTGTATCACACTTGGGGATAATATTTAGTTAATGGGTGGTCAGGTTACACCAAATTTATGTTTATACTCTAGCCCATACTCTGAAGACTCAGAGTTGTTTCACGAGCGGTCGGTCTTCACCCGATTTATGTTTATATTCCACTCTGCACTCTGGGTGTTAGAGTTGTTTCATGGGTGGTTGGCCTCTTGCTAATTTATGTTTATACTCCAGTCCGCACTCTGGGGAATTAGATTTATTTCGCAGGCAGTTGGTCTCCACTCAATTTATGTTTATACTCCAGTCCGCACTCTGGGGAGTTAGAGTTGTTTCGCGGGCAGTCGGTCTCCATAATATTTATATTTATACTCCAGTCCGTACTTTGGAGACTTAAAGTTGTTTCGTGGGTGGTCGATGTCCACCAGATTTATGTTTATACCCTAGTCTGCACTCTGGGTACTTAGAGTTGTTTCACGGGAGGTCTCCACTCGATTTATGTTTATAATCCAGTCTGCACTCTGGGGACTTAGAGTTGTTTCGCAGGAGGTCGGTCTCCACCCAATTTATGTTTATACTCTAGTTTTCAAGTCGAGGTAAGAGTTGTAATGAACAGTCGAACCACATTCATCCATGGAATGGAATTCTGCCCCCAGCATCAAGGATAAAACTTGACAAATGGATGGTCGATTCACATACACTTGGTGATTGTTGCTCCTCCAATTAAGTCGAGGAAGGGAGTAAGTGATGGATGGCTAAATCACATCCATGCCTGTGTTGGGCAGTCAAGTCTCGTCCAATTTGCTTATTACTCCTAGTAAGTCGACGGAGAGAGTTGTCGGGTAGACGATCAAGTCGTGTGCATGTATTGAGGGCGGTGGTTAATGAGTAGGCAATCAATCATGCCTATTTTAAGTCGAGCTTCCGAACGCCCTTTTTGTCCAGGGTGGGAGTCGATATGTAGACGATCAAATCACGTCCACTTTATTTGGATCTCGGTATCATAGAGCTACGGGGAGGCATGTATTTTGGTGAACTTTCTAGTATGATCCAAGGAGTAAATGATCAGGACACATCCACACCAAATCTTTCTTTGGTCTCTAACTCAAGGGCGGAGGTTGACCAATGGACGATCAGTCATGTCCACTTTTTGCTGGATCCTGACCTTATTGGGCTTTTCCATTTCAAGTCGTTGGCCCTAAGTTAGGGGCATATGGTAGCCGATGAGTGGTTGAATCATGCTTATCTTGATGAACTCTAAAGGTCTGATCATGGTCTGTGGAGATTCGTTGGTGCCCAACTTTAAGTGCTTGGTCACCTGCATCGTTTGGAAGTAATTTAGTTTAAGTTGGTCGTAGTTCACAACATAATTGAAATAGAAATACAAATAATTCAAAGAAGATCGAAAAAATAAATCTCATTGATAAGTGAAGCAGCATCGTGTGCTTGCTATTGCACTTTTCCCCTAGCTCCTTTCATCGGGATGTCGACCATTAGCGGTCTAATTGATAATCAGAGTTCTGTATTGACAGGTGTCGGATGTTCCCTGCCCGCTATTCTGTCAGGCTTGCATATATTGTTGAAGTTTTCCTTTCCGAATTAGCTTTTCGATCACATCTCGGAGGTGTTGCAATTGCCGGTGTTAGGACCATGTGCGTCTTGGAATATACAACATTCGCAATATTTTCTCTAGGCTTTGGTGGACTCTCTCGAGGTTGGTTTTCAGTACTGCTCCGAGTCATGAATCTCCAAGTAGATGTTATCGATTGAATCGTTCAAAGGAGTATATGAATTGAATTTTGAGATTCTGGGTCGTCTCCTAGAATCCGAGTCCTTAGCCAACGGGCCTCAATGCTGCCTTCGCTTTGACTTCCTTCAGCTAATGGACTTGCATTCTTCTTCAATCCAGTATATCTTGCCTCCTCATTGTGTATACACTGGTTCGATTTGTAATAGATGTGATCCAAGGTCGAAGGAGGCTCTCCAGCTAACTAGTCATTGGAATCCAATTTAGGGTTGATTCCCCTTATCAATGCCATTAGTTTGATAACCTTGCCGGAATGCTTACTTCAGCGATGGCGACATTGAATCTATGCAAGAAATCTTTGGGCATCTCGCTTGGCGCTTGGATTTGGTTGGATAATGACATCACATCCTTAGGGTGAGCCATATGAATTATGAATTGCTCAGAAAACTTCTTAGCTAGTTAGTTGAATGAGGAGATGGACCTGGGCAATAATCCCGTAACCTGAATGACTGCTACTCCTTCAAGGAATATAGGAAAGCATGTACATTTGATAGCATCCGTCGCTCTAGAGGAATTCATGTACCACTCATAGTTCATGAGATGCTACCCGGGTTTGTATTTCTAGAGTACACCGGTATGGTTGGTATGTTGAATCTTCTTGGATATTTTGCTTATAGAATGACTTCAGTGAACGTGTTCGGATAGAAGGAGATGCTCTGACCATCGCCAGTCTGGTCTTGGCTCTCTCTCACAAGCCGTTGTACCATAGCTGCTAAGTTAAGTGTTTGGAAATTGGTTGTAACACCCCTAATTTTTAAGTACCATTATTCTGGAGATTTAATTAGACAATTAGCTAGGATAATGTAAAGTTTAAATGGTTAAAAGATTGAGATTTGTGAAAACATAAGGTAGTCGTGCCTAATTAAAGAATGCATAAACGAAAATATAAAGGGAATAGGATGAGAGAAAAATAGATATAGATTATATTCTTATACCCTAAACCCTTAAGCCACTTTAATTTACAACATTCACAAATTAAAACTAAGTACCAAGCTTGGCCGACCACCATTGTAAGAAGATAAAGGGGAAGATAAGAAAGAATCAAAACAAAGAAGCTCAATCAAATTCATTCAAAAGCAAACCTCAACCTCTTTAACACAATCTAAAGGTGAATAATAGATTACGTCTCATATTTTATGACTTTTGATTGCAAGATTGAGATCCGAATTTATTTTGCAAATATCTTACCATGTTTTGATTGTTTAAATGGATATATATGCTTGTTGATGATTTAGGCTATTTTCATATAAATTTTATGATAAACATTGATTTGGAAAACCTATTAAATGTCATCCAAATGACTTGCATTTTTAGAGATGAGGTCAGAAATATTATTTTAGAGATGGGTTTCAAGTTTCATAATTTTTTGAATTTATGATGATTTATTATGAATTTTCTAGTGAAGAAAATGATTATCTTGGGTTTAAAATTAATTATAGAAATTATATATTAGCTTTAGGTCAAAAATTTAAATATGTTAGAAAACATAATAATAGTGATTTATGTGAAATTTTGGAGAATTTTCCTATGTTTTATTAAGTATATAAAATTATTTAAGATATGGACTTAAATGTTTCATATGTTTAAAATAGGAGAAGGGGAAATTTACTAAATGTTTTAGATTATTAATCTCTTAATTCGATGGCATTTTCAGAAAAGATTTTGGAAAAGAAATTTGCAACCAATTATATTATGACAAAAAGCAAGTTAGTTGGAAAGAAATTACCTTTTAAGGAGAGAAAATAGTTTTTGTAAAGGCTTGTTGTTTCGACACTATCGGTAGCTACCTTTCAACTTCATACTGCCACCTCCGTTATAGCCGAAACCAATACACATGGCATCAATGCCTTGGTACATAGTGGATTGGAGATAGACGGAAGGTATAGGGTTGAAAGGGTGCTTTCGAAGGAGTCAAGACCTTATTTTGCTTTCAAAAGGAAATGCCGCCGCCTGCTTTTAAAGGAATTCTTTCGAAAGGGTTTAAAGATAGCTTTCAACAGAGGTTGCCGCCATTTGTTTTAAACTAGCTTTCGACGGGGTCAAAACATTCATTGTCGCGTTCTACCTTTCGACCCCAGTTGAGGCCGCTTTGCCTTTAAACATGGTTTCAAAAGGATGCTTTTACTTTTAAATTAAAAAGGTGCTTCTCCAAGCTTTTGAAAGGGTTGGTGTCAAAAACATCCACTTTCTTTTACTTAGGAAAATGCTTTCGAAAGAGTGCTTTTGAATTCGTTATTTCAAGACCCTTTGTTCTATTGAAAGATAAACCCATAGGTTTCGAATAGAATGGTTTTAAATGGTTTCGAAACTATGTTCCACAAGCTTTTACTTGAACCCAATGCTTTCGATATGTTTATTTTGAGTAAAGAACTTTAATGATTTCAGAAGGTTTAAACGAAGGTTTCAAATGGGAGGTTCCCCAATAGTTTCGAAAGGTACTTAAAGTATTTTGAATGGAAGGTTTCTAATGCTTTTGAAAGACAAGTTATAGTGTTTTGAAAAGAGGATGTCTAAGGTTTATAAAGGTTTTGAAGGGATACCTTCAACGATTTCAAAAGGTTATTATAAAGGTTTTGAAAGGTATGTTTTGGCCTTTTGGTCTAGTATTTCAAGGTACAGTAATTAATGTATTTTGAAAGGGGTATTTTCAATGATTTCGAAAGGGTCGTTTAAAGTTTTTAAACAAAGGGTTCGAAAGGTCTACCTTGGCTTTATGGCCCATGATTTTTTAAATTAAAAAGGGTTTAAACATACTTTAGAGGGTAGGTAACCCTCAATATATTTCATCAACATTATTGTAGGTAAAGTATATATAACATGGCAAATAACTTTGAGTAAAGAAAAGAGTATATTTTCCTTGTTTAGGTATGATTTAAAAAGGTTAAATCATTTTGAAAGAAATGTTTTCAAGGAAAATTGGATGGGTAGTTGACCCTAAGTAAATGACTCGGATATTAGAATGCCATATGGGATTGGTATGGGGTCGCACTCTATACTTTAGCTAGTAGCCCTTAGCCGATATATTTCCAAAATTCCAATATGTAGGGCTTTGTTATAGGTAAGACTAAAATGATGTTACACACAGGAAGGAATATCCAAAGAAGGATAGGTTACTGGTGAACCCGCAAAACCATTAGGATCAGGTGACCCTGAAAGAAGTAAGTTAAAGACACACCATCCAGAGTTTGTCTAACATATGTTAGATTATTTATTTTGTTTGATAGGCACGAGTCAGCCAATGGTTAGTAGTCAGACAAACAAAACTGCATTGTTTGGACATATAGTCCATTTATTAACTGACTTATGAGCATATATGAAATTGCTATTATTGTTTTAATTAGTTTGATTGTAGGATTCTGATTTGCAAAAAAATACGTTCTAAAGAGATATTAGTGAGGGGAAACCCGTTCCGCTAAGCGACATGGTCTTATTTCATATCAGTAAACCGAGATGTAAAAATATTATTCACACTAGGCTTTATGTCTGACTCGAGGTTTATGTCTTTCCCTTAAATTCTCGGGTGCTTAAAATATGATTTGAGTAGACTGAGAGTTAAGATTTTATAGGTTTAGTAGGTTTGATGAATAAATCTTCCAAAGAGTGCAGGAGGCAAAGCTAGCTATATAGGAGCTATTTAGTTTTTATTTCCACCGTGTTGTATTAAAATTGTTTGTTTATTTAACACTCTAATCATCCAAGAGGGCATCTTAATATATCGCTTTTGGCGTAGTTTGTTATAATTATATTCGATCCAAACCTTTGAATCGTTTATGAGATTATAGACTTAAATATGAAATACTAATTTGGAAACGTGATCGGAAAAGTTTGTTTTAATCGATGCTGTTTTATTTCATATTCAAGTGCTTTTGATTATGGATATCATTAATATTACCGTATTTTTTCATCGGAAGTTAACACCATGGATGACTGTAGCATTTGTAGCGCTTAGCATCGGGTCTCAAGATAGGGGATGTTACAACTTAGTATCGGAGCATAGGTTTATGAAAAACTTAAAATAATTTCAAATTTTAAATGATTTTGAAAACATAATCCTAAGGAATTAGAGAAAAGACCTGGTTACACTTGTATTTGTTATATATAAGTATATGCTTTATCTCTATTCTCCTATCTCTCTTAGGCTATCCTTCCATATCTTACAAAGACTCAAATGTAGATTTTATGAACATAAGATATGGATACTAGAAGAGTTAACCTTGGTGGAGGAAGCACCACAACAAATGGAAATGCCAGGCAAAACACCACAAGGAATCCAAGTCAAGCACAAGCTGCAAATGTGGGTGCTGGAGTCCCACAAGTCGACATGGGAGCTATGTATTAGTTCTTCGTTAACATGATGCAACCAGGAGACGCTGCAGGATTGGTAAAAGGAAACCAGAAAGCTCCATGGTCAACAATTATGCTATGCTATGTAAGGATTATGCCAAACTGGGATGAAAACTATTTATTGGAATTGAGGACGCAATTGAAGTGGAGAATTGGTTACTTTCTTGCGAAAGAATCTTTGCTAATTTGGGGCTCAATGATGACCAGAAGTGAAGGCTTGCTTCTAGACAGCTGCAAGGAGCAGCACTGTATCGGTGGAACAGTGCTACTTTTAGAGTCAATGAGGTGGCTATGACATGGGTTGAGTTCAGAGGAGATTTGAAGAAAGATTTATGTCGAAGAGTGCTAAGTCTCCCTGCTCAGGAAGTTTGTTGAATTGGAGTAGGGAGATATGACAGTGCTTCAGTATGCAACCAGATTTGAAGAGCTATCAAGATACAGATACACTAAGATTGATGCTATTATTAAAAGGAACGAGAAGTTCATTCGTCAGTTGAAGCCTGAGCTTGTTAAGGCCACGTTATCGCGTATTAGAAACCCATGAGATGGTGTTGATGAGATGGATTTGAGGCAGGAAGAGATGCTTGCTTTTTTTAAAGGAAACAAGGCAAAGGAGGCTCAAGGAGGGCAGAACAAGAAAAGGAAGTTTTTCTATAAGAAAGGAGCTCAGAAGAGTGGAGCTGTTAAGAAAGGGAAGGCAGAAGTTATTTTTTATAAGTGTAGTAAGAAAGGACATTATACTCATGAGTACCGGACAGGCAAAGGAAAGAAAGTCACTAAGAAGAAAGGAGTAATGTGTTTTAATTGTAATCAGATCATACATTATTATAACCAGTGCAAGGAGCTAACCAAGGATGGAAAAGGCAAGATGTTTGCATTAGAACCAGCTACCTCGAGACAACAACAGAGGAGAAGGGAAAGACTATGTTGGGAGTACACTTCTGAGTCATGGTGTAACAGTTAGAGTTCTATTTAATACTAGTGCGCCGCATTCTTTTATATCTTATTGTTTGGTAGATAAGATTAATCTAGAACCCTCATACCTAGTTACTTCCTTAAGGGTTGGGAATCCGATAGGAGGATATGTGACTCTTGAGATGAGATGTGACCAACAAGAGTTTGAATTGTTAGGTCATGTATTTTTTTGCAAATTTCATGTGTTTGATTTCGTAAGAATTATTCTGGGTATGGATTGGTTAAGTAGATGCGATGCTGGGATATTTTTCCATGGTAGGAAAATATCACTTAGATACCCCAACTGTAGTGATTGGATAGTATACTCCATAGAAAACTCTAGTTCTGATATTAGTGCTTTGTTGGGTGTTGTGGAGGTAGAAGACGAGTTGAATCGATTTTCTATTATTAGAGAATTCACAGATGTCTTTAAAAATGTAGTAGGAGTACCATCGAAATGAGCTATTGAGTTTCAGATAGATTTAATACCCAAAGCAGAACCAGTGAGTAAATCGCCAAGCAGAATGACACCTACCAAGATAAGGGAGTTAAAGGTGCAATTGATGGATTGGGAAGGTAGGAGTTTTATCAGACCAAGCAGTTCTCCTTGGGGAGCAGCCGCAGTGTTTGCGAAGAAATCAGACGGATCATTAAGGTCATGTATCAATTATCGTAAGTTGAATGAGAAGATGATAAACAATCAATATCCATTATCTAGAATTAATGATTTGTCTGACCAATTGAGTGGAGCCAAAGTATTTTCCCAATTAGGTTTGGCAACAGGATTCCATCAGCTTAGAGTAACTGAAGATAGTATTCCTTTGATGGCGTTTAGGACCAGATATGGTTCATATGAGTGGTTAGTAATGCCATTCAGGTTAATGAATGCACCAGCTTTTTTCGTAGATTTGATGAATCGAGTTTTCCAAGATTACTCGGATAGGTTCGTATTAGTGTTTGTAGATGACATTTTAGTATACTCTAAAGATGAAAGAGAGAATGAGAATCATTTTAAAGTGGTGCTTAAGACATTGAGGCAGCATCAACTGAAGCTAGAATTTTAAGTGTCATTTATGGAAGAAAGAAGTGAAGTTCCTTGGTCATATAGTCTCAGAGAAAGGGTTGTCGGTGGATCCAGCTAAGATCGAGGCAGTAAATAGTTGGAAGAAACCCGAGACAGTGACTGAGATTAGAAGTTTCCTTGGATTAGCAGGGTATTATCAGAGTTTCATTAAGGATTTTTCATGGATAGTGGCACCAATGACTAAGCTTTCTCGTAAGGATGTGAAGTTCATTTGGACTGATAAGTATGAGGACACTTTCCAGAAGCTGAAACACATATTGACGAATACACCTATGTTAGTTGTTACAGAGGGGAATCAGGACTTAGTGGTGTACATGGATGCATGTGGAAGAGGGTTAGGAGCTGTGTTAATGCAAAGAGATAAAGTGATTGCCTATGCTTCTCGACAGCTCAGACCGCATGAGTTTAGATATCCGACTCATGATTTGGAACTAGCTATAATAATTTTTGCATTGAAGGCATGGAGGCATTACTTTTGGGAGAAAGATTCGAGTTGTATATGGATCAAAAGTCTTTGAAGTATTTATTCTCTCAGAAGGAATTGAATATGAGACAGTAAAGGCGGTTAGAGTTTTTAGCCGCTTATGATTTTGGTATCGAGTACACACCAGGAAAGAGAAATAAGGTTGTAGATGCACTTAGCAAGAAACATCAGAATGTAGTATTGGCAATGAAAGTAGAGTGGAAAGATTTAGAAGCGTTGTCTACATACAGAGTACAGTGGAAATCCAAAAGTATTTCTAGTACAAAAACTACTATGTTGTCATGTTTAATAGTTTGACCAGTAATGATTGAAAGGATTGCTTCTAAACAAGGAGAGGACCTGGTATTAACTGAGAAGATCGGGAAGTTAAGAAATGGAACCGAGAGCAATGACTTGAAAGAATTCAGTCTTGACTAGAATGGATGGTTAAGAAAGAAGAAAAGACTGCGGGTTCTGAATGTGGGAAACATTAGGAAGAAAGTTCTAGAAGAATGCCATCGTTCAAAGTTCACTATTCATCCTGGAGGAACTAAAATACATCAGGATATGAAGAGAAGTTTCTTCTGGGAAGGTATAAAGAGAGATGTAGGCTTGGGGGTAAAGCAGTTTTAAACCGTTAACAAGTAAAAGCGAGCATCAGAAACTAAGTGGGTTACTTTAGCTTTTAGATATTCAAGTATATAAATGGGACTCTATTTCGATGGATTTTATAGACAGGTTGCCGAGGTCAAATAGATAAATGAAAGTATATGGGTAATAGTGGACATATTGACCAAGAGTGACCATTTCATTCTAGTTAAGTCAACAAGCACGGCGCCTATTTTAGCCAAGTTATTCATGAAGAATAAAGTTAGAGTTCATGGAACCTAGTAGTATAGTAAGCGACAGAGATTCCTTATTCACTATCGTGTACTGAAAGAGTTTACATGATACTTTAGGTACCAAGCTCAAGATGAGTACCGCTTACCATCCATAGACAGATGGGCAAATGGAAAGAGTTAAAAAAATCTTAGAAGATTTGTTAAGAGCTTGTGTGCTAGACTTTGGAGGATCATGGGAAGAACATCCACACTTAGTTGAGTTTTGTATAACAACAATTATCAGACTAGTATAAGGATGACACCGTTTGAATCTTTGTATGGAAGACCATGCAAATCTCCCGTTTGTTGGTTAGAGACCGAGGATGGATTAGTTCTTGATCCAGACTTGGTTAGAGAAGCTACAAAAAAGATTGAGTTAATTCAAGCCAGAATGAAGGAAGCTCAGTCTAGGCAGAAGAGCTATGCTGATAGGTGTTAGCACCAAAATTGGTCACTGACACCTTTGAGAAAGATTGTGTGGAGAGATTAATAAAGAAAGTAAATTAAAACAAAGAACTGTATGCTAAATTAACTGCAAAAACAAGAACACCAGATTTATAGTGGTTCAGCGTAACTGCCTACATCCACTTTGAGTTTTGATCTTTATTGCTTTCACAAATGATTGAATACAGATACAATCTGTACAATAATGACTTGAATACAAGTGCTAACTGAAAAGAAAGAGTCTTGAAAGTGGCAGAGTCTCCCCAGTGTTCTCGGAAAAAGGTCCCTTTCACTGTGTCCCTGCCCATCTATTTATAGACGAAGATGGGTTGGACTTTCCTCATGGGCCTAGGAACAAGGTACCTCGGCCCGTGGTAAGTAGCTTCTGCGCACCGAGCCAGAGATGCCGAACGGCAATTTCCAAGCGAGGTTGGTCGAACCAATGAATGCCAAGCGAGGTCTCCATGTCGAACGACAGTCTTATGCCGAGCCACACATCTAGGACGAACGCCATTCGTATGCTGAGCGAGGGATGCGTGTCGAACGGCACTCATATGCCGAACGAGGTGTTGTGCCAATCGAGGTACTTGGGCCGAGCGAGGCTCTTGTGCCGAACGAGGGGACGTGTGCCGAGCGAGGCCTGTTCCGAACGAGGCTTCATGCCAAGCGACTCATCTATGCCGAACGACTCATCTATGTCGAACGAGGCTTCATGCCAAGCGACTCATCTATGCCGAAAGAGGCTTCATGCGGAGCGAGTCATCTATGCCAAACGAGGCTTCATGCCGCGCGACTCATCTATGCCGAACGAGGCTCATGCCGAACAAGGCTTGTGCCGAACGAGGGGAGATGTCGAGGTTTCGATGCCGAATGTCAATCGTATGCCGACCACTAATCCAGGACAAGTTACTGGGTAACATCTGCCCCCCAAAGCGTATCGTGTGAATCAGCACGATGCGCTTTGAACCACAAGCAATTCATTTCTTCCTTTAGTCCCTGCTCTGACTTGTCAATAGTGGACTTTTACGATCTCCTGAATGCCGAGCTAGGCCTGAATGCCGAGCGAGGCCTGAATGCCGAGCGAGGCCTGAATGTTGAACCATCGAGAAATCTTGACCGGTTCCACTGGTCGATGCCTGTTGACCTTCCTCTTTCCTAATATAAAAGCCAACACTTCTCCTCTTTCTCCCTTTTACTTTTACCTCCGCTCTAACACCCTTCCAAACTCGTCTTCCCTCAGACTCCTTACAACATATCAACTTCTCTTTTTAATCCCGAGTCCCGTACGTTGCCACTCAACCTCTTCCCACAACGAACCTGAAAAAGTTCAACTCCAAATCCAGTATTTCCCTACGTTTCGATCCATCCCTTTAGGTATGATTTTTACTTGTTCGATTCTCCTGATTAGGGTCTTGCACGAGGTCCGAATTCATAGCTTTTTTCCATACTACAAACGACCATCTAGATGAGGAAGATGAGTCTAAGGCTTAAACATACCTTAGGGTTAAATGGAGAAGAGGAAGGAAGAGCGTGTCGGAGGCTCTTAGGAAGTACATTCTTGTTGGGTTGCCGAGAGAGGGAATAGGAAGTATGGTTGTCCCAGTAAGAATTGGTGAGGTTAGGGAGTGTTGGTCGAGTGCGGCATGCGAGTTGGAGGAGAACGTATGACTACGGCTCGGTATGACTTTCACATGACGAACGATGGAGAGGGAGTGTAGGAGGAAAATAAGAGCTGGGTTCAGTGTGCCGAGCGATGCGGCTCGGCATGACCGCGGCTCGGCATGACCTGCCGGATGCCGAATGGTGGAAAGGGAGTGTAGGAGAGTGCAGTAGGAGTTGGGTTCAACGCGCCGAGCGATGCGGCTCGGCATGACCATGGCTCGACATGACTCCCACATGCGGAACGGTGAAGAGGAAATGCAGGAGTGAAGTAGGCAATAATAGTCGAGTCTCTGCAGTGTCTTTCGGCATTAAGTCTGGTAGTAGGCTACAATAGTCAGAACTATCCCAACTCGAACATAATGCATGTTGACTTAACTTACTTCCTATGCCTGAACATATGACAGTAAACAAGGACAAGGACTTAAGCAATCAAGCATATCGAACAATTCAGAATGATAAATCCTCTATCTTGACAACTATAATCCTGAATTTAACTTGATTAAAATAGATAATAACCTCCCGCATACAGCGTCGATGCCGAGTTCAAATAGAAACCATCGTACGACAAGCTTTCGGAGATGGTCAACGATGACGGTCTTCGAAGATGAAAGTCCAAGCTTAACTTTATTTCATCAACTTTATGACTTTTAACTTTTTAACACTTATACTTGAACGGTTGCACTAGTTCACACACCACACGGGGGGAGTATTTTTGTTGTTATGTCTAATGTTGATCGTTTTTCAAGTATAGTTTAAATAGGTGTTTCATCAGATCCAACATTCTTTAGAGATGTCTAGAAAATCCAGCTCTGCCACAGTCTCAGATAGACCCGAGCTGACTTCTCAACGAGAAGTAGTTGGAACTTCGAATCCATCGACTATTCCTGTGCAAGATATTCCGAGCCCCATGATCGCATTCGTTGACTTGGCTCCTGATGCCATGGATGCGGCGATCTTTCTAGACAATTCGGTCGATTCTCAAGCTTCGAGAACTAACGAAAGCGCTCTTCGTCGCATATGCTCAATACATGGGATTCCTTTTGACGATGTGCTGGTTCCATCAGGAAGATCTTCCTCACTTGCCTCCAGTCGGATATACGACCTACAACAAATTTATGTGCTGGGTTGGTAGCATGCCACCATTCAACTCCTTCCTCCGCGATGTGTTACAGTATATTGAGATCGCTCCATCACAGTTACATCCAAACAGTCAAGCGTTCATATACGGCATGTGCATTCTCTTCATGAGCATCCTTTTTCAGACTCCTAACTCTTAGCGATATCCACTATATTTTTCATTTCAAGAGATGACATCCCATCTTTTGTACTTCTCGAGCCGCATAACAAGTGTCAAATTCTAACTGGGGTGTAGAGCAAATTCGCCCAGTATAAGCAGAAATAGTTCTACATGCGCTGTCCCTCTGGCTTTGCAAGGAGATGGGTGGAAGGGAGTAAGTCTCTTTTTTGGATCAATACTTGCATTCGGCGGAAATTGCACCTTTTCTAACTCTTTTTCTATTTTTACAGGCATCAACTCACATCCCGAAGGCTCCGGGTATTCTAAAGCCGTTGAAGCTATCCGAGCTATCCCCATGGAAGACCGGGACATACGATCCTATTATTTCAAATCAATCGCTCTTGAAGTTTAGGCTGCTGGCGGAAGGTCGCCGAATAAGTCTTCCTCACGGCGTCACTATAACCGGGTCTGCCTTGGACAAGGGAAAAAGGCAAGTTGGGCCTTCAACACGTGATGCCCCTGATACACCCAAGGAAGGAGAGATTAGAGAGGCCCATGTGTCAAACACACCTGGTGAGAACATTAGTCCCGCTCGGGAGCCGGTAGTTGAGGTTCACAATATCGAAGTAATGCCTCCCCCTGCGAAAGGGAAAGAAAAAATTGACTTACAAGTTGAGAAAGAAGATAGCGGGTGGAAACCCTATGGTCATAATCACTCTGGTGGAAAGAGTGCTTTCTCCTCAACACTTTGAGAGTTCTTTAAAAGGCTTGTTGGACCTTACTATTCCCGACGATTTGCTTAATTATGGTTTTGACGACCCGGAAGCCCCAAGATTCCACTCGCCCATGAAAGGCGATGAAGACATTCAAGCCCAAAACCAGGGAGAAAAAACTCCTATAAGTAAAGATAAAGAAACTGGTCCGTCGAGGGGAAACACTAGGACACATATGAACACGTGCACTTCACTTTGCACTTAAATTTTAGCCATCACTCTACTCCTTGCTAACTTGTCGTTATCCAAATTCCGCGCAGGTGATATGGGACGTACTCATGGGCTTGATCATCTTCGCGGGTCATCTATTTTTCATCATTCTGGCTGGGATTCGGGCTCCGGCAAACGTCGAGACAGAGATGACACTGGCGATCGAGACTATTTCCCCTGAGAATCATCTATCAAAGAAAAACATACAACCAGTCCTCCTACTTCGTGACCCTTCTTCTCAATCAGAGCAAGGCAAGGGGAAGTCTGCACATAAGGGATTCCAGCCTGAGACCCATCGAGATCAACATTCTGGTTCATCCCGCACCAGGCAATCCTGGGAACCTCATAAAACATCTGTAGTTTCCAGGCAAACTCCTCCCCCTCCTATACATGATCCGTCGGTAGCGGAAAGACTTACTGAACTCAAGGCCACATTACCGAAAATATGCTTCGATGGTTTGAAATTTCTCCCGACGATCCATCACATTCCGAGACACGTCGAACAAAGCGCTATTGCTTGCAACAACGACGTTTACATTCAACATGATGCGTTTGTCCATTTAGCTGAAAATGTCTCAGAAGTCTCTATTGAACTTCAACACGAAATCGATCGCCGAAAGCTCAAAGCTATTCACGATAAAGACATCATTAAAGCTCAGGATAAAGAGCTCTCTTCATACAAGTGTCAACTCGAAGCTACCCAAAAAAGTGCTAAAGACACAACGAAGGCCGCTAATCGTCTGGAGATGACGTATAAAAAAGAATTGATGAAGCAGTCTAATGCTACGGGGCCTAAGCTTTAGAGAAAGATTCTATTAAAAAGGAGAGGGATGCATTCGCCCGGGGAGTCAAAGAGTTGGAAGAGCTACTCCTTAAAGAGAAAGAGGAAAAAACTGTTGTTCAGGAAGAGTCGCAATGATATTGCGATGAGGTTGTTGCTACGCGAATCTTGAAGACAAAGCTCAACGACGAACTCTCTAAAGTTGAGATGCTGAAGGATGAAGCCCATGAGGAGGGCAAAAGAATAGCATCCATGGAGATTGATTCTCGTCTAGAGGCGGCTACGGAGGATGGCAGGGAGGAGATCAAGTGCTTGTTCGACCTACTTATAGCAGAATACAATGCCCGGGTCCTCATGCATCGGGACTTGAATTTTCTTGGCGAGGGTTACCTCAAATCCCTGGCTGAAGCGTGGGAAACTTTGATAAAGATTAGAAAGGTTGAGTCGGGCACCGAGGAGGTTGACGAGGAGGCTTTAGTAAAGGAATTTCTCAAGGGGAATGAGCCTTCAGAATTGTCTGCAGCGAAGGCTCTCTACAACAAAGATTCTTCCTCGCCAAGAGGAAAGGATGAGATTGCCGGTCTGTCTAGAACCGAGTCTCTAACTCCTCCCCCTACTCAATCGGCTGGTCGGCCAGTACTTGATCCGTTCGAGCAGCACGTTGGTTATGACCCGGAAGATTCTGGCCTCGTCATTCATGTTCTATCTTCCATTCCAGAGAGTGAAAATCCTCGGACGGTTGAGAGTCAGCAAGAAACCAGTATATAACTCTTCTTCTTAAAGTTCAAAGAACCGTCGTTTTCGGCGAGAGGTTATTGTATTCTAACGTTTGTCTCTTATGATTTTGCATAGGCTGCTCTGACCCCGAGTCCACTTCAAAGAGCAATGACGCCAAGGAGGAGAAGAAGAAGGCGAGCGAGGCTATTCAAGAGGGAGAGACCCTTGGTTCTGATGCTCAAGTGATTAAGGCGCTTGACGAGGAAAAGTCTGAAACTTCGTCACCCGTTGAAGAAAATTATGAAATTGACATTACAAGCGCCTCTGGACACACGTCAAAAATGAGCATGAAGGAGCAACTTGCGGAGGAGAAGAAAAGGAAAGTTGAAATCAAAGTCAAGCCTCGAGTTGTGGATCTAGATGATCCTTTAAACCGGCCTTTGAAGGTCATTCTCCCTGGTCGGTCTAGGCCACTAGAAGTCCCTCGTCCTCCCTCGGATGTTACTTCCCCATCAAGCAAAGTGTCCAAACGAAAACGCATGAGGGAGGAGTCGTCTGAGAAAACGAGTGAGGAAAATAAACCAAAGAAAACAAAGAAGTAGCTGTTACACTTGTTCAATGAGAGTTAGCTTAGATTATGTAATTGTTTCTATTTATTTTCATAGTCAATGTAGATAGACCTTTGACTCCGAGTTTTGGAGTTGTAGTAGAATTCATTTCGGATTGATAAATAAAATTTTGTTCCTTTGTCTTTCAACGACTTTTATTGCTCAGCTTATTGTCTAACTTGTTACTATACTTGACATTCGGCGAGTTACCTGAACTCTAGTTCACCTCCATATGACTCGGAAATTTTCTGAGAACCGTAAGTCCTCTGTTTCATGCTTTAGGTACTTAGAATATTCTTAATCTGCACTCTGGGGACTTAGAGTACTCCTGTCCGCACTCCGAAGACTTGGAGATTTCAAGTCGTTTATACCCTAGTCTGCACTCTGGAGACTTAGAGTACTCCAGTTCGCACTCCGGGGACTTGGAGATTTTAAGTCGTTTATTCTCTAGTCCGCACTCTGGGGACTTAGAGTACTCCAGTCTACACTCCGATGACTTGGAGGCTTTAAATGTTTATACTCTAGTCCGCACTCTGTGGACTTAGAGTATTCCAGTCCGCACTCCGGGGACATAGAGACTTTAAGCCATTTATACTCTAGTCCGCACTTTGGGGACTAAGAGTACTCCAGTTTGCACTTTGGGGACTTGGATATTTTAAGTCGTTTATACTCTAGTTCGCACTCTGGGGACTTAGAGTACTCCAGTCCATACTCCGGGGACTTCGAGAGTTTAAGTCGTTTATACTCTAGTCTGCACTTTAGGGACTTAGAGTACTCCAGTCCGCACTCCGGGGACTTGGAGATTTTAAGTCGTTTGTACTCTAGTCCGCATTCTGGGGACTTAGAGTACTGCAGTCCACACTCTGGGGACTTAGAGATTTTAAGTCGTTTATACTCTAGTCCGTACTCTGGGGACTTAGAGTAATCTAGTCCGCACTTCGGAGACTTGGAGATTTTAAGTCGTTTATACTCCAGTCCTCACTCTGGGGACTTAAAGTACTCCAGTCCGCACTCTGGAAACTTGGAGATTTTAAACGTTCGTGCGTCAGACAGAATAATGTAACCCTAGTTTTTTGTCAAAGAATTATCGTACACGGAAACATCACTAATTCATAGAAAAGATGGCTTCAATCCTTTATTAATGAAAATAAACTAATTTTTTTTATTACATGTCGAAAACCAAGAATCAACGAAATAAAAACATACTAGAAGTAATTGCAACAAAGATACAAAAGGATACTAAGTATAATAATGTCGTAGATGTTCGCTATTCCATGCTCGAGGGAGTGTCGCGCCATCAATGGTCGCTAGCTTGAAAGTTCCCTCTCCAAGCCTCCGTTCAATGACGTATGGACCTTCCCATGTGGGATTCATATGCGATGAGACTGGGAAAACTCATTTCAAAACGAGGTCGCCCGTATCGAAGGTTCTCGGTCGAACCTTTTCATTATAACATCGAGCGACTCGGTGTCTATATGTAGCCGCCCTTAAATCAGCTTCTCCATAGTTTTCATCAACAAAGTCCAATGATTTCGGTAAATAATCCCGATTGATCTTAGGTTCATAATAAGTTACTCGATGTGAAGGAATTTCAAGTTCCACAGGTACAACAGCTTCCGTGCCATATGCCAATGCGAATGGAGTGTGGCCAGTCGCGGGCTTGTAGGTGGTTCTGTAAGCCCAAAGTGCTGTTGGAAGTTCATATACCCACTTGCCTCTAGCCTTTTCCAAATGCTTTTTCAATATGGACCTGATTATTTTGTTTACGGCTTCTACTTGTCCATTGGCTTTTGAATGAGCAACTGTTGCGAACCTTTTTTTAATGCCATACTTTTGACGAAATTCTTTGAACTCCCTACTTTCGGATTGGATTTCGTTGTATGTAATGATAGTCCATGAAAGGCCAAAACGGTACATAATGTTTCATACAACGAAATTAATGACCTTCTTGGTGGTGATCGTGGCTAAGGGCTCTGCTTCTGCCCACTTAGTAAAGTAATCGACTGCAACTATAGTGTATTTCACACCACCTTTGGATATGGGTAAAGAACCGATTATATCGATGCCCTACATTGCAAATGGCCAGGGACTAACCACTTGTGTGATTTCCGTCGGCGGAGCTCTCGGAATTTTTGCATAGTTCTAGCATTTATCACATCTCCTTACGTAGTCTGCAGCATCCCGATTCATAGTTGGCTAATAATATCCATAGCGGAGGATCTTCTTTGCTAATGTCTACCCCCCAGTATGGTCACACATTCTCCTTCATGGACTTCCTTTAGGACTCGTTTTATCTCACTGTGGGCAATGCACCGGAGTGAGGGGGCCGAGAATCCCTTCCGATACATTATTCCATCCCGCATCACATATCACGAAGCTTTACGAATGACTGTCTTTCGCTCTTTCTTTTGGGCAAGACCCCATGTAGCAAGTATTGCTAAAATGGGGTCATCCATGATTCCTTTTTGATTTCTGTTTCTAACAAGAAATCTATCTCCATCACATTTATACTCGAAGCATGTAAGGTTTCGACCGGAACCAATCCCATTTGCTATGCATCGCCAGTACTCGCAAATTTTTCCAATGAATCGACTTCTCTATTCTGTTCACGCGAGACATGCGAAATATCATAATATTCTAGATTTGCTAGCAGCCCTTGAACCCATGCAAGGCATGAGGCAAGTCTTTGTCCCTTCGATTGATGGTCCCCTCGCATTTGCTATACCACCAATTGTGAGTCATAAAAGATTTCAACCAATTTTACCCCCAGTTCTCTAAAAGTTTCAAGCCAGCAATCAATGCTTCATACTTTGCTTCGTTACTTGTTGCTGGAAAATCGAGCTTAAAAGCGTAACAAATCGATCGGCTTTTAGGAGTCACAAGAACTATACCAGCCCCAAAGCAACGGTCGTTAGATGCTCCATCGGTATACAGTTTACATCGAATGGAGGGAATAACATCATGGCTGTTTGGTTCGTCTGACATGGGTGAATTCAGCAATGAAGTATGATAGCGCTTTCCCTTGTATGGCCCTTCGTGGCAGGTAGGTAATATCGAACTAACTCAGCTCGGTATTCCATTTTAACATCCTTCTAGAAGTTTCTGGTCGTTGGAGAACCTGACGCAAGGGTTGATCAGTATAAACATTGATCGAGTGTGTCTGAAAATGCGGACAAAGCTTGCGTGGTGCAATCACCCAGCAGTAGTCCAGTTTCTCAATCTTAGGATAATTTCTTTCTACCCCCGTTAAATGTTTACTTACATAGTAAACCGGCTTTTGAACTTGGTCCTCCTCGCGAACCAAAGCCGTACTGATAGCGTGCTGGGATACAGCCAAGTACGCATACAATACTTCGTGGTTTATAGGCTTAGACAGCACCGGGGAACTTTCCAAATGTCTCACCAAAGCTCGGAATGGGTCCTCACGGCCGGACGTCCATTAAAAAATTCTCTTTCCTTTCTTTATTACATCAAAGAAGGGAATACTTTTCTATGGCTCTAGATATGACTTGACTCAGCGTGGCTACTTTTTCGTTCAGGCTCTGTACTTGCTTTATTGTCTTGGGCACTTATATGTCCTGAATAGCTTGAGTCTTTTCTGGGTTAGCTTCAATTCCCCGTACATTAACAATGAAACCCAAAAATTTCCCTGACGCAATGCTAAAGGAACACTTCAAAGGATTGATTTTCATTCCATAATATCTGAATATATCAAACATCTTTGCCAAGTCTCGAATGTGGTTGTTTGACTGTCGTGACTTCACGAGCATGTCATCCACATAGACTTCCATTGTCTTACCTATCTGGTCTTTAAACATTTGATTCACCAGACGCTGATAAGTCGCTCCGGCATTTTTTTAATCCAAAAGGCATTACTACATAGCAATATAGCCCGACATTTGTGACAAAACTGGTGTGTTCTTGGTCTAGAATATGCATCGGGATTTGATTATATCTCGAGTACGCATCCATAAATGACAGTAACTCGTGTCCCGCTATTGAGTCAACCAACTGGTCAATCCTGGGTAAAGGAAAACTATCCTTGGGGCACACTTTGTTCAGATCGGAGTAATCTATGCAAGTTCTCCATTTCCTATTTTCTTTCCTCACTAACACAGGGTTAGACACCCATTCAGGGTAGAGGGTGTCGTGGAAGAACCCATTGGCTTTGAGCTTGTCCACCTCCTCTCTGAGAGCAGGGGACCTCTCTGGGTCCATGTCTCTCCTTTTCTACTTTACTGGTACTTGGGTTTATGTTCAACATATGACTCGTAATAGCAGGAGAAATCCCGCACATATCAGAATGTGTCCAAGCGAAAACATCTAGATTCGCTCGGAGGAAATCGGTAAGATCCTCGGCTATCGAGGGGTCGAGTTGTGATCCTATCTTAAGTACTCACGATGGATCATCTCGACTGACTGGAATGTCAATCGTCAGTTCAGCCAGTGATGCTTTATCTTCTCTGGGTTTCTCATCATCATCTCTCGAATCTATGTCTCTATAGATCCGAGAATGTTGCTCGAGGCAGGGCTTGGGCACTACTTGTCAATTTTCAGTGTTACGGATGCGGACGGAGCTGTCCGTTACCTTTCCTTTCTCTCTCCGCCGGGTCTCTCACAGCTCAGCCACATAACATGCACGACCAGTCGCCTGATCGCCATGCACCACACCAACTCCTTTGTCTGTTGGAAATTTCAAGGTTAAACACTACGGGGCCAAAGCTGCCCTAACTCTACCAGGGCCGGTCGACCCAGAAACACATTATATGGAGAATCAACATCCAAAACTATGAAAGGTAGGATTCACACTCGCTTACATTCACCTTGCCCCAGTTCAACTAGCAATTCAATATAACCCACTACACCGGTTGCTGCACTATTAAAGCCATGAATACGAGTTTTAGATGGCTTTAAATCCTTCGTCTCCGTCTTCATTTGGTCATATGCCTTTTTGAACATGATGTTAACAAAACTTCCATAATCGATCAAAATTCTCTTTACAAATGCTGGCCCGATTGTCATGGATATGACCATCGGATCAATGGTAAGAGCCTCCACCTGATCAGCATCTCTGCTTCTGAAAACTATATCGTCTGTCGTCGTTCGCTACTGCTTAGATGGGGACCCATCCTCAGTATTTGAGCAGAACTCAAAATCCGTTTGCCTTAGGGAGTTAGCATACCGCTCCATTTCCTGCCAATTCTTATATGCAGGGTAAGGTCCACCGACTTTCATGTTTATGACTAGGTTACCCACAGTTCGAGCAGGTTCCTCTGGATGGCATGGAGCCGGCCCGCATCCGGGGTGTGATGTTCCTTGCCTACCTTCTTGTGTGTTCTTGACAAACTTCTGCAACTTTTTCTGTCTAATCAGCTTTTCTATGGCATCATGGAGGTGTCTACACTCTTCTGTATTGTGCTCGTAAGTCTCATGGAAGCGGCAGTACTTCCTAGTCTGCTTTTGTTCCTTTGTTGACCCCTTTGGGTGCGGATTTCTGTATTGAAAAGTATTACAAGTTGATAGGTAAATATTCTCTAGAGATGCATTTGGAGGAGTATATTCATTGTAAGTTGGAATCCTCGGCTTCCATTTTCTTGCTTCCCTCTTCTTTCCAGTTCCTCCGGACCCTTTAGATTGGTCAAGCTTGTTCTGAACATTGACCTGAACCTTCCCGATTTGTCAACAAATTGTTTTTCAGCGATGTTGCTTTTCACAATTTGCTGAACAAGCCCTGGTGCTTTATCTCGCCTTGTCCACTGGCTTCCTCTCTTCATATGAACCGATGAGCCTTTGAATAAAAATGATCTAGCGTAGTCGGAGGTTTTCCTGCCAACCAATCTCCAAACTTCGAATCCAGATCCACTCCTCGCATTACAACCATCAGAATTGCACGGTCATTAGGGTTGTCAACTTCAGTAGCTGCAACGTGAAATCTCTGTAAGCACTCCTTCAATGACTCCTTTGGAGCTTGGATTACACTAGATAGGGACATCACGTCCTTGGAACTAGTGGCATGTATCCTGAATTGTTCTACAAATTTCGTTGCTAATTCATCAAAGCTAGATATAGAACGCGGTAGAAGTGGAATGAACCACATGGTCGCAATTCCGGACAAAGTAATTGGGAAGCATCTACACTTGGTTGCATCATTTTCTCTAGTTGAATCCATCATCAATTCATATCTCATTACATGCCGTCGAGGATCAGTCTTCCCTTCATAGGCCGGGATAGCTGGCATGTTAAACTTCCTGGGGTATTCGGCCTGTAGAATAGTGTCTGTGAATGGAGTATGGCTCCTAGATATCCCCCAATCTTCATTGGTCAAGCCTTGATTTTCTCTCATCAGCTGTTTGACCATAGCCGATAGGTCCGGGGTTTGTACGGAAGATCGAAGGTTGGAATCTATTCTACAAGACCATTCGGGTTGATGTCTCCTCTATTAGCGATCTGCCAAACATGTATCTTGGGGACCAGCTTCATTAGGGTCTTGGTGAGCCGGGCTTCCAGTTTCTACACATGCTCCAGATCCTAAGTTTCCTATTCTAGCTTGGGTGTGGTCTCCAAGTTGTAGGTGATCTCTAGTTGATCGATCAACAGCACCTGCTTGTGTAGTTTCAGTTTTGCGGCATCTACGCCTGGGAGGTTCATCGGACGAAGTCGAGCTATCAGATGAAGTATACGGAACATGGCTACCTCTAGCATTCTGATGTTGTTGCTGAATCATGAGGTTAGCATTAGCTTGAATCTGCTCACTAAGTTGTCTTCTACTTTCCATGAGTTCTCTCATCAAATCGTTGAACTCTATTCTATCGACAACTTCCATTTGATTATGGATAGTGGTTCCTGCATCTAGATTTGCTTGTTGATTGCTAGGTCCTATTTGTTGTATGCTAGCAGTCTCGTTGACGTTCGCATTATGAGAGGCTATCTGGTACGTGGTCTTCCCATAGTAGAGTTATTGATAGGAACTCTGAGTAGAATCAACGGACGTCCTGTGAATGACTTGGATATCCTTCGGGGGATTTATTCAATCCAATAGCTACAAAGCAGATCCTAGCGGCTTGAAAATTCGAGCTCTCAATGAAAGCACCAAAATGTTAGCACAAGAATTAGTCACTAATACCCTTGAGAAGATTGTGTAGAAAGTAAATTAAAACAGAGAACTGTATGCTAAATTAACTGCAAAAACAAGAACACCGGATTTATAGTCGTTGAGTAACTACCTACGTCCACTTTGAGTTTTGATCTTTATTGGTTTCACAAATGATTGAATACAGATACAATTCGTACAATAATGACTTGAATACGAGTGCTAACTGAAAAGAAAGAGTCTTGAAAGCGGCAGGGTCTCCCTAGTGTTCTCGAAAAAAGGTCCCTTTCACTGTGCCCCTGTCTTTCTATTTATAGACGAAGATGGGTTGGACTTCCTTTATGGGCCTAGGAACAAGGTACCTTAGCCCATAGTAAGTAGCTTCTGCGCACCGAGACAGAGACGTTGAATGGCAATTGCCTAGCGAGGTTGGTCGAACCAAAGAATGCATAGCGAGATCCCCATGCTGAACGACACTCGTATGTCGAGCCACACATCCAGGCCAAACGAAATTCGTATGCCGAGTGAAGGATGCATGTCGAACGACACTCGTATGTCGAACAAGATGTTATGTCGATCGAGGTACTTAGGTCGAGCGAGGCTCTTGTGCCGAATGAGGGAAGGTGTGCCGAATGAGGCCTGTGCTGAACGAGGCATGTGCCGAACGAGTTATCTATGCCAAACGAGGTTTCATGCTGAGCAACTCATCTATGCCGAATGAGGCTTCATGCCGAGTGACTCATCTATGCCGACTGAGGCTTCATGCCTAGCGACTCATCTATGCCGAACGAGACTTCATGCTGAGCGGGGCTTGTGCCTAGCAAGGCTTGTGCCGAGCGAGGGGAGATGCCGAGGTTTCCATGCCGAACATCAATCGTATGCCGAGCCACGTATCTAGGACAAGTTACTGGGTAACAATAGGTGATGGAAATACTTGAATTCTCAATTGGAGATTATGTTTTCATCAAGGTGTCACTAATGAAAGGCGTAATTAGATTCATGACATCAGGAAAGTTGGCACCTAGATTCGTTGGACCATTTCCTATTATAGAAAGGATCGAGAAACCTGCATATAGAGTAGCGTTATCGAACAGTTTGGTAGGAGTCAATGATTTTTTTTATGTTTCTCATCTAAGGAAGTATATTCGAGATCCATATACTACTATCTCATAAACTGTGTTAGATGATTTAGTAGTGGAACGGGATATGACTATAATTAGAAAGCCAGTTCGTATAGTCGCGAGAGATGAGAATAAGCTAAGGAATAAGACAGTCAGATTACTCAAGGTCCATTGGAGTGACGACAAGAGAGATTGTACATGGGAAACGTAGAGCAGGATCAGAGACACTTATCCTAACTTGTTTCGTGGTATTTTTTACCTTTATGATTGATTTTGTGAGCACCCTATAGTAATTTTGAGGACAAAATTCTTTAAGGAGGGGAGTTTGTAACACCTCTAATATTTAAGTAACATTATTCAAGAGATTTAATTAGATAATTAAATAGGATAATATAAATTTAAGTGATTAAGAGATTGAGATTTGTGAAAATTTAAGGTAGCCGTGCCTTATTAAGGAATGCATGAACAAATATATAAGGGAATAAGATAAGGGAAAAATAGGAATAGGTTATATTCTTATACCCTAAACCCTTAAGCCACTATCATTTACAACATTCACAAATTAAAACTAAGTACCAAGCTTGGCCAACCACCATTGTAAGGAGATAAAGGGGAAGATAAGCAATAATCAAAAGGAAGAAGCTTAATCAAATCCATTCAAAAGCAAACCTCAACTTCTTTAACACAAGCTAAAAGTGAATGATAGATTACATCTCATATTTTCTTACCTTCGGTTGCTAGATTAAGATCCGAATTTATTTTGCAAATAATTTGCCACGCTTTGATTGTCTAAATGGATATATATGCTTGTTGATGAATTAGGCTATTTTCTATATAGATTTTATAATAAAAATTGATTTGGAAAACCTATAAAATGGCATCCAAATGACTTGCATTTTTGGGATAAGGTAAGAAATATTATTTTAGAGATGGGTTCAAGTTTTATGATTTTTTGAATTACTGTGGATTTATTATGAATTTTCTAGTGAAGCAAATGGTTATTTTGGGTTTAAAATTAATTACGGCAATTATTAGCTTTAGGTCAGAAATTTAAGTATGTTAGAAAACACAATTAAACTGATTTATGTGAATTTTTGGAGAATTTTCTAAGTGTTTTATTAAGTATATAAAATTATTTAAGGCATGAGACTTAAATGTTTTATATGTTTAAAATAGGAGAAAGGGCAATTTGCTAAATGCTTTAACTTATTAATCTCTGAATTCAACAGCATTTTTAGATAAGATTTTGAAAAGTAAATTGGCAACCAATCATATTATGACAAATAAGCAAGTTAGTTGGAAAAATTACTTTTATGGAAATAAAACAGTTTTTGTAAAGGCTTGCTGTTTCGCCACTATCGGCAGATACCATTCGACTTCATACTTCCGCCGCCACCATAGTCGAAACCAATGCACATGGTATCAATTACTTGGTACATAGTGGATTGGAGATATGCAAAAGATATACGGTCGAAAGGGTGCTTTCAAAGGAGTCGAGACCTTATTTTGCTTTCAAATGGAAATTCCACTTGCTTGCTTTGAAGGAATTCTTTCAAAAGGGTTCAAAGATAACTATTGACGGAGGTTTTCACCTTTGTTTTAAACTAGCTTTCGACAAGGTCTAAACATTCGTTGCTGCATTCTTCCTTTCGACCCAGTTGGCGCTGCATTGCCTTTAAACATGGTTTCAAAAGGATGCTTTCTCTTTTAAACAAGAAGCCGCTTCTCCATGCTTTTGAAAGGGTTGGTGTCGAAACCATCCACTTTCTTTTACTTAGTAAAATGCTTTTGAAAGAGTGCTTTCGACTTAGTTTTTTTTAAGACCCATTGTTTTATTGGAATATAAACCCATATGTTTCGAATAGAATGGTTTTAAATAGTTTCGAGTATAAACCCATATGTTTCGAATAGAATAGTTTTAAATGGTTTCGAAACTATGTTCCACAATCTTTTTCTTGGACACAGCGCTTTCAAAAGGTTTATTTCGAGTAAAGAACTTTAATACTTTCGAAAGGTTTAAAAGAAGGTTTCGAAGGTGAGGTTTTCTAATGCTTTCGAAAGGTACTTAATGTATTTTAAATGGAAGATTTCCAATACTTTCGTAAGGCAAGTTTATTGTGTTTTGAAAAGAGGATGTCTAAGGTTTATAAAGGTTTCGAAGTGATACCTTCAATGATTTCGAAAGGTTAAGATAATGTTTTCGAAAGGTAGGTTTTGGTCTTTTGGCCTACTGTTCAAAGGAATATTAATTAATGTATTTTGAAAGGTGTACTTTTAATGGTTTCGAAAGAGTTGTTTAAAATTTTTAAACAAAGGGTTCGAAAGGTTTACCTTGGCTTTATGGCCTAAGAGTTTTTAAGCTAAAAAGGATTTTAACTTACTTTGGAGGGACAGGTAACCCTTAATATATTTCATCAACATTGTTTTTGATAAAGTATATATAACATGATAAATAGCTTTGAGTAAAGCAATGAGTATATTTTCATTGTTTTAAGTATGATTTAAAAGAGTTAAATTATTTTGGAAAAAATGTTTTCAAGGAAAATTTGATGGGTAATTGATTCTAAGTAAATGACTCGAATATTAGAGTACCAGATGGGACTAGCATGGGGTCACGCCCTATACTTTAGCTAGTACCTAGTAATTGATCCTAGTTTGTGTCATCATCTTGGTTCTTTAGCCTTTGGAAGCACCGTTTGAGTAGTAGTTTCTTATCCATTCCTTGGCAGCAATTCAGTAGCTTCCGCTTGATCCTCTGTTCCTCGGTTAGTCATAGGACATAAGGGAAGTGGGTAGAATGCTCCATGTTTAAGTTGAGTTCCGAATTCAGAATGCGGGGGCACTACACTGCGGCATAGGTTCGGGACTGTGTTTATAGCTATTTTTTTATGAAAATGGATCGTACTTGATCCATAATTTTTTTAAAATGAATCGTACCCGATCATATTTTTTTGGAACAAGGATTGGTTAAATCGGGTTCGGTTCTGGATGAATACGACATAGAGATCGGTAGTATAGGGATCAACTGAACTGCCTTAGTGAGGATCCGTAGTTTTCCATATGAGAGGAGTTGGCTAAAGGGATGTGAACGAGGGATCGGTTGTGAATCGGTCTGTAGAGGGATCGATATTAAGTATGGTTATCGGCTTGAGAGATCGGTATAGCTTGAGAAATCGGTATAGCTTGAGGGATCAATATATACATTGAAGAAGGATTGGTATATACACCTAGCAGAGGGATCGGCATATATACCTTGTGGAGAGATTGGTATTTATACTTTGAAGAGGGACTGGTATATACACCTAGCAGAGGGATCGTCATATATACCTTGTAGAGGTATCGATATATGTACTTTGAAGAGGGATAGGTATATACACCTAGCATAAGGATTGACATATATACCTTGTAGAGGGATCAGTGTATATACATTGTAAAAGGGTCAGTATATATATTTTGAAGAGGGGTCGGTGTATATACTTCGCAAAGGGGTTGGTGTATATGCTGGAGGGATCAGTGAGGAATCAATTGCAAAGTCAGTTGTGATGAGCTGGAGAGGACAAAGCATATATAGTGGTCGGTCACAATGGAATAGTGAGGGATCGAAATGTACCAGATAGAGGAGGGATCAGTCATATAAGCGGATGAGAGATCAGCTATAGGAACTCAACCGAGGGACCGGCCAGAGTACATATAACTTCAAGACTTGTAAATTCATACAAACAATCCATTCAATCACGGCCAACCCTATCTCCCAGAAGTTGAACATATGGACCACCATGGGCAATCCAAATTTCATACTCAGTATTGAACTTGAAATCGAACAGTCACACTTTTTTCTTGAAACTTGAATATGAATTATAAATTTGCATATGGACTTTAACAAAGAACTTCATACTTCAATATGCCTATTACCAATCCCAGAGACTATGTAAAATCCACAATCATCGACGTGAAAGCTATTTGAACATTCTGCTCGTCTTGTTGAACACTAGCATCATTAGTTCCTCCAACAACATGGGAAGTAGATTTTGTTCCTCTATCCATGACCATCAGCTTCCTTTAATTTTCCTTCAAATCTGAGTAGAATATGAAGTTTTTCAGTTAAAAGCCGGATTTATCTCACGAATATGGGAATCCATAAGTAGATGATGAGATCCAATCAAGCTAAGAATTTATTTCTCAATGAAAGCACCAAAATGTGGACGCCAAAAATGGGCATCAAAACCAAATAGAGTCTAGCAGAGATTAAATGGAGAATCAAATAAAAACAAAGCAATATACATAAAGGAGCACATAGATTTTTATAGTCGTTCGACAACCTAGTCCTACGTCCGCATCATAATTTTATTGATCTTCCACTTGATTATGATTATAAGAATGTTTGGATTGGTTGGGATCCATTAATACAAAAGCAAGGAATAAAAATGGCAGAGCCTCGACAGAGAAAGAAGGATCTCTTTCTGATGCCATGTCTATTGTACTTATAGAGGAAGACGTGCCCGGATCGGACTAAAATTTTGGCAGAAGGTTCGGAGAACCAAGACAAGGCTACCCAAAATTTGCAGGCCCATCGGACCCCACAATAGGGTTTGGTACCATTTCTCATTAATGCATCCAAATGGGCTGCGATTCCTGTGAGGGATGTCCCATGATGTTAGCTACCTTCTCCTCGAATTTCATGCAATTTTGACGTACGGTTTATGAGATATCGCATTTTCCGTGAGGTAGTGCTGCTTGAATTCTGATTTCTATCGATCCTCTAGAGGAATAGTTACCGATCCCTCCAACTTGCTCCAAATGCCATGTGATCCTATAGGGTGTTCCACACATCCTAGTTACCTTATACTCCAAGTTTCGTGTTGATAGCTTCTGTAGATTTTGAGTTATTGACTGATCATTGTTGCAATATGTTATGAAAGCTGAATATGGACTATCACTTTTCACCGTTCCTTTTTAATAGGTGAAGTAATTTGCCCATAACTTGAGCATTCAAACTCCAAATGATTTGAAACTTGAAGTGTAGCCTCATAGGGCCTTCCTTGCCACTCTCTATTGATCTTACCAAGTTTGGGGAAAAAATTAAGGAATGTACGATCCCTTAGGGAAAGGGATAGGAATTGATTCCCCGCCTAAGGGGGCATTATTCCGTACTTAGAATATTCTGGAGAGTCTAACTCTTAGCCTTAGTTGATCATTGCTTTAAATCATTGCCAGTGCTTGATCTCCAACCCTAATAATCATCTCCTTAGGGATGTCTTCCTCGATGATTGTCTAATCTAACTTGTCTATTCGGTTCGATTATAGCTAGGCGAAATGGCCCGATAGCAACACAAGATGAGGGCTGTACGAAACTCCACCATATCTTAGGCTAAGGAGTTGGCAGGTTGTGCAAGTTGAAAGATTGCACGTAATAATTGTTCGTAAGGGATCTTGTATGTATCTTCCCAAAAAAGTTTTTGGAAGACGTTCGTTGGATGACATATATATGTTTTGAACATAAGTTTTGTAAACTAAAACCAAATCAATTTTATAAATAAAGGAATTCATAAAATGTTTATTAGTACCTATTTTGTTCTACTAAGAAACAATTATTGTTTCAAGAAATACCAACTTCATTGTAAAGAACTTTCTTTGAGAAATTACTGGTAGTAATATGGAGTTAGATATGATCCATAGATAGAACTGATTAGATGAAATAAAATTAACTAGCCTAAACAAACACAACATATTAGAGTGTCTAATAAGTATTCTTGCACATTAAAGAGAAACTATAAGTTTCTTATCAATGTCGAAAATATATAATCCTCGGTTGTTTAATTAACCATTAAGAGTGTTGACTCTATAGTATGATGTACAAATCAAAAAGAATTTCAAGTACGCTATCAAATTATGATTTTGATAGTCATAACCAAAGTGATGTGATCCATCTGCATGATTGTGTCTTTATGAGCAAGACTAATGTAGTTGGAATTAAATAGGCAATGTTGAAAAGAATAATGTTGCAAATTTCAATTGTTGAAATTAGCATAATATATTCAGTATTCAATATGCTCAAGTTAATTCGAATTTGCTCATAAAATTACCACTTAATATGACTTTATGTTTGGTACATATGTATTGAAACAGAAAATTCTAAATAATGATTTAGAGTATACTGTTTATAGTTATAACCAAAAATGTCTCGAAGCCACTAGGAGCGATGTTGAATTAGTGAGTCTTTGGATATGATCCTAGAATGGTAGAAAGTATCATTTTATAAGTATCAAAATTGAAAAAATATTTGATAGAAATATCAAATAGTTTGATTATCAATCAAAATGCAGAGGAAGCATGGGTTCATAAAAAGGATCGTTAAAAGGTACATTAATATTTCTAAACTATAACAACATGTTGTTGATTTTAACGATGTACTTGTGTTCAAATCAACCTAGTTGTTTGAATACTCAACTTTGGATTGTAAATGATGTCTTTCATAGTAAGTATTAAAGATATTGGGAATGTCCCAAATTGATGTGCAATGACACCTTATTAAATTGTTTAATATGGAACATATGAGATGAGTTCCATATGCATTGACAATAGGAATTATCATACATGTAATATTGTCTATGATATCGTGATTTTTTTGTGTATTTGATACATGAAGCAAATATCAAATCCAAAATGATATGACTAAATTGTTATTTGAAGGATCTCGCGTATTTATGAAATACTAGAGAATTGTTTGCAGAAATAGAAACTCCTTATGAAGGAGTGTTTGGATTCAAACTTCATAAGTGATATTGAGTATAGCATGTCAATGATAAATTCAAGTTAAGAATCTTTAAGTTGGAAATGTTCCAAATGAAAGACATGGCTGGTTCAATGAAAAAGGATAAGTACATCGCCTTGAATAACACCGCAATAAAAACAATATATATAAAAATATAAGTGCATAAATTTATAACTGAGCCGATTCTAAATGTTGAGAATCTCATAACATTGTTATATGATAATAATGTCGCAATATAATTTGTAACATAACTTATAGCTCATTAAAAGTCGAGAGACATACTCCAAACTATTCCACATGATAAGTAGTTTATCACCATTGGAGGGAGTTGATTGATAGAGTAGATAATTAAAACATAAAAGTATACTCAATCAAAAAGGGACGGACCCAATTGGTTTTAAGAAAACAAATTAGAGAAGTTGAAATAAAATTCCATAATTGACACTAAGTGCAAGTGGGAGATTGACAAAGTTGGGGATATGCCCTAAGGGCAATTATGTAATTTTGTTACATATATCTAACTCATTGACCATTCTTGTTCGAAATAAAGGTATTTTCTTTTTATTATACACTTGATATAACGTGGTTATATCAATCAATTTAATTAAAAGTATATTTAATAGAAAATCCATAAATGATATGTTTTATGATAGTAGTTACAAAGTGTTGTAACCGTGAGTAGTTTATCATAATGAAACAAAATACAATTTTAAATGTTTCTAGTCAAGATGCATCGAGGCTGGATATCGATGTATCCATTGAGACTAGAGTATGTAACGCTCTACAAATGTTAGGCAGTGTATTACTCATGACTGCTGAGGGGTACCAATGTGTTACGTACAGATAGTTTTTGAATAACTATGGGATGACTCACTCGATAGTTTTCTGTTGGTTAATATAACTCAGGTCAAGCAGAGAATATTAATGTGTTTAATTTGAACTGTTCTCTCGACTCAAAAATACTATTGACCTTCAATGTGGAAGCTCAGCTTTAATTATAGTAAATCTTGGCATGTAGTCCATCGAATGAGTAAATTTTGGTCGAGTGGAAGCATTGGAAGCGAAACACTATCCTAGAGAGGATTCATCTCTTCGGTTATATGAGGTTAGTGTCACGGTAATTGAAGTCAATTCAAAGTCCAAGTCTCTGACTTGAACATTTCAGTTAATAATAATTGTAATTATTGAATGAAGGAATTTGTGTTTGGACTATAAAGTTGGATGTGGATGATATTGGAATTTTGACCATTATCCAATTCCATAAATCCAAAGTGATATAGTTTTGAAGAAAAAAATTGGTATAAATAATTGTCACTATTAGATACCGTTTATAATAAGAAAAATTGGATTTTACCAAAAAATGTGTAAGCGATAAATTTGGCCATCACACCTCTTGCTAAGTGACGCGTGAATATTAATATTCGAATAATTCGATATTAATCACTGACTGAATTTACACCTTTGAGTAGCACAACCGTAATGATGAATTCTCTAAAAAACCACATGATTTGATTAATTTAGAAAATGTTGTAAATTTATTAAATTAATTGATATTTGAGAAATATTAATTTTTATTTATTTCATGTTTGCAATTTTTTGTAATTATTTTAATGCATATGTAAAAGTTATATTTGCACGCATTGATATACGATATCGATGTAGTTTAAAGGTAATCACACGAAATGATTTATGGAAATTTTGGGTCATTTGATGATATAATTTATGGAAATTTTATGTCATTTGATGACATGTTTTGTGGAAATTTTATATCGTTTGATGACATTCGTGTAAAGAAAGGATTTGATAGAGAGAACCAATTAAGGGAATTAATTATGGAAGTTTTAATTCAGGAATGGAAAAAAATTCCTTCTTTAAATAAAACATATTCTCTAATTCAGTCTAGATGTAAAATTCATTTTTCTCTCATTTGTTTTATTCTCTTTCTCCACTCCTAACTTTTCATGCAAGAAAACAAAAATAATTTTCAAAATCTTTCAACTCCAAATAAAAAGGGATCAAGTAAAATAAAACAAAAGTGGTTCATCTATCTCTTGCAAGGATTGGATGGGGACCTTGAAGATCTGAGAAGATATCATCATTCAAGGTGTGGCTTTTAGGCAACATCCTATGTGGAATTCAATTTCAAGGCATGCTTCAAAGATTTGGGTAATAAGATCGATTCACAAAATCTAAGAGCTTTTGATTCATCATTCAAGATATTCTCTTGGGCAATAGCAAGGTATCATCTTTATTTACAAATTCTTATAATCATTTATAACTGATTATTACACGTTTTTTCTAATTAATTTATCCATTATCACAACTGCCTATTCGTATATGTTGTCAACATGAGATGCATGTTGAATATGCAAGTATATGATTTTTGTTTGATGATAATAAACATATATATATATATATTCATTTAAATGTATTTGTTAAAGTACCATTTTTTACATAATTAATAAATATTTCCTGAATAAAATAAATAACATAGAATTTTAATTCAAACAAATATTTTATTCAAACAAATATTTATCACAATTTCGAATAGTACAAATTTGAGATCTCACTATATATATATATACACACACACATACAAATTTCAATTACGTTACAATTTCAATAACATCACATTTTTCACTATACATACATTTGCACCTCACTACATTTCACTTATTCACTCGTATTTGATCTCAACTCTATTCTAGATTGAACCCAGCATTTGAGCAATCTGCAAAATAAAAACTAATGCAGTAAAATTGAAAAGAAAACATTTTACAATGAAAAATAAAGTGTATATTTTGAAAATATTATTTGTCTCAGTTATTTGGGTTGTTCGCCATCATTTGTTTTGAATTCATCATACACGAAGAACTTATGACATGCACAGTGTATCACTTTGTACAGTTAAAGCGCTCGGCAGATTCAAAGCGGTCGAGGTGGAAAAAGTCATAGCGGGGATACGGCGAGGATATAGCGGATAGCTTTAAAATAGGATATAAAACTCGTACTTAATGTTTTTACAAATATATAAATGGTAATTAAATGAAAAATTATCATTTAATTGAATTATAGTTAATACATAAATGATTTTAAACTAAAAACAAGTGCGAATATACTATTAATAAACGTAAAAATGTTATATAACATAATTGAATTTAGTAGAATATTAGAGTACTTTCATTTCTGAAAATATATTAAAAATTAAATCAAATAAATTAATTTCATAATTTTTATAATGTATAAATGCAATTTTTAATTCATTTTATTAAAGAAGATATAGCGGAAATACCAAAATATAGCGGGAACAACGGGATATAGCGTAAATAGCGGGGATTAAAGCGAAAGGCTATATTTTGAGGCTATATGGAAAAATCGAAGCGGTAGAAATCCGCTATGAGATATTGCATGGTTATAGCGGGGTAATAGCGGGGCATTAACTACACATGTATCACTGTACATGCCACAAGGCCGTGCACACCGATATACACTTGATAAAATTACAGGGACAAGTGAGCACAAGGTCAAACCCAATCAAAAACTGGGTTCAGCTCAAGTGCAATATAGATAAAGTCACGACATGAGCACAAGGTCAAACCCGAGCTATAAGCTGGATTCAACACCATGAGCACACATGAGTACAACTCCAAATACACAAGATGTAACATTCCTGAATTTAGCCGAGTCTAATTTGGCAGTTAATTTAATTGAAAAATTAAATTGTGAATTTAAATGTGAATAAATCAGAAGATTCCCAGAATAATTAAAAAAATTAGATTTTTAATAAGATTTGATTTGGAATTTAAAGAAATTTGGAAAAGAATTTATTTAATAGAATAAATAGAAAAGTTTTTAAATTAGAATTTAGAAACGAGTTAAAAATATTATGTATGATTTTTATTTAGAACATGGTTGGTTTATGTTCTAATTTTTTAAAGATTTTATTTATATAAATTTAGAAAACATTTATAAATTTGTAAATGTATTTGTTAATTCGAAATTTAATAAGAATTAAAATTAAGAGTTTATATACCTTTTAAAATTTGTTTGAACTAAATTTTTATATATACGAGTGTAAGAAAATATAACTGTATTGAAAATGAAAATTGTATTTACTAACTTATAAATATTTATTAGTAATGCAATACATTTAATTTCAAACCATTTTTCTTTAATTTGTATAAGTATAAATAATACATAAGAAGGAATTAAATAATTGTTTTAATATTTGTAAACAATTAATAAAGGGATTTAAACATAAATTCAAATATGTAAACAAAGTTGTAAACTAAAATAAAAAAAGGTTAAAAAAACTTAAAAAAACATATGTAAATTTAATTGAATAATGGGCTTAAACAAAATTTATAAATTTACTAAAATTAAGGACTTAAACATAAATAAGATTGTATTAACAAGTGTTGAAAGACAAATATAGGAAACTAACAAATGTAAACATAAAGATACAAGTGGCAAGCAAAGGATTTTTTTTTCTTTTTATCTAAAATTTACAAAGTCAAAGAAAAGAAAACCAAATTCAAATGTTCAAAAGCTTAAACCTGGTTGTTATTTTTGTTAAAACCCCTTTCATCTTTAAGAAGAAGTTTTCTCAAAATCGAAACCTGATCATCAACAAGCAAGTTCTTCAACTTGATACCGATCTGAGAATTTAAAACAAAATGAAAACCTGAAAACATCTTTAAAAAAAAAAAGAAATCAAAACCTGAAAATGGATTCAAATCTGTGTTCAAAATCTTCAACCCGGGAAAACTAAAGATTTGAAATTTGAAGTCATGCAAAGGAAAACCAGAAGCCTGAAAACCCGAGAATAAAATGAAATACATCTCAGTATGAATTCAAAGCAAATAGATTTGCAAGCTTCAGATCATCAAAACAGAGGAGAAATAGAGACATGTAAACAACTTCACATGATCAAGTTTCAAGCCTGTAAGCAAAGCAAAAGTACAAGCATGCAGATGGCAACTTGACATCTAGTTCTGGAAATCAAACTAATTCAACTCAGTATTAAATCAAAGCAGAGATTAAAGCATCAAGTTTAAACACAAAAAACATTGTCTCTATTTTCTAGGAATCACAGGTGAGCAAACTTAAAATTTTAGACCAGTTTTTCCTTTAAAATCTTGATGTTGTGATGAACATTTGAAATGAAGTTGTGGTTATGCATGTTGTTGATTTAAGCACATCTCTGTTTTAAGAACACAGGCTGTAAAATGAAAAAAAAAACCTGTTTCAGAAACTAAGAGCTTTTCCTCGAATTAGTTTTAGCCTTTGAGATATAAGTGAAATCTGTTAATATGACCATGATTTAAGTTTTAAAAATAAATTTAGGTATAAGTTGTTAAAGTATCTTCTAGAAATTATAGAAAAGGAAAAAACAAGTGGGGAAAAAAACAGTTTCCAGGCCTGAGTCCTCTGTTAAAAAGAAACTCAGACGAGCAAACCACTTGAGCTTGAATTAATCTTGTGATGTTTGATGAGTTAAATATGCTTGTGTATTGCATCAATCTGCCTGCCTATATTTATATCTGTGTATAAACCTAGGTGCATGTCAGTATGTATTGCTGACTTCAGGATTTCATAGTTTACAAACCTATTTAAAAGAAAAAAAATTCTTACACCCCAAAAGAAAGAATGTTTAGCTATGATTTTTAAAAAGAAAATAATGGTAATATGATCTCATCATTTGTTTAAATAAACACAGGTGGATGTATGGAACAATCATTTCAAATTCATAGATTTACAGTGATAACCAAGTTTAAGGAAAAAAAAAGAAATCAATGATTTTGATTTCATATTTCGATTTTACAAATCGATTCATAATACAAGATTATGAATTTAGATAATCATTACATGATTTTTAGTTTTTAAAATTGTTTGGATTTTAAAGTTAATCAGAAAACGAGAAATCATCAATGCGTGGGTCAAGCTTAATGTTGAAGATTGCTTGAGAGTTTGTGATCCTTAGAAAATTAGTGAATGAATTTTTAGATTACCGGTGGTGGTAGCTGATGTTAATTTAGGGTTTACGATCCCATTTTGATCGCTGTCAGAATTGAGGAAATGGCGTCATCATGGTGAACTGGAATAGCTCGAAGGCAGTGGGATCGATGCATCACCTCATGATGCATCTCAAGTTGGGTGGACGAGATTCCAGGTGGTTGGAATAGGCGATGCAAGTTGATTGGGTTGACTGTGTGGTTCCAGGAAGGGGGTTTGATGGCTCTGCGATTCTCTGATGATCTCGCGTTCGTAGGTGCTCAAGTCAATGGTCGGAGTCGTTAGCGACTTGTAGGCACCGGTGAAGTCGACCGGAGTTGGTCGTGGGGGTGTGCACGTTGCACTGGTGTGTGGTTATCTGGTTGCGCTATTGGGATTTTGGGAAGATGGATGAAGCACGGGTTCATCTCGAAGCAACGCACGCATTTACTCGGGGGAAATGAGAAGATGGGGAAATCCGAAGTCAAGCTCGAGAGAATCTCAAAATAACTCGGGGTAGTGCTGCAGTTCGCTTGTGCCTGGGTTCTAGATTGTTTTTCTTTTTCCCAGTTTGCATAAAATTTATGTTTACTGAAGCTAAAAGAAATAGGGAAGGAATAAGAGAATGGAACTCGAGTTGTTTCGAGTTTGGGTTGGTCGTACCCAAAGCACGTATTGTTTAAAAAGTTTTCAAACTTGTTTTAAATTTTAAAATATAAGATTTATTTAAATTACTTATGATAAATGTTAAACTATTTAATTTAAAGTGTTCAAACTTTGATAATTAAATTTTGAGATGATTTTGTATTCATTTAAATTTAACTTTTAAAAAAGTAATTAGTTTAAACAAAATAGAAATGTTTTAAATATGTAATAATTTTAAGTAATTAATGTAATTGATTTGTTTTGAAAATTAATTAAGTTTTATATTACTTTAATTTATAAAGTAATTAAAGTTAAATTAATTAATAATTTTAGATAAATTAATTTATAAAAGTCTAATTAATTAGTTATGGATTAACTAATTGATAATTAATAATTTAATCAAATTAAAACAAATAGATTATTAGTTAAATAAATAAAGATTAATTAATAAATGATTAGTACTTAATTAATTAAATGATTAGTAATTAATTAGTTAGTGATTAAGGATTAATAAATTAAATAATTAAGGTTAATTAATTTATAATTTGTAATTAATTAAGCAATTAATTAAGATTAATTAATTGTAAATTAAGGGTTAATTAGTAATTAATTAAGGAATAAGTAATTAAGTTTTAATTAATTACAATTAAGGGTTAATTAATTTAGATAATTAATTTAGAAATGATTAATTAATAAAGGTGATTAAGACTTAATTAATTGTAGTTAATGATAATTAATTACTAATGAAAGTAATTGTATGGTTGATAAATTTAAAAATCACTCAGATTATTCATCTTAATTGTAAATGTTTGATTGCTATTGAATGCTATGTGATCGATTTATATATTTGATATGCGATGTGATGCTTTGCAAATGCTTTGTGCTGAGTTGCTATTTGTGATGAATATATTGTTATATGAATATGGAAACGCTTGACCCGTAAACAACATTTGGAATTCGATGCGATAGGGAGTCGGATTCCAGTTGGTTATCCGAGTCCCACATCGAATCATATTAGTGAATCCTTGTTATTGATAAATTTATTTTATCTATGAATCTGTGAATGAAGGTAAGCGTTATAGCTTATACCGCTTATCGATATTGCTGTGTTTTAATCCGTGATGTGATAATTGTTGTTGCACTATTGTGTGTAAAACCCCTAGACTACACTGTACACACATATATGGGTTTCACGTGGAAATCGGTTAAGTCATAGACTTTTGAAAATAATTTAAAAAAAATTGAATTTTTAAAATCCAAATGTTTTAGATATGGATTAGGTTTAAAGTGAAAAGTTTAAAAAAAAAGAATTTCAAAGATGAAAGTTACTTTGAATAACTTGAATTAGTTTTAAAATTTGATTTAAAATTTGAATTCAGAATTTGAAATTATTTTATGTTGAGAATTTATGGTGTAAAAGGTTATACAAACTATAAATGTGTTTATACGGGTTTTTTAAACCATTTTAAAAGTATGGTTTTGAGAATTTGAATTTAACCTAAGTTTACATTTGAAAGGCCTTAACTCGTGTAATTATAATCGGGTTTTTCGAAACGAAAACGAGTGATTTCAAATAATAATAGTTTTTATATAAGAAATGAATTTCCCAATTATGATGAAAAGATTTCATGTTTGGAATGGAATGGTTTTGGAAGCTATAATTGAATTTTGTGAAAAATAGTTAAACCCTATTTTGAAATTGAAGTGGATTTAAATGATGTATCTTTTATATATAAAAGATTTGAAACGGGAATTGTTTTGAACGATATGAATGAATCTTTGAAAATTGTTTTGAAAGCTATGAAATGAGCCTTTGATTTAAAGACTAGATGAGTTAATTCAATTTGAAACGGAATTGTTTTGGAAGGCTAGAAATGAATCTTTGTTAAAGATTGGTGATCCTTGTTTTAAATTGAAAGGGTCTTAAAAGATAAATCTTTTGTTTTAAAGATTTAAGTATGGAAATATCTTAAACCATTGAAGGTTTATGAAACGAATCTTTTTATTTAAAAGATTTGTAAATGGTAATTTGTATAACCATTTAAATGAAAAGTTTTGGGTAATAAGTTGTGATTTAACTGAGATCCCATATCCTTATGTTTTTAAAATATTGCGCTCACTATTCGGTTTAGCCGGGTGAGGACCTTGTGTCATATAATCCATTCCGAATAGTGATACGACGTATATGGATGGCATTTGAAGACCGGTAGAGAAGACCGGATACTTTCGAAAATGAAAGGATTTCTTGTCGAATGTCTCTGCATCGGCTGATCCCCGATATAGAGATTCGAGCACCCATTGTGATGGGAAGTCCAGACTTGATTAGGAATTATTCGAATTTGCAAGGGCTTCTTCGAAAGTGCCTTCGGTTCTGTTCGAACCCGCAACAGACTTGTATGGATGTGTGTCTGACATTACACTTTGAGATGTAAAGCCGGTTTCTATCAAATACATTTCTGTTTGGTGGCAGAGATTTATTCTCTTAGCTTAACACCCTTCTTTGAGACGTACGAGCTCAGAGGTTATGTAGTTGATGGTTACTAGTGATACATTCCCAATTTGGTAATGTGGCATACGAAATGCTGCTGATCATTTGTTGATCAAGGCAAGGCTTGTGAAAAGCATAGCTTTGTGGACGAGACTACATCGAGCCTCACAAACCGGAATGGTCGAAACAGGAAGAATGCAGCAAGGTTTCAGGGGTAGCGCCCCTAGGGTATGACCATTCCTTCTGGGAAAGGGTAGTATCATGGTATGGAGCCTAGATACTTACTCGTGTGGACACTGTATTATATTTATTAACGTGTGATGTTGTCGGAGGGCCCTCGGATAAAGGTCCCAAAGGACCGGGGGTGGCATATCTTAGGTTTTATTCCCCGGGGAGGGGGTAGCCAGCTTTGTGTTAGCAGAGAATGAAGGGTAGTTCTCGGGACGTCCCTCTAGAGGCGTACCCATGTGGCAATGGGAAGTTCCTTGGCCTGACCATTTGTTGGAAATCCATTCAACCAATACATGCGCGGTACGGTTTTAGTTGTATAACCCGCCATTCACTTATGGTGGTCACCACTGTTTGGATGGTAGCTATAATAGGCATAGTACGAAATGTCTATGCTGGCTAAGATTAATATTATACTTTCGAAAGGTTTTCCACTATGCACTAATAAAAATATTAAATGAGAATTTTGCGTAGTAAGCATGTTTGACTATCATAAGGAGATATCTCCTCCAAGTCTGCGTTTGCATTGTGTGTGTGGTGGGAGGCCTTATGCAGTTTCATTTTCTGAAAAGCATTGCGGATTTCAAATTTAAATTCTTTTGTTTGTTTAAAAAAAAAAGATAAAACTGTTTTGTTTGCTCATACCAGTCCCATGACTGACCCGTAGTTTATTGTTCCCTTCCTAAACTCTGCGTGCCCACAATTTTCCACACGGGCAGTCTAGAGTTGGGTTTTTGATGGTAGCTTTGGTAGCTTTCAGCTTTCTCTTTGGTTTTCTTTGGAAACTCTAGATATTGAAATCTTTTAATTCATGGACGAGACTTGCTCATCTGGGTGAAAGGTGATGGTGGTTCGAGCTTGTGATTTTGAAGTTGGCTTTGGAGCATTGGATTTGAGTTGCAGTTGTTGTTTGGAGTTTTGGTTCCGCTGCTAGTTCATTTTGTTTTTCCGCTATTGTATATTGTCTCTGATATTCTGTATCATATTGTATCAGATTGTTCCATATTTGGATATTGTATTCATTGGAATTTTATATGATATTCATTTCTTTTTCTTCCACTGTGTTGTTTTACTTAATTGTGTTATAAGCTCCGGCGAACCAGATTCGACGTTTGGATCCACGGCAATTTAATACGAGTGTTGTATTCGGTGTCGATTTCCGAAGGTCGAGTCAGGATCGTTACACAAGAAATATACATGTTCAATGATCTGGTCAGAGCAACCTGACTAAAAAGAAACCAAGGCCAAGACCAGAGTCAAAGATGCAACTCAACTCAACCCAAACATGAAATCATGTACAACATTATTTGAAAAGATTGTATCCAAACTACCTCGAAGCACGTAGCACATTAGATACAAGTGAACAAGAGAACAATGTAGCATGATTAGAAGTACAAAAGTACAGACCACCAGACCTAGCAACAATGAAACACAGGACAGTAGTTCTACAAAACTCCAAGCAGACCATACATGAACCAAACAGCAAATGGTCAAGTGCATAACAAAGGAGCATCACAAGCACATGAAATCATATTGCAGTACCTACTTTCAACATGTACAAAGCTCAAAGACAGTTTCACAAGAATAAGAAAACTACTTGACCGTGCAGAGTAATGAACAAAAACATGTAACATAAACTGGCTCGAAGACCAGACACAAGTTTAATGCACAGTGAAGACCAACGAACACAATGAAGAAGTGCAGATAAATGTACAAAGTCATAACTAAGTACACATGAACACACATGACGCTTGACTCGAGAACAAGACCATGTAAACTTGCAACATCAACCGGACTAAAATGGCACCAAGACAACCAGAGAAGTTCAATTGACAACAAGTGGAACAAGATCACCGAACCAAACTTGGTAACCAGATATAGTAAAAACTATATAGTCTTATGAGAAACAAATTCAAACCTATAGTGACCGAAGTTCCAAGTGTTAACAAGAATTGAACAAGTAAATATTATCACAAAACTCAAGTAGAACCAGAAAAGAATCTAACTTCTATCTGACAACAAAATCAAAGCTGTTGTGACCTAGGTGGTAGCAAGTTCGAACAAAGAAAAAATTCAGATACCGATGTCAATAGCAGTTTCAAACCAAAGTCAGAGCCATGGTAGCCAAGGAAACAAACAAGTCAGAATAGAGCCGATAATCAAGCAACAATAATATATGAATCGAACAAGTCAATACAAATCACAACATTCAATCATAATCAAGTGGCCGAGAAAAATCAATGGACGAATTCAAGTAAAAATATTCGAACGAAATTATAGTAATTCAAATCTCATATAACCCAATCATCATCGGCCTAAAATAGCATCGAGTTCAAGAATATTAACCAATAAAGCACAAAGCATAAATCACATACCATTAAAATCGAACTCGATTGAGAAGCGGCCGAAGCAAAGCAATGAAGAAACGATCGATCAACAAGGCTACATGAAAATATCTATTCAATCGATCACTTTGAAGTCGGTGCTTCTTTAAATTCACGAAGCCCTAATTTTTGAGGAACAAACAAGCAACGAAGAAGCAACCATTTTCAAAGAAATCAGGCCGAAGAAATAAAGAAAACACAGGGACAATTTTTTATCACTATATTTTAATTTAGGCCAGTTTATATTTGTGATTGGGCTTTAGATTATAATTTAGGTTTTGTGTTTTTTGACTGTTTTTTAATTGTATTTTTCTTTTAAACGTTGTAAATTCTAGTCATGTAACTAAGGGACGAACAACGGTGGTGTAGTTCGAGAATTCGCAACTCAGTGGCTGAGTTGTGTCATGGTTTTGTGCATAGAGTTAGGTTAGTCGATATCGGTTGTCGTAAGTTTAAGTGTGTAAGCGTCTGACCACTTAATTTGTACTAGAAACCTTGGAAGCAGCACATAGATAGAGTTTTGCCGAAGCTGGATAAATCTGTGTGTTATATTTTTTGCTTTTCATATTCTGCCATTATCTGTGCTGCTATTATTCTGCTATGATCAGTGCTGCAATTAATTTATATAAATTTCCGCAATAATTTTATAATTAATAGTATCACCATGTTCACCCTTCCTCTAGGGTGAAATCGATCCTACAAGTAGTATCAAAGCTAGGAACAAAAGTCAATTTGTAACGACCCGATATTTTCAACCATTCGCATCCGCACATGTCGGACTTGAATTGTTCAAAATACCGCATTGTAAATAAAATTTGGCAAATCTCAAAATATACAGTAAATAAATAATCACCGACACAGAAACCAGAATACTCGCAGCGGAATTTAAAAATAACTTAGTGGTTCATGAAGCCACTATCAATAGTCTCAAAATAAGTATAAAGTACAAAGTCTTAAAACTAAATATACTTTGAAATCTCCACAGAAACTCTCTATATTAAATTGTCTTGATTACGAAGGCTAAAATAAGGGCTGAAAAAAAAAACTTGACGGAAGCTTGAAAAGAGATGATCTGCTGAAGTCCTAGCTCCGGAAGTGAAGTCTGAACTGAAACTCAGGCTGACCCGAGCGTAAAATAAAACATAATACCCGAATAAGGACATACATACTTATACAGTGTAAGCTAATTCAAGTGAACTGTAATAAAGTACAAGTAACCTAAAAGATGCTTGGGACCACCCATCCTCTAAGGATCCGTTAAACTATTTACTATGTAGTAATATTTGCTATTATAATAGTGTCGATTAGTAAGATAAACTTACTTTTAAATAGCGTTAAGGGGTTACCCATATAGCCCTTACCACATAATAGTCCCAGTAGTCCATCCAGTATCAGCGCATCTCCAGATCGGAAGACTACCCTAAATACTCCACAGGCTACGGGAGAAAACAAACTCATACAAGGCTCGCTATGGTAGGTGACACGGCACAACTAGGCAATGCCAGGGTAGATATACCAATTACACTTCCGGACCGATGGTACGCGTAGCGCGCAGCTACCGCCCACCTCGAACAACACTCCCAAATCAAAGGTGCACACCAAACAATCACAAAAGTAATAGAATGGCATACGAAGAAGTGCGACCGATCAGAGGTGCCATCTCATTAGTCCGTCGATCGCTCCTGTTTTAGCCACCTTATGCCAACTCACGGGAGTCGGGTCCATGTATTTACCTCAAAGGAACGTCACCACCAACCTACTTCATTCTGCAATCTCTACTGCGTACACGGTTGTCAAAGTGGTTTTCGGTATCGACAGAGAGTATGCCTATATCCGATCCCGGTCTCCTTAACAACCAACGTTATTATTACCCTTGGTTATAAACCTTTAAAAATAGTTTATATTTCAATCAAAATACTTTATTTTAAACTGTTTAAAGGTGAAGTTATTATTCTTTCAAACCAATATAAATTTCAAAGGTTTAGCCTTAGTTTATCCGCATCATCATTCAGCACTTTGCTAAATGCGGTAACATCCTTTTAACAATTTGAGTAAATTAAATTTTAGACTTCAATAAAATTTCAGCAAAAATTTAACCTCTATTTAAAAAAAATTTACTTATAAAATCGAAATTTCCACCTTTAAATAGTCATTTAAATTTCTCAATATTTTATGATTTTTATAAAGTCAAATTTGAAAATATATTCTCACTTCTTTATACTTTCTTTCAAATGTAAAATTTCTATGAATTTTTCTTAACAATTTAGTTTAATCACCGTTTCAAAGATAAACTAAACTTCCAATTTATTTCTGAACCTACCTTTATTTTTAAAACCATCCTCCAAATTTTAAATCAAGTTATAATTTAACTTCCATATTTTCCCAAGTTTACCTATTTCCTCATAGAAAACTTAACCTTAATTATTTCGCTTTATATTCAAGTTATACCAAATTTTCCTATGTTTTCTTAACTTAAATTCTGTTTATTTTACAATCAAAATTTACAAGATAAATTTATACTTTAAATTTTAACATTCATTTATTACATATTTATCTTGTAAAATATCACTATAGTTATAATAATCATTTTAATCCACTTTAAACAAGGTATTTTAATAAAAAAATATTTAATATTTCCAGAATATATATATATGTATATATATATATGTATGTATATATATGTATGTATGTATATATGTATGTATATATATATGTATATATATATATATATGTATGTATATATATATATGTATATATATATATAACCACGGGTCCGTATAATATTTTCTAACCTAGGTCAAGTGATATGGATAATATATCATTTTAATCCGTAATTTACAAAATAAATACGGGTTCTATCATTTCGAACCCGCAATCCCAAGAATTAAAATAAATTAAATAAATAAATGAATAAATAAATATCGTTCAGGCCTATCATTTCAGCCTGTGACGATTTCTAGTCTACGGGGAACTTGCAGTGTGATTACTGTAAATAATAAATAAATAGTGTAACAACATAAATAAACAGTATATAATATAACTGATGATGTATAGCTTTAATAACGGGATTTTTAACATCATCAATTTATATCCCAGTCAAATAAAAATAATAATTATTCTACAATCACACTTGTTATCAATTTACAGATATATAAGTACGTTTGTCAGGTGAGAAAACTCACCTTTACGAAGCTGAAGATTTTGATTCGAAACTACGTTAACCATAACAGAACAGCGTACAGAAGGCATGATCAATGATTGGAAGATGAGCCATTCCGATTCAGATCTTGAACAAGATAAACGAATAACTAATTACGCGAAATTCAAAACGATCAAAATTTTAAATAACAACTGGAACGAGATTAAAATTAAAGGATGATTGCCATAATTTCTTGACCACTCCACCCAAGACTTGACCCCATTCTCAAAGCTTGGCCCAAATTTCTATTTGAATTATATGAATGTTAAAGAGTGAACAATGGGAAATTTAGTTATAAAGTCTGTGATCAAAAAGTGGTGCACGCACACTTATTTTTTCAATTTTGAACACGCAACTGCTATTCTCGGCCATTTATACACGTTATTATTATTTTTATTTCTTAAATTAAAACCAAATATTATAACGTGCTAGAAAAAAAAAGGAACAATAAGCTAAACTTCGGTGGCTGATGTCTATATCCTATTCACATGCAACGTATTCACGTTAAAAATTTACGAAATCCAGCCTATAACCCACCTACATTTTCACCGTGGTTATGCAAATTGATTTCCTTCTTTTTTTTCTTTTTTTTTACATGCACGCGAGTTCACACAGTAAGATACTGTTAGGCATAAAGTTTGCAAAAGGTGGAGAATGAAAATGGAATTTCAAAGCTTCAGGTGGAGCAGCCGAGTGAAGTAAAAGAAAACAAAGAAAAATAAAAATAAAATAAAAGGAAGAAGAAAGAAAATAACTGCCATTACCTGAAGCTCCACACAAGCTAGGAGACGAAGTCCAAAAGATGAGGTAAAGAAAAAGTGCTTGTGACTGGTATTTATCAATGAGCTATGCGTTGATTTAGGCAAGAAAGATTTGAAAACTCATATTTCAGTGAGTATTGATTTCAGTGGAGATTTGCGTGGATTACCCAAAAGTAACGGCAAGATATAAATTGCTTTAGGGACGGTAAAAGGAAAATTTTGAATGTGATTTATTATCCAGAGAAGATGTGTTGAAAAATGGTATAGTGTGAAAGGAATATATCAGAAAAGAAACGGCTTTTACCAGAAATGGAATTGGAAAAATATACGCGATTTAAAACTTGCGTTGATTGATATGAAAGATAAGTAAGAAATAAATGAAGATTTGAATGTTATTTTATTCAAAGTTTCATACCAAATTTAAAACAAATGAGGAAAATGGAAAGTGTAACGTTTGCACGTGTATTCAGGGTACTATACATTGAACGGCTATAATTAATTAATTTATTATTTAAGAACGTGCACTCTAGACGCAAGATTTAAGTCAAACGTACTCCTGCATTTAAATTTACACGTTTTTATTCATTTGCTACTCGTATATGCTAAGGAGTATTTTATTACATACGTACTATTTACACCCCCAATGAAACAAAACATGTATAAACGTAAATTTAAAATGTGCCTTTTATAAGGCTTATTTATCCACTATCTACTATCCAATCTAACATTTTATTTATTTCTTACTAACTAAGAAACAAAATGGTAAACGAATAAGGTTAAATTCTTTTAAAAAATGTAACTATATTTATTAATTCGAAACGTCTATGAATTAATAATTGTTAATTATTCACGTAAAGGAAAGTGGAAATCCTCGGTGATTTCAATCCAGTTTTAAAAGAAATTAAAAACACTTTGGAGGAGTCAAAAAATATACATATACATACACATATATATATACACATTTTTAAATAAATGGAAGTAATGGAAAGGCACGGTGAATTTCCTTCTTTAAACGTGCACGACAATTGATTTAGGGACAAAGACTAAAATTAGAATGTGAACGGTTATAAATTTGTGGGTAACGCTTCTATTAAATCAGAAGGAAAGTAAATATACTTGAAATGCGTACAACATACACAATATGCCCAAATATAACGAAAATAACGGATTTAAATTTCATACGTTTTCTTATACATTATTTATCCCATCAATTAACGCGCCCTTTAAACGCGTAATTCAACAGTTTATGTGACGCCCCACCTCTATACCCACGCTAGCCAAGAACATTATGGAGTAATGCTATCAACTTGCACGAAGAATAAGGCTGTTGAGGAGCGACCACCCATGTAACATCTTTGTGCGAGCACCGATATGTCAGATAGTATAGCATGCTAATGAAGAAGTCCGACATACCAATACAAACTCAAAGCTATGACACAGTGGCTATATATAATCTTCGGAAGCAAATATAGAAATAAACATAACATAAATCAGTCACAGATAATTCATATCACAAAGGCGGAAGAAGATATGAATATATAACTAACACATGAAAGTGTACATCAAGTGGTGGTCAAAAAGATCCACAATAATACAAAAGAATAGCAACACATGCTATACAAAAGAATACAACTATGAGTCTATATCTCAGGTGTAAACAACAAAAACTGCTAATTTAAATAGTTAGCCAAAAGTCAGAGTAGCAAATCCCAGAAGAGAAGTCAAGCAGAAGCACCTGCAACATCTCGGTCTGACCAGAGTATTATTTATAAGAAAATAATAAACGGATCAGTCTAGCTATAAATATCCGATGACATGATATAAAGTAAAAGATATGGCATAAACATATAATATCCATAATGGCATACTACTATAAGCATGCAAATGATGATCAACAAAAGATCGTTCAATACCACAAGAATCTTCACAAAGATCCAAAAAGGGTTTCATACCCAAAACTTGTATTCACAACAAGTCAATGACACACGAATTCACCAATGCACCAAAAATTGATAAATCATATCAATGAAAATCACTAAAATTGGTGAGGCATAAATTCCAGAATTCAACACACGAAATCCAGAAGTCATATAAAACGGGGGGAGGCCTATCACACGAACGGGAGCATGAAAACTCACCAACATATGTATCACACGAACGAGACGCTATCTCGTGGTAGCTAGCCATTAAATTTTGACACATGAACGACCCGAAGACCATGGGGTGCTACCCCACAAGTGTGAGTCGAAATCACACTGAAACAGGGTCTAGTCTAAATCGCAGACAAAAAGACATCGCACAATTGCTAGTCTAAATCACAAAAATGATCATCATGATCATCAAGAAGTGTCAATTACAGTAAGCTAGTAAATATATGAGCTTAGCTTCATGTCCCATAACCACTAGCTTAACTTAAATATTTACGAACAAATTGTAGATCTCCACTAGAAAATTGTCACAAGAGATTCAATCGAACAAGTCCAAGAATTAACCGACGAAGTAAGCGCAAGCGTTTCATACCACTCGTTTTACTAAGCCGTTTAATTAGATTTCTCATGCGAGTGAGGTAAAGGCTTGTATATACTAATAGGTTGGAAAACGGTTTTATAAACGAGTTTGATATTGAAATATTGATAAAGAGTTTGAATATTTACTACTAGTATAGAAACCTTTGTATTTTAAAGTGACAAAGCACAAAGATGATTGTAGAAACAATCAATCACCAAAATTCACATACGAAGACGTGAATTAATTCCAAAGAAATCAATATCAAATCCATCAAAGTAGTTACTTCCAAAAATTCCAAAATAGAAGTCATCGTAGTCGAAAAGTGATAACAACAACTAGGAATCAAAACGGATCGATATAAATTGGAAACCAAGCAAAACTAGGCTCAAATAGGCATAGCAGACAAATAGAAGCAGGTCAGTCGACTGACTCACTGAGTTCAGTCGACTGATCACAGTCCCAAAAAACTCTCGGGATGCAGGTCAGTCGACTGAACTCAGTGAGTCAGTCGACTGACTGTAGTAAACAGAGCCCCCTAAGGCTCTGCTGGAAGCCTTCACCCTGCTTATTAGCTACAGCCAGTCGACTGGCCTAGAAATCCAATCGACTGACTGGAGCTAAGGCAGTTTTTCTGCCTTTGCAAAAGATATGCAAACCCAACCAGTTCGCAACCGAATTCGAGCAATGGCGCTAGGGGTTTATGCCAATCGACTACCCGGCCCTTAAGGCTCTTCGATGCGTCACCAAAACATGTTAAGATATCCATAAAAGGTTTTTCATAGATTTTGGTTTCAAAACACCAAAAATTGGAATATAGACCAAATCAATTCAAACCAAAATCAAATGCACATGAATATGTGTTAGGAATTCATACCTAACAATCAAAGATAATCATAGACATAGATGTGAGATAAAAATCTCACCTTTGAACCCAAACAAATGAAGAAGAAGCTTGAAAGCAAAGGAGAATCAACCACCCTTCAAATCCAACTCAAGAAGCTTGATTCTAAGCAATGGGTTCCTCTATTAGTTTGGAGCCAGAAGTTGGATTTGCTAACGAAGGCTAGGGCTTGGAGTTTTAATTTCTTCTTCCACTCTCCATTGTTATAAAAGCTTGAGTATTAGGAAATGAGGAGTAATGAAGAGGAGAAGGGGTTGGGACTGAATACATAATTATTGGGCCCAGTCCAAACGAAAGCCCCAAGTAAAAAGTGGCAAAATTTCTCTAACTCCAAACATATCAAAGTTTACACTTAAAAAGATCGCAAACGTCATTTTGAACTCAATGGAAGTGGTTCCGAGTCCTAGTTCGACCGTATGCAAAAAGTAGCTTTTCAGACTAAATTCTGAGTATCGATAAAATATTTAGATAAAATATTTAAATATAAACCGATAAATATGCGGGTTGTTATAGACTCCCCTCCTTAAAGAAATTGCGTCCTCGCAATATTTAAGAAGAAGATATAGAGTAACAACCATAAAATCATATTAACACAAAAGAATTTTGAAGTAAGAAGTTCACCTAAAAGAGCATGAGAAAGTAAATCAGGATGCGTTCGCTCGATGAATTCTCTAGATTCCCAAGAGCAGTCCTTAGGATTTGAGGACCACTGAACTTTCACAAGCGGAACGTCTTTATTTCGAAGGTGCTTAACCTCCGAAGCAATAATACGAATAGGATGTTGCTCATAAGTTAGATTAGGCGAAACTTTAATCTCTTCCACAACACCGGGCTCAAGAATAGAATCGGAATCTCGAAGGCACTTCCGTAATTGAGAGACATGAAACACGTCACGCATAGCAGAAAACTGAGCCGGTAATGATAGGCGATAAGCCATGGAACCAATACGTTCAGTGATAGGAAATGGCCCAATATATCGAGGTGCTAACTTTCCCGACCGACTAAAACGTATAACACCTTTCATAGGTGACACACGAATAAAAACAAGATCTCCAACAGAAAATTCTAATCTCCTTCTTCGATTATCGGCATAGGATTTTTGTCTACTTTGGGCATCTTTCATCCTATGATGAATAAGATCAATCTTTTCTGTGGAATCACGAATAAAATCTGGACCTAAAACCAGCTTCTCACCGGCCTCAAGCGAATAAGAAGGAGATCGACATGGCCTTCCATAGAGTGCCTCGAAAGGTGCCATACCAATACTAGATTGGAAGCTATTATTATAGGAAAATTCAACAAGTGAAATATGATCTTCCCAACTTCCACCAAAATCAAGAACACATGCACGAAGAAGTTCTTCAAGAGTTTGATTCACACGCTTGGTTTGTCCATCGGACTGGGGATGATAGGCGGTGCTAAAATTAAGCTTCGTTCCCAAAGCTTTTTGAAGACTCTTCCAAAATCCACTAGTAAACAATGGATCTCGACCGCTAACAATAGAAGTAGGAACTCCATGCAATTTAACAATTTCTTTAACAAAGAGTTTGGCCAAAAGAGGTACGGTCCGGTTGGACCGAACGGGAATAAAATGGGCGGATTTAGTAGGTCTATCAACTATCGCCTATAAGCTATCATGACCCGAACGAGAACGGGGAAGGCTGTCAATAATATCCATGAAAATTTGGTCCCACTTCCAAATTAGAATTTCTAAAGGTTGCAATAACCCACCGGGCCTTTGATATTTGGCCTTAATGAGTTGGCAAGTCATGCAACACTTAACAAAGTTTGCAATATCAAGTTTCATTCCCTCCCAATAATAAAGTCGCTTCATATCCGCGTACATTTTACTACTACCGGAATGAATGGTAAATTTAGAATGACGTGAATCTTCTGAAACATCTTTACGAAGATCACTAATATTTGGCACGACAAGTCTACCAAATTTCCGAATGCCACCACGAGAATCGATATCAAAGTCTTTCAAACCTTCAATATCAATTTTATCCTTAATATTTTGGCCAAGAAGAGCTAATTCGGGATCTAGCCTTTGAGCTTCAAGAATGCGGTCTAAAAGAGAAGGATGAGCCTCAAGGCTACATAAAACAAATGATGAGCATAAATCAGATATGCGGTCTCGTATCTCACAAGTGGATAAGATCTCGAGATCGTTCCATTCGGATATCATCATAGAAACAACTTCTTGTTGCTTACGGCTAAAAGCATCGGCGACACGATTACCCTTACCGGGGGTATAAAGAATATCAAGATCATAAGGAGCAAGGAACTCGAGCCAATGTTGTCGACGCAAATTAAGTTCCTTTTGAGAAAATAAATATTTCAAAGACTTATGATCCGTATAACGAATAAATTTCTCTCCCAATAGATAATGACGCCAAATTCGAAGGGCGAAAACAATAGCCGCGAGCTCTAAATCATGAGTGGCATATCTAGTCTCAGTCGGCTTCAATTGCCTAGAAGCATAAGCAATAACACGTTCTTTTTGCATAAGAACGGCACCCAAACCAATGCGACTAGCATCGGTATAAACAACAAAATCTTGGTTTCCATCGGGAATCACAAGAATAGGAGCATCGGAAAGGAGTTCTTTCAATTTCTGAAAAGAGGCTTCACATTTGTCCAACCAAATGTATTTCACTCCCTTCTTAGTCAAACCAGTAAGAGGCACGACAATCTTAGAAAAGTCTTTGATAAAACGACGGTAATAACCCGCCAATCCAAGAAAACTACGAATCTCCATCACACTCACTGGTCTCTTCCAATCATGAATCGCTTCAATCTTTGAAGGATCCACGGAAATTCCGGATTCGGAAATAATATGACCGAGAAACTTCACACGAGATTGCCAAAAGTGGCATTTAGAAAACTTTGCCTTTAATTGATTACTCCTAAGAGTTTCCATCACAATCCAAATATGCTTTTCATGCTCCTCCTCGGTTTTAGAATACACAAGAATATCATCAATAAAGATGAGAACAAATCAATCGAGGAAATCTTTGAAAACTCGATTCATAAGGTCAACGAAATAAGCCGGAGCATTCGTTAAACCAAATGGCATAATAAGCCATTCATAAGATCCATATCGAGTACGGAACGATGTCAAAGGAATGCTATCCTCTGCAATACGAAGCTGATGAAAACCGGTTGCCAAGTCCAATTGTGAAAAGACTTTAGCACCACTAAGTTGATCGAATAGATCATCAATCTGAGGTAAAGGATATTTGTTCTTGATAGTTAGATCATTAAGCTTGCGGTAGTCAACGCAAAGCCTAAGTGTGCCATCAGATTTCTTCACAAAAATAGCCGAAGCTCCCCAAGGCGAGGAACTAGAGCGAATAAATTGCTTCGTTTCCAAATCGGATAATTGTATGCGCATCTCCTCATTTTCTTTATTCGACAAATAATAAGGAGGACGAGTAATAGGTTAAGCTCCAGGGGTAAGATTAATCCTGAACTCAATTGCTCGCTTAGGTGGTAATCCTAAAACGGACTCAAATATGTCGGAAAATTCACGAACAACGTGAATAAGAGAAATGATGTCCTCCTCATCATCATTATCATCATCACGAGGATTTAAAGAAAATAAAGATGCAGATAAAGTGGATTCCAAATCTTTGAGAATAATAGAAATTTGCTTAACAGATTGAGGATGTCGAAGATGAATAGTCCGCTCAGGACATAGGATATGAGCTTCATAATGGTTAAGCCAATCCATTCCCAAAATCATTCCAAAGTCTAAGTAACGCATGACATGCAAATCGGCTAGGAAAGAAAAATCACACAAAATAATCTCCATATCTTTACAAAGCAAACTAAGAGTAGCGGATCCACCAACCGGATTCGCAATTCTCAAAGAAGTCATTAAGGCAACAACACTTAAAGAAAAAGTATCAACAAGCTCTTTTGATATAAAAGAATGGGATACTCCCGTATCAAAAAGAACTTGAATAGGTTGATCACGAAATATAATAATACCATCAAGGATAGAATGAGAAATACCTTGACCACGATATGTGTTGCCAGGGGCTTGAGCAACATTAAGCTTTCCCTCCTTCCTATTTTAAAGTTTGGGACAAGAAGATAAATAATGATCCGGGCTTTTGCAATAGCGACAAGTACGAGCCTTTGAACACTTGTTCGCAAAATGGTCTCTGGAACCACAGTTAAAGCATTTCCCTTCAGTAGAGGAAAAAGTCTTCGCAGCAGGAGTTTCTTGCTTACTCTTTTTGTGGGGATAAGGACCTTTGAATTTATTTGGCATTTTCTTGTTATTGTTGAAGTTTGGTTTGGAACCCACCACTTCAACATCACTTTCCCTATCCGCCTCTTCAAGACGAAGAGCGATATCAATGAGTTGGTCGAAAGAAACTTCTAATTTTAGAAGTAATGGCTTCTTGAGATTTTTGTTTAAGCCATAGACAAATCTCTGGTTCTTCTTCAATGGGGTGTTGATGTACTCAACCCCTTATTTAGAGAGAGATTAAAAAGACGTGACATAGTCAGTCACAGAAGATTCACCTTGAACAAGGTCAATAAAACGGCGAGCCAAAGTCACCTTCTCTGCTTCTGGCACGAATTTTAATTCGAAGCGTTCCCGGAATTGTTCCCAGGTGAGATCCGCTTCATTAATCTCAGAAATAAGAAGTTCGTACCAGTCCAATGCTCTCTCTTGGAGCATACTAGAAGCCACCTGAACTCGGTGAAGATCAATAAGATTCATGCGAGAAAAGATTCGATCGCATGATCTCAGCCAAGCCTGGACTTCAATAATAGTTTCAGAACCCTTGAATGGTTTCTCACCCAAGTTGGTATAATCGTTGCACAAGCGTGCAAATCCAGACTTAGGATGAGTTGGTTCCGGATTAGAACCAGCTTCTTGAGCATTCTTAACTAAATCAAGAAGCTGCTGGGCAGACATAAAAACTCCGTCTTGGGGAGTAGCACTAGATTGACCGGCGCTGGGACGGCCAGGTCTAACCATTTCCCTTCCTCAAGAAAGAAAGAAAGAAAGAAAAAGAAAAAGGTTATTCACCAAATGAATATCAAGCAACCTTGATAAATAAGACAAGGAATCATAAAAAAAAGGATAGAACGGTACGATGACACGAATTAAATCCTAAGGCACGACTCCTAAGATGGACTTAGGACGGTGATCCTTGTTAAATTATTCTACATTGTTCCGAAGTTTGGCTTTGATACCAAGCTGTGATGCCCCACCTCTATACCCACGCTAGCCAAGAACACTACGGAGTAATGCTGTCAACTAGCACGGAGAATAAGGCTGTTGAGGAGCGACCATCCATGTAACATCTTTGTGCGAGTACCGATATGTCAGATAGTATAGCATGCTAATGAAGAAGTCCGACATACCGATACAAACTCAAAGCTATGACACAGTGGCTATATATAATCTTCAGAAGCAAATATAGAAATAAACATAACATAAATCAGTCACAGATAATTCATATCACAAAGGCGGAAGAAGATATGAATATATAACTAACACATGAAAGTGTACATCAGAGTGGTGATAAAAAAGATCCACAATAATACAGAAGAATAGCAACACGTGCTATAGAAAAGAATACAACTATGAGTCTATATCTCAGGTGTAAACAACAAAAACTGCTAATCTAAATAGTTAGACAAAAGTCAAAGTAGCAAATCCCAGAAGAGAAGTCAAGCAGAAGCACCTGCAACATCTCGGTCTGACCCGAGTATTATTTATAAGAAAATAATAAACGGACCAATCTAGCTATAAATATCCGATGACATGGTATAAAGTAAAAAATATGGAATAAACATATAATATCCATAATGGCATACTACTATAAGCATGCAAATGATGATCAACAAAAGATCGTTCAATACCACAAGAATCTTCACAAAGATCCAAAAAGGGTTTCATACCCAAAACTTGTATTCACAACAAGTCAATGACACACGAATTCACCAATGCACCAAAAATTGATAAATCATATCAATGAAAATCACTAAAATTGGTGAAGCATAAATTCCAGAATTCAACACACGAAATCCAGAAATCATAAAAGGGGGGAGGCCTATCACACGAACGGGAGCATGAAAACTCACCAACATATGTATCACACGAACGAGACGCTATCTCATGGTAGCTAGCCATTAGATTTTGACACACGAACGACCCGAAGACCATGGGGCGCTACCCCACAAGTGTGAGTCGAAATCACACTGAAACAGGGTCTAGTCTAAATCGCAGACAAAAAGACATCGCACAATTGCTAGTCTAAATCACAAAAATGATCGTCATGATCATCAAGAAGTGTCAATTACAGTAAGCTAGTAAATATATGAGCTTAGCTTCTTGTTCCATAAGCACTAGCTTAACTTAAATATTTACGAACAAATTGTAGATCTCCACTAGAAAATTGTCACAAGAGATTCAATCGAACAAGTCCAAGAATTAACCGACGAAGTAAATGCAAGCGTTTCACACCACTCGTTTTACTAAGCCGTTTAATTAGATTTCTCATACGAGTGAGGTAAAGGCTTGTATATACTAATAGGTTGGAAAACGGTTTTATAAACGAGTTTGATATTGAAATAGAGTTTAAATAATCTTTGATAAAGAGTTTGAATATTTACTACTAGTATAGAAACCTTTGTATTTTAAAGTGACAAAGCACAAGGATGATTGTAGAAACAATCAATCGCCAAAATTCACATACGAAGACGTGAATTAATTCCAAAGAAATCGATATCAAATCCATCAAAGTAGATACTTCCAAAAATTCCAAAATAAAGTCATCATAGTCGAAAAGTGATAACAACAACTAGGAATCAAAACGGATCGATATAAATTGGAAACCAAGCAAAACTAGGTCAAATAGGCATAGTAGACAAATAGAAGCAGGTCAGTCGACTGACTCACTGAGTTCAGTCGACTGATCACAGTCCCAAAAAACTCTCGGGATGCTGGTCAGTCGACTGAACTCAGTGAGTCAGTCGACTGAATGTAGTAAACATAGCCCCCTAAGGCTCTGCAGGAAGCCTTCACCCTGCCTATTAGCTACAGCCAGTCGACTGGCCTAGAAATCCAGTCGACTGACTGGAGCTAAGGCAGTTTTTCTGCCTTTGCACAAGATGTGCAAACCCAACCAATTCGCAACCGAATTCGAGCAATGGCGCTAGGGGTTTATGCCAATCGACTACCCGGCCCTTAAGGCTCTTCGATGCGTCACCAAAACATGTTAAGATATCCATAAAAGGATTTTCATAGATTTTGGTTTCAAAACACCAAAAATTGGAATATACACCAAATCAATTCAAACCAAAATCAAATGCACATGAATATGTGTTAGGAATTCATACCTAACAATCGAAGATAATCATAGACATAGATGTGAGATAAAAATCTCACCTTTGAACCCAAAAAAAGAAGAAGAAGAAGCTTGAAAGCAAAGGAGAATCAACCACTCTTCAAATCCAACTCAAGAAGCTTGATTCTAAGCAATGGATTCCTCTATTAGTTTGGAGCTAGAAGTTGGATTTGCTAATGAAGACTAGGGCTTGGAGTTTTAATTTCCTCTTCCACTCTCCATTGTTATAAAAGCTTGAGTATTAGGAAATGAGGAGTAATGAAGAGGAGAAGGGGTTGTGACTGAATACATAATTATTGGGTTCAGTCCAAACCAAACCCTAAGTAAAAAGTGGCAAAATTCCTCTAACTCCAAACATATCAAAGTTTACACTTAAAAAGATCGCAAACGTCATTTTGAACTCAATGGAAGTGGTTCCGAGTCCTAGTTCAACCGTAAGCAAAAAGTAGCTTTTCGGACTAAATTCCGAGTATCGATAAAATATTTAAATAAAATATTTAAATATAAAACCGATAAATATGCGGGTTGTTACAGTTTATTAATACACTGTTATTTGTGAAAGTTATTACTTAACTAAAAATAGAATTTGTTTACATTGGGGTTTTTTCCGTTCATTTACCATTTACCAAGAAATCTATTACTAAAATGTATATAAGTAACAATATAAATTATTTATTTCTAAAAGGTATATAATCCATTTATATCTAAGGTAAAATTATTGTGTTGTTTTAACAGTACAGAAAAATGGAAAATTGGCGAACGTTTTATAAAATTGAACAAAGAAAAGTGTTGATTCTTAGAGTAAAGAAATTGAAAAGAATATTTGATTTGAACGTTATTGAAAAATCAATGGGTTTTATTTATTAAATATGTGGAGTCAACGGAAAGAAAATATATTCCTTTCCTACTTAAAAATGCATGTCTACTATTTATTTTATTTGATTATTTGTATCCAATGTAAGAAATTTAGACGCATGAAAAACCGACGCAATAATTAAATCAAACACACGCCCAATTTCATAATAAAAGTAACGCTTTTAAATTTACGCGTTCTCTTATGTACTAAATATACGTTAAAAATGTTCCATCAATAACGCGCCTTTTAAACGCATAATTAAACAGTTTATTTATACACTAAATTTTTTTCAAATCTTATTTCTTAATTAAACATGATTTTGCTAGAAATTAAGTTATTTACCATCTTCAACAAAAAACCCAAATTTCCAATTAAAGTTAATTCTTAACCACGTCAAAATTTTAGAGATCTAATTATTTATTTAAAAATTTGGGCAATTCTTTTAATCAATTCAAAATTTAGATTTTTATATAATAAACCCCCAAAGTTTTATAATTAAAAGTGAAAAATACTTGTTAAAACTTCGGGCAGTTACACTCTCCCCCACTCAGAACTTTTCGTCCTCGAAAAGGAAGAAGGTAGGGGAACAGAAACAACCTGAAAGAAAACTAAATTGAAACTTAAATTAGAATCATTAATCTAAACCATACAAATTCAATTTTAAATTAATAATTGATTTCATATATTTAATTTTACTATTTCAAATTTCATTAATTCATCTTCTAATTATCTTAAAATAAAAATTTCTAAAATCATAAGTTTGAAAATCGTTTGTTATACTCAAAAATGTGTTCAATAAACTAATATCTTTTTTTATATAACTAAATTTATTTCTCTCAATACATTTTTATCATCTATGTTAAATATGTTTACACTTATTACAACTGCTTAAATTTATTCTTAATTCCTTTAACATCATTTTATATTGAAAATTATTCCATTACCTCTTGTTATTCTATTTACCTCTGTTAATCTTTTTATAACTAGAATTTAAGTGTATAACATTTATTATAACCACTCAAATTTTATTTATAAAATCTATTTATATTGTATATTATCTAATAGCATTGTTAACTTCTGAAAATCAAGGTAAGTTATATTGAAATCAATTTAGTATTATACAAATAAAACTTTCAAATTCAATTATCTCAAGTTGGAATCATTTATTCAAAAATTTGATTTTCTTATTTTCATAATTGAAATTATTCCTCAAGAAAAATTTAAGAATTAACTTTCTAATTCCCTTCAAACCATTTAGAGATAAATAAATATATGTACATAATATGTCAAATCAAATTTAAATCATATATCTATATATTATAAATCAAGTCATATTTTAGAGATTCAAATCAATTAAATTCTCAAGGTAACACTGTAGCCAGACTACAGAATGGTCTCTTCACTTCAAAACTCGAAAATGAATGTCGATGATGTTGCAGTCATCACCGAAATTATTTCCCAGCGACAAAGAGAAGAGCACTGATTTTAAACCTTTAAATTTTTTTGGAAACAAATTTCTATTCGAAAATAATTTAAATAATATATCCTTTTAAAACTTTAAACACAAGGTTTGAAACCATCGGAAATTGAATTCTCTAGTTCTTGTTTTAAATTCATTTCTATTTCCAAATTAATTTAAAACCATTGTTTATAGTTCAATTATTTATATGAGAAAAAACCCTTGGTTTACAAAACCATAAATAAAATCAGAGACTATTATCTCTTGACAACTAGTTAAATTAAATATAAAAATTATGAAAATTTATACTTTATATAATATTAGATTTTATGTTTTTCAAATAAATTTTTCAAAACAAGGATAGAGATTCAAATTTGATAGACTCAAATCAAAGAGAATTTTGATTTAAAGATAAGTTGGAATCAGAAGATCCGATGATTAAATGACAGAATAAGGAACTAGATAAGTTTATATAAATCGCGGGCAACCTTAACCGGGTCAACCGTAACTTAAAGAGTAAGATCGATATGGATTTTCTGGGGTAATCTACATTCGATCTGAAGAGATAGAGTTTGGAATAACCAAAGATACTAGCATCTAAACCGAGGATAAATATAAATCTCTGCTGAATTAATGCTAATTATGAAGGAGTTTCACCCCTTTATTAGAATATTGGAGAGACCGCCAATTAACTATAAAGATCATCCAAAGTGGAGTTATGGGATAATCCAGAATTGAAAGAAGATGAATAGTGAGGGACACGAATGATTTTGGAACCGCAGGGAACGTTCCAAAATTCAAAGGAAATCGAATCAAAAGGAAGAGATTGAATGAAAGTGATTTTGTAAATCAAATTTACCATACATTCTAAGTTTTGCCTAGAGCCAAAGCTCTGATACCAAACTGTAACGACCCGATATTTTCAACCATTCGCATCCGCACATGTCGGACTTGAATTGTTCAAAATACCACGTTGTGAATAAAATTTGGCAAATCTCAAAATATACAGTAAATAAATAATCACAGAATCACAGACACAGAAATCAGAATACTCGTAGTGGAATTTAAAAATAACTTAGTGGTTCATGAAGCCACTATCAACAGTCTCAAAATAAGTATAAAGTACAAAGTCTTAAAACTAAATATACTTTGAAATCTCCACAGAAACTCTCAATATTAAATTGTCTTGATTACGAAGGCTAAAATAAGGACTGAACAAAAATTTGACGGAAGCGTGAAAAGAGACGATCTGCTAAAATCCTAGCTCCGGAAGTGAAGTCTGAACTGAAACTCAGGCTGACCCGAGCGTAAAATAAATCATAACACTCGAGTCAGGACATACATACTTATACAGTGTAAGCTAATTCAAGTGAACTGTAATAAAGTACAAGTAACTTAAAGGATGCTTGGGACCGTCCATCCTCTAAGGATTCGTTAAACTATTTACTATGTAGTAATATTTCGCTATTATAATAGTGTCTATTAATAAAATAAACTTACTTTTAAATAGCGTTAAGGGGTTACCCATATAGCCCTTACCACATAATAGTCCCAGTAGTCCATCCAGTATCAGCGCATCTCCAGATCGGGAGACTACCCTAAATACTCCACGGGCTACGGGAGAAAACAAACTCGTACAAGGCTAGCTATGGTAGGTGACACGGCACAACTAGGAAATGCCAGGGTAGATATACCAATTACGCTTCCAGACCGATGGTAACGCGTAGCGCGCAGCTACCGCCTACCTCGAACGACACTCCCAAATCAAAGGTGCGCACCAAACAATCACAAAAGTAATAGAATGGCATACGAAGAAGTGCGTCCGATCAGAGGTGCTACCTCATTAATCCGTCGATCGCACTTGTTTTAGCCACCTTATGCCAACTCTCGGGAGTCGGGTCCACGTATTTACCTCAAAGGAACGTCACCACCATCCTACTTCATTCTGGAATCTCCACCGCGTACACGGTTGTCAAAGTGGTTTTCGGTATCGACAGAGAGTATGCCCATATCCGATCCCAGTCTCCTTAACAACCAACGTTATTATTACCCGTGGCTATAAACCTTTAAAAATAGTTATATTTCAATCAAAATACTTTATTTTAAATTGTTTAAAGGTGAAGTTATTATTCTTTCAAACCAATATAAATTTCAAAGGTTTAGCCTTAGTTTATCTGCATTATCATTCAGCACTTTGCTAAATGTGGTAACATCCTTTTAACAATTTGAGTAAATTAAATTTTAGACTTCAATAAAATTTCAGCAAAAATTTAACCTTTATTTAAACAAATTTACTTATAAATCAAAATTTACCACCTTTAAATAGTCATTTAAATTTCTCAATATTTTATGATTTTTATAAAGTCAAATCTGCAAATATATCTCACTTCATTATACTTTCTTTCAAATGTAAAATTTCAATAAATTTTTCTTAACAATTTAGTTTAATCACCGTTTCAAAGATAAACAAAATTTCCAATTTATTTCTGAACCTACCTTTATTTTTAAAACCATCCTCCAAATTTTAAATTAAGTTATAATTTAACTTCCATATTTTCCCAAGTTTATCTATTTCCTCATAGAAAACTTAACCTTAATTATTTCGCTTTATATTCAAGTTATACCAAATTTTCCTATATTTTCTTAACTTAAATTCTGTTTATTTTGTAATCAAAATTTACAAGATAAATTATACTTTAAATTTTAACATTCATTTATTACATATTTATCTTGTAAAATATCACTATAGTTATAATAATCATTTTAATCCACTTTAAACAAAGTATTTTAATAAAAATATATTTAATATTTCCAGAAAATATATATATATATAACCATGGGTCTGTATAATATTTTCTAACCTAGGTCAAGTGATGCGGATACTATACCATTTCAATCCGTAATTTACAAAATAAATCCGGGTTCTATCATTTCGAATCCGCGATCCCAAGAATTAAAATATACTAAATAAATAAATGAATAAATAAATATCGTTCAGGTCTATCATTTCAGCCTATGACGATTTCTATTCTACAGGGAACTTGCAGTGTGATTAACTGTAAATAATAAATAAATAGTGTAACAGTATAAATAAACAATATATAATATAACTGATGATGTATAGGTTTAATAATGTGATTTTTAACATCTTCAATTTATATCACAGTCAAATAAAAATAATAATTATTCTACAATCACACTTGTTATCAATTTACAGATATATAAGTACGTTTGTCAGGTGATAAAACTCACCTTTACGAAGCTGATGATTTTGATTCGAAACTACGGTAACCACAACAGAACAGCGTACAGAAGGCATGATCAATGATTGGAAGATGAGCCAATCCGATTCAGATCTTGAACAAGATAAACGAATAACTAATTATGCGAAATTCAAAACAATCAAAATTTTAAATAACAACTGGAACGAGATTAAAATAAAAGGACGATTGCCATAATTTCTTGACCACTCCACCCAAGACTTGACCCCATTCTCAAAGCTCGGTCGAAATTTCTATTTGAATTATATGAATGTTAAAGAGTGAACGGTGGGAAATTTAGTTATAAAGTCTATGATCAAAAGGTGGTGCACGCACACTTATTTTTTCCAACAATGCAAAAGGTTATGAAACTTTGGTTTAAAATTTTAAACACGCAACTACTATTCTCGGCCATTTATACACGTTATTATTATTTTTCTTCCTTAAATTAAAACCAAATATTATAACGTGCTAGAAAAAAAGGAACAATAAGCTAAACTTCGGTGGCTCAGGCCTATATCCTATTTACATGCAATGTATTCACATTGAAAATTTACGAAATCTAGCCTATAACCCACCTACATTTTCACCGTGGTTATGAAAATTGATTTCCTTCTTTTTTATATTTTTTTATACGCACGTGAGTTCACACAGTAAGACATTGTTAGGCATAAAGTTTGCAAAAGGTGGAGAATGAAAATGGAATTTCAAAGCTTTAGGTAGAGCAGCCGAGTGCAGTAAAAGAAAACAAAGAAAAATAAAAATAAAATAAAAGGAAGAAGAAAGAAAATAACTGCCATTACCTGAAGCTCCACACAAGCTAGGAGACGAAGTCCAAAAGATGAGGTAAAGAAAAAGTGTTTGTGACTGGTATTTATCAATGAGCTATGCGTTGATTTAGGCAGAAAGATTTGGAAACTCATATTTCAGTGAGTATTGATTTCAGTGGAGATTTGCGTGGATTACTCAAAAGTAACGGCACGATATAAATTTCTTTAGGGACGGTAAAAGGAAAATTTTGAATGTGATTTATTATCCAGAGAAAATGTGTTGAAAATGGTATAGTGGGAAAGGAATCTATCAGAAAAGAAACGGCTTTTACTAGAAATGGAATTGGAAAAATATACGCGATTTAAAACTTTCGTTGATTGGGATGAAAGATAGGTAAGAAATAAATGAAGATTTGAACGTTATTTTATTCAAAGTTTTATACCAAATTTAAAACAAATGAAGAAAATGGGAAGTGTAATGTTTGAACGTTTATTCAGGGTACTATACATTGAACGGCTATAATTAATTAATTTATTATTTAAGAACGCGCACTCTAGACGCAAGATTTAAATCAAACATACTCCTGCATTTAAATTTACACGTTTTTATTCATTTGCTACTCATATATGCTAAAGAGTATTTTATTACATACGTACTATTTACACCCCCAATGAAACAAAACATGTATAAACGTAAATTTAAAACGTGCCTTTTATAAAGCTTATTTATCCACTATCTACTATCCAATCTAACATTTTATTTATTTCTTACTAACTAAGAAACAAAATGGTAAACGAATAAGGTTAAATTCTTTTACAAAATGTAAATATATTTATTAATTTGAAACGTCTATGAATTAATAATTGTTAATTATTCACGTAAAGGAAAGTGGAAACCCCCGGTGATTTCAATCCAGTTTTAAAAGAAATTAACAGTTCTTTGGAAGAGTCAATATATATATATATATACACACATTTTTAAATAAATGGAAGTAATGGCAAGGCACGGTGAATTTCCTCCTTTAAACGTGCACGACAATTGATTTAGGAACAAAGACTAAAATTAGAATGTGAACGGTTATAAATTTGTGGGTAACGCTTCTATTAAATCAGAAGGAATGTAAATATACTTAAAATGCGTACAACAGACACAATACTTTATGCCCAAATATAATGAAAATAACGGATTTAAATTTCATACGTTTTCTTATACGTTATTTATCCCATCAATTAACACGCCTTTTAAACGCGTAATTCAACAGTTTATTAATACACTATAATTTGTAAAAGTTATTACTTAACTAAAAATAGAATTTGTTTACATTGGGGTTTTTTTCCGTTCATTTACCATTTACCAAGAAATCTATTACTAAAATGTATATAAGTAACAGTATAAATTATTTATTTTTAAAAAGTATATAATGCATTTATAGCTAAGGTAAAATAATTGTGTTGGTTTAACGGTACAGAAAAATGGAAAATTGGCGAACGTTTTATAAAATTGAACAAAGAAAAGTGTTGATTCTTAGAGTAAAGAAACGGAAAAGAATATTTGATTTGAACGTTATTGAAAAATCAATGGGTTTTATTTATTAAATATGTGGAGTCAACGAAAAGAAAATTTATTCCTTTCCCACTTAAAAATGCATGTCTACTGATTTATTTTATTTGATTATTTATATCCAAGGTAAGAAATTTAGACGCATGAAAAATCGATGCAATAATTAAATCAAACACACGTCCAGTTTCATAATAAACGTAACAGTTTTAAATTTACGCGTTCTCTTATGTAGTAAATATATGTTAAAAGTATTCCATCAATAACGCGCCTTTTAAACGCGTAGTTAAACAGTTTATTTATACACTAAATTTTTTTCAAATCTTATTTCATAATTATAACATGATTTGCTAGAAATTAAGTTATTTACCATCTTCAACAAAAAACCTAAATTTCCAATTAAAGTTAATTATTAACCACGTCAAAATTTTAGAGATCTCATTATTTATTTAAAAATTTGGGCAATTCTTTTAATCAATTCAAAATTTAGATTTTTATATAATAAACCCCCAAAGTTTTATAATTAAAAGTGAAAAATACTTGTTAAAACTTCGGGTTGTTACACAATTTTGGTTTTATAATTTTGATTTTTTAAAAATTTGAATTTTTAAAATGGATTCTTTTAACAATGCTTTTGCTGGGGGTCAGTCCATAGTTAGACCACCAATTTTCAACGGTGAATATGCTTATTGGAAAAATAGAATGAATTTTTTTCTGAAAACCATTGATGCTTGGAATATTGTTGAGACAGGATATGGGGCACCAACTACAGTTGTAGATAATCAAGAAATAGATAAACCGATGAATCAATGGACAGATCTTGAAAATTGTAACAACCCGCATATTTATTGATTTTTATATTTAAATATTTTATTTAAATATTTTATCGTTAATCGGATTTTGGTCCGAAGCTACTTTTTGCAAACGGTCAAATTAGGACTCGAGACCACTTCCATTGAGTTCGAAACGTCGTTTGCAATCTTCTAAGTATAAACATTGATATGTTTGGGGTTAGTGGAATTTCACCACTTTTTCACTCGAGCCTTTGGTTTGGACTTTTAGCCCATTAGGCCCAAGTTCCACCCCCCTTCTTCTTCATTTCTTCATTTCATTTCCTAACACTAAAGCTTCAACAAAAATGGTGAATGGAATGAGAAATTAAAACTCCAAAGTCTTTGTTTTATTGCAACTCCAACATTCAACTCCAAATTCAAGAAGAAGACATCGGATTCAAGCTTGTGGTTGCTTCTCCATTTTCCTTCAAGCTTTGTTCTTCATTTTCATTGGGTTTTGGAGCAAAGGTGAGATTTTTATCTCACAAATCTAGTCTATAACTATATTGGACTGTTGGGAATGATTCCCTATCACTTTTGCATGCACATTTGCATTTGGTTTGGATTGGATTGGCGAAAAACTCCAATTTTTAGCGTTTTGGTGAATTTTCTGCACTTAGGTCGTTCTGGCCATTTTCGTATGTTCGGAGTTAGGTCGCTCGTGACCTAACCCTTAGGTCGTTCGCGTGTTATCGCACTAGGTCGCACTGCCTTGAATCTTCACTTCGGAGTTAGGTCGTTTCACGTTAGGTCGTATGGGGTTTAGGTCGTAGGTCGTTTCTGGCCTTAAATTCCCTCTGCAGCGTTAGGTCGTCAGCCTCGGAATTAGGTCGTTGAACCTTAGGTCGTAGGTCGTATGGACCTTAGGTCGTAGATTGTCCTGGCCATTTCTAACGTCTTCGGAGTTAGGTCGTATGGACCTTAGGTCGTAGGTCGTATGGACCTTAGGTCGTAGGTCGTATGGATCTTAGGTCGCTAGGTCGTATGGCTTTAGGTCGCTAGGTCGTATGACCTTAGGTCGTTAGGTCGTATAGCTTTAGGTCGCTAGGTCGCTAGGTCGTATGACCTTAGGTCGTTTGGCTTTTAGGCCGCTTCCACGCTAAGTCGTTCAACTCTTAGGTCGTAACACTTAGGTCGCTCGCCTCTTAAGTCGCTAGGTCGCGTTCCTTTATTAGGTCGCGTGTCTCTGTTAGGTCGCTGACCTTCTTAACTCGCATGACCTAACCCCTAGGTCGTTGGGCCTCGTTTCTACTTAGGTCGCTGCTTCTTATAGGTCGCTCGGCTCCTTAATTTCTTTAGGTCGTTTGAGTGTTAGGTCGCGAACCCATTTTAGGTCGCATGACCTTTACCCTTTAGGTCGCTGGACCACTAGGTCGTGCCCCTTAGACCCCTAGGTCGCAACCATTAGGTCGCTCGACCCTATCCCTCTTAGGTCGTTAGACCTCAATTTGTCTTCACTAAGTCGTACCGTTTTGGACGGGGCGCTGCCCCGCACCCCGCCGGGGGCGCTGCCCCCTGGACCCCCGCGACCTGACCCCGTAAGCGGTGGCGTTGCCCCCGCACCCCCACCTTGGGGGGTTGCCACCCCCCTGGACCCCCCCTCCGTAGGGGATCTTATCTGAAAAACATTGAGCTGATTTCCTTGGATTTTATTCACATCTCCGTATGCGATCTTTGTGACTGATTGTTTCTACAATTGCTTCTGTGTTTTGTCAATTTATAATATAAAGGTTTCAATACTAGTAGTGTGACGACCGCCCATGACTCCCGCACCAAAACAAGGAAATAATGCGCTGAAAGGCGTGCCAGGCAGCCATGGACGATAGTCAGGGTAAAACAAAACAAAAGAATCTCTATCGTACAACTCACAGCGCATAGATAAAATACAATAGAGAAATATAATATAGTGAAGCTCCATAGAACAGAACATCATCATATAAGCATCACAGTAGTTTTATACAATCATCTACTCAAATCCATACATGAAAGCCTCACTACAAATCACTCAACCAAATACAGCAGCGGATACCCAGTACATATAGTAAGAAAACTAATATGCAAAGCCTCCTGCTCGTCTTCGTCATCTTCATCGTAGAACTCCTAGCACAGCACCTGTCACCTGCTACCTAGTCTGCCCATCCCAACATGGATGAACAGCCCAAGGTAATAAGAGGAGACATAAAACCTTGAGTCAGACAAAGTCTTAGTGAGCAGTAAATCAACTATCAAGCATACCAAAAGAGCATAAAGGATAAAAGGAATAGGAACCAAACCATCCCACTCCACCTCTTTCTACAGTGATAGCCCCAGACATACACTAAGGAGAAGCAAGCATAACAACATAGACAATTAAGGTAAAGCGAATACCACTCGAGTCAAGGAAGATGTTTTCCAAATACAAACCCCCAAGGCCTAAACCAAGATCAGATAAGCACCCAGAAAACACCGCTCTTGAAGCCGAATGATAATACAACCAAACATCCATGACTCTGGCTATCACTGTTATCCTTGCCTCGATTTCACCGTTAGTTGAATGACCATCTGTCAAGGGCTAATGGTAACCCCGGTTCTAACCATAACTCCGCACACTGCCTTGTGCCTAGGACTTATCTACTTTGCCCAGAGTACTCAACTACCTACCTGTAGTCTTTTGGGTGTCCCGACTACCTTCCTGTAGTCGTTATGGGCGCCCCATGTACTCTTGCTTTTGAGCATGCTAGAACCTTCAACAACGACGAGATCCAAGCCTCCTAGCCATCCTTCTTGACGACTATCCTCATACAAGCTCAAGCTACCTCTTGAACAATCCATTATCAACCAACTTGAACTACTCTTCAAGTTATCAACATGCTTGGAATGATCCCTGCTTGGATTAAGCCAAGACTCACATCATACTTCGCTTCATCGCATCAAAGCAAAGTCTCAACTCAACAACATGGTTTGCCTCATCAAATCATGGCAAAGTCCCATCTCAACATCATCCAATCTATACATATGAGCTTCAACATCCGCTACATATGCCTTAAGCAGCTTTCACCATTCAAGAGCCTTCTTCCATAGCTTTTGAATCCTCTTTCATCATCTTGTTCCAAATCAACTACTAGCTAACTTGGAAACAATCAAATCAATCATACATTCAAATAATCAATCATTCAAACAAGATCTATTAAGCAATTTAAGCAATATCAACTATAATGGCAATTTCGTAAATAAACGAGCAAAAGTCCAACATATGTGAAATCATGGTTTTTAGCATAGATCTATCAATTATAAAACATGGGTTTTGTCTCTAATGCTTATTAAACAAACTTGCATAAGTAAACATCTTCAAAAACCATGAATCTAGACTTAGATCTAAGAAAAATGCATGAAATCTCTAACTTTAACACCCAAACATGCCACCAATCCAATATACTCCTTTGGATCCGCGTGAGAGATAACTACCACTCACCAAATCACCAAAACAACCTAAAAAAACTAAACACTTCAGATCTGGACAGCGAAGATCAAGGCTTGATCCGGCAATATCTCGTCTCAATCGATGAAATCTAGCTCAAACGGATGAAGATCTTCAACTTTGGCACTTGAATCTTCAATCTAAATCTTCGATCTTGGATGGATGTTAGAACTAGATTGGAATAGAGAAAAGAAGGTGAAGAAATGTTGTAGTCGAGTCTTCAAAATGGCAGCACTTCGTCGCTTCAAAAACCGGTGCCAAAAAGTGAGCCAAACCCCTCTATTTATAGGCTGGATCAACCATGAGTCGTCGTCCCTATGAGTCGTCCACGACTCATCATGAGTCGTTGCCGACTTATCAGCCCTTACCGACTCAACATAACACTGCCTACTTACCATGAGTCGTTCACGACTCATTGCCATGACGACCTACCCCAGCCGACTCAACTGCACAGCCTTCCGACTCAAGCCAACGACTCAATACACCAAGGCACAAGGTCATACGACTCAAAACCCTGCCGACTCATTACCCACGACCTAAGCCTAAACCCCTTAAGTCGCTACACCCTTAACCCGTTAACTCCTTAACTCGGCAAACCCTATGAGTCGTAACTCGTTGACTCGGCCACACTTCTTATCTCGGCCCTCTATGAGTCGGTCATCCTATGAGTCGCCTAACTTCTTGAGTCGGTCCATCCTTATCTCGGCCAACACTTTAAACCGCTACCCCTCCTTGAGTCGGTCCCCTATGAGTCGGTCACGACTCATCACTTGTACCCGGGTTAACTTCTAAACGACTCAAGCTAGAAGCAACACAAACAACACTAACAACCTGTAAATTCTACGATTTATCGACACGTAAAAATACGGGTCGTTACATTCTCTCCCCCTTAGGAATTTCGCCCCCGAAATTCCAAGCAAACAACAGCAATCACAATTATTCCGCATGCCTACCATCCATAGCAATCAACAAACCATGCATCCAATTCTAACCTAGCATGCAGAATTCTATGACTTAGAACAAGCTACAAATTCATGAGATGTCACGACACTTTAGGGCCATACCTCGAAGAGTCCGGGATGAGCTGCCTTCATCCTCTCTTCCTCCTCCCATGTACAGTCGTTAACATCATCACTCCATTGTACCTTGAGCAACGTAATCGTCTTCCTCCTAAGCTGTTTCGTATCGGTTTCAACAATACGAAGCGGCTTACGAGGTCTCGAAACAACAGGATCAACCTCCAAGTCTTCACAGCTATCAGCAGAAACCACCGTAGTTGGGTCGTGCACATACTTCCGTAGATAAGATACATGAAAAACATTGTGCACACCCGCCATCTTTTCCGGTAACTCCAATCTATAAGCGAGCTTTCCAATTCGCTCGATAATCGGAAATGGTCCAACAAATCTCGGAGTCAATTTCCCTTTCTTCCCGAATCTAATGACACTCTTCAGAGGAGAAATCTTCACAAAAACCATATCACCTACGTCGAATTCCAAATCCTTACGACGATTATCGGCATAACTTTTCTGACGATCTTGGGCTGCCTTCATTCGTTGCCGAATGATCTCTATACAATCTGAAGTCTGTCGAATCATCTCTGGCCCAAGTATCAGCTTTTCTCCAGTTTCCAACCAACATGTCGGGGAGTTACACGGTCTTCCATACAATGCCTCATATGGTGCCATACCAATACTCGACTGATAACTGTTGTTATAAGCAAACTCCACCAAATGAAGGTGATCTTCCCATGACCCTCCGAAGTCCAAAACACATGCTCTAAGAAGATCTTCCAAAACTCGGTTGACTCTCTCAGTCTGACCATCTGTTTGAGGGTGATAAGCTGTACTCAAACACAACTCGGTTCCCAAAACTTCCTGGAAGCTCTTCCAAAATCCACTAGTGAACAACGGATCTCGATCGCTTACTATACTCTTCGGAACACCATGGAATCGAACAATCCACTTCACATATAGCTCAGCCAACTTCGATGCAGTCCTAGTCGATCGAACAGGAATGAACCTTGCACTCTTGGTCAAACGATCTACTGTGACCCAAATCCCTTCATTTCCTGCCCTAGTTCTAGGTAGACCATCGATAAAATCCATCGACACTTGCTCCCACTTCCATGCAGGAACCTCTAATGGCTGAAGTAATCCACTGGGCTTCTTCTGCTCAGCTTTCACCAACTGGCAATTCATACACTTGGAAATAAAATTTCCAACATCCTTCTTCATACCTTCCCAGTAGTAGGTTCTCTTCATATCCCGATACATCTTATTTCCACCTGGATGAATTGTCAACTTCGAGTGATGACTCTCCCTCAGAACTTCATCTCTCAATCCATCTACATCGGGAACAACTAGTCGCCCTTGCTTTCGAAGCCAACCCTCTCGATCGACCTCGAATCCCTTATCCTTCTCCGGGTCCAATCCAGATTCCAAATCACAGATAATCTTGACAAGCTTATCATCTCCCTTTTGGCTCTCGCCAACCCTTTCCACAAGAGTAGGCCTTATCGATAAGTTTGCCAACATCTTAGGTTCCAATTCACATCTAGGCCTGAAGTCAAATCCAGCCAAATACTCAAGACTCTTCCATTCCGAAAACATGGCTCCCAAACCTGCATGTCTTCGACTTAACGCATCTGCCACTACGTTACCTTTTCCTGGAGTATAGGCTATACCAAAATCATAAGATGCTAGGAACTCTAGCCATCGTTGCTGTCGAAGATTCAAATCCTTTTGGGAGAACAGATACTTCAACGACTTATGATCTGTAAACAACTCGAATCTAACTCCCAATAGATAATGTCTCCACATCTTCAAAGCAAACACAATCGCCGCTAACTCCAAATCATGAGTCGGATAATTCCTTTCATGCGGCTTCAGTTGTCGACTAGCATACGCAACAACTTTATCCTTCTGCATTAGCACCGCTCCTAGTCCAGTGCCACATGCATCGGTGTAAACCACCATCTCATCATTCCCACTCGGAATAGTCAAAACAGGAGCACTTGTCAGTCGTTCTTTCAGGATTACGAAAGCTTGCTCACACTTATCATCCCATCTGAACACTTGGTTCTTCTTCGTCAACCCTGTTAACGGTGCAGCTATCTTGGAAAAGTCTTTGATAAACCGTCGATAATATCCTGCTAATCCAAGAAAACTTCTCACATCGGATGCATTCTTAGGTCTAATCCAATCCTGGATCGCTGCCACCTTAGCGGGATCAACCGCTATTCCATTTCCAGAGATAACATGGCCTAAGAACCTCACTTCACTCTTCCAGAAGTGGCACTTCGAAAACTTAGCCTTCAGCTGATGTTTCCGCAAGATTTCCAAAACAATCCTCAAGTGCGTCTTGTGCTCTTCTTCAGTTCTGGAATAAATCAGAATATCATCCACGAACACAAGCACGAACTTATCTAACTGATCTCTGAATACTCTATTCATAAGATCCACAAAATATGCTGGTGCGTTAGTCAATCCAAACGGCATTACCAGCCACTCATAAAACCCGGATGGTGTCCTGAAAGCAGTCTTCGGCACACTATCCTTCGCCACTCTCAACTGGTGAAATCCCGTTGCCAAATCCATCTGAGAAAACACCTTAGCCTCGTGAAGCTGATCAAACAAGTCATCTATTCTCGGCAATGGATACTTGTTCTTCTTAGTCACCTTATTCAGCTCACGATAATCCACACACAACCTCAACGATCCATCCGCTTTGGTTGCGAACACAACTGGTGCACCCCATTCGGACACACTTCTCCGAATGAATCCTTTCCTCAAAAGGTCATCAACTTGCACCTTCAGCTCTTGCTGCTCCCTCGGTGCCATCCGCCTAAGAGGCATCACAACAGGTCTGGCTCCCTCAACTAGATCGATACGAAACTCGATCTCCCTATGCGGCGGCAACCCTTTGACTTCGTCAAAGTCATCCTCAAATCCATTCACAATAGGCACTGATGACAGTCCATCCCGTGGAACAACCAGCGAATACATGAAGCTCATGAAGACGCCTTCCTCATGCTTACATCGTATCACAACCTTTCGCCCTTCCACATTCCCGACTGTCACCTCAAGCCTCTCACAATCAATCCTAGCCGCATACTTCCTAAGCCAGTCCATACCCAAAATAATTCCGAACCCCGCAAAGTTCAGAACAAAGCAATCACAAACAAACGAGCAATCATGACTCGACACAACTAGACCACGACATAACATACACAAACATGACGAACCCCCTACCGGATTAGTCACAACCAATGGCCTATCAACAATATCCGGTTTCATACCTAACCGGCTTACCAAATCATCACAAACAAAAGAATGCGACGCTCCAGTATCAAACAACACTCTAACTGGAACACCACAAATAGAAAGAGTACCTTGAACAACCACACTCTTCCCCTTCTCTTCAGCAGTAGGAGCTTTCGAAGACGATGGAACAGCCCCCAAAGCATAGGCTTGCACAACCTGCCTATCTTTCCTCGGTTCTGGACAATCCTTCTTGATATGTCCCAGCTTATCACAGTTGTAACACTTTCCCGGCACTTTGGGATTCTTACAATCTTTGTAAAGATGGCCCTTCTGCTGGCAGTTATAGCAAGTCACTTCGCTCTTCGGCTTCTTCTGGCCATCCTTACCCTTCTGTTGCTGCTGCTTCCTCTTCCTGTTGCCACTCTGCTGTGGTTTAGATACTTCCCTGGTTACAGCAACAACAGAACTTTCCTTAGGGAACAAACTCTCATGCCTCAAAGCTTTCTCCACAAGCTTCTCAAATGGATCATCCAGATGATCCACTAACTGCCTCCCAAGATAAGCATCCAGACCAGTCACAAACTTTTCATTCTTCTGGTAGGGAGAATCAATATACGATCTGGCATACTTAGACAAAGCTTCAAACTCAGAAATATACTCAAGAACAGGCCTCCCACCTTGCTTGAGCTCCACAAACCTCTTAAACAAGACCGATTTCTGAGCAGTAGAGATGAACTTAGCTTCAAATCTAACTTGGAATTGCTCCCAAGTAATCTCTTCTTCTGGTGTATCTATAGTGATAGAATTCCACCAATCCGCAGCTCTCCCCTGAAGCTGTCTCGATGCAAGCTTCCTCTTGGTTGCATCCTCAATCCCTAGATCACCAAAAATCCTTCGACATGCTTCAATCCATCTCTGCACCTCAATAGTCGACTCCGTCCCCAAGAAAACTTTCCCTCCAAGAGCAGTATAATCCTTGCAAAGCTTGGCAAAATCCACCGGTCTCGGAGCTTGGACTTGAACTCCCACATCCACAGATGATCCTGAAGCTGGTATTCTCCTCATGATTGAAGTCATCATGGCCTCAAACATAGGAGCATAATCAACAGCTTCCCTAGCATCACGGCTACCCCTCGCAGCTTGTCTCTCACTTCGACTCATCCTTAATATCTGTAAATAAGAATGATTAGAACACCTTAAGAAACAACTGCATAAGGAGTTCAAACCCTTCTAAACTACTATATTATATATAGTAATCATCCATCAAATTACAATTACGTCTCTCTTACGTAGTTACATCAGCGAGCGTTGGCTAAAATCGATTAACCAAAGCTCTGATACCAAATGTGACGACCGCCCATGACTCCCGCACCAAAACAAGGAAATAATGCGCTGAAAGGCGTGCCAGGCAGCCATGGACGATAGTCAGGGTAAAACAAAACAAAAGAATCTCTATCGTACAACTCACAGCGCATAGATAAAATACAATAGAGAAATATAATATAGTGAAGCTCCATAGAACAGAACATCATCATATAAGCATCACAGTAGTTTTATACAATCATCTACTCAAATCCATACATGAAAGCCTCACTACAAATCACTCAACCAAATACAGCAGCGGATACCCAGTACATATAGTAAGAAAACTAATATGCAAAGCCTCCTGCTCGTCTTCGTCATCTTCATCGTAGAACTCCTAGCACAGCACCTGTCACCTGCTACCTAGTCTGCCCATCCCAACATGGATGAACAGCCCAAGGTAATAAGAGGAGACATAAAACCTTGAGTCAGACAAAGTCTTAGTGAGCAGTAAATCAACTATCAAGCATACCAAAAGAGCATAAAGGATAAAAGGAATAGGAACCAAACCATCCCACTCCACCTCTTTCTACAGTGATAGCCCCAGACATACACTAAGGAGAAGCAAGCATAACAACATAGACAATTAAGGTAAAGCGAATACCACTCGAGTCAAGGAAGATGTTTTCCAAATACAAACCCCCAAGGCCTAAACCAAGATCAGATAAGCACCCAGAAAACACCGCTCTTGAAGCCGAATGATAATACAACCAAACATCCATGACTCTGGCTATCACTGTTATCCTTGCCTCGATTTCACCGTTAGTTGAATGACCATCTGTCAAGGGCTAATGGTAACCCCGGTTCTAACCATAACTCCGCACACTGCCTTGTGCCTAGGACTTATCTACTTTGCCCAGAGTACTCAACTACCTACCTGTAGTCTTTTGGGTGTCCCGACTACCTTCCTGTAGTCGTTATGGGCGCCCCATGTACTCTTGCTTTTGAGCATGCTAGAACCTTCAACAACGACGAGATCCAAGCCTCCTAGCCATCCTTCTTGACGACTATCCTCATACAAGCTCAAGCTACCTCTTGAACAATCCATTATCAACCAACTTGAACTACTCTTCAAGTTATCAACATGCTTGGAATGATCCCTGCTTGGATTAAGCCAAGACTCACATCATACTTCGCTTCATCGCATCAAAGCAAAGTCTCAACTCAACAACATGGTTTGCCTCATCAAATCATGGCAAAGTCCCATCTCAACATCATCCAATCTATACATATGAGCTTCAACATCCGCTACATATGCCTTAAGCAGCTTTCACCATTCAAGAGCCTTCTTCCATAGCTTTTGAATCCTCTTTCATCATCTTGTTCCAAATCAACTACTAGCTAACTTGGAAACAATCAAATCAATCATACATTCAAATAATCAATCATTCAAACAAGATCTATTAAGCAATTTAAGCAATATCAACTATAATGGCAATTTCGTAAATAAACGAGCAAAAGTCCAACATATGTGAAATCATGGTTTTTAGCATAGATCTATCAATTATAAAACATGGGTTTTGTCTCTAATGCTTATTAAACAAACTTGCATAAGTAAACATCTTCAAAAACCATGAATCTAGACTTAGATCTAAGAAAAATGCATGAAATCTCTAACTTTAACACCCAAACATGCCACCAATCCAATATACTCCTTTGGATCCGCGTGAGAGATAACTACCACTCACCAAATCACCAAAACAACCTAAAAAAACTAAACACTTCAGATCTGGACAGCGAAGATCAAGGCTTGATCCGGCAATATCTCGTCTCAATCGATGAAATCTAGCTCAAACGGATGAAGATCTTCAACTTTGGCACTTGAATCTTCAATCTAAATCTTCGATCTTGGATGGATGTTAGAACTAGATTGGAATAGAGAAAAGAAGGTGAAGAAATGTTGTAGTCGAGTCTTCAAAATGGCAGCACTTCGTCGCTTCAAAAACCGGTGCCAAAAAGTGAGCCAAACCCCTCTATTTATAGGCTGGATCAACCATGAGTCGTCGTCCCTATGAGTCGTCCACGACTCATCATGAGTCGTTGCCGACTTATCAGCCCTTACCGACTCAACATAACACTGCCTACTTACCATGAGTCGTTCACGACTCATTGCCATGACGACCTACCCCAGCCGACTCAACTGCACAGCCTTCCGACTCAAGCCAACGACTCAATACACCAAGGCACAAGGTCATACGACTCAAAACCCTGCCGACTCATTACCCACGACCTAAGCCTAAACCCCTTAAGTCGCTACACCCTTAACCCGTTAACTCCTTAACTCGGCAAACCCTATGAGTCGTAACTCGTTGACTCGGCCACACTTCTTATCTCGGCCCTCTATGAGTCGGTCATCCTATGAGTCGCCTAACTTCTTGAGTCGGTCCATCCTTATCTCGGCCAACACTTTAAACCGCTACCCCTCCTTGAGTCGGTCCCCTATGAGTCGGTCACGACTCATCACTTGTACCCGGGTTAACTTCTAAACGACTCAAGCTAGAAGCAACACAAACAACACTAACAACCTGTAAATTCTACGATTTATCGACACGTAAAAATACGGGTCGTTACAAGTAGTAAATATCAAAACTCTTTTAACAAACAATTTCAACTCTATTTTTAATAACTAAGCTCTTTCCTTAAACCGTTTTCCAATCTATTAGTATATACAAACCTTTACCTCACTCGGATGAGAAATCTAATTAAACGACTTAGTAAAACAAGTGGTATGAAACGCTTGCGTTCACTTCGTCGGTTAATTCTTGGACTTGTTCGATTGAACCTCTTGTGACAATTTTATTAGTGAAGATTTACAGTTTGTTCGTAAATATTTAAGTTAAGCAAGTGGTTATGGGACATGAAGCTAAACTTCTATATTTACTAGCTTAGTGTAATTGACACTTCTCGTTGATCATGACGATCATTCTTATGATTTAGACTAGCAATTGTGCGATGTCTCTTGTTTACGAGGTTAGACTAGACACCACTTGTGTGATTTCATTCACACATACCTTTTTGCTTTTTGGTTAGTCTAGACCTCAATTAGTGTGATTTCGACTCACACATATGGGGTAGCTCCCCATGGTCTTCGGACCGTCATGTGATAGGCCTCTTTCCCTTTTTATGATTTCTGGATTTCTTGTGTTGATTTCTGGAATTTATCTCTTTGACTTGTCATGAGTACAAGTTTAGGGTATGATGCCCTCTTTGGATCTTTGAGAAGATTCTTGTGATATTGATTTATCTCTTATCGGTTGATCTCCTGTTGATCATTATTTGCATACTTATAGTAGTATGTCAGTATGGATATTTTATGTTTATGCCATATCTTTTATTTTATATCATGTCATCTGATATTTATAGCTAGACTGATCCGTTTATTATTTTCTTATAAATAATACTCGGGTCAGACCGAGATGTTACAGGTGCTACTGCTTGACTCCTCCCCCAGTGATTCACTACTCAGACTTTTGGCTACTTGTTTAGATTAGCAGCTTTTGTTGTTTACACTTGAGATATAGACTCATAGTTGTATTCTTTTGTATAGCACGCGTTGCTATTCTTTTGTATTATCGTGGATCTTTTTAGACCACTACTCTGATGTACACTTTTATGTGATATATATTCATATCTCTTTCCGCCTTTGTGATATGGATATCTGTGATTGATTCGCATGTTATGCTTACTTCTATATTTGTTTCCGAAGATTATTTTATAGCCACCGTGTGATAAGAAATTACATGGATGGTCGCTCCTCAACAGCCTTATTCTCCGCGCTAGTTGACAGCACTACACCGTAGTGTTCTTGGCTAGCGTGGGTATAGAGGTGGGGCGTCACAAAAATAGACTACAAAATGCTAATGCTAAAGCTATGAATTCTATTATTTGGTCATTGGATCAAATTTAATTTAATCGCGTCTCATATTGTTTAATTACACAAGAAATACGGCACATACTAGAAGTGACTCACGAAGGAACATCTCAAGTCAAGGAATCTTGCCTTGCCATGCTGAGTAGCGAATATGAAAATTTCACAATATCCAAGGAAGAAAATGTCAAAGAAATGTACGGATGACTTTTCAATATTGTATACAAATCGAAAGCTCTCGAAAAATCATACACAGAGTTGGAAATAGTTCGAAAAATCCTCAGAGTCCTTCCATGGAATTTGGAAGCAAAATTCATGGCTATTCAAGAGTCAAAAGATTTGAAACAAATTAAAGTTGAAGAACACATCGGAAATCTCACCACTTATGAGCTTGAAATGAAATTCAAGGAAGAATGAGAAGGAAATGATACTAGAAAGAAATCAATAGCTCTTAAAGGAATAACAGAAAGTGATTGTGACGATGTTGATGTTAGAGCAGCTGAACTGGCACTGATAATAAAGAAATTCAAAAGGTGGAATGTAACAACCCTAGATTTTTGAATATAATTTAAATTTGACTTTATTTCATTTTGAAATTATTTTATTTTTTTTATTTGTGAGATTTCATTTCTAATTTTTTTTAAAGTGATAATAAAATTTTTCCAAAATTTATTGCATTTATTTCCTATTTTTAAAGGCTAGTTCCTATTTTTCTGCTATTTTCTCCATTTAAATTATATTTAATTAAAATTTATTTATTTATTTTGTGAATGCATTTTTATTTTATGTTCTTATCTTTATTTATATTTTCCAAGTCCATAAAATTTTCCCAAAGTTTATTCTATTTATTTTCAAATTTTCTAGACAAATTTTCATTTTCTGTGCTATTTTCTTATTTTAATCATATATTATTAATATTTATTTATTTATATTTTGTTTATTTGTTATGTTTTCGTATTTTAACTGAATTTATAATTATTTTCAGTTATTTAAATTTATAAAAAGAAATATGAGAAATGTGAAAGGTTTTGTGACTTTTTGTTTCTTAAAGGCTTTTTGGATTCACACCTTTTCACATTCCAACATTACTTTTCATTCAATTGGCCCTATCACTTCATTCCTTTAGCCTACCTACCTCTTTTCACTTTCACGTAAAACATTTCTCATCTCATTTCTGAAAAAAATTCGGCCATTGCATTGGAAAGAAGTTGGTAAAACTTTATTCCTTTTCCATTTTTTATGCTTGTTTATTTGATTTTTGCACTTGTTCTTCCTTTTCTCGGTTCGGCCTTGCTCCTTCACTAGCCTTGCCGCCTCCACCAGCACTGGAACCCATCACCACCACCTCCTCCTCACTGGCCATCCCTAGCCGAGCCACCATAGAGTGATAATCCACCACAAAATACACAAAAATTCCAACTACATACCTTAGCCGAGCACATCTCCACTTCCACCACCTTCAACACCACTTAGCCGCCACCTACTCCACCTCCACCACCTCCAGCCTCACCTGACCCCTTTTCCTTGTCAACCCCTTGACCCCACCAGAGATGGTTGTGCCCCCTGTGCCTTGGCCGAGCCTTGATTGGCATGAAATCCATGTTGCAGTGGCCTTGCATTGTTTTGATTGTTGTTTCATGCTCACCACACTTTTACTCCATCACCATACATGTTTGGCCGACCCATATCAACCCAAACTAGATCCAAACCTGCCTTAGCCATGTATTCCACCTTATGGCCGAGCTTAAAGAATGCTGGAAGCAAGTGCAAAGCATTTCAGCTTAGTTTTACGCAGTTAATTCTAGCATAGTTTAATCGTATTTTTGGTTTGAAAGCTTATAATTGTTATATTGTTTTGTTTGATTTGTATTCAAGGGAATCAATCTTTGGCTCTCCTGCTCGTATCTTTGTCATGCTTTCATGCCTATGAAGATCATTGTTTGTGTGTTTCAGTTGTCATCTCCAGCTTAAACCAGTGAGTTATTCTCACCAGCCAATTTGTACGTATATAACTAGTAAATCGACCACTTGTGAATCTGTATAATGCATTACCATATTATATCTGCTATGTTATGATCATATGATGTTCACCCATGCTTATACACCTTTATATCATATGTTACTGTTATATTATGCTGTTCTGTTATTTTTATCAGTTTATCACACTGAAAGTTCCCTTTAGATTAGAATCACTATGGGTTGAAATGATACATACCCAAACGGACTTTAGAATAGGGCAAAATCGTTGGGCTGAAATGATAGGCCTGAGCGATTTTCAATTATTTCATTTACTTGGAACGACGGGTTTGAAATGATAAAACCCGGGTTTTCTTTCTAAATTACGGGTTGAAATGATATATTACCCGTAACACTTTGCCTAGCGTAGAAATTTTTATTGAGACCCATAGTTAAAATATGTTTTCTAAAATTTTAAAAAATATTTTAGAAATGTAAATAATATAATATTTTGATTTAAACTTAATTAAAATGATTTTTGTGAAGTATTATTAATTTTCTGAAAATTTATACGTGAAATAAATTATGGAAAAGTTAGAAAATTCGAAATATAAGTTATTTTGGAAATTTTAATTTGGTGATAATTGAAATTTAAATTAGATATGAAAATATGATAAATTTGTGATATTTTGAGTTTAAATGAATTTAAAATGATTTTATAATATATTAATGATTTTTGAATAAAGTTAAAATGTGAAATGAATGAATATTTAAGTTGAAATTTTTAAATACAACTAAAATTGAAAATTTGTGAATTTGGCTTAAAAGTGAATTTTAAGTTATGTAAATAAAAATGAAATTCAGTTATATTTCAAAATTTAAACTTAAGTGTTAAGTTAAAATTTAGTTTAATGAATTTAAAATTGAATGCTGGAATTTAATAAGTGAATTATTATTAAATCTTGATTTCTGAATGGAAATTTAACTTTATAAAATCATGTATATAAGGGTATTTGAATGATGATTATAAAAGTGCAAATATGTGATTTGATAAGTTAAAAATGATTTAAATAAAAATATAATTGTTTGTGAAATTATACTGAATATTTGAAGTTAATTAAGTGCATTTCTGAAATGCTATTAATTCTAACGTAAATGATAATACAACATTTGTAAATGATGTAGTTGATAATAATGAACCAAATGGCTAAATTTAATTAAAGGCTATTATAGCATTTTTGTAAGTGCTATAATTGTTGAATTTAACTAAGTTTTCTTTACAACATTTTTAAATGCTGTCTTTTATCAAATTGAACTGTTTTGAATGTAACTTTCCGTTGCGTTTTCTAAATGCTGCGAAAAGTGAATTTTTACTGTTTCGATAAACTTAAGTGAATAAATGAATTTTGAAAAGATTAAATTTTGGGAATTTAATAATTTAATTATTAAATGTAATAACTTCATTTTAATGATTTAAATGAAGTAATTCGATTTGAAATATAAACTATTTTTGAAATGTAATTTGAAATGGTATTTTAAATTGAATAAAATGAATATGGTTTTGAAATGAAATGATAAGTTTGATATATTGAAATGGATTTGAAAGGATATGGAATTGTTAAATGATATTTGATTTTTGAATAAATACCATTTTCAAATTATAACTACGGGTTGTAATAATGATTGGTTGTTAAGGAGAGCGGGATCGGATATGGACATACTCTCTGTCGATACCGAAAACCATTTTAACAACTGTGTACGCGGTGGAGATTTCAGAATGAAGCAGGATAGTGACGACGTTCCTGAGGTACATTACGTGGACCAAACTCCGGTGAGTTAGCTTAAGGTGGCTAAAACAGGAGCGATCTCGGGCCAAAGGAGGTAGCACCTCTGGCTGGACACACTTCTTCGATACCATTCTATTACTGTTGTGATTGATTGGGTGCACCCCTTGATTTCGGAGTGTTGTTCGGGGTGGGCGTATGTGGCTGCTGTGTTACCACCAGCCTGTGTGCGTAATTGGTATATCTACCCTGGCATTGCCTTGTGTGCAGTGTCACCTACCATACCGAGCCTTTACTACGAGTTTGTTTTTCTCCCATAGCCCGTGTGGTATCCTCTGATAGTTTCCCGATCTGGAGATGTCATGATATTGGATGGACTACTGGGACTATTATGTGTGAAGGGTGATATGGGTAGCCCGGAACACTATTTAAAAGTATGTTTATTTTACTGTAGACATTATTATAATAGCGCAAAATTACTATATAGTAAATAGTTTGACGGATCCTTAGAGGATGGGCGGTCCCAGGCATCCTTTAAGTTTATTGTATCTTTATTACAGTTCACTTGAGTTGGTTTACATTATAGAAGTATATATTGTCCTGACTCGAGTGTTTTGTGTTTTCTTTACACTCGGGTCAGCCTGGGTATTCATAGCTTTGGATTCTCTTTCTGGAGCTGGTCTTTGCTGGAGTTTCTGCTTATCTACATTTACATTTATTTCTGTTTCAGCTGTTCTAGTTTATCTCATGTATTAGTAAACTTTTATGTATTTAGGATTTCTATTATGTTGTTTTCAGACTGTATTATGTATTTGGTTTGAGACTTTGTTATAGTAGCTTCATGAACTACTATGTTATTTTTATATTCCGCTGCGAGTTATTCTGATTGTTCTGTGTCTGTGATTCTATGTATTTGATTTCATTTGCTCCAAATTTATTTACAATCTGTTATTTTGCATCATTCAAGTCCGACATGTATGGATTATTGTCGATTTGAATGATATGAAATGGCAGGTCATGACAGTTGGTATCAGAGCTTTGGTTTTATTTGGCAAACCATTGCCTCTGCGGAGCAAATCTCATTAGAGATAGGGTATTTCTACCCTAGAATGAGTGAAATTAATCTCAGAATCATATCTTTGTGAGAGACGTATTTTCAAATTATAAAATGATTTTCAAAATGTTTTTAAAGGATTTTTCAAAGATTAATTTGATATATTATTTTATTTCTTGTTTTTAAAGGATTTTCAAATGTTTTTAACTTCCTTTCTTTCGTATCTACCTTGTTTCTTTCTTTAGGATATTCAACCAAGTGAATTCTTTTGTCTTATCTTAATTTATCTTTGGCTTTATTTATCTTGTCCTAAATTAGTTCTTGATATTTTCTAGGATGAATCAAGGAAATGCAAGAGGCAAGGGTCATGGTATTGCCCCAGCTCCTCAACCTGTTGCTCCAGTCAGGTTCATTGTTCTTTGTAAGGAATTCTCTCATCTTGGTGTTACCCCATTCACCAGTTTAGAGAGCATCATTGAGGCACAATAGCGGTTGTGGAGTCTTGAGAGGATATTTACTGGTTTTGATATTACTGATGTCCATAAGCGTCAGTTAGCGGCTTGGAAGTTGCATGATTCTGCTTTAGATTGGTGGGAGTCCGTTACGGCTAACACCGTCGAAGCTGATATTACTTGAGAGCAGTTTAGGTATCCTTTTTGTTACCTTGAATTTTGTTCCTATTTTTCCTTTTCTTTGAATCTATATTAAGCTTGTTCTATATCTCTTTTACAGGGAGGCTTTTGTGGCAAATGGATGCCAGAAGCCGGGAAATCTCAGCTTTATCGAGAATTTATGGATCTTAAGTAGGGTAGCATGTCTTTTGCTGAGTATGAAAGGAAGTTCAACGAACTTTACAAGTTCGGTCCTAGCCTTATTGATACTCTTCTCAAGAAGAATGATAAATTTATTGCTGGTGCTCGTCCAGAGTATTATAGTCGCCTCATTTCTCATGTTCATGGTTCATCCACCTAGCTTATGGATATGGCTATTCGCTATGAGAATCCCACATCCAAAGGTCCTGCTGTTTCTGATGCTCAGTCTTCCTCTACTAATTCCAAGAAGCGTAAGCCTAATTTCCAGCATTAGAAGAAGAATTGGCAGAAGCGTTCTGATTTGGGATCTTCATCATATGCTCCTACTCATAGGCAACCAGTTGATCTCTCCTCCATCACTTGCTTTAGGTGTGATTAGAAGGTGCACTATGCCAATAGCCGTCCTACTCTATCTGGTGCCGCTATTCCACCACCTGCTCAGTTGGCTAGGCGTGATCTTTGCCATATCTGTCTCAAGCCTGGTCATTTAAAGAAAGACTGTCCTACCCAGAAGAGGGGTACTCCTTCTGGTATATTTGCTGTCACTTCTGCATCATCTCCAGTTCCTCCACCTGCTCCTGCTCATAGTGATGATCAAGGTACTCTCCAGGGTTCATTTACTTTATTCCATCATCCTGTTCATGTGTTGTTTGATACTGGTGCTTCACACAGTTTTATTTCTGTTGATTTGTGTGATAAGTTTGAGCATCTCCTATCTCTTGAGTATGCTTCTATTCCATTATGTGTTTCAAATCCTATTGGGGGTCCTGCTAACCTTAATCAGATTTGTCAAGAAGTGAAATTTCTCCATTCTAATCATCGCTTTAGTGGTGATTTTTATGTTTTGGGCTTCGATGCTTTTGATTTACTGCTTGGTCAGGATTGGTTAGTGCATCATGATGCACATATCTCTTGTAAAGCCCAAACTGTTCATCTTGTTGATGATCAAGGGAATTTCTTGATTATTCAGTGCCGCTTGCCTCAGGATTTTGCTGGCAACTTTATTTATTCTCTGGATTCTTCTCCTAGTGATCTTGATTCAACTCCTGTGGTTAGATTATATCCCGATGTATTTGGTGAAGTCACTTCTTTACCTTCGAAGCGGGAAATTGATTTTCGGATTGATCTTATTCCTGGTGCTTGACCTGCTGTTCTTCCTCCTAGAAGAATGGCACCCTGCGAGAAGGTTGAGTTGGGAAAGCAAATTGAGGGCTTGTCTTCCAAAGGTCTGATTAGGCCTCGTTTTTCTAAATGGGGAGCCGCAGTGGTTTTTTTCACTAAGTCTGATGGTTCTCTTCGGATGTGTGTTGATTATATGGAGCTGAACAAGCTCACTATGAAAAACAGATATCCAATGCCTCGTATCAATGATATGTTTGATCAACTTTATGGTGCCACTGTTTTCTCTCAGCTTGATCTTGCCACTGGTTTTCATCAGCTCAGGATTGCCGAGGATAGCATTCCCAGGACTGCTTTCCGCACTGAGAATGGTTTTTGTGAATGGTTAGTCATGTCTTTCGGCTTGACTAATGCTCCTTCTTTCTTTGTTGATTTGATGAATCGTGTTTTTCGTGATGTGCTTAATAGGTTTGTGCTAGTCTTTGTTGATGATATCCTTGTCTTCTCTAAGACTAAGGATGAGCATAAGTCACATTTGAAATATGTTCTTGAGACTCTCAGAAATCATCAGTCGAAGGCTAAATTTTCTAAATGCCATTTCTAGAAGGATGAAGTCCGATATCTTGGACATATTGTTTCTAGTAATGGAGTTTCAGTTGATCCAGCCAAGATCGGTGCGATCAATGTAAGTCTTTCTTTCTTTCTCTTCTTCTTTATCATTTTACAATTCTATCTGTCTGTTGTCCTTATTTCTCCCTTTTATGTTTCAGGATTGGGAAACTCCAAAGACTCCATCTGATGTTCGTAGTTTTTGATCCTTGCCGGTTATTACCGAAGATTTATTGAGAATTTTGCTCGGATTGCTGCACCTCTCACAGCTTTGACTTGGAAGAATGCCAAGTTTGTCTGGAGTGATCAGTGTAAGGCTACATTCAATGAATTGAAGAGCAAGCTAACTTCTGCACCAGTTCTTACTGTTTCGAACGGATGTGAGGGATTTACAGTATATACTGATGCTAGTCGTGAGGGTTTGGGTGCTGTTCTCATGCAGGATGGTAGGGTCATTGCCTATGCCAGCCGTCAGTTGAAAACCCACGAGGCAAATTATGCTGCTCATAATTTAGAGTAGCTTGCTGTTGTCTTTGCTTTGAAACTTTGGAGGCATCATCTTCTTGGAACCAAGTTTGAGCATTTCACCGTTCATCAGTCTCTGAGATATATCTTCTCCCAGAAGGATTTGAATCAGAGACAAGTTCGTTGGCTTGAGTTTCTGGCTTCTTATGACCTCGATATTAGCTATACTCCCAGTAAAGCTAATGTTGTGGCCGATGCTTTGAGTTGGAAGAAGGATTTGCTGTGTCAGCTTGTTGATCCTTCTTCTCGTCTTCTGGATCGTATCATGGCTAAGCAGGATGAGATGCTCAGATTGATGAAGGAGAGTGTTCGTAGCAGGGTTGGTGGTAGTAGTGGTAGTAGTAGTGGAGCTCAGATTGATGATAGAGGGATTTTGAGGATTAATGGGAGGATTTGTGTCCTGAATGTTGATGGTTTGAGGCAGGAGTTGCTTCAGAAGAATCACCGATCTAGGCTTTCTATTTATCTTGGGGTGTCGAAGATGTATCAGGATATGAAGAAGCTTTATTGGTGGAAGGGGATGAAGCGGGATATCTCTATCTTTGTTAGTCGGTGTGCGACTTGTCAAATGGAAAGAGTGAACCATATTCTCGAGGATCTTCTTCATGCTTGTGTGCTTGATTATGGAGGATCTTAGGAAGATTATCTCCATCTTGCCGAATTTACCTACAATAATAGCTATCAGCTGTTTTTCAGTCTATTCTTAATCTTTTATCTATCTCATTCCATATTTGCATTTAGGCCAGTCTCAAAATGTCTCCGTTTTCTGCTCTATACGGACGACCTTGTAGATCCCTATCTTGCTGGATTGAATCCGGTAATCGTTTGGTTCTTGGTCCTGATGTGATTTTGGAAGCTTCCGAGAGAGTTGAGGAGATTAAGAAGAGGTTGAGAGCCGCTCAGGATAGGCATAAGAAGTATGCTGATAGGCGTAGGTGGAATTTGGAATTTGCTGTTGGTCATCAGGTGTTCCTTAAGGTTTCTCCCTTGAGGAATGTCGTTCGTTTGGTCGTAGAGGGAGGCTTTCTCCTAGGTTCATTGGTCCTTTTCGCATTATGGAAAGAGTTGGTTCTTTGGCTTATCGTCTGGATTTTCCCAAGAAGCTTTCTGAAGTGCATGATGTATTCCATATCTCACATCTTCGCCGTCATCTTCATGATCCATCTCTTATTGTCCAGCCTTCTGTTCTTGATAGTTTGGATATTGAGCCTAATCTGACTGTTGAGAGGAAGCCACTTCATATTGTCGATAGAGGTACGAAGCAGCTCAGAAGGAAATTTGTGAATCTGTTCAAAGTACAGTGGAGTACTGACGATCGAGATTGTAACAGGAAAACGGAGGAGAGCATTCATGCTTCGAATCCGGAATTGTTTGGTTCAGGTACTATTTTGTTTTCTGTCTTGTTTCTCTTTATTTTCCTTACCCACTATTTTCGAGGACGAAAAGATTTGAGTGGGGGAGAGCGTAACAACCCTAGATTTTTGAATATATTTTAAATTTGACTTTATTTCATTTTGAAATTATTTTAAATTTGGTTTATTTGTGAAATTTCATTTCTAAGTTTTTTTAATGTGATAATAGAATTTTTCCAAAATTTATTGCATATATTTCCTATTTTTAAAGGCTAGTTTCTATTATTATGCTATTTTCTCCATTTAAATTATATTTAATTAAAATTTATTTATTTATTTTTTTAATGCATTTTTATTTTATGTTCTTATCTTTATTTATAAATATTTTCCAATTCCTTAAATTTTCCCAAAGTTTATTCTATTTATTTTCAAATTTTCTAGACTAGTTTTCATTTTCTATGCTATTTTCTTATTTTAATCATATATAATTAATATTTATTTATTTATATTTTGTTTATTTGTTATATTTTCGTATTTTAACTGAATTTTTAAGTATTTTCAGTTATTTAAATTTATAAAAAGAAATATGAGAAATACGAAAGGTTTTGTGACTTTTTGTTTCTTAAAGGCTTTTTGTATTCACACCTTTTCACATTTCAACATTTCTTTTCATTCAATTGGCCATATCACTTCATTCCTTCAGCCGACCTACCTCTTTTCACTTTCACGTAAAACATTTCTCATCTCATTTCTGAGAAAAATTCGGCCATTGCTTTGGAAAAAAATTGGTAAAACTTTATTCCTTTTCCATTTTTTTATGCTTGTTTATTTGATTTTTGCTCTTGTTCTTCCTTTTTTAGGTTCGGCCTTGCTCCTCCACCAGACTTGCCGCCTCCATCACCACTGGAACCCATCACCACCACCTCCTCCTCACTGGACATCCCTAGCCGAGCCACCATAGTTTGATAATCCACCACAAAATACACAAAAATTCCAACTACATACCTTAGCCGAGCACATCTCCACTTCCACCACCTTCAACACCACTTAGCCGCCACCTACTACACCTCCACCACCTCCAGCCTCACCTGACCCCTATGCCTTTTCAACCCCTTGACCCCACCAGAGATGGTTGTTCCCCCTGTGCCTTGGCCGAGCCTTGATTGGCATGAAATCCATGTTGTAGTGGCCTTGCTTTGTTTTGATTGTTGTTTCATGCTCACGACACCTTTACTCCATCACCATACATGTTTGGCCGACCCATATCAACCCAAACTAGATCCAAACCTGCCTTAGCCATGTATTCCACCTTATGGCCGAGCTTAAAGAATGCGCGAAGCAAGTGCAAAGCATTTCAGCTTTGTTTTACACAGTTAATTCTATCATAGTTTAATCGTATTTTTGGTTTGAAAGCTTATAATTGTTATATTGTTTTGTTTGATTTGTATTCAAGGGAATCAATCTTTGGCTCTCCCGCTCGTATCTTTGTCGTGCTTTAGTGCCTATGAAGATCGTCGTTTGTGTGTTTCAGTTGTCATCTCCAGCTTAAACCGGTGAGTTATTCTCACCAGACAATTTGTACTTATATAACTAGTAAATCGACCACTTGTGAATCTGTATAATGCATTACCATATTATATCTGCTATGTTATGATCATATGATGTTCACCCATTCTTATACACCTTTAATATCATATGTTACTGTTATATTATGCTGTTCTGTTATTTTTATCAGTTTATCACACTGCAAGTTCCCTTTAGATTAGAATCACTATGGGTTGAAACGATACATACCCGAACGGACTTTAGAATAGGGCAAAATCATTGGGCTGAAATGATAGGCTTGAGCAATTTTCAATTATTTCATTTACTTGGGACTGCTGGTTTGAAATGATAAAACCTGGGTTTTCTTTGTAAATTACGGGTTGAAATGATATATTACCCGTAACACTTTACCTAGTATAGAAAATTTTATACAGACCCATAGTTAAAATATGTTTTCTAAAATTTTAAAAAATATTTTAGAAATGTAAATAATATAATATTTTGATTTAAACTTAATTAAAATGATTTTTGTGAAGTATTATTAATTTTCTGAAAATTTATACGTGAAATAAATTATGGAAAAATTAGAAAATTTGAAATATAAGTTATTTTGGAAATTTTAATTTGGTGATAATTGGAATTTAAATTAAATATGAAAATATGATAAATTTATGATATTTTGAATTTAAATGAATTTAAAATGATTTTATAATATATTAATGATTTTTGAATAAATTTAAAATGTGAAATGAATGAATATTTAAGTTGAAATTTTGAAATATAACTAAAATTGAAAATTTGTGAATTTGGCTTAAAAGTGAATTTTAAGTTATGTAAATAAAAATGAAATTCAGTTATATTTGAAAATTTAAAATTAAGTGTTAAGTTAAAATATAATTTAATGAATTTAAAGTTGAATGTTGGAATTTAATAAGTGAATTATTATTAAATCTTGATTTCTGAATGGAAATTTAACTTTATAAAATCATGTATATAAGGGTATTTGAATGATGATTATAAAAGTGAAAATATGTGATTTGATAAGTTAAAAATGATTTAAATAAAAATATAATTGTTTGTGAAATTATACTGAATATTTGAAGTTAATTAACTGCATTTCTGAAATGCTATTAATTCTAATGTAAATGATAATACAACATTTGTCAATGATGTAGTTGATAATAATGAACCAAATGGCTAAATTTAATTAAAGGCTATTATAACATTTTTGTAAGTGCTATAATTGTTGAATTTAACTAAGTTTTCTTTAAAACTAATGTAAACCTATCACAGCATTTTAAAATGCTGTCTTTTGTTAAATTGAACCGTTTTGAATGTAACTTTCCGTAGCGTTTTCTAAATGCCGCGAAAAGTGAATTTTAACTATTTTGATAAACTTAGGTGAATAAATGAATTTTGAAAATATTAAATTATGGGAATTTAATAATTTATAAATGTAATAACTTCATTTTAATGATTTAAATGAAGTAATTCGATTTGAAATATAAACTATTTTTGAAATGTAATTTGAAATGGTATTTTAAATTGAATAAAATGAATATGGTTTTGAAATGAAATGATAAGTTTGATATTTTGAAATGGATTTGAAAGGATATTGAATTGTTAAATGATATTTGATTTTTGAATAAATACCATTTTCAAGTTATAACTACGGGTTATAATAACGATTGGTTGTTAAAGAGACCGGGATCAGATATGGACATACTCTCTGTCGATACCGAAAACCACTTTAACAACTGTGTACGCGGTGGAGATTTCAGAATGAAGCAGGATAGTGATGACGTTCTTGAGGTACAATACGTGGACCTAACTCCGGTGAGTTAGCTTAAGGTGGCTAAAACAGGAGCGATCTCGGGCCAAAGGAGGTAGCACCTCTGGCTGGACACACTTCTTCGATACCATTCTATTACTGTTGTGATTGATTGGGTGCACTCTTGATTTTGGAGTGTTGTTCGGGGTGGGCGTATGTGGCTGCTGTGTTACCACCAGCCTGTGTGCGTAATTGGTATATCTACCCTGGCATTGCCTTGTGTGCAGTGTCACCTACCATACCGAGCCTTTACTACGAGTTTATTTTTCTCACATATCCCGTGTGGTATCCTCTGATAGTTTCCCGATTTGGAGATGTCATGATATTGGATGGACTACTGGGACTATTATGTGTGAAGGGTAATATGGGTAGCCCGGAACGCTATTTAAAAGTATGTTTATTTTACTGTAGACATTATTATAATAGCGCAATATTACTATACAGTAAATAGTTTGACGGATCCTTAGAGGATGGGCGGTCCCAGGCATCCTTTAAGTTTATTGTATCTTTATTACAGTTCACTTGAGTTGGTTTACATTATAGAAGTATATATTGTCCTGACTCGAGTGTTTTGTGTTTTCTTTACACTCGGGTCAGCCTGGGTATTCATAGCTTTGGATTCTCTTTCTGGAGCTGGTCTTTGCTGGAGTTTCTGCTTATCTACATTTATATTTATTTCTGTTTCAGCTGTTCTAGTTTATCTCATGTATTAGTAAACTTTTATGTATTTAGGATTTCTACTATGTTGTTTTCAGACTGTATTATGTATTTAATTTGAGACTTTGTTATAGTAGCTTCATAAACTACTATGTTATTTTTATATTCCGCTGCGAGTTATTCTGATTGTTCTGCGTCTGTGATTCTATGTATTTGATTTCATTTGCACCAAATTTATTTACAATCTGTTATTTTGCATCATTCAAGTCCGACATGTATGGATTATTGTCGATTTGAATGATACGAAATGGTAGGTTATGACAGTTGGTATCAGAGCTTTGGTTTTATTTGGAAAACCATTGCCTCTGCGGAGCAAATCTCATTAGAGATAGGGTATTTCTACCCTAGAATGAGCGAAATCAATCTCAGAATCATATCTTTGTGAGAGACGTATTTTCAAATTATAAAATGATTTTCAAAATGTTTTCAAAGGATTTTTCAAAGATTAATTTGATATTTTTTTCTTCTTGTTTTTAAAGGATTTTCAAATGTTTTTAACTTCCTTTCTTTCGTATCTACCTTGTTTCTTTCTTTAGGATATTCAACCAAGTGAATTCTTTTGTCTTATCTTAATTTATCTTTGGCTTTCTTTATCTTGTCCTAAATTAGTTCTTGATATTTTCTAGGATGAATCAAGGAAATGCCAGAGGCAGGGGTCATGGTATTGCCCCAGCTCCTCCACCTGTTGCTCCAGTCAGGTTCACTGTTCTTTGTAAGGAATTCTCTCATCTTGGTGGTACCCCATTCACTAGTTTAGAGAGCATCATTGAGGCTCAATAGCGGTTGTGGAGTCTTGAGAGGATATTTACTGGTTTTGATATTACTGATGTCCATAAGCGTCAGTTAGCGGCTTGAAAGTTAGGTGATTCTGCTTTAGATTGGTGGGAGTCCGTTACGGCTAACACCGTCAAAGCTGATATTACTTGAGAGCAGTTTAGGTATCCTTTTTGTTACCTTGAATTTTGTTCCTATTTTTCCTTTTCTTTGAATCTATGTTAAGCTTGTTCTGTATCTCTTTTACAGGGAGGCTTTTGCGGCAAATGGATGCCAGAAGCCGGGAAATCTCATCTTTATCGAGAATTTATGGATCTTAAGTAGGGTAGCATGTCTTTTGCTGAGTATGAAAGGAAGTTCAACGAACTTTCCAAGTTCGGTCCTAGCCTTATTGATACTCCTCTCAAGAAGAATGATAAATTTATTGCTGGTGCTCGTCCAGAGTATTATAGTCGCCTCATTTCTCATGTTCATGGTTCTTTCACCTAGCTTATGGATATGGCTATTCGCTATGAGAATCCCACATCCAAAGGTCCTGCTGTTTCTGATGCTCAGTCTTCCTCTACTAATTCCAAGAAGCGTAAGCCTAATTTCCAGTAGTAGAAGAAGAATTGGAAGAAGCGTTCTGATTTGGGATCTTCATCATCTTCTCCTACTCATAGGCAACCAGTTGATCTCTCCTCCATCACTTGCTTTAGGTGTGATTAGAAGGTGCACTATGCCAATAGCCGTCCTACTCTATCTGGTGCCGCTATTCCTCCACCTGCTCAGTTGGATAGGCGTGATCTTTGCCATATCTGTCTCAAGCCTGGTCATTTTAAGAAAGACTGTCCTACCCAGTAGAGGGGTACTCCTTCTGGTATATTTGCTGTCACTTCTGCATCATCTCCAGTTCCTCCACCTTCTCCTGCTCATAGTGATGATCAAGGTACTCTCCAGGGTTCATTTACTTTATTCCATCATCCTGTTCATGTGTTGTTTGATACTGGTGCTTCACACAGTTTTATTTCTGTTGATTTGTGTGATAAGTTTGAGCATCTCCTATCTCTTGAGTATGCTTCTATTCCATTATGTGTTTCAAATCCTATTGGGGGTCCTGCTAACCTTAATCAGATTTGTCAAGAAGTGAAACTTCTCCATTCTGATCATCGCTTCAGTGGTGATTTTTTTGTTTTGGGCTTCGATGCTTTTGATTTACTGCTTGGTCAGGATTGGTTAGTGCATCATGATGCACATATCTCTTGTAAAGCCCAAACTGTTCATCTTGTTGATGATCAAGGGAATTTCTTGATTATTCAGTGTCGCTTGCCTCAGGATTTTGCTGGCAACTTTATTTATTCTCTGGATTCTTCTCCTAGTGATCTTGATTCAACTCCTGTGGTTAGATTATATCCCGATGTATTTGGTGAAGTCACTTCTTTACCTTCGAAGCGGGAAATTGATTTTCGGATTGATCTTATTCCTGGTGCTTGACCTGCTGTTCTTCCTCCTAGAAGAATGGCACCCTGCGAGAAGGTTGAGTTGGGAAAGAAAATTGAGGGCTTGTCTTCCAAAGGTCTGATTATGCCTAGTTTTTCTAAATGGGGAGCCGCAGTGGTTTTTTTCACTAAATCTGGTGGTTCTCTTCGGATGTGTGTTGATTATAGGGAGCTGAACAAGCTCACTATGAAAAACAGATATCCAATGCCTCGTATCAATGATATGTTTGATCAACTTTATGGTGCCACTGTTTTCTCTCAGCTTGATCTTGCCACTGGTTTTCATCAGCTCAGGATTGCCGAGGATAGCATTCCCAGGACTGCTTTCCGCACTGAGAATGGTTTTTGTGAATGGTTATCATGTCTTTCGGTTTGACTAATGCTCCTTCGTTCTTTGTTGATTTGATGAATCGTGTTTTTCGTGATGTGCTTAATAGGTTTGTGCTAGTCTTTGTTGATGATATCCTTGTCTTCTCTAAGACTAAGGATGAGCATAAGTCACATTTGAAATATGTTCTTGAGACTCTCAGAAATCATCAGTCGAAGGCTAAATTTTCTAAATGCCATTTCTAGAAGGATGAAGTCCGATATCTTGGACATATTGTTTCTAGTAATGGAGTTTCAGTTGATCCAGCCAAGATCGGTGCGATCAATGTAAGTCTTTCTTTCTTTCTCTTCTTCTTTATCATTTTACAATTCTATCTGTCTGTTGTCCTTATTTCTCCCTTTTATGTTTCAGGATTGGGAAACTCCAAAGACTCCATCTGATGTTCGTAGTTTTTGATCCTTGCCGGTTATTACCGAAGATTTATTGAGAATTTTGCTCGGATTGCTGCACCTCTCACAGCTTTGACTTGGAAGAATGCCAAGTTTGTCTGGAGTGATCAGTGTAAGGCTACATTCAATGAATTGAAGAGCAAGCTAACTTCTGCACCAGTTCTTACTGTTTCGAACGGATGTGAGGGATTTACAGTATATACTGATGCTAGTCGTGAGGGTTTGGGTGATGTTCTCATGCAGGATGGTAGGGTCATTGCCTATGCCAGCCGTCAGTTGAAAACCCACGAGGCAAATTATGCTGCTCATAATTTAGAGTAGCTTGCTGTTGTCTTTGCTTTGAAACTTTGGAGGCATCATCTTCTTGGAACCAAGTTTGAGCATTTCACCGTTCATCAGTCTCTGAGATATATCTTCTCCCAGAAGGATTTGAATCAGAGACAAGTTCGTTGGCTTGAGTTTCTGGCTTCTTATGACCTCGATATTAGCTATACTCCCAGTAAAGCTAATGTTGTGGCCGATGCTTTGAGTTGGAAGAAGGCTTTGCTGTGTCAGCTTGTTGTTTCTTCTTCTCGTCTTCTGGATCGTATCATGGCTAAGCAGGATGAGATGCTCAGATTGATGAAGGAGAGTGTTCGTAGCAGGGTTGGTGGTAGTAGTGGTAGTAGTAGTGGAGCTCAGATTGATGATAGAGGGATTTTGAGGATTAATGGGAGGATTTGTGTCCTGAATGTTGATGGTTTGAGGCAGGAGTTGCTTCAGAAGAATCACCGATCTAGGCTTTCTACTTATCTTGGGGTGTCGAAGATGTATCAGGATATGAAGAAGCTTTATTGGTGGAAGGGGATGAAGCGGGATATCTCTATCTTTGTTAGTCGGTGTGCGACTTGTCAGCAAGTCAAAGCGGATCACCAGAAGACCCCTGGTTTGTTGCAGCCCCTTGAGATTCCCAATTGGAAGTGGGAATAGGTTTCCATGGATTTCATCGATGGTTTACCGAGGACTCGAAAGGGTAATGAGAGTATCTGGGTTATTGTTGATAGACTGACCAAGTCCGCTCATTTTATTCCAGTCAAGTCTACTCGTTCTACTTCTAGCCTATTTGAGATCTACATGAGAGAGATTGTTCGTCTCCATGTTGTTCCTCTCAGTATTGTTTGTGTTCGTGACCTTATCTTTACCAGTCAGTTTTGGAAGTCTTTTCTGGAATCGCTGGGTACTCATCTGAATCTGAGCACTGCTTACCATCCACAGACCGACGGTCAAATGGAAAGAGTGAATCATATTCTCGAGGATCTTCTTCATGCTTGTGTGCTTGATTATGGAGGATCTTAGGAAGATTATCTCCATCTTGCCGAATTTACCTACAATAATAGCTATCAGCTATTTTTCAGTCTATTCTTAATCTTTTATCTATCTCATTCCATATTTGCATTCAGGCCAGTCTCAAAATGTCTCCATTTTCTGCTCTATACGGACGACCTTGTAGATCCCTATCTTGCTGGATTGAATCCGGTAATCGTTTGGTTCTTGGTCCTGATGTGATTTTGGAAGCTTCCGAGAGAGTTGAGGAGATTAAGAAGAGGTTGAGAGCCGCTTAGGATAGGCATAAGAAGTATGCTGATAGGCGTAGGTGGAATTTGGAATTTGCTATTGGTGATCAGGTGTTCCTTAAGGTTTCTCCCTTGAGGAATGTCGTTCGTTTGGTCGTAGAGGGAGGCTTTCTCCTAGGTTCATCGGTCCTTTTCGCATTATCGAAAGAGTTGGTTCTTTGGCTTATCGTCTGGATTTTCCCAAGAAGCTTTCTGAAGTTCATGATGTATTCCATATCTCACATCTTCGCCGTCATCTTCATGATCCATCTCTTATTGTCCAGCCTTCTGTTCTTGATAGTTTGGATATTGAGCCTAATCTGACTGTTGAGAGGAAGCCACTTCATATTGTCGATAGAGGTACGAAGCCGCTCAGAAGGAAATTTGTGAATCTGTTCAAAGTACAGTGGAGTACTGACGATCGAGATTGTAACAGGAAAACGGAGGAGAGCATTCATGCTTCGAATCCGGAATTGTTTGGTTCAGGTACTAATTTGTTTTCTGTCTTGTTTCTCTTTATTTTCCTTACCCACTCTTTTCGAGGACGAAAAGATTTGAGTGGGGGAGAGCGTAACAACCCTAGATTTTTGAATATATTTTAAATTTGACTTTATTTCATTTTGAAATTATTTTAAATTTGGTTTATTTGTGAAATTTCATTTCTAAATTTTTTTAATGTGATAATAGAATTTTTCCAAAATTTATTGCATTTATTTCCTATTTTTAAAGGCTAGTTTCTATTATTATGCTATTTTCTCCACTTATATTATACTTAATTAAAATTTATTTATTTATTTTTTTAATGCATTTTTATTTTATGTTCTTATCTTTATTTATAAATATTTTCCAATTCCATAAATTTTCCCAAAGTTTATTCTATTTATTTTCAAATTTTCTAGACTAGTTTTCATTTTCTATGCTATTTTCTTATTTTAATCATATATAATTAATATTTATTTATTTATATTTTGTTTATTTGTTATATTTTCGTATTTTAACTGAATTTATAAGTATTTTCAGTTATTTAAATTTATAAAAAGAAATATGAGAAATGCGAAAGGTTTTGTGACTTTTTGTTTCTTAAAGGCTTTTTGTATTCTGACTTATTCTTATTTGACTTGTTCTTATTTTTTATTCTGATTTGTGAAAAAATGTTGACCAATTATCATTTCATTCTTGAACTAGTTCATATAGTTTTTTATTTGGACTACAAATGGTGTTTTATTAATTACTCATGATACACATGGATATAATTGTTCATCTTACTGCTTCTAAATCTGACACGATATTCACTGTTTGTTTACTTGCATGGTCTCAATTCAAATTCAAAAGAATCTCATTTAAAAACTGTAAAAATGATTTCGAAATATGTGTTGCACACATCACAGTCTGGTCTATGACATCCATCTAATAATAATCTTGAGTCAAAGGGAAATTCGGATGCATATTTCACTGGTAATCTAGTTGATAGAAAAATTACTAGTGTAACGTGATTTATGTTGAGATATTTAGTATCTGCATATTTTTTATTTTAATTGATTTTCAAATAGCAGACATTTTTTCTTATAAAACCACTTCTAGAAAATCATTTTTGTTGACCTTGTTTCAGATTAGTCAATTAGAAAATTTGATTTTATAATTATTTTTGAATTTGATCTTAAATGACTACATTAACTAATTTGACTCCCTACTCATTATCAAAAAGATAAGTAGTGATTGAAAATGTGATGAGTGTTGATATTAATCATATATTATAACTTGAGACAGTATATTTAGTAAATTTCTTTAGAAATTTAAACAAGAATTATAATAACATTTGATTGGTAAAAATTCCATTGCCATCTCTATTGCTATCATTTTTCTAACGACCATCACTCATCAAAATCTAATATAGTATGTCAATATGCGATATTTTAAACGAGAAAATATTCATTTTTTAATTTATTCTATTTTAGCAATAGAAACATCCAAAGTATTCACTCTCATTTAAAAGTCCATACGAATATGCATGGGTGAATTACTTGGGATTTTTGATTATGTGCTTCCATGCTTATTTAAAAGTCCTTATGATTATGCATGTATGGAACACATATCAAAATTGATTGATTAAATAGACAAGTTGATTCTAATCCCATTTAAAAGTCCTCATAGTTATGCGTGGTTAGAAGATACTTGAATTTATTTTTTTAAAATTGGGAGAACTACTAATCTCATTTAAAAGTCCTAACGGTTATGGATGGGTAATAGATATTCAAATTTCTGATATAAATATACCACAAATAGACACATCTATATGGTTTTGTATACCGACATCATCCCTGTCATTCTAAAGTGGAATATGCGTCACACATAGTATTTATGATTTTTGTTTGATTTTTAATTGAAATTTAATATTTATACCCGATTGAGTATTAATGTTATATTAATGTCTATCACTTTATCTTTATTTTTTTAACACTATTACTCTTTTGCTGATAACAAAAGGAGGAGAGAAAAGTTAAGATTTTTATAAATAAAGGTCAAATATTTTATTTAGTATTTTCTATTTGCATCTAGGATCATTTGCATATTTTTTTTACTTATTCTCATGCATATATGAATGGGGAGCTTTGTGTAGAGAGGGAGCATTCAAATAGGGGGAGCAAATTGAATGATCAGATACATTTAAAAAATTCAAAATCTTAAATATATACTTGTTATCATCAAAAGGGGAGATTGTTGAATATGCATGTATATGAATTTTTTTGATGATAATAAATATATATATATATATATATATATATTCATTTAAATGTATTTGTTAATGTACTATTTTTTTTACATAATAAATAAATATTTGCTGAATAAAATAAATAACATAAAATTTAAATTCAAACAAATATTTTATTTAAACAAATATTTATTATAATTTTGAATAGTGCAAATTTGAGCTCTCATTATACACACACACACATACACAAATTTCAATTACATTACAATTTCAATCACAGCACATTTTTTTACTATACATACATTTGCACCTCACTACATTTTACTCATTCACTCGTATTCGATCATTAACTCTATTCCAGATCGAATGCAGCATTTGAGAAATCTGCAAATAAACACTAACGCAGTAAAATTGAAAAGTAAATATTTTGCAATGAAAAATGAAGTGTAAATTTTGAAAATATTATTTGCTTTAGTTATTTGGGTTGTTGGTCATCATTTATTTTGAATTCATCATACACGAACAACTTATGACATGCACAGTTTATCACTGTACATGCCACAAGGCCGTGCACACCGATATACACTTGATAAAATTACAAGGACATGTGAGCACAAGGTCAAACCCAATCAAAAGCCAGGTTTAACTCAAGTGCAATACAAATAAAGTCAGGACACGAGCACAAGATCAAACCTGAGCTATAAGATTGATTCAACATAGTGAGTACACATGAATACAACTCCATACACACAAGAAATATACATTTTTCCATGAACCGGTCAGAGCAACCAGGCTACAAAAAAACCAAGGCCAAGACCAGATTCAAAGATGCAACTCAACTCAACCCAAACATGTAATCATGTACAACATTATTTGAAAAAGACTGTATGCAAATTGCCTCGAAGCAAGTAGCACATTAGATACAAGTGAACAAGAGAACAATGTCGCATGATCAGAAGTACAAAAGTGCAGATCACCAGACCTGGCAACAATGAAACATAGGGCAGTAGTTCTACACAACTCCAAGCAGACCATACATGAACCAAATAGCAAATGGTCAAGTTCATAACAAAGGAGCATCACAAGCACACGAAATCAAAGTGCAGAATCTACTTTCAACATGTACAAAGCTCAAAGACAGTTTCACAAGAACAAGAAAACTACTTGACTACACAGAGAAATGAAAAAAATCATGTAACATGAACTGGCTCGACCAGACACAAGTTTAATGCACCGTGAAGACCAACAAACACAATGAAGCAATGCAGACAAATGTACAAAGGCATAGCTAAGTACATCTGAAAATGCGTGACTCGAGAACAATACCATGTAAATATGCAACATCAACTAGACTAAAATGGCACCATGACAACCAGAGAAGTTCAACCGACGGCAAATGGAACAAGACCACCGAACCAGGCTTGGTAACTAGATATAGCAATTGTAGTCATAAGAGAAACAAATTCAAACCCATAGTGAATGAAGTTCCAAGTGTTAACAAGAATTGAACAAGTAAATATTATCACAAAACTCAAGCAGAACCTTAAAAGAATCGAACTTCTGTCTGACAACAAAATCAAAGCTGTTGTGACCTAGGTGGTAGCAAGTTCGAACAAATAAAAAATTAAGAAACCGATGTCAATAGTAGTTTCAAACCAAAGCCAGAGCCGTGGTAGCCAAGGAAACAAACAAGTCAGAATCAAGTCGATAATCAAGCAACAATAATATGGAATTGAACAAGTCAATACAAATCACAACATTCAATCATAATCATGTGGCCAAGAAAAATCAATGGATGAATTCAAGTAAAAATATTCGAACGAAATTGTGGGAATTAAAATCCTATATAACCCAATCATCATCGGCCTAAAATAGCATCGAGTTCAAGAATATTAACCAATAAAGCAAAAAGTATAAATCACATACCATAAAAATCGAACTCGATCGAGAAGCAGCCGAAGCAAAGCAACGAAGAAACGATCGATCAATAAAGCTACACGAAAATATCTATTATAAATTTGAAGTCGATGCTTCTTCAAATTCATGAAGCCCTAATTTTTTAGGAACGAACAAGCAACGAAGAAGCAGCCATTTTCAAAGAAGTCAGGCCGAAGAAATAAAGAAAACACGGGGACAATTTTTTGTCACTATATTTTGGTCTGGGCCGGTTTATATTTGTGATTGGGCTTTAGATTATAAATTAGGGTTTTTTGTTTTTTAATTGTTTTTAATTTGTATTTTTCTTTTAAATGTTGTAAATTCTAGTCGTGTGACTAGGGGACGAACTACGATGGTGTAGTTCTTGAATTGGTAACTCAGTGGCTGATTTGTGGTAGGATTTTGAGCATAGAGTTAGATTAGTCGATAGCGGGTGTCGCGAGTTTACGTGTGTAAGCGTCTGACTACTTAATTTCTAGTAGAAACCTTGGGGGCATCACGGTAGCAGGGTATTGCCCAAGCTAGGTAAATCTGTGTATTCTCTTTTCTGCGTTTTATATTCTGGCATTATATGTGCTGCTATTATTTTATGTGATCAGTGCTGCAATTATTTTATATAAACTTCCACAATAATTTTATAATTAATAGTATCACCTTAATCCCCCCCTCTAGGGTGAAATTGAGCCTACAATGCAAACATGGTTATATGTATGTGTATAATTTTGATTAAAACTCTGTTATGTATATACATTTAGAGATGTAAATTTGTTGTTGAATTCATAATTGTATTTTTCTTCTTAACATTAATTTTGACAAATTTTGAAACAAGTTTTATTAGTTAACTTTAATCTATACAAACAATTTCATATATAACTGTATAATCATACCATTTTGCTAATCAATAGAATTTATTCATATGTTTTAAATTAATTTCACATACATATTTTATTAGATACTAATAACATGATTTATAAAAAGGGAAAGTTTTGCTAATTTACTTTGTGCAAGTAAAGTTTTATTAAGGTGTTGTGTAACCATATATCTGATTATACGTAAAGGGAAGTTTTATTAATTTGTTTATTTTAAGTAAAGTTTTGTTCATATATTTTGTAACCATATATGTGACTGTATATATGAACATAAATGTATGTATGTATATATATATACTTGTGTTTTTTTATCTCTATATTCATATACATATACTTATTTTGTAATTTAAAGTGCATTTAAGTGTATTTAATGTGCATTCAGAGTGTCTTTATGTGTATTTTAAAACTTTCATTTATGGTTATAAATATGTAGAGTATAAATAATTATTTGTTGTCAATTATTACTTATTCAAGGATTGCTTTATTTGGTGTTGGTATCTTAAAATTAAAACTAAAATTTAATTTACAAGTATTGTATTGATGGTTATAAATTCTGACATTTTATCCCACAATTGTATGGGTATGCATATGTGTGTGTGTATATGTAAAAATTCATATCATTTATAAACACCACAATGTTGTACATTCATAATTCACACTGGAATATATTTGGACAAACTTACATTATATGCCATGTATTAGTTTCTAATTAATGGCATTTAATGTATCGATCAATTTAATTAAAGGGAGATAAATGAAAGGTTTCTCTCTTGATATAAATAATGTTCCCCCTCATTAATTGAATAAGTTAAGAGAAGGAGATGAAAAGTTTTCCTCTTTAGATAAGTTTATGCCCCGTCATTAATTGAATAAGTTAAGAGAGAAAAAATGAAATGTTTTTTGAACTAAATAAATTTAATATGTAACCTTCACACAAAAATATTTATATAAGAGTATATCCGATAACTCTAATTTATATTCATATTAAATTCAAATGAAACTTTATTTATGAAATAAAATTAAATATTAATTTTATTTAAAAGAAATTTAAAAAGTTCTAAGTATATTTAGATTTCATAGGCTTATTAAAAATCCAAAATGTTAAATTTTTTGAAACTCACCTATTTCTTCTGCTACGTGCTAGTCCAGTTCCAACACTATGAAGAAACTCCAGCATATACTCTGGCACATACTCTTCTAGCCACACATTAGTGCTCTGACCTGCTCCTCTGGTTTCATTCTATACTTCATTCCTATAGGGAAGTTCTAGCACATATTCCTCTGGTCGTTAACCATTCGCATTCCGACTTACATTTCTAGCTGTAGCATTATCCATTCTCGGCATCCCAGCAACCACTCCGACATTACCCTTAGTATAGTTCTTTTGGTACCGAATTGATTTAGGTCAGTACCGAGTTATTCTATTCGTAAAGGCATTGATCCAGCTTGCTCCAATCTAAATCCAAATGCTTCTGCATTAGTTCGCAGACCCTAGTTCTGAATCCAACAAATGTAACTATTCATTGATGTCCCGTCCTTTAAAGAAATCCTTAAGCATTTCATGTTGTCTGGTCATCAATCCATCTTGCATCTCCTTTGTCTCCTGTTTAGTCATGTAGATGGATTGATGAGAATTTATAGACACCTCATGGTTGCCCCTATGCTCTGATTGGCTTCCCCTAACCTTAGATCTGATGCTAAGTCTCCCCGGCTTCTCCAAATATCAGATTCAAGCTTCAAGCCTTCACGTCAAGTTCTTTCTCAGTGAAAGCACCAAGGAACAACCAGGGATCTGGTACGAGGCTCGAAATACCATGATCGAGATGGTCGGGAGTCGGGTTTGATTCCCTTGCTTTGCTTTTTCTTTCTTTGAATAATTAAAATAATAATCACCGCAGACTGCTTACATGTGTACGAGGCCTAGGTTGGTCTCTATGCACGCTCTAAGTAAGATGTTTGGGATGACTATTTAGGATAATAATAACTTCGAAGTGCTTACACATGTATTGAATTAAGATTAGTCCCTAGACATGCTCTGAGTTGGATGTATGGGACAAACAATTAGGATCACTATTTGTTTGCTTTGATTTTAATACTTGACTCTCGAAAAATCCAATAGAATGTGATGGCTGATATTGATCGCCTTAAGTCCAGTTTGAAGAGATGAGATCGGTGTGCAGGGTACAAGTCCCCTCGTTAGAGTACGAGCGGATGGCCCTGTACGAAACAATTGCTTTGAGTTCCATCAGGAGAGATGGGACTGGGTCTAGGGTGCAAGTTCCCTTGTTGGAGAGTGGGTGGATGAACTTGTACGATATTAATCGCTTCAAATTTTGTCCGGAGAGACTAAATCGGAGTGTAGGGCACAAGTTCCCTTGCTGGAGGTCGAGTGGATGAACTTATACGATATTGATCACTTTAATTCCCATTTGGAGAGATGAGACAAGAGTGCAGGGTGCTAGCTCCCTTGCTGGAGAGCAAGTGAATGAGCTAGGACGAAAATAAGTCCCCTCGTTGGAGAGTGAGCGGATGGACTAGCTTGGTCATTGGGTCCCCTCATCGGAGAGCGAGTAGACTGAGCTCAGCAAGGATCCGAATAGATCAAACCCTAGATTAGTCAATCAAGAATCCAGAGAGATCAACCCTTAGGTTGGAAGATCAATGGTCCAGCGAGACCAAGCCGTGGAGTGGATACAGACTTGATAAAAGGGTTTGAACGCCTTAGGATCGGAGAAAGAAAGATAAATCCCAGCGAATATAGGATGGCTCGGATGTGAAATGACACCTTCGGATAAAGATGTCTTGATCATGATTCATGGCAGACATTTATGCACATAATGGATTCCTTGGCTAAAATAGCTCTGGAACGAACATTGACTTGCTAGAGAATCTAAAGAAACTGGACGATTCACTACGATTGAAACAACCGAAGGGCCCAACTATCAAAGACTGATATTTGAAACTTGTTCTCAAAGAAAAGCATGTTAGTCCTTAAGATGATGGTTTTGATGACAACAACCTTAGAATGAGAATATAAAATATAAATACTAGCATTATAGTTTACATATATATGTATATGCAGGATTTAACCATGCAGGTACCAAGAATGAAGACTGTACAGTATAGAGATTCAAGATATCAAAATTGAAGACTCATGAGTATCAAGATTATCAAGAGTTCAAGATTTCAATAATAAGTAATTTAATTAGGAATTTTGTTAAAACTCCTAGAAAAGCACCGGCATCTTAAAATCCAATTTATCCGTGGAATGGAATCCACTTCGAGCCTGTTGAAGGAATGGAACCCTAAGTAGGATGGAACCTACGAAAAATCTAGTGGAACATTGTTTTGTATCCACTAACCTTTTATTCAAATGATTTCACAAAATTATATCTTGTTTTCAAAATGATTTCAAAACCTTCCTTTTAAAAGAATCAAAAACATCTATCCTGGTTTTAAAAAAATTTAGCCTCAAAATAATCTATATTTTCAAAATCAAATTATCCTTAGTTTTAAACTATCTTTTAATAATAATATATTAAACTTTTAATATTTATACTTAGATTTAAATATAAAATTATAGTAAAATTTTATATATACCAAAATATTATTCTCTATATTTACTTATGTATTTTAACTATAATTAAGTATATTTATAAAGTTTAAAAGAAAAGAAAATTACCAAAAATACCTCAGGCATGTCGACATCCTCAAGTACCCCATGTCGACATGGTAGCAGTTTATTTCAAAATTTTGAATTTCAAAGGAAGCGTCTATTCGTCATATCCTTTCACGAATGGACATGGCTGTTGTTCTACTATAAATAAGGGCAGTTTCAAAAGAATTTTCATTCCTATTTTCTCTGATTTCACTCCTCTTCTTCTTCTATATTTATTTATATACATTTTTACCATTACTCTACCGAAATCAACATTGATCTAACTAGATCATCTCTGGTTTGATTTTCTATCACTATCTCAACAAGATCTCGGTGCTATTCGGAGTTATAGGCTTCTTTATAATAAACTAAGCGAGAAAAGGGATGATTGTAGCCTATGAAATCAATCAAGTGAGAAAAGGTGGATTGTAGCCTTGGAAATCAATTGGGTGAACTTGTTGCCCGTGAAATCAAGTACCTCTACCCAGAGGATTGTGAATCTGGAGTGGTGTACCTCGTGGCCTTGAAATCGAGGGTGTAATTGTATAATTGCTTTTGAAAGGAAATTCGTACTTGTGTGCGGGACTGGATGTAGGGTAACTCCGAACTAGTATAAAATTCGGTATGTACTTTCCTTTATTGCTTTTACTTTATTTCTGCATCTGTGTTTGATTCTATGATCATATCTGTGTCTGCATATTGTATACATTTGCGTTCAAATTAACATAAACTCAAAAAGATTTAATAATCTCTTTAAACACTATTCACCCCCTCTAGTGTTAATCCTAGCCTTAAGATCTGAATTTTGCATTTCTCACATTTGTATCGGAGCAAAGTTTTCAAAGTTTCATAATATGATTTTTGAAAAAGTTTTTAAAATGGCTATGTTTGAAAAACCTGTTAATGCTTGTTTAGAAATATTCAGATCATCATTGTCTCTTGAGTCTGCATATAATCAATATTCAAATTCAAGTTGTCTACCAAAATTGTATGATGTGCAGGAAATATGCTTATGGGTGTTGAGGAATCAATCCACAACGGTCAAATTGTGCAGATCAAAAAGAATAAATGGATACTCGATAGTGGATGCTCTAGACACATGACTGGCAATCCAGATATGCTGAATGATATAATATACAAAGATGGAAGGCTAGTCAACTTTGGAGACAATTCAAAATGATATGTGATTGGCATCGGCAAAGTCGGTAACTCTGAAACTCCTATTATTACTAATGTTTTGCTAGTTAAGAATCTGAACATAATCTGCTAAGTATTAGTCAATTTTGCGATAAAGGATATAAAATTAAATTCGAAAAAGATACGTGTCACATTGAAGATAATAATTCGACCATAATATTTGAGGGAATTAGGAAAAAGAATATTTATATTCTTAGTATGAAACTCTCAAATGATAACTTATTCTTTTGGAAAATACAAGTGACTCTTGGATTTGACATAAGAGATTTGGACATATGAATTTCAAACTCTTATCTAGACTGTCAAAACATGATCTAGTAAGAGGTTTCCCTAAAATGAATTTTAAACTAGATAGTCTATGTGATGCATGCCAATTAGGAAAACTTAGAAAAAGTTCCTTTAAATTAAAAGATATGATTTCAACTGCAAAACCTCTTGAATTACTTCGCCTTGACTTATTTGGTCCATCTCAAATTCTGTCAACAAATCATAGTAAATTTTGTACTTGTAGATGATTATTCTAGATTTACATGGACAACATTTTTGGAACATAAAAGTGATACTTTTGAATGTTTTAAGAACTTTACAAAAATGATTCAAAATCAACTTTCTCTAAAAAAATTAACCGTTCGTAGTGATCACGGTGGTGAATTTGAAAATGAAAAGTTTGAGGAATTCTGCAATAAAAAGGGAATAACTCACAATTTTTCATTTCCAAGAGCTCCATAACAAAACAGAGTAGTAGAACGTAAAAATAGGACGATTCAAGAGTGTGCGAGAACTATGCTTTCAGATAGTAAATTACCAAAGTATTTTTGGACAAACGCAGTTGCTACCACCTATTATATTTTAAATAGAATTTTAATTAGACCTTTAACTAATAAGACATCTTATGAACTTATTTACAGAAAGAAACCTAAGGTATCTTATTTTAGAATTTTTGGAAGCAAATGTTTTATTTTAAATACAAAATATAACTTAGATAAATTTGATCCTAAATCCGACAAAGGTATCTTTATCGGATATTCTAATAAAAGTAAAGCATACAGAGTGTTTAATTTATGAACTAACACCATCGAAGAAACAATGCATGTTTCATTCGATGAAAATCTCAAAAATTTTGAAGATACAAACGATGAAGTGGATTTAATCACTCAAAATCAAGAGTCAACTGAAACTAATAATGAAATTAATCATCCTAATAAAAGAATTACACTTTTAAAAGATCGTCCTATAGAAAATATACTAGGAGATGTGCAACCTGTTGTTAAAACTAGAAATCAACTAAGTAAAATGAGCAATGTAGCCTTTATGTCAACTATTGAACCCAAAAGTCCAAAAGAAGCATCAACTTATGATTCATGGATTTTGGCTATGCAAGAAGAACTGAATCAATTCACTAGAAATGATGTTTGGGAACTTGTTCCTAGACCTGAAAGTAAAACTATAATTGGAACTAAATGGGTTTTATAAAAATAAAATGAATGAACAAGGAGAGGTTGTTAGAAATAAAGCCCGGTTAGTCGCTCAAGGTTATTGTCAAGAAGAAGGAATAGATTTTGATGAAACCTTTGCTCCCGCAGCAAGATTAGAAGCCATTAGGATTCTATTTGCTTTCGTAAATCATAATAATTTAAAATTATATCAAATGGATGTTAAAAGTGCCTTTTTAAATAGATTTGTAAAAGAGGAAGTATATGCTGAACAAACACCACTTTTTGAAAATGAAAAATTACCAAATCATGTTTACAAACTTAAGAAAGCTCTATATGGTCTAAAACAAGCTCCTAGAGTCTGGTATGATAGACTAAGATCTTACTTATTACAATCAAACTTTGGAATTGGTAAAGTAGATAATACTCTTTTTATTACAAGAAATAAAAACGATATTCAACTAGTACATGTCTACGTAGATGATATCATTTTCAGATCAACTAATTTTGAAATGAATAAAAAAAATTCTGAAATAATGACAAAAGAGTTTGAGATGAGTCATATGAGTGAATTAAACTTCTTTCTAGGATTACAAAATAAACAATTAGATAATGTATCTTTATTAGTCAAGAAAAATATGCTAAAGACCTAGTTAGTAAATTTGGATTGACTACTACAAGTGGAAAACCCACTCCCATGGCAACCAATGAGCACCTAAGTAAAGAAGATCTCTCGAAAGATGTAGATCAAAAATTATATAGAGGAATGATTGGATCACTACTCTATATCACTGCTAGTAGACCTGATATCATGCATAGTGTTCGTCTCTGTGCAAGATATCAATCCCAACCTAAAGAGACCCACTTAAAAGCCATAAAACGTATCATAAGATATGTTAAACACATCTTTGATTATGGCTTATTTTACCCTAAAAATGATTCTTTTGACTTAATATCTTACTGTGATGCTGATTATGTTGGTTGTAAATTGGGCCGAAAAAGTACAAGGGGAACTTGTTGCTTTTTGGGAAATTCTCTGATTTCGTGGTTTAGTAAAAAGCAAAACATAGTTTCTTTATCAACAAGTGAAGCATAGTATATTTCTTCTGCTTTGGTTTGTTCTCAAGTAATATATATGCAACAAACTTTAAAAGATTTTGGTTTAAATATCTCGAGATCACCAATTTATTGTGACAATACTAGTGCAATAAATTTATCCAAAAACACTACTCATCATGCTCGAACTAAACATATTGATATCAGACATCATTTTCTCAGAGATAATATAACTAAGGAAGTAACTACTCTCGATTATATCAATTATGAGAATCAAATTGCTGGTATCTTAACAAAACCCTTAAATGATTCTATATTTACTAAATTAAGAAGAGAATTAGGTATTTGTTCAATAACTGAAATATAAAACATAAATAACAAAGTATAATTAAAAATTAAATCAAAATAAATCAAATAGTAAAAATATCAGGCACCATGTCGACATCCCCCCTTTACCCATGTCGACATGTAACGATTTTTTATTTTTGAAATTTTTCCCACCAAAATTCAAATAAGTGGTTATATATTCTTCCTATTTCGAAATTTTGATCATTCTCTCTGCTATCTCTCTATTCTAACTTCTGAAATCAATTAAACAATGGCCTCCTCTTCCAAATCAAAAAAAAAATTCAACCTTTTCGTTCCCTTCTCCTTCTTCGGGACCGTTTCAACGAACTACGCTCGCATGAGTGATGAAAATGGAGGATTCTTTGAAGGATGCACTGCAACTAATGACTGAAATTCAAGTATTGCAACTTAGAATGGCCAAAGAACAAGAACAGTAAGGCAAAATCCTTAGAAATTTGCAAAATTTCTAATGGACAATCATGCTAATCCGATCTTGATTGATGAAGAGTCTTCAGGAGATCAAGTGCAAGAGAACAGCGAGGAAGAAGAAGAAGCCTTCATGGAAGAAGAGCATGCTGAAGATGACGACAAAGTCATTTACGTTGGAGAAGTGTGCTTTGACAAGGATGGAAATCTAGTCGAACAACGTGGAAATTTCTGTTTTCCACTATCCAAATTGTTCCGTTCATTGATCTCCCATTTTCAAAGGCAGACATTAGTTTCTTTTCTCTCTTTCCTATTGTTGTATGTTTTTACTTACATTCTCTACGCATATGTAAATAAAACAATATATAATTAATAAATAATTTGTGTTCTTATATTTGATTTTTGACTATTATAAGTATTATCATAGATCCTTAGTTAGGATAGTTAGCAATTTAGGACTAAGTTCTATTTTTAGAATTAAGTAATGATTATTTATGATAACACTATCATTATAATCACATGTCATGAAGTATTAGATTAAAGGGGAGTTATATAGTTTGGAGTTAGTTTTTTGTTGATGACAAAGGGGGAGAAGTATAAAATATGATAGTTAGGCATAGATTAAGGGGGAGTTATTAGGATAGAAGTAATATTTTATAAACAAAGGTTGTCATCATCAAAAAGGGGGAGATTGTTAGTCCTTGAGATAATGGTTTTGATAACAACAACCTTAGAATAAGATTATAAAATATAAATACTAATATTATAGTTTAGATATATATGTATATGTAGGATTTAACCATGCAGGTACCAAGAATGAAGACTGTACAGTATAGAGATTCAAGATATCAAGATTGAAGACTCATGAGTATCAAGATTATCAAGAGTTCAAGATTTCAATAATAAGTAATTTAATTAGGAATTTTGTTAAAACTCCTAGAAAAGCACTGGCATCTTAAAATCCAATTTATTCGTGGGATGGAATCAACTTCGAGCCTGTTAAAGGGATGGAACCCTAAGCAGGATGGAACCTACGAAAAATCTAGTGGGACATTGTTTTTTATCTGCTAACCTTTTATTCAAATGATTTAACAAAATTATATCTTATTTTAAAAATGATTTCGAAACCTTCCTTTTAAAAGAATCAAAAACATCTATCCTGGTTTTAAATATTTTTAGCCTTAAAATAATCTCTATTTTCAAAATCAAATTATCCTTAGTTTTAAACTATCTTTTAATAATAATATATTTAACTTTTAATATTTATGCTTAGATTTAAATATAAAATTATAGTAAAATTTTATATATACCAAAATATTATTCTCTATATTTTCTTATGTATTTTAACTATAATTAAGTATATTTATAAAGTTTAAAATAGTTTTAATACAAGAAAGATGTTATTTTCAAAGAAAAGCAAATTACCAAAAATATCTTAGGCATGTCGACATCCTCAAGTACCCCATGTCGACATGGTAGCAGTTTATTCCAAAAATTTGAATTTCAAAGGAAGTGTCTATTCGTCATATCCTTTCACAAATAGACATGGTTGTTGTTCAACTATAAATAGGGGCAGTTTTAAACGAATTTTCATTCATATTTTCTCTGATTTCACTCCTCTTCTTCTTCCATATTTCTTTATACACATTTTTACCATTACTCTGCCGAAATCAACATTGAATCTAACTAGATCATCTTTGGTTTGATTCTCTATCACTATCTCAACAAGATCTCTGTGCTATTCAGAGTAATAGGCTTCTTTGTAATAAACTAAGCGAGAAAAGGTATGATTGTAGCCTGTGAAATCAATCAAGTTAGAAAAGGTGTGATTGTAGCCTTGGAAATTAATTGGGTGAACTTGTTGCCCGTGAAATCAAGTATCTCTACCCAGAGGATTTTGAATATGGAGTGGTGTATCTCGTGGCCTTGAAATCGAGGGTGTAATTGTACAATTGCTTTTGAAGGGAAATCCGTACTTGTGTGCGGGACTGGATGTAAGGTAACTCCGAACCAGTATAAAATCCGGTGTGTTCTTTCCTTTATTGCTTTTACTTTATTTCTGCATCTGTGTTTGATTCTGTGATCATATCTGTGTCTCAATATTGTATACATTTGTGTTCAAATTAACATAAACTCAAAAAGATTTAATAATTTCTTTTAACACTATTCACCCCCTCTCTAGTGTTAACCCTAGCCTTAAGATCCGTATTCCGCATTTCTCACAAAGCACACCTTATATTCGAAAGGCGTCCTCTGGGAGGCAAGTGTTAACTTGCTTTTGAGCCAAAGTAGATTTCAGGATTTCGAAGATTAAAACCAAGACAAAAATTTTCATAGACTTGGAAACACGGTCCGGAGGACTAGAGAATTGAGCATAAGAACTTTCAGATGAAAATTGGCTAAGTATTTAACTCGGTACCGACCTCGCTTTTGAGCCAACGCATATTTCAATTGATTTAGAAGATGAAAACCAGGATGGACTTGAAAACACAATTAGGAGGACTAGACAGTTAAGCACAAGAACGATGAGATGAAAATTGGCTAAGTATTTAACTCAATACCGAGCCATTTAGGTCGGCATCAAGTTATTTTCCCCCATTTTTATCTCCCAAATACCATAAACCTCTTATACTCTCCAACCACTCGTGGTCAAGTAATTTTCCCAAGATTTGGGCGCCCAATTCCAAGGGTCGACGAGAAGGCGGAAAAGAAAGCAACTATTAGAAAGATCATAAGAATCAACTCAAAACCAAAGGAAAAGTGCTTATAAATACTCAAGTTGATGGTAAAAAAGTTAGCAAGTGAAAAAAGTTCAACTTGCACCGAAAGAAAAAACTCAGGACCAAGTTATGCTTTTGACTTGCTGGCCCCTAGGCTCTCTTGTACAACATTGTTCTGGACTTCAGTGAAAGTGCGCTTTTTGACCTGTACACCTGTTTCCCTATAAATACTAGCATACCTGCAACCAAAAGGGAGTCTTCTCATGTTCCAACTATTGGATATGGAACTCCTTCTTCTTCACTCTTATCCTCTACCTCAAAAACTCTAAAAACTCCATTGTAAATCTGAGATCCACTCGATAATTGTCAAATCTGATATAACTAATTGTAATCCAAGAGAGAACAACTAATAACAAAGATTTATGTGGATGTGGGCTGAAGATTACGCCAAATCACTATAAAAAATCTTGTGTGTTCCTGTCTTTCTTCTTGCTTTTCCTTTGATTTTAATTGAAACTAGTGCTTTCATCTGATTTTTGGATGTTGATACATTTTCTAGGTTAACAGGTATCAAAGTTGAAGTTATTGCCTATTGCGTTAGCTTTCCACAGCAATTCATGGATTTTGAAAATGTCAAGTACACCATGAGTTAATGAGATTTTTCGTAAGAAGCATAAAATCTAGAATCATGTTAAAGTTGCAAGCCTACTTACAAAACTAGCGCTTTTAGCCTTGAAAACTTTAAAATTTTGTAAAACACTTAGAAAGAATTTGTTTCTTAGGTTCCTAGCTTTTCGGAGTGTGCAAAATCATCGAAATTAGATAAACCGTTCAAAAAGTTACGACCAACTAAATTTCAACAATGTTACAAGAAAATTTTATTTTTGGAATAGCAGTATACTTCCTCTTTAATTCAAGTTTGAACAATAGCTAATTTTAAAATAGCATTGCATTTCAAATGAAAATAATTCTCCAAAGATACAGCTTTGCAACAAATTTAAAATTGTCGGAAACGAATCAATGATTTGGGACTTAAGGTTAAAACAAGTCACGCCTTAAGCTTAAAACTTTCTGTACACTCTCTATATCCTTTGATCTATTCAAAGATCATTTTACATTAAGAAAATTTTCAAGTTTAAGTTTCAAAACCTCAAAAATTTAAATTCATTTAGTAACACTTCCTTCAACAACTAACCTTCAAATTTAAATTATTAAAACATCAAAACTAAAAACAATAATTCATTTAACATTTCTTACTAAGGTGTGCACATTCTCCATCTTCTTTTTCCGTTGTTAATTCTTAATTGAAAACTTAACTCTTATATTAAATTTATTATCACTGGCATACAAAATATTTTAGATTCCTTTAACAACTCATATGCATGTGTAAAATCCAATTTACACTTTCACTTCTATTATTTTTCATTTTCATTTTCAATGAATTTTATTCTTTGACATGATTTCAAATATCTTTATACAACAATAATTTTCTTTTCCTAGACATGTTTTTAAAATAACATCCTTACATAATTTATATTTTCCTTTTAGCGAATTTTATTTACAACCTAAAACAATTCCATTATATATCTATATGTATGAATATCTATCACTAGAAAACCCTTTTAAATTCAAACTTGGATAAATATAAATTTTTCGCATGTTAAATTATATTAAAATATACAAAGTTGTCACGCCATAAATTTTAGTTATTCATTTCGTCAACTGACTGCAGCGTTGACTGTCTAGAATAATATATGAGCATTATCTCACCTTTGATCTCAACTTCACAATAATTTCAATGGTTGCATACGTTGTTCGAAATATATTCAAATTTAGGAAAATAATATTTTCATACTCCAAAAAATATATTATTCTACAAACAATACATAGTTCAGCGTAAAATAATTTTTATCTCATTCAAAAACATCGTGTCAGTTTTAGCTCATTTGAGTGTTTAGGAATCCCTATCGAATACATGTGCACTGCATCGGCTAGAATTCTTGAAGCACTTGACGGACAAATCTATACCAAAATAAATTACCAAATTATTTTCAACCGTCTTATAAGATCATACTCATATTTTATCAAATCATTTTCTTGTTTGAATAAAAATATTTATTTTCGAAATTTGTATGTATGTCATATTCATCAACCATTAACAACAATAAAAATCATCACACAACATCCATAAAATCTAATAAGAATTAAACTACAATTCGCACATTTTCAAACAAGAAAATAGCGCATTCAATGGAAAGTTATCAATCAGTTTCCGCTACGCAACTGTGACCACTACTGGATCTTCAACTCAAACTTGCCCCATCATCTCTACTACTAATAAAGAAAATTTGTTGAATTAATTTACTCGACGTCTTTGTGAAATTCCAAAAATGCCCTTGCTTTCCATTTACAATAATATAAACAGCCCGTGTTCGAAGCACGGGCCAATTCTAGTAATTTAGAATGTGAAGTATTTTAATTGCGAGATTCGGATTAGGAACTTTTACAGCTTCCTTTTGAAATTACGCATATATGCATCAAAATAAGGATTATTCTTAACCAACTGAAGAAGAGAAGAACGGTCATGAACGGGAAAAACGTTGGCATCAAACCATATACTCACCCCTAGAATCAACCTTTATTATTAGATTTGTATATCCCGTACTGTAATATGCCGCTCAACCTGACAATGTCCAGATGAAAATAGCATGGAAAAGCTATCGTGGTTTCGACCACCCTAGTATGTTTTTTTAAACGGAAAATTCCATTTGAAAACAGGGAAATGCTAAGCATCCCATAAGTTCTGACAAAAATAAAGTAACCATTCATTTTACTAAGTACGCTCCTATGAAGAAAAAAGCCAAATATACCTTTCCTCGTAGTGGCCCTGTGGGGTGCCCTGAATGCACCACATAGTTGCTCTGCGTGGCTGATAGAAAATCTAAAAAGAACATAAATTTAGGCAAAATCAATCAAGAGGGTATTTTTGTCCTTAATTTTTTTAAATTTGTGGAGTATTTTTCGTACTTTAGATTTTTGTAAGATTGGGGGCAACTCGGTATTTCCGTGGTTAGAAATAGAATTTGCCCATTTTTTACATAGGTTACAAAAGCAAAAACAAAGATTCAGTTCATGGCTAAATCAGTGATTTCATAAACCCGTGCATTAAATAACTACGTCCAAAAAGTAGTTCCTGCTATGCTCCAAGAATTCCCGTTCAAAAATATTCATCTGGTGATTATTTTCCTTATTTATTTAATGAACTTGAAATTGGGGTTTTAGGGTTTTCCATTTGTTTTTGTTTATTCAAATGTAATTTGTGTATTTATTGTCGATAATAATATTTGCTATATCTGAATGATGGTTGATAGAAAACGATGATTCTTTTGATTAGTAGGAGGGAGGATTCGTTGTTCAGTAGCACTACTTTATGTTTATGTTCATATTTTTGGCAAATTCTATTTGTTTTGACAAAAGTTATTTAACATGCACCAACTTTTTTTCTTCTTGAAATTAAAGAAATAATCCACAACCATATTGTCCTTCTTAGTTAGAATTTTAGCATCTTTTGTGTAATTCGTTAAAATAAAATCATAATGCCAATGAATATGATCAAGGGAGTACCATTTTGATGGATAAATAAATGGTATTTTTATCGGGAAACTTAAAATATAAGTTAAGGCAACCTTCGCACTAACCACTTGATAAGGCAACATTAACACAAAATAAGAAAAGGAGGAAAATATGGAGGGGGGAGAGAAGAAGAAGGAAGGAGAAACAATATTTTCATTCAGCATGAGTATATTTACATACATGCAGTGCCTATATAGATGAATACAAGGAATCTTTTCGTGCTAGTTGGAAAAATACTAGTGGCTAAAACTTGTAAATGGTCACTCACATTGTAACCAAGTGACAGTACAATTAATATAAAATGCAGCCCATTATTTGTAACAACTTCTACTTTTCATTAGTGCTGCTTAATTTGCTTGCTTCCCAAGTCACTGTGATTTGCATTAGCTCAGAAAATCTGATGGCACCCTGTGCGTGCTATGAACGAGTTGTGGGTCAGTCTTCAAGGTGGGTTGCTGCATTATTGCCTTATGGCCATATCATTATCGATCCCTTGAAAAGAACCTTGTCCTTAAGGTCATAAGTTGGTTTTAGCGGTATTGAAATGGTGGAGCTCGGATTACGATTGAGTTAAGCATCACCGTGTAACCGTGCCACAAACAAATAATCAAACTTAATTTTGCCACCCGGATCAAACATGAGGGGCTTACTAACATCTATCTTTTTCTTGCATCCAACCAAAGGGTGGAGTTGATGAACAAGTTGTAGTAAATGGGAGATGCAGGAAAATATGTGAGGGGAAGAAAGAGCTACGATGAGGACTATAGCATAGGGAAAGGAAATGAGGGAGGAACGGATGGTGGCGTTGTTGTTAGGGGTTGCATAGATGGAGATGGAAAACTACTAGGAACGACTCCTAAAGCGACGGAGCCTAGCGATGGCTAAAAAAGGCAGCCGTCGCTTGTCGCGAATATACAGATCTGCAGCCGAGAGAAACATTTCATTCCCTTCCTTCCATTCTCTTAGCTCATTCTCCTCCCTCCCGCAACCAGCCGCCGCTATCCGCCACCAGGAGCCGTCGCAACTTTCCGTCGCTAATTTGAACCTCTCCGCACTTACCGGTATCTAATATTTTCCATTATCTTTGTTTAATTTAGGTTTAAATTAAATTAGTTGATGATTTAGGGATTTGGAATTGGATGATTTAAGGGTTTGGAATTGATGAATATATGTTATTAGTTTATGATATATAGTTTATTATTTGAATTAGGTATATAATGGTAAACCTAATTTAGAAAATTAGTTGATTATGTGTTTGAAAATGGTGATTATTGCGTATTAGGTGATGATAATTAGTGTTGATTTGGTGGTATTAATTAGTGAATTTATTGTCCACTTTGTTTTTTAAAATTATGGCTACTTTAAAATCCAAAAAATAATACATGATCATTGAATAATATGTTTATTGATAAGTTTACGAGAATGTTTGTTATACTGTTGTAAGCGCTAACTACTTATTTAGTTCACAAAATCGTTAATTAAAATTTATGTAGTTAAACAAAAGTTAAAATACGTTTTAAAATTTTAGATTTAATTAATAAATATTTAAATAGTTAAATGAAATATAAAATAGTTTTTGTAGTTGTTAAAATGGTAACTCATAGTTCCATTTGTGAGATAAGCAATATTTTCCGAGTTACTGATAGTTCCCATGGATTTTGATTCATAACTAAACGAATTCTATTTGGCTACATTACTAAAAAAGTTTAAGATCATTATTTCACCACAGACCACTAACACTTCAATATTAATAATTTTTAATTTGTGCTTTATTTATGCGAACCCCTTAGAGAATTTTTGGCCCCGTCGAACAAGTGTTGTATATGATTGTTATATGGATATTCGTTTTTCCACAGAACAAACATCTATATTCATCTGATACAACATTTGTTGGATTTGTCCTAGTATTTGGACAAGTTACAAACACAATAAAGTAATCATATTTTATAAATCATTTCAGTTTAAACAGCTCAAAAAATTTCGATGGCACTTTCTTTTTTCCTTGTGTACACGCATTTGTGTACGTTACATGGAAAAAAAGAAAGTGCTGCCGAATTTTTTTAGAATCGTTTAACCTGAAATGATTTATAAAATACGATTACGTTATTGTGTTTGTAATAGGAAGTAGGATAACTGGCTGTCAAAGTAAAAACACAATAGACTTAAGATGAAAATTTTAATGTAGTATTTATTTGAATTTGTTAAAATAGTAAAGGTTTATATATGAATTTTTACAAGACTTTAATATGAAGTGTTTTATTCAATCTTCTAACCTACATTTTACAAATCAGGAAATATGTTAGATTATTTTCTCGATCGTAGTTGGACGTATGAACCTCGAAAAGGTATGAAAGGATCAATAAAAGAACATTTCTGTAACGGTGTACACGTATTTATTAGATTTGCTCAATCTAATAACCAAAATAACGTAGACATTCATTGTCCGTGTAGTAAGTGCAAACATCTGAAGCATTGGAAACCATATGTAGTAGAAGTACATTTGTACAAATTTGGTTTTGTGCCGAACTATTACTTATGGGATCGTTATGGAGAACTTGTTCAACCTACACCTGATCCTGTAGTGTTAGAGGATGATAATACTATGACCAATCCTATAGAAAGCATGGTGCAAGATGCTGCACGATCAATGTTTCCTACCTTTGACCAATGTGAGGATGGGAACGAAAATGTTGACGAAGAGCCGACCGCGGAAGCTATATTTTATTATGATATATTGGATTCTGCTAAGAGGCCATTGTGGGATGGATGTACAAGCGGAACCGAATTATCTGTAACCGCCGAATACATCACTGTGAAATCGAAATTTAATCTTACAAAAGCTGCATTTACAACAATTGTACAAACTGCAAAACGACACATGCCACCTAATAATTTGATGTGTGATAGTCATTATAAAGTAAAAAACTTATGTCTGCTTTTGGATTGCCGTACCAGAAGATAGATACATGTGTAAAAGGATGCATGCTGTATTGGAAAGAAGACTCTCATCTTACTAAATGCAGAATATGTAATGAGGAAAGATACAAACCAAGAAAAAAGAAAGGAAAAGAAGTTCCATATAAGAGGATGCATTATTTACCCATCACTCCCAGACTTCAACGGTTATATGCATCTTCTGCTACAATATGTCATATCTGATGGCATAGTGTGAGAACACCAGAAGAAGAAACTTTGATACATCCATCTAATGGAGAAGCATGGAAACATTTCGATAAGACTTATCCTGAATTTGCAGCAGAGAACCGTAATGTTAGGCTTGGCTTATGTATGGATGGATTTTCGCCATTTTCTCAGTTTGGTAGTAAATATTCATCATGGCCTATTATTATTACTCCTTATAATTTATATCCATGGATGTGTATAAAAACTCCATACATATTTCTAACAATTGTCGTTCCCGGTCCCGATGATCCGACACAAGGAATTGATGTTTATCTACAACCACTAATCGACGAGTTGAAAACACTATGGCATGAAGGAGTTGAAACGTACGGCATTTCGAGAAATAGGAATTTTCGTATGTTTGCTTCTTTATTATGGACTATTAGTGATTTTCCAGCATATGGCATGCTTTCAGGTTGGAGCACATCTGGATGTCTAGCTTGTCCTTATTGTATGGATGAAACACGAGCATTTTCATTAAAGTATGGAAAGAAAATTTCTTGGTTTGACTGTCATCGGTGTTTTCTACATATCAATCATAAATTTAGAACGAATAAAAAGAACTTTAAAGATAACAGAGTAGAGAGTATGCTACCACCTAAGGTTTGGACAAGTGAAGAGGTATATGAAATTGTAAAAGACTACCCAAAGATACATGAAACTGGGGTACAGGTTGAGATTCCAGGTAAATCAGACATTCATAACTGGTGCAAGCAAAGTATATTCTGGAAGTTACCCTACTGGAAAAATCTCCTGCTCCGATATAACATTGACGTCATGAACAACGAAAAAAACGTGTTTGACAACATGTTTAATACAATTTTGAATGTGAAGGGGAAAACCAAGGACGATGCGAATTCAAGATGTGATATATTAAACTTTTGTAAGCGGCCCGAACTTCAATTATACGATGATAATAAGAAAACCCAAAGCATGCTATGAGCTAGACAATAAGCAAGTAAAACTCATTCTAAAGTGGGTGGAAGGACTTAGATGTCCTGATAGGATTTCCTCTAACCTCCGTAGGTGTTGACTTTAAAAACAGCAAATTGTGTGGGATGAAAAGTCACGATTTCCACATTACGATGGAGTATTTTTTTTCCCGTGATTTTCAAAAAACTGCTGCTGCGAAAATATGGAGTGTTATTACCGAATAAAGTATGTTTTATAAACAGTTTTTTTCTACGACGTTAAAGGTAGATCGTATACGTAAACTTCAAGCAGAAATCCCTGTATTTCTATGCAAACTAGAGAAAATATTTCCGCCTGGTTTTTTAATGTAATGGAGCATTTACCTGTTCATCTTCCATCTGAAGCACTCCTTCGTGGACCTGTGCAATATGGATGGATGTATCCATTTCAGATGTAATTTAATTAATTTTGGTTTTTGTACTACTATATGAATTTAATTAATTTTTTTATGTACCCGAATCATTTGAAGAAAAAAATTAGACAAAAAGCACGTGTAAAAGGTTCGATTTGCAAATCATACCTTGAAGAAGAAGCTTTATTTTTTTTCTCACATTGCTTTAGTAACGATGTGAACTTATCGCTCGTAAGTGTTCCCCGTAATGAAGAAACTATTCAACAAGATTCTTCTCAAACAATGTTATCTATTTTTAGACAACATGGAAGACCTGTTGGAAAATGTGTGAAAATATGGTTAGATGATAGAGATTACCATGTGGCACACACATATATTCTTCTAAATTGTGCTGAAGTTGCACCATTTTTCAGGTAAATATGAATTCATATATAATTCAATTATACATGTATATATTAATTATAAAGGAATATAATACATATTTGCGGAACATACGAATCAAAACATCCATCCGGCGATCTCAGTAAACAATTTGCTGGATGGTTTTCAAACTACGTTCATGATACAGAAAACTGTGTTGTTGACGACGGATTACGGCATCTTGCTATTGGACCAAAACGAAATGTCAAGACTTATCCAATATTCTTCGTCAATGGATTTAAATTCAACACCAAAGATTACGGGCTGAAAAATTAACATATAACAGTGGTGTATTTGTCAAAGGAAGTGATGATCCGGAGGAGCATATAAAAGATTTTTACGGCGTCTTAACACAAGTTTTAGTGTAACGACCCGTAAATTTTCGATAATTAAAATAGCTAATTTAATAAGATTTCGCGATTTAATGTTAGAATTTTTTTTGTAATTCATTGGAATAATAATAACTAGAATGAATTGCAAAAATAATTATCCAAGTAATGAAAATAAATGCTACTTAGTGAATACCTTTGAAATCAATGTTGAATAGGATAATAAATATTGAATTCATTGGGTATAATAGAGAAATTGATTGATAAGTAAAATCTATTTAAATCAAATATTGAATATTGAACAGGTAAATTGTTTAAATTAAATATTTAAAACTTATTGAATAATTGAATAACTATAGAATGAAAATAGTGTTCTAAATTGTGAATTGGTTTTAAAAGTTGATTCTTATAAGTTCAATTTCAATATTTCAAAAGATAATGAATTATTAGATAATCGAAATTGTTTAAATTTAATATTTGAAATTTATTGAATAATTTGATAATAGGAATCGAATAACCGTATAATGGAAATTGTTGTTCTATAATTTTAATTCGTTTCAAAAGCTAAATTTTTAAGTTCGTTTTTGAATATTTCAAAAGATAGTGATTTAAGAATAATCAAATTTTGTTTAAATTTAATATTACAAATGTTGAATAATTAAATTTCGAATTTGATATTGAAATTTAATATATGAAAATAGAGTGAATAATTGAAATTTGATTTAAATATGATTCAAATTGGTTTCCAAAGTGAATGTAAGTTATATTGGGATTTTAATAGAGTTAATAAGATTTTAAAATTGGAATATTGGATAATTGAATAACGGGTTTAATATGTTTAAAAATGATTTGTAAAATTTTATTTTATCATATTAAAGTTAGGATGATGTTGTAGAACTTTTAAAATCGAATTAAAAGTAAATTTGTGAAAATTGAATATTTTAATATTTAATTATCGACTGAAAAATAGCCAATTTTCGAACAGTCTCAGAATTGGACAAAACTAGTTCCATTGGATCCGTAATAGTTTGTTATTATCGGATTTCAATTTTCGTAGCAATCGGAATTTTCGTTTGATCGTGGCAGCTTGAAACGCATCGAAATTGTTTTAATATTAATTTAACGAGTTAAAATAGTCATTTTTCAAATAGTCTCGGATTTCGATGAAATCTGTTTCATCGGATCCGTAATGTGATATTATGGTAATATGTCAAATTTCGTGTCAATCGGATTTACCGTTTGTCCGGGGCAAACTAAAACGCATAGAAATTCATTTAATCGGTTTAATTTAAATTTGATCGTTTATTGCCATAACTCGCACAGATGATCGAATTAACTTCCGAAACCTATTCCATTGTGTTCGGAATGCGGGATAAACCCTAGGAACGTCAGTTACCGCGTGAATTCGGAGTTTGGAAAAGCCGGATGAATAGTATTCGTCGTTTCCTATAAATAGCCCCTTGTCTTCATAAATTTGCAAAAGAAAGTAAACTAGGGTTTTATCCATCAGCCGCCGCCTCCTACCTGATGCACGGCCAGAAACTTTCAATCTTTCTCCTCTAATCTCTTCAAATCCGTCAATTTATTCAACAAACTTCCAACATGAAACTTGTAGAGGGGAGTGAGATCTAGGTATTCAACGACCATGATCGTGTTTGGAGCTTTGAATCAACGGCAAATCTCGTCCAAAGGCCTGCGGTTGCGCACGTATTTCGAGACGCTAGGGGGGGCCGAGCTTGGCCGGTTTTTGGGCGGTGGTGCCCTTCGAGGCGAGCTTCAATATGGCACTCTCTGATCGACTTCTAGATGCTCGTGATGGCCGCGATTTGGAGCCCTAGTTTGGCTTGGATGGGTTCTTAGTCGCGTGTATTACCTGGAGCAAGAAACGTGAGCGATGGGAAGAAGATGGGGTTGTTGCGCGTGCGGCCTGATGGGGGGGGGGGAGACCAAATCCAACGGCCTTGATGTTTTAGGTTTAAAAAAAATTATGTTGTAAATTTATATATATAAATTCGTGAATGTTTAAAATACTGTAACTTTTTCATACGAGTTCGAAAATGCGCGAAACGACTTGTGTTGAAATCGTATGGACGAGCACTACGTAATAGAGCTGGATTGGAATCGTTTGGTGCTAGTGGAAATTTCGGGTAAAATTAAACGCTCGTTTAATTTTATTCGAAATAAAACGCTGGAACTACATTGAAATCAAGGTGAGTGTTTTATAACGCTCACAACATACTAAATATCTTTATGCTAGTTAAATTTGATATTATAAAGTGTTATGATTTTATTTGTCGTTGTTTGATAAAAATTTAATTGTCATATAGCTTGTTATTTGAGTTAACCGTTGAAAAATTAAATTGATAGTTAAATTGAAATTAAAATTGAATTGCGATTAAATTACCTGACATTGATAACTATAAAACTGCCATGAATTGTATTGTCTATTGGATGATGTATTTTGATGGATGTTATTGGTTGATATTTAAATGTTTGGATGTTTATTTGCTTATATATACTGTTATGCATACATATGACACTGTGTTTGGTTTAAGTGATATATATTTATCCCTGACATTTAATTTAAATAAATAATTACTTGGCCATAGGATAGAAAATTATATACGGACACCGAATTGGCTAAATTAATAAATTTTAAAATCGTCGATTTGAAATTTATTTAAATGTTTTGATTTAAAAGTTATAAATAGAAATCAATTTATAGAAATCGAATTTATCGAAAAATTGAGTTTGGAATGTTGAAATAGATTTTGGTTAAAAGAAATTGTTAAATGATTTAAGTTGAGACTTTGAAATTTAAAATTGGGTTATGACTGAAGTTCGAAAATTTATTCGTTTTAAAAGATTGAACCTTAATTCGAGCTTTGAATATTACTAAGTAAAAGCGATATAAAATGATATTTGAAATTGAGCTTGAAATTGAATCATATTTGTAAGTGGGATTTAAATTTGAATATTGAACGAAATTTTGTTAAGTGTTAAAAATTGATATTTCGAAAAATAAGCTAAAAATCGATATACATTGGAATTGAATAAGTTGAAGGTGAATGTAAAAATTGAATAAATTTGAACTCAAAGTTGACATTGATTTGAATTGAAATCGAAATTGAATCGGTAAATTAGAAATTGAAATTTATTTGAATTGGGAAGTTATAATTGAAATGGATTGGTTTTGAAGTTGTTTTAATTTGTTTTCCAAATTACTCTATTATATAAACCATTTTGAATACTTAAACTATTTTAATCTATTTTTAATCTACTTAACCCAATTTAAATTATTTTAAACTAATTTATCTATTTAAATCCATTTTAAAGATTTTAGTATTTTTAACTATTTTAATTATTTAAACTACTTTTAAACTACTTAAAACTATTTTCTAAAAAAAAAATTCAAGCTGCGTAATAAGGTGAAATGTTTATGTTTAAATCTTGAATTTGAATACGGATTGGATTAAATGAAGTTGCAACCTAAATTGAAATTCGAAATGATTTTGAAATCGAAATGAGATATTGATGCGAAAAATGATTTTTGAAACGGAATCTTACATTTTGAATAACTATGGTGACATTTGAAATGGATTTGATTTTGAAGAGAATATGATATTTTGATACCAATTATGAATCGATTTGAAATGTAAAAGAGCCAACGGTGTAATAATACGTAGTTATTAGAGAGACCGGGATAGGATATGGACATACTCTCTGTCGATACCGAAACCACTTTAATAACTATTATACGCGGAGTGTTGACCCAGAAGGAAGTGGATGGTTTGGTGAACGCGTTGACTAAAGAAAGAGAACGATATTGGTTAACCCCTGACATGACTAAAACAGGAGCCGCGCCGGACCATTGAGGTTCGCCACCTCTAGCGGACACACTTCTTCGATACCATATCTATTACATTTGTGATGCGATTTGGGTGCACCCCTTGATTTGGGAGTGTTGTTTCGTGGTGTTAGGGTAGCTTCTGGCTATGCTCAACATCAGTCCGGATCACGCAACTACTAGTATCCTAGTTGGTATCGCCTCATGTACCTTGTCATACTGATTATCCTATTCGTGACCACTACGTTTTGTTTTGTGTTATACCTATGGGGTACCCTCTGATAACCACCAGTTTACGGTGGGGCTTACGGTGCTGTATAGACTATGGCATTATAAAAATGTGTTAAGGGGGATTATGGTAACGCCTTAACGCTATTTTGATACTTTATATTACTGATAGGCATTATCTACTTAGCGTACATTACTACATAGTAGATAGTTTAACGGATCCTTAAGAGATGAAAAATCCCGTAACATCTCTTGAGTTATTGCACGCACGTTGACACTGGATAGGAGATGTCAAACCCCGTAAACATCGATGACGCCGTTACACTCATATTTATTTACGATTGATTTAACTTTCATAAGGATATTTTAGTCCTGAATCGAGTGTTTTGTCTTTTCATTACGCTCGAGTCAGTCCTGAGTTTTCAGATTGTTGAAGATCTATTTTGGAGGACGAAGATGAAGATTTGGTACACTATTACTATTATTATCTGTGCATCATGCTGTCTGTTGCATTATTTTAATTGTTCTGTTGTATATGTATAACTCTGACAAATGTTGTATAAATAATTGTCAAAGTATAGTAAACAGCTTCATGAACTGTTTATTTAACTATTATATTTTATCGTTCCGCTGCGAGATTCTGTGTTGTTTCATTTCCTTTATTTCTCTTTCTTTCCTTTTCTTATTTACCCCTAGCCATTTGCTCTTTTGAATGGTTTGGAATTGACATGTGTATTTGATCGTCGGTTTAAACTATCCAAAAAGGCGGGTCGTTACATTTAGAGTTGACATATCATATACAACCCGCAGAGAAAGTTTTTTTTAATTCAAATGCAACTGGTTTAGCAATATTTCTGGCTCTGGAATTAACGTACACAAAGATTATAAGCTAATTGAAATAAGGCATATGTCGAATTACTATAAGTATGATCCTTTTGTATTAGCTAAGCAAGCTTTACAAGTTTATTTTGCTCCATATCCATCCTTGAAAAAAGATAAAGCAGACTGGTGGGCTGTTTTTAAAACGAAGGCAAGATATACGTTTGATGGAAATAATATTCCAAATGAAGCAGCGTATCAAGCGGATCTTGAGCCAAATACTGAAATAGTGATAACCGATGACATTTATGTAGGGTCGTTGACTGATGAATCGAATGTTTTAATAGATGCATTTGTAAGTACCGAAGAAAATGATATAGAGTACGAGACTGAGTCTGAATCAGAATATGACGAAGACTGATCATAGATGTCATCACTTGTTGTATAAGTGTGAGCTATGTATTAACAATAATGACTATGTTCTGTAATATTATGAGCTATGTAATAATAATGATGACTATATATGATCTGTATCATTCTGAGTTATGCATTATTCTTTTCATGTACGCTTGTTTTGATGATTATGTGTAGAGTATGCTTATGTGATGATTATCACTTGATTAATAATTATGTGATGATTATGCGATGATTAATGATTATGTGTTTTTGATTGATGATTTGTGTTGCTTATGTTATCAGTGCTCTTTTCTAACCAGTGTATGATATTATATATATGTTTGTCAGTTATGTCTGATAGACGATGTGATCGACGTAGTACATCTCGGTCACCTTCACTTGGACAGGTTCGAGTACCTCTGAGCCAGATCTCCTCGAGTTGCGAAGATAGTTCCGAAAAGTGCTGGGTATGTGTCAAACTTATTTGAATTATATTATATGAAATATATTGAATATATACATCAACATTTCTACAGAGGGTTTGAGGTGGAGCCGTCCGATTTCATTTTACAAGTATCGAAGGAGGCATACAAGAGTAGGATGTCCGGGTGTTGGCCTCAGTGGGATAACATACCAACACATATAAAAACAATATGAGCCGATCTTATAGTAAATACAATTTTGTAATATATAATTATGCCTTATATGAAACCAAAAACAATGTGTCATCATGCCTTATGATATCAGTTTCACGTATTCTGTTCTGGTGATTGTTCTTTAATTATACAATCTCTTTTACATAACACGTATGATAATTCAATATGCATGCAGCTGTACGTGTGGATCCGTAGGATATGGATGTTTTTATAAATCATTGGAATAAAAAGATGCGGAAACATTACAGAGAGACTCTGTCAAGTGCTAAGAGTTCAGGGAAAAAGCCAAGTTGGACGGGGGATGATATTTAGGCTGGATTCCAACAATATTGGGAATCTGAAGCATTCAGAGTAAGTTATATTGTCACTATATTTTTACATTAAATGTGTTGAATTATTTTACTTAATAGTGTGTATAAATTAATAGGAATTGTCGGAAAGAAACAAGGCTAATAGGAACAAAAATCCCGCTTTACATCGTGGTGGCTCGAAATCCTTCCAACAACATAAGAGGGAATTGGTAAATAAATTAACCAACATTTATGTTATGCATATATATATTTACTAGTGTCTCTTTACCATATATTCTATTCTTTTATATAATCTATTCTTGTATATACTCATGCAAATTATCAATATAACCCATTCTTGTATATATTCAGTGGGCAAAGTATGGTAGGGAGCCCAAGCGGCTGAGGTTTTCAAAGTCACACATGCAGTGGAGCATACAGATGAGGATGGGAATGTTTCATATGATTGGTCGGACGACAAGGCCGCTTCTGCTCTGGTAAATATGTTTATTTCTGTAATGAAAATATTTCATATTCGTTTATTTCACAGTAAATAAGTAAATTGTATAGCAATTGTGTCAAATATCTGTTCGTAATTGTAGGAGAGATATAACGCAGAGTATGCACGAGCGATACAAACGAGTGGACGAGAGTCGTTTACGATTGATGAGTCTAATCGGATATGGGATTCAATCATTGAACCGATAAGTCTAAACAAGCGTTACAGTTTCGGCAATATGGTATGTACTCAACGTTTACACAGTAGAAACCTGTATGCCATGAACTTCTTATTCACTTGAGTTTATTACCAATAACTTGAGTTTATTACAAATAACTTGAGTTTTCTTATTGTTATTGTATGTCATGAACTTGTTATTCACTTGAATTATTTCACAGGCTCTTAATTTTCAAAGGTCATATAAGAGATCCATAGATGAGGAATAGATTGCTCGGATGCAAACACAATTGGATGAACTCAATGATTGGCGGAAGAGTCAGTGGGCGACGCAGATAGATGAGCGTATTCCTACGTTCTATCGAGAGCATGGGTCAATGCCCAAGGAAGGAGGTGCAGATGATGATGATGCTTAGCTGGTTTGTTTTGATGGGTACGCTTTATATATATGTGTGTACATATTATGATGGGTTTGACATTTGCTACTATGGATGTTGTGATTGATACTTAGTGTTTTGGTGGGTTTGGTATTTTGGTTGTTGTGATTGATACTTGGACAATGTGGTTTGGTTTGGTGGATTTTCGTGTTTGGTTATGTTGATTTTCTTATATGATTTCGTAAATATATGTTAGAATATGCAATATTTGATGATTTGGTTGTGTTGATATTGATTATATGGCACGATGGAATGGTATTATATGTGTGAAATGATGGAATTATATTATTTGGATTGATTGAGATTGAGGGTTGAAGGTGCTGCAAATTGGCTGGAAAAATATTTCAGGTTTGCAACGGCTAGCGATGGCCATTTGGTCAAAATAAGCGACGGCTAGCAATGGCCAATTTGCAAAGATTTGCAACGATTTGCATCAACAATCGGAAAACCAACAACCCAATGGTTGCTTCCACGTGGACACTTAGCCGTTACAAGCCGTTGCAAAAAGAACAACGGAGCCGTCGCTAAGGCTGTCGCTTTCTTTGGTTGCAACGAGGTATTTTGCAATGACATTTAGTGACGGCTCGCGATGGCTAGCGACGGCCGCCAATGGCTTTTTGCCGTCGCTATACAGTGTGCCTTTTATAGTGTAAGTGTCGTTGTTGTTGTCAAGGAGTGCTTCATTGTTGCTAGCTATGCAGTTAAAGCGCTTAGCAGATTCAAAGCGGTGGAGGTGCAAAAAGTCATGGCGGGGATACAACGAGGATATAGCGGGATATAGCGGATAGCTCTAAAATAGCATATAAAACTCGTACTTAATGTTTTACAAATATATAAATGATAACTAAATGAAAAATTATCATCCAATTGAATTATAATTAATATCTAAATGATTTTAAACAAAAAAATATGAGCGAATATACTTTAAATAAACGTAAAACCATTATATAACATAACTGAATCTAGTAGAATATTAGAGTGTAACGATCCTGATTCTTGAGTCGAATTTAATTGGTAATCAAATTAAATTTTGGATTCAATTGTGAATTAATTGAGAATTAATTTGGATTTGAAATACAAAATAGAATAGAATAAATTGAATTAAATTTTAAGCTGGAAGTTCTAAGAATGAAATATATTGTGAATTGAATTTTTTGGGTATATTTGAATTTTCCAAAATAAATAAGGTGTATGTTTATTTACATAAATAGGTTATCACTTGAAATTTGATTTTGAAATTCAATAAATAATATTTTTATAGAATTAATTGGATTTAAAAGTTATATTTTGAAAAAAATACATATATGTATCTAATTAGAACTGTAGGTATGTAATCTAATTTGATTTCAAAATCATTTGTTGTAAATTTGTATAAGTACAAATTAAAATGTATGAATATAAAATCTTAATGTGTTATAAGCTCCGGCACGAGTCGAATTTCAACGGTTGAATCTACGGCATTCAGGTACAAGTGGAGTACGGATGTCGATTTTCGAACGCTGAAATCTGGATCGTGACATTTTGGTATCAGAGCTGAAGGTTGAATCTTTAGCTCAGGAGTATAACACATTAAGTAACTCATTAGAGATAGGGTGAAGTATACCCTAGAATGAGTATGTCCCTAGGATGTCCGTTCGAATGTCTCAGTAAATTCTCTTACTATCCACTGATAGTGAGTATGAGTGCGAGAAGAGGACGAGATAGGGGACATGGGAGTACCACTATAAATGATCAATACCCTACAATAGCGGAAATAATTTTCTATATCAATCTCCTTTGATTCGATTCCAAATTCTTTTGATGGCTTCGTGAGAGCTCCGGAAAGAAGTTTCGGTGTGATGGTGGCCATACGAATCGTTGTAGAAAATTCTTACTTCATATCTTCATCGGTTTCTTATCAGCTTTTCGTTTTAAACTCTAAGGAATTTGAAATTTGAAATTGAAAATTTAAATAAATTGGAAATTTTAAATTGAGTTAAATTGGTTAATAGAATATGAAACTAAATTTGAACTGTATCAATAAAACGATATCGGTTAAAACCAAATTTGAAATTCTATTGTATTTTCTTATGTTGATCGAGGTCCGAAGAATGACAAGTTGATGTATACTTTGGGATATTTTGACTTGAATTTGGAATCCATACCTAGTGTTTGAGAATTATTGAAGATTAAATCCATCTATCTATTCTCTAGGATCCGATATATTATATATTCTACGAATGATTAGTTATCCCTTCGAACTAATCAATGCCCTTGCATATTCGTAGATCAGGTGACCCGGGTATCTTGTGAAATAATTGTATGAGTTTGTTCTCATATTGTTGATATTCTGATTTGGTAAGCCCAATGCAGAATAAATACTCAGTTTGACCTGAAAGGATATTTTTCTATCTTTCATCTTTTCTTTGTTGTCTCCCTTGCAAATGTCGAGGATGAAATTTTCTTAAGGGGGGAATCTGTAAAGATCCCGATTCTTGAGTCGAATTTAATTGGTAATCAACTTAAATTTTGGATTCAATTGTGAATTAAATGAGAATTAATTTGGTTTTGAAATACAAAATAGATTAAAATAAATTGAATTAAATTTTAAGCTGGAAGTTCTAAGAATGAAATACATTGTGAATAGAATTTTTTTGGGTATATTTGAATTTTCCAAAATAAATAAGGTGTATGTTTATTTACATAAATAGGTTATCACTTAAAATTTGATTTTGAAATTGAAATTCAATAAATAATATTTTTATAGAATTAATTGGATTTAAAAGTTATATTTTGAAAAAATACATATATGTATTTAATTAGAATTGTAGGTATATAATCTAATTTGATTTCAAAATCATTTGTTGTAAATTTGTATAACTACAAATTAAAATGTATGAATATAAAATCCTAGTGTGTTATAAGCTCCGGCACGAGTCGAATTTCGACGGTTGAATCTGCGGCATTCAGGTACAAGTGGAGTACGGATGTTGATTTTCGAACGCTGAAATTTGGATCGTGACATAGAGTATTTTCGTTTCTGAAAATATATTAAAGATTAAACCAAATAAATTAGTTTCATAATTTTTATAATGTATAAATGCAATTTTTTAGTTCATTTTATTAAAGAAGATATAGCGAAAATCGCAAAATATAGCGTGAATAACGGGATATAGCGGGATTAAAGCGGAAACGTTATATTTTGGGGCTATATGGAAAAATCGTAGCGGTAGAAATCCGCTATGAGATATTACAGGGTTATAGCGGGGTAATAGCGGGGCATTAACTACACATGTTGCTAGTGATGGCGATGACTTTAGTTTTACGGAAAATGGTTTTGATATTAGTGGGTAGGGTAGTCGAAGGAGCCAAAGAAATAGGTAGATGAAAGGTGGAAAGGGAATAAGTTGTTAGCGGCGGAGAGGGAGTTGTTGCCGTCGTTATTGTTGGCGTTGTTAGGCTTTGGGGAGTAGAAGAGGTAAGGGCTTGTGGTTGGAGTTGTCGTAGTGGAGGAAGGGAAAATTGTGGAGGTGGTATAGAGTTGATGTTGAGGGGAGTGGTTTTGGATGAGAGTTTGAGTGATGAAAGGAAAATGAGACTCATGGAGGTGTGGTATTGGAGCATGTCGATTTGATGAATAAGAATGACGTTATGTTGGGAGATGATGGCAACTTTGTTGGTTGATTTTGTCAAGGAGTTGTTGCAAAGTTGGAGTTTCATCCATGGTAATATAATAATAGGGTGGAGATGAGAGCATCGGTGAAGGCGCCACTTAATAGGGCAAACATTACCACAAAATAAGAAAAGGAGGAAAATGTGGAGAAAGAAGAGAAGAAGAAGGAAGATGAAACGATATTTTCATTCAGCATGAGCATTTTTACATACACGCAGTGCTTATATAAACAAATACGAGGAATCTTTTCATGATAGTTGGCAAAATACTAGTGGCTGCAACTTGTAACTGTCACTCACGTTGTAACCAACTGACAGTACAATTAATATAAAATGCAGCCCATTATTTGTAAAAACTTCTAGTTTTCATGAGCGCTGCTTAATTTGCTTGCTTCCCAACTTACTGCAATTTGCATCAGTCCAGAAAACATGATGGCGCCCTGTGCGCGCGCTGCGGACGAGTTGTGGATCAGTCTTCAAGGTGGGTTGTAGCATCATTGCCTTCTGACCATGTCACTACTCCAATTTCAAAGCATTTAACTTTATTTTTTAAAGAAAAGTAGAGTTGATTTTGTTGAAATTGGGGAAATGTAGAAGAAAAAGAGTAAAGACGTTATAAGTTTCTTTTGTTATATTTTAATCTGAATTAGTGCCAGAAATTTCTAGGTATTTTGTGTAAATAAGTTTCAGGTTATCTACCACATCCTTTGTGCACATGGTTGCAAGTTCAACCCACATTGAGTTCTTAGACTCTTAAAAATAAGTACAATAGGTATTAATCATTTCCTATTGTGCATGACGATAAGCTTTTATTCATTCCAAATTTTCCTCTATGCTAGAATTTTTCGCATTACAAACTCCCACTATATTGGTACCTATATTTCTTCCAAGTTCTCTCCTATGAAACTCTAGTAGCCATGGCCCGGTGTATGAATGTAAAGCCTAGATCAATACACTCTTATGTTAATTGAGGGTAAAACAGTTGCTAGCTGTTTTTAACTTTGAACCAGGGGTGTAGAGTAAAAAAATGGAGGTCAAATAGAATTAGCAAATAAAATAAAATAAAAATAAACCCACCTTTAACGTCAAATTTATTCAATTTTATGAACAACACAATAAGTAGAATATAGACTTCCTATAGACTTTTTTGCTACTCTTGTTATCATACGTTACAAATTATTTTTCTAGCAAAATGAATATTTTCTTGAAAGCTTTTTTACATTATAATATTACATCCAGCAATCTAGCAATCAAAGACAAAAAATTGTGTCATTACAGAACAATTAAAGGTATACTACAACAAAACAACACAGAAATTTTCCTCTTCTTCTTGTCACAAATTATTTTACCTATTTCCTTCCCCCTTGGGTCATCAAAAATCATAAATTGAAAATTGAGTCAATAAAGAGTAAAAATCCAATGATAAAAAGTGACCTCTTTTCTCCCTCATCAAGTAGGTTTAGTGGCAATGAACTGTGTTCTCTTCTTTATGGAAGATAATGTGCTACATGGTTACCCCACAGCAAGCTTGTGCAGCTGGTGATTTTTTTGCTTCAGAAAATTGCCGTTGTCAACCTATTGAAAAAGATAGCAAGAAGGTGAAAATTGCAGTTGGGTTGCTGTTTGACAAGAAGAAGTAGCAGAAGGAAAATAATAGTAGGCTATATTTTTTTATTCACTATTTTGTTTTTATACTTGAATAAATTTGACGTCAAATTGGTTTTTTTGATTGTTTAAAAGAGGTAGAATAATATATCAACACTTGGATTAATAGAAAGAAGCAATAAAGACATTTTTGTTTTTTTAATTTTAAGTAAAATAAGGGTGTCAACTTAGCATGTCGTTGGGTTGAAATCGAATTTGTTTATATTTATTTATGGAAATTTCAGCTGCTGCTTATAAACAACATCATTAACTTGATCTGAAGCTTTTAGGTTGGTGATAATTTTAGCTTGTTTGTCTTGTTTCAATTTTAGGAAAAACAAATCTGCACCTTACAAAATAACATGGGATGATTCCACAATGTTGATAGAAGGTAAAAGATATTTCTTGGCATTACTACTTCCTGTGAATCTATTTTATTTGTTGTGGTACTTCTAATGAACAATATCGGTTTGAATTGGACATGTTGATTTTGTGAGTAATGTCAGTTTCAAAGCGAGTGATGTATGTTCGATGCATTAACATTATTTGAAGAATTTGTTGAGAATGCTCGATGCTATAATGTATATGCTTTTCCTATGTGTGCTCTCATTTCACAATTCATACTGTTGTTGAACCATCTCATCTGCTTTTTTTATTGAAAGTGCCAGTCTTTAGAGAACGGGTTGCTTCTTCTTGATTTATGTTCAATGCAGAAATCTTTCTTTTCAATAAATTGGAGAGAAGCTTACATGTCAATTTCTTCTGTTGGTTTATTTACATACAACAAAATTTTATCAGGACATGCCAATGTTGAATTTCCATGTTCAATCATCAATGGAAAAATATATAGTCTTGCAAATCGACCATCAATGACAAAACATAAAATAGTTTTGCTTCTAAGGGACTGGTTTCATTTCTAGATATTGGTTTCGAGTTCTTAGCCGCATTTTCATTTTTTCCATTGAGCTATTTTTAGCATTTTGGACAACAAGCCTGGTTTGATTGTTTTCAGAAAAAAAACCATAAACAAGTTTGGTAAAATTTTAACCTTTTTAATCCTTGTTTCATCGTATATAATAGAAGATTGTTATAGTATAAGAGTACCAAAACATGTTTATAATCATAAAATCTTGCACAGTAGTTGGTTTTGATACCAATGAACTCTTAATATTAAAAGCTTTTGCTCTTAAAATAAAATCCAACCTATTAACTGTTTGATTCCTTTGTCAATTTCTTTTTTCAATCAGCTAATTATTTTGGATTGTGGCCCTAGATAACATAGGCAAAGGTCATACCACTATTATCGGTGGTCGTTGGCAATCAATTTGTGGGTTGAAATCAAATAAACCAATCAAATCCGCGTCTTCTGTTCTTTTCTCGATTTTTTATTTATAGTTAGCATGCAGTTTTTTGTTTATAGTTAGTGTACAGTGGTATTTATGCGTGCACTTGTGTGCACAAGTGTAGGTACACATCTGGTCCATTACTGACCAGTTATTATTCATTTGAACAAGTCTTTTGCACAACGTACATATTAGGGTGACTGCAATCATAAACTTGTATGTTTTTTCCTTGAGTAATAAAATCAAAAGCCTAATTTCCTTTCTTTTGTGATCATCTCATTTATTAATATGGTATAAGAGCTGTACTTTGCCTAACAGCTTCATCCTCTTTTCTCTGATTATGATTTGTCATCAATCACCATGACAACTGACGCAATCTCCACTGATGAAAATCCCTCATTACACCTTTTCTCAAATACCCAACAATTCTCTCAAGAATCTCATCAAACCTCAAAGCCATTCGATCACTGTTCTTCTTGATGAAAATAACTTTCTTTTGTGGGAGTTTCAAGTAGAGATAGCGAATAGAGGATATGGTCTGAAAAGTCTTTTATATGGAGCTGCCTCAACACCACCAAAATTCATTATTGATGACAACACCATTCATCAAAGGCAAGATTCACTTCTTGGTTCTTGCATCCATCACCACAAGTCTCCTACCGCAACTGATTGGTTGTAAAACGTCAAATGATGTCTGGACCACCATACAACAAGTAATTAACTCTCAATCTACTGCAAAAGTGATGCATTATAAGAGAGAATTACAAAATATAGAGAAGAATGGAACTAGCATGCGTGAGTATCTCCTAAAAATCAAATCTCTATGTGATGCACTTGAAGGAACTGGGCACGAAGTTTCAGGTAATAAATAAATCGTGATGATCTTGAATGGTCTGAATGAAGAATATGAAACAGTCATAGCTGTAATCTCATCCTTTGAAAATCTTCCATCCATTTAACATGTTCGCTCCACACTTCTTATTCATGAAAGAAGACTAGAATGAAGAGTAGTTGCAAATTCTGATTAATTAATTAACTATGCTAATAGTTTCAACATGATAAATCTCAAGGCTACGTGTTAAAGAAATAAGAGAATTGTGTCTTTATTACTTTGAGAATGAAAAACTGTACATTATAATGTTTTGGCTCTCTGCATTTATAATAGCAGATACTATGTATATGGGCTCGGCCCATTTATACTCTGCATATTACACTGCGGTCCATTATACAATACCATATTACATTGCGGTCCATTATTTGTTATACTGGTTTGCATTCCTTATTTATTGTCATTATCTCGATACCCCCCCTCAAACCAGATCTAGGGTTCTTCGAGAATTAGAAATGGCCACCACAAAAGGAAATTTCACGAAATCTCTTCTCATGCTTTCTTCAGATCTGGTAAGATTTTGCCTCAGTGAAGTCTTATTAGATCGACGAATCTCAGATCTGACAAAAGATGAAAGCTTTGAGGGTGAAACAACATAGTTTGCTTGATCATGAAGGTTGATGCTTCGATTTGAGAAGTAATCAATGGATCTGAGACGTTGAGGCTTCATTTCAGGAAGCAAACCTCAGATCCAGTATAGCAACAAGTCTGAAATGGTTGAGGCTTTGATGAGTGTCCTTCGAGTTTCTCTGTTGCTGGTAGATAATTTGGAGCTCTGAAGTTTGACTTCGGGCTTTCTTCATCTATGTTCAGTTCCTTTTTGAATCTGGTAAAATTAACTCTCGACGGTGCTTTTGTAAAAACATCTGCTTTCTGGTAAGATGACGGTATGTGATTTACTTTCAATTTTCCTTTTATCACTTGCTCACGAACGAAATACAGATCCAATTCCATGTGTTTGGTTCTAGAATGTAATACTGGATTTGCAGTGAGTGATATAGTGCTGAGATTATCACACCAAATGGTTGGTATAGTGTTAGATTTGATATGTAATTCCTTTAACAATGATTCTACCCACATAATCTCTGCTGTTGCACTAGCCACACTTCTGAATTCTGCTTCTGTACTGGTCTTGACACGGTTGGTTGTTTTTTAGCACACCACGAGATTGGGTTTTTTCCTAAAAAGATACAATATCCAGTTGTTGATTTTCTATCATCGCTATCAGTTGCCCAGTCTGCATCTGCATAGCCATTTATATTGAATGTGTTGCTTGCATGTAGGATAAGCCCCTGATTTATTGTACCTTTAATGTATCTCAGTATTCTTTTAACTGCCTTCCAGTGATTATCCAATGGCTTTTGCATAAATTGACTAACTTTGTTGACACTGTATGATATATCAGGTCTTGTTATTGTTGCATATTGAAGAGCTCCAACAATACTTCTGTATAGTTTCTCATTTTCAACTGGCTCCCCTTTATTTTTTGATAAGTGCAAATTGCTGGTCATTGGTGTTGGGAGAGCATTTGCCTTATCCATTTTTGCCTTTATTAAAATTTCTGTGATATACTTTCTTTGACACAAGTGTAGTTTGTTGTCAGATGTTCTTTTCACCTCTATGCCCAGAAAATAGTTTAAATCTCCCAAATCTTTGATTGAAAACTCCCTGTTTAGTTGTTTTATGACCTTGTTGATTTCTGATTCATTGTCTGTAATTATGAAATCATCAACATAAATAAGTATATATATAACAGTTGCATCAGAAAATTTAATAAAGAGAGAGTTATCAGATTTTGTTGAGATGTAGTTGAGGCTGGCTAGAGTTTGTTTCAGTTTGTCAAACCACACTCTTGGTGCCTGCTTGAGTCCATATATTGCTTTGTTTAGTTTGCAGACCATGTTTTCATTCCCCTGTTGTTTAAATCCTGGTGGTTGCTCCATGTACACCTCCTCCTGCAATACACCATTTAAAAAGGCATTATTTACATCTAATTGTTTGATGGTCCAATTCTTATACAAGGCTATAGTTAGAACAATTCTGATGGTAGATGGTTTCACAACTGGTGAAAAAGTTTCAGCAAAATCAAATCCACTTTGTTGTGAATATCCTTTTGCTACCAATCTAGCCTTGTACTTTAGAATTGTGCCATCAGGGTTTTTCTTTAGTCTATAAGTCTATTTACACCCTATGACATTTTTATGTTCAGGTAACTGAACAAGAGTCCAGGTTTTATTTCTTGTAAGTGCATCATATTCCTCCTTCATTGCTGTCTTCCACTTTTCATCTTGTATTGCTTGATAATAAGAGCTAGGTTCCTCATTGAATGATTCTGCACTGTATATTTTTGGTTTAAATATACCACTCTTTGATCTTGTTATCATATGATGACCACTATCTGTATTTGCAGGATTGATCTGTTGAGCATCATCTCTCACTGTGCTCTTCTGCTGAGTATTGGATGATTGAGAATCATTCAGTACAGAGTGGTGATCTGCATGACACATACTGTCTTGTAGTGGGGACTGATGAGATTCTTCAGGCTCTTCATGATGATCAGGACTAGGGGCATTTCTGGTCAATTTTTGTTGTTGACCAATAATGTTCTTATCTTGAGACATTTGACTCTCTACAGGTATAACCATCTCTGGTATAGGAGGTATGGAGATTTTTGGATTGTACAATTTCTTTGTAGCTTTGTTTTCAGTTTCACTGAAAGGAAACTCATACTCATTGAAGGTTACATGTCTTGATATATAAATCCTACCTTTGTTGTCAAGACACTTGTAACCTTTCTGATTGCTTGCATATCCTAAAAATGTACAAGGAGTAGATCTGAATTCTAATTTGTGTGTATTGTAGGGTCTTAAGCAGGGGAAGCACAGGCATCCAAAAATTTTTAGACTCTGATAGTCAGGTCTGATGCTTGTCAGTGTTTCAATTGGACTTTTAAGTTGTAAGATTTTGGTTGGTAATCTGTTGATAAGATACACTGCTGTTGAGAAAGCATCAGGCCAGAACTTCAGAGGTACAGATGCTTGTGCAAGAAGAGTTAAACCAGTTTCTACAATGTGCCTGTGCTTCCTCTCAATCAGACCATTCTGCTCAGAGGTATGTGGACAAGTTGTTCTGTGATTTATTCCCTTTTTTTGAAAAAATTCTTTGAGTGGTAGAAACTCCTTCCCACCATCAGTTTGAATAATTTTTACTTGGCAGTTTGTTTGTTTTTCAGCACTTGCTATAAACTGCATCACTGCATTACTAGTGTCAGATTTTGCTTTTAAAAAATAAATCCACACATATCTGGAAAAGGCATCAATAAATGAAATATAATACTTGTAACCATAGTCAGTAGAAATTGGAGCTGGTCCCCACAAATTTGTGGCAACAAGTTCTAGTGGTTTAACATATTCAGTACTTGAGTCTGGAAATGCAAGTTTATGACTTTTGCCCATTGGGCAGTAGGTGCAGGAATAGAATGTGGGAATATTTTCAACATGAACTTTATTATTGCTACTCAAAACATGTCTTACAATTTTCATACTGGGGTGACCCAGTCTAGCATGCCAGATATCAAAGCTGTTGCAATTTTTAACAGATTTTATTTCATTTGTTTCAGACATATTACACCAGTTTTTCATATTGTCATATTTTCTTGACCTTGCAATATCAAATTTGTATAGACCCCTACATTCTCTACCCTGCAAAAGAATTTCATTTGTCAGTACATCTTTTACTAAGCAAAACTTTGAATGAAATTCAAAATAAACATTGTTATCTTTTGAGAACTGTGAGACACTCATCAGATTCTTTCTGATAACTGGTACTCTCAAAAGATTATTAAGATATAACTGTCTAGCACCTATAATACTTGCATTTCCAGTGTGTGTTATATGAGTTGCTTTGCCATTACCCATATATAATGAAAGATTACCTTTGTATTCTTTGTTTCCAAGATTCAGATTGTTGAGATTATTTGTGACATGGTTGGTTGCTCCTGAATCTGGGTACCAACTATTATCCTGAATGTCCTCTGCTTTGGCTAGATGGTTGGATGTGTTTTCTGATTGTTCTTTACATCCTTGTTGAACATTTACCATGTTTGCAGTAGACTCATGTTGTCTTGAGTTTCCAGCATTTTGTTGAGATGGTGTATAGTTAGCATCAAATCTGAAGTAACATCTGTTTGCTGTGTGACCAAATTTTTCACAAATTTGGCACCTTATTCTATTGTTGTTGTTTGTGTATCTTCCACTTCTTCCTCTTGATCTATAACTCTGACCACCTCTTTGATTGCTGTTGGGTTGATTTCTGTAATTGTGATTCCTTTCTTGATTTCTTCCTCTGTTGTTGGTAATATAGTTTACTGAGTATTCAGGATTTGTTGATTTTTTTTGCTCTAATCTCCCTTCATGTGCTAGTAATATAGAGTGTACATATTGTAATGCTGGTAAACCTTCTTTTGATGATATTACAGCTACAACAGATTCATATTTCTCATCTAGTCCACTTAACAGATACAGAATTTGTTCTGTGTCACTTACATTATGTCCAGCTGAGGCTAACTGATCACAAAGAGTTTTAGTTTTTGATATATATTCTCTCATGGTTTGACTGCCTTTCTTTAAGTTGTGGAGTTTTCTTTTGTATTGCATAATTCTTGCAGCAGATTGAGAACTAAAAGCTTGCTCTATTGTATGCCAAATATCGTAGGCAGTTTTACAACCTATTAGTTGTGGTAAAAGACTTGCACTAATTGAGGATAACAACCAAGAACTGACCAAACTATCTTGTCTTTCATGTATAATATATTCTTGATTATCAACTAACTTGCCTTATGCATCTGCAGTGAATCTTGGTGGCTTAATGATGGTTCCAAGAACATATTCCTGAAGACCATAAGCTTTAATTGCAGTCTCCACTTGAAATTTCCAGAGTAGATAATTGGTTTCATCGAGTGGAGTATTTATAATCTGGCTATGTGGTTTGATGATGGTTTTAAGAAGTTCTTGGGTAGTATTGGATTGATTTTGAGTGGATTTGGAAACAGATGTGGGTGAAACAGCACTGTTATCACCTCCTTCAGCCATTGATGAAGAAAATTACAGCAAGAAGTAAAGAAAAGAAACAAGATTACCAGAGAATGAGGATGCAGCCAGAAACTGACTGAATGATGATATGTAACCAGCGGTTTCTTGGCACGGTACTTCTGGTTAGTCAACAAAGTCTTTGAAATTCTGATAGTATTGATGCAGCCGAAGTGATATATGATGAGAATTTTCTGATATCAATCCTTCTTGGCACGGCACAATGCTAGATGATGAATCTTCTTTAACATATCATATACAGTTGTTAAACTGTATATGATTTGATCTCAGATGATGAAAACTTTCTGATGAGATATGATTTTCAATCAAAAACTGATGGTGATCAGATGTTGTTAAGCATATAATGCTCTGATACCATGTTAAAGAAATAAGAGAATTGTGTCTTTATTACTTTGAGAATGAAAAACTGTACATTATAATGTTTTGGCTCTCTGCATTTATAATAGCAGATACTATGTATATGGGCTCGGCCCATTTATACTCTGCATATTACACTACGGTCCATTATACAATACCATATTACATTGCGGTCCATTATTTGTTATACTGGTTTGCATTCCTTGTTTATTGTCATTATCTCGATACTACGGAAATGAAACATCACAATATAGAGGAAGAAATAAGTTTACAAGGGAAGGAGGTAAAGGAGGTAGATGGAATGATAATTCCAACATATCAAGATGTCAAATTTGCCGAAGAACTGGACACACAACCTCAAGATGCTACTTCAGCTTTGATAAAGATTTCACTATGTCACAGCAGGACCAATTTACTCCCAGAAACAATAACATTAGTGCCAACATCTCCATGCTTAATCAAGAACTAAGATCAACCTAAGAAAAAGGAGCAACAGGTCAGATTTATCTTTAGGACCTGGCTAAACCTAATGATATTATCAATGATTGCTGGTATCCAGATTTAGAAGCTACTGATCATGTGACCAACAATTTACAGGATTAAAAACCTTGGAAATTCATAATATAAAGGTAAACAACTTATTTATATGGAAAATGGTACATTAACCAACATATATATCTCATAGTGGAAATGCGTCCCTTAAGTGTAATAAAAGTAGTAGAGTTCTACATCTATGAAATTTGCTTAGAGTTCCTCAAATCAAGAAGAAATTAATGAGTCTCTCAACTTATGCTGAAAATAACATGTTGCTTGAATTTCATCCTAAAATCTGTCTAATTAAAGATAATCTAAGCAAGAATGTTTTACTACAGGGTAATATGCATAGCGGGCTCTACAAATTTGATACTTACGAACAAATGAAGATTCAAGACTACAAAGTATGCAAGAATATTTCTGTAAGCAACCATCATTTGATTGGTAATAAAAGTGTATATTATACTTAGCATTATAGATTAGGGCACCCATGTGATAGAATTGTTAAACAAGTATCAAATGACCATAAAATAGCATTAGTTGATGTGAATTTGCCTTATGTCTGTACTTGTTGCCGTCAAATGGGGACGAGTCATAAACTTCCATTACCTTCATCTATAACTGAATTTACCAAGCCACTAACATTGATCACATCTGATTTACAGGGATAAGCACCTATAAATTATGACTATGGCTAGAAGTACTGCATTTTCTTTGTTGATGCTTATTGTAGATTCACATGGATCTATTTCCTCAAAACCAAATCAGAAACCTCTCACACCGTGATACAATTTATCAAGTTTATTGAAAAGCAACTAAATACTCAATTACTAAAGTTTCAACCTGATGGTGGTGTCGAATATAAGCCTTTAGATAAATACTTCAAGGATAAAGGAATTCAATAGAGGATAACATGTCCTTACACTTCTAAACATAATGATATATTTGAAAGAAAACATAGACACGTTGAAAGTGGGCTAACCCTGCTTGCATAAGCCTCTTTTCCATTGAAGTTATGGCCTAAAGCATTTTCAACTGCCTCTTATCTAATATAAAAAATGCTAATCAAAATCTTAGAGAATAAAGGCCCATCCGAAGTTCTACTTAATCAAAGGTCTAATTATAATGATCTGAGGGTTTTTGGCTGTCTGTGCTTCTCTTATCTAAAAGTCTACAACTCACACAAATTAGATTATAGATCCAAACTATGCACCTTTCTGGGATACTGTTTAAATTAGTAAGGATATAAGTGCGTTGATGCAAGTGGAAGAATATATGTTTCAAGACATGTATATTCAATGAGCAAGTTTTCCCATTCAGAAATCTCATCACACAACCCACAAATAAAGTCCTCAATTCAAATGTATATATTCCATCTATTCCATTGTATATCAATAAAATTGGGAATACTAATAAAGGAGGTGCATCTTCAACTAAAAATGATAATATTAATTCTCCGCCTACTCAAGACAACACTAATCAAACACCCAATCCAAGTAGAGACGCTCTAAATGATGATGATGAAGGGCAAGTAAATCATGACTCGATGTCAGAAGACTCAGAACATCAGGATGAAGACATAGAGCCTCCCACTATAATTGATGTGGTTATCAACATATTCCTAGACATCATATGATGACTAGAGCCAAATATGGAATCTTCAAACCAAAGACCTATACATTAAGCAGCGAGCCAAACTCAATAGATGAAGCAATATCTGATAATAACTGGAAGAAACCATGATTGAAGAATATAATGCTCTTATAAAGATTAACACATGGACACTAGTCTCATCACCTAAAGACAAGAATGTGGTAGGCTGACATTTAAAGTCAAAAAGGATGCTGATGGAAAATTGCAAAGGTACAAAGCAATATTAGTTTCCAAGGGTTTTACACAACAAGATGGTTTCGATTTTGATGAAACATTTTCACCTGTTAAACCCATAACCATAAGAATAATCCTATGTATAGTTCTACGCCACAATTGGAAGGTGAAACAACTAGATGTGAACAACGTCATTTTACATGGTAAATTACTTGATGAGATCTTTATGGAACATCCATCAGGATTCAAGCAAAACACTCAAGCTATGTGCAAATTAAATAAAGCAATCTATGGATTAAAACAAGCTCCAAGAGTTTGATTCAAGAAAACTAAAGTCTCACTATCAATCTTAGGGTTCTCAAGCAAGATCTGGCACTTCATTGTTACTGAGAGCTATAAACTCAACAACCATATACATATTAGTATATGTTGACAATATTATAGTTATTGGCAACAATACTAGAGAAATAGAAGAATTAATTGAAAATCTACACAAGGAATTATATCTAAAATCTCTTGGGATCTACAGCACTTCATGGGGGTAGAAATAAAAAGCGTTGCAGACAGAAGCATACATATGAACCAAAGCAAGTATATATCTAGCATACCCATCAAAACTTAGATAGCAAATGCAAAGCCAATGCTTACTGCAATGGTGAGCAACCTGCACTCATCTAAAAAAAAGATAGGGATCTAGGCTCATTTTTCCTTCTAATACTTGCTCTCGAACGAAATATCGATCCAATTCCATGTGCTTTGTTCTCAAATGTAGAATTGGGTTTGCTTTTAGTAGAACCATGCTCAAATTATCACACCATGTCACTGGTTTTCTGGTTTTTTTGATTTTAAGTTCATCTAGTAGAGATTCAATTCACATGATTTCTGCTATTGCACTTGCTACACTCCTAGATTAAACTTCTGTGCTAGATTTGGAAATTGTAATTTGCTTTTACAAACACTAAGATATTGGATTTTCCCTTAAGTATGTACAACATCCAATGGGTGATTTTTTTTTCATCTATGTCTATAGCCAAGTTAGCACCTGCAAATTCATTTATATTGATATTGTTGCATGCTTTGAGAACTAAATCATGATTCATGGTTCCACTTAGATATCTCAGAATCTTTTTAGCTGCCTTCCAGTGTTTATTAAGAGGAGTTTGCATGAACTGACATACTTTAGTTACACTAAAAGTTATCTTTGGTTTTGTTATTTAATACATTGAAGTGCTCCCCCTGTACAGTTGTATTATTTTTTCATTTGTGATTGTTTCTGCCTGATGCTTTGATAAATTTAGATTGCTGGTTTTTGGTGTAACTTGATTCATCTTTTCTTTGTTGAGAAATTTTGAGTGTATTTCCTTTTATATAAATGAATTTCTTTATTTGATATTCTTCTTACGTCATTCCCAGAAAACAATCGAGATCTCCCAAATCTTTGATTAAGAATTGTCTGTCTAATTGTTGTATATGATTGATGATTTCACTTTCATTGTTACCTATAATAATAAAATCATCAACATATATCAGTATATATATCATTGTTTCATTGCTAAATTTATTAAGTGGTGAGTTGTCAGATTTAATTGATTGATAATTCAACTTAGTTAATGTTGCTTTGAGTTTGTCAAACCAAACTCTTAGTGCCTACTCTAGGCCATAGATTGCCATGTTTAACCTGCACATCATTTCTTTGTTGTTTGCCTATTTGAAACCACATGTTTGTTCCGTATATACTTCTTGTAGTTCACCATTCAGGAATGCATTATTTACATCCAATTTTCTAATTTTCCAATTGTTGTATAGTGCAATAGTTAACACTATTCTAATTGTTGTGGGCTTAACAACCGGTGAAAAAGTTTCCATGAAGTTAAATCCATTTGTTGAGTATAGCCTTTTGCTACTAATCTGGCTTTGCGCTCAATTACAGTACCATCTGAATCTTGTACCAATTGTTGTATGGTACAAGATTCCATATATTATTTTTCATATGAGTATTGTATTCTTCTTTCATAGCCTTTTCCACTCTACACTTTGTTGTTTGCTCGTATTTTCTGGTTCTTCAAATTCTAAGTTTTGTTTGAATATAAACTTGATTTATTGGTTTCTAGAGAATTCTTGTATTATGTTTAAAGGGGGGTGAGAGTTGTAGAATTATGTTTTCTTTGTAATCAAGTAAAAGTATTTCTAGAATTATGTTTTCTTTGTAACCAAGTAAAAGTATTTCTAGAATTATGTTTTCTTTGTAATCAAGCAAAGTAATTCTAGAATGATCTATTAGGGACTATAAATAGAGGAGCTCTCCCCTCATTTGTAATCAAGCAATCTAGAAAAGGAAAAATAATATTAAAGCATCATTTTCTAGAACAAGTTTCTTCTCTCAAGTCTCCAACCCTTTTTTAAAATATTTATTTCAACAAAGTGGTATCAAAGCCAAGTTTAGGGATGACTTCCAACAATATGTTGCAACCTCAACTTCCTCGTTTGACGGGAAAGAATTACAATCAATTGAGCATTCAAATGAAGGTCTTGTATGGCTCTCAAGATCTTTGGGAGATTGTTGAAAATGGATATGAAGAAGCGGAGAATCAAGCAACACTTTCAATACAACAATTGAATACTTTGAAAAAGATTCGAAAGAAGAACAAGAAGGCTCTTTATTTTATCTATCAAGCGGTGGATGAAGCAAATTTTGAAAGGATCTCTTTGGCATCAACATCAAAGGAGGCATGTGACATCCTTAACAAGGCGTGCAAAGGTGAAGAAAATGTAAAGATGGTAAGACTTCAAGCTCTAAGAGGTGAGTTTGATTTACTCAAAATGAAAGAAAGTGAATCGGTGGAGAAATTTTATAATAGAACTATTTCTATTGCTAATCAACTTCGAATCAATGGTGAAGAAATTTCGAATAAAAGAATTATTGAAAAATTTCTTCGAAGTATGATAAGAAAATTTGAGCATGTTATTGTTGCTATTGAAGAATCAAAAGATTTGAATACTTTCTCTCTTGAAGAATTGTTGGGCTCACTACAATCTCATGAGCTTCGCATCAAACAATATGATTCCTCTCCTTCCGAGCAAGCTTTTCAAATTCGAGACACCAACCGTGGTGGATTTAGAGGAAGAGGTGGAAGATCAGCCCGTGGTAGAGGGCAAGGAAGAGGCCAAATTCAAAGTGAAAATTCAATCTCATCTCAAGGAGGAAGAGGTCGTGGAGGGTACAGTGAAAGAGGAAGAGGTAACTCTTATAATATTCAATTTCATTATTGTCATAAATATGAGCATATGAAAAAGGATTGTTTTAAAAGAATTAATGATGAAAAGGATAATTCTAATTTTCTACATGAGAATTTGGAGACACAAGATGAAAGTATGCTTCTTGCTTGTAATGTTCAAGAAGCTTCTTTTGATGATATATAGTATATTGATAGTGGTTGTAGTAACCACATGACCGGAAATAAAAGCTGCTTTGTGAATTTTGATGAAAGTGTCCAACGAGAAGTCAAGACAGGTGATAACAAAGGCTCATTGTCAAAGGAAGTGGCGATATTCCGCTACGGACAAAGCAAGGTACAAATTATATTTCTAATGTTTATTATGTTTCCAATCTTAAACACAATCTTTTGAGTGTTGGGCAACTTTTAAAGAAGGGACATAATGTGAATTTCAAAAATGATTTATGTGAGATCAAAGACAAAACTGGTGTTCTTATTGCAAAAGTGAAGATGACACCAATAAAAATGTTTCCATTGAAAATTAAAAATGAAGCATTTTCATGTTTTGCTAATATTGTTAATGATAAGTCATGGCTTTGGCATTTTCGTTATAATCACTTGAGTTTTAGCACTCTATCCAAGATTTGCAAAGATCATATGGTGAGAGGCATCCTAAATATTAGCAAACAAGATCAAGTATGTGAAAGTTGTGTTTTTGGAAAGCACCATCGAGATCCATTTCCAAAAGAAAAGGCATGGCGAGCAAAGAATCCTTTGGAGCTAGTGCATACGGATTTATGTGGACCAATGCGCACAAACTCTCTTGAAGGTAATCGGTATTTTCTCACTTTTATTGATGACTATAGTCGCAAGATGTGGATTTACCTTCTCAAAGAAAAATCTCAAGTATTTGAAGTATTCAAGAATATTAAAGCACTTGTGGAGAAGCAAAGTGGTTTTCCTATAAAGACACTCCGATCTGATCGTGGTGGAGAATATATGGCGGAAGAATTTGGAAATTTCTTAAAGGATCATGACATTCATCATCAACTAACAGTCCGCTCAACCCCTCAACAAAATGGGGTGGTCGAAAGAAAAAACCGTATCATCATGGAACTTGTTCGAAGTATGTTGAAGACAAAAGGATTGCCTAAAATATTTTGGGCCGAAGCTGTAGTATGTGCATGCTATGTTCTCAACCGTGCGTCAACTAAAAGTGTTCAAGGAAAGACTCCACAAGAATCATGGAGCGGTCACAAGCCATGTGTCTCACACTTTCAAATTTTTGAAAGCATTTGTTACTCTCATGTGCCGGATGAAAAGAGAGGAAAACTTGATGACGAATCTGAAAAGTGCATCTTTGTTGGCTATAGTGAAAAATCCAAGGCATATAAATTATATAACCTCATCACAAAGAAGACTATTATTAGTCATGATGTAATTTTCAATGAGGAAGAAGCATGAGAATGGAAAAATGAGAAAAAGAGCACAAGTATCTTGCTTGATAATGATGCATTTGAGCCAACTGAAGAAGAAGAATCGACTCCACCTACTCCACCATCTAATTCTCCTCCAAGCTCATCATCTTCAAGTTCAGAATCAACACCTAGAAAGACAAGACCTCTTGCAGAGATTTATGGAGAAATAAGAAGAATTTTAGAAGATGAATTTGTTGATTTTGCTTTATATGCAACTGCGGATCCAGTTGATTTTGAAGAAGCCGCCAAGGAAGACAAATGGAGACAAGCCATCGGTCAAGAAATTGATGCAATTGAAAGGAACCAAACATGGGAGTTGGTTGAAGTACCTGAAGGGAAGAAACCCATTGGAGTGAAATGGGTTTACAAGACAAAGTTGAATGCACAAGAGAAGTTGAAAAACATAAGGCACAGTTAGTTGTGAAAGGCTACAAGCAAAAGTATGGTGTTGATTACAAAGAAGTTTTTGCTCCCATGGCGCGTCTTGAAACAATTCGTTTGATAATTTCATTGGCCGCTCAAAATAAGTGGCAAGTTTATCAAATGGATGTTAAATCTGCTTTCTAGAATGGAGTACTACAAGAAGAGGTGTACATTGATCAACCTTCCGGCTATGTGATAAAGGATGAAGAGCATAAAGTCTATCGGTTGAAGAAGACATTGTATGGTTTTAAACAATCCCCTCGTGCATGGTATAGTCGCATAGATGACTATTTTGTGAAGATGGGATTCAAGAGGTGTTCATTTGAGCATACTCTTTACATCAAGGAGAACAAAGAAAAGTATGCAAAAGATTTGATGAAGAAGTTTAGAATGGAAGAGGCAAAGCCAATTAGCACTCCAGTTGAAGTTGGCTTGAAACTAATTAAGGATGAAAACTCTAAATATATTGATCCAACATTGTTTAGAAGTCTTGTTGAGAGTTTGATGTATTTGACAGCCACCCGGCCGGACATTACATATGGTGTGAGCTTGATTAGTAGGTTTATGGAGCAACCAAAGAAGACACATTGGGATGCCAGAAAAAGAATTTTGAGATATGTGCGTGGAACGCTTGGGGATGGAATTTATTATCAAAAGGATGAATGATCCTAAGATGCTTGGATATTGTGATAGTGATTGGGCCGGAAGTGTTGATGATAGTAAAAGTACTTCGGAAAATGTTTTCTACTTTGGATCAAGTGAAATCACGTGGATGTCAAAGAAACAACAAGTTGTGGCTCTCTCAACTGCCGAGGTAGAATACATTTCACTATCTTTAGCTAGTTGTCAAGCTTTATGGATTAAATGGGTGCTAGAAGAACTTAAGCATACTCCAAAAGAAAGTACACTTATATATTGTGATAGCAATTCTACTATAGCACTCACTGAAAATCCAGTTTTTCATGGGAGGAGCAAGCATATAAGAATCAAGTATCATTTCATTCGAGACTTGGTTGGGAAAAGAGAAGTAGTTGTCAAGCATTGCAAGACGCAAGATCAAATTGCCGATATTTTAACGAAGCCTTTGAAGTTGGAGATTTTCAAGGAGTTAAAGAAGAAACTTGGTATGCGTAAAAGTTTAGCTCAAAGGGGGGCAAATCAAGTTTAAAGGGGGTGTTGGAATATAAACTTGATTTATTGGTTTCTAGAGAATTCTTGTATTATGTTTAAAGGGGGGTAAGAGTTCTAGAATTATGTTTTCTTTGTAATCAAGTAAAAGTGTTTTTAGAATTATGTTTTCTTTGTAACCAAGTAAAAGTATTTCTAGAATTATGTTTTCTTTGTAATCAAGCAAAAGTAAGTTTAGAATGATCTATTAGGGACTATAAATAGAGTAGCTCTCCTCTCATTTGTAATCAAGCAAACTAGAAAAGGAAAAATAATATTAAAGCATTATTTGTGAGAACAAGTTTCTTATCTCAAGTCTCCAACCCTTTTTTTAAATATATATTTCAACAAGTTTGTAGTATATATTTTTGGTTTGAATATACCACCTTTTGCTCTTGTAATCATGTGATTTGAGTTCTTGCAGGTATTGCTTCATGACTGGAATTGATTCCAGTGGATTCTGGTAGAGGAATGGATGAATGAACTTCTACCCGTTCTTGATGAGTGGTTTGTGATTGATTGTAACTATGTTGAGAAATGTGAGTTGAGTGTTCTGATGAATCTGTTTATCCATGACCCGGTTTGGAGTTGGACACGGTGAAGTTTTGGAACAGATATATTTAAGCCTCTTTAACTTGATTTTCAACAATTTTATCTTACTGTAGGGGTATAGATGGTATCAAAACTATGGGGACGTAAACATTTTGAGTGGTTTTCACTGTTGTATGGTTGAATGGGAAAATTTTCTCATTAAACGTTACAGGCCTTGATAAGATTATCTTGCCATTGCTGTTTAGACACTCATATCATTTTTTATTTGTTATTATTCATAACGGCAGAAAAGTATTACAAAATTGTTAGACAGTAACGTCAGAAAATCGTTACGAAATTGTTAAATAGCAATGTCACAAAAGTATTACGAAACTATTATAATTATGTTTAAAATTGCAACAACAACAAACTATAACAGACATGTAGAAAAAATGTTACGAGTAGAGCTGTGTAGTTAACAAATAAAGCAGTAAATAGTGTAATGATTGTATTGTCCGAGTCCAACGTTTGAAAGTTGTTTACTTGAAACAATATTGCTCCCTCTACAACGTTTAAGGATATCGAGCAATTGTTTTTCAAGATAAAATGGACTTTCTCTGCGATGCTGCACAACAATCGCAGAGCAAAACAAACTCAAGAGAGTGTATTTTAAGAACAGAGTGGTGCGAGGAGAAAGAAAATTCAAAAAATCTTAATTATGATTTCACTATTTTCTGACTGCCTATATGTAGGCGTGGGAAGGTGCACCTATTCGATAATAGATACATATTCAAACGGACGCGACTGTTGAAAATGTTGCGACTCTTTACTAGGCGGTGCGACCGTTTGAATTTGAATGGACAGAATAAAAACTGTTCGGTCTGAACAACCATGCCAACTGCAAAGTGCTAAGTGCCTCTAATATGCCTCAAATGTTCATTCGCCCACACCGCGGATGCGGGTGCAGTTGGAGTACGGGTGTGGATGCGTGGGTGGTGCGTTACACCACCCATCATGGCTTGTGTCTCTATTTGTCTATATGAATTGTCGTAGTATCCACATCTTAGTATATAAACACAAATAGTTTATTTTATTCTAAGATATGCGACTATTCAACTTCTAAGGCAATCAATGCCTTCACATTCTCCAATACAACTCATTCATTTCTAACATTTGTAGCACAACCAAAGAATTTCAGGGAGATGATCTGAAGTCCATTTTATGAGAGTTGTATGGCCTTAAGCATGGAAAGCATAAGCTACCAATGCTTTTAATCTTTGATAGTCAGGCTTTAAATTGAATAGTTTTTCTATTGACTTTTATCTCGTAACACTTTGGTTGGTAATCTGTTGATTAGAAAAACAGCAGTGCTAAATGAATCAGGTTAGAATTTTAGTGGAAGTGATGCTTGAGCAGTGTTAGACCAGTTTCTACTATGTGCCTGTGTTTCCTTTCAACCAACCCATTTTGTTTTGATGTATAAGGATACGAAGTTCTATGAATTGTATTATTTCTTTGAAAGAAATCATTGAATGGTTTGAATTCTATTCCACCATCAGTTTGTATAATCTTGACTTGATGACTTGTTTGCTTCTCTACTTGAGTTATGAATTATATAACTACATTACAAGTTTCTGACTTTGTTCTAAGAGATTAAATCCAGATATACCTGTAGTGAGCATCAACAAAGATACATAATATTTAAAACCATAGTCATAATAGATGGGTTTTGGACCCTATAAGTCAGTAGCAATCAATTCTAAAGGTTTGTTGTATTTAGTTTGAGAATTAGAAAAGTTAAGCTTATGACTTTTATTCATTTACAAAATGTGCACACATAGGTTTATAATATTCTCAAAAGAAATTTTATTATTAGTGAGAATTTATTTTACAATATTTGCATTGGATGACCTAACTTGTGATGCCACACATCAAAATTACTTCTAATTCTTTTAATTTGAGTAACTTCTGAAAATTACAATATTTTTCTTTATAACCAGAACTTTTGGAACCAACAAAATTGAAATTGTATAAACCCTTGTGTGTTTCACCTTGCAAAAGAAGTTTTTTAGTTAGTATATCTCTAACCACACAATATTTAGGATAAAATTCAAAATATACACCATTATTATTTGCAACCTGTGACATACTCGTAATATTTTTCTCAATTTGTGAAACTCTTAATAAGTTATTTAGATAAAGTTGCCTTTAACCTCTAATGCAGACAATTCCAGTGTCGATTCCAGTGTGTGCAATCTTAATAGACTCATAATTACCTATATGTATGGACTGATTACCTATCCTTGTTGCCAAGATTCAGATTGTCAAGATTACTTGCAACATGATCTATTGCACTAATATTCAGGGTACCAACTTTTATTTTATATGTTTTCAGGCTTTGCTGTGTAATTCAGGTGACGATTTGTTTGTTGCACAACAAAGCCTAAAGAATGGAATCAGCAGTGCAACTGGTTAACTACACACTAAATCAACAAGTTTCTACCAATCATATGGGTACCTTAATTCGAGTGCAACAAATCATGTTGGTACCCTGATTCAACATATCATGTTGGTACCCTAATTCTAGTGCAACATGGACTTCTCTTATGAATAGTTGTTGCATCCAGAGTCTATTGAGTGATGTGAATACTGACAGTAGTTTCTTGGCAAGGCACAAATGCTTATCTTATTGAAGAATGGAATTTTTTGATGGAAAACTTAGGGATCTTGATTAAATAAGGTGGCTTCTTCAAGTGATGACTACAATTTAGTTGCAAGAAATCGATGAAGAGCCATTGCAGCCGAAGTACAAGGTGATGAGGCTAAATTCTGACGGTCTTTAGAAGAAGCAGCCATTAGGCTTTGAGAAGCTCTGGTACCATGTTAAAGATGTAGATAAATTGATGATTGGATGAATTGAGAGATTGTATATATTTAAGTGAGAATTTTATTGAATAGCAGAATGGTACATAAAATACTTTTAAAATCTATTTTACATTGTATTTATAATGGCTAAAAGTAACGTTGAATATAAAATGTTGGTCAGGTTCACTTGCTCTGGTATCCGCTTCATATGATAATATCCGCCTTTACCTTTTTTGTGAGAAAAAGGATGGGATAAATCCTAGCCTATAAATATCATAATTACCACAAACATTTACATATATTCAATAGTAGCGTACATAATCATTCACCCATCAACAACACACACCCAAACTGACACCAACAAAAAGATACATCAAAACAAACAACTAGTTCATGCAACATAAACCCAAAATATGAACAACCATGAGAATCAAACACTGCAGTCAGTCAGCAGCAAGTGCTTCAACCATCTACTTCATTTCCTCTTCTTCTTTTGGCCACCCTCTTTCCAATCATATCCAAACTCTCTCTGACCCTTCTTTGCAATTATGGTAGCATGAGCCTCCATTCTTGACCATAAAGACAAGTAACAACTACCCAAAAAGAAATATTAGTAATAATATTTCTAACTAGAGTGTCAAAAAGTTTAGAAGTTTGCTTGAAACACCTTATTTCTTTCGATCCATATAGTCCAAGACAAACTCAAATTAAGAAAATCAACTAAACTTCTATCAACTACATTAGAGATCAACTTCCTATCCTCCTTCCAATACCAGGACTGATCAAGAAAGTAAGAAACATAACATAATCTATATGAAGGTAGTGCAGACATCGGATCCAAAGAAGATAAGTGAAAGGGCATTGGAACCTCCCTACCATTACTCCAAGTAAACTTCCTATTACTTAAAGGTAAATCAATCTAACCACAGTTACCAACAAACTCATCAAACTTCATCATATCATTAAGATTTCCTTCCCTACCACTTCTTTGACCAATATGTCTAGTAATATTAGATTCTCCCTCAACAGCCCAAGGTCCCTTAATAACATTGACGCTACTAGCACAATTCTCCCAAAACTTCTCTTTATCCTTTCTATCACAAGGTCCATAAACATTCGTGTAGGATCGATTTCACCCTAGAGGGGGTGAATAGGGTGATGGTATTAATTATAAAAATTAATTGCGGAAGCTTATAAAATGATTTCAACACAGAACACAGAATAATAGCAGCACAGAAAAATAGAATAATAAAATGCAGAAATAGAACGACACAGAATTTACCCAGCTTCGGCAAAACCCTGCCTACGTGCTCCCCCCAAGGTTTCCACCAGAAATTAGATAGTCAGACGCTTACAAACGTAAACTCGCAACTCCCGTTATCGACTAAACCTAACTCTACGCTCAAAACCCTGCCACAATTCAGCTACTGAGTTGCGAATTCACAAACTACGCCACGTAGTTTGTTCCCTAGTCACACGACTAGTAAATACAACGGTTTAAAATTTAGAAACAAATTTATAAAGCAATTTAAAAACAAAAGACAAAAACCCTAATTAAAAAATAAAAAGCCTTTATAATAAAAGAGAATAAGAAAGCTGACCCTTTTTTATTTTGACCCGATCCTCTTTGCTTCGTTCCTTTGTGAAAATGGTGGCTCGATTCTCCGTTCCAAAATTAGGGCTTTTGAAGCTGCGCCTTTTTGTTGTCTCGATACAGTGATTATTTGCGTGTAATTCGTTCTCGTTTGCTCGCTCTTAGCCGCTTCGATGATTGAGTTCGATTCGATAATTCCGGTATGTGTTTTTCATTTTAGGCTATTCTATTATGCTTGATTGAACTCCTGTAATCTGTCGATGATGATTTTTGGGGTTTAATGCTTGAACTCAATCGATGATCTTTGAATGTCGATGATGTTATCCTTTTATATGAGTCAAATACCTAAATATTCGTTCGTATATATTCGTCTGATGATTTTTTGAATTTGTCAAAACCTTTTCTCTACCACTTGATAATGCTTGAACGTTTGAGATTTCACTGACTTGTTCAATTCGAATCTTTCCCTTACTTTACTGCTACGGTTTTAGCTTGAGATCGTTCGATCCTTCCTTGATCGTTACGACAACTACTTTCCTATTTCATTCGGATTTTATTTTTGACTTTTTCCATTTTTATACTGTGCTGATTTCTGACTTGGTCAAAATTCGATATTGATTTGTAAATTCAACTTCTTTTTTCTGATGCTTTGACTTTGGTCACTTTGATTTCGTGAATTTCCGGTTGACTTCGTTCACTAATAAAATTGCAGCATATTCAATGCTCGACCATTTTACTTTCTCTGTTTGGCATCAGCTTGATATCTTTTGTGATTGTTGCATTTGGACTTTAAGCATAACACATTGGATTGTGCTCGGGTTGCTTCACCTGATTTAGTGCCTGAGTCATTTGTTGAGCTTGTCTCTGGTTGTTACTCTGATCCGATGGCATTTGATCCAGATTACTTTTGCTCTTTTGGTCTGCATTGTGTATATTCGTGATGCCTTCTTGTGATGTTGCTCTACTTTGTGTTAGCATTGTTATGTTGTATACTCTGTATACATACTTGAGTCTTGTTCATCCGATTCATTGAGATTGCAGCTTGTTGTACATATGAACTTGGTGCATTGCTTCGAGTTGTATTTACACCACTTTCTTTTGCAAGTGCTTGTATCCTCACTGTATATGACATGGTTCACCTGTTTACTTAAGTCTGTTAGTCGAGTTGCACACTTGTGGTCTTCATTTGTACACTGTGCATTGTTGTAGATGCTTGAGCATTCTATTGATGCCAGACCGTTGTGAACTTTTCTCTACTCTTGGTCATTCACTTGTTAAGGCTGGTTGTTGCTTGATGAAGAGGTTGAACCTGTTATGGACCTTGTTGCATACATGTTGCTTGATACGTTGGTTTGGTCTTGTACCTGTAGTTGTATTCATGTACACTGCATAGTGGTCTTGTGACGCTGCTTACTGTTATGTTGAACTGAGTTTGATTTGGTTTCATGTTATAGTTGTAGTTAAGTTGAGTTGCAGACTTCATGTTGGTTCCATTTTTGCTGTGTCATTTACTTGGTGCATCACCATACATATTCACTTGAGTTATTTAAAGTTGTAGATTGCTGAGGTGTTTGTGTTGTTGTGCACTGACCATGTGGTCTTTTGATCTTTTCTTTGAGTCAGTGGTATTGTCTATGTTGGTTTTGGATTTTGATGCGGCTATGCACTGTATATACATGTGCCATTTCATTTTCTTCTCTGGTCTTGTTTATATTGAACTAGTCGACACTTAATTCTTGAGTTTTGGCATTTGCACCCGTGTTGAATCCAGCTAATAGCTCGGTTTTAACCTTGTGCGCGTGTTGTGATTTTATTTGTATTGAATTTGAGTTGAACCCGGCTTTTCATTTGGGTTTGAACAGTGCTCACATGTCCCTGTAACATTATCAAGTGTATATCGGTGTGCACGACCTTGTGGCATATACAGTGATACACTGTGCATGTCACATTGTTCGTATATGATGGATTCAAAATTAAATGATGATGAACAACCCAAATAACCGAGGCAAATATTATTTTCAAAAATTCACTTTTTATTTTATACTGCAACAAAATATTTCCTTTTCAATTTTACTGCGTCAAAAGTTATTTTTGCAGATTTCTCAGATGCCGGATCCACATTAGAATAAAGTTGAAGATAAAATACTAGTTGAGTGAATGAGTGATTATGTAGTGAGGTTAGACGTAAAAGTGAGATTGTGATGTAATTGAATATTGTAATCAAAGTTGTATAGTGAGAGCTTTAATTTGTACTATTCAAAATTGTAATAAATATTTGTTTGAATAAAATTTCTGTTTGAATTCAAATTTTGTGTTATATATGTTTATTCAGCAAATATTTATTTAATCTGTGAAAAATGAAATAGTACATTACCAAATACATTTACACGAATATATATATATATATGTATGTATGTATGTATTTGTTTATTATCATCAAACAAAAATCATATAATCGCATGTTCAACAATCTCCCCCTTTTGATGATAACAAACATATATTTAGGATTTTGAATATGTTAAATGTATTTGATCATAGATATATCCTAATTGCTCCCCCTATTTAAATGCTTCCTCTCTACACAAAGCGTGCTTCCTCTCTACACAAAGCTCCCCTACATATATGCATACAAATAAAAATATGCAAATGAACCTAGATGCAAATAGAAAATTATTTGACCTTTGCTTGATTTTATTTGACAAAATCTTAACTCTTCTCTCCCCCTTTTGTTATCAGCAAAAGAGTAATAGTGTTGGAGGAAATAGAGATAAAGTGATCGATATTAATTCAACATTAAAAACTCAATTGAATATAAATATTAAATTTCAATAAAAAATCAAACAAAACTACCATTGTTAGGCGCATATTCCACTTTTAGAAATAATGGAAATGATGTCATCATATAAAACCATACAGTTGTATCTATTTGCGGTACATTTATATCAGGAATTTGAATATCTACTAATCATGCATAACCTTAGGACTTTTAAATGAGATTAGTGGTATTCCAATTTAATTTTAAAAATGAATTCAAGTATCTTCTAATCACGCATAACCGTGAGGACTTTTAAACGGGATTAGAATCAACTTGTATATTTAATAAATCAATTTTGATATGCGTTCCATACATGCATAACCGTGAGGACTTTTAAATGAGCATGGAAGCACATAACAAATTCCAAGTAATTCACCATACATAGCCGTGAGGACTTTGAAATGAGAGTGAATACTTTGGATTTTATTTTGTTTTATAAAATGAAAAACGAATGATTCCTGTTTAAAGTACCACATATCGACAAACTATATTGAATTTTTGATGAGCGATGGTCGATTGAAATATGATAGACATAGAAATGGTCATGGAATCTTTACCCAACAAAAGTTTTATAACACTTGTTTGATTCTCTAAAGAAATTTTTCTAAATATACTATCTTGAGTAATGTACGATAAATATCAACACTCGTCACTTTTTCAATCACTATTTATCTTTTCGATAACTATTAGGGAGTTAGACTAGTCAAAATTGTCATTGAAAATCAAATTCAAAAATAATTATGAAATCAATTTTACAAAATGTCTAATCTAAAAATGATTTTCTCAAGGGGGTTATATGAGAAAAATTTCTGCTATTTGAAAATTATTTAAATTGAAAAATATGTAGATATTTTCTTTGAAAAAATGATACAGTTACTAAATATCTCAACAAAAATCACGTTCAACTAGCAATTTTTCTATCAACTAAATTACTAGTGTAATCTGCATCTGAATTTCTCTTTCACTCAAAATTATCATTAATTGAATTTGATAGACCAGACCAAGAAGTATGCAACAAAATATATCAAAACCAATTTTAACAACTTTTCAAATGACATTCTTGAATTTGAATTGAAGCCGTGTAAATAATCAAAAAGTCGTGAATAAAGAGTTAGCCATATTATAACCAAATGTATCATCATCCAACAAAAAACACTATTATTAATCCAAACTAAGATATATGAAGTAATTCAAATGCTATAGAAATTTTTATAGTGTTTTTGTCATAAGAATATAATTGGCCAACAATTTTATACAAGTCAGAATCAAAATCATCATCTTTTCATCATCTCAATATTGGCTGATTTAACTCAGATTACGGTGCAGATTATCACATTTAATATATCGTTCAAATAAATATACAATTACCTGTTTTACCTTTACGATATTTTTCGCTGTTGTCTATTGTGAAATTGTCATCTTTGTACTAGGCTAAGGAATTTTGGTTTGTCGCCCATTGTGTTTCTAGAACAGCCAGAATCCAGATAACACTGTTGGTGTTTCTTAGCCTGCCACCACACCTACACGGGAAACGATTTTTCTGACCTATTTGTTTTTATAGGTTCATGGTTGTCAGTGGCAGAAGATTTAGAAACATAATCTTATGGAGACCCAAAACTGTTTATATATGTTCCTTTTGGCACCCAAATTTGTTTAACTTTGACAGATTTTATATTTGTGCCTTTTGGAACCCAAATTGGTATAGTTTTCACATGTTTGGGTTTATAGCAACAATTATTGTGATTATGTCCATATTTTCTACAAATTGTGCACATGGAATTTTCTTGATTAATATCGCTTTCAACATTTTCAGATTGATTATATTCAAGTCCTTATTTAGCCGTTTTAACAGTTTACTTCCCAAATAGCGGATTCAACGATTTTTCACTTTTTGAAAATTTATCTAAAGTTTTTGACAATTGTTGGACTTGTATTCTGAAAGATTCATTTTCGTTTAACAATTGTGTGCACTTTTTAATAGAATTCTCTCTTCTAGTATTTTCATTCTCTTTCAAAATCAGAATTTCATTTTCAAGTGATTATATATTAATTTCTGATTTTTTGATTTCTTCTTCGAATGTTGGACACTTATCACACTTAGGAATCCTACTTTGATAAGTTTTAACTAATTGGTCAAGTTGTTTATTTAAATCTATCAAAGTATCTTTTTGTGATTCAAGTTTGGCATACTTCTCCCTAAGTCGTTCAAAAAAGCCATTCACTTCGTGGAAATATATAAGTAATTCTGAATGAGAAAGTTTTGATACCTCACTTGGCTCGTCTTCATCATTGTCGGTTATTTCACCATGAAGACACATGTCTGCCTTTTCATTCTCACTGTTAGCACTTTGATTATCTTTATCACTTGTATTCCACATGGCTGCAAAACTTCTCCTTTTTGATTTCTTTTCAAAGTCGCGTCGATTTTGAGGACAATTGGGCTTGATGTGTCCGAGTTGGTTGCACTTATGACAGATGATCTTTGGCTCTTCTGGATTGTCTAATATTTTATTTATTCTTCTTTTCAATCTTCGATTTAGAGCTGGATTTTATTATCAGCTCCAATTCTACTGCTCCGTCATCGTTATCATCACTATCACTTTCCGTTGTTCCTTTAAGAGCTATTGATTTCTTTCGAGTATCACCTTCTTCACGTTCTTCCTTGAATTTCATTTCTAGCTCATAATAGGTGAGATTTCCGATGAGTTCTTCGACTTTCATTTGTTTCAAATCTTTTGATTCTTGAATGGTAGTCACTTTGGATTCAAAACTTCATGGAAGGACTCTGAGGATTTTTCGGACTATCTCCAACTCTGTATATGTTTCTCCAAGAGCTTTTGATTTGTATACGATATTGGAAAGTCGTCCATGCATCTCTTTGACATTTTCTTCTTTTGCCATTGTGAAAGTCTCGTATTCGCTGCTTAGCATGGCAAAGTGAGATTCTTTGACTTGAGATGTTCCTTCGTGAGTCGCTTCTAGTGTGTGCCATATTTCCTACGTAGTTAGACAATGTGAGACACGATTAAATTCAAATTGATCCAACGAACAGATAATAGAATTCATAGCTCTAGCATTAGCATTTTTTAATTTATTTTCTAGTTCTGTCCATTGATCCATCGGTTTATCTATTTCCTGATTATCTACAATTATAGTTGGTGCTCCATAACCTGTCTTAACAATGTTCCAAGCGTAAATGGTTTTCATAAAAATCTTCACTCTGTTTTTCCAATAAGCATATTCACCATTGAACATTGGTGGTCTAACTATGGACTGACCTTCAGCAAAAGCATTATTAAAAGTCATTTTAAAAATTCAACTTTTTAAAACAAAAATTGGTTCTTGTAAAATCAAATTTTTAAAAAACGACTTTTGTTCCTAGCTCTTATACCACTTGTAGGATCGATTTCACCCTAGAGGGGGGGTGAATAGGGTGATGGTATTAATTATAAAAATTAATTGCGAAAGCTTATAAAATGATTTCAACACAGAACACAGAATAATAGCAGCACAGAAAAATAGCAGAATAAAATGCAGAAATAGAACGACACGGAATTTACCCAGCTTGGGAAAAATCCTGCCTACTGCTACCCCCAAGGTTTCTACTGGAAATTAGATAGTCAGACGCATACACACGTAAACTCGCGACACCTGCTATCGACTAAACCTAACTCTACGCTCAAAACCCTGCCACAACTCAGCCACTGAGTTGCGAATTCTCAAACTACGCCACGTAGTTTGTTCCCTAGTCACACGACTGGTAAATACAACGGTTTAAAATTTAAAAACAAATTTAAAAAGCAATTTAAAAACAGAAGACAAAAACCCTAATTAAAAAATAAAAAGACTTTATAATAAAAGAGAATAAGAAAGCCGGCCCTTTTTTATTTTGACCCGATCCTCTTTGCTTCGTTCCTTTGTGAAAATGGTGGCTCGATTCTTCATTCCAAAATTAGGGCTTTTGAAGCTGCGCCTTTTCGTTGTTCTCGATACAGTGATTATTTGCGTGTGATTCGTTCTCGTTTGTTCGCTCTTGGCCGCTTCGATGATTGAGTTCGATTCGATAATTCTGGTATGTGTTTTTTGTTTAGGCTATTCTATTATGCTTGATTGAACTCCTGTAACCTGCCGATGATGATTTTTGGGGTTTTAATGCTTGAACTCAATCGATGATCTTTGAATGCTGATGATGTTATCCTTTTATATGAGTCGAATACCTAAATATTCGTTCATATATATTTGTCTGATGATTTTTTGAATTTGTCAAAACCTTTTCTCTGCCGCTTGATAATGCTTGAACGTTTGAGATTTCACTGACTTGTTCAATTCGAATCTTTCCCTTACTTTATAGTTACGGTTTTAGCTTATGATCGTTCGATCCTTCCTTGATCGTTACGGCAGCTACTTTCCTATTTTATTTGGATTTTATTTTTGACTTTTTCCATTTTTATACTGCGTTGATTTCTGACTTGGTCAAAATTCGATATTGATTTGTAAATTCAACTTCTTTTTTCTGATGCTTTGACTTTGGTCACTTTGATTTCGTGAATTTTCGGTTGACTTCGTTCACTAATAAAATTACAGCATATTCAATGCTCGACCATTTTACTTTCTCTGTTTGGCATCAGCTTGATATCTTTTGTGATCGTTGCATTTGGACTTTAAGCATAACACATTGGATTGTGCTCGGGTTGCTTCACCTGATTTAGTGCTTGAGTCATTTGTTGAGCTTGTCTCTGGTTGTTACTCTGATCTGATGGCATTTGATTCAGATTACCTTTGCTCTTTTTGTCTGCATTGTGTATATTCATGATGCCTTCTTGTGATGTTGCTCTACTTTGTGTTAGCATTGTCATGTTGTATACTCGCTGTATACATACTTGAGTCTTGTTCATCCAATTCATTGAGATTGTAGCTTGCTATACATATGAACTTGGTGCATTGCTTCAAGTTGTATTTACACCACTTTCTGTTGCAAGTGCTTGTATCCTCACTATATATGACATGGTTCACCTGTTTACTTAAGTATGTTAGTCGAGTTGCACACTTGTGGTCTTCATTTGTACACTGTGCATTGTTGTAGACGCTTGAGCATTCTATTGATGCCAGACCCTTGTGAACTTTTCTCTACTCTTGGTCATTCACTTGTTAAGGCTGGTTGTTGCTTGATGAAGAGGTTGAATCTGTTATGGACCTTGTTGCATACATGTTGCTTGATACGTTGGTTCGGTCTTGTGCATCACCATACATATTCACTTGAGTTATTTAAAGTTGTAGATTGCTGAGGTGTTTGTGTTGTTGTGCACTGATCATGTGGTCTTTTGATCTGTTCTTTGAGTCAGTGGTATTGTCTATGTTGGTTTTGGATTTTGATGCGGCTATGCACTGTATATACATGTGCCATTTCATTTTCTTCTCTGGTCATGTTTATATTGAACTAGTCGACACTTGATTCTTGAGTTTTGGCCATTTGCACCGGTGTTGAATCCAGCTAATAGCTCGGGTTTGACCTTGTGCACGTGTTGTGATTTTATTTGTATTGCATTTGAGTTGAACCCGGCTTTTCATTTGGGTTTGACCTGTGCTCACCTGTCCCTGTAACATTATCAAGTGTATATCGGTGTGCACGTCCTTGTGGCATGTACAGTGATACACTGTGCATGTCACATTGTTCGTGTATGAATGATTCAAAATTAAATGATGACGAACAAACCAAATAACTGAGGCAAATATTATTTTCAAAAATTCACTTTTAATTTTATACTGCAATAAAATATTTCCTTTTCAATTTTACTACGTCAAAAATTATTTTTGCAGATGTCTCAGATGCCGGATCCACATTGGAATAAAGTTGAAGATAAAATACTAGTTGAGTGAATGAGTGATTATGTAGTGAGGTCAGATGTAAAAGTGAGATTGTGATGTAATAGAATATTGTAATCAAAGTTGTATAGTGAGAGCTTGAATTTGTGCTATTCAAAATTGTAATAAATATTTGTTTGAATAAAATTTCTGTTTGAATTCAAATTATGTGTTATATATGTTTATTCGGCAAATATTTATTTAATCTGTGAAAAATGAAATAGTACATTACCAAATACATTTACATGAATATATATATATATATATATATATATATATATATGTTTATTATCATCAAACAAAAATCATATAATCGTATATTCAACAATCTCCCCCTTTTGATGATAACAAATATATATTTAAGATTTTGAATATGTTAAATGTATTTGATCATAGATATATCCTAATTGCTCCCCCTATTTAAATGCTTCCTCTCTACACAAAGTGTGCTTCCACTCTACACAAAGCTCCCCCTACATATATGCATACAAATAAAAATATGCAAATGAACCTAGATGCAAATAGAAAATTATTTGACCTTTGCTTAATTTTATTTGACAAAATCTTAACTCTTCTCTCCCCCTTTTGTTATCAGCAAAAGAGTAATAGTGTTAGAGAAAATAGAGATAAAGTGATCGATATTAATTCAACATTAAAAACTCAATTGAATATAAATATTAAATTTCAATAAAAAGTCAAACAAAACTACCATTGTTAGGCGCATATTCCACTTTTAGAAATAATGGAAATGATGTCATCATATAAAACCATACAGTTGTATCTGTTTGTGGTACGTTTATATCAGGAATTTGAATATCTACTAATCATGCATAACCGTTAGGACTTTTAAATGAGATTAGTAGTATTCCAATTTAATTTTAAAAATGAATTCAAGTATCTTCTAATCACGCATAACCGTGAGGACTTTTAAATGAGATTAGAATCAACTTGTTTATTTAATAAATCAATTTTGATATGTGTTCCATACATGCATAACCGTGAGGACTTTTAAATGAGCATGGAAGCACATAACAAATTCCAAGTAATTCACCATGCATAACCGTGAGGACTTTTAAATGAGAGTGAATACTTTGGATGTGATTTTGTTTTATAAAATGAAAAACCAATGATTCCTGTTTAGAGTACCACATATCGACAAGCTATATTTAACTTTTGATGAGTGATGGTCGATAAAAATATGGTAGACATAGAAATGGTCATGGAATCTTTACCCAACAAAAAGTTTTATAACTCTTGTTTGATTCTCTAAAGAAATTTTTCTAAATATACTATCTTGAGTAATGTATGATAAATATCAACACTCATCACTTTTTCAATAACTATATATCTTTTCGATAATTATTAGGGAGTTAGACTAGTCAAAATAGACATTGAAAATCAAATTCAAAAATAATTATGAAATCAATTTTACAAAATGACTGATCTAAAAATGATTTACTCGAGGGGGTTATATGAGAAAAATTTCTGCTATTTGAAAATTATTTAAATTGAAAAACATGCAGATATTTTCTTTAAAAATGATGCAGTTACTAAATGTCTCAACAAAAGTCACATTCAACTAGTAATTTTTCTATCAACTAGATTACCAGTGTAATCTGCATCTGAATTTCTCTTTCACTCAAAATTATCATTAATTGAATTTGATAGACCAGACCAAGAAGTATGCAACAAAATATCTCAAAATCAATTTTAACAGCTTTTCAAATGACATTCTTGAATTTGAATTGAAGCCGTGTAAATAATCAAAAAACCGTGAATATAGAGTTAGCCATATTATAACCAAATGTATCATCATCCAACAAAAAACACTATTATTAATCCAAACTAAGATATATGAAGTAATTCAAATGCTATAGAGATTTTTATAGTGTTTTTGGAATAAGAATATAATTGGCCAACAATTTTAAACAAGTTAGAATCAAAATCATCATTTTCATCATCTTAATATTGGCTGATTTAACTCAGATTACGGTGCAGATTATCACATTTAATATATCGTTCAAATAAATATACAATTATCTGTTTTACCTTTACGATATTTTTCGTTGTTGCCTATTGTGAAATTGTCATCTTTGTACTAGGCTAAGGAACTTTGGTTTGTCGCCCATTGTGTTTCTGGAGTAGCCAGAATCCAGATAACACTGTTGTTGTTCCTTAGCCTGCCACCACACCTACACGGGAAACGATTTTTGTGACCTATTTGTTTTTATAGGTTCATGGTTGTTAGTGGCAGAAGATTTAGAAACATAATTTTATGGAGACCCAAAACTGTTTATATATGTTCCTTTTGGCACCCAAATTTGTTTAACTTTGAGAGATTTTATATTTGTGCCTTTTGGAACCCAAATTGGTATAGTTTTCACATGTTTGGATCTATAGCAACAATTATTGTGATTGTTTCCATATTTTCTACAAATTGTGCACATGGAATTTTCTTGATTAATATCGCTTTCAACATTTTCAGATTGATTATATCCAAGTCCTTGTCTAGCTGTATTAACTGTTTGCTTCCCTAATAGCAGATTCAACGATTTTTCACCTTTTGAAAATTTATCTAAAGTTGTCGACAATTGTTGGACTTGTATTTTCAGAGATTCATTTTCGTTTAACAATTGTGTGCACTTTTTAATAGAATTCTCTCTTCTAGTATTTTCATTCTCTTTCATAATCAGAATTTCATTTTCAAGTGACTGTATATTAATTTCTGCTTTTTTGATTTCTTCTTCGAATGTTGGACACTTATAACACTTAGGGATCCTACTTTGATAAGTTTTAACTAATTGGTCAAGTTGTTTATTTAAATCTATTCAAGTTTGGCATACTTCTCCTTAAGTCTTTCAAAACAGCCATTCACATTGTGGAAATATATAAGTAATTCTGAATGAGAAAGTTTTGATACCTCACTTGGCTCGTCATAATCACTGTCGGTTATTTCACCATGAAGAAACATGTCTGCATTTTCATTCTCACTGTTAGCACTTTGATTATCTTCATCACTTGTATTCCACGTGGCTGCAAAACTTCTACTTTTTGATTTCTTTTCAAAGTCGCATCGATTTTGAGGACAATTGGGCTTGATGTGTCCGGGTTGGTTGCACTTATGACAGATGATCTTTGGTTCTTCTAGATTGTCTAATATTTTATTTATTCTTCTTTTCAATCTTCGATTTAGAGCTAGATTTTCGTATTTGTAATTCCATCTTTTGACTTTCTTTATTATCAGCTCCAATTAGCTGCTCCGTCATCATTATCATCACTATCACTTTTTGTTGTTCCTTTAAGAGCTATTGATTTCTTTCGAGTATCACCTCCTTCACGTTCTTCCTTAAATTTCACTTCTAGCTCATAATCGGTGAGATTTTCGATGAGTTCTTCAACTTTCATTTGTTTTAAATCTTTTGATTCTTAAATGGCAGTCACTTTGGCTTCAAAACTTCGTGGAAGGACTCTGAGGATTTTTCGGACTATCTCCAACTCTGTATATGATTTTCCAAGAGCTTTTGATTTGTATACGATATTGGAAAGTCGTCCGTGCATCTCTTTGACATTTTCTTCTTTTGCCACTGTGAAATTCTCGTATTCGCTGCTTAGCATGACAAGGTGAGATTCTTTGACTTGAGATGTTCCTTCGTGAGTCATTTCTAGTGTGTGCCATATTTCCTGCGCTGTTAGACAATGTGAGACACGATTAAATTCAAATTGATCCAACGAACAGATAATAGAATTCATAGCTTTAGCATTAGCATTTTGTAATTTATTTTCTAGTTCCGTCCATTGATCCATCGGTTTATCTATTTCCTGATTATCTATAATTATAGTTGGTGCTCCATAACCTGTCTCAACAATGTTCCAAGCGTAAATGGTTTTCAGAAAAATTTTCATTCTATTTTTCCAATAAGCATATTCACCATTGAACATTGGTGGTCTAACTATGGACTGACCTTCAGCAAAAGCATTATTAAAAGTCATTTTAAAAATTCAACTTTTTAAAACAAAAATTAGTTTTTATAAAATCAAATTTTTAAAAAAGGGCTTTTGTTCCTAGCTCTGATACCACTTGTAGGATCGATTTCACCCTAGAGGGGGGTGAATAGGGTGATGGTATTAATTATAAAAATTAATTGCGGAAGCTTATAAAATGATTTCAACACAGAACACAGAATAATAGCAGCACAGAAAAATAGCAGAATAAAATGCAGAAATAGAACGACACGGAATTTACCCAGCTTGGGCAAAACCCTGCCTACTGCTGCCCCCAAGGTTTCTACTGGAAATTAGATAGTCAGACGCTTACACACGTAAATTCGCGACACCTGCTATCGACTAAACCTAACTCTACGCTCAAAACCCTGCCACAACTTAGCCAATGAGTTGCGAATTCTCAAACTACGTCACGTAGTTTGTTCCCTAGTCACACGACTGGTAAATACCGCGGTTTAAAATTTAAAAACAAATTTAAAAGCAATTTAAAAACAAAAGACAAAAACCCTAATTAAAAAATAAAGAGCCTTTATAATAAAAGAGAATAAGAAAGCCGACCCTTTTTTATTTTGACCCGATCCTCTTTGCTTCGTTCCTTTGTGAAAATGGAGGCTCGATTCTCCGTTCCAAAATTAGGGCTTTTGAAGCTGCGCCTTTTTGTTGTTCTCGATACAGTGATTATTTGCGTATGATTCGTTCTCGTTTGCTCGCTCTTGGCCGCTTCGATGATTGAGTTCGATTCGATAATTCCGTATGTATTTTTCGTTTAGGCTATTCTATTATGCTTGATTGAACTCCTGTAATCTGCCGATGATGATTTTTGGGGTTTTAATGCTTGAACTCAATCGATGATCTTTGAATGCCGATGATGGTATCCTTTTATATGAGTCGAATACCTAAATATTCGTTCGTATATATTCGTCTGATGATTTTTTGAATTTGTCAAAATCTTTTCTCTGCCGCTTGATAATGCTTGAACGTTTGAGATTTCACTGACTTGTTCAATTCGAATCTTTCCTTACTTTACTGTTACGATTTTAGCTTGAGATTGTTCGATCCTTCCTTGATCGTTACGGCAGCTACTTTCCTATTTTATTTGGATTTTATTTTTGACTTTTTCCATTTTTATACTGCGTTGATTTCTGACTTGGTCAAAATTCGATATTGATTTGTAAATTCAACTTCTTTTTTTGATGCTTTGTCTTTGGTCACTTTGATTTTGTGAATTTCCGGTTGACTTCGTTCACTAATAAAATTGCAGCATATTCAATGCTCGACCATTTTACTTTCTCTGTTTGGCATCAGCTTGATATCTTTTGTGATTGTTGCATTTGGACTTTAAGCATAACACATTGGATTGTACTCGATTTGCTTCACCTTATTTAGTGCCCGAGTCATTTGTTGAGCTTGTCTTTGGTTGTTACTCTGATCTGATGGCATTTGATCCAGATTACTTTTTCTCTTTTGGTCTGCATTGTGTATATTCATGATGCCTTCTTGTAATGTTGCTCTACTTTGTGTTAGCATTGTCATGTTGTATACTCTCTGTATACATACTTGAGTCTTGTTCATCCAATTCATTGAGATTGTAACTTGCTGTACATATGAACTTGGTGCATTGCTTCGAGTTGTATTCACACCACTTTCTGTTGCAAGTGCTTGTATCCTCACTGTATATGACATGGTTCACCTGTTTACTTAAGTCTGTTAGTCTAGTTGCACACTTGTGGTCTTCATTTGTACACTGTGCATTGTTGTTGACGCTTGAGCATTCTATTGATGCCAGACCCTTGTGAACTTTTCTCTACTCTTGGTCATTCACTTGTTAAGGCTGGTTGTTGCTTGATTAAGAGGCTGAACCTGTTATGGACCTTGTTGCATACATGTTGCTTGATACATTGGTTTGGTCTTGTACCTGTAGTTGTATTAATGTACACTGCATAGTGGTCTTGTGACCCTGCTTACTGTTATGTTGAACTGAGTTTGATTTGGTTTCATGTTATAGTTGTAGTTAAGTTGAGTAGCAGACTTCATGTTGGTTCCATTTTTGCTGTGTCATTTACTAGGTGCATCACCATATATATTCACTTGAGTTATTTAAAGTTGTAGATTGCTGAGGTGTTTGAGTTGTTGTGCACTGACCATGTGGTCTTTTGATCTGTTCTTTGAGTCAGTGGTATTGCCTATGTTGGTTTTGGATTTTGATGCGGCTATGCACTGTATATACATGTGCCATTTCATTTTCTTCTCTGGTCTTGTTTATATTGAACCAGTCGACACTTGATTCTTGAGTTTTGGCCATTTGCACCCGTATTGAATCCATCTAATAGCTCGGGTTTGACCTTGTGCGCGTGTTGTGATTTTATTTGTATTGCATTTGAGTTGAACCCGGCTTTTCATTTGGGTTTGACCTGTGCTCACCTGTCCCTGTAACATTATCAAGTGTATATCGGTGTGCTGTGCATGTCACATTGTTCGTATATGTGGATTCAAAATTAAATGATGACGAACAAGCCAAATAACTGAGGCAAATATTATTTTCAAAAATTCACTTTTTATTTTATACTGCAAGAAAATATTTCCTTTTCAATTTTACTGCGTCAAAAATTACTTTTGCAGATTTCTCATATGTCGGATCCATATCTGAATAAAGTTGAAGATAAAATACTAGTTGAGTGAATGAGTGATTATGTAGTGAGGTCAGATATAAAAGTGAGATTGTGATGTAATTGAATATTGTAATCAAAGTTGTATAGTGAGAGCTTGAATTTGTACTATTTAAAATTGTAATAAATATTTGTTTGAATCAAATTTCTGTTTGAATTCAACTTCTTTGTTATATATGTTTATTCAGAAAATATTATTTAATCTGTGAAAAATGAAATAGTACATTACCAAATATATTTACACGAATATGTATATATATATTTGTTTATTATCATCAAACAAAAATCATATAATCGCATATTCAATAATTCATAACAGAAATTCTACTTTTATCGCTAACATCTTCAAGAACTACATGAATTATATTATCACAATTACGTTCCTCCACCAAAATCCACGAATCACTTTTCCATCCAATAAAAAGCCTACCACAACTTCCAATGGAATTCATAGCTCTCCATTCATCCAAAACATTGCCCCCAACAAAAGAAAACAAGAAATTACTAGAATCAGCAATCTTTCTTTCTTGCAGTAGCACAATATCAGCATATAAAGAACATATCAGATTCTTCACCCTAGCACACTTATTGTGTGTGCCCAATCCCCTGACATTCCATGATAATATCATCATGTATTACTATTAAAAGCCCTCAAAACTTCTAAAGCCTTGATATTATCAAGATTAGATTCACCGTTTTTAAAAATAATACCCATTTTCTTAGTAGTTTCATACAAGTGCTTACAAGAAAATGAATTTAAAGAAGTAGGTACATGAATACTTCCATAAAAAGGATGAGAGGACTTGCTAGATGAAGCATTTGCATGCTCCATAGATCTGACTTCAGCCCTCTTTCTAGCTCTGCTCAGTGTATCTTCTTTTCTTCCAATCAACCTTGCACTCCTTCTAATTCTGCTAACTCCATCTTCCTTTGTCAGAGCATTATCACTAATTTCAATTACAGGTACAAGTTCTTTAACAACTTCAATAATCTAGACACTGTTCTCTTCAGATATGGAAACTCCTTCATCTTCTACTGCATTGCAACCAACTTTCTTGACTGTTGCAGTATTTCTGATAAACTCTGTGACTTCCTCTAAATTATTAGCTCTGAAAATAACAGCATAGCATCAGAATCTGTTTTCGCCTCTTCCACAATAACCTGACCTAGTATATTAAATGGATTCGCAACATGGACTTCTTCATTTAATTTGCTAGCACTCCGCAACCCCTTCTCACTACCAGTGACAGTGACAAGAGTAACCACCTCTCTCTCATCAGTAATGTCAAGATCAATCAAGACTAACATTTGGAGACTTCCTCTTCCAAATTTTTTCCTGGATTCGGCCCAAATTTCATATGATTCCATTGATCAACATCCAAATCCCCCACAACCAAAGTAATTATAGAAACAAGGTACCTCGCATTTCCGATCATGACTTCAATCACCTTCGGAATAGGAACATTTTCATCCCTTTCCACTTCAATATCAAGATAAGAATGATCAAATTTTTTACTATCGGCCAAATCCATCTTTAGTAAGAATCCAATGCCACTAACTACTTCTTCCAACACTTCAAATCCCAACATATCTTCGAAAGATTTGTAAGTCGAAGCCAGAATCTAGAGTTTAGATTCCTATCAATTACCTTCATTCAAATTGCAGAGTCTAAGTTTTAAAGATTTGCCTGAAGTTTTGATTTGCTTTCGCATAGCAGCATCCAACGCTAAGTTAAATGAAGGAAAAATGACCTTGAAGTCGTGAAAGAATTTATTTACTTCCCAATTACTGGCACCAAAATGACGTGTTAATTCATCAATTTCATTGATGGTAAATTTACCTCGATCGATTGTAATTATCACACATCTTCTACTTCTTCTGCAAGCTCTTGCCAAGAAGTCGGAGTTATCAAGAATGGAGCGAAGCAATTTGTTAGAATCAACATCACTTATCTACCTTCGGAACAATTTCCTTCCCTTTTCTGCTTCGATTTTCGATGCGTCAAGGACAACGAATAGATCTATGCCCAAAATTGTAACAAAAGAAGCACAAGACGCTGTTGGGACAATCTTTTGCTACGTGCTCTGCCATTCCTAGGGCTGTCAACAAATGCTTTCAGATACGGATAGTGCCATATCCGTATCCGAAATCATTTTCGGATATCGGATATCCGTATCCGCTTAATTTCGGATATCGGATATCCATATCCGCTTAATTTTCGGACACGGACGGATATCGGATATTTATCCGCTCCGCCAATAATTGATAAATTTAAAGGTATAGATGAAAAAGTTTAGATCAACATAAAACATTTTTTGTACTATTGTTTATAAAAAAACAAAGAAATAAAAAATATGGTGATAAAACATTGTTTTATACTAATATATGTATGTATATCCAAAAATATTCAAAAGCCCTATTTTCCAATTTTAAATTATATAAATATGCATCAGTTAATCGGACGGATATTTTTCGGATACGGATACCACTATAACCATATCCGTATCCGAAAAGCTTTTCGGATATTGGATATCCGTATCCGCTTTTCGGATAACGGATATTTTTTATATTTTCGGATACGCATTCGGACGGATATCGGATTTTTCGGGTACCCATTGACAGCCCTAGCCATTCCCCGTTAACTTTTACTTCATTCGTTTCATTATTTCACACAAATGAACCGGAGCGCGCGTACTCATAGTATAAACAAGGTAAGTTTAAAAGTACGTAAAGGGCATCATAAATTATATCGTAAAGGTTTTAATTAGACAAGCAAAATTTTAACAGGCTCTATGCTTTAAAGGCAGCATAACCTTGAAGACATATATTGAATCTCATTTTATTGCCAATTCTTAGGGAAAACAAACCCATCTATTTACTAAAGTAAATCTTCATGAAGCAAACAGTTTACAAAATAATGTAGGAGGATAAACTTTACATGAACATGATAATGTAGGATGCAAAATCTAAAAATTTTCATTTTTAATTCAGCACAATCATTTCATCTTATTTTGGATTCAGTAGAAGCATTATTTTAAATGGATCGAGTAATGCTTCATTGTTTTACATCAATCAGCTAGTGCTTCTGCATAAAACTAGATTAAAAAATATAGAAGTGAAAAATAAGATATGATTACATCATCTGCCAAAGTAAACTCAAATGATCGTTTTATAATTGTCACTATCTTTTTCTTTCCTTTTTTTTCCTTCCGTGTACTTTTTTTTTTTTAAAGAAAATATGTATAACTAAACATCACCAAAAGCTGTCAACAAGCCTGACAGGTAACCGTAAAAGAACAAAGACGAGAGAATACATGATCGGACCACAGAAATAACCAAAAGAGGAATACAAAAAACCACTAACAAAAAGATCCAGAAGGAGGTCTCCCAGCAGGCGCAAAGCAATCCCGAATAAGTCCAAAATCCCCCACTCCGACCAATATCAAAATCGAGCTCCGGCAAAGCCACCGCCCGATTCCGATGTATGGATACCACCGAAAAATAGATAGCGATCTACCAAAAAGACCGATAGAAGAACTAGAAGAAAATAACAGACAGCAACCCATCACCAGAAAGACCGAAACCCGAAAAGCAGAAACAGAAAACTCTAAGCAAGCTCCAAACAAAGAACGGACTGAGAATCACACACCCCATAAAGCCTCTACCTGCAAGCAATAACCTAAACATGAGGAAAAAAAGGGGGGGAGAGGAGGCTAAGAAGGAGACTGGACAGTCGTAACCACCAGTCTCCGGATAGGCACTCAACCGATACCTTGTCTAATAGAAGAGCTAGAACAGGTGATTGATAACAAATTCACTAGGCGATCAGAACGAAAGTTGACAGAACCTCGGAATGGACGGCCCCGGTATGCCAAGTAAACATCATCTCGAACCTTCCGAATAACAGATAGAGGGTCCATAGGAGTTTCGTCAAAAATTGCCTTATTCCGGGCACACCAAATGTGCCAGCAAATCAGACAAGGAATCAAACGAAAAACAATAGAACGAAGGGAACGACCAGCACGACGACACCACCAAGTGGACAGCAAATCAAAAGAAGAGTTGATGGAACCACGTACCCCCACTAAATTACCGAAGTAGTTCCAGCAAGACCTGGCACACCATCCGATGAAAAGCAGATGATTCACCGATTCCGTCTCCCCGTTACCGCAGCATCTGCAACGAGAGACAAAAGGAATGCCGATCCGTTGAAGGTTTTCATCAACTGAGAGTCCATTATGGAAGGAACGCCACAGCAGAAGAGAGACTTTAGAAGGGATACGGACGTCCCAAATGAAAGAAAAAAAGGGAAGAACGGGCGATGGGATTCTAGAAGAGGACCAAGCCCTCCGAATAGAGAACGGACCACCATCCCATCCGGAGAGGCCGTCATGAGAGTCAACAAACACTTTGACCGATTGCATATGCTTCCAAGTCTCACTCGCGAAGGAAGGAGTACCGGAGAATCCAGAATCAGCCAGTCTCCGGTACTTAGCATGAAGAAATTGCGACCATAAGGAGTCGTTAGCCCCAAACCTATACCACAACTTGCAAGCGAAAGCCAAGTAGATGTCCTTCGGATTACGCAACCCTAACCCACCCTCACACTTACGCCGGCAGATAACATCCCAAGACACCCAATGATGACGACGATCGTCACCCTTAGAACCCCAGAAGAAAGAAGAAGCCAACGAACGGAACGAACGAAAGAAAGAAGAAGTTGGGGTCATAGCGGCGAAAATATGAACACCCAAAGAGCACAAAACCGATTGGATAAGCACCAATCTACCAGCTTGGGACAGGAGAGATGCATTCCACCGGATAATCCTCCCCCTAACCTTGTCCAAGAGGGGATCGAAAAGGGCGTTAAGTTTCCTCCCTCTGTATAGAACAATGCCCAGGTAAGGAAGAGGGAGGGAAGCAGCCCAGGATCGAAAAGGGCGTTAAGTTTCCTTTCCGTGTACTTGAATATTTGTGAATGTCAATATTATTTTGTTGAACCTTGCCTCCATAATATATAGATCGACTGTAGACTTATATCATGCCATAGACATACAAATATGCCTTTGCAGATATTTCGAGCACCATTGGTTAAAATGTGGTGATATATCAGTGAGCGATACTGTGGTGATATATGGATGCTAAGCATTTCCTCAATATTAGATTGATATTCATGGAATTAGTGCTGAAAGTAGTTAAATATCACTATTTGTAGAAAAATAATTTAGTGTTCCAGGAATTTAAATATCTCATATTACAATAGAATTCCCCAGCATAGATGCAGATTCTTTGTATGAATATATTTACAAATAATCTAACAATAAATAAAAATGATAAAAAAATAATATAAACATCCTTTATCATTACCATAATTATATAGTTTGCTAGCGAACATAACAATATTATTTCCTTGACATTTTCAAATATCGCGTATCTTTCCCTTGTTTCATGCCAAGCCCAATTCGAAAATAGGCGTTTTAAGAAATACATTTTGTAAAATGGCTATGTAAACAAGTTTTCATTGTTTTGCCAAACCTAACAGAAAATAATTTGAAAATTATTAACCAAACTCCTATGTTTTCTACTGTTTCATTTTCAACCCTAGATAATTATCACTAGTTAAGCACTTATTATTTATACATTACAATTATATTGCCTGGTCACATATGCAGATGATGTATTCATCTCAAGACCGTTTAATCAGCTTAGATCTCCCAAGCACTGCAGACCCGGAAGGACGACGGTTACTGTCACGAGGAAGATTAATGTGTCAGTGTCAAATTTGCAAGTTTGCACACTATCCGATATTATGGTCCCTTCCAACTTCATTTAATGGACATGTTTCCTTCACCATGACAGAAACTGTACCTATTTTCATAATTCATAGTTACGTGACATAGACGCACTCTTAAATTTTTTATTGTCTCTATCTTAGGCTAGCAGGAAACTGTTCCTGTTTTTATATGAGCGGTCGAGCTCGAGTGTCCCAACTTCTAATTCAATATTTCGCTTATCTCTCCAATAAAAAAGTACATGGAGAACATATGTAGTTGAGGCCGAATTTGAATGATTTTCAGTTGATTGCTGGAAGACATGATCTGGAGATCTTTTGCTCAAGTCTGAATGAGGGAGTAATTAATGCATATTTGTCTTCTGCTGTTTAATTGTTGGTCAAACATGCATCTATCTTGTACCAATCTATCTATATGATTTATGTTGCAATTTTCTGTTCGAGTCCCCGTACGCCCATGTTTTTATTCTTTTGTGTATTTTTGCTTGGTATTTCACATGTTTGAGGCTAATGACATTTTTATGTAAATACTAGTACAGTATAACCACACAATGGTCCTCGTTTGATTCCGTAATTTAGAAAATAAAATATTTAATGTAGGTTTTCATTAATTTTAGTTTAAGCATAAAATGATAATACATTGTAAAAAATTTAGAGTTGAAGAGATTTAAGAAAACATTTGTGAAAAATACAATGCAAACAATACTGAAGAGATTTAACAAACATTTAATATAAGTACGATTAAGTCTATTATGATATCATGTTAAACATGTTTTTTTCTTAAAAAGGGCAGTCACGGCTGTCTTTTCAAAATATAATTCTATCTATAATCTTGATCAGATAGATGGGTCTTCTCATTCCTTCCCATCCTATTCTTCTCCTCCTCCACCGAATCTAGTGCCGCATCCACCACCACTTTCAGCAAAGAAACACTACAAGATTAAACGGTTATTCCAACGGCTCGTAGCCGTTGGCGGCCGTTGGAATAAAACCAACGTTTTCCAACGGAGCCAACGGCTATTTTCCAACGGCCGCCAACATTTAATAGTTGTTGGAAACCGTTACAAGCTGTTTGAATAAAATGTCCGATAAGTCGTTGGAAATCTGCGTTTATTTTGCTGTACAACATCAAGCCTATTCACATTCCAGCTGCACCATTTCCAATACACTCCATTTCCAATACATTTCCAATCCATTCCACACATATATATCAATATCAATATAAACAACACACATAAATCAATTAACACCAATATAAACAAACCAAACTATTCAAACATCATAAACCGTACCATCAACGTAAATACCATCAAAACATGTCAACAAGCCACGTATATACCATCAAAATATCGTTCTCACCCACTCCGTACCAATATATACAACATTAAAACACATAATAACCATTTTCACGTCAATATATACATCGTTCAAACACAAACACTAAAAAACATACCACCTCAAGCATCTTCATCGTCGCCTCCGGAAGCACCAGACGACGAAGGAAAGGTATCATGATTCTACACAAACTCCGCAAGCTTTTGATTCAGCTGCCCCATCTGTACAGCTCACAGACGATTCTCCTCCTATAGCTGCTCAATCATAGCTCTAAGCTTCTTAATTTCTTCTTTGTCTCGGGCCTTTTGAGCTTGTTGAGCCTGCAAATAGAAATAATAGCAAAAGGGTTGTCTCGGCATATAAAATATTATAACACTATATATCTAAACGCTAATTTGTTGTACATATGTAAAATGATTAATTACCGTTACGTTTCCGAAGCCATAACGTCTACTCCGCTGCGTCGGATCCATAACAGCGTCAAATATGTTATCTTGCTCCTCCTGTGTCAACTCATCACGACCAGACTACTGAAGTGCATAAGCCCGTGCCTCTTGTAACCTTGACTATAATGAAAAAAAAACAATTTCAGTTGAAAAATAGTAGAATGTAATTTTTATTTTACATAACTAGTAATTAATAAACTTATCGATGTAAGTATTAGAAATTAAAAAACGCATACATATGCCTCAGTCGTCCTATCCTGATCACCCCACTGATATATGATTTTACCAGACTCGTCTACTTGCCTAGATGCATAGGTGTGAGCAAATAAGTCCACTAAGCCAACGAGATGTCCATAAGCTCGTTCCTGCAATTGATAATTTGGATAATTTAACTCCACATAACTAATTACTAAACTGATCAATATACAAATGTGATAATAGATAAATTTACCAAATCTCCGCGGTGATGCTGGAAAGATTTGGAACCTCCACGATGAGTTACTGGATTCCTGCTCCTGTTTGCTGAGTTCCTTTCTGACTCCTGCAAATTTACAATGAATAATTATTTATTAAACGTTAAAAAAATTACTGAGATTCATTATAGATTTACCTTGAACTCCTCAGTGTTCCACCAGTCAACCCACTTATCCCATACAACCGCCCTCATCCACTTTCGTTTCTTCCCCACATTTTTAATCTCTGACATTCTCTCTCTATAGTTCTTAGCGATCTTTGAGTTCCAGTGTCGCCGAACTAAGTTGATGTCAGACTCTTGCAAATCTACTGCGCCCTGTACAATGAGAAAACATTACTAATTATTTATTTGTATTTAATTAATCATTTCGTAAAGCGGTATAAACTTACTAGAAAATCTTGCCAAATTGTCTCTCTCACATCATCGGGGACCTTGCTTCACTTAGGCCACCAATCGTTCATCCTGCCCATATGCGCCTGCTTAGAAATGTTCAGAACCACTTTAGATGGCTCCAACTCAAACCCACTGCGTTAAATATAAAATAGAACTTTAGACCATTATAGATATATCATGTACAAAAAATTAAATTGCTATGCTGCTAATTATGATACTTACGCCTGATCAGCCTTTGGCTGCAAGTAAACGACTAGACGAGCTGGTAGCTCGCCGCTACTCTCTCCAATCTGCTTGGAAGAGCCATGTCGCCGAGAGCCAGAACCAGAGCCAGACGTAATATACCTGCCATATACATACATATACAATTCATAACAATTATGATATTGCGAACCATTAAAAAATGTAATACAATATGCTACAAATGTGTCATGTTGTGTGTATGTGTTGAGTGTGTGAGTATACACTTGTTGTCATTAAAATTGTATAACTTTGGATAAATGCATTAATAATCAGAGATAAATGTAATGTGAATAATTGAAAAAATTACCGGATATTACTCAGTCGTCCTCGTCAATTTTTGATTCAGACTCGGTTTCGTGTTCTATGTCGTTTTCCTCTACACTCTCGAATGCTTCGACTAATACATTTGTCTCATCATTTAAAGGTCCAAAATCAGTTTGATCGTCTGTAATTGCTATTTCAACATTTTCCTCCAGATCTGCTTGATAGGCTTGTTCGTTTGGAATATTCTGTCCATCGAACGTAAATCTTGCTTTGGTTTTAAAAACCGCAGACCAATATGCTTTATCCCTTTTTAGAGATGGATAAGGGACAAATAAACATCCTCCACGGGTCTTGTAAAATATGTCAACTGGAAAATCTGAGTTAACACGCCATAAAAATCATTTATATGATTATTAGGATCATCACCGCTTTTAACAAATACACCAGTATTGTTTGTTAATTTTTCAGCAACGTATTCTTTGGTGTTGAATTTATATCCATTAACAAAAAATATTGGATACGTTTTAACTTTTCTTTTCGGTCCAAACGCCAAATGTTTCAGTCGTTCATCGAGCACATTATTTGTGGGATCAGAACGTATTTCGAAAACCAAGTACTAAAATCTTTGCTTAAATCGCCGCTTGGATTTTGTGATTCAAAAATACTACAAACACAAACATGATATATTGCATTATTATTTATTTACACGTGTAGTATTAAATTTAACAAAACTTGGAAGATGATAATTACCTAACAAATGGTGCAACTTCAGGACAATTAAGAAGAATATATGTGTGTGCTACATGGTAATCTTTATCATCTAGCCATACTTCTATACATTTTCAGCATGTCGGCCATGTTGTTTAAAAATAGATAATATTGATTCAGAAGAAGAATTTTGTTCAACGGCCTCATCATTACGCGGAACACTTACAAATGATAAGTTCACATGATCATTAAAATAATGAGAGAAAAAGAAAGAAGTTTCTTCTTCGATATATGATTTGCAAATAGAACCTTCAACTCGAGCTTTTTGTCTCATTTTTTTCTTTAAATGATTTAAGTACCTAATAAAAAATATTTCGGTTAAGTATTAACTTCTATTTAAAATAAAATTAACATTTACATACTCAGTATAGTAACATACCTTTCGAATGGATACATCCATCCATATTGCAAAGGACCTCGAAGACGTGCTTCATATGGAAGATGAACAGGTAAATGCTCCATTACATTAAAGAAACCCGAAGGAAATATTTTCTCCAGTTTGCAGAGCAGTATAGGAATTTCTTCTTCATGTTTAAGTAGATTGTCAACTTTTAATGTAGTTGAACAAAGCTCCTTGTAAAATAAACTAAGTTCTATTATTACCGTCCAAACTTTTACCGGTAACAATTCTTTGAAAGCGATGGGTAACAAATTTTCCATCATTACATGACAATCACGGCTTTTCATTCCACTCAGTCTTCCATTTTTATAGTCGACACATCTACGAAGATTGGAGGAAATTCCATCGGGAAATCGTAATCCTTCCACCCATTTTAACAGTACTTTAACTTGATTGATGTCTAGTTCGTAGCATGCTTTGGGCTTTTTACTATCATTGGGCTTCATATGAAGCTCAGGACGATTGCATATTTCCTCTATATCACGTCTAGATTTCAAATCGTCCTTAGTCTTGCCCTTCACATTCAAAACTGTATAAAACACATTATCAAATATGTTTTTTCGTTATGCATCACGTCAATGTTATGACGGATTAAGAGATTTTTTCAATAAGGCAATTCCCAGAATATACTTTGTTTGCACCAATTATGAAACGTCAATTTACCTTGAATTTCAATTTGTTGTCCGGTCTCGTGTATCTTTGGATAATCTTTTAAAAGTTCATATATATCCTCGCTTGACTAAAACGTTGGTGGTCGTAGAGTCTCAGCCTATTAGCTATGAAATTTTTTTGTCTCTTCTAAAAGGGTGATTAATATGAAGAAAACATTGATGACAATCAAACCATGAAATTTTCTTCCCATGCGATAAGGAAAATGCTCGTGTTTCTTCCATGCAATAAGTACAAGCAAAACGACCGGCCGTACTCCAACCCGAAAGCATTGCATATGTAGGAAAATCGCTAATAGTCCATAACAGAGAAGCGAACATCCGAAAAATTTTCTTTTTTGATATGTCGTATGTTTCAACTCCTTCATACCATAATATTTTCAATTTTTCGATTAACGGTTGTAAGTAAACATCAATGCCCTGTGTCGGACCATCAGGGCCAGGGACGACAATTGTGAGAAACATATATGGAGTTTTCATACACGTCCACGGGGGTAGATTGTAAGGTGTGATTATTATAGGCCAAGATGAATATTTAGATCCAAACTGAGAAAACGGTGAGAAGCCGTCTGTACATAAACCTAGTCTAACGTTGCAGCTCTCCGCTGCGAAATCGGGATATTTCTTGTCAAAATATTTCCATGCTTCTCCATCGGATGAGTGTGTCAACGTACCTTCTTGAGGTGTTCTCACATTATGTCATCTCATATGATGCGCTGTTACAGATGATGCATATAACCGTTGAAGTCTAGGAGTGATAGGTAAATAATGCATACGCTTGTACGGAACTTCTTTTCCCTTCTTTTTCCTCGGTTTGTATCTTTCTTAATTACATATTTTACAATTTCTAAGATTGATTTCTTCTTTCCAATACAACATGCAACCCTTTAAACATGTATCTATTTTTTCATATGGCAAATCGAAAGATGACATAAGTTTTTTCACTTCATAATAATTTTCGCACATCAAATTATTGGGTGGCATATGACGTTTAGCGGCTTGAACAACAGCCGTAAATCCAGCTTCTATAAGGTTGTATTTTGATTTCATTGCAATGTATTATGCAGTTACCGATAATTGAGAGCCGCTTAAACATCCATTTCAAAGGGGGTTTTTTAGCATGATCCAATAAATCATATATTTTTTTAGCTCCAACATTTGGTTCCTCTTCGACGTTAACATCGTCATTATCAATTTCAACGGTAGGGAACATTGATCGTGCTACATCTTCGACCATATGTTCTATGAGATTCGTACTAACTTCATCACTAATGACCTCCACCGACTGTTCCTGATTATTAGGGGCTACAATTTCTCCATGACGACCCCATAGCAAATAATTGGGTACGAAACCTATTGGCGCAAATGAACCTTAGCTATATTCGGTACTAAATAGTTCAACAATTTGCATCTACTACATGGACAACGAATTTCTTCATCATTTGCAATATTACTTATACCAAATTCGATGAACACTTGTACCCCTTTTAGAAAATGTTCACTTATTGCGCCATTAATTTCCCTTCTTTGATGCATTCAGCTCCGATCATTAAAGTAATTGACCATTTTTCCTACTTGAAAACCGATGATAAAGTAAAAAAATTATAAATCGTTCATTTTATATTTTGTTTAAATTTTATTTACTGATTTAGTAAACATGTACTAAATTTTATATTTTTTCTACAAACTTCATTTTAAATAAACACCTATTGATTCATTGCCACTTATGTGTCTTCTCTGATGGTCGGTCATCCTACTTCCCATTACAAACACAATAGTAATTATATTCCGTAAATCATATCATTTTAAATGATTTCACAAAATTTCGGCAGCATTTCCTCCGTGTTCCTTATATCGTACACATATGCGTGTACACAAGGAACGTAAAGGAAATGCCGCCGAAATTTTATGAACCATTTAAAGTGATATGATTGACAAAATATAATTACTTTATAGTGTTTGTAACTTGTCCAATACAGGGACAAATCCGACAAATGATGTATCAAATGAATAGAGTTGTCTGTTTTGTGGAAAAAACGAATATCCCTAAAACGATCATATACAACACTTGTCAAACGGGGCAAATATATCTAAGGATTTAAATATTTGTTTATATTAAATTTAAATATATAACTCGTTTAATTAATATTTGTTTATATTTTACTGTTTTATTACATAAGTACTAAATTCATTTATACACAAAATTTGTACACAAAACTCATTTATTCCAAATTCATTTATACACTAATCAATTCGCGTGTTCGCACAAATACAAAACTCATATTCGCACAAATGCAATATCCGTTCTAGCGGCTTTCAAATGCAATAAACTCTATCACACATACGTTCAATACTAACAAAATCAACGTAAACTAATGCAATATCCTAAATTACAAAATTTTCAATCGGTAATAACTTGTTCATTATGGGATAATAGTTGCAATTAGGGGATAACATGGTGCAATATGCATACATTAATAAGTAGGAATCAATCACAATTCAAATTAAACCCTAAATCAGAAAAACCTAAATATTAGGTTTAGCAAAATTACTGATTTAGAGAGCTAGAAGGGTGGAGATGGGATGAAGCAACTTTTAGATGGCGTCGGTGGTGGTTGGGATGGTGTTTGGGCGGCGGTAGCAGGCTAGGAGGTGGTGGAATGGGGGAATTGGGTGAGAATATAGATTGGGGAAGGAGATAATGAGCTTCAGGCCGGCTCTCAGGAAAATATGCAGGAAATTTTCCAACGGCTTCCAACGGCCGCAAACGGCTTCATTCCAACGGTTTCCAATGGCTTCAGACGGTTACAACAAAATCCAACGAGCCGTTGGAAGCCGTTAGAAATGCCGTTGGAGGCCGTTGGAATAGCCGTTTAATCTTGTAGTGAAAATTTAAAAAAAGACGAAGAAGGCTTTCAAACTGTTCAGAGTAAAAGACCAAAATCATTGAATAAAGAGTCTGCGGTACAAATGCAACGAGCTGGTATTGGTTCAAATCAGTTGAGCATGAATCAAGGCAATCTAAATCATTCAAAACAGTTTCTCATAAATTCAAATCAAGGGGTTTTCAATTCAAGAAACCCCGAGAATGGTAGAAACTCAACAAAAAATGTTGCAAGAACCACCTACCCAGTTTTAAATCCAGATAATCAATTTAGAAATACAAGAAGCAATTCAAGAAACATTCAATATAATGGTAATTTAGTTTTGCGATCCAAAACTAACATGAACAAAGCTTCTTCATGGGTTTGAAATGATCAAGAAAGGAGGATCAAATACTGAATTTGATCTTAAATATGCTGCTCCTCTCTCCATAAATGAGAAAAAAATAGTGTTGGTGAGCACGGAGGCGAGCAGAAGGGCAGAGAGTAAATGAACCTTCTCAGTTTTTGCCTACGTGTTCGGCAATAGACCCGCATATCCTCACTTCAAGGCGGTTATTGCTAAATCATGTAATCCTACTGGTAATTTCGACATTTTCACTCGTAATAATGGATTCTTTTTAATCAGATTTTCTAACGCCTCTAATTGTGATAATGCCATTAATGGGGGTCCATATTTTACAAATGGAAAGCTTATTATTATGGAAAAATGGAGTAGTAAAATAAATCTTGATAGAAATTTCCTCTCTACTATGCCTATATGGATTAAACTAATTGAATTAAATCTTAGATTGTGGGATTAAAAATATATCAAGTGCTATAGCCAGTGTGGTAGGCACCCCCCTCAAATTAGATGATCACACTGCTAAAGAAACATGACTTCCATTTGCAAGAATCCTTGTAAAAATTAAAGCAGATTCAGATCTACCAAATGAAGCAATTATTTCTGTGCATGATGGTGAAAATTTAATTCAAAACATTGAATATGAAAGGGTTCCTCCTAGATGCAAAACATGTTCTTGTTTTGGACATTCTATAGAAAACAGTGATCCTAAATTGGTTTGGAAGGAAAAACAAAACTTGCAAGGAAAATCATATGTCAACAACAGTAATTTTCAAGAGGCAGGAGATGCTATCACAAGAAATGCATTACTTGGTTCTAATAATAAGAATGATCCACAATCTTTAAATGGTTTTTCTAGAAAGAATATGAATATAGAAGAATCGTCTACCGTTCAAGAATCTGCACAAGAAAGGGAAACTTGAGAAGGTAATAAAGATTAGATTTTTGTTGAAAATGTGGTTGAAAATTCTACTGAAATTTCTAAAGCAGCAGAGAAAAACACAGAAATTATCTCTGAATGATAGATTTTAAATCAAAAGTTACAATAACACAAGCAAAAGAGGGTCCCTTTGATACAGAAGCCATGAATTTAGATGACATTCTTTGTAAAGAGCCATCTGAAAACCCTAATATCAGTCATCTTACAACTCATCTCTCTTCGCTTTTCAAAAATCCAACTTCAGAATTCAATATTCAAAAGGCTATCAGCTTGGTTTCAAATTCTACTTCAATCTCAAGGAGAAACAAAAAGGACAAAAAGGAAAAAAAGAAAAGAAAAGGCAGAATGAAAAGCATAAAAGATGTTTTTACTAATGAAAGCAAGAAGATGCAGAGGATAGTGAATTTGAAAAAAAAAATATCATTAAAATGTCCAAATGGTTAGAACAGCTGAAAGTATTAAGCAAAACTTCATACAAGAAAAAGGAAAGAGGCTGGAGACATTGGAAGAAGGGGGCAGTCACATTACATAAACTGTTACTGATTCAAGTATCCTTTAGTGTATCCTTTAATTATATTTCTCTTTAATCATTATGTCGATTATTACTTGGAATGTCAGAGGTCTCAATTCACCTGAAAGAAGATTAGACTTATCATATCTTCTTAAATCTTAAAATATATCCCAGTATTGTTGGTTTGCTTGAGCATAAATTAGATAATTCTAAGATTGTGGATTATCAAATTAAAAGTTTAAATAACCGGAATATTTTAAATAATAATCAGAAGGGGGAATGGTAGAATCATGGTTATTTGAGATCCTAATATTTTGGATATATTTCAACATTTTGTTAATTTTCAATTTATTCATTGTAAATGTATTAATAAAGGTGGGTTTCAACTATAAATTACCTTTGTTTATGCATCAAAAAGTGAAAACGAAAGACAAACTCTTTAGGATAATCTTGAACAAATAAATACAAATACGAATTTCCCTTGGATTGTTATACGTGATTTTAATACTATTATGCATGCTCATAAAAAAAGGGTGGGATTTATATGCCTTCTAAAAATTAGAAATATTAAACAAGTTTATGTTCAAAACTGGTTTATATGAACCAACTATTTTTGGTAATAGATTTACATGGAAATCTAGGAAATTCAGAAACATTCACTATAAGCTTGATAGATTTTTACTAAATCAAAGATTTACAATTTTTTTAAGGATTTCAAATGTTACATTTTACCTCAGGCCACTAGTGATCACACCCAATTCAAAATTTTCTCACTCAAAATAAGTTATCTAAGAAAAATTCCCCTTTAAGATTTATTAATTTGTGGGTCTATGAAAACAATTATAGAGAAATCATCAAAAACAGTCCATCTTCAAAGGTACAGGGTACTGCGTAGTATAAATATAGAAAATTTCTTCAAATCACAAAAGAAAATCTGAAAAACTAGAATAAAATCAGAACTAAAAATTAATTCACTTAAGAGAGGGATGTGAGTTAAGGAAGAATGATTTAGATAATGACTGCTCAAACATAGATAAAGTCAACAGTTTTTTTGAAGCTCAAAACAATTTAATCAAGTCCCTTCAAGTGCAGTCTATTGATTTGAGGCAAAAAGCCAAAGTAGATTGGCTTATCCATGGGGATGAAGCAATTAATTTTTTTGCTAGGATGTCTAGCAGAAAATTTATGAATGATATTGGAAAAATTATTGATGTATAAGGTAATGTTATCAATGAAGAGTCTAGCATTGAAAAAGAATATAAACTAAATGTTAACAGCCAGGATTTTCTTCTTGCTCTCATCTGCCTTGAGAAAATTAAAAATATTACTTTTCATTCTAATAATGATAAAAGTCCTTCCCCCGATGGTTTTGATGCAAAATTTTATAAAACTCGTGGGATGAAATTAAGTGTTTTCTATTTGATTCTATTTCTGATTTTTCAAAACTGGAAAGTTATTAAAAAATCTTAATCATACTTTTATTACTTTGGTTCCAAAAATTGAAATCCCCAATAGCCTAGAAGATTTTAGGCCTATTGCTTGTTGTAATTTCATCTATAAAATCGTTTCTAATATTTGTGCAATAGAATTAAAATATTTTTAAAATATTTAATTTAAATCAGAGTGCTTTCATTCCTGGTAGACTTATAGTTGAAAATACTCTTCTTGTACATGAATTGATAAGAAACTTTAACAATAAAAATAGAAATCTCATGTGTATCAAAACAGATTTACATAAAGCCTTTGATAAGGTTAATATGCACTTTATTATTTTATGATGCATCAAATGGGTTTTGATAAAATTATTGTTCTCTTATTCATGAATGCATCAACAATGTCTCCTACTCAAATTGGTCAATGGCTCGCCTAAGGAGTTTATACATAACAATAGAGGTATTAGGCAAGGAGACCCACTTTCTTCTTACTTATTCACTATTGCTATGGAATATTTCTCTATTCTTATGGAAACTGAACTAGTTAAAGGAAATATTAAACCATTAATAGAACCAAACTATATGTTACATACTTTGTTATATTTTTCATGCAGACTCTCATAGTGCTAAGACCATTGCTAATATTTTTATGAAATTAGAAGAAAATACTGGGATGAAAGTGAATGATTTTAATAGTAAAATTTATTTTAGTAAAGGCTGTATTAAGAAATCAAAGATTCTTAAAATTCTAAAATTTAAAGATGGCAGTCTGCCAATTAAACATTTGGGTTTTCCTCTAAGTATTAACCAAATTAAGGACATAGACCGCACTAGACTTTTAGACATAATTCAAAATAGATTTGAAGGTTGGGCTTGCAAGCTTCCGTCTTTAGCCGGTAGGTTAGAGCTAACTCACACTGTCATCATTAAATCATAATGTATTGGACTCAAGCCCACAATATTCTAGTTAAAGCTATTCATAAATTGGAAAAAGCTTGTGCCAACTTTATTTGGAAAGGAAGCATCATAAAATTTCTTGGGATATGGTTTGTAAACCAAAAAATCAAATGGCCTTGGCCTTAGAAATATTAATGATTTGAGTGAAGTTTTTGAACTCAAACTTTTTTGGAAATTTGTGAATGGGAATTCAGTATTGACAAGATGGATGAATGCAAAATATCTTAAAAACAAGAATTTTTGGACTGCAAAAGTTGAAAATCAACATTCTTTCTCTTGAAAAAATATTTAAGGTTGCAGAGAAATTGGTTTGAAACTCTTGGAAAGAAAATTCAAGGATGGTAATCAGACCAACTTATGGTTTGATCCATGGATTCACGGTAAAACTTTGGTCAGTCTTATAGGTTGGAACAACATATTTTGGTTCGGTGGGACCACTGAAAATGTAAACATCATTATTCAAAATAATACTTAAAATATGTTAGGTCATCCTGCTACTTCAATTTTTAATGCTGTCATTAAAAAGATTAATATTGACCCAAATCTTCAAAAAACTGTAGGATTGGAGACTTTCAAAAAAATGTGTTTTCTCTTTCAAAAAAACTTAAAAATTTGTTAGAGGTTATGAAACTGAAGTAGATTGATACAATGTGATTTGGAATAAATTGAATTGCCCAAAAAAATCCCGATGTGCTTTCTTTACAATTATTAACATGTTGTTAATAGGGACGGGTGGTTGAAATGGAACAAAACTGGGGAAACAGTTCGTCTACTTTGCAGACAAGAAGTAGAAAATATTAATCATCTATTTTTTGATTGTGTTTTCTCAAAACATATTTGGTTTATAACCAAATCAAAGCTCAAATTAAAACAACATCAGGCTGTGTAAAACATCGAAGATTGCATCAAATACATTCAGCAAAACTTCAAGAAAAAATCAAAAGATTTCAGAAAAGTAAGCACAATTCGAACAACAATTATCTTTCACATTTGGAAAGAAAGAAATCAATGACTTCATACTCAAAAGGAAACAGGAAGCATTCAACTTTGGAATACGATTGAAATGGAGAGTCAAATACTACTCAAAAAATTTGAAAATCAACAAAAATACTCAGACAACTATGAGGAAGAGCTAGAAAACTACATAGTGGGATATACAACTCTAATTTCCCTGGAGGAAGACCCCTTCACCACATTGGCAATCACTGGATGAAGAGCCTATTGGCCTTAGGAGTTCCAACTATGAGATAGCTTATGCTAGGGATGGCCACCTCTAACATCAAATCAGAAATCCTTCCTATTATAGAAAGGGAAGCTTACATATCAAATATTAAAAAATGATTTTAATAATAAGACAAACTTAAATATTTCTTTATCTCTTAATTTACCTGATAGGGGTGAGGGGCTACCGTACACATAGGTAATAGGAGCTCATGGCTAATCTCCTGCATAAGGAAAAGATTTTTCAATTGGATATGAATAACCATAGAATTTTTGATGATCTTTATGGAAGCAACATCAACAATCATATTTACCAATTATCTGTATGAGACTGAGGAGATAGCAGCAAGCTTCATGCAAATGAAAAGCTCGCCGTAGCTGACTATTTTTTACAGACTACTTGGATGACTACTCTTCAGATCATAGTTACGCTTTACGTAAGCATAAGGGCCCCTATTGGACTGAGAATCATGTCACTACTGATCATGACACCTCAAATAACAAAGAACTTGACTCCACGGAGCTTTGCATCAAGTCCAAAAAGCAAAAGGAGCTTATTTGGAATGAAGTCATCTTTCAGCATAATTTATGCGATTCTGCTGGAGATTCTCTCGACAACATAGAAGGAGATAGCAAGGAGGATGATCTCGCTTGGAAGCCTACTTGATTTCTCAGGCTAATTATTAAAACTGCCATAAATCGCGTCGCTTTCCCTTTTTTATTTAGTGTTTTCTTTTCTTTTATGTTGTTGAGAGAGTAAGTTGCGGCTAGGGTTGCCTTTATTTTATGTAAGCATTCAGATAGGGTTTGCTGTATTTGACCCTACTTTTTTTATTCTTTTGGGCTTTGGTCCTCTTTTACCCATTTCAAAAAAAACGTTGGAGAGATTTAATGAGATATTTTTTTTATACACTTCCTTGTTTTTTGTTATTCACATAATTTGATTTAGAAAGCCAATAGTAGATATATTATCTAAGGTCGGTTTGATTAAGTAAATAAAGTATCTTTGATGCATTAAAAAAAGCCATTGTTAAAGGAACTCCACTTTCGAATATGAGTGGATGAAAAAAAATTCAATCATATCTCATCAAAAACAAAATTTACACCACATGATGACTTCACCGAAAAACATACTCAAATTATCCTCTATTGAAAACCTTCTTATATCCATAAGTGGAGTAGATTTAACAATGTAAAAAAAACTAAAAAAGCTAAAACAATATTGTAAAAGAAGGTGAATTGTGTTAACAACACAATAAAGAAGAAGTTGATGTAGTTTTTATTAATAATCATACAATCAATTCCTATATTTTTACTTTTTATTACTTCATTTTCCTCTTTTTACTTTTTATTTATTCTAATGTTTAAGGTCTACCTGTGTCAAGCATCAATTTCTTTTCTATTACATCATTACAATTACAAGTAGATTAATTACAATAAAACAATATTTTTGTCGATGTCGTAGGGATCAGAACTTTGCTTACTTTCGTGATGTTTATGCCCATTTTTTGATGCAACAAATTGATGCTTCACTAATAATACCCAAATTTATCACCATAATTCATTCGAAGGGACAAAAATTTTAGTAGCTATTGCTTGTCACCATAATTTTAAACATTATCAAATGGACGTTAAAAGCGCTTTTCTTGATGATTTTATAAAATAAAATATTTATGTAGATAACTTCCTCCGTCTAAGCACAAAAATTACCCCGACTACGTATACAAGCTCAAAAAAGTAATTTATGGCCTTAAAAAGCACTACACGCTTCGTATCATAGGCCAAAAAGATATCTTTTAATCTTGGGTTTTGAATTTGGTAAAGTTGAATCTACTTTATCCATCAAAAGAAATGAAAATGATTTATTGATTTCTCGATGGAATTATTTTTGGATATATTAAAGAAAAATTATGTATGTAATTTTTAAATTTTTTGAAAAATGAATTTGAAATGTGTCGCATGGAAGAAATTAACCATTTTATAGGTTACAAGTTAAACAACTAAATATTGGTATGTTTATTTACCAAGAAAAATGCTGTAAAGATTTTGTAAAACATTTTGGAATGGAATACACAACTAGAAATCCAAATCCAATAAGCCAAATTTTCATTTAGATCATGACAAAAATAATAACCAAGCTGCCTAACAGTTATATTGTAGTATTATTGTATCATTGCTTTATTTAACTGCTAGTCAATTAGGTACTAAGGCATAAGTGAACCAAAAATCAAATCAACTTGTAATTCATTATTTATCTTTACGTCCAATTGTGAAAGCCTATCGATATAGCCCTTCATCTTTAGTAGACAGTCATTCATTTTCTGTCCTTTCTTCATTTTAGTATTGAACAGCTTCTTTGTAAGCTCGCACCTTACGAAATGTGACTATTCACCAAACATGGTCTTGAGATGATCAAATAGCTCATGGTTCGACATGTTTTTATGCTACATCTGCAATGGCATACCTAACATAAACAATGCGAAAACTTACACGACCTCTAGGTCTCAAACTCCTTTCTCATAAGCAAGTCTAAGTTCAAGGTCCACAAAAAGAATGGTTTTCTTTAGATTCAATGTAATATCTAAACAAAAACGCTTGTAAGTCAACGCTATCTTAATCGCTCTTAGCCAATCGATATAATTTGGTCTGGTAAGTTTGTTACTTTCAAAAAACAAATTTGGAGTTGACATTGCTACGAGTTATAATTGGTAATTATTAGGACAATATCATAATAAATATTCTTACAATATTAGTAAGGTTAAACTTTATGTTTCATTTTACTAATAAGCTCCCACTAGTTTTTCATGTTTCGCCAAACCCTAAGTCGACGTAGAAGTCTGTCGACTTCTACTGCTAGGTGTTAGGACTCGTCCGCCTTCGAATTTTGACCTAAAGTTTGCTCAACCAGTCATTGCTTCATGGACGATGAATAACTCCTTATTGAGTGTATCATATACAACTCCTAACCCATGATACCTTGTCCTACTTTAACTTCGACCTTGAGTTTGCTTAATAAATCAAAATGAAAATATTCACTCGTACCTACCATATCGCGATAACCTAAGTATAATATGTACCTTGAGTTTTCTCAACAAATACGTATAATTATCTTACCTCGTCTATCCAATATACTAATAATACTACACATAATATCCCTAGCTTGAGTTTGCTCAACAACTACGGAGTATGTAAGTAATTTATTAATATACATATATATGGTAGATGACAACATTATACTGAAGATTCATAATCTTCAATCTATTTTATTGAGTGATATCGAATTATGAAATAATGTATTTATTATGAAATACTCTCATGGTTCGAGTGTCGGACACATCGGGATTCATGGTATACTATAATTGCATATGTATTTATTCCTTATGTCTATTTATGGTTTCTTAATGTTCCACCTTTAGTTCATATATTCATATAACATAAGTTTTACTATTATATAACAACAACAACAACAACTAAGCCATTATTACCAAATAAGTTCGGGTCGGCTAGAGATGAAACCCAAAACTAAATGACAATGTCAGTTTAAAAGTCATGATAATAACAATAAAAACAATAATAAAATAAAGTCAAATAAGTAAGTTAATAATAATAAGCAAGTAAAATGAAAATGAAAATGAAAATAAAAATAAATAAATATATATATTATAATGATAATAATAAGATTAATAGTAATAAGAATACTAATAGTAATATTGGTCAAAGGCCAAATACTACGTCTTAGGCTCCTGTTCCCTAGTCCTATAATCTAAAACTTATAAAACACATAGTTTACGGTTCTGGTACGTTGCTAACTTCCACGCACTCCTGTCCGACACCGGCTCTTTTGATATATTCCAATCCTTCAAGTCCATTTTTATTACTTCCTCCCACGTCAACCTTGGTCGACCTCTACATCTCTTTGAGCATTAGACGCAGCCTATAATTCCAAAGCGCACAGGTGCCTCGGGCAGCCTCCATTAGAGATGTCTAAACCATCTTAAGCGATGTTGGATTAGTTTCTCCTTAATTGGTGCTACTCTAAGTTTACCACATATATCATCATTTATAATTCGGTCTCTTCTTGTATGTCCGCAGCTTCATCGCAGCATATGCATCTCTGCTACACTTATCTTCTAGACGTGTTGGATTTTAGTAGGCCAACATTCTACACCATACAACATCGCTGGCCTGATTGTCATTATGTACAAATTTCCTTTAAGCTTCCGGGGGACTTTCCTATCACAGAGAACGCCTGACGCTTCTCGCTGTTTCACCATCCCACTTGAATTCTAAAACTAACATATTCACTAATCTCACTATCATACTGCAACATTGATCCTAAATATTAAAAGGATTCCTTCTTGGGAACTATCCATCCGGCCAAAGTGACATCACCATCCTCTGACCAGACACCGCTGAATTGGCACTTCATATACTCTGTTTTAGTTCTGCTAAGCCTAAAACCTTTTGATTGTAGAGTCCGCCTCCACCGCTCTAGTTGTCTATCAACCCAATCCTACGTTCATCAATTAGCACAGCATCATTAGCAGAGAGCATACACCAAGGAATCTCACCTTATAGACCCTTCGTAATCTCATTCATTGCTAAGGCAAAAATGTAGGGGCTCAAAATTGACCCTTGATGTAATCTGATGTTAATGGACAAGTTACTGGTTTTACCATTGCAAGCTCTGCCCTAGTCAAAACATTATTGTACACATCTTTGATAAGGGTAATGTACTTTGTTGGGACTCTCTTCTTTTCCATAGCCCACCACATAACCTTTCTCGATTCTCTGTCATAAGCTTTATCCAAATCGATAAATACCATGTGTAGATCCTTCTTTTGCTCCCTAACCTCTCCATAAGTTGTCTTATCAAGAAAATCACCTCCGGAGTCGACCTCCCAGGCATGAAACCAAATTGGTTTTTTGAAACGCTTGTCATTCTTCTTAATCGATGTTCAATGACTCTATCCCAAAGCTTTATTAAATGACTCATAAGCTTAATTCCTCTGTAGTTTTTGCAACTTTGAATATCTCCTTTATTCTTAAAAATTGAAACTAATATGCTTCTCCTCCACTCATCTGGCATCTTTTTTGATTTGAAAATATTATTGAACAACTTGGTTAGCCATGCTATCCCTGCATCTCCAAAGCATCTCCACACCTCAATGGGGATGTCATCAGGCCCGGTGCATTGCCTACTATCGTCCGTTTTAGTGCCTCCTTTACCTCGAATTCTTCGAATAAAATACCTGCTAGTGTCATCAAAAGAGTCATTTATCTCGATCGTAGTGCTATCACCTTCTTCATTAAATAGCTTGTCGAAGTAATCTCTCCATCTATTTTTTATCTCATCGTCCTTCACCAAAGGCCTATTATTGTCATCTTAGATGCATTTAATTTGAGTGAAGTCTATTTTCTTCCTCTCGTAGAGCTTAGCTATCCTATAGACGTTTTCTCATCCTCCTTCATACTTAGCTTTAGATATAGATCTTTATACGCCTGACCCCTTGCTTCACTCACCGCTTTCTTTGCGTTCTTCTTTACCACTTTGTACTTTTGCATGTTGTCCTCGCTCCTGTGATGATGTAAGCACTTATAACATTCCTTCTTCTCTTTGATAGCCTTTTGCACACCATTGTTCCACCACCACGAATCTTTAGGTTTACATTTATTTCCTTTCGTTATCCCAAATACCTAAGTAGCCAATTTCCGAATGAGCATTGCTTCTCATCCCACATGTGATTTGCTTCTCCTTCCACATTCCATGCCCCTTCACCCATCACTTTATCCTTAAACACTCATGAGGCGTCTCCTTGGAGCTTCCATCATTTCATCCGACAAATCTTGGCTCCTTTATCCAATCTAACACGTATTCGAAGACGAAACTCGAATATTAAAAGCTGATGTTGTGAGACGACACATTCTCCAGATATGACTTTGAAATCTACACAAGCTCGTTTGTCATCTCTTCTAGTAAGGACAAAGTCAGTCTGGCTAAAGTGTTAACCACTAGTTAAAGTAACTAAGTGTTATTTTCTCTTTCTAAAGAATGTACTAGCTATCATGAGGCTTTAAGCAATAGCGAAATTTGATATTTCTTCTCCCTCTTAGTATCTATCGCCATATTCAGAACCACCATGCATTCTCTTAAACCCCCACTAGTTGTAGCAACATGGCCATTGAAATCTCCTACTATGAATTTTTTTCACTACTAGGCACATCTCTAACCATGACATCTAACTCTTCCTAGAAATTCCTCTTGATGGCTTCACTTAGGCATACTTTTGGGGCATAAGCACGAATGATGTTCATAACCATATTACCCACTACCGGCTTGACTAGGATGATCCTGTCCCCTTGTCTCCTAACGTCGACCGCTCCGTTTCTAAGGTGCTTGTCAATTAAGACGCATACCCCGTTTTCGTTACGTTCTTTTCCCATATACCATAACTTGAAGCCTATGTTATCCACCTTCTTCACCTTCTTGCCTATCCATTTAGTCTCTTGAATACATAAGACATTTACACGTCTCCTAATTATAGTATCAACCATCTCTCTTAGCTTTTCTATTAAAGATTCTACTTCCAACTACCTAACCAAATCCTACTTTTATCGACTAGCTTCCTTGCCTCTCATAACCATCGAGTAAAGTGCGAAGGTCCTTGCTCATTTATCACTACATCAGTGCGTCGATGCAGCATGCCACTAAGGGAGTGATGACCCAACCCTTTCATATCTATCACCATACCCAAGCCTTAATATGGTGCGCCATTAATGGAGTGGTGACCCAGCCCTTGGTCACTTTTCACCATATTCAAGCCTCGAAATGGGGTGTTGCTAAGAGGGTTGCACCCCAACAAAATATAATTAGGTTCCATTTCCATAAGAGAGGTTATGGTTTTTATGTTAGTTTGCCAAGCCTATCACAACCCTCCTTCATCTGGGCTTGGGACAGGCTGTATAGAAAACAACACAGACAGAGTTAGTTTTACTATTATATAGCATTTATATTTAATTAGCTTATGTAATAACATTATGTATAGCGTTATATTAATTAAATCTTATTTAATTAAATTTTAATTAATTTATCCCATTAATTGATTGTTTTTATCCAATTTTAATTTATTATATCGAATATTTATGTATGAAATAACCTTTATAGTGGTATATATACACACACGTATGTATGTATGTGTGTGTGTATTATTTAATTTATTAATTAAATTTTAGTTAATTTATTTAACTAAACTTTTTAATTAAATTTTATTAATTTTGAAAAATTATTTTATATATACATAATTGTATACTTATATTGTCTTAAACATTTCACGACAACATAACATATATCACTATATGTTATACATACTTATATGTATATTATTTAGTTAACATATTTAATTAATTTAATTATTTTATTAATATTATTAATAAATTTAATTTTGAAATTAATTTATATTTATTTTTAAACATTTTGAAAAAAATTATTATACTATAACTTTTATAATATATATGTATTTTATTTTAAATTTAACTTTTAAATTTAAAATCTATATTTTGATTTTCAAACAATTTTTGAAAATTAGCCTTGCCTAATTCACATTGGGCCTTTTTATTATGGGCTACCTTTAGACTTACATATATGTTTGGACTAGGCCGGTAGCCCGGTAGGCTAGAGTACTTGATTACCTAAACCCAACCTTCGACACTATCTTTCTTGGTACCCTGCTATCTGGACTGTGAGCTTAATTAGTTAACCTTAACATGACTAATTTAAATCGCATAGGCTATTGGGCTCTGATACCATTGTTGGAACTGGGCTAGCCCGCAGTAGAAGAAATGAGTGAATATTAATTTTTTTTTTACCATTTTGGATCGATATTGGGTCTATGAAGTCTAATTCATTTAGAACATTTCTAAATTTCTTTTGAATAAAATCATTATTTTATTTAAATTTATAAATAAAGTTTTACTTTATATTATTTTGTAATATATGAAAATGTGTATTGCATATATGTGTATATGTGCACGTGCAATATAGTAAAGCATGCATGGTTTGACATAGTCGTCTATAAGTATTGAAATTTACAATGCAACGGACATTTTAGTCGCTTTAGTATTCTATGTGCTGTCTAAATGAATATATATATAGTATTGTCCTTGTAACGATCCCTTTTTAAGCCAAATTTAATTTAGTAATTAACATAATTTTTAGAATTAATTTGTAAGCTAATTTGAATTTTTTCAAAACAAATAAGAGATGTGTTTGTTTATGTATATATTGATTGTAAATAGAAATTTAATTTAAAATTCAAAAATAAATATCTTAAAAATAAATTGGATTTAAAAACTCTATATTTTAAACTAATATATATATATATGTGTGTGTGTGTGTGTGTGTGTGTGTGTGTGTTTATTAATTAATGTATAATTAGATTTTAAATCATTTTCTTTAAAGTTATATAAATATTAATAAAAGTAAATGTATTAATTAAAAGTGAAATTATGATATAAATTTATGTAAAAACATATTTAAACATTCAGACATATAATTCTGCAAATTAACAAGTGTAACTATTTTAGCATGCATAATAACAAGTGTCATTAGTTTCTTTTTATTTTTAAAATAATAAATAAAATGAAAACAAGTTATATATATATTTGTCTACCCTTCCCTTCTCATTTTTCTTTCATATTTTCGAAAACTAAAAACCTGAACAAAAACTAGAGAAAGCTATAAAATAGAAAATAAAAACAAAAGCAAACAACTTCTTTCACTCTCAAACCTGAAGCAATCAAGCAAATTCAAATCAAGTTTTAGATCAAAGTTGAAGATCAAAACAATTTCCAATGTTCAAGTTTTAGAAGCTCCTATGTTCATTACCTATACAGTGAGTAAACTAACTTTTAAAAACTTAAATCTGTTTAAATCTGATGCATTTGGTAAATACTTGAAGTAAAGTTGCGAAAAATGTTTGCATGAATGAAAATATGCTTGCATATATATAAATAAGAAATTTATGGTGTGCATGTCTGTGTATATATATATATATATATATATATATATATATATAATATACACATACACATATACAAGCCTTTGTTGGGTTTACAGATCCAAACAAGTTCAAAAATCAATTTCTCCTCCCTAATGTTCTATAGGTTATGATGTATAAACAAAATATGTTTGAAACAACAAGATCTTAGTTTTAAAAATATTTTTAAGTAAAATTTGAAGGTAGTTTTAACTGGAAGGAAGAATTATAGTAAAACACAGCGCATGTCAAAATTTCGACCTCAATGAATTATTGTTTCATTTATATAATTTGTTTTGTTATCGAAAACTATGATGTTTAAAAATAGTTTCATGATTTTTAGTTTTGAATTGGGGTAGAATTTTTAGGTTGAACGGAATCAAGTGTTTCCACTATTTCTGGTGATCAGCGAAGTGATAGGTCTCGGGATCGTTGCCGACGCATGCTTGAGGGTAGGGAGTCTTGACAAAAATGGTCGATGAATTTATCAATCATCGTGGAGGTTGATCAGCGTTGAAATAGGGTTTAAGGACCTGTCTTGGTCGATGTTGGATTCTAGGCTAATGCGACATCGTCGATGCATTGGTCTCGACCGGAGGTGGGGGAATCGGTGTGTGGGACTGAGGCGAAGGTTTGGTCGAAGTACCGAGCTCCTTGGTGATATGAGGCATCGGCACAAGGAGATTCTGGCGATCGGTTTGTTCTGGGTTGGGTTCTTATGTGCTTGATTTCAATTTCGTGATCGATACAGGGTTTTGGGTGGTCGGAAGCTTAGGGGAGGTTGTCGTCGTCGTGTTGGATGTGACATCGATGGTCGGAATTGCTTTGTTCAGGCGTGCACATTCACCTGTATCAGTGTGTATCATAAGTTTGGTTTGTTGCTGTTGGATTTGAGGAGAAGATGTCGTCTCGGGGTTTTGCTCGGGGAAGTTTAGTTTTGGCTCAAGCGTGCTTTCGGGTTGTTCGCGCGAATATTACCTGATTGAAATAGTTTTCAACTTAAATCAAACAAAGTTAAAAAAAGGAAGATGTATATGTGGCTCGGGATTGAGTGCGGGTAAGCACTGGGTTCGTCTTGGGTCAGAGATATAGAGTATTAACCAAGTTTTTAAAAGTTAAAAACAAAACAAGTTTTAAAAGTTAAACAATTTCTTAATTAATCCTTTATATAATAAATGTCTTATTTAAGTTCGAGATTAGTTAAAAGGTTTTAAAATAAATTATTTTAAATTAATTAAGTTTAATATATTTTATTAAATGTCTTTTATTTGTAATTAATTCTTAAGTTTATTTTAAACAAATTTAAATGGTGTAATTAAATAGTTGATTAAGAAGGTGGAATTTTTAATTATTAATTAACTTAAAGGTCTTAAGTTAATTTATATGTTAATGATAATTAATTCCAAGGATAATAAATAAACTAAAACGATAATTAAGTAAAATAATTATGATAAATGGTTTATCTTAATTAATTAAGGTCTTAATAATTAAAGAATAATCACTTAATGTAATTAATTAAGGGATAATTAATTAACATAATTAATAAAGGAATAATTAATTAATGTAAGTAATTAAAGGTTAATTAATTAATAATTAAAGGTTAATTAATTAATAATTAAAGGTTAATTAGTTAATGATCAAAAGATAATTAATTAATAATTAAAGAGTAATTAATCAGTAATTATAGGATAATTAATTTAATGCAGTAATTAAGGATTATTAATTAATTTCATTAATTAATTAAAATAATAACAAATGGTTTATAATTATTTAATGTTAATTAAGCAGGGTTAGGTAATTAATTCATAAGTAATTAATTTATTTGGTTTAAAGTAAATTAATTTTAATTTATGTGATTAATTAATCTTGCTTATGGATGATTAATTATATTGAAAGCTTGGATTGATTAATATCTCTAGTATGTTAATTTGTAATATTCTGTGATATGAATTGCTTTGGATTGAGCTATGATAAATGTATGTTATTTATCTTTGAGGAATTGCTGTATGAATATAATGTTCTGCATTGAATTATAAAAGGTGGATCTTTTGTTTAAAAGATCTAAAAATAGAAATCTGTTTAAACCATTCAAAAGGAAAGGTTTTGGGAAATAAAAAGTTATGACTTAACTAAGATCCGAATGTATCCATATGTTTTAAACAAGTGCTTATTATTCGAAAAGGCCAAGGGAGGACATTAAGTCTTAAAACCCATTCCGAATAATGATACGATGGAATGGAATTGCATTTGAAGGCGATGGTTGAAGACCAGGTATTTTTGAAAACGAAAGGATTGCCTATTGATTATCTCTTCATCGTGTTGCTCTGGTATAGAGATTACCCTATGTGATAGGGAGTCCAGACGAGATTGGGAATATTCGAATTTGCAAGGACTTCTTTCTTTAATTGGACGAAGTGCATTCGGTTCCATTCAGACCCAAGATGGACTTGTATGGATGTATGTCTGACATTACACTTTGAGATATAAAGCTGGTTTCTATCAAATACATTTCTGTTTGGTGGCAAAGAATTTATTCTCTTAGCTTAACACCCTTCTCTGAGACGTACAAACTCAGAGGCTCTGTAGCTGATAGTTATTAGTGATATATTCCCAATTTGGTAATGTGGCATGCTAAATGTTGAGCACTGGTTAATCGAAGCATGGCTTCTGTGTCAAGCATAGCTTTGTGGGACGAGACTTCATCGAACCTCACACCCCGAGAAATAGTTGAAATGGGAAGGATGCAGAAGGTTATGGGGTTTGCGACCCTAAGGGTATGTGCATTTCCTTCTGGATAAAAAGTGGTACAATGGTATGGAACCCAGATACTTTACTTATATGGTTGTTGGAATTTTAGGCCCTTCGATAAAGGTCGGTTACAACCGGGGGATGACATACTCTTGATAGTTAGTTACCTAGTTACAGAGGTAACCCGGCCTTGTGTTGGTAGAGATCCGGTTAGGTTCTCGGGACGTCCCTCAGAGGCATACCCATTTGGATAAAGGAAGTTCCTTAGCTTTGGCCATTTGTTGGAAATCCAAACAAACAATACGAGCCCTTTATGATTTCAGTTGTAGAACCTACCATTTAACGTGGTAACTATAGTAGGCATACTATAATGGTACGTATGCTGGCTAAGATTAATATTATACTTTCAAAATGTTTTCCACACTATGCACTAAAATAATATCAAAAGGATTTTCGTGTATCAAGCATGTTTGACCGCTATAAGGAGAAACCTTCCCCATGTGTGCGATTGCATTTGAGTGTGTGCCGGAAGACCTTATGGTTGTTTCATTTTCTGGAAGCATGAATGATTTTTTTGTACAAATAACTATTTTTATGTTTCTCACACCAGTCCCATGACTGACTTGAAGTTTATTGTTCCTTTTGCTAAACTCTGGGTGCCCCTAATTTTCCACATGGGCAGCCTAGAGTCAGGTTATTAGTAGGTTCTGAAGCTAAGTTGGAAAGTAGATGTAGATTTGGAAGTCTTTGAAGATTTTGGTTTTGAGCTTTTTGGTTTGGACTTTGGAGCTTTGAAAATGAAGATGCAGTATGTTGAACTCTTTCGGAAGACCCTGTTGATGTTATTTTTCCGTTGTTATGTTGTATTCTGCTATTGTGTATTATATATTGGCTCTGATGATGAGGGTCGCTTGTTGTAGAATGTTGTAATCTATGAAGAAAGTTATTTTGTTTCCATTGTGTTTTTATCATCTAATGTGTTATGACTCCAGCAAACCGGACTCCAACGTTTGAATCTCCAACATTCGAACGCAGGTGATGTATTGGATGCTGATTTTCGAAGGTGGAAGTGTGGGACGTCACATTTGGTATCAGAGCTAAAGATTGAGTAAGAACTTTAGCTTTGGAGTATAACTCATTAGGGGACTCATTAGAGATAAGGTTGGAAATGCCCTAGAATGAGTATATTCCCTAAGATATCTCTCCCGTATGCCTAAATCAATTTTCTTACTATTTACAGACTGTGAGAATGAGTGCAAGAAGAGGACGAGGTAGGGAAGGGGGAATACCACTACAAATGATCGAGACCCTGCAACAACAGTAATGGAAGGAGCAGCTCTTCCCATCCAACCCCAGCCAAATCTGACAGAGTTATATCGGAATTTCTCAAGACTTGGAGGAAAACCATTCAAAGGAACGAAGACTATTATAGAAGCACAAGCTTGGATTCTATCTTGTGAGAGGATTTTTAAAGGATTGAAACTAGACGATGATCAAAAGAGGTTAACGGCTTCCTGGCAGCTCCGGGAAGAAGCTTTGGCATGGTGGGTGACCATTACTTTGGCCGAATCAGAGGATGAGTTTACATGGGATAGATTAAAGTAAGTATTTGAGCAGCGTTATATGCCTTTTGCTGGTATTTCCAGGATGTATCAAGAATTTACCGGTTTGAAGCAAGCAAATATATCTTTTGAAGAATACTTAAATAAGTTTAATGAGTTATCTCGATTTGGACCTGAATTGGTGAATACTCCTCTTAAGAAGAATGAGAGATTTATTAAAGGGATGAACAAGAAGTTTCAAGAAAGGATGACAGGCCATGTAAAGGAGTCTTTTGCTGATTTGGTAGATATGGGATATAGATATGCCACCTTAGATAAACAAGAGATACCAAAACAGAAACAAAGCGGAAGTAATCCAAATTGGAAGAAGAGAAAGTTTGGAGGAAAGAAGCTTTGGCAAGGTAAAGAAAAGAAGGATACTCAAGAGAACAAGGCGAAGAATGTTACCTGTTTCAACTGTTTGGAGAAAGGTCATTACTCAAATTGTTGCAAGAAGCCCAAGAAGCAAGGAAAAAAGGATCAACCTAAGAAATCAGGACAAGAAGCCCGGAAATGCTACTATTGCCATAAGCCAGGACATATGGTTAAAGAATGTCCGATAATGAAGCAGACCCAAGTAGCAAAGGTATATGCAATCAAGGATGACCCTTTAACCTTAGGAGATGGTAAAGGGAAAGGAGTTTTGAAAGGTAATCTTCTTATTTATGATAAAATTGTTAGAGTTCTATTCGACATTGGAGCCACGCATAATTTTATTTCCCAATAAACCGTAGAAGAGTTAAATCTTGAACCTGAATGCATATACGAACCTATTTGTGTGAAGAACCTGGTAGGAGGCCCTGCAAATCTTTGTTTGTGTTGTAGAAAAGTTCCTATTTCGTATTCTCATCATCAGTTTCCTATCAGCCTTTTCGTTCTTGACTTTAATGAATTTGAGATTTTACTTGGAATGAATTGGTTAACAAAATATGAAGCTAAATTAGATTGATAGAAAGATTTTGGTCAAAATAAAATTTGGGGATTTTGTTGTGATTTCTTATGAGGATCCAAGTCCGAAGAGGGACAAGCTAATGTATACTTTAGGGTATCCCGACCTGAGTTTGGAATCCATACCTATTGTTCAAGAATTTCCTGACGTATTTGAAGAAGTTAAGCCTTTACCTTTGCATAAAATCGAATTTACAATCGATTTGGTTCCCAAGCCCGTCCAGTTTTGCATGCAAGTCGTAGTATGGCACCAAGAAAAAGAGTAAAGCTAGTTAAGCAAACCCAAGGTTTACTGGAGAAAGGATTTATATGATCTAGTCATTCCGGTTGGGGTTCAGCTGTGGTATTTGTAGCCAAGTCCGATGGATCTTTGAGAATGTATGTGGATTATTATGATCTTAATAAGTTAACCCTTAAGAATAAATTTCCTTTCCCCCAAATCGACGACCTGTTGGATCAATTGCATGGTGCTCGATTCTTTTCCAATATGGACCTAGGCCAAGGATTCCATTAGTCGGGAATTGCGGAAGATTGTATCCAGTTGACTGCTTTTAGGGGTCTCGATACATTCTATGAATGGTTAGTTATGTCCTTCGGACTAAACAATGCCCTTGCATATTTCGTAGACCTGATGACCTGAGTATTTCGTGAAGTATTGAAAAAGTTCCTTCTTATATTTATTGATGATATTCTGATTTATTCCAAAACTGAAGAAGAGCATGTCGAACACTTAAAAATAGTTTTGGAAATATTAAGGAGGAAGATTCTTTTTGTCAAGTTTTCTAAATGTCATTTTTGGGTAAAAAAAGTTAGATTTCTGGGACATATTATAACAGAAGAAGGAATTTCTGTAGACCCTAGTAAGGTTTCCGCTATCCCAGATTGGAAGCAACCCACAACCTCGAAGGTGGTCAAAAGTTTTCTTGGATTAGACGGATACTACCGAAAGTTTGTCCTGGATTTCTCTAAGTTAGTCAGTTCATTAACTAAGCTGACTATGAAGAATGCCAAATTTATTTGGACTCCAAAGTGCGAAGAAGCGTTCCAGGAATTGAAGAAAAGGTTAACCACTACTCCGTTCTTGCTATTATTAACGTGAATAAAGGTTTATCTGTTTAAACAGATGCGTGTGGTGAAGGTGTGGGTGCTGTTCTAATGCAAGAGGGTAGAGTGATTGCCTACGTGAGTAGACAATTGCGACAACATGGGAAGAACTACCCGACCCACGATCTTAAGCTTTTGGCAGTTATCCTTGCTTTGAAAATTTGGCGTCATTATCTTCTGGGTGAAAATTTTGAATTATTCACCGACCATAAATCTTTGAAATACCTCTTTACCCAGAAGGATTTGAATCTAAGACAACAACGTTGGTTGGAATTCCTAGCGTCATACGACCTGGATATTCAGTATACACTTGGTAAAGGCAACGTGGTAGCAGGTGCTTTGAGTAGAATGTTCTTGCTTATCTAGTTGTCACCCCCACTCTTCTTGAGAAGATTGCTAGTAAGAAAAAAGAAGACAAGTTTCTCCAAGGAATTTATGAGAGAATATGTCGAGGCGAAGATTCCAACTTTGAAATCGATAATAGTGGTTAACAAAATGTCTATGGATTCCAGCTTTGAAAATCCCAGACATCCTAAATCTCAAACGAGAAGTATTGGACGAATGTCACAAATCCAAGTTTGATATCCATCCAGGGGTTAACAAAATGTATCAGATATTAGGAGAACCTTCTAGTGGAAAACGCTGAAGAGGGATATATCCATTTATGTTAGTCGATGCACAACTTGCCAACAAATAAAGAGTGATCAAATGAAGATGGAAGGTTTACTTCAACCACTGGAAATGCCCAAATGGAAATGGGACCAAGTGTCTATGGATTTCATAGATGGTTTGTCACAAACTCGGAAGGGAATGAGGCGATTTAGGTTATTATGGTTCGTCTAACCAAGACTTCCCACTTTATCCCAATTAAATCCACCCGAACGGCAGCGAGTTTGGCAAAGTTATATGTGAATGAGATTGTTCGACTCCATGGAATACTAAGTAATATAGTGACTGGTCGGGACCCGATATTCACTAGCAGACTTTGGGAGGCATTTCAAGCCTCATAGGAACCAAGTTGAACTTCACTACTGCTTACCACTCGCAATCCGATGGGCAAACTGAGAGAATAAATCGAATCTTTGAAGATCTTTTGCGTGCTTGTATTCTTGATTTTGGAGGTGCATAGGAGAACCATTTGCATTTGGTTGAGTTTTCGTATAATAATAGTTATCAAGCCAATATGGAAATGGCTCCTTTCAAAGCATTGTATGGTCGTCCTTATAGATCACTTGCGTGTTGGATTGAGTTAGGCGATAGGCTTGTTTTTGGTCCAGACATGATATAGGAAGCTTCTGAGAAGGTTGAGAAAAGTTGTACCGACCACTTGAGAAGAACTTTGGAGTTCCAGGTTGGAGATTCAATTTTCTTAAAGGTTTCTCCAATACGTGGAGTTTTGAGATTTGGAAAGACGGGTAAGCTGGCACCGCGATATATAGGTCCTTTTCCTATACTTGAGAGGATTGGTCCTTTGGCTTATCGAGTGCAGTTACCTAATTGGTTAGCTGGCGTGCATAATGTATTCCATGTTTCACACCTTCAGAAGTATGTGCACGACCCAGATCATATCATTGAGGAGGCCGCTCAATAGGACTTGGAAACCACATCTAACTTGGCAGTGAAAAGATAACCATTGAAGATTATTGGTCGAGATGAAAAGCGGTTAAGGAATAAAGTGGTGAAATTGATGAAAGTACAATCGAGTGGAGATCCGAATGATTGTACTTGGGAAACAGAGGAAAGCATGCAGAAATCCTATCGCAAATGTAGAATAGATATTTCAGCTTGATCTGGTAAGCCATTTCTCTATTTCTTTTTATGTGTTCATATGTTCTTTGTTTGTCTCCCTATCTATCAAATTTTGAGGATGAAATTTTCTTAAGGAGGGATTTGTAACGATCCTGTTTTTAAGCCAAATTTAATTTAGTAATTAATATAATTTTTAGAATTAATTTATGAACTAATTTGACTTTTTTCAAAACAAATAAGAGATTTGTTTTTTTATGTATATATATATAGATTGTAAATAGAATTTTAATTTAAAATTCAAAAATAAATATCTTAAAAATAAATTGGATTTAAAAACTCTATATTTTAAAAACTAATATATATATATATCTGTGTGTGTGTGTGTGTGTTTGTTTATTAATGTATAATTAGATTTTAAATCATTTTCTTTAAAGTTATATAAATATTAATAAAAGGAAATGTATTAACTAAAATTGAAAATATAATATAAATTTATATTATAACATATTTAAACATTAAGACATATAACTCATGCAAATTAACAAGTGTAACTATTTTAGCATGCATAATAACAAGTGTCATTAGTTTATTTTTATTTTTAAAATAATAAATAAAAGGAAAACAAGTTATATATATATATATATATATCTACCCTTCTCTTCTCATTTTTCTTTCATATTTTTCAAAATCTAAAAACCTGAAACAAAAACCAGAGAAAGCTATAAACCAGAAAAAAAGAAAACAATTCTTTCAATCTCAAACCTGAAGCAATCAAGCAAATTCAAATCAAGTTTCAGATCAAAGTTCAAGATCGGAACAATTTCCAGTGTTCAAGTTTTAGAAGCTCCTCCATTCATCACCTATACAGTGAGTAAACTAACTTTTAAAAACTTAAATCTGTTTGAATCTGATGGATGTGGTAAATACTTGAAGTAAAGTTGTGAAAAATGTTTGCATGAATGAAATTATGCTTTCATGATATAAATATGAAATTTATGGTGTGCATGTCTGTATATATATAAACAAGCCTCTGTTTGGTTTTACAGATCCAAACAAGTTCAAAAATCAATTTCTCTTCCCATAATCTTCTATAGCTATGATGTATAAACAAACTATGTTTGATATAACAAGATCTTAGTTTTAAAAATATTTTTAGGTAAAATTTGAAGGTAGTTTTAACTAGAAGGAAGAACTACAGTAAAACACAATGCATATCAAAAATTCAACCTCAACGAATTATTGTTTCATTTATATAATCTATTTTGTTATCGAAAACTATGATTTTTAAAAATAGTTTCACGATTTTTAGTTTTGAATTGAGGTAGAATTTTTGGGTTGAACGGAATTGAGTGTTTCCTCGATTTCTGGTGATCGACGAAGTGATAGATCTCGGGATCGTTGCTGAAGCATGCTTGAGGGGAGGGGATCTTCGCAAAAATAGTCGATGAATTTATCGATCACCGTGGAGGTTGATCGGCGTTGAAATAGGGTTGAAGGACCTGTCTTGGTCGATGTTGGATTCTAGGCTAATGCGACATCATCGTTGCATCGGTCTCGATCGGAGGTGGGGGAATCAATGCGTGTGTGACGACCCACCCTTCTACCACCAGAAAGACGTATCAGCATTAAGAAAGAAAGGGATAAAAATAGAAAAGAAAAGAAAAAGAAAGAACGACAACATCAGAATCTCACAGCGGAACGGAACAAAATATAATATATCACATAACTATTACATAGTTTTACATATATCAGAGTTATGCAATATCAATTCACATGACAGTCATACATACATCTGTCACTATATACATCAGAGATACAGCATAAATCAACTACACAGCGGAACTGAATAGATACATATATATAGCTACATACGTCTGGCACTCCTGCTCTAAGCTCCTCCAGGAATCAAAGTCCAAAACCTATCACTTGGCTACTTAAAAAAATTTGAGTATCAAGAGTTTATGAAAACAAAAATATAAACTCCGGGTCAGACATGGGTCTGGTATGAGTAAACGGTTTAAAGTTGTTTAACTTTGAAAATCACTTGAAAATAAATGGTTTAAAGTTGTTTAACTTTGAAAATCACTTGAAAATAAAGGTATCACGTAAGACTCCCCACAAATAAACACGGGTAAGTTTTTACCTTACGCTAACCAAAACATTTTATAGGAAATCCAATGATATTATAATAGTGTCTAGGGTTTTCAAGTAAAATACAGAAATAGCTGAAATGCTTACATCTCACATTCCAACATAGTTGGGCACAATCAAAACGTACGGCGCTTATTGGAGATTGGATTCCATACAATGGCAGGGCTACTGGAGTACCGCCCGTCACAGTACGTGGCCTAGATCACCGTACCGAGGAGCCACCCTAACTCCCCTGCAACACAAGGCCGGAACCATTCCTTACTGAATAGTCCCGAACAAAATAACCCCGGCAGTTGTTGCAATCAACCGCCCACACAGCCGAAATAAAGGGACATCTAGACAGAGGAATATCTCGTCCTGCTTGGGCATGATCCACCTAACCTTGCTGCACCTCCCCTGTTTTAGCCATTCCCGGTTGATGAGGCATGAGGCTGCGATTACCTTTACAGGACATATCTCTTAGAATGCTCATCGTCCGCCCGACGATGTGCTGAAAGCATTCAATCCATACAAGTTCGGTCCGGGTTCGAACGAAACCGAAGGCATTATCTCGTCACACTCATTTTGGAATCACCCTTAGAGTCAACGACGATAACCCTTGCATTATGAAAACACCATCTCGACCTTTATTTCCAAATTCATGACCTAACATTTAAATTGGATCGATGTGGTTTTCGGAATATCAAATTGATACCCGATCCCGGTCTCATCGAAATCCAAACGCCATTTTAAAGGCCAAGTTGTCTAATTAACTTAAACAGTTTAATTCAATGATTGAATTCAAATAACATTTATCACAGATAAATCATACACAGTTATTTTAGATATATCAGAGCATATCACAGAGATATCACAGAATATCACCAAATAATTATCACATAACAAACCAAACATAACAAACCAAACATAACAATCCAAAGCAATCATCTTTAAATTCTCATCGTAATTATTTCAATTTAAAATTAATTACTTGAGAATTTATCTCTTAATCCTGTTTAATTGATTATTAATTGTCAATTAATTTACTTATTCCATTTCAAATTATTTTAATTAATAAATCATTTCTTAATTGTTATTTATTACTTAATTACTTATTTCACACTATTTAATTAATTAATCAAGTTATTTAGCTTTAATTAACCATTTCTTAACCATTAATTCAATAACCTTAGTTATTAAATAAATGAACTTAATTATCCATTAATTAATTAATTAATCATTTATTATTCTTAATTAAATTACTTAATTAATTAACTATTGATCATTCATTAATTAGCTTAAATGGTTAATTTCAATTTACTTATCACTCAATCATTTGTTTACCAATCTTTAATTATATTATAAAGTAATTACTCTTAATTACTTTCTAGAATAATTAATTAATATTAATTATTCAACTTAGTTAACATTTTAAAAGGGATCTTCTTTAACTTATGAAATCAATCTATTACTAATTACAAACTTATTTGTTAATAAGTTTTATACTCATCTTATATTAATTATTCAATTAGAATGATAAGTAAGAGCTTAAAACATTTTAAAGTGTTAACAAAAATAATTAACCTGTATCTAGGTTTTTAACCTAACTGTTAAATGCTACAAAGTTTTATAGGGTTCCAAAACTTGACGAAAATTTGTTTATTAACATTACTCTTTAAAATACACTTCAGATTTGAAGATAACCCGAGGCTTCCCTTATTAAACTCGTGAGGTACTTCGAGTAACCCCCTTATATCACTCGAGACCTTCCCGTACTCCTCCTTCTTCCTCCCTTCTATTTTTCATTTCTACAAGTAGTTAAATTTTAAGCCTTAAGTTAAAAATTCAAACTGCATTTTTTCGATCTCGCAAGTGCACCAGGGTTCGAACTCGAGGCAAATCACCTAATTCCTCGAGCAGCAACTCGCAACAACCCAACGCCCAAAATTTGACACCCAATCACCACTGTCGTGCACGTGCACGACGGCGACTCTCATCTACGGCGAACATCAAAATCGACGGCAAGTCACAATCCATTCCAAAGCTCGAAATCAAAGCTCAAATCCCTTAAATAAATTCGAATTCGAAAATAAGAAGTTTGGACAAAAAAAACTATAACAAACACTCACGGTAGATCGCCTCACCACCGCCTCTCCATCCACCTGCAGTGCCCAAGATTTCGCCCACACGTCGTCATCACGATACACCATCAACCCCCAAAAGATCAAGCCACTCGATCGCGTGAGGGTGATGACATCGACACATCACTGACATGAATAAAACTGTGAAAATAAACCCTAAAATGTATTCGTTAAGTCATGATGTTAATACTATCATCACTTCAAGTTTCAACTTTTATTATTGATTCAAACTCTAGAAATCGAAAGAAATTCAGTTTTTTGTTCAACCTCGAAGTGCTCTTCGAAAATGAAGTTAAAAATCTTCATTCAAATTTTAAAAATCATAACTTTTAATATTAATTCAAGGTATAAGCTCGAATTAACAATTTATGACATTCGAATTTACCAAAGGATATGTGAATTACTTGTATAATATGTTATAGTGAAGTATTCCCTTCAATATATTTAAATTAGCTTTTTAAAAACAAATCTAAATTTAGTTTTAAACATTTTGTTAAGTTGAAATAATTACAGATTCCAATATTGATGAGAGTAACTTGAGTTTTGAACAAGGATAAGTAACTGTAACAATCCAAGAGCACATAGCAGAGAAGATAAATATGCAGTATGACATATATATATATATACAGTTTCATATCCAAATATAAAACAATATACAAATTATACTAGTTAAAGGATCATGAACTATTTAATTTACTTAAACTTTAAAAGAAATCTTTGTTTACTCACCGAAAATTCCTTTGAACAGAAAGATGCACTTGAAGTTTTAAACACCTGAAGCTTTAAAACTGCCTGTATATATTTTTCTCTGTTTTTGTATTGAATTTAAAATTTGAGTTTTGCCTACTTTACCTTTTTTTTTTCAGGTTTCCTAAATTTCTTTTTACTCAACGAACAGAAAAGAAAATGTATTCATATATATATATATATATATATATATATATAAATAAAAGATAAGAAGAGATATAAAGCGAGGCTCAAATGGTCAGGTATTTCTTAGCTTTGTTCTGATTTGAATAGATTTTCATTTACTGTAATAAAAAGATTTGTAATATATTTTCTTTTGAACAATAGGGTGGCTGAATTGATAGCAAGTACATACTTATTTCTTAATATGCCTACATATTCTAATTGTGTTCGGCTGCTTAAAGATATTTGTATAAAAAGAGTATATATTTTTTTGCAGGCATGCATATGGCTTATAAAAGAAGACATTCATTTATAAATATTTTTCTGTTTTAACTGTTTAAACTCATTGTGCTTATTTTAGATTTGTTTTATTCTATTCCTTACTTTGTTCAGAGATGTTTACTTTATTAACTTCTAGTTGAACTACAATATACATGGTTGTTATTAACTTCAGTTTGAACTGTTATACATATATATGTCAGGTTTACTTAACTTTGTTCTTGTTTCATTTTATATTTGTGCTTTATTTTTAGCTTTATACACTTAGCAGATTGACATTAGTTTTGTTTATAAAGATATTTGTTCTAGCTTGAAAAATTCATGTGGTTTAGTTACTTATATTGGTTTGTATACGTATTTTAGCTATCAATATTTAAATGATATTCATTTGCTTGCTCACTTATTTATATTTGTATCTTATATTTTGATTATTAATATTTACATTATATTCTTCAGTTTTACTTATATTTAATATTGATAAACTTTGATTTTATTTGAACATTATCCTTCACATCAATGTATTTTATTTATCACATATAAATAAGACAAAGTATTGTACTTCAATCATATATGACAGATTTTATTTTAATTGAATTATATAAGAAATTTTTTATTGTAAACATTATTGAGATTTATTTTAAATTTCCAAAACAATCTCCCTTTTTTAAAATACAGTTTATATAAATAAATGGCAATATTTTCAAATATATTCATTTTAATATGATCAGTTTACTTTTCATCAAATCAGATTAAATATTTATTAAAATAACCGGGGCCAAAATCCAGGGTCGTTACATTCCTCCCCCTTAAAAGAATTTCGTCCTCGAAATTTAAAACAAAGATAATTTTAAAAGCTATTATACTAACCATTCAAACATAGCTATCATTCATACAGTAACAAACAATCAAATAGACTATCCTAACAAACATCATTAGCTATTCGGACACAAATCCGGATAAGCTTTCCTAAAACTATCCCGAGTTTCCCAGGTACAATTTCTGGGATCCTCGCTCCACTGTACTTCGACATGCTTCACTACCTTATTCTGAGTTGCCTCTCGTCTTAATCCACAATCCGAACTGGATTCCTGACCATAGTCAAATCTGACGACTTCCAAACCTTTCTGGACTATAGGTTCAACAACTAATGATGGATCACGAACAAACTTCCTTAAACGGGATACACATAACATATTATGAATCCCAGACATCCGTTCAAGCAATTCAACTCTGAAAGCTACAACACTAACTCTATCCAATACCGAAAATGGTCCAATATATCTTGGGGCAGGTTTTCCCGTCTTTCCAAATCCAAAACTCCTTTAATCGGGAAACTTTAACAAAAACCAAAATCACCAGTCTCAAATTCCAATTGTCTCCATCTCATATCTACGCACTTCTTTCGACGATCCTAAACAGCTCTCATCTTCTCTTGATGAACTCAACTTAGCAGAAGCTTCTTGAATCAAATCCAATCTAATCCAAGCATAAGATGATTTTTCGACTCTAATTTAATAGGATGGGGATCTATACGGTTTTCCATAAAGAGCTTCACAAGGTGCCATCCTGATACTCGCTCGATGAGAATTCTACCAAATGAAGATGGTCTTCCCAAGATCCACCAAAATCCAAATCACAAGCTCGCAATACATCTTCTAGAATACGACTCAGTCTCTCCATCAGTTCGTCTATTTGAGGATGTTAGGCTGTACTCAATCTCAAACTTGTTCCCCTAGCTGATTGCAAAGCCTTACAGAATTTGATGGTGAAAATAGGATCACAATCACTTAGATGCTAACAGGAACATCATAAAATCTGACTATCTCCTTAAGAAAATCTTTGTCAAAGAAATACAGTACGAATTGCCTTAACCGGTACACAACGAGCACTCTTAGTTAACCTATCAACAATAATCCATATTCTATTGTTTTCTTTCTTGGTTCTTGGCAAACCGTCGATAAAATCCATCGAAATCATCTCCCATTTCCATTTCTGGAATTTTCAAAGGTTGCCACAATCTAGACAACTTCTATTGGTCTCCTTAACTTGCTGATAGAAAGCACAATGATAAACGGAAGCAGCAACATCCCTCTTCATGCTTGGCTACCAGAAAATACTTCTCACCAGAAAATAATTTCACGGTGAATATTCAGCCTGGAGCGATGAAACTCAGCTAAAACTCTTTGCCTCAATCCATCTATATTAGGCACATACACACAACCATATATTCTCAAAAGATCCATCTTCTATTTGCTCACTTACGATTCTTTCCTGGAGAAAAGAAACAACTTCCAAAAGAAACAACACTACATTCCTGCTAAGAGCATCAGTCACAACATTCGCTTTTCCCGAGGTATACAGAATATCTAATGATTCCAGAAACTCGACCCAACACTGCTGCCTCAAATTAAGATCCTTTCGAGAAAAAAGATATTTCAACGATTGGTGATCCATGAACAACTCAAACTTCTCTCCCCAGATAATATCTCCAAATCTTCAAAGCAAAAACTAGGGCTAACAATTCCAGATTGTGTGTAGCGTAGTTCTTTCCAGGTGGCTTTAATTTTCGACTCGCATATGCAATTACCCTTTTATCTTGCATCAACACTACTCCTAGACCAATTATACAAGCATCTGTATACTTCAAATTTGCTCCTTTCCATCCGGAATAGCAAACACTGGTTAGCCTCGTCTTTCATATCTTGAAAAGCTTCTTCACACTAAAATATCCATTTGAATTTAGCTCATTTCCTTGTCAACTTAGTCAGATGTGAAGAAATCTTGGAATAACCCTTGATAAACTTCCTGTAGTAGCCAGGTAATCCCAGAAAAATGTAAACTTCCATCGGTGACTCGGGTTGCTTCCATTCTAGAGTAGTCTCAACCTTCACTGGATCTACAGAGATACCTTTACCAGAAATAATGTGCCCCAAAATATAACTTCCGATTTTCAAAAATGGCACTTAGAGAACTCCGCCTTCAAAACTTGCCTCCTCAGTTCTCCAACACTATCCTCAAATGCTGCTTGAACTCTTCTTCCTACTTAGAATAGACCAGAATATCCTTGATGAATTCCAAAACAACTTATTCAGTTCTCAAAATTCTACACAGAACCTTGGCGATCTATCCGATTTAGCAACAAACACTGCAGCAGAACCCCAACAAGAAAAACTGGCCTAATCAATCTTTCTCCAAAAGATCCATAGTCTTCTTAACTAACTCTCGAAGGGGAGGCAAACACTTAACTTCCTTGAAAACACCAGCGAAATCTTGGACCACATCGATATCTTCAATCTTCTCTTGAGAAGTCTCGTCTTCATGCAAAAGACTACTAAAGTGAATCCCAGAATTATCACGCGATACTCTGGCAATTCTACCCAAATCAGTTTCCAATGAAACTACTTCCTCAGCACACTTCAGAACAGCTTATGCTCATCGAGCCAATCTATCCAAACAATGGACCACTCAGCTACTTCTGAAATTACCTCAAGAAAACTGCTAACTGGAAAATCTTCTCAACGGCACACAAAACACTTCGAGCTACACTGCTGGCTCAGCTGCCCAAAGATTCCCAATCCAAAGTTCTTCGAGAAACCCGGATCTCGAATCAAACAGAAACATCCTACAGAACTTAGCCACAACACCGAAACATACACTCCCTTAACTTGTCCCAAAGAAACATCTTCGGAGACATCAATAGTCACCGTGTCTTATCACACATCTACTACATCCTTAGATAACAAGATATCATGACTTGCTTCAGTCCAACCGACAGATCCAGACCCTAGCTCATCCAAACTTACGCTCCAACAATGAACTCCAAACCTTGACAGGTTTTCTTCAACGATCAACGAAATTCTTACTCCACCCAGAGCTCACTCGAGACGGTAATGTTTCCTATAGTCTCGACAGATACACTTCCAACCTCAAACATTCAAAATCCAACCTTTGATAGTCGTGTTACCCATACCACTACCCTATCTACCATTATAACTTATATTGGAAAAACCCGAACAGGTAACCCAACAATTAGGTAGAAATATATATATATATATATATATATATATATATATATATATATATATATATAAAGATTACAAATACGCTCGCCCAAAAAAAAATCACTCAAGAGCCTAGGTATTCGCTCAACCTAGCGCTCTGATACCAACTATGACGTCCTAGGCTTTTCAACCATCAACAACGGCTCACGACCGGTAGGCTTTTCAACCATCCCAGTCCCGCTGTGGCTCACAGTGATACCTCGGGTTTGCTTTTACGGCCAGCCTCTCGACTCGCAACCAACCCCGCAAGGCCTTATACTACCCCGGGGGCATGTAGGGGTAAGAGTCTCCCGTTCTCCACCTAACGCAAAGCGAGAACTCCCTATCACGCTGTAATGTAGCAAACCCGATCCCGGTCTCATCGAAATCCAAACGCCATTTTAAAGACCAAGTTGTCTAATTAACTTAAACAGTTAAATTCAATGATTGAATTCAAATAACATTTATCACAGATAAATCATACACAACTATTTTAGATATATCAGAGCATATCACAGAGATATCATAGAATACCACCAAATAATTATCACATAACAAACCAAACATAACAATCCAAAGCAATCATCTTTAAATTCTCAATGTAATTAATTCAATTTAAAATTAATTACTTGAGAATTTATCTCTTAATCCTGTTTAATTGATTATTAATTGTCAATTAATTTACTTATTCCATTTCAAATTATTTTAATTAATAAATCATTTCTTAATTATTATTTATTACTTAATTACCTATTTCACACTATTTAATTAATTACTTCTTAATCAAGTTATTTAGCTTTAATTAACCATTTCCTAACCATTAATTTAATAACCTTAGTTATTAAATAAATGAACTTAATTATCCATTAATTAATTAATTAATTATTAATCATTTATTAATTCTTAATTAAATTACTTAATTAATTAACTATTGATCATTCATTAATTAGCTTAAATGGTTAATTTCAATTTACTTATCACTCAATCATTTGTTTAGCAATCTTTAATTATATTATAAAGTAATTACTCTTAATTACTTTCTAGAATAATTAATTAATATTAATTATTCAACTTAGTTAACATTTTAAAAGGGATCTTCTTTAACTTATGAAATCAATCTATTACGAATTACAAACTTATTTGTTAATAAGTTTTATACTCATCTTATATTAATTATTCAATTAGAATGATAATTAAGAGCTTAAAACATTTTAAAGCGTTGACAAAAATAATTAACCTGTATCTAGGTTTTTAACCTAACTGTTAAACGCTAGAAAGTTTTACAGGGTTTCAAAACTTGACGAAAATTTGTTTATTAACATTACTCTTTAAAATACACTTCAAATTTGAAGATAACCCGAGGCTTCCCTTATTAAACTCGTGAGGTACTTCGAGTAACCCCCCTATATCACTCGAGACCTTCCCGTACTCCTTCTTCTTCCTCCCTTCTATTTTTCATTTCTACAGGTAGTTAAATTTTGAAACTTAAGTTAAAACTTCAAACTGCATTTATTCGATCTCGCAAGTGCACCAGGGTTCGAACTCGAGGCAAATCACCCAATTCCTCAAGCAGCAACTCGCAACAACCCAACGCCCAAAATCTGACACCCAATCGCCACTGTCGTGCACGTGCACGACGGCGACTCTCATCTACGGCGAACATCAAAATCGACGGCAAGTCACAATCCATTCCCAAGCTCGAAATCAAAGCTCAAATCCCCTAAATAAATTCGAATTCGAAAATAAGACGTTTGGACGAAAAAAACTGTAACAAACACTCGGTAGATCGCCTCGCCACCGCCTCTCCATCCACCTGCAGTGCCCAAGATTTCGCCCACACATCGTCATCACGATACACCATCAACCCCTAGAAGATCAAGCCACTCGATCGCGTGAGAGTGACGAAATCGATACATCACTGACATGAATAAAACTGTGAAAATAAACCCTAAAATGTATTCATTTGTTTAGTTTATACATTAGAAAAATTCTTTGGGAATTTCTCATAATCCATGATGTTAATACTATCATCACTTCAAGTTTTAACTTTTATTATTGATTCAAACTCTAGAAATCGAAAGAAATTCAATTTTTGTTCAACCTCGAAGTGCTCTTCTAAAATGAAGTTAAAAATCTTCATTCAAGTTTTAAAAATCATAACTTTTAATATTAATTCAAGGTATAAGCTCAAATAAACAATTTATGACATTCGAATTTACCAAAGGATATGTGAATTACCTGTATAATATGTTACAGTGAAGTATTCCCTTCAATATATTTAAATTAGCTTTTAAAAACAAATCTTAATTTAGTTTTAAACATTTTGTTAAGTTGAAATAATTACAGATTCCAATATTGATGAGAATAACTTGAGTTTTGAATAAGGATAAGTAACTGTAACAATCCAAGAGCACATAGCAGAGAAGATAAATAGCAGTATGACATATATATATATATATATATACAGTTTCATATCCAAATATAAAACAATATACAAATTATACTAGTTAAAGGATCATGAACTATCTAATTTACTTAAACTTTAAAAGAAATCTTTGTTTACTCACCGAAAATTCCTTTGAACAGAAAGATGCACTTGAAGTTTTAAACACCTGAAGCTTTAAAACTGCCTGTATATATTTTTCTCTGTTTTTGTATTGAATTCAAAAATTTGAGTTTTGCCTGCTTTACTTTTTTTCTTCAGGTTTCCTAAATTTCTTTTTACTCAACGAACTGAAAAGAAAATGTATTCATATATATATATATATATATATATATATATATATATATATATATATATATATATATATATAAGATAAGAAGAGATATAAACGGAGGCTCAACTGGTCAGGTATTTCTTAGCTTTGTTCTGATTTGAACAGATTTTCATTTACTGTAATAAAAAGATTTGTAATATATTTGCTTTTGAACAATAGGGTGGCTGAATTGATAGCAAGTACATACTTGTTTCTTAATATGCCTACATATTATAATTGTGTTCGGCGGCTTAAAGATATTTGTATAAAAAGAGTATATTTTTTTTTGCAGGCATGCATATGGCTTATAAAAGAAGACATTCATTTATAAATATTTTTCTGTTTTAACTGTTTAAACTCCTTGTGCTTATTTTAGCTTTGTTTTATTCTATTCCATACTTTGTTCACAGATGTTTACTTTATTAACTTCTAGTTGAACTACAATATACATGGTTGTTATTAACTTCAGTTTGAACTGTTATTACATATATATGTCAGGTTTACTTAACTTTGGTCTTGTTTCATTTTATATTTGTGCTTTATTTTTAGCTTTATACACTTAGCAGATTGACATTAGTTTTGTTTATAAAGATATTTGTTCTAGCTTGAAAAATTCATGTGGTTTAGTTACTTATATTGGTTTGTATTCGTATTTTAGCTATCAATATTTAAATGATATTCATTTGCTTGCTCACTTATTTATATTTGTATCTTATATTTCGATTATCAAAATTTACATTATATTCTTAAGTTTTACTTATATTTAATATATATATTTTATATTGATAAACTTTGATTTTATTTGAACATTATCCTTCACATCAATGTATTTTATTTATCACATATAAATAAGACAAAGTATTGTTATTCAATCATATAAGAAAGTTTTTATTTTAATTGAATCATATAAGAAAATTTTTATTGTAAACATTATTGAGATTTATTTTAAATTTCCATAACAATCTCCCTTTTTTTAAAATACAGCTTATATAAATAAATGGAAATATTTTCAAATCATATTCATTTTAATATGATCTGTTTACTTTTCATCTAATCAGATTAAATATTTATTAAAATAACCGGGGCCGAAATTCTGGGTCGTTACAGCGTGGGACTGAGGCGAAGGTTTGGTCAAAGTGCTGAGCTCCTTGGTGATATAAGGTGTCGGCACGAGAAGGTTGTTAGCGATCGGTTTGTTCAATGTTGGGTTCTTATGTGCTCGATTCCAATTCGTGATCGATACAGGGTTCTAGGTGGTCAGAATCTTAGGGGAGGTTGTCGTCATCGTGCTGGAGGTAGCATCGATGGTCGAAGTTGCTTCGTTCAGGCGTGACGTGCACCAGTATCAGTGTATATCAAAAGTTTGGTTTGTTTCTGCGGGATTTGGGGAGAAGATGTGGTCTCGGGGTTTAGTTCAGGAAAGTTTAGTTTTGGCTCGAGCATGCTTTCAGGTTGTTCGTGCGGATGTTACGTGGTTGAAATAGTTTCAATTTAAATCAAACAAAGTTAAAAAAGGACGATGTAGATGTGGCTCGGGGTTGAGTGCGGGTAAGCATTGGGTTCGTCACGAGTCGGAGATATAGAGTATTAACCAAGTTTTTAAAAGTTAAAAACAAAACAAGTTTTAAAAGTTAAACAATTTCTTAATTAATCCTTTATATAATAAATGTCTTATTTAAGTTGGAGATTAGTTAAAAGGTTTTAAAATAAATTATTTTAAATTAATTAATTTTGAGATATTTTTTTAAACGTCTTTTATTTGTAATTAATTCTTAAGTTTATTTTAATCAAATTTAAATGGTGTAATTAAGTAGTTAATTAAGAAGGTGAAATGTTTAATTATTAATTAACTTAAAGGTCTTAAGTTAATTTATATGTTAATGATAATTAATTCCAAGGTTAATAAACAAATTAAAATGATAAAGTAAAATAAGTAAGATAAATGGTTTACCTTAATTAATTAAGGTCTTAAACATTAAAGGATAATTACTTAATATAATTAATTAAGGGATAATTATTTAACATAATTAATTAATGAATAATTAATTAATATAAGTAATTAAAGGTTAATTAATTAATAATTAAAGGTTAGTTAATTAATAATTAAACATTAATTAATTAATGATCAAAAGATAATTAATTAATAATTAAAGAGTAAATAATCAGTAATTATAGGATAATTAATTTAATGTAAGTAATTAAGGATGATTAATTAATTTCATTAATTAATTAAAATAATAACAAATGGTTTGTAATTACTTAATGTCAATTAAGCAGGGTTAGGTAATTAATTCATAAGTAATCTATTTATTTGGTTTAAAGTAAATTAATTCCAATTATATGATTAATAAATCTTGCTTATGGATGATTAATTATATTGAATGCTTGGATTGATTAATATCTCTAGTATGCTAATCTGTAATATTCTGTGATATGAATTGCTTTGGATTGAGCTATGATAAATGTAAGTTATTTACTGTGATGAATTGCTGTGTGAATATAATGTTATGCATTGAATTATAAAAGGTGGATCTTTTGTTTAAAAGGTCTAAAAATAGAAATCTGTTTAAACCATTCAAAAGGAAAGGTTTTGGGAAATAAAAGTTGTGAATTAACTAAGATCCGAATGTATCTATATGTTTTAAACAAGCGCTCATTATTCGAAAAGGCCGAGGGAGGACATTATGTTGTAAAACCCATTCCGAATAATGATACGATAGAATGGAATTGCATTTGAAGAAGGTGGTTGAAGTCGGGTATTTTTGAAAACGGAAGGATTGCCTGTTGATTGTCTTTGCACCGAGTTTCTCTCGTATAGAGATTACCCTATGTGACTGGGAGTCCGGACGAGATTGAGAATATCCAGATTTGCGAGGACTTCTTTCCTTAATTGGACGAAGTGCCTTCGGTTCCATTCAGACCCAGGATGGACTTGTATGGATGTATGTCTAATATTAACTTTAATATATAAAGCTGGTTTCTATCAAATACATTTCTATTTGGTGGCGGAGAATTTATTCTCTTAGCTTAACACCCTTCTCTAAGACGTACGAGCTTAAAGGTTCTGTAGCTGATAGTTATTAGTGATATATTCCAAATTTAGTAATGTGGCATGCTAAGTGTTGAGCATTGGTTGATCGAAGCATGACTTTTGTGTAAAGCGTAGCTTTGTGGGACGAGGCTTCATCGAACCTCACACCTTGGGAAATGGTCGAAACAGGAAGGATGCAACAAGGTTATGGGATTCGCGGCCCTAAGGGTATGTGCATTTCCTTTCGGGTAAAAAGTGGTATTATGGTATGGAACCCAGATATTTTACTTATGTGGTTGTTGGAATTTGAGGGCCCTTGATAAATGTCGGTTACGACCGGGGGATGGCATGACAGTTAGTTACCTAGTTACAGAGGTAACCCGGCCTTGTGTTGGCAGAGATCCTGTTAGGTTCTTGGGACGTCCCTCTAGAGGCGTACCCATTCGAATAAAGGAAGTTCCTTAGCCTTGGCCATTTGTTGGAAATCCAAAAAACAATACGATCCCTTTACGATTTCAGTTGTAGAACCTGCCATTTAACATGGTAGCTATAGTAGGCATATTATAATGGTATGTATGCTGGCTAAGATTAATATTATACATTCAAAATATTTTCCACACTATGCATTAAAAATAATATCAAAAGGATTTTCACATATCATGCATGTTTGACTACTATAAGGAGAAACCTCCCCCATGTGTGCGATTACATTTGAGTTTGTGCTTGGGGACCTTATGGTAGTTTCATTTTCCAAAAGCATGAACAGATTTCTTTTTGTACAAATAACTGTTTTTATGTTTCTCACACCAGTCTCATGACTGACTCAGAGTTTATTGTTCCCTTTGCTAAACTTCGGATGCCCCTAATTTTCCACACGGGTAGTCTAGAGTCAGGTTTTCAGTAGGTTCTGGAGCTAAGTTGGAAAGTAGATGTAGATTTGGAAATCTTTGAACCTTTTGGTTTTGAGATTTTTGATTTGGACTTTGGTGCTTTGGAAATGAAGGTGCAGTATGTTGAACTTTTTTGGAAGACCCAATTGATGTTATTTTTCTGCTGTTGTGTTGTATTCTGCTGTTGAGTGGTATATATTGGCCCTGATGATGTGTGTCACTTGTTGTAGAATTTTGTGATCTACGAAGAAAGTTATTTTGTTTCCATTGTGTTGTTACCATCTAATGTGTTATGATTCTAGCAAACTGGACTCTAACGTTTGAATCCTCAGTATTCAAATACGGGTGATGTATTGGATGCCGATTTTCGAAGCTTGAAGTGCGGGTTGTCACATTCTTGGCAAATAATAAGTTATTAACCATGTTCCCTAATTTGGTTACTGTTGTCTTGCCCAACACAGTATAAAGAAAGGCCTTTTAAATATGTTAATACATGAAACCAAATAGAAGGTTATGAAAACTACATACACAATGGACTTGAAGCTTCTACATGGGGTACTGGAATAAACAAACTTATTAATTGCTTGCATATGGTCAAGAATAACCTCAAAACATGGAATAAAACAAGGGTGAAAACAAACAGTGTGCAACAACTGGAGGATAAGTACAGTAAAGCTTTTGTATAGCTCGATGCAAATCCTGAGGATGATCCTCAATATAATAATCTACCACATATTCATCTACAGTTAAAAAACATACTTAAAACTCAACTTGGATTCAACAAGCAATAGAGTAAAATTGCATGGCGGTAAAGTGGGGACACCAATTCCAAGTTTTTCATGCCATGATGTCTATGAGGAAACATAAAACAAGAATTCAAGCACTGCTTAATTCAGAGGGGAATTTTATATATGATCAATAGTAGATTATTAGCCAATAAATAGTAGATTATTAGCCAACTTACTGACTACTACTATCATATGTTTAATGGTCGAACAGGTTGCATTTTCCCCATTGTTCAACCTAGAAAACTAATAAATTGTTGAAAATTTTCAAAGAGAGTCTTTGGGGTTTGGGTTTTTTGTATTTGAAGAGTAGAAGAAAAGAAAGAAGAAGAAAGAAGAGTTTAGTCCCACGTTCTAGAGCTTTATACAAGAATCTTGTATAAGTATAGCTCTCGCAAGTGGATGTTGGGGCCTTGGGGCTCCCACATGTTTGCTTTGTTGTAAGGAGAGAAGTCATGCAACACCACACGCACGCCGCCGCCGTCCGTCCGACCGAACCGAACCGGACCGGGTCGGGTACGGGTTCGGATCCGAAAATATTTTTGGATCAAAATATGAACAGTAACTGTCCAGATTTCAGCCCGTTAAGGACCCAGAACCGGAATTCAGAATTTGAATGATGGCGGGAATTTGTAACGTTTTCTGAACGTTACAAATGCGAATGTACACGACGTTTGGTTTTTGAATCCATTCGTAACGGTTGCGAACCGTTGCTAACGGTCGCGACGTTTCGCGAATGGACACCTCTTCAACACTATAAATAGCAACTCCCAGAATTCATTTCGCAACAGTTTTAATTCTTCTTCTTCTTCCCAAACGGTTCTGCGACGCCATTAATCCGCTGCTCTGTTTTGTAACGCCTCCAAGGTGTTGCAAATTCAGAAACCGTTGCAGAATTGTTCTCTTCTTCCTCTTCATTCTTTTTCTACAAATTGCATCATCAGAAACCGTTCTAAAGTGTTCTTGGTCGGATCAAAGTTGTACAAACTTTGAATTCGATTACGCTGTTATAGGGCTTCATTGAATCCTGAAAGTCGATAGTTTGATAACCCGCTTGTACCTGGTGGGTTGAACTATTGTCTGAAAGAATCTATTCCATAGATCCTTGAAGTCGAAAGTACAACATTGTCTTCATCACTATCGCCATCAAATCCGTCTCGAATCGCAAAATTCCCAACAAAATTTTCAGACAATATTCTTCAACCATGGAAGGTTCGAGCGCTCTACAAGTTATGAATCAGCATCTAACTCGATTGGAGCGTTTTGATGGCGACAATTTCACTCGTTGGCAATAGACGATGAAATTTTTCCTGGTCACCATCAAGTTGTTCTACATCTTGGAAAATGACTTGGAAGAAATCTCGAAGGAAACTGATAAGGATGATGCTGCTCTAAAGGCTAAACGTGCAAAGCGCAAAGAGGACGATTTCCTATGAAGAGGCCATATTTTGAATGCGCTATCTACCACAGTCTACAATGCTCATAGGACCTTGGAAACAACGAAGGCACTCTGGACTGCTCTGGAGAATAAGTACCGCATAACCGAGGCAAGTAATAAAAAGTTTCTTATTTCTAATTTTATGCATTTCAAAATGGTCACCAATAAGTCCATAATTGGACAAGTAAGCGAAATCTTACTGTTGGTGAATTAACTTAAAAATGCTGAAATTGATCTCCCTGAATCTTTTGTTGTTGGAGTTATAATTTCTAAACTTCCGCATAGTTGGAATGATTAAAAAAAAAGATGAAGCATGCGGAAGCGGATTATAATTTAGACGGTTTACAGCGTCATCTTCGTATTAAAGAAGACTCTCGCAAACGCGATCTAGATGATAATCCGCAAACTGAGTCCCATTCTAAGGCAAATAATGTTGAAATTACTGATAAATTAAAGCCAAAGAATGAGACACGGTTTAATAAAAATCATTACAAAACTAACAACAAAAAGAAAGGTGCTTGTTATTTTTGTAACAAGCCCGACCACTATGCCCGAGACTGCCGTCTGCGGAAGAAACAACAAAAGTGAATGTGGTCGAAGGCTCGCTTGTGGTGTAGTGCAAGAGGCAAATTCCGTTAGTGGCAATGATAATGATTGGTGGTTCGATACTGGAGCAACCATTTATATTTGCAAAGACCGTAATCTGTTCAAGAGTTACGAAGAAAATAAAGGAGAAGCCGACAAAGTTACTGGAGCAAATAAGGTTCCAAGCAAAGTTCTGGAAAAAGGCACTATAGAACTTCTTCTCGCCTCTGGAAAAGTTCTTACATTAGTCAATGTATTCTATGTACCCGATATGTGTAAGAATTTGGTCTCTGGATACCTTCTTAACAAAGGAGGATTCAAGATGGTGTATGAGTCTGATAAGTTAGTATTGTCTAAGAATGGTAAATTCATTGGACATGGATACTCTTGTAACAGCATGATTAAGTTGAATCTAATAAAGAAATCTTATGTTTATATTGTTGATTCTATTAATTTATGGCATGGTAGATTAGGACATGTTAATTATAATTCCATTAGGAATATGAATAAATTAGGATTAATTTCTGATTGTGATTTCGATACCATCTCTAAATGTGAAATATGCGTTCAAGCAAAAATACACTGGAAATCCTTTAAATCCGTAGAAAGGAAAACTGGTTTGCTTGATTTGGTATATAGTGATGTAGGTGACTTAAAAAGTCATATCACCTATGGTGGTAACCAATACTATATAACATTCATTGATGATTATACTAGATATGCATATGTATATCTAATGAAAACTAAGGACGAGCCTTTTGATAAATTCAAAATTTACAAAGCAGAGGTCGAAACACAATTAGGAGTTAAAATTAAAATATTACATTCAGATCGTGGTGGTGAATATTTCTCAAATGAGTTCACCTTGTTTTGTAAACAACAAGGTATAATTCACCAATGTACTGCCCCATATACACCACAACAAAATGGTGTTGCTGAAAGGAAGAATAGAACTTTAGTAGAAATGGTTAATTCCATACTCATAAGTTCTAATTTACCTTATAACCTATGAGGTGATGCTATGTTATCTGCATGTTATATTTTAAATAGAGTACCAATTAAAAGGAATAATATTTCCCCTTATGAATCATGGTTTAATAGGAAACCTAACCTAACTAGACTTAAAGTTTGGGGTTGCTTAGCTTATGTTAGAAAACCAGACCCTAAACGACCAAAGTTAGGAAATAGAGCATTTAAATGTGTTTTCATAGGATATTCACTTAATAGTATAACTTATAGATTTCTTATTCTTGACACCCTAGAAGTTATAGAATCTGTAAATGTAGAATTTTTTGAAAATCAAACTGTTGAGATCCCATTGAGATCATCTAGTCCAGAACGTAGTATGACAAATGATATCAATGACGATGATTATGCTCCTGCTCAAAACAGCAAGGAAGTTTCAGTACCAGATAATAGTACTGAACAACGGAGAAGTAAAAGAGCGAGAATAGAGAAGGACTATGGTCCTGACTTCATTACATATCTTGTAGAAGGCAGTAAGGACGAAGTCCTTAATGTGACTAAATATGTAATGAACGTTGAAGATGATCCCAAAACTTATTCTGAAGCTATGAGTTCCAGAGATTCAAATTTCTGGAAAGAAGCTATCAATGATGAAATGAATTCCATAATATTAAACCAAACTTGGGTTTTAACTGATTTACCTCCTGGTGCTAAACCTATAGGATGTAAATGGATATTCAAGAAAAAGTTGAATACAAATGGATCCATTGATAAGTTTAAAGCCAGATTAGTTGATAAGGGATATAAGCAAAGACATGGAGTAGATTATTTTGATACATATGCTCCAGTTGCTCGCATATCTTCTATACGCTGTTTAATTGCACTTGCATCAATTCATAAATTAGTCATACATCAAATGGATGTAAAGACTGCTTTTCTAAATGGAGATTTAGAAAAATAGATATATATGGAACAACCTGAAGGTTTCAAAACCCCAGGCCAAGAAAAGAAAGTTTGCAAATCAGTAAAATCTCTTTATGGCCTGAAGCAAGCTCCCATGCAATGGCGTGAGAAGTTTGATAAAGTTGCACTGTCATATGGATTCATTGTTAATGATGCTGATAAATGTATTTATAGCAAATCGGATAACAACGGTATTGTTATAATATGTTTATACGTTGATGACATGCTAATATTTGGTTCCAATATATCCTGTGTGAATGAAACTAAAAAGTTTATGTCTTCTAAATTCGATATGAAAGATCTAGGAGAGGCTGATGTAATTCTGGGAATTAAAATTGTTAGGAAAGAGGGGGAGTTATTACTAACTCAATCCCATAGAGAAATTCCTACAAAAGTATGGTCATTACGATGACAAACCAGCACCAACTCCTTTAGATCCTAGTATTAAATTAGAAAAGAACACTGGACGTACTATCTCTCAACTAGAGTATTCCAGTGTTATTGGGAGTCTTATGTATGCTATGCATTGCACTAGACCAGACATCGCGCATGCTATAAGTATATTGTGTCGATTTACGAGTAATCCAGGTTTCGAACATTGGAAAGCCATTTTCAGAGTTTTAGCTTATTTGAAAGGAACCATTGAATATGGTTCATCTTATAAAGGATATCCTGCTATAATAGAAGGATATAGTGTGCAACCTGGAACAATGTAGAATCCAAATTCAAGTCTATGACTGGATGGATCTTTACACTAGGAGGCGCTGCTGTGTCTTGGGCTTCCAAGAAGCAGACCTGCATTTCTGACTCAACAATGTTGTCAGAATTGATTGCATTGGCAGATGCATGTAAAGAAGCGGAATGGCTTAGGAATTTATTAATGGAAATCCCTTTGTGGAAGAAGCCATCTACAGCAGTCTTGATTAACTGTGACAATCAAGCAACAATATACAATGTGTCTAATAAGACATATAATAGAAAGTCTAGACATGTGAGTCTAAGACATCAAATGGTGAGACAGTTACTCAAAAGAGGAGTTATAACTGTTGACTACATAAAAACGAAGAAAAACTTGGCTGATCCACTTACAAAAAGTCTTCCAAAGGCAATGGTTTCTATAAAGTCACAAGAAATGGAACTAAGGTTTATGAATGAAGGTTGATCATCCTTAATAGAAACCCAACTTATGTCTTGAAAAGGATAGACAAAGTTCAATGGGTACCAAAAAGTTAAGAGAATGATTATGCAACACTAAATTGATAATCCCATAATATTTAGTGTTGGATTCTGCAAGAACAAAGGATGGATATATATCCTTAATAAATCTAGAAAGCTTAAAAGGTGTATCGCAGAAACACCTTAAGGGACTTACCTATATGAGTAGGAAATCAGGCCGTTTCCTATGAAAGTAAGATCGCTTTCTAAGTAGACTCATGAACCAGGATTTAAGCACATGGCCATTAACGTGCTGAACAATACAGAACACTTTACCTAAGGAAATCAACATGTGTGATTGTTCCGGTTTTATCATTAGGGATACTTGGTTCAAGATTATTCACCATAGAATCTCGATAAGGCTTTGAATGGTTTATACTAAGTAAAGGTTCAAATCCAAAAGATACCTTTTATTTATGTGTTGGTTTTCACGATGATGCAAAACTTGATCTTAGAACTACATAGGCTTGATCCCATTTGGGTATGTAGGAAGTCACTCTAGTGATTCAGCCGTCCTATTTATTTATTTTTTTATTTTGAAAATTGGGGGAGATTATTGAAAATTTTCAAAGAGAGTCTCTGGTGTTTGGGTTTTTTGTATTTGAAGAGTAGAAGAAAAGAAAGAAGAAGAAAGAAGAGTTTAGTCCCACATTCTAGAGCTTTATACAAGAATCTTGTATAAGTATAGCTCTCTCAAGTGGATGTTGGGGCCTTGAGGCTCCCACATGTTTGCTTTGTTGTGAGGAGAGAAGTCATGCAACACTACACGCGCGCCGCCGCCGTCCGTCCGACCGAACCAGGTCGAGTACGGGTTTTGGGTTCGCAACGCCCAGAATTCATTTCGCAACAGTTTTAATTCTTCTTTCCAAACGGTTCTGCGACGCCATTAATCCGCTGCCCTGTTTTGTGACGCCTCTAAGGTATTGCAAATTCAGAAACCGTTGCAGAATTGTTCTCTTATTCCTCTTCATTCTTTTTCTACAAATTGCATCATCAGAAACCGTTCTAAAGTGTTCTTGGTCAGATCAAAGTTGTACAAACTTTGAATTCGATTACGCTGTTATAGGGCTTCATTGAATCCTGAAAGTCGATAGTTCGATAACCCGTTTGTACCTGATGGGTTGAATTATTGTCTGAAAGAATCTATTCCATAGATCCTTGAAGTCGGAAGTACAGCATTGTCTTCATCACTATCGCCATCAAATCCGTCTCGAATCGCAAAATTCCCAACATAAATGCTGAAGGAAAAAGATACTTATCCTCTGCTGCATCTTTATCCGAGATTATAGAAGCCGTCTTTTGTACCGAGGACTCTGAAACTCATGTCCGGATGGGTTTTCTTTAAATTTTACAAGCTGAATTGGAATGAATTATAATACAAGCTCTTTGATGCAATCACCTCTAATTTTCAAATTGGAAAGATAACTTGAGGCTTGAATCAAAACTTCATTACATTGATTCCAAAAAAAGATAAGCTATAAACCATATCCGAAATTATTAACTTATTTCATATGCAAATATTGTATATAAAATAACCTCTAAAATTACTTGTGTCAGAATAATACATTTCCTCCCATTTCTTATTGTAGAAGTCAGTTTGCTTTTGTGCCACATAGAAATATTAGAGAACATATTTTACTCGTTCATGACCTTGTTAGAGATTTTAAGAAAAAAGGAAAACAAAAAATGTGTATTAAAATCGATCTACCAAAGGCGGTGAATAGAGAGTTTGTGTTATATGCTTATTAACATGAGATTCCCTATTCCATTAGTAAATTTGATTTATGAGTGTATTAGCATTTCTACTTTTTCCATAATGATAGATGGTACACCACATGGGTTTATCACTTCTAATCGGGAACTATGTCAAGGTGACCTACTATCTCCCTATATTTTTATGTGACTATGAAGTTTTTTTTACTTACAACGGAAGATGCTTTTATTTTAAATCAGTTGCAACCTATTTCACTTATACAGTTGAATAAAGTGCTCGTGAAATTTGTGGGATGGGATAGTGACTTACTTTCCACTGCTTGGAGAGATTAATTAATTCAGAGTACTTTTACACAAATAGTGCAATATTGGTTGTTTATCCATCATTTTCCTAGTTTAGTGTTACATAAGATTGAAAAAATGTATGCTGACTTTTTTTAGGGTGGTAGAAACCATAAAATAGCTGGGATCTTCACTGCAGACCAAAATTAGAAAAGGAGATTGGCCTCAAATTATTTAAAGACCTTCGATAAACAACATTACTGAAATTATTGCGAACACTTCTTACAAAAGAGTGCATATGGAGTGCTTGGATGACAAATAAATATTTGTAGGATTAGAGATTTTGGGTAATGGCTATTAACAATAATCTTTCTTGCACTATGAAGTACATGTTAATAGTAAGAGATGCAGCACTGAATCTTATGCATAGAATAACTGTAAATGGTGCTTTTACTTCTTTGTGGTTCAACTCCTAGTTGAACCACAAATCTATGGTGGATATTTTGGGTTACCATAGATTAAGTTTATGCCTTGTAGCAAAATTGAATGTTAACCGTATTATGGAAGGGGTTTCTTTTCATCCTGAAAATTATCATCTACCAGAAAGTGGCTAATATTATTTCACAAAACAGTATTGCATTAGATCAAACTTTTGACTGTTGGAAAATCATATATTCAAGTGGTTTTCATTTCTCATCGAGGTGGAATAAAATCGGATAAGTTTTACCTACTTTTAGTTGGAATAAGTTAAATTGACAAAGAAGTACGGCTAAAAAGTTCGGTTTTTATGGCTTATGAAGCATGTACAGGACGCCTACCTACAAAATATAGATTACATTCATGCGGAATTACAGACATAGTGTGTTTTATGCAATCATGAAAGGGAAACACATGCACGCTTATTTTTTAAATGTAATTATCCTACTCATCTTTGGAATCAAGCAAGAAACCGTCTTCACCTACGGATAGTTCCCAAACCAACTTTGTTCAAAGAGTTGTGATAAGGATTAATGATAAATCTAAGCCAACATATGACATAATGGGCTGTCAAAATGCTTGCATTGGTGCAGCAACAATATTCTAGAAGGGTAATAACAATTGCCTGAATGATTCTAGAGTGAGTAAGCAATGCAATGGGATAGTCACATGCAAGTTTGTTACGGCTAGGTGTCATTTTATTTTATTTTATATTTTCTTTATTAGGACAAGTTGTTGGTAATGAAAGGCTATTGTTAGGCCACCTGTCAAGTTGTTATAACCAATTTGTAGAAAGCACTATATATGTAAGAAGGGGCTGAAATGAAAAGGCAGTGAAGATTTTACAGAACTTTCTCTATTCAATGTCTTCTTCCTCCTCCTATTCCTTCAATTCTCTCCTCTAAATTAGTACCGTATCAAGTTGCAATTCATCACTAATCGCTTTGATCATAAAGGAATTGGATAAGACATAGCCTTTACAGCTCCCGCTACAATTATTCACCACATATAATTAGAGAGAAACATCAGAACTTTTATGGGAAGGAGTTTCACTGTAGAACAGAGCGAAAAGCTAATTAAAGTGGAGATGAGAGCTTGGTTTTATAATTGATTTGAGGAAATTAAGCAAGAAGAAATGGATTTACTTCGAAGCTAGAATATCGAGTTCGATCTAGGATAATAATGTAAAGTGAATTTTTAGGTTTTTCATTGTTGCTATTTGTTATTGGGCTAGGCTAGTTGTACATGTAGGAGCGTATATGGTGGTGTATTTCATTGATTTTTTTGATTTTGTTGTATGAAAATGTATAGGGATTGTCGTTCTTTTTTTCCTTGCTACTCTGGCAAGGATTTTAAGGAGGTGGAAGCGTTAGTGTTCTTTTCTTTATTGATAAAGTGCCCGTTTTCAATATATATATATATATGTATGTATGTATGTATTTATGTATGTATGTATGTATGCATCAAAAGTTATATATATATATATATATATATATATAATTATATATATTAATATAAAATTATATATATGTAAAATACAACTATGTAAATCATTCAATAATTAATATAAATAATAATTATTTTTATTTATGTTGTTGCTACAAGTTCCAAAACAAAAATATTATATTTGGGTATAAATATTTGTAAATATACAAATACGTGTGCACATGCATAAATATATATAGTTTAAGCTCATGGCACAAAACTAGTTCTTTAGCGGATATTAAAATGATTTTTAAGTAAACAATTATAAAATGATTTAAAAACCAATTTAAATTCATTATTAAAATTATTAAAAAAATCATTTCTGAAATCTCAAAATTATGTAACATTATTATGTAAAATTTTATACTTAATTTAAATTACAAATAGATACATACATAATTAATTTCTAGTTAAATAAATAGTTATATTAATAATTAAATATACGATAAATGTAAATATATACTAAAATTGAGTATTCTTTGCTGTCGAATTATTCTTATGCAAGACCAAAATTTTATAAATTCTAAAAAGTTTTATTATATGATTTTAATTTTTAAGATATAATTCATTAATTAATAAAATCATATATAATATTATTTGGTGAAAAAATGGTTTTTTTTATTATAGGCCATGAGTTTAATACTAGCATGTATACAAAATGAATTTTTTATATTAAGATATATGTAGATGCACTACTATATTTAACCATCTAATATGTAATAGAACATTGATACACTAGATTCGTAATATAATCTAACAACCTACAATATAATGCAATAATAGATATTGATATAAAACAAATCAATAAATAAATTGTGTACCTTTTACCAAAGCCTAGGGTTCACATGTTGAGATGTTGAAATAAACTCTTTGCATCTTATCCCAATCTAGAAGATGCTAGTTTCTAATTGCTGACTACTGACCATCAAATAGCTTTGATATTATTTAATTTAAGCTTGAAAACTATGAAGGAGGGAGGGTGTAGTTTTGGCCAGCAAAAAGGAAAGAATGGAGAATCAAAAACATATTTTAGAATAAGAGTTATGATCATTATATAAAAGAGAGACTAGAGAGAGAAAGTAGGATCAAGATCCTTGTTATCCTCTTACTCGTTTTCTATCTTTTAACACATCAAAACCCTAACCTTAAGGCCATCATATGGCAGGCCAAACTATAATCTAATCATGGCCGAATAACTCAAGCTTCGGATGGGCTTCAAACTCATTTCAAGCCCGAACAATATTTATTTCATTTTAATCCAATTTAAACACATATCGATATCGTATATTGATTGATATATATTTAGCTATTATAAACATAATTTTAAATATTGTTCAACATATCAAATAAAAACTTTATAATTAATATTTCATATATATTAATTAAGTCAATTAATTTACAACAATTATAAATTAATTAAATTATGCGGTCAAAAAGTATTCAACGTTTCGGTTATATGACTCTTAGGTGTAAATTTGATCAGCGATTAATATCAAACAATTAAAATATTAACGTTCATGCGTCACTTAGTAGCTGGTGTGATATTTTGGCCAAATTTATTGCTTTTTTGGTTTTTCTAAAATCCAATTTTACTTTGCTAAGAGTTAGCCGACAGCGACAATTATTTACATCAATTCTCTTTGTCGAAACTATATCACTTTGAACTTATGGAATTTGGCAATGTTCAAAATTTCAATATCATTCGTATTAAACACAATAGTCCCAACATAAAGTCATTAGTTCAATAATAACAACCATTATTAATCGAATTACTCAAGATAGAGATTTTGACTTTGAGTTGATTTCGACTGACCATAACACTAACCTCATATAACTGAGGAGACGGATCTTCTCTTGGATAGTGTTTCACTTCCAATACTTCCACTTGAGCCAACTATAGTCGTTCGATGAATGTCATTCCACGATCTAACTATAATCACAACAAAGCTTTTTACATAGAAGATTGACAGTATTCTCAAGTCAAGAGAACTGTGTAAATTAATCATATTGTTATTTTCTATTTGATTTTAGTTATATTAACCAATAGAAAACTATAGAGTGACTCATTTCATAGTTATCCAGTAACTATCAGTAAGTAATTCCTTCCTTCCTCTAGAAGTCATGAGTAATACACTACCAACAATTAATAGCATTACATAACTCAGTCTCAACAGATGCGTCGATATATAGTCTCGATGCATCTTGACTAGGAATATTTAAAATGATATGTTTATTATATTGTGATACAATATTTATAATTACAACTATTTGTAATTATTATCATAGACACACCATTTATAGATTTTCGGTTAAACATATTTTAATTAAACATTTAATAATTTATAACACGTTATAATAAATATATAATAGAATGAAAAACACCTTTATTTCGAACGAGAATTGATTAAATAGTTAATTAATTTATAATGGATTATAGAATTGCCCCTGGGGCATTCCCCTAACTCTATCATTTAGGATGTAAGAGAAGGGTTTTTAATTTTAATTTTTCTTCTATAAAGGGTGGTATTGCTACTTGTTAGGCTTGATGGCAAGAATTATTAAAGTGTGGAATAAAATTACATGATGCCCTCCTCCAAAAGGAGGACGACTCATTTTCTCAAAAATAAATAAACAAATAAAACATATCCACATGCTTCAATAATGAGCCTCATAACTCAGCAAACCCACCAATAAATTGTCCATAATTTTTCCATGAGTCTAAAGGAAGAAACAACACATGAAACAAAATTCGCATGCAAAAGTTGTTGAGGTTGGAAGTTTTAGGGGCGATGTGGCAATTTACTAATAAAATTAAAGTATACTACCTTATGCTATGGTAACAAATTCCTCCCAATTGTTCCAACCATTGACTTCATCACCAAAATGTCGCTCGCGTACACCTCCTACCGCCAATTCGATAACGTTGTTTGCCTCCCTACCCAAATTCGTGCCAACCAGACCCCATGCACCACCCACGAGGTCTACGGCTGCTGCCGCCTCCATGCTTTATCAGGGATGTTTCCAATCAATTTTCAATTGATTCAAAGCCTTTTCCGATGATCTAATCATTTATAATTGATTCAGCCATGAGTAGGTTATAATAACTAAGGTCAAATACGAAATATGTTACATAGTTCTCCCGACTTGAGAATACTGTTAGACTACAATATGGATACTCTATTTTGATTATATTTACGTAGTGGTATGGCTATCATTAAACGTCTATAATTAGGCTGGAGTTGAACATTAGAAGTGATACACTATTCAATAGTGAATTTGTCTTCTCGGTTATATAAGGTTAGTATCACGGTCAACTATAGTCAACTCAAAGTCAAAGTCTCGAGCTAAATTAGTACGGTTAATAATAAATGCTATTATTGAACCAATGACTACGTTGAAGGACTAACCGAGCTAAATGTGGACAATATTGGAATTTTGACTAAAACTAAATTCCATGGTCCTAAAATAGTGTAGTGTTAACAAAGAAAATTTGTATAAACAATCATTACTAAAAGGCACCGTTTAAAATTGTAGATTGGATTTTACCGATAAAGAAGTATAAGCGATATATTCAGCCAAATTGTCACTCTACTAGCTAAGGTGATAAATGAATGTTAATATTCGAATGGTCCGATAAGAAACACTGACCGAATTTACACCAAAGAATCACACAACTGTTTCGCTGATTTCTTTAAAATACCACATGATTTACTTGCTTTATAACTGTTATAAAATAATTAAATTAATTGATATTTATGTAATATTAGTTAATTAATTATTTGATATATTAGGTGTTATTAGTATTTTCTATGTGTCGTTAGTAATTGATTTTTTTGTGTTTATGTTTGAATATACGATATCATACGCATTTAAATACGACTTAGACGATATCAATTACTTAACGCGTTTGGAATGATTTGATGACCCATGAAGCCCATATCATGGTCGATCATAGCTTAAGGGTATGAGGTTCATTTTAGATTTGAAATTCTGGATCTGGATCTATAATTAGTAAATCTAGAAATAGTAAAAGGAGAAGAATTTATCTCCTCCCTTTTCACTATTTAAATGAACATATCCCTTTATTAGCTTTTGGCTCTCTCTTGCTCCTTGATCATCATCGACAAGAGCTCCTATCACCTCCTTCTTGGTCGAAAATAATTAAAGCCCCGTCACATGAAATAAAATAAAGATTATGGTACTTCAGGCCATTAAATGTCCCAAGATCGATTCAAGGTAAATCTAGGAGAACTTGTCAATCAACGTATGTTCAAAAGAAACATCCTAAAAACATAATATCTAATTTATATTTATATTATACTTGTTATATTATATATCACAATTTATATGCACATTAGTTGTCTCATGTTACATATGTATTTAGTATCACTATTAGTATTTACATAAACAAAGAAAAATTGTATTTTTGTTTCAAGCAAACTATATTTAATATATATATATATATATAGTTATTTTGAAAATTAATATCATTTTTAATTATTTAAATTACCGTCTATTAATTTTAATTCATTTATATAAATGTAACATATTCTAAATTGTATTACAATATACAAAAATTGCCAAGCTTATATCTTAATATGTAAACAATAATTTATTTACATTCAATGTTTTAAATTAATGCTTATATTAATACACACAAAGTGAGAGAGAGACATGACTACATATATATCACTATTTATGTATATGTGTATATTAAAATAAATGGTTTTCACCTTCCCTAATTTCTTCTCTCATTGTCCTTTTCTCTTCTCGCCTAAGCTCCTTCGCACCTATTCTCTCTGCTTTCAACATCTTATGTCTTCTTTCTCCCGCAAGCTTCCAACGTTAGACCCTGAAGTTTTGAATCCATCACTCACGAGATCCGGTCATTGGTCGATCCCTCCCTGCCTCCTCCCGCATTTGTGGTTTTCGACGGTAATTTTCCATCTCTGGTCTCAAGTACTTCAGCTCGCCTGTTTCCTCTAACATCTTTAGTGGATATCATGCATCCTTTAGTTACTGTGAATTCTTTCGTACTTTAGGAGATTCATTGCACAACATTGATCCTACCTATGCTCCATTATCAGGTCTGACTTGTAATGTTATCCCTAAGGTAATGCCTTTGTCTCCATTGTTGGCTACTTGTGTTGTGGGTGGACAATCGCAATTGGCCTTAATTATGATGCAGCGGTGAAGTTGTGTGATTGGGTATTGTTTGTTGGTGAACAAGTCGAGGGAGAGACTGTTGTAGTGCGGATGTTTTGTGCACTGATGCTACTTCTGTTAATTCCCATAAGGATATATCAAATCTTTCCATACATGCTGCCCTATTTAATTAAGAACCTCTTAAGAATGTTGCTCCCATTGTTCCTGGTTGTAAGTGGACTTCTCTATTTAATTTGTTACCAAGAAACGGGTTCATTTTCCCTTCACCATTTTTAATTGAGGAGATATATGGAGCTATCGTTCCTCTGGTAGAAGTGTTGGAAGCTAGGGCTTAATTTTAGTCAGAGTATTTAGTTAGGTTCTTCCTGGACAATGACCCACCTCATCAGGTAGTCCAAGTTCATGTTTGTTAGCTTTGGAAATTAAAGGGCGGTCTTCAAGTTCACTTTGATAGTTCTATGTACTGCTTCAAATTCTCTAGAAAAGATGAAACGCATCGGGTTCTTGAGATGGACCCTTCCATCACCATAGGTCAACCTTTCATTATTAGCCCATGGAGCCCTTCTACAGGCAAAGCTAAGGAGCAAATTCTTCCTATTTCAGTCTGGGCTCATTTTAGTCATATCTCATCTGTGTTGTAGCCTATAACTAGGCTGAAATGGCTAGCCAATGTTGTTAGTAAACCCAAATGTTTTGATTCAAGTACTGTAGCATGAAATAAGTTAGCTGATGCCAAAGCTCTTCCTGAAATTACACTGGATAAGCCATTGCCATCCTAAGTTTATGTTTGTGTTGCCGAAGGGAATGTCATGATTGTCAATGTCCAATATAGTTGGAAATCCAACATTTTTATATCTTTTCAATCTTTCAGTCACCTGATGGGAAATCGTAAACATCTTTTTATTCATTCCCCTATTCTACTTACCGATAAGATTCCTCTTCTTCGTTCGATTTTGAAGTGGGTATCAGAGCTTTGCCCTGCTATTGTTGTTGCTTCTTCCAAGAATGTTACAAAGGATTTATCTATTTCCCCTATGGAGGTTTTTGAATTTATAGCACTGGATATGAATGTTGTGGATCTTCCTTCCTCTGATGAATTTATTTGGAGTGTGTCCGATGAGGCTTGGATTCATGTGCCTTCTGAAATGAGGTATGATCCTAAGGGTGGTTGGTTTTTTAAGCATGTGGGTGGGGATGAGGAAGATATGAGGCTATTTTACCATGTGGATGGAATAGGATTAGCACTCTCTATTCTTGGGAGAGTTGGTGACAAAAATCATATTTTGTTATCGGATAAAACTTGGGATAGAAAATATCTATACTGCTCATACACTGTGGATTTCGTTCCTAATTTAACGCTACTATTTTCAGGTTTTTATCATGTTATTTTGATAGAATCTTCGGAGGCGGACTAGTTTTTTTTGTCTTTAGTGTGTTAGCTTATTGGCCAACATCTTGTGCCTTATTTCATTAAAGCTTTTCTAGAGCATGTGCCAAACACATGTTTCTAATCTTTTATATATGTGGACGACTCACAATAAAATTGGCTAGCTTTGCTAAAAAATTGGCTTTAGTTTTATTAGTTTAAAAAATTAACATGGCCCGAAGAAATTAATACGACCGAAAGGAACCAATATAATGTGTGTGTATGTGTATTTAATATTTGTTTTATTTTAATACAAGCATAATTTATTTTATTATGCAATCTTAATTGTTAAGAAAATTTGGCATAAAACTATTTTAAAATATATGTAATTTACATTTATTTTAAATAATTAAAAAATATTTTTTTTGTGTTTTATGGATTTAAATTTGAATCCAATTTTTTACTAAGGCAAAATTAAATGTTTTAGATATTAAATTAGAATTGAAATAATGTTGACTTATTTAATATATATATTCATCTAAAAGAAAATATTATTTTATTTAATACAAAACAAATTTCAAAATTTATATAAAATATATTTTATTTTGTATGTCACAAATCTAAATTTTGAAATCAAATTGTTTTACTAAGTCAACATTAGATATTTTTTAATCCAAATTGAATTTAAATTCTTTTGAATTAGTCATATATGTAATAAAGATATAAAATTAATTATTCACAAAACAATTTTCAAAATTGATCTATAGATTATATATAGATATGTATATATAGATGTATATAAAATATTACGTCGAGATAACCAGCACGCTATATATGACGAATATAGATGTTATAGATGCAAATCTCAACATCTATTGTTAATAACTTAGTTATTAATTTTAATGATAACAACCTTGATAACAATAATATATTCATATAAAATATGGCTACAGATGTTTTTCCAAGTTACATAGTATATAATGTAAAATAGTATGCAGGTGTTGAATCGAAGAATGTACAATATAAAGTCTCAAAGAATGGATGAAGACTCATAAGTATAAAGACCAAAATATGAAAATCTCAAGACTTTAGTATATAGAGTCATAAAATATTTTTAAAGTCCCTAGTAGCAATCATTGACCTCCATTTTCATTTATTTATCCTTTATTTTTAAAACCAAAATATATTTTGAAAATATTTCCAAAAGATTTTATAAAAGGTTTCAAAGTTTAAAATACTTATAAACTATGTTAAAGTATTTTACAAAGTACCAAAATATTTTATAAAGCATAAGATTTTCAAAACATTTGAAACCAAAGAATTTTTAATTTTCAAAGGGATATATCGATATATCCATATATAGTATATCGGTATGCATGTCGCAAATTTGAAATTCAAATTTTAAAACAAAGTGTATAGTCATCGTAACTCTTTGCAAATGGAGATGTCTGTTTATTCTCTCTATGTAAAGGGTCTCAAATGAATTTTTTAACAACTACTTTCTTATTATCATATGTCCTCTTACTCTGCCAAAATTTCTAGTGAAAAAATTATACAAATCTTCTCAAATTGAACCAGAATCAAATTCAATCTTCATTGTATTGATTCTCTACTATTTACTCTCTAATTTCTATTGCATCTCTCTCTCAATCATTGATCAAAGTACCGTCCAAGAGGCTATAGGATCCATTATAATCGAAGATTAAGAATTTTTCCTTTAGAAAGACCATAAAATTCTAGTTGTATTTGCTTGGGTGTGGTTATAGCCCCTTTAAACCAATCAGGTGTGCTTGGTAGCCCAAATCCGAGTGAGTATGATTTTAACCCGTTTAAATCAAGTGGGTGTACCCTGGGCCTAAAATATCATAAGGGTGCATCTCGTAGCCTTGAAATCGAGATTGTATTGGGTTTTCCTTTTATCCATTAAAAGATTGCATTTTGAAAATGAAATATACACAAGCAATCGAACGGGACCAGATATAGGATAACTCTGGACCAGTATACCCCGGTGTGATCTCTCTAGTTCTCTATTTTTTACGTAACACATTTATACATATATATTTTTGCATTTGTGATTGTTCATTCTGCTTTTTTTAATAATAATCTTAAAACAATTTTAAAAAGATTTACAAAAATTAGAAAACACTATTCACCCGCTCTAGTATTTCATTAGTCTTGGATCCATAGTTCCACAACCCATACTTGGTATCAGAGCACTAGGTTTTAAAAAACTCATAATTTGATTTTTGAAAAGTATTAATGGCTATCAATACTGTTAGAATATTTGTTAACACTTTTTAATGGCAGTAATTACACTGCAAGACCCTCACTTTTTAATGGCAGTAATTACACTTATTGGTCATGTAGGATAGATCTATTTATAATCTAATGGTTTAGAAATTTGAAATGTCACACAAAATAAGTATACTAAACCCCGAGACTAATTTTGCACAGTGGACTATTGACCAAATCGTACTTGCACATAATAATTCTAAAGCCATGAATGTTTTGTTTTGTCCACTATATAAAATGAATTTAATAGCCTCTATTTGTAAGTCTGTATATGAAATTTGAGAACAGTACAAGGTATACATGAGGGCGCCAGTAAAGTGAAACATGTTAAAATTTCCATGTTAACTAATAGTTTCAATTGTTTAAATGAATCCAAATGAGTCTATTTTGGACATGTATTATAGATTTCAAGATATAGTGCATTCATTAGTTGCTTCAAATAAAAACTTTTCCGAAGAGGACCAGGTTAGGAAAATCCTCAATTCACTCTCTTCGAAATGGGATCAAAAGATACTTGCAATTGAAGAGGCTAATGATATTAGTACTTTAAAAATTGAAGAGTTAAAAGGCTATTTAATGTCATATGAAGCACAAGTACAGGCAGAAGAGAAAGCAAGGCAACAGAAAAGAAATCCATTGTTTTTAGTGCAATAATGACGTTCAGGATTCAAACGACGACAATGACGAAGAAATTGCTTCCATGGTTAGAAATTTCAGAAAATTCCTAGAGTATAGAAAGATGAATAACTTTCGAAAACCTGAAAAAAAGACGTCTAGAACTGGAAATTCAACTGGATGTTTCAACTGCAATGAACCTGGTCATTTTCAAAGAGACCGCCAGCATCCGAACGAATCAAAAATCTCACCAGCAAAAGATTCATCTAAAAAGAGAAAAAGGGCTTATACAGCTATATTGGATGATTCAAAGGCTTCCTCTAGTGATAATGAACCTGACACTGAAAATGTGAATATGAATTTACCGTATTTCACTGCAGCAACTGACTAGTCAAAAATAAGCAACAAAATGCTGCAAATACTGTACCTTTTATTTAATATTTTCATTTCATTTTTTGGTTGAATTTGGTTTTTACAACATATAGATTAGTAATAATATTGGATGAATATAAGTATATATAAGGAATATATTAGAATAATTTTATTTTTTGGGAAATTACGGGCTATATGTCGACATACCCGCATGTTAAATGTCGACATACATGCCAAAAAACCGATATTTGAAATTTCAGTTCAAATTTCAAATTTTTCTCTATTTTGCACTAACTCCCATGTTCTAAAAAGACACCATTCTGACAAAAGAATACGACTCTTCACTCTCTATTAATTTAATCTATCTCTACCAATTCATTCATTCATTTCATTTCTAAATTCAAATATCTTTTCATTATCTTATCTCCTCAAAACTCAAAAATGGCTTCCTCTAGTCAAAATTCTAAAACCATAAGACTCCATAAGAAAATTAAAAGCTTTCTCTTCAATGAGATTCTTGGTTTAATTAAATCTTCTCAAAATGATTTGTTAAATTCAAAAAAAATCTTGGTTTCTCCCGAAAGATTTGCTAAATTCAAAAAAAAATCCTCTTAAGATTTCCATGATCTTTGTTTTGAAAATGAGATTCTTGCTTTAATTAAATCTTCTCAAAATGATTTTTTTTGTTATCCGGATTTTGTCAAAATGTTTTGTGCGAATATAAATGGAAAATTTGATGACAGAGAAGAAGATTAGGTTTTGAGTAGTGTTAATGGTACTCAAATCATTTTAAATTGTGAACTTTTGGGTCATATTCTGGGTTGTAAATATAATGGAAATGACCTCTTCACTTTTCAAATTAATGAACATAATCATAAAGTTTTCACGATCTTTTTGAAGTTGATGAAGAATTTGAATTTAAACACAAGAATATTCGACCAAAATCGAGACTTATGACCCTCATTTTACAACAAAGTATCACTCCGAGAATGGGTAATTATAATAACCCTACTCAAAAAGAATTTAAACCTCTTTTAGCAGTTTATGGTCATTATAACATCAATTAGGTACAAAATATTTTAGATGACTTTGTTTAAAAGAACATTTCTAGACATGAGAACACACTCTTTTATGGTTTTGTATTTTACTATAACTTTTTTGGTGTCGATTTAAAAGGATAAAAATCCATTCCTCGAAAAGTTTTTGATAAAGCCAGCATCTCCTTTATGCAAATTCCACTATTTTTCAAATCACATGAGGCTCTTTCCAAAAAAGACCAAAGGTTAGCAAGGAAAAAAGAACAAGAAATTAACAAGAAGCGGAAAAATAAGGAGATGAGATGGAAGTAGAAGAAGAGGAGGTGATGGAGGAAGAAATGGAAACTTCCTTAGAAAGTTTTGACAAACCACCACTCCAACAAATAGATACTTATGAACCAAGAAAAATTTCATAAAAACCAAAAGAAGCTTAAGCGCTCTTTTAGTAAGAAGTTTACTTCTCTTTCCAGTAAAGTGGCATTCGCAAACTTGGCGGTTCTTCATCATCATCATCTACATCCTTCTAAGCCAACCTAGTAATTTACTTATGACATCTAGCCTTGTATTGTGTGTTTTTAGTTTAAGTTCATGTTGTTTCTATGTATTTTCTTTTACTAATCGTTGAAATATGTATCCTACAATTCTAAGTAACGAAACATATCTATTACTATTCTATATTATTTATTAGTCTTTGAAAGTTGTAAATAAATATTGGTATACCATAACAAATACATTAGTTTTTGAAAATTTAGGTATGTATGTCCAAATACATAATACCTATACGTCGACATATAATGAGCATATTGTAATTTTTTAAATTTCAAAATAAAAATAACTATCATCCATCCATTCATTCCAAACAACTTTCTAATCCTATATAAACCTATTTCTTTCAGAAAACTCACTCGTCATTTTATTCTGCACTCACTTTTCATTCTCAAACATATTTTTACAAATAATTCTTCTCCACCGTAAAATCTATGTGAAATCTTGAACACACTCTTCAATCTTTCAAAGATATTCTCTCTTTTATTCTAAGAAATAAAAGAAATTTAGATTTGAGTCAAATGCAGATGATCAAGGAACAAGAAAAACATTTTGACGCTATATGATAGACGATCTTATCTTAATCAAATATGAACCATCCAAAAACCTAGAGTGCATTATTAACAAGGATAATGAGTATTGAGATGTCATCAAAGCAAATCCAATTTTGGGTCTGATGGTTGGGTTAAAGTTCGACGAGACATCTACTTATTAGGTTTGGTTTTTAATATGCAAATACACACACAGACACACTCTTAGAATTTTGTTTGATTGATTTGGTTTGAATATCTTGGATTGAATTTGATTGGTTTGAAGCATCTGAATTTGCACATTTGATTTGTATTGATTGACTTATACATAATTGGATTATTTTGAATTACATAAATAAAATCTACTTTATTATCATACATCATCATGCCTAATATAAAATAGTGTATTATTTATCATATATTCATTATATATCATCATACATTATTTTTTTATTGATCCCGAATCTATAGTTTCTAAAGTATTTCATTTAGGGGGAGTTTTTACTTTTTCATCCATTTTCGTTGATGACAAAAGGAAAGAAAATATAAACTATGCATATGCATATATTCAGAGCAATTTATCCAATTCAAGGGGAGTTATATCATATTTTATATACAGGATATTAATGGTTATCTTCATCAAAATGGGGGAGATTGTTGATATGTTAGTTTATTTTTATGATAATAACTTTGATAACAAAAATACATTTATATAAAATATGGATACTAATGTTTTGTGTAACAACCAGCATATTTATCGATTTTATATTTAAATATTTTATTTAAATATTTTGTCGTTAATCGGATATTGGTCCGAAAAGCTACTTTTTGCAAATGGTCAAATTAGGACTCGAGACTACTTCCATTGAGTTCGAAATGCCGTTTACAATTTTTTTAAGTATAAACATTGATAGGTTTGGAGTTGGTGGAATTTCACTTACATTTCCCGCTTTGGGCTTTGGGTTAGATTAGCCATTATAACTCAAACCCACTTCTCTCCTTCTCCTCGCTCTTCATAAATTTCCTAACAACCAAGCTTTAGCATTAATGGTGAGTGGAAGGGGAAATTAATATTCCAAGCTCAAATTTAATTTCTAATCCAACATTCAACTCCAAATTCAAGTAGAAGATATTGGATTCAAGCTTTGGATTGCTTCTCATTGCTTTCAAGCTTCATCTTCATAAATTTTGGTGCAAAGGTGAGATTTTTTCTCACAAATCTAGTATATAACTATATTGGACTGTTGGGAATGATTCCCTATCACTTTTGCATGCACATTTGCATTTGGTTTGGATTGGATTGGCGAAAAACTGCAATTTTTAGCGTTTTTGTGAATTTTCTGCATTTAGGTCGTTCTGGCCATTTTCGTGAGTTCGGAGTTGGGTCGCTCACGAGCTAACTCTTAATTCGCTCGCGTGTTATCGCGCTAGGTCGCACTGCACGTATTGTCATCTCGGAATTAGGTCGTTGGGCTTTAGGTCGTAGGTCGTTTGGCTTTAGGTCGTAGGTCGTTTGGCTTTAGGTCGTAGGTCGTTTGGCCTATAGGTCGTTAGGTCGCTAACACTTAGGTCGTTTCTGGCCTTAAAACCCCCTCTTCAGCGTTAGGTCGCTTGGTTTCCCCTAAGCCACTAGGTCGTTAGCTCGTTATCAACCTTAGGTCGTAGGTCGCTCGGCCTTCATTCCTTAGGTCGTCCAACGTGCAACTCGGCCTCCATTCCTTAAGTCGCTACAGGATAGCTCGTGCGCCTCGGAGCTAAGTCGTTTTCCCCTAGGTCGCTGGACCATTGGGTCGTTCAACCTTTAAGTCGCTCGCGTGTTAAAACTCTTAGGTCGCTTGCGTGATCTCTTAGGTCGCTCGCGTGTGAGACTTGTTAGGTCGCGGGATCATTAGGTCGTTCGGCCCCAAATTACTAGGTCGCTCACTTAAGTCGCTCATCCCACTAGGTCGCATGACCATTAGGTCGTGTCCACCTAGGTCGCACGCTAACCTTGTTGGGTCGTTTGGCCATTTCAGTTAGGTCGCATGACCACAGGGTTGCTCCAGTTAGGTCGCTTGACTCCTTAGACCCCTAGGTCGCAACCATTAGGTCGCTCGACCCTATCCCCCTTAGGTCGTTAGGCCTCATTTTGTCTTCACTAGGTCGTACCGTTTTGGACGGGGCGCTGCCCCCTGGACCCCCGCGACCTGACCGGGCAGGTCGAACCCCGTAGCGATGGCGTTGCCCCCGCACCCCTACCTTGGGGGGTTGCCACCCCCTGGACCCCCTCCGTAGGGGATCTTAGATGAAAGGTGCATTTTGAGCTGATTTCCTTGGATTTCATTCATGTCTTTGAACGTGAAGTTTTTGTGATTTGTCACTTTAATAAAATAAAGGTTTCAAAACTAGTGGTAAATATCAAAACTCTTTCAATAAAATGATTTCAACTCTATTTTTAATAACAAAGCTCTTTTCTTAACCCGTTTTCCAATCTATTAGTATATACAAATCTTTACCTTACTCGGATGAGAAATCTAATTAAACGGCTTAGTAAAACAAGTGGTATGAAATGCTTGCGTTTGCTTCGTCGGTTAATTCTTGGACTTGTTCGATTGAACCTCTAGTGACAATTTTATTAGTGAAGATTTACAGTTTGTTCGTAAATATTTAAGTTAAGCTAGTGGTTATGGGACATGAAACTAAACTTTTATATTTACTAACTTAGTGTAATTGACACTTCTCGTTGATCATGACGATCATTTTATTATTTAGACTAGAAATTGTGCGATGTCTCTTTGTTTGCAAGGTTAGACTAGACCTCATTGGTGTGATTCCAACTCACACATATCTCTTTGTCCGCAAGGTTAGTCTAGACACTATTTGTGTGATTCCACTCACACATACCTTTTTGTTGCGAGGTTAGGCTAGACACTGTTTGTGTGATTCCACTCACACATACCTTTTTGCTTTTTGGTTAGCCTAGACCTCATCTGGGTGATTCCGACTCACCCATATGGGGTAGCTCCCCATGGTCTTCGGACCGTCATGTGATAGGCCTCTTTCCCTTTTTCTGTGATTTCTGGATTTCTTGTGTTGATTTCTAAAATTTATGTCATTGACTTGTTATGAGTACAAGTTTAGGGTATTGTGCCCTCTTTGGATCTTTGAGAAGATTCTTGTGATATCGATTTATCTCTTATTGATTGATCTTCTGTCGATCATCATTTGCATGCTTATAGTAGTATGTCAGTATGGATATTTTATGTTTATGCTATATCTTTTATTTTATACTATGTCATCTGATATTTATAGCTAGACTGATCCGTTTATTATTTTCTTAAATAATACTCGGGTCAGACCGAGATGTTACAAGTGCTTCTGCTTGATTTCTTCCCGGGATTTGCTACTCTGACTTTTGGCTAACTATTTAGATTAGCAGTTTTTTTGTTGTATACACTTGAGACATTGACTCATGGTTGTATTCTTTTGTATAGCACATGTTGCTATTCTTTTGTATTATTGTGGATCTTTTTGACCACTACTCTGATGTATACTTTCATGTTTTAGTTATATATTCATATTCTTCTGCCTCTGTGATATGGATGTCTGCGACTGATTTGTGTTATGCTTATTTCTATGTTTGTTTTCGAAGATTATTTATAGCCACCGTGTGATAAGCAATCACATGGATGGTCGCTCCTCAACAGCCTTATTCTCCGTGCTAGTTGACAGCACTACACCGTAGTGTTCTTGGCTAGCGTGGGTATTGAGGTGGGGCGTCACAGCTTGATATCAGAGCCAAACTTCGGAACAATGTAGAATAACTTAACAAGGATCATCATCCTAAGTCCAGCTTAGGAGTCGTACCTTAGGATTAATTCGAGTCTTCGTACCGATTCATCCTATTTTTGTTATGATTCCTTGTTTCACTTATCAAGATTGCTTGATATATCTTTTAGTGAATAACCTTTTTCTTCTCCTTCTTTCTTAAGGAAGAAAAATGGTTAGACCTGGACGTCCCCGTGTCGGTCAATCTACTGCAACTCCCCAAGATGGAGTTTTTATGACAACCCAGCAACTTCTTGACCTTGTCACGAATGCTCAAGCAGCTGGCACTAATCCGGAACCTACTCACCCTAAATCTGGGTTTGCACGTTTGTGCAATGATTACACCAACCTGGGTGGGAAGCCATTTAAAGGTTCTGAAACTATCATCGAGGTCCAGGCTTGGTTGAGGACCTGCGATCGAATCTTCATTCGCATGAATCTCGTCGATCTTCACCGTGTTCGGGTGGCTTCCAGTATGCTTCAAGAGAGAGCATTGGACTGGTATGAACTTCTTATTTCTGAAGTCGGCGAAGCAGACCTTACCTGGAAGCAATTCCGGACACGCTTCGAGTTAAAATTTGTACCAGAAGCAGAGAAGGTAACTCTGGCTCGACGCTTTATAGACCTTGTTCAAGGTGAGTCCTCTGTGACTGATTACGTCGCAGCCTTTGAGCCGCTTTTCAAATATGGGGTTGAATACATCAGCACCCCATTGAGAAGAACCAGAGGTCCGTTTATGGCTTAAACAAAAGCCTCAAGAAGCCATTACTTCTAAAGTTAGAAGTTCCTTTCGACCAACTTATAGATATCGCTCTTCGTCTAGAAGAGGCTGATAAAGAAAGTAACGTTGAAGTAGTGGCTTCCAAACCCAACTTCAACAACAAAAAGAGGCCCAATAAATTCAAAGGCCCTTATCCCAACAAAAAGGGTAAGCAAGCAACCCCTGCGGTAAAGTCTCCTTCTCCTGGTGGTGCGAGATGCTTCAACTGTGGATATGGGGATCATTTTGCGAATAAGTGTTCAAAGCCCAAATCTTGTCGCTATTGTAAGAGCCCAGATCATTACATACATCAATGCCTCAAACGTGAAGGCAAGAAGGAAGGAAAGTTGAATGTGGCTCAAGCCCCTGGCAACACATCTCGTGGCCGAGGTAATCCTCACTCCATTCTTGATGGTATTATTTTATTTCATGATCAACCTATTAGAGTTCTCCTTGATACGGGTGCATCCCATTCTTTTATATCAAAGGAACTGGTAGACACTTTTTCCTTAAGTGTTACTGCATTAATGAATTCTTTAAAAATTGCGAATCCTGTTGGTGGATCCGCAACTCTTAGTTTGCTTTGTAAAAATGTGGAGATTATTTTATGTAAATTTCCATTCCTAGCCGATTTGCATGTTATGCGTTACCTAGGCTTTGGAATGATTTTGGGAATGGATTGGCTTAATCGTTATGAAGCTCATATCCTATGTCCCGAGCGGACTATTCATCTCCGACATCCACTATCTGTTAATCAGATCTCTATTAATCTTAAAGATTCAGAATCCTGTTTGGTGGCATCTTTATATTTTTTAAATCCTCGTGATAACGATGATGATGATGAAGATGATATTATTTCTCGTATTCACGTTGTTCGTGAATTTTCCGACATATTCGAGCCCGTTTTAGGTTTACCACCTAAACGAGCAATTGAGTTCAGAATTAATCTTGTTTCTGGAGCTCAACCTATTACTCGTCCTCCTTATCGCATGTCCAATAAGGAAAATGAGGAGATGTGCAAACAGTTGTCCGAATTGGAGACGAAGCAATTTATTCACTCTAGTTCCTCGCCTTGGGGAGCTTTGGCTATTTTCGTGATGAAATCTGACGGTACGCTTAGGCTTTGCGTTGATTATCGCAAGCTTAACGATCTGACTATTAAAAATAAATATCCTTTACCTCGGATTGACGATCTGTTTGATCAGCTTAGCGGAGCTAGGGTCTTTTCACAGTTGGACTTGGCTACCGGTTTTCATCAGCTTCGTATTGCTGAGGATAGTATTCCTTTGACATCGTTCCGTACTCATTATGGGTCTTATGAATGGCTTATTATGCCATTTGGTTTAACGAATGCTCCGGCTTACTTCCTTGACCTCATGAACCGAGTTTTCAAGGATTTCCTCGATCGGTTTGTTCTCATCTTTATTGATGATATCCTTGTGTATTCTAAAACCGAGGAGGAGCATGAAAAGCATCTTCGGATTGTATTGGAAACTCTTAGGAGTAATCAATTAAAGGCGAAATTTTCTAAATGCCACTTTTGGCAATCTCGTGTAAAGTTTCTCGGTCATATTATTTCCGAATCCGGAATTTCCGTGGATCCTTCAAAGATTGAAGCGATTCAAGATTGAAAGAGACCGGAGAGTGTGACAGAGATTCGTAGTTTTCTCGGATTGGCGGGTTATTACCGTCGTTTCATTAAAGACTTTTCTAAGATTGTCGTGCCTCTTACAGGCTTGACTAAGATGGGAGTTAAATACATTTGGTCAGACAAATGTGAAGCCTCTTTTCAAAAATTGAAAGAACTCCTTTCCGATGCTCCAATTCTTGTTATTCCCGAAGGGAATCAAGATTTTGTTGTTTATACTGATGCTAGTCACGTTGGTTTGGGTGCCGTTCTTATCCAAAAAGAACGTGTTATTGCTTATGCTTCCAGGCAATTGAAGCCGGCCGAGACTAGATATGCCACACATGATTTAGAACTCGCGGCTATTGTTTTCGCCCTTCGAATTTGGCATCATTATCTATTGGGAGAGAAATTTATTCTTTACACGGATCATAAGTCTTTGAAATATTTATTTTCTCAAAAGGAACTTAATTTACGTCAACAGCGTTGGCTCGAGTTCCTTGCACCTTATGATCTTGATATTCTTTATACCCCCGGTAAGGGTAATCGTATCGCCGATGCTCTTAGCCGTAAACAACAAGCTGTTGTTTCTATGATGATATTCGAATGGAACAATCTCGAGATTTTATCCACTTGTGAGATTTGAGAGCGCGTGTCCGATTTATGCTCATCACTTGTTTTATGTAGCCTTGAGGCCCATCCTTCTTTTTTTGACCGCATTCTTGAAGCTCAAGGGCTAGATCCTGAATTGGTTCTTTTTGGCCAAAAGGCTAAGGATAAAATTGATATTGAAGGTTTGAAAGACTTTGATATTGATTCTCGTGGAGGCATTCGAAAATTTGGAAGACTTATCGTACCAAATATTGGTGATCTTCGTAAAGATATTTTAGAAGATTCCCATCGATCTAAATTCACCATTCATCCCGGTAGTAGTAAAATGTACGCTGATATGAAGCGACTTTATTATTGGGAGGGAATGAAATCTGATATTGCTAACTTTGTTAAGTGTTGCATGACTTGCCACCTTGTCAAGGCCGAACATCAAAGGCCTGGTGGGTTATTTCAACCTTTAGAAATTCCAATTTGGAAGTGGGACCAAATTTCCATGGATTTTATAGATGGCCTTCCCCGTTCTCGTTCGGGTCATGATAGCTTATGGGTGATCGTTGATAAGCTTACTAAATCCCCCCATTTTATTCCCGTTCGGTCTAACCGTACCGTTCCTCTTTTGGCCAAACTCTTTATCAAAGAAATTGTTAAATTGCATGGAGTTCCTACTTCTATTGTTAGCGATCGAGATCCATTGTTTACTAGTGGATTTTGGAAGAGTCTTCAAAAAGCTTTAGGAACGAAGCTTAATTTTAGCACTGCTTATCACCCCCAGTCCGATGGACAAACCGAGCGTGTGAATCAAACTCTTGAAGTTCTTCTTCGTGCTTGTGTGCTCGATTTTGGTGGAAGTTGGGAAGATCATATTTCACTTGTTGAATTTTGCTATAATAATAGCTTCCAATCTAGTATTGGTATGGCACCTTTCGAGGCACTCTATAGAAGGCCATGCCGATCTCCTTCTTGTTGGCATGAGGCCGGTGAGAAGCTGGTTTTAGGTCCAGACTTTATTCGTGATTCCACAGAGAAGATTGAACTTATTCGACATAGGATGAAAGAAGCCCAGTGTAGACAAAAATCCTATGCCGATAATCGAAGAAGGAAGTTAGAATTTTCTGTGGGTGATTCTGTTTTTATTCATGTTTCACCTATGAAAGGTGTTGTACGTTTCAGTCAATCGGGAAAGTTAGCACCCCGATATATTGGGCCATTTCCTATCACTGAAAGTATTGGTTCTATGGCTTATCGCCTTGCATTACCGGCTCAATTTTCTGCTATGCATGACGTATTTCATATTTCTCAATTACGGAAATGCCTTCGAGGTTCTGATTCTATTCTTGAGCCTGGTGTTGTGGAAGAAATTGAAGTTTCGCCGAATTTAACTTACGAGCAGCATCCTATTCGAATTATTGCTTTGGAGGTCAAACGACTCCGAAATAAAGACGTTCCGCTTGTGAAGGTTCAATGGTCCTCAAATCCTAAGGATTTCTCTTGGGAATCCAGAGAATTCATCGAGCGAACACATCCGGACTTTCTTACTCCTACTCTTTGAGGTGAACTTCCTATTTCAAATTTCTTTTGTGTTAATATGCTTTTATGGTTGTTACTTTTTATTCCCATCTTATATTGCGAGGACGCAATTTCTTTAAGGAGGGGAGTCTGTAACAACCCACATATTTATCGATTTTATATTTAAATATTTTATTTAAATATTTTGTCGTTAATCGGATATTGGTCCGAAAAGCTACTTTTTGCAAATGGTCAAATTAGGACTCGAGACCACTTCCATTGAGTTCGAAATGCCGTTTACAATTTTTTTAAGTATAAACATTGATAGGTTTGGAGTTGGTGGAATTTCACTTACTTTTCCCGCTTTGGGTTAGATTAGCCATTATAACTCAAACCCACTTCTCTCCTTCTCCTCACTCTTCATAAATTTCCTAACAACCAAGCTTTAGCATTAATGGTGAGTGGAAGGGGAAATTAATATTCCAAGCTCAAATTTAATTGCTAATCCAACATTCAACTCCAAATTCAAGTAGAAGATATTGGATTCAAGCTTTTGATTGCTTCTCCTTGCTTTCAAGCTTCATCTTCATAAATTTTGGTGCAAAGGTGAAATTTTTATCTCACAAATCTAGTCTATAACTATATTGGACTGTTGGGAATGATTCCCTATCACTTTTGCATGCACATTTGCATTTGGTTTGGATTGGATTGGCGAAAAACTCCAATTTTTAGCATTTTTGTGAATTTTCTGCATTTAGGTCGTTCTGGCCATTTTCGTGAGTTCGGAGTTAGGCCGCTCGTGGGCTAACTCTTAAGTCGCTCGCGTGTTATCGCGCTAGGTCGCACTGCACGTATTGTCATCTCGGAATTAGGTCGTTGGGCTTTAGGTCGTAGGTCGTTTGGCTTTAGGTCGTAGGTCGTTTGGCTTTAGGTCGTAGGTCGTTAGGTCGCTAACACTTAGGTCGTGTCTTGCCTTAAACCCACCTCTTCAGCGTTAGGTCGCTCGGTTTCCCCCAAGCCACTAGGTCGTTAGCTCGTTATCGACCTTAGGTCGTAGGTCGCTCGGCCTTCATTCCTTAGGTCGTTCAACATGCAACTCGGCCTCCATTCCTTAAGTCGCTACAGGATAGCTCGTGCGCCTCGGAGCTAAGTCGTTTTCCCCTAGGTCGCTGGACCATTGGGTCGTTCAACCTTTAAGTCGCTCGCGTGTTAAAACCCTTAGGTCGCTTGCGTGATCTCTTAGGTCGCTCGCGTGTGAGACTTGTTAGGTCGCGGGATCATTAGGTCGTTCGGCCCCAAATTACTAGGTCGCTCGCTTAAGTTGCTCATCCCACTAGGTCGCATGACCATTAGGTCGCGTCCTCCTAGGTCGCACGCTAACGTCGTTGGATCGCTTGGCCATTTCAGTTAGGTCGCATGACCACAGGGTTGCTCCAGTTAGGTCGCTTGACTCCTTAGACCCCTAGGTCGCTCGACCCTATCCCCCTTAGGTCGTTAGGCCTCATTTTGTCTTCACTAGGTCGTACCGTTTTGGACGGGGCGCTGCCCCGCACCACGCCGGGGGTTAAGTCGCTCGCGTGTTAAAACCCTTAGGTCGCTTGCGTGATCTCTTAGGTCGCTCGCGTGTGAGACTTGTTAGGTCGCGGGATCATTAGGTCGTTCGGCCCTAAATTACTAGGTCGCTCGCTTAAGTTGCTCATCCCACTAGGTCGCATGACCATTAGGTCGCGTCCTCCTAGGTCGCACGCTAACGTCGTTGGATCGCTTGGCCATTTCAGTTAGGTCGCATGACCACAGGGTTGCTCCAGTTAGGTCGCTTGACTCCTTAGACCCCTAGGTCGCTCGACCCTATCCCCCTTAGGTCGTTAGGCCTCATTTTGTCTTCACTAGGTCGTACCGTTTTGGACGGGGCGCTGCCCCGCACCACGCCGGGGGCGCTGCCCCCTGGACCCCTGCGACCTGACCAGGCAGGTCGAACCCCGTAGCGGTCGCGTTGCCCCCGCACCCCCACCTTGGGGGGTTGCCACCCCCTGGACCCCCCTCCGTAGGAGATCTTAGATGAAAGGTGCATTTTGAGCTGATTTCCTTGGATTTCATTCACGTCTTTGAACGAGAAGTTTTTGTGATTTGTCACTTTAATAAAATAAAGGTTTCAATACTAGTAGTAAATATCAAAACTCTTTCAACAAAATGATTTCAGTTTTATTTTTAATAACAAAGCTCTTTTCTTAACCCGTTTTTTAATCTATTAGTATATACAAATATTTACCTTACTCAGATGAGAAATCTAATTAAACGGCTTAGTAAAACAAGTGGTATGAAACGCTTGCGTTTGCTTCGTCGGTTAGTTCTTGGACTTGTTCGATTGAACCTCTAGTGACAATTTTATTTGTGAAGATTTACAGTTTGTTCGTAAATATTTAAGTTAAGCTAGTGGTTATGGGACATGAAACTAAACTTTTATATTTACTAACTTAGTGTAATTGACACTTCTCATTGATCATGACGATCATTTTATGATTTAGACTAGCAATTGTGCGATGTCTCTTTGTTTGCAAGGTTAGACTAGACCTCATTGGTGTGATTCCGACTCACACATATCTCTTTGTCCGCAAGGTTAGTCTAGACACCATTTGTGTGATTCCACTCACACATACCTTTTTGTTGCGAGGTTAGGCTAGACACCATTTGTGTGATTCCACTCACACATACCTTTTTGCTTTTTGGTTAGCCTAGACCTCATCTGGGTGATTCCGACTCACCCATATGGGGTAGCTCCCCATGGTCTTCGGACCGTCATGTGATAGGCCTCTTTCCCTTTTTCTGTGATTTTTGGATTTCTTGTGTTGATTTCTAGAATTTATGTCATTGACTTGTTATGAGTACAAGTTTAGGGTATGATGCCCTCTTTGGATCGTTGAGAAGATTCTTGTGATATCGATTTATCTCTTATTGATTGATCTTCTGTCGATCATCATTTGCATACTTATAGTAGTATGTCAGTATGGATATTTTATGTTGATGCCATATCTTTTATTTTATACCATGTCATCTGATATTTATAGCTAGACTGATCCGTTTATTATTTTCTTAAATAATACTCGGGTCAAACCGAGATGTTACAGGTGCTTCTGCTTGACTTCCTCCCTGGATTTGCTACTCTGACTTTTGGCTAACTATTTAGATTAGCAGTTTTTTTTGTTGTATACACTTGAGACATAGACTCATGGTTGTATTCTTTTGTATAGCACGTGTTGCTATTCTTTTGTATTATTGTGGATCTTTTTGACCACTACTCTGATGTATACTTTCATGTGTTAGTTATATATTCATATCTTCTTCCGCCTCTGTGATATGGATGTCTGTGACTGATTTGTGTTATGCTTATTTCTATGTTTGTTTCCGAAGATTATTTATAGCCACCGTGTGATAAGCAATCACATGGATGGTCGCTCCTCAACAGCCTTATTCTCTGTGCTAGTTGACAACACTACACCGTTGTGTTCTTGGCTAGCGTGGGTATTGAGGTGGGGCGTCACATTTTGCCAAGTTATGTAGTATATATAGTGTAGGATATTATACAAGTATTGAATTGAAGATCGTAGAGTATAAAGATTCGAAGAACGGCCAAGAGAGACTCATGAATATAAAGATCAAAATATGAAAATCTCAAGGCTATAGTACAGTATATAGAGTTATAGAATATTGTTAAAAGTCCCTGGTAGCAATATTTGATCTCTATTATCCTTTATTTTTAAAACCAAAATATATTTTTAAAATATTTTTTAAATGTTTTTCAAAGTTCAAATTGTTTATAAACTATATTTAAATTATTTTACAAAGTATCAAAATATTTTACAAATCATAAGAATTTCAAAACATTTTAATACAAAAATGTTCAATTTTCATAGGGATATGTCAACATATCCATATATAGTATATCAACATGCATGCCGCAAACTTGAAATTTGAATTGTGAAATGAAGTTTCTATTTGTCGTAATTCTTCGTGAATAGACATGTCTATTTATTCTCTATATGTAGGGGGTTTTTAACAAAATTTTCAGCAACTATTTTCTTATTATCTTCTCTCCTCTTACTTTGCCAATAGTGAAAAACTTATTTAAATCTTCTGAAATTCAACCAGATTCTATTCAATCTTCGTTATATTGATTCTCTATTGCTCTCTGATTTTAATCATCTCTCTCTCTCCATCAAAGATCGAAGTGTTAAATAAGATGCTATAGGATCCATTGTAACCAAAGATCAAGAAATTATCCATGGAAAAACCATCAAACTCTAGTTGTATTTTTTGGTTTTGACTGTAGCCCATTAAGTCAATTGTGTGTGCGTGGTAGTCTAGAAATCCGAGTCGGTGTGCTTATAGCCCATCCAAATCAAGTGGGTGTATTCTGAGCCCGAAAAATAAGAAGGGTGTGTCTCGTAGCCTTTAAATCGAGATTTTATTGGGTTTACATTCTGCCCATTGAAAGATTGGCATTTGACAAGAAATCTATATAAGCAATTGTATATGACTGACGTAAGGTAACTCCGAACCAATATAAAAATCCTTGGTGTGATCTCTCTAATTCTCTATTTTTTATTTTATTGCTTTTATACATATCTGTGTTTGCATTTGTGATTGTTCATTTTGCATTGTTTAATAATTTTAATTTTAAAAAGATTTACAAAATTAGAAAACACTATTTACCCCTTCCCACTCCCTAGTGTTTAATTAGCCTTAAGATCCATAATTCCATGACCCATGTCAATATCTAGACATTACCCTTGTTCACATTATTACATTAAACTCACACACAATACACACATAAACATATGATGATATGCTGATTAATTATTATTTATTTATCTATTAAATTCATTAATTAAATATATTGGATAATTAAATAAAATATGATTTTATTTAGATTAGTTAGATTGGATCTAATATAATCCTTTAGACTTCATAGGTCCAATATGATCCAAAATGGGAAGAAAGATATATGAAATCCACATATTTCACCTGCTTTCAACCGATTCAGTTCCTTCAACGGTATCATAGCCTTAATGTCTTATACGGTCTAAATTAACAACTTTAGGGCCAACTAATAAAGCCCTGCTATCATTTGGGTATCAAGTATAGTAGTGTCCATGCTTGGGTTAGGAAATCAAGTATACTCTCTTCCTTGACTATTGGCCTAGCTCAGTAATGGAGTAAGTCCAAAAGGTTGACCCAATTTTAAAGGCCTAAATTGATTCAGTTCATGGGCTAATTTCAAAATTCAGTTTGAAAATCTAACAATTTATATTTTAATGTAAGTTATATTTTAAATATAAAATAAAATTTATAAATTTTTAAAATGCTTTTCAATTTTTTTTGAAAATAAATTAATATTTTTGAATTTTTTAATAATTTAATTAATTGGATTGGTTCAATAATTCATTAAAAGTTAATTAATTAAAATAAATAGATGTACTAAGGTGTGTGTGTGTGTGTGTGTGTGTATATATATTTATAAATGTTATAATTGAATGTATATGTATATATATCTCTTAGATTGTTTAAGATAAATTATACATAAAATTTTCAAATTTATTAAATTATAAATTGTTTTAATTAAATAAAAAAATTATTAAATAATCTAATGGTAATTAATAAAGCAATATATATAATATATAACGACGTATGTATATAAAACAATAAGTGTTATAGCTATTGTCCATCTTAAATTTTTTATGATGAATAAAATAAAATGTTAAATTTTAAAATAAATGAATTAATTTATTAACGAGATTAACAATTTAATTTAATTAAATGTGATTTAATTAATAATATGCATAAGAATATTATAAATGTTAATAAAAGTATAAGCAGTTATAAATTAATCAAACTTATATAATATGAATATATAAACTTAAGTGTAACTGTAAGAAACCCAACATAGACTTAAGGAACAATTACGTGTGTATTGTACATATTCCATGATTTCAAATGTATCTGTCACTTAAATCACAGAGGTATTCCATAAGAAATATATTGTTTCTTCAATCGATATAACTCAACACACACACACACACACACACACACACATATATATATATTAAAGATTATGACTCTTCGATATATAAGTTGTCCGCTACCATTTCTATATCAATAGATTACTTGCATACTCTTTAGTTTTTAAGATTCCTAGGGATTTTATGTGTACTAATATTAATATATTGACTAAGCGAGGTAAGGAATATATACGTATTTGTTAATATTACTCAAGTAACGTGCATTATTCTTAGGTCATTGCAAAATGGTGGGTACGAGTGAATAATCTCTTTCGATTTTTTGATCATCTTCAGGTCCAAATGAGATCAGGACAAAAACCATGGGTTAGGAGTTGTATACGACACAACCAATAAAGTGTTATCCATTGCTTGTAGACCTATGTATTTTGAAAATCCTAAAGGTTAGAATCCCAATGCAAGCAAATCCTAATGCCCACTAGAGAAATCAAAAGATTCGTATGTTTTTCTTAAGGTTTTGAGAAACATAAAAATCTAGTATGAACCTTGTTAGAAAAAATGAAATGAATATATTAGCTTTTGTAATATTATAGGAATATATGTTATAGAAAGTTAAAATAATCTGCTTAGTTAAATTTGTGTAACCATTATAGTTAATAAAATGTTTATCAATTAAAATATACAAATGAACTGAATTAAAACTAACATAAAAAAAATAAAAGATGTTTACTAATATATCTTTTGGCTTATTATCATTTCAATTCCCATGTAATAGCCAATTTATACAACCATAAAACTTGCATGCCTGGGTTGCTTAAGAATTTAACTGGTCGAGACTATATATTTTCTTCTACGAGTTTTGAACTCTAAAGGCAATGCAAGAATATGGATCCATATTCGATCAAATTTAAATGTTATACGCTGAACAACCATGATTTGTAATGTACCAAATTTTGATGAAATTAGTTCATTCGAAATAAGCAAGTAAGCCATAACGCGAGTCCGGTATTCAATATGATTGAGTACAATATGGATCTTATTGTGTAAGATGTAGTACTATACCAACAATTACAAGATGTGCCTATGAATTCGATCGCTGAAATTTTAGTTTGATTAGTTTACAAAGTGCAACTTATATGATATCCCTAAATGTTAAGAATGACTAAATGCATTTTTGTAAACAGATCGTTATGGTCTTATAGTCCGGGTTACCTTTTGAATGGTTTGACCATTTTGAAAAAAAAGCAAATTTACAAGAGTGAATGTAATTTAGGCACCGTTGGGATGAAAAGAGAGAATGATCATGTTTACTTCACAAAGAGACATTTGGAAATGAGAATTGTACAAAATACTGAAAGCATACTTAATAAGGAATGAGAAATGTGATTTCTATTCCAAACATATTTTTATATAGAAAATTGTTTTCTGTGAAAAAGGTTTTTTTCGAGTTTAAGATGTTTGATCTAAAAGTCTACTAGTTACAACGTATGAAATAAAATTCCTTAATAAGTGGTTGAATAGAACTTTATATTTCATGTAACAACCTAGAATTTGACTTCCTAAAATATAACATATAATTGATTTTAAATATAAAATATGTAAGAATTTATGATTCAAATAATATCAGATGAGATTTGGAGATAGAAATTTACACAAAAATAAGGATCGTTACTCATATCGGCAAAAATGACAAAAGTTTGATTTTTGAAAATTAAGTTCTGATTGTTATATAAATCATTTTAATTACTTTAAGCAGGGTTTTATTTTTAATAAAAATATACAAATTTATTTTCAAGTTCTGTTTACATGAATAAATAGTTTAACAAAAACGTCAAGATATGGCCGTAAAAGATTTTGTTGAAAATCAACGTTTGTTCAAACAAAAGTTATCGGAGCATTGTTGCGCCTTTATTTTCATATTTATATACACATATTTCAACAAGGTAGGTATCAAATAATTCACTAAACAAGTTTACGTTTCCACAAAAAGTTTAGAAAATTCTAGAAATCATTAACAAAAAGTAAGCATTAAAAGACAAAAACGTCAAAATCAAACCGAAAATAAATATCTTAGTTTATTTTACTTAGCGCTTAAGTGATTATGACATAAAGTAGAGATGTGAAAGATGATGTTAAGTGTTGAAAAATATAGTTTACCTGAAGAATTAGTAAAGGGCATTTTGGTCATTTTACGTAATAATATTTTATTCCAAACATTTTACTATAAATATCCACCCACTTCTTCACTTTTTGTCACACTTCTTCTTCATTTCCAAGATTTCTCTCTTTATTTTCATGGCTTCCTACCTTCATTAAATCAATCCAAAAATTTACTAAAATAAATATTTGTCTGAATATCGCGAAACCAAAACCAAACCCCCTCTACCCCTTCCCCCCACCCATGGCCTCACCCCCTACCCACGACCAAGCCTATCTCTCCCCCGAGCCATGGTTGGGACTATCCTCCCCACTCCAAGTCCAAGCCAAACCATTTAAGCGTTGAAGGATTCGTGAGCTAAAAATCTTATGTTGCGAAGATATAGCCGATTCTCTGATAGAAAACCAGAACAAAATGATTAAAAATATTTTAAAAATGTTTCACAAACGTATAAACTTGTTTCAGCAAGTTTTGAATGAAAACCAATAAATGAGTCAAAACTAGGCGCGTCGCGTAACGTGGTTCGCGATTTCAAGTCGAATAATTCAAATAAGCATACATAATGGGATAAGCTCGAAGTTATTCGAGGTAAGAATTTTTGACCATTATATCCATAGTTTTGGAATGAAGAAGAAAAACCAAGATTTCATCTTGTAGATTTTAAAATATGTCCAAATCAAAATTTCAAAATAATCGCATTTTTGCATTAAAGCAACCAAATATAAAACTCTTTGAAATGAATATTTTTAAGTGTTTAAAAATATGAAATAAGTTTTTATAAATCAAATAAAGTAGTTTGAAAGAAATTTGGATTGAAAAATAGGGATTTAAATATTAGTAAAGTTGTTTTAAATCGAATCAGCTTTTAGCACTTTTCTCCTACCGTTTCAACATCTTTAGAAGTGAAGTATTAAACTTAAGTATTCTTTCACAAATATTTTATAAGTGTTTTCAAATAAATGAATAAGTGTTTTAAATAATTGTTTGGAAGTTTTATAAATCATTTCTAAAAAAGGAAGGAGTAAGCGAAAAGGACTAGTACATTTGTCCCACTTGTGAGTTCTAGAAAGGTAAAACGAGGTGTGTAACTAAAGTTACGGATGAAGTAACCAGTGCCCTGAACTTACCTGGCCTCTATTTTCTCTTTTTTTGCCGAGGGTAGAAACAAATTGAAGGGAAATCCCGGATACCTCTAAAAGAATGTTTTCCAATATAAGATTTAAATAAATTATTTGGAAATATTTCCTAAGTAAAAGGTGAACTAATTTGGAATTGTTCTAGGATTTAAAAAGGTTCAAATTTACCAAATGATTTCAAAAAGGAAGATTGAAAAGATTCCATATTTACTAAAAGAATATTTTTAAGATATATATCTCTCGATGATATTTTGCTAAAGAAATGAATGAATCAAACAATATTCATTTACTTATAAAACACCATTGTTATCGATGATTAGATCTAGAAGAAACTGGGGTCAGATTTGGGAAATCCCTATCTGAAAACCACTCCGAACTAATTTACATTTGAAGTAAAACATGTTGAAGATAAGAGTATTGAAGATGGAGATATTCATGATGTAGACCTGTTTGCCATTAGTCCCTCGAGGTGAAATTTACCATATCATATGTTTATGATGGCAAGTAGTGCTCTGTTATGAAAATCTTCAAATTGCAAGGACAAATTGCCATTGATCCTGGGAGTGATTTTCAAGGGATGTGGTAGAAGGAGTGCCTTCGGTTTCATTCAGCCTCAGAACGAACTTGTATGGACGTATGTTTGACGTTGCATTTTAAAATCACATTAAATGATCTCTATGAACGTATATCTGCTTAGTGATGAAGAAGGAAACTTCTCTTAGCTTAACACCTTTCCTAAGACATATGAGCTCAGGAGTTATACGTTTGTAGAAATCATTTGTGTGATTATGGAATGGAAATATGGATTCAAAGAAGAAAGATGATGTGTTATGTGAAATGTAATCGTTACCTCAAGCCTCACACCTGAAAATGACCAAAACATGGTAGATGCGGCAAGGCTATGTTGTTTGCAACCATTAGAGTATGATCATCCCCTTCTGGATATATTTATTTCCTCTATGACATCGGGTATTAAATTAATATGGTGTATGTGAAGAGAGATCTCGGACAGGTCGGTAACGATTGCGGTGATGACATAATTGGTACTATCTAGGAAGAGATAGGCCGGTCTTGTGTTGGTAGAGGACCATTAGTTGGGCTCGGTGCATTCCTCTAGAGATGTACTGCCAGAAGGTAGTCCCTTCACCTGGTCATTTATGTGGAAACCCGTTCTCAAATAAATGCTTGCTATTTTTTTTGTAAAACCACTTTATGGCTAGTATGCAGGAATTTAATCAATATGACAATTTCGGTTAAGATTAATAAGTTTACTTGCAAATGTTTTTCAAAGAAATGTCATTAAAAATAATATTCCTTATTTTTACATAAAAATGGTTTGGTTGTCATAATGTAGAAACTCCATTTGTGTTTGTGTACGATGTGGTCTTATGAGATACCTTTTTGTTTTCAAACATCATATTTTGAGTTCTCACAGCAGTCCCATGACCGACCCGAAGTTTACTTTATTTTCCCTTTAAACTTTGGGTGCCCAATTTTTACGGGCAGCCAAGTAGTCAGGATCGTGATAGGAGTATTTTGATAGATCATTCTGGAAGTGTTTTTGGAACATTAAGCTTGGAGAATCTGACATGGATATTAATCTATCTTGTATTTTCCACTGTGTCTAATCTGTTTATACCAGCAAGTGTGGAAGCAGGCAGTTATAACTGTTCCTGGCAAGTTTAGTTCATACCATAACTCTGATGTACCCTAGTGAGAGTGGTTGTATGTACTATCTATCTGTATAATTAATCAAAATGTGAGAATTTGTGTTTCTATCTTCAACTTTTCACTTTACTTTTCCCCTGATAATCTGCCTCCCCGGCACTTGGGTTTACAGCACATGAATATCGTGGATCTATTAGTGTTGATTCCTGAGGTACGAGGAAACAGATTGTCACATTTCATATGCTATTATATTAATGGCAAAAATAGTGGAAGCATACCTAAAACACTTCTTATTGGATGCACCAAAGTACGAAAAATTGGTTTCTTGTAATATACTATGTATCAGTTACGAAATAATAACTGTTTTCGGTATTGTTTAGAAACAGATATAGTTTTACTCTGATATGCATATTATGACTACTCGTTATAAGATAAAATAATAATGATGGTATTTGATTTATAACAAACGGGAAGCAATAGAATACATAGAAGAATCATAATTTTTAATGATAATTTTGGAATTATGGACTAAGTCATATTTTTGAGGAATAATTCAATAATCATATGAGTATGAATCATATGTTATTAGTGAACTATATCTCAAAAGATTAAGGCAAAGCATCATGTAGTGTGTAATGACCCGTTTTCTGTACAGTTCAAGCTAACAATAAACCACACATATCCAACCAAGATCGAATGGAAAGACGGATAGTTAAGGGAAAGAAAGAAGAAAGAAGAAGAGAATAAACAAAGAAGAAGAAACTAAAAACAACACAGAATCTCACAATCGCAGTGGAACAACGTATAATATAATATCAATGATCTTTAAAAAAGAGAAACTGTTATGTACATACATCCATCAGAGTACGACAACAATCATAATTATCAGCTTGGACCGTTATAAAATCATGTTCTCTTAATTTCTGATAATTTCAATAACAAAGCAGTGAAAAATAAACATATATGAGAATACGACTTGAAGACCTCCAACTCGTCTTTTGAGCTTTAATGCATCCAAAGCTATCTGTAATATGCTTGGTCTGACCCGAGCATTATGATAAAATAACACACAAGTCGGTTTGAAAAACTAGCATTAGCAAACACACCCAATTGGAGTTTAAAGTTACAGAAACCTTTTTAAAATCAAATGTATCTCGTAAGACCACGCCGCACATAAACATAGACGGGTTTTTACCCTCGATAACCAAAACATTTAATATGAAATCTACTGATATTATAACAGTGTCTAATATACAAGTACTTATTAATCATAGTCGAAATTGTTACATTAATTAAATTCCAACACACTAGGTTCTACAACCAAAACCGGAGGCTCGTGTTGGAGATTGGATTCCAACTATGAAAGGTTAAGGGTCTGCCCACCGAATCCGTACACCTCTAGATAAAATGTATGAGAAGCTACAACACGTTGCACCTCCGCTACTTAGGACCGGGACTACCCCCTTCTTGAGTAGCGCATAATATGATCACCCCTTGGTTGCAATCAACAACTACATGATGGGATCCCGAGGCATGCATGAATATCGCTCTAGACTTGGGATGATCATACCCTACTTGGATGCAATCCACTTAGCTATGCCACATGTCCCTACTATATTCATTTCCAGAGTTTGAGGCTCGAAGAGGCTACGCTCTTACCATTTTCTCCTAGCAAGCCATCTTCAAATGCTAAAATTGCCCTCCAGGCAACCAATGAAATACCAGCATCTATCCATAAAAGTTCATTCTGGGATTGAACGAAACGCTTGAGAACTCCGTTTCCAATTCCATCATCTTCAAGATGTCTTTACTTCGAATGTTTGAGTTGGATCGAAAGGGTTTTCGGATCACATATCTAATCTCGATCTCTTCGAAACAACATTCGACAGTTTCCAGTAAACTCATCCCTAGTTCTTTAGGAAATAAACGGTCAAAGATCTGAGACCACCTTCTAACCGTTAGTGGATGAATTTTCTTATCATCGTCCTTGGAGAATGAAATGAGATTTATATGCACAATACAGCATTATCGGAGATGCGTGTGCCACATAACTCACGTGTTTGTCCTAGATATTTTCGAACTTATATTTGGGTCCATATTCGATAGTCGATTGTTTAACTATCGAATAACAAACATTCAATCAAGAATTTAACTCCATAGGAAAAACCAACATTTGGTTAAGCACCAAGCAACACTAAGCCCCCTTAATTAATCTTTTCATTAATTAAAACCAGCTTGTAAATACTTGTATCAAAATACTTTTCACAACCCTATCCCAAATGCGTAAATTCCCACCACATCCTAGGCTTTTTCTCAACCTCGCTCTGATACCACGTTGTAACGACCCTCTTTTCCATACAATTCAAGCTGACACTGAACCACACATGTCCAACCCAAATCGAATGGAAAGATGGATAGTTAACGGTAAGAAAGAAGAAATAAGAAGAGAAGAGAATAAGAAGAGAAAAGAAACTAAAAACAACACAGAACCATACAATCGCAGTGGAACGACATATAATATTATATCAATGACCTTTACAAAAGAGAAAATGTTATATACATACATCCATCGGAGTACGACAACAATTGCAATTATCAACTTGGACAGTTATAACGTCCTGTCCTCACAATTGCTTATACTTTCAATAAGAAAGCAGCGGAAAATAAACATATACAAGAATATGACTTAAAGAACTACGACTCGTCTTCTGAGCTCTAATGCATCCAAAGCAATTTTTAATATGCTCGGTCTGACTCAAGCATTATAATAAAGTTACACACAAGTTAGTCTGGAAATACAAAGTGAGAAAATAAACCCAATTGGACTTTTAAAGTTATAGAAACCTTTTTAAAATAAAACTTATCTCGTAGACCATGTCGCAAAACACGGATGGATTTTTACCTTACGATAACCAAAATATTTCTTATGAAATCCTCTGATATTATAATAATGTCTAATATACAAGTAATTACTAATCATAGCCAACATTTTTACATTTTTTAAATTCCAACATACTAGGTTCTACAATCAAAATCGAAGGCTAGTATTGGAGATTGGATTCCAATTATGAAAGTGTAAGGGTCTACTCACCGAATCTATACACCTCTAGATAAAATGTACGGAAGGCTACAACACGTTCCACCTCTGCTACTCAAGAATGACACTCCTCCCTTCTCGAGTAGCACCGAATATGATCACCCCTTGGTTGAATTCAACAACCATATAATGTGATCCCTAAGCATACATGAATTTCACTCTAGACTTGGGATGATAATACCCTACTTGGGTGCGACCTACTTAGCCCTGTCGCATGTCCCTATTTTATTCATTCCCAAGTGTGGGGCTCGAAGAGGCTATGCCCTTACCATTTCCTCCTAGCAAACCACCTTGAAATGCTAATATTACCCTCCAAGCAACCAATGCAATACCAGCATCCATCCATACAAGTTCATTCTAGGACTGAACGAAATGCTTGAGAACTCCATATCCAATTCCATCATCTTCAAGATATCTTCACATTGAAAGCTTGAGTAGGATCGAAGTGGTTTTCGGATAACATATCCTCCCAGTCTCTTTGAAACAACATTCGATAGTTTTTGGTAAACTCAACCCAAGTTCTTTAGGAAATAAATAGTCAAAGACAAGATCGGAGATCACCTTCTAACCGTTAGTGGATGGATTTTCTTATCATTGTCCTAGGAGAACGAAACAAGATTTATCTGCACGGTACAGTATCATCAGAGATGACTGTGTCACATAATTCGCATGTTTATCCTAGATATTCCCAAATTTATATTTGGGTCCAAATTAGATAGTTGGTTATTTAAATATTGAATAACAAACATTCAACCAAGAATTTAATTCCATAGGAAAAACCAACATTTGGTTAAGCAACAAGCAACATCAAGCCTCCTTAATTATTTTTTTCATTATTTAAAACCATATTGTAAGTACTTGTATCAAAATACTTTTCCACAACCCTTATATTTTCAATACGTAGAAAATATCCATATACTTCTCTCAATGGTCTGAGTATATTTTCCCCACACTCAGAAAGATCACCTTTTTACCCAATTCTAAAGTCATTTACAAACTCCATTATAAATTTATAAAACCATTTATAAATTATTCCTCAAGTAATTTATACACCCATATAAAACCATGCGATTATTTATAATTCCTTTTTTATAAATCTCTCAACCCATTTCTAAAATTCCTTCATAAATATCCATTATTTTATAAATCTCTTTTTCATGTAAATAATCTTCCTTTAAATCTTCAATCAATTTTATAAGCACTTCTTATAAAAATCCAAGTCCATTTGCAAAACTCTATTTATAAATCTTGGAACCATCATAAATAAACAATCATTATTAACTTTTAACCTCTTAAAATTAATAATTAATAATTCAAACCATTATGGATAAAAGCATCATTAATCTTTAGCACATAAATATAATAGTAAATAAACCAAAATATTATTAATAATTGTTATTATAAATTTCGAACCATATTACAATTTAAATAATTAACCTTTCACAATTATTTAAAAATTTATAAACAATTGTGAGCAATATTAACATGAATAAACCACTTTAAAACGTAATATATTTCCTTGGTAAAAAACCATTCTTAAATCTTCAACCAAGTCATTTCCATATATATAAACTTCTTTTCATAAAACTTATTTAATTATGAATTCCATTTATAAACTTATTGCTTTTATGAATCTCACTCATTCATAAATCTTATTTTAAACATCAATCGCCATTCATTTTAATGTTTCTTCCATATGGATAAATTCCTTTTATATATTCCTTTCTATTTATAAAATATCGTTTAACATTCCAATTTACCCCACCTTCATTTCCTAAAATAGAGTTAACTATTTCTAAAATCCTAAAATAAATCCACCGTTTGATTCATTCTCCAATTTATTAAACGATGATAATTTCCTTTGATTTATAAACCCCGTTCATAAATTCAGACTTTCATTAACAATATACGATTTTACAAATCTTTATTTCACTTGTAAAAATATCACTCTTATAAATTATCTGATTTATAAATTTCATGTTTAAAAATAAATCATAATATATGTACCAATATACATGTATATCACTTTATACAAAAATGATTAATAAATACTATATCAAAATATTATTATTTCCTTTTTAAAACATATCCCTTTATTATAAAACATGGATTTATTCTCTAAGATTTTAAAAATGTATATTGTACAGTTCAGAAATCTCAATTTTGAATATTTTATAAAACTATCAATTTGTAATATCTAAAATTATAGTTTCATCCTTGGAAAATTATTTAAAACATACAAAATTTCCAAAATCATTTTTAAATTCCTTTTTAAACCGAATCACTATTTTATAGTATTTTAAAATACCAAAAATAAGGTCCGGTGCTATTAAAGCACTAATCAAGCGAATCATACCAATGTCATCAATACAGCGTTCAATAAGTCATATATCGCTATATATATGAAAATAAAATCAATAGTGTGAGGAATCCTATTAGATCCCTCCAACCTGTCCCCCTGCATCACATATAGTACATAATCATAAAAATATAAATCAACTGCTTCGAGGCAGGATTCATATACAAAGGGTCATCCGCTCTTACACAGGAACGTAATAAGGTCTCATTTGCTCCAATAGACGGGAATATATCGAAACCAACAATATAATCTAATATGTTATCCAAACAATCCATTACTGTGAAAAATAAATATTCAAACATCAAATAGATAATTTTTCTTGACTGTGTAAATTTTCTGATTAACCAAAAAGGTGAGATTAACTCACTTTGATTATTAGTAATCGCCAAAACGTACCGTTTTGAATTAAAATTGAACGAACGTCCAATTTTTAGCCAAATTTCCAACTAGCCCTAAATTCATCAAATCCAACTTCATATCGTTGCCTTCGCCGATACGATCGCAACATAACTTGTCACATCCAAGATGGACCTCGTACGAGTTAAATATGGATTAACTAAATTGTAATATAATTAAAATTAACTTAAATTAATTTATAAATTAAAACTTAACTTACTTTCCCTCTCAACTATCGTTTACGCTCTAGGCATTCGCTATTCCTCGTCCTACCGCTGCCAGCGATCACTGAAAGATGCCGCCTCGCTGCTAAAGTACGCACAGACCTCGTCGAATTCTCCACCACTAACTTTGACCCCTCTACTTCGCCAATTCGCCCAAAACCGAGATCGACCACCACACAAATGGAGCCCAATTCATCCAACACATCGTGAATTACGATGATCCCACCATCAGATCGCTTCTGCTCAACGAGGCACATATTTCCACAGTTGGGAGCGAGGCTTGATTCGGCCTCTGGTGGTATCGTCAAACCACGGCCGTTTGATCGAGAGATAGGGATTTTAAAATTTTAAATCAAATGAAAAATAGCCAAATTCTGGTAGAACGTGATATTATATAATAAGGAGATGGTATGGATAGGGCATAGGAAGTATGGGCAGAGACATGGGTAGGGTATGGCTGGTACAAGTATATATCAATTATAAATTTAAAATATCGAGTTACAACCGTCCAAAAATCTCGAACTCCAAATGAGACGTGCCGCTTGGCATCTTATATGTTATTCCTATTCAGAACGCAATGGAACTAGTCTCAATACCTAATTCGATCATATGTAGAAGATAGGTTTCCAAATCCAGTTATTATATAAATTCCTTCAAATAATTCTATGCGTCTCAATTTCGCATGCCCACGTCTGATCGCCACGTGACAACATACTATAATTCACTATTACGGATCCGATGAAATTGGTTTCGTCAAAATCCAAGACAGTGCCCCAAAAGGCTATTTTTACATGTTAATTAAAATGGGTAATTTTAAAAATTAGTTAAATAACTTTTAAATTCAAATTAAAAGTTTGTTATCTTCATTATTATTTAAAAAGAATTTAAATCAACTATAGAAATCGATTTCATTCATATTAAATCCAAGATTAAATTATTTAAAAAAATTCAAACATTAAATTTAACAATTTAATTATCCAATAAATCGTTATATCTGAAATTCAAACTGTTTAACTCATAAAAATAACTTTTTAATATTTAAAATCAATTAAATATTCCAAATTCAAATGACTGAAATTTCTAGGTCGTTACACAGTGGGTGCGATAAAAGAGTTAATGAACTCTTCGGACGGATACATATAGATGTATGTAGTCCAAAGTCTAGTGATGTTAAAAATGGTTCGCTTACTCCGTTAAATTCATAGCTGTATTATCATACACATAAACATGTGTATTTATATAAAAGTAGTGATTTGTGATAAGTTCATTGAATATAAAACAGAAAAAACAAAACACGCAAAAGAAATAAAAGAATTAGATTTGATCAAATAAGTGAATGTATTAGAAAAAGGTTGCAAAAGTACCTAAAACGAATAAGATTCAATTTCAAAAGCGACTTGGTACTTAATAGTGTATCATAAAGAGTAATTGTACTATGTTGGAAAAAAACGATTGATGGTGAGTGGAGTTGAGTTAACTATTTTCTGTAAGGTCATGTATTTAAGAGCAAGCATATATGTTAGACTTAAATTCATCCAGCACACAGTTTACGAGATCATACAAGATAATAATTTATAAGAAACCCTTACATATGATAGTTCAAGAAGTTGATAGGTTGTAACAACCTACATTTATGACCCTTGGGTTTAATAACTGAACCGACGTTAACACCTCGAAAATTGAAAAGGACGAGTCATCGGGATATGTTAACAAGAAATAAATGCATTTCTAACTACTAAAGTTTAAGATCTCACAGTGGAAGGACATAAAGTATAATACCAATTAACCATCACTTGTTCAATAATCAAACTCTATCAATTTACATCACAATATGTGCCTGTACATATCTAATCCAATACGAACATACTATGTAAGTCGTACCATATCATCTATTTCCAATGTATATATATATATAGCAAGGTCCTTATCTTATGCTCCATCACTTCTCCAAGGCTCGATCAACTTAGTGATATAAATAAATGGAAAAATTGGAGTGGGACAGATAGAATCCTGAGTGAGTGAGATGTACTTGCTCCACACATACTACAGAGGTAATACAATGAAATGATAAACGTCTAACATCTCGATCTCCAAGTCTCAGTCACTCTTTGACATAATGGATCTTACTACTTGACTAATAAATCACAATCTTGCACCTGCGGCATAAAATCATATCGTCGATCTATCACATACTAGGCTCATGTTTTGGACCCATCTCAATGGCTATAGGACCGCTTAACATCCAAGTCTTATAACATACTAGACTCATGTCCTGGATTCGTCTCATATGCTACATTATTGCTTGACATCCACACCTCAATAACAAATGGTGTCATCACTTAGGTCCCGGCCCAATTCACTATAGGATCGCTTACCATCCCGTCCTCACTGGACTTGCCTCATGCGCTGCAGGTGAGTTTACCTCCTGCACCCGCCTACTTGTGTTACAGGATCCTCAAGGTTATCTCCTTACGCTATAGTACTGTTCATGTTCCTACCAAATAAAAATACCTCTACCAATACATAGCTAGTTAAATAAAATTGCACACAACGACTATAACCATTGTATTCCTCATTGACTCCTTAGCACCGATAATAATCACAAACCAACATTTTCTTAGAAACTCCTTACCACTGAACTCGCCTTCCAAGTACCATTAATATACCCCGCAAGCTCATCAACACACAAACATTCAAATTTTACTCGATTTGGTTGGGTTTAGGTTCAACCAGACCTAGCAGGCCACGGCTGATGCACTGGTCTAGATAGGACCAATCGATCGATCACATAGAGAGATGCATGCTTAGTCGTGGTTTTCTACCATTCATCATGTCATTTCATACTCTGATTGCCTCCATTCCGCCTTCGACCGACATTTATCCATCCTAAACACCTAGTACTATATTTCTACTTTGGTTTTGAGGTTAACTATCAATAAATTCTATGGTATATCCACCAAATTCAAGGAAAAGATTATTAGTTTAGTTTTGGTTTATTGATCATAAATTCCTTCCCAAACCCCATGTTTAATCTTGCATTAAGTGAATTAGGTCAATATTTACTCATTACTAGATTACTGATCATCTTAATAGCATTATCTATGCATTATATTCAAATAAAGAACCACTCACTAAAACTTCTGATTGAAAATGTCCAAACACCATCTCTATTATACTATTCATGTAGCATCTAGATATCTCTATAACTCACCCCAAATACTTTTCCAGATCGTAGTTCTCTTTCCTACAGTTATTTCGATGGGTGGATCGTCGAATTCCATTTAGAATTGTGGAGCCATGACAATTTAAAGTTTTATATTCATGGTGGGAAGTGGTTACAGGATCCACCATCATCCCTTGCCATTGGGGCCTGCTATGTTGTCATCCCTTTGAATTCCACCTCAAAATTCATATATGTAGTATTATCCACAATCTTCAATTTTTGTCACCGATTTCATGTAAATTTATTGCAAATGAACAAGTTATGGTCATTTGAATTTCGAGAGGATGAGGGAAGAAGGAGAAAATTATGAAATGGTGGAAATTGGTTTCGAAAAAGAAGAAGGTATGTACAAGAGTAGTATTTATAAAAGGAAGGAGGGTAGTGGCCATTTTATTTCAAATTCAAATTTGAAATAAATTATTTTGCAGCTAACTCAGATAATCGATATATCATCTGTATCTCTCTCATACGATCACCAGATTCGGCAAATATACATACGTTGCGAATCAGAAAAATGAGTCGGTCTCAAAAGCATAAATTTTGCCATTAGACTCCAATGCTAGAAAAATGATCGCTTGCCTCTTCATTATCTAGTCAATTAATTTATCACTTTTATCGAAATATTAGTTATTATTAAATTTTATGGGGTATTACATTCTTCTCCCACTAAAAGAATTTCATCCTCGAAAATCCCAATAGGAAATAATGTATCACACTCTCTCGTATCACGTATAATATACCCAACAACACATACAATTATATATGACATATAAATAAATAATCTAATATTTATCCAAACAATCATCCAAAAATATACATCAAAAGTTACCTGAAATTCATAACGTTTACTTGAACGATAACACACATAGTAATACATTAGAATATTGCAAAACATGTAGGCATTATAATGATCATGGAATATGATATGCTAAGTGGATGTAGAAATATATCTTCCACGACTTCCTGTATGAATGAATTGACATGTCATATTAGGTATGTAAGCAAGCTTCCTAGTATGAACATATAATTTCTATGTTTTTGCAACAATAATCATCAATTTCATCATATCATACTTTATGTGTAAGAACTAGCAACTCACAATCAAGATATATGGAACATATCAAAATCAAGCAAATAAAAGATCAATAATAAAACAACTCAAACAACCAAATTGGTTATCATATTCTAAGATATGCAATACATAAATATCTATATATAACAACCATTGACTCAATCCTAATATAACTAATTATACTAATAAACAAGTTAATGGAATAGAATTTCAAAAAGATAAAAATTAGAAAGCTCGGGCCCTCTCTTTGGCTTCCTAAATTTTCTTAAATGGATTACATATTCCATCCCAACCAAATAAACTTCACCACTGATACATATACTAATTTCCAAATGCTAAAAGTTTACACAACCATGATTTCTTTAATTCATCTTGCTAATCAGAATAATCTGATGCCAATTTGCATATCCATCAATAACGTTGGCGTAAGAATGCCCCAACTAAACTACAACCTTATACAACTCCTAAATACACATCCACAACACTCGAATAATACTAATAGCAAAATCATTACTTCATCTTTGGATGCTAGGGTAAGACAACTCAAATGTGGGTGGTGTCTTATCTAAGAAACTAATAACTTAAATCATTGTAAAATCCCTAAGTTCACTTGATAACATCAAATTGGGTGATGTATTAACTTGGTGAACATAACAAACCACTTATCTAATCTTAATCTATCTTAAGTGGTACCACTTCATTTATGATATCACATCTCCACACATCCATTAGTCTTGGTATCAATGTACCATGCTCTCAATTTATGAGGGACTATGAATCCTATCCTAAGTCCTATATTATACAAACAATCAAACATCCACACCAAGTAACCTTATTCTATTCAACCATTCAAACATAGCAATCAAAATCATAAATTTAAGTGAAATCCTAAACTAAGTGAAATCCTAACCTAAGAACATGCTATTGTTCAAGTGATCGACTATATGATACTTCTTTCATGTGCACTTGATATGCAACATAAACTAGTACCCCTAAGTCACTGCTTCAAAATAACTTCCTTGAAAGATTGCCTCTCTTCAATTCGAGTGATGATTGAGAAGAATCTACTAATTCCCTTCTCAAGGTTACATCAGAATCTTCTTTTTTTCAGTTTCCTTAAATATCGCCCTCACATTAGGATTTATGCAAATCAAAACATATTTTTCTTGACTCTCCAACCTACTACTCATTAAAACTTGATTTTCTCCCCTACACAACACCAATATGCATTCTCATATAATCTTGTAACCAACTTTAGTCAGAACACTTTCTATATATCTATAAATTAAACTCCAATGCTTCTCTCTATAACTCACTTATAGTGCCCATTTACCTAAATCTTCCAATCGTTGAAAAGCTTCTCATAACACTCAGCCACCAACTTAATTTGGAATAACTTAATTTCAATTTTTCCTTTATACGAACCCAATAATTGAATCCTTTCTAAACATAACTTCTCATTATTTTACTTCTACCGTGCTATGGTCGGGACAACTCAATATAGGATAATGTCACGCCATACCAATCCAATAAACATAACATCTAATAAGTATAGTTGATAATAATTTTTATCATTGAATCAGAGGTTTTAGTTTTGAGAAAAATGTGTGATCCTCTAAAGTAGAGGAGAGCACATACATTTGTGTGTATATATCATTGAAAACAAAGGTGCTGCCAACATGCCTGGCAGGTAGCTAATCATAATATAAAAAAACAATGACTAAGACTCACACCTAGAACGAGCTCCGGCAGGCCCATGGCCCATTACACCTCATTATCGAGCTCCGGCAAGGCAATCACCCATAATGAGGTTTTAGAAGTACCCAAAGAACCATGAAGTAACACAGTGCGGATGATATTAGTAAATAGCTCTAGCTGAGAGAGAGAGATGCCTCAATGTAAACTCGGAAATACCAGAAAGAATGCCGCACCGCTAATGAGAATGATCCAGAATGAAGTACACCACTCTATCGACGCAGAAGAACTAGAAAGAATGCCTCGCTGCAAATGTGAATGATCCAGAATGAAGAGAGCCCAATGCAGATGTAGAAGAACTGAGAATGACTCCTCACTGTGAATGTGGAAGGTCCAAAATGAACATCTCGCTAAAATCCTTCCAACAACAATCTGAGAACTTGCAAAAAGTAATCTAGCACCATTTCTGGCCTAAACCTGTATCTGTATTAGAACTAAAGAAATTATAAAAGTAATACACATATATATGTATATAAGTGAAATTTATATACATACATATGTATTAAAGAAGTAAAAGTAATAATGCTATAGTTAAAATTATAATACGGAAAAGCAACAAAATAAGAAACAGACTAAAAAGAATCCAAACCCATTACGCAACATCTTAACCAACACTAAAGATGTAAAAATAGATTTCATAATCAAAATGGTAAAATATTAACAAAATAAAAAGTTAAAATCCTATAAACTAAAACAATTTAAAAAATTATCCTTATGCTTCTTTAATCAAAGGAACATTATGATAATCGGTAAAAACATTATCCAAATTAGAAAAAATGTTAATGCTATAATTATTAATGTTAAAAATATTATTATTATGTTTAAATATCTTAATACTATTACTAACCTTATTAAGATATTCTTTGAAATATTTATTTTTAGCTAATCTATATTTAGGATTTGAGATCCAATCAAAACAAAATGATGATATAATAAAAACCAATTTAATAAAATGACTATTATCATTATTAAAATTCTTTGGTTTCTCTCAAACCAAATATACCAACAAATTATCTATTAAATAATGGTAAAGCAGAAGAAATTCAAGCTCTCTTATTAATTGTTGTAGCTTTCTCTACTCTCCTTACTTCTCTCTCTAGATATTTTGGTTTTGAATTTTTATAATTTATCAATTTATAGTTATTCTACTGAACTTCTAATGCCAATTTATAATCAAATGCATACCTTTAAAATTCCCTATGATTATTCACAAATGTCTTCTTAATTCTCTTCTAATATTTTTCATTTAAGTACATACATTTAAATTAATTATGTAATTCAAAATTTAAATCATTTGATAAATTCAGTTAGCTAATATTAGATTCGTCGTGTAAATCCTAAAATAACATCAGCAAACTGGTAAAATAAAATTTTCATTTGCATACAAAGATATGTAAATTACATAGCACAAATTATATACATCAACAATAATAACAAATTTATTTCCTAATTCGTTTATCTCAACGAAGTTATCATGCATTGCACTGAAAAATTATATTTTTAGCTTTAGACACCTATAATGTAAATTTCTATAGTTTCTTACAAACCCTTCTCAATTCTCTCCTAATATTTTTTTACTCATATCCATGTATTAACCAATTATGTAATCTTTATTTTAAATCAATCAAATAAATTCAATCAACTAATATTTATTAATTCATCTAATAAATCATAAAATATACTGATTTAAGTATGTATACAAACTCAGATATATAGCGAAGATGATAAAATTGTTATTTTTATTCATGTATAAAGATATATGAATCGCATAACATAAAAAAAGTAAACATAAACAATAATATATTTTTAATTCATAATTCATTTATCTTAAAAAATCATACATTGTAGTACAAAATTTCATTTTTTTATATAAATTTTAAAGGATAAATTTATATCTTACAACATTGGGATGTGAAAGCACAAATTACTCTAAAAAAAATAAGTTATGTAGATATTCTCATTTTTAACAAGATATTACTGCAACTTATAAAGGATAAATTTATATTTTACAATAGTGAGATGTGAAAGCAGGCATTTCTCTAATATAAATTAAGTTATGTAGAAATTCTCATTTCCAACGCGATATTAAAACTTACCCAACACATAACTCAAATTACGCTACATATTTTTTTTAGCAAATATTGAAGTTGCAAACATGACACTCATACAACAACGTAAAATTTATTATTAACTGCTAAGTTAAAAAAAGGTTTACTAATTGAAATCTCAAATAATGAATAAAAGTTCATGCGTAGATAAGTTCATCGTAAGATGTTTTTCTTAACTACAACTACATACAAAGCTCTTCTCATTTTTTACCCTACTTTCTAACATTCGACTACATATATTTAATTAGTTAATTTAATCATTAATTTAAAATATTTAAATACACTCAATTACATAATATTCGTTATTTCATTATAAATCCTCAAAGATATATATACAATATTCATATTAATAGACATGGTAAATTCAATTTTTTCATCCATTTATATAAAAAATACATGTATCACATAGCATCAGCTATTTACATATATAGTAATAGAAACACAAGTGCATGCATATATTGCTATTACCGAGTTAGGACAAAAGTTCTGACAAGAATATGTAGTTGGCGACCCTCTATCTTACATATTAGTATTGCGTGTCATTTTAAATTTCTTTATTTCAATAAATTTATCATATACTGCTTAAAAGTATTCAATTTTTAACAATAATTAAAATTTAAAAATTATTTAAAACATTGCCATGTGCAACGCACGGGTTACACATTAGTAATGAGTAAAGTATCAAGTAAAATTCTATTTTTCATCTTAACTTAAATCTTAAATTATTTCAATAATAATCATAATTAGTTACTTTAGTCGTAAGACTAAAGTTAAAGATTTTGAGAGTATTATTCAGAATGTAGTAAGTATCCGTGTAATCATAATATATATGTTAAATATCCTTAAGATACAAATTATGAAAAGAAAATTTGTTATCAATTTACATTTTTTTTCTTTTTAAAAATTCAATAGACTTAAGTTTTCCATGCATGATTAACCACATATGAATTTTAGATTTAGGATTTGCATTTATTTTCCTAGTAAATTTAAAAGAATTATTAGCTACGCTCAAGATATTAAGAAATTATAAAAAGAATTAGAAGTAAATTTCTTACTCTTATCCCATTTCCAGTTAATATTGTCATTTGCTTTATCAATATTATATAAATTCAATCTAACATAAAGCAAAGAAAGTTGCCTAATAGTTGTACCTTCTAAAATTTTACTAAAACTAAAATTCCAACGAGGGTCATTTTCCAGAGAAAAAACATCTAAAATTAAAGCATTCTTAAAGTTACAAATTTCCTAAAGCTCTTTAAATTATATCCTAAGAGGAATAATAGAAATCCAACGGTCATGCCAAAAAGAAGTACTATTTCTCGAATGAACAATTGTATTAGTACCAAGGTTAAAAATCTCATGACATTTTAAATTTGATTTCCAAAAATTAGACAACTTATTTATAACTATAGGAGAATTTAGAAAAATTTATTACTATCATTATAATAATGTTTAGAAATAATTTCTTTCCGAATAAAATTATCATTTATATCCTTAAATTTTCATAACCATTTCCCTAATAAAGATAAATTCATGTTTTGTAAATTAATAACTCCTAAACCACATTCCTTTTTCTATTTAAAAACTGTTTCCTAATTAACTAAACATTTAAGACTACTGTTAGAATTATCACCACTCTATAAGAAGTCCCTTCTTATTTTGTCAATTTTATTAATCACCCGATCTTGTAAAAGATGCATTGACATCCACTTGGTCGGGAGAGCAAATAAAGGAGAGTTGATAAGGACTAATCTACCCGCTCTTAATAAAAACCTTCTGTACCATTTAGAAATTATATTTTTAATCTTGTCTATTATAATTAATCAGTCATCATGCTTAAGTTTAGTTGGTCTGATAAAAAAAACTAAAATAATCAAATGGGAAATTCATAGTTTTACAATTAAGCATATTATCAACGTTATTTAATACTAAAATGGAACTTTTATTAAAATTAATTTTTAGCCCTGAAAGAAGTTCAAACCGTATAAAATAAATTTAAGAGTAATAATGTGATTAGGCAAATGGGAGGTAAATAGTAAGGTATCATCTGTAAATTGAAGAATAGAGAGACCATTGCGAGAGATTTCACTACCAACACTCCTTGAAGATCCATTAACGACCGCTTTTTTAATTATCATAGAAAAATTTGTGGCTAAGTTAAACAAAAGAGGCAATAAAGGATCACCCTGCCTTAAACCTCATTTAGATTGGATTTTACTTCCTAAAATACCGTTAACCATTATACTAGAGTTAGTATTTTTAAGCAAAGTCAAAATCCAACCAATCTATTTGCGACTAAAACCTCTAGCCAATAATAACATATCAATTAGAAAATCCCAATCAACCGAATCAAAAGCTTTCTCAAAGCCTAATTTTAGTAGAGCACATGTAATATTATTTTTACAACAATGATTAATGTATTCTTGAACAGTAGTCACTCCATCAGTGATATTTCTACCATTGATGAAAGCAGATAGTGAACAATCAATTAGATCATTCATTCTTGTGTTGAGTCTATTGGCTAAAACTTTTGAAATAATTTGACAGAATAGTTAATTGAAGAAATAGGTCTAAAATCTTTTAAATAATTAGCACCAATTTTTTTATGTAACAAAATTACATTTGCAAAATTAAATCTTCCTAATTGTAATTTCCCACTACAAAAATCATTAAACATGCTAATTAAATCGAATTTTAAAACATTCCAAATATTTTGCAAAATAAATTAGGAAACCCATCTAGTCCCGGGGCTTTATCACCAGGTATGTCATTAATATCCTTCAAAATTTCCTCTTCAGATGAAGGATTATCAAACTCAAAAAGGTCAATTCTAGCATCAATAGGATAAATATCATTCCATCTAACATTAATTCTATGTTTATTCTTAGTACCAAATATATCGCTATAATAATCAGTAAATGTCATATTAAGATCCCTTTGATCGATCAATTCTACATTATTTACAACAATAGAAATTATAACGTTGCTACGTTTTCTACCATTAGCCATATTGCAAAAAAAATGTATTATTATCACCTTTATTAATCCATTGAATTCTAAATCTCTGTTTCCACATAACATCTTCTTTTTCTTAAATAGAACTAAGCTTTTCTTTTAAATTAGCTAGAACGTTATGCTCACCTAGATTTAGTTGCCTAGTTTCTTCTATCTTGTTTATTATAAGAATTTTAGAAAGAATATTTATTTTTAAATTTGAATACTACCAAAAACATTCTTACTCCACATTTTAAGAAAATTCCTAAGACCCCTATGTTTTACAAATTTTTTTTGTGTGTAGACTTATCTGTAATTCTGATATTATAAAAATTCATTGAAGTTCATTTCTTTAATTAGATCTGAGAAATTGGATTCTAATAAACATATTTTTTCGAATTTAAAAGTTCTATTAACAATCTTATGATGATCAAACGAAAGAATAATAGGATGATGATCAGAATAAGTGTAAGGCAAACCAGTTACTCTACAAATAGGAAATTTATCCTTAACGTCGTCACTGACGAAAAATTTACCTAGAAGGGCCATAGATGGGGATTCTCTAGCATTACTGTAAGTGAATTACCTATTAGAAAGTTGTAATTCAATTAAATTAGAATTAGTAATAAATTGTTCAAACTCCTCCATAGAAGAGAAATCACCCTCCCAAGGTGAACGTTCACCTAAAAAAGCATGATGTTGAAATCCCCACTCATAATTCAAGATGCAGGAGCGAATGATCTAAACTCTAGACATTCATTCCATAGATCTCTATGACCAATTTTAGTATTAGGACCATACACATTAGAAATATTTAATAATGAGTTAGCACTAAGATTAATGAAAATAATGTGTAAAGAATGTGGTTTAGTAATAGTCTGAAGAAGTTTAAAAGAGAGTTATCCTGCCACCTTATAAGTAACCCTCGGAAGTTCCAATAAACGGTAAACATGCCCAGTGTTTAAAATGATGTTCACCCAGTCTTCAATAAAAATGAATATCGGGACAATCTATTTTAGTTTCTTGTAAGAGCCCAATATCAATGAAATAATCCTTAAAAAATGCTCTAATTTTATCACATGTATTTAAATCATTTAAACCCCTAATATTCTAACTAATAATCCTTATGATCTAATAGATCTAGCCCTCTCTATCTCTCTATTCCTAATATAAGCAGTATCTAATTCAACATCAGTAAAAATAAAAGAAGTACTTCTAGCTAACTAACATAACTCAGTGGAAGACAAACTACTCAAAGCATAAGAAGAATAAATACTGCATAATCAGAAGACATACCTGATCCTGAATTCGTAGTAACTCGAGGCACTCGAATCAGGTAACTAACTCAAAAACGGAGAATGACTATCTTGAATCCTGGCACAATGTCTAGCAGACCCACTTACGGCCACAGATTTCCTACGCCTACTTCTATTCGATGATGAAAAAATGCAGATTTACTGCTAGTACAAGAATCAATGCCTTTGTTATATATGATGCACACTCCAACTATGTCCCTACCATCTCCAGCCGATGATCCTTTCGATGTATGTCTTTCTTATGCTGTTGATTGTCGTCATAATCATCCAAATATTTATGAATAATGGATAACCCGTTAACATTATCATTCAGAGAAACCAAACTCTATATATGCCTCACTATAATACCTGTATTTTTCAAATTTCCCCCGACAGAACTTCAAACTCTCCCCTCCTGAACATCACCAACACTAGTATCATATCTCACTGGTAAGTTGTCCCCCTCCAGTAAGATTTCAAAACTTAAAGAAATATCAACCTCTTTTTTATTATCCCCAACCACGTCATCTACCTTTTTATCATAGACCACCAAACAATTTAAAATCCCAGTCTTATGTCTGCGTATCTCATGTGCAATTGTGGCATCAGATTTGCAAGCATTAGAATCCCTAGCATCGATATCAAAAATAGACCCATTACCTCCTACCATATCATCAAAAAGAACTATCCCTTCATCAACTTGAATAGTACATTTATCAACAATGAAGCGCTCTAACATACTATCCCCATTAACCAAAACATCAGAACTAGGCAGAGAAAAATCATCTGCTACTGTAACATCCCTTGCCATGTCACTTAAGTTATCCCCATATATCACCAAGAAACTCGATAAATTTTCATTGTCTCCGTGCAATTCATTATCTGTAACAACACAGTTCTCATGTGCAATGGCATCATACACACTGACCTCATAAGATATAGGAGCATCAACAAGAGAAGCAGTAAGACCAAGAACATTGCCATTATATACTCTTCCATCTAAAATAGTGCTTACATCAGAGACAAATCTTCCAAATCGACATTTTTCACCACTAAATCTTCCAAATGACTAAGAGCAGTAACATTGCATCCTTGAGAATCGGTTTCATAGATGTTATCATCTACTTTTGAACCAACATCATCCATAGATGCAATATAGTCAAATATATTTTCAATGGATATCTCGAAACTCCCTAATTCAGAAGATTTTACTCTAGATCTTTTTTTATGCATAGAAACAAATTATTTGTTTAATTTTTCTGGAAAAGCAACAAGACAAGAAGCATCTTTAACAACCCACCTTTTTGGATAGTTTAAATCGACAATAATTCACACATGTCAGACTCAAATTATTCGAAAAGGAGGATTGTTATAGGGTAAATAAGAATAAGAAGAGAAAGAAATAAAATAAACACAGAATCTCACAACGGAATGACAAAATATAATAATCAAATAACAGTTCATGAAGTTGTTTTATAAATAACATTTGATTACACTTCCAAATACAGAATCAGAGTACATACAACAGGAATAAAGAAATAATGTAATGGAATAAATTGATGCAGTGGAATAAATATAATAAATAATAACAGTATTAAATCTTCATCTTTGTCCTTCAGAAAAGTAGTCTTCGATAAACTGAAAAGCTCAGATTGACCTGAGCGAATTGAAAGACAAAACACTCAAGTTAGAACTAAAAGTGTAACAATCTGATATTTTCAACCATTCGCATCCGCACATGTCGGACTTGAATTGCTCAAAATACCGCATTGTAAATAAAATTTGGCAAATCTCAGAATATACAGTAAATAAAATCACAGATCACAGACACAGAGTATTTAATAATGCAGCGGAAGTAAAAGAAATAGTAGTTCATGAAGCCACTATATAAACATATCAGAGTTAAATAAAATACAACAGACTAAATAAAGTACAACAGAACTCTTAAGATGATAACCAAGTACAAGCTGAATAGAACAACAGAACTGGAATAGATAAAACTAGATAAGCAGATAATCTCCAGCGATTCCAATCTCCAGAAAGTGGAATCCAAATCTGTGAATAACTCAGGCTGACCCGAGCGTAAATAAAAATACAAACACTCGAGTCAGGACAATATATACTTATATAATGTAAACCAACTCAAATGAACTGTAATAAGGTACAAGTAACTTAAAGGATGCCTGAGACCGCCCATCCTTTAAGGATCCGTTAAACTATTTACTATGTAGTAATATTTCGCTATTATAATAATGTCTACAGTAAAATAAACTTACTTTTAAATAGCGTTCCGGGCTACCCATATCACCCTTCACACATAATAGTCCCAGTAGTCCATCCAATATCATGCCATCTCCACTCCGGGTGACTGTCAAAGGATACCACACGGGCTACGGGAGAAAAACAAACTCGTAGTAAAGGCTCGGTATGGTAGGTGACACGGCACACAAGGCAATGCCAGGGTAGATATACCAATTACGCACACGGGCTGGTGGTAACGCAGCAGCCACATACGCCCACCTCGGAACACACTCCCAATCAAAATCGGAGGATGACCATCTAATCAATCACAAGTAAGAGTATAGTATCGAAGGAATGTGTCCGATCGGAGGAATGACCTCACTTGGCCCGAGATCGCTCCTGTTTTAGCCACCTTATGCCAACTCACGGGAGTTGGGTCCACGTAATATACGTCAAGAACGTCGCCACCATCCTACTTCATTCTGGAATCTCCACCGCGTATACGGTTGTCAAAGTGGTTTTCGGTATCGACAGAGAGTATGCGAGATATCCGATCCCGGTCTCTTTGCCAACCAATCGTTATTATAACCCGTAGTTATAACTTTTAAAATAATGTTTATACTTCAAAATAGGATATCATTTCAAATCCAAATCTTTATCAAAATAATGATTAAATTAATTCCAAACCATTTTAAAACATCATATCTTTCCAGAAATTCTTGTCAAATCATTTTAATATATCAAAATATCATATCTTTTCAAAACCACATTTCAAATCATTTTAATATATCAAAATATCATATCATTTCAAAACCATATTTCAAAACATTTTAATATATCAAAATATCATATCATTTCAAAACCTCATTTCAATCATTTTAATATATCAAAAATATCATATCCATTTCAAGTCATTTCAATCATTTTAATATATCAAAAATATCATATCTTTCCAAAACTTCATTTCAAATCATTTTAATAAACCAAAATATCATATCTTTTCAAAACCACATTCATTTCAAATCATTATTCATTTTATTCAATTTAAAATACCGTTTCAATTTACATTTCCAAACAGTTTATATTTCAAAAATCATTTTAAATCATTAAAATGAAGTTATTATATTTACTAATTAAATTATTAAATTTTCAAAAATTTCAACTTCCAAAGTTCATTTATTCACTTAAGTTTATCAAAACAGTGAAAATTCACTTTTCGCAGCATTTAGAAAACGCTACGGAAAGTTACATTCAAAACAGTTCAATTTAACAAAAGACAGCATTTTTAAAAATGTTGTAATAGGGTTTACTTAATATTTCAAATAAACTTAGTTAAATTCAACAATTATAGCACTTAAAAAGATTGCTATAATAGCTTTTAATTCAATTTAGCTTTTTAGTTCATTATCATCAACTACATCATTTACAAATGCTGTAATATCATTTAAATTGCAATTAATAGCATTTCAAAAATGCAGTTAATTAACTTCAAATATTCAATATAATTTCACAACCAATTATATTTTTATTTAAAACATTTTTAACTTATAAAATCATACATTTTCACATTTATAAACAACATTTAATTTTCCTTAAGTTCATGATTTTATAAAGTTAAATTTCCATTCAAAAATCAAGATTTAATAATAATTCACTTATTAAATTTCAACATTCAAATTTAAATTCATTAAATTAAATTTCAACTTAACACTTAAGTTTAAATTTCAAAATATAACTTAATTTCAATTTTATTCACTTAACTTAAAATTCACTTTTAAGCCAAATTCACAAATTCCCATTTGGTTATATTTCAAAATTCCAACTTAAATAATCATCCCTTTCATTTTTTAACTTTACTCAAAAATCATTAATATATTATAAAATCATTTTAAATTCAAATTATCATAAATTTATCATAATTTCATATTTAATTTAATTTCCAATTATAATTAAATCAAAATTTCCAAAATAACTTACATTTAAATTTTCTAACTTTTCCATAATTTATTTAACCTATAAATTTCCAAAAAAATCAATAATACTTTACAAAAATCATTTTTAATTATGTTTTAAATCAAAATATTATAATATTTACATTTCAAACATATTTTTAAAAATTTTAGAAAAATATATTTTAACTACGGGTCTGTATATAATTTTCTAGCCTAGGTAAAGTGATACGGGTAATGTATCATTTCAACCCGTAATTTACAAAGAAAATCCGGGTTTTATCATTTCAAACCCACAGTCCCAAGTAAATGAAATAAAATGAAAATCGCTCAGGCCTATCATTTCATCCCATAACGATTTTTCCCTATTCTAAAGTCCGTTCGGGTATGTATCATTTCAACCCATAGTGATTCTAATCTAAAAGGAACTTGCAGTGTGATAAACTGATAAAATAACAGAACAACATAATATAACAGTAACAGATGTTATAATAGGTGTTTAAGCATGGGTGAACATCATATAATCATAATATAGCATATGTAACATGATAATGCATTTTACAGATTCAAAAGTGGTCAATTTACTAGTTATATATGTACATATTGTCTGGTGAGGATAACTCACTTGTTTGAGCTGGAGACACAACAACGAATGCACGAATGAGATCCCAACAAGAACGATAACACGACACAAAGATGAGTGGGAGAGCCAAAGTATCAATTCCCGTAGATACATTCAACAAAACAAGTATAACAACACATAAGTTTCAACACAAAATACCATTAAACAATGATAGAATTGGATGCATAAACAAATCCAAAGTGTTTGCACTTGCTTTCTACCACCTATGCTTCAGCTCCAGATCTGAAATGGAACGGCTAAAGGCATGGTTTGGATCTGGTCTGGGTTCCTAAAGGTCGGCCTAGCATGGGAAAAGATGGAGCAAAGTATGGTAGAGAGATAGGTGCATGGAACTAACACTACAATGCAACTACCATGGATCCTATGCAACATATGGGTTCGGCCACAAGCTAGCATGGTGCGGCCATCACTGTAGTGGGCTATAGGATAGTGGTGGAGGCTGGCTCAGGTGGTGGTGGTGGCAGCCATGGTGAAGGAGGAGCAAGGGGATGAGCTACAAGGGTGAGAAAGCAAGTGAAAACAACATAAACAAGTAGAAAAGCAATGGAAAAGAAAAAGAATTTTACCAAACTCTTGGAGATAGTGGAGGCTAAAATTTTCAGAGATGAGGAGGAAGAAATTTCGTGAAAAATGAAGAAAAATAAATATGGCTGAAGATGGTATAAGGAACAGCCCCAATTGAATGCATATGATGAAATTGAAAAGGCAGGGAGGTGAAAAGTCAAAGGTAAATGAAAGGTTTTAAACTCTTCATATTTCTCTAATTCTTTTTGTAATTTTAAATACATTTAAAATACTGATAAATAAAGATAAAATAAACTCAGAAATAAATTAAACAAGTAAACAAAATAAATAAATATTAATTACATATAATTTAATTAATAAAACAGCAAAAATTGCAAACTAGTCTTGAAAATATGAAAAATAAATGCAATGAACTTTGGAAAATCTTTATGTACTTGTAAAAATATTTATAACAAAGATAATAGCATAAACTAAAATGCATTCACAAATAAATATATAAATTTTAATTTAAATATAATTTAAATGAAGAAAATAGCAAAGAAAATAGAAACTAGGCTTTAAAAATAGAAAATAAATTCAATAAGCTTTGGAAAATTTCAAACATCTCTTTAAAAATATTTAAATGGTAAAAATATATGTAACATAACATAGAATACAATTTAAAATAAGATATGACAAATAAAAATTATCTATATAATTTAAAATAAACAATATTGTTAAATAAAACAATTTACACCCAATTTTGTAAAAGCATAACTTTCACAGTATTATTCGGATTTCAACGAAACGAAAAGCATTGTTCTTGATATTTTATTTACTTTCATAACAAAAGGTAAAATTAAAATTTTAAAATTTTTAAAATTTAAATTTAAAAGTCAAAGTTTGACCAGATTGACCAAAATTCACTTTTCTGGAAATATTCAATTTATGCATGATTGAAATTCAAATCCACATCAAAATCAACATTTGTATTTCAATTAACAAAATATATTCATTTTAATAAATAAAATAAAGTTTTTTTTTAAAATTAGAAATTTAAATTAAAATAATTAAAATATACAATTACAATAATCAGAAAATACAGGGTTGTTACACTCTCCCCCACTCAAAACTTTTCGTCCCCGAAAAGGAATGAGGTAAGGGAAAGCACAGAAAAAGATAGAATGAAATAGTATTAAGACAAGATGACAAGAAGATTAAAATCATACCTGATAACTGTTGCTATAGGTAAGTTTAACAATATGGAGATGATCTTTCCAAGATCTTCCAGAATTCAAGAACACAAGCATGGAAAAAAAATCTTTTAGAATCTGATTCACCCTTCCCGTTTGACCGACGGTCTGTGGATGGCAAGCAGTGCTTAGATTCAAAGATGAGTACCAAAGATTTTTAAACATTATAGAAAGATTTCTAAACAGACTGGTATATGAAATAGCCTCCCATTCTGTAGCAAGATAAGGGAAATTAGGACAACCAAAAGATAGTTTGAAAAACAAAATAAAATAATAAATTTGAAACCATAAAATTTCAACTTAAACTGAAAATTAATTTTACATAAGTCAAATAAATCTTAAGCATCTCTAATTTCATTATCTTATCATCCAATTATCTTAAATTAACAAATCCCTAAAATCATGTATTTGAAAAATCTTTTATTATACTCAAAATGTACCAAATAAAATTTAATTCTTCTTCACTACTAATTAAAATTAAAATTATTCCTCTCAATATATTTTATCACCTATGTTAAATATATTTACACTCATTGTAACTGCCTTAAATTTATTCTTAGTTCCTTTATCATCATTTTATATTGTAAATTATTCCATTACACTTTTTCTTTATTTACCTTTGTTAATCCTTTTATAACAAAAATTTAAGTATATAACATTTATAATAACCACTCAAATTTTATTTATAAAATCCTTTTTTTTTATATTGTATATTATCCAATTACATATTCAACTTCTGAAAATTAAGGTAAGTTATATTGGAATGAAATTGTGTATTATACAAATAAAACTTTCTAATTCAATTATTTCAAGCTTGAATATTTATCCAAATCTCAAAATTATACTTAGAAATTATCCTTGAAGATAAAATTTAGGAATTAAATTTTCGATAAATTCCAAACTATTTAGAGATAAATAAATGCTCATATACACTATATATATATATATCCATTCAAATTCAAATCATATATCAGCATATGTTATAAATCCAGTCTTATTTTAGAAATTAAAATCAACAAAATTTTCCCAAATCAAAACTGTAGCAAGACTACAGAATGGTCACTTTACTTCGAAACTCGAAAATGAATGTCGGTGATGCTGCAATCATCACCGAAGTTATTTTCCAGTGACAAAGAGAAGAGCACTAGTTTTAAACTTTAAAATTCTTTGGAAACAAATTTCTATTCCAAAATACTTTAAATAATATATCCTTTAAAACTTTAAACACCAAGTTTGAAATCCATCGAAAATTAAATTCTCAAATTCTTGTTTTACATTCATTTTAAATTTCCAAATAAATTTATAACCATGTTTTATAGTTCAATTAGATATATGAAACAATAGAAAATGATATATAAATCAAATATTATTTCTTAACAACCAATTCAAATAAAAATCCAGATAAAGATTTATAATATAGTTACAAAATTTATTTCACAAAATTTATTTCATTACTAAATTTTAAAAACATATTGTGTCAGTTTGCTCTGTTCAAGTGTTTTGGAAATCTTATCGATAACGTTGATCAGACGAATCGATTAGAAACCCAAATCAACATCAACAACTCAAACAACACAATATATAAAACATTTTAAATATTAGTTTACAAATACACTTCAAGAATAATCTGAAGATAAGTTGGAAACAAAGATGAGATGATTAAATAACAGAATAGGGAGATGGATGAGTTTATATAAATCGCGGGCAACCTTAACCGGGTCAACCGTGACTTAAAGAATAAGATCGATGTGGATTTCTTGGGTAAATCGACATTCGATCTCAAGATGTAGAGTTCGAAATTATAAGAGATACTAGCATCTAAACCGAGGATATAGAATCTCTGGTGAATCGATGTTGTTGTAAAGGGGTTTTCCCCTTTTACAAATAAATTTGAGGTTGGCGAGACCGCCGACTCATTATGAAGATCTTTTGAAGTGGAGTTATGGGGTACTCCAGAAACAAAAGAAGATAAATAGTGAGGGACATGAATGGATTTTGGAACCACAAGGAATGTTCCAAAATTCAAAGGAATCGAGTCAAAAAGGAAGAGGATTAAACTCGAATGAAAGGGATTCTATAAATACATTTACCCTATATACTGAGTTTTGCCTAGAGCTACCAAAGCTCTGATACCAACTGTAACAACCTGATATTTTCAACCATTCGCATCCGCACATGTCGGACTTGAATTGCTCAAAATACCGCATTGTAAATAAAATTTTGCAAATCTCAGAATATACAGTAAATAAAATCACAGATCACAGACACAGAGTATTTAATAATGCAGCGGAAGTAAAAGAAATAGTAGTTCATGAAGCCACTATATAAATATATCAGAGTTAAATAAAATACAACAGACTAAATAAAGTACAACAGAACTCTTAAGATGATAACCAAGTACAAGCTGAATAGAACAACAGAACTGGAATAGATAAAACTAGATAAGCGGATAATCTCCAGCGATTCCAATCTCCAGAAAGTGGAATCCAAATCTGTGAATAACTCAGGCTGACCCGAGCATAAATAAAAATACAAACACTCGAGTCAGGACAATATATACTTATATAATGTAAACCAACTCAAATGAACTGTAATAAGGTACAACTAACTTAAAGGATGCCTGAGACCGCCCATCCTTTAAGGATCCGTTAAACTATTTACTATGTAGTAATATTTCGCTATTATAATAATGTCTACAGTAAAATAAACTTACTTTTAAATAGCGTTCCGGGCTACCCATATCACCCTTCACACATAATAGTCCCAGTAGTCCATCCAATATCATGCCATCTCCACTCCGGGTGACTGTCAGAGGATACCACACGGGCTACGGGAGAAAAACAAACTCGTAGTAAAGGCTCGGTATGGTAGGTGACACGGCACACAAGGCAATGCCAGGGTAGATATACCAATTACGCACACGGGCTAGTGGTAATGCAGCAGCCACATACGCCCACCACGGAACACACTCCCAATCAAAATCGGAGGATGGCCATCTAATCAATCACAAGTAAGAGTATAGTATCGAAGGAATGTGTTCGATCGGAGGAATGACCTCACTTGGCCCGAGATCGCTCCTGTTTTAGCCACCTTATGCCAACTCACGGGAGTTGGGTCCACGTAATATACGTCAAGAACGTCGCCACCATCCTACTTCATTCTGGAATCACCACCGCGTATACGGTTGTCAAAGTGGTTTTCGGTATCGACAGAGAGTATGCGAGATATCCGATCCCGGTCTCTTTGCCAACCAATCGTTATTATAACCCGTAGTTATAACTTTTAAAATAATGTTTATACTTCAAAATAGGATATCATTTCAAATCCAAATCTTTATCAAAATAATGATTAAATTAATTCCAAACCATTTTAAAACATCATATCTTTCCAGAAATTCTTGTCAAATCATTTTAATATATCAAAATATCATATCTTTTCAAAACCACATTTCAAATCATTTTAATATATCAAAATATCATATCATTTCAAAACCACATTTCAAATCATTTTAATATATCAAAATATCATATCATTTCAAAACCTCATTTCAATCATTTTAATATATCAAAAATATCATATCCATTTCAAGTCATTTCAATCATTTTAATATATCAAAAATATCATATCTTTCCAAAACTTCATTTCAAATCATTTTAATAAACCAAAATGTCATATCTTTTCAAAACCACATTCATTTCAAATCATTATTCATTTTATTCAATTTAAAATACCATTTCAATTTACATTTCCAAACAGTTTATATTTCAAAAATCATTTTAAATCATTAAAATGAAGTTATTATATTTAGTAATTAAATTATTAAATTTCCAAAAATTTCAACTTCCAAAGTTCATTTATTCACTTAAGTTTATCAAAACAGTGAAAATTCACTTTTTGCAGCATTTAGAAAAAGCTACGGAAAGTTACATTCAAAACAGTTCAATTTAACAAAAGACAGCATTTTTAAAAATGTTGTAATAGGGTTTACTTAATATTTCAAATAAACTTAGTTAAATTCAACAATTATAGCACTTAAAAAGATTGCTATAATAGCCTTTAATTCAATTTAGCTTTTTAGTTCATTATCATCAACTACATCATTTACAAATGCTGTAATATCATTTAAATTGCAATTAATAGCATTTCAAAAATGCAGTTAATTAACTTCAAATATTCAATATAATTTTACAACCAATTATATTTTTATTTAAAACATTTTTAACTTATAAAATCATACATTTTCACATTTATAAACAACATTTAATTTTCCTTAAAATCATGATTTTATAAAGTTAAATTTCCATTCAAAAATCAAGATTTAATAATAATCACTTATTAAATTTCAACATTCAAATTTAAATTCATTAAATTAAATTTCAACTTAACACTTAAATTTATATTTCAAAATATAACTTAATTTCAATTTTATTCACTTAACTTAAAATTCACTTTTAAGCCAAATTCACAAATTCCCATTTGGTTATATTTCAAAATTTCAACTTAAATAATCATCCCTTTCATTTTTTAACTTTACTAAAAAATCATTAATATATTATAAAATCATTTTAAATTCATTTTAAATTCAAATTATCGTAAATTTATCATAATTTCATATTTAATTTAATTTCCAATTATAATTAAATCAAAATTTCCAAAATAGCTTACATTTAAATTTTCTAACTTTTCCATAATTTATTTAACCTATAAATTTCCAAAAAAAATCAATAATACTTTACAAAAATCATTTTTAATTATGTTTTAAATCAAAATATTATAATATTTACATTTCAAACATAATTTTAAAAATTTTAGAAAAATATATTTTAACTACGGGTCTGTATATAATTTTCTAGCCTAAGTAAAGTGATACGGGTAATGTATCATTTCAACCCGTAATTTACAAAGAAAATCCGGGTTTTATCATTTCAAACTCGCAGTCCCAAGTAAATGAAATAAAATGAAAATCGCTCAGGCCTATCATTTCAGCCCATAACGATTTTCCCCTATTCTAAAGTCCGTTCGGGTATGTATCATTTCAACTCATAGTGATTCTAATCTAAAGGGAACTTGCAGTGTGATAAACTGATAAAATAACAGAACAACATAATATAACAGTAACAGATGTTATAATAGGTGTTTAAGCATGGTGAACATCATATAATCATAATATAGCATATGTAACATGATAATGCATTTTACAGATTCAAAAGGGGTCAATTTACTAGTTATATATGTACATATTGTCTGGTGAGGATAACTCACTTGTTTGAGCTGGAGACACAACAACGAATGCACGAATGAGATCCCAAAAAGAACGATAACACGACACAAAGATGAGTGGGAGAGCCAAAGTATCAATTCCCTTAGATACATTCAACAAAACAAGTATAACAACACATAAGTTTCAACACAAAATACCATTAAACAATGATAGAATTGGATGCATAGACAAATCCAAAGTGTTTGCACTTGCTTTCTACCACCTATGCTTCAGCTCCAGATCTGAAATGGAACGGCTAAAGGCATGGTTTGGATCTGGTCTGGGTTCCTAAAGGTCGGCCTAGCATGGGAAAATGATGGAGCAAAGTATGGTAGAGAGATAGGTGCATGGAACTAACACTACAATGCAACTACCATGGATCCTATGCAACATATGGGTTCGGCCACAAGCTAGCATGGTGCGGCCATCACTGTAGTGGGCTGTAGGATGGTAAAGGAGGCTGGCTCAGGTGGTGGTGGTGTCAGCCATGGTGAAGGAGGAGCAAGGGGCTGAGCTACAAGGGTGAGAAAGCAAGTGAAAACAACATAAACAAGCAGAAAAGCAATGGAAAAGAAAAAGAATTTTACCAAACTCTTGGAGGTGATGGAGGCTAAAATTTTCAGAGATGAGGAGGAAGAAATTTCATGAAAAATGAAGAAGAAAAAAATACGGCTGAAGATGGGATAACGAACATCCCCAATTGAATGCATATGATGAAATTGAAAAGGCAGGGAGGTGAAAAGTCAAAGGTAAATGAAAGGTTTTAAACTCTTCATATTTCTCTAATTCTTTTTGTAATTTTAAATACATTTAAAATACTGATAAATAAAGATAAAATAAACTCAGAAATAAATTAAACAAGTAAACAAAATAAATAAATATTAATTACATATAATTTAATTAATAAAACAGCAAAAATTGCAAACTAGTCTTGAAAATATGAAAACTAAATGCAATGAACTTTGGAAAATCTTTATGTACTTGTAAAAATATTTATAACAAAGATAATAGCATAAACTAAAATGCATTCACAAATAAATATATAAATTTTAATTTAAATATAATTTAAATGAAGAAAATAGCAAAGAAAATAGAAACTAGGCTTTAAAAATAGAAAATAAATTCAATAAGCTTTGGAAAATTTCAAACATCTCTTTAAAAATATTTAAATGGTAAAAATATATGTAACATAACATATAATACAATTTAAAATAAGATACGACAAATAAAAATTATCTATATAATTTAAAATAAACAATATTGTTAAATAAAACAATTTACACCCAATTTTGTAAAAGCATAACTTTCACAGTATTATTCGGATTTCAACGAAACGAAAAGCATTGTTCCTGAAATTTTATTTACTTTCATAACAAAAGGTAAAATTAAAATTTTAAAACTTTTAAAATTTAAATTTAAAAGTCAAAGTTTGACCAGATTGACCAAAATTCACTTTTCTAGAAATATTCAATTTATGCATGATTGAAATTCAAATCCACATCAAAATCAACATTTGTATTTCAATTAACAAAATATATTCATTTTAATAAATAAAATAAAGTTTTTTTTTAATTAGGAATTTAAATTAAAATAATTAAAATATACAATTACAATAATCAGAAAATACAGGGTTGTTACAAAAAGATCTTATGTAAGTTAAATCAACAGTAAATAAATATGAGTGTAACGACATCGGAGATGTTTACGGGGTTTGACATCTCCTATCCAGTGTCTAACGTGAGTGTAATAACTTAAGAGATATTCAGGATTACATCTCCTAAGGGTCCATTAAACTATCTACATACAAAGTACAATACGCTATTATAATAGTGTCTACACTAAAGTAAAGTATTAAAATTGCATTAAAGCGTTACCTATACCCCCCTTAACATATTTTATATAATGCCATAGTCTATACAGAACTATAAACCATAAACCAGTGTGCTTCAGGGAGCACTCCATAGGTATGACACAAACCAAACTCGTAGAAGGCGTGATAAGGCATGTGACAAGGCATGTGAGGTAGTGCCTATGATAGGATACTACCATTTTGCGGATCTGGACTGGTGGTAATGCATAGTAGCTACTACCGCTCATCTTGGAACGCACACCCATAATCAAAATCGAGGGATGGCCACCAAATCAATCGCAAAGTCATAATATGGTATCAAAGAAGCATGTCCGATCAGAGGTGCGACCTCACTTGGCCCTACATGGCTCCTGTTTTAGTCACATCAAGCTGACTCAACGGAGTCAAGGCTACGCTAATACCATATACAGAATCATTCGTCAAACCATCCTACTTCATGCTGGAATCTCCACCACGTACATAGTGGTTAAAGTGGTATTTGGTATTGGCAGAGAGTATGACAAATCCGATCTCGGTCTTTTTAACAACTAAACGCTTACTTCACACTAGATGGTTCTTTTAAATTTTTAAAACCATTTCATAATTGATATCAAAATATCATATTCAATTCAAACCATATCACTTTTGAAATCATATTTACTCAAATATGTCATTTCACAAGAAAATATCATTTCAAATCTCAACTTAGGTTAAAACATCATTTAACCATATTCACTTTAAATCAAGGATTTAAATATAAATACTTTCACTTTACACAGTCTAAAATATAGAAAATAAACTGGATAGTTATAAATAGTTTAAATGGTTTAGCATAGTTTAAAAGTAAATTTTTAATAGTTTGAAATAATTTAAAATAGTTTAAAAATGGATCAAAATAGTTTAAATAGATTTACGATAGTTTAAATAGATTTAAAATAGTTTAAAATAGATTAAATAGATTAAATAGATTTAAAATAGATCATATAAATCTAAAATAGATTAAAATAAATTAAAATAAATTAAAATAGATTAAAATAGATTAAATAGATTAAAATAGATTAAATAGATTAAATAGATTAAAATAGATTAAAAAGATTAAAATAGATTAAAATAAATATAAATAGTTTTAAATTGATTAAAATAGCTTTTAAAATAGTTTGAAAATAGATTAAATTAGTTTAATAGTTTGAAAATCTTAAAAAAAGGATTTTTAAAATAACATATTTTTAAACAGTTTATATTAAAATAATAAATTTGAAATTAATATCAGATTCAAACTATTTCTTCCATTTCAACAAATCTTGATCATATCCAGATTTCAAGAAAACTAAATTTCTTTCAATTCAAATTCCTATAAAATTATTTCAATTTATATCAATTTCAAACTCATGTTTGAATTAAAAAATTTAAAACACTTTAATTTCATAGATTTCAAATTTTAATTATTCAAACATTTCAATAACTCAATTTTGATAAATTTCATTTACATTTCAAATTTCAACTTTGAAATTTCCATTTTTTATTCTTCATACAATTCATTAAACCAAATCCAATTTCAACATTTAAAACTTGGATTTTCGAAAATAATTCAGTCTACATAAATCAAATTTTATTTCAAAATATCCTTTAACTAAATTTAAATTTTAAGGATTTTAAAATCATTTAATTTAACCAATCCGGTGTCCATATATAATTTTCTGCCCTATGGCCAAATGATATAGACATATATCATTTCAATCCATAGTAAATTTTAAATTTACGGGTACATATCATTTCAACCCGTGATCTCGAACTAACTTTCAAAATCCATAAAATCGCTCAGGTTTATCATTTCTACCCATAATGATTTTTCCTAAATCTATAGATCATTCGGGTATGCATCATTTCAACCCATAATGATTTTCCTAACAATAACTAAAGGAACTTGCAGTGTTATAACAATATAAATATAACATCCAGTCATCCAATATCAACAACCAAACATCCATCACAATCACTATTCAAATCAACAAATAAATAATAACAATTGACTGATTATCAAAAACGCATATTCAGTTGACAATTAAATTCAATATTAAATTAAATGACTATAAAATGCAATAAAAGTCATATTTAACTAGAATGACTATTTAAATACACCAAAAATCAACCAATCAATTTCTAATCACATCATAATTTTAAGTTAACTAACATAAGATAATCTAGTAGTTGTGAATGGGTCAAAACACTCACCTTCGATTGCAAATCGATTTGAAATCCAAATTTAGACCCAAAATTCAACAGTCTCAGAATTCATCTAAACTAGTTTCATAACATCTGAAATTTTGATACAATCACAATGGAGTAAATCGCGTGTAAGTCCGACCTTGTATGTAAAAGTTATGCATATTAGAACATTACACGATTTATATTAAAATAAATAAAATAGTCAAATTAACAAACACGTATATAGCCTTACATGTCAGCATCCATTGAACCTGGAAACCCTAAACGATCTCATATGTGACTTCAGCATATCCGTCGATCTTTGCCAACAAATGCCATGCACCATGACCATCATCGGACAGATCAGGCCATGCCACTCGACTGCGCCATTCAGGCCACACCCTACCCTCACGCACGACACCTCGCCACGCCCCCAAACGCTTCCGCCACCGCTACGTTTCAGCAAACCACGGTGAATCCCCTCAACTTCGTGACGAACGAAGGCTGAACAGGAGCTGCTCTTCCCAACGGCGCCTTCCGATCGTAAATCGGGTGATGATCCATTGTTGGATCTTCAAAACCTAGAATGGACGACTGAGGTTAAATCGGCAATTTCAAGACAAACGGTGCATCGAATCGAAAATGAATTGCACCAGTGAGTTACACTCGTAGATAGCTTCAAAACGATATATAATATGATAGGGTTTGGAAGAGTTTGAATTTGAAATTGAATCGGGAATTTATGTTTTTGATATTAGCAGCCATTGGAAATACAAAATTTCAGTACGTACAGCAATGAGGAATACAAAGGTTGCTAGGGTTTGAACAAAACTATTTATATGGACAAGGCCTGATACGAATGAACAATATATCTAATTGGTCTAAACGACAATAACGACCCGAAAAACCCGTTTCGTTCCCGAAACAAAAAATGGGTCATCCAATATATCGAAACAGACATTTTCAATATTTTTAAATTCAATGGAACAGGTTTCATGTCCAAATTCCATCATATGAAGAAGTTATCTTTTAAAATTAGCTTATTTCAAATTAATTTCATTAATTGATTTCTACGCATTTTAAGCCGGTACGATCAAAAGACAAGTCCGACCGCTATGAAATTTGAGATCTTACAATAATTCACCATTACTAATCCAATGAAACTGGTTTCGTCGAAATCCGAGACAGTGGCCAAAATTACTATTTTCACGTTAATTAAATAAATTTTTATTAAATTAATTAAATCACTTTTTAGTTCTAATTTTATAATTAACAAATTTCATCATTTCTAATTACATAGAAACCATAGAAACATCTGCAGGTTTACGAAATAATACCGCATCATTCGATTTCAAATAATGAGATTCCACACAACATTGCAATAAAGCAGGCTCCTAGAAGAAAGGATCAAAGACAATAGACTCTTCCCTCATATCAGAGACACCAATACCAGATACTTCATCAACATCGACAATATTGCACGCTGTATCAGTATCCACATATGAAATTTCTTTATTATCAACAGCCTCTCCACCCCCGTTAAAAGTAAATTCAGATTTACCAAAGAAATCTTTAAGGTTCCCAAATTTTTCTCTATAACCCTTACCAATATTTTCCGAATTGATCGCATCGAAGTGAACAAACAAATCCTATAAAAAACCAATTCCCTCATTCCTCTACAACCATAAATGATCAAGAAAATCCTCTTTAATTTCATGCACTTAAGCACAAAAAGAAACCCATGAAACGATAGCGAAGGATTGTGATTTCTATGAGAGACATCAACAAAATTCATCGAACATTTGATTTTCTTGTGACCAAAGTTGCCGCACTTAAAACATCTGGCTGGATCTCTATAAACCTTTTCCAAGTGATTGTGATCTCCACAACGATAGCAAACACTCCTGCTTCTTCTTGATTCAATCCAGTTTCTAAATTTTGGTTTTTGATTTAAGGAACGCGAACGAGAAAATTTAGAGTCTTTGACCACTTGCGCATAGGATCGATTAACAAAGGATGCTCGATTTAGATACGAATAAGGATTATGAGGATATGATAATAAAGAAATGGGGGAGTACAGCGAAGAAGAATAATTAAAACAAGAAACAAATGAACCAAAGATTTATGTTTGGACTAATCAAGGTTAATGTCGACAATGCTGGAATTTTGACCAATATCAAATTCCATAGTCCTAATGTGATACAGTGTGAATGAAAAGAAATGGTGTAAATCACAGTTACAAGCAGGTAGTGCTTATAATAACTAAAAAAATTAGATTTTACCAAAAAGATGTGTAAGCGATAAATTCAGTCAAAATATCACACCACTAGCAACGGTGACTTGTGAACATCGATATTCAAATTGTTCAATATTAATCGCTGACTGATTTTGCACCTTTCGGTCGCACAACTGAAATGATAAGTACTCCAAGTAAACCATACGATTTAATTTATTTATAAGCATTGTAAATCAGTTAAATTAATTAATATTTGTTAAAGATTAATTATTAAATTTTATTTAATGTTATAATACTATTAGTATTTAATAAAACGCATTTATATAAAAGTTGTGTATACATATATCAATATAAGATATCAGCAAAACATTTAAACTGGATTTAAATGAAATAAATAGTAATTGGGTTTTGAAATTTTTGAAGGTCCATTCCTATCATGCTATGCCTAACCAAACAAAGGAGATAGAAGAAATTTTTAGTTTGAAACGAAGGATCTAAGACATAATTAAAAAAGGTGAATCGTCCATATCTTTAATCATCTTTTATTGCCCCCTTTATGTGATTCATTATTTCGGTCATTGATTATTCTAATTTTCCTCTTCTCACCCACCAAGTCATAGCCGAATTTAATGGTCGCCTGGGGATGAAAAAATTTCAAAATTATAATCAAATAAAATTAAAAACAAAAGATGGTTCCTATATCTTGATTCCTACAAAATCTGAAGATCGATTCAATCCAGTCTAAGAGCGTCTATTCATCATTTTAGTGTGTGAATTTTTGGTAACATCCTAACATAATTATCTAATTTTATTTATATATGTTATTCAGATGTTTTGATTCCAATTGACTTATCTAGTGTTCCAATGGTTCATCTTTTAACAAGTGATTTAAACCATTTTAAGTCCATCGTTGTGGAAAATATGTCAATTATGAAGATTTAATTCAAATATACTTTTTCGCTTTATCTCTTTTCAAAATATGTTTATTATTTTTGACATGATTTAGACTCTTTTTCTCCTTTGTTAATATATAGTTGTTTAATGTACGATTTGGATTTGAATGTTATTATCACGAATATACATATGCTAAATTTTTCCAATTCTTTTTCTATAGTATTGGAAATTTTGTTGATGTTAAGTTTTGATTGAGATCTATTTTATAATTTTATAGTATTACACATGCAAATGTAAATAAACTATTTAAATTAATTAATTATCTTTAACTTGAAAATTAATTTATTTTGTTATATGATTGATATCTTGAATATGAATGTTTTAAACATTGTTTATAGAAAAATACATTTGATATAAAATTCATGAAAGGATGTGTGAATTTTGATTCTTTCGTCTATTTTAACCTTGAAATTTTGTGTAAAATCCTAAACTTTAGTTTTCTTTCTAAACTAAAAGTTTGATTTAAATGTTAACTTTAAATTGTAACAGATATACATATTTTATAATACAAATATTTAAATATAAATAAATTGATTTAAATCTAAAACATCAATTGTAATATATATATATATATATATATATATATATATATATATATGCGTGTGTGTGTGTGGTAACATATATGTGTTGCTCTAATTCAAATCATGAGATGGATCAAGTGCAATTAATGTAATATTTAATATCAAATCTTTCTTTAATTGAAACCAAATCACTATCGTTAATTTTAGATTTCAAAACATTTTGAATTATCTAATATGATTTCAGTACATATAGACATACACACATACTTCTACGCATCTATTATATACATATCTATAATTTTAAATAAAAATATCGAACAACAAAGGCTTATGTAAAGATGAAATGGGTCATCGCAGTGCAAATCCCAATACACACATATAGTCAAATTAAATATATACACTTCTTATTTATAGCACATGCACTTCACACAAACAAGTGTATTTAATACATTTGTGTTAGTCCGTGAGATGATGGTTTTGATGACAACAAGCTTAGAATAGATTATAAAATATAAATACTAACATTATAAGTTTAGATATATATGTATATGTAGGATTTAACCATGCAGGTACCAAGAATGAAGACTGTATAGTATAGAGATTCAAGATATCGAGATAGAAGACTCATGAGTATCAAGATTATCAAAAGTTCAAGATTTCAAGCAAAAGTATTTTTATTAGGAATTTTTTTGAAAACTCGTAGAAAAGCACTGGCATCTTAAAATCCAATTTATTCGTGGAATGGAATCCACTTCGAGCCAGTTAAAGGGATGGAACCCTAAGTAGGATGGAACCTACGAAAATCTAGTGAAACATTATTTTGTATCCACTAATTTTAATTCAAATGATTTTACAAAATTATCTTGTTTTCAAAATGATTTCAAAACTTTCCTTTTAAAAACATCAAAACTCTCTATCCTGATTTTAAATAATTTTAGCCTCAAAATTATCTTTAATTTCAAAGTCAAATTACTCCCGATTTTAAACTATCTGTTTAAATTATATATTTAACTTTTATACTTAGATTTAAATATAAAACTATAGTTAAAATCTATATATATTATTCTCTATATTTACTTATGAATTTTAACTATAGTCAAGTATATTTGTAAAGTTTAAAATAGTTTTAATATAAGATAAAGGTTATTTTCAAAGAAAATCAAATCACCAAAAATTGCTTTGGGATGTCGACATGCCTAGGGTAACCATGTTTACATGGTGTCAGTTGAATTCAAAATTTAAATTCAAAAGAAGTGTCTATTCGCCATAACCCTTCATGAATGGACACGGCTGTTGTTCTTCTATAAATAGGGGTTAGTTTCAACGAATTTGAGATCAGATTTTCTTGTTTTTCACTCCTCTTCTTCTTCCACATTTCTTAATACATATTCTTATCATTACTCTGCTGAAATCAACATTGAATCAAACTCGATTACTTCTAGTTTGATTCTCTATCACTATCTCTACAAGGTTCTCGGTGCTATTCAGAGTTATAGACTTCTTTATAATCTATTAAGAGAGAAAAGGTGTGATTGTAGCCTTGGAAATCAATCAGGAGAGAAAAGGTGTGATAGTAGCCTTGTTAAATCAATTGGGTAAACTTGTGGCCCGAAAATCAAGCATCTCTACCCAGAGGATATAAATTTTGGAGGGTGTACCTCATAGTCTTGAAACCGATGGTGTAATTGTACAATTGCTTTTGAAAAGAAATCTGTACTTGTGTTGCGGGACTGGATGTAGGGAACTTCAAACCAGTATAAAATCCGGTGTGTTCTTTCCTTTACTGCTTTTATTTTATTTCTACATCTGTGTTTGTTTCTGTGATTATCCCTGTATCTGTAGATTGCATACATCTGTGTCTAAATTAACATAAACTCAAGACGATTTAGTAATTCTTTATAAACACTATTCACCCACTCTAGCGTTAATCTTAGCCTTAAGATCTGTAATCTGCATTTCTAACAATTTGTAAACTAAAACTTAAAAAAATATTATATCCATACACACATACACATATTTATATATTGAAAATCAGTTCTTAATTTTGACGTGAAAGAACATTTAGTAAAATTGCCTTGAAAAACCTTACCATAGTAGTAATGGAAAATGAGTGTAATATCTACCAATGTTTACAATGTACACATATACTCCAACCAATATTAATTACACTCATTCTACTTAAGTTAAATAAAATAAAGCACGGCCTAATTCAAAATTTGATTTTCACCTTATCTGCCATCATTCAAATTGATTTCCCATCTTTCACAAATACGCACAATACTTTGATTCGTGCTCGTTTTCTTCATTGATGCTTTTATCGTAATCACGATATCGGTTTGAATTAGCTTTGCTCGCAGAATATTGATCGTCTTCTTAAAATTAAAAGTCTGTGTGTTTCTCTCATGCCAGAGACGATGAATTGTAGTAACAAAGCTTGCAGCCATAATTTTAGAAATACGATCGTCGCAAGTAAATTATCTTTCCAGTTCCATAATTTCATCATTCAAAATCTTCGAATTTATTGTTGGTAAGTTTAGTTTAAGGTGCGTAAAATTCCAAAAATACAAGCTGAATTAATAGGTAAAAATAGGTGTTCTTTATTTTCTTCCTTTGATTCACAGAGCACGCATATGGTTGAACAGTTGATCCCCCATCTTTGTAGCTTGTCTGTAGTATTTATAGCATTTTGTATCACCTTATAAGTAGTGAAGGACACTTTTCGAGTGATGATATTGTTCTGTAATAGCTAATGCCAGCTGGCTTTTTTATGTCTTGCTTCTGATCGTATCCTATGTATTCCTGAAATCAAAAGCGTCCCCTTTTTGCCACTTCTATATGTCTTCTGAAATATTTGTGTGGATATGCACTTGTTTCACTTGATCTTCAATTTCTTTCATAAAAGGCAGTAGGTTTACGTTGATATTACTATGTTGAACGATAGAGCTAACCTTGAAGTTTTTTATGTTGATTACATGAATTCTAGCATATCCTAACAGATTGACCATAAGCCCATCATTTATTCAAGGATCGAACCACAGATGCCTATATTCCTTATTAGCTATAAGTCTTTGAATTAAATTCTTCCCTATGTCTCAATGCCATATTATTATTTTCATAGTGCAGGTCATGTTGCCACTACCCAAAAAGGTGTTTTACGTAGTACCTATTCCACATCCAGATAGACCGCATAGTTTACTTTGATATAACTTTCCATATCAATTCCAATGCACATGTGTCTCAAAGCTCTTCTAATTTCTTCAGACCTATACCTCCTTCCTTCTTCTTCTTCTTCTTCTTTTTTTTTTTTTTAAAGATAGCTTTCATATAAAAACTCAACCAAAAGCTGTCAACATGCCTGACAGGTAATCAAAACAAATCCCAAAAGGAAATACAACACCGAGAACTCACAACATAGATAAAAATGAAACACCCAAAAGGAATCAATAGACACTGTCGAGAAGCAGATGCTAAGGATCTCTGGCCCAGCCACACTACACACCCGATGAGCTCCTGGCTACTACCGCCCATCCGACATCGTAATCGAGCTCCGGCAATACCACCGCCCGACGACGATGTAGTGGGACCAACAATCATAGAAAAGCAAGCCCATCCGCCGCCCCTCCTAAATGGTAGGAGGAAACGGACAACACCCCTAAAACTGAAAGGCCGACATCTGGAAGGGGATAATGAATTCCTTGAAGCAATCTCCCAGCAGAAGAGAAACATAGAGATAAGAGCCACTTTTGAAAAGCAAGAGTCTGAAAGCAATAGACACACTGTAAAAAATCAAAAGGGGGGGAGAGGGGGGAAGACGGACAGGGAGGAGACTACGAAGCCAGAACCACCAGTCTCCGGTTCGGCAATCATCCAATTCCCGCTCTATACGAAGACTGAGAGCAGGATATAGATAAAAGGTTTACTAAGCGACCAGAACGAGCACTGACTGACCCTCTGAAAGGTCGTCCCCTAAATGCTAAGAAAACATCATCTCTCACCCGCCGAATAACGGATAGGGGATCCATAGGAACCTCGTCAAAAATTGCCTTATTCCGCGCACACCATACATGCCAGCATATCAGACATGGAATCAAGCGAAAGATGATAGAGCGAAGAGATTTCCCAGAGCAAACAAACCACCAAAATGACAGCAAGTCATTTGACGAGGTGATGGTGCCACGGACACCCAATAAATTACCGAAATAATTCCATCAGGATCTGGCACACCAGCCAACGAAAAGCAAATGATTGATCGATTATGTTTCCCCGTTGCCGCAGCACCTGCATCGGGAAACAAGCGGAATGTCAATCTGCTGGAGGTTCTCATCAACCGATAACCCATAATGGAAGGTTCGCCACATGAGAAGAGAGACTTTTGGAGGAATCCGAACGTCCCAAATGAAAGAAAATAGAGGAAGGACAGGAGAAGGAGTTCGAGAAGAACTCCAGGCCTTAAGAATAGAGAACGGACCACCATCCCATCCGGAGTGGCCGCTATGAGAATCAACAAGCAGTTTGACCGATTGCATATGCTTCCAAGTCTCACTGGCGTAACAAGGAGAACCTGCATATCCAGAGGACGCCAGTCTCCGGTACTTAGCATGGAGGAATTTGGCTCATAAGGAGTCGTTAGTACCGAACCTGTACCACAACTTACAAGCGAAAGCCGAACAGATGTCTTTCGGATTCCGCAAACCTAATCCACCCTCAGTCTTAGGACGGCAGATAACATCCCAAGACACCCAGTGGTGTCTGCGATTGTCACCATTCGAACCCCAGAAGAAAGAGGATGCCAAAGATTGGAACGAGCGAAAAAAAGAGGCAGTAGGGGTCATAGCGGCGAATATATGAGTACCCATAGAGCTCAGAACCGATCGAATGAGCACTAATCTACCAGCTTGAGACAGAAGGGACGCATTCCATCGGATAATCTTACCCCTTACCTTATCCGTAAGAGGATCGAAAATGGCGTTTAGCTTCCTTCCTCGGTAAAGAACTATACCCAAATAAGGTAAGGGAAGGGAAGCAGCCTTGAATCCAGTAAAGGATTCGACCCAAGAAACTCTCACATGGTCCATGTCCTTCGCGTGCATGAAGGAACTCTTCGAAGAGTTGACCAATTGGCCCAAGCACCTCTCGTACAACTTAATGAACCGAATAAGGCGGCTAACAGAGGACCGAGTTCCGTTGGAGAAAATGACAATGTCATCCGCGAATGACAGAGAGGAGACGAGGGGACATCGACTCGGAATGCCGAATCGCTGAATTTGACCATAAACCGTCAATGTGTGGATGCCACGTATGAAGGCCTCGGCCGCGATAACGAAAAGAGAAGGAGATAGAGGATCGCCTTGACGGATACCTCTACCAGCTTTGAAAAAGCCATTGGCCGATCCGTTAATGAGAACAGAGTACCAGCAGTTGGAAATGAGTCTCCAAACCAAATCAATTAGGGTTTCAGGGAAACCGAAAGCGCGAAGAACCTTGATGATGAAAAACCAGGACATACGGTCGTAGGCCTTTTCCATATCAAGTTTGAAAATAATGTTAGAACCCCTGACCTTTCGGTCAATCTGAGAAACAAGTTCTTGGGCCAATAGGACGTTATCAGTGATCAAACACCCTTTAACAAAACCCGCTTGAGAAGAAGATATAATGCGATCAAGGTAAGGAGCCATACGGGTGGCCAAAACCTTGGATATCACTTTGTTTGCGAAGTTACAAGGCTGATGGGATGAAACTCTGAACACGCCCAAGGATTATCACACTTTGGAATCAAGACCAAATTCGTGGATGACCAACTAATGGGAAGATCGGCCCCGGAAAAGAAATGCTGAATTGCCAGGCATAAATCAGCTTGGATGATATGTCAAGTAGTACGAAAGAAGGAACCATTAAAACCATCCGGCCCACAGGCACTATCCTTACTAAGAGCAAAGACACAGGCACGAACCTCATCTGTCGAAGGCGGGGAAGCCAAATCTACACTTCCCACAGCAGGAACAATCCGAGGAATGAAAGAAAGGATGTCCGAATCCGGATCGGACACTGATGGAGAACCCAGATATGATTGAAAATGAGAGACTAATACCTCTTTGACTTCAGAAGGAGTCGAAGCCACAGATTGGTCCGGTCTCACAATTTCGTGAATAGAAAGCAAATTAGCTTTCTTGCGAATAGACGAGTGAAAGAATTTGGAATTCGTATCTCCTTCAACCACCCACTTGATCCGCGCCTTTTGACGCAGATAGGAGTTCTCAATACGAAGTTCCGAAGAGAAAGACAACTGAGCGCAAGCCCACAGCTCTTTATTTTCCGCCGATGGAGTCTCGTCGAACAATGCTTCGGCAAGAATCAGAGACTCTTCTGCCGCTCGCACCCTGTCGAAAATATTCTGAAAAACAAGGGAATTCCACGTCTTAAGACTGGCTTTTAGACGCTTCAGTTTCCCAGAGAAAGCCCCCATGGGAGCAGCCACAATGGGAGTGGACCACGATTCCTCAACCACCTGAAGAAAGCTATGGTGGGAACTCCACATGCTAAGATAACGGAAAGAAGAAGGCCCTGATAAAGATCGCGAAGCGCACCGAAGAACAAGAGGCGCATGATCAGAGCAAGACCGATGAAGATGAGAGATAGAGAAAGAGTAAGGGAGGTTGAACCAATCAGCAGATCCAAAAATCCTATCCAACCTGGAGAGGATCCGGTTCGGACCTACCTGATTGTTAGACCAAGTAGAAGCGGAACCAACGAACGGAATTTCAGATAACCCAGATCTCGCAACGAAGGAATTGAAATCTGAAACCGAAAGACGATTGACGGCTCCTTCCTTCTTTCGCATGCACAGTTTGTCCTAGGATATCTTGTGTTGTTTTCCATCCTAAAGGAAATCAACATTCATCTTATCAATCTTTTGTATTATGGCAATAGGAAGTTGATATACGAGTAGCTAGAATGTAACGACCTGGTATTTTCAACCATTCGCATCCGCACATGCCGGACTTGAATTGCTCAAAATATTATATTGTTAATTTATATCTGAAAAACTCAACATATACGGTTAATAAACCAATCACAGAATCACAAACATAGAGTATTAAAACAATAAGCATCGGATAGATAAATAACAAAGTTGAAATAAAATACAACAGAATATCTTAAATAAAATGATGTCTAGAATACAAATAGATGACAAGTCTGAACCAACTATTGGACAGATGAAAGCTGAATAGATGCAGATGGATCTCCAAGTGAAGCTCCAACTCCAAAGGTGAGTCTCAAATGTTTTGACACTCAGTCTGACCCGAGCGTAAAGCAAAACACAAAACACTCGAGTTAGGATTAACATTCTTATATCAATAAATCCAACTCAAGTGAAATATCAACTGAAATACAAGTAACTTAAAGGATGTTTGCGATAACCATCCTCTAAGGATACGTGGAACTATCTACTATGTAGTAATATACGCTACTATAATATGTCAATAGTAAAGTAAAAGATATTAAAATAGCGTTAAGGCATTACCCATATCCCCCTTAATACATTTTTATATATTCCCATAGTCTATACAGTACCGTAATTTCTCCACAAACTGGAGGGCTATCAGAGGGCACTCCATAGGTATGGTACAAATCAAACTCATAGAAGCGCGATAGGGCATGCGACAAGGCACTCGAGGCAATGTCAAGGTAGATATAATGTTCACGTATCCGGACTGGTGGTAACGCATAACAGCTATTACCGCCCACCTCATGACACACTCCCAGATCAAAGGGTGCACCCAATCAAATCACAAAAGTAATAGAATGGTATTGAAGAAATTTTCCCGATCGAAGGAATGACCTCACTTAGCCCAGCATGGCTCTTGTTTTAACCGCATCAAGCTAACTCACGGGAGTTAGGGCTACGTAAATACCATATAAAATCATCACCAAACCATCCAACTTCATTCTGAAATCTCCACCATGTGCACAGTTGTTAAAGTGGTTTTCGGTATTGGTAGAGAGTATGACAATATCTGATCCTGGTCTCTTTAACAACCAATCGTTATTATAACACCATGGTCATTTCTAAATAGTTTATATTTCGAAACCAAAATATCATTTTCTATTCAAAACCATATCAATACAATAAAATATACATACGTTTCCAAAACCATAGCACTTTCAAAGTTATAACAATTTTCCAAACCAAATACTTGAATTTATAAAATTTTGGAAATCATAATACTTTGAAGTTCACAACTTCCACCACTTAAACAGTTTAGATATTAATAATAGTATAAAATAAAATAGTTTTATAAAATAGTTTATATAAAAATATTTTGCGTTAAAAATGGTTTATATTAAAATAAATATAAAGTAATATATAATTTGAAAATACTTTATATAATAAAATAGTTTCCTCAAATTTCACAAACCGATTCAAATCAACTCAAATCCAAATTCTTTAACTTCGATTCAATTCAGTTTCTTAATAAATCATTTTAAATTATATCGATTTCAAATACAGATTTGAACCACAAAATAAACCATTTAAATTTCAATATATTTCAAAGCTTTAATATTTAGACATTCCAAAACTAGATTTGATAATTTCATATATACCAAAATTTAACTTCGTTATTATTTAGTATTGAAACATTCACTTAATAAATTCAATATCATTTAAATAACTTTAAATTACATTTGAAATAAACTGGATATTCCTTCAATTTATTTAAACTTGAAATATTCAATTTATCACTTTAAATCAAATAAAGTTATAGAATCGTATCTTAAGTCTCAAATTCAATAAGTTTTCAAATCGATTTAACTAAATAAAATTCTTAATTAAATACAATTTCAAATAAATTCAAATTTATCTTCCCAACCTTAACTACAAAATCATTATAAAAATCTATTTTAAAATAAAATTTTAAATAAATACTTAAACATATTATACATTAATTTAAATCAAACTTTATAAAACTAAAGCTTATTAATATATCTATTTTATATTAAAACTTGTTTATATGTAAGATAATTTCAATATTAAATAAAACCATATATATTTCCTTTCAAAACCATAGAAATCATTTCAAAATATTTATATATAGACTAACGGTGTTTGTATATAGTTTTCTATCCTATGGTCATGTGATACAGATATTTATTGTTTAAATCCACAATTTAAATATATACGGATATATATCATTTCAACCCGCAATCTCAAATTCAGTTCAATGAAAATCGTTTGGGTTTATCATTTCAACCCATAATGATTTTCCCTTATTCTACAGATCGTTCGGGTATGTATCATTTCAACCTATAGGGAATTCTATACTAACAGGGTACTTGTAGAGTGAAACCAGATATGATAATAATATAACAGGTATATATCATCAATAATTAAATAAAATATAAACAACAGGATATGGTATCATATCCCATAGGTGAATAGTTACAGATAATAACATATATAACAATTTAAATAACTACAGCAGCATATTTCAATTGTCGTTTCAATTGAAATCAAATTTAATAAGTACAAGAATGTTAATCGTGAGTGATTTCTTACCTTTCGAGGATAGAGAGAATAGACAAATGAAATTTGAGTTAAGAAATGTAAGCACGACTTCCAAATCAAGGCTAGATTGATATGAATCGACGATCAAAGCTGATAAATAAGAATAGACAAATTTAAATCAGAATTGGATTGACGAAAATGGTATAAGTGAGCATATGTATATATAACTAATTTCATATATGAAATCATATTCTAAACTCACACTAAATTTAAATATATATGTATATATAACTAATAACTAATACATATAAGGTAACTTGTATAAACTTATATATATATATATATATATATATATATATATATATATATATATATATATATATAAGCCAAGAGTCACATAACCAATATAAATTTTCACATACACTACTAACGCAATAGAAAGTCTATATAAATACATAATATTTAACTTAGATATATATTCATTAACATATATTAACAAATATATATATAGCCTGTATAAACGAAATATATAACTCATACACTTATAACGTTTTAAAATAAATATTTATTACAAAATCAATATAAGCAACTCATTATATTATATATAACTGAACAGCAATTGCAAAATTTAAGATTTATGTATAACATGCTATAAAATTTACTTAGTGTGTGTGTGTATATATATATATATATATATATATATATATATATATATATAAATTGGTATTCATAGCCATAACTTATAAATAACTACATATCCATATACGAACTCTTATATACAGAGTGACACCTAAACCACACTTGATTAACATATACTATATATATGTATACTTATCTACTAAAAGCATAAAATATAATACTGTAACTATAAGATATATATAAATAAAGCTGCCCAACAGGTATCATACTTTTTCTATAATATAATGTATACTATAAAATATATATGAGACTCAAAGGTATACTTATATATTAAACTATTATAAAGTTATTCCAGAGATCAATATATCTATAACAATTTTTAATAACACATACTTCTTTACAAAATACTGTCACCGTAACTGATTTATATACCTTTAATTTTCCTTTAAATACTCAACTATATATTTAATTATAACCTATATACATCATACACATGAACAACCCAGACTCAAGTATAGGCTGTCGCAAGGTGGAGTAGCAGAGGCCGTGAGGTGATGGTGGAGGAATAAGGACGTGGTAGGCCGGTGATGTTCATGGTGAAGGCTAACGGTGTGGTTGGTCGATTTGAGGGGCAAGGGTGGCTTGAAGTCGATGAGCCATGCGTGGTCTGGTGACCAAATCTAGGAGCAAGGTGATGGTGTGGCCTTGGTTTGCTTATGGTGGAGGTGAACACGGTCGTGGCCAGGCAAGTGGAAGTCATGTGATGGTGGCCGAACAAAAAAAGGAAGGAGTTGCGGGGTGTTGCTTGGTCAGTGGGATGATATCAGGTGAAGGAAGGCGTTGTTCGTTGGTGGGAGGAAAGGTGGGGCTACTGATGGGGATGGTCTCGGCTGCTAACTTCGGCAGCTACATTGGTGGAAGAAAGTGAATTGCCTTTTTACATCAATATATATATATATAGTATTATAAAAAAAATTCTTTTCAAAAGAATAGGAAGAACAGGCGAAGCAATAAAGAGAGGAGAGAGAATGAATGTAGGGAGCAAGAAAATAAGAAAGTGAACAGGGAGGAATTTGAAGAGGAAAGCAAACACAGTAGAAAAATAATATATATAATGTTAAAAATAACGATAAAGAAATGAAAGGACCAAAATTTACGCACCGGCAAATAAATAAATTGAAGTGATGGTATGAAAGCTTTACCAGTTGCAATGCAGGAATCATAACTGCTAAGGACGGTTTGAATTACGACCGTTGTGCAATTGAAGTGCAGAGGATTTGAAAAGGATCAAAACGTACCGATACGGTGAACCACTGCATGGTTTCATCGCATACCGGACTACAAAGCACAAAATTGAATATACCACAGAGATCACCACGACGAGATGATCAAAACGGTATACAAATATTAGTGGTACGATTATTTTATAAAAAGTCGATAATCGGTACCGAAAATGCTGCTAATCCTTCGAAAATAAGAAAAACGAAGAAATAGCAGTCTAAATTTGAAGAAATAAAATATGACGCCTCACTACGAAGATGGTTTACAAATTTTCTATACAAAAATATTCAGCTTTGAAAAACATTTTATTATCATCAAATATTAACTGATTTAAATTTAAATAAAATTACATAATAAAATAAACTTCTATTTATCAAATGAAAATTTACTAGTTGCTATGTTAAAATAGATGTATTTCAAATATTAAATTTTTATTTCTAAATTCAATTATAAAATTTTAAACAAATTTTCGGCTAATTACGTTATTAAAACTGTAAAAAAAAATTGGGATCGTTACACATGATAGTACTACAGGATATATCATTAAGTTTATCATTCAGCACTCCCTACTAAAGGTAAGAATTTTCGGCCCCACTTGTCTGTTTTTTTAGTTATCCTTTGAAACAAGGATGTGCAGTCTACATAATGTAAGTAGTTATTGGAGAGAGGAACACCTAAATACTTCACAAGTAGACAACCTTCACGAATTTCTATAAGTTGTAATATTTCCTCTTTGTGCCTTGCATGTTTGCTGAAGTAGATAGTAGACTTCATAGTGTTAATTTACAAGCCTGTAGCCTCTCTAGTTTAAGTTCAAATTTTGTTTACAGTACCTGCACTTTTAATATTAATGTAACATCCCAAAATTTTATCTATTTGATCTTGTACATTTAATTGATTTTAAATATTTAGATAATTATTTTTAAAGTTTTATAACTTATATACAAATATAGGGATTCTTTAAATATTTGAATTATGAATTAAATATTAATTAAATGGAATTAATAGCTTATTTTACTCCTTTTAATTAAAAAATAATAATGTTGAACTCAATTTGTAAATTTGTTTACAATAATAGATGGTTCGATTAAATAATAAGAAATCAATTGTTAATAAAACGGCTTGATTTTTAACGACATATCTTTATTATAATTTATCAGGTTTTTCCATAATTTTCAATTGGGAAAATACTTAAATCTTTGTTGGTATATTTTACGGTAAACATTGGTATTCTTGAAATTTCACAGAATAGAATAATCAATGTATTTTATTGTTGATTTGTGATCGTGTCATATTTCGATGCACGGTCATATTTTTATTTCCATCGTTCGCGATTTGTACGCGAATATAATATTCTATAGCGAAAAATAGCAAATCTTCTTTTCAAAACTGTTTTCAAATCGAATCAAATTCAAAATTTTCAACTAAATTAAATGGTGATATATGGTTGCTTTGAAATTTTGGGTTACTTGGAAATTTTGGGTTGCTTGTGTTTGAAGAAAGGAATTGATTTTTGTTTATAAATATGCAAACTTAACACTTTTCCAAATTTTCCTTTGTCTCTTTTCATTTTCAACTTTTACCTTTTCTCTCTCTTTCTATTTTTCGTTTTTAATACACAAAATAATGACCTCAAGCTTATTAAATCAAAATCAAAGGAGTTGCTCTACTAAAAACTATAAAAAAGTTTTTTTGATATCGTATCAAGAGATCTACAAATCAGTACCCATTTCATTAGCTACTTCGACTTTGGTGATGGTCAGCTATCAATTATCGAATTATTGTTTCAATTTATTAGAGATCTAGCGACGAGAGGCCACAACGATTGTTGCATTGGATTTGTAGTGTCGAGGAGCTTTAGGGTTGAAGTTTTGGCATGGTACGGTTCTTGATGGTGGATTGCATCGTTTGGGAGCAGTGTCGGGTAAGCTGTGGGTCGCGATTAGATATTGTGGCCGAGCTTCAATTGGTAGTGTCCATGGCGATGAGATTTAGATAAGGAGCTCGATGGAAACGGCGGTTCGTGATTTTGTTGACCGTGGGGTGTGAATTTGTAGAAGGAAGTTCTCAACTTGTGTTTCATTGTGCATGTCTATTGTGTACGTGCATAGTAAAGGAGGGAGGAAGATGATTTAAGTTGGTAATTTAAATTCATTAGGCAATTGATGTTGTTTAATTAATATGATTAATTCCAGGTATTATAAAATCAATATCTTCTCCATACGAGCTTGGAATTGGATGCAGTCTTTTGCGTTGGACTCGTATCGTTGTTATCTAAGCATTGGAGTTAGGTTCATTGAATTTGAAACTAGTAGAATTTGAGCTAAAATCGAAGATCAAACCGAAAATGCAAAAGCATCAACTGGAACTTTAGTGAGCTTATTCACCTCTAAATATATATGATATCTGTGTTGCTGTAGATTATTATTGAATGCATGGATGACAGCTGATAGTTTTAATGGAGTACAAATTAATGATAAAATTATAGTGTTTTTTTTAATTATACTTAACATGGTTAATTTAGTTATACTCCATTTGTGATATCTACATAGCAGAATAAAACCCCGTTCTGCTACAATTAAATTGAATAGATTATATTGGACATCTATCGCAGAATAAATTGTCATTCTATGCTTGCAAAGTAAAAGGATTACTTTGATGTTAATTAACGTGTGGATAAATTTAGTCTGTTGTTAATTGTTGATAATAATATCTTTGTTATTGTTGTTTGATTATTTGTTTGGATTTGATTTGATGCTTGAAAAGCGAATTGCATAAATAACCATTGTTTTACAGGGGATTATTCTATAGAGGTCCTAAGGGGATTCTCGACATTATTAATTTACTGTTATATGCACCTTACTTATATTGTTATGTTGCTTATATTGATGTTTAGTTGAAATATTTTTGACATACTATTTAATTTGAGTAAGTATTGTTATAGCAATTATCGCTATAACATTACTTATGAAATATCATCTCCTTAAACCTTGTGTATGTTGAACTTATACCTGTTGTTAGCTCCAGAATTGGCCACTAACACCCTCGAGAAAGATTATGTAGAGAGAATAATGAAGAAAGTAAATTAAAACAGAAAATTGTATGCTAAATTAAATGCAAAAACAGGAACACCGGATTTATAGTGGTTCAGCGTAACTGCCTACGTCCACTTTAAGTCTTGATCTTTATTGCTTTCACAAATAATTGAATACAGATACAGTCCATATTATATTGACTTGAATACAAGTGCTAAGTAAAACAGAATAACTCTTGAATGCAACAGAGTCTCCCCGGTGTTCTTGAAAAAAGGTCCATTTCACTGTGCCCCTGCCCTTCTATTTATAGATGAAGATGGGTTGGACTTCCCTCATGGGCCTAGGAACAACGTACCTCGGCCCGTGGTAAGTAAATTCTTTGCGTCGAGCCATAGATGCCGAATGGCAATTGCCGAACCACACATCCAGGCCGAATGACATTCGTATGCCGAGCGAGGATGCCATGTCGAACGACACTTGCACGCCGAACGAGGCATTGCGCTGAGAGAACAGTGTAGGACGAATGAGACCTGTGTTGAGCGAGACTTTGTGCCAGTCGAGGGGAGATGCCGAATGACTCACTTATGCTGAGCGAGGCCTCGTGCCGAGCGAGGCTTCGTGCCGAGCGAGGCCTCGTGCTGAACGAGGAAAGATGCCAAACGACTCACTTATGTCAAGCGAGGCTTCATGCCGAACGAGGCTTCATGCCAAACGACCATTCCATTCCGAGAGAGGCATTGATGTCGAGTGACCCATCCATGCCGAACGAGGCATTGATGCCGAGCGACCCTTCCATGCCAAAGGAGGCATCATGCCGAACGAGGCTTGATGCCGAACGATCCTTCCATGTCGAGCGAGGCATTGATGCCGAGCGACCCTTTCATGCCGAACGAGGTGTCATGCCGAATGACCCTTCCATGGCAAGCGAGGCATTGATGCCGAGAGACCCTTCCATACCGAACGAGGCATTGATACTGAGCGACCCTGCCATGCTGAACGCGAAATCATGCCGAACGAGGCTCTATGCCGAACGAGGGGAGGTGTGCCGAACGAGGCCTATGCCGACCGGTGTATCTAGGCCGAGCCTCTTGTTACATGGTCAAACAACCGGGTAACACTTGCCCCCCCCCCAAAGTGTATCATGTAGACGAACATGATGCGCTTTGATCCATGAGCACTCCGCATTTTTCTTTAAGCCCTTGTTCTGTCTTCTCGGTAGTGATCTCCTGAATTCCGAACGAGGCATTGAATGGCGAGTGGCATACTGATGCCGAACGACATTGATGCCGAACGACATATTGATGCCGAATGACATATTGAACCCGAACGAAACTGATGCCGAACGAGGGAGGTGCCTTGACCGGTTCTACCGGTCATTGTCTATTCGCCTTCCCTCTTTCCTATATAACCCAACACTTCTCTTCTTTCCCCTTTTTACTTTCACCTCCAATCTAACACCCTTACGAACTCACCTTTCCTTTAGTTGCTAACATCTCAACCTTTCTTTAAATCCCCGAGTCCCATATGTTACCTCTTGACCGCCCTCAACAGCAAGCCTAAGTGGATTCCACTTCTAAATTGAGTACTTCATTAGACTTCGGACCCTTCTCCTAGGTATGAACCTCTTGCTTGTTCGGCCTTCTTCAATTGGGGGCTTCGAAACAAGACTTAAGTTCGCAACTTTCGTTTAACTCAAAAATGGTGGATGCCATATAGATTAGGGAGATGGACCTGGGCTTTAATCGAGCCTTAGGACTAGATGGAGAGGAGGAAGGAAGAGGGCGTCGGCCCAGTAGGAATTGGTGAGAGTAGGGATTGTTGATCGAGGTTGGCTTGTGAGTTGAAGTGGTTGTCGATTGGCCATTTGGAAAGGTACTTAGTTTGCTCGAAGAAGTGAGTTGGAGGAAGATGTATGGCTATGGTTCGGCATGACTTTCGCATGTCGAACGATGAAGGGGGAGTGTAGGAGCGAGGTTGAAGTTGGGGCTAGCGTACCGAGCGATGTGGCTCGGTATGTCCATGGCTCGGCATGACTCCCTTATGCCGAATGAGGTAATGGGAAGTGCAGGAGAGTGGTAGGAGTTGAGGGCAAAGTTCCGAGCGATGCGGCTCGGTATGACTTGCCGAATGACTCATTTATGCCGAGCGGTAGAGAGGGTGTAGGAGTAAAGTTGGAGTTGGTTTATGGTGCCAAACGATGCGGCTCGGCATGACCGCTTCTCGGCATAACTTTCCGAATGCCGAACGGGGGAGAGGGAGTGTAGGAGAGTGAAGTACAACAATACTAGTCGAGTCTCTACAGCACCGTTCGGCATTAAGTTTGATAGTAGGCTATAACAGTGGGAACCATCTCAACTCGAACATAATGCATTGTTGACTTAACTTACTTTTTATGCCCGAACATATGACAGTGAACAAGGACAAGGACTTAAGCAATTAAGCATATCAGGCAATCCAGACTGAAAACTCCCCTATCTTGACAACCATAAACCTAAATTTAACTTGAATAAAATGGATAATAACCTTCAACATATATTGTTGATGCCGAGTTCAAAATAGAATCCATCATACGACAAGCTCTCGTAGACGGTCAACGATGACGGTCTTCGAAGATAATAGTTCAAAGCTAACTTTATTTCATCAACTCTATGACTATTAATTCCTTGGCACTTATACTTGTACAATTGCACTAGTTCACACACCACACAAGGGAGTATTTTTGTTGTTAAGTCTAATGTCGATTGTTTTTCAAGTATAGTTTAAACAGGTGTTTCATCAGATTCTACACTCATTAGAGATATCTAGGAAATCTAGTTCTACCACAATCTCGGATAGACCCGAGCCACCTTCTCAACAAGAAGTAGTTGGAACTTCAAATCTGTCGACTACTCCTGTACAAGACATTCCGAGCCCCACGATCGCATCCATCGACTTGGCTCCCGATGCCCTGGATGTAGAGATCTTTTTAAATGTTCCGATCGATTCTCAAGCCTTGAGAATTAACGAAAGCACTCTTCATCGCATATGCTCGGTACACGGGATTCCATTCGATGATGTGTTGGTTCCATCTGGACAAGATCGTCCTCACCTTCCCCTAGTCGGATATACGGCCTGCAACTAATTTATGTGTTGGGTTGGTAGCGTGCCGCCATTTAACTCCTTCCTTCACGACCTACTACAATATAATGAGATCGCTCCAGCGCAATTGCATCCAAACAGTCACGCGTTCGTGTATGGCACGTGCATTCTCTTCATGAGTGTCCTTTTCAGGATCCCGACTCCTGGCAATATCCGCTACATTTATCATTTCAAGAGACGATCAGACAGCCCATTTTTGTATTTCTCGAACCATGCAACAATTATCAAATTCTGACTGGGGCATGAAGCAAATTCACCCAGTATAAGCAGGAGTGGTTCTACATGCGTTGTCCTCTGGCTTTGCAAGGAGATTGGTGGAATGGAGTAAATCTTTTTTTCTCAATAAATACTTGCATTCGGTGGAAATTGCACCTTTTCTAACTCCTTTTCGACTTTTATAGGCATTAGCCCACGTCCCGAAGTCTCTGTGTATTCTGAAGCCGTTGAAGCTATCCGAGCTATCCCTGCAGCAGACCGGGACATTAGATCTCTTATTTGAAACGAATCGCTCTCAAAGTTTGGGCTGCTGGCGGCAGGCCGCCAAATAAGCCTACCTCAAAGTGTCACTATAACAGCGTCTGCCTTAGGCAAAGGTAAAAAGCAAGTTGGGCCTTCATCACGTGACGCCCCTGACACACCTGAGGAGGGGAAGATTGAAGAAGTTGAAACGCCCGAAGTACCGGGTGAGAATGTTAGTCCCAGTTTGGAGTCGATAGTCGAGGTGCACAATATCGAAGTAACGCCTCCCCCTATGAAGGGAATGAAAAAATTGACTTACAAACTGAGGAAGAAGACAATGGGCGGAACTTCTAAAGTCACGATCACCCCGGTGGAGAGAGAGCCTTCTCCTTAACGCTTAGATAGTTCATTGGAAGGCCTATCAGACCTTACTATTCCCGGCAATTTTCTTAACTATGGCTTCAATGATCCGCCTTAAACTTCACTCACGCGCAAGAGGCGATGTAGGCACCCAAGCCCATGTTCAGGGAGGAAAAACTCCTATAAGTAGAGATAAAGAAACTAGTCCGTTGGGGGGAAACAGTAGGACATACACGGACATGCGCACTTCACCTTTCACTTCAACTTTAGCCATCGCTCTTCTCTTTTATTAACTTGTCGTTATCCAACTTTTGCGTAGGTGACATGGGACGTACTCACGGACTCGATCGTCTTCGCAGGTCAACTATTTTTCATTTACTTTGGTCGGGATTCGGGTTCCGGCAAACGTCGAGACAGAGATGACACCGATGATCTATACTACCGCCACCGAGAATCATCCTACCAAAGAAAAACCTATAGCCAATCCTCCTACTCTCGCGATCCTCCTCAATCGGAGCAAAGCAAGGAGAAGTCCGCGCATAAAGGGTCCCAGCCTGAGGCCCATCGAGATTAACACTCCGGCACATCCAGTACCAGGCAATCTTGCGATCCCCACAAAACACCTGTAGTCTCCAGGCAAACTCCTTCCGCTTTTGTATCTGATCCATCGATAGCAGAACGACTTGCTGAGCTTAAAGCCATGTTCCTAAAAATATGCTTTGATGGCTTGAAATTTCTCCCGCTGATTCATCATACCCCAGGACATGTCAAAAAAAGCGCTATTGCCTGTACTAACGACGTCTACGTTTAGCATGTCGCGTTTGTCCACTTAGCTGAAAAAGTCTCAAAAGTCTCTATTGAGCTTCAGTATGAAATTGACCGCCTGAAGCTCGAGGCTATTCATGATAAAGAAATTATTAAAGCTAAGGATGAAGATCTCTCTTCATAAAAGTATCAGCTTGAAACTGCCTAAAAAAGCGCTGAAGACATAGCGGAGGCCGTTAATCATCTCGAGTCGTCACATAAGAAAGAAATTGACGAGGCGATCCAACGCTGCGGGACCTTAGCTTTAGAGAAAGATTCCATTCAGAAGGAGAGGGATACATTCGCCCTACGAGTCAAAGTGTTGGAAGATCACTTCGTAAAGAGAGAGAGGAAAAAAGTGCTGCTCAGGGAGAGTCGCAACGATATTGCGATGAGATTGTTGCTACGCGACTCTTGAAGGCAAAGCTCGACGACGAGCTCTCTAAGGTCGGGATGCTGAAGGATGAAGCCCATGAAGAGGGTAAAAGAATAGCATCTGTGGAGATTGACTCTCGCCTTGAGGTGGCTACGGAGGCTGGCAAGGAGGAGATCAAGTGCTTGTTTAGCCCGCTTATAGCAGTATACAACGCTCGTGTCCTCATGCATCGGGACTTAACTCATGACGAGAGCAACCTCAAATCTCTAGCCGAGGCATAGGAAACTTTGATAAAGATCAGAAAAGTCGAGCTTGGAACCGAGGAGGTTGACGAGGAGGCTTTGGTAAAAGAATTTCTCAGGGGGAATGAGCCTTCAGACTTGTCTGCAGCGAAGGCCCTCTACAACAAAGGTTCCTCCTCATCAAAAGGAAAAGATGAGATCGCCGGTCCGTTTGGAACTGAGTCTCCATCTCCTCCACTTACTAATCGACCGATCGACCAGTACTTGATCCGTTCGAACAACATGTTGGTTATGACGTGGAAGCCCCTGGCCTTGACATTCATGTACTATCTCCCATTCCAGAGGGTGAAACTCCGAGTACGGTTGAGAGCCAACAAGAAACCGATAAATAACTCTACTTCTTAAAGTTCAAAGAGCCGTTGTTTTCGACGTGAGTTCATTATATTCTAATGTTTGTCTCTTGTGGGTTTGTGTAGGCCGCTCTGACCCCGAGCCCACTCCGAGAAGCGATGACGCCAAGGAGAAGAAGGAGAAGGCGAGCGAGGTAATTCAAGCGGGAGAGACTCCCGGCCCTGATGCTCAAGTGATTGAGGCGCTTGACGAGGACAAGTATGTGACTTCGTCTTCCGTCAAAGATAGTTATGAAATTGAGATTACATGTGCCTCTAAAGACACTTCAAAAATGAGCATGAAGGGGCAACTTGTGGAGGGAAAGAAAATGAAAGCTGAAATCAAAGTTGAGCACTGAATTGTGGGTCTAGATGATCCTTTGAACAGGCCTTTGAACGTCATCCTTTATGGTGGGTCCAGGCGACTAGAAGTCCCTCGTTCCTCTTTGGATGTTACTTCCCAATCAAGAAAAGCGTCCAAGCGAAAAAGCATGGGGGAGGAGTTGTCTGAGAAAATGAAGGAGGAAAAGAAACCAATGAAATCGAAGAAGTAGCTGTTACACTCGTTCAACAAGAGTTAGCTTAGATTATGTAATTATTTTTATTTATTTTCGTAGTCAATGTAGATAGACTTTTGACACCGAGTTTTGAAGGAGTTGTACTAGAACCACATTTTGGATTAATAAATAAAACTTAATTCTTTTGTCTTTCAAACGACTTTTATTGTTCAGCTTTCTGTATAATTATGGTCGAAACCTGAGCTATTGTGAGTTACATAAACCCCCAATTCATCTTCATATAACTCGGCAATTATTTGGAATTTTACATCCTTTATTCCATGCTTCAGGTACTTAGAATATTTTTAGTCCGTACGCTAGGGACTTGATAACTTCAAATCATTTGTACTCTAGTCCGAACTCCGGAGACTTAGAGATTTTTAAGCCATTTATACTTTAGTCCGCATTCTGGGTACTCAGAGTACTCCAGTCCGCACTCTGGGGATTTGGAGATTTTGAGTCTTTATACTCTAGTCCGCATTCTCGGGACTCAAAGTACTCCAGTCCGCCCTCTGGGGACTTGGATATTTTTAGTCGTTTACACTCTAGTCCGCATTCAAGGGACTCAGAGTACTCTAGTCCGCACTCTGGGGACTTGGAGATTTTAAGTCGTTTATACTCTAGTCCGCACTCAGGGGACTCAGAGTACTCCAATCCGCAATCTAGGGACTTGGAGATTTTATGTCGTTTATACTCTAGTCCACGCTCAGGGGACAGAGTACTCCAACCCGCACTCTGGGGACTTGGAGATTTTAAGTCGGTTATACTCCAGTCCACACTCAGGGGACTCAGAGTATTCCAGTCCGCACTTTGGGGACTTGGAGATTTTAAGTCATTTATATTCTAGTCCACACTCAGGGGACTCAGAGTACTCCAACCCGCACTTTGGGGACTTGGAGATTCTAAGTCGTTTATACTCCAGTCTACACTCTGGGAAATCAGAGTGCTCCAGTCCGCACTCTAGGGACTTGGAGATCTTAAGTCGTTTATACTCTAGTCCGCACTTAGGGGACTCAGAGTACTCCAACCCGCACTCTGGGGACTTGGAGTTTTTAAGTCGTTTATGCACGTTCGTATGCCAGACAGAATAATGTAACTCTAGTTTTAGCCATAGAATTATCATATACAGAAACATCAATAATTCATGGAAAAAGATGGCTTCAAGCCTTTATTAATGAAAATAAGCTAAATTGTCTTATTACATGCTGAAATCTAGGAACTAATGAAATAAAAATATACTGAAAATAATCGCAACAAAGATAGAAAAGGAATAGACTAAGTATAATAATGCCGTAGATGCTCGCTATTCCAATCTCGTGGGAGTGTCGTGCCATCAATGGTCGCTAGCTTGAAAGTTCCCTCTCCAAGCCTCCGTTCAATGACGTATGGACCATCTCATGTGGGATTCAGATGTGATGGGACCGGGAAAACTCATTTCAAAATGAGGTCACCCACATCAAAGACTCTTGGCCCGACTTTTTCATTATAATATCGAGCGACTCGGTGTCTATATGTTTTCGCTCTTAAATTGGCTTCTTTACGTTTTCATCAATGAAGTCCAGTGATTCTAGCAAAAGATCCCGATCTGTCTTGGGGTCGTAATGAGTTACCCGATGTGTCTGAACTTTAAGTTCTTCGGGTATAACAGCTTCCGTGCCATATGCCAATGCGAACGGAATATGGCCAGTCGCAGACTTGTGGGTGGTTCTATAAGCCCAAAGTGCTGTTGGAAATTCATCCACCCACTTGCCTCTAGCCTTTTCCAAATTCTTTTTCAATATGGACTTGATTATTTTATTCACATCTTCCACTTGTCCTGGTTTTTGGATGAGCAACTGTTGCAAACATTTTTTCAATGTCATGCTTTTGACAAAATTCTTTGAACTCTTTACTTTCGAATTGAGTTTTGTTGTCTGTAACGATAGTCTGTAGGAGTCCAAAACGGCATATAATATTTCGTACAATGAAATTAATGACCTTCGTGGTGGTGATCATGGCTAAGGGCTCTGCTTCTGCCCACTTGGTAAACTAATCAACCACAACTATCACGTATTTCAGACCACCTTTGAATACGGGTAGGGAACTGATGATATCAATCCCCCACATTGCAAAGGGCCAAGGTCTAACCATTTGTGTGAGTTCCGTTGACGAAGCTCTTGGGATTTTTGCAGACTTTTGGCATTTTCCACATCTCCTTACGTAGTTTGCAGCATCCCGATTTACAGTTGGCCAATAATATCCATAGCGGAGGATCTTCTTTGCTAATGTCTGCCCCAAGTTGGCCACCACATTCTCCTTCATGGACTTCCTTCAGGACTCGTTTTATCTCATTGTGGGCAATGCATCAGAGTAAGGGGGCCAAGAATCCCCTTCGATACATTATGTCATCCTGCATTATATACCGTGAAACCTTACAAATGACTTATCGTCTTTCGCTCTTTCTTTCAAGCAAGACCCATGTAGCAAGTATTGCTTGAATGGGGTCATCCATGATTCCTTCTCGATTTTTGTTTCTAACACGAAATCTATCTCCATCATATTTATACTCGGAGCATGTAAGGTTTCGATGGGAACCAATCCCATCTACTGTGCATCACCAGTACTTGTAAATTTTGCCAATGAATCGGCTTCTCAGTTTTGTTCACGCAACATGCGAAATATCATAATATTCTAGATTTGCTAGTAGCTCTTGAACCCGCGCAAGGTATGGGGAAAGTTTCTGTCCCTTCGCTTGATAGTCCCCCTTCACCTGTTATACCACTAATTGTGAGTCACAAAAGATTTCAACCGACTTTAACCCCAATTCTCTGATAAGTTTCAAGCCAGCAATCAATGCTTCTTACTCGGCCTCACTATTTGTTGCTGGGAATTCGAGCCTCAAAGCGTGACAAACTGATCGGTTTTCGAGAGTCACACACCCCCTGAGCAATGGTCGTTAGATGCCTCATCGCTGTACATCTTCCATCGAACATGAGGTATGACATTGTGATTGTTTGATTCGTTTGATACGGTGAATTTAGTGATGAAGTTTGCTAACGCTTGTCCTTGTACGACCCTTCGTGGCAGGTAAGTAATATCAAACTGACTCAATTCGATATTCCATTTTAACATCCTTCCAAAGGTTTTTGGTCGTTGGAGTACCTACCGCAAGGGTTGATCGGTATAAACACTGATTGAGTGTACCTGAAAGTATGGACGAAGCTTGCATGATGCAATCACAAAGCAGTAGGCTAGCTTCTCGATCTTGAGATAATTTCTTTCTGCCCCCATTACACGTTTGCTGACATAGTATGCTGGCTTTTGAACTTGGTCCTCCTCGTGAACCATAGTCGTACTGATAGCATGTTAAGATACAGCCAAGTACACATACAACATTTCATGGTCTACCGGTTTCGACAGGACCGGGGGACTTTCTAAATGCTTTACCAGAGCTCGGAACGCTTCCTCACAGTCCGCTGTCCATTCGAAATTTCTCTTTCCTTTCTTTATTACATCGAAGAAAGGAATACACTTATCTGTGATCCTGGATATGAATCGACTCAGAGCGGTCACCTTTCCGTTCAAACTTTGTGCCTGCTTTATAGTCTTGGGCACTTGTATGTCTCAAATAGCTTGAATCTTCTCCAGGTTAGCTTCGATTTCCCGTACATTAACGATGAAACCTAAAAAATTCCTTACACAACACCAAAGGAACACTTCAAAGGGTGAATTTTCATCCCATAATATCTAAGTATATCAAACATCTCTGCTAAGTCTCGAGTGTGGTCGTTTGACTGTCGGGACTTCATGAGCATGTCATCCACATAGACTTCCATTGTTCTACCAATCTGGTCTTTAAACATGCGAGTCACTAGACGTTGATAAGTCGCTCCTGCGTTTTTCAATCCGAAAGGCATCACCACGTAACAATATAACCCGACATTTGTGACAAAACTAATCTGTTCTTGGTTTGGAATGTGCATTGGATTTGATTATATCCCGAGTACGCATCCATAAATGACAGTAACTCGTGTGTCGCTGTTGAGTCAACCAGCTGGTCAATCCAGGGTAAAGGAAAACTATCCGTGGGGCATGCTTTGTTCAGATCGGAGTAATCTATGCAAGTTCTCCACTTCCCATTGGCTTTCCTCACGAGCACGGGGTTAGACACCCATTCAGGGTAGAGGGCTTCGCGGACGAACCCATTGGCTTTGGGTTTTTCCACCTCCTCTTTGAGAGCAGCAGACCTCTTTAGGTCCATGCCTCTCCTCTTTTGCTTTATTGGTACATACTTCGGGTCTATGTTCAACATATGACTTGCAATAGCAGAAGATATCACGCACATATCAGAATGTGTCCAAGCGAAAACATCCAGATTTGCTAGGAGGAAATCAGTGAGATCCTCGGCCACTGAAGGGTCGAGTTGTGATCCAATCTTATGTACTTGTAATGGGTCATCTCGGCTGACTGGAATGTCAATCGTCAGTTCAGCCGGTGCTGCTTTTGCTTCCCTGGGTTCTCCATCATCATCCCTCGGATCTATGTCTCTATAGTTCCGAAAATGTTGCCCGAGCCAAGGCTCGTGCACCACTTGTCAATTGTCAGCATTGCGGATGCGGACGGAGTTGTCCACAACCTTTCCTTTCTCTCTCCGCTGGGGCTCTCTCTGCTCAGCCACATAACTACACGGCCGGTGTAATGGCCCGTTTTTCCATACCATTTGAATCGACAATAAACCGCACATGTCCAACTCAAATTGCACGAATAAGCAAGTCATTAAGGGTAGAAAGAAAATAAAGACGGTACAGAATCTCACACGAATGGAATAACATATATTATTTCAATAATAATCTTTACAGCGGCAAATTTTAAATACAATATCAGAGAGTAACCTAAATTCAGCTTGGATAGTTATAGACACCTGTCCTTACAATTGCTGACAAACATCAAACAAATTACACTAAGTACAACGGATAATAGAATACGTCCATACGATGATGAAGATCTCCAGCTCTCCTCTGGAAACTCCAACCATCTTCAACTCAACCTGAAACTACTCGGATCTGACCCAAGTATTAAAAATATCCGGATCTGGCTTGATAAACCAGCGTGAGATACTCGAACTTTTAAAATGACTATGTCATCAAAATCTTGAAAAGAAGGGTATCTCATAAGACCACGCTCACACATAAACACGGACGGGTTTTTACCTTATGATAACCAAACACTTTTATATATATCAAAACGTTTGATTATTTCTAATGACATTCTTTTGAAAACACTTTTCAAATAAACTTATTTAAATAAGGTATTAATATATGAACTAAGTCTAACGACATATATCCAGACCGTGTCAACGGAATATACCGAACGGAATATATAATACCAAAAAGGGGTAGCTGAAAGGTTTGCAAGTCATTACAGTTATTTTGGGAATACAATCAAAACCGTAAATATCATATTGGGTTTGGATTTCCAATACGATAGGGAACTAGTCGAAAGATCAATCTGTATCCATGGCTTACGTCCATGACTTAGACGCCGTTATACAACAACATAAATGGCTAAAAGTGGATACAATTTGCGAATAACATCCAAGGACTCGGACTTCGCGTATCCCTGCATGAGGCCTAGACGTATCTGGTACCTAGGGCTCAGAACATCTGATAACCTAAATCACTACTATCCGAAATGAGAGCATACATCTGACCACATAGAATCCCATCATAATCAGGGTGTGAGGCTCGCGAGGCTACACTCAATTTCTTCAAAGCCACGCTTTTCATACGAAACCACGCTTTGATCATAGCAGGTTCCACTTTGAATGCCACATTGCCGTTCCACGTCACACGACCGATTTATAGAAAAGTATAACTTCCTGAGCTCGTATGTCTCGAGAAAGGGTGTTAAGCGAAGAGAAGTTGCCTTCTCCGCCACCAAATGATATACGTTTATAGAAACCAATCAAATGTGATTTAGAATACAATGTCAGACAAACATCCATACAAGTTCGTTCTGGGACTGAACGAAACCGAAGGCACTTTCCTTGACCATTACTAGGCGAGAAGCACTTGCAATCCGAAAAATCTCCATCACAAGGAGACCACTGCTATAAATAACTCTATAATGGGGGCCAACCAGAGCATGTTCAACAAGCAGTCTTCACGCTATAAAGATCCACGGTCTTCAATAATCATCATCTTCAACATGTCTTCACTTTCAAACATATACATTGGTCCGAAGTGGTTTTCGGATAGGAATTACCCAAATCCGACTCTGGTTCCTTCGAAGCCAATTATCGATAAAAGATGTTAAGTTCATATATGGATATCAATCATCAACTAATTACTTCATCTTTCATTTAAATCAAATATGTTTCTTAGATATATTATTTTCAATTTATTCCATTTTCTTTTCAAATGTATATGGAATCATTAAGCCTCATTTATCAAATCATTTGATTTATTTAAACCTTTCTTAAATCCTAATCATTTTCTCTTTTACTTAGGAAAACTTTTCCAAATCATTTTTTTAATCTTAATCAAAGATTTTTATATTTAGTTTATAGCTTTTTACTTAGGGAAAATATTCCCAAATCATTCGTTAAATCTAAATCAAAGATTTATTTCTTAACTTCAAATCATATTCTTGCAAATCGAAGATTTTCATAATAGAGCACTACTGCCATCTTAGATATAGTAACTTTCACCTCCAGGGACTAATGGCAAGTTTCACCTAAAGGGACTAATGGCAAGTTTCACCTCTAGGAACAAATGGCAAGTTTCATATCCAGGAATTAATGGCAAATAATCCTACATCATGAATATCTTTGTCTTTTAACTTGGAAAAAAAACTTAAATATGATCTTTTAGAGCATCCGGGCTTTCCTTTCGATCTGCTTCACCCCTCGCCTAAAAAGAGAAAACATAGGCCAGGTAAGTTCAAGGCACTGGTTGCTCCATCCCTAACCTTAGTTAAACACCTTGTTTTATCTTCCTAGATCTCACAGGCGGACAAATGTACTAGTCGTTTCCACATACTCAATTTGTTATTACATTCAATATTCTTCACTTTTTATTTAAGTGGTATAAACAATTCATCTTAAAAATTTATTCGAACTCTTATTAAAACTTCCAAATCATCCTTACATTACTTAAATATTACTTTAAAATCATTCACAAAAGATTTAGGAAAGAATTGTTAAGTTTAAAACTACATTTCAAAAGATTATAGAATTCACAGCATAAAAGTGCTGTGGAAAGTGCAATATAAGCTTATTTGATTTAAACAACTTTTTAATATTTGAAAAACATATTTTCCATTCCAAATATCTTTTAAACTATTTTAATAGATTTATCATATTTATTTCATATTTTTAATCATTTAAAAATATCATTTATAAAGAAATCATTTTTGGATTCCGAACCGCAAAACTGCGATGTTTTTAGAAAATTATTTTGGACATATTTCAAAATCAACTTGATGAAATCATGATTTTCTTTCTACATTGGAATACTATTATAACAGTGAACCAAATAATTTTTTTCGAAGAAATCCGACTTATAAACCATTCTTTACATTAGTTTGAAGTTACGGATCGAAATTTACGAACTGCCGCTACGCGACAAGCTCGATTTTGACCAATTTTGTGAATTGCTTCAGAACTTATCTGAAACACTTCAAATTTGTTTTAAACCATATTTATACTATTTTAACTTATTCAAAATCATTAAGAGGCTAAATAACTTCCACACACATATTTGCATGGATTTAATTCTCATTTAATTAACTATGGTTAATTACTAATCATTTCTCTTATCATTTATCAAACAAGTTATCAACCACATAATTAAACACATAATCAACCAATTTGCAACCAAGTTATCAAATATTTAATCGTTCAACATATTTAAACTTTTCAATCATTATACTTGAAATAAATTATGGATTAATTAGTAAATAAGAGTACTCACCTTTTACTTAATTAGTTCTTCCTACCAACATTCATTTGCAACAACACTTCACTTAAATCCTCTTATCTTCACCAAATCTTTTTCGTAGACTTTTTTTTCGATCCCGACAGCACTTCCTTCTCTTTTTCTTACTCCGGAGCTTCACGACTTGCTTTCCTTCTTCCATAAGTCCGGCCTCCTCCTATTCCTTGCCTTTCTCCATCATTTCTTTACTTCTTAGATGATAAACTATGTTTAAATGGTATTCAAAGGTCTTTGGTAAAGTTTGGTGGTGTTTGGAGTTGATTTGATATGGTGTTGAAAAAGTTAGTAAGCATTTGGAAGAGAAGAAGAAGGCATTAAAGAGAGCTTCAAGGAAGAAGAAGAAGGTAGAAAATGGTGTAAAAGAAAGTGGAAGAATGGTGGTCTTATTTATAGAAAAGTTTTAGATTAAAATAATATTTGTAAAAAGACTAAAATAACCTTACTTACTTATGAAGCAATTTTTTTTTCAACACTTAACATCACATTCCAAATCTTTACTTTGTTTCATTTTCACTTAGATATTATGTAAAGTAAGTAATAATTATGTTTCTTTGATTTGATGTTTTACATTTTGCTTTGGAATGACATTTTTGTTTTTTTGTGCTTACTTTTTCTTAATTGTTTTCTAGAAGTTTATAACATTGTTTAGAAAAAGTAAACTTGATTAGTAAATTAATTAATACTTACACCATTTGAATGTATATTTCTATATAAGAAAATAAAGGTGCGACGACGTTGCGACAACTTTTAATCGACAAAACGTCGTTTTTTGACAAAATGTTTTACGGTCATTTTTTGACGTTTTAGTTAAACTATTTTTTATGTAAACCAAATTTAAAAATGAACTTTTTAATTATTTAAATAAATTAAAACATGTCTCTTTATATTTTAAAATCGTATTTAGATAATATCAAAATCTCTAATTTTACGGTGCATGTAAAATTGACAAAATGCGACAAAATTTGTTTATTTTTGTAAAACGATTATTAACATACTTATAAGTATTTTAATACACTTTTATTATTTTTATTAGATGTTTTCAATGATATTTATATTTTTAAATAAATATTTAAACTTATTTATTTAAGCATTTAATTATTTTTAACAAAACTGAACTTTTGTTGGTTTGTTCTAAAATCCAAATTTATACTTTTTAAATTATCAACTATAAGAATAAATAATTTCTCTATTATTATCTATTATATTAACTTATTATTTAAATTTTAAACCTTCTTAAACGAAATCTTTCATTTTTGAAATAGCAAAATTACGGGTCGTTACAGCCGGTCGTCTGATCTCCATGCACCACACCAACTCCTTTGTCTGTCGGAAACTTCAAAGTCAAACACCATGGGGCCAAAGCTGTCCTGAACTCTGCCAGGGCCGGTCGACCTAGAAACAATTTACATGTAGAATCAACATCCAACACTTTTAAAGGTAGGATTCGCACCCTCCTACGTTCACCTTGTCCTAGCTCAACTGGTAATTCAACATATCCTACCGCATCAGTCGCTGCACCATTAACCCATGGATATGGGCTTTAGATGGCTTCAAATCCTTTGTCTACATCTTCATTTGGTCGTATGCCTTTTTTAAGATGATGTTAACAGAACTTCCATAATCAATTAAAATTCTCTTCACATATGCTAGTCCGATTGTCGCGGATATGGCCATCGGGTCAACCGTAGGAGCCTCCACCTTGTCAGTATCTTGGCTCCTGAACACTATATCGTCTGTCATCATGCGTTGCTGTTTAGTGGGGGACCCATCATCCATATTCGAACAACACTCATAATCTGCATGTCTTAGGGAGTTAGCATACCGCTTCTTTTCCTGCCAGTTCTTATTTGCAAGATGAGGTCCACCGACTATAGTGTTTATGACCAGTCTACCTACAGTCCGGGTACGTTCCTCTGGATGGCATGGGGCCGGCCTGCATCCGGGGTCTGATGTTCCTTGCCTACCTTCCTGTTGGTTCTTGACAAACTCCTGCAATTTTTTCTATCTAATCAGCTTTTCTATGGCACCGTGGAGGTGTCTACACTCCATTGTATTGTGCCCGTAAGTCTCATGGAAGCGGCAGTACTTCCAGGTCCGTTTTTATTCCTCTGTTGACTCCTTTGGGCTCGGCTTTCTATATTGGAAAGTATTACAAGTTGATAGGTAAATATTCTCCAGAGATGCATTCAAAAGAGTATATTCGTTGTAAGTGGGAATTCTTGACTTCCATTTCCCTATCTCCCTTTTCTTTCCGGGATTTCCTCCTCTGGATCCTTTAGATTGCTCGGGTCTATTCTGGACATTGACTTGAACCTTCGTTGAATTTGGACTGTTTTACAGCGATGTTGTTTTTCAAAGTCTCCTGAACAGCCCCTGATGCCTTATCTCGCCTCATCCATCTAGCTTTCTCTCTACTTATGAATTGATGAGCCTTTGAATAGAAACGCTCCAGTGTAGTTGGAGTCTTTCCTGCCAACCAATCTCCAAATTCTGAATCCGGATCCACTCCTTGCATTACCGCCATCAGAATTGCGTGGTCGTTAGGATTGCTAACTTTAGTAGCCGCAATATGAAGTCTCTATAAGTACTCTTTCAATGACTCCCCTGGAGCTTGGATTACACTAGACAGGGACATCACATCCTAGGGATGAGTGGCATGTATCCTGAGCTATTCCACAAATTTCGTCGCCAATTCGTCAAAGCTGGATATAGACCATGGGGGGAAGTCGAGTGAACAACATGGTAGCGATTCCGGATATAGTAATTGGAAAGCATCTACACTTGGTTGCATCATTTTCTCTAGCCGAATCCATCATCCATTCATACCTCATCACATGCTGTCTGGAATCAGTCTTTCCTTCGTAGGCCGGGATAGTTGGCATGCTAAACTTCCTGAGGTACTCGGCATGTATAATAGCATCTATGAATGGAGTATGACTCTTGGATATCTCCTAATCTTCATTGGTCAAGCCTTGATTTTCTCCCATCAACTGTCTAACCATAGCCGACAAGTCCGGGGTTTGTATGGAAGATGGAAGGTTTGATTCTGTTCTTCAGGACTGCTTGGGTTGGTGTCTCCTCTGTTGGCGATCTGCCAAACGTGTATCATGGGGAACAACTTCATTAGGGTCTTGGTGAGATGGTCGTCCAGTTTCCACACGTGCTCTTGCTCCTAAGTTTACTATTCCAGCTTGGATGTGATCTCCAAGATGCAAGTGATCCCTAGTTGATCGATCAGCAGCACTCGCTTGTGTAGTTTTTGTTTTGCGGCGTCTACGCCTGGGAGGTTCGTCGGATGAGGCCGAACTATCAGATGAAGAATAAGGAACGGGGCTACCTCTAGCATTCTAATGTTGTTACTAAGTAAGCCGAGTCATGAGGTTAGCGTTAGCTTGAATCTGCTCAGTAAGTTATCTCTTGCTTTCCATGAGTTCTCTCATCGGGTCATTGAACTCCGTCCTAGTAACAACTTCCATCTATCTATGGGCTCCGGCGGTCCCTATGCCTGGATTAACTTGCTGATTGATAGGTCCTATTTGTTGTATGCTAGCGTTCTCGTTGACATCCGCATTATGAGAGGCTGATCTGGTACGTGATCTTCCCATACTAGAGTTGTTGATAGAAACTCTGAGTAGATTCAACGAACGTCCTGTGAATGACTTGGATCACCTTCGGGGGATTTATTCAATCCAGTAACTATAAAGCAGATCCTAGTGGCCTGAGAATTAGGTTATCAGTGAAAGCACCAAAATGTTAGCAGCAGAATTGGTCACTAACACCCTCGAGAAAGATTAGTAGAGAGATTAATGAAGAAAGTAAATTAAAACAGAAAATTGTATGCAAAATTAAATGCAAAAACAAGAATATTGGATTTATAGTGGTTCAGCGTAACTGTCTACGTCCACTTTGAGTCTTGATCTTTATTGCTTTCACAAATGATTGAATACAGATACAATCCATACTATATTGACTTGAATACAAGTGATAAGTAAAATAGAATAAGTCTTGAATGCGGCAGAGTCTCCCCGGTGTTCTCGAAAAAAGGTCTATTTCACCGTGCCCCGCCCTTCTATTTATGGATGAAGACAGATTGGACTTCCCACATGGGCCTAGGAACAAGGTACCTCAGCCCACGGTAAGTAACTTCTGCACGCCAAGCCACAGATGCCGAATGGAAATTGCCAAACCACACAACCAGGCCGAACGACATTTGTACGCCGAGCGAGGATGGCGTGTCAAACGGCACTTGTATGCCCAATGAAGCATTGCGCTGAGTGAAGAGTGTAGGCCAAACGAGACCTATGCCGATCGAGACTTTATCCCGGTCGAGGGGAGATGCCAAGCGACTCACTTATGCCGAGTGAGGCCTCACGTCGAGCGAGACTTCATGTCGAACGAGGCTTTGTGCTGAACGAGGGAAGATGCCGAATGACTCACTTATGCTGAGCGAGGCTTCATGTCGAACGAGGCTTCATGCCGAACAACCCTTCCATGCCGAGCGAGGCCCAAGTGACCCTTCCATGCCGAACGAGGCATTGATGTCGAGCAACCTTTCCATGTCGAACGAGGCATCATGCCGAATGAGGCTTCATGCCAAACGACCATTCCATGCCGAGCGAGGCATTGATGCCGAGCGACCCTTCCATGTCGAATGAGGCATCATATCGAACGAGGCTTCATGTCAAACGACCCTTCCATTTCGAGCGATCCTTCCATACCGAACGAGGCATTGATGCCAAGCGACCCTTCCATGCCGAACGAGGAATCATGCCGAACGAAGGGAGGTGTGCCGAACGAGGCCTGTGCCGACTGGTGTATCTAGGCCAAGCCTCTTGTTACATGGTCAAACAACCGGGCAACACCTGTATTTTTACACAACAAATATTTAATCGCATTTTTGCAGTTGAAAGTCGTTAACATATTTCTAAGTATTACTGAGAAGTTTGAAATTAAGAATAAGTGTTGTTTAAAATTTATAAAAGGAGTTATAAATTTGATTAGTTTTCTTTTAGGATAATTTATGTGGTTTTAAATTTATATAAGAGTTATATTAATTATCTTTCTGGATGACTAACATTGTTTTAAATTTATAAGAATTTGATTAATTGTCTTTTCAGGATAATTTAATGTTATTTTAAATTTATAAAGGATTATAAATTTGATTAATTATCTTCCAGATAATTTAATGTTACATTAAACTTATAAAAGATTAGAAGTTTGATTTGTTATATTTTGGGATAATAGAAGGTTTTAACATTCGTTTAAATTTACAATGGTATTTTAAATTGATTTATTATCTTCCAGGATGATAAATGTTGTTTTAAATTTATAAACGATATTTTATAAATGAGAAAATCTTGTAAAAAGAATGTTTAAAAATAAATCTAAGTGTAAATTGTTTTGGGACCATAGTGAACAATGTTTTAGTGACATTTGTTTTTGACCCTTGTTTAAATACACTTAGAAATGTAATTTTCTCTTTAAAATAAATATTTTAGAGAGTATTTTTAAAGTGTCTTACAAATATTTATGATTTAAAATTCTAACACATATGTGAGTAAAATGTTAAAAAAGCTTGATTCATTTATTGGTGGTAAGTGTGTATGATTAAATTTCCATATACAATCATTTTGTTAGTCCCAATAGCTGATTTATTGACTATCGATTTCGACTATGCGGTCTACTTTGTGTTTTTTCTATTCAAGATGATTTGTTGCTCTTTTGAGTATTGATATCCTTTACCAGAAACGACTAAAATAAAAGAGCGAGTGTGGGTCAAGCTATGTGGGGTGGCTCCCATTAGGTATTTTCACATCTACTTTAGAATAGTATCGCTTATATGCACATTGAGATGTGATATACTTGGATTCTTGGTAAGGTTGGCGGGGTCCAGCTTGGAGGTTTCTTAGAGCTATCATAGTTCTCAAGTATATTTCTAGAGGTATACTTTCGGTAAGGGGGTGCACCTTCCTAGTCATTGTTGGAAAATTTCATTTTCCTTATATGATTCAAATCTTTGAATCGTTTTTCTTAATTGCATCGAGATGTGCCTTGAGCTCTTCTCGATATTTAATTATTTATTTCCATTCTTTCAATTCTGATTTGTTCTGATTTACTTCCATTCTTTCATCTATGGATGGTTTCCTTGTAAGATAAAATCGGTTCCGTGTTTATTGGCACGGTCTCATAGAATTATTATATGTTCATCACGTTACTTGAGTTTTATCATGTTGGTTTTCTGGACTGATCAAGGAGTTATTTTATTATAATGCTTGGGTAAAACCGATTATTTTTTCAGGTTATCTTGGTGGGACATGGAGTTCATGGAGTAGAGATGGATGTGCACCTACCGTAGTATTTTTATTTCTTATGTATTATTATATATAGCCATCGGCAATTGTAAGGTCAGGAAGTTATAGTTGTCCAAGATGATGAGGTTTGTTTTTAACTTTAATATACCATGTATTTTAGAGTGAAAAATTTTACTCTCTTTTTTATATTGTATGTTATCATTTCCCTGTGAGATTCTGTTTCTCATATTCTTTTTCTTTCTCTTTTTACTCTTATAATTTGCGTTTTTGGCACTTGAATGCTCGACATTTGAAACGGTGGATGTATTAACTGTCGATTTTTGAGGATCAATAGGCAAATTATTATAATAAGCATTTGCAAACAAGATGAGATCATCTGCATATACTAAATATGATATAATAGATTGCACTGCAGAGATGGTTGTGATTTCTTTTATTCTAACTACCTACTTAAGTAGTAAAGATAAGTACTCCAGGTAAGGAGACAAAGGGTCACCTTGTCATGGTCCATGATTGGGTGAGATGAATCCTTTTTGACACACCCTTAACAGTAGTGAACAAGTGGGGGGTAATTATACACTCATGTATAAGTACTGTCAAATGTGCAGGAAACCCCATTTTTCCAAGAACAAAGCATATAGATTTCTTATTTATTTATTCATATGTCTTTTGCAAATCTATTTTGACACAAAAATTTTCCCTCCCTCTCTTATGAAGGTTTTAATTAGTTCGTGGACTAGTAATATATTTTCATAAATTGATTTATCAGGTATAAAAGAAGATTGAGCATCTGATATCAAATATTTGAGGAACTATTTTATTTTTTGGAAAATTATTTTAAACACTATTTTATATAGTACGCTGCAACAAGCAATAGGTCTAAAACCAGTAATATGCATAGGCTTATCTTTTTTAGCACCAAAGTAATGAAAGTATGATTTAAGCCTTTAGGAATTTCCCTGTCAAGAAAACTACTCGAACTGCTTCAAAGATGATATTCTTTTATTACTGCCAACGTATCTTGAATTTTTTTGATGTGAATCCATTAGGTGTCGTAGAATCATCATCTTTTATGGAGAAAACTACATCCTTTATCTCTTATGCTGATACTATTTGAGATAGATATTCTTTTCCTTGTTCATTAATTCCGAGTCTGTAGTTAATATATACTTGAGTGGGAGCATCTTCTATACTATTGTATAAGTCTATGTGATAAGTACACAAGTAATCGCTTCATCTTCTATTTTCAAGGTTTTATAAATAACTTCTCCATTCTGATTTAAAAGAGCTTGTGTATTGTTTCGTTATCTCCTCAACGACACTTTAGCAAAGGAGAACCTTAAATCCTTATCACCATGCACTAAGCAGTTGACTTTAGATTGTTGTGTACTATTAGAGTAGTGGACATTCATCATGTTTTGTAGTTCCATTTTTTTACCGATCATTTCCTCATACACCTGATCATCAGTAGGATTTTGGTCAACTTGCACCAATAGATCATTGAATTATGCTTCAAGTGATGTAATAGTTTAACAGATAAATAAAATAAAGATTTTATTAGAAATTATTAGATTGAATCTAAAATATATTTAGGCTTCATAAACTCTATTATGATCAAAATGATTTTTTTTTGGAAACTCATCCATTTACTTCGCTTCACCACGCCTGAAGCATTTAAAAATAAAATAGTATATAGTTAAATCATAACATATATACTTACAAATAATAGTACAAATTACTTAAATTAGAACTAAAACCTTGAAAATCTTTTAGTAATCACTATTAAATATGATTAAGTAGAAAATAATTATTCATTTAAACACAAAATAAGATCCAATGTAGACTAATAAAGATTGTTTTCTTTTTGAAATTTCCCCTTTTTTACCCCACTTCCAATACATATGATCTAATAATCGTATTAGAGCCTATATTGTTCACATGAATAATAACTAACAAGTCCGACAGTCACTTGAAAAAACCAATTAGGCCGATTCCTATAAAAAGGGTGTTTAACTAAGGAGACGATTACTCATAATTAAGGAATATTCTTATGAATAGAAAACCTCCCGATCTCTTGACTCTTACTTAGCCCATCAACGTTGTCCACTCCAAAGTTATGTCCCAGTAGTAGACTTAAAAGTGTTTTGTGCCTTAGGTTGATTCAAATAAGCATATTTGAATATTACAGAATAAATTTATTTATTTTTTAAAATTTAAATGAAGCTTTACAAAATTTTATAAAGGGTTATAAAATGCAAGTTTAAATTGTTTTAAATTACATAAACACTATTTATATTTATAACTAATTAAAATATTTAGTCGATGAAAGGATGCATATGAATATATATATAATTTATTGAATTAATACACATACACATATGTATACACACATATGAATATGTATTGAAAATGGGTTCCTTTATTATTTTTAAAAATATTTTATAATACAAACCATACTAGAACATACTACTCAACTCTTATTGAGTCACCTAGTTATACGTAAGACAACATCTAAAACCTAACACAAATCGGTACGCAAAGTTAGTTAAACATTTTATGCAAGCGCTAACACATATAGACTTAAGGGAGTATACACTAAATGTGGTGACATATGATGTATGAGTTTATATTCACCTCCCTTGTAATGTCGATAATACTCGGTTAACATTACTATAAATTGCAAATTTAAAATAGTTGCTCTTTATCATTAATAATATAAATAGAGTGTTGTACTTACCTGTGGATGTTGAGCACCCTCAAGCCATAAGTAATGATGTTTATATTTTCCCTAAATTGATAAATTATTATGTAACTTTGTTGAGCATCCTTAAGGCTTACATAATTACCCTTAGGCTATTGCAAAATCATGGATCTAGAGTATCTAATATACTTTATGATTTGTTAAGCTCTCTTAAGGTCATAAAGATGATTAGGAGCAAAATAAAAGTATGGTTAGTACAAATGAAGTAAAAATTTCCGTTTTCTCTCTAAAGTCCTCAAGCACTGGTGTGCCAGATGGATTCAATTTTGCATTTATTAAGAGTTGCTAGAAAATTGTAGGACCTGATATTATTGAAGTGATCTACTACTTTTTCAAAGTAAATAGGATGACAACAACAATAAATGAAACATAATACCACTAATCCCCAAGAAAGAGAATCCTATCGATGGTTAACTTTAGGCCCATCTCATGTTGCAACATACTCTACAAAGGTATATCCAAAATCTTGTCATCAAGACTGTAAAAAGTCCAACCTTACATAATGTCTAGTGATCACCCTACCTGGATTCCTTAAAGATCAATAAGTTGTAACATCCTGCAAACACACGAATTATTGAAAGGTTATCGAGATCGTCGATCTCCTCATGCTGTATACTTAAACTAGACATACCAAAAGCCTTTGACACCATTTCTTGGAGCTCAATAATTCCTATAATGTCTAGAATGGACTTTCCTAAGTCATTTATTGCTTGGATTTGCACTTTTATATCATCTCATACTATTTAGTGTCAAAAAACGGGAACCCACATGGTTTCTTTAAGGGTACACAAGGAATGCAACAAGGTGTAACATCTCGTATTTGGAGGGCCAAACCATATGGCTATAGATGCTGCAGTCATCCATAATATTAACTACTGGTGATGAAATATGGTCATGTTAATGGTATCCATAATATCAGAAGCACTTGAATATGAACAAAATCATAGATTTCAAACTCACAATTATTATAGTGATTGTATTTCAAACAAAATCATATCTAAGTTACCAAAAACCAAAACGTATACCAGGCAATGATCAATTATAATTTTATAATAATTCGCCAAGAGCGACATATGACGATGCCCCATTTGATTATCAAAGCAAAATAGTTATATCTGACTTAATACACAATAGAAACAAAACAAATGAATTCCTAAATTAGCTATCCGTCAGCCACATGCTTGTCGTAGGATACTTTATTCGCTAAAATCTTCTAAAACCTGAAAACCTAAACCCTTGGCATACTCAAATCAAATTTTGAGTGCCCGAGAGTTTAAGGGGAAACAAAAAACTTTGAGTTAGACATAAAGCCTGGTATGAATAATTCTATTACATCTCACTTACTGATATTAAGTGAGGCAACACTGCTTAGCAGAACGGGTTTCCCCTTACTAATATCCTCTTTCAAAACGTATATTTTGCAAATCCTTTCCTGCAACCAAACTAATTAATCATCAAACTGATTATAATAATACTATAGCAAGATTCATTATGCTAAAAACAGAAAATAAATGGACTAACCGTCCGAAATACGGTTATACCAAAATAGCAATATCTTTTATGCTAATAAATGAACTATTTATCCAAAACGGGTAAAAAGTGGACTAACTATCCTTAAGAAGTAGCAAGGTATATAATGCTAATAAATGAACTATCTGTTCATAAATTGGGCCGACTAACCTAAACTGGATTAACTGTCCACTGGGCTGACTGCCCTCAAAATGGACTAACTGTCCGAATTTAAATGAGCTAACTGCCCGAATTTTCTTAAGGTTAACTATCCTTTAAATTTTCCATAAAACCTTCTCAAAATGATTTAGTTCGTCTAATCATACATATGCAAGGAAAATATATCTTTAGCTTTAGTCTAAGCTATTTTCTCATGTTATATATACTTTACTCAAAATAATGTTGATGATGTTCGATAAGGATTATCTATCCTTTTAAAATAGGTTAAAGTCCTTTATAACTTAGAAATACTTAGGTTATTCTACCCATTTAACTTGTTCGAAACCTTTGTAAACCTTTAAACAACCTTTTCAAAACCATTGAAGGTAACCCCTTCGAAACCATTGAAACTACACCTTTCAAAAACATTGAAGGTAAATCCTTCGAAATCAATAAGAAGCCTTTTCATTAGAAGATTTAAAATATATGACATCCCCCTTTAAAACCATTTAAAACTTGCCTTTCGAAAACATAGGAAAAACCTTCCTTTTCATCTTTGTCAAAACCCTGGGGAACCACCCCTTTCGAAATCGTTCATAATACCTTTCGAAGGCATCAAACTAAATTCTTTCAAAAGTACCTTGGGTTCAAGTTAAAACAAGTGAATACCTTTCGAAACCGTTCAAAGTTATCTACTTAGAAACCTTTCAAAATGTTTCGATTTAAATGCATTTGGATTATGCCTTCAAGCAGAGCAGAAGGATCGGAAAAACATTAGAGTCAAATGCATCTGCTTTGAAACCCTTTGAAAGTAACTCTTTCAAAACCATTTCATAAATAATGAAGTGATGGTGTCGAAACCATCCCTTCGAAAGCAATGGAGAGGTGGAAAATTTTAGAAAACACAAGATCTCCTTCAAAACCATTTGGATCGAAAGGTAGAAAGCGGCAGCTTTGGTTTCGACCAGGTCGAAAGAATTCATTTAAAATAATAAAGCAACCCAATCGTAACCTTTCCTTTTAAACCATTTGACTTAATCGAAAGCATTTAGGTCGAAAGCAACTTAATCGAAATCAAACAGGCGTATTTTTCTTAAAACCAAAACAAAGCTTCACCTCTTTCGAAACCCTTTGGTTTCCACCATATACCTTTCGCCCTCTTCCAATTCATATGTATCAATTGCTTGATACTATGTGGATTGGTTTCGACCATATTGAAGGGGGAGGAACAGAGGCGGAACCTTGGTGTCAAAGGAGACGAAACAGTTAAAAACATGTTTATTTGTACTTGAAAATAGTTCTTTGGTATTTAACGTGCCGTGTCTGTCTAAATCTGATTGGTAGCCAGATTTTAATATTCAAAAGTGCTGCCAACTTTCGATTTATGAAAATTCAAACATTTTAGAAAAAGCTCGTTCTCCTGTATAATTATATGAAAATTTTAAGTCTCACACCTTAAATAATTTTATATATAAAAAACTTTAGAAAAATCTTAGAAAATCATTTTATGTATGTTTTCTAACATATAAAATTTTCGGGCCCAAATAATAAATTATTTTACTGTAAATAATTTTATAATCCAAAACATCTTTTTCTTCACTAGAAAATTTATATTAAATCCACGAGAATTCAGAAAAAATTGAGAATTGAAACCCATCTCTAAAATATCTTTTTAGACAATCATAAAAATTCGTAAGGCGGTTGGATGTCATTTAATAGAATTATCATCTCAAAACATGTCATAAAATCTATATGAACATTCATAATCATCAACGAGTATATATAATCATTCTATCATTCAAAAATATGGAAAATATTCGGATATAATCTTAAAACCGAAACCAATAAATTTTTTAGATGTACACATTATTCAACTTAGCTTTGGACATTAAGGGAGCTACAAATTTGAATTTGCTTTTCCTTTAGATTTTCTTAATTTCTTCTTCACCTTTCCTTGTTAATGGTGGTCGGCCCCTATTATAAAAAAAACTGAAATGAAATGGACGTATGAGCTATGCACGGCCAAGGTTTGGAGACATAGGAATGGCCTCCATATCACCCCTCCTCTAATTCATTTTATAACTTCTTTAATCTGTTTATTTTAAATGGCACGACTACCTTAATTAAAATCAAATCTTAATCCCATAATCAACATACTATTTTATTTAGTTTAGCTAACTAAATGTCCTAAGTAAAGTTATCAAAAATCTGGGGTGTTGCAAACTCCCTTCCTTAAAGAATTTCGTCCTCAAAATTACGATAAGGCATATAATAAATAAAACAAGAAGGTAAAACATACCATCAAACAAGTCAGGATAAGTATCTCTAATCCTGCTCTCAACCTCCCAAGTACAGTCTCTGTCATCGTCACTCCATTGGATTTTGACTAATCTGACCTTCTTGGATCTAAGCCTCTTCTCATCACTTGCAACAATTCGAACTGGCTTCCTCACTATGGTCAAGTCATGTTCTACAACTAAATCATCTAGCACTATCAGTGAAATAGCAGTCTCTAGGTCTCTAACACACTTTTCGAGATGAGAAACACGAAAAATATCATGGATATCTGCCAAACTGTTTGGTAACTCAAGTCTATACGCGAGCTTCCCAATCCTCTCAAGAATAGGAAAAGGTCCAACAAACCTAGGAGATAACTTCCTCGATTTCCCAAATCTAATCATACCCTTCATATGTGACACCTTGACAAAAATGTGATGACCCAGAATTTGACCACCTAAAAATATAATATTTAAAGCGATTTTAAATATAAGATATGAAAGGTTTTTTGATTTAAACAATATTAGATAGGATTTGAAAATAGAAATATGCATTAAAATTGTTAAAATTTCTTATATCGACAAAAGTGATAAAATCTTGATTTCAGAAAAGTAAGTTTAAATGGTTTAAAAAATTATTTTAATTTATTTATAAGTGTTTATATTTTTAAATAACATTATGCAAAATTATTTTTAAATTTGGTTTACATAAATAAATAGATTAACTAAAAAGTCAAAATATGACAGTAAAATATTTTGTCAAAAATCAACGTTTTGCCGATTTAAAGTTGTCACAACGTTGTTGCATCTTTATATACACAATTTAATAAATATGTTAACATATAAAGGTAATTAACAATTAACTAGACAAGTTTACTTTTAATAATCACACTTAGAAAATTCTAGAAAACATTAGCAAAAGTAAACTAAAAAAGACAAAACACATGTCACGTCAAATGTGACAAAAAGTAAAGTACTCATTCTTATTCTTTACTTAACTCTTAAGTATTTGAATTTTAAATGTGTGATGTGATGTGGATGGTAAGTTTTGAATTAAATAAGCTTACTTAATTCTTAAGGAAAGTTATTTATGTAAAAACATAAATCTATATTTTAATCTCAAAATTTTTCTATAAATATCCATCCACTTTTTATTCACTTTTGCACCATTTATGCTATACTTTCTCAAGCTCCCTTACATCCTTTAATGGCTTCTTTCCATAATTAAATAACGCCAAAACATTCCCAAAAATAAAACAAAGGAAAATATCAACAAAACTCCATCCGAACCACTTCGAAACTCCTCCTCCTCCCTCTCACTGCTCATGCCCCACTTCCCCCATAAACCAAGGCCGAGCACTTCTAGTCGTCCCCAAGCCAAGTTGAGCCATCCAAGAGCGTTCGAGGAATCGTAAGCTAAAACCGTTGAGTAGCGAAGCTATAGCCGATTTTCCAATCGTCAAAACCAAACAAAGTAAGAACTCTAAATTGTTAAGTAGGAAATGGTTATATGATTGCAAGTTATAAATGTTGTTTGGATGTTAATAATGATGTTTGATAAATGTTTGAAAAAGTAAGCAACCACCTTTAAGTCATTTGCAAAAGTTAGCAGCAAATATGTACATAAATGACAATCATATGACATTGAAATAAAAAAGATTGTTAAATTGATACGCAAGTTCATATGACATTTTAGGATATGTTAAAATGGTTATGAACATTGTTTTGGATGTTTATTAATTGTATATTGAAAATATATGTTAAAATAAGTCACGGATTTACATGACGTATAATCACACAGAATCACTTTCCAAAAGAAATGAAATATGACATGGAATCATTTATACCTTTGAAAAATGTTCGAATATGCTTTAGAAATGATTCCTAAGTGTTTAAACTTGTCTCGAAAAAGTTTGGATATGAATTTCAAACTACGTCTAAAATTTGACGCATCGCGTAACGGTAGTTCGTGTTTTCACATCAAAGTTCAAAGGAATATACAAGTGGAATATAGTTTGAAATTCTTCGAAGTAAGAATTTTCCGAATCCTTATATCCATATCTTTCATATAAAAAGGAAAATCAAGATTTCATCTTGTATATTTTGAAATATGGAAAAATCAATTTTCAAGAAAAATCTAGTTTTTGCACTAAATGACCAAAGTTGGAAATTGATAAAATAATCATTTTAAATATGAAATAAATTCTGAAAATCTTTTAAAATGTTTTAAAAGTGGTTTAAGTTGAAAAGATGGTTTTCTAAATGATATAAAAGTTGTTTTGAATAATATAGCTTTTAAAGCACTTTATGTAACACTATTTGCAACACTTTTCGCAACGCTTTTCAATAATTTTTGGAATAAAGGTTGAAACTTAAAAATTCTTTCCCAAATCTTTAGTAAATGTTTTTAAGTAAATAATAAATTGTTTTAAAATAATTTTAGCAATTTAACATTATTTCAAAGATCGCTAAACAAATAGTTAAGTGATTTAAAAAGGGAAAATGAGTATGCGGAAGTGACTAGTATATTTGTCCCGCCTGTGAGATCTAAAAGTGAAAACAAGGTGTCTAACTATGGTTAGAGATGAAGCAACCACTGCCCTAAACTTACATGGCCTCAGTTTTCTCTTTTAGGCGAGGGGTGTAACATATCGAAAGGAAAGCCCGGATGCTCAACTTGGATTTTATTGAAATATTCTTCTTATACTCATTATTAAAATACAAAGAGGGAACTTGTCAATTCATGGAATTTAAAAGATGATATCACCATTATTCTACGCATAGCACTCATTGAATACAGAAGTTGATTTTGGATGAAAGTAGAATGATTTCTACAATCCTATTTTCTCAAAAGATACTCTTTAAAAAATGATTTGAAAAATATTCAAAAGGAGGTTCAAATGATTTCGTATTCACTAAAAGAATATTTTGAAAAAATATATATCTCGAAGATATTTTGGTAAAGGAAAACGAATGAATTAAAAAACAATCACCTAATTGCATCATTTTTATCGATGATTGGATTTCAAAGGAACCGGAGTCCGATTTGGGTGATTCCTATCCGAAGACCACTTTGAATCAATTTATGTATTCAAAGATTGAAGATGTTTGAAGACGGAGATATTGAGATGAATAATAACGAGGGACTACTTTTTGATTAATTAGGGATAAACTCCCGATTCACTATAATGTAGCAGTGATCTCTTTGTTAAGAAAAATATCAAAACCATAAGGACTTCTCGTCTAGTAGTGGCCGAGAAAAGCACCTTTGGTTTCGTTTGGTCCCATAACAAACTTGTATAGATGAATGTCTGACCTTGCATTCCAAATTACAATGAGTGATATCTATAAAAGTATATCAGTTGGTGGCGGAGAAGACAGCTTCACTTAGCTGAACTCCCTTTCCCGAGACATACAAGCTTAAGAAATTATACGTTTGTAGAAACCAGTCGCGTGAATGTGGAATTGAGATGTGGCACTAAAAGTGAAATAAGATGTGTTATGTGATAAGGTAATCGTTGCCTCAAGCCTCATCAACCAGAAATGACCAAAACAGGGTTAGATGTGGCAAGACTAAGTGGGTCATTCCCAATTAGGGTATGATCATCCCCTTCTAGATATATTTCTTCCCGCTATGATGTTCGGGATGTAAATTAATGTAGTTTGTATACTAGAGCATGCTCAGTTAAAGGTCGGTAACGACCGAGTGATGACATATTCGGTACTATCTAGTTACAGAGGTAGGCTAGTCTTGTGTTGGTAGAGGGCAGATGTTCTGTGCCTTGGGACATTCATCTAGAGGTGTACCCATCGAAAGGTGGTCCCTTCACTTGGTCATTTTTATGGAAATCCATTCTCTAATGTAAACCTACGGACTTGATTGTAGAACTTAGTATGCTGAAATTTAATCAAATTAACAATTTCGGCTAAGATTAATAAGTTTATTTGCAAATGTTTTCAAAGAAATTCATTAAAAATAATATCCCCAAATTTTACGTAATAAATATTTTTGGTTATCATAAGATAAAAACCCATTTCGTGTTTATGTGCGGTGTGGTCTTATGCGATGCCTTTTTGTTTTCAAAACATCATACTTTGAGTTCTCACACCAGTCCAATGACTGACCCAGAGTTTTTTCCCCTTTAAACTCTGGTTGCCCTATTTTTCGGGCAGCCGTGTAGTCAGGATATCTTAGTAGCATTTTAGAGCATGTTTGGGAGCATTTTGGAGAAGTCTTTTAGAGCTATGAAGATTGAAGCACCCGATGTAGATATATACCTATATTTCGTTGTGTCATGTAGTATGTATTTTCCAACATATGTATGGATAGACAGTTACCGCTGGATATGTATTTTACCCTGATCATTCATGTATAATTAAAATTTTGAATGCGATGTGAGATTCTATTATTGTGTTATCTTCTATCTTTATTTTTTTACACCCTTGATAATATGTCTCCCCGACACTTGGATTTATGGCACATGAATATCGTGGATGTATTAGTGTCGATTTCCGAGGGTCGAGGAGATGGTTCATTGCATTTGGTATCAGAGCTGAAAGTTAACCAAGAATCTTGGCTTTATTGGGGTATGACTCATTAGAGATAGGGTTAGTAATGCCCTAGAATGAGTTTAGTCTGAGAGAGTGCAAAATTAAAACTTTTAACTTGAATAAGTATATTCGTACTATATAGCATTCCTTAAGATATCTCGTCTATATATCCTAAAGACCATTTTCTTACTATATACGGATAGTACATAATGAGTGGAAGAAGAGTATGAGGTAGGGGAGGAAGTAACACCACAAATGGTCAAACTCCCACAACTACAGTAGTTAAGGAAGTAGTTGTTCTGGTACAGCCCCAAATTAACTTTGCAACTTTATGCAAGAACTATACCAGCCTTTGTGGTAAACCTTTCAAAGGAAAAGAAACCATCATGGAAGTACAAGCTTAGATTCGCTCTTGTGAATGAATTTTCAAAGGGCTGAATATTGGAAATGGCAGAAGAGATTCTTAGCTTCTTGGCAACTACAAGATGAACCTCTAGTTTTGTGGGAATCTATTACTCAAAATGAGTCAGAAGATGTTTTTTCATTGGAACGATTCAAAAAGTGCTGGAGGAGCAGTATATGCCCAAAGCAAGAAAATCTTGTCTTTATCGAAATTTTATAGATTTTAAATAGGAAGAGGATATGTTGTTCGAGGAGTATGTTGACAGGTTTAACGAATTATCTCGTTTTGGGGCTGGACTGATAGATACGCCCCTCAAAAAGAATGAAAAGTTTATTTCTAGAATGAAGAAGCAATACCATGTCAAAATGGTTGGACATGTGAAAGAACCATTTGTAGATTTAATAGAAATGGGATACAAATATGAAGCTTTGGATAAGATAGATCCACCCATAGTGCAAGAAGGCAACAACGGTAATTGGAAGAAGAGGAAGTTCAATGGCAAGAAGCCATGGCAAGGAAATCCAAAAGGAGGATCTCAAGAGAACTGCTTTAAAGACATCACTTGCAACAATTGTAAAAAGAAAGGCCATATTGCAAAGAATTGTTGGGGTCCCAAAACTTAGAGCGTTGCCTTTCCTGTGGTTTAAAATTATCTCTACTACAATTGTCATAAACTAAGGCACGTGATTAAGAATTGTCCCCTGATAAAGAAAGGAGAACAAGCCAAAGTTTATGCTATCAAGGATGATCATTCAACCTCTGAAGATGTGAAGGGAAAAGGAGTGTTGGAAGGTAATATTTTTATCAAAGATGTTTTAGTTAGAGTATTATTTGATACAGGAGCTTCTCATAGTTTTATTTCCAAAACAACAGTGGAAGAATTGGAACCCCATCTACGAGACGAATCCTATAGAAGGTTCCACTAATCTTTGTATGCACTGTGAAAAAGCTCCAATTTCATATCCTTTCCATCACTTTCCTTTTGATCTTTTCGTCCTAGATTTACTGGATTAGAAATTTTACTCGGTATGGATTGGTTGGCTAAGTACAAAGCTGTGCTCGATTGCGAAAATAGAACGATATCTTTACAGACTGTCTTTGGGAAAACTATAGAAATATCTTGTGAAGGTCCTAATCCAAGAAGGGATAGTTTTTTTATGCTTTAGGTACATCCCAAACAGGATTATAAACAATACCCGTTGTTAAAAAATTTATAGATGTCTTTGAGCAAGTAAAAAGTTAACTCCCACATCAAGAAATCGAATTTCGTATCCTGATGCAATGCCAATTAAACAAAAAGATAGAAGGATGGATCCAAAATAAAGGGATGAGTTAAATAACCAAACCTAAGAGCTATTAAAGAAAGGATTGATAATACTCAGCCGTTCAAGTTTGGGATCAGCCGTAGTCTTTATTGCTAAATCAGATGGATCTTTGAGATTATGTTTAGACTATCGTGATCTAAATAAGAAAGCCATTAAGAAAAAATATCCTCTACCCCGAATAGATGACTTCTTTGATCAGTTACACGGAGCTCGAGTTTTCTCTAAAATGGACCTAGCTACAGGTTTCCATCAGCTAAGGATTGCAGAAGATTGCATCCATTTAACTGCATCCAAAGGTCTGAATACTTTCTATGAATGGTTGGTTATGCCTTTTAGGCTGACTAATATGCCCACTTATTTTGTTGACCTTATGAATATAGTGTTTAGAGATGTGCTACACAAATTCGTGTTAGTCTTTATCAATGATATCCTTATCTACTCAAAGACAGAAGAAGAACACGTAAGGCATCTAGAAGCTGTGTTGGAGATATTGAGAAATAACGTGTTTAAAGCCAAATTCTCAAAGTGCCATTTTTGGAAGAAGTAGGTAGGATTCCTTAGACATATAATATCAAGAGATGGAATTTCAGTAGATCATGGGAAAGTTGCAGCTATTCAAGATTGAAAGCAGCTATTCAAGATTGAAAGCAGCCACAAACTCCTAATGAGATTCGTAGCTTCTTAGGTTTGGCAGGATATTACAAAAGATTCGTTCAACGCTTCTCTAAGATTGCCTATCACCTAACGAAGTTGACAATGAAGGATGCTAAATTTATCTGGACTCCTAAGTGTGAAGAAGAATTCCAAGAACTGAAGAAGAGGTTGATAACCGCTCCAGCTTTAGCAATTATAAATGGAAACAGTGGGTTAACCGTTTATACAAATGCATGTGGAGAAGGAGTTGGTGTGGTTTTAATGCAAGATTGGAAGGTGATTGCTTACGCAAGTAGACAACTGAAGACGCATGAGAAGAACTATGCAACACACGACTTAGAATTATTAGCCGTTGTGTTCACTCTAAAGATATGGAGATATTATTTGCTGGGTAAAAATCTTTCATAGTTTATTTTGATTAAACTTTGAATTGACCTTAGTAAATAATATTCCATCTTTTAGGTGAAAAATTCAAACTCTTCATGGATCACAAATCTTTGAAGTATCTTTTCGTCCAGAAGGACTTGAACATGAGACAATAAAGTTGGCAAGAATTTCTCATGTCATATGATCTAGGTATTTTATATACACCTGGAAAAGCCAACGTAGTAGGAGATGCATTGACTAGGAAGTTAGCTACTATTTCTTATTTGGTAGTAACTCCAACTCTTCAGGAGAAAATAACTAACAAGAAAAAAGAAGATTGATTCCTAATAGAGATTATTGAAGATTTACACAGAGGAAGGAGTTCAAGCTTTAAAATAGATAACCTTGAAGTATTGCGGTTAAATGAAAGAATTTGTGTTCCAGATGTTGAAAATCTTAAGCCAGAAGTATTAGCTGAATGCCACACAGGCAAACTTTGCATTCATCCGGGGATAAATAAGATATATAAGGACATTAAGCGTAAATTTTGGTGGAGAAGTGTGAAGAGGGACATATCTATCTATGTCAGCCATTGTGAAAATTGCCAAAGAATCAAAAGTGACCAACAAAAGACGGCAGGATTACTTCAACCTTTGGAGATTCCAGCTTGGAAGTGGGATCAAATATCCATGGATTTCATTAATGGCTTACCTCGAACAAGGAAAGCAAATGAAGGCATTTGGGTTATCATAGACCGATTAATTTCGAAAGTGCACACTTTATTCCAGTTAAGCCAACAAGAACTGCAGCAAACCTTGCAGATATATATATGAAGGAGATTGTCCGATTGCAAGCAGTATAGTAAGCGATTGTGATCCAATCTTCACTAGTCAGTTTTGGGAAGCACTACAGACAACTTTGGGAACCAAGCTAAGTATAAGCACTGCATATCACCCCCAAATTAATGGACGGACGGAAAGAGTCAACCGTATTTTGGAAGATCTTTTAAGAGCATGTATTCTGGACTTTAGAGGCTCGTGGTAGAATCGTTTACATTAGTAGAGTTCTTCTATAATAAAAACTATCTAGCTAGTATCGGCATGACACCGCATGAAGCTTTGTATGGGCATCCATGTAAATCGCCAGCATGTTGGATAGAATTCAAAGATCGGTTAGTGCTTGGCCCAGATATGATATGAGAAGCTTCAGAGAAATGATATGATTATAAAGAAGCTAAAAGAAGCCCAAAGTAGATAGAAGTGTTATGCAGATCGAAGGCGTAGAAATCTGTAATTCTCAGTTGAAGATTCAGTCTTTTTGAAAGTCTCTCCAATGAGAGGATAGTAAGAATTGAAAGAGCTAGAAAGTTAGCACCTCGATATATTGGACCTTTTTCCATTCTCGAACGAATCGGCCCACTAGCTTGTCGAGTATAATTGCCTGAAAGATTTTCTGGTGTACACAATGTTTTTCACTTATCACATTTACGAAAGCATGTATATGACCTAGAACAAATCATAGAAAGGGTTGCTCAGGATGACTTGGAGATAAAACCAAACTTAGCGGTTATTAGGAAGCCCATTCGAATCGTGGATCAAGATGAAAAACGATTAAGAAGGAAGGTAGTACGATTGGCCAAAGTTCAAGGGAGCGTGGATGCTGATGATTGCACATGGGAAAAGAAGATAGAATGAGAAAAGAATGTACCCTATCTAGGATCGATGTATAGGCTTTATCTATCGTTTGAGTGTACTCGCCGCCTGTGGTGTAATCATTTATTGTATGTATTCCATCTTATTGAATATATATTTCCTTTTGAGCTATTTTCTTCTTATCTAATTTCGAGGACGAAATTCTTTTAAGTATGGGAGAATGTAACAATGCAGAATTTGACCACCTCAAATATAAAATATGAAAGGTTTTATGATTCAAACAATATTAGATAGGATTTGAAAATAGAAATATACATTAAAATAGTAACATTTTCTTACATCGACAAAAGTGATAAAATCCTGATTTCAGAAAAGAAAGTTTTAATGGTTTAATAAATTATCTTAATTTATTTATGAGTGTTTATATTTTAAATAATATTATACAAATTTATTTTTAAATTTGGTTTACATAAATAAATAGTTTAACTAAAACATCAAAATACGATCGTAAAACATTTTGTCAAAAATCAATGTTGTTCTGATTTGAAGTTGTCGCAACCTTGTTGCACCTTTATGTACGCAATTTAATAAATATGTCAACATATGAAAGCAATTAACAATTAACTAAACAGGGTTACTTTTAATAATCACACTTAGAAAATTCTAGAATGTAATTAGCAAAAGTAAACTAAAAAAGACAAAACACATGTCACATTAATGTGACATAAAGTAAAGTAATCATTCTTATTCATTACTTAACTCTTAAATATCTGAATTTTAAAAGTGTGATGTGATGGGATGGTAAGCGTTGAATTATATAAGCTTACTTAATTCTTAAGGAAGGTTATTTAAGTAAAAATACAAATCTATATTTTAATCTCAAAAATTTTCAATAAATATCCATCCACTTCTTCTTAACTTTTGCACCATTTCTAATCTACTTTCTCAATCTCTCTTACATCCTTTAATGGCTACTTTCCATAATTAAATAATTCCTAAATATTTTCAAAAATAAAACAAAGGAAAATATCAACAAAACTCCATCCGAACCACTTCAAAACTCCTCCCCCCTCTCATTGCTCATGCCCCCTCCCCCCTTCTTCCCCTATCAACCAAGACCGAGCACTTCTAGCCGTCCCCAAGCCAAGTCGAGACATCCAAGTCTAAGCGTTCAAGGAATCGTAAGCTAAAAACATCGAGTAGTGAAGCTATAGCCGATTTTCTGTTTGCCAAAACCAAACAAAGTGAGAACTCTAAATTGTTTGGTAGAAAATGTTTATAAGACGTTTTGCAAGTTATAAATGTTATTTGGATGTTAATAATGATGTTTGATAAGTGTTTGAAAAAGAAAGCAACCACCTTCATGTCATTTGCAAAAGTTAGTAAGCAAATATGTACATAAATGACAACCATATGACATTGTAATAAAAAAGGTTGTTAAATTGATATGCAAGTTCATATGACATATTAGGATATGTTAAAATGGTTATGAAAATTGTTTTGGATGTTTATTAGTTGTATATTGAAAATATATGTTGAAACAAGTCACGGATCTACACGACGTATAATTACATGGAAATCACTTTACAAAAGAAATAAAATATAATATAGAATCATTTATACCTTTAAAAATGGTTTGAATATGCTTTAGAAATGATTCCTATGTGATTAAACTTGTTTCGACAAAGTTTGGATATGAATCTCAAAATACGCCTAAAATTTGACGCGTCGCGTACGGTAGTTCGTGTTTTCACGTCAAAGTTCAATTGAACATACGAAGTGGAATATAGTTCGGAATTTTTCGAAGTAAGTATTTTACGAACCCTTATATTCATATCTTTCATATAAAAAAGGAAAATTAAGACTTCATCTTGTATATTTTAAAATATGGCAAAATCATTTTTCAAGAAAAATCTAGTTTTTCACTAAATGACCAAAGTTGGAAATTGATAAAATAATCGTTTTAAAAATATAAAATAATTCCAAAAATCTTTTAAAATGTTTCAAAAGTGATTTAGGTTGAAAATATGGTTTTCTAAATGATATAAAAGTTGTTTTAAAGAATATAGCTTTTAAAGCACTTTTTGTAACATTATTCGCAACACTTTTCGTAACGCTTTTCAATAATTTTGAAATAAAGATTGAAACATAAAAATTCTTTTCCAAATCCTTAGTAAATATTTTTAAGTAAATAATAAAGATTTCTAAAAGAAATTTGAACAATTTAACATTATTTCAACGATGGTTAAACAAATATTAAGTGATTTAAAAAGGGAAAATGAGTATGTGGATAGTACATTTGTCCCGCCTGTAATGGCCAAGGAAAGTACCTTCGGTTTCATCGGTCCTAGAACAAACTTGTATAGATGAATATCTAACCTTGCATTCCAAATTACAATGAGTGATCTCTATGAAAGTATTCAGTTGGTAGCGGAGAAGACACCTTCTCTTAGCTTAACACCCTTTCTCGATACATACGAGCTTAGAAAGTTATACATTTGTAGAAATCAATGGTGTGAATGTGGAATGGTGATGTGGCATTTAAAGTGAAATAAGATGTGTTATGTGAAAAGGTAATCGTTGCCTCAAGCCTCATCAACCAGAAATGATCAAAACAGGGTTAGATGCGGCAGTGGGTCATTCCCAATTAGGGTATGATCATCCCCTTCTAGATATATTTCTTCTCGCTATGGCGCTCGGGATGTAAACTAATATGGTTTGTATGCTAGAGCACTCTCGGTTAAAGGTCGATAACGACCGAGGGATGACATATTCGTTACAATCTAGTTACAGAGGTAGGTCGGTCTTGTGTTGGTAGATGGCAGACGTTCTGTGCCTTGGGACATCCATCTAGAGGTGTACCCATCGGAAGGTAGTCCCTTCACCTGATCATTTGTATGAAAATCCATTCTTCAATAAGAACCTATGGACTTGATTGTAGAACCTATTATGCTGGAATTTAATTAATGTAATAATTTTGGCTAAGATTAATAAGTTTATTTGCACATGTTTTCAAAGAAAGTCATTAAAAATAATATCCCAAATTTTACGTATTAAAGAGTTTTGGTTATCGTGAGGTAAAAACCCGTTCCATATTTATGTGCGGCGTAGTCTTATGAGATACCTTTTTGTTTTCAAAACATTGTATTTTGAGTTCTCACACAAGTCGCATGACTGACCCAGAGTTTGTTTTTCACTTTAAACTCTGGGTGCCCTATTTTTCGGGCAGCCGTGTAGTCAGGATACCTTAGCAGCATTTTGGAGCATGTTGGGGAGCATTTTGAAGAAGTCTTTTGGGGCTATGAAGATTGAAGTACCTGATGTTGATACATACTTATATTCCGCTGTATCATGTAGTATGTATTTTCCAGCATATGTACGGATAGACAGTTATAACTATCCTACTGGATTTGTATTTTACTCCGATCATTTATGTATAATTAAAATGTCGAATACGATGTGAGATTCTATTATTGTGTTATCTTCTATTTTTATTTTCTTTTACACCCCTGATAATCTACATCCCTGGCACTTGGATTTACGGCACGTGAATACCGTGGATGTATTAGTGTTTATTTCTGAGGGTTGAGGAGACGATTCGCCACAAAAAACCTATTCCCCAACTAAGAACTCTAAATCTTTCCGTCTCGTATCTGCATAACTCTTCTGCCTAGGCCGAGCCTCCTTCATTCTAACCCGAATGACCTCGGTCTTTTCTGTAGCCTCTCTAATCCGATCTGGACCAAGAATCAACCTATCCTCGGTTTCCAATGAACAAATGGGCGATTTGCGTGGCCTTTATACAAAGCTTCAAACACTGTCATCCCAATGCTAGTCTGATAATTGTTGTTATACAAAAACTCGACCAGATGCAGACGGTCCTCCCATGATCCCCTGAAATCTAGAACATGGGCTCTTAACAAGTCTTTCAAGACCTTGTTAATCCTTTCTGTTTGCCCATCTGTCTGTGAATGGTAAGCGGTACTCATCTTAAGCTTGATTCCTAAAACCTCCTGCAGTCTCTTTCAAAAATCGCTAGTGAATAAGGGATCTCTGTCACTAACTATACTACTAGGAACTCCATGTAGTCTGACCATATTCTTCATAAACAACCTCGCTAAAATAGGCGCCGTCCTGATTGACCTAACTGGAATGAAATGGGCACTCTTGGTCAATCGGTCCGTTATGACCCATATACTTTCATTTCCTCTGTTCAACCTTGGCAACCCATCAATGAAGTCCATAGAAATGAAATCCCACTTCCACACTGGAATGTCCAATGGCTAAAGAAAACCACTTGGCTTCTGGTGTTCGGCCTTTGCCTGTTGGCAATTCAAGCACTGCTTCACACACAAGCCAATATCCCACTTCATACCTTCCCAGAAGAAACTTCTCTTCATATCCTGATACATCTTAGTACCTCTGCAATGTATGGTGAACTTTGAATGATGACATTCCCCCAAGACTTCTTTCCTTATGTTTCCTACACTCGGAACACATAATCTCCCTTTCTTTCTCAACCATTCGTTCTGGTCAAGATTGAAATCTTTCAAGTCACCTCTCTCGATTTCTTCTCTATGCTTCCTGATCTGCTCAACTAACATTGGGTCCTTCATCTGCTTAGAAGCAATCCGTTTGATCAACACCGGTCAAACTTCCAAACAAAACAATACAACCGTATCCCCACTAGACCCAGCCTCAGATCTCCATTTTACTCTGTAATCTGCCAGTGCTTCCATATATTTCCACTCAGCAATCATCGCCAACACAGCATTATGATGTTTACTGCTAAGTGCATCCGCAACCTTGTTGCATTTCCCTGGTTTGTACTCAATCCCAAAATCATAAGCGACTATGAACTCTAACCATCTCTGATGTCTTATGTTCAACTCCTTTTGTGGGAACAAATACTTCAATGACTCATGATCTACATATAGCTCAAACCTTTCTCCCAAAAGGTAATGCCTCCACACCTTCAAAGAAAAAACCACTGCATCCAATTCCAAATCATGTGTCGGATATCTGACTTCATGCGGTCTAAGCTTCCTAGAAGCTAGGCAATCACTTTATCTCTTCGCATCAGCACAGCTCCTAATCATGTTCCACACGCATCGGTGTAAAACACCAAATCATGATTCCCTTCTGGAACAACCAACACAGGTGCATGGGTCAATGAGTGTTTCCGCTTCCTCGCACTTATAGGTCCATACAAACTTCGCATCCTTTCTTGTTAGCTTGGTCATCGGTGTCGCTATCCGTGGAAAATCCTTAATGAATCTTCGATAACAACCAGTCAACCTAAGGAAACACTATATCTCGATTACTGTCTCGGGTCTCTTCCAACCACTCACCCCCTCGATTTTAGTTGGATCTACTGACAATCCTCTCTTTGAGACTACATGACTAAGAAACTTCACTTCCTTTTTCTAGAAGCGACACTTTGAAAACTTAGCCTTTAGCTGATGTTGCCTCAGCGTCTCAAGTACCACTCTAGGATGAACTTCATGCACTCTTTCATCCTCAGAGTATATTAAGGCATCATCTATGAAAACCAATATGAACCTATCTAAGTGGTCTCAGAAAATCCGGTACATCAAATCCATAAAGAAAGCTGGAGCATTTGTCAGTCCGAATGGCATAAATAACCATTCTTACAACCCATATCTGGTTCTAAACGCCGTCAAAGGTATACTATCATCTGCTACCTTGAGCTGATGGAAACTTGTTGCAAGATCCAACTGAGAAAATACCTTTACTCCACTCAACTGGTCAAATAAATCGTCAATCCTGGGCAATGGATATCGATTCTTTATCGTCCTTTCATTAAACTTATGATAATCGATACATAGCCTTAACGATCCATCCGGCTTCTTAGCAAACACTGCCGCTGCACTCCAAGGCGAACTACTCAGCCCGATAAAACTCTTGCCTTTTAAATACACCAACTGCACCTTCAACTCCATCATCTCTAAAGGGATCGTCCTGCTATGCGGTCTACTCATCGGTTCTGCTCTCGAAACCAAATCTATCTGAAACTCGGTGGATCGTTTCGGTGGCAATCCCACTGCAGGCTCAAAAACATCCACGAATTCTCTAGCTATGGAAACTCGACTCAACTCATCATCTGATTCCAAAGCACCCAACAAAGCAAACATGGCACCGCTAGAACCTTTTATGGTACAGATAATTCGGTCGCTACTATCAGGGGGTCTAAGAGATATCTTCCTATGCTAGAAAAATATCCTAGCATCATACTCACTTAACTAATCCATCCCAAGGATAATCCCAAACACCACAAAATCAAATACGTGCAAAATGCAAACAAAAGTATGACCTAACAGGTCAAACTCAAACTAGTCACACCACAACCCTAGATTTGCATACCCTCCTATTTGATTGGCAACTCGTAAGGAAGTAACTAAATATGTTGGTTCAAGGTTAAGCTTATATATCAAACATCTAGATATAAAAGAATGCGATGCACCAGTATTAAATAAAACACTAACAGACATACCGTGAATCTGAAGCGTTCCTCCCAAAACTGCCTTTCCCGTCTCCTGGACTATTAGCTTAGAAGTAGCAGGCTCCAATGCAAACATCATGCCCTTACCATCTCTAACGAGTTCCTTGCATTGGTTCTTGTAATGGCCTATCTGGTCACAGTTGAAGCACCTGGCATTCTTCGTCGTAGCCATATCCTTTGCCTTCCTTGAGCGACACTAGTAAAGTGCCCTTTCTTGTCGTACTTATAGCAGACAATCTCATACTTCCCATTCTTGGCTACTCCACCCTTCTTAGCACCTTTCTTGGGAAAGAATTTACTCTTCTGGCCCTGCCCAACCTGTATCTCCTTAGCCATGCACTTCTCCAAAGACTCAAGGACTTCCTCCTACCTCATGGCCATCTCCACAACAATATTAGAAGGATCCCTAAGGTGAGACAAAGTAGCACTGGCCAATTTTGACTTCAACCCTCTTATAAAATTTTCATTCCGCTTCAACACTATATCCACTGAAGCATACCCATAGCGGGCCAACTCTTCAAACTTCCTAGCATACTCTACAACCGACATCTCACCTTGCACCAACTCTACAAACTGCTTGATCAGAGCTGACTGTGCTATAACAGACATGAATCTGTCCTGGAATCTCATCTTTAAATCCCCCCAACTCATTGCCTCCTCATCAGTTGTCACAGTTACACTGTTCCACCAAAACAATGCGGCTCATTGAAGCTTCTTAAATGTCAATCTCCTCTTCTACTCATCATTGAGCCCCAAATTTGTAAAAATCTTCTCACAGTGCAATAAATAATTCTCCTCCTCAATGGCATCCTCTGTTCCATAAACGCTTCCCTCCATTCTTAACATTATTTTCACTCAACTTAGCAAAATGATTAACCACTGGAACTTTCCGAACGTGCTCCTGCAGAGTTTCCTCCTAACACTCTGGATGCACCTGCCTGCATCATATTTTGAAAAAACTGATACATGGCTTCTATTCTGATCTACATGACCTTAATAGCTTCTATTCCGACCTGCTGGACCTCAGCATCAATATTCTCAACTTGGGCCTGACCTTGACCTCTCCCTGCATTAGGTCCGGCATTTCTTTTAGTGCTTACCCTTCCTGGGTTAACTTTACTTCTTCTACCATACATATCTGTATTTAAATCTCATGATATATAGAAAGATAACCTAATCGAAGGTAGGAGATTAGAGATAAAGCGCATACTTATATATAGCAAATACAAGTATGTTACTATAGCGTTATCCCAAACCCCAATCATTTTCTAATTCCTGGATTTTGTTTTCAAAACCATTTTTTGTTAAAAAATTCATAAACCTATGCTCTGATACCTAGTTGTAACAACCCGTATTTAGAGGCCAAAAGCTAAGTGCTACAGATGCTGCAGTCAACCATAGTATTAACTTCCGATGACGAAATACGGTAATGTTAATGTTGATCAGAAGCACTTAGATATGAACAAAATCACAGATTTCAAAAAAATTATTATAATAATTATATTTCAAACAAAATTATATCCCAGTTGCAAAATCTAAAAAGTATCCCAAGCAATGATGAAATATAATTTTAAAATAATACGCCAAGAGCGACATATGACATTGCCCCTTGGATGATCAAAGAAATATAGTCATATCTGACTTAATACACAGCGGAAATAAAACGAATGAATTCCTAAATTAGCTGTCCGTCAACTTTATTTGTCAAAATCTGCTAAAACCTGAAAACCTAAACCGTTGGCCTACTCAAATCAAATTTTGAGCACCTGATAGTTTAAAGGGAAACAAAGTACTGTGAGTCAGACATAAAGCCTGGTATGAATAATTCTATTACATCTCGGTTATTAATATTAAGTGAGACCACGCCGCTTAGCGGAAAGGGTTTCCCTCACTAATATTCTCTTTCAAAATATATATTTCACAAATCCTTTCCTGCAACCAAACTGGTTAATCAAACTGATTATAATAATACTATAGCAAGATCCATTATGCTAAAAACAGGAAATAAATGAACTAATTGTCTGAAATTTGATTATAGTAAAATAGCAATATCTTTTTGCTAATAAATGAACTATCTGTCTAAAACAGGTAAAAATTGACTAACTGTCCTTAAGAAGTAGCAACATTTGTTATGCTAACAAATGAACTATCTGTTAATAAATTGGGTTGACTGCTCTAACTGGACTAACCGTCCTTTGTGCTGTCTGCCCTCAAAATAGACTAACTGTCCAAATTTAAATGAGCTACGTGCTTGAATTTTCTTAGGGTTAACTACCCACTAAATTTTCCTTGAAAATTTTCTCAAAATGATTTAGTCCATCAAATCATACATATACAAGGAAAATATATCTTTAGCTTTACTCTATGCTATTTTGCCATGTTATATGTACTTTACTCAAAATAATGTTGATGATGTTCAATAAGGATTATCTATGATTTTTAAATAAGATAAAGTCCTTTATAGCTTAGAAATACTTAATCTATTCTACCCATTTAAATTGTTCGAAACCTTTGTTTAAAACCTTTAAACAACCCTTTCGAAACCATTAAAGGTAACCCCTTCGAAACCATTGAGCATACTCCTTTCAAAAACATTGAAGGTAAATCCTTTGAAACCAATAAAAAGCCTTTCCATTAGAAGCTTTAAAATATATGACATCCACCTTTAAAACCATTTAAACTTGGCCTTTCGAAAACATAGGAAAAACCTTCCTTTTCATCTTTGTCAAAACCCTGAGGAACCACCTCTTTTGAAACCATTCATAAAAACTTTTGAAAACTTAAAACTAAACTCATTCGAAAGCATTTTGGGTTCAATTTAAAAAAGTGGAAACCTTTTGAAACCATTAAAAGTTATCTACTTCGAAACCTTTTAAAATATATCGATTTTTAAACATTTGGATTATGCCTTCAAGTATAGCAAAAGGATCAAAAAAACATTAGAGTCGAAAGCATCTGCTTCGAAACCCTTTGAAAGTAACTCTTTCAAAACAATTTCATAAACAACGAAGTGATGGCGTCGAAACATCCTTTTGAAAGCAATGGAGAGGTGGCAAATTTTAGAAAATAAAAGGTCCTCTTTGAAGCCATGTGGATCGAAAGGTAGGAAGCGGTAGCTATGGTTTCCACCATGTAGAAAGCAATCATTTAAAACAAGAAAGCAACCGAATCAAAACCTTTCCTTTTACCATTTGACTTAATTGAAAGAATTTAGGTAGAAAGCAACTTAATTGAAAGCAAGCGGGCGTATTTTCCTTAAAACCAAAACAAAGCTTCACCTCTTTTGAAACCCCTTGATTTCGACCCTGTACCTTTCGCTCTGTTCCAATTCACTATATACCAGTTTCCTGATATCATGTGCATTGGTTTCGATCATGTCGAAAGGGGAGGAACAAAGGCAGAACCTTGGTGCCGAAGGAGACGAAATAGTTAAGAGCCTGTTTATTTGTACTTTGAAATGGTTCTTTTGTACTTAACCTACCATGTTTTTCTAAATCCGATTGGTGGCCAGAATTTCATATTCAAATGTGCTGCCAACTTTCCATTTTTGGAAATTTAAACATTTTAGAAAAAGCCCCTACTCCTCTATAATTTTATAAAACATTTAAGTTTCATACCTTAAATAATTTTATATAACCATTAATACATTTTGGAAAAATTTGAAAATTTTTCAAAAAATCACTTTATGTATGTTTTCCAACATATAAAATTTTCGAACCCAAATATTTATTATTTTCCCATAAATAATTTTATACTCCAAAACAACATTTTCTTCACTAGAAAATTCATATTAAATCGATGAAATTCCGAAAAATCTAAAATTGAAACCCATCTCTAAAATATCTTCTTAGATCCTCATAAAAATTCATAAGACAATTGGATGTCATTTAATAAGATTTTCACACTACTAGAAAAACAGTATATTCCAACGCCCCTTTTCCAACGGCCTCCAACGGCTATTCCAACGGCCCGTTAATTTTTTACGTAGCCATTGGAAGCCGTTCGAAGCCGTCTGAAAATTAGCCGTTTGCGGCCGTTGGAAGCCGTTGGAAAATTTCCTGCATATTTTCCAGAGACCGATCTCAGGTCATTATTCTTCTTCCCCACCAAATCTTACCCCCAATTCCACCATTCCACCATCTCCAATCTTCAGCTGCCGGCCCAAACACCAACCCAACAACCTCCGACGCCATTTGGAAGCTACTCCGGCCCATCTCCACCTTTCTAGCTCTCCAAATCGGTAATTTTCCTAAAGCTAATATTTAGGTTTTTTTTATTTAGGGTTTAATTCGAATGTTGATTGATTCCTACTTGTTAGTGTATGCGTATAACATTATATTATCCCCTAATTTTAGTTATTATCCCACAATAAACAAGTTATTACCGATTGAAAATTTTGTAATTTAGGATATTTTAATAGTTTATATATGTTGATTTAGTTAGTATTGAACGTATATGTGTGTGATAGAGTTTATTGCATTTGGAATCCGTTAGAACGGATATTGAATTTGTGCGAATACGATTTTTGCATTTGTAGGAACACGTGAATTTGTAAAAAATGAATTTTGTGTACCAATTTAGTGTATAAAATGAATTTAGTACTTATGTAATAAAACGGTAAAATATAAACCAATATTAATTAAAAGAATTATATATTCATATTTAATATAAACAAATATTTAAATCCTTAGATATTATTCGGCCCCGTCTGACAAGTGTTGTATATGATCGTTTTAGGGATATTCGTTTTTTCCACAAAACGGAAAACTCTATTCATCTGATACATCATTTGTCGGATTTGTCCCAGTATTAGACAAGTTACAAACACTATAAAGTAATTATATTCCGTCAATCATATCAATTTAAACGGTTCACAAAATTTCGACGGCATTTCGTTTACGTTCCTTGTGTACACGCATTTGTGTACGATACAAGGAACACGGAGGAAATGCTGCCGAAATTTTGTGAATCGTTTAAAATGATATGATTTACGGAATATAATTACTATCGTGTTTGTAATGGGAAGTAGGATGATCGACCATCAAAGAAAGACACATAAGTGGCAATGAAACAATAGTTGCTTATTTAAAATAAAGTTTGTGAAATTAGCAGTTTGCGGCCGTTGGAAGCCGTTGGAAAATTTCCTGCAAAATATAAAACGAATGATTTATAACATTTTTACTCTATCATAGGTTTTCTAGTAGGGAAACATGGACAATTACTTTAATGATCGGAGCTGGATGTATCAAAGAAGGGAAACTAGTGGCGCAATAAGCGAACATTTTCTAAAAGGGGTACAAGTGTTCATCGAATTTTCTATAAGTAATATTGCAAACAATGAAGAAATTCGTTGTCCGTGTAGTAGATGCAAATTGTTGAACTATTTAGAACCGAATATGGCTAAGGTTCATTTGCGCCAATTCGGTTTCATACCCAATTATTTGCTGTGGGATCATCATGGAGAAATTGTAGCCCCTAATAATCAAGAACAGTCGGTGGAGGTCATCAGCGAAGAAGGTAGTACGAATCTCATAGAACATATGGTCGAAGATGCAGCACGATCAATGTTTCCTACCGTTGTAATTGATAACGACGATGTTAACATCGAAGAGGAACCAAATGTTGGAGCTAAAAATAAATATGTTTTATTGGATCATGCTAAAAAAAACCCTTTGGAATGGATGTTTAAGCGGCTCTCAATTATCGGTAACTGCAGAATACATTGCAATGAAATCAAAATACAACCTTACAGAAACTGGATTTACAATAAATCTCAGCAATTTACAATATGGGAGAAATGGGTTGATTGGTGGAACTCTGAGAAGTTCAAGGTAAATCTACAATAAATCTCAGCAATTTTTTACCGTTTAATAAATAATTAATCATTGTAAATTTGCAGGAGGAGTCAGCTAGGAACTCGGCAAACAAGAGCAGGAATCCTGTATCACACCGTGGAGGCTCCAAATCTTTCCAGCATCACCGCGAAGATTTGGTAAATTTATCTATTATCACATTTGTATATTGATCAGTTCAGTAATTAGTTATGTACAGTTAAATTATCCAAATTATCAATTGCAGGAACGAGCTCGTGGAGGCTCTGTTGGCTTAGTGGACGTGTTTGCTCACACCCACGCGTCTAGGCAAGTAGATGAGGCTGGCAATATCATATATCAGTGGGGTGATCAAGATAGGGCGACCGAGGCATATGTATGCATTTTTTAATTTCTAATACTTACACCGATAAGTTTATTAATTTCTAGCTATGCAAAATAATTACATGCTATTATTTTTCAACTGAAATTGTTTTTTTTCCATTATAGTCGAGGTTGCAGGAGGCACAGGCTTATGCGCTTGAGCAGTCTGGTCGTGATGCGCTGACACAGGAGGAGCAGGATAACATTTTTACCGCTGTTATGGATCCGGCGCAACGGAGTAGACGTTTTGGCTTCGGAAACCTAACGGTAATTAATCCTTTTACATATGTACAAAAAATCAGCGTTTAGATATATAATGTTATAATATTTTATATGCTGAGACAACCCTTTTGCTATTAATTTTATTTGCAGGCTCGACAAGCTCAAAAAGACCGAGACAAAGAAGAAATCAAGGAGCTTAGAGCTATGGTTGAGCAGCTACGGGAGGAGAATCGTCTACGAGCCATCCAGGTGGAGCAGTTGGATCAAAAGCTTGCGCAGTATTTGCAGAATCATGGTACCCTTCCTTCGTCGTCTGGTGCTTCTGGAGGCGACGAGGATCCTTGAGGAGGTATGTTTTTGAGTATTTGTGTTTGAACAATGTATATATTGACTTGGAGATGTTTTTATGTTGATGGTGATGTTGTATATATTGGTACGGAGTGGGTGAGAAATATTTTGATGGTATGTACATGGTTTATGGACATTTGTTGATGGCATGTACGTTGATGGTATATTTTGTGATGTTTGAACGGTTTGGTTTGTTTATATTGGTGTTTATTGATTTATGTGTGTTGTTTGTATTGATATTGATATATATATATATGTAGAATTGATTGGAAATGGAATGGAAATTGAATGGATTGGAAATGGTGTGGTGGAAGGTAAATAAGTTTGCTGTTATACAACAAAATAAACCCAGTATTTCCAACGGCTTCCAATGGCTTGTTGGCCATTTTATTCTAACGGTTTTTAACGGATTCCAACGGTTACAAGCCGTTAGCGGCCGTTGGAAATGCCGTTGGAAATGGTCCGTTGGATCCGTTGGAAAGCGTTGGAAGACATGGTTTTTATTCCAACGGCTATTCCAACGGCTTCCAACGGCCGCCAACGGCTAGGAGCCGTTGGAATAGTCGTATTATCTTGTAGTGTCATCTCAAAACATGTCATAAAATCTATATGAACATTCATAAATCATCAACAAGTATATATAATCATTTTATCATTCAAAAACATGGTAAATACTTTCAAAATTTTCGGATTTAATTTTAGAACCGAAACTAATAAAAATTTAAGATGTGAGAATTATTCATCTTGTATTTAGAGATTAAAGGAGCTTGAGATTTAATTGGATTTGATTTGAATTTGCTTTCCTTTAGCTTTTCTTAATTTCTTCTTCCCCTTTATTTGGTAATGGTGGTCGGCCTCTATTATAATTTTTTTTGAAATGGAATGGACGTGTGAGCTATACAGGACCTAGGTTTGGAGATATAGGAATAGCCTCTTTCCCATATCACCCCTCCTCTAATTCATTTTAAAACCTTTTTTAATCTGTTCATTTTAAATGGCATGACTACTTTAGTTAAAATCAAATCTCAATCCCCTAATCAACATATTATTTTATTTAGTTTAACTAACTAAGTATCCCAAAATAATGTTATCAAAAATATTCGGTGTTACAAAAGGTGATCCAATTTCTGATTACTTATTTATAATTGTTATGGAAGTGCTGAACTCACTTATCCTGCAATAAGCTGCCTTGAAAAGATTTCAATTCCATCCAGCCTATAATGTACCTATTATCACTCACCTACTCTCTGCGGATGACCTTGTCATCTTTACCAAGCCCACTGAAACAAATATTCAGTGCATTCATGATATTTTAAAGTACTTCATAGGATGACTGGTCTCCAAATTAATTTGAACAAGTCCTATTTGCTTATTGCTGGTCTAAACCCTAGTTAAAAAAACGATGATTTCATCATCTGGTACCTAGGAATGTCGTTGGTCTCCTCAAAAATTACTAAAGCTAAACGCCTTCCCCTTTACGAAGATATCCCTCAAAAATTTATGACATGGCCAAATACTAAACTATCACTGACAGAAGACTTGTAGTGGTGTAATCTATTGCTACTGCCATGACTTCCTATTGACCGTGCAATACATTTTGCCTTCTAAATTAATTTCTATGATCTCAGGTGCTAGCACGGTGACCATTTCTCTAAAAAGACGACACCAATAGATTTCCATAATATTATGCACTCCAAAAAGTATGGTTCCTGGGAATTATTAATTTTAAAATATGGAACAAGACAGCCATTTCCATGTATTTCAACAAGCTTCTATCACGACCATAAAATTTAAGGGTTTAATGGGCGAAATCATAACTTAATTAGAAAAACTATTTTTGGATCATGCTTATTCATAATACTTCCGATTGGAGCTGGACACCTATGCTCAATTTAAGAAGTGCTTTCCTTCCTTTAGTGCAATTTAATTTCCAAATCAATCCACTTCTTTACTTCTGGGACACTTGGGCCAAACTAGGGTTAATTTCGGGTAGCCTACTTGATGTCAACTTGATGCATCAGACTGGCATACCTCTACGCGCCTTGGTAGTAGACTACGTTATTGAAAACATAATCAACCTCCCCTATAGCAGCTTGCCTCTAGTTCAACAACTATGGGATTCAATATCAGCTAACACAATAACTGTATCAGATTCTCATATACTGTGCAACAAGAAGTGGCACTCAATTGCACATGTTTGCAATGCACTAATAAACAATGACTATGAATAGATCTTTCCCTTGGTTTTTCAAATATATGGACAATGGGAAGTTTGGAAAAGGAAAACTTTCTTCTCTGGAAAGTAATGGCTAATTCCTTACAAACTAAAAAAAGCTCTCAACTAAAGGAATCATCACCGAGGATTAATGTATTCTATATGGGAGGGAGACAGAAACTAGCATACATATTTTCTTTGCGTGTGGATGCACTAACCAGATATGGTCAAGTATGCTAGCGAATTTCATGGGCCATCTTGGATAGTAAACTGGAATGGTTCGGCATCTTTAAGGGGATAAGATGGAAAACACCAAGAACCAAAGCACTGCTCATAATTCTCAACCGGTTTATTTGAATAATTTGGTCAGAGAGAAATGAGAGGGTCTTTAGTTTGTCAATGGAATCACCTACATAACTCTACTATAAATTACATCCTTTTTGTACTTTGTGACTTGAGAAGAGATGGACTGGAAAGAAAGAATGATTCTGGGTTTTAATCCGTATTGAGTTGTCCTTTTTATTTTCTTTTTGCAACAGTCATTGTAGATCACTTTGGGCTATGTACTTCTTTTCGGTATATATTAAATGCAAGCTAGGCTTCCTTATCCCATTTACCTTCGAAAAAAAGGTATGGGTAGTAATTATATACAACATACAATTAGTTAAGATTTACTTACCATTTCTATATACTACAATTTGTTGAGCGCCCTCAATATTGTAGTAACACGGTAACCTGATCCTAAAACCCACCGAAGAAATATAAGAAATACTCATATCTCTTTTAGGGTTTTTAAGAGATGTCGAATTTAGTAGGTATCTTATTAGATAAATATAATAGACCGGCCTACTTAGTATAAGAATATACATGCTTATATAATATTATACTATAATAGATTTGCACGGGTTAAGGCAATCAATAAAATTGTTTATCAATTAAAGTACACAAAATGAACTTGATTAAAATTGAAAAAGAAATATAAGAATTTACTTACCAACAAATCTTTTGGCATTTGGTCACTTCAATCTTATACAAGAGCCAGATAATCCAACCATTAAAACTTTCATGTCTTGGTCACTTAAGCTTAAATTTGCTTGAGACTACGTATTGTCAGTTTTTAACTTTGAAGCAATACAATGGTATGGATATTCGATCCATATTCAAGCACATACAAAAGATGTAGGTGAATAGTTGCATTTTTAATGTACAAAATTTTGATGAGAATACTTCTTTCGAAATGAGCAAATAAACAATAGTGTGAGATCATGTATTCAAGACGATTGAATACAATATGGATCTTGTTGCATTAGAAACAACACTAGACCGAGAATTATAGAGAAACCTAGGTATTAATTCACTAAAATGTCAATTTTCATTTGTTTACTTAAGTGCAACTTATTCTATATCCATAAAATGTTAATGATGACCAAATTCATTTTTGTATGAAAACCCAATGCAGTATGAAATAAATAGTTTCTCTTTGGATCAGTTTGACCATTTAAAAAGAGAGAGCAAAAGTCTAAGAATGGCAATAATATTGGCATGGTTGGAGTGAAGAGAGTGAATGGTCACTTTTGCTTCATAATGAGACATCAGACACAAAATTGTTTAAATATTTATAGACGTTAAATAAGGAATGAGAAATGTGATTTTCATTCCAAATGTATTTTTCTTATAGAAAATTGTTCTCTTGAAGATTTAGTTCTTTAAGTTTAAGATATTTGGTTTGAAACTCAATTGTAAATTCGTTACAATAGAAGAAATAAATAGCCCGTGGTAAGTGGTTGAATGAAGCTTCATATTTCTAGCGTTGTTATTGTAACAACGGAGTAGTGGGAGCACACATCAAGTTTTGAAATATTGCTTTCATGCGTGTAAAATATTATTTATGAAATAATAACTATTTTTTGGTTATGATCAAATATAGATGTAGTTTTGTTTTTATATGAATATTACCATAATTCGACATAAAGTAAATCTATTTTTGGCATTTCAATTATGGTATATTTTTATAACAATTGTGGCGTGTTAGCTACAAAAGATACATAAGTGCTTAAAATATTTAATAATTAATTTTGGAATTATGGACTAAGCCGTATCTTTGAGAAATATTTCTGTAATCATATGATTATGAATCAAACAGTTTTTTTTTGAATTATATCTCAAATGATTAAGGGAAACCGTTCATGCTGAATTATGATATAAACCAGTTGAATGTGAATCTCGTGGAGCTCCTTGATATGTTGATGTTGGTCGAGTCTGCATCTAAGGATCAAGTGGTTGTGTTTGCTATAAAGGGTAGTGCATCATTTTTGAAAGGTTTGAATAAGCGAAAAAGAGAAGGTAAGAAGAACAAGAAATGTAAGAAGACTGCTAACAAGGGTGAATGTCATCACTACCACAATAAAGGTCACTGAAAAAGAGATTGCCCTGCTTACTTAAAGATTGTTAGAGAAATATAGCGGAATGGTTTTATAGCTCCTTTAGGTGCATTTATGATTCAAATTTGTTTTGTAATAAATAAAATGTCTTAGGTTTTAGATACTGGATCTGGAACTCATACATGTAATTCGTCACAAGGGCTTAAGAACTGCGCTGCATGGAAAAAGGAGAGACGAGAGACTCCAAATTATTGATGGATCTACTATAGATGCAGGTAGTACTAGATAATCATTTATGTTTGACTAGTGGAGTAATATTGATATTAGATAATTGCTATTTTGTAAAAGACTATATTTGTTGAACTATTTTTGTTTTAGATTGTCTGAGATTGGATATATATTTCGTTGTACAAATAATGTTATGAACTAGTTTGAATGGAAATACAGTCCCCGAAGGTGTTTTTGAAAATGGATTCATGTGACCAATACCAATTATGTGTGTTTTGTGAATAATTCTTCTAATAATATAAATGATAGTTATCTTTGGCATTGTAGGCTAGTTCATATAAGTGAGGAACGACTACACAAACTAAAATCCAAAGTTTTGGTCTCATCACTGTATTCTGAATCATTTGACATGTGTGAGTCATGTCTTAAAGAGAAAATAACCAAGCACCCATATAGTGGGAGCAATAAAGGGTTGATGAAATCTTAGGATTAGTGCCCAATGCCTATAATCACCAAGGATATTAGTTCTTACTTTATTACCTTCACCGATGGTTTCTCTAGACTAAGATATGTATATCTTATGAAGAAAAAATCGATGTATTTAAGTAATTCGTTAAGTATAAAAATGTAGTAGAAAAACAAACAGAACATAAGATTAAGATTATTCGATCTTATCGAGGAGGTGAATATGTTGGATAGGAATTTCAACAGTTTTTAAAAGGTAATGGGATTATCCCTCAAATTACTCCACCCTATACTCGGCAACACAGTGGTGTGTCAGAATGAAGGAATCGAACCATATTAGATATGGTTCATTCTATGATGAGTAAAGCTAAGTTACCTTTGTCCTATTTGGGTTATGTGCCAAAAACTACAGCATGTACGTTGAACTTGAATTACCCACTAAATCTGTGCCTACTACACCATATGAGATTTGGTATGGTAAGAAACCTTAATTCAAGTATTTAAAGGAATGGGGATGTACGATGTACGTTTAGAACATTAGTTCGAATAAACTAGAGGTAAGATTGATATTGTTTAAATTTATAGAATATCCCAAAAACTCAATGGGATATATATTCTATAATACAGAGGAACATAAGATTACTATTTCTTGACATATTCTCTTTTTAGAAAAGGAATTTTCGTCAAAGGAAATTAATAGAGAAGTTGTAGACTTGGATGAGTTCCAAGAAGTAAACAGTGAGGCAGAACCAATGGGAGAACCAAGTCACTACAAGAAAAGTTCCTTTTCTTAGCATAAACTAACAGCATGTTTTGAATGATTGCCATCAAAAATAATAATTAAGTGGTAAATCAGTAAAACCTAACATTATACGCTATCTACTAAATTTCTTTCCTTTCCCTCCATTTTTATGTACTCATTAAAAAAAGAAAACTTTCCCAAATTTTAGTTCCCTGCTCCAAATTTAATTATGGAATTTCCTCCTCCAAAATAAAATTTCAGTGCCAGTAGCTTACATCATCATTCGCCGGTAGCTTTAATCGCTATTTGTAGTTATCCCCGTTGCAGGCTCATTAGTGGAAACGAATCGGTGACCTTCACCGCTGTTAACCCTAGTTCCCGTTGCAGTCGATTGGCTCGTCGATATAGGTGAATTGGTAGCCATCATCACCAGCAACCAATTCCTTCGTCCTTTAAGTTTCAGAGTAAGTTGCAGCCTTGCCTTTATTTTTCATAACTAGCCGATTCTCTACCTACAATTGATCTATATTGAATTTTTTATAGAATTAAATTATTTAATAAATGGTTGGACATAGTTTCTTGCAAAATTAAACTAGTTTTAACTGAGAAAATTTTCAAAATTAAAATTACAGTTTTTTATCAAGTTTACCTCGTTCGGTCCCTTATAAGAGTTATGGAGGTTCTAGATCATCTACCTCATATCATGTCCCCTTTACAATAATATTTATCTACATGTTATGGATGATGGAAGTAGAATATACAGTTATGCCAGTGGGTATATAATATGTACTTGTAATTTACATTGCTGTAGTTTTAAGTTATTGACTGATATATTTTAATAACAAACAAGCATACTTTCTAGAAGTGTAAACCAAAGTCGGCATCTATCAAAAGCAAAATTATCTACCTCTTGCCATTATTCTGTTAACTTTGGACTATGATACTATTCAAATGAGGATTAATAAGCCATAAATGATATAGCTGGGTGCATAATGCTAGATGATATAGTGTACTTGATACAGTATACTTAAAGAATAGGGTCACTGCTTCTCGGATATAATATACTCTAAAATTAAAAAAGAAATAATGAAAAAAGATCATGTTGTTGAGTGATTAGAATTTACAATTTGATTTCAAAAGTAGGACAAAATAAATTGCACATATTTATTAAGCCAAAGGACAAAAATCATTTACTATATTAGCAAATTGATTTCATATAGCAACCACACTAAATAGCTCTACTAGCAGATGTAGGTTAGATTATACTAAATTTGGAAATATATGAAGTATGACCTCAACTTCATATAATGTCGATTTGATTAGAATATAAATGACCTGAGAATATCTTTTCATTAGCATGTCGAGACATTTTTGTCAAACAAGTACATTACTAGGTGTGAGCAAATAGTCAACTAAACTATGCAACCCCAGACATAAATAATCATTTATATGTCTGTAGGTACAATCATTTGGACCTAGAAGGATTAAATTACCAATTGTCCAGATACTTTCACTATAATATGTTTCTGGCCTTGCAGTTTCTGTAAAATAATGTATATATACGATAATAGTAATTATCATTAATTTAGTGCTCCACTATGATATTGATTACTAAACTATGCTATCATTATTGAAAGCAAATTTCTAACGCTTAATAACTTGCATTTTATTATGTTTACTATATGGATTGTTTGCAAAAGTTGTTGCTTTGATTTTAAATAACGTTTTAAATATTACTGTAAGCCTATGAGCAGTTGAACATCTCTACCTGACTTTCCATACTTTTTTTATGACTTAAGTGGAGTATTTGAAGCAATGGTTATACTCGTTTTGCGATAGCCTTGGTAATTATTTTACTGTTCTCATTATATGAAGTAGTTCAGAACTGATGACATTGGTTAAAACAGGAACTCTATCGTTGGAAAAAAGAGAACCTTGGATCCTTCTAAACTATAAAAATTGAATTTTATCATTCTAATTTTATACGACAATGGGTTGATGATGAACGATTGGAACTAAATTTATTAAAAATTTAAAACATCTAATTCTAAGATATGCTTAACATGATTGTGTTAATTTATATAAGTAGTTTCAAATATCAGATATGCTAATTAGATATTAGAAGCAACTAATTAAATTTAATTTATAATGCTTACATATGTTATGTTTTTCTCAAAATTAATCTAATAAAAAAAATTTGGCCAAAAATTTAGGAAAAGAATGGTAAAATGAATCTTGTAGTTCAGTTAATATTTTTATTACGAATAAGTTAAAATATACGACAAAAATATGTTTAATTTGTAAAATGGAAATTTCGAAGGAATATAACAACTAATTAAATTAGGAACTCCTTTTATACTTATGTTACGATAAATGAACTTTTCCTTTTTGACAACAAATGGAAATGAGTAGCTTTTGTCAGTGAATTCATATGCCTGAGTTTGCTATTTGCATAATATAGGTGAGTTTGTTCTTTAGTATTTATATAATATTCAGTTGCATAACTAAAAAAAATACATTTTTTGGTTAGTAGTTAGATATATGTCAAAAGTCGCATTTTGTAAAAAAGTTTGCTTTCTTTGGCTATTGAATTTTTTGGGCAATCGATAATTATCTTTGTTTTGCTGGATTGCCCGAACTCAGGTGCTAACAGTAACAGTGGCTGATTTAAGCAATAGTTATGTATATTGTACATTTTGAAAATAGTCCAAAATTGCTATTTTTTGCTCCCTTGTGTTATTTTGAAAATGAGCCTTCATAGAAGTACTACAGTATGGATTCAACTATTTATGTCGTTGTTAGATTAAGTCCATGATAAGTGCTTCTACCTCAACCTGAAAGTCGTTTAGTCCTTTATTGTTCAGTTTTTTTTACCATTTAACCATCGTTTAGTCACTTTAAAAAGGATTAAAACACTTAAGTGCATCCATATTAAAAAAATTGATCCAGAGCCACATATGCAACTTAATAATAAATAAAAGACTACTTTGAGTTGTGCTAGAACTGGTATGATGTTGACCCATAGCCATTCGTAATACAATATAAATTGAATGTGGCATGAAGCATATCCTTTATCTCTCATTAATGTTCTCGCCATTCATGAATAAAAAAATTAACTAATTAACATTAAAAGCTATTGAAAATGAATATAAAAAGCGGTAAAAAAAGGATAATTGAAGTTAAATCTGAGTATAACTAAGGCACTATTCAAAAGTTACATTCCATTTTGTGTACATTTAATAAAACATGATTATCCTTCTATGGAAGCTCGAAGACAAAACAATAAAGATAAATTAAAGAGGTAATTATATTGATAGCTAATTTTAAACATGAGATGTGACTTGTAAAGATAGATAAATGTTTCTCTTACTTCTCACCTTCTACATTTTTTTGTATCCATACAAAGAATACTATTTGAGATGTCAGTCATGCATTAAATTTTTTTAGAATATTTAACAGTATTGTCATTAATCGTTTGCCTTGGCTGGGAGTTGCACAGTGCAAGTTTCCCCTAATTTAAGACATTGCTTAATTTAAATTCATTTCTACCATACTGAACCTGCATTTACTATACATGTAAAAGCATGTAGGCTGGCACAAGCATGCATATAAATGTATGAGATTACTTATGTAGATCAAGTAGATTCATTTTTTCTGTTTTACTCATATATGCATGCATATAAAAGCATGTAGATAGAAGTATGCACGTAAAGAGAATACTATCAAACTAAATACAAAAGAGAGCATCTCATATATATTTGCAAAAAAAAAAATTCATTACATATGTATGTAGATCAATTAGTTTTTTGTTCTACTCCAGATTAATCATACAAAATTTCTCAACAATACAGAACTTATTATTCAAAACATTAAGAAAGCATAAAAAATACACTTTTAACCAAATCAATATGAGTTGTATACAAACTCATCAACAATATATATAACTTCATATACTTACAGCTAAAGCAGCCTTCTTCAAATCCAACTCATCTTAATCCCCTCTAAAGAAATTTTGCAATGTTGATATCAATTTTGATATCTTAGTTATCCTATATTTACCGATTATTAATTAGATAACTCAGTCTGCACTTATCTTTAACCTTCATCAGTACTTCCATTTCAAGAACCTTTATACCGAGTATGAGAGTAATTATTTTTATGCATGCTATCATCTTTTGTATTTGTCAATTAATCTTGATGGAGCTAAATCTCATTCGGTTGAAATCACAAAAATAAGCTGCATAATTTGCAACATTTTCTTCTTTTGACACTTCCAGATTGTTATATGTAGAATTCTTGTCAATAAAAAGTGTTAAATACAAGTAGCTAGTTAATCGGATAAGATATTTGGAGTTACCCATCAATGTAGGAAGAACCTTTGCAAAACACAATTGCAACCACTTTAATTAAAACACCAAGTTTTCTATGAAGGACAATAAACAATGTATTTATAGTGCCAAGTCTTAAGGGATCTAGCTTTGGTGATTGGTTGCCTTACTCTCTTAACATCTAATTGAAATGCCTTAAAACCATTCAGCTACTAGGAATTTTAAACAAACAAACAAACCTTTTAAATTTTATTTTGCAGCCTGCACATAAATTAAAATCCTACGGGCATTTTCTTTAAATATTATTATCCTTTAAAATTGTCTTTGTGGCTTGGTTTTATGGTAATGCAAATAGTATGTTTAGCTGCCTGTGTGTTTGATTTATAATAAAGCCTCTTGAAATAGTATTTATAGGCTAGACTAGATTTCAATTAAGCCATTTCATAGACTCTAGCATAGTTGCATATATCGAAAAATCTTATACAACGGGCAAGGTGGTTAATTAAAAAAGTGCAGTAAGGCGCAAATCAGTCTTACGATTTTTTACACTTAATTTGTTATGCCTATTTGTTAACTTTATTATGTTTAATCAATGTCATATTATTTTTTGTACTTATTTTGTTTAAATATCTCTTAAAGCTATTAACTTCAAATCTTGATTTGTTTAATCAATCGCCTTCCTTCCTCAGTATTCATTCAAGGCTTCAACTACTGTTCCATCCTACAGACCTCCTTCAGGCCTTTGGTTCCAGTCCCCAATAGTTGCTTTCTTCATAATTCTATGTCATTAAAAAGTTCCTAATCGGTAAGTCACTAAAAGTAGAGGATGAGGTTCAATGAGCCGATGAAGGAGATGGAGGAGACTAGGGGTGAGCATTGTTTGGTTCAAACCGAATTAACCGACCGAACCAAATTGATTTGGTCGGTTTGGTTCGGTTGTCTTTGCTGTTTGGTTGGATTTGGTTTTTATTTTTAGTTTAATTTGGTTTATTGGTTGGTTTTGGATTTTAACAGAAAAATTCGGTTCAACCGATAAAACCGAAGAAAATCAAGAGCCATTTGCCGCATTCCATTTTCACGTTTCTTTCTTTCCCATTTACACTTACACACTAACCCAGGCTCCAGCTAGCTTTTTATTTTTTTCAATTTTCAAAACTATTGAAGAATACAAAGCAATCTCCATGGATTCAAAGCCAAAGGAAACAACGTTTCCTTTCCTATTCTCTCATCTCTGTTATATACTTATATTTACTCTTCTTTTGCCCAAATTCAGCAACCCAAATCCAATTTTCAGATCTACCAATTTCGATTTCTCTTCGTATCCAACTTCCAAGCCGGCGACAGCGGCTGCGACTGGCGACGTTAATTTAGGGCTGCGACTGCGAGTAACATAGGTAAGAAATTTTGATTTATTTATGTATGATTTGATTTAGGGCTGCTAGCTACGATTCTGAGTACTTCATCTTCATATTTTTCCGAATAAGTGCAATAAAAATTTCAATAGACACCAGTTTACTACAGATGAACAATAAAGCAACACAACTAAGCGCAGATTATTTGTGGACTACAGAATATGGTTTGCGTAGATTATTCACAAGTACACATACGTAATATGGTTTGCAGTAATTTCAACAGACACCAGTTTACTGCAGAAGTACTGCTCAAACTCTTGGTTGATTGTTGGTTTCATAGTGCCCAGTCAATGTTGAACACTGAACAGGCAGTGAAAACAAAATGAAGTTGTATGAAATAGTGATATTAATTATTTGATTTACTCTTCGAGTCTTCGTATCCAAATTACGTTACTGATTTACGTTACTGATTTACTGATTACGTCACCGATTTACTCTTCTTATACAAATTCTGATATTGTTGTATGAAATAGTGAGTGATTGTATCATTGTATGTGAAATACTTATTGCTTTTTATTGTATTTTCAGAGAGGAAATATATTATCAGATTCATGTCAACACAAGAAATTTCATCTCCAGCATCCGATCAAACTACAAGTGTTCATGCAGCTTCAAGTACAACTCCAAATCCAACAAATGTACAAGTAAGTCTCTGTTAGTACTTAATTCAGTAAGCTAGTATAGATTTAAAGCACAAAAGATGCCGCTCATTTATTTCATACTTCCCTTTATTACATTTGTACTAATATAGTAATATTGCATATGTCATTTTAATAGGTCAACAATGAAGTTACTCCAGCAAACAATTTAGCTACTGGTTCTCAAAATAAACCCGGAACAAGGAGAAAACCTCTTAGGAAAAGATCAAAAGTATGGGATCACTTCACTTCATTCATAGACGATGATGGTAAACCTAAAGCTCGTTGTAATTACTGCAAAAAAGAGTACTGTTCTAATACAAATAAAAATGGTACGTCAACTTTAAATACTCATATGTTTGTTTGTAAGGCTTTTGCTTGTAACAAAGATGCAACACAAGCACAAATAAATTTCACTGTGGGGGAAAATGGTAGTGGTGGATCTTTAAAACCATGGAAATTTGATGTGAATGAGATTAGAAAAGCTATATCATATTATTTTATTCTAGACGAGCTTCCATTTAAATCGATTGAAGGTATTGGTTTCAAAAATCTTTTATCTGTTGCATTTGGACCTCAGTTTCATCGACCATCTAGATTTACCATTCAAAGAGATTGCTATGAGATATTTCTTGAAGAAAAAGCAAAATTAAAATCAATATTACATGACTCATGTCAATCTATATGTCTTACTACTGATACATGGACTTCAATACAAAGAGTCAATTATATGTGCCTAACTGCTCACTGGATTGATGACAATTGGAAACTAAAAAAAAGAGTTTAAAATTTTTGCCCTGTATCTAGTCATAGAGGTGAAGATTTGGGTAAAGCTGTGGAAAGTTGTTTAACGGATTGGGGTATTGATAAGATATTTACTATTACTGTTGATAATGCTAGCTCAAACGATGTCATGATTAGTTACTTGAAACGTAGATTCAATAATTTGAAAGGAACCATTTTAGAAGGAAAATATTTACACATGCATTGTATTGCTCACATTATAAATTTAATTGTGAATGATGGGCTTAAAGACGTTGGAGAATCTATCTCGCGTATAAGAGCAGCAATTAGATATGTTAGACAATCTCCATCTAGGTTTGAGAAATTCAAACATTGTGTTTTGCTTGAAAAACTAGAATATAAAAGTGGTCTATGTTTAGATGTACCAACTAGGTGGAATTCCACATATTTAATGCTTAATGCAGCGCAACAATATGAACAAGCTTTTGAAAGGTTTGATATTGAGGATCGATTTTATGGGACTGAGCTAGAAAAAGGAGGAGGGGTGCCTACGGAGTTTGATTGGGAAAATGCTCGAAAATTATGTGGATTTCTTTGCAGGTTTCATGAACTCACATTACGTGTATCTGGCTCTTCATATATTACCAGTAATCTTCATTTGCATGAAATTAGTAAAGTACTTGAAGGTTTGAATAAGATGCAATTGAGTGATGATATTCAATTACAAAACATGGCAACAAGGATGCAAGAGAAATATGATAAGTATTGGGGTTGTTGGGAGAAAATGAATATAATAACCTATATAGTTGTTGTGCTTGATCCTCGCTGGAAATTTGGTTTTATAGAGTTTTGTTTAGAAACATTTTATCCTGCAACTTACCATGAAAAAATACAAGTTATTAAAGATGCTACTTTTCAACTATTCAGTGAGTATAAATTAAAATACGGATGTCTCAATCAAACCACTGAGATAGAAAATATTGAGAATGATGATGATGTTCTAGATTTGAGAGCATGTTTTAAAAGGTTAAAAGCATTAGATAACTATGGAGTAAACAGGTCAGAATTGGAGAAATATCTCAATGAAGATAATGAAAATGATTCTAAGGAGTTCGATATATTAAAATACTAAGGTTAATAGTTTAAGATTCCCCATCCTTTCAAGAATGGCTCGTGACCTTTTAGCTGTTCCAATATCAACAGTGGCCTCTGAGTCTGTATTCAGCACTGGTGGACGTGTTCTTGATCCATTTAGAAGTTCACTTACACCTAAAATAGTTCAGTCGCTTATTTGTACAGAAGATTGGTTGCGTAATTCTTTTTCTGCGAGTAAAATTGATCTAGAAGAAGATTTAAGTAATATGGAGCAGTTAGAGGCAGGTAAATAATTATAATATTTTTCTATAATTTTATTTACTCATGCATGTCTTCTATTTATAACTATCAGTCTATCATGTTTACTTTATATGCAGATGTGAGCAAGCTAGACTTGGATCCCATTAATAACATGTGAAAATGTTGATATGCTGAATGCTGGTTTGTCGAAAAATAATGGTAAGTTCACTGTCACTGATTTATTGTTTTGATATTGCATGTGAATCTGTGATAACTGATAAGCAAAATATGACTTCTGTTTTTCTCTAACAGCAACAGGTCAGATACCATACCACTGGCACTTATTGTCTATTGATGCTAGTTGCTACTGCATGTTGACAAGGATTTGAAGGCCTCCAACATATGATTTTTAGTAGTGTAGTTTCATTTGTATGATGTATCATTTTGGCAATTGCTTACTTAGCAAAATGAATGTGTTTTGGGTCAGTTTCACTGTGACAGTGTTTTGGGTTCTTTTGGTTTGCAAAACTTTTATTGCTGTTTATAATTGTGTTTGACTGTTTGGGTTTAGTGTTCTTTGCATATTGATCAATATTCTGTTGTTTATAATTCTGTTGCATTGATCAGTATTCTGTAACTCTGTTACATACTTGCATATTCTGTTCATCTGTTGATCAATATTCTGTTGCATATTGAACATTGATCAGTATTCTGTTGCATATAATTCTAATGCATTGATTAGTATTTTCAGTTGAGGGATTGATCAATATTCTGGGGCATTGTAACTTGTAAGTTTGTGTTATTTTCAATATTCAGTTATCTGGGGCATTGATCAATATTCAGTTTTCAATATCTAATATTCAATATTCTGGATCTAGAGCATCCGAGCATTGATCAATATTATGTTGAATCTGTTCCAATAGTATATTGATTAAAGCTAAAAATTACACAAGCAGTTATCCAATAGTAATGATGTATCATTCCAATTGTAAGTTTTCATTCACTATTAGTATTCACTGTTACATACTTACATGATACATCCATCAAAAAAAATTGCATTACATAACGCATTTCAAAATTGCACTGCATTCTCCCTCTGTTTACATTCTCAGTTCCATATTCTTTGTTACATTTGATTACCTTTTACATTGCATGCTTCCTCAAACAGTCAAACTTCACCACAAAACTGCTTCTTGAAACACCTTCCCCCGCCAGTGTTGCCACTTCTTCCCAACCTCTCAACATCACCATCTTCCTTCCACTGTCATCACACTTCAGTCCATAAACAACCTACCAGCAATCCATCACCATAACAAGTACACTAGACAACCTATTTCAATTTCAAACATCTTCATACTCCCTTCAAACCGCTGCCACTACAGCAACAACATCACCTCCCCTTTGCTCTATAATCACAATCCCATGATGTGGTTAGAAGAACAGGCAGTGCAAGTTGAACAGGCAGTGAAAACAAAATGAAGTTGTAGACTTGTAATCTTAAACCACAATAACCGAACTAACCGACCGGACCGAACCAATTTAATTTGGTTTGGTTCGAGTTTGGTTTTAATTCAAATTGGTTTGGTTTGGTTTGGTTTAAATATTATTCGGTTTTGAATTGGTTTCAGTACTTGTACATAAAACCAAACCGAACCGACTGTTTGCTCACCCCTAGAGGAGACTGACAGAAGATGGAGCCAGTCGCTGTTTGGAGACTATTAAACGTACAAAATTGTTAAACTCATTTGTTACATGCTGATTTTTCTCTTATTTAGTTACAGTTAAAGGTTTGCAGCAAGGCTATTGTATTGTCCCTAGTGACAAAAGGTTTCTTGTTCTCTATGCTTTTTTGAAGAGAAACAAATCAAAAAAGATAATGGTTTTCTTTTTGTCTTGCAGTACTGTCAAGTTCCACTCCAAGCTTCTCAAATACATTTAAGTTAATTGCTACGATATTCATGGAAAAACAGAAGCAACAAAAAAGAACAACCACTTTCTTTGATTTCTGCAAAGCAGAAAAGGGAGTCTTACTATGCACAGATGTCGCTGCTCGAGGTCTTGATATTCCTGTTGTGGTTTGTATTTTGTTATTTTTAGACAATATTTTTGGAGTCTCAACTTATATCAGATATGATAAATGATTTGCTATATTCCTTATTATTATTTTTAAAGGATTGAATCGTTCAGTATGATCATCCAAATGAATCAAAGGTATTGCCATAAGCTATCCTTTTGTAATATTAGGTGAATTTCTTTGAATTCTTTTGCAAAATAAAATAAAATTTCTCATCATATGAACTTCTTTGAATTCCTTTGTTTTTCTATCTTTTTACAAAAATAAAGTAAACCTGCTATGTAATTGTGGTAAACTCCTTTGAATTTCATCATAAGAATAGATTAAAATTGCTTATCACCTCTGATCGAACAACGTCTCATTGAAATTATCAAAGAGGTAAATTGTGTACTTTGGATATTATACAAACTAGTGGGTAGTTACTAGCCAACATAAGACTAAAGTTAGTGATATATAGTCGAACCTTTTCTGTTCATAAGCATCTTGCAGCCGTGCATTTCTTGTTTCTAACTGGTTTTTGATATTTTTATCGAGTTTTATATAGAAGCAAATTATTATGACATATAATCCAACAAATTGGATTATTATGACAACATTTCTAATAAGTTTACAGATAAACAAAAAAGTAACGACCGAAGAGTATTCAAGGCTATACAAGCACAGTTTTATATAATGTAACATGACATAAAACACAGTTTTATATAACAGATATTTATTCAATGTCCATTTATCAAAATAGTATAAAAATAAGTATTTTCCTTTATTATGTTTAATAAAGATCAATGTCTTGATTAAAAAAACCAAATTTAAAATATCAACTTCGCTATTTTAAAGCTACTCAAATGAGTCAAATTTTTGTGTATATAATTTAAGTATGTTATGAACAAATTTATTTATCAAAAAAAAAAGTTTGACATAGTGGAACCCAAAATATGAGGATGGTGCTACAACCTTAGTATAAAATATTATACGTGAGCGAGCATGCGTGCATGCGTGTATATGCATACATGTATATACATGTATGTACATGTATTTACTTACACACACAAATGATCTATTTGAGTGAAAGAATTTGATCTATTTGAGTGAAAGTGCAATTGCATCACTCCACAGTATGTGCCATAGTTTCCACAAGTGCATTAGCTTTCATGTTGGCACTTCATGCCACTACAGCTTATCCTCTGGCGACATACATTGGATCTGCACTTATCATCCATACCCTGGTTCAGGCCTCAATTGCTTGTGCCTGACATTCAGCTATCAACTATGCACTGTTAGTTTCAGTTCAGACCTTAGTTTTCTCCAGTTGTTTCTATATTGCATCAAGTCCTCACCTTGGTTCAACACCTTGTCTTTCCACTACGACATTTCCAGCTTCTCAGTTTGTTCAGCTCCCTATGTGTGTGGTCCAGTTTGCTTTCAGTTTGCATCAGTCTGTTTCAATGCTTCAATTTGGTTCCATTCATGTCAGTTCCCCTGTATTTGCATGTGCTTGGTTCAGCTATGTGTGTTTCATCCCCTATTATGCTCAGCCAGTTCAAAGGGTTCATCTCAGCAATTGTGCCTCATCTATTCACTGTGTTTTTTAGCCAGTGTGCCTAAGCTATTTATTGTGTTCAAAGGGTACATCTCAGCTCTTTTATCAAAACAAACCAATCAGTTTACATTACATACATGATCATAACATGTACAAACCTATACTAACATTACAAACCAATCAGTTTACCATAATATACTAACATGATCATAACATGTACCAACCAATCAGTTCGTTTGTTTCATTGTTAATTTGCCGACCTATACCTATGAATTGATGTGCTCATAAAAGCATGAGATATCATTCATCCTTACCGTATAAATAAAATATGATTTAAGTGATTGCCTTTTTTTTGATGTACGTTGCTCAACTGTTGCAGTAATGTTTCACGCCACTAATATAGTGTCTATGATCGTAAGTAATTAACATAATTCGAGCGTAGAAAATGACATATATACATTTTTCTCTCGACATAACAAGTGACTGTCATTGCAACAAGTCATACATATAAGTTCAGCTTAAACCGACGGCTTATAACATGTTCCAAAGCAACATAGAATCATATTTGCATTTGTCCAATTGCGCATATGGTCCTTTCACGTTACAGTGACCTTTCATTTACTATTATTGACCTTCATTTAAGTTTTTTTTTATAAATTTTATAGCATGATGTAAACTTTGTATTGGTCAATCGTCTACTGAAATAGTGTGATGAATATTTAGTGTTTGCATTATGAATCGATTTAACTTTGTGTACACTTTTTTAATGAATTGATTCTCAAGCATTACTTTTGCTTTATAGGTAGATAGATGACTGTGATGCAAAAAAAGGTTGCAACGAATTATGGATCGAAGTTATTTTTGCCGCTAGAACTACTTTTTGGTTTTAATGTATGTACTACTTGCTTTTGTTTTGCTATTCCTACTTGTTCTATATTTTGTTTTTGAAGTATTGATGACAAACTATTTATGTTTGGTGTAAGAGTATTGTGTATTTTGATTATGAAATTCATATGTTGGTTATCAAATATGTGTCCAAAATGTGGTATTGATACAGTATGTTGATTTTGAAATGTGATATTGATATAATATTAATTTTGAAATGTGGTATATATACACATTATGGTGGATGTTTACTAAAATGGAATTAAAACTTTCCATAGCATTTTTAAAACGTTGTTAAAACATTCCATAGCATTTTTAAAACACTGTTAAAACATTCCACGACATTTTTGAAACACCGTTGAAAGTTTTAATAGCATTTTAAAAATGCCGTTTAATTGTATCTAAAATATAAAGCACAATTTATTGCAACAAGGACACGCTGTAAATAAATATCATAGCATTGAAAAAACGCTATGAAATCTTCTTTAGCACGAAACAAACGCCAAGAAAGATCTTTAACTGCACCCAACCAAACGCTGTAAAATAATTTCATGACATCGGAGAAATGTTGTTAAAAAGAACATTTAACAGCGTTTATTTCTTGTCATTGTATATCTCTGACATATAACTGCATATCGTTATACAACGTATGTAAAAACACCGTTAATAGCTTTTATAGCATTTTTAAAACACTGTTAAAGGTCCTGTTTGTTGTAGTGAGTTCACCCGTATATGAAAACACGCAACCTATTAGAAAGTCCAATAGGGAATCTCGTGCACCAGAGAGATACTATGGTTTTCTCGTGGATACGAAAGGAAGAAGTGTGCCTTAGATGATGATACTCCTTTGTCTTTCCAACAAGCACTAAAGAATAAAGACTCTGCACTTTAGCTTGGAGCAATGAATAATTTTATTATTAATTTATAATATTCATAAATTAATTAAAATTGGTTGAATTGGAAAATTCAATAGCAACACGGTTGTGTTGACTTTTTGGTATGAACTCGGTTCACAGTCAATATCTAAACAATTTAAATACTAAATTTGTATGGACTTTGCCAAAGTACAATATTGAACATAAGTCCAATCACTTATAGATTATTTAGGAGAAATCCAATTTCTAATCTTTATTAAGCTATACCTTGCAACAATATTTTGTGTATGTTTTCATTTCATCACCATTATATCAATTAAATATTTAGAGTTCGGTCAGAGGTCAAAAACACTAATATTTTTTCGAAGTCAATTCCATTGACTACCTTAAAGTCCTTGGTTCAGTCAAATAACATTTATCAATTAACCGATTTACTTTGTGAAGAGATTTTGACATTAAGTATACTGCTAATTACGACGATATTAACATTTTACAACGAAGAAGATGAATCCTCTTTTGAGTAGTGTTCACTTCAAGTAGTTCAATGTGTACCCAACTACGGCCGTAATATGATTGTTATGCCATATTGTTGAACATAATCAAAGTACAACTAGCTACTGAAGATCGACGGTACTATCAAGTCCGAAGATTACTGCATGTCATTATAATAAGATCTTTTATTGTGACTTGGTCGTATTAACCTATAGAAGACTCTCGTTGATTCATTATGTGATTGTTTAACACAGGTAACCCTTTGGTATTCCCAACAGTCATGAGTAACTCACCATCTATCGTATTGATGGTATTACATATGCTAGTCTCAACAGATGTATCGATATCCATTTCTTGATACATCTTGATTAGTAATATTTAAGACGTAAGTATTTAAATATAGATTCAAAAGTCAACATAAACTCGTTCGTAATTGTAATCAATAAATACTTTATCCTAAGGATTTTCTACTTATATATGTTTAATGTATTAATATAATTATTTATATCTCTATATAACAACACATATGAAAGAAAATAAAACAAAATCAAGCTTCATTTTGAACAAGATTCCCTATAAGAGTTGATTTATATAATCAAATTACATAATTACCCCTTGGACACATCCTAATTCTATAATAGTGCTGGTAATCATTATTTATATCATACATAATAGACGCATAATAGAAAACAAAACAATAAAGCATAGTTTTATTTCGGATAAGAATCGTTACAAAGTTGAGATTACATAACAAATTACATAATAGCCGTTATGACATATCGTTAACTCCCTAAGTAACATGATCGTAATGTCATATGATTGGCCATAATCAAACTACAATCTAGATACTTAAGATCAACATTACTCTCAAGTATGAAGACTATTGCACATCATTACATGAGATCTTCCATTTTGACTTTGTTGTATTAATCTATAGAAGACCGTCGTAGAATTATTATGTGATTGTTCCAAACAACTATAAGTACATAATTCCATGATGACCCTAATGGTCATGAGTTATTCATTGTCCATCGTATGAACAACATTACGTATACCAGTCTTTATGGATGTACCGATATCCTTTTCTCGATACATCTTAATAATGAATAATTTAAAGATAAGTATTTTAAATATTCGATTCAAAACTCGTAATTAAGAACATTTTCGCAACAACAACCAATTAAATACTTTTTGTATGGATATTCTACTTATATATTTTTGATGTATTCAGATTATTGCTTATATCACAACATAACGATACATATAGTAGAAAAAATAAATCAGAAGCATACTCTTTTTCGAATGAGATTTTCATACAAGAATTAAGTTATATAACAAATTACATAATTACCTCTATGTCATACCCTTAACTCTATGATTCTACCTCAAACTCGACATTGCACAAGTGCACCCGACCAAGACAACATATCCTCATGTCTCTAATTGTCTATCGGTATCGAGCCCCAAAGCCAAAGGCAAAGAACATTGACTCAGTCAGTGTATATACATAATATGTCAATTGGGATCGTATATCAAAATCCTAGCCGTCTCATCTCAAAAACCATTGAACGACTCTAGTTATCTCATCATAAGAACTGAAACACATTGTAAGCATAAAATTTAACCTCCATATCATCTAGCACCATCTACACATTTCCAAATGTTTTTCTCATCATCGAGCAACTTCACCAAACCATCATACGAGTTGAAACGCATCACAAGCATCAACCCTAATCACTGTGCCAATTGACAATCGTCACACCTCCCCATACTTCACCTTATTATTTGAAAGTTCATAGGGTTTGACCATAAAGATCCTTGGATGAGGACATAATTTCTCAAGAAACCGGTCGACTGTTCACATATTCAGTTGATTGTTTGGTTCCCACCGTTTGACTGATTACTTTTTCAATCGACCCGTGCATTCCCATCGATTGACTAAATAAAGGCCAATATGGCCTACATTACCTTGACTATGGGTTAGATCCCAACAAGCTGACTAGTTCGATTGGCCGTTCGATTCGTCGCTTTTGTCCGACCCATTTATTTTGTACTTATGGAGGGGATTTTTAGTCCATCCCCTTCGTTTCCTCATTACCCTAACTGTACGTGGCTCATTATTTACCATTCGCTTTACGATTAACTTCGTGTTGTCGCAACAATTCGCACATGCATCTTGGGTTTATAATGGTCCCAACACTGAAATCCAAATCTTTTCTGATCGCTCTCAGATGATTTGGGTTTATAAATGGTCTCTTGAGAGGAATTATAGCGATTTGTATTTAATTTTAGGGAATTTATTTGATGATTTGAGATGGTTTTAGCTTTCCATTAAAGAGGGAAGAGGAAGAGAGAAAGCACAATGAATTATAAATGAAAAGTGAATCAAGGAAAGAGAGATCCACTCTCTTTTATTTTAGCCCAACCATGTCAACGAGTCTTAACCCATGTGCAAACTGGCTCAAAAACATATTTCCCTAAACATTTATCTTACGTATGTTTTTCTCCATGGAAATAATACTTCGAATGCAATGAAATTAGTTTTGAAACCTAACTTTATAGTCCTCAAAAGTTAGCTTTTTAGTTAGTGTATAAATCGACTCTTAGTAGCTAAGTCAAAATCCACAGTCCCATGGTTATATTCGAAACTTTTCCAAATGATAGTCCAAACTCAACAAAAGATGTCTTGAGTTCTAATTCATTCATTTATAAGTATTGACTTTTTTAGCCTTTTATAAAAATCAATTTTAACTCCAAATCAACTCTTTAAATTACGAAAAGTAAATTTACAGATTATTACATAATTGGTTCTTAATCCTTAATTTCTCCTCATAATTCTTCCTATTTCTTTGCATCTCCAACTCCAATACTTTTTGTTGAATTCTGTATTCTCTTTTTAATCTTCAACCCCTTTCATCTTCATCTTGTTGATCGAACAATCACCATTGTGTATCAAATGAGTTCCTATCTAACATTTTAACAATATCATTTACATATACAATCATGAAAAATACTAAAAATTAACTGAAAATAAAATGGACAAACATGATATATAAAACATTCAATAAAATAAAATAAAAATCCCTCAAAATCATGAGAAAAAAAGAAAAAAATGTGAAGGATATTCAACCCTTTTTTATATAATAGAATAGAATAAAATAGTTTCAAACTCGTAAAGTTACTCTTATTGTCTTAACCATTATAACATATGGAAAGTAAATATTTTATAGTTTACAACCTAGCCATCAATAAATGTATTTGCATCCTAGAGAAAGGGGTTGGAAAAGAAGAATAAAATCATGCTTGCTGTTATGGCCATCCACGCAATCAACAGCCTCAAATAGGATTCTCCAAATCACATCACATTCCCTACACCGCTTTCCCATTTACACTACCATCGTGTTCCATCCACTACACCTCCACTTCCTCCATTTTCTTCCCCAAAACCGTTTCAACATTCGTTTGGTGCATTCCACCCAAAATCCTACCAACTCATCCCTGGACCCCACCACTCCCCATTCCAACTTATGTATTTGTCACACTTCGTCTGATGCACATGGGTCTTTTTTGTAGCTTTCCCCTCCTTCTCCTCTCGTTGTCCACGAAGAAACCCATCAATCATTGATAGTGTAAAGTGTAAAGCATTCGAATTTGTTCTCGTTTTGACGTCTGATTAGACGACGGGTTACCCGCAAGCTGCAGTTTCGAGTATACTACTCAATTTCGGTAGAAAGGAGGCTTCTTTCTTCCCTTTTTGGTGTTGATTTTCCTTTTGTTTTGTATTTCTTTTTATCGTGCTGGTGAGGAAGGTAATATAAAGGGATGTGCTGGATTGGTTAATTGAATTGCTATTACGCAGAGGAAACTGAAGCGTTTGTTTCGTCCTAGTCAATTGAACTGCTGATGCGCAGAAGTAACCGAAGTGTGTGTTTCAGTTTCATCACGATTAATTGAAACTATTAAGCAGAAGAAACTGAAGTTTATTTTTCAGCTTTTGGGTAATTCTTGGATTTTGCTTTTGAGGTGAGAAATACATGTTTAATTGCATTTTTGTATGCTTTTATATATATATATATATATATATATATATATATATATATATATATATTTCAAGGTGTTGTAATAGAATTTTGTGAGTTAATAGCTCAAATTTGATTATTTGGCAATTGTTAGCATTTAACAGATTCCAATATCAAAGATGCTCAACTGGCTACTTTTAGTCTCCATATACACATCTGTCAATGCTCATGCAAGTTAAAAAAACGAATGAGCTGTTTCTGCTGTGATTATACATTATCCAATATTAACATTTCAGTGTATAAGTTTTAAAGTATAATATTATACTACATAGTGTACACTTTGTTATTGTTACAATAGTTGAATAGAATCACTCACCTACCCCTGTTTCAAACACTAACCATAGACTTGACGACCATGTTCAACAGTTCAAGTTACATTGTGGGCTCATGAGGGGATTGCATCTGGCAAACAAGTTAAGGCCTGCAGGCTAGTTATCATGCAACTTGGTCGGTCATGTCATGTTTGTATACAGGTTTATATTAGCCTATTGCTTTCCATATATGAAGTTCATGAACTTGAGAACAGACCTCATGTCTCCAGAAGTTTTTTTCACATGCTCTCAAACAAACTCAGCCTTTCGTTTTGCAATTAAATGGATTATTTAATATGATTAAAGCAAAGTGAATGCATGTGATGTTGTGACGACATTATCCCTTAAAGTTGGATTAATTGATTTGGAAAAATGTACTAGAATTCCTTAAGATCTTGTAAAAATGAACTTAAAACCGATTGTGACCAATTTCTTGATTAATGAACTGCATGTTTTTGTAATTTCTTTCGGACTAATAAAAGGTTAAATGGATTTATATTTTTATGATTTGATTAAAATCTTTATTATCACTAGCAAGAGATTTCATAAGTTCTCAGCTAAATCTTAATTAACCGAAAATTGATTTGCTGTTTTATTTATATTCCTAAAATACATCTAAATCTTAATTGACAACCATCCCTTTAATTTTCTTCTTCAGTATAGGCTTTCAGTATCAGATAAATTAATCCAGAACATACTGATTTGGAAAATAATAATTTTGCTGAGAAAAAACAATGAACAAATTTTAATAAGAAAACCAACAGCGAAAAGTTCATGGTTTTCTTTTATTGCGATTCTTTTCAATATTTATCTTCCTGAAGAATTAGCCTAATTTGCTACTAATTCTGTTCTTTCAAGCAATCCCATATTCCCTGGTATGTTGTCTCTTTCAAAATAGACTTTTTCTTTCACTATTTTCTACGATTCGTTAGAAGTATTGTTTGATTGAATGATATGATTGTGTTCCTGGCTCCAAATGTTTGTATTCTGATTAAAAAAAAAATCATCAAATAGGTATGTATTTACACTAAACTACTTTGATATTTGATCATTACAGGACATGAGGTGATAAATAGCTAAAAGGTTGATATTTCACTTAAGTTCTCTCTTCCCAGGAACAAAATGGGGCATTGCGATGGTAAAACTATCGAAGATAAAAGTGACGATGATAGGTCAAGTGAGAAGAAATCAGATAAAACGTCAAAACTAAACAAGATCGATAAGAAGCAACCCATAGCTCTGAATAAGCTACCCATAGCTCTAGATGATATTCTATCATCGTTGAACAATTTAAGCATTTCATGTTACTTCAAATTATTAAATTTAAACAAACTAAATGGATCATGTGACACCGATGCTCTAAACCATTTTTGCCGAATGCAACCCTTAGTTGATTTGCCAATAACTTTCATCTCATCTGAGTTAATTTCTGAAAGATACCGTCACACCTTACCATCAGTTCTACATAATACAGGTTTTGTCAGTAAATCTTTAATGAAAAACCCATTATTTTTTCAATTAGGAATCCTTAATGGTTCTCCTAGACATTCCAAGTCATCATCTTCAGGGACAAGTCCTACAAGAATATCCGAATTTACTGGGTCCTTGGTTACGGTAAGTGATGCTTTATCACATGAGCCTAATGTTGGAAAATCCATTTTAAACATACCCGAAAAATCAGCTGTTTCTTTCTCAAGTGCTAACTCAACAACTTCATTTATCTCAACTTCATCCCCTTCTTCTACTGTGTTTATAAAAGGGGTTATTCATGCTATTCAAAAGAATGGTTTGGTATATTTTTTGTTCAAAGAAGGTGAAGACTCGATGATATATACAGCCAGCTCTCGTAGGATTGAGTTTAGTGCCGACATTGCTTTAGATCACTTGTATGTATTTCATAGACTGAAAGGCAACAGAAAACCAGATTATGTAGGCAAGATGACAGTCCTGAATCAACTAGTACTTAAACCGAACATGTCTAGACTTGTTGAGACGGAGTTTGTTTTATACGGTGTAGAAGAGAACAGTAGAATGGAATCACAAGGTGTGACTTCTAGTATGGAAAAAATTAAGGGATTTTCTACGAAAATACCGAAGTTATTTAAGTCAACTCATCAAAGGAATAAATCTACACCTAATGTTGACCATCAAAACATTCAACTTGAATTGGAGTTTATAGACCATACGAAAAATGGATTCGAACCATATCTTGAAAAGGTGGCTATTGTTGTGAAGACATCATCACTTAGTAGTGAGAAAAAGTTAGAAAATGGTGGTTGGGGTCTTAAATTTCTTGACAAAGTTGCAAATGATGGCTATATAAATACGAAGAAGAATTGTGAAATGAGTATTGATGTGTTGATTCCTAATGGTTTTCATGGTGTTCCAACAAAAGGCAGTAAAGGCCCTTCAACTCTTATTGAAAGATGGAAGTCTAACGGAAGCTGTGATTGTGGTGGTTGGGACATCGGGTGTCCTATCACAGTGTTAAATAGTGAAAAGTCTTCTCAGGAGAATTGTAAGACAGTCGATCTTTTCAAAAAGGTGAGTTTTTACTATTGCTTGTTAAGTGAGCAATGCTACTCTTATTTACAAGCTAGTAAATAAATTTTGGTCACAGGAGAGAAATGGTTATGTGAATCACATATATCTATCTCTCTAGCGAGTAAATCTTACTTACTAGTTTGTAAGTAAGAGTAGCATTTTTGATGTTAAACTAAGTTTTTTTATCAAATGTTTTTCTTAGGTTTGTTTAGGATTGGGATCATCTGTTCTAGTTTCAAACCAAAACAAAGGGCACAGCTTAGCGAGTTTAATATTGCTAAAATGCACCAATTGTTGCAAAATCGCTATAGATAGATAATTCAGTGATTGGTATTTTGGTGCACCCTTGTTCTAGGAATGGTGGGTACAAATCAGTCTATGTTTATTGTTCATTTGGCATGAATGCCCATTGCAGAGAATGTGATATTTGTTGTTGTAGTACTTGTTTAATTGGAGCTGATTTTATCTTTTTCAAGCTTAGCTTTAATCTGATGTGGGAAGAACATTAGTTATGCTAAGGGACCTTTGGATAGCTTAACACAAGTTACTTTTTTGCTTTCTTACATGCAAAAGTATATATGGATAGATAAAAATTATCAAACTTTCAAATTTACATTTTTAGCTTTTTCTTTTTTACTTTAAACTTGCAAAAGTTGATTTGACTTGTAGAATTCAACTTTTGCCTGATTGCTATGTTGGGTTGAGTTCAAATTTTTGGTTAAATAAGCTAAGATTGGGTCCACTTTTGATTTCAGGGCACTAAGCATGTAGAGGCTGCATGGAAGATGGTAAACACAGGTGAAAATGTGTACACAATGTATTTTCAGCCATCTCTATCAGGGCTAGAGGCGTTCTCGATTGGACTGGCAATCATTCATGCGCAAATGCCATCCCTATACTAGAAACGGAAAACATTTACTGGATTTCTTGAAGTTCTTTTCTTATTTATGGTAATTTTTTGTACATGTTTGATATTTTTCTCCTTGTAGGTTATTGCCGATTTTTCATGTTATTATTAGATAGAAATGGAGAATTGTGGACTGTTTGACTATATGTATTTTGATGATTCAACATTTATTTTAGTCTGTAAATTATTATTGTAAAAATATGTAAGGATTATGTTGTGATTATGTTTTTATAAGTGATCCATGATTCTCTGATGAGTTTTGCTATGTTAGATCATGATTATTGGATGTACCACTTTAAAAATGAAGTGAAATTTTTTGGCCGTGCCTCTCTTAATCTCTGTTTTTCGTTTGCTTTGTTCAGAAATTTGTAGAATTGTCTGCAGAAAAAGTAAAATAATACAGAGTTACCATTAATGTTCTTTTTCTTTGTAGAATTACAAGAAATTTGCGCATAACGTTTAATTTTTATTCTTACATTGCTAGTTCTGACATATAGATTGTATAATTTGGTGCATAAAACGTGCAATCTTTGTTTACTACACGTTTGACATTGGAAACATATATATTAAATAACAGTAGAGAAGAAGAATTTGAAGGCTCTTGTTAATTCTAAAAATTATCTCTATTCTTCTTGATTCTCTCAAAATAGATATTTTATTTTCAAAATCTTATACTTTACCACTTTATAATTATTTTACCAAACTTTTTATATTATTTACATTCAAATACCTACTTTTAAAGGAATTTACAATTATTTATAAAATTTTCACGGTTCTCTTGCAAAATTTTATATTATTATTCATCCATTTAAATTAATTGCATAATACAAAATTTAAACTAATATACCAACTTAGTCAATTATATATAGCAATAAATTTATCTTGCATAATAAAATATACTTTTAGCAATAATTAAAATGTAAATGCTATTGTTTAACAACATTATCGTGTGCAACGCACATGTTACACACTAGTTGATTGGAAAGTGGAGACGTAATAGTTCCTATTCTTGTCTGAGTGGCCGGATTTTGTGAATAACAACAAGAGTTTAGGGTGCTTCGGCCCTCGGGTGTGTCACCGAGAAAATGAATTCTGTCTACTTCATTCTTAGGATTTACTTGAGTTAAAGAGTGTGAACAAAAGGAATTCAGATATCAAAATAATGATAAAGTTCTTTCTTAGAAAGCTATCATTTCATTTGCTTTTGGAGGAAAACAAACAAATTGTTCGACAAAAGGCTGTGATTGGAAATATGAGATTTAGTGAATGTAGGAACCTCACTCGGGTTTCTCTCCACAAAAAATACAATTGTCTACTCTACCTTTTTCCTTAGGCCACCATAGAGAAATCGAGCTCTAAAAGGGTCATATTTTACCACAAAAGAGTCTAATATGGTAACTCCAATCAAACATCTTTGTGTCGGTTGCCTCGCCTAGTATGTATGCATACATGCACACCCTATGCATACATGCATAGGGTGTACATGTATGCATGAATGCAACTTCTTGACTTGATTTATGAAGAGGTGAAGTGAAACGAAGTTGAACATTCATTAATTACGTCGATTGATATTTGTATGACACTTGAACTGTTGAGCCGGACCATTCGCTTTCTTCTTTGCTTTTGTCTACAAATTTACTAATACATACATACATACATATATACATACATAGAATAAAAGGAAAAAGGTGACAACTATTTTTAAAACCGTGCAAATTTCTATACAATCCGACCGTAAGAGAACTGTGGACCATTGCATGAAAAAATACTGCATGCGTACCTCCTTTAGGGGATCAAACCTAAGTAGTTTCATTTTCTAATCTTCTCCTACATCCAAATATTTGTTAATACATAACAAGCATTGTAACGACCCAGGATTTTTAATAATTAAAATTTGAATATTTAATTATTTTTAAATATTTATAAGTGAATTTATAAGTCAAATAAATTTTTATTTGAATTATTGGATTTAATTGGATAATTAAATCGATAATTTAATATGTTAAATCATGGAAATAATTGAAAATTGGGTTAAATATGATTGAAAATGATTTGTAAAATTTTATTTTATCATATTGAAGTTAGAACGATATTTTAGAACTTTTAAAATCGAATTAAAAGTTAATTTGTGAAAATTGAATATTTTAATATTAAAATCGACTAGTGAAAATAGTCAATTTTTGAACAGTCTCAGAATTGAACGAAACCAGTTCCATTGGATCCGTAATAGTTAGTTATTACCGGATTTCAATTTTCGTGTCAATCGGAGCTATCGTTTGATCGTGGCAGCTCGAAACGCATCGATTTATTTTTAATTTTAATTTGGCGAGTTAAAATAGCCATTTTTCAAAAAGTCTCGGATTTCGACGAAACCAGTTTCATCGGATCCGTAATGTGATATTATTGTAAGGTTTCAAATTTCGTGTCAATTGGATTTACCGTTTGTCCGGTACAAATTAAAACGCCTAGAAATCGATTTAAATCGGTTTAATTTAAATTGAGCGTTTATAGCCATAACTCGCACAGATGTCCGAATTAGCTTTCGAAACCTGTTCCATTGTGTCCGGAACGCGGGGTAAACCCTAGAAACGCTGGTTACAGCGCGTAAATCGGAGTTCGGAATTTCCGGATGAATAGTGTTCGATTTTTTCTCTATAAATAGCCCTCACTCTAAAAAATAATAATAATAATATACAAAACCTTAGTTTCAACTGCAGCCGCCTCCTATTCAATGGATGGCCAGAAACTTCCCAAATTCATTCCTTAATTACTTCTAATCCATCAACTTCCACACGAAATCATCAACACGAAAGTTCTAGAGCTTCTCGAGTGCTTTAAATCCATACGGCTAAGATTGGCTATCGTTGATCGGAGGTGGAGCAAATGGCTCGTGTTCATGCTCGGTTTTGCATGTGTTTTCTCATGCTTGGGCTGACCGATTTCATGATGGTGGAGGCCGAAGGTTGAGGTCGTGAGGGGCTTCGAAGCTATGGTGCTTGATCGTCCTGGAAGTGTGGTGGAAGGTCGCGGTTCGAAACCCTAAAAGTTAAATTGGGTTTTCTTTTACACGGCCTGGAGTTGAATGCGTGAAAGAGGAAGATGATGAAGGGGGGAGGGACGTACGGCCTGGATAGTTTGGGGGTGAGATCAACGGCCAATATTAGCTAGGTTTAATTTATAAAGAAATTGTTGTAATTATTAAGTTATAAATTCGTGTAAGTTTAAAAAATGCATAACTTTTTCATACGAGGTCGAAAATGCGCGAAACCAGTTGCGTTGGAATCGTATGGACGAGCACTACGTGATGAAATTGGATTGGAGTCGTTTGGAGTTAGTGAGAATTTTGGGTAAAATTAAACGTCCGTTTAATTTTATTCGAAATAAATCGCTAAAACGGAATTTAAAATCAAGGTGAGAACTTCTCACTCAATCGAATCAGTTTCGATTTTATGTTAAATAAGTTAGATTTAAAATATTTGAATGCATGTTTGAATGATGATTGATATCTATTGATTGTTAAAATAGACATTATACGCCGTTAGTAAGCGGATGTTATTTATTAAAAACATATACCGCGAATATTTCATAAACAATGAAATTGGTATTATATATAATAGCAATATATATATATTGGCATATGTATATATTGGAGTTATTGATTTCCCGCATTTATTCGTTTAGCGGATGAGACCCTATTGCGCCGTCTATTAAGCGGATAATATTTAAATCCCATATACCGCGATAATTTCGTACTGGAGCGAAATTGGTATTGTGCTAATGTTTGTGAATGCAGGAAAACAGGTTGGAGGGATCCAACTGGATTCCTCAACAGTTTTTATTTGATTTCATATATTTTGATATTTGATGGATTATCATATCGATATATGATGGATCGTTGTAGTCGTGATTGACTATTTGGTGTGTAGCATCATTGGACCCAGATTTTGGAATTTTAAAGTGATTTCAAAGTGATTTTTGAAAGTATACGTTTATAAAATATTTTTGGAATTGATTCATTTTAAATAAATAAACGTTATAATTTTTAAAGTTATAAAAATTATGATTTTTGAGAAATATAGTTAAAAACTGATTTTTGAGAATATGATGCTCATGATTTTATAAAATAGTTTAATCGGGATTTTAGAATTTATTGTGAAAAGTTTAAATATAGGATTTATAAAATTTAATTATTTTATGAATCAAAATGGTGAAATAATAAAGGAGATTAGAGACGTTTCAAAGAATAATATAAATTGATTTATATTAAGAGATTTATAAATGTATATTTATAAATTGAAATATTGACATTATAAAACGAGTTTTTATAAGTGTTTGAATGAAGTGAAATGAATTTTGTAAATGAATGGAATTTATAAAATTATAAATGGTGAAGTTATAAATGAAATTTATAAATAGTAAGATTTATAAATTTTGTGAAATTATTAAAGAATATATCTGGATGAATAATTGAATCTTATAAGTTATAAGATTTATGATTATGAAGTTTAAAGGAACGATTTTTGTGAACGAATAAATTATAAGCATTTAACTTATAATGTGAACTTTTGGTTTATAATTGAGTTATAAATCAAATAGGTTAATAAAGGAGATTTATAAAGGAAGTATTTATGAAATAAATAGAAATGGAATTTATAAACGTTGTTTTATAAATTCGCAAAAGACTTATTTTGATAAGAAAATTGTTATAACTTATTTATGGAGTTATATTCACATTTTTGACTGTGAATAATCCTTTGAAATAAAATATATAGAAATGATGAAATGTGTTAACGTAGTATATTCACGTTTTTGAATAGTGAATAATATGTTAAAGAAATTGTTTTGAATATGATATTTTAAACATAATTAAAACGATCTAACGATGTTTTTAAATGCATTGAGATTCGAAACCATAGATTTCAACATTTATTGTTGAAATAGACGTTTTCGAGAAATAAAAGGAAATGGTGGACTATAACACTGTTGTTATAGTAAATGATTTCCGAAAGGAAATGTTTTGTATAGTATTGGGATTTATATATCTATTTTAATTTCGAATCCCTATACTAGTGATTTTGGGTTATCGTAACGATGTTTTACGTAACATTCGTTTTGGCCCAAATAAATTTGTTTAAGAGAACGATTTCCTTAAAGAATGAAATATATACTTAATTTCGATTGAAGTATATTGAATATTTTCCAAGTGTTGAAAATAAATAAAAATTGTGAATTACTTATGAATAAATAAGTATGGAAATGTTTTCCCATATAAAGTGAATATTGTGAGAATTTATCTTTTTGAAGATAAATTGAAATGAATAATTGAAATCGAATATTCATAGATATTTTGGATTATAAATTCGCTAAAGAATTAATATGAATGAAAAGGAGAATTTGTTAAAAAAAATAAATGTTGATTTATTTTTGAAGTATTGAAATTTAATATCTAGTGAAGATATTTTGGAAAATAAATAATTTGGAAAATTATTTGGAATCTGGTGATGTATGCATATCAATTGATAGTTCAATAACCGACTATCAATATTTCCCTTTGAATGGGTATTTGATGTGATTTGTTTGAATTTGAATGCCACACTTATTTTTGAATAAGCGCTCACTATTCGGGTTAACCGGGAAAGGACCATGGGGTCGTATAACCCATTCCGAATATGTGATACGTCGTTGTGAATTGCATTGATGACCGGTGTTGAAGACCGAGTATTTGCAAAAGCGATAGGATGACCTATCGATTGTCTCTGCACTGGGTAGCTCCTGGTATAGAGATCTCCTAAGTGATGGGAAATTCGATCGGGATTGTGAATACCCGGATTGCAAGGGCTTCGTAAGAAGTGCCTTCGGTTTTGTTCGAGCCCGGAACAGACTTGTATGGATTGTATGTCTGACGTTACAAATTGAGATATAAAGCCGATTTCTTTCAAATATATTTCTGTTGGTGGCGGAGAATTTATTCTTTTAGCTTAACACCCTTCTCTGAGACGTACGAGCTCAGAGGTTATGTAGTTGAATGTTATCAGCGATATATTCCCATTTTGGTAATGTGACATGCTGAGTGATGCTGAAATGATCATTGTGTTGATTATTTGTGATAGGATCGTTTATTTGATCGTCTATCTTTGTGATCATTTCTATGATCATTTGTTGACCCAAAGCATGGCTTTTGTATAAAGTATGTTTTTGTGGACGTGACTTCGTCGAGCCTCACACCCCGTGAATGGTCAAAACAGGAAAGATGCGGCAAGGTTATGAGGGGTAGCGCCCTTTAGGATGTGTGCATTTCCTTCTGGAAAAGGGTGGTATCATGGTATGGAGCCCAGATACTTACTCATGTTGAAAACACTTTGTTATGATTGTGTGAATTGATTGCGAGCGCTCGGTGAAAGGTCCCAAAGGACCGGGGGATGGCATATTCGGTCAGTTGTTACTCAGTTAGGGGTAACCCGGCCTTGTGTTGGTAGAGATCCGGTTTGGTTCTCGGGGATGTCCATCCAGAGGCATTCTCATGTGGCAATGGGAAGTTCCTTGGCCTGATCATTCGTTGGAAATCCAAAGAAACAATACGTGACTTGTACGGTTTTAGTTGTATAACCTGCTATGGAATGTGGCGGTAACCTGCTATTGAACATAGTTAGCTATAGTAGGCATAGTTCGGAATGTCTATGCTGGCTAAGATTTATATTCTACTTTCGAAATGAATTTTTCTCTACACTATGCACTAGTAATAATATCAAATGTTCTTTTAAATGCGTATCAAGCATCTTTGACTATCATAAGGAGAAATCTCCTCCGATTCTGCGTTTGCATTGTGTGTGTGTGCGGGAGGCCTTATGGTAGTCTCATTTTTAAAAGCATTTCGAATTGATTTTAAAAATATTCATCTATTTTGATTTTAAAGATAAATAAACTGTTTTGAGTTCTCACACCAGTCGCATGACTGACTCGGAGTTTATTGTTTTCCTTCCTAAACTCTGGGTGCCCACCAATTTCTACACGGGCAGTCAAGAGTTAGGTTTATCAGGATATTCTGGATATTCTGGAGTTGCTGGAGGCAAGCTGGATGGCATGGCGTATTACTAGTTTATAAAATATTTCTTTTTCCGCTGCACTGTTGTTGTATATTGTTGTACACTCTGATGATATGATGTAATGAAATGAAATGTAATAACTGTTATAGTTCTTTGTTTAAAGATTATTCATTTATTATTATATGTTGTTCCGCTGCGAATTGTGAGATTCTGGTGTTGTTCTGTTGTTTTCTATTCCGTTCTATTCTCTTTTCTTTCTATTTTAAAATTTTCTATCTTCTGTTTTCTCTTCCCTCTATTATCTATTTTCTCTCTTCTTCTCTCTTTTTCTTTTCCTAAATTTTTCTTAAACCCCTAAGGGTTCGTATTTTCGTTCACGAATTGTGAGATTCTGGTGTTGTTCTGTTGTTTTCTATTCCGTTCTATTCTCTTTTCTTTCTATTTTAAAATTTTCTATCTTCTGTTTTCTCTTCCCTCTATTATCTATTTTCTCTCTTCTTCTCTCGTTTTCTTTTCCTAAATTTTTCTTAAACCCCTAAGGGTTCGTATTTTCGTTCATCTTGAATTAATCAGTGGAGATTAGTGTCTATTCAAGGAGTACGGATTTACGGGTCTTTACAGTTGGTATCAGAGCATATGGTTAAGCGACAACCATGGTTCTGTTGGGTATTACTCATTAGAGATAGAGTCAGTAGTACTCTAGAATGAGTTGAGTGTAATAATAGCTATGAGAGCGTATTTGTTAGTGAATATATAATTGTTTTGTATTGTGTTGACTTATCGGTTGATTGTTTATAGATTTCGGTCGATGTAGTCTAGCTAACTATCGTAGAAAGGGGTTTCTAAACTATTAAACAAGATAAACCGACACAATATTGTTTTAAATTGGGTAAATGAAATAATTTTACCTTGATTATATTTTATATATAAAGGAATAATTTTTTTTGAATTATTAAAGTGTATATAAGTTGATTGTTTAGTTGTTTGAATAATCTAAATTGAAGAATAATTGTATAAGCAAAAGAATTATAAGAATTGAATTATAATTAAAGTAATTTACAATTGTGAAATAAACTTATACATATAGAAGTGAAACTATATGAATATATTTATGAATATGAGTTGTAAATAAAAAAAAAAATGAATTTAAAGTTAAATGGAAATTTACTTAGAATTTGGAATCTGAATTGATTTATAAGTAGGAAATTAAGTTGATATTAGTATCAAAGTAAATTAATAAAGTTAAGTGATAAATGTGAACTTAAGTTATGTAAATGAAATTCAACTTTAGAAATTGAATTGAATGAATGGATTGAATGTTAATCAATTAAATGTGAATAATTGATATGAAATAATGAATATAAGTGTTAATTCATTAAAATCTAATGTTATTGGAAGTTGAATAGTTGAATAAAAAAAATCAATTTAATTAAACCAAAATGAAAGCAAAGGAATTTGGTTGTGATTAATATATATTGGTTGATATTTGATTGTTAGTTGATTGTATATAATTCATGAAGTGTTAATGAAACTGGAAGCTAAAGTAATTGGAATTCAATTGGAAGTTAAGTGAATCTTAAATAGAATTGAATTTGATTTGGAAGTGAACCGACTTGAATATGAATTAGTGAATATAAACTAATTGAAAATGAATGTTAGTAAAAACATCCACTGTTAATAAAACAAATGTGATTAAATTGAAAACCCAATTCATTGAATATTAATGAGAATATGAATGAATATTTATTGGTTATGAATGCTAGTTGGTTGATGTTTGCATTTGTTGCTTTTAGTTGCATTTGCTATGTTGACATATATAGTTATTATGTTGCTATATGTTGTATATCGATACTATTTTCATATATGCATGTTCTCATGTTGTTTGTTGAGTGATTAGTAGGTGCGGATCGCGTTTGCTTCGCATTTGGAGCTCGCTTTCGCGCTATATTAGCCGTATATGCTCGCTAATAAAATATAAGGTACATATCTCGGATTACATACCGTACTTTTACACTTTTTCCCTTCGGGATGCCTCATTACTTGATGAGATGTATATTTGTGATATATATACTGTCATTTTTTTTTCGGATCGAGCCGCGCAAAGGAGACTATGGCGAATTTTTCCGAAAATTTAGGGCGTTAGAAAAATTTTAAGAAAATTTGGAATTTTTTTTTTTGAAAACTTTAACTTTGACTTGCAATTGAAAGATTAAACAATAGTAGTTGTTTTTGAAAGGATAACTAAGTATGATTTGAAAACTTAGTAAAGATTTGTAAGAAGTTTAACTATGAATTTTGGAAAATTAATAGATTCTGTAACTTTTCTTACTTAATAATTTCGAGGACGAAATTCTTTTAAGGGGGGAAGATTGTAACGACCCAGGATTTTTAATAATTAAAATTTGAATATTTAATTATTTTTAAATATTTATAAGTGAATTTATAAGTCAAATAAATTTTTATTTGAATTATTGGATTTAATTGGATAATTAAATCGATAATTTAATATGTTAAATCATGGAAATAATTGAAAATTGGGTTAAAAATGATTGAAAATGATTTGTAAAATTTTATTTTATCATATTGAAGTTAGAACGATATTTTAGAACTTTTAAAATCGAATTAAAAGTTAATTTGTGAAAATTGAATATTTTAATATTAAAATCGACTAGTGAAAATAGTCAATTTTTGAACAGTCTCAGAATTGAACGAAACCAGTTCCATTGGATCCGTAATAGTTAGTTATTACCGGATTTCAATTTTCGTGTCAATCGGAGCTATCGTTTGATCGTGGCAGCTCGAAACGCATCGATTTATTTTTAATTTTAATTTGGCGAGTTAAAATAGCCATTTTTCAAAAAGTCTCGGATTTCGACGAAACCAGTTTCATCGGATCCGTAATGTGATATTATTGTATGGTTTCAAATTTCGTGTCAATTGGATTTACCGTTTGTCCGGTACAAATTAAAACGCCTAGAAATCGATTTAAATCGGTTTAATTTAAATTGAGCGTTTATAGCCATAACTCGCACAAATGTCCGAATTAGCTTTCGTAACCTGTTCCATTGTGTCCGGAACGCGGGGTAAACCCTAGAAACGCTGGTTACGGCGCGTAAATCGGAGTTCGGAATTTCCGGATGAATAGTGTTCGATTTTTTCTCTATAAATAGCCCTCACTCTAAAAAATAATAATAATAATATACAAAACCCTAGTTTCAACTGCAGTCGCCTCCTATTCAATGGATGGCCAGAAACTTCCCAAATTCATTCCTTAATTACTTCTAATCCATCAACTTCCACACGAAATCATCAACACGAAAGTTCTAGAGCTTCTCGAGTGCTTTAAATCCATACGGCTAAGATTGGCTATCGTTGATCGGAGGTGGAGCAAATGGCTCGTGTTCATGCTCGGTTTTGCATGTGTTTTCTCATGCTTGGGCTGACCGATTTCATGATGGTGGAGGCCGAAGGTTGAGGTCGTGAGGGGCTTCGAAGCTATGGTGCTTGATCGTCCTGGAAGTGTGGTGGAAGGTTGCGGTTCGAAACCCTAAAAGTTAAATTGGGTTTTCTTTTACACGGCCTGGAGTTGAATGCGTGAAAGAGGAAGATGATGAAGGGGGGAGGGACGTACGGCCTGGATAGTTTGGGGGTGAGATCAACGGCCAATATTAGCTAGGTTTAATTTATAAAGAAATTGTTGTAATTATTAAGTTATAAATTCGTGTAAGTTTAAAAAATGCATAACTTTTTCATACGAGGTCGAAAATGCGCGAAACCAGTTGCGTTGGAATCGTATGGAAGAGCACTACGTGATGAAATTGGATTGGAGTCGTTTGGAGTTAGTGAGAATTTTGGGTAAAATTAAACGTCCGTTTAATTTTATTCGAAATAAATCGCTAAAACGGAATTTAAAATCAAGGTGAGAACTTCTCACTCAATCGAATCAGTTTCGATTTTATGTTAAATAAGTTAGATTTAAAATATTTGAATGCATGTTTGAATGATGATTGATATCTATTGATTGTTAAAATAGACATTATACGCCGTTAGTAAGCGGATGTTATTTATTAAAAACATATACCGCGAATATTTCATAAACAATGAAATTGGTATTATATATAATAGCAATATATATATATTGGCATATGTATATATTGGAGTTATTGATTTCCCGCATTTATTCGTTTAGCGGATGAGACCCTATTGCGCCGTCTATTAAGCGGATAATATTTAAATCCCATATACCGCGATAATTTCGTACTGGAGCGAAATTGGTATTGTGCTAATGTTTGTGAATGCAGGAAAACAGGTTGGAGGGATCCAACTGGATTCCTCAACAGTTTTTATTTGATTTCATATATTTTGATATTTGATGGATTATCATATCGATATATGATGGATCGTTGTAGTCGTGATTGACTATTTGGTGTGTAGCATCATTGGACCCAGATTTTGGAATTTTAAAGTGATTTCAAAGTGATTTTTGAAAGTATACGTTTATAAAATATTTTTGGAATTGATTCATTTTAAATAAATAAACGTTATAATTTTTAAAGTTATAAAAATTATGATTTTTGAGAAATATAGTTAAAAACTGATTTTTGAGAATATGATGCTCATGATTTTATAAAATAGTTTAATCGGGATTTTAGAATTTATTGTGAAAAGTTTAAATATAGGATTTATAAAATTTAATTATTTTATGAATCAAAATGGTGAAATAATAAAGGAGATTAGAGACGTTTCAAAGAATAATATAAATTGATTTATATTAAGAGATTTATAAATGTATATTTATAAATTGAAATATTGACATTATAAAACGAGTTTTTATAAGTGTTTGAATGAAGTGAAATGAATTTTGTAAATGAATGGAATTTATAAAATTATAAATGGTGAAGTTATAAATGAAATTTATAAATAGTAAGATTTATAAATTTTGTGAAATTATTAAAGAATATATCTGGATGAATAATTGAATCTTATAAGTTATAAGATTTATGATTATGAAGTTTAAAGGAACGATTTTTGTGAACGAATAAATTATAAGCATTTAACTTATAATGTGAACTTTTGGTTTATAATTGAGTTATAAATCAAATAGGTTAATAAAGGAGATTTATAAAGGAAGTATTTATGAAATAAATAGAAATGGAATTTATAAACGTTGTTTTATAAATTCGCAAAAGACTTATTTTGATAAGAAAATTGTTATAACTTATTTATGGAGTTATATTCACATTTTTGACTGTGAATAATCCTTTGAAATAAAATATATAGAAATGATGAAATGTGTTAACGTAGTATATTCACGTTTTTGAATAGTGAATAATATGTTAAAGAAATTGTTTTGAATATGATATTTTAAACATAATTAAAACGATCTAACGATGTTTTTAAATGCATTGAGATTCGAAACCATAGATTTCAACATGTATTGTTGAAATAGACGTTTTCGAGAAATAAAAGGAAATGGTGGACTATAACACTGTTGTTATAGTAAATGATTTCCGAAAGGAAATGTTTTGTATAGTATTGGGATTTATATATCTATTTTAATTTCGAATCCCTATACTAGTGATTTTGGGTTATCGTAACGATGTTTTACGTAACATTCGTTTTGGCCCAAATAAATATGTTTAAGAGAACGATTTCCTTAAAGAATGAAATATATACTTAATTTCGATTGAAGTATATTGAATATTTTCCAAGTGTTGAAAATAAATAAAAATTGTGAATTACTTATGAATAAATAAGTATGGAAATGTTTTCCCATATAAAGTGAATATTGTGAGAATTTATCTTTTTGAAGATAAATTGAAATGAATAATTGAAATCGAATATTCATAGATATTTTGGATTATAAATTCGCTAAAGAATTAATATGAATGAAAAGGAGAATTTGTTAAAAAAATAAATGTTGATTTATTTTTGAAGTATTGAAATTTAATATCTAGTGAAGATATTTTGGAAAATAAATAATTTGGAAAATTATTTGGAATCTGGTGATGTATGCATATCAATTGATAGTTCAATAACCGACTATCAATATTTCCCTTTGAATGGGTATTTGATGTGATTTGTTTGAATTTGAATGCCACACTTATTTTTGAATAAGCACTCACTATTCGGGTTAACCGGGAAAGGACCATGGGGTCGTATAACCCATTCCGAATATGTGATACGTCGTTGTGAATTGCATTGATGACCGGTGTTGAAGACCGAGTATTTGCAAAAGCGATAGGATGACCTATCGATTGTCTCTGCACTGGGTAGCTCCTGGTATAGAGATCTCCTAAGTGATGGGAAATTCGATCGGGATTGTGAATACCCGGATTGCAAGGGCTTCGTAAGAAGTGCCTTCGGTTTTGTTCGAGCCCGGAACAGACTTGTATGGATTGTATGTCTGACGTTACAAATTGAGATATAAAGCCGATTTCTTTCAAATATATTTCTGTTGGTGGCGGAGAATTTATTCTTTTAGCTTAACACCCTTCTCTGAGACGTACGAGCTCAGAGGTTATGTAGTTGAATGTTATCAGCGATATATTCCCATTTTGGTAATGTGACATGCTGAGTGATGCTGAAATGATCATTGTGTTGATTATTTGTGATAGGATCGTTTATTTGACCGTCTATCTTTGTGATCATTTCTATGATCATTTGTTGACCCAAAGCATGGCTTTTGTATAAAGTATGTTTTTGTGGACGTGACTTCGTCGAGCCTCACACCCCGTGAATGGTCAAAACAGGAAAGATGCGGCAAGGTTATGAGGGGTAGCGCCCTTTAGGATGTGTGCATTTCCTTCTGGAAAAGGGTGGTATCATGGTATGGAGCCCAGATACTTACTCATGTTGAAAACACTTTGTTATGATTGTGTGAATTGATTGCGAGCGCTCGGTGAAAGGTCCCAAAGGACCGGGGGATGGCATATTCGGTCAGTTGTTACTCAGTTAGGGGTAACCCGGCCTTGTGTTGGTAGAGATCCGGTTTGGTTCTCGGGGATGTCCATCCAGAGGCATTCTCATGTGGCAATGGGAAGTTCCTTGGCCTGATCATTCGTTGGAAATCCAAAGAAACAATACGTGACTTGTACGGTTTTAGTTGTATAACCTGCTATGGAATGTGGCGGTAACCTGCTATTGAACATAGTTAGCTATAGTAGGCATAGTTCGGAATGTCTATGCTGGCTAAGATTTATATTCTACTTTCGAAATGAATTTTTCTCTACACTATGCACTAGTAATAATATCAAATGTTCTTTTAAATGCGTATCAAGCATCTTTGACTATCATAAGGAGAAATCTCCTCCGATTCTGCGTTTGCATTGTGTGTGTGTGCGGGAGGCCTTATGGTAGTCTCATTTTTAAAAGCATTTCGAATTGATTTTAAAAATATTCATCTATTTTGATTTTAAAGATAAATAAACTGTTTTGAGTTCTCACACCAGTCGCATGACTGACTCGGAGTTTATTGTTTTCCTTCCTAAACTCTGGGTGCCCACCAATTTCTACACGGGCAGTCAAGAGTTAGGTTTATCAGGATATTCTGGATATTCTGGAGTTGCTGGAGGCAAGCTGGATGGCATGGCGTATTACTAGTTTATAAAATATTTCTTTTTCCGCTGCACTGTTGTTGTATATTGTTGTACACTCTGATGATATGATGTAATGAAATGAAATATAATAACTGTTATAGTTCTTTGTTTAAAGATTATTCATTTATTATTATATGTTGTTCCGCTGCGAATTGTGAGATTCTGGTGTTGTTCTGTTGTTTTCTATTCCGTTCTATTCTCTTTTCTTTCTATTTTAAAATTTTCTATCTTCTGTTTTCTCTTCCCTCTATTATCTATTTTCTCTCTTCTTCTCTCCTTTTCTTTTCCTAAATTTTTCTTAAACCCCTAAGGTTCGTATTTTCGTTCACGAATTGTGAGATTCTGGTGTTGTTCTGTTGTTTTCTATTCCGTTCTATTCTCTTTTCTTTCTATTTTAAAATTTTCTATCTTCTGTTTTCTCTTCCCTCTATTATATATTTTCTCTCTTCTTCTCTCTTTTTCTTTTCCTAAATTTTTCTTAAACCCCTAAGGGTTCGTATTTTCGTTCATCTTGAATTAATCAATGGAGATTAGTGTCTATTCAAGGAGTACGGATTTACGGGTCTTTACAAGCATAACATGCATGCATTCATCGCAATCACAAAACAATATTCCTACTCGTCCATCATAGCAAATCATAATATGAGCAATAACAACATCACACTTAGCCATTGAACATCATATACATTTTACAACATTCAGTGTCAACCACAATCATTAAATAAGAAAATAATAACTATATAAATATACTTACATGCGTGCTAATCATCCATTATAGTAATGCATCACCAATGTAAGTAATCATCAAATGTGTACTAATCACCTTATAATAGTAAAACGACATCAATCATCTATTGTATACTAACCGACTCTATTTTAGTAACACAACATCAGTCATCAAATAACCATAATTAACTACCCATCGTAGTAAAAATGGTAAAATAATATCGCATTCACGTCCGAATACAATTTCATCATCATAACACAAAGATATACGATAATTCAAGTTAATAATTAACTAAAAATTACATCCATCCAATATTATGTTTACGACCATTAGTATAAAACCATTTTTATTATTATCATTTTAAAATAACCTTTATCGATACATATTGAAACCAAAATAATCTTTCCATAATAATCTTTCTAGAAATGATTATATATTTCAAAAACCGTTTATATACTTCTAAATAGTGCATTTTAAATCAAAAATGGTAATCTTTATCAAATTGCTTTTCAAAAACGATTATATTATTATTTATTCCGAAAATAACTAATAATCACTGAAACTCCCTTTTATTTCTATTTATCTCAAAATAACAACTATTTTATCCAAAAACACTTATAAAAAAATATTTTTTATTATAATAATATTATCAAAAAATGACATTTTTATTTTAGAAATCAGACAACAACAATAATATCTTTTACCATAAATACCATGAAATTATCATTTCGTCATTTATGCAAAAACTATTTTAGCTAAAATTCATATTATTATTATCGTTATTTAAAGTGTCATTCTATTTTATAAATAAAAGATTTCCCAAATATTTATTTAAAATATAAATTTAGTTACCATAAAATCATAAACAATAACCTTATTTAATTCCATACTCTAACTTCAGTAAAATTCGTTAATCATCATTATTTACAAATACAATCCAAAATCTGTGAGTAACTAATTCTTTATTTTTCTCATCATTACATATTTTATTCCATTTAATTATTTTTCAATTGAAATCAAAGAACAAAGAATCAATTTTAATTAGACATCCAAAAAAATGCAACCAGCAATAATCATCCAACCATGGCACAATTCATTCAAAGTACTATAATAACCAATTAACCATCCATAGAACACAATAGATCAATAAATATAATTTTTCATCAACGTTTGTGTATTTTATAATTTAATTAAGTAGGCCATACCAACACACTTTTGCAAATAACCTTCAAATTCGGCAATCCCAACGTTAAGTCGTTTAGAGTTTTGCCACGAGTCCATTTGAAGAAACTGCGTATGAGTTGGAGTTTATATGCAAAATTTACTAAGGTTATATGTGTGTGTGTTAGTTTCTTTCTTCTTGTTGTTAGAACTGAACCAGTCCGCAGTGGAAATTATTGGTGAATTTCAATTTTTTTTTACCATATTGGATCTTTATTGAGCCCATGAAGTCTAATTTATTTATAACATTTCTAAATTTAATTTAAATAAAATCTTTATTTCATTTAAATTATAATATTCAATAGACTGAATTTTATTTAATTTATATTTAAATCGAGTATAATGGTACACATATGTATCATATACATATACATATATGTATGTGAGTGCATGCGTAACATAATAATCCATGGAAAGTATAACATGTCCGTATATAAATGTTGAGGTTTGCATCGCAACGAACATACTGACTCATCATATATATATATATATATATATTATGTATTGTCCAAATATATGTATGTATGTGCGTATATACACAAAGTTTTTATTTTTAAATGAGTACTAAAACCATATAAATATTTGCATATATATATATATAATATGTATTACATAAATGTGAAATATTAATGCGCGCACACACACACACACATATATGTATGTATGCGTGTGTGTGTATGTATATATTTTAAATTAGATAATAATTTAATGAATGATCACACACACACATATATATTATGCAAATCTGTTTAGTTATACATGTATGTTATACAGTATTAAAATTAATACACACACACACACACGTACGTATGTATGTACTTATATTTATATTTGTAATATCTAAAAATATTTATAAATTTATGTACTTGAATACACACACACACACACACACACGTGGAAAGTAGGCATAAGGGCAAACTTTGAAAAAAAATTAAACCGAAGAACAAGAAGTTTCATTTTTAGGCTGAAGGACAAACTTTGAAAATAATTAGGTTGAAGGACAGTGCTAGTTAGAACTAGCATTTTGTATAGTGTAAAAACTGAATTAAATGCTAGTTAGAACTAGCATTTTGCATACTGTAAAAACTGAATATAATGCTAGTTAGAACTAGCATTGTCCTTCGGTTTAATTTTTTCAAAGTTTGTCTTTCAGCCAAAAAATGAATCTTGGTGTCCTTGATACAATTTTTTTAATCAAAGTTTGTCATTTTCCCTAATTCCCTCTATATATATTATATAATAATATCGATTATAAAATTAATTAAAATTAAATATATGTATATCTTATAACATTCTAGACAAGCATCATTGTCCCAGTGGTTAAGTGATTTGACTTTGGTGCGAGAGGTCACAAATTCGAAACTTACGTAGCGTGATTCGAACAATTATTGACAGATGAATTGTGCTATGTTGTCCCAGTGACATGTTGTATATAAGTACCATTTCAAAAAAAACAAAAAACATTCTAGATTCAATACACAACATAAAAATATTTTATTATAATATTATACTTTAAATTATTTTTATATAAATTTATTAGCCGAAAACATTAAAATAATATTAAAATAATTTTGTAACATATTTTTTTGAAATTCGAGTATGATATTATAAGATCACTAAAGTTCCCATAATTTACCGAGTTGAAATTATATTTTTCATTATTTAACTAATTCCCTCCTTTATTATAAATGACTTTTTAAAATAATAAATTTTATTTTTAAATTTTGAAATATTGGCAGAAAGTTAATATGATGATGGAAATTTTTTATAAGTTTTAAAATATAATTTTTGAATCATATATTATTTTATATTAATTATATAACCATTTATTTTGATTTAAATAATATTAAAATTGGTAAATAATTACAAAAAAATATATTTCTATTACCTAAATTATATTTCATATAAATTCGCATATATAAAATATTAGATAAAATTTTAACATGATATGATGACACAATGAATTATAGGTTATTTAAAGTGGAAATTAGCCACAAGAGCCTCTTTAACAAGTGGAATTAGTTTTTAGGACACACAACTGAAATAATTAATTTCAAGGACAAAACACAAAATAATTATTTTCTAGGGACTAAAAACCTATGAAATTATGTTCTTGAAAGTAATTAACTTGCTGACTTTGTCCTTTAAAATAATTATTTTGCTGACTTTGGTCTTGAAAGTAATTTCTTCGAATGTGTGTCCTAGAAACTAATTGAACTGCAAAGTTTGTCCTTCTGGTGAAATGCCCCTTATTTAAATTTGTGTAATATGATTTATTAATATAATTATAATAAAATATTATATATATATATATATATATATAAACAACTAATTTCAACCACGTATATATCAAATCTAAATAAAAATTATTTTTTATTGTACATACATACACATAACCATTCAATATGCGACAACATTCATATATATATATATATATATATATATCACCTAACTAACAATATAAATATGATATAAATATATGTACAAGCAATGGAATATTATACATGAATTATAAGTTATATGAAATAAGAAAACATACCAAAGCTATGCCATGAAGTACATCTTTGCTATGATGAATATCCCTCCTTAGAAATCTTCTCAATTCGGTAGACTGCTAGTCTTTGAAATGTAGATCGTTGACTGTCCAATAGTTGTTGATTTGAAATTGATTTGAGATGAACTTTGATGGAGCTTCATGTAGGTGTGGTCGGCCAACAAGCAGATGAAAATGGCGGCCAAAAAAGATCAGTATGCATATGAAGAGTATTTATACAATGAAAAGAATAGAGAGAAAGGTTGGACATATCTTTTACCCTTTCTCTCTAAATTCAAGCCATCCATCTAAAATACCCCTAACCCATTTTTTAGTCACTCCTATATATTTTTGGTCAAATTTTCTAGCCCCTTTTCATGGGATTCAAACCAATTTTAATCCCAAATAAGTATTACTAATCAAACCTTATTGAATTGCTTATCGATATCGTATATCGATCAATGTACTTATAATTATTATAAATATACAATTATATTTATACCTCAAATCATATTCAAAATTTTATAATTAATATTTCGTAAATATTAATTAATTTATATTAGTTACAATTATAAACTAATTAAATCTTTTGGTTTAAAGAGATCATATCGGTTATGTGGCTCATCAGGTATAAATTTGGTCAGTGATTAACATCGAAGTTCACACATCATTTAGCAGGTGTTGTGAAATTTTGGCCAAGTTTATCGCTTACTTAGTTTTTGTAAAATCTAATTTTACATTATTAAGCATTACTCGGTTACAACATTTATTTTACACCAATTCTCTTCATCAAAACTATATTACTTTGGACTTATGGAATTTTGTAACATCCCGCCTTTTGTACGTTTTAAATCGACGATAAACCACACACGTCAGACTCAAACCATACAAAAGGGAGAATTGTTATTGGGGTGAATAAGTAAAAGGAAGAAAGAAAGAAAACAAAACATAATCTTGCAGCGGAATGACAAAATATAATAATCTAATAACAGTTCATGAAGCTGTTTACAAAATATTTGATTATACTAATACAATATAGAATCAGAGTTACACATACCAGAGAATATTAAATAACAATGCAGCGGAACAGTATGAATGTAGTGGAATAATACAATAAATAATAGTAATGCAATCTTCGTATTCGTCCTCCAGAAATAAGATCTTCAAGCCCTGAAATGCTCAGACTGACCCGAGCGAATTGAAAAGACAAAACACTCGAGTCAGAACTAAAAGATCTTATGTAAGTTAAATCAACGGTAAATAAATATGATTGTAAACGGCACGGAGATGTTGATTTGACATCTCCTATCCAGTGTCTAACGTGAGTGCAGTAACTTAAGAGATGCTTGAGATTCACATCTCCTAAGGATCCGTTAAACTATTTACTATGTAGTAATATACACTATTATAATAGTGTTTGTAGTAAAATAAACTTAATCTTAAATAGCGTTAAGGCTTTACATTTTCCATCTTAACACGTAATAGTCCCAGTAGTCAATCTAGTATCATGGTCCCTCCTGATCGGGAAGCCACCAAAGGATACTCCACGGGCTACAGGAGAAAACCAAACTCGTACAAAGCGCGTTAGGGTAGGTGACACGACACACAAGGCAATGCCATACCAATTACGCATCCGGACTGATGGTGACGCATAGCGCGCAGCTACCACCCACCTCGAGCCACACCCAAAAAAAATCAAAGGGCCCCAATCAATTACAAAGTAATAGAATGGTATCGAAGGAGTGTGTCCGGTAAGAGGGGCTACCTCGCTGGCCCGTAAACGCTCTTGTTTTAGCCACCTTATGCCAACTCACGGGAGTTGGGTCCATGTATATACCTCAAGGGAACGCCGCAGCCATCCTACTTCATTCTGGAATCTCCACCGCATACACGGTCGTTAAAGTGGTTTTCGGAGTTGGCAGAGAGTATGACAACTTCATATCTCGGTCACTTTAACAACCAAATGTTATTATAACACCGCGGTCAATTCAAAATAATTTATATTTAAATCGCAATATCATTGCCGTTTAAAACCCATATAAATACGATATCATTTCCATTTCAAAAACTAAACCAATATGATATCTTTTTTATTAAAACCCAAATCAATGTAATATCATTTTTATTCCAAATATATCCTTTGCAAAAATCATAGCACTTTCAACGTCATAACACTTCGAAATCAAAACACTTAAAATATAACACTTTCAAATCATAATACTTTGAAACTCATAACCCTGAAACATAACTTCCACCACTTAAATGGTTAAAATATTGAAATACTTTATATGATAACTAGCTTTTTCAATTTTCACAAATCAATTCCAAAACAACTATAATTTAAAATTTAAAATTTAACCAAATCCCAAATCATCAATTTCAATATGATTCAGTTTCCAAATAAACTATTACAAATTATATCGATTTCAAAATAGATTTGAATCCACAGGATAAACCATTTCAAATTCAATATATTTCAAACTTTTAGTATTCAATAATTTCAAAACTAAGTTTGGTCATTAGGATTCAACAATACAATTTTCTACTATCTAGTTTTGAAATATTTTACATAATAAATTCATCATCATTTAAATAAACTCAAATTACAAATAACTAATATTTCCTTCAATTTATTTATACTTGAAATATCCATTTAATTCACCTTAAACCAAGATCAAGTTATAAAAATCATACCTTCTAAAATTTCAAATTTAATAAATTTTACATCAAACTTATCTGAGTGTCATTTTTAAATAAATTCAATTTCAAATAAATCTCAAATTTATCTTCCAACCTTAATTTATTTAAATCATTATAAACTCTATATTAAAATAAAATTTTAAATACTTAGCCATATTATCTTCAGTAAAATCAAACTTATTATTAAGCTTATTCTATATTAAAAAAAATTATTCATAGCTTAAAATCAAGAATAAAATAACATTTATATAATATTTGACGTCAGTATTTATATAAAACCATATATTTCTTTACAACCCATAGAAATCATTTCAAAAATATTTCTATATGTAGACCACGGTGTCTGTATATAATTTTCTATCGTATGGTCAAGTGATACAGATATTTATCATTTCAATCCGTAATTTAAAATATAAATGCGGTTATATATCATTTCAACCCGCAATCCCGAATGAAATAAAAATCCATAACAACTTGCAGTTTATAACAATGTAAAGTACAGCATCCATTCATCCAATATAAATCATCAAACATTTATCACAATCATCATCCAATACAATCAATGGCATCAATATGGAACAGATAATAAATAACAGGTATTTACTGGCCTTTTTATATTCAATAATAAATTAAATAACTATTTTATTAAAATAAATTCAAATAAACTTAGATGATGATTCAAAATATGCCAAACAGTTATAAACAAATTTCTAATCACATCATAAATCGATTTGACAAACATAAGAAATTTTAGAAGTTGTGAGTGGGTTAAAACACTCACTTTTTGAATTTAAATTGAATTTAAATCCAATTTAAACCCAAAATTTGAAAAATCGCAGATTCCGTCCAAACTAAAGTCAAAATGTCCGAGATTTCGATACGATCCCAGCGGATCGAACCGCGTGTGAATTGGACCTCGTACATGAAAGTTATTTACATTAGAAGACTTGCAGTTTAAATTTAAAATGAATAGAATAATAAAATTTATAAACCACGTCACCTTCCAGAAAACGACAACCTACAGGCCCTCTGTGACGACCCGAAAATCCGTACCCTTTGAATCGACAATAATCCACATATGACCGACCCAAAAAGCACCGACTGACGGAAAGTCAAGAGAAAGAAAAGAAGAGAGAAGAAGAGAAGAGAAGAAAGAGAGAAGATAAAACTAAACAGAACAATACAGAATCTCACATCGCAGCGGAAAACATATAATATCATATCAATGATCTTTACAAAACAGAAACTATATATACATACATCAATCAGAGTTCAACAATCAATCAATAGCTATCAGCCTAAACAGTTATAATAACCTGTCCTTACAAATTCCGAACAACTAGGCAATGCAGCAGATAATCAAGCAAATACAGATGTACGAAAATGAAGATCTCTTGCTCGCCTGCTAAAGCTCCAAAAGCATCAAATCTGAACCTATAAATATACTCGGTCTGACCCGAGCATTGAAAGGGAAGAACGCCCGGATCAGTCTGGTAAACCAGCGTGAGAAACACACTCAACTGAATTTATTAAATAACCAAAACTTTTCCTTCATCAAAACAAAAGTATCTCGTAAGACAAGTCCACACATAAACACGGAAATGTTTTTACCTTAGGATAACTGAAACATATCATATCAAATCCTCTTATATTATAGTAGTGTCTACTATATACAAATAATATTAATCATAGCCGAAATTATTACATTGATTAAATTCCAGCATATAGCCCAATTGGGTAATACAATGAAAATGGCAAGCACGTAGTGGAATTTGGATTTCCATACCAATGACCAGGTGAAGGGACTATCTTCCGAAGGGGTACACCTCTAGATGGATGTCTCGAGGCATAGAACATCATCCCTCTACCAACACAAGACCGGCCCACCTCTGTAACTAGATGGTACGAATATGTCATCCTCCGGTCGTTACCGGCCTTTACCGAGGGCCCTCTAGCATACAAACCACATAATCAAACACACGACGTCATAGGGTGCAAAGATATATTTAGAAGAGGATGATCATATCATACTTGGGAATGACCCACTTAGCCTTACCGCATCTAACCCTGTTTTGGTCATTTCCGATTGAAGAGGCCTGAGGTAACAATTACCTCTCAGAAAGCACAGTCACATCACTTAGAATGCCACACGGCCATTTCCATTGACTACTAATTGCCTTCCACAAAAATACAACCCTTAAGCTCATACGTCTCAAGGAGGGTGTTAAGCTAAGAGAAGTTGCCTTCTCCGCCACCACTGATGTACGTTTATAAAAACCAATGTACGTAATCTTTAGAAATGCAATGTCAGACAAACATCCATATAAGTTGTTCAGGAACAGGACAAACCGAAGGTACTTTCCTAGCACATCCTGTCGGGAAATCCCTAGGATTAGTAGCGAATAGTCGTTGAATTGGATATTTCATAATGAAGAGACCACTGCTACAGGATGTATATTGGGATTTTAACCCCAAACGATCAACAAGCAGTCCCCCACTATGAAACTCTAGAATATCAATATTATCACAAGCAACTTGCATAATCGTCGCATATACGTTGGTCCGAAGTGGTTTTCAGATAAATCCGATCCCGATCTCTTTGCACCAAAAATGCAAAAGCATTTCTCAACCTCACATAGAAACTAATTCTCATAGACTTATCACGTCTCCAACTTTCAACTTGCTATCCTTCAGCCAAGAAGGAAGCTCGATAGATTGGAGTAATACTCCGTGCTATACGAATCAACATCCTCAACACAAATGATAATCAAGCCTACACAGAAGGCTACGTACTAAGTGTACGACTAAATAGTCCCCTCAACAAGTCGAGGAACTAAAATTTGGCCAAGTTTGATAGTAGGTTATTTAACTATCAAAACAAACAAACAAATATTTAGCACCATAACAATCACTAGGCCCTTTTAATTAATCTTTTATTGATTAAACCATTTGCCAAATATCCACTTCAAATTATCTTCAAAAAGATATATCTTCAAAACCATTTCAACTTCTATATTGAAAAAGATTTCCATATACTTATTTAATAATAAGTAATTCACAAATCAATTTATTTTCAACACTTATAAAATATTATATATACTTACGATTGAGTATATATTTTATTCTTTAAGGAAAAGATTATTTAATCACCTATTTATAACTAAAACAATTGGTTTAAAAATTGTTTAACTATTTTAACTATCTTATATAACTTATTTATATAAACTTCAAAATTCATATTATATAATCACTTAACCATTTAAGCTTATATTCTTACTTCAATAACTTATCTGATCCAGTTCAAATATACCTTCCTTTTGTTAAATTTCAAATCATATATCTAATATGCTAACTCAAATTTATTTCAACTTTACCAAGTTAAAATTTTCATTATAAGTCATAATTCATCTTACTTATATTTATCAGGTATTTTAAATTCAAATTTTTTATCACAACAAAACTTCAATTTCCAATTTACTATTGGTAGCAAATTCATCACATGGAAACTAGAAAATGATACTGATGATGCTGCAGTCATCACCCTTATTATTTTCCAGCAACGATAGTGAATTCAGTGCTTTATATTCTTTTACAGATCCTTTTTATATTTATAAATCACATTTATAAACCTTTTACTTATATAATTTCACTTATTTTCAATTTATAATAATATAACCTCTTTAACTTTGAAAAATAACTTTCAAAATAAACGGAATTCAACATTCCAAATTCTTAGTTTAAATTCATTTTTATCTATAACTCATATTTAAAAATATGCTCGTTTAGTTTCATTTCTTATATATAAGATTATTTCACAACTGTAAATCATATTAATTACAATTCCATACTTTATAATTCATTTGCTTATATAATTCATTCTTTTACAATTGTTGTTTTTATTTTGATTATTCAAACATTTTTTATTAACTTATATATAGTTACATTTTCAAACATTCAAACAATTCATTTATATATACTTTAATAATTCCAAAAAAATTATTTCCTTTATGTATAAAATATAATCGAGGTAAAATTATTTCATTTACCCAACTTAAAATGATACTATGTCGACTTTCCTCGTTTAAGTGTTTAGAAATCCCTATCGATAATATGGCGTCCTACATACCGACCAGAATTCACAAACAACTCAACGGATAAGAAACACAATATAAACATTTTTATGTTCATTAACAAATACGTGCTCATATATATAATACACTCAAACTCAATCTAGGGTGCTACTATCCCTATCTATACCGAGTACACATCAAAGCTTAGGAATATACAAAATCTAAGCTCTGATTCCAATCGTGACGACCTGAAAATCCGTACCCTTTGAATCGACAATAATCCACATATGTCCAACCCAAAATGCACCGACTGAAGGAAAGTCAAGATAAAGAAAAGAAGAGAGAAGAAGAGAAGAGAAGAAAGAGAGAAGATAGAACTAAACAGAACAATACAGAATCTCACATCGCAGCGGAAAACATATAATATAATATCAATGATCTTTACAAAACAGAACTGTATATACATACATCAATCAGAGTTCAACAATCAATCAATAGTTATCAGCCTAAACAATTATAATAACCTATCCTTACAAATTCCGAACAACTAGGCAATGCAGCGGATAATCACGCAAATACATATGTACGAAAATGAAGATCTCTTGCTCGCCAGCTAAAGCTCCAAAAGCATCAAATCTGAACCTATAAATATGCTCGGTCTGACCCGAGCACTGAAAGGGAAGAACGCCCGGATCAGTCTGGTAAACCAGCGTGAGAAACACACTCAACTGAATTTATTAAATTACCAAAACTTTTCCTTTATCAAAACAAAAGTATCTCGTAAGACAAGTCCACACATAAACACGGACATGTTTTTACCTTACGATAACTAAAACATATCATATCAAATCCTCTTATATTATAGTAGTGTCTACTATATACAAATAATATTAATCATAGCCGAAATTATTACATTGATTAAATTCCAGCATATAGCCCAATTGGGTAATACAATCAAAATAGCAAACACGTAGTGGAGTTTGGATTTCCATACAAATGACCAGGTGAAGGGACTATCTTCCGAAGGGGTACACCTCTAGATGGATGTCTCGAGGCATAGAACATCATCCCTCTACCAACACAAGACCGGCCCACCTCTGTAACTAGATGGTACGAATATGTCATCCTCCGGTCGTTACCGGCCTTTACCGAGGGCCCTCTAGCATACAAACCACATAATCAAATACACGACGTCATAGGGTGCAAAGGTATATTTAGAAGAGGATGATCATATCATACTTGGGAATGACCCACTTAGCCTTACCGCATCTAACCCTGTTTTGGTCATTTCCGATTGAAGAGGCCTGAGGTAACAATTACCTCTCAGAAAGCACAGTCACATCACTTAGAATGCCACACGACCATTTCCATTGACTACTAATTGCCTTCCACAAAAATACAACCCTTAAGCTCATACGTCTCAAGGAGGGTGTTAAGCTAAGAGAAGTTGCCTTCTCCGCCACCACTGATGTACGTTTGTAAAAACCAATGTACGTAATCTTTAGAAATGCAATGTCAGACAAACATCCATATAAGTTGTCCAGGAACAGGACAAACCGAAGGTACTTTCCTACCACATCCTGTCGGGAAATCCCTAGGATTAGTAGCGAATAGTCGTTGAATTGGATATTTCATAATGAAGAGACCACTGCTACAGGATGTATATTGGGATTTTAACCCCAAACGATCAACAAGCAGTCCCCCACTATGAAACTCTAGAATATCAATATTATCACAAGCAACCTGCACAATCGTCGCATATACGTTGGTCTGAAGTGGTTTTCAGATAAATCCGATCCCGATCTCTTTGCACCAAAAATGCAAAAGCATTTCTCAACCTCACATAGAAACTAAGTCTCATAGACTTATCACTTCTCCAACTTTCAACTTGCTATCCTTCGGCAAAGAAGGAAGCTCGATAGATTGGAGTAATACTCCGTACTATACGAATCAACATCCTCAACACAAATGATAATCAAGCCTACACAGAAGGCTACGTACTAAGTGTACGACTAAATAGTCCCCTCATCAAGTCGAGGAACTAAAATTTGGCCAAGTTTGATAGTAGGTTATTTAACTATCAAAACAAACAAACAAATATTTAGCACCATAACAATCACTAGGCCCTTTCAATTAATCTTTTATTGATTAAACCATTTGCCAAATATCCACTTCAAATTATCTTCAAAAAGATATATCTTCAAAACCATTTCAACTTCTATATTGAAAAAGATTTCCATATACTTATTTAATAATAAGTAATTCACAAATCAATTTATTTTCAACACTTAAAAAATATTATATATACTTACGATTGAGTATATATTTTATTCTTTAAGGAAAAGATTATTTAATCACCTATTTATAACTATAACAATTGGTTTAAAAATTGTTTAACTATTTTAACTATCTTATATAACTTATTTATATAAACTTCAAAATTCATATTATATAATCACTTAATCATTTAAGCTTATATTCTTACTTCAATAACTTATCTGATCCAGTTCAAATATACCTTCCTTTTGTTAAATTTCAAATCATATATCTAATATGCTAACTCAAATTTATTTCAACTTTACCAACTTAAAATTTTCATTATAAGTCATAATTCATCTTACTTATATTTATCAGGTATTTTAAATTCAAATTTGTTTATCACAACAAAACTTCAATTTCCAATTTACTATTGGTAGCAAATTCATCACATGGAAACTAGAAAATGATACTGATGATGCTGCAGTCATCACCCTTATTATTTTCCAGCAACGATAGTGAATTCAGTGCTTTATATTCTTTTACAGATCCTTTTTATATTTATAAATCACATTTATAAACCTTTTACTTATATAATTTCACTTATTTTCAATTTATACTAATATAACCTCTTTAACTTTGAAAAATAACTTTCGAAATAAACGGAATTCAACATTCCAAATTCTTAGTTTAAATTCATTTTTATCTATAACTCATATTTAAAAATATGCTCGTTTAGTTTCATTTCTTATATATAAGATTATTTCACAACTGTAAATCATATTAATTACAATTCCATACTTTATAATTCATTTGCTTATATAATTCATTCTTTTACAATTGTTGTTTTTATTTAGATTATTCAGACATTTTTTATTAACTTATATATAGTTACATTTTCAAACATTCAAACAATTCATTTATATATACTTTAATAATTCCAAAAAAATTATTTCCTTTATGTATAAATATAATCGAGGTAAAATTATTTCATTTACCCAACTTAAAATGATACTATGTCGACTTTCCTCGTTTAAGTGTTTAGAAATCCCTATCGATAATATGGCGTCCTACATACCGACCAGAATTCACAAACAGCTCAACGGATAAGAAACACAATATAAACATTTTTATGTTCACTAACAAATACGTGCTCATATATATAATACACTCAAACTCAATCTAGGGTGCTACTATCCCTATCTATGCTGAGTACACATCAAAGCTTAGGAATATACAAAATCTAAGCTCTGATTCCAATCGTGACGAACTGAAAATCCGTACCCTTTGAATCGACAATAATCCACATATGTCCAACCCAAAAAGCACCGACTGAAGGAAAGTCAAGAGAAAGAAAAGAAGAGAGAAGAAGAGAAGAGAAGAAAGAGAGAAGATAGAACTAAACAGAACAATACAGAATCTCACATCGCAGCGGAAAACATATAATATAATATCAATGATCTTTACAAAACAGAACTGTATATACATACATCAATCAGAGTTCAACAATCAATCAATAGTTATCAGCCTAAACAATTATAATAACCTATCCTTACAAATTCCGAACAACTAGGCAATGCAGCGGATAATCACGCAAATACATATGTACGAAAATGAAGATCTCTTGCTCGCCAGCTAAAGCTCCAAAAGCATCAAATCTGAACCTATAAATATACTCGGTCTGACCCGAGCATTGATAGGGAAGAACGCCCGGATCAGTCTGGTAAACCAGCGTGAGAAACACACTCAACTGAATTTATTAAATTACCAAAACTTTTCCTTTATCAAAACAAAAGTATCTCGTAAGACAAGTCCACACATAAACACGGACATGTTTTTACCTTACGATAACTAAAACATATCATATCAAATCCTCTTATATTATAGTAGTGTCTACTATATACAAATAATATTAATCATAGCCGAAATTATTACATTGATTAAATTCCAGCATATAGCCCAATTGGGTATTACAATCAAAATAGCAAACACGTAGTGGAGTTTGGATTTCCATACAAATGACCAGGTGAAGGGACTATCTTCCGAAGGGGTACACCTCTAGATGGATGTCTCGAGGGATAGAACATCATCCCTCTACCAACACAAGACCGGCCCACCTCTGTAACTAGATGGTACGAATATGTCATCCTCCGGTCGTTACCGGCCTTTACCGAGGGCCCTCTAGCATACAAACCACATAATCAAATACACGACGTCATAGGGTGCAAAGATATATTTAGAAGAGGATGATCATATCATACTTGGGAATGACCCACTTAGCCTTACCGCATCTAACCCTGTTTTGGTCATTTCCGATTGAAGAGGCCTGAGGTAACAATTACCTCTCAGAAAGCACAGTAATATCACTTAGAATGCCACACGGCCATTTCCATTGACTACTAATTGCCTTCCACAAAAATACAACCCTTAAGCTCATACGTCTCAAGGAGGGTGTTAAGCTAAGAGAAGTTGCCTTCTCCGCCACCACTGATGTACGTTTGTAAAAACCAATGTACGTAATCTTTAGAAATGCAATGTCAGACAAACATCCATATAAGTTGTCCAGGAACAGGACAAACCGAAGGTAATTTCCTACCACATCCTGTCGGGAAATCCCTTGGATTAGTAGCGAATAGTCGTTGAATTGGATATTTCATAATGAAGAGACCACTGCTACGGGATGTATATTGGGATTTTAACCCCAAACGATCAACAAGCAGTCCCCCACTATGAAACTCTAGAATATCAATATTATCACAAGCAACCTGCACAATCGTCGCATATACGTTGGTCCGAAGTGGTTTTCAGATAAATCCGATCCCGATCTCTTTGCACCAAAAATGCAAAAGCATTTCTCAACCTCACATAGAAACTAAGTCCCATAGACTTATCACTTCTCCAACTTTCAACTTGCTATCCTTCGGCCAAGAAGGAAGCTCGATAGATTGGAGTAATACTCCGTACTATACGAATCAACATCCTCAACACAAATGATAATCAAGCCTACACAGAAGGCTACGTACTAAGTGTACGACTAAATAGTCCCCTCATCAAGTCGAGGAACTAAAATTTGGCCAAGTTTGATAGTAGGTTATTTAACTATCAAAACAAACAAACAAATATTTAGCACCATAACAATCACTAGGCCCTTTCAATTAATCTTTTATTGATCAAACCATTTGCCAAATATCCACTTCAAATTATCTTCAAAAAGATATATCTTCAAAACCATTTCAACTTCTATATTGAAAAAGATTTCCATATACTTATTTAATAATAAGTAATTCACAAATCAATTTATTTTCAACACTTAGAAAATATTATATATACTTACGATTGAGTATATATTTTATTCTTTAAGGAAAAGATTATTTAATCACCTATTTATAACTATAACAATTGGTTTAAAAATTGTTTAACTATTTTAACTATCTTATATAACTTATTTATATAAACTTCAAAATTCATATTATATAATCACTTAACCATTTAAGCTTATATTCTTACTTCAATAACTTATCTGATCCAGTTCAAATATACCTTCCTTTTGTTAAATTTCAAATCATATATCTAATATGCTGACTCAAATTTATTTCAACTTTACCAAGTTAAAATTTTCATTATAAGTCATAATTCATCTTACTTATATTTATCAGGTATTTTAAATTCAAATTTGTTTATCACAACAAAACTTCAATTTCCAATTTACTATTGGTAGCAAATTCATCACATGGAAACTAGAAAATGATACTGATGATGCTGCAGTCATCACCCTTATTATTTTCCAGCAACGATAGTGAATTCAGTGCTTTATATTCTTTTACAGATCCTTTTTATATTTATAAATCATATTTATAAACCTTTTACTTATATAATTTCACTTATTTTCAATTTATAATAATATAACCTCTTTAACTTTGAAAAATAACTTTCAAAATAAACGGAATTCAACATTCCAAATTCTTAGTTTAAATTCATTTTTATCTATAACTCATATTTAAAAATATGCTCGTTTAGTTTCATTTCTTATATATAAGATTATTTCACAACTGTAAATCATATTAATTACAATTCCATACTTTATAATTCATTTGCTTATATAATTCATTCTTTTACAATTGTTGTTTTTATTTAGATTATTCAAACATTTTTTATTAACTTATATATAGTTACATTTTCAAACATTCAAACAATTCATTTATATATACTTTAATAATTCCAAAAAAATTATTTCCTTTATGTATAAAATATAATCGAGGTAAAATTATTTCATTTACCCAACTTAAAATGATACTATGTCGACTTTCCTCGTTTAAGTGTTTAGAAATCCCTATCGATAATATGGCGTCCTACATACCGACCAGAATTCACAAACAGCTCAACGGATAAGAAACACAATATAAACATTTTTATGTTCACTAACAAATACGTGCTCATATATATAATACACTCAAACTCAATCTAGGGTGCTACTATCCCTATCTATACTGAGTACACATCAAAGCTTAGGAATATACAAAATCTAAGCTCTGATTCCAATCGTGACGACCTGAAAATCCGTACCCTTTGAATCGACAATAATCCACATATGTCCAACCCAAAAAGCACCGACTGAAGGAAAGTCAAGAGAAAGAAAAGAAGAGAGAAGAAGAGAAGAGAAGAAAGAGAGAAGATAGAACTAAACAGAACAATACAGAATCTCACATCGCAGCGGAAAACATATAATATAATATCAATGATCTTTACAAAACAGAACTGTATATACATACATCAATCAGAGTTTAACAATCAATCAATAGTTATCAGCCTAAACAATTATAATAACCTATCCTTACAAATTCCGAACCACTAGGCAATGCAGCGGATAATCACGCAAATACAGATGTACGAAAATGAAGATCTCTTGCTCGCCTGCTAAAGCTCCAAAAGCATCAAATCTGAACCTATAAATATACTCGGTCTGACCCGAGCATTGAAAGGGGAGAACGCCCGGATCAGTCTGGTAAACCAGCGTGAGAAACACACTCAACTGAATTTATTAAATTACCAAAACTTTTCCTTTATCAAAACAAAAGTATCTCGTAAGACAAGTCCACACATAAACACGGACATGTTTTTACCTTACGATAACTGAAACATATCATATCAAATCCTCTTATATTATAGTAGTGTCTACTATATACAAATAATATTAATCATAGCCGAAATTATTACATTGATTAAATTCCAGCATATAGCCCAATTGGGTAATACAATCAAAATAGCAAACACGTAGTGGAGTTTGGATTTCCATACAAATGACCAGGTGAAGGGACTATCTTCCGAAGGGGTACACCTCTAGATGGATGTCTCGAGGCATAGAACATCATCCCTCTACCAACACAAGACCGGCCCACCTCTGTAACTAGATGGTACGAATATGTCATCCTCCGGTCGTTACCGGCCTTTACCGAGGGCCCTCTAGCATACAAACCACATAATCAAATACACGACGTCATAGGGTGCAAAGATATATTTAGAAGAGGATGATCATATCATACTTGGGAATGACCCACTTAGCCTTACCGCATCTAACCCTGTTTTGGTCATTTCCGATTGAAGAGGCCTGAGGTAACAATTACCTCTCAGAAAGCACAGTCACATCACTTAGAATGCCACACGGCCATTTCCATTGACTACTAATTGCCTTCCACAAAAATACAATCCTTAAGCTCATACGTCTCAAGGAGGGTGTTAAGCTAAGAGAAGTTGCCTTCTCCGCCACCACTGATGTACGTTTGTAAAAACCAATGTACGTAATCTTTAGAAATGCAATGTTAGACAAACATCCATATAAGTTGTCCAGGAACAGGACAAACCGAAGGTACTTTCCTACCACATCCTGTCGGGAAATCCCTAGGATTAGTAGCGAATAGTCGTTGAATTGGATATTTCATAATGAAGAGACCACTGCTACAGGATGTATATTGGGATTTTAGCGCCAAACGATCAACAAGCAGTCCCCCACTATGAAACTCTAGAATATCAATATTATCACAAACAACCTGCACAATCGTCGCATATACGTTGGTCCGAAGTGGTTTTCAGATAAATCCGATCCCAATCTCTTTGCACCAAAAATGCAAAAGCATTTCTCAACCTCACATAGGAACTAAGTCTTATAGACTTATCACGTCTCCAACTTTCAACTTGCTATCCTTCGACCAAGAAGGAAGCTCGATAGATTGGAGTAATACTCCGTACTATACGAATCAACATCCTCAACACAAATGATAATCAAGCCTACACAGAAGGCTACGTACTAAGTGTACGACTAAATAGTCCCCTCATCAAGTCGAGGAACTAAAATTTGGCCAAGTTTGATAGTAGGTTATTTAACTATCAAAACAAACAAACAAATATTTAGCACCATAACAATCACTAGGCCCTTTTAATTAATCTTTTATTGATTAAACCATTTGCCAAATATCCACTTCAAATTATCTTCAAAAAGATATACCTTAAAAACCATTTTAACTTCTATATTCGAAAAAATTTCCATATACTTATTTAATAATAAGTAATTCATAAATCAATTTATTTTTAACACTTAGAAAATATTATATAAACTTACGATTGAGTATATATTTTATTCTTTAAGGAAAAGATTATTTTAAACATCTTTATTTTGGCTCAAAACGAATGTTGCGTAAAACATTGTTACGGCAACCCAAAACCATTAGTATAGGGATTCGAAAATTAGATAGGTATATAAATCCCATATACTATATAAAAACATTTCCTTTCGAAAATCATTTACTCTAACAATAGTGTTATAGTCCTTCATTTCCTTACTTCTCGAAAACGTCTATTTCAACAATGAATGTTGAAATATATGGTTTCGATACTTAACACATTTTAAAACATCTTCAAACCATTTAACTTCATTTAAAATATAACTTTCCAAAACATTTATTTAATATATTATTCACTGTTCAAAATCATGAATATAGTTCATTTACCAAATCCATATTTCTACTCATTTATTAAAGATAATCCACTGTCCAAAATCGTGGATCTAATGCCTAATCAAATTTATTACTATTGCACTTTTATTAAAGGATTATCCACTGTCCAAAATCGTGGATTTAATTCCTTTAATAACCTATCATAATTAACATATCAAATTCAATCGATTTCGAATTTATAAAACAATGTTTATAAATTCCATTTATTAGTAAATTACTTATAAATCTCTTTATTTACAAAATCATTCTTTTTATAACTTCACAATATTTATAAGTCTTATTACTCATAAGATTCATTTATAAGTCCATTTAACATTTACAAAACTTGTCTATAATTCAATTACTTTTATTTATAAAAAAAATCAATTTTATAAATCCCACATATAAACCATTTAATATAATTCAAAAACTCAATTTAAACTATTTACCAAATCATTAACTCAATATTTCAAAAATACATTTTGATCATATTTCACAAAGATCATAATTTTTATAACATAAAAATTATAATATTTATTTATTCAAAATAAATTCAATTCCTTTAACACTTCAAAAATCAATAAAACGTTTATTTCCAAAATCACTTTAAATCCTTTTAAATTTGGAAATCATCATTTTAACATTTTTAAATTATCAAAATAGGCCCAATGCTGCAACAACACTAAATACAACAATCACGGCATCCAAAACATCATAAATCATATGATAACCGCATATATATATCACTATTTGTAAATAAATCAATACGGGTGAGGAATCTGGTTGGATCTCTCGAAACTGTTACTTTCAACAAATATACATATTAGAATATGTTTAAAATATCCGCTTCAAGGAAGACGCGCTTACAAAGGGTTATCCGCTCATACACGAGAACATATAGGGTCATCTGCTCCACTAGGCAGGTATATATCCAAATATTAATCAATATATCATATATCATCTAAACAGTCATCAATCATCATAAATAATATTTATTCTCACTTATATAAAAATATCAGTGAGTCAAAAAGAGTGAGTTGTACTCACAGTGAGTCAGAAAGAGTGAGTTGTACTCACATTGATTGTAGTCGTTGCGATAGCGATTTATTCCAATTAAAATTAAATAAGCGTTTAATTCCAACCAAAATTTTCATTAGATCTAATAAATCCCAATCCAGCTCCATAATGTAGTGCTCATCAATACGAACCCAATGCAATTCGTTTTGTATGAAATGGACCTCGTATGAAAGAGTTATTGCGTTTTAAAGTTCGTACGAATTTAAATATAATTAATTTACACATTCTTTTTTTTTTTATTTTTTTTTTCACCTCGATCTTGGCCGTGCATTCCTTTAACCCTAGATCAAAGCTGCTGCTATCTATTTCTTCTCCATCATCATGTTCGAATTATTTCCAGGCAAAGAAACCCATCGGCCGTCGTTTGCCTTGAATTTTCGAGCCCCATATGAACGCCGATGCAACGATCGGCGACCATCGATCAACGCGCCATCACAACTTCCACCACCAGCGTGAGCAATGGCAAGCTCGGTTTTTCCTAAGCCTCGAAAAACGCATGTAAACGTACAACCTTTACGAGCAAATTGCTGACGATCCAATGCGTGAAACCCAATCATAACCGTTGGATACGAAGGTCTCATCACGCTATTTGATTTTGTAGTTGAAAGTATTTTCTAAAAGCTGATAGATTGGGAGAGATCGAAGGGGAAAGGAAACGAATTTCTGGCAGTGGAAAGTATAATGGCGGCTAGCCCTAGCTTGTTAGGGTTTTGTTAAAAAATAAGAAAATCTAGGGGCTTTTATAGAAAATTTATCGACACTATTCATTCGGAAACTTTCCGAACTCGAAACGGAACGTGCCGCATGGCGTTCATAATGTTTTACCCCTATTCTGAATGTAATGGAATATATGTCGAGAGCCAATTCGATCGTTATTTGAAAGATAGGTTTTTGAATCGACTATTTAAATTTTAAAATTCACAAAAACAGATTTCTACGCGTTTTAGTTTGCCCCAGACAAACTGTAAATCTGATTGACACAAAATTTGAAATATTACAATAATTTAACATTACAGATCCAATGAAACTAGTTCTGTCAAAATCCAAGACTGTTTGAAAATGGCTATTTTTACTCGTCAATTAAATATTAAAATATTCAATTTCTAGAATTTAACTTTTAATTCGATTTTAAAAGTTCTCTAGCATCATTCCAATTCAAATATAATTAAATTAAACTTTATAAATCATTTTTATTCATATTAAATCCAATTTTTAATTATTTCCTCAATTACAAATATTAAATTAACAATTTAATTATCCAATTAAATCACTGTATTCGAAATATTATTTATTCAGCTTATAAACTTAACTTTTGAATATTTAAAATTAATTAAATATACGAATTTCAAATGACTAAAATTTTAGGTCGTTACACCCCCCATCTGGCTTGCCACAACTTGTCCACCGCCGCCGCCTTTTACTGGCGAGCACGGCGAATTCCGATGCCTACAATCCAAACCAACCGCACAGATCTCCACCACTCGACAACCTCTACGAGTACCTGCCTTTCGATCGACGCTAGAATCATGATCCACCGTCAAGACAACAACCCTAACATGAACGACCTCTCATTCTCTGGTGCTTTTTGATCAAGCGATCCTCCAAAATGAAAACGAATTATAGATCTGAGATGCACTCGTTGAGAGCTTTAGATCGACGTTTAATTTGCTATAGTTTGTGGAGATTGATTTTTGTAGTTGTATTTTGAATTGACATTGGATTGGGAAGATTAGGGTTTTCAACCATTGAGGAAGAGGAGCAACAGAAGTTTCTATACGTATAGAAATGAGAAATAGAAAGGTTGCTAGGGTTTATAACTGGATATATATAGGGAGCTAAAAATAGAGGAAAGGATACGATTTGTTCACACGTTAAACGATAAATGACCCGAAAAGCCCATTCTGACTCCGGAATGAAATTGGGTTAGCCCATATATCAAAATGGATGTTTGAATATTTAAACATCAATGGAACAGGTTTCAAGTCCAAATTCCATTATATGAAGAAGTTATGCTAAAATCAAGTTATTACAAATTGATTTCAATTAAATTGATTTCGAGGCGTCTCGATCCCGTCGATCAAATGACAAGCCCGATCGCTACAAAACTTGAAATCCTACCATAATTCGCCGTTACGGATCCGATGAAACTGGTTTCATCGAAATCCGAGTCAGTGGCAAAAATGGCTATTTTCAAGTTATTAAATTGAATTAATAATTAATTAATTAAATCACTTTTCCAGTTTAAATTTAATTATTTACCCTTTCTATCATTTTCGATTTCTTAATCATTTATAATAACTTAAACAATTTTTGATGTCAATTTAAAGTTGATTGATCCATCAACAGTGTTTAATTTTAATTTCATTAAATTTAGAAATTATAAATTAAAATTCCCAATATCCATTTATTAAATTTTTAAACTTTGTTATTCACGTCTTTTATTACAATAAGGATATAACTAACATTGTTCTAAATCTTGGAACTTAATATTTCCTAATTTCCTCTTAATTTCTATTTTTTTAATATTTAAATATTAATTTTATCCAATTATTAAATTTAAATTAATAAATCTTGATTCCCATTCTTTTATTCAATCAATCATTGTCCTATTCATACTTTATTATCAACCAACAATTATTACAATTAATTATCTAATATTGATTTTTTCAAATGGCATCTTATTACGTATGTAACGACCCGTAAATTTCGTTAATTAAATTTGTCATTTTAATAAGATTTTGGAATTTAATTTAGGAAGAAATAATAAAATTTATAATTAATAATGAAACAAATGTTGAAGATGAAATGAAACCATGGAAAATAAAGCTTAGTATTAACAGTGGAAATGGAATTTCGACTAAATTGAAGTAATGAAAATTGTTACACTATGCTAAGAGTTGAATATAAGAAAACACAGGGAAATAGTGAATTGATGAATTAATAATATTAAATAGTAAATTGAATTGAATCAATGTCCTGTAGTAATTGGAATATTATTTGGGGAATGGAAAACTTATTAAGGTAAGCATTTAATTTACCAATGCAATAATGTTTTGATTTATTTGTAACTGAATGTAAGTTTGTGAAATTATGTTAATGTAGGTTATTAAATAATAAATTTAGAGCAAATCCAAATTTACTGAAATAACTGTAAGGTCATACTTTGTGGTATCTAGTAAATTTGGAATATAAATCTCAATAAATGTAATAAGGTATTGAAATGTATGTTGTTTCCATAGGGTAATATAAAGAAATGAAAACTTGCGACCTATGCTTGGGATAACGACCACAATAAGTGAAATAGTGTTAATGCAAGTATTTGATTTGTTTATGAGATAACACCGTGTCAATGACAATTTTATTAAATTGGTGTATATACAGAATATTAACCAGTGTCTTTAAGTAATAGACATATAAATGCAAGAAAAGGAAAATTGATAACAATCTATATATGTTATTTATTTTATTTAGTATGTAAATAAAGGTTGGAATTCAAATTGCAATTAAAGGAGATTAGGTAGTACGTTATTAGGAAATAAATTTAAAGGTAGGATAACAGCTATTATAAATTTCCTAAATTAATTGATCAATGAATTTAATTGTAATAACGTTCATTTAAATATTGAGTAATTACAATGTCATTATTGATTATAAGCGTTACTTTAATAATTATGGTTAATTGAGAAATTAATACGAGAAGTATGTAAATAACTATGAAAGTAACACGTTATAAATTGATTATGACCTAAACTTAAGTGTAAGTTAAAGGTTGAAATTGAATCTAATCCATTTAATTGGAAACTTATTAAAATAAATTGGATTAAATTTATAATGAAGGGGTTATTTTAAGAAATTGAAATAAATTCTATAATGGATGAATTAAGTTACTTTAAATTGAGATAGGAATTGGTTTAAAGAATTATAAATTTATAAGTAAATCAAGATGATGAAATGTATGAATTATAGAATTTGAATTTTTAATAGTGAGTTAATTTATTTAATTTATAATAGTGGGATTTATTGCAAATGAATAAAATCAAATATTTGATTATTACGTTAATTTAAAAATTAAGTTGAAATTGGTAAATATTTATGTAATAATTTTAAATCAAATGGTAAACCCTTCTATTTGAAATTAATGAATGGAATAATTATGAATTAATTCAATTTAATGGAAATTTTATCTACAATTTTGAATTTTATGAAATTGAAGATTTATATTGATTAATCTTTAATAAATTTGACATTTAAATTTTTTTAAATCATTGTAAATGTTTGAGAAATATAAAGGTGGTAAAATTTACAAATTTTAGAATTGGAATTTAAAATTTGATTTAATCAATTAATTGTAAATTTATTTAATTAATATAAAAACAGCCATTTTGGCCACTAACTCGGATTTCGACGAAATCAGTTTTATCAAATCAGTTTTATCAGATCCGTAATGGTGAATTATAATAATGTTCAAGTTTTGCAGTAATTGGACTTGTCATTTTGTCGTACGGACTCGAAACGCCTTAAAGTTTATGCATTTGAAATCAATTGAAATCAATTTGAAAATATTGATTTAGCATAACTTCTTCATACGACCCAATTTGAACCTGAAACCTTTTCTATTGCGTTTAAAATATTTTAAAACACCTATTTTGATATATGGGTTTAACCAATTTCGATTCGGGTCAGAACGGGCTTTTTGGGCCACGTTAGCGGTAACACGTATATCTATCAACCCGATCCATCTATTTTTCAATTTGCCTTTAAATACCCTGCTAAACCCTAGCCTCTACCTATTCTCATTTATTTGTGTGTAAAATTTCATCAGTTCCTCTTCTTCTTCAATGGATGCAAACCCTATATCCAATTACAATCCAAAATCAAAGTCAAAAATTCAAAGTCCTCAGAAAATTTCACAAAAATTATATGTTGAAGCTCTCGAAGCGCGTAATCTTCTAGTGAAATTCGTTTTTCCTTTTGGTTCATCGTCTGACCGGTAAAAATCGAAGCAGTCTCGGCCGTTCATCACGTCGAAATCAAACTCGACGGATCGACGAACCGTTTCTGGGTTTTAGAGAGTGGACGATGGGGAGTTCATCGGTATGCTTGGTTTCGCGATTGGACGGTTGGATCGACGTGAAAAATTCAACTAGGGTTAATTATTGGGTGGCAGCTGCTGTGCTAATTGATCGAGTTGGTGGGTTTTCTAGTGCGAAATCAAGTGTGCGCGCGAGGCAGGAGGCGGCGCGACGCTTAGGGCGGCGGCACGGCGTGCCCACGTGGCAGCGCGACGAACGGTTGAGGCGGCGACGTGATATGAGTTTGCGTTAGGGTTTCTGGATATAGTGTTCGTTCTGGAAGGAGAGCTACAGTGCGTGCATGCGTTAATTCTCTTGATGACGTGGCACAAGTAAGTGAATTAATGTGTTCTTTTTTTATTTTAAAATTGTTTTCAATCACAATAAGCACAATAACTCTCACATACGAACTCCGTTTCACGCGCGGTTTCTTTTGTTAGGATCGTATTGAAATTCCGGACTCGACGAGGCTAGTTAGGACGAATTCTAAGACGTCAAATTTTTGGGTTTAAATTGAATTTAAATTCAATTTAAATTCAAAAGGTGAGTGTTTTAACCCACTCACAACTTCTAAAATTTCTTATGTTTGTTAAATTAATATATGATGCGATTTGAAATCTATTTATGTTTGTTTGGTCTATTTTTAGTCATCATCTCAGTTAATTGCATTTATTTAATTAAATTGTTATTTATTTATTTATTGCGTATAAACTGCCAGTCAAACAGTTGTAATTTATTTTTGAATATAAACTGATAGTTGATACCAGTTATTTATCACCTGTTAGATATGATGTATTGATGAATTTGGATGATGATTGTGATAAATGGATGTATGATTTTGATGGATGAATGGATGTTATTTAAATTAACTGCAAGTTGTTATGCATTTCATTTCATTCGGAATTGCGGTTTGAATTGATATATAACCTAATTTTTATTTTAAATTACGGATTGAAATGATAAATATCCGTATCACTTGAACATAGGATAGAAAATTGTATACAGACACCGTCGGTATATATATAATTATTTTTGAAAATGATTTCTATGGTTTGGATAAGATACGGTTTAATAAATATTAATTTTTGATCTTATATAAAATCTTATTTTATATATACATATATAGTTAAATTTTTGAAGTTAAGCTATGTATGGATTTGTTAAATGAAAATAAATAAGTTGAATAATGGAGTTTGATAATTTATATTATATGATTAAGTACAGCTTTAAGATATTGGGTATATGTATATAGAGTTTTAAATGGTTCAAATAAATTAAGATTGGAAAATAAATTGGAAATTTATTTAGAATTGAGCTTATTTAAAAATTAAACTCCACAAGTTGATGTAAACTTATTAAACTTGTAAATTTTAAAGGTATGATATTTAAAACTGGATTTTATGCAAATTAAATTAAATGAATATTTCTAGTATAAATAAATTGAAGGAAATATTTAATTGTTAGAAATTTGAGTTTTATTTTATGGATTTATTTTGTGAATATTTCAAAACTAAATAATAGGACAATAAATTATTGAATAAATTTCCAACCTTAGTTTTGAAATTGTTAAATACTCAAAGTTTGAATATATTGAAATCGAAGTGTTTTATTGAAACTAAAAGTGAATCTAAATTTATGGGGTCTAGACCTAAAATTTTAAATGAATAAAAATTTGTGAAGTCACGGAAATTATTTTTTTATAAAGTAATTTTAAATTCAAACTATTTTATTCTATATACTGTTGAATATCCAAACCATTCAAGTTTTAGAAGTTATGATTTTAAAGCTATGAATTTCGATGTATTATGTTTTGGAAGTTATAATTCAAATGTTTGGTTTCCAGATGTTATAAATTTTAAAGAAGTATGATTTTGGAAAAGAAATATATTTGAAATAAAAATGATATTATTGATTTGGGTTTTATAAAAATAATATCAAATGAGTTGTTTTGGAAATGGAAATGATATCATATTTATGGGTTTTGAAATGGATGATTCTGGTTTTAAAAGTATAAACTATTTTTAAAGACCGCGATGTTATAATAACGTTTGGTTGTTGAAGAGACCGGGATCGGAAGTTGTCATACTCTCTGCCAACTCCGAAAACCACTTTAACAACCGTGTATGCGGTGGAGATTCCCGAATGAAGTAGGATGGCGGCGGCGGTTCCTTTGAGGTAAATACATGGACCCAACTCCCGTGAGTTGGCATAAGGTGGCTAAAACAGGAGCGATTCTCGGGCCAAGAGGGTTAGCACCCTTTATCGGACACTCCTCTTCGATATTATACTCTGACTTTGGATTGATTCGGTGGCCACCTTTACTTTTGATTTTAGGGGGAGTTTGTTCGAGGTGGGCGGTAGCTGCGGCTATGCGTTGCCACCAGCCCAGATAGCAATTGGTATATCTACCCTGGCATTGCCTAGCTGTGCCGTGTCACCTACCCTTGCGCGCCTTATACGATTTTGGTTTTGTACCATACCTATGGAGTACCCTATGACGACGTGCAGTACGGGGGAGATTACGGTTGTGACGACCGCCCAAGACTCCTGCACTTAAACAAGGAAATAGTGCGCTGAAAAGTGTGCCAGGCTGCCATGGACGATCATCAATGTAGGGTAAACACAATAGTCTATCGTATTACTCACAGCGCAGGGATAAAATATAATAGAAAAGTTTACATAGTGAAGCTCATTGAACAGAATCTTATCATATAAACTCATAGTAGTTTTATACAAACATCTGAATAGTCAATACATCAAGCCTCGCTACATAACACTCAGAGTATCAAACAAACAGCGGAACATCCAGTACATATAGTAAGAAAACAATATGCAAAAGCCTCCAGCTCGTCTTCGTCATCAACAGCGTTGGTTACTAAGAACAACACCTGTCACCTGTTACCTAGTCTGCCCATCCCAACATGGATGAACAACCCAAGGTGATAAGAGTTAAACATAAAACCTTGAGTCAGACAAAAGTCTTAGTGAGTAGTAAATCAACTATCAAACATACCAAAAGAGCATAAAGGGTAAAAGGAATAGGAACTCAACCATCCCACTCCACCTCTTTCTACATTGATAGCCCCCAGACCCACTAAGCAGGAATAAACATAGCAAAGCAGTCAATTAAAGTAAAGCAATTATCACTCGAGTCAAGGTCGGTGTTTTCCAAGTACAAACCCCCAAGGCCTAAACCAAGATCAGATAAACACCCCGAAAATATCGCTCTTGAGCCCGAATGACGATATAACCAAACATCCATGACTCCGGCTATCACTATTATCATTGCTTCGATATCACCGTTAATTGAATGACCGACTCATTCTTTCATCCGTCCGTCAAGGGCTAAAGGTAACCCTGGTTGTAGACATAACTCCGCACGTCGTCGCAGCCCGTGCCTAGGACTATCGAATCTGCCCAGAGTACTTGGCACGTCGTCGCAGCACGTGCCTGGGATTATCGAATCTACCCAGCGTACTCTTGCTTTGAGCATGCTATAACCTTCAATAACGATGAAATTTCAGCCTCCTAGTCATCCTCCTCGACGACTATTCTTAAACTAGCTCAAGCACCTCTCGAGCCACCCATTATCAACAAACCCGAACCATATCACCGAGTTATCAACATGCTTGGGATGATCCCGTCTGGATTAAACCAAGGCTATCTCACATCATGCTTTTCTTCATCGCATCCTAGCAAAGTCCCATCTCAACATCATCATCAAATCTATCCATATGAGCTTTATCATCCGCTTCATATGCCACAAGCAGCTTTCCTCATTCAAAAGCCTTTCCACTTAGCTTTTGGATCATCTTTGACCAACTTGTCCAAATTCAACCATCAAACAACTAACTCATAACAATCAATCAAATCAATCATTAATCCAAATAATCAATCATTCAAACAAGATCTAAATAAATGATTATAATTATAATGGCAATTTAGTAAATAAAGAGTCCAAATCTAACAAGCATGGATTCTAAGTAACAACTTAATGAAGGATCTATCATAGGTCAACATGTAGTAGAATGGATATCAAAACTTTATGGACAATGGATCTACATGCAGACTAAAAGAAAATGTATGAAATCACTATCTTTAACACACAAACAAGCCACCGATCCAATATACTCCTTTGGGTCCGTGTGAGAGATAACCACAACCACCGAATCACCTAAACACCCCAAAAGCTACTAACTTCATATCTAGACAGCAAAGGATCTAGCTTGATCCGAAAAGATTTCCCTTCAAACGATGAAATCTCTCTTTGTTGGATGGAGATCTTCAACTTTGGCTCTTGGATCTTCGATTTGATCTTCAATCTTGAATGGAAGTAAGCACTAGATTAGAGTGGAGAGAAGAAGTGAAGAAGTGTTGTAGTCGAGCTCTCAAAATAGCAGCACTTCATCGCTCCAAAATCCGGTGCCAAAAAGTGAACCAAAGCCGTGTATTTATAGGCAGAAAATCCTTAAGTCGTTCGCCCCTTAAGTCGGTCACGACTCAACAAAACCCCTACGACTTACGACTCAGCCTCAAGGCCTAAACGACTCAACACACACGCGGCCTATCATCCTAACGACTCAACAGGGACACGACTTACGACTCAGCAACCAAGCGGCTCAACTGTATTGCCGACCCAACGACTCATTCATGCTACCGACCTAACACTATAGGCGACCCTGCACCTAACTCTTCTGGACGACCTAACTAGGTGCCGTCCTAACTACTAAACTGGTTGCCGACTTAAAAATATGCGCAACTTAACACATAGCCGACTTAACACTTAACTATACTGGGTACGATCTATCCCCTGCCGACCTAACGCATGCACGCTCCTTTCTAAGTCGCCTGGATGACTTACGACCTAACACTCCACGGCTTACCGACCTATTACCCAACTCTCTTGCCTGACCTAACTCTCATACGACCTAATCACTAAGTCGTTCACTACACTTAGGTCCTTCAACTTCTAACCTACTAACTTCCTTATGTCGGTCATACTTCTCTAAGCCTTTATCTCTTAGGTCAGCCTATCTCCCTAACTCGCCAACCACCTTTGGTCGGTCGGTACCTTAACTCGCTCCACCGACCAAACCACAACACGACCTAAGCTCCCACACGAGCTAACTCTGGTTGACTCAAACGACCTAAAGACAATTATTTTACGATTTATCGACACGTAAAAATACGGGTCGTTACATTCTCTCCCCTTAGGAATTTCGCCCTTGAAATTTCCAAACAAACAAGAACAATCAAAACTATTCTGCATGCTTACCATCCATAGCAACCATCAAACCATGCATTCAATTACTAGCCTAGCATGCAGAATTCTAAGACTAGAACAAGTTACAAATTCATGAGATGTCACGACACCTTAGGGCCATACCTCGAAGAGTTCAGGATGAGCTGCCTTCATCCTCTCTTCCTCCTCCCATGTATAGTCGTTGACATCATCACTCCATTGTATCTTGAGCAACTTGACTACCTTCCTCCTAAGCTATTTCGTGTCAGTTTCCATAACACGAAGCGGCTTACGAGGTCTTCTAACAACTGGATCAACTTCCAAATCTTCATAGCTATCAGCCGAAACCACTGTACTTGGGTCGTGCACATACTTCCGTAGATATGATACATGAAAAACATTGTGCACACCTGACATCTTTTCTGGTAATTCCAACTTATAGGCGAGCTTTCCAATTCGCTCGACGATCGGGAATGGTCCAACAGATCTCGGAGTCAATTTCCCTTTCTTCCCGAATCGAATAACATTCTTCAGTGGAGAAATCTTCACAAAAACCATATCTCCTAAGTCGAATTCCAAATCCTTACGACGCTTATCGGCATAACTTTTCTGACGGTCTTGGGCTGCCTTCATTCGTCGCCGAATGGTCTCTATGCAATCCGAAGTCTGTCGAATCATTTCAGGCCCAGGTATCATCTTTTCTCCAGTTTCCAACCAACATGTCGGAGAGTTACACGGTCTTCCATACAATGCTTCATACGGTGCCATACCAATACTTGACTGGTAACTGTTATTATATGAAAATTCCACCAAACGAAGATAATCTTCCCATGATCCTCCGAAGTCCAAAACACATGCTCTGAGGAGATCTTCCAAAACTCGGTTGACTCTCTCGGTCTAACCATCTGTTTGGGGATGATAAGTTGTACTCAAACATAGCTCGGTTCCCAAAACTTCATGGAAGCTCTTCCAAAATCCACTAGTGAACAATGGGTCTCGATCGCTCACTATACTTTTCGGAATACCATGGAATCGAACTATCCACTTAACATACAACTCAGCCAACTTCAGTGCAGTCCTAGTTGATCGAACAGGAATGAATCTGGCACTCTTAGTCAAATGATCAACTATGACCCAAATCCCTTCATTTCCTGCTCTGGTTCTAGGTAGTCCATCGATAAAATCCATCGATATTTGCTCCCACTTCCATGTAGGAACCTCTAATGGCTGAAGCAATCCACTTGGCTTCTTCTGTTCAGCTTTTACCAACTGGCAATTCATACATTTGGAAATGAAATTTCCAACATCCGTCTTCATACCTTCCCAGTAATAGGTTCTCTTCATATCCCGATATATCTTATTTCCACCTGGATGAATTGTCAACTTCGATTGATGACTTTCCTTAAGAACTTCATCTCTCAATCCATCTATATCGGGGACAATTAATCGTCCTTGCTTCCGAAGCCAACCCTCTTGATCGACTTCGAATCCTTTATCCTTCTCTCGGTCTGATCCAGATTTCAAATCTCGGATAATCTTGACAAGCTTATCGTCTCGCTTTTGGCTCTCGCCAATCCTTTCCACTAGAGTAGGTCTTATCGATAATTTTGCCAACATCTCAGGTTCCAATTCACATCTAGGCCTGAAGTCAAATCCAGCTAAATACTCGAGACTCTTCCATTCTGAAAACATGGCTCCCAATCCTGTATGTCTTCGACTTAACGCATCTGCCACTGTGTTACCTTTTCCCGGAGTATAGGCTATACCAAAATCATATGATGCTAAAAACTCTAGCCATCATTGCTGCCGGAGATTCAAATCCTTTTGGGAGAAAAGATACTTCAATGACTTATGATCTGTAAACAACTCGAACCGAACTCCCAATAGGTAATGTCTCCATATCTTCAGAGCAAAAACAATCGCCGCTAATTCCAAATCATGAGTCGGATAATTCCTTTCATGCGGCTTCAGTTGTCGACTTGCATACGCAACAACTTTATCCTTTTACATTAGCACTGCTCCAAGCCCAGTACCACATGCATCGGTGTAAACCACCATCTCATCATTCCCACTTGGAATAGTCAAAACAGGAGCACTTGTCAGTCGCTCTTTCAGGATTCCGAAAGCTTTCTCACACTTAGTATCCCATCTGAATACTTGGTTCTTTTTCGTCAATCCTGTTAATGGTGCAGCTATCTTGGAAAAGACTTTGATAAACCGACGATAATATCCTGCTAATCCAAGAAAACTTCTCACATCAGATGCATTCTTAGGTCAAACCCAATCCTGGATGGCTGCCACCTTGGCGGGATCAACCGCTATTCCATTTCCAGAGATAACATGGCCTAAGAACCTCACTTCGCTCTTCCAGAAGTGACACTTCGAAAACTTAGCCCTCAGCTGATGTTTTCGCAAAGTTTCCAAAACAATACGCAAGTGCGTCTTGTGTTCTTCCTCAGTTCTGGAATAAATCAGAATATCATCCACGAACACAAGTACAAACTTGTTCAACTGATCCCTGAACACCCTATTCATAAGATCCATAAAATATGCTGGTGCATTGGTCAATCCAAACGGCATCACCAGCCACTCATAGAAACCGGATGGTGTCCTGAAAGCAGTCTTCGGCACACTATCCTTTGCCACTCTCAACTGGTGAAATCCCGTTGCCAAATCCATCTGAGAAAACACCTTAGCTTCGTGAAGCTGATCAAACAAGTCATCTATTCTCGGCAATGGATACTTGTTCTTCTTAGTCGCTTTATTCAGCTCACGATAATCCACACACAACCTCAACGATCCATCCGCTTTGGTTGCAAACACAACTGGTGCACCCCATTCGGACACACTACGCCGAATGAATCCTTTCTGTAAAAGGTCGTAAACTTGCACCTTCAACTCTTGCTATTCCCTAGGCGCCATCCGCCTAAGTGGCATCACAACAAGTCTGGCTCCTTCAACTAGATCGATACGAAATTCGATCTCTCTATGCGGCGGTAATCCTTTGACCTCGTCAAAGACATCCTCAAATCCATTCACAATAGGCACCGATGACAGTCCATCCCGTGGAACAACCAGCGAATACATGAAGCTCATGAAGACGCCTTCCTCATGCTTACATCGTATCACAACCTTTCGCCCTTCCACATTCTCGACTGTCACCTCCAGCCTCTTACAATCAACCCTTGCCGCATACTTCCTAAGCCAGTCCATACCCAAAATAATTCCGAACCCCATAAAGTTCAGAACAAAACAATCACAAACAAAAGAGAAATCATGACTCGATACAACTAGACCACGACATACCATACACAAACAAGACGAACCCCCAACCGGATTAGTCACGACCAAAGGTCTATCAACAATATCCGGTTCCAAACCCAACCGGCCTACAAGTTCACTACAAACAAACGAATGCGATGCCCCAGTATCAAATAACACTCTAAATGGAACACCACAAATGGAAAGAGTACTTTGAACCACCACACTCTTTCCTTTCTCTTCCACAGAAGGAGCTTTCGAAGACGATGGCACAGCCCCCAAAGCATAAGCTTGCACAATCTGTTTGTCCTTCCTTGGTTCTGGACAATCCTTCCTAAAATGCCCTGGTTTGTCACAGTTGTGGCACTTCGCTGGCACTTTCGGATTCTTACAATCTCTGGAGAGATGTCCCTTCTGCTGACAGTTGTAGCAGGTCACTTCACCTTTCGTCTTCTTCTGGCCATCCTTACCCCTCAATTGCTGCTGCTTCCTTTTCTTGTTTCCACTTTGCTCCTTGGTCACAGTAACAACAAATCCTTCTTTAGGAAATAGATTCTCATGCCTGAGAGCTTTCTCCACAAGCTTCTCAAATGGGTCATCCAAATGATCCACCAACTGCCTCCCAAGATAAGTGTCCAAGCCTGTCACAAACTTCTCATTCTTCTGATAAGGGGAGTCAACATACGACCGAGCATATTTGGACAAAGCTTCAAACTCAGAAACATACTCAAGAACTGGTCTTCCACCTTGCTTGAGCTCCACAAACTTCTTAAACAGAACAGATTTCTGAGCTGTAGAAATGAACTTAGCTTCAAATCTAGCTTGGAATTGCTCCCAAGTAATTTCTTCCTCTGGAGTATCTATGGTGATAGAGTTCCACCAATCCGAAGCTCTTCCTTGAAGCTGTCTTGATGCAAGCTTACTCTTAGTTGCATCCTCAATTCCCAAATCACCAAAGATCCTTCTACAAGCATCTATCCACCTCTGGACTTCAATGGTTGATTCTGTTCCCAAGAAAACCTTTCCTCCAAGAGCAGTATAATCTTTACACAACTTAGCAAAATCCACTGGTTTTGGAGCTTGAACTTGAACTCCAACATCTACTGATGGCCCTGGAGCTGGGATCCTTCTCATGATCGAAGTCATCATAGCTTCGAACATAGAAGCATAATCAGCAGCACCCTCAACATCACGGCCTCCTCTAGCAGCTGGTCTCCCTCTTCGACTCATTCCTAAAATCTAAAAGAAATGATTAATATACCCTGAGAAACAACTGCATAAGGAATTCAAATCCTTCTAAGCTACTATATTATATATAGTAATCATCCATCAAAATTACAATTACGTCTCTCATACGTAGTTACGTCAACGAGCGTTGGCTAAAATCGATTAACCAAAGCTCTGATACCAAATGTGACGACCGTCCAAGACTCCTGCACTTAAACAAGGAAATAGTGCGCTGAAAAGTGTGCCAGGCCGCCATGGACATCAAGGTAGGGTAAACACAATAGTCTATCGTATTACTCACAGCGCAGGGATAAAATATAATAGAAAAGTTTACATAGTGAAGCTCATTGAACATAATCTTACAATATAAACTCATAGTAGTTTTATACAAACATCTGAATAGTCAATACATCAAGCCTCGCTCCATAACACTCAGAGTATCAAACAAACAGCGGAACATCCAGTACATATAGTAAGAAAACAATATGCAAAAGCCTCCAGCTCGTCTTCGTCATCAACAGCGTTGGTTACTAAGAACAACACCTGTCACCTGTTACCTAGTCTGCCCATCCCAACATGGATGAACAGCCCAAGGTGATAAGAGTTAAACATAAAACCTTGAGTCATACAAAAGTCTTAGTGAGTAGTAAATCAACTATCAAACATACCAAAAGAGCATAAAGGGTAAAAGGAATAGGAACTCAACCATCCCACTCCACCTCTTTCTACATTGATAGCCCCCAGACCCACTAAGCAGGAATAAACATAGCAAAGCAGTCAATTAAAGTAAAGCAATTATCACTCGAGTCAAGGTCGGTGTTTTCCAAGTACAAACCCCCAAGGCCTAAACCAAGATCAGATAAACACCCCGAAACATCGCTCTTGAGCCCGAATGACGATACAACCAAACATCCATGACTCTGGCTATCACTGTTATCATTGCTTCGATATCACCGTTAATTGAATGACCAGCTCATTCTTTCATCCGTCCGTCAAGTGCTAATGGTAACCCCGGTTCTAGACATAACTCAGCACGTCGTCACAGCCCGTGCCTAGGACTATCGAATCTGCCCAGAGTACTTGGCACGTCGTCGCAGCCCGTGCCTGGGATTATCGAATCTACCCAGCGTACTCTTGCTTTGAGCATGCTAGAACCTTCAATAACGATGAAATTTCAGCCTCCCAGTCATCCTCCTCGACGACTATTCTCATACTAGCTCAAGCGCCTCTCGAGCCACCCATTATCAACAAACCCGAACCATATCACCGAGTTATCAACATGCTTGGGATGATCCCGTCTGGATTAAACCAAGGCTATCTCACATCATGCTTTGCTTCATCGCATCCTAGCAAAGTCCCATCTCAACATCATCATCAAATCTATCCACATGAGCTTTATCATCTGCTTCATATGCCACAAGAAGCATTCCTCATTCAAAAGCCTTTCCACTTAGCTTTTGGATCATCTTTGACCAACTTGTCCAAATTCAACCATCAAACAACTAACTCATAACAATCAATCAAATCAATCATTAATCCAAATAATCAATCATTCAAACAAGATCTAAATAAACGATTATAATTATAATGGCAATTTAGTAAATAAAGAGTCCAAATCTAACAAGCATGGATTCTAAGTAACAACTTAATGAAGGATCTATCATAGGTCAACATGTAGTAGAATGGATATCAAAACTTTATGGACAATGGATCTACATGCAGACTAAAAGAAAATGTATGAAATCACTATCTTTAACACACAAACAAGCCACCGATCCAATATAATCCTTTGGGTCCGTGTGAGAGATAACCACCACTCACCGAATCACCTAAAAACCCCAAAAGCTACCAACTTCAGATCTGGACAGCAAAGGATCTAGCTTGATCCGACAAGATTTCCCTTCAAACGATGAAATCTCTCTTTGTTGGATGGAGATCTTCAACTTTGGCTCTTGGATCTTCGATTTGATCTTCAATCTTGGATGGAAGTAAGCACTAGATTAGAGTGGAGAGAAGAAGTGGAGAAGTGTTGTAGTCGAGCTCTCAAAATAGCAGCACTTCGTCGCTCCAAAATCCGGTGCCAAAAAGTGAACCAAAGCCGTGTATTTATAGGCAGAAAATCCTTAAGTCGTTCGCCCCTTAAGTCGGTCACGACTCAACAAAACCCCTATGACTTACGACTCAACCTCAAGGCCTCAACGACTCAACACACACGCGGCCTATCATCCTAACGACTCAACAGGGACACGACTTACGACTCAGCAACCAAGCGGCTCAACTGTATTGCCGACCCAACGACTCATTCATGCTACCGACCTAACACTATAGGCGACCCTGCACCTAACTCTTCTGGACGACCTAACTAGGTGCCTTCCTAACTACTAAACTGGTTGCCGACTTAAAAATACGCACGACTTAACACACAGCCGACTTAACACTTAACTATACTGGGTACGACCTATCCCCTGCCGACCTAACGCATGCATGCTCCTTTCTAAGTCGCCTGGATGACTTACGACCTAACACTCCACGGCTTACCGACCTATTACCCAACTCTCTTGCCCGACCTAACTCTCATACGACCTAATCACTAAGTCGTTCACTACACTTAGGTCGGTCAACTTCTAACCTACTAACTTCCTTAAGTCGGTCATACTTCTCTAAGCCTTTATCTCTTAGGTCGGCCTATCTCCCGAACTCGCCAACCACCTTAGGTCGGTCAGTACCTTAACTCGCTCCATCGGCCAAACCATAACACGACCTAAGCTCCCACACGAGCTAACTCTGGTTGACTCAAACGACCTAAAGACAATTATTTTACGATTTATCAACACGTAAAAATACGGGTCGTTACAACGGTACTGTATAGACTATAGGAATATATAAATGTGTTAAGGTGGAAAATGTAAAGCCTTAACGCTATTTAAAAGTAAGTTTATTTTACAATTAGACACTATTGTAATAGCAAAATATACTATATAGTAAATAGTTTAACGGATCCTTAAGAGATGTAGATCCCGAGCATCTTTTGAGTTACTGCACTCATATTTATTCCTGTTGAAGATCTTTTAGTTCTGACTCGAATGTTTTGTTTTCCAATTCGCTCGGGTCAGTCCGAGCGTTTCAGGATCGAAAACTTTAGCTCTGGAGGACGAAGACGAAGATCTCATTATTATTATTATTATCTACTATTATTCCACTACACTATTTAATTCCGCTGCATTGATATTTATTGGTATGTGAACTCTGATATTTATTATATAAAGAAGAATCAATTGTTTTGTAAACAGCTTTATGAAATGTATATTGATTATTATATTTTATACTTCCGCTGTGAGATTCTGTTTTATTTTATTTCTTCTCTGTTTTTCTTATTTACCCCATAACAATCCGCCCTTCCGTATGGTTTAAATTGGCACGTGTGTCGATTTAAAGCGTGCGAAAATGCGGGATGTTACAGTTGGTATCAAAGCTTTGGTTTAGCGATAAACCTTAGCTTTGTGGGGGTTTGACTTATTATTAATAGGGTAGTAATACCCAATGGGAGTCGCTGAAAGTATATATATGAGAGAGCGTACTTGTTAGTGTTATAAAAATGTTTTAATGTTGTGTTAATCTGTTCCGTTTTGTATTTATAAATTCTGGTTGGTGCATGGGACGCTATGACATCAATAGGGATTTCTAAACACTTAATAGGATAGACCGACATAATATTTGTTTTAGCATAGGTGAATGAAATAATTTTGCCTATTATATTATATATATAAAGTAAATTTTTATAAATGATATATATATATATATATATATATATATATATATATATATATATTGGTTGCAATATATTGGTTGTTAGGTTATAAAATTTTAAATAATAGTTGAAATAAGATTTGAAAAAAAGAATAAATCAAATTGGGAATTTAGGACTTTAGTTCCAGGGGTTTGAATTTTTTTTCAAATGATTGTAGAATATAGTAATAATATTATTAAAAGAAGTATTTTCTGATATAAGTATTTCAATATAATTTGAAAGAAATGTCTTTAAAAGAAATTTTGGAAAGATAAAGTTGTACTCCCCTCTCCGTCGCTGGAAAATAATTTCGGTGATGAGTGCACGCATCATCGACATTCATTTTCGAGTTTCGAAGTGGGAAGGCCACTGTAGTAGTTTTACTGCAGATTTATTTTGATAAACAAATATAAATTTTAAATTGTTTTAAATATAATTTGATATATAAAGTGTAAGTATATACATTTATCTGTTATTTTAAAATGATTTTGAATTTAACCCGGTATTTAATTCTTAAGTTTTCGATTTATTAATAGTTTCCGTTATTGTAGTGAATGGAATGTAACAGATTAATAATTGGAGTTTTTAATTAAAGGAATTTAATGCTAGGTTATAAAAGGAATTAAACGGGATTTGAAATTGTAACATATAAGACAAAGAATAAAATTGTTGAACATTAAATTCATTAAAAGAAACAAGATAAAACTTGTATAACTTTCAAAGTATATTCTTAAAAAGCATATATATGACTTACCAAATATTAAAAGTTGAAATGTTAATAAGAGAATGTAATAGGTATTATACAAGGAATAAATTTGAGGTAATGAAAGTATTTAATGAAATTCTTTAATAAAAAAGGATTTGATATTGTAATTGTTGTAAACATATGTGACAATTGGAATCTTAGTATATTTAAATATAATTAAAGGTAAGTATCATAAATAGATGATTATAAGCTTAAGTAAATAAAATGAAATGCTGCTATAATAAAATAAGATGCAATAAGAAGAAACTTACATGACATTAAAATGAAAAATGAATATTGTAAGTAATAAATGAAAATAAATGAAGTAATCACTCAATGAATGAAAGAAAGGAAATCAAACAACTAATGTATGAAATAAAATTGACAATAAGTTAATTTGATTTGTTGGTTGGAATTGTCATTGTTTGGTTATGGTTGTTTGGGTAAGAAGATTTGAAATTGTTTGGATGGAAAAATATAATCTATTTTGTTTCATCTAAGACTGTTGAGTAAATGATGCACTTGATAGTTTATTTTTCATTCCGTACAATTTAAAGTTTTAAACCCGAACAACTATTTGTTTTGTTTGATTGAATGGTTGTTTTGTAATTGTTGTGTATGCTGTTTGTTGAAATTGATGGCTGTTGTATTGATTTGTTGTTAGTGGTTGAAACCACTTAAATATTTCATTTTATATAATTGTTAATCCTTTGGATTATATAAGGGAAATGCAGGTTATGGAAGCAATTGCAACTGCTTTTGGTTCAATAAGATGAGCGTAAATTGCCAGACAAAAAGGTACGTTTCGGATTATGATTTTTAGTGCTATTTTATATATTTTCCCGGGTTGGGATATAATATTTTGGATATTATATGTGAGATTTTGTTGTATTTAATTTCTCCCGAGCCTCTCCGTACAAAGGAGACTCTGCCGAAATTTTTTCGAAAATTTCAGACTTAGAAATTATTTTGAAAAGGTTTTTCAAACTTTATTAATTTAAGTATAAAAAGATTTAATGGTATATTTTAGCTAAAATAATTAATTTGGTAAATTCATTTGTTTATAAAGTTAAAATTTTGAATAAGATATTGTTACTCAATTCTTTCTTTTCCCTTTTCGGGGACGAAAAGTTTTGAGTGGGGGAGAGTGTAACGACCCGTAAATTTCGTTAATTAAATTTGTCATTTTAATATGATTTTGGAATTTAATTCATGAAGAAATAATAAAATTTATAATTAATAATGAAACAAATGTTGAAGATGAAATGAAACCATGGAAAATAAAGCTTAGTATTAACAGTGGAAATGGAATTTCGAATAAATTGAAGTAATGAAAATTGTTACACTATGCTAAGAGTTGAATATAAGAAAACAAAGGAAAATAGTGAATTGATGAATTAATAATATTAAATAGTAAATTGAATTGAATCAATGTCCTATAGTAATTGGAATATTGTTTGGGGAATGGAAAACTTATTAAGGTAAGCATTTAATTTACCAATGCAATAATGTTTTGATTTATTTGTAACTGAATGTAAGTTTGTGAAATTATGTTAATGTAGGTTATTAAATAATAAATTTAGAGCAAATCCAAATTTACTGAAATAACTGTAAGGTCATACTTTGTGGTATCTAGTAAATTTGGAATATAAATCTCAATAAATGTAATAAGGTATTGAAATGTATGTTATTTTCATAGGGTAATATAAAGAAATGAAAACTTGCGACCTATGCTTGGGATAACGACCAAAATAAGTGAAATAGTGTTAATGCAAGTATTTGATTTGTTTATGAGATAATACCGTGTTAATGATAATTTTATTAAATTGGTGTATATATGGAATATTAACCGGTGTCGTTAAGTAATAAACATATAAATGCAAGAAAAGGAATATTGATAACAATTTATATATGTTATTTATTTTATTTAGTATGTAAATAAAGGTTGGAATTCAAATTGCAATTAAAGGAGATTAGGTAGTACGTTATTAGGAAATAAATTTAACGGTAGGATAACAGCTATTATAAATTTCCTAAATTAATTGGTCAATGAATTTAATTGTAATAACGTTCATTTAAATATTGAGTAATTACAATGTCGTTATTGATTATAAGCGTTACTTTAATAATTATGGTTAATTGACAAATTAATACAAGAAGTATGTAAATAACTATGAAAGTAACACGTTATAAATTGATTATGACCTAAACTTAAGTGTAAGTTAAAGGTTGAAATTGAATCTAATCCATTTAATTGGAAACTTATTAAAATAAATTGGATTAAATTTATAATAAAGGGGTTATTTTAAGAAATTGAAATAAATTCTATAATGGATGAATTAAGTTACTTTAAATTGAGATGGGAATTGATTTAAAGAATGATAAATTTATAAGTAAATCAAGATGATGAAATGTATGAATTATAGAATTTGAATTTTTAATAGTGAGTTAATTTATTTAATTTATAATAGTGAGATTTATTGCAAACGAATAAAATCAAATATTTGATTATTACGTTAATTTAAAAATTAAGTTGAAATTGGGAAATATTTATGTAATAATTTTAAATCAAATGGTAAGCCCTTCTATTTGAAATTAATGAATGGAATAATTATGAATTAATTCAATTTAATGGAAATTTTATCTACAATTTTGAATTTTATGAAATTGAAGATTTATATTGATTAATCTTTAATAAATTTGACATTTAAAATTTTTTAAATCATTGTAAATGTTTGAGAAATATAAAGGTGGTAAAATTTACAAATTTTAGAATTGGAATTTAAAATTTGATTTAATCAATTAATTGTAAATTTATTTAATTAATATAAAAATAGCCATTTTGGCCATTGACTCAGATATCGACGAAGCCAGTTTCGTCGGATCCGTAACGGTGAATTATAATAATGTTTCAAGTTTCGTAGCAATCGGACTTGTCGTTTGATCGTACGGACTCGAAACGCCTTAAAGTTATGCATTTGAAATCAATTGAAATCAATTTGAAAATATTGATTTTAGCATAACTTCTTCATACGACACAATTTGAACCTAAAACCTTTTCTATTGCGTTTAAAATATTTAAAACACCTATTTTGATATATGGGTTTAACCAATTTCGTTCCGAGGTCAGAACGGGCTTTTTGGGCCACGTTAGCGGTATCACGTATATCTATCAACCCGATCCATCTATTTTTCAATTTGCCTATAAATACCCTGCTAAACCCTAGCCTCCGCCTATTCTCATTTATCTGTGCGTAAAATTTCATCAGTTCCTCTTCTTTTTCAATGGATGCAAACACTAGATCCAATTACAATCCAAAATCAAAAATTCAAAATCCTCAGAAAATTTCACAAAAATTATATGTTGAAGCTCTCGAAGTGCGTAATCTTCTAGTGAAATTCGTTTTTCCTTTTGGTTCATCGTCTGATCGGTAAAAATCAGAGAAGTCTCGACCATTCACCACGTCGAAATCAAACTCGACGGATCGACGAACCGTTTCTGGGTTTTGGAGAGTGGACGATGGCGAGTTCATCGGTATGCATGGTTTCGCGATTGGACGGTTGGATCGACATGAAAAATTCAACTAGTGTTAATCATTGGGTGGCAGCTGCTATGCTAATTGATCGAGTCGGTGGGTTTTCTAGTGCGAAATCAAGTGTGCGCGCGAGGTAGGAGGTGGCGCGGCGCCTAGGGCGACGGTACGGCGTGCCCACGTGGCGGCGCGACGGACGATTGAGGCGGCGGCGTGATATGAGTTTGCATTAGGGTTTCTGGATATAGTGTTCGTTCTGGAAGGAGAGCTACAGTGCGTGCGTGCGTTAATTCTCTTGAAGACGTGGCACAAGTAAGTGAATTAATGTGTTTTTTATATTTTAAAATTGTTTTCAATCACAATAACCACTACAACTCTCACATACGAACTCCGTTTCACGCTCGATTTCTTTTGTTAGGATCGTATTGAAATTCCGGACACGACGAGGCTGGTTTGGACGAATTCTGAGATGGTCAAACTTTTGGGTTTAAATTGAATCTAAATTCAATTTAAATTCAAAAGGTGAGTGTTTTAACCCACTCACAACTTCTAAAATTTCTTAAGTTTGTTAAATTAATATATGATGCGATTTGAAATCTATTTATGTTTGTTTGGTCTATTTTTAATCATCATCTCAGTTAGTTGCATTTATTTAATTAAATTGTTATTTATTTATTTATTGCGTATAAACTGCCAGTCAAACAGTTGTAATTTATTTTTGAATATAAACTGATAGTTGATACCAGTTATTAATCACCTGTTAGATATGATGTATTGATGAATTTGGATGATGATTGTGATAAATGGATGTATGATTTTGATGGATGAATGGATGTTATTTAAATTAACTGCAAGTTGTTATGCATTTCATTTCATTCGGAATTGCGGTTTGAATTGATATATGACCGTAATTTTTATTTTAAATTACGGATTGAAATGATAAATATCCGTATCACTTGAACATAGGATAGAAAATTGTATACAAACACCGTCGGTATATATATATATATATATAATTATTTTTGAAAATGATTTCTATGGTTTGGATAAGATACAGTTTAATAAATATTAGTATTTGATCTTATAGAAAATCTTATTTTATATATACATAAATAGTTAAATTTTTGAAGTTAAGCTATGTATGGATTTGTTAAATGAAAATAAATAAGTTGAATAATGGAGTTTGATAATTTATATTATATGATTAAGTACAGGATTAAGATATTGGTTATATATATAGAGTTTTAAATGGTTCAAATAAATTCAGATTGGAAAATAAATTGGAAATTTATTTGGAATTGAGCTTATTTAAAAATTAAACTCCACAAGTTGATGTAAACTTATTAAACTTGGAAGTTTTAAAGGTATGATATTTAAAACTGGATTTTTATTCAAATTAAATTAAATGAATATTTCTAGTATAAATAAATTGAAGGAAATATTTAATTGTTAGAAATTTGAGTTTTATTTTATGGATTTATTTTGTGAATATTTCAAAACTAAATAATAGGACAATAAATTGTTGAATAAAATTTCCAACCTTAGTTTTGAAATTGTTAAATACTCAAAGATTGAATATATTGAAATCGAAGTGTTTTATTGAAACTAAAAGTGAATCTAAATTTATGGGGTCTAGACCTAAAATTTAAATGAATAAAAATTTGTGAAGTCACGGAAATTATTTTTTTATAAAGTAATTTTTAATTCAAACTATTTTATTCTATATACTGTTGAATATCCAAACAATTCAAATTTTAGAAGTTATGGTTTTAAAGCTATGAATTTCGAGGTATTATGTTTTGGAAGTTATAATTCAAATGTTTGGTTTCCAGATGTTATAAATTTTAAAGCAGTATGATTTTGGAAAAGAAATATATTTGAAATAAAAATGATATTATTGATTTGGGTTTTATAAAAATAATATCAAATGAGTTGTTTTGGAAATGGAAATGATATCGTATTTATGGGTTTTGAAATGGATGATTCTGGTTTTAAAAGTGTAAACTATTTTTAAAGACCACAGTTTTATAATAACGTTTGGTTGTTGAAGAGACCGAGATCGGAAGTTGTCATACTCTTTGCCAACTCCGAAAACCACTTTAACAACCGTGTATGCGGTGGAGATTCCAGAATGAAGTAGGATGGCGGCGGCGGTTCCTTTGAGGTAAATACGTGGACCCAACTCCCGTGAGTTGGCATAAGGTGGCTAAAACAGGAGCGATTCTCGGGCCAAGGGGGTTAGCGCCCTTTATCGGACACTCCTCTTCGATACTATACTCTGACTTTGGATTGATTCAGTGGCCACCTTTACTTTTGATTTTAGGGGGAGTTTGTTCGAGGTGGGAGGTAGCTGCGGCTATGCGTTACCACCAGCCCGGATAGCAATTGGTATATCCACCCCGACATTACCTAGTTGTACAGTGTCACCTATACTAGCGCGCCTTATACGATTTTGGTTTTGTACCGTACCTATGGAGTGCCCTTTGACGACGCCCAGTACGGGGGAGATTACGGTACTGTATAGACTATGGGAATATATAAATGTGTTAAGGTGGAAAATGTGAAGCCTTAATGAAATTTAAAAGTAAGTTTATTTTACAATTAGACACTATTGTAATAGCGAAATATACTATATAGTAAATAGTTTAACGGATCCTTAAGAGATGTAAATCCCGAGCATCTTTTGAGTTGCTGCACTCATATTTATTCCTATTGATTTAACTTACATAAGATCTTTTAGTTTTGACTCGAGTGTTTTGTTTTTCAATTCGCTCGGGTCAGTCCGAGCGTTTCAGGATCGAAGACTTTAGCTCTGGAGGACGAAGACAAAGATCTCATTATTATTATTATTATGATTATTATTATTATTATCTACTACTATTCCACTACACTATTTAATTCCGCTGCATTGATATTTATTGGTATGTGAACTCTGATATTTATTATATAAAGAAGAATCAATTGTTTTGTAAACAGCTTTATGAACTGTATATTGATTATTATATTTTATCCTTCTGCTGTGAGATTCTGTTTTATTTTGTTTCTTCTCTGTTTTTCTTATTTACCCCATAACAATCCGCCCTTCCGTATGGTTTGAATTGGCATGTGTGTCGATTTAAAGCGTGCGAAAAGACGGGATGTTACAACGTATTATTTCGTCAATTAATATAACTTTGAATTTTATTTCCCAATTTACTATTTACAATCAACTATGATCTTACAATTATTTCAGTTAATTGGTTTTGCACAAAATTAGTTATTTATTAACTTGCATTAACATTATTACCTTTATTTTAGTGATTTTATTATTAAATTACAGATTTTTATTTTCTTTTCGAATTAAATTATCAAAACTTATTAAATTAACAAAATTTAATTATCAAAAATTACCGGTCGTTACACTGTCCTCCACTCAAAACTTTTCATCCCCGAAAAGGAAAAAGAAGGAATTAAGTAGTCAATACATCTTATTCAAAATATTAATTTTATAAACAAATAATACAAAAAGTTTAATAATTTAAATAAGATTTATAACTATTAAATTTTTTTATATTCAAACTAATAAAGTTTGGAAAACATTTTTTTCAAAATTTTCTAAGTCCAAAATTTATGGAAAATTTCGACAGAGTCTCCTTTGTACGGAGAGGCTCTGGAGAAATTATAATATCAAATGTAACAATATATGACATATAATTTCCAAAATAATATCCCAATACGGGAACCAATATAATAACGCTATAAAACCGTAATCCGAGAACGTACCTATTTGTCGGGCAAACAAACGCTTAATTATGAAACCAAAGGCGGTAGCAATTGCTTCCATGTAACGACCCGTAAATTTTGATAAATAAATTGGTTCGTTTAAATTAATTTTTACAATTAAATTTAGAAAGAAGTAAAAAATTTATAATTAATAATGAAGCAAATGTTGAAAATGAAATGAAACCATGGAAACTAAAGCTAAGTATTAACAGTTGAAATGAAATTACGAATAATTAGAGTAATGTAAATTGTTATACTAGGATAAGAATTGAATATAAGAAAACAAAGGTAAATAGTGAATTAATTTAATGAATTAACAATATTAAATAGTAAACTGAATTAAATCAATGTCCTGTAGTAATTGAAATATTGTTTGGGAATGAAAACTTATAAAGGTATGCATTTAATTTACCAATGCAATAATATTTTGATTAATAGCAGCTGAATGTAAATAAAAGGTAATAATGTTAATGCAAGGTAATCAATGCTAATTTAAGTTAATAATAAATGAATGGAAAGTAATTCAAATTAATGAAAATAAATTTAAATGGTATACTGAACTATGAATTGGACATAAGTGAATAGATGAAATATTGGATTTACCAAGGAAATAATAGATAGTTAATGGAAATTGAATGGAATCAGTATTATGAAAATAAATGTAGTAACAGAAGTGTGAATGTGAATGTGAATTGAATAGAAACGGAAATTTATTTATAAGATATTAATTGGTGTAATAAAAAGCTAAATAAATTTATTAAGAGTATTAATTGTAATTGGATGCAAATTAAGTAAATAAATGTAAGTATTGTATGAATATATGAATTTATGGCTGATTTAGGGTAATGGAACGAATTCATATGATGTAAGTAATTATAATAAATGATGAAATAATAACTAGGATGGAATATAACAACGAAGTTAATTAAAGCTGAATTGTGTAAATTGAATGGGATTGCAATAAATAAAAAAATGGAAAATGGTATAATTTGGTTATAGGATGATGTAAGCCAATAAATCATTAATTCAATGCAATTCCCAATTGATTGAAACAACTATTTGAGTTATAATAAATAGTAAACATGAATATTTGGTAACAAATTAATATAAGAAAAGTAAATATAAAGGTTGGATTAATCAATGAATTAATAATGAATAAATAGTGATGGAATAAAATCAATGTTCTATATGGAATTATAACCTGGGTTGATAGGTAACAACCTTATAAATGCAATTAAAAGCAAATCGGTGACAATTAACATAGGTTGTTTATTTATTTAATATGTCAAATTAACTTTGGTAATCAATTACAATAAACCTTAATTTAACGTTTTGTTAATGAAAATTTATGTAATAATTGCTGTAATAAAGGATGGAACCAAGGTAAATTAGTTAATTGGATTTTTAAATCTTAATTTATGGGTGGAATTGACAAATTTCAATATGATTGAATTATAGTAGTTATTACAAATAAGTGGAAATAAAATAGTTAATACAAGTAAAGGTGAAATTGGAAGTATCAGTGTAATGAAACGTAAACAAATGTTAAATATGTTTATAGGATAATGATTATTTGAATAATGAGAATGGGAATCAACATTTATCTATTTATTTGAATTTCAAATTATGGTAATTGGGTTTATTGCAATTAATTAAAATTAAATATTTATATATTTGTAAACGTGAATTAAGATGAAATTTGGAATGTTAGTGTAGTAGATATAAACCCATGTCGACATCACCTTTAAGAGGGTAAGTTATAATTGATTTATAATAAGATTTAAGATCAAATAGATGGATTTAGGGTAATTGCAACTGATAAGTAATGAATTTATTTAATATGAAAGTTAAACACCGTAGTTGTGAATTAATTAACTTTAAATTGATATGGAAATTTGTTATAAAGGATTTTAAATTTCTAAAGTAATACAAGATGATTAAATTTATGAATTATAGAGTTTAAATTGGGAAGTGATTTAATTAATTAATCAATTAATTTAATTAATATAAAAATAACCATTTTGGCTACTGATTCGGATTTCGATGAAACTAGTTTCATCGGATCTGTAACAGTGAATTATTGTAGGATTTCAAGTTTCGTAGCGATCGGACTTGTCATTTGATCGTACGGACTCGAAACGCCCAGAAATCAATGAAATTGAAATCAATTTGAAAAATATTGATTTTCGCATAACTTCTTCATGGTAGTAATGCGGATTATGAATCTTAAGGCTAAGATTAACACTAGAGGGGGGCGAGGGGTGAATAGTGTTAATAAAGAATTAGTAAATCTTTTTGAGTTTATGTTAATTTAGACACAAATGTATGCAATATACAGAAACAGAAATGATCACAGAAACAAACACAGATGCAGAAATAAAATAAAAGCAGTAATGGAAAGAACACACCGGATTTTATACTGGTTCGGAGTTACCCTACATCCAAACCTGCAATACAAGTACGGATTTCATTTCAACAGCAATTGTACAATTACACCCTCGGTTTCAAGGCTACAAGGTACACCCTCCAGAATTTCGATCCTCTGGGTAGAGATACTTGATTTCTGGGCCATAAGTTTACCCAATTGATTTAACCGGGCTACAGTCACACCGTTTCCCTTTTGATTGATTTCCAAGGCTACTATTACACCTTTTCTCGCTAATATATTACAAAGAAGTCTATAACTCTGAATAGCACTGAGAACCTTGTAGAGATAGTGATGGAGAATCAAACTAGAAGTAATCGAGTTTGATTCGATGTTGATTTCGGCAGAGTAATGGTATGAATTTGTATAAAGAAAGGAGGAAGAAGAAGAGAAGTAAAAATCAGAAAAATATGAATAAAAATTCGTTGAAACTGACCCCTATTTATAGAAGAACAACAATCATGACCATTCATGAAGAGTTATGGCGAATAGACACTTCTTTTGAAATTTGAAATTTGAATTCAAACTGTAACCATGTCGACAAGAGTCCTATGGGCATGTCGACATCCGTCGGCTAATTTTGATGATTTGAATTTCTATAAACATAACATTTATCTTATATAAAAACTATTTAAAACTTTATAAATATACTTGAAATTCATAAGTAAATATAAAGAACAATATATATATTATTTTAACTATAATTTAAATCAAAGTATAATATATTATTTGAAAAGGCAGTTTAAAATCAGGAGTAATTTTGACTCTGAAAATAAAGATGTTTTGAGGCTAAAATTATTTAAAATTGGAATCGAGGGTTTCGAATCTTTTTTAAAAGGAAAGTTTTGAAATCATTTTGAAAACAAGATAATTTTGAAAAATCATTTGAATTAAGATTAGTGGATACAAAACAATGTCCCATTAGATTTTCGTAGGTTTCGTCCTACTTGTAACAACCCGGAATTTTGGGCAATATCAATTTAATAATCTGCATTAATAATTTAATTGGATTGATAATTTTCTTTATAATTTTAATTTAAAATTGGCTAATTTAATCTTTTAAAGGTTAATAAATATTTAATCAGATAATTGTGATCAACATCTTTCTGACATTTTAAAATAGATAAGAATTATTTGTCAAAACTAATGAAATCTTATTCTGTTTATAATATATATTTGATATATATTGTGAATAGAATATCTTTTGTTTTAGATAAAAAATGAATTTTCAAATTGTAATATATATGTATGTATATGATATAATTTGATGTTGTTTTGAAATTTAATTTAATAAATTGATAATAATATATGAATGAATGTTGCAATTCAAAACTTTGTTTTAAATGCAATTGTTTTTAAAATATAAGATATTTATTTATTTTTAAGTATGATAGTTTAAATCAAGGTTTTATTTTTTGTTTTCTTTAAAGTGTTTAAATTTAAAATAGTAAATGTATCTACAATTGTTTTAGATTTTTAAAATACAAGAATATAGAAATTATTTATATTTTAATTAGTTTTAGAACATTTTCTTTTAAAGATAAATTTATATTTACATATACAAGTATTTATTTATAAAGTAAAATTTAACATGTAAGTTTATATTACATTTAAATTAAATGAAAAATTAATTAAAAGTATTCAAGAACATGTGTAAACATGTTAACACCTTTTAATAACACATGTAAGTAAATTAAGCAAGAAGAGTGACATTTGTTTGAATTAAGGAACATGTGGCACTATTTTATTTTTAATTTTTAATAAATATTTTTAAGAAGAAAGTTAGTTTTTCACAAACATTTTTCCTTTGTCTTCTTTCTTGGCTCAAAACAGAAATTATTAACTTCAAATCTGAAATGAAAACTGCAAAATCAAAAGCAAAGTAACATCTGGAAAAAAAATCAAATATAAATTCAAATTTAAATCTTCATTTTTTCTAATCTGCAACTTCATATCATCTTCAACCTTCAAATTGGAAACCTGCATTTCAAATGAGGGTAACTGCAAATTAAAAATCTGCAACATCAGTTTCAACCTTTTAAATCATCAAATTGAAGGCATGCATGGATTCAATTTCATCAGCAGCTTCAAGATGCATTTCAACACTTTTAAAACATCAATTTAAGCATGCAGTAGGATTTTATCATCAAAAATCAAAGCATTATTCAGATAAATGTTCAAGCCTGGAAAAAAGAAAACTGCCCTGCTCTGCTTAAATCAAGTGAGTCAATGTTTTTAAAAAACAGTTGTTCTGGATTTTTACTACTGTGCATGTGTTAATCTATATTGATGTTGCATGGAACATTTTCAGCTTTTACATTTTTGGATTTTTAGATTTACATGCATATGTGTGATGGTCTATATATATATGTACAACCACTTCATTTATCTGCTACTTCCCCGATCTGGATTTCAATGAATAATTTAAATCTTCCAATAACAATCATCATTTTGACATTGATAATTTGATAAAGTTGTTTGTCATTGATGTTAGTAATATTAAAATTGGTTTCTGCAAATTTAAAATTTACAAATAATTTTAAAAAAATGGAAGACACAGTAAACTTAAATTTTGGTTAAAAATTAACTGCTTTAAATTCAAATTTGGATTGCATACATGTAATTGTGATGAAAAATCATGATTTAGATGTTACTATCATAATTTTTAGTTGTGTAATTATGATGAATTTGGGGTTTATACGATATTGGGGATTTTGTGAATTGCTGATTATCTATACATTATTTTGGTTTGAAATTTGGATCAAAGCTTGTGTATAGATTGCTGGTTATAGGAAAAATACAAGAGAATTTTTCTATTGGGTAAATCGTTTGAATTTGTTCGAACTAGGGTTTAAGGTGGTTCTTGTCTGATTTAAATGTTGAAGCTTTTACGACTTGAATTCTTGACCGAGTTCAATCGCATTTGGGGAGGTTGACGACATTGGTTGTGGCATCACGATGGAGTGGTCGGCAGGGTTCATCAACGTGGGGATGGACGGCATTGGGTTTGGATTTGAGGGCGTTGTTTCTGCAGTTTTCGGTATGAATGCTCGAACTTTGATACGCGTGGTTATAGATCGATCTGGGTGTTCGGTCGAGCTAGTAGGGGTTCGTTTGTTTGTCGTGGATGGTCGCGATGACCGTCGTTGGCCGGAGGCGGTGTGCTAGGTGCACCGAGCACAGTTGTGTGCACTGGAAAGTTTGAGTTTGGGAAAGACAAAGTTTGACTCAGGTTTTGGCTCATGCAGAGGAGGGGTTGGTCTCGAAGCATTCTGAGTCGGTGGTTGCCCTGAAGTTCTCTCGAGTTTTTGGTGGGTTCTGGTGCTTATATAAAACAGTTTTTATAAAAGGAAATTAATTTACAAATTTTAAAACTTGTTCTCTTTAAGTAAATGTTAATCAAACCTTTTAAGTATTAAGTGAATTTAAATATTGAATCAAGGTTTCAAGTAAAAAATTTAAGTAAAGATTTAAAAACAAAGTTTTCAAATTTATATTGAAAATGAACAAGTTTAAATTAGATAATTAGAGTGTTTTAAATTTCAAATTGATTTCTAAATGCCTTATTCTCAAATAAGGTTAATGTTAAGATTGTGAAAACCAAATAGAATAATTTGTCTTCAAAGATTTGATTAATTCAAATAATTAAATTTTGATGATGATTAAGTTTAGATTATTTTGATATGAACTTGAAAACACTTAATTAAATATGATTGTTAATAAGTAAAAGAATTAATTAAGATTAATGTTTTCTTAATTAATTAAGGATTTTGAAAATATAAGAAGTTAATTAATTACTTGTTTAATTAATTTTAAATAATTAGTGAATTGTTTATTTAATTTTTAGTAATCACTTAATTATGGATTAATTAAGTATAATTACTTAATGAAGTAATTAATGGTTATTTATTGAATGAAATTAGAATGGTAATTACTTATGGAAATAATTAGAGGAATTACTCATGGGAGTAATTAAAGTGGAAGTGATTAATGAATAATCACATGATGTTATTAACTAAGAAATTAATTAATATAATTAATTTGAAGTTAATTAATTATGGAATAATTAATTGATTAATGAATTAAGAATTATTTAATAATGGAATTAATTATTTGTTAAGTAATTAATTAAGAGAGTAATTAAGATTTATTAATGAAGTAATTAGAAGATAATTACTTATGTAAGTAACTAAGAGTTAATTACTTAATTATTTTAGATAATAAATTAATGTGATTAATTAATTAATGAATGTGATTAATTTAAGATTAATTACTAAGTGTAATTAATTAAAATGTAATTCATTAATAAGGTAATTAATTAAGGATTTATTTATTAATTTAATTGATTAATAATTACTTAATGAAGTAATTAAAGATTAATTAATTAAAGTAATTAATCAAAGATTGATATAATTAATTAAGAAGTTAATTAATTTAGATAAGTAATTACAAATTGTTAATTACTGTTTATGATTAATAAGATGACTAATTTCAAGTTAATTATTTAATTAAAGTAATTATTTATTAATATGGATCATTATTTAATATAATTAATGATATTAATCAAGGTTGATTAATAAAAGTAGCAATTAAAGTGTGGTTAATTAATTGTAATTAATTATAAGTAATTAATTATTGGAAGCAAGTGAATGATCATTAATTATTTTAATTAATGATATTAATTAAAGGTTAATTCCTGTATATGGTTAAGGATAATTACTTGAATGTAATTAAAGTATAATTAATCAAGGGAGATTAATTAAAGAACAATACACCATTTTCATGGCGACTGGCGATTTGGAAATTGCGTTTGCTCCTCCGTAACCCCCCTTCCTTCATTTGCAGTTCGCCGCCCCTTTCCCCTTTCTCTCTCCTCTGTCTTTCCCTTCGCCCTTCTTTCTTTTCTCGCTTTTTGTTCCTGCTTTCGCGTTCAACTATTATGTCTTCAGATCTGCCTAGTGGATCTTGTGCGTTGGTGGGCGCTGCTCCTTCGAATTGCGTAGATGCTTTGCCTCTTGCTGAGTGTGTTTCCTCTATGCAAATGACTGGATTATTGTCCGACAACCCTTCTTTGGTCTCGAATACACCATCTTTGCTCGGCCCAATTCCTTATACGGGTAAGTCCTCCTTATCAGCGTTCTTAGCTGCTTCTCCCTCATCAGCTTGGACGTCTTTGAAGGTGCGTCTTCCGGAACTGTCTGGGTTGGAAGAAAGTGTGGTGTCACCTGTTGGTCTTGACTGTAAATTGGATAAAGTGGTGGCAATGGCTGATGTAAATGATAATGAATCATGCCAAACGTTGGTGTCTTCTGTTTGTGTGGTTGATGCTGGTAACAGTATTGTTACTGGATCGGGAGGTAATGCTAATACTGGGGCTATATTCGGTGGCACATCAACTGTTCGATGTTTTGACAATGTCAGTGTTCCCAAGCCTGTGGTTTCTCATGAACTGCATGTCCCTCCGCTGTCTCGGCCTGCTACTAGTTGGTCTTCTTTGTTTACCAAGCTACCATGTAACGCTGGTATTCACTCACCACATCGTTTTGAAGTAGTTGAGAATGAGGGATTGATGGTTCCTCCGTTGGAAGTGATTGAGGCCGGAGTGACTTTTTGGAAAGACCATTTGGTTGGTTTCTTTCTTGATTCAAATCCTCCCTATCATGTAGTCAAGTCGAGGTGCAATATGGTTTGGAAGCCTAGAGGTGGTTTGTCAGTCCATTATGATAATGAAATGTTCTTTTTTAAATTTGCGCGTAGTGATGAAAGGCAACGAATTTTAGAAGCTGATCCTCTACTTATTGATGGTAAACCTTTCATAATCACAACGTGGAGTCCTTCTGTGGATCGTGCGAAGGAACAAGTTTTGTCTATTCCTGTCTGGGCCCATTTTTCTCATATTCCTTCTGTTCTCCAGCCTCTTATCGGGATTGACTGGCTAGCTGGCCTGGTTGGTAAGGTAATATGTTATGATACTAATACTGTGGCTAGAAAGAAGCTTGTTTATGCCAAAGCTCTTATTGAGATCACTCCTGACAAACCTTTGCCTATGGTATTAAAGGTCAAACTTGATGAGAGCCATGTTGCTGAAGTCAGAGTTCGCTATAGTTGGAAATCTGAGATTTGTGATTCTTGTCAGTCCTTTGGTCATTGTGCTGTATCCTGTCCTGGTCTTGTTGTCCCCTTTTCTGGCCGGACGCCTCTTCCTCGTCCTCCTGTTCGTATGTGGGTTAGGAAGATTGCTGTTTCTCCTGATCATTTATCTGTTGCGCCTCTAGCTCCTGATATTGTCCCTCCTATTGTGGATCCACCTGCTGCCTTGTTGGATTGTGTTGCTCCTTCCGGGTCTGTGACGTTTTCACTTCCAGCCTCTGATTCCCCTCCTTCTTCCCTGGAGGTGGATCCTTCTGCTTCCGCTTCTGATATCATTTCCTGGTTCTCGGATGAGCGTGCTTGGGTTCACTCTCCCTCTGATATGAGATATTCTCCTGAGAGGGACGTTTTCTATGCCTTTATTAGTGATTCTGGTGACGAGAGTAGATATCTTTTGTATCATATTGTGGGTGAAGGTTTGTGCCTCATTACGGATGGTGAGTTAGGGGAGGAGAACAAAAGTAAGTTTTATGATGTCACTTGGGATAGGAAATTTCTTTACTCGCCTGGTTCAGTTGGTTATGATCCTTTGTTGGCAACTCTTTTCGCTAGGTATTTGCATGTTATTGGACCTTCGGCGGTTGATGGACGACATTATTCTTCCTCTCCCGAGGAAGACTAGTTTATGCTGTATTAGTAGTTTAGGCTTTTTTGTCTAACTCCTGCTCTTTAATTTATTTTCTTTTCTATCCTTCTTAGTTGCTCTGTGCATGTGCAGAGCACCTGTTCTCCCATTTTTTATATACAGTGGCACGGCCCACTCTAAAGCCGGCTAGCTTTGCTAAATTAAAGAAGATCATTAAGAGATGATTAATGAATTTGATTTGTAATAAATCAATGAAGCAGGATTAAGATAATCCAAGTGATTAAAGGATAGTAATTAATTTAGTTAAAGGTTAATTAAATTGATTTAGAGTTAATTAATTCTGCTTATGGATGATTGATCGATCTTGGATGGATGATATTGGATATTAAATGATATTGGATGATTGGTTGATATTGGATGATTTGGATAACTCTGATATCACATATGCTGCTGTGTGAGATGAATGGTTGTTATGAACTATCTATTGTGATAATGTGATTCATCCATCTGAATATAAGTTTAAATGTTTAGACCCTTAAGAACAACTTGGACATTAAAATGGCATTTCGTTTCGGTGAGACCGGGATCGGGTTTCCATATTTGGGATCCGAAAACCACATCGATTCCAATTAAACGTCAGGTCGTGAATCCAAGTGGAGCAAGTGAAGGTTCGAGGTGTAAGAACTATACGTTAGTATAACTCTGTGGGTGATTCCGTAATGAGTTTGACGGAATAGTACTTATAGGTTCGAGATGGTGATTTAGAGTGCAAGGGCTATGGTCGTTGACTCTGAGGGTGATTTCAAAATGAGTTCAACGAGATAGTGCCTTCGGTTTCGTTCGAACTCGGAACGAACTTGTATGGATTGAATGCTTTCAGCACATCGTTAGACGGGCAATGAGCATTCTAAGTGATGTGTCCTATAAGGGTAATCGCAGCCTCAACCCTCATCAACCGGGAATGGATAAAACAGGGGAGGTGCAGCAAGGCTTCGTGGGTAGCCCCCTCTTGAGAGTGAGATTTACCCCTGCCTAGAGGTCCCTTTCTATTTTGGCTTAGTGTGTGGTTGGTCGCGCCAACTACGAGGTGGTCTTGTTCGGGACTGTTCAGCAAGGAATGGTTTCGACCTTGTGTTGCAGGGGAGTGGGCGTACTCCTCGGTACGTTGACCTAGGCTACGTACTGTGATGAGCGGTACCCCAGTTGCCCAGTCATTGATGGAAACCCATTTTCCCTACGAGACCCTACGGTTTTGTATGTATTACCCACTTTTGTGGCTAGTAGCTGGAATTTAATCATGTAACAATTTTGGCTATTTCTTATTTACTTGAAAACCCTAGACACTATTATAATATCACCGGATTTCCTATGAAATGTTTTGATTAGCGTAAGGTAAAAACTTTTCCATGTTTCTGTGTGGGAAGTCTTACGTGATACCTTTTCTTTCAAAGGATTTTCTAAAGTTAAGCAATTTTAAACCCGTTTACTCACACCAGACCCCTGTCTGACCCGAGTGTTTATTTTCTATTTTATTAAACTCTTGGGTACTCATATTATGTATGAGTAGTCAAGTGATTCAGGTTTGCTTGACGAATTCTGGAGGAGATATGGAGCAGGAGGCTTCATCGTGTAGATATATTATGGTTCCGCTGTGTTTGAGATTGTGTGTGTATCTTGTGTACTTGAGTTGTATGGTTAGACAGATGTTATAACTGTCTAATATGTGTTGTATAAGTTGTGTACTCTGATGTAATATGATACTATGTAATATTTTATGTGATATATTATATTTTATTTGTTCAGCTGTGAGTTCTCTGATGTTGTTGTTTTTCTTCTTTGTCTTTCTTTTATTCTTCTATCCCTTTCTTTCTTCATTAGTGATGCGGCTTTCTGGAGATAGAAAGTCAGGTCGCCACACTACTTAGGGTTCCATCCCTTTAACGGGCTCGAAGTGGATTCCATTCCACGAATAAATTGGATATTAAGATGCCAGTGCTTTTCTACGAGTTTTAACAAATATTCATAATAAAAAAACTTAACCTTGAAATCTTGAACTCTTGATAATCTTGATTCTCATGAGTCTTCTATCTTGATATCTTGAATCTCTATACTGTACAGTCTTCATTCTTGGTTCCTGCATGGTTAGATCCTGAATACACACACATATATATCTATACTTGTAATGTTAGTATTTATATTTTATAATCTATTATAAGGTTGTTATCATCAAAACCATCATCTCATGGACTAACAATCTCCCCCTTTTTGATGATGACAACCTTTGTTTATAAAATATTACTTCTATCCTAATAATTCCCTCTAAAACTAACAACTCCCCCTTAATCTATGCCTAACTACCCTATTTTATATTTCTCCCCCTTTGTCATCAACAAAAACTTACTCTAAACTAGATAATTCCAAACTATATAACTCCGCTTAAAACTTATCACTCTATGACATGTGATTATATTGATAGTGTTATCATAAATAATCAACACTTAAATCTAACATAGTCCTAAACTATTAACTTTCCTAACTAAGAATTCACAATAATACTAACAATTAAAACACATATAAAAACACGAGTTTATTTATTACGAATATGGTTGTATTTACACTTGCTTTTGAAAACATAAAAATACAAACAACAGCGGAAAGAAAGAGAACAAATTAATGTGTGTTTCTGAACATAGGAGATCTATGAATCGAACAGTTCGGATAGTGGAAACAGAAATTTCCACATTGTTCGACAAGATTCCCATTTTTGTCGAAACACACTTCTCCAACGCACACTACTTGGTCATCCTCCTCCTCGTGTGCTACTTCCATTGGTTCTTCTTCTTCTTCTTCTTCTTCTTCTTCTTCGTCGCTGGCCTTATGTTCTTGATTGAGGGAAGAGTCTTCATCGATCAAGATCGGGTTAGCCTGGTTGTCCATTAGGAATTTTTGCAAATTCCTAAGAATTCTGCCCTGCCTTTCCTATTCTTTGGCCATGCGAAGTTGAGTTACTTGAACTTCAATTAACATCTGAAGAGTATCCTTCAATAGACTCCTCCAATTTCGTTATACGTGCGAGAGTAGTGCATTGGAATGGCCCAAAAGTGGAAGAGGGGAATGAGAAAGTTGATTTTGAAGATGAAGCCATTATTTTGTTTATTTTAGAAGAGGGAATGAATAGAAAACAGAGAGAAGGAATAAAAATTTGAATTAGAGAAGAATATATAACTAAATTTTTGAATTTTGGTGGGAAAAGAATTTAAAAATAAAAACATTGTATGTCGACATGTCTACCTTGGGGATGTCGACATGGTCCTTGTATTTTAACTCTTTGATTTATTTTAAAATTAATAAGTAATTATACTTATTTATTTATATTTTATATTTCTGTTATAGAACAAATACCTAATTCTTTTCTTAACTTAGTAAATATTGATTCATTTAAGGGTTTTGTTAAGATATCAGCAATTTGATAGTCAGAATTGATATAATCAAGGGTAACTCCTTCCTTATTTATATTATCTCTGAGAAAATGATGTCTGATATCAATATGTTTAGTTCAAGCATGTTGAGCAGTATTTTTAGATAAATTTATTGCACTAGTATTATCACAATAAATTGGTGATTTCGAGATATTTAAACCATAATCTTTCAAAGTTTGTTGAATATATATTACTTGAGAACAAGCCAAAGCAGCATAAATATACTCTGCTTCAGTTGTTGATAAAGAAACTGTGTTTTGCTTTTTACTAAACCAGGAAACCAGAGAATGTCCTAAAAAGTGGCAAGTTCCACTTGTACTTTTTCGGTCTGATTTACAACCAGCATAATCAGCGTCACAGTAAGAAAAGAATCATTTTTAGGGTAAAATAACCCATAATCAGATGTATGTTTAACATATCTTATAATACGTTTTACGGCTTTTAAGTGGGTCTCTTTAGGTTGGGATTGATATCTAGCACAGAGACAGACACTATGCATGATATCAGGTCTACTAGCAGTAATATAGAGTAATGAGCCAATCATTCCTATATATAATTTTTGATCTACATCTTTCGAGAGATCTTCTTTACTGAGGTACTCATTGGTTGCCATGGGAGTGGGTTTTCCACTCGCAGTAAACAAACCAAACTTACTAATTAGGTCTTTAGCATATTTCTCTTGCCTAATAAAAATACCATTATCTAATTATTTTATTTGTAATCCTAAAAAGAAATTAATTCACCCATATGACTCATCTCAAACTCTTTTGTCATTATTTCAGAAAATTCTTTATTCATTTCAAAATTAGTTGAACCGAAAATAATATCATCTACATAAACTTGTACTAGTTGAATATCATTTTTATTTTTCTTAATAAAAAGAGTATTATCTATTTTACCAATTTCAAAATTAGATTGCAATAAATAAGATCTTAGTCTATCATACCAAGCTCTAGGAGCTTGTTTTAGACCATGTAATGCTTTCTTAAGTTTGTAAACATGATTAGGTAATTTATCATTTTCAAAAAGAGGTGGTTGTTATACATATACTTCTTCTTTTACAAATCCATTTAAAAATGCACTTTTAACATCCATTTGAAATAATTTGAAATTATTATGATTTGCGAAGGCAAGTAGAATCCTAATGGATTCTAATCTTGCTACGGGGGCAAAAGTTTCGTCAACATCTATTCCTTCTTCTTGACAATAACCTTGAGCGACTAATCGAGCTTTATTTCTATCTACCTCTCCTTGTTCATTCATTTTATTTTTATAAACCCATTTAGTTCCAATTATAGTTTTATTTTCTGGTCTAGGAACAAGTTACCAAACATCATTTCTAGTAAATTGATTTAATTCTTCTTGCATAGCCAAAATCCATGAATCATCAGTTGATGCTTCTTTTGGATTTTTGGGTTCAATAATTGATATAAAAGCTACATTACTCATTTGACTTAGTTGATTTCTAGTTTTAACAATAGATTGCATATCACCTAATATATTTTCTATAGGACGATCTCTTAAAAGTTTAGTTCAATTATTAGGATGATTAATTTCATTATTAGTTTCAATTGTTTCTTGATTTTGATTAATTAAATCCTCTTCATCATTTGTATATTCAAAAATTTGAAATTTTCATCACATGAAACATGCATTGTTTCTTCAATGGTATTAGTTTTTAAATTAAACACTCTGTACGCTTTACTTCTGTTAGAATATCCGATAAAGATTCCTTTGTCCAATTTAGGATCAAATTTATCTAAATTATCTTTTGTGTTTAAAATAAAACATTTACTTCCAAAAATTCTAAAATAAGATACCTTAGGTTTCTTTGAATAAAGAAGTTCATAAGATGTCTTAACAGTTAAAGGTCTAATTAAAATTCTATTTAAAATATAACAAGCGGTAGCAACTGCTTCTACCCAAAAATTATTTGGTAAATTACTATCTGTAAGCATAGTTCTCGCACACTCTTGAATCGTCCTATTTTTACGTTCTACCACTCCGTTTTGTTGTGGAGTTCTCGAAAATGAAAAATTATGAGTTATTCCCTTTATATTGCAGAATTCCTCAAACTTTACATTTTCAAATTCACCACCGTGATCACTTCGAATAGTTATAATTTTTAGAGAAAATTGATTTTGAATTCTTTTTCAAAAGGTCTTAAAACAATCAAAAGTATCACTTTTGTAACGACCCGGAATTTTCGAATCCGAAAATTTCAGATAGTTATGAAAAGAAGAAAGAGATAGAAGAAGAAGAAGAACAGTAACACCACACATCTCACATTCGCAGCGGGTAAAATATAATAATAAATAATAACAGTTTACAAAAGAATACTATATCTGTCGATTACATTTAATATACATCAGAGTTTCACATATATACAGTCACTGAATATATACAATTATCATGTCTCAGATTAACAATAATATAAATATATCGGAAAACTCCATACGTTCTTGCCATCCAGCTCGCCTCCTGAGCTCTAGAACGTCATAACCTGAAAATCTGTAATACTCGGTCTGACCCGAGCTTTACACCAAAGTAACACCCGTGTCAGGCTGGAAACCAGCGTAAGTAAATCCAGCTAACATGGAATACTAAAGCAAACAGCTTATATAGAACCTGGGCAACTTATATCAATTTAACAAATTCACAATTTTCTATAGACAACACTAATTCCACACATCAATTTCTAAGTACCAAACTTAGATAAAATGATCCAATTTACTTAAATCATTTCATTCCAGCCTATTGATTTCACAAATCAATTTATAAAAATTCGAAGTGGTTTCGGGTATTTCCCAATACCTGACCCCGGTCTCTTCGAACTCATGTTATCCTAACCCAAGTTATTCAAACGAAATACACAACATTTCATATCAGAGATATCAACTCATTCAAAACATCCAATACCATTCAATCACCCATAAGCAAAGCTTAGTCACAAACAAATCAATTCAATTGATTCTAATTGAATTTCAAACCTCAATCACTTAGATTCCTTCATTTAACATTAATTAATTCCAAATCAATTAATTAGTCAACCCATCATTATTCATCTTAATTAATCACTCTGGATTAATTATTTTTCATTTAAATTCAAGTAATTATCTCTAATTAATTTCACGTTATTAATTATCCTTAATCTCAATCAGATAGAAATCCTAATTACTTTATAAATTAAATAACAATATTAATTACATTAATCTTTAATTACTTATATTAATTAACTTCTCATAAGTCACTTATATTGGTTTATTTTCTTAACTAATCAATCTCTATTTACATCATTAATTATATAAATGAATGATTTCTCATTTACATTTATTCTAATCTGATTTAATTACTCATTTTATAATGGAAGCTTAACGGAATTAAAAACCAAATTTATTTTTAAATTCAATTCGATTTACAATTGCACTTTGACATTCAAGTTATTAAAACACTTAATATTTTAAAACTTTATTTGTTAGATTTAACTTTGATTTAGAACCTGTTTTAAATCTCTACTTACAATTTAACTCCAGCCTTTAAATATCCCTTTTATTTTGTTTCCAATTCATTTTTGTTTTATTCTATAATTATTTCGCTTTCAAATTTTCACCCTTATATTTCTTTCAAAAAAATCCAATTTTATATATTTCGATAACTCAGGATACCGAAATATTCAAGCAAACCACATCATTCAAATTTCCAATTACCAATAATATCCATCATAGGATATCAATCACCCCAATATATATTATACACTACCATATATAATATAGCACATCAAAACAAACCAATCATTCAACCAATTATTTAAATTTACCCATTCAAATTTAAATAGAAATCCAAAAGCGTGAGGTTTACTCACCTTTGATTTGTTTTTTGCAATCCATTCCCATATTGCCTTGGTTTCCTCAATGTTTTTGACCTTGTATAAGTATTAATAATTTTTATCAATATTCGAGATAATCTACAATGATTTACTATTTAATAAGTTAAATTGGCCATCAATTTAATTTCAACTAAACATTTGGTTTTAAACTAATAAATTGATTTTAACTAAATTCCATTAATAAATTATCTTAGTAATTAAAATAACCAAATAATTTAATTTATCACTTATTCACCAACTCCATAAATTTTAAACAATATGCAAATTAAAATTTTATTTTGAAATACTATATAAGCTTTAAATTCTTACAATCCTATTTCCCAAAAATCTTATGTGTAAATAATAACCCCTGACTAATAAAAGCTTCTGTATTTAACTTTTCTTTTCTTTTTTTAAAAACAAAATCATATTCCCTAAGTCTTATCCATAATTTATTTTCTGTTTTTAGATCTTGACTCCCTTTTCTTTTTTTTCTTTGTGTACATATTTCCTGTTGAACACTTTATGACCGACAATTATTTTCAAAGTTGAACCTTTTAAATTTCAAACCCAATAAGAAGGAAACAAGAAAATTCTCACCTTACAATGCTGTCGCCGTCGCAGCCCTCATAGTCGCGATCGAAACCCACGCGACTCGTCCATGATCTTCAAATCGCGAGTGTCCCGCCTCCTACTGCACCCCGCCAAATCTTCCACCACGAGTTCGTGTGTCGCAACAAAGCCTCGCGATCGAGCATCAACCGCCTTGGACCTCGCCGAGCATTGCGATGCTCTTGATTAAACTCAGATCGATACACTTTCGGTCGCCATTATAGCCGTCGCCGAGCTTGCTAGCAAAATTCTCGCCTCCCTCTTTCTCTTCTTTAAAAAAAATCGAGAACTGGAATTCGCGATTTAGGGCTAAGGATGGAGCGTGAGTTACAAAGAGGATGGAAAGATTGTTTTGGGGTTTTTATATGAAGATAGATTTCAAAAAACATTAATGTACATGAGGAAGTTCGGCCCCTTTTTTTTCCTCGTTCGTTTGATTTTTGTTCTGGAACTTGAGGGAGACGAAGATAAGATATAGATTTGGGAAAGCTTCGTGAGTACGATTGCTGAGAAAAAATTATCTCTGACTAATGTACTTCAAAATTTATTGTATTATAAAATTTTCAAAATGTCTCGTTAAGCATATCACGAAATTCCGAACCCTAAATCAGACATGCCAATAGGCATTTATAAGGTTTTACCCGCATTCCAAACGCAATGGAACATGTTTCGGAACCTAATTCGATCATATGCGCGAGTTACGGAAGTAAACGATCAATTTTAAATTAAATCGATTAAAATAGTTCTAAGCGTTTTGAGCTGCCAGGGTCAAACGACAACTCTGATTGCTACGAAAATTGAAATCCGATAATAACTAACAATTACAGATCCAATGGAACTGTTTCGTTGAATTCCGAGACTGTATCTCGGAAGGCTATTTTTAAATATCGATTTAAACGATATATTATTAAAATTGAACAAATCACCTTTAAATTAAATTTCAACCATTCTTTTATCTTCAGTATCATCATTATAAATTTTATAAGCCTTCAAGTTATTTTAAACAGGCTTAGAATTTCAAATTCAACAATTTGCCCAATTTCAATTATTAAATTCAATATTTAACTATATAATTCAAATGATTTAATTATCAAGTAAATATTGAAATCTTGAATTCAAGTTAAAATTAACCTAAATCAATTAATTATTCCATTCTAAATTGTTAAGAATTCTGGGTCGTCACATTCCTCCCCCCTTAAAAGAATTTCGTCCTCGAAATTACTAGTTAGGAAGAATGGTTCAATACCCGTTTACTTTTCTTTCAAAACCAACAGTTCAACATCCTACCAACTATCTTTTATAAAAGACCCCTTATTATTCTTACTAACTTCCCATACTCTCCCAAAGTTCCCAAACAATACCCTTTTTCGCACTCGTTCAAATTTCAATTTAAAACTAGATTTTGAATTATCAAAATTTTCTCAAAAATTTTCTAACTCTCTAAATTTTCGAATTTTTTTGCCAGCGTCTCCTTTGCGCGGCTAGCTCGGTACAACAACAAAAGGCCTCTACGGGCTGCCAAATTCCAAAAAGAAAACAAAAGGCTAAGTGGCTAGATCCAAAATACAATCCAATCCCATACAGATATTTAAATACATACCTTTTAGTCGGGCAATTCAAATTTATCTTTGGAATCACAATCAATTTTCCTTTCCCTTTATACCTGCATATCTTACCTAGCAATAATATCCAATTGTAGCCCTTTAAAATAATTTCATACATTTTCTTACAGAAGTTTTCACATCCACTTCTATTCAAATTAGTTTATCCCGTTTTCATATGAATTCAATTTATTTTTAATTTTAAATATTGAATTTTATCTTTCATTTATAACTAATTCATATTTCTTTCATTTACTAATTAATTTCAATTTCTAATTTGAAATCGTTTGTCGTTAACCAAAATTTTCTAACTCCCAAAATTTTTAGAAAATTTTGGCAGAGTCTCTTTTGTACGGTGGAGCTTTTGCAATTTGACAAGAGATATAAATTTATATACATTGACCCACACGGTCGGAAAAAGCAAAAACAGTTCATATTTCCTATCTTTATTGCATAGGCATACCTTTATTTAGCATTTTACGCAAGCAGATTATTTATTTTAGCAATTAGTGCAATCCAAATCCAGCCAAATGGCCTTCAGGTACCTGTGCTTACTCAATTTAAACATATAAGTGCCATATATAGAAAATCTATTTACATTTCACTTACTTTCAACAGCTAACGCATGTATTTCATAAGCAAGAAGCACTAAACGCTTTCCATAAGCGATTTATATAACTTTAAAGCTAATTCAATTGCTTTCAACCAATTCAAATGCCGTTTCATTCAATGTTAATGATTTGCAACTCAATTTCTTACATTCAATTGATTTTTTAATTCAAACGAGCTCTATTCACTTCAAATGATTCAAAATCAATTTTATTTAATCTCTATCATCTCATAGAATTTTAATTGCTTTTGTTTACGCTAAACGACAATTATTATTATGCAACTTCGACGACATTCGCTTAATAGAGTATCTATTTTAGTTTATAACTACTTTAAATTAATTTTCTACTCATCCTGTATTTAATTCCATTTCATTTCCAATTTATTCACGAACCATTCATTTAGCTCGACACATTCCATCCTTGTATACTTCTAGCCATTCCCAAATTAATTCAATCCAAGCTTTTACTTAATGGGCTTTCACCCTTATTCAAAGCCAAGCTTCCATAAATTTTAAACTTAAGTTAATTTACATTAATTTATTCCAACATCAAACTTAAGTTTACTTCTGTTTGATTCTCATTTAATCAAATTACATTAAATTCAGTTAGCCCATCCATTTTTAAACTTTTAAATTTTAATCCGCCTTCTCCATTTATCAAAATAATATCTAAGCACATATGTCACCGAACTTAAGTTCAGTCTGATAATCCAATTCCAATTACAACTTTGATTTTGTTTTTATTCAATCAGACTTCATCCAGTTATTATTTAATTCAATTAACCCATTTTAAATTTTAAATTTACTTACTTAATTCATTTTCGAATTTATTTTATTAATACAAGGCCATTCTCAATTTATTTCTATTCACTTGGGTTCTGTTTGCAACTCTAACCATTTCTATTATAATTCACTTTTATTTCATTCGACAACACTTCTCTAATACCTACTATACTTTCAAATTTCATTAAATATTATTCAAATCACACTTGGATTTTATTTGTAATTCAAACCATCACTTTTTCAAACCAACTTTATTTTATTTTTTGATTACAACATCTCTTCTCATTTAATTCATTATCAAATCCAAGTCGAATTCTATTCACAATTCGAATTCATTTCGAAACTCCATTATTAACTTACAATCCATTTTATTCAACTGAATCAAATTTTATTAACATACCTTATCGAATAATTATTTTGCTAATTAGCTTACCTCCATCTGTTACATCAATATTCGATTTTATTACTAAAATCCCTTCATTAAATTTTCCTGAGTTCAGTTTTATTTTATAATTCCAGTTTGGATTCCCCTTTATTTTAAAATTTAGAAACGCCTTTAAATTCAGATAATACAATTAAAATAGCTTTTTATAAAAATATTTCTTATAACTTGATGTCTCAACCAGTCCATCCTTGTTATCGCAGAAATTTAGTCATACGTTGATCAAGCATAGAACTGAAAATCTACAAGCACTTGGTAAACCCGTTTTCAACACCCGGTGAAAATACTTGGAAAATAATTTTATTGAAAATATAGAAAACAGTTTTTGAAAATAGAAGGAATATCTTTGGTGAGAATGCTCTAGAAATCATCACCCCCATCCATGGTCACAGTTACATCCTAGGTTACGTTGCCATCGCAGCAAAAGTCCACGTAACCGTAGCGGCCTCTCGATTATGCTATGGAACCTACAACAGATCCCAGTTACATTCCAGGATTACGTTGCCATCACAACAAAAGTCCATGTAACTGTAGGCTCTCCACGGCCTCCGATTTTCGCTGTCGAAATGAAACTTCTCCACTCCTACATAGGTCGCAGTCTACCGACATAAAATCAAACACAGACTGATGGCTCTCAACGGCACACACGACTTTCGCTATGTTACCATAGGTCGCAGTTACATCCTGGGTTACGTTGCCATCGCAGCAAAAGTCCATGTAACTGTTGGCTCTCAGCGGCACACACGACTTTCGCTATGGTATACTCAACTCATAATCCTCAGGAACTAGTTTTGTCTGAACTCCTCACAGGATCAACTTTAGAACCCCTCCTTGGGGCTCAAGGCAGCACCACTCAGTGGCACTCCTGAGAAGTTCATTTCAAGAGAGCGCCTTTTTCCCCAGAGCCATCATCATAACACTTTATACTATACACATATAGTATCTTTCAAATCATACACCTAGTATGAATTTCATCAAAGCTCCTTTTCACAAAATCGATTATCCCAAAATCGATAATTCTCAAATTAGGCTTTACAAATTCAAATATTGATTTTACCCAAATCAAAAGACTTTCCAAATCCAAAGGTTCCTAAAACCCTTTTTCCAAAATCCTCATAAGATCCTTTGTATATATATACAGATATATATAATTTTTAAAACTTTGGATCATTTTAAACTCGTATAAAATTCCTTTTATACTTCAAACACTTTCAAAAACTCCTTTTCTTCCAGCAATAGATTCAACAAGGGAAGATTTATCTCTTATAACAAAGATATATAACTTTATTTACTCAAAATCAAATATTCAAATTTGATTACTCTTTCCAGTGTCAACTTCATTCAAAACTGTATGATGTACACATATCATCCGTACGCTATACCAATTTGATCGCTCGCTCGATCACACAATTTCACTTCCGAACTAGTATCGTCCATCCGACTTCCTAGTGCGGACACAGATCTGGTTCCTTGATTAGAAACCGTCATTCTCCTTGCATAGCCATAACTATGACAGAGAATATCCATAACCAATCAACAATCCACATCCAAGTTCGCCGTCGAAAATTAAGTGAAAAATCCCATCTCGGATCGATGCACTATCTCGAAATTATGTGCTCAAATCTGGATCAAATCACTATGCGAATAGAATAATATACGTACATCCTACGTATTTATCTTCATTGATCATTAGCCAAATCAATTTCTCTTTCTATTCACATTTACTTTAATTTCAATTCACTTATTTACAATTTCCTTAATCCTCGTTCGGATTATCACTTCAATCCTTATCTCAGTTGGGTATTTAATCAATAACAGTTTGAACTCCGACCAGTTTATCTTTGGAAAATAGCTTCGAAAATTTAAAAATAGATAAGTAGTTGAAAAATAATTATTAGTCGCAAAATAGCTATAAAATAGTTAACTAATAGTAAAATAGTTGGAAAATAGTTAAATAGTTTCAGAAATTTTAAATAATTGCAAAATAGTTGTAAATTAGTAATTAATTTGTAACATGGTTGAAAAATAGTAGTTAGTTTAGAAAACAGTTGAAAAATGGTTAAATAGCTCCAAAATGATTGTAAAACAAGTATAAAATAATTTGGCTTTGAGAAAGAAAGGTTGTATATATTTAATAGCTTGGAAAAATAAGTTTATATTAAATTAGTCCAGAGTCAAAACTATTCACTATCCCAATAATTCAATTTAAATTTCCACTCCCATTTAAATTGACCCAATTCCAATTTAAATAACTCCAACTTCCATTGGACTTATTTATTCTTTGTAACAACCCTGTATTTTCTGATTGTTGTAATCGTATATTTTAATAATTTGATTTAAATTCCTAATTTAAATTCTTTATTTTATTTATTAAAATTAATATATTTTGTTAATTGAAATATAAATGTTGATTTTGATGTGGATTAGAATTTCAAACATGCATAAATTGAATATTTCCAGAAAATATGAATTTTGGTCAATCTGGTCAAATTTTTACTTTTAAATTTAAATTTTAAAAGTTTTAAAATTTGAATTTTATCTTTTATTATGAAAGTAAATAAAATTTCAAGAACACTGCTTTTCGTTTCGTTGAAATCCGAATAATATTGTGAAAGTTATGCTTTTTACAATATTGTCTGTACATTGTTTTATTTAACAAAATTGTTTATTTTAGTTTATATAAATAATATTTTTGTTTGTTCTAATTTGAATATAAGTGTAATATGACATGTTATATATATAATTTCATTTTTAAAATATTTTTAGAGTGATGTTATAATGTTCCAAAGCTTATTGTATTTTTTTCTACAATTTTTTACCCTAGTTTCTATTATTGTGCTATTTTCATAATTATTTTATATTTTTCTAAAATATATTTATTTATTTTCTTTTTCAAATTTATTTTGTTCAGTTTTATATTTTATTTACTGAAATATGTATGGTTTATTTTAATTTAAAGGAAATAGAAATATAAAGAGTCAAACCTTTTCATATTACCTGTGACTTTTCATTTACTTTGACCTTTCACTTGCTTTTGCCCTTTCGTTTTTGAGTAGCCGTCCATTTTTTTTTGTATTGCCGTGAATTCTTCCTCATTTTCACGTGAGAAATCATCCTCACATCTCAAAACTCATGGCTACTTCTCTTGAAGAGAAAAAAAAGAAATTCTAATGGCTTTCTTCTTCCTATTTTTCCTTCTTCTTTTCATTGTTTTGCCTAGATCTCTACATAACTTTGTTTGGCCTCTACCACCCACCATCACCACCATACTCTCTACCATCACCAGCAGCAGCAACCACCACCTATCCCCTCTTCCAGATCAGGCCATGACCATTGGATGAAGCCATCACCACAAAACTCCACAAAACATTGCAACACTCCTTGAAAATATTGCCTAGCCAAGTCTATCTTCACTATCTCCTTCATATCTTGACTTGGCCACACCCCTAGCTCAACCACCACCTACCTACACCACCTCTAGACATCATTTCAGATCTGACCATACCTGAAGTATGTAGGGCCGAGCAATCCGAAGTCTGTTGAATCATTTCAGGCCCAGGTATCATCTTTTCTCCAGTTTCCAACCAACATGTCGGAGAGTTACACGGTCTTCCATACAATGCTTCATACGGTGCCATACCAATACTTGACTGGTAACTGTTATTATATGAAAATTCCACCAAATGAAGATAATCTTCCCATGATCCTCCGAAGTCCAAAACACATGCTCTGAGGAGATCTTCCAAAACTCGGTTGACTCTCTCGGTCTAACCATCTGTTTGGGGATGATAAGCTGTACTCAAACATAGCTCGGTTCCTAAAACTTCCTGGAAGCTCTTCCAAAATCCACTAGTGAATAATGGGTCTCGATCGCTCACTATACTTTTCGGAATACCATGGAATCGAACTATCCACTTAACATACAACTCAGCCAACTTCGATGCAGTCCTAGTTGATCGAACATGAATGAATCTGGCACTCTTAGTCAAACGATCAACTATGACCCAAATCCCTTCATTTCCTGCTCTGGTTCTAGGTAGTCCATCGATAAAATCCATCGTTATTTGCTCCCACTTCCATGTAGGAACCTCTAATGGCTGAAGCAATCCACTTGGCTTCTTCTGTTCAGCTTTTACCAACTGGCAATTCATACATTTGGAAATGAAATTTCCAACATCCTTCTTCATACCTTCCCAGTAATAGGTTCTCTTCATATCCCGATACATCTTATTTCCACCTGAATGAATTGTCAACTTCGAGTGATGACTTTCCTTAAGAACTTCATCTCTCAATCCATCTATATCGGGAACAATTAATCGTCCTTGCTTCCGAAGCCAACCCTCTTGATCGACTTCGAATCCTTTATCCTTCTCTCGGTCTGATCCAGATTTCAAATCTCGGATAATCTTGACAAGCTTATCGTCTCGCTTTTGGCTCTCGCCAATCCTTTCCACTAGAGTAGGTCTTATCGATAAGTTTGCCAACATCTCAGGTTCCAATTCACATCTAGGCCTGAAGTCAAATCCAGCTAAATACTCGAGACTCTTCCATTCTGAAAACATGGCTCCCAATCCTGTATGTCTTCGACTTAACGCATCTGCCACTGCGTTACCTTTTCCCGGAGTATAGGCTATACCAAAATCATATGATGCTAAAAACTCTAGCCATCATTGCTGCCGGAGATTCAAATCCTTTTGGGAGAAAAGATACTTCAATGACTTATGATCTGTAAACAACTCGAACCGAACTCCCAATAGGTAATGTCTCCATATCTTCAGAGCAAAAACAATCGCCGCTAATTCCAAATCATGAGTCGGATAATTCCTTTCATGCGGCTTCAGTTGTCGACTTGCATACGCAACAACTTTATCCTTTTACATTAGCACTGCTCCAAGCCCAGTACCACATGCATCGGTGTAAACCACCATCTCATCATTCCCACTTGGAATAGTCAAAACAGGAGCACTTGTCAGTCGCTCTTTCAGGATTCCGAAAGCTTTCTCACACTTAGTATCCCATCTGAATACTTGGTTCTTTTTCGTCAATCCTGTTAATGGTGCAGCTATCTTGGAAAATACTTTGATAAACCGACGATAATATCCTGCTAATCCAAGAAAACTTCTCACATCAGATGCATTCTTAGGTCAAACCCAATCCTGGATGGCTGCCACCTTGGCGGGATCAACCGCTATTCCATTTCCAGAGATAACATGGCCTAAGAACCTCACTTCGCTCTTCCTGAAGTGACACTTCGAAAACTTAGCCCTCAGCTGATGTTTTCGCAGAGTTTCCAAAACAATACGCAAGTGCGTCTTGTGTTCTTCCTCAGTTCTGGAATAAATCAGAATATCATCCACGAACACAAGTACAAACTTGTTCAACTGATCCCTGAACACCCTATTCATAAGATCCATAAAATATGCTGGTGCATTGGTCAATCCAAACGGCATCACCGGCCACTCATAGAAACCGGATGGTGTCCTGAAAGCAGTCTTCGGCACACTATCCTTTGCCACTCTCAACTGGTGAAATCCCGTTGCCAAATCCATCTGAGAAAACACCTTAGCTTCGTGAAGCTGATCAAACAAGTCATCTATTCTCGGCAATGGATACTTGTTCTTCTTAGTCGCTTTATTCAGCTCACGATAATCCACACACAACCTCAATGATCCATCCGCTTTGGTTGCAAACACAACTGGTGCACCCCATTCGGACACACTACGCCGAATGAATCCTTTCTGTAAAAGGTCGTCAACTTGCACCTTCAACTCTTGCTATTCCCTAGGCGCCATTCGCCTAAGTGGCATCACAACAAGTCTGGCTCCTTCAACTAGATCGATACGAAATTCGATCTCTCTATGCGGCGGTAATCCTTTGACCTCGTCAAAGACATCCTCAAATCCATTCGCAATAGGCACCGATGACAGTCCATCCCGTGGAACAACCAGCGAATACATGAAGCTCATGAAGACGCCTTCCTCATGCTTACATCGTATCACAACCTTTCGCCCTTCCACATTCTCGACTGTCACCTCCAGCCTCTTACAATCAACCCTTGCCGCATACTTCCTAAGCCAGTCCATACCCAAAATAATTCCGAACCCCATAAAGTTCAGAACAAAACAATCACAAACAAAAGAGCAATCATGACTCGATACAACTAGACCACGGCATACCATACACAAACAAGACGAACCCCCAACCGGATTAGTCACGACCAAAGGTCTATCAACAATATCCGGTTCCAAACCCAACCGGCCTACAAGTTCACTACAAACAAACGAATGCGACGCCCCAGTATCAAATAACACTCTAAATGGAACACCACAAATAGAAAGAGTACTTTGAACCAACACACTCTTTCCTTTCTCTTCCACAGAAGGAGCTTTCGAAGACGATGGCACAGCCCCCAAAGCATAAGCTTGCACAATCTGTTTGTCCTTCCTCGGTTCTGGACAATCCTTCCTAAAATGCCCTGGTTTGTCACAGTTGTGGCACTTCGCTGGCACTTTCGGATTCTTACAATCTCTGGAGAGATGTCCCTTCTACTGACAGTTGTAGCAGGTCACTTCACCTTTCGTCTTCTTCTGGCCATCCTTACCCCTCAGTTGCTGCTGCTTCCTTTTCTTGTTTCCACTTTGCTCCTTGGTCACAGTAACAACAGATCCTTCTTTAGGAAACAGATTCTCATGCCTGAGAGCTTTCTCCACAAGCTTCTCAAATGGGTCATCCAAATGATCCACCAACTGCCTCCCAAGATAAGTGTCCAAGCCTGTCACAAACTTCTCATTCTTCTGATAAGGGGAGTCAACATACGACCGAGCATATTTGGACAAAGCTTCAAACTCAGAAACATACTCAAGAACTGGTCTTGCACCTTGCTTGAGCTCCACAAACTTCTTAAACAGAACAGATTTTTGAGCTGTAGAAATGAACTTAGCTTCAAATCTAGCTTGGAATTGCTCCCAAGTAATTTCTTCCTCTGGAGTATCTATGGTGATAGAGTTCCACCAATCCGAAGCTCTTCCTTGAAGCTGTCTTGATGCAAGCTTACTCTTAGTTGCATCCTCAATTCCCAAATCACTAAAGATCCTTCTACAAGCATCTATCCACCTTCGGACTTCAATGGTTGATTCTGTTCCCAAGAAAACCTTTCCTCCAAGAGCAGTATAATCTTTACACAACTTAGCAAAATCCACTGGTTTTGGAGCTTGAACTTGAACTCCAACATCTACTGATGGCCCTGGAGCTGGGATCCTTCTCATGATCGAAGTCATCATAGCTTCGAACATAGAAGCATAATCAGCAGCACCCTCAACAGCACGGCCTCCTCTAGCAGCTGGTCTCCCTCTTCGACTCATTCCTAAAATCTAAAAGAAATGATTAATATACCCTGAGAAACAACTGCATAAGGAATTCAAATCCTTCTAAGCTACTATATTATATATAGTAATCATCCATCAAAATTACAATTACGTCTCTCATACGTAGTTACGTCAGCGAGCGTTGGCTAAAATCGATTAACCAAAGCTCTGATACCAAATGTGACGACCGTCCAAGACTCCTGCACTTAAACAAGGAAATAGTGCGCTGAAAAGTGTGCCAGGCCGCCATGGACATCAAGGTAGGGTAAACACAATAGTCTATCGTATTACTCACAGCACAGGGATAAAATATAATAGAAAAGTTTACATAGTGAAGCTCATTGAACATAATCTTATAATATAAACTCATAGTAGTTTTATACAAACATCTGAATAGTTAATACATCAAGCCTCGCTACATAACACTCAGAGTATCAAACAAACAGCGGAACATCCAGTACATATAGTAAGAAAACAATATGCAAAAGTCTCCAGCTCGTCTTCGTCATCAACAGCGTTGGTTACTAAGAACAGCACCTGTCACCTGTTACCTAGTCTGCCCATCCCAACATGGATGAACAGCCCAAGGTGATAAGAGTTAAACATAAAACCTTGAGTCAGACAAAAGTCTTAGTGAGTAGTAAATCAACTATCAAACATACCAAAAGAGCATAAAGGGTAAAAGGAATAGGAACTCAACCATCCCACTCCACCTCTTTCTACAGTGATAGCCCCCAGACCCACTAAGCAGGAATAAACATAGCAAAGCAGTCAATTAAAGTAAAGCAATTATCACTCGAGTCAAGGTCGGTGTTTTCCAAGTACAAACCCCCAAGGCCTAAACCAAGATCAGATAAACACCCCGAAGCATCGCTCTTGAGCCCGAATGACGATACAACCAAACATCCATGACTCCGGCTATCACTGTTATCATTGCTTCGATATCACCGTTAATTGAATGACCGGCTCATTCTTTCATCCGTCCGTCAAGGGCTAATGGTAACCCCGGTTCTAGACATAACTCAGCACGTCGTCGCAGCCCGTGCCTAGGACTATCGAATCTGCCTAGAGTACTTGGCACGTCGTCGCAGCCCGTGCCTGGGATTATCGAATCTACCCAGCGTACTCTTGCTTTGAGCATGCTAGAACCTTCAATAACGATGAAATTTCAGCCTCCCAGTCATCCTCCTCGACGACTATTCTCATACTAGCTCAAGCGCCTCTCGAGCCACCCATTATCAACAAACCCGAACCATATCACCGAGTTATTAACATGCTTGGGATGATCCCGTCTGGATTAAACCAAGGCTATCTCACATCATGCTTTGCTTCATCGCATCCTAGCAAAGTCCCATCTCAACATCATCATCAAATCTATCCACATGAGCTTTATCATCCGCTTCATATGCCACAAGCAGCATTCCTCATTCAAAAGCCTTTCCACTTAGCTTTTGGATCATCTTTGACCAACTTGTCCAAATTCAACCATCAAACAGCTAACTCATAACAATCAATCAAATCAATCATTAATCCAAATAATCAATCATTCAAACAAGATCTAAATAAACGATTATAATTATAATGGCAATTTAGTAAATAAAGAGTCCAAATCTAACAAGCATGGATTCTAAGTAACAACTTAATGAAGGATCTATCATAGGTCAACATGTAGTAGAATGGATATCAAAACTTTATGGACAATGGATCTACATGCAGACTAAAAGAAAATGTATGAAATCACTATCTTTAACACACAAACAAGCCACCGATAAAATATAATCCTTTGGGTCCGTGTGAGAGATAACCACCACTCACCGAATCACCTAAAAACCCCAAAAGCTACCAACTTCAGATCTGGACAGCAAAGGATCTAGCTTGATCCGACAAGATTTTCCTTCAAACGATGAAATCTCTCTTTGTTGGATGGAGATCTTCAACTTTGGCTCTTGGATCTTCGATTTGATCTTCAATCTTGGATGGAAGTAAGCACTAGATTAGAGTGGAGAGAAGAAGTGAAGAAGTGTTGTAGTCGAGCTCTCAAAATAGCAGCACTTCGTCGCTCCAAAATCCGGTGCCAAAATGTGAACCAAAGCCGTGTATTTATAGGCAAAAAATCCTTAAGTCGTTCGCCCCTTAAGTCGGTCACGACTCAACAAAACCCCTATGACTTACGACTCAACCTCAAGGCCTCAACGACTCAACACACACGCGGCCTATCGTCCTAACGACTCAACAGGGACACGACTTACGACTCTGCAACCAAGCGGCTCAACTGTATTGCCGACCCAACGACTCATTCATGCTACCGACCTAACACTATAGGCGACCCTGCACCTAACTCTACTGGATGACCTAACTAGGTGCCGTCCTAACTACTAAACTGGTTGCCGACTTAAAAATACGCGCGACTTAACACATAGCCGACTTAACACTTAACTATACTGGGTACGACCTATCCCCTGCCGGCCTAACGCATGCACGCTCCTTTCTAAGTCGCCTGGATGACTTACGACCTAACACTCCACGGCTTACCGACCTATTACCCAACTCTCTTGCCCGACCTAACTCTCATACGACCTAATCACTAAGTCGTTCACTACACTTAGGTCGGTCAACTTCTAACCTACCAACTTCCTTAAGTCGGTCATACTTCTCTAAGCCTTTATCTCTTAGGTTGGCCTATCTCCCGAACTCGCCAACCACCTTAGGTCGGTCAGTACCTTAACTCGCTCCACCGGCCAAACCACAACACGACCTAAGCTCCCACACGAGCTAACTCTGGTTGACTCAAACGACCTAAAGACAATTATTTTACGATTTATCGACACGTAAAAATACGGGTCGTTACAACGGTACTGTATAGACTATAGGAATATATAAATGTGTTAAGGTGGAAAATGTAAAGCCTTAACGCTATTTAAAAGTAAGTTTATTTTACAATTAGACACTATTGTAATAGCGAAATATACTATATAGTAAATAGTTTAACGGATCCTTAAGAGATGTAGATCCCGAGCATCTTTTGAGTTACTGCACTCATATTTATTCCTGTTGAAGATCTTTTAGTTCTGACTCGAATGTTTTGTTTTCCAATTCGCTCGGGTCAGTCCGAGCGTTTCAAGATCGAAAACTTTAGCTCTGGAGGACGAAGACGAAGATCTCATTATTATTATTATTATCTACTATTATTCCACTACACTATTTAATTCCGCTGCATTGATATTTATTGGTACGTGAACTCTGATATTTATTATATAAAGAAGAATCAATTGTTTTGTAAAAAGCTTTATGAAATGTATATTGATTATTATATTTTATACTTCCGCTGTGAGATTCTGTTTTATTTTATTTCTTCTCTGTTTTTCTTATTTACCCCATAACAATCCACCCTTCCGTATGGTTTAAATTGGCACGTGTGTCGATTTAAAGCGTGCGAAAATGCGGGATGTTACAGTTGGTATCAAAGCTTTGGTTTAGCGATAAACCTTAGCTTTGTGGGGTTTGACTTATTATTAATAGGGTAGTAATACCCAATGGGAGTCGCTGAAAGTATATATATGAGAGAGCGTACTTGATAGTGTTATAAAAAGGTTTTAATATTGTGTTAATCTATTCCGTTTTGTATTTATAAATTCTGGTTGGTGCATGGGACGCTATGACATCAATAGGGATTTCTAAACACTTAATAGGATAGACCGACATAATATTTGTTTTAACATAGGTGAATGAAATAATTTTGCCTATTATATTATATATATAAAGTAATTTTTTACAAATGATATATATATATATATATATATATATATATATATATATATATTGGTTGCAATATATTGGTTGTTAGGTAATAAAATTTTAAATAATAGTTGAAATAAGATTTGAAAAAAAAAGAATAAATCAAATTGGGAATTTAGGACTTAAGTTCCAGGGGTTTTGAATTTTTTTTCAAATGATTGTAGAATATAGTAATAATATTATTAAAAGAAGTATTTTCTGATATAAGTATTTCAATATAATTTGAAAGAAATGTCTTTAAAAGAAATTTTGGAAAGATAAAGTTGTACTCCCCTCTCCGTCGCTGGAAAATAATTTCGGTGATGAGTGCACGCATCATCGACATTCATTTTCGAGTTTCGAAGTGGGAAGGCCACTGTAGTAGTTTTACCGCAGATTTATTTTGATAAACAAATATAAATTTTAAATTGTTTTAAATATAATTTGATATATAAAGTGTAAGTATATACATTTATCTGTTATTTTAAAATGATTTTGAATTTAACCCGGTATTTAATTCTTAAGTTTCCGATTTATTAATAGTTTCCGTTATTGTAGTGAATGGAATGTAACAGATTAATAATTGGAGTTTTTAATTAAAGGAATTTAATGCTAGGTTATAAAAGGAATTAAACGGGATTTGAAATTGTAACATATAAGACAAAGAATAAAATTGTTGAACATTAAATTCATTAAAAGAAACAAGATAAAACTTGTATAACTTTCAAAGTATATTCTTAAAAAGCATATATATGACTTACCAAATATTAAAAGTTGAAATGTTAATAAGAGAATGTAATAGGTATTATACAAGGAATAAATTTGAGGTAATGAAAGTATTTAATGAAATTCTTTAATAAAAAAGGATTTGATATTGTAATTGTTGTAAACTTATGTGACAATTGGAATCTTAGTATATTTAAATATAATTAAAGGTAAGTATCATAAATAGATGATTATAAGCTTAAGTAAATAAAATGAAATGCTGCTATAATAAAATACGATGCAATAAGAAGAAACTTACATGACATTAAAATGAAAAATGAATATTGTAAGTAATAAATGAAAATAAATGAAGTAATCACTCAATGAATGAAAGAAAGGAAATCAAACAACTAATGTATGAAATAAAATTGACAATAAGTTAATTTGATTTGTTGGTTGGAATTGTCATTGTTTGGTTATGGTTGTTTGGATAAGAAGATTTGAAATTTTTTGGATGGAAAAATATAATCTATTTTGTTTCATCTAAGACTGTTGAGTAAATGATGCACTTGATAGTTTATTTTTCATTCCGTACAATTTAAAGTTTTAAACCCGAACAACTATTTGTTTTGTTTGATTGAATGGTTGTTTTGTAATTGTTGTGTATGCTGTTTGTTGAAATTGATGGATGTTGTATTGATTTGTTGTTAGTGGTTGAAACCACTTAAATATTTCATTTTATATAATTGTTAATCCTTTGGATTATATAAGGGAAATGCAGGTTATGGAAGCAATTGCAACTGCTTTTGGTTCCATAAGATGAGCGTAAATTGCCAGACAAAAAGGTACGTTTCGGATTATGATTTTTAGTGCTATTTTATATATTTTCCCGGGTTGGGATATAATATTTTGGATATTATATGTGAGATTTTGTTGTATTTAATTTCTCCCGAGCCTCTCCGTACAAAGGAGACTCTGCCGAAATTTTTTCGAAAATTTCAGACTTAGAAATTATTTTGAAAAGGTTTTTCAAACTTTATTAATTTAAGTATAAAAAGATTTAATGGTATATTTTAGCTAAAATAATTAATTTGGTAAATTCATTTGTTTATAAAGTTAAAATTTTGAATAAGATATCGTTACTCAATTCTTTCTTTTCCCTTTTCGGGGACGAAAAGTTTTGAGTGGGGGAGAGTGTAACGACCCGTAAATTTCGTTAATTAAATTTGTCATTTTAATAAGATTTTGGAATTTAATTCATGAAGAAATAATAAAATTTATAATTAATAATGAAACAAATGTTGAAGATGAAATGAAACCATGGAAAATAAAGCTTAGTATTAACAGTGGAAATGGAATTTCGAATAAATTGAAGTAATGAAAGTTGTTACACTATGCTAAGAGTTGAATATAAGAAAACAAAGGAAAATAGTGAATTGATGAATTAATAATATTAAATAGTAAATTGAATTGAATCAATGTCCTATAGTAATTGGAATATTGTTTGGGGAATGGAAAACTTATTAAGGTAAGCATTTAATTTACCAATGCAATAATGTTTTGATTTATTTGTAACTGAATGTAAGTTTGTGAAATTATGTTAATATAGGTTATTAAATAATAAATTTAGAGCAAATCCAAATTTACTGAAATAACTGTAAGGTCATACTTTGTGGTATCTAGTAAATTTGGAATATAAATCTCAATAAATGTAATAAGGTATTGAAATGTATGTTATTTTCATAGGGTAATATAAAGAAATGAAAACTTGCGACCTATGCTTGGGATAACGACCAAAATAAGTGAAATAGTGTTAATGCAAGTATTTGATTTGTTTATGAGATAATACCGTGTTAATGATAATTTTATTAAATTGGTGTATATATGGAATATTAACCGGTGTCGTTAAGTAATAAACATATAAATGCAAGAAAAGGAATATTGATAACAATCTATATATGTTATTTATTTTATTTAGTATGTAAATGAAGGTTGGAATTCAAATTGCAATTAAAGGAGATTAGGTAGTACGTTATTAGGAAATAAATTTAAAGGTAGGATAACAGCTATTATAAATTTCCTAAATTAATTGGTCAATGAATTTAATTGTAATAACGTTCATTTAAATGTTGAGTAATTACAATGTTGTTATTGATTATAAGCGTTACTTTAATAATTATGGTTAATTGACAAATTAATACAAGAAGTATGTAAATAACTATGAAAGTAACACGTTATAAATTGATTATGACCTAAACTTAAGCGTAAGTTAAAGGTTGAAATTGAATCTAATCCATTTAATTGGAAACTTATTAAAATAAATTGGATTAAATTTATAATAAAGGGGTTATTTTAAGAAATTGAAATAAATTCTATAATGGATGAATTAAGTTACTTTAAATTGAGATGGGAATTGATTTAAAGAATGATAAATTTATAAGTAAATCAAGATGATGAAATGTATGAATTATAGAATTTGAATTTTTAATAGTGAGTTAATTTATTTAATTTATAATAGTGGGATTTATTGCAAACGAATAAAATCAAATATTTGATTATTACGTTAATTTAAAAATTAAGTTGAAATTGGGAAATATTTATGTAATAATTTTAAATCAAATGGTAAACCCTTCTATTTGAAATTAATGAATGGAATAATTATGAATTAATTCAATTTAATGGAAATTTTATCTACAATTTTGAATTTTATGAAATTGAAGATTTATATTGATTAATCTTTAATAAATTTGACATTTAAAATTTTTTAAATCATTGTAAATGTTTGAGAAATATAAAGGTGGTAAAATTTACAAATTTTAGAATTGGAATTTAAAATTTGATTTAATCAATTAATTGTAAATTTATTTAATTAATATAAAAATAGCCATTTTGGCCATTGACTCGGATATCGACGAAGCCAGTTTCGTCGGATCCGTAACGGTGAATTATAATAATGTTTCAAGTTTCGTAGCAATCGGACTTGTCGTTTGATCGTACGGACTCGAAACGCCTTAAAGTTTATGCATTTGAAATCAATTGAAATCAATTTGAAAATATTGATTTTAGCATAACTTCTTCATACGACACAATTTGAACCTAAAACCTTTTCTATTGCGTTTAAAATATTTAAAACACCTATTTTGATATATGGGTTTAACCAATTTCGTTCTGAGGTCAGAACGGGCTTTTTGGGCCACGTTAGCGGTATCACGTATATCTATCAAACCGATCCATCTATTTTTCAATTTGCCTATACATACCCTGCTAAACCCTAGCCTCCGCCTATTCTCATTTATCTGTGCGTAAAATTTCATCAGTTCCTCTTCTTCTTCAATGGATGCAAACACTAGATCCAATTACAATCCAAAATCAAAAATTCAAAATCCTCAGAAAATTTCACAAAAATTATATGTTGAAGCTCTCGAAGTGCGTAATCTTCTAGTGAAATTCGTTTTTCCTTTTGGTTCATCGTCTGACCGGTAAAAATCAGAGAAGTCTCGACCGTTCACCACGTCGAAATCAAACTCGACGGATCGACGAACCGTTTCTGGGTTTTGGAGAGTGGACGATGGGGAGTTCATCGGTATGCATGGTTTCGCGATTGGACGGTTGGATCGACATGAAAAATTCAACTAGTGTTAATCATTGGGTGGCAGCTTCTATGCTAATTGATCGAGTCGGTGGGTTTTCTAGTGCGAAATCAAGTGTGCGCGCGAGGCAGGAGGTGGCGCGGCGCCTAGGGCGGCCGTACGGCGTGCCCACGTGGCGGCGCGACGGACGATTGAGGCGGCGGCGTGATATGAGTTTGCATTAGGGTTTCTGGATATAGTGTTCGTTCTGGAAGGAGAGCTACAGTGCGTGCGTGCGTTAATTTTCTTGAAGAAGTGGCACAAGTAAGTGAATTAATGTGTTTTTTTTTAATTTTAAAATTGTTTTCAATCACAATAACCACTATAACTCTCACATACGAACTCCGTTTCACGCGCGATTTCTTTTGTTAGGATCGTATTGAAATTCCGGACACGATGAGGCTGGTTTGGACGAATTCTGAGATGGTTAAACTTTTGGGTTTAAATTGAATTTAAATTCAATTTAAATTCAAAAGGTGAGTGTTTTAACCCACTCACAACTTCTAAAATTTCTTATGTTTGTTAAATTAATATATGATGCGATTTGAAATCTATTTATGTTTGTTTGGTCTATTTTTAATCATCATCTCAGTTAATTGCATTTATTTAATTAAATTGTTATTTATTTATTTATTGCGTATAAACTGCCAGTCAAACAGTTGTAATTTATTTTTGAATATAAACTGATAGTTGATACCAGTTATTTATCACCTGTTAGATATGATGTATTGAAGAATTTGGATGATGATTGTTATAAATGGATGTATGATTTTGATGGATGAATGGATGTTATTTAAATTAACTGCAAGTTGTTATGCATTTCATTTCATTCGGAATTGCGGTTTGAATTGATATATGACCGTAATTTTTATTTTAAATTACGGATTGAAACGATAAATATCCGTATCACTTGAACATAGGATAGAAAATTGTATACAGACACCGTCGGTATATATATATATATATATAATTATTTTTGAAAATGATTTCTATGGTTTGGATAAGATACAGTTTAATAAATATTAGTATTTGATCTTATATAAAATCTTATTTTATATATACATAAATAGTTAAATTTTTGAAGTTAAGCTATGTATGGATTTGTTAAATGAAAATAAATAAGTTGAATAATGGAGTTTGATAATTTATATTATATGATTAAGTACATGATTAAGATATTGGTTATATATATAGAGTTTTAAATGGTTCAAATAAATTCAGATTGGAAAATAAATTGGAAATTTATTTGGAATTGAGCTTATTTAAAAATTAAACTCCACAAGTTGATGTAAACTTATTAAACTTGGAAGTTTTAAAGGTATGATATTTAAAACTGGATTTTTATTCAAATTAAATTAAATGAATATTTCTAGTATAAATAAATTGAAGGAAATATTTAATTGTTAGAAATTTGAGTTTTATTTTATGGATTTATTTTGTGAATATTTCAAAACTAAATAATAGGACAATAAATTGTTGAATAAAATTTCCAACCTTAGTTTTGAAATTGTTAAATACTCAAAGTTTGAATATATTGAAATCGAAGTGTTTTATTGAAACTAAAACTGAATCTAAATTTATGGGGTCTAGACCTAAAATTTAAATGAATAAAAATTTGTGAAGTCACGGAAATTATTTTTTTATAAAGTAATTTTTAATTCAAACTATTTTATTCTATATACTGTTGAATATCCAAACAATTCAAATTTTAGAAGTTATGGTTTTAAAGCTATGAATTTCGAGGTATTATGTTTTGGAAGTTATAATTCAAATGTTTGGTTTCCAGATGTTATAAATTTTAAAGCAGTATGATTTTGGAAAAGAAATATATTTGAAATAAAAATGATATTATTGATTTGGGTTTTATAAAAATAATATCAAATGAGTTGTTTTGGAAATGGAAATGATATCGTATTTATGGGTTTTAAAATGGATGATTCTGGTTTTAAAAGTATAAACTATTTTTAAAGACCACAGTGTTATAATAACGTTTGGTTGTTGAAGAGACCGAGATCGGAAGTTGTCATACTCTTTGCCAACTCCGAAAACCACTTTAACAACCGTGTATGCGGTGGAGATTCCAGAATGAAGTAGGATGGCGGCGGCGGTTCCTTTGAGGTAAATACGTGGACCCAACTCCCGTGAGTTGGCATAAGGTGGCTAAAACAGGAGCGATTCTCGGGCCAAGGGGGTTAGCGCCCTTTATCGGACACTCCTCTTCGATACTATACTCTGACTTTGGATTGATTCGGTGGCCACCTTTACTTTTGATTTTAGGGGGAGTTTGTTCGAGGTGGGAGGTAGCTGCGGCTATGCTTTACCACCAGCCCGGATAGCAATTGGTATATCCACCCTGGCATTACCTAGTTGTACAGTGTCACCTATACTAGCGCGCCTTATACGATTTTGGTTTTGTACCGTACCTATGGAGTGCCCTTTGACGACGCCCAGTACGGGGGAGATTACGGTACTGTATAGACTATGGGAATATATAAATGTGTTAAGGTGGAAAATGTGAAGCCTTAATGAAATTTAAAAGTAAGTTTATTTTACAATTAGACACTATTGTAATAGCGAAATATACTATATAGTAAATAGTTTAACGGATCCTTAAGAGATGTAAATCCCGAGCATCTTTTGAGTTACTGCACTCATATTTATTCCTATTGATTTAACTTACATAAGATCTTTTAGTTTTGACTCGAGTGTTTTGTTTTTCAATTCGCTCGGGTCAGTCCGAGCGTTTTAGGATCGAAGACTTTAGCTCTGGAGGACGAAGACGAAGATCTCATTATTATTATTATTATTATTATTATTATTATCTACTACTATTCCACTACACTATTTAATTCCGCTGCATTGATATTTATTGGTATGTGAACTCTGATACTTATTATATAAAGAAGAATCAATTGTTTTGTAAACAGCTTTATGAACTGTATATTGATTATTATATTTTATCCTTCCGCTGTGAGATTCTATTTTATTTTGTTTCTTCTCTGTTTTTCTTATTTACCCCATAACAATCCGCCCTTCCGTATGGTTTGAATTGGCATGTGTGTCGATTTAAAGCGTGCGAAAAGACGGGATGTTACAACGTATTATTTCGTCAATTAATATAACTTTGAATTTTATTTCCCAATTTACTATTTACAATCAACTATGATCTTACAATTATTTCAGTTAATTTGTTTTGCACAAAATTAGTTATTTATTAACTTGCATTAACATTATTACCTTTATTTTAGTGATTTTATTATTAAATTACAGATTCTTATTTTCTTTCCGAATTAAATTATCAAAACTTATTAAATTAACAAAATTTAGTTATCAAAAATTACCGGTCGTTACACTGTCCTCCACTCAAAACTTTTCATCCCCGAAAAGGAAAAAGAAGGAATTAAGTAGTCAATACATCTTATTCAAAATATTAATTTTATAAACAAATAATACAAAAAGTTTAATAATTTAAATAAGATTTATAACTATTAAATTTTTTTATATTCAAACTAATAAAGTTTGGAAAACATTTTTTTCAAAATTTTCTAAGTCCAAAATTTACGGAAAATTTCGACAGAGTCTCCTTTGTACGGAGAGGCTCTGGAGAAATTATAATATCAAATGTAACAATATATAACATATAATTTCCAAAATAATATCCCAATACGGGAACCAATATAATAACGCTATAAAACCGTAATCCGAGAACGTACCTATTTGTCGGGCAAACAAACGCTTAATTATGAAACCAAAGGCGGTAGCAATTGCTTCCATGTAACGACCCGTAAATTTTGATAAATAAATTGGTTCGTTTAAATTAATTTTTACAATTAAATTTAGAAAGAAGTAAAAAATTTATAATTAATAATGAAGCAAATGTTGAAAATGAAATGAAACCATGGAAACTAAAGCTAAGTATTAACAGTTGAAATGAAATTACGAATAATTAGAGTAATGTAAATTGTTATACTAGGCTAAGAATTGAATATAAGAAAACAAAGGTAAATAGTGAATTAATTTAATGAATTAACAATATTAAATAGTAAACTGAATTAAATCAATGTCCTGTAGTAATTGAAATATTGTTTGGGAATGAAAACTTATAAAGGTATGCATTTAATTTACCAATGCAATAATATTTTGATTAATAGCAGCTGAATGTAAATAAAAGGTAATAATGTTAATGCAAGGTAATCAATGCTAATTTAAGTTAATAATAAATGAATGGAAAGTAATTCAAATTAATGAAAATAAATTTAAATGGTATACTGAACTATGAATTGGACATAAGTGAATAGATGAAATATTGGATTTACCAAGGAAATAATAGATAGTTAATGGAAATTGAATGGAATCAGTATTATGAAAATAAATGTAGTAACAGAAGTGTGAATGTGAATTGAATAGAAACGGAAATTTATTTATAAGATATTAATTGGTCTAATAAAAAGCTAAATAAATTTATTAAGAGTATTAATTGTAATTGGATGCAAATTAAGTAAATAAATGTAAGTATTGTATGAATATATGAATTTATGGCTGATTTAGGGTAATGGAACGAATTCATATGATGTAAGTAATTATAATAAATGATGAAATAATAACTAGGATGGAATATAACAACGAAGTTAATTAAAGCTGAATTGTGTAAATTGAATGGCATTGCAATAAATAAAAAAATGGAAAATGGTATAATTTGGTTATAGGATGATGTAAGCCAATAAATCATTAATTCAATGCAATTCCCAATTGATTGAAACAACTATTTGAGTTATAATAAATAGTAAACATGAATATTTGGTAACAAATTAATATAAGAAAAGTAAATATAAAGGTTGGATTAATCAATGAATTAATAATGAATAAATAGTGATGGAATAAAATCAATGTTCTATATGGAATTATAACCTGGGTTGATAGGTAACAACCTTATAAATGCAATTAAAAGCAAATCGGTGACAATTAACATAGGTTGTTTATTTATTTAATATGTCAAATTAACTTTGGTAATCAATTACAATAAACCTTAATTTAACGTTTTTTTAATGAAAATTTATGTAATAATTGTTGTAATAAAGGATGGAACCAAGGTAAATTAGTTAATTGGATTTTTAAATCTTAATTTATGGGTGGAATTGACAAATTTCAATATGATTGAATTATAGTAGTTATTACAAATAAGTGGAAATAAAATAGTTAATACAAGTAAAGGTGAAATTGGAAGTATCAGTGTAATGAAACGTAAACAAATGTTAAATATGTTTATAGGATAATGATTATTTGAATAATGAGAATGGAATCAACATTTATCTATTTATTTGAATTTCAAATTATGGTAATTGGGTTTATTGCAATTAATTAAAATTAAATATTTATATATTTGTAAACGTGAATTAAGATGAAATTTGGAATGTTAGTGTAGTAGATATAAACCCATGTCGACATCACCTTTAAGAGGGTAAGTTATAATTGATTTATAATAAGATTTAAGATCAAATAGATGGATTTAGGGTAATTGCAACTGATAAGTAATGAATTTATTTAATATGAAAGTTAAACACCGTAGTTGTGAATTAATTAACTTTAAATTGATATGGAAATTTGTTATAAAGGATTTTAAATTTCTAAAGTAATACAAGATGATTAAATTTATGAATTATAGAGTTTAAATTGGGAAGTGATTTAATTAATTAATCAATTAATTTAATTAATATAAAAATAACCATTTTGGCCACTGATTCGGATTTCGATGAAACTAGTTTCATCGGATCTGTTACAGTGAATTATTGTAGGATTTCAAGTTTCGTAGCGATCGGACTTGTCATTTGATCGTACGGACTCGAAACGCCCAGAAATCAATGAAATTGAAATCAATTTGAAAAATATTGATTTTAGCATAACTTCTTCATGGTAGTAATGGTGTTAATAAAGAATTAGTAAATCTTTTTGAGTTTATGTTAATTTAGACACAAATGTATGCAATATACAGAAACAGAAATGATCACAGAAACAAACACAGATGCAGAAATAAAATTAAAGCAGTAATGGAAAGAACACACCGGATTTTATACTGGTTCGGAGTTACCCTACATCCAAACCTGCAATACAAGTACGGATTTCATTTCAACAGCAATTGTACAATTACACCCTCGGTTTCAAGGCTACAAGGTACACCCTCCAGAATTTCGATCCTCTGGGTAGAGATACTTGATTTCTGGGCCATAAGTTTACCCAATTGATTTAACCGGGCTAAAGTCACACCGTTTCCCTTTTGATTGATTTCCAAGGCTACTATTACACCTTTTCTCGCTAATATATTACAAAGAAGTCTATAACTCTGAATAGCACTGAGAACCTTGTAGAGATAGTGATGGAGAATCAAACTAGAAGTAATCGAGTTTGATTCGATGTTGATTTCGGCAGAGTAATGGTATGAATTTGTATAAAGAAAGGAGGAAGAAGAAGAGAAGTAAAAATCAGAAAAATATGAATAAAAATTCGTTGAAACTGACCCCTATTTATAGAAGAACAACAATCATGACCATTCATGAAGAGTTAAATAGACACTTCTTTTGAAATTTGAAATTTGAATTCAAACTGTAACCATGTCGACATGGGTCCTATGGGCATGTCGACATCCGTCAGCTAATTTTGATGATTTGAATTTCTATAAACATAACATTTATCTTATATAAAAACTATTTAAAACTTTATAAATATACTTGAAATTCATAAGTAAATATAAAGAACAATATATATATTATTTTAACTATAATTTAAATCAAAGTATAATATATTATTTGAAAAGGCAGTTTAAAATCAGGAGTAATTTTGACTCTGAAAATAAAGATGTTTTGAGGCTAAAATTACTTAAAATTGGAATCGAGGGTTTCGAATCTTTTTTAAAAGGAAAGTTTTGAAATCATTTTGAAAACAAGATAATTTTGAAAAATCATTTGAATTAAGATTAGTGGATACAAAACAATGTCCCATTAGATTTTCATAGGTTTCGTCCTACTTGTAACAACCCGGAATTTTGGGCAATATCAATTTAATAATCTGCATTAATAATTTAATTGGATTGATAATTTTCTTTATAATTTTAATTTAAAATTGGCTAATTTAATCTTTTAAAGGTTAATAAATATTTAATCAGATAATTGTGATCAACATCTTTCTGACATTTTAAAACAGATAAGAATTATTTGTCAAAACTAATGAAATCTTATTCTGTTTATAATATATATTTGATATATATTGTTAATAGAATATCTTTTGTTTTAGATAAAAAATGAATTTTCAAATTGTAATATATATGTATGTATATGATATAATTTGATGTTGTTTTGAAATTTAATTTAATAAATTGATAATTATATATGAATGAATGTTGCAATTCAAAACTTTGTTTTAAATGCAATTGTTTTTAAAATATAAGATATTTATTTATTTTTAAGTATGATAGTTTAAATCAAGGTTTTATTTTTTGTTTTCTTTAAAGTGTTTAAATTTAAAATAGTAAATGTATCTACAATTGTTTTAGATTTTTAAAATACAAGAATATAGAAATTATTTATATTTTAATTAGTTTTAGAACATTTTCTTTTAAAGATAAATTTATATTTACATATACAAGTATTTATTTATAAAGTAAAATTTAACATGTAAGTTTATATTACATTTAAATTAAATGAAAAATTAATTAAAAGTATTCAAGAACATGTGTAAACATGTTAACACCTTTTAATAACACATGTAAGTAAATTAAGCAAGAAGAGTGACATTTGTTTGAATTAAGGAACATGTGGCACTATTTTATTTTTAATTTTTAATAAATATTTTTAAGAAGAAAGTTAGTTTTTCACAAACATTTTTCCTTTGTCTTCTTTCTTGGCTCAAAACAGAAATTATTAACTTCAAATCTGAAATGAAAACTGCAAAATCAAAAGCAAAGTAACATCTGAAAAAAAAATCAAATATAAATTCAAATTGAAATCTGCATTTTTTCTAATCTGCAACTTCATATCATCTTCAACCTGCAAATTGGAAACCTGCATTTCAAATGAGGGTAACTGCAAATTAAAAATCTGCAACATCAGTTTCAACCTTTTAAACCATCAAATTGAAGGCATGCATGGATTTAATTTCATCACCAGCTTCAAGATGCATTTCAACACTTTTAAAACATCAATTTAAGCATGTAGTAGGATTTTATCATCAAAAATCAAAGCATTATTCAGATAAATGTTCAAGCCTGGAAAAAAGAAAACTGCCCTGCTCTGCTTAAATCAAGTGAGTCAATGTTTTTAAAAAACAGTTGTTCTGGATTTTTACTACTGTGCATGTGTTAATCTATATTGATGTTGCATGGAACATTTTCAGCTTTTACATTTTTGGATTTTTAGATTTACATGCATATGTGTGATGTTCTATATATATATGTACAACCACTTCATTTATCTGCTACTTCCCTAATCTGGATTTCAATGAATAATTTAAATCTTCCAATAACAATCATCATTTTGACATTGATAATTTGATAAAGTTGTTTGTCATTGATGTTAGTAATATTAAAATTGGTTTCTGCAAATTTAAAATTTACAAATAATTTTAAAAAAATGGAAGACACAGTAAACTTAAATTTTGGTTAAAAATTAACTGCTTTAAATTCAAATTTGGATTGCATACATGTAATTGTGATGAAAAATCATGATTTAGATGTTACTATCATAATTTTTAGTTGTGTAATTATGATGAATTTGGGGTTTATACGAAATTGGGATTTTGTGAATTGCTGATTATCTATACATTATTTTGGTTTGAAATTTGGATCAAAGCTTGTGTATAGATTGCTGGTTATAGGAAAAATACAAGAGAATTTTTCTATTGGGTAAATCGTTTGAATTTGTTCGAACTAGGGTTTAAGGTGGTTCTTGTCTGATTTAAATGTTGAAGCTTTTGCGTCTTGAATTCTTGATCGAGTTCAATCGCATTTGGGGAGGTTGAGGACATTGGTTGTGGCATCACGATGGAGTGGTCGGCAGGGTTCATCAACATGGGGATGGATGGCATTGGGTTTGGATTTGAGGGTGTTGTTTCTGCAGTTTTCGATATGAATGCTCGAACTTTGATACGCGTGGTTATAGATCGATCTGGGTGTTCGGTCGAGCTAGTAGGGGTTCGTTTGTTTGTCGTGGATGGTCGCGATGACCGTCGTTGGCCGGAGGCGGTGTGCTAGGTGCACCGAGCACAGTTGTGTGCACTGGAAAGTTTGAATTTGGGAAAGACAAAGTTTGACTCAGGTTTTGGCTCGTGCAGAGGAGGGGTTGGTCTCGAAGCATTCTGAGTCGGTGGTTGCCCTGAAGTTCTCTCGAGTTTTTGGTGGGTTTCTCTCGGGTTTGACCCGAGATGACTTTTCTGGTGCTTATATAAAACAGTTTTTATAAAAGGAAATTAATTTACAAATTTTAAAACTTGTTCTCTTTAAGTAAATGTTAATCAAACCTTTTAAGTATTAAGTGAATTTAAATATTGAATCAAGGTTTCAAGTAAAAATTTTAAGTAAAGATTTAAAAACAAAGTTTTCAAATTTATATTGAAAATGAACAAGTTTAAATTAGATAATTAGAGTGTTTTAAATTTCAAATTGATTTCTAAATGCCTTATTCTCAAATAAGGTTAATGTTAAGATTGTGAAAACCAAATAGAATAATTTGTCTTCAAAGATTTGATTAATTCAAATAATTAAATTTTGATGATGATTAAGTTTAGATTATTCTGATATGAACTTGAAAACACTTAATTAAATATGATTGTTAATAAGTAAAAGAATTAATTAAGATTAATGTTTTCTTAATTAATTAAGGATTTTGAAAATATAAGAAGTTAATTAATTACTTGTTTAATTAATTTTAAATAATTAGTGAATTGTTTATTTAATTTTTAGTAATCACTTAATTATGGATTAATTAAGTATAATTACTTAATGAAGTAATTAATGGTTATTTATTGAATGAAATTAGAATGGTAATTACTTATGGGAATAATTAGAGGAATTACTCATGGGAGTAATTAAAGTGGAAGTGATTAATGAATAATCACATGATGTTATTAACTAAGAAATTAATTAATATAATTAATTTGAAGTTAATTAATTATGGAATAATTAATTGATTAATGAATTAAGAATTATTTAATAATGGAATTAATTATTTGTTAAGTAATTAATTAAGAGAGTAATTAAGATTTATTAATGAAGTAATTAGAAGATAATTACTTATGTAAGTAACTAAGAGTTAATTACTTAATTATTTTAGATAATAAATTAATGTGATTAATTAATTAATGAATGTGATTAATTTAAGATTAATTACTAAGTGTAATTAATTAAAATGTAATTCATTAATAAGGTAATTAATTAAGGATTTATTTATTAATTTAATTGATTAATAATTACTTAATGAAGTAATTAAAGATTAATTAATTAAAGTAATTAATCAAAGATTGATATAATTAATTAAGAAGTTAATTAATTTAGATAAGTAATTACAAATTGTTAATTACTGTTTATGATTAATAAGATGACTAATTTCAAGTTAATTATTTAATTAAAGTAATTATTTATTAATATGGATCATTAGTTAATATAATTAATGATATTAATCAAGGTTGATTAATAAAAGTAGCAATTAAAGTGTGGTTAATTAATTGTAATTAATTATAAGTAATTAATTATTGGAAGCAAGTGAATGATCATTAATTATTTTAATTAATGATATTAATTAAAGGTTAATTCCTGTATATGGTTAAGGATAATTACTTGAATGTAATTAAAGTATAATTAATCAAGGGAGATTAATTAAAGAAGATCATTAAGAGATGATTAATGAATTTGATTTGTAATAAATCAATGAAGCAGGATTAAGATAATCCAAGTGATTAAAGGATAGTAATTAATTTAGTTAAAGGTTAATTAAATTGATTTAGAGTTAATTAATTCTGCTTATGGATGATTGATTGATCTTGGATGGATGATATTGGATATTAAATGATATTGGATGATTGGTTGATATTGGATGATTTGGATAACTCTGATATCACATATGCTGCTGTGTGAGATGAATGGTTGTTATGAACTATCTATTGTGATAATGTGATTCATCCATCTGAATATAAGTTTAAATGTTTAGACCCTTAAGAACAACTTGGACATTAAAATGGCATTTCGTTCCGGTGAGACCGGGATCGGGTTTCCATATTTGGGATCCGAAAACCACATCGATTCCAATTAAACGTCAGGTCATGAATCCAAGTGGAGCAAGTGAAGATTCGAGGTGTAAGAACTATACGTTAGTATAACTCTGTGGGTGATTCCGTAATGAGTTTGACGGAATAGTACTTATAGGTTCGAGATGGTGATTTAGAGTGCAAGGGCTATGGTCGTCGACTCTGAGGGTGATTTCAAAATGAGTTCAACGAGATAGTGCCTTCGGTTTCATTCGAACTCGGAACGAACTTGTATGGATTGAATGCTTTCAGCACATCGTTAGACGGGCGATGAGCATTCTAAGTGATGTGTCCTATAAGGGTAATCGCAGCCTCAACCCTCATCAACCGGGAATGGATAAAACAGGGGAGGTGCAGCAAGGCTTCGTGGGTAGCCCCCTCTTGAGAGTGAGATTTACCCCTGCCTAGAGGTCCCTTTCTATTTTGGCTTAGTGTGTGGTTGGTCGCGCCAACTACGAGGTGGTCTTGTTCGGGACTGTTCAGCAAGGAATGGTTCCGACCTTGTGTTGCAGGGGAGTGGGCGTACTCCTCGGTACGTTGACCTAGGCCACGTACTGTGACGAGCGGTACCCCAGTTGCCCAGTCATTGATGGAAACCCATTTTCCCTACGAGACCCTACGGTTTTGTATGTATTACCCACTTTTGTGGCTAGTAGCTGGAATTTAATCATGTAACAATTTCGGCTATTTCTTATTTACTTGAAAACCCTAGACACTATTATAATATCACTGGATTTCCTATGAAATGTTTTGATTAGCGTAAGGTAAAAACTTTTCCATGTTATGTGTGGGAAGTCTTACGTGATACCTTTTCTTTCAAAGGATTTTCTAAAGTTAAGCAATTTTAAACCCGTTTACTCACACCAGACCCCTGTCTGACCCGAGTGTTTATTTTCTATTTTATTAAACTCTTGGGTACTCATATTATGTATGAGCAGTCAAGTGATTCAGGTTTGCTTGACGAATTCTGGAGGAGATATGGAGCAGGAGGCTTCATCGTGTAGATATATTATGGTTCCGCTGTGTTTGAGATTGTGTGTGTATCTTGTGTACTTGAGTTGTATGGTTAGACAGATGTTATAACTATCTAATATGTGTTGTATAAGTTGTGTACTTTGATGTAATATGATACTATGTAATATTTTATGTGATATATTATATTTTATTTGTTCAGCTGTGAGTTCTCTGATGTTGTTGTTTTTCTTCTTTCTCTTTCTTTTATTCTTCTATCCCTTTCTTTCTTCATTAGTGATGCGGCTTTCTGGAGATAGAAAGTCAGGTCGCCACACTACTTAGGGTTCCATTCCTTTAACGGGCTCGAAGTGGATTCCATTCCACGAATAAATTGGATATTAAGATGCCAGTGCTTTTCTACGAGTTTTAACAAATATTCCTAATAAAAAAAACTTAACCTTGAAATCTTGAACTCTTGATAATCTTGATTCTCATGAGTCTTCTATCTTGATATCTTGAATCTCTATACTGTACAGTCTTCATTCTTGGTTCCTGCATGGTTAGATCCTGTATACACACACATATATATATCTATACTTGTAATGTTAGTATTTATATTTTATAATCTATTATAAGGTTGTTATCATCAAAACCATCATCTCATGGACTAACAATCTCCCCCTTTTTGATGATGACAACCTTTGTTTATAAAATATTACTTCTATCCTAATAATTCCCTCTAAAACTAACAACTCCCCCTTAATCTATGCCTAACTACCCTATTTTATATTTCTCCCCCTTTGTCATCAACAAAAACTTACTCTAAACTAGATAATTCCAAACTATATAACTCCGCTTAAAACTTATCACTCCATGACATGTGATTATAATGATAGTGTTATCATAAATAATCAACACTTAAATCTAACATAGTCCTAAACTATTAACTTTCCTAACTAAGAATTCACAATAATACTAACAATTAAAACACATATAAAAACACGAGTTTATTTATTACGAATATGGTTGTATTTACACTTGCTTTTGAAAACATAAAAATACAAACAACAGCGGAAAGAAAGAGAACAAATTAATGTGTGTTTCTGAACATAGGAGATCTATGAATCGAACAGTTCGGATAGTGGAAATAGAAATTTCCACATTGTTCGACAAGATTCCCATTTTTGTCGAAACACACTTCTCCAACGCACACTACTTGGTCATCCTCCTCCTCGTGTGCTACTTCCATTGGTTCTTCTTCTTCTTCTTCTTCGTCGCTGGCCTTATGTTCTTGATTGAGGGAAGAGTCTTCATCGATCAAGATCGGGTTAGCCTGGTTGTCCATTAGGAATTTTTGCAAATTCCTAAGAATTCTGCCCTGCCTTTCCTATTCTTTGGCCATGCGAAGTTGATTTACTTGAACTTCAATTAACATCTGAAGAGTATCCTTCAATAGACTCCTCCAATTTCGTTATACGTGCGAGAGTAGTGCATTGGAATGGCCCAAAAGTGGAAGAGGGGAATGAGAAAGTTGATTTTGAAGATGAAGCCATTATTTTGTTTATTTTAGAAGAGGGAATGAACAGAAAACAGAGAGAAGGAATAAAAATTTGAATTAGAGAAGAATATATAACTAAATTTTTGAATTTTGGTGGGAAAAGAATTTAAAAATAAAAACATTGTATGTCGACATGTCTACCTTGGGGATGTCGACATGGTCCTTGTATTTTAACTCTTTGGTTTATTTTAAAATTAATAAGTAATTATACTTATTTATTTATATTTTATATTTCAGTTATAGAACAAATACCTAATTCTCTTCTTAACTTAGTAAATATTGATTCATTTAAGGGTTTTGTTAAGATATCAGCAATTTGATAGTCAGAATTGATATAATCGAGAGTAACTCCTTCCTTATTTATATTATCTCTGAGAAAATGATGTCTGATATCAATATGTTTAGTTCAAGCATGTTGAGTAGTATTTTTAGATAAATTTATTGCACTAGTATTATCACAATAAATTGGTGATTTCGAGATATTTAAACCATAATCTTTCAAAGTTTGTTGAATATATATTACTTGAGAACAAGCCAAAGCAGCAGAAATATACTCTGCTTCAGTTGTTGATAAAGAAACTGTGTTTTGCTTTTTACTAAACCAGGAAACCAGAGAATGTCCTAAAAAGTGGCAAGTTCCACTTGTACTTTTTCGGTCTGATTTACAACCAGCATAATCAGCGTCACAGTAAGAAAAGAATCATTTTTAGGGTAAAATAACCCATAATCAGATGTATGTTTAACATATCTTATAATACGCTTTACGGCTTTTAAGTGGTCTCTTTAGGTTGGGATTGATATCTAGCACAGAGACAGACACTATGCATGATATCAGGTCTACTAGCAGTAATATAGAGTAATGAGCCAATCATTCCTATATATAATTTTTGATCTACATCTTTCGAGAGATCTTCTTTACTGAGGTACTCATTGGTTGCCATGAGAGTGGGTTTTCCACTCGCAGTAAACAAACCAAACTTACTAATTAGGTCTTTCGCATATTTCTCTTGCCTAATAAAAATACCATTATCTAATTATTTTATTTGTAATCCTAAAAAGAAATTAATTCACCCATATGACTCATCTCAAACTCTTTTGACATTATTTCAGAAAATTCTTTATTCATTTCAAAATTAGTTGAACCAAAAATAATATCATCTACATAAACTTGTACTAGTTGAATATCATTTTTATTTTTCTTAATAAAAAGAGTATTATCTATTTTACCAATTTCAAAATTAGATTGCAATAAATAAGATCTTAGTCTATCATACCAAGCTCTAGGAGCTTGTTTTAGACCATGTAATGCTTTCTTAAGTTTGTAAACATGATTAGGTAATTTATCATTTTCAAAAAGAGGTGGTTGTTATACATATACTTCTTCTTTTACAAATCCATTTAAAAATGCACTTTTAACATCCATTTGAAATAATTTGAAATTATTATGATTTGCGAAGGCAAGTAGAATCCTAATGGCTTCTAATCTTGCTACGGGGGCAAAAGTTTCGTCAACATCTATTCCTTCTTCTTGACAATAACCTTGAGCGACTAATCGAGCTTTATTTCTATCTACCTCTCCTTGTTCATTCATTTTATTTTTATAAACCCATTTTGTTCCAATTATAGTTTTATTTTCTGGTCTAGGAACAAGTTACCAAACATCATTTCTAGTAAATTGATTTAATTCTTCTTGCATAGCCAAAATCCATGAATCATCAGTTGATGCTTATTTTGGATTTTTGGGTTCAATAATTGATATAAAAGCTACATTACTCATTTGACTTAGTTGATTTCTAGTTTTAACAATAGATTGCATATCACCTAATATATTTTCTATAGGACGATCTCTTAAAAGTTTAGTTCAATTATTAGGATGATTAATTTCATTATTAGTTTCAATTGTTTCTTGATTTTGATTAATTAAATCCTCTTCATCATTTGTATATTCAAAAATTTGAAATTTTCATCACATGAAACATGCATTGTTTCTTCAATGGTATTAGTTTTTAAATTAAACACTCTGTATGCTTTACTTCTGTTAGAATATCCGATAAAGATTCCTTTGTCGAATTTAGGATCAAATTTATCTAAATTATCTTTTGTGTTTAAAATAAAACATTTACTTCCAAAAATTCTAAAATAAGATACCTTAGGTTTCTTTGAATAAAGAAGTTCATAAGATGTCTTAACAGTTAAAGGTCTAATTAAAATTCTATTTAAAATATAACAGGCGGTAGCAACTGCTTCTACCCAAAAATTATTTGGTAAATTACTATCTGTAAGCATAGTTCTCGCACACTCTTGAATCGTCCTATTTTTACGTTCTACCACTCCGTTTTGTTGTGGAGTTCTCGAAAATGAAAAATTATGAGTTATTCCCTTTATATTGCAGAATTCCTCAAACTTTACATTTTCAAATTCACCACCGTGATCACTTCGAATAGTTATAATTTTTAGAGAAAATTGATTTTGAATTCTTTTTCAAAAGGTCTTAAAACAATCAAAAGTATCACTTTTGTAACGACCCGGAATTTTCGAACCCGAAAATTTCAGATAGTTATGAAAAGAAGAAAGAGATAGAAGAAGAAGAAGAACAGTAACACCACACATCTCACATTCGCAGCGGATAAAATATAATAATAAATAATAACAGTTTACAAAAGAATACTATATCTGTCGATTGCATTTAATATACATCAGAGTTTCACATATATACAGTCACTGAATATATACAATTATCATGTCTCAGATTAACAATAATATAAATATATCGGAAAACTCCATACGTTCTTGCCATCCAGCTCGCCTCCTGAGCTCTAGAACGTCCTAACCTGAAAATCTGTAATACTCGGTCTGACCCGAGCTTTACACCAAAGTAACACCCGTGTCAGGCTGGAAACCAGCGTAAGTAAATCCAGCTAACATGGAATACTAAAGCAAACAGCTTATATAGAACCTGGGCAAATTATATCAATTTAACAAATTCACAATTTGCTATAGACAACACTAATTCCACACATCAATTTCTAAGTACCAAACTTAGATAAAATGATCCAATTTACTTAAATCATTTCATTCCAGCCTATTGATTTCACAAATCAATTTATAAAAATTCGAAGTGGTTTCGGGTATTTCCCAATACCTGACCCCGGTCTCTTCGAACTCATGTTATCCTAACCCAAGTTATTCAAACGAAATACACAACATTTCATATCAGAGATATCAACTCATTCAAAACATCCAATACCATTCAATCACCCATAAGCAAAGCTTAGTCACAAACAAATCAATTCAATTGATTCTAATTGAATTTCAAACCTCAATCACTTAGATTCCTTCATTTAACATTAATTAATTCCAAATCAATTAATTAGTCAACCCATCATTATTCATCTTAATTAATCACTCTGGATTAATTATTTTTCATTTAAATTCAAGTAATTATCTCTAATTAATTTCACGTTATTAATTATCCTTAATCTCAATCAGATAGAAATCCTAATTACTTTATAAATTAAATAACAATATTAATTACATTAATCTTTAATTACTTATATTAATTAACTTCTCTTAAGTCACTTATATTGGTTTATTTTCTTAACTAATCAATCTCTATTTACATCATTAATTATATAAATGAATGATTTCTCATTTACATTTATTCTAATCTGATTTAATTACTCATTTTATAATGGAAGCTTAACGGAATTAAAAACCAAATTTATTTTTAAATTCAATTCGATTTACAATTGCACTTTGACATTCAAGTTATTAAAACACTTAATATTTTAAAACTTTATTTGTTAGATTTAACTTTGATTTAGAACCTGTTTTAAATCTCTACTTACAATTTAACTCCAGCCTTTAAATATCCCTTTTATTTCTTTCCAATTCATTTTTGTTTTATTCTATAATTATTTCGCTTTCAAATTTTCACCCTTATATTTCTTTCAAAAAAATCCAATTTTATATATTTCGATAACTCAGGATACCGAAATATTCAAGCAAACCACATCATTCAAATTTCCAATTACCAATAATATCCATCACAGGATATCAATCACCCCAATATATATTATACACTACCATATATAATATAGCACATCAAAACAAACCAATCATTCAACCAATAATTTAAATTTACCCATTCAAATTTAAATAGAAATCCAAAAGCGTGAGGTTTACTCACCTTTGATTTGTTTTTTGCAATCCATTCCCATATTGCCTTGGTTTCCTCAATGTTTTTGACCTTGTATAAGTATTAATAATTTTTATCAATATTCGAGATAATCTACAATGATTTACTATTTAATAAGTTAAATTGGCCATCAATTTAATTTCAACTAAACATTTGGTTTTAAACTAATAAATTGATTTTAACTAAATTCCATTAATAAATTATCTTAGTAATTAAAATAACCAAATAATTTAATTTATCACTTATTCACCAACTCCATAAATTTTAAACAATATGCAAATTAAAATTTTATTTTGAAATACTATATAAGCTTTAAATTCTTACAATCCTATTTCCCCAAAATCTTATGTGTAAATAATAACCCCTGACTAATAAAAGCTTCTGTATTTAACTTTTCTTTTCTTTTTTTTTAAAACAAAATCATATTCCCTAAGTCTTATCCATAATTTATTTTCTGTTTTTAGATCTTGACTCCCTTTTCTTTTTTTTTCTTTGTATACATATTTCCTGTTGAACACTTTATGACCGACAATTATTTTCAAAGTTGAACCTTTTAAATTTCAAACCCAATAAGAAGGAAACAAGAAAATGCTCACCTCACAATGTTGTCGCTGTCGCAGCCCTCATAGTCGCGATCGAAACCCACGCGACTCGTCCATGATCTTCAAATCGCGAGTGTCCCGCCTCCTACTGCACCCCGCCAAATCTTCCACCACGAGTTCGCGTGTCGCAACAAAGCCTCGCGCGATCGAGCATCAACCGCCTTGGACCTCGCCGAGCATTGCGATGCTCTTGATTAAACTCAGATTGATACACTTTCGGTCGCCATTATAGCCGTCGCCGAGCTTGCTAGCAAAATTCTCGCCTCCCTCTTTCTCTTCTTTAAAAAAAATCGAGAACTGGAATTCGCGATTTAGGGCTAAGGATGGAGCGTGAGTTACAAAGAGGATGGAAAGATTGTTTTGGGGTTTTTATCTGAAGATAGATTTCGAAAAACATTAATGTACATGAGAAAGTTCGGCCCCTTTTTTTTCCTCGTTCGTTTGATTTTTGTTCTGGAACTTGAGGGAGACGAAGATAAGATATAGATTTGGGAAAGCTTCGTGTGTACGATTGCTGAGAAAAAATTATCTCTGACTAATGTACTTCAAAATTTATTGTATTATAAAATTTTCAAAATGTCTCGTTAAGCATAACACGAAATTCCGAACCCTAAATCAGACATGCCAATAGGCAATTATAAGGTTTTACCCGCATTCCAAACGCAATGGAACGTGTTTCGGAACCTAATTCGATCATATGCGCGAGTTACGGAAGTAAACGATCAATTTTAAATTAAATCGATTAAAATAGTTCTAAGCGTTTTGAGCTGCCAGGGTCAAACGACAACTCTGATTGCTACGAAAATTGAAATCCGATAATAACTAACAATTACAGATCCAATGGAACTATTTCGTTGAATTCCGAGACTGTATCTCGGAAGGCTATTTTTAAATATCGATTTAAACGATATATTATTAAAATTGAACAAATCACCTTTAAATTAAATTTCAACCATTCTTTTATCTTCAGTATCATCATTATAAATTTTATAAGCCTTCAAATTATTTTAAACAGGCTTAGAATTTCAAATTCAACAATTTACCCAATTTCAATTATTAAATTCAATATTTAACTATATAATTCAAATGATTTAATTATCAAGTAAATATTGAAATCTTGAATTCAAGTTAAAATTAACCTAAATCAATTAATTATTCCATTCTAAATTGTTAAGAATTCTGGGTCGTCACATTCCTCCCACCTTAAAAGAATTTCGTCCCCGAAATTACTAGTTAGGAAGAATGGTCCAATACCCGTTTACTTTTCTTTCAAAACCAACAGTTCAACATCCTACCAACTATCTTTTATAAAAGACCTCTTATCATTCTTACTAACTTCCCATACTCTCCCAAAGTTCCCAAACAATACCCTTTTTCTCATTCGTTCAAATTTCAATTTAAAACTAGATTTTGAATTATCAAAATTTTCTCAAAAATTTTCTAACTCTCTAAATTTTCGAACTTTTTTGCCAGCGTCTCCTTTGCGCGGCTAGCTCGGTACAACAACAAAAGGCCTCTACGGGCTGCCAAATTCCAAAAAGAAAACAAAAGGCCAAGTGGCTAGATCCAAAATACAATCCAATCCCATACAGATATTTAAATACATACCTTTTAGTCGGGCAATTCAAATTTATCTTTGGAATCACAATCAATTTTCCTTTCCCTTTATACCTGCATATCTTACCTAGCAATAATATCCAATTGTAGCCCTTTAAAATAATTTCATACATTTTCTTACAGAAGTTTTCACATCCACTTCTATTCAAATTAGTTTTTCCCGTTTTCATATGAATTCAATTTATTTTTAATTTTAAATATTGAATTTTATCTTTCATTTATAACTAATTCATATTTCTTTCATTTACTAATTAATTTCAATTTCTAATTTGAAATCGTTTGTCGTTAACCAAAATTTTCTAACTCCCAAAATTTTTAGAAAATTTTGGCAGAGTCTCTTTTGTACGGTGGAGCTTTTGCAATTTGACAAGAGATATAAATTTATATACATTGACCCACACGGTCGGAAAAAGTAAAAACAGTTCATATTTCCTATCTTTATTGCATAGGCATACCTTTATTTAGCATTTTACGCAAGCAGTTTATTTATTTTAGCAATTAGTGCAATCCAAATCCAGCCAAATGGCCTTCAGGTACCTGTGCTTACTCAATTTAAACATATAAGTGCCATATATAGAAAATCTATTTACATTTCACTTACTTTCAACAGCTAACGCATGTATTTCATAAGCAAGAAGCACTAAACGCTTTCCATAAGCGATTTATATAACTTTAAAGCTAATTCAATTGCTTTCAACCAATTCAAATGCCGTTTCATTCAATGTTAATGATTTGCAACTCAATTTCTTACATTCAATTGATTTTTTAATTCAAACGAGCTCTATTCACTTCAAATGATTCAAAATCAATTTTATTTAATCTCTATCATCTCATAGAATTTTAATTGCTTTTGTTTACGCTAAACGACAATTATTATTATGCAACTTCGACGACATTCGCTTAATAGAGTATCTATTTTAGTTTATAACTACTTTAAATTAATTTTCTACTCATCCTGTATTTAATTCCATTTCATTTCCAATTTATTCACCAACCATTCATTTAGCTCGACACATTCCATCCTTGTATACTTCTAGCCATTCCCAAATTAATTCAATCCAAGCTTTTACTTAATGGGCTTTCACCCTTATTCAAAGCCAAGCTTCCATAAATTTTAAACTTAAGTTAATTTACATTAATTTATTCCAACATCAAACTTAAGTTTACTTCTGTTTGATTCTCATTTAATCAAATTACATTAAATTCAGTTAGCCCATCCATTTTTAAACTTTTAAATTTTAATCCGCCTTCTCCATTTATCAAAATAATATCTAAGCACATATGTCACCGAACTTAAGTTCAGTCTGATAATCCAATTCCAATTACAACTTTGATTTTGTTTTTATTCAATCAGACTTCATCCAGTTATTATTTAATTCAATTAACCCATTTTAAATTTTAAATTTACTTACTTAATTCATTTTCGAATTTATTTTATTAATACAAGGCCATTCTCAATTTATTTCTATTCACTTGGGTTCTGTTTGCAACTCTAACCATTTCTATTATAATTCACTTTTATTTCATTCGACAACACTTCTCTAATACCTACTATACTTCCAAATTTCATTAAATATTATTCAAATCACACTTGGATTTTATTTGTAATTCAAACCATCACTTTTTCAAACCAACTTTATTTTATTTTTTGATTACAACATCTCTTCTCATTTAATTCATTATCAAATCCAAGTCGAATTCTATTCACAATTCGAATTCATTTCGAAACTCCATTATTAACTTACAATCCATTTTATTCAACCGAATCAAATTTTATTAACATACCTTATCGAATAATTATTTTGCTAATTAGCTTACCTCCATCTGTTACATCAATATTCGATTTTATTACTAAAATCCCTTTATTAAATTTTCCTGAGTTCAGTTTTATTTTATAACTCCAGTTTGGATTCCCCTTTATTTTAAAATTTAGAAACGCCTTTAAATTCAGATAATACAATTAAAATAGCTTTTTATAAAAATATTTCTTATAACTTGATGTCTCAACCAGTCCATCCTTGTTATCGCAGAAATTTAGTCATACGTTGATCAAGCATAGAACTGAAAATCTACAAGTACTTGGTAAACCCGTTTTCAACACCCGGTGAAAATACTTGGAAAATAATTTTATTGAAAATATAGAAAACAGTTTTTGAAAATAGAGGGAATATCTTTGGTGAGAATGCTCTAGAAATCATCACCCCCATCCATGGTCACAGTTACATCCTAGGTTACGTTGCCATCGCAGCAAAAGTCCATGTAACCGTAGCGGCCTCTCGATTATGCCATGGAACCCACAACAGATCCCAGTTACATTCCAGGATTACGTTGCCATCACAGCAAAAGTCCATGTAACTGTAGGCTCTCCGCGGCCTCCGATTTTCGCTGTCGAAATGAAACTTCTCCACTCCTACATAGGTCGCAGTCTACCGACATAAAATCAAACACAGACTGATGGCTCTCAACGGCACACACGACTTTCGCTATGTTACCATAGGTCGCAGTTACATCCTGGGTTACGTTGCCATCGCAGCAAAAGTCCATGTAACTGTTGGCTCTCAGCGGCACACACGACTTTCGCTATGGTATACTCAACTCATAATCCTCAGGAACTAGTTTTGTCTGAACTCCTCACAGGATCAACTTTAGAACCCCCCCTTGGGGCTCAAGGCAGCACCACTCAGTGGCACTCCTGAGAAGTTCATTTCAAGAGAGCGCCTTTTTCCCCAGAGCCATCATCATAACACTTTATACTATACACATATAGCATCTTTCAAATCATACACCTAGTATGAATTTCATCAAAGCTCCTTTTCACAAAATCGATTATCCCAAAATCGATAATTCTCAAATTATGCTTTACAAATTCAAATATTGATTTTACCCAAATCAAAAGACTTTCCAAATCCAAAGGTTCCTAAAACCCTTTTTCCAAAATCCTCATAAGATCCTTTGTATATATATACAGATATATATAATTTTTAAAACTTTGGATCATTTTAAACTCGTATAAAATTCCTTTTATACTTCAAACACTTTCAAAAACTCCTTTTCTTCCAGCAATAGATTCAACAAGGGAAGATTTATCTCTTATAACAAAGATATATAACTTTGTTTACTCAAAATCAAATATTCAAATTTGATTACTCTTTCCAGTGTCAACTTCATTTAAAACTGTATGATGTACACTTATCATCCGTACGCTATACCAATTTGATCGCTCGCTCGATCACACAATTTCACTTCCGAACTAGTATCGTCCATCCGACTTCCTAGTGCGGACACAGATCTGGTTCCTTGATTAGAAACCGTCATTCTCCTTGCATAGCCATAACTATGACAGAGAATATCCATAACCAATCAACAATCCACATCCAAGTTCGCCGTCGAAAATTAAGTGAAAAATCCCATCTCGGATCGATACACTATCTCGAAATTATGTGCTCAAATCTGGATCAAATCACTATGCGAATAGAATAATATACGTACATCCTACGTATTTATCTTCATTGATCATTAGCCAAATCAATTTCTCCTTCTATTCACATTTACTTTAATTTCAATTCACTTATTTACAATTTCCTTAATCCTCGTTCGGATTATCACTTCAATCCTTATCTCAGTTGGGTATTTAATCAATAACAGTTGAACTCCGACCAGTTTATCTTTGGAAAATAGCTTCAAAAATTTAAAAATAGATAAGTAGTTGAAAAATAATTATTAGTCGCAAAATAGCTATAAAATAGTTAACTAATAGTAAAATAGTTGGAAAATAGTTAAATAGTTTCAGAAATTTTAAATAATTGCAAAATAGTTGTAAATTAGTAATTAATTTGTAACATGGTTGAAAAATAGTAGTTAGTTTAGAAAACAGTTGAAAAATGGTTAAATAGCTCCAAAATGATTGTAAAACAAGTATAAAATAATTTGGCTTTGAGAAAGAAAGGTTGTATATATTTAATAGCTTGGAAAAATAAGATATTAAATTAGTCCAGAGTCAAAACTATTCACTATCCCAATAATTCAATTTAAATTTCTACTCCCATTTAAATTGACCCAATTCCAATTTAAATAACTCCAACTTCCATTGGACTTATTTATTCTCTGTAACAACCCTGTATTTTCTGATTATTGTAATTGTATATTTTAATTATTTTAATTTAAATTCCTAATTTAAATTCTTTATTTTATTTATTAAAATTAATATATTTTGTTAATTGAAATATAAATGTTGATTTTGATGTGGATTAGAATTTCAAACATGCATAAATTGAATATTTCCAGAAAATGTGAATTTTGGTCAATCTGGTCAAATTTTTACTTTTAAATTTAAATTTTAAAAGTTTGAAAATTTGAATTTTATCTTTTATTATGAAAGTAAATAAAATTTCAAGAACACTGCTTTTCGTTTCGTTGAAATCCGAATAATATTGTGAAAGTTATGCTTTTTACAATATTGTCTGTACATTGTTTTATTTAACAAAATTGTTTATTTTAGTTTATATAAATAATATTTTTGTTTGTTCTAATTTGAATATAAGTGTAATATGACATGTTATATATATAATTTCATTTTTAAAATATTTTTAGAGTGATGTTATAATGTTCCAAAGCTTATTGTATTTTTTTCTACAATTTTTTACCCTAGTTTCTATTATTGTGCTATTTTCATAATTATTTTATATTTTTCAAAAATATATTTATTTATTTTCTTTTTCAAATTTATTTTGTTCAGTTTTATATTTTATTTACTGAAATATGTATGGTTTATTTTAATTTAAAGGAAATAGAAATATAAAGAGTCAAACCTTTTCATATTACCTGTGACTTTTCATTTACTTTGACCTTTCACTTGCTTTTGCCCTTTCGTTTTTGAGTAGCCGTCCATTTTTTTTTTGTATTGCCGTGAATTCTTCCTCATTTTCACGTGAGAAATCTTCCTCACATCTCAAAACTCATGGCTACTTCTCTTGAAGAAAAAAAAAAGAAATTCTAATGGCTTTCTTCTTCCTATTTTTCCTTCTTCTTTTCATTGTTTTGCCTAGATCTCTACCTAACTTTGTTTGGCCTCTACCACCCACCATCACCACCATACTCTCTACCATCACCAGCAGCAGCAACCACCACCTATCCCCTCTTCCAGATCAGGCCATGACCATTGGATGAAGCCATCACCACAAAACTCCACAAAACATTGCAACACTCCTTGAAAATATTGCCTAGCCAAGTCTATCTTCACTATCTCCTTCATATCTTGACTTGGCCACACCCCTAGCTCAACCACCACCTACCTACACCACCTCTAGACATCATTTCAGATCTGACCATACCTGAAGTATGTAGGGCCAAGCCCAATACTTGGCATAACCGAGCCAAATGTTGCATAAACCACTCTATTTTGCACTTGAACCTATGTATGCTTCATATTATCACCACTACCCCTTCACATCACTTCATGTTGCCGTGCATGGGTGTTCTAAATCTGACCTATATGATACCATACTTGACCCAAACACACATCAATGGACAAGCAAAAGATCCTCTATGGTCGAGCAGTGGAGTGGTTAAGGCAAGGTTAAGCCGTCTTGTCTTTGTTGCTTTGTATCTCAACTTGTTCAATATTGTTTTGTGTTGTATATTCATGTGTTGCATTGTCTTGTTTGTGTTTATTGGATTGTTACAAGATGATCATCTAGGCTCTCTCCACTTATTTGAATCCATTGTCGTGCTTGTCGTGCCCTAAGAATCATGTTTGTATGTCATAGTGGTCTTCAGCTTGAAAAGGTGAGTCTTTCTCACTCTGACATTTATACTTATGAAATAGTGAATTGATGACAAGTGTTTAGTAATATAAAATGTTATGCAAGTTAATGTTGATCATATAATATGCTATACCATGTTATTACCATGTTAAAACTGTTAATTATCACCTGACATCTGATATATGACATTATATTGTGACATTGACATTGTTTATATTGTTTATGCATATATTCACACTGCAAGTTCCCTGTTAGAATAGAATCACTATGGGTTGAAATGATACATACCCGAACGGACTTTAGAATAGTGAAAATCGTTATGGGCTGAAATGATAGGCTTGAGCGATTTTTATTGTATTTTATCTGACCTGGGATTGCGGGTTTGAAATGATAAAACCCAGTTTTCTTTGTAAATTACGGATTGAAATGATATATATCCGTATCACTTGACCTAGGTTAGAAAATTATATACAGACCCCGTGGTATATTTTTAAATGATTTTTTTTATGTATTTTCAAAAGTATGAAATTTTGATTTAAAAATATATATATTATGGTTTTAAGAAAGTTAAATATTAAATCTTGAAATTGTGAATTTAAGTGAATTCAATTATGTAAATTTGGAGTAAATGTGATGTTTGACTTTAAATTTTATTTTAAAATGTAAATAAATAATGGAAATTAAATTTAAAGTTTTGAAATGATATTTGAAGTAAAATGTTAAGTTTATTAAATTTATAAATAAATAAACAGTGAATTTTGACTTAATAAATGAATGGAGTTTGTAAAATTGAATATTTGATTTTAAAATTTTATTGTGTCAAATCATATGTTAAAATGATTTTTTATGTAAAATTTTGAAGTCTAGAAATATGATTTTTAAGTTATAATAAAAATTTGGAGTTTTATTTTTATTTTTGAAAAGCTAAAATGAAATCTAGATTTTTATAGCATTTTCAAAATGTGTGGTCTTTTGACAGCATTTTTAAATGCTATTGTTTTGAATCTAACAATGTTTGAAATAACTAAATATCTATTACGACATTTTATAAATGCTGTTATTCTTGATCTAAACCATTTTTGGAAGCTATAAGCTATGATAGCACTTTATAAATGCTGTCGTTGCTATAATTTGACAATGTTTGAAATGTTATAGATTTTAACACTGTTTGAGTTATATTTTAAAGTGTTAAATGATTTAACTTTTGGAAATTGATTAATTGTGAAATTTAAGAAGTTTTGAATATATTTTAATATTTAAATTTGAATTTTTAAGGAATTTAAATTTGAATTTGAATTTTAAATAAAGTTTACTTGGTTATGTGTTAAACGGAATGAGATGTAATGAGATAAATGAATTTTTGAATGGAATTTTGAAATGTATTTTGTAATGATGTTCGAAATAATAAATGAATGAAATATTTGATTTTTAAATGATATTTAAATTTGAATATTTGAATTTGAATTCAAATAATGATTTGATTATGAAGTTTTGAAAGGATGTAATATTTTAATGATTTTGAAATGATTGGAAATGATTTGATCTTTATTTTAGCAAAGAATGTGAATGTGGGATGATATTTGATTTTGTTTTATTTGATAAAGGAATATTGAAGTCTATATTTGTATGAAAAGATATTTGGTTTAATTGTAATGTAAGTTTATTTAAATAATATTGGATTTATGAAATGAATATTTCAAAACTAAGTAATAATGAAACTAGATTTGAGATATATGAAATTATAAATAAAATTAGTTTTTGAAATGCGGGATATGAAAGCTTTGAAATATATTAAAAATTAAATAGTTTAATTTATGGATCAAATCTATATTCGAAATTGATATGATTCGAAATGGTTATTGGGAAATTTAATTGAAACTGATGGTTTGAATTGAATTAAGTTGGAAATTGAAAATTTGGGATTAATTGAATGAATTGTAAAATGTAAAGAATTAAATGAATATCCCATGATTTCAAATGTATGATTTTGAAATGTTATGATTTTCAAAGTGAAATTGTTTCAAGTATTTTGGTTTCGAAAGAGTTATACTTTGAAAATATTATGATTTTGAAATGAATATATGTTTGAAATGTTTTTGGTTTCGAAGTATAAACTATTTTGATTGAATAAATAGTTTTGAAATAAAAATGGTTTATGGTTTCGAAGTATAAACTATTTTGAAAGAAATATAGTTTGAAATGAAATGATTTGATCTTTTTGAAGTATTAACTACTTTGAAATGACCACGACGTTATAATAACGTTTGGTTGTTAAAGAGACCGGGATCGGAAGTTATCATACTCTCTGCCAACTCCGAAAACCACTTTAACAACCGTGTACGCGGTGGAGATTCCAGAATGAAGTAGGATGGTGGCGACGTTCTTGAGGTATATTACATGGACCCAACTCCCGTGAGTTGGCATAAGGTCGCTAAAACAGGAGCGATCTCGGGCCAAAGGAGGTAGCACCTCTGGTCGGACACATTCCTTCGATACTATACTCTTACTGGTGATTGATTAGATGGCCATCCTCCGATTTTGATTGGGAGTGTGTTCCGAGGTGGGCGTATGGGGCTGCTGCGTTACCACCAGCCCTTGTGCGTAATTGGTATATCTACCCTGGCATTGCCTTGTGTGTCGTGTCACCTACCATACCGAGCCTTTACTACGAGTTTGTTTTTCTCCCGTAGCCCGTGTGGTATCCTCTGACAGTCACCCAGAGTGGAAATGGCATGATATTGGATGGTCTACTGGGACTATTATGTGTGAAGGGTGATATGGGTAGCCCGGAACGCTATTTAAAAGTATGTTTATTTTACTGTAGACATTATTATAGTAGTGCAATATTACTACATAGTAAATAGTTTAACGGATCCTTAAAGGATGGGCGATCCCAAGCATCCTTTAAGTTACTGATGCATTTTTGTTGCTGTTCACTTGAGTTTATTTACAGTTCATAAGTATTTATGTCCTGACTCGAGTGTTTTGTATTTTTCTTTACGCTCGAGTCAGATTGAGTGAGCTTGCATTCAAGATTCACCTACGGAGTTGGAGCTTTGCTTGAAGATCCAGCCATCTATTTTGCTTTCTGTATCCAGTGATTTCAGTGATGTATTCTGATTTGTACCTGATGTATCTTGTTACTTTTTGTTGTATCATGTTTAACTCTGATGTATCTTATTTTTATATAGTAGCTTCATGAACTACTATTTCTTTTAAATTCCGCTGCATTATTATTAATACTCTGTGTATGTGATCTGTGACTATGTATTTACTGTATATTCTGAGATTTGCCAAATTTTATTTACAACGCGGTATTTTGAGCAATTCAAGTCCGACATGTGCGGATGCAAATGGTTGAAAATATCGGGTCGTTACAGTTGGTATCAGAGCTTTGGTAGCTCTAGGCAAAACTCAGTATATAGGGTAAATGTATTTACAGAATCACTTTCATTCGAGTTTAAACCTCTTCCTTTTTGACTCGATTCCTTTGAATTTTGGAACATTCCCTGTGGTTCCAAAATCCATTTGTGTCCCTCACTGTTTATCTTCTTTTGTTTCTGGAGTATCCCATAACTCCACTTCAAAAGATCTTCATAATGAGTCGGCGGTCTCGCCAACCTCAAATTTATTTGTAAAGGGGGAAACTCCTTTACAACAGCATCGATTCACTAGAGATTCTATATCCTCGGTTTAGATGCTAGTACCCCTTATAATCCCGAACTCTATCTCTTGAGACCGAATGTTGATTTACCCAAGAAATCCACATCGATCTTATTCTTTAAGTCACGGTTGACCCGGTTAAGGTTGCCCGCGATTTATAGAAACTCATCCATCTCCCTATTCTGTTATTTAATTATCTCATCTTTGTTTCTAACTTATCTTCAAGTCATTCTTGAAGTGTATTTGTAAACTAATATTTAAAATATTTTATATATTGTATTGTTTGAGTTGTTGATGTTGATTTGGGTTTCTAATTGATTCGTCTGATCAACGCTATCGATAAGATTTCCAAAACACTTGAACAGAGCAAACTGACACAATATGTTTTTAAAATTTAGTAATGAAATAAATTTTGTGAAATTTTTTTTTGTAACTATATTATAAATCTTTTTCTAGATTTTATTGAATTGATTGTTAAGAAATAATAATTGATTTTATGTATCATTATCTCTTGTTTCATATATAAATAATTGAACTATAAACATGGTTATAAATTTATTTGGAAATTTAAAATGAATTTAAACAAGAATTTGAGAATTTAATTTCTGATGGATTCAAACCTTGTATTTAAAGTTTTAAAGGATATATTATTTAAAGTATTTTCGAATTGAAATTTGTTTTCAAAGAATTTTAAAATTAGTGCTCTTCTCTTTGTCGCTGGGAAATAATTTCGGTGATGACTGCAGCATCATCGATGTTCATTTTCAAGTTTCGAAGTGAAGAGACCGTTCTGTAGTCTTGCTACAAGTTTGTTTTGGAAATTTAATTGATTTGAATTTTTAAAATAGACTCGATTTATAACATATGCTGACATATGATTTAAATTTGAATGGATATATATATATACAGTATATGTGCATTTATTTATCTCTAAATAGGTTGGAATTTATCGGAAATTTAATTCCTAAATTGTATCTTGAAAGATAATTTTAAGTGTAATTTCAAGATTTGGATAAATATTCAAGCTTGAAATGATTAAATTAGAAAGTTTTATTTGTATAATACATAATTCATTATAATATAACTTACCTTAAATTTTAGAAGTTGAATATGTAATTGGATAATATATAATATGAAAGATTTTATAAATAAAATTTGAGTGGTTATAACAAATGTTATACACTTAAATTTTTGTTATAAAAAGATTAACAGTGGTAGATAAAGAAAAAGGGCAATGGAATAATTTACAATATAAAATGATGTTAAAGGAACTAAGAATAAAATTAAAGCAGTTATAATGAGTGTAAATATATTTAACATAGGTGATATAATATATTGAGAGGAATAAATTTAATTATAATTAGTAATGAAGAAGAATTAAATTTTATTTGGTACATTTTGAGTATAATAAAAGATTTTTCAAATACATGATTTTAGGGATTTGTTAATTTAAGATAATTGGATGATAAGATAATGAAATTAGAGATGCTTAAGATTTATTTGACTTATGTAAAATTAGTTTTCAGTTTAAGTTGAAATTTTATGGTTTCAAATTTATTATTTTGTTTTGTTTTTCAAACTATCTTTTGGTTGTCCTAATTTTCCTTATCTTGCTACAGAATGGGAGGCTATTGCATATACCAGTCTGTTTAGAAATCTTTCTATAATCTTTAATAATCTTTGGTACTCATCTTTGAATCTAAGCATTGCTTGCCATCCACAGACCCTCGGTCAAACGGGAAGGGTGAATCAGATTCTAAAAGATTTTTTTTTCTCAAGCTTGTGTTCTTAATTCTGGAAGATCTTGGAAAGATCATCTCCACATTGTTAAACTTACCTATAGCAACAGCTTTCAGGTATAATTTTAATCTTCTTGTCATCTTGTCTTAATACTATTTCATTCTATCTTTTTCTGTGCTTTCCCGTACCTCATTCCTTTTCGGGGACGAAAAGTTTTGAGTGAGGGAGAGTGTAACAACCCTGTATTTTCTGATTATTGTAATTGTATATTTTAATTATTTTAATTTAAATTCCTAATTTAAATTATTCATTTTATTTATTAAAATTAATATATTTTGTTAATTGAAATATAAATGTTGATTTTGATGTGGATTAGAATTTCAAACATGCATAAATTGAATATTTCCAGAAAATGTGAATTTTGGTCAATCTGGTCAAATTTTTACTTTTAAATTTAAATTTTAAAAGTTTGAAAATTTTAATTTTATCTTTTATTATGAAATTAAATAAAATTTCAAGAACACTGCTTTTCGTTTCGTTGAAATCCGAATAATATTGTGAAAGTTATGCTTTTTACAATATTGTCCGTACGTTGTTTTATTTAACAAAATTGTTTATTTTAGTTTATATAAATAATATTTTTGTTTGTTCTAATTTGAATATAAGTGTAATATGACATGTTATATATATAATTTCATTTTTAAAATATTATTAGAGTGATGTTATAATGTTCCAAAGCTTATTGTATTTTTTTCTACAATTTTTCACCCTAGTTTCTATTATTGTGCTATTTTCATAATTATTTTATATTTTTCTAAAATATATTTATTTATTTTCTTTTTCAAATTTATTTTATTCAGTTTTATATTTTATTTACTGAAATATGTATGGTTTATTTTAATTTAAAGGAAATAGAAATATAAAGAGTCAAACCTTTTCATATTACCTGTGACTTTTCATTTACTTTGACCTTTCACTTGCTTTTGCCCTTTCGTTTTTGAGTAGCCGTCCATTTTTTTTTGTATTGCCGTGAATTCTTCCTCATTTTCACGTGAGAAGTCCTCCTCACATCTCAAAACTCATGGCTACTTCTCTTGAATAGAAAAAAAAGAAATTCTAATGGCTTTCTTCTTCCTATTTTTCCTTCTTCTTTTCATTGTTTTGCCTACATCTCTACCTAACTTTGCTTGGCCTCTACCACCCACCATCACCACCATACTCTCTACCATCACCAGCAGCAGCAACCACCACCTATCCCCTCCTCCAGATCAGGCCGTGACCATTGGATGAAGCCAACACCACAAAACTCCATAAAACATTGCAACACTCCTTGAAAACATTGCCTAGCCAAGTCTATCTTCACTATCTCCTTCATATCTTGACTTGGCCACACCCCTAGCTCAACCACCACCTACCTACACCACCTCTAGACATCATTTCAGATCTGACCATACCTGAAGTATGTAGGGCCAAGCCCAATACTTGGCATAACCGAGCCAAATGTTGCATAAACCACTCTATTTTGCACTTGAACCTATGTATGCTTCATATTATCACCACTACCCCTTCACATCACTTCATGTTGCCGTGCATGGGTGTTCTAAATCTGACCTATATGATACCATACTTGACCCAAACACACATCAATGGACAAGCAAAAGATCCTCTATGGTCGAGCAGTGGAGTGGTTAAGGCAAGGTTAAGCCGTCTTGTCTTTGTTGTTTTGTATCTCAACTTGTTCAATATTGTTTTGTGTTGTATATTCATGTGTTGCATTGTCTTGTTTGTGTTTATTGGATTGTTACAAGATGATCATCTAGGCTCTCTCCACTTAATTGAATCCATTGTCGTGCTTGTCGTGCCCTTGGAATCATGTTTGTATGTCGTAGTGGTCTTCAGCTTGAAAAGGTGAGTCTTTCTCACTCTGACATTTATACTTATGAAATAGTGAATTGATGACAAGTGTTTAGTAATATAAAATGTTATGCAAGTTAATGTTGATCATATGATATGCTATACCATGTTATTACCATGTTAAAACTGTTAATTATCACCTGACATCTGATATATGACATTATATTGTGACATTGACATTGTTTATATTGTTTATGCATATATTCACACTGCAAGTTCCCTGTTAGAATAGAATCACTATGGGTTGAAATGATACATACCCGAACGGACTTTAGAATAGAAAAAAATCGTTATGGGCTGAAATGATAGGCTTGAGCGATTTTTATTGTATTTTATCTGACTTGGGATTGCGGGTTTGAAATGATAAAACCCGGTTTTCTTTGTAAATTACGGATTGAAATGATATATATCCGTATCACTTGACCTAGGTTAGAAAATTATATACGGACCCCGTGGTATATTTTTAAATGATTTTTTATTATGTATTTTCAAAAGTATGAAATTTTGATTTAAAAATATATATATTATGGTTTTAAGAAAGTTAAATATTAAATCTTGAAATTGTGAATTTAAGTGAATTCAAGTATGTAAATTTGGAGTAAATGTGATGTTTGACTTTAAATTTTATTTTAAAATGTAAATAAATAATGGAAATTAAATTTAAAGTTTTGAAATGATATTTGAAGTAAAATGTTAAGTTTATTAAATTTATAAATAAATAAACAGTGAATTTTGACTTAATAAATGAATGGAGTTTGTAAAATTGAATATTTGATCTTAATATTTTATTGTGTTAAATCATATGTTAAAATGATTTTTTATGTAAAATTTTGAAGTCTAGAAATATGATTTTTAAGTTATAATAAAAATTTGGAGTTTTATTTTTATTTTTGAAAAGCTAAAATGAAATCTAGAATTTTATAGCATTTTCAAAATGTGTAGTCTTTTGACGGCATTTTTAAATGCTATTGTTTTGAATCTAACAATGTTTGAAATAACTAAATATCTATTACGACATTTTATAAACGCCGTTATTCTTGATCTAAACCATTTTTGGAAGCTATAAGCTATGATAGCACTTTATAAATGCTGTCGTTGCTATAATTTGACAATGTTTGAAATGTTATAGATTTTAACACTGTTTGAGTTATATTTTAAAGTGTTAAATGATTTAACTTTTGGAAATTGATTAATTGTGAAATTTAAGAAGTTTTGAATATATTTTAATATTTAAATATGAATTTTTAAGGAATTTAAATTTGAATTTGAATTTTAAATAAAGTTTACTTGGTTATGTGTTAAACGGAATGAGATGTAATGAGATAAATGAATTTTTGAATGGAATTTTGAAATGTATTTTGTAATGATGTTTGAAATAATAAATGAATGAAATATTTGATTTTTAAATGATATTTAAATTTGAATATTTGGATTTGAATTCAAATAATGATTTGATTATGAAGTTTTGAAAGGATGTAATATTTTAATGATTTTGAAATGATTGGAAATGATTTGATCTTTATTTTAGCAAAGAATGTGAATGTGGAATGATATTTGATTTTGATTTATTTGATAAAGGAATATTGAAGTCTATATTTGTATGAAAAGATATTTGGTTTAACTGTAATGTAAGTTTATTTAAATAAAATTGGATTTATGAAATGAATATTTCAAAACTAAGTAATAATGAAACTAGATTTGAGATATATGAAATTATAAATAAAATTAGTTTTTGAAATGCGGGATATGAAAGCTTTGAAATATATTAAAAATTGAATAGTTTAATTTATGGATCAAATCTATATTCGAAATTGATATGATTCGAAATGGTTATTGGGAAATTTAATTGAAACTGATGGTTTGAATTGAATTAAGTTGGAAATTGAAAATTTGGGATTAATTGAATGAATTGTAAAATGTAAAGAATTAAATGAATGTCCCATGATTTCAAATGTATGATTTTGAAATGTTATGATTTTCAAAGTGAAATTGTTTCAAGTATTTTGGTTTCGAAAGAGTTATACTTTGAAAATATTATGATTTTGAAATGAATATATGTTTGAAATGTTTTTGGTTTCGAAGTATAAACTATTTTGATTGAATAAATAGTTTTGAAATAAAAATGGTTTATGGTTTCGAAGTATAAACTATTTTGAAAGAAATATAGTTTGAAATGAAATGATTTGATCTTTTTGAAGTATAAACTATTTTGAAATGACCACGGCGTTATAATAAAGTTTGGTTGTTAAAGAGACCGGGATCGGAAGTTGTCATACTCTCTGCCAACTCCGAAAACCACTTTAACAACCGTGTACGCGGTGGAGATTCCAGAATGAAGTAGGATGGTGGCGACGTTCTTGAGGTATATTATGTGGACCCAACTCCCATGAGTTGGCATAAGGTGGCTAAAACAGGAGCGATCTCGGGCCAAAGGAGGTAGCACCTCTAGTCGGACACATTCCTTCGATACTATACTCTTACTGGTGATTGATTAGATGGCCATCCTCCGATTTTGATTGGGGTGTTCCGAGGTGGGCGTATGTGGCTGCTGCGTTACCACCAGCCCGTGTGCGTAATTGGTATATCTACCCTGGCATTGCCTTGTGTGCCGTGTCACCTACCATAGCGAGCCTTTACTACGAGTTTGTTTTTCTCCCGTAGCCCGCGTGGTATCCTCTGAAAGTCACCCAGAGTGGAGATGGCATGATATTGGATGGACTACTGGGACTATTATGTGTGAAGGGTGATATGGGTAGCCCGGAACGCTATTTAAAAGTATGTTTATTTTACTGTAGATATTATTATAGTAGCGCAATATTACTACATAGTAAATAGTTTAACGGATCCTTAAAGGATGGGCGATCCCAAGCATCCTTTAAGTTACTGATGCATTTTTGTTACTGTTCACTTGAGTTTATTTATAGTTCATAAGTATTTATGTCCTGACTCGAGTGTTTTGTATTTTGCTTTACGCTCGAGTCAGATTGAGTGAGCTTGCATTCAAGATTCACCTACGGAGTTGGAGCTTTGCTTGAAGATCCAGCCATCTATTTTGCTTTCTGTATCCAGTGATTTCAGTGATGTATTCTGATTTGTACCTGATGTATCTCGTTACTTTTTGTTGTATCATGTTTAACTCTGATGTATCTTATTTTTATATAGTAGCTTTATGAACTACTATTTCTTTTAAATTCTGCTGCATTATTATTAGTACTCTGTGTATGTGATCTGTGACTATGTATTTACTGTATATTCTGAGATTTTCCAAATTTTATTTACAACGCGGTATTTTGAGCAATTCAAGTCCGACATGTGCGGATGCGAATGGTTGAAAATATCGGGTCGTTACATTCTCAAATCAAGTTGAATTAATCCTCAATTTCTTTCCAACTTCAAATCAAATTCCATTCGATTTTAAACCTGTTCAACTTTAATTATAATTTCAAATTATTCCAATCAAGTTGGACTAATATCAATTGAACTCACTTTAATTTTAATTCCCTTTCAAGTTAATCCACTTCAAAGTTTCCATTAAAATTTTAAACTTATCCATCTTTAATCACAAATCCAATTAATTCGAATCAGATTCAATTTGAACTAATTCAATTCGAATCCCAATTTTAAACCATCTCGAATTATATAAATTCGAGTTAAATTCTCAAAGATTGGTTTAACTTTTAAACCAAATTAACTTTGTTCATTTAAAGTTTTTAAACTATTTAATTTTTTTTTGAGTTCTAATTCTAGCATTTCATTTTTAATCAATTTAAATTTTAATCTGGTTGTATTTCCTGTTACCACTTAATTTAATTCCAGTTTAAGATTTCAATTTGGTTGTATTATATTACTTCTTAATTTTAATCTCAATGATTTAACAACCAATCACCTTAATATTTATTAGAAGGAAATATTGCCGTATTGTGATAACCCGAATTTGGAATATCTGTAAATTGATTATTTACCGGGTAAGTTAATAGAAATACTGATTGTTGAGAATAAAACAAATAAATTTGATAATCTCCTAATATGATTATCAAAAATGGGAAAAACTTATTATCTTCAACTCAAATTTAACTTGTATTGAATTTGAATTGGTGATTTGTAAATATAAAAGAATAAATATATGTAATTTTCTTTTAGTGTATAATTAAAATCTTTTAAAATCATTCTCTTTTAGGGATATACATGTATAAATACTAGAAAGTGTATAAATATAAATTGTAAAACACAAGTTGATTTAAAAGGAGATGTATTTATCTAAAATAGAAAAAAAGGGGTTAAATAAAAAGCTTAATAAGATTTAAGAAAAGATTTAATACAATTAAAATATTGCATAAGGTAAGATTTAATTTGTATATATAAATATACAAACATTTAAAAACCTTTATAAAATTAAGAAATCTATTTTTATATAAAAAGTGGACATGTGTTAAGTATTTAACTAATAAAGAAGACACTTGTAATTTATCTATATCATAATGCAACATGTGGCAATAATTTTATTTATTTTTTTAAAATATTTTTTTATTGAAAATATAGATATGAACTTAACAATTCATTACATTAAAACATTTTTCTCCAAATAAGAAACTAAAATCAGATCTAAAAAAAATATTCAAAACCAATTCTGCAAAACCCAATTCATGTTTAAATCTGCAAATCCAATCTGTTAACAATTGCAAGCAAATCTGTTCAAACTTTCAAAAATTCAACTTCAACTCTAGCAAAGAAGAATGGAGTTCTGCTGCAAAATTCAAATCTGGAAATTAACTCAGCTGCAAGAATCAAAATCAACTAATAAATTCACCAGATTCAACATGCAGATTCAACTTACAGTAAGGAGAATAAATTGCAACAGAGTTGTTATCTGCACTCTTCTATAAGGTGAGTAAATATATATATTTTTTAAAAAAAGAAGAAGAAGAGATTTATCTTGTTCAAATTTAAATGCATATGATGATCTGTGATTTGATCTGGGTATTGAATGAAAATCGTTCAGTAGTTATATTATCGAATTTATAGATATGTGTAAAAGGTTTGTGTTTATTTAAAACTCCCTGTTACTTGTTTCAGACCAGGATCAATCTTCAAAATTCCAAAATCTCCCCATAATATCATCAATTGACTTTGATGATTAAATGAATGTTATATAATGATGTTTGATAGAAATTTTAAAATAGTTTCTGTAATTTTAAAATTTACAAATAATCTTCAAAAATGGGAAAAAACACAGTGAATTTAGTTGCATGATAAAAATCAACTATCTTGTTTTCAGATTTTGATTTCATGAATGTGTTAAGGACTACGAATTATGATTTTTAAAGTACATATCATAATTTTTAGTTGAGGAATTTAGGGGAATTTGGGTTTTGTTCGGTTTGGGGAATTTTGGCAATTGCCGTTGATCGGCATGGTAATTGATGCTAGAAATTTGGTTGAAGCTTGCTTGTATGTGGAGGAAATTGGGAAAAATGCTTTTGGATTTTTCCAATGACAAATTTGCTTGGAATCGAACGATTTAGGGTTTTTGTTGTTATTGTTTTCGGCCTGGCTATGAAAGAAATTGCGGCTTGGTTAGTGGATCGAGTTCAATCGCGTTTGGAGAGATTGGAACTCATGGCCGTGGTATTTGATGATGGGGGCGGTGAAGTTCGACGGCGTCGAGGATGGTCGGCTTTGAGATTTTGTGACGAGAAGCAGCTGTAGTTTTTGAGTTAGGTATCAAAATTTCGATTTGGTGGTAGATTGTTGGATCTGGGTTCAAATGTGGGCTCTCGTGCGATAGTGTGACTGACGATGATGATCGAGACAACCATGTTTGGTCGGAGGAATTGGGAGACGTGCACATGCACGTTTGTGTGCATTGGAAATAAGTATTTGGGGAAGATGAGACTCGTCTCGAAGTAACGCTCGAGTTAAGGGAAGGAATGACTCGGGTATGCTCGTGTTTGAATATGAGATACTGTGTGTTACTAGGGGACAGGATCGTGAGGAACTGGGGAAGATGTGGTTTTGCTCGAGTTAGATTCGGCTATTTTCGTTTTTGCTTGGAGTTGAAGGTCATTGGACCCGAAGTAGTTGGGATATGGCTCGAGTAAACAGGCTTAACAAATTTGAGTTAACAGGCTTAACAAATTTAAAGTTTTAAATTCAGAGCAAAAGAAGAAAGAAAATAGGTGGTACAGGGAAGACTCAGGGGAAATGGGTGTTTGACTTGAAGCGTAACTCGAGTAAATCAAGGGAAGCCTCGGCTTTCCTACAAAACTGCAGTTGTATATATTATTTTTTTAAGAGCAAAGTTAAATAATCAGTTTTTCAACAACTTTAAGCACTGTAAATCTTAAAATGTTTAACAGTTTTTAAGTTAAAAACTTAAAACAAGTTTAATTATTTTAGTTAATACTTTAAATGTTTTAAGTTCTTAATTATTCTAATTAAGTAATTAATATAAGATAAGTATAAAACTTATTAACATATAAGTTTGAAATTAGTAATAAATTGATTTCAAAAGTTTAAGAAGATTCCTTTTAAATGTTAATTAATTATTTTTAGAAAGTAATTAAGTATAATTACATTATAATTATAATTAGAGTTTGGATAAATTAATGATTAATTGATAAATAAATTTGTGGTCAACTACTTAGAGTTAATTAACGAATGATTAATAGTTAAGCAAGTAAGTAATGTAAATCTCAAATGACAAATGATTAATTAACTGGTAATTAACGAATACTTAATTTGTAATTAAATTATATTAATCAATAATTAAGGTTTATTAATTAATGGTTAAAGAATAATTAATCTGCAATTAAGATTTATTAATTTGGGGTTTAAGGGTAATTAAGGGATAGATTACCTGATTGAAATTAGTTTGCTAATTAATTAAAGGAAATCTCCTGCAGATTAATTAAATAATCAATACTTGATGAGATTTAGTGAGGTAATTCATTATTACAGGATGTTGTTAATTAAAAGGAATTACTTATTGGAAGTAATTAAAGGGTATTTACTTAAGGATAGATTACCTGATGAAATTAATCAAAAGGGATTAATAAGCAAGAAAGGGATAAATTACTTAAGTAAGTAATTACAGAGGGGTATTTACTGTTTATAAGTATTTGGGGTTGATTAATGAATGCAATTAATTAAGTATAATCATTTATGGAATATGGTTAAGTATAATTACCAAATGGAAGTAAATAGATAATGATGATCGATCTTGCTTATTAATGATTAAATTATGATGAGTACTTTGAATTGGTGGATATCTCTATTTTGAGTGGATTTGTAATATGATATGTTGGATGAGCGATGATAATATGATTATCAATTGATGTGTAAATGTATCCGATAATTTAAGTTGAGTTGTATTTAATTGAATAACTTGGTTTTAAATGACATTGGGATCGAAGAGACTGAAGTCGGGTATCGTAAATACCCGAAACCACTTCAATTCCTTATAGATTGATATGTGGAATCAAAATGCTGATATGGAATAATTTAAGTAAGTTTGGCCATATAATCTAAGTTTGGCACTTAGAAATTAACGTGTGAAATAAGTATTGTCTATAACAGCCTGTGAAGTTGAAAATTGATAAGTTACCCGGGTTTATATAAGTTGCATTCTTTTGTATTCTTGTTAGATGGGTTTACTCAAGCTGGTTTCCAGCCTGACCCGGGTGTTACTTTAATGTAATGCTCGGGTCAGACCGAGTATTACAGATTTTCAGGGAGGACATTCTGGAGACCAGGAGGTGAACTGGACAGCAGGAGCGTATGGAGCGTACCCGCTGTATATATTGTAGTTGTGTAACTAGGACATGTTGTTTTTAACTGTCCTGTATTGTGTAAATGTTATAACTCTGATATATGAAAATGTAAAAGTACTGATATTGTTCTTTTGTAAACTGTTATTATGTGATATTATATTTGATCCGCTGCGAATGTGAGGTTTCTGTGACTTGTTTCTGTCTTCTTCTTCTTTCTCTTTTCTTCTTTTCTTAACTATTTGGAAATTTCGGGATCGAAATTTTCGGGTCGTTACATTTGGTATCAGAGCTGAAGGTTAAGCGAGAACCTTGGCTCTGTTGGTACTACTCATTAAGAATAGGGTAAGTGGTACCCTAGAATGAGTTGAGTGTATATAGACATGAGAGAGCGTACTTGTTATTTTCTTATATAAAGGTTTTTTTTAAATGATTTCAAAAGTAAATGAATCTTATATAAGAAATAGATTATCTACTATATTAAGGAAATTGGTTGTAATATTAATTAAATTAAAAGTAATAAAATACAACCAAATTGAAGTTGGAATTAAATTAAAGACAAGTTTGAAATGGATTCAAACTGAAATTAAATCTTTAAATTGGGAAAGGTTTCAGGATAAGGATAATCAATTAATTTATGTAATTAATTAAACTTTATTTAAGTAATGGATAATTATTGGAAATGATAAATAAGAGGGAGTTACTTAATGAAGTAACTAGGCAAGTAATTTAAAAGACAATTACTAAATGAAGGTAATTAAGAAATAGGTTAATTACCGAATTCGATTAATTAATGACGTAATTAATTTAAAGAAATAATAAATAATATTATTTAATGCAATTGAATGAAATGGTCCTATTTCAAACAAGAGTTGTTTGAAAATTTAAAAGGAATTCGTTTTGAATTAAAAGCCAAAGGTGGTTTAAAATTTTAAGGTATAACTTGGTATGTAAAAGAAATTAATATGTATATATGTAGATATACATAATATCAATGATGATTTGAAATAAACTCTAAATATTGAGTTTTAAGTTCGAAATGAGATATGATACAAAAGTGATAAGTTTTTGAACTTAATAAGTGGAAAGATTATTTATGAGAAGATTAAAATTGGAAAGGGAAGTTCAAATTGGGTAAGGTTGTCTGGATAAAGTGAATTGAGTTTAACTTGGGAAAAAGTTAAATAGGTTGGAATGATCAACCTGATTTGGAAATTTTAAGATGAAATTAAGATTTAACTTGGGAAGTTAAATGATTGATTATATTTGAGATCTGAAAATTGTAAATTGATGGATGTTTTAAGATGTATTAGATGATATCATCCTATTGTTGTTAAAATTCTTTAAGTTGTGAATTGGATTTGTTTAAATGAATGAGAAATGGAGTATGATAATCCATTGTTGGGATTAAAAGGTAAATTAATTTAAGGGAATTAAATCAACATTTGAAGTATTAACTCGAATTTATATAATTCGAGATGGTTTAAACTTGGAATTTGGATTGAAATGAGTTCAAATTGAATTTGATTTGAATTAATTGAAATTTGATTGAAGATGTATAAGTATAAAATTGGAATGGAAAATTTGAATTGGATTAATTTGAAATTGTAATTAAAGTTGAATAGTATAAAATTCAAATGGAATTTGAATTGAATTTGGGAGGAAATCAAGAATAATTAAACTTGATTTGGAAATGGAGTTTGAAATTGGAATTAATTCAAACTGGAGTTGAAATGGAATGGAATTGAAGTGGGTTCAATTAAATGGATATTAGTCCAAAGTGATTGGAATAACTTGGGATTGTAATTAAAGTTGAATATGTTTAAAATCAAATGGAATTTGATTTAAATTTTAAAAGGAATTGAGAATTGATTCAACTTGAATTGGGAATAAATCAAGTTCAATGGAAATTGAAGTTATTTAAATTGGAATTGGGTCAATTTAAATGGTAGAGGAAATTTAAATTGAATTGATAAGTATGGAGATTGGGAAGAGAACAGTTTTGACTCTGGACTATTTTTAATATAAATTGATTTTAATATAAACCTATTTTTCCAAGCTATTCATTATATATACAACCTTTCTTTTAAAAAGCCAAATTATCTTATACTTGTTTTACAATTATTTTTGAAACTATTTTCCCACTGTTATATAAACTAATTACTATATTTCAACTGTTTTATAAACTAATTACTGTTCTCAACTACTAATTTCTATTTTATAGTATTTTGCATTATTTTAAATTTCTATGACTATTTAACTATTTTCAAATTATTTTACAATTACTGAACTATTTTACAGCTATTTTACAAACTAGTAATTATTTTCCAACTACTTATCTATTTTCAAATTTTTCAAGCTATTTTCTAAATAAACTGGTCGGAGTTCAAACTGTTATTGGATGGATACCCAATCGAGATAACAATAGAGGTAATAATCCAAATGGATTGAAGCATTTGTGAGTTAGTAAATGTAAATTTAAATGAATGTGAATAGAAATGGAATTGATTTGGCTAATAACCAATAAAGATAAATACGTAGGGTGTACGTATGTTATTCTATTCGCATAGTGATTTGATCCAGATTTGAGCACAGAATTTTGAGATAGTTATATCGATCCGAGTGGGATTTTTCACTCGATTTTCGACGGCGAACCTGGATATGGATTGTTGATTGGTTCTGGATATTCTCTATCATAGTTATGACTATGCAAGGAGAATGACGGTTTCTGATCAAGAAACCAGATCTATGTCCGCACTAGGAAGTCGGGTGGATGATACTAGTTCGGAAGTGAAATTGTGTGATCGAGTGAGCGATCAGATTGGTATGGCGTACGAATGATATGTGTACATCATATGGATTTGAATGAAAATGATATTGAAAGGAGTAATCAAATTTGAATATTTGATTTCAAGTAAACAGAGTTAAATATCTTTGTTTTATAAAATGATACTCCCCTTGTTGAATCTATTGCCAGAAGAAAAATGGTTTTTGAAAGTGTTTGAAGTATAAAAGGAGTTTTATACAAATTTGGAATGATCCAAAGTTTTGGAAGAACTTATATATCTGAATATATATATATATATATATATATATATGTATGTATGTATGTATATATATAAAGGATCATATGAGGATTTTGAAAAAGGTTTTGGGAACCTATGGATTTGGAAAGGCTTTTGATTTTTGGGTAAAATCAATATTATATTTGGAAAGCCTAGTTTGAGAATTATCGATTTTGGGATAATCGATTTTGTATAAAGGAGCTTTGAATGAGATCATACTAGGTGTATGATTTAAAGATACTATATATGTATAGTATAAAATGTTTTGAAAATGGCTCTGGGGAAAAAGGCGCTCCCTTGGAATGAACCTCTCAGGAGTACCATTGGGTGGTGCTGCCTTGAGCCCCAAGGGGGGGTTCTAAAGTTGATCCTGTGAGGAGTCCGGACTAAACTAGTTCCTGGGGATTTTGAGTAGAGTATACCATAGCGGAAGTCGTGTGTGTCGCTGAGAGCCAAGGTCTATGTTTGATTTTATATCGGTAGACCGCGATCTATGGTATAACATAGTGAAAGTCGTGTGTGCCGCTGAGAGCCAACAGTCTGTGTATGATTTTATATCGGCAGACTGCGACCTATGTAGGAGTGGAGGGGTTTCATTTTGACAGCGAAAATCAGAGGGCCGCTGAGAGCCTGCAGTTACATGGACTTTTGCTGCGATGGCAACGTAACCCTGGGTGTAACTGTGATCTGTTGTGTGGGGATCCATGGCGTAATCAAGAGGCCGCTGAGAGCCTGCAGTTACATGGACTTTTGCTGCGACAGCAACGTAACCCTGGATGTAACTGTGACCATGGATGGGGCTGATGATTTCCAGAGCATTCTCACCAAAGATATATCCTCTATTTTCAAAAACTGTTTTCTATATTTTCGATAAAATTATTTTCCAAGTATTTTTACTGGGTGTTGAAAATGGGTCTGCTAAGTACTTATAGATTTTCAGTCGTACGCCTGATCAACGTATGACCGAATTTCTGTGAGGACGAAGATGGACTTGTTGAAACATCGAGTTATAAAATGATATTTTTATAAAACTATTTTGGCAATACTATATAGATTTTAAAAGTGTTTTAAAAATGATCAAAGAAAAATTTATCTGATTTTAAGCGATTTAAAAATTCTAGTTCATTTCTTTTCGAGGACGAAAAGATTCAAAGGGGGGAGGAATGTGATAACCCGAATTTGGAATATCAGTAAATTGATAATTTACCGGGTAAGTTAATAGAAATACTGATTGTTGAGAATAAAACAAATAAATTTGATAATCTCCTAATATGATTATCAAAAATGGGAAAAACTTATTATCTTCAACTCAAATTTAACTTGTATTGAATTTGAATTGGTGATTTGTAAATATAAAAGAATAAATATATGTAATTTTCTTTTAGTGTATAATTAAAATCTTTTAAAATCATTCTCTTCTAGGGATATACATGTATAAATACTAGAAAGTGTATGAATATAAATTGTAAAACATAAGTTGATTTAAAAGGAGATGTATTTATCTAAAATAGAAAAAAAAGGGGTTAAATAAAAAGCTTAATAAGATTTAAGAAAAGATTTAATGCAATTAAAATATTACATAAGATAAGATTTAATTTGTATATATACATATACAAACATTTAAAAACCTTTATAAAATTAAGAAATCTATTTTTATAAAAAGTGGACATGTGTTAAGTATTTAATTAATAAAGAAGACACTTGTAATTTATCTATATCATAATGCAACATGTGGCAATAATTTTATTTATTTTTTTAAAATATTTTTTTATTTTTTTAAAATATTTTTTTATTGAAAATATAGATATGAACTTAACAATTCATTACATTAAAACATTTTTCTCCAAATAAGAAACTAAAATCAGATCTAAAAAATAATTCAAAACCAATTCTGCAAAACCCAATTCATGTTTAAATGTGCAAATCCAATCTGGTAACAATTGCAAGCTAATCTGTTCAAACTTTCAAAAATTCAACTTCAAATCTAGCAAAGAAGAATGGAGTTCTGCTGCAAAATTCAAATCTGGAAATTAACTCAGCTGCAAGAATCAAAATCAACTAGTAAATTCACCAGATTCAACATGCAGATTCAACTTACAGCGAGGAGAATAAATTGCAACAGAGTTGTCATCTGCACTCTTCTATAAGTTGAGTAAATATATATATTTTAAAAAAGAAGAAGAAGAAGAGATTTATCTTGTTCAAATTTAAATGCATGTGATGATCTGTGATTTGATCTGGGTATTGAATGAAAATCATTCAGTAGTTATATTATCGAATTTATAGATATGTGTAAAAGGTCTGTGTTTATTTAAAACTCCTTGTTACTTGTTTCAGACCAGGATCAATCTTCAAAATTCCAAAATCTCCCCATAATATCATCAATTGACTTTGATGATTAAATGAATGTTATATGATGATGTTTGATAGAAATTTTAAAATAGTTTTTGTAATTTTAAAATTTACAAATAATCTTCAAAATGGGAAAAAACACAGTGAATTTAGTTGCATGATAAAAATCAACTATCTTGTTTTCAGATTTTGATTTCATGAATGTGTTAAGGACTACAAATTATGATTTTTAAAGTACATATCATAATTTTTAGTTGAGGAATTTAGGGGAATTTGGGTTTTGTTCGGTTTGGGGAATTTTGGCAATTGCCGTTGATCGGCATGGTAATTGATGCTAGAAATTTGGTTGAAGCTTGCTTGTATGTGGAGGAAATTGGGAAAAATGCTTTTGGATTTTTCCAATGACAAATTTGCTTGGAATCGAACGATTTAGGGTTTTTGTTGTTATTGTTTTCGGCCTGACTATGAAGGAAATTGCGGCTTGGTTAGTGGATCGAGTTCAATCGCGTTTGGAGAGATTGGAACTCGTGGCCGTGGTATTTGATGATGGGGACGGTGAAGTTCGACGGCGTCGGGGATGGTCGGCTTTGAGGTTTTGTGACGAGAAGCAGCTGTAGTTTTTGAGTTAGGTATCGAAATTTCGATTTGGTGGTAGATTGTTGGATCTGGGTTCAAATGTGGGCTCTCGTGCGATAGTGTGACTGACGATGATGGTCGAGACGACCATGTTTGGTTGGAGGAATTGGGAGACGTGCACATGCACGTTTGTATGCACTAGAAATAAGTATTTGGAGAAGACGAGACTCGTCTCGAAGTAACGCTCGAGTTAAGGGAAGGAATGACTCGGGTATGCTCGTGTTTGAATATGAGATACTGTGTGTTAAAAGGGGACAGGATCGTGAGGAACTAGGGAAGAAGTGGTTTTGCTCGAGTTAGATTCGGCTATTTTCGTTTTTTCTTGGAGTTGAAGGTCATTGGACCCGAAGTAGTTGGGATATGGCTCGAGTAAACAGGCTTAACAAATTTGAGTTAACAGGCTTAACAAATTTAAAGTTTTAAATTCAGAGCAAAAGAAGAAAGAAAATAGGTGGTACAGGGAAGACTCAGGGGAAATGGGTGTTTGACTTGAAGCGTAACTCGAGTTAATCAAGGGAAGCCTCGGCTTTCCTACAAAACTGAAGTTGTTTATACTATTTTTTTTAAGAGCAAAGTTAAATAATCAGTTTTTCCAACAACTTTAAGCACTGTAAATCTTAAAATGTTTAACAGTTTTTAAGTAAAAAACTTAAAACAAGTTTAATTATTTTAGTTAATACTTTAAATGTTTTAAGTTCTTAATTATTCTAATTAAGTAATTAATATAAGATAAGTATAAAACTTATTAACATATAAGTTTGAAATTAGTAATAAATTGATTTCAAAAGTTTAAGAAGATTCCTTTTAAATGTTAATTAATTATTTTTAGAAAGTAATTAAGTATAATTACATTGTAATTATAATTAGAGTTTGGATAAATTAATGATTAATTGATAAATAAATTTGTGGTTAACTACTTAGAGTTAATTAACGAATGATTAATAGTTAAGCAAGTAAGTAATGTAAATCTCAAATGACAAATGATTAATTAACTGGTAATTAACGAATACTTAATTTGTAATTAAATTTTGCTAATCAATAATTAAGGTTTATTAATTAATGGTTAAGAATAATTAATCTGCAATTAAGATTTATTAACTTGGGGTTTAAGGGTAATTAAGGGATAGATTACCCGATTGAAATTAGTTTGCTAATTAATTAAAGGAAATCTCCTGCAGATTAATTAAATAATCAATACTTGATGAGATTTAGTGAGGTAATTCATTATTACAGGATGTAGTTAATTAAAAGGAATTACTTATTGGAAGTAATTAAAGGGTATTTACTTAAGGATAGATTACCTGGTGAAATTAATCAAAAGGGATTAATAAGCAAGCAAGGGATAAATTACTTAAGTAAGTAATTACAGAGGGGTATTTACTGTTTATAAGTATTTGGGGTTGATTAATGAATGCAATTAATTAAGTATAATCATTTATGGAATATGGTTAAGTATAATTACCGAATGGAAGTAAATAGATAATGATGATCGATCTTGCTTATTAATGATTAAATTATGATGAGTACTTTGAATTGGTGGATATCTCTATTTTGAGTGGATTTGTAATATGATATGTTGGATGAGCGATGATAATGTGATTATCAATTGATGTGTAAATGTATCCGATAATTTAAGTTGAGTTGTATTTAATAGAATAACTTGGTTTTAAATGACATTGGGATCGAAGAGACCGGAGTCGGGTATCGTAAATACCCGAAACCACTTCGATTCCTTATAGATTGATATATGGAATCAAAATGCTGATATGGAATAATTTAAGTAAGTTTGGCCATATAATCTAAGTTTGGCACTTAGAAATTAACGTGTGAAATAAGTATTGTCTATAACAGCCTGTGAAGTTGAAAATTGATAAGTTACCCGGGTTTATATAAGTTGCATTCTTTTGTATTCTTGTTAGATGGGTTTACTCAAGCTGGTTTCCAGCCTGACCCGGGTGTTACTTTGATGTAATGCTCGGGTCAGACCGAGTATTACAGATTTTCAGGGAGGACATTCTGGAGACCAGGAGGTGAACTGGACAGCAGGAGCGTATGGAGCGTACCCGCTGTATATATTGTAGTTGTGTAACTAGGACATGTTGTTTTTAACTGTCCTGTACTGTGTAAATGTTATAACTCTGATATATGAAAATGTAAAAGTACTGATATTGTTCTTTTGTAAACTGTTATTATGTGATATTATATTTGATCCGCTGCGAATGTGAGGTTTCTGTGACTTGTTTCTGTCTTCTTCTTCTTTCTCTTTTCTTCTTTTCTTAACTATCTGGAAATTTCGGGATCGAAATTTTCGGGTCGTTACACTTATATACCAAAATATATTTTTATATATAAAATCATTTAAAACTCTTTTATATAAGAAAATAACAAGTGCGCTCTCATATATATATATATATATATATATATATATATATATGTATGTATGTATATTCAACTCATTCTAGAGTACTACAGACTCTATTCAATGAGTAATTCCCACCAGAGTCAAGGTTCTCGCTTAACTTTCATCTCTGATACCAACTGTAATGACCCGGAATTTTCGAACCCGAAAATTTCAGATAGTTATGTAAAGAAGAAAGAGATAGAAGAAGTAGAAGAACAGAAACACCATACAACTCACATTCGCGGCGGATAAAATATAATAATAAATAATAACAGTTTACAAAAGAATACTATATCTGTCGATTACATTTAATATACATCAGAGTTTCACATATATACAGTCACTGAATATACACAATTATCATGTCTCAGATTAACAATAATATAAATACAGCGAAAACACTCCATACGTTCTTGCCATCCAGCTCGCCTCCTGAGCTCCAGAATGTCCTAACCTGAAAATCTGGAATACTCGGTCTGACCCGAGCATTGCACCAAAGTAACACCCGAGTCAGGCTGGAAACCAGCGTGAGTAAACCCAGCTAACATGGAATACTAAAGCAAACAGCTTATATAGAACCCGGGTAACTTATATCAATTTAACAAATTCACAATTTGCTATATACAACACTTATTCCACACATCAATTTCTAAGTACCAAACTTAGACAAAATGATCCAATTTACTTAAATCATTTCATTCCAGCCTATTGATTTCACAAATTAATTTATAAAAATTCGAAGTGGTTTCGGGTATTTCCCAATACCCGACCCCGGTCTCTTCGAACTCATGTTATCCTAACCCAAGATATTCAAATGAAATACACAACATTTCATATCAGAGATATCAACTCATTCAAAACATCCAATACCATTCAATCATCCATAAGCAAAGCTTAGTCACAAACAAATCAATTCAGTTGATTCTAATTGAATTTCAAACCTCAATCACTTAGATTCCTTCATTTAACATTAATTAATTCCAAATCAATTAATTAGTCAACCCATCATTATTCATCTTAATTAATCACCCTGGATTAATTATTTTTCAATTAAATTCAAGTAATTATCTTTAATTAATTTCACGTTATTAATTATCCTTAATCTCAATCAGATAGAAATCCTAATTACTTCATAAATTAATTAACAATATTAATTACATTAATCTTTAATTACTTATATTAATTAACTTCTCATAAGTCACTTATATTGGTTTATTTTCTTAACTAATCAATCTCTATTTACATCATTAGTTATATAAATTAATGATTTCTCATTTACATTTCAATTTATTCTAATCTGATTTAATTACTCTTTTTATAATGGAAGCTTAAAGGAATTAAAAACCAAATTTATTTCTAAATTCAGTTCGATTTACAATTGCACTTTGACATTCAAGTTATTAAAACACATAATATTTTAAAACTTTATTTGTTAGATTTAACTTTGATTTAGAACTTGTTTTAAATCTCTACTTACAATTTAACTCCAGTCTTTAAATATCCCTTTTATTCTTTCCAATTCATTTTTATTTTATTCTATAATTATTTCACTTTCAAATTTTCACCCTTATATTTCTTCCAAAAAAAATCCAATTTTATATATTTCGATAACTCAGGATACCGAAATATTCAAGCAACCACGTCATTCAAATTTCCAATTACCAATAATATCCATCACAAAATATCAGTCACCCCAATATATATTATACACTGCCATATATAATATAGCACATCAAAACAAACCAATCATTCAACCAATTATTTAAATTTACCCATTCAAATTTAAATAGAAATTCAGAAGCGTGAGGTTTACTTACCTTTGATTTGTTTTTCGCAATCCATTCCTATATTGCCTTGGTTTCCTCAATGTTTTTGACCTTGTATAAATATTAATAATTTTTATCAATATTCGAGATAATCTACAATGATTTACTATTTAATAAGTTAAATTGGCCATCAATTTAATTTCAACTAAACATTTGGTTTTAAACTAATAAATTGTTTTAAACCAAATTCCATTAATAAATTATCTTAGTAATTAAAATAACCAAATAATTTAATTTATCACTTATTCACCAACTCCATAAATTTTAAAACAATATGCAAATTAAAATTTTATTTGAAATACTATATAAGCTTTAAATTCTTACAATCCTATTTCCCCAAAATCTTATGTGTAAATAATAACCCCTGACTAATAAAAGCTTCTGTATTTAACTTTTCTTTTTTTTTTTTTTTTAAAACAAAATCATATTCCCTAAGTCTTATCCATAATTTATTTTCTGTTTTTAGATCTTGACTCGCTTTTCTTTTTTTCTCTTTGTATACATATTTCCTGTTGAACACTTTATGACCGACAATTATTTTCAAAGTTGAACCTTTTAAATTTCAAACCCAATAAGAAGGAAACATGAAAATGCTCACCTCACAATGCTGTCGCCGCCGCAGCCCTCCTAGTCGCGATCGAAACCCACGCGACTCGTCCATGATCTTCAAATCGCGAGTGTCCCGCCTCTTACTGCACCCCGCCAAATCTTCCTTCACGAGTTCGCCTGTCGCAACAAAGCCTCGCGCGATCGAGCATCAACCGCCTTGGACCTCGCCGAGCATTGCGATGCTCTTGATTAAACTCAGATCGATACACTTTCGGTCGCCATTATAGCCGTCGCCGAGCTTGCTAGCAAAATTCTCGCCTCCCTCTTTCTCTTCTTTAAAAAAAATCGAGAACTGGAATTCGCGATTTGGCTAAGGATGGAGCGTGAGTTACAAAGAGGATGGAAAGATTATTTTGGGGTTTTTATCTGAAGATAGATTTCGAAAAACATTAATGTACATGAGGAAGTTGGCCCCTCCCCCTTTTTTTTTTCCTCGTTCGTTTGATTTTTGGTCTGGAACTTGAGGGAGACGAAGATAAGATATAGATTTGGGAAAGCTTCGTGAGTACGATTGCTGAGAAAAAATTATCTCTAACTAATGTACTTCAAAATTTATTGTATTATAAAATTTTCAAAATGTCTCGTTAAGCATAACGCGAAATTCCGAACCCTGAATCAGACATGCCAATAGGCATTTATAAGGTTTTACCCGCATTCCAAACGCAATGGAACGTGTTTCGGAACCTAATTCGATCATATGCGCGAGTTACGGAAGTAAACAATCAATTTTAAATTAAATCGATTAAAATAGTTCTAAGCGTTTTGAGCTGCCAGGGTCAAACGACAACTCCGATTGCTACGGAAATTGAAATACGATAATAACTAACTATTAGGGATCCAATGGAACTGGTTTCGTCGAATTCCGAGACTATGTCTCGGAAGGCTATTTTTAAATATCGATTTAAACGATATATTATTAAAATTGAACAAATCACCTTTAAATTAAATTTCAACCATTCTATTATCTTCAGTATCATCATTATAAATTTTATAAGCCTTCAAATTATTTTAAACAGGCTTAGAATTACAGATTCAACAATTTACCCAATTTCATTTATTAAATTCAATATTTAACTATATAATTCAAATGATTTAATTATCAAGTAAATATTGATATCTTTAATTCAATTTAAAATTAACCGAAATCAATTAATTATTCCATTCTAAATTGTTAAGAATTCTGGGTATTCACAACTTTTATGTTTCAAAAATATTATCCATGTAAATCTAGAATAATCATCTACAATTACAAAAACATATTTACTATGATTTATTGACAGAATTTGAGATGGACCAATTAAATCAAGATGAAGTAATTCAAGAGGTTTAGAGGTTGAAATCATATCTTTTAATTTAAAAGAACTTTTTCAAAGTTTTCCTAATTGACAAGCATCACATAAACTATCTACTTTAAAATTCATTTTAGGGAGACCTCTTACTAGATCATGTTTTGACAGTCCAGATAAGAGTTTGAAATTCAAATGCCCAAATCTCTTATGCCAAATCCAAGGGTCACTTGTGTTTGCCAACAGACACATGTTATCATTTGAAACTTTCATACTAAGAATATAAATATTCTTTTTCCTATCTCCCTCAAATATTATGGTTGAATTATTATCTTCAATATGACACTTATCTTTTTCAAATTTAATTTTATATCCTTTATCGCATAGTTGACTTATACTTAGCAAGTTATGTTTAAGATTCTTAACTAGCAAAACATTAGAAATAATAGGAGTTTCAGAATTACCGACTTTGCCGATGTCGATCACATATCCCTTTGAATTGTCTCTAAAATTAACCAGTCCTCCGTCTTTGTATATTATATCACTCAGTATACCTGGATTGCCAGTCATGTGTCTAGAACATCCACTATCAAGTATCCATATGTTCTTTCTGATCTGCACAATTTGTCCATTATGGATTGATTCCTCAACACCCATAAAGCATGATTCCTGCACATCAAACAATCTTGGTAGACAACTTGTATTTGAATATTGATTATATGCAGACTCAAGAGACAGTGATGATTTGATTACTTCTAAACTAGTATTAACAAAAATAGCCATTTTGAAAACTTTTCAAAAATCAGATTATGAAACGTTGAAAACCTTGCTCTGATACCAATTGTTAAAAATGCAGATTATGGATGTTAAGGCTAAGATTAACACAAGAGGGGGGTGAATAGTGTTAATAAAGAATTAGTAAATCTTTTTGAGTTTATGTTGATTTAGACACAAATGTATGCAATATACAGAAATAGGAATGATCACAGAAACAAACACAGATGCATAAATAAAATAAAAGCAGTAAAGGAAAGAACACACCGGATTTTATACTGGTTCAGAGTTACCCTATGTCCAGTACCGCAACACAAGTACAGATTTCCTTTCAACAGCAATTGTACGATTACACCCTCGGTTTCAAGGCTACTAGGTACACCCTCCAGAATTTCGATCCTCTGGGTAGAGATACTTGATTTCCGGGCCACAAGTTTACCCAATTGATTTAACCAGGCTACAATCACACCGTTTTCCTTTTGATTGATTTCCAAGGCTACAATCACACCTTTTCTCGCTAATATATTACAAAGAAGTCTATAACTCTGAATACCACTGAGAACCTTGTAGAGATAGTGATGGAGAATCAAACTAGAAGTAATCGAGTTTGATTCGATGTTGATTTCGGCAGAGTGATGGTAGGAATTTGTATAAAGAAAGGAGGAAGAAGAAGAGAAGTAAAAACCAGAAAAATATGAATAAAAATTCGTTGAAACTGACCCCTATTTATAGAAGAACAACAGCCATGACCATTCATAAAGAGTTATGGCGAATAGACACTTCTTTTGAAATTTGAAATTTGAATTCAAACTGTAACCATGTCGACATGGGTCCTATGGGCATGTCGACATCCCTCAGCTAATTTTGATTATTTGAATTTCTATAAACATAACATTTATCTTATATAAAAACTATTTAAAACTTTATAAATATACTTGAATATAATTGAAATTCATAAGTAAATATAGAGAACAATATTATTTTAACTATAATTTGAATCAAAGTATAATAATATATTATTTGAAAAGACAGCTTAAAATCCGGAGTAATTTTGACTCTGAAAATAAAGATGTTTTGAGGCTAAAATTATTTAAAATCGGAATCGAGGGTTTTGAATCTTTTTTAAAAGAAAAGTTTTGAAATCATTTTGAAAACAAGATAATTTTGAAAAATCAGTTGAATTAAGATTAGTGGATACAAAACAATGTCCCACCAGATTTTCGTAGGTTCCGTCCTACTTAGGGTACTATCCCTTTAACGGGCTCGAAGTGGATTCCATTCCACGAATAAATTGGATATTAAGATGCCAGTGCTTTTTTACGAGTTTTAACAAATATTCCTAATAAAACAAACTTAACCTTGAAATCTTGAGATCTTGATAATCTTGATTCTCATGAGTCTTCTATCTTGATATCTTGAATCTCTATACTGTACAGTCTTCATTCTTGATTCCTGCATGGTTAGATCCTGTATACACATATATATCTGTACTTGTAATGTTAGTATTTTTATTTTATAATCTATTCTAAGTTTGTTGTCATCAAATCCATCATCTCACGGACTAACACTTCATACGATGGAATTTGGACTTGAAACCTTTTCCATTGCGTTTAAAATATTTTAAAACATCTATTTCGATATATGGTTTGACCCAATTTCGTTCCGGAGTCAGAACGGGTTTTTCGGGCCATTTATCGTTCAACACGTTTTTAAATCGGGTCCATCTATTCTACCTTCAGCTTTGTCTATAAATACCCTATTATAAACCCTAGCCTACCTCTATTTCTCATTTGTCTGCGCGTAAAATTTCTTTCACCTCCTCATTTCAATGGCAGACAAACACCTAATTCCAACTGCAATTCAAAATTCAAAGTGAAATTTCAAACTCCTCAAAAAAATTCAATTTTTTTTATATCGAAGCTCTCGACGAGCACATCTCAGATCCATGATTCGTTTTTCGTTTTGTTTCATTGTCTGATCAGTAAAAATCGAAGAAGTTTCGGCCGTTCATCGCTCGACGACGAACCTCGTCTGATCGGGAAATCACTTCTGGGTATTGTAGAGAGCACTGAGGGGATTGCATCGACATCGTTTGTTTGATGTTTCAACGGTAGGATTGGCGGCTAAAATTCAACTAGGGTTCATGTTTTCAAGTGGCGGCTGGGGTTTTTGGGCTGTGGGTGGTCGCGCTCTACGCCGGGAGGTCGAGGAGGGGTTCGTAGCGTTGGTAGAAGGACAGCGGCGGCGTTTACGGCCCGTGGTTGCGGCGCGACTTCGATCAAGTGGCGGTTTAGTTTCGTTCATGATAAGCTAGGTTATGTGCTAGCTGATGATGTGGCCTATGGAGGTGGAGAGGGTAATGTTGCTTACTTATTTTATTTTAATTTCAATTCAAATTGTTCTAATTCACGTAACTCTTACATACGGATTTTGTTTCACGCACGGTTTTCTCCGCTAGGTTTGTATTGGGATTCCGGACATTTTGGCGCTGGTTTGGATGGATTCTGAGACTGTTCAATTTTTGGGTTTAAATTGGATTTAAATTCCATTTAAATTCCATTTAAATTCAAAAGGTGAGTGTTTTAGCCCACTCACAACTTCTAAAATTTCTTATGTTTGTTAAATTAAATTTTGTCGTGATTATGAATTTATTCATGACTTTTTCCTATATTTTTAATCATCATCTCAGTTATTGAATTTATTTAAATTAAACTGTTATTTAATTTATTATTGCAATATAAACTGCTAGTTAGATAGATTTTTTAATTTATTGTTGAATATAAAATGTCAGTAATTACCTGTTATTTATTATATGCTCTATATTGATGTTATTGTTTAAATTGGATGATGGTTGTAATAAATGGTTGATGATTGATATTGGATGAATGGATGTTGTATTTTATATTGTTCAAACAACAAATTTGTTATGCACTTTATTTTATTCGGGATTGCGGTTTGAAATGATATATAACCGTATTTTTATTTTTAAATTACGAATTGAAATGATAAATATCCGTATCACTTAACCATAGGGTAGAAAATTATATGCAAACACTGTGGTCTATATATAAAAATATTTTGAAATGATTTTCTGTGGTTTTGTAAAGAAATATATGATTTTATGAGATAGTGATTTGGATTTTATAAATGTTATTTTATATATAGTTAAATTGGGTTTTAAGCTATGTATAAAATTGATTTGAAGTATAAAAGAAGTTAATAATTAAGTTTGATTTTATTAATATAAAATATGATTAAGCATTTATTTAAGTTAAATTTATAGAGTTTTATAATGACTTAAATGAGAATAAGGTTGGAAGATGAATATGGAATTTATTTGGAATTTAATAAAATTTAGAAATTTTAAAGGATATGATTGTTATAACTTGAATTTTGTTTATAGTGATTTACATGAATATCAAGTTGATTTAAATGAATATATCAAGTTTAATAAATTAAAAGGATATCTAGTTGTTGAAGTTAAAAGTTTTACTTAAATATATTGGATTTATTAAGTAGACATTTCAAATCTAAAGAATAGTAATTAAATTTGATATATATGGAATTATAAAAGAATTAGTTTTGAAATGGTGGAATATTTAAAGCTTTGAATTATATGAAAATTGAAATGGTTTAATTGGAGGTTCAAATCGGTATTTGGAATTTATTTGTGAAATTTAAAAAAAAAACTATTTTATTATTTAAGTAATTCAATATTAAACCATTTAAGTATTGGAAGTTATGTTTCAAAATTTTGGGTTTTAAGGTATTATGATTTGAAAATTCTATGAATTTGGGAAAAGGACATATTCGAAATAAAAATGATATTATATTGATTTGGATTTTATAAATGATATCATATTGATTTGGCTTTTAAATTGGAAATAATATCGTATTTATATGGTTTTGAAATAAATATTATATCCTGGTTTGAAGCATAAATTATTTTGAAATGACCGCGGTGTTATAATAACGTTTGGTTGTTGAAGAGAACGGGATCGAAAGTTGTCATACTCTCTGCCAACTTCGAAAACCACTTTAGCAACCGTGTACGCGATGGAGACTCCAGAATGAAGTAGGATGGTGGCGGCGTTTCCTTTGAGGTAAATACGTGGACCCGACTCCCGTGAGTTGGCATAAGGTGGCTAAACAGGAGCGATTGACGGGTTCAGAAGGTAGCACCTTGTAACGATCCTGACCCGACCTTTGAAAATCGGCACTGAATACGACACTCATATTCAGATGCCGAAGATCCAAACGTCGAATCTGGTTCGCCGGAGATTATAACACAATTAAGTACAACAACACAGCGGAAGGAAAAGAATAATACATTGATATACAATATCTGATACAATATGATACAACAGATGATACAATGAATATCAATATACATCAGAGATATGATACAAGAAATAGCAGCGGAAAGAAAATAGATAACACCAGCAGCGGAACAATATAACTCTAGATAGTCTTCAAAAGAGAACTCCAAGGCGCCAATCCAGAAATAGCTCGAACTCCTAATAACGATGCACGAAGATAAGCAAGTGCAGTCCATATCCAAAGATTGAACCAGCTCCAGATAATCCACTGAACCTAACTATCTGAAAAACCCAACTCTAGACTGCCCGTGTGAAAAAATTTTGAGCACCCAGAGTTTAGGAAAGAAACAATAAACTCCAGGTCAGTCATGAGACTGGTATGAGAAAAAAAATAGTTTATCTTTAAAAACAAACAACATGAAAATTTTAAAGTCAATTCGCAATGCTTTTTGGAAATGAAACTACCATAAGACCTCCCGCCACACACACAATGCAAATGCAGAATTGGAGGAGATTTCTTCTTATGATAGTCAAACATGCTTGATACGCGAATTTCTTTGATATTATTACTATAAGTGCAAAGTGCAGAAAACTTTTCGAAAATATAATATTAATCTTAGCCAGCATAGACATTCCGCACTTATGCCTACAATAGCTACCATGTTCAATAGCAGGTTACCGCCACATTCCATGGCAGGTTATACAACTAAAACTGTACAAGGCTCGTATTGTTTCTTTGGATTTCCAACAAATGTTCAGGCCATGGAACTTCCCATTGCCACATGGGTACGCCTCTGGAGGGATGCCTCGAGAACCTAACCGTATCTCTGCCAACACAAGGCTAGGTCACCTTTAACTAGGTAACTACTGACACGAGTATGCCATCCCCCGGTCGTAACCAACCATTATCCGGGGACCCAACAACAATCACAAAGTAATATATATATCTGCGATATCCACATAAGTTAAGTATCTGGGCTCCATACAATGATACCACTTCCATCCAGAAGGAAATGCACATACCCTAAGGGGAGCTACCCCCTATAACCTTGCCGCATCTTTCCTGTTTCGACCATTACCGGGTTGTGAGGTTTGACGAAGTCTCGTCCACAAAGCTATTCTTTTCACAAAAGCCACGCTTTGATCAACAAATGATCAGTAGCACTCAGCATGCCACATTTACCAAGTTGGGAATATATTACGGATAACCTTCAACTACATAACCTCTGAGCTCGTACGTCTCAGAGAAGGGTGTTAAGCTAAGAGAATAAATTCTCCGCCACCAAAAGATATGTATTTGAAAGAAATAGGCTTTATATCCCAAAAAGTAATGTCAGACATACAATCCATACAAGTCTGTTCTGGGTTCGAATAGAACCGAAGGCACTTCCAAAGAAGCCCTTGCTATCCGGGTATTCACAATCCCGATCGGACTTCCCATCACTTAGGGAATCTCTATGCCGGCGTGACTCGGTGCAGAGACAATCGATAGGTCATCCTATCATTCTCGCAAATACCCGGTCTTCACCACCGGTCTTCAATGCTATCCATAACGTCGAATCACATATTTGGAATGGGTTATACGATACAAAGGTCCTCTCCCGGCTAAACCGCATAGTGAGTGCAACATTTAAAACATATGGATATGGGATTTCAATTAAGTCACAACTTAATAATTAAAAACTTTCTTTCAAATGGTTTAAACAAATTATCATTTCCAAATCTTTTTAAAAGATTCATTTCACTAAGTTCGCCCAGCTTCACAAGGATCCATTTACGGATTTCAAAACAAATTCCATTTCAATTGGATTAACTCGTTTAAAATCTTTAAATTAAAATTTAACTTATAGCTTTCAAACCGTTTCCATAACTTGGAAATCATTTTCATTTCAATCTTAAAATTCCTTTTAACAAAATTTGGAAGTTCACTTCTGTAACAACCCGCATATTTATCGAGTTTGTATTTAAATATTTTATTTAAATATTAACTCGTTAATCGGATTTTGGTCCGAAAAGCTACTTTTTGCAAACGGTCAAATTAGGACTCGAGATCACTTCCATTGAGTTCGAAATGTCGTTTACAACTTTTTAAGTATAAACATCGATAGGTTTGGAGTTAGTGAAATTTCACTAACTTTTCCCGCTTTGGACTTTGGGTTAGTTTAGCCTATTAAGCCCAAGTTCCAACCCTCTTCTCCTCACTCTTCATAAATTTCCTAACTAATCAAGCTTTGGCATTAATGGTGGAGGGAATGGGAAATTAAAACTCCAAGCACAAATTCAATTGCAAATCCAACATTCAACTTCAAATTCAAGTAGAAGATATTGGATTCAAGCTTTGGATTGCTTCTCCTTGCTTTCAAGCTTCATCTTCATAAACTTTAGTGCAAAGGTGAGATTTTTATCTCACAATTCTAGCCTATAACTATATTGGACTGTTGGGAATGATTCCCTATCATTTTTGCATGCATGTTAGCATTTGGTTTGGATTGGATTGGCGAAAAACTCCAATTTTTAGCGTTTTGGTGAATTTTCTGCACTTAGGTCGTTCTGGCCATTTTTAGGTCGTTCGGAGTTAAGTCGTTCGTCCATGGGTCGTGAGTCGTTCACGAGTTAACTTTAGGTCGTTCGGAGTTAAGTCGTTCGTCCATGGGTCGTGAGTCGTTCACGAGTTAACTTTAGGTCGTTCTGGAAGAATTGGCACTTCGGAATTAGGTCGATCACGAGTTAAGCCTTAAGTCGTAGGTCGCTCACGAGTTAGGCCTTAAGCCGTAGGTCGCTCGCGAGTTAAGCTTTAAGTCTTAGGTCGTTTCCGACCTATAATCTCTAGGCAAACCTTAGGTCGCTCGTCCACTAAGTCGGCCTGGTTTATCTCGTAGGTCGTCTCCGACCTAAGCTCCTGATAAGTCGTTCGAGTTAGGTCGTTGCGCCATTTACCTTAGGTCGCTCGTCCACTAAGTCGGCCTGCTTTATCTCGTAGGTCGTCTCCGACCTAAGCTCCAGATAAGTCGTTCGAGTTAGGTCGTTGGACCATTTACCTTAGGTCGCTCGACTCTGTTAAGTCGTAGGTCGTTAGACCTTAGGTCGCTCGACTCTGTTAAGTCGTAGGTCGTTAGACCTTAGGTCGTTCGCCTTCCTTAAGTCGCTCGACCCCTCCACATTAGGTCGCTCGACTCTGTTAAGTCATAGGTCGTTAGACCTTAGGTCGTTCGCCTTCCTTAAGTCGCTCGACCCCTCCACACTAGGTCGCTCGGCTTGCTTGAGTCGTAGGTCGTTGGACCTTAAGTCGCTTGCCTCCCTTAACTCCAGTTAGGTCGCTCGGCCATTGTGTTAGGCCGCGTGAACCCTTAGGTCGTTAGACCTCATTTTGCTTTAGGTCGTAGGCCGCTTGTCTTCACTTAGGTCGTACCGTTTTGGACGGGGCGCTGCCCCGCACCCCGCCGGGGGCGTTGCCCCCTGGACCCCCGCGACCTGACCGGGCAGGTCGAACCCCGTAAGCGGTGGCGTTGCCCCCGCACCCCCACCTTGGGGGGTTGCCACCCCCCCTGGACCCCCCCTCCGTAGGGGATCTTATCTGAAAAACATTGAGCTGATTTCCCTGGATTTTATTCGCATCTCCGTATGCGATCTTTGTGACTGATTGTTTCTACACTTGCTTATGTGTTTTGTCACTTTATTATACAAAGGTTTCAATACTAGTAGTAAATATCAAAACTCTTTTAACAAACAATTTCAACTCTATTTTTAATAACAAAGCTCTTTTCTTAAACCGTTTTCCAATCTATTAGTATATACAAGCCTTTACCTCACTCGGATGAGAAATCTAATTAAACGACTTAGTAAAACAAGTGGTATGAAACGCTTGCGTTCACTTCGTCGGTTAATTCTTGGACTTGTTCGATTGAACCTCTTGTGACAATTTTATTAGTGAAGATTTACAGTTTGTTCGTAAATATTTAAGTTAAGCAAGTGGTTATGGGACATGAAGCTAAACTTCTATATTTACTAGCTTAGTGTAATTGACACTTCTCGTTGATCTTGATGATCGCTTTATGAATTAGACTAGCAATTGCGCGATGTCTCTTTCATTGCAAGGTTAGACTAGACACCACTTGTGTGATTCCATTCACACATACCTTTCTGCTTTTTGGTTAGTCTTGACCTCAATCTGTGTGATTCCATTCACACATGCGGGGTAGCTCCCCTTGGTCTTCGGACCGTCATGTGATAGGCCTCTTTCCCTTTTTATGATTTCTGGATTTCTCGTGTTGATTTCTGGAATTTATGTCATTGACTTGTTATGAGTACAAGTTTAGGGTATGATGCCCTCTTCGAATCTTTGAGAAGATTCTTGTGATATTGATTATCTCTTATTGATTGATCTTCTGTTGATCATTATTTACATACTTATAGTGGTATGTCGTTATGGATGTTTATGTTTATGCCATATCTTTTATGTTATATCATGTCATCTGATATTTATAGCTAGACTGATCCGTTTATTATTTCCTTAAATAATACTCGGGTTAGACCGAGATGTTACAGGTGCTTCTGCTTGACTTCTTCCCAGGGATTCATCACTCTGACTTTTGGCTAACTGTTTAGATTAGCAGTTTTTGTTGTATACACTTGAGATATAGACTCATAGTTGTATTCTTTTGTATAGCACGTGTTGCTATTCTTTTGTATTATCGTGGATCTTACTGACCACTACTCTGACGTACACTTTCATGTGTTAGTTATATATTCATATCTTCTTCCGCCTTTGTGATATGGATATCTGTGACTGATTTGTGATATGATTATTTCTATGTTTGTTTCCGAAGATTATTTATAGCCACCGTGTGATAAGCAATTACATGGATGGTCGCTCCTCAACAGCCTTATTCTCCGTGCTAGTTGACAGCACTACTCCGGAGTGTTCCTGGCTAGCATGGGTATAGAGGTGGGGCGTCACAGCTTGGTATATGAAAGCTTTTATATTTTGAAAAAAAATAGTTTTCGTTTCAGAAAGATCCAATTATATTTGCATGAGTTAAAGCTCTTAAATTATATTCACATTCCCAAATCAATACTTTTAAAATAGTTTAACCCATATAAACTTATTTTTAAGTTGAATAGCCTTTCTAAACCCTAGTTTCCAAACCATAGAATTCAATTTCAAATCTTGAATTCAAGTTTAAATCAAATTATTTAAATTCCAAAACTTAATCAAGTTATTCAAAATAAATTTCATTTTTGAAATTCCATTTCAAAAGCTTTTCACTTTAAACCCAATCCATTTCCAAAACATTTGAATTCAAATTGTCTATTTAAAAATCACTTCAAAAATCTATGACTTAATCGATTTCCTCGTGAAATCCATGTTTGTGTGTGTATAAGTGTGGTCCAGGGGTTTAACACAATAGTGCAACATCATTCAATCATCACAGATTAAAACACAGAAATATAGTTGATAAGCGGAATAAACTATAACGCTTATCTTTTATGCATAGATTATATACAAATGTATCACAAATAAATGAATAAATTATACACAGCACAATCCACAGAACAAAATATCACAGATCAGATAGGATAATCAATTCAAGGCATTTTATACAACACAATCATTCACAAGTAAGGTCAAGCATTCAATAATCATTTATAAGTGAGCTCAATTAATTATCCGATTTATTTAGATCAGATGGTCATCGTTCATAATTAATTAACTTTAATCGATTTCAAATCATTTGATAAATGGTCCTTCAATCATTTATTAAATAAACCAACCTTTAATTTTTGAAGAAATGACCTTTAATTATTCAGCTATCCTTTAATTAACTTCCCTTAATTAATTCATTAACAAATTAATCAACTATTCATTAATTGTAATTTAATTAATTATTCTTAATTAATTACAATAAGTGATTATCCCTTCATTAATCACTAACTTATCATTAAAAATCTTTAATTAACCATCTTCGTAGTCAGTCATCATTAATAATTATTAATTACAAAAATTTAGACACTTAATTGTTAATTTACCAATGAATTGGTCACAAAGTGATAAACCCCTAATTAATTACAATTATAAATTTGATTAACCAATCTTTACTTGCCATTATAAATAAACCATTCTTAGTTACATTTAAAACAATTAATTTATAATAAAAATTATCTTAATTAACATTTTAAAAACTTTCTTTCATTTTGAAAATTAATTTATTTCAATTATAAAGAGCTTTAATGTTGATTAACTTTAGTACTTAACTTAAATTAAGTTATTTAGCTAAAGTACTAATTAGAAAAACTTTGTTAAGCATTTGCTTAAATAATTAAACTTGTCATAATATCTTAGCTTAATTTATTAAGCCTTTGTTAAATCATTAAGTTAACTCCCAACTTTTAATAGGCTGTTAATAAAATAAAAGCCCGAGAAAGGTTCCCAGTTTACTCGAGTATTACTCGAGATTCTTTCCCAATTCCCCGAGTCATCTCTTTTCCTCTCATGCTTTCTTCTTCTTCTCCCCTTTTTTTTTTTCCTTTTTTTAGCTAAAGTTTTAAGCTACAGTTAAATCATCGAGATCAAGTAACCCACTCACACGCTCGAGTAAACACACGAAGTAACCTATGCATTTTCTCGAGCTCCTATACCTTCTTCTTCCCCAACCTTTCAACCAAATGCACACATAAGCACGTACACGTGCACGACCTTCACAGCTAACTCCATTCAGCGCCGCAGCCACCCACGCATCATTGGTGATTACCCAAATCAATTCAAACAGCCCAGTAGACATAGTTCTGCCCAAATCAAAATCGGGTAAATTTGAGTACAATTTTTCATTCCTGAAACCCAACTCGAATCAATAATTCTACCTCACGACTCCACCTTACATCGCCAAAACTCTCGCGACTTCGCCCGGAGCTCCGCCGCAACCCCACACACCTAGCCCCTCATGACCGATCACCTGAAACGCTTGGACGACGATGCGACAGTACGATTTCTCAATTCGACTCAAACCAGCAGTGAAAACCCTAAATTTGATTCATTCACCCAATTCATTCATTAGAAAAATTATTCACCAATTTTTTTGAAATCCATGATGTTCAAACTTGCTTCACATAAAATTTTAACATCTAAAAATTATCCGGGTAACAGAAATTGATCAAAATATGCTTTGAGTTCTACTGCGAGCTGCACTCTACATAGTTGACTAAAAATCACTGTTTTTGTTTTAAAAATCTTGTTTTTGTATGTTGATTCAAACTATATAATTGAATCGACGAATTAAGATTTTCGAATTTTTCATGTGTTCATACTTTTACTGTAAAACTCAATTTACAGAACCTACACTTCAATATCGAGCTTAAAATAAATTCTAAACCATGATTAAAGTTCAAGCAAACTTGTTTAAATTTGAAATTCTAAGCTTAAGAATGTGGTATGAAGATATATAATTTTTTTTCTACTTCACTTTACTCTGTAACCAGAGATTAAGAACAGACATATGAAATTCTCAGCACAATCCCATAAGTACCTAGTTCTTTGCTAAAAAATATACAGCAAACACAAAACCTATGCACAAGTTTAAATTCAATAATAATAATAATAATAATAATAATAATAATAATAATAATAATAATAATAATAATGTGTTACTCACTTGATTTCCAGGAAAGAACAGAGCCTTCCTATTTTTAAACTGACTTGAATTTGCTAGCTGAAGCTCTGGCTTGACTTGATTGTATTGTTTGATGTTTAAAATGGTATTACTTTAGGTTTACTCAATTTCGAATGAACAACTGAGATGAAGATGTTGATATATAGAAAGAAGTTGACAGGGTATTATAATGTTGTTTGTAAATAGTTCGAACTGACTTTAGTTATGCTAGAGATGTAACATTAAATGCATATGTACCTTATGTTCTTACTTCTTGCCTTCTTTAACTCGGCTGATAGATGCTTGCATTATGGGCTGAGATGTATTAGAGGTATGGCAGATATTTTATTTTATTTTTTGTATAACAATTATACTATTTTTATTATATTTTTATTTTATACTTTGTTTATGTTTTATAAGCTACAACCTTATCCTTTCTTTTGTTTGTTCATACTTATCTTTTTATACTTGTTGTCTTTTTTTCTTTTGAATAGAATGAAGTTCCATTTTAATATGTTTGACAGTCTTCTTTTGTAAGTGCTCATACTTAAGTATATTATTGTCTTCTACATATATATTTATATTTTATTTCTTTTACAAGCTATTACATACATATTTGAGTTGAGTATATTTGTTGTTTTAAATTAGTTAATGTAACATCCTGCCTTTTCGCACACTTTAAACCGACACACGTGCCAATTCAAACCATACGGAAGGGCGGATTGTTATGGGGTAAATGAGAAAAACAGAGAAGAAATAAAACAAAACATAATCTCACAGCGGAAGGATAAAATATAATAATCAAATATACAGTTCATGAAACTGTTTTACAAAATAATTTATTTTTCTTGTGCAATAAATATCAGAGTTACACATACCAATACAACAATGCAGCGGAATTAAATGGTGTAGTGCACTAGTATAAATAATAATAATACAAATCTTCGTCTTCGTCCTCCAAAGCTAAATCTTCAAATCCTGAAACGCTCGGACTGACCCGAGCGAATTTGAAAAGACAAAAACACCCGAGTCAGACTAGAATATCTTATGTGAGTTAAATAAACAGAAATAAATATGAGTACAGTAACTCAAGAGATGCTCGGGATTTACATCTCCTAAGGATCCGTTAAACTATTTACTATGTAGTATATTGCGCTATTATAATAGTGTCTATTTATAAAATAAACTTACTTTTAAATAGCGTTAAGGCTTTACATTTTCCACCTTAACACGTAAAATGCCAATAGTCTATACAGTACCGTAATACCTCCTGATCGGGAAGCTACCAGAGGATACTCCATAGGTACGACACAAATAGAAACTCGTAGTAAAGGCTCGATATGGTAGGTGACACGGCACAACTAGGCAATGCCAGGGTAGATATACCAATTGCTATCCAGGCTGGTGGAAACGCGTAGCCGCAGTTACCGCCCACCTCGGACTAACTCCCCAAAATCAAAATATAGAAGTGGCCACTGAATCAAATCCAAGTCAAAGTATAATATCGAAGAGGAGCGTCCGATCAGAGGAATGACCTCATTGGCCTGAGAATCGCTCCTGTTTTAGCCACCTTATGCCAACTCACGGGAGTTGGGTCCACGTATTTACCTTACAGGAAACGTCGCCACCACCTACTTCATTCTGGAATCTCCACCGCGTACACGGTTAGTCAAAGTGGTTTTCGGTATCGACAGAGAGTATGTCCATATCCGATCCCGGTCTCTTTGCCAACCAATCGTTATTATAACACCGCGGTTATTTAAAAACAGTTTATACTTTAAAACCAGAATATAATCCCTTTCAAAACCATAATATTACGATATCATTTCTTCTTTAAAAACACAAACAATTTATTTTCATATTATTTTATAAAAGCCCAAATCAATGATATCGTTTCCCAAATAAAATTTTCCTTTCCAAAAATTATGTCACTTTTTATTATTTAATATCCCATGTAACCAATATTTTGTTACTAACTTTCAACATAATACTTCGAAATCCATAGTTTTTAAAACCATTACTTTCAAAACTAAATGGTTTGGATATTCAACGGTATGCGAATTAAAAAGGTTTAACTTTACTGTTGCTTTATAAAGAATAAATTACATGGCTTTCCAAATATTTCTTCTTTTAAAGTTAAACCAAAATCCAAAATATTACTTCAAGTCCCAAAACCATTTCAATTTTATATATATTTATATCCATTTTTGAGCATTAATATTTCAACTAAAGTTGGATTTTTATCCTTTCAAAATCAATATTCTATTAATTAATCTTGACCATTCCCATAAAATCCATAATTAATAAGACTTCAATTTCTAGTAAAATATATATATATATATATATATATATAGAATTTTTCCACTTCAAATTATACTAGAATATCCATTTCTATTTATTTGGGAAAATCCAATTACAAATATCATATCTTAAAATTTCCAACTTTACATTTAAACATAGGATATAAATTTAACAAACTCCATTTTTTAAATTTCTTCCATTTTCAATAAAGAAATTTATATTCCTTTTAATTTCAAAATTTCAACTTCATAGGTATATAAATATGGAATAAAATATTTATACAATATAAATTTAAGATTTATAGACCGTATTCAATCCAAACCATAGAAATCACATTAAAATAGTTATATATAGACCGCGGTGCCTGTATATAATTTTCTATCCTATGGTCAAGTGATACGGATATTTATCATTTCAATCCGCAATTTAAAAAATAAAACTTTGCGGTTTTATCATTTCAAACCACAATCCCGAATGAAATGTAAAATGTATGATAACTTGCAGTTTAATGATATCAAATAAAACATCCATTCAACAACACATTCATCATCCAGTCACAAACATCAAGCAATATCAACCAATAACAAAATATGTTTGGGAATATACAACAGGTAATAATTGGCAGTTTAATTCAAATTATATTTATCAACTATAAATCTAACAGTTTATTTTCAGTGATAATTGACATAACTGTTAACTAGCAGTTCTTATTCAAACAATAATTTCTAACAGCCAATTAATACGCAATCAATCAATTTAATTAACAGCTAAATTCAAAAAAATGCAATTCAACAGATATGGGTGAAATAACATGCCAAAAGCTCATAAATAAATTTCTATTCATTTCTAAAATTTATTTAACAAACATAAAAGCTTCTAGTAATTGTGAGTGAGTTAAACCACTCACCTTTTGAATTTAAATCGAATTTAAATCCGATTTAAACCCAAAAATTCACCCGTCTCAGAATTCGTCCAAACCAGCGTCATCGAGTCCGGAATTAAATTACGATCCCAACAAAAGAAATTTCGTGTGAATCCGACTTCGTATGAGAAAGTTATGGCGAAAAATGATGATTGAATTCAAATAAATAAACGACACATATTTCACTCACAAATTTTATGTGCCACGTCATCTGAAGGATGCGCAACATCTCCCTGCCCATGATTCACGGCCCCTACAGAACGCACGCACGCACGTTCCCAGGCCGCCCCAATTATCACCAACCCTAGTCGAATTCTACAGCCCAATCTAGCCGTTGATACTCGAAACAAAATACATAGATGTACTCCCCTCCGTTCCCTCGTCAAAACCCAGAAACAGTTTCTCCATCCGACGAAGTTTTGTGCGATGATGATGAACGGTTTTGGGGCTGTTTGAATTTATTCTAGATGAACGACAGCTCCAATTGAAAAACGAATTTCACCAGTAGATTACGCGCATCGAATACTTCAACATATATTTTTTTGAGAATTTTCTGAAATTTTTGAGTTTTGACTTTTGATTTTGAACTGTGGATAGATCTGGAAGTGGATCTGAGATGTATACATTTGGGGAAGAGGAGAGAGTGAAAAAAAATGAACGTACAGCAAATGAAAAAGAAAGGAGCTAGGGTTTATAACTGCATATTTATAGATAGGCTAGAGGTAGGGTAGCTAGACTGGATACGCGAACGTACGGAATAAACTACGACCCAAAAAGCCCGCTATGCTTCCGGAACCGAATTTGTTAAAACTATATATCCAGATAGGTATTTTAAAATGTTCTGAACGCGATGGAAAAAGTTTCACGTCCAAATTCGATCGTATGAAGAAGTTATGCTGAAAACAATAATTTCAAATTCAATTTATTTCAATGCATTAATTTGAAGGCGTTTCGAGTCCGTACGATCAAACGACAGGTCCGATCGCTACGAAACTTGAAACATTATTATAATTCATCGTTACGGATCCGATGAAACTAGTTTCGTCAAAATCTGAGTCCGTGACAAAAATGGCTATTTTTAATATTTATTAAATAAATTAAATAAATTAAAAAAAATCAATTTTATTTTTCAACTTCCAGTATTGGCCAAACTTCATTACTTATATAATCCAATCAATTCCAAATGATTTATCAAGCCTGGATGTGAATTAAAATCTATAAATATATCAATTTGCAGTGTTAATATCTGCACTTTCTTATTAATTGGGAATTATAAATTATATTCTAAAACTCAATTATTAAAGCTTATATTCTTATACTCTCAACAAAAATCCAATTAGGTAGATAGATTTGATTTCCATTCCAACTCATGATTGCAAATAAACTTTTACCATATATTAAATTTCAAATTATTAATAAACTTTATTCCCATTTATCCGCCTTAATTTATTTAAGGCAACCTTACATTAATATCTATTGCTATGGTTTCAAATTATTATTCCCTCCTTTTCTTAACTATTATCAATTCCAATCTTAATGAATTCAATATTATAAGTTTGATAAATCTATTAAATTCACTCAATTGTTTACAAATTTCATTTTAAATTCAATAACGTAATATTTTACGTTTAATTCTATTTTATTTGTAGTAAATACCCTTTGTTGGATTTAATATTCAAATTATAAATAAAATCTTGCTTTCTAAAGTTATATCAACAATGGTCCAACTAAATTTGAATTAGCTTTAACTTTATTTTATGGAATTAACTATTGCAATAAATCCAAATTGATAAATAAGGCTTGATTCCTATATTAACTACTTTGGTTCCAATTAACCTTTTATGGTGAATATGAATTTCAAGGTATAATTGAAATCTTTATATCCATTTGATTTCACTGTTTCATTTTTATTATTAAATCCATTATAGCCAAATGCATGAAATTAATATACACAAATATTTTAAATCCCAACTTAAGTTTTACTTAACGTATAAATAAACGTTTAAATTTTCTTAATTGCAATAACTCAATTACCTTCATTCTTTTTATTCACGTAGCCAAATCTTGATTTAAAATCTTTACTATAACCCATAGTCTTATTAAAATAGGAATTTACACTACCTGTAACGTTAATTTCCATCAGTAAAGATCTTACACCCTTTGTTCCATAGATTTAGATTTCACAAATTTAGCTACTGCATTAATTATTATTTATATAACATAAATGTTCATATACTTTGAATCCATTCCCAATTCACCAACTCATTTCACTTTAACTGCGGTAAATTGGCGGATAAATTGAATTTGATTCCCAAAATCTAAATTAACAAGAAACAAGGGTAGGTAACATACAATAGTCATTACTCCAAATTCTAGTCACCTAAATAGTCTTTTATTCCTTGCAAATAAATGTTACTATTTATTTTCATAGTACAAATCTCAATGATTATTCCATTTTATATTTGCTTAGGCCATTTATAGTCCACTATACATATCTACATAAATGGGTAATTTATTCAATTCATTAAGTGTCAATTCTATTAAGCCATGTTTATATCTTATGCATTCTTCTATTACTTTACAAAAGGGAATAACTTTTAAACTCATACACTTAATAACAAAACCGTTATAAATCCAATAAACTTCCAAATCCAAGTTTGTACACATTTTACACAACTATTATGATTTCTCACAAACGTTGAATTTATTAAATGACCATTTATTATAATTTAATTCCCTTAATTGAATCAAATGCTTATTATTATATATATTCTTTTCATTCTACCATTCCTTCCCATTATAAATTCATTAACGTATTTACACATCTCTATCTTTCAAATATAAAATAACCAAACTGATTACAAACACTGTTTCTATCAATTTTCATAAGTTTGTTCAAAACTATACTTTTGTTTACATAAAATAAATTTTATGTTTCTATTAGTTTTCTTTTCCTTTCACTACAGGCATAAATTATTACTATCTACACTAATTACATCTTTGTATTAATGAACACCATTTAAGTTAATATTTATACTAACATTCACAAATTCAACATTTATTTGTTTCTTCAAAATTAACTTTAAATCAAATTGTGACAATTTGCATTATCCACATTTATCGTCATAAAATTTATATTTTAACACTAAATTTCAACTACTATACCCAATCTCTACATTTATTCCTCAACAAATTTGAAATTATATTAATTCAATTTATTAAATATCATAAATTTAACGGGTCGTTACAATCTCCCCCACTCAAAACTTTTCGTCCCCGAAAAGGAAAAGGAAGGGAGAAGGAAGAATAAAACAGTATATCTAATTTCAAATATTAACTTATATTTTACTGGATTAATTTCCTTTAATGAAATATACTTGTTTAAAAAAAATCATTATATCCTTTAATACTTGAGTTAGTAAAGTTGGAAAAATATTTTTAACAAAATTCTAAGTCCAAAATTTTCGAAAATTTTTGGCAGAGTCTCCTTTGTACGAAGGGACTCTGGAGAAAATATAATATCCAAATATACAAATATATTACATATATCCAAAATAAAATATTCCAACACGGGAAAATATATAAAATAGCGCTTTAAACGTAATCCGAAAACGTACCTATTTGTCGGGCAATATACGCTTATTATTTTGGAACCAAAAGCAGTAGCAGTTGCTTCCAACACCTGTATTCACTTATATAATCTAAAAGGTTAAATATTTATTTTGAAATGGACTATTCAAATGGATTCAATCATTCATACTCAATCAAATGCAACAACCATACATTTTTAACAAACAGCACACACCACAAACAAACAATCAGTCACTCAACAAACAATCAGTTGTTCGGGTTCAAATTTTTGAAATCATACATCAACCAAACAATTCAAACCAACATCAAGATAGCTTATTATACATTTATTTCATAATTCAGTGGTTAAATTTTCTTTCCTTCATTTATGGAGGAATTTCTTTGTTTCTTACAAGTTTTATTTTCCAACTATCACAAAATTCATTATATTTGTATTTCCTTTTTATTACTTAAGTTTATAAAATAAATTCTCATTAATAACAACAATTATTTGAATATCTTCATTTCCTTACTCTTCACTTGTAAGATTTCCCTTAAATTCTAAATCTGCTAACATTCATTCTTATAAGTGGAAGTTTTTATTTATCCATTGACTATGAATTGCAGTCATTTAATTTTTCCTATTTTCCATTATATTGGAATAGGGAAGATTAAAACATACTTAAGTCAATAATCATACAATCAATTCTTATTTTGAATTTCATTTTATATACTTAGGTTCATATCATCTATTAATAATTCTTAACCCTTTTTCAGTAAAATTTCAATTATAACCTGAGTTTATACCATTAAATTCTTATTATAACAGTAATTTATTGAATACTTCATTTTTCCTAAATTCCTACTTGTAAAATATTCAATTCCAGTTTCTCATTTAACACTTCAACTTTTATATTTGGGTAAGTTATTTATGTTAAGGAAATTGCAATTGAACTTATACAAGTTTAATCTCCATTCTTTTAATTAAATTTAATGTTTATCCATATTACTCTTTGTCTCATATGTATGCAAATTCCTCTTTATAGCTTTGCAATTATTCTCTTATTTCAATTAGAGGTTTCAATTCATTTATTACTTAACTTTTATTTCACTACAATTTAACAATTGATTAATTAATGGAGAATTTTAGAATTGGATTCCGGGTCAGATTTCAATTTATTTCAAAATAATAGATAAATAAGTTCTTACAACTCAAAATCTCTAATTATAGTTAGAACAATAAAAAAAAATTTTTTTTTAGAAAATTTCATAATAAATCTGCAGTAGAATTTACTACAGTGGCCTTTCCCCTTCGAAACTCGAAATGAAAGTCGATGATGCGGCCGTCATCACCGAATTTATTTTCCAGCGACAGAGAGGAAAGTACAAAATTTATTCTCTCCAAAATCTTCTTTAAAACAATTCTTCCAAATTATACTAAATATTTATATAAGAAAATACTTATAAACCAAATCATTATATTTCATAAATCCTTTGAAAGCAGATTTTCAAAAATCCCGGACTTAAGTTCTAAAATCTCCAATTTGATTTATCATAATTTCAACTTAGCTTCAGTTATTATAAATATTTTATTGCCTAACACCAAATCTATAGCAACCAAATATATATATATATATCTTTATAAAAATATTTTTATATATAGAAAATATAATAGGCAAAATTCTTTCATTCACCTATATTAAAACAAATATTATGTCGGTCTGTCCTATTAAGTGTTTAGAAATCCCTATTGATGACATAGCGTCCCATGCATCAACCAGAATTTATAAATACAAAGCGGAACAGATTAACACAATATAAAAATCTTTTTATTAATACTAACAAATACGCTCTCTCATATATATACACTCAGCGACTCCCATAGGATATTTCTACCCTATTAACAAAGAGTCAAACCCCACAAAGCCAAGGTTTATCGCTAAACCAAAGCTCTGATACCAACTGTAGCATCCTGCCTTTTCGCACACTTTAAACCGACACACGTGCCAATTCAAACCATACGGAAGGGCGGATTGTTATGGGGTAAATGAGAAAAACAGAGAAGAAATAAAACAAAACAGAATCTCACAGCGGAAGGATAAAATATAATAATCAAATATACAGTTCATGAAACTGTTTTACAAAATAATTTATTTTTCTTGTGCAATAAATATCAGAGTTACACATACCAATACAACAATGCAGCGGAATTAAATGGTGTAGTGCACTAGTATAAATAATAATAATACAAATCTTCGTCTTCGTCCTCCAAAGCTAAATCTTCAAATCCTGAAACGCTCGGACTGACCCGAGCGAATTTGAAAAGACAAAAACACCCGAGTCAGACTAGAATATCTTATGTGAGTTAAATAAACAGAAATAAATATGAGCACAGTAACTCAAGAGATGCTCGGGATTTACATCTCCTAAGGATCCGTTAAACTATTTACTATGTAGTATATTGCGCTATTATAATAGTGTCTATTTATAAAATAAACTTACTTTTAAATAGCGTTAAGGCTTTACATTTTCCACCTTAACACGTAAAATGCCAATAGTCTATACAGTACCGTAATACCTCCTGATCGGGAAGCTACCAGAGGATACTCCATAGGTACGACACAAATAGAAACTCGTAGTAAAGGCTCGATATGGTAGGTGACACGGCACAACTAGGCAATGCCAGGGTAGATATACCAATTGCTATCCAGGCTGGTGGAAACGCGTAGCCGCAGTTACCGCCCACCTCGGACTAACTCCCCAAAATCAAAATATAGAAGTGGCCACTGAATCAAATCCAAGTCAAAGTATAATATCGAAGAGGAGCGTCCGATCAGAGGAATGACCTCATTGGCCTGAGAATCGCTCCTGTTTTAGCCACCTTATGCCAACTCACGGGAGTTGGGTCCACGTATTTACCTTACAGGAAACGTCGCCACCACCTACTTCATTCTGGAATCTCCACCGCGTACACGGTTAGTCAAAGTGGTTTTCGGTATCGACAGAGAGTATGTCCATATCCGATCCCGGTCTCTTTGCCAACCAATCGTTATTATAACACCGCGGTTATTTAAAAACAGTTTATACTTTAAAACCAGAATATAATCCCTTTCAAAACCATAATATTACGATATCATTTCTTCTTTAAAAACACAAACAATTTATTTTCATATTATTTTATAAAAGCCCAAATCAATGATATCGTTTCCCAAATAAAATTTTCCTTTCCAAAAATTATGTCACTTTTTATTATTTAATATCCCATGTAACCAATATTTTGTTTGTAACTTTCAACATAATACTTCGAAATCCATAGTTTTTAAAACCATTACTTTCAAAACTAAATGGTTTGGATATTCAACGGTATGCGAATTAAAAAGGTTTAACTTTACTGTTGCTTTATAAAGAATAAATTACATGGCTTTCCAAATATTTCTTCTTTTAAAGTTAAACCAAAATCCAAAATATTACTTCAAGTCCCAAAACCATTTCAATTTTATATATATTTATATCCATTTTTGAGCATTAATATTTCAACTAAAGTTGGATTTTTATCCTTTCAAAATCAATATTCTATTAATTAATCTTGACCATTCCCATAAAATCCATAATTAATAAGACTTCAATTTCTAGTAATATATATATATATATATATATATATATATATATATATAGAATTTTTCCACTTCAAATTATACTAGAATATCCATTTCTATTTATTTGGGAAAATCCAATTACAAATATCATATCTTAAAATTTCCAACTTTACATTTAAACATAGGATATAAATTTAACAAACTCCATTTTTTAAATTTCTTCCATTTTCAATAAAGAAATTTATATTCCTTTTAATTTCAAAATTTCAACTTCATAGGTATATAAATATGGAATAAAATATTTATACAATATAAATTTAAGATTTATAGACCGTATTCAATCCAAACCATAGAAATCACATTAAAATAGTTATATATAGACCGCGGTGCCTGTATATAATTTTCTATCCTATGGTCAAGTGATACGGATATTTATCATTTCAATCCGCAATTTAAAAAATAAAACTTTGCGGTTTTATCATTTCAAACCACAATCCCGAATGAAATGTAAAATGTATGCTAACTTGCAGTTTAATGATATCAAATAAAACATCCATTCAACAACACATTCATCATCCAGTCACAAACATCAAGCAATATCAACCAATAACAAAATATGTTTGGGAATATACAACAGGTAATAATTGGCAGTTTAATTCAAATTATATTTATCAACTATAAATCTAACAGTTTATTTTCAGTGATAATTGACATAACTGTTAACTAGCAGTTCTTATTCAAACAATAATTTCTAACAGCCAATTAATACGCAATCAATCAATTTAATTAACAGCTAAATTCAAAAAAATGCAATTCAACAGATATGGGTGAAATAACATGCCAAAAGCTCATAAATAAATTTCTATTCATTTCTAAAATTTATGTAACAAACATAAAAGCTTCTAGTAATTGTGAGTGAGTTAAAACACTCACCTTTTGAATTTAAATCGAATTTAAATCCGATTTAAACCCAAAAATTCGCCCGTCTCAGAATTCGTCCAAACCAGCGTCATCGAGTCCGGAATTAAATTACGATCCCAACAAAAGAAATTTCGTGTGAATCCGACTTCGTATGAGAAAGTTATGGCGAAAAATGATGATTGAATTCAAATAAATAAACGACACATATTTCACTCACAAATTTTATGTGCCACGTCATCTGAAGGATGCGCAACATCTCCCTGCCCATGATTCACGGCCCCTACAGAACGCACGCACGCACGTTCCCAGGCCGCCCCAATTATCACCAACCCTAGTCGAATTCTACAGCCCAATCTAGCCGTTGATACTCGAAACAAAATACATAGATGTACTCCCCTTCGTTCCCTCGTCAAAACCCAGAAACAGTTTCTCCATCCGACGAAGTTTTGTGCGATGATGATGAACGGTTTTGGGGCTGTTTGAATTTATTCTGGATGAACGACAGCTCCAATTGAAAAACGAATTTCACCAGTAGATTACGCGCATCGAATACTTCAACATATATTTTTTTGAGAATTTTTTGAAATTTATGAGTTTTGACTTTTGATTTTGAACTGTGGATAGATCTGGAAGTGAATCTGAGATGTATACATTTGGGGAAGAGGAGAGAGTGAAAAAAAATGAACGTACAGCAAATGAAAAAGAAAGGAGCTAGGGTTTTAACTGCATATTTATAAATAGGCTAGAGGTAGGGTAGCTAGACTGGATACGCGAACGTACGGAATAAATTACGACCCAAAAAGCCCGCTATGCTTCCGGAACCGAATTTGTTAAAACTATATATCCAGATAGGTATTTTAAAATGTTCTGAACGCGATGGAAAAAGTTTCACGTCCAAATTCGATCGTATGAAGAAGTTATGCTGAAAACAATAATTTCAAATTCAATTTATTTCAATGCATTAATTTGAAGGCGTTTCGAGTCCGTACGATCAAACGACAGGTCCGATCGCTACGAAACTTGAAACATTATTATAATTCATCGTTACGGATCCGATGAAACTAGTTTCGTCAAAATCTGAGTCCGTGACAAAAATGGCTATTTTTAATATTTATTAAATAAATTAAATAAATTAAAAAAAATCAATTTTATTTTTCAACTTCCAGTATTGGCCAAACTTCATTACTTATATAATCCAATCAATTCCAAATGATTTATCAAGCCTGGATGTGAATTAAAATCTATAAATATATCAATTTGCAGTGTTAATATCTGCACTTTCTTATTAATTGGGAATTATAAATTATATTCTAAAACTCAATTATTAAAGCTTATATTCTTATACTCTCAACAAAAATCCAATTAGGTAGATAGATTTGATTTCCATTCCAACTCATGATTGCAAATAAACTTTTACCATATATTAAATTTCAAATTATTAATAAACTTTATTCCCATTTATCCGCCTTAATTTATTTAAGGCAACCTTACATTAATATCTATTGCTATGGTTTCAAATTATTATTCCCTCCTTTTCTTAACTATTATCAATTCCAATCTTAATGAATTCAATATTATAAGTTTGATAAATCTATTAAATTCACTCAATTGTTTACAAATTTCATTTTAAATTCAATAACGTAATATTTTACGTTTAATTCTATTTTATTTGTAGTAAATACCCTTTGTTGGATTTAATATTCAAATTATAAATAAAATCTTGCTTCTAAAGTTATATCAACAATGGTCCAACTAAATTTGAATTAGCTTTAACTTTATTTTATGGAATTAACTATTGCAATAAATCCAAATTGATAAATAAGGCTTGATTCCTATATTAACTACTTTGGTTCCAATTAACCTTTTATGGTGAATATGAATTTCAAGGTATAATTGAAATCTTTATATCCATTTGATTTCACTGTTTCATTTTTATTATTAAATCCATTATAGCCAAATGCATGAAATTAATATACACAAATATTTTAAATCCCAACTTAAGTTTTACTTAACGTATAAATAAACGTTTAAATTTTCTTAATTGCAATAACTCAATTACCTTCATTCTTTTTATTCACGTAGCCAAATCTTGATTTAAAATCTTTACTATAACCCATAGTCTTATTAAAATAGGAATTTACACTACCTGTAACGTTAATTTCCATCAGTAAAGATCTTACACCCTTTGTTCCATAGATTTAGATTTCACAAATTTAGCTACTGCATTAATTCTTATTTATATAACATAAATGTTCATATACTTTGAATCCATTCCCAATTCACCAACTCATTTCACTTTAACTGCGGTAAATTGGTGGATAAATTGAATTTGATTCCCAAAATCTAAATTAACAAGAAACAAGGGTAGGTAACATACAATAGTCATTACTCCAAATTCTAGTCACCTAAATAGTCTTTTATTCCTTGCAAATAAATGTTACTATTTATTTTCATAGTACAAATCTCAATGATTATTCCATTTTATATTTGCTTAGGCCATTTATAGTCCACTATACATATCTACATAAATGGGTAATTTATTCAATTCATTAAGTGTCAATTCTATTAAGCCCTGTTTATATCTTATGCATTCTTCTATTACTTTACAAAAGGGAATAACTTTTAAACTCATACACTTAATAACAAAACCGTTATAAATCCAATAAACTTCCAAATCCAAGTTTGTACACATTTTACACAACTATTATGATTTCTCACAAACGTTGAATTTATTAAATGACCATTTATTATAATTTAATTCCCTTAATTGAATCAAATGCTTATTATTATATATATTCTTTTCATTCTACCATTCCTTCCCATTATAAATTCATTAACGTATTTACACATCTCTATCTTTCAAATATAAAATAACCAAACTGATTACAAACACTGTTTCTATCAATTTTCATAAGTTTGTTCAAAACTATACTTTTGTTTACATAAAATAAATTTTATGTTTCTATTAGTTTTCTTTTCCTTTCACTACAGGCATAAATTATTACTATCTACACTAATTACATCTTTGTATTAATGAACACCATTTAAGTTAATATTTATACTAACATTCACAAATTCAACATTTATTTGTTTCTTCAAAATTAACTTTAAATCAAATTGTGACAATTTGCATTATCCACATTTATCGTCATAAAATTTATATTTTAACACTAAATTTCAACTACTATACCCAATCTCTACATTTATTCCTCAACAAATTTGAAATTTTATTAATTCAATTTATTAAATATCATAAATTTAACGGGTCGTTACAGTTAATGTGTTACTTTAAAATTTACATAATTTACTAACATATTTTATTTGAATTTGGAAAATTACAAATCAGTTTACGAATTAATTTTCACAATTTTTATTCAAAAATTAAATTAATTATAAATTCAAACACAGTCAAAATCTGGGATCGTTACAGATTCCCCTCCTTAAAGAAATTTCGTCCCCAAAATTTAGAGGCACGAAAACAACACAGAGATGGATGAAAGATAGATGAAACAACTTTCCAAATCAAACTGGATATTTATTCTGCATTTAGCTTACTAAATCAGAATATCACCAATATGAGAACAAATTTATTTGATACTATACAGGAAACACGGGTCATCAAATCTACGAAATATGCAGGAGCATTGGTTAGTCCGAAGGGATAACTAACCATTTGTAGAACATACCCGGACCCAAAAATAGACAGATATATGGATTTAATTTTCCACAACTCCTAAACATTAGAATGGATTCCAAACTCAAGTGGGAATATCTCAAAATATATACCAACTTGTCCCTTTTCGGACTTCGATCTACACAAGAAATTACAACAGAATTTCAAAATTTGATTTTAAACAAAATCGTTTTATCGATATAATTCAAATTTAGCTTCATATTCTATTAATCGGTTTAACTCAATTTAAAATTTCCAATTTATTTAAAATTTCCAATTCCAATATTTCAAATTCATTAAAGTTTAAATCGAGAAATTGATAAGAAACCGATGAAGATACGAAGTAAGGATTTTCTACAACGATTTATAGGGCCATCATCACACTAGAACTTCTTCCTGGAGCTGGTACAAAGCAATCAAAAGAATTTGGAAAGACGAATCAAAGGAGATTGATAGAGAAAATTATTTCCACTGTCGCAGGGCATTGACCATTTGTAGTGGTACTTCCCTGTCCCCTGTCTTGTTCTCTTCTTGCACTCATACTCACTATCGGTGGATAGTAAGAGAATTTACTGAGGCATACTGACGGATATCTTAGGGATTACTCATTCTAGGGTATACTTCACCCTATCTCTAATGAGCTACTTAATGTGTTATATTCCTGAGCTAAAGTTTTTAACCCTCACTCTGATACCAATTGTAACGTCCTAAGGCAACGACGACCGGTAGGCTTTGCAACCATCCCAGACCCATCGTGGCTCACATTGGTACCCGAAACTTGCTTTTATGGCCAGCCTTTCGACTGTCATGGGTTACGCTTAACCAACCCTGTAAAGAGGACGTGTAGGGGTAAGAGTCTCCCGTTCGCCACCAAACTGCGAAGCGAGAACCCCCCATCACATTTCACTAAGACAAGCAAGTCTCGTCCGCAAAGCTACGCTTTTCACAAAAGCCACGCTTTGATCAACAAATGATCAGCAGCACTCAGCATGCCACATTTACCAAGTTGGGAATATATTACGGATAACCTTCAACTACATAACCACTGAGCGCGTACGTCTCAGAGAAGGGTGTTAAGCTAAGAGAATAAATTCTCCGCCACCAATAGATATGTATTTGAAAGAAATCTGCTTTATATCTCAAAATGTAATGTCAGACATACAATCCATACAAGTTTGTTCTGGGTTCGAACAGAACCGAAGGCACTTCTAAAGAAGCCCTTGCAATCCGGGTATTCACAATCCCGATCGGACTTCCCATCACTTAGGGAATCTCTATACCGATGCGACTCAGTGCAGAGACAATCGATAGGTCATCCTATCGCTCTCGCAAATACCCGGTCTTCACCACCGGTCTTTAATGCTATCCATAACGTCGAATCACATATTCGTAATGGGTTATACGACACAAAGGTCCTCTCCTGGCTAAACCGAATAGTGAGTGCAACATTTAAAACATATGGATATGGGATTTCAATTAAGTCACAACTTAATAATTCAAAACTTTCTTTCAAATGGTTTAAACAAATTATTATTTCCAAATCTTTTTAAACAAAAAGATTCATTTCACTAAGTTCGCCCAGCTTCACAAGGATCCATTTATGGATTTCAAAACAATTTCCATTTCAATTGGATTAACTCGTTTAAAATCTTTAAATTAAAGATTTAACTTATAGCTTTCAAACCGTTTCCATAACTTGGAAATCATTTTCATTTCAGTCTTAAAATTCCTTTTAACAAAGTTTGGAAGTTCACTTCTTATATGAAAGCTTTTATTTTTTGAAAATAAATAGTTTTCGTTTCAGAAAGATCCAATTATATTTGCACGAGTTAAAGCTCTTAATTATATTCACATTCCCAAATCAATACTTTTAAAATAGTTTAACCCATATAAACTCATTTGTAAGTTGAATAGCCTTTCTAAACCCTAGTTTCCAAATCATAGAATTCAATTTCAAATCTTGAATTTAAGTTTAAATCAAATTATTTAAATTCCAAAACTTAATCAAGTTATTCAAAATAAATTTCATTTTTGAAATTCCATTTCTAGAGCTTTTCACTTTAAACACAATCCATTTCCAAAACATTTGAATTCAAATTGTCTATTTAAAAATCACTTCAAAAATCTGTGGCTTAATCGATTTCCTCGTGAAATCCATGTTTGTGTGTGTATAAGTGTGGTCCAGGGGTTTAACACAATAGTGCAACATCATTCAATCATCACAGATTAAAACACAGAAATATAGTTGATAAGCGAAATAAACTATAACGCTTATCTTCCATGCACAGATTATATACAAATGTATCACAAATAAATGAATAAATTATACACAGCACAATCCACAGAATAAAATATCACAGATCAGATAGGACAATCAATTCAAGGCATTTTATACAACACAATCATTCATAAGTAAGGTCAAGCATTCAATAATCATTTATAAGTGAGATCAATTAATTATCCGATTTATTTAGATCAGATGGTCATCAATCATAATTAATTAACTTTAATCGATTTCAAATCATTTGATAAATGGTCCTTTAATCATTTATTAAATAAACCAACCTTTAATTTTTGAAAAATTGACCTTTAATTATTCAACTATCCTTTAATTAACTTCTCTTAATTAATTCATTAACAAATTAATCAACTATTCATTAATTGTCATTTAATTAATTATTCTTAATTAATTACAATAAGTGATTATCCCTTCATTAATCACTAACTTATCATTAAAAATCTTTAATTAACCATCTTCGTAGTCAGTCATCATTAATAATTATTAATTACAAAAATTTAGACACTTAATTGTTAATTTACCAATGAATTGGTCACAAAGTGATAAACCCCTAATTAATTACATTTATAAATTTAATTAACCAATCTTTACTTGCCATTATAAATAAATCATTCTTAGTTACTTTTAAAACAATTAATTTATAATTAAAATTATCTTAATTAACATTTTAAAAACTTTCTTTCATTTTGAAAATTAATTTATTTCAATTATAAAGAGCTTTATGTTGATTAACTTAACTTAAATTAAGTTATTTAGCTAAAGTACTAATTAGAAAAACTTTGTTAAGTATTTTCTTAAATAATTAAACTTGTCATAATATCTTAGCTTAATTTATTAAGCCTTTGTTAAATCATTAAGTTAACTCCCAACTTTAAATAGGCTGTTAAATAAAATAAAAGCCCGAGAAAGGTTCCCAGTTTACTCGAGTATTACTCGAGATTCTTTCCCAATTCCCCGAGTCATCTCTTTCCCTCTCGTGCTTTCTTCTTCTTCTCCCCTTTTTTTAGCTAAAGTTTTAAGCTACAGTTAAATCATCGAGATCAAGTAGCCCACTCACACACTCGAGTAAACACCCGAAGTAACCTATGTATTTTCTCGAGCTCCTATACCTTCTTCTTCCCCAACCCTTCAACCAGATGCACACATAAGCACGTACACGTGCACGACCTTCACAACTAACTCCGGTCAACGCCGCAGCAACGCATGCGTCATTGGTGATTACCCAAATGAATTCGAGCAGCCCAATAGACATAGTTCTGCCCAAATCAAAATCGAATAAATTCGAGTATAATTTTTCGTTCCTGAAACCCAACTCGAATCAATAATCCACCTCGCAACTCCACCTTACTTCGCCAGAACTCTCGCGACTTCGCCCGGAGCTCCGCCGCAACCCCACGCACCTAGCCCCCCATGACCGATCGCCTGAAACGCTTCGACGATGACGCGATAGTACGATTTCTCAATTCGACTCAAACTAGCAGTGAAAACCCTAAATTTGATTCGTTCACCCAATTCATTCATTAAAAAATTATTCACCAATTTATCTGAAATCCATGATGTTCAAACTTGCTTCACATAAAATTTTAACATCTAAAAATTATCCGGGTAACAGAAATTGATTAAAATATGCTTTGAGTTCAACTGCGAGCTGCACTCTACATACTTGACTAAAATCACTGTTTTTGTTTTAAAAATCTTGTTTTTGTATGTTGATTCAAACTATATAATTGAATCGATGAATTAAGATTTTCGAATTTTTCATGTGTTCATACTTTTACTATAAAACTCAATTTACAGAACCTACATTTCAATATCGAGCTTAAAATAAATTCTAAACCATGATTAAAGTTCAAACAAACTTGTTTAAATTTGAAATTCTAAGCTTAAGAATGTGGTATGAAGATATATAATTTTTTTTCTACTTTACTTTACTCTGTAACTAGAGATTAAGAACAGACATATGAAATTCTCAGCACAATCCCATAAGTACCTAGTTCTTTGCTCAAAAATATACAGCAAACACAAAACCTATGCACAAGTTTAAATTCAATAATAATAATAATAATAATAATAATAATAAAATAATAATAATAATAATAATAATAATGTGTTACTCACTTTATTTCCAGGAAAGAACAGAGCCTTCCTATTTTGAAACTGACTTGAATTTGCTAGCTGAAGCTCTGGCTTGACTTGATTGTATTGTTTGATGTTTAAAATGGTATTACTTTAGGTTTACTCAATTTCGAATGAACAACTGAGATGAAGATGTTGATATATAGAAAGAAGTTGACAGGGTATTATAATGTTGTTTGTAAATAGTTCGAACTGACTTTAGTTATGCTAGAGATGTAACATTAAATGCATATGTACCTTATGTTCTTACTTCTTGCCTTCTTTAACTCAGCTGATAGATGCTTGCATTATGGGCTGAGATGTATTAGAGGTACGACAGATATTTTATTTTATTTTTTGTACAATGATTATACTAGTTTTATTATATTTTTATTTTATACTTTGTTTATGTTTTATAAGCTACAGCCTTATCCTTTCTTTTGTTTGTTCATACTTATCTTTTTATACTTGTTGTCTTTTTTTCTTTTGAATAGAATGAAGTTCCATTTTAATATGTTTGACTGTCTTCTTTTGTAAGTGCTCATACTTAAGTATATTATTGTCTTCTACATATATATTTATATTTTATTTCTTTTACAAGCTATTACATACATATTTGAGTTGAGCATATTTGTTGTTTTAAATTAGTTAATGTGTTACTTTTAAATTTACATAATTTATTAACATATTTTATTTGAATTTGGGAAATTTCAAATCAGTTTACGAATTAATTTTCACAATTTTTATTCAAAAATTAAATTAATTGTAAATTCAAACACACTCAAAATCTGGGATCGTTACACACCTTTTATCGGACACATCCCTTCGATATTATACTCCGACTTTTGGATTTATTCGGTAGCCACTTTTGATTTCTTTGATTTGGGGGTGTGGATCGAGGTGGGCGGTAGCTGCGGCTATGCGTTACCACCGACCCGGAAGCGTAATTGGTATATCTACCCTGGCATTACCTAGTTGTGCCATGTCACCTACCCTAGCGAGCCTTATACGATTTTGGTTTTGTACCATACCTATGGAGTTCCCTCTGACGGCGCCCAACATGGGGGAGATTACGGTACTGTATAGACTAAGGGAATATAGTATGTGTTAAAAGGAATATAGGGTCACTCCTTAACGCTATTTTAAAGTAAGTTTGTTTTACTAATAGACACTATTATAATAGCGAAGTATTACTACATAGTAAATAGTTTAACAGATCCTTAGGAGATGCGAATCCCAAGCATCTCTTAAGTTACTACACTCATATTTATTTTACCGTTGGTTTAACTTATATAAGATCTTTTAGTTCTGACTCGAGTGTTTTGTCTTTTCAATTCACTCGTGTCAGTCCGAGCATTTCAGAATTTGAAGATTTTTATTCTGGAGGACGAAGACGAAGAATTATTATTACTATTATCAATTATATTAATCCACTACACCATTGTATTCTGCTGCATTATTAATATTCTCTGGTATGTGCAACTCTGATATGTATTGTATAAGTAAAATCAAATGTTTTGAAAAAAAGCTTCATGAACTGTATATTTGATTTTTATATTTTATCATTCCGCTGCAAGATTCTATTTTGTTTTTTCCTTTCTCCGCTTTTTCTTATTTACCCCATAAAAATCCGCCCTTCTGTATGGTTTAAGTCTGACGTGTGTGATTTATCGTCGATCTAAACCGTGCGAAAATGCGGGATGTTACATCTGGTTTCAGAGCATTGGTTTAGCGATAAACCTTAGCTTTGTGGGGTTTGACTCTTTATTAATAGGGTGGTAATACCCTATGATGAGTCATTGAGTGTATATATATGAGAGAGCGTACTTGTTAGTGGTATAAAAAGGTTTTAATATTGTGTTAATTAGTTCCGTTTTGTATTTATAAATTCTGGTTGGTGCATGGGACGCTATGACATCAATAAGGATTTCTAAACACTTAATAGGACAGACCGACATAATATTTGGTTTTAATATAGGTGAATGAAATAATTTTGCCTTATTATCTTTTCTATATATAAAATAAATTTTATAAATAAGGTTATATTTGGTTGCAATATATTGGTTGTTAGGTAATAAAATTTATAAATAATAGTCGAAATAAGATTGAAAATAAAATAAATGAAATTGGAAATTTAGAGCTTAAGTTCCGGGCTTTTGAAAATTTCTTTCGAATAATTTTGGAATATAACAACAATAATATTAGAAGTATTTTCTAATATAAACATTTCAATATTATTTGAAAGAATTGTTTTAAAAAGAAACTTTGAAAAGAAATAAGTTCTCTACTCCCCTCTCTGTCGCTGGAGTTTAATTTCGGTGATGGCGGCCGCATCATCGACATTCATTTCAAGTTTCGAAGGGGGATGGCCACTGTAGTAGTTTCACTGCAGATTTATTTTGATAAACAAATATAAATTTTAAATTGTTTTAAATATAATTGGATATAAGTTGTAAGTATACATTTATCTATTATTTTAAAATGATTTGAAATTAAACCTGGAATTTAAATTCTTAAGTTCCAGTAATAAATGGTTTCAATTGCTTCAGTGAAATGGAATTTAATTAATAATTGAAACCTTTTATTAAATTAATGGATTAAATGCTAAGTTATAAATAAAACTAAAAGAAATTTGAAATTTATGACTTATAAGACAAAGGATATGAGTATTGAACATTAAATTGAATTAAAAGAAAGTTGAAAGTGTAACTTATAAGACGAAAGATAGAATTATTGAACATTGAATTAATTAAAAGAAATGAGAAAACTTGTATAACTTTCAAATACATTCTTAAAGCATATATATATAACTTACCAAATATCTCTATTTTGTTTGAAGTTCTAGAAAAATTCTATTTACTCACTGGTTCGAAGATAAATATATCAAAATCTCGTATTCTTATAGCAGGTATTAATGATAATTTGAAGAGTGATATCATATCTTTCTCTGGTCTTAGTGAAATGCAGCAAAATGAAAAATATCTTGGCCTTCCTATCATCACTGCAAGAATCACTACTACAGATTGTTTGCAGCTTTATGAGAAAATCACAGAGAAACTAACAATTTGGCCTAACACTAAGCTTTCTCAAGCAGGGAGACTGGTCATTGTGCAAAGTGTAGCTACAGCTATGGTCAATTATTGGATGAGACACTATATTCTTCCAAGTAAACTTGTTTCAATGATAAAAAGTGCCCTGAATAGGTTCTTATGGCATGGAGATCCTTTCTCTAAAAAGTTAATTCCAATCTCTTATAAGAAGATTCAATTGCCTAAGGGTAAGGGAGGTTTGGGCATAACAAATCTAAAAATCTGGAATGTAGCTGCTATGTCTGTATACTTTGACAAAATATTAAGTAATAAACAGGATCTATGGACTCAATGGATTATAAAGAATTTATTAAAAGGTAAGGATTTTTGGTCTATCACCATCCCAAATGTAACATACGCGATTTTTCGTTGCCGAAAAACCGAATAGTTATGGGTTTAAGAAAAGAAAGAGAGAGAAAAAGATAGAAAAGATAGAATAGAGAATAGAAAGAAAAGGAAACAGAAAATAGAAAATAGAACGGAACAGAACACAACACAACAATATCAGAATCTCACAATTCGCAGCGGAACAACATATAATAATAAATGAATAATCTTTAAACAAAGAACTATATCAGTTATTACATTACATTACATTTCATTACATCATATCATCAGAGTGTACAACAACAACAAACATCAAACAGCGGAAAAGAAATACTATATACTAGTAATACGCCATGCCATCCAGCTTGCCTCCAGCAACTCCAGAATATCCAGAATATCCTGATAAATCTAACTCTTAACTGCCCGTGTGGAAATTGGTGGGCACTCAGAGTTTAGGAAGGAAAACAATAAACTCCGAGTCAGTCATGTGACTGGTGTGAGAACTCAAAACAGTTTATTTATCTTTAAAATCAAAATAGAGGAATATTTTATTTTTAAAGTCAATTCGCAATGCTTTTAAAAATGAGACTACCATAAGACCTCCCGCCACACACACAATGCAAACGCAGACTTGGAGGAGATTTCTCCTTATGATAATCAAAGATGCTTGATACGCATTAAAAAGAAACATTTGATATTATTATTAGTGCATAGTGTAGAAAAATTCATTTCGAAAGTAGAATATAAATCTTAGCCAGCATAGGTACCATTATATTATGCTTACTATAGCTACCATTTTAAATGGAAGGTTCTACAACTAAAACCGTACAAGTTTCGTATTGTTTCTTTGGATTTCCAACAAATGGTCAGGCCAAGGAACTTCCCATTGCCACATGGAAACGCCTCTGGAAGGACGCCCCGAGAACCACCGTTCTCTGATAAACAAAGCCGGGAATCCCTTTTCCCAAGGAATATTACAAACCCTCAGATATGCCTCCCCCGGTCCTTTGGAACCTTTAAACGAGAGCTCTCTAACCAACATCACATCATAATAATAAGTGTTTCAACATGAGTAAGTATCTGGGCTCCATACCATGATACTACCCTTTTCCAGAAGGAATGGTCATACCCTAGGGAAGTTATCCCTGAAAACCTTGCCGCACAATTCCTGTTTCGACCATTACCGGTTTGTGAGGCTCGACGAAGTCACGTCCACAAAAACACACTTTATACAAAAGCCGTGCTTTGGGTCAACAAATGATCATAGAAATGATCACCAAGATAGACGATCAAATAAACGATCCTATCACAAATAATCAACACAATGATCATTTATAGCAACACTCAGCATGTCACATTACCAAATTGGGAATATATTGCTGATAACTTCAACTATATAACCTCTGAGCTCGTACGTCTCAGAGAAGGGTGTTAAGCTAAAAGAATAAATTCTCCGCCACCAACAGAAGTATATTTGAAAGAAATCGGCTTTATATCTCAATTTCTAATGTCAGACATACAATCCATACAAGTCTGTTTCGGGTTCGAACAAAACCGAAGGCACTTCTCACAAAGCCCTTGCAATCCGGATAATCTCTAATCACGTCCGGACTTCCCATCACATAGGGAGTCTCTATACCGTAGCTACTCGGTGCAAAGACAATCGACGAGTTGTCCTTTCGCTTTCAAAAAGATCCGGTCTTCAACACCGATCTTCAAAATGCAATTCATAACGACGTATCACATATTCGAAATGGGTTATACGACCCCATGGTCCTTTCCCGGTTAACCCGAATAGTGAGCGCTTATTCGAAAATAAGTGTGGCATTCAAAATCAAACAAATCACATCAAATACCCATTCAAAGGGAAATATTGATAGTCGGTTATTGAACTATCAATGGATATGCACACATCACCAGTTTCCAAATAATTTTCCAAATTATTTATTTCACAAAATATCTTTACAAGATATATAATTTTCACACTTCAAAAAAAAAAAATCAATATTTATTTTTAAACAAATTCCACTTTCCTTTATAAATTCCTTAGTGAATTTATAATCCAAAATATCTATGAATATTCGATTTCAATTATTCATTTCAATTTGTCTTCAAAAAGATAAATTCTCAAAATATTCACTTTATATTGGAAAACATTTCCATACTTACTTATTCATAAGTAATTCACAAGTTTTATTTATTTTCAACTCTTGGAAAATATTCAATATACTTAAATCGAAATTAAGTATATATTTCAATCTTTAAGGAAATCATTCTCTTAAACATATTTATTTGGGCCAAAACGAATGTTGCGTAAAACATCGTTACGACAACCCAAAATCACTAGTATAGGGATTCGAAATTAAAATAGATATATAAATCCCAATACTATACAAAACATTTCCTTTCGGAAATCATTTACTATAACAACAGTGCTATAGTCCACCATTTCCTTTTATTTCTCGAAAACGTCTATTTCAACAATAAACGTTGAAATCTATGGTTTCGAATCTTAACATATTTTAAAACATCGTTAGATCGTTTTAAATTCTATTTCAAATATCACATTCAAAACAATTTCTTTAACATATTATTCACTATTCAAAAACGTGAATATACTACGTTAACTAATATCATCATTTCCATTCATTTTATTTCAAAGGGTTATTCACAGTTAAAAACGTGAATATAACTCCATTAATAGGTTTCAACAATTAACTTATCAAAATAAGTCGTTTGCGAATTTATAAAACAACGTTTATAAATTCCATTTCTATTTATTTTATAACAACTTCCTTTTATAAGTTCCTTTATTAACCTATTCGATTTATAACTCAATTATAAAACAAAGGTTCATATTATAAGTGAAATACTTATAATTTATTCGTTTGCAAAATCGTTCCTTTGAACTTCATAATTATAAATCTTATAACTTATAAGATTCAATTATTCATCCAAATTTATTCTTTAATAATTTCACAAAATTTATAAATCTTACTATTTATAAATTTCATTTATAACTTCACCATTTATAATTTTATGAATTCCATTCATTTACAAAATTCATTTTCACTTCATTCCAACACTTATAAAAACTCGTTTTATAATGTCAATATTTCAATTTATAAATATCCATTTATAAATCTCTTAATATAAATCAATTTATATTATTCTTTAAAACGTCTTTAATCTCCTTTATTATTTCACCATTTTGATTCATAAAATAATTAAATTTTATAAATCCTATATTTAAACTTTTCACAATAAATTCTAAAATCCCGATTAAACTATTTTATAAAATCATTAGCATCATATTCTCAAAAATCAGTTTTTAACTATATTTCTCAAAAATCATAATTTTTATAACTTAAAAAATTATAACGTTTATTTATTTAAAATGGATCAATTCCAAAAACATTTTATATTTTCAAAAATCACTTTAAAAATCATTTTAAAGTTCCAAATTTGGTCCAATGATGCTACATACCAAATAGTCAATCACGACAACAACGATATCATATATCGATATGATAATCCATCAAATATCAAAATATCTGAAATCAAATAAAAACTGTTGAGGAATCCAGTTGGATCCCTCCAACCTGTTTTCTGCATCCACCAACATTAGCACAATACCAATTTCGCTCCAGTACGAAATTATCGCGGTATATGGGATTTAAAATATTATCCGCTTAATAGACGGCGCAATAGGGTCTCATCCGCTAAACATAAAATGCGGGAAATCAATAACTTCAATATATACATATGCCAATATATATATATTGCTATTATATATAATACCAATTTCATTGTTTATGAAATATTCGCGGTATATGTTTTTAATAAATAACATCCGCTTACTAACGGCGTATAATGTCTATTTTAACAATCAATAGATATCAATCAACATTCAAACATGCATTCAAATATTTTAAATCTAACTATTTAAAATAAAATCGAAACTGATTCGATTGAGTGAGAAGTTCTCACCTTGATTTTATTTTCGTTTTAGCGATTTATTTCGAATAAAATTAAACGGACGTTTAATTTTACACGAAATTTTCACTAGCTCCAAACGACTCCAATCCAATTTCATCGCGTAGTGCTCGTCCATACGATTCCAACGCAACTGGTTTCGCGCGTTTTCGACCTCGTATGAAAAAGTTATGAATATTTGAAGTTACACGAATTTTAATTATATAATTTACAACTTAAATATATAATTATAAACCCAAACTATTCTCAGCCGTAGATCTCACCCCTTAGCACTCTCCACCGTCCCCATATTCTTCCCATGCGCACCATCCCTCTACAGGTGATCACGACGCACGCAACCCATATTATAGAAATTAGGGTTCCAAGCCACCATAGAAATACTCGACGAGAACTCGATCAACTAGTGCCAAATGAACCGCCACCCCACGCTACACCTTCGGCCCAAGTGCGGCCCCACTCGGTCGCTGCGTTTGCACGCAGTTCGAGGCCGAACGCGCGACCTTTGAGCCCAATTTCCCATCGATCCAAAGCACTCCAGACGATCTTGACCGTTGGATCTGTAGAACACACTCCCCTCTACAACATTGCAGTTGAACGTTTCTTGAAATTATTGGTGGATGAAGAGTAAATTGAGGGAGAAGACAAGAACGTTTCGGCCATCCATTATCAAGTGGCGGCTGTGCATTGCAACTAGGGTTTGATTTATATTTTTTTTTTTTTTTTAGAGTGAAGGGCTATTTATAAGGAAATTCTCAAACACTATTCAATCCGGAAATTCCGAACTCCGATTTACGCGCCGTAACCAGCGTTTCTAGGGTTTACCCCGCGTTCCGGACACAATGGAACAGGTTTCGAAAGCTAATTCGGACATCTGTGTGAGTTATGGCTATAAACGCTCAATTTAAATTAAACCGATTTAAATCGATTTCTACGCATTTTAATTTGTACCGGACAAACGGTAAATCCAATTGACACGAAATTTAAAACCTTACAATAATATCACATTACGGATCCGATGAAACTAGTTTCGTCGAAATCCGAGACTTTTTGAAAAATGGCTATTTTAACTCGCCAAAATAATATTAAAAATCATTCGATGCGTTTCGAGCTGCCACGATCAAACGGTAACTCCGATTGACACGAAAATTGAAATCCGGTAATAACTAACTATTACAGATCCAATGGAACTAGTTTCGTCCAATTCTGAGACTGTTCAAAAATTGACTATTTTCACTAGTCGATTAAATATTAAAATATTCAATTTTCACAAATAAACTTTTAATTCGATTTTAAAAGTTCTAAAATATCATTCTAACTTCAATATGATAAAATAAAATTTTAAAAATCATTTTCAATCATATTTAACACGATTTCAATTATTTCCATAATTTAACATATTAAATTATCGATTTAATTATTCAATTAAATCCAATTATTCAAATTAAAATTTATTTGACTTATAAATTCACTTATTAAATATTTAAAATTAATTAAATATTCAAATTTTAATAAATTAAAATTCTGGGTCGTTACAATCTTCCCCCCTTAAAAGAATTTCGTCCTCGAAATTAACAAGTAAGAAAAGTTACAGAATCTATTAATTTTTCAAAATCCATAATTAAATTTCTTACAATAACTTTACTAAGTTTTCAAATCATACTTAGTTATCCTTTTCAAAAACAACTACTATCGTTTAACTTTCAATTTCTAAATCAAAGTTAAAGTTTTTCAAAAATTTTCCAATTTTCTCAAATTTTTTCTAACGCCTTAAATTTCCGGAAAAATTCGCCATAGTCTCCTTTGCGCGGCTCGATCCGAAAAAAGAAAATGACAGTATGTATATCACAAATATACATCTCATCAAGTAATGAGGCATCCCGCAGGGAAAAAATGTAAAAGTACGGTATTTAATCCGAGATATGTACCTTATTTTTTTATTAGCGAGCATATACGGCTAATACAGCGCGAAAGCGAGCTCCAAATGCGAAGCAAACGCGATCCGCACCTACTAAACACTCAACAAACAACATGAGAATCATGCATATAGACAATAGTATCGATATACAACATATAGCAACATAATAACTATATATGTTAACATAGCAAATGCAATAAAAGCAATATATTCAACCATCAACCAACTATCATTCAACAAATTCATAACCAATATATATTCATTCATATTCTCATTAATATTCAATGAAATAGGTTTTCAATTTAATCACATTTGATTCATTAACAGTGGATGTTTTTACTAACATTCATTTTCAATTAGTTTATATTTACAAATTCATATTCAAGTTGGTTCACTTCCAATTCAAATTCAATTCTATTTAAGATTCACTTAACTTGCAATTGAATTTCCATTACTTTAGCTTTCAATTTCATTAATTCTTAATGAATTATATACAATCAACTAACAATCATATAACAACCAATGTATATTAATTACAACCAAATTCCTTTGCTTATATATTCATTCAATTATTCAACTTTCAATAACATTAGATTTTAATGAATTACACTTACATTCATTATTCCATATCAACTTAATTTACATTCAATTGATTTACATTCAATCCATTAATTCCATTCAATTACAAAAGTTGAATTTCATTTATATAACTCAAGTTCACATTTATCCTTAACTTTATTAATTTACTTTGATACCAATATCAACTTCTCTTAAGTTATACTTCATTTTATAAACATCACTTGGTTTTACATAACTTAAATTCCTACTTATAAATCAATTCAAATTTCAATTCTAAATAAATTTCCATTTAACTTTAAATTCATTTTTATTAACAACTCATATTCATAAATATATTCATATAGTTTCACTTCTTATATATATATAAGTTTATTTCACAATTGTAAATCACTTTAATTATAATTCAATTCTTATAATTCTTTTTACTTATACAATTATTCTTTTATTTAGATTATTCAAACAACTAAACAATCAACTTATTTATACTTTAATAATTCTGAAAAATTATTCTTTTACATATAAAATATAATCAAGGTAAAATTATTTCATTTACCCAATTTTAAAATCAATACTGTGTCGAATTGTTCTATTCAAGTGTTTAGAAACCCCTTCGGCATAGTCTTGCGGACCACGCTGACGAAAGTTCATATGCCACTCAATAAACCAACCATCACAATATAAAACAATTTTATATTCACTAACAAATACGCTCTTATATCTATTATTACACTCAACTCATTCTAGAGTACTACTGACTCCATCTCTAATGAGTAATACCCAACAGAACCATGGTTGTCGCTTAATCATAAGCTCCGATACCAAATTGTAACATACGCGATTTTTCGTTGTCGAAAAACCGAATAGTTATGGGTTTAAGAAAAGAAAGAGAGAGAAAAAGATAGAAAAGATAGAATAGAGAATAGAAAGAAAAGGAAACAGAAAATAGAAAATAGAACGGAACAGAACACAACACAACAATATCAGAATCTCACAATTCGCAGCGGAACAACATATAATAATAAATGAATAATCTTTAAACAAAGAACTATATCAGTTATTACATTACATTACATTTCATTACATCATATCATCAGAGTGTACAACAACAACAAACATCAAACAGCGGAAAAGAAATACTATATACTAGTAATATGCCATGCCATCCAGCTTGCCTCCAGCAACTCCAGAATATCCAGAATATCCTGATAAATCTAACTCTTAACTGCCCGTGTGGAAATTGGTGGGCACCCAGAGTTTAGGAAGGAAAACAATAAACTCCGAGTCAGTCATGTGATTGGTGTGAGAACTCAAAACAGTTTATTTATCTTTAAAATCAAAATAGAGGAATATTTTTAAAGTCAATTCGTAATGCTTTTAAAAATGAGACTACCATAAGACCTCCCGCCACACACACAATGCAAACGCAGACTTGGAGGAGATTTCTCCTTATGATAATCAAAGATGCTTGATACGCATTAAAAAGAAACATTTGATATTATTATTAGTGCATAGTGTAGAAAAATTCATTTCGAAAGTAGAATATAAATCTTAGCCAGCATAGGGACCATTATATTATGCTTACTATAGCTACCATTTTAAATGGCAGGTTCTACAACTAAAACCGTACAAGTTTCGTATTGTTTCTTTGGATTTCCAACAAATGGTCAGGCCAAGGAACTTCCCATTGCCACATGGAAACGCCTCTGGAAGGACGCCCCGAGGACCACCGTTCTCTGCTAAACAAAGCCGGGAATCCCTTTTCCCAAGGAATATTACAAACCCTCAGATATGCCACCCCCGGTCCTTTGGAACCTTTAAACGAGAGCTCTCTAACCAACATCACACCATAATAATAAGTGTTTCAACATGAGTAAGTATCTGGGCTCCATACCATGATACTACCCTTTTCCAGAAGGAATGGTCATACCATAGGGAAGTTATCCCTGAAAACCTTGCCGCACAATTCCTGTTTCGACCATTACCGGTTTGTGAGGCTCGACGAAGTCACGTCCACAAAAACACACTTTATACAAAAGCCGTGCTTTGGGTCAACAAATGATCATAGAAATGATCACCAAGATAGACGATCAAATAAACGATCCTATCACAAATAATCAACACAATGATCATTTACAGCAACACTCAGCATGTCACATTACCAAATTGGGAATATATTGCTGATAACTTCAACTATATAACCTCTGAGCTCGTACATCTCAGAGAAGGGTGTTAAGCTAAAAGAATAAATTCTCCGCCACCAACAGAAATATATTTGAAAGAAATCGGCTTTATATCTCAATTTGTAATGTCAGACATACAATCCATACAAGTCTGTTCCGGGCTCGAACAAAACCGAAGGCACTTCTCACGAAGCCCTTGCAATCCGGATAATCTCTAATCACGTCCGGACTTCCCATCACATAGGGAGTCTCTATACCGTAGCTACTCGGTGCAAAGACAATCGACGAGTTGTCCTTTCGCTTTCAAAAAGATCCGGTCTTCAACACCGATCTTCAAAATGCAATTCATAACGACGTATCACATATTCGGAATGGGTTATACGACCCCATGGTCCTTTCCCGGTTAACCCAAATAGTGAGCGCTTATTCAAAAATAAGTGTGGCATTCAAAATCAAACAAATCACATCAAATACCCATTCAAAGGGAAATATTGATAGTCGGTTATTGAACTATCAATGGATATGCACACATCACCAGTTTCCAAATAATTTTCCAAATTATTTCTTTCACAAAATATCTTTACAAGATATATAATTTTCACACTTCAAAAAAAAAAATCAATATTTATTTCTAAACAAATTCCACTTTCCTTTATAAATTCCTTAGTGAATTTATAATCCAAAATATCTATGAATATTCGATTTCAATTATTCATTTCAATTTGTCTTCAAAAAGATAAATTCTCAAAATATTCACTTTATATTGGAAAACATTTCCATACTTACTTATTCATAAGTAATTCACAAATTTTATTTATTTTCAACTCTTGGAAAATATTCAATATACTTAAATCGAAATTAAGTATATATTTCAATATTTAAGGAAATCATTCTCTTAAACATATTTATTTGGGCCAAAACGAATGTTGCGTAAAACATCGTTACGACAACCCAAAATCACTAGTATAGGGATTCGAAATTAAAATAGATATATAAATCCCAATACTATACAAAACATTTCCTTTCGGAAATCATTTACTATAACAACAGTGCTATAATCCACCATTTCCTTTTATTTCTCGAAAACGTCTATTTCAACAATAAACGTTGAAATCTATGGTTTCGAATCTTAACATATTTTAAAACATCGTTAGATCGTTTTAAATTCTATTTCAAATATCACATTCAAAACAATTTCTTTAACATATTATTCACTATTCAAAAACGTGAATATACTACGTTAACAAATATCATCATTTCCATTCATTTTATTTCAAAGGGTTATTCACAGTTAAAAACGTGAATATAACTCCATTAATAGGTTTCAACAATTAACTTATCAAAATAAGTCGTTTGCGAATTTATAAAACAACGTTTATAAATTCCATTTCTATTTATTTTATAACAACTTCCTTTTATAAGTTCCTTTATTAACCTATTCGATTTATAACTCAATTATAAAACAAAGGTTCATATTATAAGTGAAATACTTATAATTTATTCGTTTGCAAAATCGTTCCTTTGAACTTCATAATTATAAATCTTATAACTTATAAGATTCAATTATTCATCCAAATATATTCTTTAATAATTTCACAAAATTTATAAATCTTACTATTTATAAATTTCATTTATAACTTCACCATTTATAATTTTATGAATTCCATTCATTTACAAAATTCATTTTCACTTCATTCCAACACTTATAAAAACTCGTTTTATAATGTCAATATTTCAATTTATAAATATCCATTTATAAATCTCTTAATATAAATCAATTTATATTATTCTTTAAAACGTCTTTAATCTCCTTTATTATTTCACCATTTTGATTCATAAAATAATTAAATTTTATAAATCCTATATTTAAACTTTTCACAATAAATTCTAAAATCCCGATTAAACTATTTTATAAAATCATTAGCATCATATTCTCAAAAATCAATTTTTAACTATATTTCTCAAAAATCATAATTTTTATAACTTTAAAAATTATAACGTTTATTTATTTAAAATGGATCAATTCCAAAAACATTTTATATTTTCAAAAATTACTTTAAAAATCATTTTAAAGTTCCAAATTTGGTCCAATGATGCTACATACCAAATAGTCAATCACGACAACAACAATATCATATATCGATATGATAATCCATCAAATATCAAAATATCTGAAATCAAATAAAAACTGTTGAGGAATCCAGTTGGATCCCTCCAACCTGTTTTCTGCATCCACAAACATTAGCACAATACCAATTTCGCTCCAGTACGAAATTATCGCGGTATATGGGATTTAAAATATTATCCGCTTAATAGACGGCGCAATAGGGTGTAACATGTCGATTTTTCTTTGCCGAAAAACCGAAATGTTATGGGTTTTAAAAAGAATTTAAGAAAAGAAAAGGAAAGAAAAGAAGAACAGAAAAGAAGATAGAATATTTTAAAATAGAAGAAAAAGAAAATAGAACGGGACAGAAAACAAGAGAACAACATCAGAATCTCACAATTCGCAGCGGAACAACATATAATAATAAATGAATAATCTTTAAACAAAGAACTATATCAGTTATTACATTTTACACATTACATTTCATTAATCATATCATCAGAGTGTACAACAACAACAAATAGTGCGGCGGAAAAAGAAAAACTATATAGTAGTAATACGCCATGCCATCCAGCTTGCCTCCAGCAACTCCAGAATATCCAGAACATCCTAATAAACCTTAACTCTTAACTGCCCGTGTGGAAATTGGTGTGCACCCAGAGTTTAGGAAGGAAAACAATAAACTCCAAGTCAGTCATTTGACTGGTGTGAAAACTCAAAACAGTTTATTTATCTTTAAAATCAAAATAGAGGAATATTTTTAAATTCAATTCGCAATGCTTTTAAAAATGAGACTACCATAAGGCCTCCCGCACACACACACAATGCAAACGCAGAATCGGAGGAGATTTCTCCTTATGATAGTCAAAGATGCTTGATACGCATTTAAAAAGACATTTGATATTATTATTAGTGTATAGTGTAGGAAAAATTCATTTCGAAAGTAGAATATAAATCTTAGCCAACATACGACCATTATCGTATGCCTACTATAGCTACCATCCAAACAGTGTTGCGACACCATAAGTGAATGATAGGTTCTACAACTAAAACCGTACAAGTTTCGTATTGTTTCTTTGGATTTCCAACAAATGGTCAGGCCAAGCAACTTCCCATTGCCACATGAGAATGCCTCTGGAAAGACATCCCCGAGAACCAAACCGGAACTCTGCCAACACAAGGCCGGGTTACCCCTAACTGGGTAACTACTGACACGAGCACGCCATTCCCCGATCGTAAACGACCTTTCTCACGGGATCCCGAAAACCAACAACCACAAAGTAATAAATTCGTAGTAACCACATAGGTTAAATATCTGGGCTCCATACCATGATACCACCTCTATCCAGAAGGAAATGTACATACCCTAAAGGGTGCTACCCCTCATAACCTTGCCGCATCTTTCCTGTTTTGACCATTTCCGGGGTGTGAGGTTCGACGAATTCACGTCCACAAAAACATACTTTATACAAAAGCCATGCTTTGGGTCAACAAATGATCAACACAATGATCACCAAGATAGACGATCAAATAAACGATCCTATCACAATAATCAACATAATGATCATTTCATCAACACTTAGCATGTCACATTACCAAATTGGGAATATATCGCTGATAACTTCAACTATATAACCCCTGAGCTCGTACGTCTCAGAGAAGGGTGTTAAGCTAAAAGAATAAATTCTCCGCCACCAACAGAAATATATTTGAAAGAAATCGGCTTTATATCTCAACTTGTAATGTCAGACATACAATCCATACAAGTCTGTTCCGGGATCGAAAAAAACCGAAGGCACTTACAAAGAAGTCCTTGCAATCCGGATATTAACAATCCTGATCGGATTCACCATCACATATGGAGAACTCTATACCGGAGCAACTCGGTGCAGAGTAAATCGACAGGTCATCCTATCGCTCTCGCAAATACCGGGTCTTCAACACCGATCTTCAATGCAATTATAACGACGTATCACATATTCGGAATGGGTTATACGACCCCATGGTCCTTTCCCGGTTAACCCGAATAGTGAGCGCTTATTCAAAAATAAGTGTAGCATTCACATTCAATCAAATCACATCAATTACCCATTCAAAGGGAAATATTGATAGTCGATTATTTAACTATCACTGGACATGCACACATCACCAGATTCCAAATAATTTTCCAAATAATTTATTTTCCAAAATATCTATTTCACAAAATATCTTATTTCATACTTCAAAAATAAATCAATATTTATTTTTAAACAAATTCCACTTCCTTTGTAAATTCCTTAGTGAATTTATAATTCCAAGATATCAATGAATATTCGATTTCAATTATTCATTTCAATTTTCTTTTCAATTTATCTTCAAAAAGATAAATTCTCAAAATATTCACTTTATATTGGAAAACATTTCCATACTTATTTATTCATAAGTAATTCACAATTTTTATTTATTTTCAACACTTGGAAAATATTCAATATACTTCAGTTAAAAATAAGTATATATTTCATTCTTTAAGGAAATCATTCTCTTAAACATATTTATTTGGGCCAAAACGAATGTTACGTAAAACATCGTTACGACAACCCAAAATCACTAGTATAGGGATTCGAAATTAAAATAGATATATAAATCCCAATACTATACAAAACATTTCCTTTCGGAAATCATTTACTATAACAACAGTGTTATAGTCTACTATTTCCTTTTATTTCTCGAAAACGTCTATTTCAACAATAAATGTTGAAATCTATGGTTTCGAATCTCAACACATTTTAAAACATCGTTAGATCGTTTTAATTCTATTTCAAATATCACATTCAAAACAATTTCTTTAACATCTTATTCACTATTCAAAAACGTGAATATACTACGTTAACAAATATCATCATTTCCATTCATTTTATTTCAAAGGGTTATTCACAGTTAAAAACGTGAATATAACTCCATTAATAGGTTTCAACAATTAACTTATCAAAATAAGTCGTTTGCGAATTTATAAAACAACGTTTATAAATTCCTTTATTAAACTATTCAATTCCATATCCCAATGATATACTAACAGTTCATCTTATAGGTTAAATGCTTATAATTTCTTTGTTTACAAAAATCATTCTTTTTAAACTTCCCAATATAAAAATCTTATAACTTATAAGATTCATTCATTTATTCAAATATATTCTTTAATAACCTCACAAAATTCATAAATATTACTATTTATAAATTTCATTTATAACTTCACCATTTATAATTCTATAAATTTCATTCTTTAATGAAATTCATTTTCACTTCATTCAAACACTTATAAAAACTCGTTTTATGATGTCCGTATTTCAATTTATAAATATCCATTTATAAATTTCTTAATATAAATCAATTAATATTATCCTTTTAAAACGTCTTTAATTTCCTTTATAATTTCATCCTTTCCCTTGATTTATAAAATAATCAAATTTTATAAATCCTATATTTAAACTGTTCACAATAATTCTAAAATATCTCGATTAAACTATTTTATAAACTCAATAGCATCGTATTCTCAAAAATCAGTTTTTAACTATATTTCTCAAAAATCATAATTTTTATAACATTAAAAATTATAACGTTTATTTATTTATAATGGATCAATTCCAAAATATAGTATATTCTCAAAAATCAACTTTAAAAATCATTTTTAAAGTTCCAAATTTGGTCCAATGATGCTACACACCAAATAGTCAATCACGACTACAACAATATCATATATCAATATGAAAATCCATCAAATATCAAAATATCTGAAATTAAATAAATACTGTTGAGGAATCCAGTTGGATCCCTCCAACCTATTTTCCTGCATCCAAAAACATTAGCACAATACCAATTTCGCTCCAGTACGAAATTATCGCGGTATATGTTTTTAATAAATATTATCCGCTTAATAACGGCGTAATAGGGTCTCATCCGCTAAAAAATGCGGGGAATCAACAACTGCAATATATACATATGCCAATATAGATATATTGATATTATATATAATACCAATTTCACTGTTTATGAAATATTCGCGGTATATGTTTTTAATAAATAACATCCGCTTACTAACGGCGTATAATGTCTATTTTAACAATCAATAGATAACAATCAACATTCAAACATGCATTCAAATATTTTAAATCTAACTATTTAAAATAAAATCGAAACTGATTCGATTGAGTGAGAAGTTCTCACCTTGGTTTTAAATTCCGTTTTAGCGATTTATTTCGAATAAAATTAAACGGACGTTTAATTTTACCCAAAATTCTCACTAACTCCAAACGACTCCAATCCAATTTCATCGCGTAGTGCTCTTCCATACGATTCCAACGCAACTAGTTTCGCGCGTTTTCGACCTCGTATGAAAAAGTTATGATTTTTATAAGATTGTACACGATTTTTATAAACTAATTACAACATTTTACTTTAAAAATTATAACCTAACTTCATCACAGCCACTTGATTCCTTCCCCTTGCATCCTGGCCGTCCCCCCCTATCATCTTCCCCACGTCTTGGCTACAGGTAATAGCCGTGCTCCTAAACCCATTACAACCTAACTAGGGTTTAATTATGCACCTTCAATACTCAATGATACTTCGATCAACAACTTGCAATAGGAAGCTCTCGACCACAACCATGCTCGGCCAGAAGCCTGTGGAGCTCGGCCCCCTCCCTCCTTGGGAAATGCGTGCGTGACTGGCCATGAACGGCCCCATTTATCTCCCTCTACGATGCTCCATTTCCGATCATATCCGTATGGATTGAAAGCTCTCTTCATGCTCTTCAACGTTGTAGTTAACAACTTTGGCTAATTCTTGCTGGATTGAGAGAGATTGAGGGATGAATGTCGCGTGTTTCTGGCCGTGGGTTATGTGGGTGGCGGCTAGGGTTAAAATTTAGGGTTTTAGTATTTTTTTTCTAAATTTATGAAGGGGTGGTCTATTTATAGAATTTCGTTCGACACTATTCATCCGGAAATTCCGAACTCCGATTTACGCACCGAAACTGACGTTCCTAGGGTTTATCCCGCGTTCCGGACACAATGGAACAGGTTTCGAAAGCTAATTCGGAAGTATGTGCGAATTATGGCTATAAATGCTCAATTTGAATTAAACCGATTTAAGCGATTTTCTAGGCGTTTTAATTTGTACCGGACAAACGGTAAATCCAATTGACTTGAAATTTGAAACCTTACAATAATATCACATTACGGATCCGATGAAACTAGTTTCGTCGAAATCCGAGACTTTTTGAAAAATGGCTATTTTAGCTCGCCAAATTTAAATTAAAAATAATTCGATGCGTTTCGAGCTGCCACGATCAAACGGTAACTCCGATTGACACGAAAATTGAAATCCGGTAGTAACTAACTATTACGGATCCAATGGAACTAGTTTCGTTCAATTCTGAGACTGTTCAAAAATTGACTATTTTCACTAGTCGATTTAAATATTAAAATATTCAATTTTCACAAATTAACTTTTAATTCGATTTTAAAAGTTCTAAAATATCGTTCTAACTCCCATATGATAAAATAGAATTTTACAAATCATTTTCAATCATATTTAACTCAATTTTCAATTATTTCCATAATTTAACATATTAAATTATCGATTTAATTATTCAATTAAATCCAATAATTCAAATAAAAATTTATTCGACTTATAAATTCACTTATTAATATTTAAAATAAATTAAATATTCGAATTTTAATTTCTAAAAAATCCTGGGTCGTTACAATCTTCCCCACTTAAAAGAATTTCGTCCTCGAAATTATTAAGTAAGAAAAGTTACAGAATTTATTAATTTTCCAAAATCCATAGTTAAATATCTTACAATACTTTACTAAGTTTTCAAATCATATTTAGTTATCCTTTTCAAAAACAACTACTATTGTTTAACTTTCAATTTCAAAATCAAAGTTAAAGTTTTCAAAATTTTTCTAAATTTTCTCAAATTTTTTCTAACGCCTTAAATTTCCGGAAAAATTCGCCATAGTCTCCTTTGCGCGGCTCGATCCGAAAAAAAAATGACAGTATATATATCACAAATATACATCTCATCAAGTAATGAGGCATCCCGAAGGGAAAAAAGTGTAAAAGTACGGTATGTAATCGGAGATATGTCCCTTATATTTTATTGGCTAGCATATACGGCTAATATAGCGCGAAAGCGAGCTCCAAATGCGAAGCAAACGCGATCCGGACCTACTAATTACTCAACAAACAACATGAGAACATGCATATATGAAAATAGTATCAATATACAACATATAGCAACATACTTACTATATATGCCAACATAGCAAATGAAACAAACAACAAATGCAATATATTCAACCATCAACCAACTAACATCCATAACCAATAGATATTCATTCATATTTTCATTAATATTAATGAATTGGTTTTCAATTTAAATCACATTTGATTCATTTACAGTGGATGTTCTTACTAACATTCATTCTCAATTAGTTTATATTCACTAATTCAAGTTGGTTCACTTCCAATTCAAATTCAATTCAATTCAAATACAACAGTTGAATTTCATTTACATAACTTTAGTTCACATTCATTTAATCCACTTCATTAATTTACTTTGATAACTATATCAACTTCATTTAACATCTTTTAAGTTATATTCCATTTATAAACATCACTTGTTTTTACATAACTTAAATTCCTAAATATATCCATATAGTTTCACTTCTTATATATATAAGTTTATTTCACAATTGTAAATCACTTTAATTATAATTCAATTCTTATAATTCTTTTGCTTATACAATTTATTCTTTTATTTAGATTATTCAAACAACTAAACAATCAACTTATATACACTTTTATAATTTTGAAAAACTATTCCTTTATATATAAAATATAATCAAGGTAAAATTATTTCATTTACCCAATTTTAAAACAATATTGTGTCGAATTGTTCTATTCAAGTGTTTAGAAACCCCTTCGGCATAGTTTAACAGACCGCGCTGACGAAAGTTCATATGCCACTCAATAAACCAATCATCACAATATAAAACAATTTTATATTCACTAACAAATACGCTCTCATAGCTATTATTACACTCAAACTCAATCTAGAGCACTACTGACTCTATCTCTAATGAGTAATACCCAACAGAACCATGGTTGTCGCTTAACCATATGCTCTGATACCAAATGTAACATGTCGATTTTTCGTTGCCGAAAAACCGAAATGTTATGGGTTTTAAAAAGAATTTAAGAAAAGAAAAGGAAAGAAAAGAAGAACAGAAAAGAAGATAGAATATTTTAAAATAGAAGAAAAAGAAAATAGAACGGGATAGAAAACAACAGAACAACATCAGAATCTCACAATTCGCAGCGGAACAACATATAATAATAAATGAATAATCTTTAAACAAAGAACTATATCAGTTATTGCATTTTACACATTACATTTCATTAATCATATCATCAGAGTGTACAACAACAACAAATAGTGCGGTGGAAAAAGAAATACTATATAGTAGTAATACGCCATGCCATCCAGCTTGCCTCCAGCAACTCCAGAATATCCAGAATATCCTGATAAACCTTAACTCTTAACTGCCCGTGTGGAAATTGGTGGGCACCCAGAGTTTAGGAAGGAAAACAATAAACTCCAAGTCAGTCATGTGACTGGTGTGAAAACTCAAAATAGTTTATTTATCTTTAAAATCAAAATAGAGGAATATTTTTAAATTCAATTCGCAATGCTTTTAAAAATGAGACTACCATAAGGCCTCCCGCACACACACACAATGCAAACGCAGAATCGGAGGAGATTTCTCCTTATGATAGTCAAAGATGCTTGATACGCATTTAAAAAGACATTTGATATTATTATTAGTGTATAGTGTAGGAAAAATTCATTTCGAAAGTAGAATATAAATCTTAGCCAACATACGACCATTATCGTATGCCTACTATAGCTACCATCCAAACAGTGTTGCCACACCATAAGTGAATGGCAGGTCCTACAACTAATACCGTACGAGTTTCGTATTGGGAATTGGATTTCCAACAAATGGTCAGGCCAAGGAACTTCCCATTGCCACATGAGAATGCCTCTGGAAAGACATCCCTGAGAACCAAACCGGAACTCTGCCAACACAAGGCCGGGTTACCCCTAACTGGGTAACTACTGACACGAGCACGCCATTCCCCGATCGTAAACGACCTTTCTCACGGGATCCCGATAACCAACAACCACAAAGTAATAAATTCGTAGTAACCACATAGGTTAAATATCTGGTCTCCATACCATGATACCAACTCTATCCAGAAGGAAATGTACATACCCTAAAGGGTGCTACCCCTCATAACCTTGCCGCATCTTTCCTGTTTTGACCATTTCCGGGGTGTGAGGTTCGACGAATTCACGTCCACAAAAACATACTTTATACAAAAGCCATGCTTTGGGTCAACAAATGATCAACACAATGATCACCAAGATAGACGATCAAATAAACGATCCTATCACAATAATCAACACAATGATCATTTCAGCAACACTCAGCATGTCACATTACCAAATTGGGAATATATCGCTGATAACTTCAACTATATAACCTCTGAGCTCGTACGTCTCAGAGAAGGGTGTTAAGCTAAAAGAATAAATTCTCCGCCACCAACAAAAATATATTTGAAAGAAATCGGCTTTATATCTCAACTTGTAATGTCAGACATACAATTCATACAAGTCTGTTCCGGGATCGAACAAAACCGAAGGCACTTACAAAGAAGTCCTTGCAATCCGGATATTCACAATCCTGATCGGATTCACCATCACATATGGAGAACTCTATACCGGAGCAACTCGGTGCAGAGTAAATCGACAGGTCATCCTATCGCTCTCGCAAATACCGGGTCTTCAACACCGATCTTCAATGCAATTATAATGACGTATCACATATTCAGAATGGGTTATACGACCCCATGGTCCTTTCCCGGTTAACCCGAATAGTGAGCGCTTATTCAAAAATAAGTGTAGCATTCACATTAAATCAAATCACATCAATTACCCATTCAAAGGGAAATATTGATAGTCGATTATTTAACTATCACTGGACATGCACACATCACCAGATTCCAAATAATTTTCCAAATTATTTATTTTCCAAAATATCTATTTCACAAAATATCTTATTCATACTTCAAAAATAAATCAATATTTATTTTTAAACAAATTCCACTTCCTTTATAAATTCCTTAGTGAATTTATAATTCCAAGATATCAATGAATATTCGATTTCAATTATTCATTTCAATTTTCTTTTCAATTTATCTTCAAAAAGATAAATTCTCAAAATATTCACTTTATATTGGAAAACATTTCCATACTTATTTATTCATAAGTAATTCACAATTTTTATTTATTTTCAACACTTGGAAAATATTCAATATACTTCAGTTAAAAATAAGTATATATTTCATTCTTTAAGGAAATCATTCTCTTAAACATATTTATTTGGGCCAAAACGAATGTTACGTAAAGCATCGTTACGACAACCCAAAATCACTAGTATAGGGATTCGAAATTAAAATATATATATAAATCCCAATACTATACAAAACATTTCCTTTCGGAAACCATTTACTATAACAACAGTGTTATAGTCTACTATTTCCTTTTATTTCTCGAAAACGTCTATTTCAACAATAAATGTTGAAATCTATGGTTTCGAATCTCAACACATTTTAAAACATCGTTAGATCGTTTTAATTCTATTTCAAATATCACATTCAAAACAATTTCTTTAACATCTTATTCACTATTCAAAAACGTGAATATACTACGTTAACAACTTTCATCACTTCTATTCGTTTTATTTCAAAGGATTATTCACAGTCAAAAATGTGAATATAACTCCATTAATAAGTTTCAACAATTTACTTATCAAAATAAGTCGTTTGCGAATTTATAAAACAACGTTTATAAATTCCTTTATTGAACTATTCAATTCCATATCCCAATGATATACTAACAGTTCATTTTATAGGTTAAATGCTTATAATTTCTTTGTTTACAAAAATCATTCTTTTTAAACTTCCCAATATAAAAATCTTATAACTTATAAGATTCATTCATTTATTCAAATATATTCTTTAATAACCTCACAAAATTCATAAATCTTACTATTTATAAATTTCATTTATAACTTCACCATTTATAATTCTATAAATTTCATTCTTTAATGAAATTCATTTTCACTTCATTCAAACACTTATAAAAACTCGTTTTATAATGTCCGTATTTCAATTTATAAATATCCATTTATAAATTTCTTAATATAAATCAATTTATATTATCCTTTTAAAACGTCTTTAATTTCCTTTATAATTTCATCCTTTCTCTTGATTTATAAAATAATCAAATTTTATAAATCCTATATTTAAACTGTTCACAATAATTCTAAAATATCTTGATTAAACTATTTTATAAACTCAATAGCATCGTATTCTCAAAAATCAGTTTTTAACTATATTTCTCAAAAATCATAATTTTTATAACATTAAAAATTATAACGTTTATTTATTTATAATGGATCAATTCCAAAATATAGTATATTCTCAAAAATCAACTTTAAAAATCATTTTTAAAGTTCCAAATTTGGTCCAATGATGCTACACACCCAAATAGTCAATCACGACTACAACAATATCATATATCAATATGAAAATCCATCAAATATCAAAATATCTGAAATCAAATAAATACTGTTGAGGAATCTAGTTGGATCCCTCCAACCTGTTTTCCTGCATCCAAAAACATTAGCACAATACCAATTTCGCTCCAGTACGAAATTATCGCGGTATATGTTTTTAATAAATATTATCCGCTCAATAACGGCGTAATAGGGTCTCATCCGCTAAAAAATGCGGGGAATCAACAACTGCAATATATACATGTGCCAATATATATATATTGATATTATATATAATACCAATTTCACTGTTTATGAAATATTCGCGGTATATGTTTTTAATAAATAACATCCGCTTACTAACGGCGTATAATGTCTATTTTAACAATCAATAGATAACAATCAACATTCAAACATGCATTCAAATATTTTAAATCTAACTATTTAAAATAAAATCGAAACTGATTCGATTGAGTGAGAAGTTCTCACCTTGGTTTTAAATTCCGTTTTAGCGATTTATTTCGAATAAAATTAAACGGACGTTTAATTTTACCCAAAATTCTTACTAACTCCAAATGACTCCAATCCAATTTCAACGCGTAGTGCTCGTCCATATGATTCCAACGCAACTGGTTTCGCGCGTTTTCGACCTCGTATGAAAAAGTTATGATTTTTATAAGATTGTACACGATTTTTATAAACTAATTACAACATTTTACTTTAAAAATTATAACCTAACTTCATCACAGCCACTTGATTCCTTCCCCTTGCATCCTGGCCGTCCCCCCTATCATCTTCCCCACGTCTTGGCTACAGGTAATAGCCGTGCTCCTAAACCCATTACAACCTAACTAGGGTTTAATTATGCACCTTCAATACTCAATGATACTTCGATCAACAACTTGCAATAGGAAGCTCTCGACCACAACCATGCTCGGCCAGAAGCCTGTGGAGCTCGGCCCCCTCCCTCCTTGGGAAACGCGTGCGTGACTGGCCATGAACGGCCCCATTTATCTCCCTCTACGATGCTCCATTTCCGATCATATCCGTATGGATTGAAAGCTCTCTTCATGCTCTTCAACGTTGTAGTTAACAACTTTGGCTAATTCTTGCTGGATTGAGAGAGATTGAGGGATGAATGTCGCGTGTTTCTGGCCATGGGTTATGTGGGTGGCGGCTAGGGTTAAAATTTAGGGTTTTGGTATTTTTTTTTCTAAATTTATGAAGGGGTGGTCTATTTATAGAATTTCGTTCGACACTATTCATCCGGAAATTTTGAACTCCGATTTACGCGCCGAAACTGACGTTCCTAGGGTTTATCCCGCGTTTCGGACACAATGGAACAGGTTTCGAAAGCTAATTCGGAAGTATGTGCGAGTTATGGCTATAAACGCTCAATTTGAATTAAACCGATTTAAACGATTTTCTAGGCGTTTTAATTTGTACCGGGCAAACGGTAAATCCAATTGACTTGAAATTTGAAACCTTACAATAATATCACATTACGGATCCGACGAAACTGGTTTCGTCGAAATCCGAGACTTTTTGAAAAATGGCTATTTTAGCTCGCCAAATTTAAATTAAAAATAATTCGATGCGTTTCGAGCTGCCACGATCAAACGGTAACTCCGATTGACACAAAAATTGAAATCCGGTAATAACTAACTATTACGGATCCAATGGAACTGGTTTCGTTCAATTCTGAGACTGTTCAAAAATTGACTATTTTCACTAGTCGATTTAAATATTAAAATATTCAATTTTCACAAATTAACTTTTAATTCGATTTTAAAAGTTCTAAAATATCGTTCTAACTCCCATATGATAAAATAGAATTTTACAAATCATTTTCAATCATATTTAACTCAATTTTCAATTATTTCCATAATTTAACATATTAAATTATCGATTTAATTATTCAATTAAATCCAATAATTCAAATAAAAATTTATTCGACTTATAAATTCACTTATTAATATTTAAAATAAATTAAATATTCAAATTTTAATTTCTAAAAAATCCTGGGTCGTTACATAGGGTCTCATCCGCTAAACAAAAAATGCGGGAAATCAATAACTCCAATATATACATATGCCAATATATATATATATATTGCTATTATATATAATACCAATTTCACTGTTTATGAAATATTCGCGGTATATGTTTTTAATAAATAACATCCGCTTACTAACGGCGTATAATGTCTATTTTAACAATCAATAGATATCAATCAACATTCAAACATGCATTCAAATATTTTAAATCTAACTATTTAAAATAAAATCGAAACTGATTCGATTGAGTAAGAAGTTCTCACCTTGATTTTATTTTCGTTTTAGCGATTTATTTCGAATAAAATTAAACGGACGTTTAATTTTACACGAAATTTTCACTAGCTCCAAACGACTCCAATCCAATTTCATCACGTAGTGCTCGTCCATACGATTCCAATGCAACTGGTTTCGCGCGTTTTCGACCTCGTATGTAAAAGTTATGAATATTTGAAGTTACACGAATTTTAATTATATAATTTACAACTTAAATATATAATTATAAACCCAAACTATTCTTAGCCGTAGATCTCACCCCTCAGCACTCTCCACCGTCCCCATATTCTTCCCACGCGCACCATCCCTCTACAGGTGATCACGACGCACGCAACCCATATTATAGAAATTAGGGTTCCAAGCCACCACAGAAATACTCGACGAGAACTCGATCAACTAGTGCCAAATGAACCGCCACCCCACGCTACACCTTCGGCCCAAGTGCGGCCCCACTTGGTCGCTGCGTTTGCACGCAGTTCGAGGCCGAACGCGCGACCTTTGAGCCCAATTTCCCATCGATCCAAAGCACTCCAGACGATCTTGACCGTTGGATCTGTAGAACACACTCCCCTCTACAACATTGCAGTTGAACGTTTCTTGAAATTTTTGGTGGATGAAGAGTAAATTGAGGGAGAAGACAAGAACGTTTCGGCCATCCATTATCAAGTGGCAGCTGTGCATTGCAACTAGGGTTTGATTTATATTTTTTTTTTTTTTTTAAGAGTGAAGGGCTATTTATAAGGAAATTCTCAAACACTATTCAATCCGGAAATTCCGAACTCCGATTTACGCGCCATAACCAGCGTTTCTAGGGTTTACCCCGCGTTTCGGACACAATGGAACAGGTTTCGAAAGCTAATTCGGACATCTGTGTGAGTTATGGCTATAAACGCTCAATTTAAATTAAATCGATTTAAATCGATTTCTAGGCGTTTTAATTTGTACCGGACAAATGGTAAATCCAATTGACACGAAATTTGAAACCTTACAATAATATCACATTACGGATCCGATGAAACTGGTTTCGTCGAAATCCGAGACTTTTTGAAAAATGGCTATTTTAACTCGCCAAATTAATATTAAAAATAATTCGATGCGTTTCGAGCTGCCACGATCAAACGGTAACTCCGATTGACACGAAAATTGAAATCCGGTAATAACTAACTATTATGGATCCAATGGAACTTGTTTCGTCCAATTCTGAGACTGTTCAAAAATTGACTATTTTCACTAGTCGATTAAATATTAAAATATTCAATTTTCACAAATAAACTTTTAATTCGATTTTAAAAGTTCTAAAATATCATTCTAACTTCAATATGATAAAATAAAATTTTACAAATCATTTTCAATCATATTTAATACGATTTCAATTATTTCCATAATTTAACATATTAAATTATCGATTTAATTATTCAATTAAATCCAATTATTCAAATTAAAATTTATTTGACTTATAAATTCACTTATTAAATATTTAAAATTAATTAAATATTCAAATTTTAATAAATTAAAATTCTGGGTCGTTACACCAAATATATGCAGTTGGAGTTGGCGAAATGTTTTGAAGCTAAGATCTGTATTTTTACCTCATATACAATGCAATCCTCTTGCTAATAATGATTTAAACTTCTGGTCTTCTCCATGGTCTAAATCTGGCTTGAGATTTCAGGATTTCCTCCCCTATCCACTGCAACTTCTTACTGGAATTCCTTTTAATGCTAAAGCTATTTCTTTTATCAGTGATGGCTTCATTAATTTGCCTTATTGCAGTTTCAAACAGGTCAGAGACTTATGGAAGAATGTATCATCTTTACCACTTATATCATCACATTTGAAGGTTCTTTGGACAGTGAAGGTGAAGAAGCATGCAATATCCACTGTATATAAGGCTCTGTTACTTAATGAAAACATTGAATCTTTCCCGTGGGCATCTAGAATCTGGACAAATAATTCACCTGCTAAAGAAAATTTTCTACTCTGGAAGATCATGGCAAATGCAGTGAATACAAAACAGAAACTGACTAAGCTTGGATTTCTTAATAATGAAGACTGTGTCTTCTGTCATTCCTTTCCAGAATCAAATACGCATTTATTTTTTGAATGTAAGTTTACTTATGAAGTGTGGTGCAGAGTTCTTTCCTTTGGAAGTTTCTATAGACCAGTAAACATTTCTCGAGTTGAATGGTATAATATATTCAAAGCGACAAGATGGAAATGTAGGAAATCGCAGGTACTATTGACCATTTTGAAATCTTTTGTTTATGAGATATGGTCTGAGCGTAACAGAAGAATATTTGAATTGAAGATGGAGAATGCTAATGTATTATACAGCATATTGCATAAGAGGGTTTGCAAGAGAATTGGTAGGCTGAGGTAATTTGTTGAGTGGTAGTAGTTGCAGGGGTGTTGTTGTTTGTTGTTTTGTATTAGCTATCATTTTCTGATCATTTTATTTTATGATGGTATGTATCAAAAGTACATTCATGATGTTATGAATATATTGGGCAGGGCTCCCTTAGCCCATTGCTTTTCAAAAAAGTTAAAATGTTAAAGAGTTGTAATGGAAAATTGTACAAATAAAAGTAGGTAATGAAAGTGTTCAATAAATTTCTTTTATTTATAAGAATGGATGTTATAGAGTTATCAACTTAAGTTATAATTAAATGTTACTATAATTAAATATAACAGAAATGTAAGCACTAAATAAATAAATGAAATTGAGAAATGCATAAATGTAATGCAATAAAAATAAACTTACATGATCTGAATAAATGAAAATGAATGGGGCTAATGAATAAATTTAATCTGTTGTTGGAAATCATTGTTTGTCTGGTTTATGGTTGTTTGGGTAAGGATACTTTAAAATTGTTTGGATGAATGAATAATCTATTTAGTTTCACCTAAGACTGTTGAGTGAAGGGTACACTTAGTAGTTTATTTTTCATTCCGTACAATTTAAAGTTTGAAACCTGAACAACTATTTGTTTTGTTTGATATGAATGAATGATTGATTTGTTTTGATTCTATGTGATGGTCGTATGCCTTGTTGCAAGTGATTGTTGATTGTATTGTTTTGTTTGTTTATGATTGAAACAACTTTAAATATTTCATTTTATATAATCGTTAACCTTTTTGGATTATATAAGTGAAATACAGGTTATGGAAGCAATTGCTACTGCTTTTAGTTTCATAATTAAGCGTTATTTGCCCGACAAATAGGTACGTTTTTCGGATTACGGTTTTATTGCGGTATTATATTATTTTCCCTGGTTGGGATATATATTATTTTGGAAATTATATGTTATATATTGTTATATTTGATATTATATTTTCTCCTAAGCCTCCGCGTACAAAGGAGACTCTGTCGAAATTTTCCTTAATTTTGGACTTAGAAAATATTTTGAAAATGTTTTCCAAACTTTATTAATTTGAGTATAAAAAGATTTAATGGTTATAAATTGGTATATTTTATTTAAAGTAATTAATTTTGTAAATTTATTGTTTATAAAGTTAATATTTTTGAATAAGATGTATTGTTTATTTAATTCTTTCTTTCCCTCCTTTTTCCTTTTCGAGGACGAAAAGTTTTGAGTAGGGGAGAGTGTAACGACCCGTAAATTTTGATAAATAATTTGGTTAGTTTAATTTACCTTTTGCAATTAAGTTTAGGAAGAAATAAAAATTTTATAATTAATAATGAAGCAAATGTTGAAAATGAAATGAAACCATGGAAATTAAAGCTAAGTATTAACAGTTGGTATGAAATTACGAATAATTGAAGTAATGTAAATTGTTATACTAGGCTAGGAATTGAATACAAGAAAACAAAGGTAAATAGTGAATTAATTTAATGAATTAGTAATATTAAATAGTAGATTGAATTATCAATGTCCTGTAGTAATTGAAATATTGTTTGGGAATGGAAATTTATAAAGGTAAGCATTTAATTTACCAAAGCAATAATATTTTGATTAATAGTAACTGAACGTAAATAAAAGGTGATAATGTTAATGCAAGGTAATCAATGCTAATTTAAGTTAATAACAAATGAATGGAAAGTAATTCAAATTAATGAAAATAAATTTAAATGGTATACTAGACTATGAATTGGACATAAGTGAATAGATGAAATATTGGATTTACCAAGGAAATAATAGATAGTTAATGGAAATTGAATGAAATCAGTATTATGAAAATAAATGTAGTAACGGAAGTGTGAATGTGAATTGAATAGAAACATAAATTTATTTATAAGATAGTAATTGGTGTAATAGAAAGCTAAATAAATTTATTAAGAGTATTAATTGTAATTGGATGCAAATTAAGTAAATAAATGTAAGTATTGTATGAATATATGAATTTATGGCTGGTTTAGGGTAATAGAACGAATTCATATGATGTAAGTAATTATAATAAATAATGAAATAATAACTAGGATGGAATATAACAACAAAGTTAATTAAAGCTGAATTGTGTAAATTGAATGGGATTGCAATAAATGAAAAAATGGAAAATGGTTTAACTTGGTTATAGGATGATGTAAGCCAATAAATCATTAATTCAATGCAACTCCCAATTGATTGAAACAACTATTTCGGTTATAATAAATTGTAAACAGGAATATTTGGTAACATATTAATATTAGAAAAGTAAATGTAAAGGTTGGATTAATCAATGAATTAATAATGAATAAATAGTGATGGAATAAAATCAATGTTCTATATGGAATTATAACCTGGGTTGATAGGTAACAACCTTATAATGCAAAATAATGCAAATTGATGACAATTAACATTGGTTGTTTATTTATTTAATGTGTCAAATTAAATTTGGTAATCAATTACAATAAACCTTAATTTAACGTTTTGTTAATGAAAAATTATGTAACAATTGATGTAATAAAGGATGGAACCAAGGTAAATTAGTTAATTGGATTTTTAAATCTTAATTTATGGGTGGAATTGACAAATTTCAATATGATTGAATTATAGTAGTTATTACGAATAAGTGGAAATAAAATAGTTAATACAAGTAAAGGTGAAATTGGAAGTATCAGTGTAATGAAATGTAACAAATGTTAAATATGTTTGTAGGATAATGATTGTTTGAATAATGACAATGGGAATCAACATTTATCTATTTATTTGAATTTAAAATTATGGTAATTGGGTTTATTGCAATTAATTAAAATTAAATGTTTAAATATTTCGTAAATGTGAATTAAGATGAAATTTGGAATGTTAGTGTTGTAGATATAAACCCATGTTGACATCACCTTTAAGAGGGTAAGTTATAATTGATTTATAATAAGATTTAAGATCAAATAGATGGATTTAGGGGAATTGCAACTGATAAGTAATGAATTTATTTAATTTGAAAGTTAAACACTGTAGTTGTGAATTAATTAACTTTAAATTGATATGGAAATTTGTTATAAAGGATTTTAAATTTCAGAAGTAATACAAGATGATTAAATTTATGAATTATAGAGTTTAAATTAGGAAGTGATTTAATTTACTTATTTATTTAATTAATATAAAAATAGCCATTTTGACCAATGAATCGGATTTCGATGAAACCAGTTTCATCGGATTCGTAATGGTAAATTATTGTAGGATTTCAAGTTTCGTAGCGATCAGACTTGTTGTTTGATCGTACGGACTCGAAACGCCCAGAAATCAATGAAATTGAAATCAATTGAAATCAATTTGAAAAATATTGATTTTAGCATAACTTCTTCGTTGGAATTTGGACTTGAAACCTTTTCCATTGCATTTAAAATATTTTAAAACATCTATTTCGATATATGGTTTGACCCAATTTCGTTCCGGAGTCAGAACGGGATTTTCGGGTCATTTATTGTTCAACACGTTTTTAAATCGGGTACATTTATTCTACCTTCAGCTTTGTCTATAAATACCCTATTATAAACCCTAGCCTACCTTTATTTCTCATTTGTCTACGCGTACAATTTCTTTCACCTCCTCATTTCAATGGCAGACAAACACGTAATTCCAACTGCAATTCAAAATCCAAAGTGAAATTTCAAACTCCTTAAAAAAATTCAAATTTTTTTATATCGAAGCTCTCGATGGGCGTATCTCAGATCCATGATTCGTTTTTCATTTTGTTTCATCGTCTGATCAGTAAAAATCGAAGAAGTTTTGGTCGTTCATCGCTCGAGGACGAACCTCGTCTGATCGGGAAATCACTTCTGGGTATTGTAGAGAGCACTGAGGCTATTGCATCGACATCGTTTGTTTGACATTTCAACGGTTGGATTGGTGGCTAAAATTCAACTAGGGTTCGTATTTTCAAGTGGCGGCTGGGGGTTTTTGGGATGTGGGTGGTCGCGCTCTACGCCGGGAGGTCGAGGAGGGGTTCGTAGCATTGGAAGAAGGACAGCGACGACGTTTACGGCCCGTGGTTGCGGCGCGACTTCGATCAAGTGGCGGCTCAGTTTCGTTCACGGTAAGCTGGGTTACATGCTAGCTGATGACGTGGCCTATGGGGGTGGAGAGGGTAATGTTGCTTATTTATTATATTTTAATTTCAATTCAAATTATTCTAATTCACGTAACTCTTATATACGGATTTCATTTCACGCGCGGTTTTCTCCGCTAGGATTTGTATTGGGATTCCGGACATTTTAGCGCTGGTTTGGCCGGATTCTGAGACTGTCCAATTTTTGGGTTTAAATTGGATTTAAATTCAATTTAAATTCAAAAGGTGAGTGTTTTAACCCACTCACAACTTCTAAAATTTCTTATGTTTGTTAAATAACATTTTTGTTGTGATGATGCATTTATTCATGACTTTTTTGTATATTTTTAATCATCATCTCAGTTATTGCATTTATTTAAATTAAACTGTTATTTAATTTATTATTGCAATATTAACTGCCAATTAGATAGATTGTTTAATTTATTATTGAATATAAACTGTCAGTAATTACATGTTATCTATTATATGCTCTATATTGATGTTATTGTTTAAATTGGATGATGGTTGTAATAAATGGTTGATGATTGATATTGGATGAATGGATGTTGTATTTTATATTGTTTAAACTGCAAATTTGTTATGCACTTTATTTTATTCGGGATTGCGGTTTGAAATGAAATTAACCGTATTTTTATTTTAAATTACGGATTGAAATGATAAATATTCATATCACTTGACCATAGTATGAAAAATTATATATAGACACCGTGGTTTATATATAAAGATACTTTGAAATGATTTTCTATGGTTTTGTAAAGAAATATATGGTTTTATGAGATAGTGATTTGGATTTTTTAAATGTTATTTTATATACAGTTAAATTCTGGGTTTTAAGCTATGTATAAAATTGATTTGAAGTATAAAAGAAGTTAATAATTAAGTTTGATTTTTTTAAGATAAAATATGATTAAGCATTTATTTAAGTTAAATTTATGGAGTTTTATAATGACTTAAATGAGAATAAGGTTGGAAGATGAATATGGAGTTTATTTGGAATTTAATAAAATTTAGAAATTTTAAAGGATATGATTGTTATAACTTGATTTTTGTTTAGAGTGATTTAAATGAATATCAAGTTGATTTAAATGAATATATGAAGTTTAATAAATTAAAAGGATATCTTGTTGTTGAAGTTAAAAGTTTTACTTAAATATATTGGATTTATTAAGTAGACATTTCAAATCTAAAGAATAGTAATTAAATTTGATATATATGGAATTATCAAAGAATTAGTTTTGAAATGGTGGAATATTTAAAGCTTTGAATTATATGAAAATTGAAATGGCTTAATTGGAGGTTCAAATCGGTATTTGGAATTTATTTTTGAAATTAAGAAAAAAACTATTTTATTATATAAGTAATTCAATATTAAACCATTTAAGTATTGGAAGTTATGTTTCAAAATTTTGGGTTTTAAGGTATTATGATTTGAAAATGCTATGAATTTGGGAAAAGGATATATTTGAAATAAAAATGATATTATATTGATTTGGGTTTTATAAATGATATCATATTGATTTGGTTTTTAAATTGAAAATGATATCGTATTTGTATGGTTTTGAAATAAATATTATATCCTGGTTTGAAGTATAAATTATTTTGAAATGACCGCGGTGTTATAATAACGTTTGGTTGTTGAAGAGACCAGGATCGGAAGTTGTCATACTCTCTGCCAACTTCGAAAAACACTTTAACAACCGTGTACGCGGTGGAGACTCCAGAATGAAGTAGGATGATGGCAGCGTTTCCTTTGAGGTAAATACGTGGACCCGACTCCCGTGAGTTGGCATAAGGTGGCTAAAACAGGAGTGATTGACGGGTTAAGAAGGTAGCACCTTTTATCGGACACATCCCTTCTATATTATACTCTGACTTTTGGATTTACTCGGTGGCCACTTTTGATTTCTTTGATTTGGGGGTGTGGCTCGAGGTGGGCGGTAGCTGCGGCTATGCGTTACCACCGACCCGGAAGCGTAATTGGTATATCTACCCTGGCATTGCCTAGTTGTGCCGTGTCACCTAACCTAGCGAGCCTTATATGATTTTGGTTTTGTACCATACCTATGGAGTGCCTTCTGACGACGCCCAATACGGGGGAGATTACGGTACTGTATAGACTATGGGAATATATTGTGTTAAGGGGAATATTGGGTCACCCCTTAACGCTATTTTAAAGTAAGTTTATTTTACTAATAGAGACTATTATAATAGCGAAGTATTACTACATAGTAAATAGTTTAACAGATCCTTAGAAGATGTGAATCCCGAGCATCTCTTAAGTTACTGCACTCATATTTATTTTACCGTTGATTTAACTTACATAATATCTTTTAGTTCTGACCCGATTGTTTTGTCTTCTCAATTCGCTTGGATCAGTCCGAGCATTTCAGAATTTGAAGATTTTTATTCCAGAGGACGAAGACGAAGAATTACTATTACTTATCGATTATATTATTCCACTACACCATATGTGCAACTCTGATATGTATTGTATAAGTAAAATCAAATATTTTGAAAAACGGCTTCATGAACTGTATATTTGATTTTTATATTTTATTGTTCCGCTGCAAGATTTTATTTTGTTTTTTCCTTTCTCTGCTTTTTCTTATTTACCCCATAACAATATGCCCTTCTGTATGGTTTAAGTCTGACGTGTGTGGTTTACGTCGATCTAAATAGTGCGAAAAAGCGGGATGTTACGTTCCATAATCTACATTTCACTTTTATAATCCAAAAGAGGTTGATAATTATATAAAATGAAATATTTAGAGTTGTTTCAACCACTAACACCTAATCAATACAAACAACAATCACTTGCAAAGCATACAACCATCACAAATAATCAACACAATCAATTATCCATTCATATCAAACACACAAATAGTTGTTTGTGTTCAGAAACTTTAAATTGTACAGAATGAAAAATAAACTACTAAGTGCACCATTTACTCAATAGTCTTAGATGAAACTAAATAGATTATTTATTCATCCAAACAATTTTAAAGTATCCTTGCCCAACCAACCATAAACCAAACCAACAATAATTCCAAACAATAGGTCAAGTTCATTCTTATCAATTTCATTTCATAACACTTATTGCTTCACTTCCTTTTCATTCATATAATAATTTATCTTTTTAATTTACATTTTATTTTTGACAGTTTCATTTACTTTTATTCATTTCTTACAAAATCTCATTTTCATTTATTCATATCATGTCGGTTTCTTTTTATTGCATTATATCATTTATTCACTACTTAATTTCATTTATTTATATTCATTAATATTTTTCATGTTCAATTCAATTACTTAGCGTTTCAATTCATTAACTTACGTTTATAGTCATCTACTTGCAATATTTACTTTCTATCACTTTTTATTATAGTAGTATTTTAATTATAACTTAAGCTTATAACCATTATAACATCAAATTCTTATTTATAAAAGTAATTCATTAAACCTTTCTATTACATAAGTTTTACTTGTTAATTATTCCATTACATTTTTTTATCAAACATTTCAACTTTTAAATCTTTTGGTAAGTTATATATATGCTTTTTAAGAATGTAATTGAAAATTATACAAGTTTTCTTATTTCTTTTAAATTAAAAATTTAATGTTCAATAATCATATCTTTTGTTTTATATGTTACTAATTTCAACTTTCTTGTAATTTCCTTTATAACCTATCATTTAATCTCTAATTTTTAGAGGTTCCAAATATTAATTAGTTACGTTCTATTTCACTACCATAATTGAAACTATTAATTAATGGAAATTTAAGAACTAAATACTGGGTTAAATTTCAGATCATTTTTAAAATAATAGATGGATGTATACACTTACAATTTATATATCCAATTATATTTAAAACAATTTGAAATTTGTATTTTTTTATCAAAATAAATCTATAGTAAAACTACTATAGTGGCCTTCCCACTTAGAAACTCGAAAATGAATGTCGATGATTCGTGCACTCATCATCAAAATTATTTCTCAGCGATATAGAGGGGAGTACAAGACTTATTTCTTTCCAAAATTTCTTTAAAACAATTCTGTCAAATCATATTGAAATATTTATATCAGAAAATACTTATAAACGATATTATTATATTCCACAATCCCTTGAAAGAAATTTTAAAAATCCCCGGAGCTTAGGTTCTAAATTTCCAATTTTACTTTATTTTTTATTTGTAAATTTTATTTTACAACCAATATTTATGAATTTCACTACCTACCAACAAATATATAACAACCATATATCTAATTTATAAAACTATTATTTTATATACAAATATATAATAGGCAAAATTATTTCATCTACCAACCTTTAAAAACAAATATTGTGTCGGTCTATCCTATTAATTGTTTAAAAATCCCTATTGATGTCATAGTCTCCTATGCACCAACCAGAATTTATAAATTCAAAACAGAACAAATTAACACAATATCAAAACCTTTTATAACACTAACAAATACGCTCTTCCATATATATACACTCAACGACTCGTCATAAGGTATTAATACCCTATTAGCAAAGAGTCAGCCCCCAGAAAGCTAAGGTTTATCGCTAAACCAAAGCTATGATACCAAATGTAACATCCCGCCTTTTTGTACATTTTAAATCGACGATAAACCATACATGTCAGACTCAAACCATACAAAAGGGTGAATTGTAATTGTGATGAATAAGAAAAAGGAAGGAAGAAAGAAAACAAAACAGAATCTGGTAGCGGAATGATAAAATATAATAACCAAATATGTAAAGACCCGTAAATCCGTACTCCTTGAATAGACACTAATCTCCTTTGTTTAATTCAAGATGAACGAAAATACGAACCCTTAGGGGTTTTAAGAAAAAGAAAAGAAGAAAGAAGAAAGAAGATAGGAAAGAAGGAAATAGAAATTAGAGAGAATAGAAAACAGAAAAGAAGATAGAATATTTTAAAATAGAAGAAAAAGAGAATAGAGGAAAAAGAAAAACAGAAGAAAATAGGACGGAACCGAAAGAAAACAACAGCACAACATCAGAATCTCACAATTCGCAGCGGAACAACATATAATAATAAATGAATAATCTTTAAACAAAGAACTATATCAGTTATTACATTACATCACATTACATCATATCATCATATCATCAGAGTGTACAACAACATACAACATCAAACAGTGCAGCGGAAAAAGAAATACTATATACTAATAATACTCCATGCCATCCAGCTTGCCTCCAGCAACTCCTGAATATCCAGAATATCCTGATAAACCTTAACTCTTGACTGCCCGTGTGGAAATTGGTGGGCACCCAGAGTTTAGGAAGGAAAACAATAAACTCCAAGTCAGTCATGTGACTGGTGTGGGAACTCAAAACAGTTTATTTATCTTTAAAATCAAAATAGAGGAATATTTTTAATCAATTCGCAATGCTTTTAAAAATGAGACTACCATAAGGCCTCCCGCACACACACACATGCAAACGCAGAATCGGAGGAGATTTCTCCTTATGATAGCCAAAGATGCTTGATACGCATTTAAAAAGACATTTGATATTATTATTAGTGCATAGTGTAGGGGAAAAATTCATTTGAAAGTAGAATATAAATCTTAGCCAACATACGACCATTATCGTATGCCTACTATAGCTACCATCCAAACAGTGGTGACCACCATAAGTGAATGGCAGGTCCTACAACTAATACCGTACGAGTTTCGTATTGGGAATTGGATTTCCAACAAATGGTCAGGCCAAGGAACTTCCCATTGCCACATGAGAATGCCTCTGGAAAGACATCCCCGAGAACCAAACCGGAACTCTGCCAACACAAGGCCGGGTTACCCCTAACTGGGTAACTACTGACACGAGCACGCCATTCCCCGATCGTAAACGACCTTTCTCACGGGATCCCGATAACCAACAACCACAAAGTAATAAATTCGTAGTAACCACATAGGTTAAATATCTGGGCTCCATACCATGATACCACCTCTATCCAGAAGGAAATGTACATACCCTAAAGGGTGCTACCCCTCATAACCTTGCCTCATCTTTCCTGTTTTGACCATTTCCGGGGTGTGAGGCTCGACGAAGTCACGTCCACAAAAACATACTTTATACAAAAGCCATGCTTTGGGTCAACAAATGATCAACACAATGATCACCAAGATAGACGATCAAATAAACGATCCTATCACAATAATCAACACAATGATCATTTACAGCAACACTCAGCATGTCACATTACCAAATTGGGAATATATCGCTGATAACTTCAACTATATAACCTCTGAGCTCGTACGTCTCAGAGAAGGGTGTTAAGCTAAAAGAATAAATTCTTCGCCACCAAACAGAAATATATTTGAATGAAATCGGCTTTATATCTCAACTTGTAATGTCAGACACACAATCCATACAAGTCTGTTCCGGGCTCGAACAAAACCGAAGGCACTTACAAAGAAGTCCTTGCAATCCGGATATTCACAATCCTGATCGGATTCACCATTACATATGGAGAACTCTATACCGGAGCAACTCGGTGCAGAGTAAATCGACAGGTCATCCTATCGCTCTCGCAAATACCGGGTCTTCAACACCGATCTTCAATGCAATTATAACGACGTATCACATATTCGGAATGGGTTATACGACCCCATGGTCCTTTCCCGGTTAACCCGAATAGTGAGCTCTTATTCAAAAATAAGTGTAGCATTCACATTCAAACAAATCACATCAATTACCCATTCAAAGGGAAATATTGATAGTCGGTTATTGAACTATCACTGGATATGCACACATCACCAGTTTCCAAATAATTTTCCAAATTATTTATTTTCCAAAAATATCCTTACAAGATATATTATTTCAACACTTCAAAAATAAATCAATATTTATTCTTAAACCAATTCCACTTTCTTTATAAATTCCTTAGTGAATTTATAATTCCAAAATATCAATGAATATTCGATTTCAATTCGATTTCTAATATTCATTTTCAATTTATCTTAAAAAAAGATAAATTCAAAATATTCACTTTATATTGGAAAACAATTCCATACTTATTTATTCATAAGTAATTCACAAATTTTATTTATTTTCAACACTTAGAAAATATTCAATATACTTCAATCGAAATTAAGTATATATTTCATTCTTTAAGGAAATCATTCTCATAAACATATTTATTTGGGCCAAAACGAATGTTACGTAAAACATCGTTACGACAACCCAAAATCACTAGTATAGGGATTCGAAATTAAAATAGATATATAAATCCCAATACTATACAAAACATTTCCTTTCGGAAATCATTTACTATAACAACAGTGTTATAGTCCATTATTTCCTTCTATTTCTCGAAAACGTCTATTTCAACAATAAACGTTGAAATCTATGGTTTCGAATCTCAACACATTTAAAACATCGTTAGATCGTTTAATTCTATTTAAAACATCCAAATCCAAAACAATTTCTTTAACGTGTTATTCACTATTCAAAAACGTGAATATACTTTGTTAACAAATTTCATCCTTTTATTCATTTTAATTCAAAGGGTTATTCACTATTCAAAAATGTGAATATAACTCCACTTATAGGTTTTAACAAATTTTCTTGTCAAAATAAGTCATTTGCGAATTTATAAAACAACGTTTATAAATTCCATTTCTATTTATTTATAAAAACTTCCTTTTTATAAATTCTTTTATTAACCTATTCCAGTTTATAACTCAATTATAAACTAAAAGTTCATATTATAAGTTAATTACTTATAAAACGATTATTTTTACAAAATCGTTCTTTTTAACTTCCCAAATTATAAATCTTATAACTTATAAGATTCATTCATTTATCCAAAATCATTATTTTAATAACTTAATAAATTTTATAAACCTACTGCTTATAAAATTCCATTTATAACTTCACCGTATAAAATTCTATAAATTCCATTCAATTATGAAATTCATTTTCACTTCATTCAAACACTTATAAAAACTCGTTTTATAATGTCCATATTTCAATTTATAAATATCCATTTATAAATCTCTTAATATAAATCAATTTATATTATCCTTTTAAAACTTCTTTAATCTCCTTTATTATTTCACCATTTTTGATTCATAAAATAATTAAATTTCATAAATCCTATATTTAAACTTTTCACAATAATTCTAAAAATATCTCGATTTAACTATTTTATAAACTCAATAGCATCATATTCTCAAAAATCAGTTTTTTACTGTATTTCACAAAAATCATAATTTTTATAACTTTAAAAATTATAACGTTTATTTATTTAAAATGAATCAATTCCAAAAATATTTTATAAACGTATACTTTCAAAAATCACTTTAAAATCATTTTAAAATCCCAAAATCTGGGTCCAATGATGCTACACACCAAATAGTCAATCACGACTACAACGATATCATATATCGATATGATAATCAATCAAATATCAAAATATCTGAAATTAAATAAAAACTGTTGAGGAATCTAGTTGGATCCCTCCAACCTGTTTTCCTGCATTCACAAACATTAGCACAATACCAATTTCGCTCCAGTACGAAATTATCGCGGTACATGTTCTTATTAAATATTATCCGCTTAATAACGGCGTAATAGGGTCTCATCCGCTAAACAAAAAATGCGGGAAATCAATAACTCCAATATATACATATGCCAATATATATATATTGCTATTATTTATAACACCAATTTCACTGTTTATGAAATATTCGCGGTATATGTTTTTAATAAATAACATCCGCTTACTAACGGCGTATAATGTCTATTTTAACAATCAATAGATATCAATCATCATTCGAACATGCATTCAAATAATTTTAAATCTAACTATTTAAAAATAAAATCGAAACTGATTCGATTGAGTGAGAAGTTCTCACCTTGATTTTATTTCCGTTTTAGCGATTTATTTCGAATAAAATTAAACGGACGTTTAATTTTACCCAAAATTCTCACTAACTGCAAACGACTCCAAACCAACTCCATCGCGTAGTGCTCGTCCATACGATTCCAACGCAACTGGTTTCGCGCGTTTTCGATCTCGTATGAAAAAGTTATGAATTTTTAAAGATTGTACACGATTTTATAACTAAATTACAACAAAATTTTATAATTAAACCCTACAATCATTCCTAGCCGTGAGATTCAGATCCAACGCTCCAGCCTCATCTCCTACATCACGTGCATCATCTCCAGCTTATGCACGAGGCCGCCGAACCCATCTCTTAGGATTAGGGTTACAATTTGCAACACCATCTCTCGACTAAACTCCATCACACAACCACCATCGCGAAGCACTCGACTTGCACTATGTTCGGCCCCCCTATGGTGGAGCTCGGCCACCTCTAGTGCCTAGGGTTGCGTGCGCAAGCAATGGAGAACGCACCCCTGTAGCTCCTCCTCTGGTGCTCCAAACTCGATCTCAACCGTTGATCTCCAAGCTCTCGTCGTGCTCTACCATTTCCTAGTTGGAAGTTTGTTGTAATACTTCACGGATTGGAAGATTTGGAGGAGAGAAAGTGGATCAATTCTGGCCGTGTATCTAGATGGAGGCGGCTAGGGTTTTAGAGATAATTTTTTTTTTTTTATTTATGAAGGGGTAGGGTGTATATTTATAGGAAAAATTCAAACACTATTCATCCCGGAAATTCCAAACTCCAATTTACGCGCTGTAACCAGCGTTTCTAGGGTTTACCCCGCGTTCCGAACACAATGGAACAGGTTTCGGAAGCTAATTCGGACATCTGTGCGAGTTATGGCTATAAACGCTCAATTTGAATTAAACCGATTTAACTCGATTTCTAGGCGTTTTAATTTGTACCGGACAAACGGTAAATCCAATTGACTTGAAATTTGAAACCTTACAATAATATCACATTACGGATCCGATGAAACTGGTTTCGACGAAATCCGAGACTTTTTGAAAAATGGCTATTTTAACTCGCCAAATTAAAATTAAAAATAAATCGATGCGTTTCGAGCTGCCACGCTCAAACGATAACTCCGATTGACACGAAATTTGAAACTCGGTAATAACTAACTATTACGGATCCAATGGAACTGGTTTCGTTCAATTCTGAGACTGTTCAAAAATTGACTATTTTCACTAGTCGATTTAAGTATTAAAATATTCAATTTTCACAAATTAACTTTTAATTCGATTTTAAAAGTTCTAAAATATCATTCTAACTTCAATATGATAAAATAAAATTTTACAAATCATTTACAATCATATTTAACCCAATTTTCAATTATTTCCATAATTTAACATATTAAATTATCGATTTAATTATTCAATTAATCCAATAATTCAAATAAAAATTTATTTGACTTATAAATTCACTTATTAATATTTAAAATTAATTAAATATTCAAATTTTAATTATCAAAAATTCTGGGTCGTTACAATCTTCCCCACTTAAAAGAATTTCGTCCTCGAAATTAACTAGTAAGAAAAGTTATAGAATTTATTAATTTTCCATAAATCCATAATTAAACTTCTTATAATAACTTACTAAGTTTTCCAAATCATACTTAGTTATCTTTTCAAAAGCAATTACTATTGTTTAACTTTCAATTTCAAAACAAAGTTAAGTTTTCAAAATTTTCCCATTTTCACCAAATTTTTTCTAACGCCTTAAATTTTCGGAAAAATTCGCCATAGTCTCCTTTGCGCGGCTCGATCCGAAAAAAAAATGACAGTATATATATCACAAATATACATCTCATCAAGTAATGAGGCATCCCGAAGGGAAAAAAGTGTAAAAGTACGGTATTTAATCCGAGATATGTACCTTATATTTTATTAGCAAGCATATACGGCTAATATAGCGCGAAAGCGAGCTCCAAATGCGAAGCAAACGCGATCCGCACCTACTAATCACTCAACAAACAACATGAGAACATGCATATATATAATAATCTCAATATACAACATATAACTCCATAACAACTATATATGTCACATAGCAAATGCAACATATTCAAACATCAACCAACTAGCATTCAACAAATTCATAATCAATATATATTCATTCATATTCTCATTAATATTCAATGAATTGGGTTTTCAATTTAATAACATTCGATTCATATACAGTGGATGTTTTTACTAACATTCATTCTCAATTAGTTTATATTCACTAATTTATATTCAATTTGGTTCACTTCCAAATCAAATTCAATTCTATTCAAATTTATTTACTTTTAATTTGAATTCAATTACATAGCTTTAAATTTCACTAATTCACTTTCATTAATACTTAATGAATTATATACAATCAACTAACAATCATATAACAATCAATGTATATTCATTACAACCAAATTCTTTTGCTTACAATTGGTTTAATTAATTGATTTTCATTCAATTATTCAACTTTCTAATAACATCAGATTTTAAATGAATTAACACTTATATTCATTATTTCACATCAATTATCCACAATTAATTGATTTTCATTCAATTATTCAACTTTCTAATAACATCAGATTTTAAATGAGTTAACACTTATATTCATTATTTCACATCAATTATTCACAATTAATTGATTTACATTTAATTGATTAATTCAATTCAATTTCTAAAGTTGAATTTCATTTATATAACTCAAGTTCATATCCATCACTTAACTCCATTAGTTTTCTTTGATACTAATATCAACTTCATTCCATATCACTTAAGTTATATTTCATTTTATAAACATCACTTTTATTTACAACTCATATTCATAAATATATTCATTAGTTTCACTTCTTACATATATAAGTTTTATTTCACAATTGTAAATCACTTTAATTATAATTCAATTCTTATAATTCATTTGCTTATACAATTATTCTTCAATTTAGATTATTCAAACATCTAAACAATCAACTTATATACTTTAATAATTTTGAAAAATTATTCCTTTTATATATAAAAATATACTCAAGGTAAAATTATTTCATTTACCCAATTTAAAAACAATATTATGTCGAATTGTTCTATTAAGTGTTTAGAAACCCCTTCGGCATAGTCTTGCGGACCACGCTGACGAAAGTTCATATGCCACTCAATAAACCAATCATCACAATATAAAACAATTTTATATATTCACTATCAAATACGCTCTCATAGCTATTATTACACTCAAATTCATTCTAGAGTACTACTGACTCTATCTCTAATGAATAATAACCCAACAGAACCATGGTTGTCGCTTAACCATAAGCTTTGATACCAGATGTAAAGACCCGTAAATCCGTACTCCTTGAATAGACACTAATCTCCTTTGTTTAATTCAAGATGAACGAAAATACGAACCCTTAGGGGTTTTAAGAAAAAGAAAAGAAGAAAGAAGAAAGAAGATAGGAAAGAAGGAAATAGAAATTAGAGAGAATAGAAAACAGAAAAGAAGATAGAATATTTTAAAATAGAAGAAAAAGAGAATAGAGGAAAAAGAAAAACAGAAGAAAATAGGACGGAACCGAAAGAAAACAACAGCACAACATCAGAATCTCACAATTCGCAGCGGAACAACATATAATAATAAATGAATAATCTTTAAACAAAGAACTATATCAGTTATTACATTACATCACATTACATCATATCATCATATCATCAGAGTGTACAACAACATACAACATCAAACAGTGCAGCGGAAAAAGAAATACTATATACTAATAATACGCCATGCCATCCAGCTTGCCTCCAGCAACTCCTGAATATCCAGAATATCCTGATAAACCTTAACTCTTGACTGCCCGTGTGGAAATTGGTGGGCACCCAGAGTTTAGGAAGGAAAACAATAAACTCCAAGTCAGTCATGTGACTGGTGTGGGAACTCAAAACAGTTTATTTATCTTTAAAATCAAAATAGAGGAATATTTTTAATCAATTCGCAATGCTTTTAAAAATGAGACTACCATAAGGCCTCCCGCACACACACACATGCAAACGCAGAATCGGAGGAGATTTCTCCTTATGATAGCCAAAGATGCTTGATACGCATTTAAAAAGACATTTGATATTATTATTAGTGCATAGTGTAGGGGAAAAATTCATTTGAAAGTAGAATATAAATCTTAGCCAACATACGACCATTATCGTATGCCTACTATAGCTACCATCCAAACAGTGGTGACCACCATAAGTGAATGGCAGGTCCTACAACTAATACCGTACGAGTTTCGTATTGGGAATTGGATTTCCAACAAATGGTCAGGCCAAGGAACTTCCCATTGCCACATGAGAATGCCTCTGGAAAGACATCCCTGAGAACCAAACCGGAACTCTGCCAACACAAGGCCGGGTTACCCCTAACTGGGTAACTACTGACACGAGCACGCCATTCCCCGATCGTAAACGACCTTTCTCACGGGATCCCGATAACCAACAACCACAAAGTAATAAATTCGTAGTAACCACATAGGTTAAATATCTGGTCTCCATACCATGATACCAACTCTATCCAGAAGGAAATGTACATACCCTAAAGGGTGCTACCCCTCATAACCTTGCCGCATCTTTCCTGTTTTGACCATTTCCGGGGTATGAGGCTCGACGAAGTCACGTCCACAAAAACATACTTTATACAAAGTCATGCTTTGGGTCAACAAATGATCAACACAATGATCACCAAGATAGACGATCAAATAAACGATCCTATCACAATAATCAACACAATGATCATTTACAGCAACACTCAGCATGTCACATTACCAAATTGGGAATATATCGCTGATAACTTCAACTATATAACCTCTGAGCTCGTACGTCTCAGAGAAGGGTGTTAAGCTAAAAGAATAAATTCTTCGCCACCAAACAGAAATATATTTGAATGAAATCGGCTTTATATCTCAACTTGTAATGTCAGACACACAATCCATACAAGTCTGTTCCGGGCTTGAACAAAACCGAAGGCACTTACAAAGAAGTCCTTGCAATCCGGATATTCACAATCCTGATCGGATTCACCATCACATATGGAGAACTCTATACCGAGCAACTCGGTGCAGAGTAAATCGACAGGTCATCCTATCGCTCTCGCAAATACCGGGTCTTCAACACCGATCTTCAATGCAATTATAACGACGTATCACATATTCAGAATGGGTTATACGACCCCATGGTCCTTTCCCGGTTAACCCGAATAGTGAGCGCTTATTCAAAAATAAGTGTAGCATTCACATTCAAACAAATCACATCAATTACCCATTCAAAGGGAAATATTGATAGTCGGTTATTGAACTATCACTGGATATGCACACATCACCAGTTTCCAAATAATTTTCCAAATTATTTATTTTCCAAAAATATCCTTACAAGATATATTATTTCAACACTTCAAAAATAAATCAATATTTATTCTTAAACCAATTCCACTTTCTTTATAAATTCCTTAGTGAATTTATAATTCCAAAATATCAATGAATATTCGATTTCAATTCGATTTCTAATATTCATTTTCAATTTATCTTAAAAAAAGATAAATTCAAAATATTCACTTTATATTGGAAAACAATTCCATACTTATTTATTCATAAGTAATTCACAAATTTTATTTATTTTCAACACTTAGAAAATATTCAATATACTTCAATCGAAATTAAGTATATATTTCATTCTTTAAGGAAATCATTCTCATAAACATATTTATTTGGGCCAAAACGAATGTTACGTAAAACATCGTTACGACAACCCAAAATCACTAGTATAGGGATTCGAAATTAAAATAGATATATAAATCCCAATACTATACAAAACATTTCCTTTCGGAAATCATTTACTATAACAACAGTGTTATAGTCCATTATTTCCTTCTATTTCTCGAAAACGTCTATTTCAACAATAAATGTTGAAATCTATGGTTTCGAATCTCAACACATTTAAAACATCGTTAGATCGTTTAATTCTATTTAAAACATCCAAATCCAAAACAATTTCTTTAACGTGTTATTCACTATTCAAAAACGTGAATATACTTTGTTAACAAATTTCATCCTTTTATTCATTTTAATTCAAAGGGTTATTCACTATTCAAAAATGTGAATATAACTCCACTTATAGGTTTTAACAAATTTTCTTGTCAAAATAAGTCATTTGCGAATTTATAAAACAACGTTTATAAATTCCATTTCTATTTATTTATAAAAACTTCCTTTTTATAAATTCTTTTATTAACCTATTCCAGTTTATAACTCAATTATAAACTAAAAGTTCATATTATAAGTTAATTACTTATAAAACGATTATTTTTACAAAATCGTTCTTTTTAACTTCCCGAATTATAAATCTTATAACTTATAAGATTCATTCATTTATCCAAAATCATTATTTTAATAACTTAATAAATTTTATAAACCTACTGCTTATAAAATTCCATTTATAACTTCACCGTATAAAATTCTATAAATTCCATTCAATTATGAAATTCATTTTCACTTCATTCAAACACTTATAAAAACTCATTTTATAATGTCCATATTTCAATTTATAAATATCCATTTATAAATCTCTTAATATAAATCAATTTATATTATCCTTTTAAAACTTCTTTAATCTCCTTTATTATTTCACCATTTTTGATTCATAAAATAATTAAATTTCATAAATCCTATATTTAAACTTTTCACAATAATTCTAAAAATATCTCGATTTAACTATTTTATAAACTCAATAGCATCATATTCTCAAAAATCAGTTTTTTTACTGTATTTCACAAAAATCATAATTTTTATAACTTTAAAAATTATAACGTTTATTTATTTAAAATGAATCAATTCCAAAAATATTTTATAAACGTATACTTTCAAAAATCACTTTAAAATCATTTTAAAATCCCAAAATCTGGGTCCAATGATGCTACACACCAAATAGTCAATCACGACTACAACGATATCATATATCGATATGATAATCAATCAAATATCAAAATATCTGAAATTAAATAAAAACTGTTGAGGAATCCAGTTGGATCCCTCCAACCTGTTTTCCTGCGTTCACAAACATTAGCACAATACCAATTTCGCTCCAGTACGAAATTATCGCGGTACATGTTCTTATTAAATATTATCCGCTTAATAACGGCGTAATAGGGTCTCATCCGCTAAACAAAAAATGCGGGAAATCAATAACTCCAATATATACATATGCCAATATATATATATTGCTATTATTTATAATACCAATTTCACTGTTTATGAAATATTCACGGTATATGTTTTTAATAAATAACATCCGCTTACTAACGGCGTATAATGTCTATTTTAACAATCAATAGATATCAATCATCATTCGAACATGCATTCAAATAATTTTAAATCTAACTATTTAAAAATAAAATCGAAACTGATTCGATTGAGTGAGAAGTTCTCACCTTGATTTTATTTCCGTTTTAGCGATTTATTTCGAATAAAATTAAACGGACGTTTAATTTTACCCAAAATTCTCACTAACTCCAAACGACTCCAAACCAACTCCATCGTGTAGTGCTCGTCCATACGATTCCAACGCAACTGGTTTCGCGCGTTTTCGACCTCGTATGAAAAAGTTATGAATTTTTAAAGATTGTACACGATTTTATAACTAAATTACAACAAAATTTTATAATTAAACCCTACAATCATTCCTAGCCGTGAGATTCAGATCCAACGCTCCAGCCTCATCTCCTACATCACGCGCATCATCTCCAGGTTATGCACGAGGCCGCCGAACCCATCTCTTAGGATTAGGGTTACAATTTGCAACACCATCTCTCGACTAAACTCCATCACACAACCACCATCGCGAAGCACTCGACTTGCACTATGTTCGGCCCCCCTATGGTGGAGCTCGGCCACCTCTAGTGCCTAGGGTTGCGTGCGCAAGCAATGGAGAACGCACCCCTGTAGCTCCTCCTCTGGTGCTCCAAACTCGATCTCAACCGTTGATCTCCAAGCTCTCGTCGTGCTCTACCATTTCCTAGTTGGAAGTTTGTTGTAATACTTCACGGATTGGAAGATTTGGAGGAGAGAAAGTGGATCAATTCTGGCCGTGTATCTAGATGGAGGCGGCTAGGGTTTTAGAGATAAATTTTTTTTTTATTTATGAAGGGGTATGGTGTATATTTATAGGAAAAATTCAAACACTATTCATCCCGGAAATTCCGAACTCCGATTTACGCGCCGTAACCAGTGTTTCTAGGGTTTACCCCGCGTTCCGGACACAATGGAACAGGTTTCGGAAGCTAATTCGGACATCTGTGCGAGTTATGGCTATAAACGCTCAATTTGAATTAAACCGATTTAACTCGATTTCTAGGCGTTTTAATTTGTACCGGACAAACAGTAAATCCAATTGACTTGAAATTTGAAACCTTACAATAATATCACATTACAGATCCGATGAAACTGGTTTCGTCGAAATCCGAGACTTTTTGAAAAATGGCTATTTTAACTCGCCAAATTAAAATTAAAAATAAATCGATGCGTTTCGAGCTGCCACGCTCAAACGATAACTCCGATTGACACGAAATTTGAAATCCGGTAATAACTAACTATACGGATCCAATGGAACTGGTTTCGTTCAATTTTGAGACTGTTCAAAAATTGACTATTTTCACTAGTCGATTTAAATATTAAAATATTCAATTTTCACAAATTAACTTTTAATTCGATTTTAAAAGTTCTAAAATATCATTCTAACTTCAATATGATAAAATAAAATTTTACAAATCATTTACAATCATATTTAACCCAATTTTCAATTATTTCCATAATTTAACATATTAAATTATCGATTTAATTATTCAATTAAATCCAATAATTCAAATAAAAATTTATTTGACTTATAAATTCACTTATTAATATTTAAAATTAATTAAATATTCAAATTTTAATTATCAAAAATTCTGGGTCGTTACAATCTTCCCCACTTAAAAGAATTTCGTCCTCGAAATTAACTAGTAAGAAAAGTTATAGAATTTATTAATTTTCCATAAATCCATAATTAAACTTCTTATAATAACTTACTAAGTTTTCCAAATCATACTTAGTTATCTTTTCAAAAGCAATTACTATTGTTTAACTTTCAATTTCAAAACAAAGTTAAGTTTTCAAAATTTTCCCATTTTCACCAAATTTTTTCTAACGCCTTAAATTTTCGGAAAAATTCGCCATAGTCTCCTTTGCGCGGCTCGATCCGAAAAAAAAATGACAGTATATATATCACAAATATACATCTCATCAAGTAATGAGGCATCCCGAAGGGAAAAAAGTGTAAAAGTACGGTATTTAATCCGAGATATGTACCTTATATTTTATTAGCAAGCATATACGGCTAATATAGCGCGAAAGCGAGCTCCAAATGCGAAGCAAACGCGATCCGCACCTACTAATCACTCAACAAACAACATGAGAACATGCATATATATAATAATCTCAATATACAACATATAACTCCATAACAACTATATATGTCACATAGCAAATGCAACATATTCAAACATCAACCAACTAGCATTCAACAAATTCATAATCAATATATATTCATTCATATTCTCATTAATATTCAATGAATTGGGTTTTCAATTTAATAACATTCGATTCATATACAGTGGATGTTTTTACTAACATTCATTCTCAATTAGTTTATATTCACTAATTTATATTCAATTTGGTTCACTTCCAAATCAAATTCAATTCTATTCAAATTTATTTACTTTTAATTTGAATTCAATTACATAGCTTTAAATTTCACTAATTCACTTTCATTAATACTTAATGAATTATATACAATCAACTAACAATCATATAACAATCAATGTATATTCATTACAACCAAATTCTTTTGCTTACAATTGGTTTAATTAATTGATTTTCATTCAATTATTCAACTTTCTAATAACATCAGATTTTAAATGAATTAACACTTATATTCATTATTTCACATCAATTATTCACAATTAATTGATTTTCATTCAATTATTCAACTTTCTAATAACATGAGATTTTAAATGAATTAACACTTATATTCATTATTTCACATCAATTATTCACAATTAATTGATTTACATTTAATTGATTAATTCAATTCAATTTCTAAAGTTGAATTTCATTTATATAACTCAAGTTCATATCCATCACTTAACTCTATTAGTTTTCTTTGATACTAATATCAACTTCATTCCATATCACTTAAGTTATATTTCATTTTATAAACATCACTTTTATTTACAACTCATATTCATAAATATATTCATTAGTTTCACTTCTTACATATATAAGTTTTATTTCACAATTGTAAATCACTTTAATTATAATTCAATTCTTATAATTCATTTGCTTATACAATTATTCTTCAATTTAGATTATTCAAACATCTAAACAATCAACTTATATACTTTAATAATTTTGAAAAATTATTCCTTTTATATATAAAAATATACTCAAGGTAAAATTATTTCATTTACCCAATTTAAAAACAATATTATGTCGAATTGTTCTATTCAAGTGTTTAGAAACCCCTTCGGCATAGTCTTGCGGACCACGCTGACGAAAGTTCATATGCCACTCAATAAACCAATCATCACAATATAAAACAATTTTATATATTCACTATCAAATACGCTCTCATAGCTATTATTACACTCAAATTCATTCTAGAGTACTACTGACTCTATCTCTAATGAATAATAACCCAACAGAACCATGGTTGTCGCTTAACCATAAGCTTTGATACCAGATGTAAAGACCCGTAAATCCGTACTCCTTGAATAGACACTAATCTCCTTTGTTTAATTCAAGATGAACGAAAATACGAACCCTTAGGGGTTTTAAGAAAAAGAAAAGAAGAAAGAAGAAAGAAGATAGGAAAGAAGGAAATAGAAATTAGAGAGAATAGAAAACAGAAAAGAAGATAGAATATTTTAAAATAGAAGAAAAAGAGAATAGAGGAAAAAGAAAAACAGAAGAAAATAGGACGGAACCGAAAGAAAACAACAGCACAACATCAGAATCTCACAATTCGCAGCGGAACAACATATAATAATAAATGAATAATCTTTAAACAAAGAACTATATCAGTTATTACATTACATCACATTACATCATATCATCATATCATCAGAGTGTACAACAACATACAACATCAAACAGTGCAGCGGAAAAAGAAATACTATATACTAATAATACGCCATGCCATCCAGCTTGCCTCCAGCAACTCCTGAATATCCAGAATATCCTGATAAACCTTAACTCTTGACTGCCCGTGTGGAAATTGGTGGGCACCCAGAGTTTAGGAAGGAAAACAATAAACTCCAAGTCAGTCATGTGACTGGTGTGGGAACTCAAAACAGTTTATTTATCTTTAAAATCAAAATAGAGGAATATTTTTAATCAATTCGCAATGCTTTTAAAAATGAGACTACCATAAGGCCTCCCGCACACACACACATGCAAACGCAGAATCGGAGGAGATTTCTCCTTATGATAGCCAAAGATGCTTGATACGCATTTAAAAAGACATTTGATATTATTATTAGTGCATAGTGTAGGGGAAAAATTCATTTGAAAGTAGAATATAAATCTTAGCCAACATACGACCATTATCGTATGCCTACTATAGCTATCATCCAAACAGTGGTGACCACCATAAGTGAATGGCAGGTCCTACAACTAATACCGTACGAGTTTCGTATTGGGAATTGGATTTCCAACAAATGGTCAGGCCAAGGAACTTCCCATTGCCACATGAGAATGCCTCTGGAAAGACATCCCCGAGAACCAAACCGGAACTCTGCCAACACAAGGCCGGGTTACCCCTAACTGGGTAACTACTGACACGAGCACGCCATTCCCCGATCGTAAACGACCTTTCTCACGGGATCCCGATAACCAACAACCACAAAGTAATAAATTCGTAGTAACCACATAGGTTAAATATCTAGTCTCCATACCATGATACCACCTCTATCCAGAAGGAAATGTACATACCCTAAAGGGTGCTACCCCTCATAACCTTGTCGCATCTTTCCTGTTTTGACCATTTCCGGGGTATGAGGCTCGACGAAGTCACGTCCACAAAAACATACTTTATACAAAAGCCATGCTTTGGGTCAACAAATGATCAACACAATGATCACCAAGATAGACGATCAAATAAACGATCCTATCACAATAATCAACACAGTGATCATTTACAGCAACACTCAGCATGTCACATTACCAAATTGGGAATATATGGCTGATAACTTCAACTATATAACCTCTGAGCTCGTACGTCTCAGAGAAGGGTGTTAAGCTAAAAGAATAAATTCTTCGCCACCAAACAGAAATATATTTGAATGAAATCGGCTTTATATCTCAACTTGTAATGTCAGACACACAATCCATACAAGTCTGTTCCGGGCTCGAACAAAACCGAAGGCACTTACAAAGAAGTCCTTGCAATCCGGATATTCACAATCCTGATCGGATTCACCATCACATATGGAGAACTCTATACCGAGCAACTCGGTGCAGAGTAAATCAACAGGTCATCCTATCGCTCTCGCAAATACCGGGTCTTCAACACCGATCTTCAATGCAATTATAACGACGTATCACATATTCGGAATGGGTTATACGACCCCATGGTCCTTTCCCGGTTAACCCGAATAGTGAGCGCTTATTCAAAAATAAGTGTAGCATTCACATTCAAACAAATCACATCAATTACCCATTCAAAGGGAAATATTGATAGTCGGTTATTGAACTATCACTGGATATGCACACATCACCAGTTTCCAAATAATTTTCCAAATTATTTATTTTCCAAAAATATCCTTACAAGATATATTATTTCAACACTTCAAAAATAAATCAATATTTATTCTTAAACCAATTCCACTTTCTTTATAAATTCCTTAGTGAATTTATAATTCCAAAATATCAATGAATATTCGATTTCAATTCGATTTCTAATATTCATTTTCAATTTATCTTAAAAAAGATAAATTCAAAATATTCACTTTATATTGGAAAACAATTCCATACTTATTTATTCATAAGTAATTCACAAATTTTATTTATTTTCAACACTTAGAAAATATTCAATATACTTCAATCGAAATTAAGTATATATTTCATTCTTTAAGGAAATCATTCTCATAAACATATTTATTTGGGCCAAAACGAATGTTACGTAAAACATCGTTACGACAACCCAAAATCACTAGTATAGGGATTCGAAATTAAAATAGATATATAAATCCCAATACTATACAAAACATTTCCTTTCGGAAATCATTTACTATAACAACAGTGTTATAGTCCATTATTTCCTTCTATTTCTCGAAAACGTCTATTTCAACAATAAACGTTGAAATCTATGGTTTCGAATCTCAACACATTTAAAACATCGTTAGATCGTTTAATTCTATTTAAAACATCCAAATCCAAAACAATTTCTTTAACGTGTTATTCACTATTCAAAAACGTGAATATACTTTGTTAACAAATTTCATCCTTTTATTCATTTTAATTCAAAGGGTTATTCACTATTCAAAAATGTGAATATAACTCCACTTATAGGTTTTAACAAATTTTCTTGTCAAAATAAGTCATTTGCGAATTTATAAAACAACGTTTATAAATTCCATTTCTATTTATTTATAAAAACTTCCTTTTTATAAATTCTTTTATTAACCTATTCCAGTTTATAACTCAATTATAAACTAAAAGTTCATATTATAAGTTAATTACTTATAAAACGATTATTTTTACAAAATCGTTCTTTTTAACTTCCCGAATTATAAATCTTATAACTTATAAGATTCATTCATTTATCCAAAATCATTATTTTAATAACTTAATAAATTTTATAAACCTACTGCTTATAAAATTCCATTTATAACTTCACCGTATAAAATTCTATAAATTCCATTCAATTATGAAATTCATTTTCACTTCATTCAAACACTTATAAAAACTCGTTTTATAATGTCCATATTTCAATTTATAAATATCCATTTATAAATCTCTTAATATAAATCAATTTATATTATCCTTTTAAAACTTCTTTAATCTCCTTTATTATTTCACCATTTTTGATTCATAAAATAATTAAATTTCATAAATCCTATATTTAAACTTTTCACAATAATTCTAAAAATATCTCGATTTAACTATTTTATAAACTCAATAGCATCATATTCTCAAAAATCAGTTTTTTTACTGTATTTCACAAAAATCATAATTTTTATAACTTTAAAAATTATAACGTTTATTTATTTAAAATGAATCAATTCCAAAAATATTTTATAAACGTATACTTTCAAAAATCACTTTAAAATCATTTTAAAATCCCAAAATCTGGGTCCAATGATGCTACACACCAAATAGTCAATCACGACTACAACGATATCATATATCGATATGATAATCAATCAAATATCAAAATATCTGAAATTAAATAAAAACTGTTGAGGAATCCAGTTGGATCCCTCCAACCTGTTTTCCTGCATTCACAAACATTAGCACAATACCAATTTCGCTCCAGTACGAAATTATCGCGGTACATGTTCTTATTAAATATTATCCGCTTAATAACGGCGTAATAGGGTCTCATCCGCTAAACAAAAAATGCGGGAAATCAATAACTCCAATATATACATATGCCAATATATATATATTGCTATTATTTATAATACCAATTTCACTGTTTATGAAATATTCACGGTATATGTTTTTAATAAATAACATCCGCTTACTAACGGCGTATAATGTCTATTTTAACAATCAATAGATATCAATCATCATTCGAACATGCATTCAAATAATTTTAAATCTAACTATTTAAAAATAAAATCGAAACTGATTCGATTGAGTGAGAAGTTCTCACCTTGATTTTATTTCCGTTTTAGCGATTTATTTCGAATAAAATTAAACGGACGTTTAATTTTACCCAAAATTCTCACTAACTCCAAACGACTCCAAACCAACTCCATCGTGTAGTGCTCGTCCATACGATTCCAACGCAACTGGTTTCGCGCGTTTTCGACCTCGTATGAAAAAGTTATGAATTTTTAAAGATTGTACACGATTTTATAACTAAATTACAACAAAATTTTATAATTAAACCCTACAATCATTCCTAGCCGTGAGATTCAGATCCAACGCTCCAGCCTCATCTCCTACATCACGCGCATCATCTCCAGGTTATGCACGAGGCCGCCGAACCCATCTCTTAGGATTAGGGTTACAATTTGCAACACCATCTCTCGACTAAACTCCATCACACAACCACCATCGCGAAGCACTCGACTTGCACTATGTTCGGCCCCCCTATGGTGGAGCTCGGCCACCTCTAGTGCCTAGGGTTGCGTGCGCAAGCAATGGAGAACGCACCCCTGTAGCTCCTCCTCTGGTGCTCCAAACTCGATCTCAACCGTTGATCTCCAAGCTCTCGTCGTGCTCTACCATTTCCTAGTTGGAAGTTTGTTGTAATACTTCACGGATTGGAAGATTTGGAGGAGAGAAAGTGGATCAATTCTGGCCGTGTATCTAGATGGAGGCGGCTAGGGTTTTAGAGATAATTTTTTTTTTTATTTATGAAGGGGTAGGGTGTATATTTATAGGAAAAATTCAAACACTATTCATCCCGGAAATTCCGAACTCCGATTTACGCGCCATAACCAGCGTTTCTAGGGTTTACCCTGCGTTCCGGACACAATGGAACAGGTTTCGGAAGCTAATTCGGACATCTGTGCGAGTTATGGCTATAAACGCTCAATTTGAATTAAACCGATTTAACTCGATTTCTAGGCGTTTTAATTTGTACCGGACAAACGGTAAATCCAATTGACTTGTAATTTGAAACCTTACAATAATATCACATTACGGATCCGATGAAACTGGTTTCGTCGAAATCCGAGACTTTTTGAAAAATGGCTATTTTAACTCGCCAAATTAAAATTAAAAATAAATCGATGCGTTTCGAGCTGCCACGCTCAAACGATAACTCCGATTGACACGAAATTTGAAATCCGGTAATAACTAACTATTACGGATCCAATGGAACTGGTTTCGTTCAATTCTGAGACTGTTCAAAAATTGACTATTTTCACTAGTCGATTTAAATATTAAAATATTCAATTTTCACAAATTAACTTTTAATTCGATTTTAAAAGTTCTAAAATATCATTCTAACTTCAATATGATAAAATAAAATTTTACAAATCATTTACAATCATATTTAACCCAATTTTCAATTATTTCCATAATTTAACATATTAAATTATCGATTTAATTATTCAATTAAATCCAATAATTCAAATAAAAATTTATTTGACTTATAAATTCACTTATTAATATTTAAAATTAATTAAATATTCAAATTTTAATTATCAAAAATTCTGGGTCGTTACAAAATAACAGTTCATGAAGCTGTTTACAAAACATTTGATTATACTAATACAATATATAATCAGAGTTATACATACCAGAGAATATTAAATAACAATGCAGCAGAACAATATGAATGTAATGGAATAATATATATAATAAATAATAGTAACACAATCTTCGTATTCGTCCTTCAGAAATAAGATCTTCAAGCCCTGAAATGCTCAGACTGACCCGAGCGAATTGAAAGGACAAAACAGTCGAGTCAGAACTAAAAGATTTTATGTAAGTTAAATCAACGGTAAATAAATATGATTGTAAATGGCGTCGGAGATGTTTATGGGATTTTACATCTCCTATCTAGTGTCTAACGTGAGTGTAGTAACTTAAGAGATGCTCGGGATTCACATCTCCTAAGGATCCGTTAAACTATTTACTATGTAGTATTATATGCTATTATAATAGTGTCTGTAGTAAAATAAACTCACTTTTAAATAGATTTAAGGCCTTACATTTTCCAGCTTAACACCTAATAGTCCCAGTAGTCCATATAGTATCATGGTCCCTCCTGATCGGGAAGCCACCAAAAGATACTCCACGGGCTACAGGAGAAAACCAAACTCGTACAAGGCGCGCTAGGGTAGGTGACATGGCACACAAGGCAATGCTAGGGTAGATATACCAATTACGCATCCGGACTGATAGTGACGCATAGCGCGCAGCTACCGCCTACCTCGAGCCACACCCTAAAAAAAATCGAAGGGCCCCAATCAATCACAAAGTAATAGAATGGTATTGAAGGAGTGCGTCCGATAAGAGGGGATACCTCACTGGCCCGTAAGCGCTCCTATTTTAGCCATTTTTTGCCAACTCACGGGAGTCGAGTCCACGTATATACCTCAAGGGAATGCCGTCACCATCCTACTTCATTCTGGAATCTCCACCGAGTGGTTTTCGGAGTTGGCAGAGAGTATGACAACTTCCGATCCTAGACTCTTTAACAACCAAACGTTATTATAACACCATGGTCAATTCAAAATAATTTATACTTTAAATCGAAATATCATTGCCATTTCAAACCCATATAAATACGATATCATTTCCATTTCAAAAACCAAACCAATATGATATCATTTTTATTAAAACCCAAATCAATATAATATCATTTTTATTCCAAATATACCTTTCCAAAAATCATAGCACTTTCAATGTTATAACACTTCGAAATCAAAACACTTAAAATATAACACTTTCAAATCATAATACTTTGAAACTCATGACCTTGAAACATAACTTCCACCACTTAAATGGTTAAAATATTGAAATACTTTATATGATAACTAGCTTCTTCAATTTTCACAAATCAATTCCAAAACAACTTGAATTTTATATTTTAAATTTAACCAAATCCTAAATCATAAATTTCAATACGATTCAGTTTCCAAATAAACTATTCCAAATTATATCGACTCAAAACAGATTTGAATCCACAGAATAAACCATTTCAAATTCAATATATTTCAAACTTCAAGTATTCAACAATTTCAAAACTAAGTTTGGTAATTACGATTCAACAATTCAATTTTCTACTATCCAGTTTTGAAATATTTTACATAATAAATTCATTATCATTTAAATAAAACTCAAATTACAAATAACTAATATTTCCTTCAATTTATTTATACGTGAAATATCCATTTAATTCACCTTAAACCAAGACCAAGTTATGAAAATCATACCTTCTAAAATTTCAAATTTAATAAATTTCACATCAAACTTATATGAGTTTAATTTTTAAATAAATTCAATTTCAAATAAATATCAAATTTATCTTCCAACCTTAATTTATTTAAATCATTATAAACTCTATATTAAAATAAAATTTTAAATACTTAGCCATATTATCTTCAATAAAATCAAACTTATTATTAAGCTTATTCTACATTAAAACAAATTATTCATAACTTAAAATCAAGAATAAAATAACATTTATATAATATCCAACGTCAATATTTATATAAAACCATATTTTTTTTACAACCTATAGAAATCATTTCAAAAATATTTATATATATAAACCATGGTGTCTGTATATAATTTTCTATCCTACGGTCAAGTGATACAGATATTTATCATTTCAATCTGTAATTTAAAATATAAATACGGTTATATATCATTTCAAACCGCAATCCCGAATGAAATAAAAATCCATAACAACTTGCAGTTTATAACAATATAAAATACAACATCCATTCATCCAATATAAATCATCGAACATTTATCACAATCATCATCCAATACAATCAATGGCATCAATATAGAACAGATAATAAATAACAGGTATTTACAGGCAGTTTATATTCAATAATAAATTAAATAACTATTTTATTCAAATAAATTCAAATAAACCGAGATGATGATTCAAAAACTGCCAAACATTCATAAATAGATTTCTAATCACATAATAAATCAATTTAACAAACATAAAAAAATTTAGAAGTTGTGGGTGGGTTAAAACACTCACCTTTTGAATTTAAATCCAATTTAAATCCAAAATTTGAACAGTCTCAAAATCCATCCAAACTAGAGTCACATGTGCGGGATTTCGATATGATCCCAACGGATCGAACTGCGCGTGAATTGGACCTCGTACGTGAAAGTTATTTACATTATAAGACTTGTAGTTTAAATTTAAAACAAATAGAATAATAAAATTTATAAACCACGTCACCTTTCAGAAAATGACAACCTACAGGACCCCCATCACCGCGTTCGAACCTATTCCAGCTGCCACCCAAAACGCCGTTGACCTCGCAACCACGGCCAGCAACACCTCGATCGCACTTCGCCGCTGCAAAGCTCATCTCGAGCCACCCTACCTTGCCGAACGTGGCCACCTCCGGCCTGCCACAACTCGTCCACCACCGTCGCTTTTTACTACCGAGCACGGTGAATTTCGACTCCTACAACCCAAACCAACCGCATAGATCTCCACCACTCAACGACCTTTACGAGTACCTGCCTTCCGATCGACGCCAGAATCAAGATCCACCGTCAAGACAACAACCCTACCACGAATGACCCCTGATTCTTTGGCATTTTCTGATCAACCGATGCTCCAAAACAAAAAACGAATTATAGATCTGAGAGGAGCTCGTCGAGAGCTTCAGATCAATGTATAATTCGCTATAGTTTGTGGAGATTGATTTTCGAAGTTGTATTTTGAATTGAAATTGGATTGGGAAGATTAGGGTTTTCAGCCATTGAGGAAGAGGAGCAATAGAAGTTTCTATGCGTATAGAAATGAGAAATAGAAAGGCTGCTAGGGTTTATAACTGGATATATATAGGTAGAGCTAAAAATAGAGGAACGGATACGATTGGTTCACACGTTAGACGATAAATGGCCTGAAAAGCCCGTTCTGACTCCGGAACGAAATTAGGTCAACTCATATATCAAAATAGATGTTTTTGAATATGTAAAAATCAATGGAATAGATTCCAAGTCCAAATTCCTTTGTATGAAGAAGTTATACTAAAATCAAGTTATTACAAATTGATTTCAATTAAATATATTTCAAGGCGTTTCGAGCTCATACGATCAAACGACAAGCCCGATCGCTACAAAACTTGAAATCCTACAATAATTCGCCATTGTGGATCCGATGAAACTAGTTTCGTTGAAATCCGAGTCAGTGGCCAAAATGGCTATTCTCCAGTTATTAAATTAAATTAATAATTAATTAATTAAATCACTTTTCCATTTTAAATTTAATTATTTACCCTTTCTATCATTTTTGATTTCTTAATCATTTATAATAACTTAAACAATTTCATATGTCAATTTAAAGTTGATTAATCCATCAATTTCAGTGTTTAATTTCAATTTCATTAAATTCAGAAATTATAAATTAAAATCCCCAAAATCCATTTATTAAAATTTTAAACTTTGTTATTCACGTCTTTTATTACAATAAGGGTATAACTAACATTGTCCTAAATCTTGGTACTTAATATTTCTCAATTTCCTCTTAATTTCTATTTTTGTAATATTTAAATATTAATTTTCATTTAATTCCAACTAATCCAATTATTAAATTTAAATTATTAAATCTTGATTCCCATTCTTTTTATTCAATCAATCATTATCCTATTCATACTTTATTATCAACCAACAATTATTACAATTAATTATCTAACATTGATTTTTCCAAATTACAGCTTATTACATATTATTTCGTCAATTAATATAATTTTGAATTTCATTCCTGAATTTACTATTTACAATCAGCGCAGTTGGCAAGAGCAACGGCCTCCCTCCTATGAGGTGAGGAGTTCGATTCCTATCAAATGCTTTAAGCCTACCGAAAGGTCTAGTCTAAATAGGGTCACGGCTGTGGCGGGCCAGTTGTGTTTCCCCCAGGTTTACTGTTTAGGCGTCGCAATGTCGATGGTGATTAAACAGGTTTCCCTGGTTTCCAAAAAAAATTATGACCTTACAATTGCTTCAATTAATTGGGTTTGCACTAAATTAGTTATTTATTAACTTGCATTAACATTATTACCTTTATTTTAGTGATTTCATTATTGAATTACAGATTTTTATTTTCTTTCCAAATTAAATTACCAAAACTTATTAAATTAACAAAATTTAATTAACGAAAATTAGGGTCGTTACAAATTTGGTAATGGTCAAAATTCCACTATCGTCCATATTCACCTCTATAATCCAAACACAAAGTCCATGGTTCAATAACTAAAAATTATTACTAAGAAAAATGCTCTGGATAGGGACTTTAACTTTGAGTTGATCGTGATACTAATCCCATATGACTGAGGAGATGAACCCTCTCTCGAATATTGCTTCATTTTCAATATTTCCACTCGACCCAACTATAATCACTCGATGGACGCCATGCCATGATTTGACTATAATCAAAGCGGATCTTTCATATTGAAGATCCATAGTATTCTCAAGTCGAGAGAACTATGTAAATCAGCACATCAATATTTTCCATTTGACCTTAGTTATATTAACCAACATAAAACTATCGAGTGAGTCATCTATAGTTATCCAACAACTATCAGTACGTAACCTCTAGATTCCTCCAGCAAGGATGAGTAGTACACTGCCGAACATTGGAAAGCTTCACATACTCTAGTCTCAAACATTGATATCCATTCTCGATTCATCTTGAGTAGGAACATTTAAAATGGTATATTTATTTTCATAGAGATAAATTACTCATAGTTGCAATACTTTGTAATAACTATCACAAAATGTATTATTTATGGATTTTCTATTAAATATACTTTTAACTTAATAATTAATTAATATAACACATTATATAAAGTATATAATAGAAAGAAAGATCATTTCTTTCGAACATGATTGATTATCGAGTTAGATATGTAACGAATTACATAATCACCCTTAAAGCATACCCTTAACTCTATTAATCTCTCATTTGCACTTAGGGTCAATTATGAAATCTTATGCCAACTTCTCCGATCAGTTTTCTCAAAACTAATCGGGTCAGTCCCTCAATGAATAGGTATGCTATTATGTTTCAATTTCTACTATGCTATTCAACTCTCTCCGATACTAATAAAATACATTTATCGTATAAAACAATTCGTAGTATGTGTCTTGACTTCCAGCGAGCTCTAAGTTCTGTTATGAACTATATTTGCTACATGTATCAAGTGCATAAACAAACCACGATATTGTAGACATTATAACATGTGTGATAATTCCTATTGTCATGCATAAGAAATTCATCTCACATGTTCCATATTAACCAATTTAATAAGGTGTCTTTGCATATCATTTGGGACACTTCCAATATCTTTTATACTCACTCTAATAGACATCAATTACAACCCAACATTGAATATTAAAGCAACTAAGGCTGATTTTAATACAAGCACGTCATTAAAATCATTAATGTTTTGTTTACTTACAGTTTAGAAATATTAATATACCTTTATGCTATTTCTTCTAAGAACACGCTTTCTCTGCATTTTGATGGATAATCAAACTATCTGATATTTCTATCAAATTTTTTTTTTTCAATTCCGATGCTTAAAAATTGATACTTTTTATCATTTCTTGGATCATATCTTTAATGATCTGATATTTTCAACCATTCGCATCCACACACATCGGACTTGAATTGTTCAAAATATCAGATAGTTCATTTAAAATTTGGCAAAACTCAGCATATGCAATAAATAAATCAATCACAGAATCATAGACATAGAGTAATATAATAACAACGCAGTGGAATATATAAATAGTAGTTCATGAAGCTACTATATAAACATCAGAGTTAGAAATAAAATATAGCATAATATCTCAAATATAGTGAAGTCTCAATGCAAACTGATGACCTCTTTGAACAAATCAACCGGTAAAGCTAAAAGCTAGATCAATAGTTGGATCTCCAAGCGAAGCTCCAAACTCCAAAGGTGAGTCTCAAATACTGTATCACTCAGTCTGACCCGAATGTCAAGCAAAACACAAAACACTCACGTCAGGATTAACATTCTTATATTAATAAATCCAACTCAAGTGAAATATCAACTGAAATACAATTAACTTAAAGTATGTTTGGGATAACCATCCTCTAAGGATCCGTGGAACTATCTGTAATGCAGAAAATATACACTATAAAACCGTGGTCATTTCAATAAATTTATACTTCAAAACCAAAATGTCATTTCCATTGAATGTATATATATTTCCTCAATTTCACAAGTAGATTCCAATCAATTCAAATTCCAAATTCACATTTAATTTAATTTAGATTTATCCATTTTAATTCAATTCAGTTTCTAAGTAACAAATTCAAATTTTATTGATTTTAAATACAGATCTGAATCACAAATGAACCATTTAAATTCCAGCATTTCAAAGCTTTAATATTCAACATTTTCAAAGTTTGATTTAACGGTTCCATATAGATCTCGATTTAACTCATTATTGTTTAGTCTAGAAATATTCACTTAATAAATTCAGTATTATTTAAATAACCTTAACTTACCCTTAAACTAAATATTCCTTTCAATTTATTTAAACTTGAAATATCCCTTTTATCACTTTAAATCAGAAGACAAGTTATAAGATCAAATCTTAAACTTCAAATTCGATGGTTCAAATCGATTTAATTTAGTAGAATTTTTAACTAAATACAATTTCAATTAATTCAACTTTATCTTCTCAACCTAAACTTATTCAAATTATTACAATAATCTATTTTGATATATAGATTTAAATAAATACTTAAACATATTATATGTATTAAATCAATTTCAATAATGCTATTATTAAATCTTTATATAAAACTTCCATATGTATAATATTTTGAGAACCAATATTTATTCAAAACCATATATTTCTTTTTAAAACCAAAGAAAATATTTTCAAAACATTTATATATGGACCAACGGTATCTGTATATATTTTCCTATCATATGGTCAAGTGATACAGATATTTAACATTTCAATCCGTAATTAAATATATATGTATGGGTAGACATCATTTCAACCCGCAATCACATAGTCAAATCAAATGAAAATCGCTTGGGTCTATCATTTTAACCCATAACAATTTTCTCCTATTCTAAAGTCCGTTCGGCTATGTATCATTTCAATGCATAGTGAATTCTATACTAACATGGAACTTGCAGAGCGATAACAGACATGAAAATAATCATAACAGGCACATATCATTAATGACAATATATAATATAAACAATAGGATATGGTGTAATATCCCACAGGTGAACAATTACAGATAATAGCATATATAAAAATTTAAATAACTACAGCAGCATATTTCAATTGTCGTTTCAATTGAAATCAAATTTAAGAAATAACAGAACGTTAATCATGAGTGATTACTCATCTTTCGAGGTTAAAGGAATTTGATAAAGAATGAGCTACGAAATCCAAAGCAAAGTAAGATTGGCACGAATTCGACGGACGGAGCTGATAAATTGAAATCGAAGAAAACAAATCAAATCAGCTTGATATAAATGAAAAATATGTATACATACTATTAATAGCATTATTTTATAAAATCAAAATTTTAAATTAAGATGAATATAAAATGTTTACATATATATAATTCAACATATAAAACCATTGTTTAATTTAAAACACATATAACCAAGTCTCCTTATATAATTTTGAAAAACAAACTAATGTATATTTGTTTATATAACTAGATTCTACAATTTCTATATTATATAAAATTAAACATATCACTATTTATATACTGTAAACTACAACTCCTTATAAACTGCCAACTTCCCATATATATGCAGACCATCCAATACGTATGTGAGTCAAACAATTATATGCAGACCAATTTTACTGATATACTGAGATGCATATAAATACAAAATATTGTATTCAAACATTGTGTAAAATATATACACCAAAACTATTTCAATTTTAAAACTAATATGTAATGTAACCTTATATAACTAAGCATGTATATACGTAAGATAACTGAGAAAAATAGAACATATATATATACTTTCTTTTATAAACAAAGCTTATAAGTTGAAATATATAATATAGTATAGTATAAACAAACAAACAGAGGTTATAAAACCCATGCAACACTTATATTCTACAATTTGAATCAATAGCTATATATATAGATATACTTATTATACTTTAAAACAATATACACACACCAGGTTATTTCCAACTTACGTATATACACTTTTATAGACCAGCTATATATATAATAATATATATACCTTATAAACAGCTTTACGTTTTAATGTATATACTAAAATCCAATGTTTAAATTTTAAATAACGAATATCTGTAAATGACCCAAACAGTTATATATAACATGTACCCGAAGTTGGTTGATGGTCCGGACTGCGTGATCGAAGGTCACGAGTTCGAGCCCCGAAACTGACAACCCTGTAACAAGTACCCGAAGTATGTGTTTGGCAGGCACATACTTCCCTAGAGTTTACAAGCGAAGCTTGGTTCTTTAGGTAATTCAAAAAAAAAAGCATGTACCTTACATGTCACGCAGGGTCTAACGTGCCAAAAGGAGATTGGACATGGCTGCCCTAGGTCGTGGCGAGTTGCCTGGGGAAAAACATAGCACTGGGTTGCTCGCAGTGGAAGGTAGAGGGGAGAGGCTCACGTGAAGTAGATGAGTTGCTTTCGGCCGTGGTAGGAAACACAAGCAAATCGAGACCAATGAGAGGAGGTAGGTTTTTTTTGGGGAAAACGAGTAGATTGAGAATGAAGAGGAGGAAATGAGCTACAGACAGAAGAAATCAAACCAATTATGCTTATACTAAATATATATCTATGCTCAAATGACCGGCCAGGTTCACGATTCTAACAAATGAACAGACTAATAAAATGAAACGTAAGTAATATCATAAGTTAGATATTAAATTTGGAAATATAAAAAGGTAGTGGTTATTTGGTTTCATACCGTGGGTAGTTGAACAAACACAAGGAAAGCCAAAAGACTGTAGAATTGATTACTGATACGGTCCATCGTTTCATAGATTTCGCTCTGAACCGGGCTTCAAAACATAGAAACGAATATACCAAAGATCAGCATGACGAGACGATCAGAAAGACATACAGATATCAATGGTACAATCATCCGATCAAAATCGATATCGGAACGAAAATGCTGCTATTTCGTCGAAAATAAGATCGACGGAGCAATAACAGTCCAAATTTGAAGAAACCAAATATGACGTATCACTCAGAAGATGGTTTATAAATTTATTATATAAAAATATTCAAGTTTGAAAATAATTTTATTACCATCAAATATTAACTGATTTAAACTGAAATAAAATTACACAATAAAATAACTTCAATATTATCAGATGGAAATTTACCAATTGCTATGTTTAATTAGACGTATTTCAAATATTAAATTTTTATTTCAAATTTTATTATTTAAAATTTCACCAAAATTCAATTAAATACGTTAATAAAATGAATAAAATTTATGGGTCGTTACAATATCTAAGGCTCACAAACTCAATATCGTTGCCCCTTGCTTCGAAACATTTTTGATTGTTATGTATAAACAGTTTACTCTAAATCATTATTTAGATTTTTCTGTTTTAATACATACATACCAAAAGATTAAGTCATACCAAGTGATATTTTGTGAGTAAATCCAAATTAACTTCAGCATGTTGAATAACAAATTTATTACGCTAATTTCAACAAATGAAATTTACAAGGTTATTCATAGCAACATTGCTCATTAAAATTCCAACACATTTGTCTTTCTCATAAGATTTGTGGTCAATGGATCATATTTCTTTGGATACCACTATCAAAATCATATTTTAATACTATATTTGGAATCTATTTTGGAACTGTGCATCATACTATATCATAGAGTCAACACTTTTAATGATTTAATAAAACAACCGAGGATTGTATATTTTCGACATTGATAAGAAACTTATAGTTTCTTTTCGATGTATGAGAATACTTACTAGACATTCTAATACGATGTGTTCGTTTAGATCAGTTAATTTCATTTCATGTGATCGATTTTATCTTTAGATTGTATCCAAGTCCATTTTACTACCAATAATTTCTCAAAGAAATTCATTCACTATGAAGTTGGTATTTGTTGAAACAACAACTGTTTCTCAATGCAATAGAATAGTTATTCGTAAACATTTTATGAATCTACTTATGTATAAAACTGATTTGGTTTTAGTTTACAAAATTTATGTTCAAAACATAAATATGCCATCCAAAGACAGTCCTTCCCAAACTCTTTTTGGGAGAGTCATAGAAGATCCCCTATAAACAATTATTACATGCAGACTTTCGACTTGCAAAACATGACAACTCCTTGAGTTGAAATATGTTGGTGTTTCGTATAAACCCTTAAATATCATTAACATTGTGTACTAGTCTTAAGTATATGACCTTATCTAAAAAAATTAACCCAACTTCACTCACAATTAATCGTACTTTATCCAACAAAGTTTGATTATTCCTTATTGATACATCATTATCTATCACATGGTAGAGTGACTTCTGAGATTTAATCTTTATTCGTTTTTAGGTATGTTCGAAATTCTTTCCAATATACTCACCCATTCGATCTAATTGAATCATTTCTAAATCATGTTACAGTATTTACTTCCGTTGTATATTTTGCGACGTTACCATAGACTTATACATGTGTGTTATATACACACGTCCATGTTTATGATAACTCATCGGTGAATATGATGAAGTACGTAAAATTATTTTGGTATTAATAGACTCATGATTGCATACATCTATATGTATTGATACGAAGAGTTCATCGATTCTTATAATCTCCCACTAAATGGGTACATAGCCCTTAATTGTCTGAGCTATATTGAACCATATCATGTGATTCATAATCATATAATAAAGTTATTTCTCAAAACTATGGCTTAGTCTATAATTCTAAAATAATTATAAATAATTTTAGATACTTCTATATTTTATAATGCATCGCTTTCTCATAAAAACAAATACCATATTTTAGTTTTATTTCATAACAAATATTCATAATGTTCACACTGAAATATAACTATGTCTATTTCCAGTCAACACCAAAAACTAGTTATTATTTCATAAATAATGTTCAGTATGTTTATGAAAACAATTTTCATTATTTTATGCAATCAATAAGTGCTATATAACACGCTCCCACTATTTCTGTCATTACTATAATAGCATACTACATTTGGAGGTTCACCATTCACTTAATATAGTTTATTAATTTCATATACTGCAACTAGTTTACAATGGAGATTTCTTTGATCAAATATCTTGAAATCAAAAAATAAATCTTGCAGAAAACAATTATTTATATGAAAGTACGTTTCGGAATAGAAACCATACTCACTACAAGAAAAGATGAAAATAGCGACAAACGGCGACGACGGATTTTTCCGTCGCTAAATTCGCGACAGATTTGCGGGTGATTTGCAAGGAAAGATTTTAACTTTTTTCCATTTTAATTTTTTTGTACTACCATTCGCTTTTTATATCCTCCACTAAATGGTTACAAATCGCGTCAATTTAACGACAGATATATTTTGAAGCTAAATACCATAGCGAATTGAGGTAAATTACCTACAATAGCATTTTGAAGCTATTTTGCGATGGATTTCCCATGGATTTCTCCAGTTTATTAGGGCAATCTGAACCATCCCCTCTAGGCATAGATCTAACCGTTTACTCTAAATTAATCCAATGGTACAAATCTCAAATTCGTGTGTATTTCCTTTCGATTGGTCATACTAAAATCGACAGGAACCACTCCACTTTTGAATCACCACATCTCCGTTCTCGGCAACACTATTCAGATCCCCGAGCATCCATCTTCCCAAACCCTAATCCCAAGTTAATCAAACGGATTCGTTAATTTCGCCATGGCTTAATTGATTTCAATATTAATAAGAAAAAGGGCGGTTACGTCTCATTGCCTCATCTTCTCAAACCCTAATTCCCGGTCTACCTTACTACCATTCTTGAATATATCCCCGCCGAGGTTAGTATGAGGACAATCGATTTCAATATTAATAAGAAAAAGTGCAGTTACTGGCTGCACAAGCAAAAAGTCTACTACCACCCCATCTTTATAGTTTGGCTCACCATCAACGTTAATCGTGAGCGCCTCTATTCTCTTAGAACCTGCGTTGGAAAGTTTACCAAGTTGGGTCAGTATTCTACTCCCGTGAATTGCTAGTTTTGGTATTTTTGTAATGATATGATCAATGTTTTGTATAATATATTCTACAATTTTATATCTTATGATGTAATTATAATGAAGTAGAATTGTGTTGCATAATGGGTGGTATAGTGTTATTTATATCACGACGACCTTAAATTCTTGCTATTCTTAGCACTAAAGTTGAATGGAGTAGGCTAATTACATGCCTGCTTGTGAATGCCATATTTTAGCTGACCATTGATCCTTCAATATCTTTTAGTAATCCAAAATAATTCATAAATACTACTTAACTAATCAAGTGTTGGGTGGGCTCTTAATGTAGCTACAATATGCAAAATCAATGGTTGGTTAGTGTTTGCGCCCAAAATGGTCACAAACCCCAGAAATAGTGAAAGCACCAGTGTATAAACACAGATTCACAATATTCCAACATAGATCTTAGATCCAGATAAAATGGAGAATAAAAATGAAGAAACAATAAAATTAAAAATGGAAGAAAGCAAAAAAGAACACAAGGTTTATAGTTGTTCGGTAATCTCCCGCTTACGTCCACTTTGAATCAATCCTTTTTATTTTTTTATACTTTCACTACAGTTACAAGCCTTTGAAAATCAATAGCAAAAATGGCAGAGCTTCGCCTAGGAGAGAAGAAAGAGAGATCCATTTTTAGTTTCCATAGGATTCCTATTTATAGGTGTAGATCCGGAAATATCCGTCACAAAACCTGAAATACCTCTTCTCTTGCGCAAGTTGTCTCACCACATTAATCTAGAGCGATTTGGGATCGATGCATGTTCAATTCGTATCGATCCAAAAGTGGTCCAATCGAGCTTGGATCGAAGATGGAGGTTATGGAGTGTATCAGGAAGCTCCTCATAAAATTTCATAGCATTTGAAGTTGTAGATTGAGAGTTATGATCGATCCAAGTTGTAATTTGTATGAAGGCTGAATCGTTCGCATCCATGAATTAGTCTCCATCCCTTCGTATCCATCTGCTCTTTATGTCCATCCCATTCGCATCGATGAAGTGGCTCGAAAACCCCGGGTGGATCCATTTTTGATGCTGAGTTGATTGCTTCCTCATTCGAACATGCTCCCTTCGTATCGATCTGAGATGCTTATTTCGCATCGATGGTCCGATGGCCTTTTCGTATCCATCAATTGATCCCCCTTCGTATCCATTAACATATACCCGCTGTCCTGTTCGTATCAATCTCTTGCTTTTCCTTTCATGTCCATCAAACCCACTTCGATGCATACTCTTCGTATCCATACTCTGCGTATGTCCTTCGTATCCATCTAACGCCGCAGCCTTCATATCGATCTAGTACCATGTTCTTCGTATCGATACCATGCTTCGATCGATACGAAATGCATCGAGACGAAGACCGACCGTCCAAACCAAATGCCAAGCGCATGCGCTAATCTAAACCCGTATTCATCCTGATAATGATTCATATCCATGCTGATTGATACGAAAGTATCGATTCGTAGTAGACAGCCGAACCTATGTGGATCGATACGAACCATATCGATACGAACTAATTTCCCATGAATATTGATCCATCCATAACTCGAGCATACGAACTCCGATTGACTTGAAATTTGAAATGTAGCCTCACTTAGCCTTGTTCATCATTCCTAATCGATCCCATCTTGATTGGAGCTCGGTCAAATTTTAACGGTATCGATCGTAGCCTTGTTTCCAATCGATCTTCAATCCTGATATCCATCCTCTCCAGCCAATTTGTTGATATCTCGTCCTTATCCAAAAGAGGTGGTAACATTTGCCCCCAAAACATTCTTTATGGTAAGAAGGAGTGTGTTAAATATCTCCGAATCTGACATCTGAAGTCCATATTCCATCCATAGCCATACCATTCGACCCACAATCCAATCTATTACCAAGTTATCCTATTCGAGTGCCACAGACATATCCTTGTTCACATCCGCAATTGCTCCGATTCGATATCCAATAACAAATCCTTACCCAATTTCATATCCATCTGAATCCGATAATCGAGTTCTAATCCATGCATAACTAATAACCTAATCCAGGACCTCTCCGGGTCGATATTCAAATCCAAGACCACTCTTGGTCCATACCCAAATACTTGGCTACTCATAGCCGATATTCAAATCCATAACCTCTTAGGGTTCTTGCCAAGCGTAATCCACACTCAACGACCTTTATTGAACAATGCCTTAGCGTTCTTGGTTCAGTGTCCATGAACGCTGAGTAATGCCATGGCTTAAGTCCTAAACCAAATCCTTGTCACTCCGGACCCTTGCCGAGTATAGTCCATACTCGAAGACCTGTAATGGTAACCGATAATATAGGGACTAAGTCCTAGGCCGAATCTTGGTCTCTTCGGACCCTTGCCGTGCATAGTCCATACTTGACGACCTGAATAAGTCGATTCACCATGCTCGGACGAAGCGACTTACCCCACGCCAGGCATAATCCATATTAGACAACCATTTACCAAAAGCCAGATAAAAACCCAATCGAAATCCAATACAAAATCCATATCAAATAGGAAAACCAAAAATCCATACCAAAAATCCAAACCAATATCCAAACCAAAAAACAAGCATCTAGACTAAAGTCACAACCAGAAAACAAACAAATCCAGGGTTCAAACCAAACCAAAAAAAGCAAATATGCAAACAAAAAAAGGAAAAAAAAAAGATTTCACAAACTATAGCGTCGTGGTTTATCATCATCTCAAAGCATGCCTAGGGGCTATCTCCGTCCCTGTACATGAGTAAGTGACTAGCCATTTCCCAAGGTTTTCAACTTATTCCATATCATCCCTGTCAGTCGATAACAAATTGACCATCATTCCTGAACCTCGTGCCATCGTCGTTTGAGGTAGATGGTGGCTGCTCCTGTTCCACCGCTGCATTCCGAGCTCTGATATATTGTCGCAACTGACCAGTCGTTATATGATCCTCGATTATATCCTTTATATGCCTGCAGCTATTGGTATCATGTCCGTCCAGATCATGAAAGAGACAGTGCCTTCCTGTTGCCCTTTCACATTCCGATGGTTCTGTCCTTGCTGGCCTTTGGTAGGGAAGGCGATCCCGAGTTACCATGAATATCTGTTTCAATGTTTCATTCAATCATGTGTGAGTGGAGAATTTTGGCTCTCCCCAACGTTTCCTTTCCTACCATAGTTGTCATCTGACTTCCTCTTTCCTTTATCTTTATCCTTACCCGAGCTTTCACCGGATGGTTCTCCGTCCTTGGCCATGTTCACTTCCTTTAACTTCATATTCGAACATGCATCCTCTTGTTGAACAAATCTTTCGGCCTCGTGAAATAATTTCCCAAGATCCATTGGTAGTTCCCGTATCAATGATACTTTGAAATCTGAGTTATCCCTGATTCCTAGCACTACCGCTATTAAAACCATCGATGGATCCGGTCTATCCACCGAAGCAACCGCTGTATTGAACCAAGTCAAGAAATCCCTGAGCGATTCTTCTGCCCTTTGCTTCACCGATGTTAGAATCATCACATTCTTTGGCCTTTTGATATGAACCTGAAACTGCTTTAAAAACCTACCCACCAATTCCATCCATGTCTTGATAGATCCTTCTTCCAACTGCCTGAACCACATGGCAGCTATATCCGTCAAGTACAAAGGAAAACATTGGGCTATAACTTCCTCTGATTCCCCTAGAACTTCCATATGTCTTGTGTATCTCATCAGATGATCAGTAGGATCAGCCTTGCCGTTGTATACCTCTAGAGTGGGCAGCTTGAATTTTGGTGGATTTCGAGCCATTCTGATGTCACGGGTAAACGGACTCCTGTTTACTCCTTCCAGATCTTTGTTTGCTAAACCTCTGCGTATAGTTCGCCTGATAATTTCAGCTAATCCAGCGTTGTCCACCAAGTGTAGCCCCCAGAGTCCCCCAGGGAACTCTGGTACACACTCTTCATCACATACTCTTGTGCTCCAGCCAACATCTTGTTGTGAGGTGTCACCTAGAATTACTCTATGAATCGGTCCATCGTTTCCAGGTGGTGTGCCCCCAAGCCTGGATCCATACAGATTAACAGTTGTGCGCTGATTAGGGGTTGCGCCCTGTTGAGCTGCTCCATCTGATTGCTTGTTGAGTCATTTCATTCCCGCTCCACGGATCTGAACACCAGCAGCTCTAGATGTTCCTGCCTATCCAAACTGTCTGAGAAGGTTCTGTATCATTTCCTCTTGCCTTTTTAACAATTCTTCTTGCATAGCTCCCATCATCATCTCCATTTCATCTCTGATGATGAAAGCTGAGGTCGGATTTGCTCCCAAGGAAGACTCCTGACTTCCTTCATGCTGACTCATTTCCGCTCTCTGTCTCCTTGTTGATTGCTTTGTCATGGTTCCTCTTTGATCCGATCCTTTAGTTTTTCAAACCTGAACTCCAAATCTGGTATAGCGGGTGCTAGTCGTTCTCAGTGAAAGAACCAAAGTGTTTGTGCCAAAAATGGTCACAAACCCTAGAAGTAGTGAAAGCACCAGTGTATAAACACAGATTCACAGTATCTCAACACAGATCTCAGATCCACATAAAGTGGAGAATAAAAATGAAGAAACAATAAAATTGAAAATGGAAGAAAGCAAGAAAGAACACAAGATTTATAGTGGTTCGGCAATCTTCTGCCTACGTCCTTTTTGAATCAATCCTTTTTTATTCCATTTATACTTTAATTACAGTTACAAGCCTTTGAAAATCAATAGCAAAACTGGCAGAGCTTCGCCTAGGAGAGAAGAAAGAGAGTTCCATTTTAGTTACCATATGACTTCTATTTACAGGTGTAGATCCGAAAATATCCGCCCCAAAACCTGGAATATCTCTTCTTTTGCGCAAGTGGGCCCATCAGATTGATCCCGAGCGATTTGGGATCGATGCGTGTTCAATTCGTATCGATCCAAAAGTGGCCAATCGAGCTTGGATCGATCATGGAGGTTTTGGAGTGTATTAGGAAGCTCCTTAGAAAATTTCATAGCATTTGAGTTGTAGATTGAAAGTTATGATCGATCCAAGTTGTAATTTGTACGAAGGCTGAAGCGTTTGTATCCATGAATTTGTCTTTATCCCTTTGTATCCATCTGCCTTTCACGTCCATCCCATTCGCACCGATGAATGGCTTGAAAACTCAGGGTGGATCCATTTTTGATGCCGAGTTGACTGCTTCCCCATTCAAACGTGATCCCTTCGTATCGATCTGAGATACTTATTTCGCATCGATGGTCCAATGGCCTTTTCGTATCCATCAGTCAATCCCCCTTCGTATCCATCAACATACACCTGATGTCCTATTCGTATCGATCCCCTGCTTTGTTGTTCGTGTCCATCGGACCCACTTTGATGCATGCTCTTCATATCCATCCTCTACGTATGTCCTTCATATCCTTCTAATGCCGCAGCCTTCATATCGATCCAGTACCATGTTCTTCGTTTCGATGCCATGCTTTGATTGATACGAAATGCATCGAGACGAAGACCGACCGATCTAAATCAAATGCCAAGCGCACTTGCTAGTCCAAATCCGTATTCATCCTAATAACGATCCATATCCATGCTGATCGATATGAAAGTATCGATTCGAAGTACATCAGATAGCCGAACTTATGTGGATCGATACAAACCACATTGATGCGAAATGATTTTCCATGAATATTGAACCATCCATAACTCGAGCATACGAACTCCGATTGACTTGAAATTTGAAATGTATCCTCATCTAGCCTTGTTCATCATTGCCAATAAATCCCGTCTTGATTGGAGCTAGATCTAATTTTGACGGTATCGATCATAGCCTTGTTTTCATTCGATCTCCAATCCTGATATCCATCCTCTCTAGCCAATTTGTTGATATCCCGACCTTGTCCAAAAGGCAGGGTAATAGTTAGGCTATGTAAATATCTGCATGCAATAATAGATACTATGCGGATTATAGAACAGATGGATGCTAACATCTTCTTGTGAGTCAAAATAATTCATTGAAGGCAGCTTAATTAGGACAAAAAAGATAGATTAAATTAAAAAATATCCTTATTGTAGTTCTATTTCATGAATTTTTAAATCCATCATTTAACGTAGCCGATGGGTAAATAACGCTATTTCAGTTGAGTAATACATATTTTACTCTAAATTAAGCATTCTTTGAAAATACTAACATTATCCAGTTATATTTTTAGTTCTAGAACCATATTATAATGAGAAAACTTAAATACTGGGATTCTTTTTGTACATTTTCACAAATATAAATTCTATAAATCTTCTAATATACTATCGAGTGTATTTTTGCCTTATCATATATGCAAATATGATTTCTTTTTCTCATGTAGCCCGTGTTTCCTTGTGAGAGTGGAGTTGATCAGCTTGTTGAAATAATTAAAGTGCTAATAACTAAATAATTTTGTCAGTTTATGGTGTATATTTAAAAGATGGTTTGGTGTTAAATAATGTCAATACAACTATATGATGGAATTATAGAATTGGATTCTTTGGATTGATATTGGAAATAGTAACTTCCTTGGTATATAATCAGTTAATTTATAATACATTGAACAGGTGCTTATCTCTCCACAATTCCACATTTGTTTAGCACACTTTGAAAGATTTTGAAATGAAGAAATATTGAAAGAATGAGAAAAATGAAAATCAAATTTATTGATCTATCTTTCATTATTTTTACAATGAAAGAAAGGTTTGCTTTTATACTATTACAGAAGTAGTATACAACAAATATAATTATTGTTAGTTGGGCTTTAGTCCACAAGACCAAAATCTGTGATCGGTAATGAAATCAGTGGTCCAGATGAATCCTTGATGAATCTGATGGTTGAGGACAAGATGAGATCTACTATATATGTTGTAACTGATGAAAGGAGGTTTTCTCATTATCATTTCATATGCCCCGCCAACCCTTCATCAGTTAAGGTTCGAAGAAAAATACCCTAAATCTGATCTACTCCGCAAATAAAATCATAAATGGCTGGAATTGATGCCATTAATCCTCGAAATAGCTTTATTTGACTCCAAAGAATGATTGAAAGCAATCAACTTTGTTACAGCAACATCAGAGTTTGATTACTCTCGACAACATGTTGTTTGAAGCTTGAAATCTTACGACTTTAATGTCTGTTGAGGCTTGTTTTGAGTTTAATTTCTCTTGACAGCATGTTGTTCGAAACTTTGAGCTTGATTTCTCTTGACAGCATGTTGTTCGAAGTTTGAAATCTTGCAACTCTGAGACTCATTGAACTTGTTGTAGCTAACACTACTACAAAACAGGCCATTTACATCGGTTGTTTACCCCTCTTTTGCATCAGTTCAACATCTGATGCATATGCAACCGATGCAACGGGCTTAAAGTTTTGCATCAGTTCTAAAATCGATGCAAAACAGTCCTTTTTGCATCGGTTGTTACTAACAACTGATGCAAAATATGGTTGGTTGCTTTGACACAGCCCTCATGTTGCATTGGTTGTAATGAAAACCGATGCAACAAAGAACTTGTTGCATAGGTTGTTGTTGGAAACCGATGCAACATAAGAGTCTTTGGGTTTAAAAGGCTTCTTTGTTGCATCGGTTTTTTATAATAATCGGTGCAAACTAATCTCTCTATTGCATCGGCTATTTATACCTGATGCAAAAAAGCCATTCTCAGAAAACATTATTACAGTACTCAAATAGACAATATATATATGTTATTGATTATAACGAACAATTATTGCATGCAATATTACAATCATTCAAAATATATCAAATTGAAGATCTCGAACATTAGATCATTAGAATAATCGATGCATTTTAACAGACATACTGATATGAAATAGTTACAAAATAGCGTAAAGTTATTGAGATATATCACCTAGCGGTAGCAGGAGCGATAGGCATGGTCAAATGATTATGGTCCATTCCAACAAGACAAACTTTACCACCAGGGTTGGTAGCATTAAAGGCGGTCGACGTTGTCCTGCTAAACCCAGCACAATCAAAGCTCACATCAATGTCCGAACCCGTTGCATTCAGTATCTTTACCACATCCTCACTCACTTCCTAAATTCAACACAATTACGGTATAAAGCATGGATTATAAACAAAAGTTGCAGAATTATAAACTACTTACAGGGCACAACTACTGGAAGCCATGAAAATGTAAACAAGCAATTTTTTAGTACAAGCTCAATTTAGAAAAGACAAATCTTGTTTCCACTCGTGATAATGCTGAATATACCCCTAAAAAACAATGCATCCTGAAATAACTGACTATTAGCAGTCATGAAAACATAAACAAGCAATATTCTTTACAAACTCAATGTAGAAAAGGCAAATTTTTGTATCAAGAGTATAAACTTTTCCAAAAAGTAAAAAGTACATAGCTTACTTTGTAAACATACAACATATAAGATTTGCTATGTCTGTTTCCTATTGGGGTGTAAGAGCATCTCCAACATACCACAACTTGCAATATTACAAGTTTTAATCAGGAGGTTCCTATAACAAAGCTGAACTGGGCGGTTGTCAAACAAGTATTGAGCTCAGATATGGTCAACACACAGTTGACTGTATCTAGACCTCTGTATAAAGGGTACCCGAGCTCAGTTTTCTGTTTAACTCTAGTCCTTAATTAAACAATCTACACATCCACTTGAAATCACAAACTGGATGATCGCAAATGCAATCATTTTGCTGAATTAGTTTTAGAGCTACAACTTGTAATTTTCTGTTAGAGCTTAATAGCTACAAATGTGTAGTTCTGGATTGAATTTAATGAGTTGTTGGAAATGCTCTAAACAAGGTAGGCTTGAAATATCAGACTTTGCATTTATACATTTTTAGATTGCATACAATTATTTAAAGATTTCGTATATTCACAAAGATTTAATAATGATCAAATTTTTATATACTTAACAACTTGAAAATTAATTTGTAAATTCATAGAAAGACAAAAAAAGTCATAAAAAAGCTTCATAAAAAAAATCGCATCTTCTTTTTGGACTGAAACTCTCAATCATGTCTTCAAATTTCATGATTTAGATATGGGGTTTATCAGGAATGATTTCTAAAACTTTACAGAATATCCATATGGGTTCAAACATAACTAGTAGAAGAGAACTAATGGAAAAGGCAATCCGAAAAATAGAAATTTTTGAATGCCTCAGCAATTCTAAGGGTTGAAAGAGGAATTGCCATCGGAAAATCGTAACACCATATTCAAGATTTGTAGTGGTACAGTACTGAATAACCATTTTAGATCTTTCAGTTCAGTTATGTAAAATTTGTAGGCATTCTCAAACACAACTTTAATCGTGACCAAATTCAGTAAATCTAAATCATACAAAAACCCAGGTTTAATTTTTGCTTGAAACAGAAACATCATAATTAAGCATATAAGGCAAAACATCAAACATCTCATGCTCGTGAAATCAGCAACCAAGTTCCCAAAATCTGTACAATAAAACTGAAGCAAAGAAATAAACAAACCTGATTCAATCAGTAGTGTACAAATCAATCCTTCCGTAAAACATCTGGGAAAAGGGGACAGACGATGATTTTAGTAGTTTGCATTGGGATTTTATACTAATGCCAAACTCCAAAATAAAATAGGTGTTTTACTGTGGATAATTTTCGGTTCAATTTATATTGATAGTTCGATAGATAATTGCTAATATATCAAAAATCAATCAACGAATAAACCACATGAATTGGCTGAGTAAATAAATTGTCGAACAACTCCACTTTTGATTTGGACAGATCTGAAGTGAATCGGAGATGGCGACAAGCTGCTTTTGAGGTCGTTGCTGCTGGAGTGAATTGAAAATCCATCGACGGAATGAATCGGGGATAAGAAATTTGGTTGAAAGTGAAAACGGAGAGTGGCGGCCATATTTTTACTTGGTCAAAATGATTATTTTGGATCCGTCGAACAAAACTGCATTGGAAAGGGATGCAAATTAATATAGTTGCATCGGTTGATTTTAAAACCGATGTGACTAAAACTATTTGCATCGATGTATTTTCTTCGGTTGTTGGTGACAACTGATGCAATTTTGATTTTTTTTATTACCTATTGCTTTCCACGTATCAATTGCATCGGTTATTAAGATAAAACCGATGCAAATAGTTCTATTTGCATCAGTTTTTACTTCAACCGATTCAAATGAGGCAAAGAAATATGCACTTTTTGTACTAGTGTAAATTTGCCTTGAGACAATTTCTGGCTAAGGATTCCGGTGAGTTTGCTTTGACATTGGGATGTTAATGAAATCTCTATGAACTGTTAACTTTCAATTTGTCTCTGAGATGCACAAAGTTGGCTTTAGACAGTGCCTTAGTTAGGATGTCTACAACTTGGCAAGATGAATGTATGTGATTAATGTCTAATTTTCCTTAGCCACTTGTTCATGAACAAAATATAAATCAAGTTCCATGTGCTTCGTTCTAGAATGTAATACTGGATTTGGGGTAAGTCGAACAGTACTTAAGTTGTCACACCATATTGTTGTTTTGCTGTCTAACTTGATTTGTAGTTCATCAAGTAATGATTGTATCCACATCATTTCTGCAGTAGCATTAGCTACACTTCTATACTCTGCCTACGTACTTGATCTAGACACAGTAGGTTGTTTTTTTGAACACCAAGATATAGGATTATTGCCTAGAAATACACAATAGCCGGTTGTTGATCTTTTTCCATCTGGATCACTAGCCCAATCAGCGTCTGCATACCCTGTGATATTGATGTACTTGCTTGATTGTAGTATTAGTCTGTGGTCTGTAGTTCCTTTGAGATATCTTAAGATTCTTTTCACCATTTTCCAGTGTTCATCTGTTGGTTTTTGCATGAACTAGCTGACCTTATTAATACTGTGGGCAATGTCTGGTCTTGTTATGGTTGCATATTGAAGAGCACCAACAATACCCCTATACTATTTTTCATTGGGTATTGCTTCTCCTTTGAATTTTGACATATGTAAATTACCGATCATAGGAGTTGAAATAGAATTGACTTGATTCATCTTAGCTTTGTTCAGTATTTCTTGAATGTACTTTTTTTGACTCAACTGAATGGATGAATCTGACAACCTTTTAACTTTAATGCCAAGAAAGTAGTTTAAATCACCAAAATCCTTAACATTGAATTTTTGATTAAGCTGATTTATGAGATTGTTGATTTCCTCAGCATTATTTCCAGTAATAGTAAAATCATCAACATATATTAGCACATAAACTATTATGTTTTTGTTGAATTTTGTAAATAAAGAGTTGTCAGATTTTGTGGGATTGTAGCCTAGCCCGATGAGAGTTGCCTTGAGCTTCTCAAACAACACTCTTGGAGCCTGTTTCAAGCCATAAATAGCCTTGTTTAATCTGCAAACAAGATTCTCTTTTCCTTTATGCACAAATCCATATGGCTGCTCCATGTATACTTCTTCCTGTAAAACACCATTTAAGAAAGCATTATTCACGTCAATTTGCTTGATGTTCCAATTTCTATACAAGGCAATTGTAATGACTGTTCTTATGGTAGTGTGTTTCACAACAGGTGAAAATGTTTTATTAAAATCAAAACCACTCTATTGTGAAAAACCCTTAGCTGCTAACCTTGCCTTGTATTTAGAAAGTGTACCATTCATTTTTCTTTAATCTAAAAATTCATTTGCACCCAACAATATTTTTATTCTTGGGTAAAGGAACTAGGCTCCATGTCTTGTTTCTTATAAGATCATTGTATTCATCTGACATAGCTGATTTCCAGTTTTCATTTTCCATGGCTTGATAATAAGCACTTCGTTCTTCAGTATCTAAAGTTGTATTGTATATTTTGGGTTTGAAAATGCCACTCTTATACCTTGTGACCATATGATGACCTGTTCTTGTAGTTTTTTGCTGCTGAATACTCTCTTTTTGTTCATGTTGTTCATTGTGAGACATTGTATCCTCTGATGGTTGATGTGAAGTAGACTGCACACTAAATCTTTGTTGAGATTTTTGAACAGGTGTATTTGGTTCATCAGTTACCTCATGACCTGGTCCACAACTGGACACAGTGTGTTGTGAGTCTGACCCTTGTAAATGTGAGTTGATATTGCCTTCAATTATCTCTCTAGGAGCTTGTATCACTTCCTCAGGTAATGCAGGTATTGAAGGCAGTGATTCTTTTGGGTTATAAACTTTCTTATATGTTTTGATTTCGGATGCTTTAAAAGGAAATATCCTTTCATTGAATACAACTTGTCTAGAAATAAATATTCTGCCATTACAGTCTAAGCATTTGTACCCTTTTTTATTAGTGGCATAACCTTGGAAAGTACAAGGGGCAGACCTGAAATTAAACTTGTGGGTATTATATGGTCTAAGATAGGGGTAACACAAACATCCAAATACTTTCAAGCTTTGATAATCAGGCTTCATATTATACAACATTTACAAAGGACTTTTGAAATTTAAGACCTTTGTTGGTAGCCTATTAATCAAGAAAACAGTTGTAGTAAAGGCATCAGGCCAAAATTTTAAAGGCATATCTTCTTGAGCTAATAATGTGAGACCTATCTCAATAATTTGCCTATGTCTTCTTTCAATAATTCCATTTTGTTCAGAAGTGTAGGGATAAGTTATTCTATGAACAATCCCTCTCTTCTGAAAATAATGCTTCAGTGGTATATACTCTATTCCACCATCAGATTGAAACACTTTGACTTAACAGTTAGTTTGATTTTTTACCTGAGCAATAAATTGTAACACTGCATAGATTTCAAAAAATATATCCGAACATATCTGGAAAAAGCATAAATAAATGATATATAATATTTGAATCCATAATCACTGTGAATAGGTGCAGGGTCCCATAAATCAGTTGCAATTTGTTCAAGTGGCTTACTATAAATAGTTTCAGCACTTGAAAAAGGTAGTTTGTGTGCTTTACCAATTTGACAGAAGGTGCATATATATGGCATAGAAACATCATTGTAAGTAATATTGTTATTACTCAAAACATGTTTTACAATTGTAGCATTTGGATGTCCCAATTTATAATGCCATACAACAAATGTCATACAATTTTCTTCCTGTTTCAACTCAGAATTATTACACCAATTTCTTTTAATTTCTGATTTTCTTGAATCAGCCACAGTGAACTTGTACAGCCTTTATATTCTTTACCCTGCAAGAGAATGTCTTTAGTTAGTATATCCTAAACTAAAAAGTGATGTGGGTAGAACTCAAAATAGACACTGTTGTCTTTTGTAAAATGCGACACACTTAATAAATTTTTTCTGATTAATGGTACTCTAAGAAAGTTATTCAAATATAATTACATTTTTCCCATAATATATGAACTACATGTGTGTGTGATTGCAATAGAGTTACCATTTCATACATGAATAGAATTCATATCTTTATACTCCTTGTTTCCAAGATTTAAATTTCTCAAGTTGTTTGTGATATGATTGGTAGCTCTAGAGCCCGGATACCAATCTTAATAATGTATATGCTCTGGTTTTGCTACATCAGATTGTTGATAATTTTTGTTGTTAGATTGATTTCTTGAATCATTTTGAACTTGAGCCATTTTTGCGCTGAGACTTTGATTTCTTTGGCTATTTGAATTTTATCCTGGTACATAATTCAGATTTAATATAGCTACCGTATGTCCTAATTTTTCACAAATCTGGCATCTTGGTCTATAATTATTGTTCCATTTGCCTCTTCCTCTGGATCTATTAGAGTAACCACCCCTTTGCATTGCTTGATCGGATTTGTTACTGCTTTGACCTTTGCCTTTATAATTTGCTACATAATTGACTGTGAAATTAGTTTCTTTAGTTTTCTTATTATCAATTCTTGCCTCATGAGCAAGTAAAACAGAGTGAACATCATCTATAGATGATAGAATTTTTTGAGATGATATCACAACAAGTACAGCTTCATATTCATCACCTAATCCATTTAGAATAGTCATAATTTGTTTTGAATCACTAATCTTATGCTCTATCGCCTCAAGTAGATCACATGTAGTCTTGATTTTAGAGAGATATTCTCTCATATTTTGACTATCTTTCTTGATATTATGTATCTGTCTTTTGTAAAACATGGCTTTAGCTATTGATTGAGTATTGAAATTTTTTCAATAGTTACCCAGATTTCATTAGCTGTCTTGCATCCTATAACATGTGATAGAAGATTCACATTTATTGAAGATAGTAGCCAAGAACATATGAGTCTATCTTGTCTATGGTATTTGACATAGTCTACATTGCTGATTACTTTGTTAATTTGGCCTGTTCCTTTTTTTTTCTTTCTATTTTCTCCGTTCCTTTTTTTTTGAGATAGTGGCGGCTTCGTCTTTCGATCAAATTAGGGCTTTCGTCCTTGATCCAAATTAGGGCTATTGAAGCACTGCATCGAATTGTTCGATCGACACAGATGATTTTATCGATGCTTGCTTGTTCGATCAGATGCTACTTTGAATTGCAGACAGCTGCTTCTATTTGATCGAGTTCGATATGACGACTGATATGTAATTTATTCCTTTTCTTTTTTGGTTTGATGCTTGAACTCGATGCTTATGCCGATGATGATCTTAGGGTTTTTATATGGGTTCGTAACCCTTGATTTTCGTTCTAACAAATATATTTGAATTCGTCAATTTTGTGTGATCGGCCGCTTGATTATGCTTCGATGTTTGAGATGATTTCTGACCTTTTCATATGCGTATATTTTCGTTGCTTGCTCCCCACGGCTTTGATGTTTAACTTGGTCAATTTTGACTTGTTCATCATATCCACGGATTGTTGATTGTTTGATCTCCTTGGTTATTACAGTTTGATTTTCATTTGACTTCGGTATGCTTCCACGACTTCGACATTTACATTGTTCATCTCTGCTTCATGTTCGATTATACTGCATTTGACTTGACATCATTACTTTAATGTTTCTGATGCTCCTTCGATTTAGTGAGGCTTGTATTTGAATGTCAGTTGTATCAGTCCTTGGTGCAGTTGATTTGTAGTCTCTAGTTCTTTGTTATGATAAATTATTGCTTGGATTTTTTTTGTACTTGTAGTCTTGTTCACTGTGTCACTTAGGTGCATTTGTTTGCACTGTGCATTGACTTGAGCTTCTGGCTTCACTTCTGATCTGATGCTAAGGCTTGCTTAGTCTTGAACACTGCACTTGTATATATTCACTATCACTTGCTCTTAGCTTAGAGTTTCATCTCTGAGTTGCACTGGTGCATTTTCTTTGTGGTTACTTTGGTTACTGATTATGTGTTCTTGTGCATGTATCTTGTAGCTCTGGATGTACAATTCGACTTGATTATGCTTGGTCAGGTTGCAGTGTTGGCTTGATGGTTTTCTTATTTGGTTGTATATTTGAATCTGGTTAGATGGAACTGTCCAGTTGAGCTTGTTTTGTAGTGATGCACTTGATGTTTGTAGCTTGGTTTATGTTGTTTCGGTCAGTAGTCTTCATTTGTGTCTGCATTGTCATGTTGTATTATTGACATGATACTTGTTGCGTTGGCTAGTTTGGTTCACCTGTTTACTGTTAGTCGAGTTGCATCTGCTTGTATTGTATTGTCTTGGTTATATGCATTGTTGTGTCACTTGTGTACTTGAGTCAGTGTTTTGCTTCATTATGGCCTGATCATTTGTATACATTCATGTGTGTTTGGTCTGTAGTTCATGTTGCATTGACTTTGGTTCCTGTGCATTATCTGTTACATGAAACTGTAATGTGAATGTTGCATATGATTCTAGGCATGGGTATATGCAGTTTTGTTTTTCTGGTCTTGGATTTGTGGTATTTGCATTTGAACTGTAGCATGGTCGTGGTTTTGAGAATGCGACTTCATCACTGATTTGGTTAACATTGATTTGTTTTGGTGCAACTGCCCTTGTGCACTGTTGTTCTACTTGACTTGAAAACTGCTTGAAGTCGTAGCCTGTACAACTGCCCTGTGTTGAATCTAGCTAATAGCTTGGGTTTGACCTTGTGCGCGTATTGTGATTTTATTTATATTGCATTTGAGTTGAACCCGGCTTTTTATTTGGGTTTGACCTGTGCTCACATGTCCCTTTAAATCAATCAAGTGTATATTTCGATGTGCACGGCCTTGTGGCATATACAGTGATACACTGTGTATGTCACAATGTTCGTGTGTGATGAATTCAAATGTAAATGATGACAAACAACCCAAATAACTGAGGCAAATAATATTTTCAAAAACCATATTTTATTTTATACTGCAAAAATATTTCCTTTTCAATTTTACTGCGTCAAAATTTATTTTTGCAGATTGCTCAGATGTTGGATTCTATCTGGAATGAAGTTGAAGATAAAATACGAATTGAGTGAATGAGTGATGTGTAGTGAGGTTAAATGTAAATATGAAATTGTGATGTATTGTAATCAAAATCGTATAGTGTATAGTGAGAGCTTGAATTTTTACTATTCAAAATTGTAATAAATATTGTTTGAATAAAATTTCTGCTTGAATTCAAATTCTGTGTTATTCAATTTTATTCAACAAATATTTATTAATCTGTGAAAAATAAAATAGTACATTAACAAATACATTTACACGAATATATATTTGTTTATTATCATCAAACGAAAACCATATAAGCGCATATTCAACAATCTCCCCCTTTTGATGATAACAAACATATATTTAAGATTTTGAATATGTTAAATGTATTTGATCATTCATATGCTCTAATTGCTCCCCCTATTTAAACGCTTCCTCTCTATACAAAGCTCCTCCTACATATATGCATTCAATAATATGCAAATGAGCCTAGATGCAAATGGAAAACGTTTGACTTTTGCTTGATTCTATTTGACAAAATCTTAACTTTTCTCTCCCCCTTTTGTTATCAGAAAAAGAATAATAGTGTTAGAGAAAATATAGATAAAGTGATCGATATTAATCCAACATTAAGACTCAATTGAATATAAATACTAAATTTCAGTAAAAAATCAAACAAAAATCATAAATATTTTGTTTGGCGCATATTCCACTTTTAGAATGATGGAAATGATGTCATCATATAAAACCATACAGTTGTGTCTATTTATGGTATATTTATATCAGGAATTTGAATATCTACTAACCATGCATAACCGTTAGGACTTTTAAACGAGATTAGTAGTATTCCAAATTTATTTTAAAAAAAAATGAATTCAAGTATCTTCTAACCACGCATAACCGTGAGTACTTTTAAATGGGATTAGAATCAACTTGTTTATTTAAAAATCAACTTTTGATATACGTTCCATACATGCATAACCGTGAGGACTTTTAAATGAGCATGGAAGCACATAACAAATTCCAAGTAATTCACCCATGCATAACCGTGAGGACTTTTAAATGAGAGTGAATACTTTGGTATTTATTTATTATTATTATTATTAGTATTTTTTTAAAAAAATGAAAAAATGAAAAACGAACGATTCCTGTTTAAAGTACCACATATCGACAAACTATATAGAATTTTGATGAGTGATGATTGTTAGAAATATGATAGAGATAGAGATGGTCATGGAATTTTTACCAACAAAAAGTTTTATAACTCTTATTTAAATTTCTAAAGAAATTTACTAATTATACCGCCTCGAGTCATAATATATGATAAATATCAACACTCATCACTTTTTCAATCACTATTTATCTTTTCGATAATTATTAGGGAGTCAGATTAGTCAAAATAGTCATTTAAAATCAAATTCAAAAATAATTATGAAATCAATTTTTCAAAATGACTAATCTAAAAATATGGTCAAAAATGATTTTCTCGAGGGGGTTTGATAATAAAATTTTCTGCTATTTGAAAATTGTTTGAAATGAAAAATATGCAGATATTTTCTTTGAAAAAACGATGCAGTTACTAAATGTCTCAAAAATCACGTTCAACTAGTAATTTTTCTATCAACTAGATTACCAGCGTAGTCTGCATCAGAATTTCTCTTTCACTCAAAATTATCATTAATTGAATTTGATTGACCAAACCATGAAGTGTGCACCAGAAATTTCAAACTCAATTTTAACAGCATTTTATTGACATTCTTTTGAAATTGAATTGAAGCCGTGTAAAAAATTAAAAAACCGTGAATATAGAGTTAGCCAGATGTATTATCATCCAACAAAACACTATTTTTAATCCAAACTAATATATATGAAGTAACTCAAAGAATCTAGAGAATTTTATAGTGTTTTTGGCATAAGAATATAATTGGCCAACTATGTTGAATTTTGCATAAATCAGAATCAAAATCATCATCTTTTCATCATCTCAATATTGGCTGATTTTAATTCAGAATATGGTGCAGATTATCACAATAAATATACTTTTACCTATTTTTACCTTTACGATATTTTTCGTTGTTGTCCATTGTGATTCTATCACCTTTATACTAGGCTAAGGAATTTTGCTTTGTCACCCGTTGTGTTTCTGGAACAACCAAAATCCAGAAAACTCTGTTGTTGTTCCTTAGCCTGCCACCACACCTACACGGGAAAAGATTTATGTGACCTATTTGTTTTTATAGGTCCATGGTTGTTAGTAGCAGAATATTTAGAAAAATAATTTTGTGGAGACCCAAAACTATTTATAATTGTTCCCTTCGGCACCTAAATTTGTTTAACTTTGAGAGATTTTATATTTGTTCCTTTTGGAACCCAAATCGGTATAGTTTTCACATGTTTGGGTCTATACCAACAATTATTGTGATTGTGTCCATATTTTCTACAAATTGTGCATATAGAATTAACTTGATTAATATTGCTTTCAACAATTTTCGAACTATTATATCCTAGTCCATGTCTAACCGTATTAACAGTTTGCTTTCCTAATAGCATATTCAATGATTTTTCACTTTTTGAAAATTTATCTAAAGTCGTTGACAATTGTTGGACTTGTGTTTTGAGAGATTCATTTTCGTTTAGCAATTGTGTGCACTTTTTAATAGAGTTCTCTCTCCTATTATTTTCACTTTCCTTTAAAATTAGAATTTCATTTTCAAGTGATTTTATATTGATTTCTGATTTTTTAATTTCTTCTTCGAATGTTGGACACTTATCACACTTAGGGATCCTACTTTGATAGGTTTTAACTAATTGGTCAAGTTGTTTATTTATATCTATCAAAGTATCCTTTTGTGATTCAAGTTTGGCATACTTATCCCTAAGTCGTTCAAAACAGCCATTTACTTCATGAAAATATATAAGTAACTCTGAATGAGTAAGTTTTGATACCTCGCTTGGCTCATCATCATCACTGTCAGTTATATCACCTCGAAGGCACAATTCTTCTTTTTCGCTCTCACTGCCAGTGCTTTTATCATCCTCATCCATTTCATCCCAAGTGGCTGCAAAACTTTTCTTTTTCTGTTTCTTTCCAAAGCCGCGTCGATTTCGAGGACAATTAGGCTTGATGTGTCCGGGTTGGTTGCACTTATGACAGATGATCTCCTGTTGTTCTGAGTAGTCAAGTGCTTTGCCTATTCTGCTTTTCAATTCCTGATTTTGAGCTGGATTTCCGTATTTGCGATTCCACCTTTTGATTTTCTTTATTAGTAGTGCGAGCTCTGCTGCTCCATCATCATCATCGTTATCATCATCACTTTCGGTTGTTCCTTTGAGCGCTATTGATTTCTTTCGAGTATCGCCTCCTTCACGCTCTTCCTTGAATTTCATTTCTAACTCATAAGCAGTGAGATTTCCGATGAGTTCTTCGACTTTCATTTGTTTCAAATCTTTTGATTCTTGAATGGCAGTTACTTTGGCTTCAAAGCTTCGAGGAAGGACTCTGAGGATTTTTCGGACTATCTCCAACTCCGTGTATGATTTTTCAAGAGCTTTTGATTTGCATACGATATTGGAAAGTCGTCCATGCATCTCTTTGACATTTTCTTCCTTCGCCATTATGAAGTTCTCGTATTCGCTGCTTAGCATGGTAAGGCGTGATTCTTTAACTTGAGATGTTTCTTCGTGAGTCACTTCTAGTGTGTGCCATATTTCCTGCGCAGTTAGACAATGTGAGACACGATTAAATTCATATTGATCCAATGAACAGGTAAAAGAATTTATAGCTTTAGCATTAGTATTTTGTAATTTATTTTCTATTTCTGTCCATTGTTCCTTTGGTTTCTCTATTTCCTGATTATCTACAGTTATAGTTGGTATTCTATAACCTGTCTCAACAATATTCCATGCGTCAATGGTTTTCAGAAAAATTTCCATCCTATTTTTCCAGTAAGCATATTCACCATTGAACATTGGTGGTCTGGATTGAACCTCAGCAAAAGCAGTATTAAAAGAAGCCATTTTAAAAATTCAACTTTTTATAATAAAAATTGTTTTTTGTAAAATCAAATTTTTAAAACAAAAACGGCTTTTGTTCCTAGCTCTGATACCACTTGTAGGATCGATTTCACCCTAGAGGGGGGGTGAATAGGGTGATACTATCAATTATAAAATTTTATTGCGGAAGTTTATAAATTACTTCAACACAGTTCACAGTAGAATAATAGCAGCATAGATATCGCAGAATATAAATAACAGAAACAGAATAACACAGAATTTACCCAGCTTCGGCAAAACCCTGCCTACGTGTTGCCCCCATGGTTTCTATTAGAAATTAGTTAGTCAGACGCTTACACACGTAAACTCACGACACCCGCTATCGAATAAACCTAACTCTACGCTCAGAACCCTACAACAACTCAGCCACTGAGTTGCGAATTCTCAAACTACGCCACGTAGTTTGTCCCCTAGTCACACGACTAGAAATTTAAACGGTTTAAAAAGGAAAATACAATTAAAAACAATTTAAATTAAAATAACCCTAATAAAAAAATTAAAGGCCTTATAATTAAAGAAGGAAAAGCCCTTGTAATTAATAGAAGCCGGCCCCTTTTATAATTTGGCCCGTTCCTTTTTTTTCTTTCTATTTGCTCCGTTCCTTTTTTTTTGAGATAGTGGCGGCTTCGTCCTTCGATCAAATTAGGGCTTTCGTCCTTGATCCAAATTAGGGCAATTGAAGCACTGCTTCGAATTGTTCGATCGACACAGATGATTTTATCAATGCTTGCTTGTTCGATCAGATGCTACTTTGAATTGCAGACAGCTGCTTCTATTTGATCGAGTTCGATATGATGACTGGTATGTAATTTATTCCTTTTCTTTTCTGGTTTGATGCTTGAACTCGATGCTTAAGCCAATGATGATCTTAAGGTTTTATTTGGGTTCGTAACCCTTGATTTTCGTTCTAACAAATATATTTGAATTCGTCAATTTTGTGTGATCGGCCGCTTGATTATGCTTCGATGTTTGAGATGATTTCTGACCTTTTCATATGCGTATATTTTCGTTGCTTGCTTCCCACGACTTTGATGTTTAACTTGGTTAATTTTGACTTGTTCATCATGTCCATGGCTTGTTGATTGTTTGATCTCCTTGGTCATTACAGTTTGATTTTCATTTGACTTCGGTATGCTTCCACGACTTCGACATTTACATTGTTCATCTCTGCTTCATGTTCGATTATACTGCTGTTGACTTGACATCATTACTTCAATGTTTCTAATGCTCCTTCGATTCAGTGAGGCTTGTATTTGAATGTCAGTTGTATCAGTCCTTGGTGCAGTTGATTTGTAGTCTCTAGTTCTTTGTTATGATAAATTGTTGCTTGGATTTTTTTTTTTGTACTTGTAGTCTTGTTCACTGTGTCACTTAGGTGCATTTGTTTGCACTGTACATTGACTTGAGCTTCTGGCTTCACTTCTGATCTGATGCTGAGGCTTGCTTAGTCTTGAACACTGCACTTGTATATATTCACTATCACTTGCTCTTAGCTTAGAGTTGCATCTCTGAGTTGCACTGGTGCATTTTCTTTGTGGTTACTTTGGTTACTGATTGTGTGTTCTTGTGCATGTATCTTGTAGCTCTGGATGTACGAGTCGACTTGATTATGCTTGGTCAGGTTGCAGTGTTGGCTTGATGGTTTTCTTCTTTGGTTGTATATTTGAATCTGGTTAGATGGAACATTCCAGTTGAGCTTGTTTTGTAGTGATGCACTTGATGTTTGTAGCTTGGTTTATGTTGTTTCGGTCAGTAGTCTTCATTTGTGTATGCATTGTCATGTTGTATTATTGACATGATACTTGTTGCGTTGGCTAGTTTGGTTCACCTGTTTACTGTTAGTCGAGTTGCATCTGCTTGTAGTTGTATTGTCTTGGTTATATGCATTGCCGTGTCACTTGTGTACTTGAGTCAGTGTTTTTCATTATGGCCTGATCATTTGTATACATTCATGTGTGTTTGGTCTGCAGTTCATGTTGCCTTGACTTTGGTTCCTGTGCATTATCTGTTACATGAAACTGTAATGTGAATGTTGCATATGAGTCTGGGCATGGGCATTTGCAGTTTTGTTTTTCTGGTCTTGGATTTGTGGTATTTGCATTTGAACTGTAGCATCGTCGTGGTTTTGAGAATGCGACTTCATCACTGATTTGGTTAACATTGATTTGTTTTGGTGCAACTGCCCTTGTGCACTGTTGTTCTACTTGACTTGAAAACTGCTTGAAGTCGTAGCCTGTACAACTGCCCTGTGTTGAATCCAGCTAATAGCTCGGGTTTGACCTTGTGCGCGTGTTGTGATTTTATTTATATTGCATTTGAGTTGAACCCGGCTTTTCATTTGGGTTTGACCTGTGCTCACCTATCCCTTTAAATCAATCAAGTGTATATTTCGATGTGCACGGCCTTGTGGCATATACAGTGATACACTGTGTATGTCACAATGTTCGTATGTGATGAATTCAAATGTAAATGATGACAAACAACCCAAATAACTGAGGCAAATAATATTTTCAAAAACCATATTTTATTTTATACTACAAAAATATTTCCTTTTCAATTTTACTGCGTCAAAATTTATTTTTGCAGATTGCTCAGATGTTGGATTCTATCTGGAATGAAGTTGAAGATAAAATACGAATTGAGTGAATGAGTGATGTGTAGTGAGGTTAAATGTAAATATGAAATTGTGATGTATTGTAATCAAAATTGTATAGTGTATAGTGAGAGCTTGAATTTGTACTATTCAAAATTGTAATAAATATTTGTTTGTATAAAATTTCTGTTTGAATTCAAATTCTGTGTTATTTAATTTTATTCAGCAAACATTTATTCAATCTGTGAAAAATAAAATAGTACATTAACAAATACAGTTACACGAATATATATATATATATATTTATTATCATCAAACAAAAATCATATAAGTGCATATTCAACAAAAGAAAGGTTTGCTTTTATAGCATTGTTGCAGAAGCAGTATACAACAAATGTAATTGTTATTAGTTGGGCGTTATCCCACAAGAACAAAATCTGCAATCGGTAATGAAATCAGTGGTCCAGATGAATCCTTGATGAATCTGATGGTTGAGAAGAAGATGAGATCTACTATATATGTTGTAACTTTGAAAGGAGGTTCTCTCATTATCATTTCATACACTTGAATTATATCATTTGTTTGAATTCAAAGCCAGTGAAGCTTGTAATAAAATTGTATAAATACTTTAGCACATTTTGTGTTAGTAGCTGACATTACAACATTTGGAGAAAAGATGTGCACTCTTGGTGTTCACAATCTGATGAATCGGCAGTTACCTAATTAACTTTTTGTCGGATGGTTTGCCTGAATTATTTTTTCTTCTTCATTTAGTTTCATCATATGTGATTTGATATTTACAGTCCCCACTAAGTTTTTGTACTTAAAATGATCGACTTATCCCTGAGATATTTGTATTCTTTTTGACTGTTTCTTAAAATATAACACTGCTATAGCATTTTCTATTGTTAATCTTAAAAAGATACGATGAACTACAGCACCATTTAAATAATTTGAACTTACTGGCCAATTAGTATGAAATAACACATATTATATTTGTCTAGGAGAGTACATTTTTGTAATATCTTAAAGAGGTATGACATGACATATATGTTTTCCGCTTTAGTGATGTAGAATTTTAAACTACAAATAAAATGGTTATAATACGATTTCTGTACTGCTATACAATTGGAAACTTACAGTTGCCTATTTTCACATATGTTTGTTTGCCTTCAGGGGATGATTGGCTGATAAAAGCTGACACTCATAGCTTATGAAAAAACAAGCATTCTTTGTGTTAAAAAAAGGCATACAAAAATGTTTAGCTAGGCACTCTTCCTGTGTACTGCATATTTTACACAATTGATTAGAGTTTACTCCGCTTAATTTCAACTAACTGGTGAATATTCACACACTCTATTTTATACGTAATGTATGCATGTTTCCTTCTTTCAAATATTTAGTTACATGGCACATATATTTACTGCCTATAATTGTTTTTGGTAATATCTGAGTGTTTTCTTTTAACGTAAATGCCAACTGTTTATATCATTGTTCACACCATGAATGTATGGTTTACAGGGTTGAAGTCAGGAGATTTGTCTGGTTTTCATCCTGAGTGCATTACCGACACATGGATAGGCCCAGATAGGTTCGGTAGCTGAGAGCCAAAGAGTTGAGGAAAAGGAAAAGAAAAAGGAAGACACATAGAATTTTCAAGCACAAGTGGCAAAAAGTAATGACAATGTTTCAAAGTCACGATGGATTTGATTATGAAGACCCTTGTTCGTCCACATCTTCATAAACACTTCTATTATGGTAGTAAGACACATTTTGTTGTAAATGAGACATTACGTGGTTTTATTAATATGAGTATTAGTTATGACTAAGAAAGTGTTGTCTTTTAAATGAGATAAATAGTTGAATAGTTTTGTTGTTTATAATTACATTTTCCTTTTGTCTATTCTATTCAAAGTATATAAATGTGCATATATACGTATGTCTATTGTTATTTTACTATTAAATATAGACATTAATGATGGGGAAAAGTGTAATAAAAATAATAAAAAGCAACATTAATCGATGGAATAGAAAGAGAATAGCAGTAGAAAGTTCGAACAAAAATGCCAATAAAATGTCGTTGGCCTGTCGCTAATCCGTAGCTATTAGCAGGGGAATTACTAAAATATTTCTAAGACTAAAGTATACAGCTAAACAATATTTTTCGCTAATCCATTGCTATTTATCTAGAGTTTACCTACGACACGTTATTTAAAATGAATTTGAAAAATATATATATCTATCGGTAAAACGTCGGTAAAATATTTTTAAATTGAATTTTAATATATAGCCTAACGATGGAAAAATGTCGGTGAATTAAGGCTAATTTCCATTGCAAAGGAGGCACAAATTACCGACTTGAAACTTACCAACCATACATATCTATTGCAATTCCATCGCTAATGTAGGTATGCCGATGGATATAAACGGATTTTTCCGCTACAAAATCAATGTTTTCTTGTAGTGATTTCTTATTCCAATAATACGTGTCAACTGCTATTTTTCAATTCTTATTTTTTATGTTTCTTTACGAAGCACAAGTGACGTTCACTTTCTTCATCTCAACTGTACCTTAAATCTCATACAACTATGTACATTCGTTATTCTTTCTAAACGGTCGAACTATTCAAAAAAATGTCCTTACAACAATATCATAATGAACTCTTATAAAAGCGCACTCGATTCTCCTTAACATTTGAGGACATCAAATATGTTGCACTTTACGTTAACTGATCAAAACTGATATTTGAACAATCAAGTTTTCATATTTGTATTGTACTTTTGGTCTAATGTTACATTTAACACAATATGATTCTTTTGTAATCAATCAAATTGAATACTCGATCTCGAACTACGATTTGTTTGGTTTTTTCGGGCGAACTAATTTCATCAAAATATTGTACATTACAAACTTTGACTATTCACCATATAACATTTATATGTGGTTGTATATGGATCAAATATCCATAGTCTTATATTGCTTTCAGAGTCCGAAACTCATATAATGCAGTACACAGTCTCGACCAAATAAACGAGTAAGTGAACAAATTATGAATGTATTTAGTAGCTGTAAAATCCAACTCTTTCATGGGTATTGAAACATTAACATGTAAGAAGCATTTATTAGTAAATATATGTTAGATTTCTATTTGTAAGTTTATGGTTCAAATATTTGTATGCCTTAATTGATAAACATTTTATCAATCGTATTAAATGCACAAATTTATCATTTTAGATTATTATAACATTATATAAAATATGTTCTTACAATATTAGAAATGTTAATTGCTACCATTTCATTTTTCTAACAAGATCCCCACTAGTCTTTTATGTTTCATGAAGCCATAAGCGAAACATAGAAGTCATTTGACTTCACTGAGTGTGTTAGGGCTCGTTTATCTTGGGATTCAGACCTTAAGTCTACTCAACAAATCATAGCCTTACAAAAGATAGATAACTCCTTATCAGTTGTATCACATACAACTGCTAACCCTTTGGTACGTTGTCCAAGTTTCACTTCGATCTTGAGTCTGCTTAACAAATCGAAATGAAATTATTCACTCGTACCTACCATATCGTTACGGCCTATGTATAGTGTATACACCTTCAGTCTGCTAAAAAAATTACATATAGTTATCTTACCTCATCTATTCAGTAAATTAATAATACTATACATAGCATCCCCAGCTTGAGTCTGCTTAACAACTGAGTATGCAAGTAATTTACTAATGTGTGTATATATATATATATATATATATTTATATATATATATATGGTAGAGGACAAATTGAAGATTCATAACCTTCAATATATTATATTGAGTGATATATACTCATGGAATACTGTATTTCTTATGAAATACCTTCGTGATTCAAGGGTCCGACATATATTAAAACATACATTTATGTACGTATTTACTCACTAGGTTTGTTTGGGTTTTTTCAATGTTCACAGTTTATACATTCATATTATATAATTTTTATTATTATATAACTTTTATATTTCATACTACTTATATAATAATATTACATATAATATTATATTAATTAAATCATATTTAATTGATTTTTTGTTAATTAAATTTGTAGTTAATTTTATATTATTTTAATACAACATTTGCATTAAATATTTATTGTATATTATAACCTTTATAGTATAATGCGTATATCGTATATATGCGTATATTATTTAATTTAATTTCAATTAAATTTATATTAATTTCGAAATTCATTTATATACAAACATGAATACTTATGTTATTTTAAACATTTTAAAGCAACATAACATATATCATAATATATAATACATGCATACATTTATTAATTAATTAACTTATTCAATTAATTTATTCTATTAGTCTTATTAATAAAATTTAAAACTTTGAAATTAATATATAATATTTTCAAACATTTTGAAAATTTTATTATAATATAAATTTTATAATATATGCATATTTTACTTTAAATTTAAAATCTCATGCTATAGTTTTAAACAATTTTGAAAATCTATCGAAGGCCCAATTCAAATTCGGGCCTTTTCTATTAGGGCCAACCTTTGGGTTATGAGTTTAATGGTTAACCCTAATATGGTTACTTTAGACCGCATAGGCTATTGGGCTCCGACACCATTGTTGAAACTTGGTATACCCGTAGCGGAAGTTATGGGTGAATATAAAAAATTACCCTAATGGATCTTTATTGGGCCTGTGAAGTCTAAATTATTTACAAAATTTCTAAATTTAAATTGAATAAAATAATTATTTAATTTAAACTATAATTAATTGATTGAATTTTATTTTATTATTATTTTAAATTAAGTACAATGGTACACATATGTATCATATACATATGTGTCTATGCATGCATGTGTAACATAACAATCTGTGCAAGGTATAACATGCCGATATATAAAATGGGGATTAGCATTGGAATGGACATGCAAGCTCATCTTATATGTATTACATGCTATCCAAATATATGTATGTATGTATATATATACATAGACTTGTTGTAACGACCCATAAAATTTTAATAATTTTTAATAAATTAATAGGTAGAGAATGAAACGTATAAATTAATAGATAGAGAATAAAACGAATAAATTAATAGGTAGAGAATGAAACGTATAAATTAATAGATAGAGAATAAAACGTATAAATTAATAGGTAGAGAATAAATAATATAAATTAATAGGTAGAGAATGAAATGAATAAATTAATAGGTAGAGAATGAAACGTATAAATTAATAGATAGAGAATAAAACGAATAAATTAATAGGTAGAGAATGAAACGTATAAATTAATAGATAGAGAATAAAACGTATAAATTAATAGGTAGAGAATAAATAATATAAATTAATAGGTAGAGAATGAAACGAATAAATTAATAGGTAGAGAATGAAACATATAAATTAATAAGTAGAGAATAAATAGGATCTGCAACATCGTAGTTGTAAATTATGAATGTTATTGTTTATAATCATACATGTACCTATAATGATACGATTTTAATAACAAATTCCGTGTACAAGATATGGATTACATAATAGTATTTTCTTAATATCCTTAGCTTTCAACAATAATCAATTAGCGACCTTAATCTTAATAGGATTTGAAAATCATAACCTTCGGATAGGTCAAATGGTATTCTAAATGTTTAATAATAATCTTGAGACCAAAAAAAAAAAACTTCATCAGAAGAACATTTTGAGTACACATAATTTTTTGTGGGATTATGTTAATATGTATTCAGTAGGCATATGCTAACAGCCACTCAAACAAGAAATAATCACTAATACACAGTGTAAATTGTTAAAAAATCAAACTATCTATATTTATCACGCAAAAATGCAAAATGATAAAGATTATTAGTGAAATTATGCAAATCTTAACATGTGCGTAGAGGGCACATGCTGATTTTTCCAATTTTGTGCATTGCACAAAGAATTATTGGATCTTATTCATCGTTAATTTGCTACCATTTCATGACTTTGACCACCACCTTAATTTGTTGAATGCCACGAATGCCAAAATGATGAATGATGTTGCAAGTCAGAAGAAAATGCATGCTCCTATATGCGTTTCTTTTTTTAACATGGGTGTCTGACATGATTGATGCTAGTTAACGTTAATTGCCAATAATATTATTATGCATTTTCATTATCTTAATTCTTTTATCAATTAACCTCTCCACTTTTCTTTCCAATCTGATTTATAACCTGCCTATTTACTTTTCTTACCTTGCGTGTCCATTTCAATCTGCTGGTCCACCACTTCCATTTGCATTTAATTTTTCCTTGATTTTCGATTTCAAAGCGTGATTGGTGACGGCAAATTTGCATTTTATTTATTTGCCAACGTGACCTTTACTTTTCTAGAATTTACTTCCTCTTTTTACGTTATTTCCCTGCTTACAAGCTTTGTTGCCATTCACCTTTATTTATTTACTTTCTTTTCTATTCCTTTAATTTAGCTGTTGCCTTTATTTGACGGTACCGTAAGCTGTGACTTTATTCCTTCCTTCGGTTTCAAAAATTTGGAACGTGAATCCCAAGCAATAAAATAAATTGCTTTAATAAATTTCATAACTCCGAAATTTAAGGGACTGTAACTATTCCCAATTCAGTACAAACATTCTATTCTTTAATTCAAACGTCTCAAATTGGAAATTTTGATTTTTGATTGCTCCCTGCCTTTTTTTCACCTTAATCTATTGATGGTACGTTGATTTCCTTTTTCATTCCTAACCTTAGGCCCTACACATTGTTTTATAACCGTTGAGAAAAGCAAACGTACGTTTGCATTGATTTTTTTTAAATCAAACGGTCCATAATTTATTGCTTTACGTTGGGTTAATTAATTTGAATGTTACTTTTGTGGCGTTCCTTTTTTTTATCGGTTGCTCCAGTCTCTTGGATTCCAATTCATACTTATATATATATATATATATTCCATTCTCTTCTATCTGCATCATTGTTCTCTTTTGTCTCCCCTGTTCATTTTCTCTCTACCATTATATTCCTCCTCCCCTTCTTCTCTTCTTTCAGACCCAAACAGAAAAAAATGTTGAGAAGTTGCTCGCTCCACCTCCAACGTCCGCTCACCATCTCACTCTACTGCTTCGGCTGCGTATCTACATATAGTGGATACATATCCTTATTCAAGTATGGGTATGCTTTATGATTATATATATTTTACAAGTTATAATATTAGTTCCATTTGTTTTTCCTTTAACTATAATATGTCAGGTCGTGCCTTGATTTTCCTTTATGCGTTATGTTTATGTTTTACATAAGTATAAATTGTTGATTCGGTCTGTTTATATAAATTGGGTTATATAAGTTACAGTATGTTTAATATAAATTATCTTAAGTTATAAAAGTTGGTACTGTTTATATTTTTAAGATATATTAAGTTTAAAAGTATAATATATGTGGTAGTTGATACGTTGCAAATAAACATGCATTATATATATGTATTTATATTTTAATTAGTATTATTTCAACATATATATTGCATACATGTCTGATTTAGTGTATATACGTTTTGTTAAAAACAATGATTTGGAATGTATGTACATTAAATTTAGAATATGTTTTAATATTGATTTTAATATTTACAAGGGTTACTTTATAAAGATTTAATTTTTTAAATGGTGTTGGATATTGGTTTGTATATAGGTTTAAACATATACATTATTTTAAACTACACTACATATAGATATGTTTTGTTTACACCAATGGTTTTTGAAAAAATATATTTAATTTAATATATGTCTAAACTTAGAATACAGTTTTATTTGTATACGGTTATATATATATAGCTCACTTATCCTATTTATCTTCAATCGACCCAACTCTGATTTGAGTTTCGTCAATTCCGCTTTATCAGCTTTGATCGTTAAAATTCTTGCCAATATTGCGTTGCTTCGAAATCTGTGCTTGGATTCGTATCTCTTCTCATTTCGCCCTTTCCTCTAGGCTCGAAAGGTGAGCAATCACTCATGATTAACGTTCTTTTATTTATTAAATTTGATTTCAATTGAAACGACAATTGAAATATGTTGCTGTAGTTATTTAAATTGTTATATTTATGCTATTACCTGTATCTGTTCACCTACGGGATATGACACCATATCCTATTGTTTATACTTTATTTAATTACTGATGATATATTCCTGTTGTATGTTATTATCATATCCTGCTATATTCTTGTTATCTGTTATCACTCTGCAAGTTCCCTGTAGTTTAGAATTCACTATGGGTTGAAATGATACATACCCGAACAGACTTTAGAATAGGAGAATTTCGTTATGGGTTGAAATGATAGACCCAAGCGATTTTCATTTAATTAAATTTGGGATTACGGATTAGAATGATATCCACCCGTATATATTTAGTGTACGGATTTAACTAATAAATATCTGTAACACTTGACCAGATGATAAGGAATATATACAGACACCGTGGTTCATATATAAATATTTTGGAAATAAATTCTTTGTTTGGAAAGAAATATATGGTCTTAATAAATGTTAATTCTTAAATTTCTATATATATAGATTTAATAATATTTGATTTAATTAAGTTTGATTTAATACCTAAACTATGTTAAGATTTATGTAAATTATATTTCAAATAGAATTTTGAAATAATTGGGATAAAGTAAGATGGGGAGATAAATTTGAGTTTATTAAATGGTATCTAAATAAGGATTTATTTAATTAAATCGATCTAAAATTTTTAAATGGGAAATTTTAAAAAGGTAGGATTTTATAACTGGATTTTTATTTAAGCGATTAAATGCATATTTCACGTTTAAGTAAATTAAAGAAAATATTGAGAAAAATGGAATTTAAGGTTAATTAAATAATCTTGAATCAAATGAGGAAGTATTTCAAGACTAAAAATAATGAGGTTAAATCGAGATCTATATGAAACGGTTAAATTGAACATTTAAATTTTTAAGCCTTAAACTATATTGGAATTTAAATGGTTTAAATTTAAGATTCAGATCTGTATTTGAAATCAATATAGTTGAATTTGTTATTTAGAAACTAAATTGAATGAAAATTTAGGTTGAACTAAATTTGAATTTATTATTTAGAAAACTAAATTGAATAAAAATTTAGTTGAAACGTAGAATACTTGAAGGTTTAAAAATATTGAATATAAAGGGGTATTTTGTGATTACAAATCCGAATTTGAGATCGATAAAATTGAAGTGGTTATTTTAGGAATTGAGTTGAATTTAAATTGATAAATTGAGATTGAATTTAATTTAAATGGGAAGGTCGGGTTGATGTTGAAACAATTTGTTAAGTTGAGGGAATTGAAAATATTTTACGGTATAAATTATTTAATATATCTAAATACTATTTTGGAAAATAGCTATATTTGAAGTGAAATGATATTTGATTTTGAGGTATAAATTAAGATGAAAGAACCACGGTGTTATAGTGTATATTTCTACCCTGTAGATAGTTCCATGGACCCTTAGAGGATGGTTATTCTAAACATCCTTTAAGTTATTTGTATTTCAGTTGATATTTCACTTGAGTTGGATTTATTGATATAAGAATGTTAATCCTGACTCGAGTGTTTTGTGTTTTGCTTTACGCTCGGGTCAGACTGAGTAATACAGCATTTGAGACTCACCTTCGAAGTTGGAGCCTTGCTTGAAGATCCAACTATCTATCCTTTCAGTCATCCTGTTGATTTGTTCAGAGAAGTCATCTGCGCATACTGGAGACTTCACTACATCTAAGATATTCAGTTGTATTTTATTTCTAACACCAATGTATATAGTAGCTTCATGAACTACTATTCTTTATATATTCCGCTGTATTATATTACTCTGTGTCTGTAATCTGTGATGATTTATTTACTATATATGTTAAGATTTTCCAAATTTTAATTAACAATTCGGTATTTTGAATTATTCAAGTCGGATATGTATGGTTGTATTGTCGATTTGAATGGTCCAAAATAGCGGGTCGTTACACATGTTATTTTAAAATGAGTATTAAAACCATATAAATATTTGCATATATAATATATGCATTATATAAATGTGAAATACTAATATATATATATATCTGTGTGTGTGTGTGTATTTGTATATATATTAAATTCGATTAATGATTATATATATATATGTATATGTATATGTATATGTATATGATATATATGTATGCATATGCATTATGCAAGCAAAATGAGGTAAGTCAGAAATGTGTATTAAGATTGATTTACAAAAGGCTTATGACATGGTCATGAATTTGTTTGTCATATGCGTAAATGTTTCTGGTTTTCTATATCTCTCATGCAGTTAATACACGAATGCATTTCAGCTCCTACTTTTTCCATTATGGTTGATGGACGACCTGAAGGGTTCATAACGTCTAACAGGGGGTTATGGCAAGGTGACCCCTTATCCCCTTACTTATTTTGCATCACCATGGAATTTGTCACATTACTTATGGAGGAGGGTGTGGCTGATAAACATTTAGAGATTATTAACAAATTTCAGCCTACTACTTCTCATCTATTATATGTTGACGATGTTATGATTTTCCTAGCAGCTACTAGAGAGAGTGCTACTCATATGACTCATATATTATCTAGAATAGAGGAACCTGTTGGTTTACGTGTTAATCAAACTAAATAACATATTTTTTCAGTAAAGGAGCTTAGTGGAAATCAGAAATTGCAAATATTTTAAATATAATGGAGAAGGAATTACCTGTAAAATATTTTAGGGTCCCATTGTCATCAAACTACATCCATGTCGCTCATCGTTCCCCCTTGTTACACAATATCAGTTCTAAATTAGAAGGATTGGATAGTAATTTACTATCAATAGCAGGCCGTGCGGAGCTAATACAAATGACTAAAACTCCTATTGTTATGTATTAGATACTCTTTTATCATTTGTCTTCCTCGGTTTTTAAAAAATTTGATCATCTTTAAGTCAATTTCTTTTGGAAAGGAAAATTACATAAAATATATTGGGATACATTATGCAAGCCGAAAATGGAAGGTGGTATAGGGCTTCGAAAGTTCACTGACCTTAATGCAACTGCCAAAACCAAATTGCTCTAGAAGTTATTAACTTCAAATTGCTTATGGACTAGATGGATGAGGACCAAATGCCTATCAAAAACAAAATTTTGGGTCCTTCCATTAATAACAATTTCTCAGGAATGATGAAATCTATTCTACGGCAACGTAATTTGGCAGCTAAGATCATGTCTCGACTCATTGCTAATGGGGAACATACTGACTTATGGTATGACCCAAGGATTAACCTTAAGTACCCTATTAAATTAATCGGTTAGAACAGGATTTTCGTAAGTAGTATTGCGAACAGCAAGGTAAGCTATATACTACATGATGGACAATTACAACCCCAAATATTTCCCGACATTAGGGAGGTAGCATCTCAGATTATGCTAGTTAATTTATCTACTAAGAAGTCTACAGATTACTGGACTATAGCCAATATGAAAATAATAATTTTTTCCAGGGTATGGAACGAGATCCGCCTATGTGCGCAACAAGATGATACATACAATTTCATATGGTATAACAAAACTGCTAGGAAGTTTTGCTATACAATATATATGGCATGCATACATCATCTGCCTACATCCGACAGGCTAATTACATGGGTAATGAATGTTGATCCACAATGTGACTTTTGTAAAAACACAACGAAACCCATTAACACCTGTTTATAGAACATGAATTTAGCACTTATCTATGGAAGTCGTTGCTTTCCAAGCTAGATCTTCAACCTACAGTTGAACGATCACCGCAACAATAGTTATCACCTTTGCTCCAGAGCTTTGCAACTAAATCAGATGTTCAACACCTAGCTTATGTTGCGGCAGCTACAACCACTCATCATATATATGGATGGAAAGAGTAGGCAACGATTCGAGAGGAAAAGCTACTCGATGGAGCAAATATACAAACTTATTGAAATCGATGTTCGCTTGCAGCTACAGAGAAGATTCCACCATCGACACTTATCATTGACAGAGAGACACACATTGCTAAAATGGAGAATTGAATTAGAAGACATTGGATAAAGTATTGCAGATGTGTTGAAGAGGGTTTGTCTAGGTTTTGTTCGCAAGCGTTGTTATGGGCCGGCTGGGTAGTATTTCTGGACGTGGTGGTGTTTTCATTACCCACTTAGGTCGGTCCTCTTTTTATTTTGTTTTGTGAGAGTGCTTTGTATTTTTTTTGGTTTTGTATTGTCGTCAACTACATCAGTTGTTAAATAGAGTATGTCGTGCTCTTTTTCCTTACCACAATGGTAAGGTATTTTAAGGAGGTGAATCCTGCTATTATATGGTTCTTACTCGTCATTAATAATAAAACCTTTTTCTTCAATATATATATATATATATATATATATATATGCAAAGTTGTCTTCTTATTTATACATGTATGTTTTATAGCAGTAATATATATATATATATATGTATTTATAATTATATTTTAATATCTAAAAATGTTTATAAATATATGTATTTGAATATATGTATTTATATTATACGATTATATCTATTATAAAATTAAATATATATGTATATCTTATCACGTTCCAAATCCAATACACAGCATAAAAATATTTTATTATAACATCATACTTTAAATTATTTACATATAAATTTATTAGTCGAAAAAACATTAAAATAATGTCAGAAACAATTTCGTAACATATTTTCAAAATTTAATTTTTTTGAAATTCCAATATGATATTATAAGGTCACGAAAATGTTTCCATTATTTTCCAAGCTGAAATTATATTTTTTTTGTTTAATTATTTTCAGCCTTTATTATAAATGATTTCTAACTAATAATTTTAATTGTTTAATTCTAAAATTTTTGCCGCAAATTAATATGATCATGGGAAAATTTAATAACATTTAAAATATAATTTTCAAGCCATATATTATTTTATATTAATTATATGGCGAATATTAGGCTTAGGTCCTTAAAATCAAACTTAATACACGAAAACTCCACCTCAAAAAAGGATTGTAAATTTGGTCCCTAGAATTATGTTACTAAATAACTGCATATGTTTATGCAATTATTCAGTGAATAATTGTAGACATTTATGCAATTATATCCAAAAATTTCAAAAATGTCTGTAATTATTCAATGAATAATTGTGGAAATTTCCGCAATATTTTTGGCGAATAACCGTAGAAATTTCCATATTTTTAAAAAAATTACGGAAATGTTCACAATTTTTTTCCACCATTTTTTGGTGAATAATCGTGGAAATTTATGTTATTTTTTTGAAAAATTACGGAAATTTCCGTAATTTCTCAATGAATAATTGCTGAAATGTCTACAATTTTTGGATATAATTATATAAATGTTTACAATTATTTACTGAATAATTGCATGAATGTATGTAATTATTCAGTAACTTAATTTTAGGAACCTAATTTACATACTTTTTTGGTAGGGATGTTTGATGTTTTTTGAAACTAAATAGGGACTTTAGCCAAACGTCCCAATTATATAACCTTTTACTTCGATTTAAATAATATCAAAAATAGTAAATAATTACAAAATATATTTTCCTGTTACATAAAATTGTATCTAGTATAAATTTGCATATATAAAATATTAGATCAATTTTGGATATAACCACCAAAGTGTCTCAAAGTCAATGAAACCGATATAATGGTTGTTAGTTTTTGGATATGATCCGAGAATTGATACGAAAGTACCATTCAAAAAAGCATCAAAATTGAACAAGTGTTTTGATAGAGATGTCAAATAGTTTGGTTATTAGTTAAAATGCAAAGGAAGCATGTATTCATAAGAAAGAACATTAAAATATACATAGATGTTTCTAAATCATAAGTAAACATCACTTTACTGATTTTTAACGATATACTTGTGTTAGAATCAGTTTTAAGTTGCTTTAATACTCGACGTTGAATTTATAGATGAATTTTTTATAGTAGGTATAAAAGATATTGGGATTGTCGCAAATGATATTCAAGGACACCTTGTTAAAATGCTTAATATGGAACATGTAAGATGAATTCCTTATGCATTGATAATAAGAATTATCGTACATGTTATGTTGTCCACGATATTATGACTTTTTATGTATTTGATAAATAAAGAAGATAGCAAGTCCAAATTGATATCACTAAATGGTAGTTTGAAGTATTCTCGTGTACTTACGAAATACTAGAGAATTATTTACAGAAACAAAAAACCCCTTATGCAGGAGTTTTAGACTCAAACTTCATAAATGATATTGAGTATAATATATCAATAATAAAATTTGAGTTAAGAGTCTTTAAGTTAGAAATATTCCAAACAGAAGAGATTTTGGCTGATTCAATGAAAATGCTCGGTACATTAACTTGAATAGCGTCATAATAAAACCAATGTATGAACAATAAATGCAAAAATTTATAACTAAGCCAAGGGTGATTTCAAATTTTTAGAATCCCATAATATTGTTTCACATAATAAAGGTAGTTTATTAGCATCTAAGAGAGTAATTGATAGAGTAAATATTTGAAACATAATAATATACCCATTCACTAAGGGATTAACCTAATTGATTTTGATAAAGCTGATTGGAGAAGTTGGAATAAGATTTCATCATTGACTCCAAGTGCAAGTGAGAGATTGATAGAGCTAAGGGTATGCTACAGGGGACAATTTTGTAATTCGTTACATATATCTAACGTTGACCAATCTTGTTTGAAACAAAAGCGTTTTTTCTGTTATATACTTAATATAATGTGTTATGCTAATTAATTAATTTAACTAAAAGTATATTTAATAGAAATCCCATAAATGGTATGTTTTATGATAGTTGTTACAAAATATTATGACCATGAGTAATTTATCACAATGAAAACAAATATACTATTTTAAATGTTCTTAGTCAAGATGCATCGAGACAGATATCGATGTAACCGTCAAGACTACAGTACGTAATGCTCTCTAAATATTGACAATGTATTACTCATGACTACTGGGGCACCTAAGGGTTACGTACTGGTAGTTATGGATAATTACGGAACGATTCACTTGATAGTTTTCTATTGGTTAATATAACTAAGGTTAAATAAAAAATATCGATGTGACTGATTTACATAGTTCTCTCGACTTGAGAATATTGTGGATCGTCAGTATGAAAGCTCCGCTTTGATTATAATCAAATCATGGCACGACATCCATCAAGTGACTATAATTGGGCCAAGAGGAAGTATTGGAAGCGAAGCCTATTCAAGAGAGAATTTGTCACCTAAGTTATATAGGATTAGTATTGCGGTCGACTCAAGTCAGCTCAAAGTCAAAGTCTCTGCCCAGAGCATCTTGGTCAACAATAATTGTAATTATTGAACTAAGGGTTTTATATTTGCACTAAAGAGTTGAATATGGATGATAGTGGAATTTTAACCATTACCAAATTCCATAAGTCCAAAGTGATATAGTTTGACGAAAAGAATTGGTATAAATAAATGTCACAACTGGGTAACGCTTAATAACATAAAATTGGATTTTATTAAAACTATATAAGCAATAAATTTGACCAAAATGTCACATCATCTGCTAAGTGACGTGTGAACATTAACATTCGAATAGTTCAATGTTAACCTGATTGCATTTACACCTGACGAGTCTCACAACCAAAATGATGAATTCTCTTTAGACCAAAAGATTTAATTAGTTTATAATTGTTATAAATTAATTATATTAATTAATATTTAATATTAATTATAAAATTATGAATATGATTTAGGGTATAAATATTATTGTATATATTTATAACAGTAATAAATATATGGATCGATATGCGATATCGATAAGCATTTAAATTAAATTTAATTAAGAATATTTATTTGGGCTTAAATAGGCAATTGTCCCATGATGTTAAGATGTTATTTTGGTAGAAATAGGGCTTGTAGGAGGTGGCTAAAAAGGCTAGAGGGGTTTGAAGATGGATGGTTGAGATTTGATGAGAAATGGTATGAAATGTGATCCATATTTCTCTTTATTTCTTCCACTATAGGTCAACTAACCCTATTGCAAAGAAGACTTTTTGGTCGCCGTTTCCCATCATTGCCGGCTGACCTCATCAATAAGGAGATCAAATGAATTCATCTCAAATCAATCAAAAGGTGATAGCTATTCGATAGCTAAAGGTCTACGGTCAAGGATTACCAAACTGCCGAATCGAGAAGATTTCAAAAGGATGGAGAATTCATCGTTATAAGATGAGCTCTAAGGCATTAGTTTTTGGTCTATTCTATATGATTTATAATTTCCAAATAACATTATAGTATTCATATATATATATATATATATATATATATATATATATACGCATACACATATCATTATTATATTGCTAGTTAGGTGAGATTCTAATATGTATCATCAATGTTGTCACTTATTAGAATGGTTATATGTATAGATTATATTTTTCGGTAGCTGCAAATTAATTTTTAATATTTATTTACTATTATTTAATATTATTTACATTAATATACTAATTAAATAGATCATAAATAATAAAATATGTTTCAAAATTTAAGTTTAAAATTTAATAAATTTTGTTATCATCATATAAACTCTCGACCAATCAAATTTAAAAATATTTTTATATTTTAAAAAAATCAATTTGATAACTGGTCGAAATCAATTAATTTATCAAAATTACTATTTTGACTCAGAAAATTCTAGAAAATTTTCATAACTCTAGAATATCATTCTTGATTTTCTAAAAATTTAAAATACAAATAGTATAACACAAAATTATTTTTTATTATTATTTTATTTTATTTTGAATAATATATATATATTAATGTAATAAAATATAAATAAATTTTTGTGTGCCGTGCATTCAATCTAGAAAGGTTTAATATTTTTTTAGGTAATAGTTAATATACATATAATACACACACATATACATATTTAAATACTATAAATATACTTTTATAAATATATGTATTTAAATATAATAATAATTTTGTTACTGCGATTCATACATATATATGTATATGTGTAAAATGATTTAAAAATCTTTATATATTATGTGTGTGTGTGTGTGTATTTATTTAATATTTAATGCAATGGCATATATATATATATATATATATATAAATCATAAATACTTTCGTATATTAGATACATACATACATACATACATAAATACATACATATAATTTTACTTATCTTTTAATATTTATATAAATAACAAGTTTATATACATGCATATATTTGGACAACATTCAATACATATAGGATGAGCTAATATGCTTGTTGCGATGGAAATCCCAACAATTATACATGGGCATGTTATACATTGCATGGATTATTATGTTACACATGCACACACATACATATATGTATTTGATACATATGTGTACTATTATATTTAATTGAATATGTAACGACCCGTATTTTTGGCTATTTTAAATTATTAAATTTAATGAAATTATTGGGTTAATATGGATAAAAATATAATGATTTGTTAATATTAATTTGTTGGATAATTTAAATTATTTGAATTTAATATAGAAGATTATTTGAATTATTAAATTATGGATTTAATATGATTAAAAATGATATCAAAAATTGATTCATATTTTTAGATAAATATGAATGAAGATGGTTAACATTTAAAATTGGATTTAAAGGTGAATAATTAGAATTTAAAAATTTTATATATTAATTGACGAGTAAAAATAGCCATTTTGGTCACTGTCTTGGATTTCGACGAAACTAGTTTCATCGGATCCGTAGTAGGGAATTATTGTAGGATTTAAAGTTTTGTAGCGATCGGACTTGTCGTTTGGCCATGCAAGCTTGAAACGCGTAGAATTAAAATTTAGAGTTTAAATAAATAATTCGATTCGAAAAGCTATCTTCTACATACGATCGAATTAGCCCTCAAAACTAGTTCTATTGTGTTCGGAATGGGGATAAAACCTTATAAACGCTTGGCGGCACTTTTCGTTTAGAATTTGTAACTTCGTGGGTCGAACGAATCAGATATTTTCTTATTATTTTAACACAGTGTTAATAAATATCTTAATTTCCTACATGTTCAGCTTCTTATCTCATTTACCCCGTATCTTCCTCATCTCAAATCGCAGATTCAAAATGAAAAAAAAAGAAACTCGATTGACATTAAGAAAAACATATCTCGATCTAAATAAAAGAATTAATATCAGAGCAAAATCCACGATCTCGAAGTCGAAGTAGGTTTGGGTCACGGCGTGATGGAGACCGCAGTAGGCACTGGTGATGAGGCGGCGTCGTAAGCGACTGATCAAGTGACGGCGAAGCTGATTCGCACACGTTCTAGGGGTTGGCTGTCGATCTGATAACGCATGCGTGCAAATACTGGTGGGGCGGCGTATCAATGGAGATGCGAGGATGCGATGGTCGGCAAGTGTGTCATGGCCGCGATTGCGTCTCAATAAAAAAGAGAGCAGAGGTGAGGTCGTGATCTTCAGCTGGAAGAAGCGAGCTTGAACGTGAAAGGAGATATGTATTGAGTTATTGGTTAGGTAATTAAATTTGTTAATCTAGTTAATCAAAATTTTGATTTTTTATCATTATTAATAAAATCGTAAATCTTCGATACGAAGTTCGATTCGACCAAGAAAAATTGAATTGTGGCATTAGCGACGTTGTTTGCAGCTTGGAGTCAGATTGGGATTTTATTGAAAGCTGAAATTATTTTCAATTTCAAATAAAAGGTGAGTGTTTATATGCTCACAATTGACTGAATTTTTTTATGTTAGTTAAATTTATATCGTGAAGTAATTGAAATTTTATTGATTATGTTTGATAAGTTTAATCGACATTTAATTGACATCTGAATTGAATGATAAATTTTAAATTGACAGTAAAATTAGAATTAGAATTTAACTGCTAGTAAAATTTCTGAATTATAGATAATAGTTTGGTTGTTGTAATTATTGACTGGTTGGATGATTGGTTGTGATGAATGCTATTGGTTGATATTTGGATGTTTATTTATGTTTAGTATATCCTGTTATCATCCTATATGTTATTTGTGCATAAAGCGTAAATTGAATTATTTCGATTAAATTAAGAAATAGGTCGAAGTGATATATACCTATGACATTTATTTTGGATTTAAATGGTATATATCCATCCCTAGAATTTAAATTGAAATAAATGATTCACTTGGCCATAGGATAGAGAATTATATACAAACACGGGTTGGTTAAATTAATTGATTTTAGAATTTTGATTTGAAATTATTTAAATGATTTGATTTTAAGAAATAAAAATTGAATTTACGGAAATCGAATTGATTTCGAATTCGAACTCGAAATTTTGAAATCTAATTTTGAAATAGGAATTGTTTAATTAATCGAAGTTGAGATTTTTAAGTCATAAGCAAAATATGACGTGAATTTTGGAAATTTATCTGTTTAAAGGATTGGACTTTTTAATCGAACTTTAAATATTGCTAAGATAAGGTGATATAAAACGATATTTTGAAATTGAGCTCGGATTTGAACTATATTTAAAGATTTGGATTTTTAATTGGATCTTGAAGAAAAAATATGATTTAAGTGTTTTGAATCGATATTTGGAAATGGACTCGGATTTGATATAAATCAAAATGGTTTAAAATTTGGAATTAGAGTTGAAATTAATTTGAAATTGGAATTTAAATTAATTTAGGATTGGAGTTCAAATTAATTTGAAATTGGAATTTATATTAATTCGAAATTGGAAGTGACATTAGTTTTGAATTGGAATTTAAATTAAAATTCGACTTGAAATCGGAATTGAATCAAGTAAATCGAAATGGCAACTGAATTGGATTGGAAATTTTGGAATTGAATCGATTTAGTTTGGAAACTATTTTTAGATAAATTATTTTAGTATAAACTATTTCAAATCTATTTCCTTTAAATATTCAAACTATTTTAATTTTTCCAACCATTTTACTATATAAACCATTTTTAATACTCAAATTATTTTCTATTAAACTATTTTAACTATTTAACCATTTTAAAACTATTTAAACTTTTTTCTAAAATTTATACTGGTAAAAGGTGGAATGTTATATTTAAATCTTGGATTTAATTGTGAATTGGGTTAAAGTGAATTATAATCAAAACTTTAATTCGAATCAAGTTTTTAAGTAAAATCGATATATCAAGTTCAATAAATATTTGAAGTAAAAATATGGGTTTTCTTTTGAAGCGAATATGGTGATTTCAGAATGAATTTGAATTTGAAGCGAATATGATATTTTGATATCAAGTATGAATTGTTTTCGAAATATAAAAGAACCAACCGGTGTGAAAAACGACGTTTGGTTGTTAAAGAGACCGAGGCCTCTTATTGCATACTCTCTATCAATATTAGATCCACTTTAACAACTGTATATGTGGTGGATGATATCCAGAATGTAGTAGTTGAATTGGCGAAGTTTACTGGAATGAAGTAAGAGAACAATGATGGATAACCTTGATACTTTTGTCATAATTAAAGTGACTAAAACAGGAGCCTATGTCTGGCCAATGAGGTTTGCTATCTCTAGCGATGTTGATCACTCGTATTGCTATTGTGATTTTTAACTCGATGGGTGCACCTTTTGTTCGGATTGATTGTTGAAGTCGGCCACGGATGGGTTACGACCAGCCAGAAAGGGTAAACTGGTAGAATCCTACCTTGGGCATTGCCTCACATGCCTTGTCATATTTATCCCTATACGAGCCCATTATGATTTTGGTTTAAAACTGTAAAATGTATTAAGGTGGATAAATTAAAGCCTTAACGCTATTTTGATATTTATTTTACTGATAGACATTATCTATTATAGCGTAAACTATTATATATAAATAGTTTAACGGATCCTTAGGATGGAAATCCTGTAACATCTCTTCGGTTATTGCAGTCATATTTGTGATATTGATTTGACTTATATAAGAGTATTTTAGTCCTGACTCGAGTGTTTTGTCTTTTCACTACGCTCGGGTCAGTCCTGAGTTTTTTTCATCGTATTGAAGACTATTCTCTGGAGTACGAAGACGGGGTTTTGGTATATTTATTACAATTATTATTATCTCTTGCATCATGTTATTCTACTGTATTGATTATTTATCCCTGATGGACAGATATAGCTCTGATAAATGTGTATAGATTATGATCAGATGTATAGTAAACAACTTTTGAATTTTTATTTGATTATTATATTTTATCGTTTCCGCTGTGAGATTTTATGTTTTGTTTTCTTCTTCTCTTCTTATTTTTCTTACTTAAGCCTATTGATTATCTACGTTCCAGATTGTTTACGTCAGACATGTGTGGATTATTATCAACTTAAACCTTCCGAATTGTGAGTCGTCACAGTTGGTATTAGAGTGAAGGTTTAGCGATAACCTTGGCTTTGTGGGGTTTGACTCATTAGAGATAGAGTAGTAATACCATAGAATGAGTCAGTTTGAGTGTATATATATGAGACAGTGTACTTGTTAGTGTTATAAAATATTATATATTGTGTTTACCTATCCGTTGAGTTGTTTATGAATTCTAGTCGTGCGGGACGCCGTGTTATCGATAGGGGTTTCTAAACACTTAAAGGAGGCAAGTCGACATAATATTGTTTCAAAAAAAATCGGGTAAATGGAATAATTTTACCTAAATTATATTTTATATATAAAATGCAAAAAAATTGGTGAAATTATTGTTAGGCAATGATAATATTTAATTATCATTGATTATTGGTTGAATTAAAAATAAAACGAATATTTAATGAATTTTATTTTATGAAGTATATGATATTTGAATTGAATTGAATATTTTCAAAGATGTAAATTTACGAAATATTTTCATAATGAAGTAATGAAATTGCATAAGTATATTTATAATATAGCTTATATATAGAAATGATTTTTAAAAATTTAGAATTTAGAATTTAAAATCCTTTTGTTTTCAAAATTGTTTTCGAAGCCTTCAAAATTATGGTTAGTATTATTTGAAAGTGTTCAGACTAGAAATATACTTTGAGGAGATTTTTGAATAAATAAAGGCATTAAAATCGCTTGTTCCCTAGAAAATAATTCTGGAGATGACTACAGCATCGCCCGTATTTATTTTTGAGTTTCTGAGTGAGAATTGCTACCGAAAGAAATTTATTTTCGATCAAAATAAGTTTTGATTTTTTTGAATTTTTTTTATAAATTAGTAAATATTAGTAAATTGTTTGAACTTATAATTGAAAATAATATGTAAGAAATAAGTTATAACTTATAAATTTGAATAGGAAAATAAAAACCAAATTTAAAACCGTTAAAATTTTGGTTGAGCAAGATAATTGACTTATGAAATATTAAATTGATTAAGTTAGTGAAATGAAATAAATAAAATATAGTTTACCTCATGAAAGCTTAAATAAAAATTGAATTGCATTTGAAATGAAGTTGATGAATAAATAAATAGTATAATTTATAGATTTGAGAATATTAACCTAAGACAAATTTTAAATTTGTTGAATTTGAATAATAAGAGAAATTTTTTTCACTTCAATAAGATTAAATATAATGAGCAATAGATTAAAATGAAATGTAGTTTAACTTAATAAATTGAAATGGGATATTAAATGAAACTAGATAAATTAGTAAAGTGGATTAATTTCATTTGAGCTTTAAAATGAATTGAAAATGAATACGGACATGATTTTTAAAAAGAAATGTAATTTAAGTGTGTAAGAAATAAAATAAAAATAAATAAATGTAAGTAAAATTTTGTATGAATAATTGGATTTGATTTAAATTGGATAAAAAATTAAATTGTAAGAGGAGTAGTTTGAATAAAAATTGAATGTTAACTAATATAATATAGAGTAAGTTAATAAAACACATTAAAGGATGAAACTAACTTAAGAAAATTGAAAGAAAGAAAAAGAAATTATTAACATGAATTGAGATATAAAAATAAAATTTACTTTACTAAATTAATAATTTGAATTTGAATAAATGAAGTAAATCGATAGTTAATAATAACTTAAGATATGAAGTAATAAAAATAAACGTGATCGTGTTCTATAAAATATCTATATTAAACTCACTTAAGCGTGGTTAAGTGGAATAATTTTATAAATGATTCATAAATGTATTTATATGAAATAGGGTAAATAAAAAAATGAAACAGTTGGAATATCACAAATTGAATGTAAATGAAATAAATTTGAACAAATTGAAAGAAAACCAAATTTGAATGTGGTTAAGCATTTGGATAAGAAAAAAACAACCAATGGGATGTAAATTTAATTTAATTGTGGATGAAACAAATGTAAATAATTGAAACAAATTGATTGAGTGTAAGTATATTGAATTGAAATAAATGAAATTTGAATGCAATAAATATTAATTGAAAGAAAATAATGAATTGAAATCAAATTAGTTGAATGTAAATCAATTAAAAACGAATGAATTGATTATAAATCCATTGTATGATTAACGAAGTGAAAATTAATAAGTGAATGTGAATCAATTTTAAATATATGGAATGTTATATGGAATTAAATTACCTAAGTGTAGTTAATTATATGAATGATTGGAATGAAATAAGTGGACGTGAGCTACTAACATTTGAATGAATGAAAAAGAATTTGGAAACAAATGATATTCAATATAAGTCGATTCAATGTTATGAATAAATGGACAATGAGCAAATAAAATGTTAATAAAACTTTAATGTTAATATGAATAGGAGTGTATAAATTAAATATTGACTTTTAAATGTAAGTTGTGATAGTTATGTATTAATTTCAATGAATATTGATTTGTCGGATGAATTGTTCTGTTGTAAATCCTTATTTAATTGTTTTGAAGGCATATGATGATTGTATGGTTACATATTTGCGCACGTGATTGAGATTTGGATTCAGAATGCATGTTTTATACTTATTGGAACTTATACATGTTCTACATCTTATTATAAGTGACTAACATTCCAAATTGAGTTGAGATAGGTACATACAAAGACCATAGGACATATACACGGATTTATATGATTTTGCTTGCTTAATACGGGCAAACTCGCTCGTATTTTAAATAATAAGGTACATATCTCGGATTACATACTGCGATTTTGTATTTTTGCCCTTCAGGATGTCTCATCATTGAGATGAGATGTATATTTGATATATATTGGTTATATTTGTGTTATATATTGAATTGTAAAATTTTTCAGATCGAGCCACGCAAAGGAGACTCTGTCGAAATTTTTCGAAATCCGAGAGTTAGAAATTTTTGAAGTTTTAAAACTTTTTTATAACTTTTTTTTCTACATAAATTATATTTTCCGTAAAATTGATATCGGAATGGCGTAGTAGAAGCGTTGTATTAGTTTTGCAACTAAGATGCTTATGTTTTATAAGTAAATTATTTCGAGAGAATATATCGAATGTTAAATTCCGTACTTAACACCTTTTTGAGGACGAAAAGTTTTGAGTGGAGGAGAATGTAACGATCCTTATTTTTGGCTATTTGAAATTATTAAATTTAATGAAGTTATAAGGTGAATATGGGTAAAAATATAATGATTTTTTAATATTAATTTATTGGATAATTTCAATTGTTTGAATTTAATATAGGAGATTATTTGAATAATTGAATTATGGATTTAATATGATTAAAAATGGTATCAAAAATTGATTCTTATTTTTATATAAATATGAATGAAGATGGTTAACATTTAAAATTGTATTTAAAGGTGAATAATTAGAATTAAAATTTTTTATATATTAATTGACGAGTAAAAATAGCCATTTTGGTCACTGCCGTGGATTTCGACTAAACAGTTTCATCGGATCTGTAATGGGGAATTATTGTAGGATTTCAAGTTTCGTAGTGATCGGACTTGTTGTTTGGCCATGCGAGCTTGAAACGCGTAAAATTAAAATTCAAAGTTTATATACATAATTCAATTCGAAAAGCTATCTTCTACATATGATCGAATTAGCCCTTGAAACTAGTTCCATTGTGTTTGAAATGGGGGTTAAACATTATAAATGCCAGGCGGCACATTTCGTTTGGAATTTGTGAATTCGTGGGTCGAACGAATCAAATATTTTCTTATTATTTTAATATAATGTTAATAAATATCTTAATTTCCTACATGTTCAGCTGCCTATCTCATTTACCCCGTATCTTCCTCATCTTAAATCGTAGATTCAAAATGAAAAAAAACGAAACTTGATCGACATTAAGAAAAAAAATCTCGATCTAAGTAAAAGAAATAATATCAGAGAAAAATCCACGACCTCGTAGTCGAATTGGGTTGGGTCATGACGCGATGGAGGCCGCGGTAGTCACTGGTGTTGAGGTGGCGTCGTAAGCAACTGATCGAGCGGCGGTGAAGCTGATTCGCACACATACTAAGGCTTGGCTGTCGATCTGGGAACACGTGTGTGCAAACACTGGTGGGGCGACGCATCAACGGGGAAGCGAGGCAATGATGCGGTGGTCGGCAAGTGTGTGGTGGCCGCGATTGCGTCTCAATAAAAAAAAGAGCAGAGGTAAGGTCGTGATCTTCAACTGGAAGAAGAAGCGAGTTTGAACGTGAAAGGAGATAGGTATTGAGTTATTGGTTAGGTAATTAAATTTGTTAATTTAGTTAATCAAAATTTTGATTTTTTTTATCTTTATTAATAAAATCGTAAATCTTCCATATAAGGTTCGATTCGAGCAAGAAAAATTGCATTGGCCATAGCAACGTTGTCTGTAGCTTGGAGTCAGATTGGGATTTTATTTAAAGCTGAAATTATTTTCAGTTTCAAATAAAAGGTGAGTGTTTATATGCTCACAATTGACTGAATTTTTTTTATGTTAGTTAAAGTTTATATCGTAAAGTAATTGAAATTTTATTGATTGTGTTTGATAAGTTTAATCAACATTTAATTGGAATCTGAATTGAATGATAAATTTTAAATTGACAGTTAAATTAGAATTAGAATTTAACTGCTAGTAAAATTCCCGAATTATAGATAATAGGTTGGTTGTTGTAATTATTGACTGGTTGGATGATTGATTGTGATGGATGCTATTGGTTGATATTTGGATGTTTATTTATGTTTAGTATATCCTGTTATCATCCTGTATGTTATTTGTGTATAAAACTGTAAATTGAATTATTCCGATTAAATTAAGAAATAGGTTGAAGTGATATACACCTATGACATTTATTTTGGATTGAAATGATATATATCCATCCCTGGAATTTAAATTGAAATAAATGATTCACTTGGCCATAGGATAGAGAATTATATACAAACAATGGATTGGTTAAATTAAATGATTTTAGAATTTTGATTTGAAATTATTTAAATGATTTGATTTTAAGAAATAAAAATTGAATTTACGAAAATCGAATTAATTTCGGATTGGAACTTGGAATTTCGAAATCTAAATTTGAAATAGGAATTGTTTAATTAATCGAAGTTGAGATTTTTAAGTTATAATCAAAATATGACGTGAATTTTGGAAATTTATTTGTTTAAAGAATTGGACTTTTTGTTCGAACTTTAAATATTGCTAAGACAAGGTGATATAAAACGATATTTTGAAATTGAGCTCAGATTTGAATTGTATTTAAAGATTTGGATTTTTAATTGGATATTGAAGAAAAAAAATATGATTTAAGTGGTTTGAATCGATATTTGGAAATAGACTCGGATTTGATATAAATCGAAAAGGTTTAAAATTTGGAATTGGAGTTGAAATTAATTTTAAATTGGAATTTAAATTAATTTGGGATTGGAGTTCAAATTAATTCGAAATTGGAATTTAAATTAATTCGAAATTGGAAGTGACATTAGTTTGGAATTGTAATTTAAATTAATCTGGAATTTAAATTAAAATTCGACTTGAAATCGGAATTGAATCAAGTAAATCGAAATGGAAACTGATTTGGATTGGAAATTTTGAAATTGAACCAATTCTGTTTGGAAACCATTTTTAAATATATTTTAGTATAAACTATTTCAAATCTCCTTTATATATTCAAACTATTTTAACTTTTCCAACTATTTCACTATATAAACCATTTTTAATACTCAAGTTATTTTCTATTAAACTATTTTAACTATTTAAGTATTTTAAAACTATTTAAACTATTTTCTAAAATTCAAACTGGTCAAAGGGTGGAATGTTATATTTAAATCTTGGATTTAATTGTGAATTGGGTTAAAGTGAATTATAATCAAAACTGTAATTCGAATCAAGTTCTGAAGTGAAATCGATTTATCGAGTTGAATAAATATTTGAAATAAAAATATGGGTTTTCTTTTGAAGCGAATATGGTGATTTCGGAATGAATTTGAAGTTGAAGCGAATATGATATTTTGATACCAAGTACGAATTGTTTTCGAAATATAAAAGAACCAACCGGTGTGAAAAACGACGTTTGGTCGTTATAAAGATAACACCTCTTATTGGCATACTCCGTGTTAATATTGGAACCACTTTAACAACTGTATACGCGGTGGATGATATCTAAAATGTAGTAGTTGAATTGGCAATGTTTACTGAAATGAAGTAAGAGAAAGATGATGGATAGCCTTGATACTTGTGTCATAATTAAAATGACTAATACAATTGCCTATGTCTGGCCAATGAGGTTAGGTACCTCTAGCGACGTTGATCACTCGTATTAGTATTGTGATTTTTGACTCGATGGGTGCACCTTTTGTTCGAATTGTTTGTCGCGGTCGGCCATGGATGGGTTACGACCAACCGGTGTGAAAAACGACGTTTGGTTGTTAAAGAGACCGAGGCCTCTTATTGCATACTCTCTGTCAATATTGGAACCACTTTAACAACTGTATATGTGGTGGATGATATCCAGAATGTAGTAATTGAATTGGCGACGTTTATTGGAATGAAGTAAGAGAACGATGATGGATAGCCTTGACACTTGTGTCATAATTAAAGTGACTAAAACAGGAGCCTATGTCTGGCCAATGTGGTTCGCTACCTCTAGAGATGTTGATCACTCGTATTGCTATTGTGATTTTTGACTCGATGGGTGCACCTTTTGTTCGGATTGATTGTCGAGGTCGGCCACGGATGGGTTACGACCAGCCAGAAAGGGTAAACTGGTAGAATCCTACCTTGAGCATTGCCTCACATGCCTTGTCATATTTATCCCTATACGAGCCTATTACGATTTTGGTTTAAAACTGTAAAATGTGTTAAGCTGGATTAATGTAAAGCCTTAACGCTATTTTGATATTTATTTTACTGATAGACATTATCTATTATAGCGTAAACTATTATATATAAATAGTTTAACGGATCCTTAGGAGATGGAAGATCCCGTAACATCTCTTAAGTTATTGCACTCATATTTGTGACATTGATTTGACTTGCATAAGAGTATTTTACTCCTGACTCGAGTGTTTTGTCTTTTCATTACGCTCGGGTCAGTCCTGAGTTTTTTCCAGTGTATTGAAGACTATTTTCTAGAGGACGAAGATGGAGTTTTGGTATATTACTATTATTATTATCTCCTGCATCATGTTATGCTGCTATATTGATTATTTATCCCTGATGTATAGATATAACTTTGATAAATGTGTATAGATTATGATCAGATGTATGGTAAACGACTTTTGAATTTTTATCCAATTATTATATTTTATCGTTTCCGCTGTAAGATTCTGTGTTTTGTTTCTTCTTCTCTTCTTATTTTTCTTACTTAACCCAATTGATTATCTACGTTCCGGATTGTTTAAGTCAGATATGTGGGGATTATTGTCGATTTAAACCTTCCGAATTGTGGGTCGTCACAGAATATAAATAAAATTCTATTTATAATTTATAAACTTAAATGAAATAAGTTATTTTATTTAAATTAAATATAGAAATGTTCTAAGTAAATTAGACTCCATAGGCGAAATATGGATCCAATAAAGGATTTTTTTTCAATTCGCGTATATTTTCCACTCCATTCTAGTCCAGTTCCAATAGAACATTCATTGATTACATCAATTAATGTTTATACATGACTTAAATTGTTGAGTTTGAGAGGTAGTGGTCATGGTAGGGTGGCATATTCATATAAAATATTAGGTGAATTGCTTGACTAGTTGATGCCTATGGATAGCTTTGAATGCATGCTTTATGTAAATTCGTCATGGTACCTCTACTTGCGTTAAGCAAACATACCACTTAAAAATTAAGCAAAACTTTGAATAGAGTCAAAGCATAGGGATGGGCATCAAGATTCCCTTTGTTGGTTAAGGCCCTAGAAAATGTTAGGGCTAAGGTCCTTCCAGCTTTCTAGGACTTTAGTTCTAGTAAGTGTTATATTGAATAGAGATCCCCAATCCCTGTCTGAATTGCAAAGCAATGAGCACTAGTGAATTTAAACCCGAGTTTAGCGTTCCTTGCGCAAGTCACCGCCATGAGACATAGGAAAATGAATACTAATTCTTTTATTACATTTAAATTGAGTTCGAGATCAATGTGTTTATAAATAAATGAAGTTCAGATACTCTATTAATAACTGTAAAGTTCGTTTTGCATTAAAAAATGACCATTTCAATTATTTTAGGGAAAATAGAAACAAATTGTTAAGGATAAGGTTTCCCTTAGGAGATCGAGATATATTGGATGTAGGAATCTCCCTCGAGGTTCCCTCAATAAAAGAGACAACATAATTATTCCAATTATAATATGATGCCTAATCAACTTTTTACCTAAGGCGACCTTATGGGAACCATGCTCTGAAAGGCTATGATGTTTCGGCCTCAAGATGGCCAATTTGGTATCTCCAATCAGGCATCATTAGGTTTGATCCCTCAGACGTACATGTATGTATGTGTACAAGTGTATGCATGAAAAAGATCTTTGACTTGCGTGATGAGAGCAATGAAGTGAAATAAAGATTATTTTTCACTGATTACATCAACTAGTGTCTCTAGTGGTGGTGGTCGAGGGCAGGGAGGCATGTTTATGTGGCATATTTGGTGAATTACTTGACTTGTTAATACCTATATGCAGAGTTGACATCTCAAATAGATTCGTTTATGGTAGCTCGGCTTGCGTTATGTAAACTTATTATTTTAAACACTAAGTGAAACATAGAATAGATACAAAGTGTAGAGATGAGTGTTAACCTTTCCTTTGTTTTTTGAACCCCAAGAAAAGGTTGGTGTTAAGGCCCCTTTACCTTTTGAAAACTTTTGGGTTAGTAGGTGTTTTATTGAATAAAAATTCATGGGAAAATCCCAAGTTTTGAAGTTATCTAATTATAAGAATGTTATGGTAAATATTTTATTTATTTTATTTATTTTTAAATATAAATTAATTTCTTAATTGATAATTTGATTAATGGAGTAAATGATGCTTAGATGGTTAACTAAATCAAATAATAGGTAACTAATTATGATGTAATGAAATAAATAGTGTGCAAACAAAAATAAAACTTAACAAGATATTTTCATTTAGTGAAGTCATTTTTGTTGAATGGTGATGTGGATATAAGTATAATAAGGGATGTTAAGGATTAATGAATTACAAAAAATATTTGAGTCCAAAGTCCATGACATTAACTCCTATATTCATTAAAGAATTCCTTTCCTCTTTATTTCTTGTGACCTAAGAAAAGAATATAATCCTAAATCTTGGCCAAGGGAAGAAGAGAATGAAATCAATAATGAGGGAATTTTTTTGAATAGGTACTTTATTTACTCAAAGTGGAAAAAACAGGATACAAAATAAGGGTGTATTAGCGACAACCAATGGTAGAAGTATTATATTTGAATTGAACTCAAAAATCCCCATACATGCCTAATAACCTCATTAAGCATCATAAAGTAGGAAGAATATGTAGGCTGCGAAATAATGGATCTTAAGGCTAATTTAATAGTATAAGGAGGGGGTAAATAGTTTTTTCTAACTTATGTAAATCTTTTTAAAATTCTTTCTAGATTAATACTAAATTATGGATTAATAACATAGATTTATACTAACAATCAGTCACAGATGCAATCGAATATAATAATAAATAAAAAGTGAAGGCTTAGAGAGATGACACTAGAGATTTTATACCGGTTTGGATTCCTCCTACATCCAACTTCATACAATTTCTTGAACATATTTCTTTTCATGCACCTACTTTGTACGGTAGCATGCAAATCAATTACAATGTCAATTTCAAGGCTACGAGACACACCCTCATATATTCCAAGTCCGAGGAAAACTCACTTGATTTAAACGGCCTACAAGCACACCCACTAGATTTGAATGGGCTACTAAACACATTCACCTGATTTGAATGGGCTACAAGCATATGCACACAAACAAAAGTAGAGTTGATGTTTTTTCCAAAGACAAATGGTTGTACGTTGGATACAATGGATCCTATAGCCTTTTAGATAACATTTTGATCTTTGAAATGAAAGAGAGACGCTTGTAATACAGTGAGTACGTAGTAGTAAATCAATATATGAAGTATGAACTGATTCTATATGATTTTGAATAAAATAGAGTATATTTTTCAAGAGAGTAAGGAGTGGGAAGAAAGTAATTAATCAGTTAAATATTCCTCTTTGTATATTATATAAACAGATGTATCCATTCATGAAGGGTTGTATCCAAAAGACACTTCCATTTAAAATTTTGAAAACAATTTAACAACCTATATGTCGGCATACAAAAATATATATGTCAACATATCCTAGTGAAGTATGAATTTTTTTAAATTGTTCTGAAAATTCTATACTCTGTAAAATAATTTGAATACAGTTATTAAATATTTTGACCTTTGAAAATTAATTTACAAATATTTTTTAAAATATATTTTGAAATTTAAATAATTTTATCATTTTAAATACCAAGGATCAGGAATTAAAGAGGATCTGAGATTGCTATCAAGGATTTTAACAATGTATTCTAATGACTCTAAACACTAAATTATAATCTTAAGCTCTTCAATTCGTTGTCTTTGAACTCACGAGTCCTCCAATCTTCATCTTCAGTCTTTATATTGAACTGTATTCAATTCAACACTTGTGTAATATTCTGCACTATATACTTTATAACTTGGTAAAATATTAATATCTATATTTTATATGGTTATTGTCATCAAAATCAATAATCGAGGTATTAACAATCTTCTCTTTTTGGATTATGACAACCATTAAATATTCATGTACATAAAATATGATATAACTCGATATAATTTCCCATGAATACATGTATGTATATATTTTATATTTTTCCCCCTTTATCATCAACAAAAATGGGTGAAAATCCAAATTCCCCTAAATGATATACTTATAAACTATGGAACTAAATTAGTATTTAAGAATTAAATAAAATGTGAAATAAATGTGACATAAAACATGATATATGAGAGACATAAATGAAGAACATAGCATATATTAGATATATAATGCTCAATCTTTAAATATCAAAGACAATAAATAAATAGGGTAAGGCAAACTTTATTTATTTATAATACACAATATAATACAATCCTTAATTATACATCATACCAATTCAAATCTATGATAATTAATCCAAACTTAATTATTTACATATTTCATCAAACTAAAAATAAATAAGTTAAATATACACCTACAAACAAAAATTTAGGTACTCCTAGGAACTTTAACCCAACCTTCATATCCAAAGATTGGATTTGCTTTGATGGCATCCCAATCTTACTTTCCTTGGTGTTTGGGCATTTGGGTTGTTTGTCTGATCATCTTTAATAAGAGAGGAAACTAGCCATCAAAGAGCATTAAAATGCTTCTCTTGTTCTTTAATCATTTGCATTTGGGTTAGTTCCAAATGCAGCCGATTCCTTAGTACGAAAGAGAGAACATCTTTAAATGATTGAATGCCTCTTCAAAATTTTGACAAAGGTTTTGGCATGGAGAAGACATTTTTATTAAGAAAAATGTTATAATAGACGGGGATGGAGAGATGAATTTAGCGAGTGAAGTTTTCTGGAAGAAGTAGACCTAAATAGGAGTGAAAAGTCATTTGGAATAATTGAAATAAAGGTAGTTAAAAACTTTTCAAGCTTAATTTTTTTGCCAAATAGCTATAGTATGTCAACATATACAACTATATATGTCTACATATTTAACTAAAATTGTTTTTTAAATTTTGATGTACTTTTAGTTTCTACTTAATACCATTATATTTTAATGATTTCCAAAGACTAATATAATAACATATAACAGTAAGAACTAATTTTTCACTGCTTAAAACAATATGATACATGAAAAACGAAAAATATAACAAGATAACTTGAAATAAACTAAGGATATGCATGTAAATAAAAGCTAGAAAAGAAACAATGAATGGCTGGATTAAATTAAATGATAACTAAGGAGATGAGCTCCAATCAAGCTTCTTCATAATCTCTCCAGAATACTTATCCACTTTGTTGGAAATATTAGCGAACTCCTTACTTATTTTTTTTATTTTTGATAATTTTCCCTTGATTTTTAAGAATTCCTTCGCTTGATCTTTCATACGGTCTCTCAAAACTTTCAAGAGAAGTCTCTATTTCCTCCTCTTCTTCTTCTTTATCCTCCCTATGAATTCCATAACTTTCTTCTTCTTCTTCTTTAATTTCTTATTATTCTTCCCTAGCCAGTTCTTCTTTTTGGGGAAGTGTCTCACAAGGTTTAAAGTAAGGAGGACTATGCAGGAGAGAAATGTTGGATTTGTTGAAAAAATTTCGAGGCAAAGTGGATTCTCCTTTAAGATCAACCCCAAAGTATTCAAAAATTCTAGTGAGATACACACCATGGTAAAGCATGTTTTCATTTCTAGAGATATTATTTTAAACAAAATAATCTCATATGACCTGTGCTTAATTGATGTTGTAGTTTCCATACATGGTAATAAGAGCTTTAAAAACCTTTTGAGTCAGGTTATTGTGATTGACCATCATCGGAATGATGCTTTGTTGTAAAATGAGACTCTTATGTCTCGATTTAATTATAGGATTTTTGTGTTCAAATCAAAGTCTTCATTGTTTTCAAAATGTCATTAAAAATTTATCGATTTTGTTCATCGATTTCAAAAGTGGAGAGGTCAATTCCACTAAATTTGCAAAACTAGTATTTGATTCAAAATTTCGCAATCTAGAATAATTGTTATGCCTTTCACACTACTTTCAAACTTGTCCCTCTTCTCCTTCTAAACTTTTTCCAATTATATTTGCATAAAACATCTTATCTAAATCCGGATAAAAAACGATATTATTGTGAGAAGAGTCAAGTAAACAAGAATATCATTTTGAAAACAAAGATCTTGAAGACCATAAGAGGTGAAATCATCAAACTTTGCAAATCTTTTAGGAAAATCTTTTCCGAAAGTAACATGTTCGACATAAGTGTTGATGGCTTCTTTATCATTGAATAGAAAGCCTTTGGTTCTTTTTGTGAGTCTAATGGTTTTTGGTTGGCTTGAGGAGGCCATTTTGGAGAAATTGAGGAGATAAGAGAGTTAAGAGATATTTTAAATTTTTGAAATAGAGCGAGTGAATGAATGTATAGAGATATGATGATCTAATAGAAAGTGAACTGACATTTCAGTTTTGAAAAAAAATTTCAATTTTTGAAACAAATGCAGAAGAGAGGGAAATTCAAATTTGAATTTGAAATGAAATTTCAAAATTCTGGTAGATATGTTGACATATAGATTAGGATATGTTGACATATGGATCGAAAAGTCCAAAAATAAAACTAACACAAAAATTCCTATGTATATATTTATCTATATACTTATATGCATCCAATATTATTACTAATTTTTATTTTATTCCTAAATTAAATAATAAAAAATGAAACAAAAACCTAATGTAAAAATTACCACTCGTCGCTCCTTTCCTTTGATATGTTCTAATTAATCTACTATTTTCATAAAACATATGTTTGCATCCTTAGTGTCTCGATCATTGTCGCTAGAAGTAGTATCTAAATCATCTAATGTTTGTGTGTAACCCCTATTTCCTTTTTCGAATGAATCAGTAATGCGAGATCCTTAGTTTTTTCTAATATGGACGGTCTCTTTGTAGATGACCAGGTTCATCGTAGTCAAAACATCTAATTGTAGTTCCGTTTCCAAAAGTCTTGTTTTTAGGTCTACGAAAGGTGTTTGTTTTTCTATACATCGAGAAATTTCTAAAATTCCTAGTCCCGAAGGCATTCTTTCCATCATTATCATCGTTTGAATCCTGACCACTAGATATTATGTTGAAAGCAATGTATTTCTTTTCTGTTGCCTTGCTTTATCTTCTACCCTGCAATTGTGCTTCATATGACATTATATTACCTATTAACTCTTCAAATTTTAAAGTGCTTATATCATTAGTCTCTTCTATGCTATTGTCTTTTGATCCCTTAAAGAGAGTGAATTAAGGATTTTTATAACTTAGTCCTCTTTAGAAAAGTTTTTATCTAATGATACTAAAGAATGTACTATATCTTGAAATATACAATACATGTCATACATAGACTCATTTTGATCCATTTTAAATAATTGAAGTCGATTAGTTAACATGGAAATTTTTGTCTGTTTAACTTTGCTAGTGCCTCCATGTGTAACTTGTAGTGTTCTCCAAATTTATATGCAGACTTACAAACATAAACTCTATTAAATTCATTTTTATCTAATGATCAAAACAAAATATTCATGTTCTTAGAATTATTAAGTGCTTGTGCCTTTTGGTTTGTGTCCATGCTGAAAATTAGTCTAGGGTTCAGTGTACTCATTGTGTAATATTCCAAATATCTAGACCATTATATCGTAAATAGATCTTTATCCTACATGACTGATAAGTGTAGTTTCTGACATTGAAAAGTGGGGGCCTACTAGTAGGTTGTCCTTCTACAATAGTGTTAAAATGTATACTACCAGTGTTACTAGCCATTTATATTTTACAAAAATCAAATTATGAATTTTTGAAAACCTAGTGCTCTAATACCAAATGTAGGTTATGGAATAATAGATGTTAAGGCCAATTTAACACCAAAGGGGGGTGAATATTGTTTTCTAACTAATGTAAATCCTTTTAGGATTAATATCAAGTCACATATTAACAACATAAATTTATGCTAACAATTAGTCGCAGATGCAATCATAGATAATAATAAAGTAAAACATAAAGAGTTAGAGAGATGACACCAAGAATTTTATACTGGTTCGAATCTCTCCAACATTCAATCCCATACAATTTTTTTATATAGATTTCTTTTCAAGCGGCTACTTTGTATGGTAGCAAGCAAACCAATTACATTTTCTATTTCAAGTCTACGAGATACAACCTCTTCTATTCTGAGTCCAGGGCAAACGTACTTGATTTTAATAGGCTACAAGCACACCCACTAGATTTGAATTTGCTACTAAGCACACCCACTTGATTTGAACTGGCTATAAGCACACATACACAAAAAAGAGAAGAGTTGTAACAACCCACCAATCCCTACAATTTAAGATGACAATAAACCACATATGTCCAACCCGAATTGAACGGAAAAATGGATAGTCATGGGAAAGAAAGAGGAAGGAAGTAGTGAAGAAGAGTGTAATGTCCAGCCTTTCTGGAAGGTTGAAATCGACGATAAACCACACACGTCAGACTCAAACCATTCAAAATGGCAGATTTTTATGGGGTAAATAAAAAAAGTAGAGAAAGAAAAAACAAATACAGAATCTCGCAGCGGAATCACAAAATATAATAATCAAATAAACAGTTCATGAAGCTATTTACAAATAACATTGATTAAACTTTTTGTAACAACTCGCATATTTATCGATTTTATATTTAAATATTTTTTAAATATTTTATCGTTCGTCGGATTTTATTCCGAAAAGCTACTTTTTGCAAACAGTCGAATTGGGACTCGAGATTACCCCCATTGAGTTCAAAATGACGTTTGCGACCTTTTTGAGTATAAGCTTCGATATGTTTGGAGAAAGTTGATTTTTGCCACTTTTTCACTTAGGGCTTTGGTTTGGGCTGAACCCATTAGCCACTTACTAACTCAGCCCCAAACCCCCTCTCCTCTTCATTACTTCATCTCATATTCCTAACACTCAAGCTTTAGCAACAATGGTGGAGAAGAGTGGAAATTAAAACTCCAAGCCCTAGTCTTCATTAGCAAATCCATCTTCTAGCTCCAAACTCAAGTGAACCCATTGGTAAGCATCTCCTTCATCTTCTCCAACTCATTCTCTCTTTGATTTCAGAAATTTCCTAAACCTAACTTAGGGAATGTTCTTCTTTTAAGCTTAGATTCAAGCTTCTAGTGTTGAGATTGAGGTGTGGTTGATCTTCCCTTGTCTTCAAGCTTCTCATTCATTGATTTGGGTTCAAAGGTGAGATTTTTATCTCACATCTATGCTTGTATTTATCTTCGATTGTTAGGTATGAATTTCTAATACTTATTCGTGTGCATTTGCTTTTGGTTTGGATTGATTTGGTGAATATTCCAATTTTTGGTGTTTTGAGTTCAATTCGTTAAAAATCCTAACTTTGATGTTTGAACATGTTTTTGGTGATGCATCGAGGAGCATATAGGGCCGAGTAGTCGATTGGCATAAACCCTTAGCGCCGTTGCTCGTGCAAATGCAATTTGATCGAGATTTTTGCACCTCATCCAAAATAGGGAAGACGAGTGCGGGCAACAGGTTCGGCCGACCGAGCCCCTGGGCCGGTCGACCGACCTGCTACCCAGGCACTTCCTGCCTCTGTTTGGAAGTGCCGGTTACAGGCTTCGGCCGACCGAGCCCCTGGGCCGGTCGACCGACCTGGCCCCTGGGCCGGTCGACCGACCTGGTGCCCGGGCACTTCCAACCCCTGGTTCGGTCAACCGACTCAGGGAGTCCGGTCGACCGACCTGCTGCTATTTGCCAACTATGCCTATTTTGCCTAGTTGTCTGAATTTCCAACTTTAATCGATTCGTGTTGTTTCCTATGTGTTATTATCATTTGTTATGACTTTGATGACTCTTTTTTTTTTGGGATTTTTGAATATCCATTTTGATGGATCCTTATCGGTTTCGTTGGATTTTTATTCACATCTTCGTATGTGAATTTTAATGATTGATTATTCCTACAATCTTCTTCATGATTTGTCACTTTAAAAATATAAAGGTTTCAATACTAGTAGTAAATATCAAAACTCTTTCTTCATAAGATTTCAACACTATTTTCTTACAAAGCTCGTTTTCCTAAACCGTTTTCCAATCTATTAGTATATACAAACCTTTACCTCACTCGTATGAGAAATCTAATTAAACGACTTAGTAAAACGAGTGGTATGAAACGCTTGCGTTTGCTTCGTCGGTTAATTGTTGGACTTGTTCGATTGAATCTCTTGTGATAATTTTCTAGTGGAAATCTACAATTTGTTCGTAAATATTTAAGTTAAGCTAGTGGTTATGGGACATGAGACTAAGCTCATATATTTACTAGCTTATTGTAATTGACACTTCTCGTTGATCATGACGATCATCTTTGTGGTTTAGACTAGCAATGTGCGATGTCTCTTTGTTTATGTGGAGAACTGTTCCTCATTTTATTGAGCTCCGTCTCATTTCTCACATGGGTCGTACCTTTTTAGGTGCGTCAATGTTTTATTATGCATGGGGTGTACCTTTCTAGGTGCATCGATGTTTGTTTATACATGGGTCGTATCTTTTTAGGTGCGTCAATGTTTATTTATACATGGGGTGTACCTTTCTAGGTGCAGGTGCGTCGATGTTCGTCTATGCATGGGGCGTGTCTTTCTAGGTGCGTCGATGTTCGACTTAGCATGGGGTGTATCTTTCTAGGTGCATCGATGTTAGACATTACATGGGGTGTATCTTTCCAGATGCATCGATGTTTATTTATGCATGGGATGTATCTTTCTAGGTGCATCGATGTTTATTTATGCATGGGGCATATCTTTCTAGGTGCGTCGATGCTAGAGCATGGGGCGTATCTTTCTAAGTGCGTCGATGTTCGACTGTGCATGGGGCGTGTCTTTCTAGGTGCGTCGATGTCCAGTTTGTGGGATTGGCCATCCTTTTTCTTGTGATTTCTGGATTTCGTGTGTTGAATTCTAAAATTTATGTTTCACCAACTTTTACAATTGGCATTGATATATATGTCATTTATTGTGGCTTGGTGAATGAAATTAGGAGTATGACATTCCTTTTGATCCTTGAGTTGATTATTGTGATATTGATTAATCTCTTGTTGATTTTCAATTACTTATATATCACAGCTTGGCATTGTGATTATTATACGTTTAGCCATATCTCTTATTCTATATCATGTTATCTGATATTTATAGCTAGACTGATCCGTTTATTATTTTCTTATTAAATAATACTCGGGTGAGACCGTGATGTTACAGGTGCTTCTGCTTGACTTTACATCCGGGATTACCTCCTTGACTTTTGGTTAACTACTTTAGTTTTGTAGTTTTTTTGTTGTATACATTTAAGATTTAGACTTCTTGATGTATACATACTTTTGTCTAGCACTTGTATCTATTCTTTTTGATATTGTGGATCTTATTTGACCACTACTCTGATGTACACTTTCATGTGTTATATTCATATCTATTTCCGCCTTTGTGATATGAATTGTCTGTGACTGATTTATGTTATGTTTACTTCTATATTTGTTTCCGAAGATATTATAGCCACTGTGTAGTAGCTTTGAGTTTGTGTCGGCATGTCGGATTTCCACTTGAAAAGAATTGCATGTTATACTATTTGACATATCGATGCTCGCACAAAGCAATTACACGGATGGTCGCTCCTCAACAGCCTTATTCTCCGTGCTAGTTGACAGCATTCACCGTAATGTTCTTGGCTAGCGTGGGTATAGAGGTGGGGCGTCACAGCTTGGTATCAGAGCCAAACTTCGGAACAATATGGAATATTATAACAAGGATCATCGTCCTAAGTCTTTCTTAGGAGTCGTGCTTTAGGATTTAATTCGAGTCTTCGTACCGATTCATCCTATTTTCTTTATGATTCCTTGTTTTATCTATCAAGAATTGCTTGATATTTATCTTGAGAATAACCTTTTCTTCTTCTTTATTTCTTTCTTAAAGAAGAGAAATGGTTAGACCAGGCCGTCCCAGCGCCGGTCAATCTAGTGCTACTCCCCTAGATGGAGTTTTTATGTCTGCCCAGCAGCTTTTAGATCTTGTTAAGAACGCCCAAGCTGCCGGACCCAATCCAGTGTCTACTCATCCTAGATCCGGTTTTCCACGCTTGTGCAGAGACTACACCGATTTGGGTGGTGGGCCATTCAGGGGATCCGAGAGTGTTATTGAAATTAAAGCTTGGCTCAAATCATGCGATCGCATCTTTTCTCGCATGAACCTTATTGACCTTCATCGAGTCCAAGTGGCTTCTAGCATGCTCCAAGAAAGAGCATTAGATTGGTATGAGCTTTTAGTTTCTGAAATCATTGAAGCGGATCTCACTTGGGAGCAATTCCGGGAAAGGTTCGAATTGAAATTTGTGCCCGAGGCCGAAAAAGTAACTTTGGTCCGGCGTTTTATTGACCTTGTTCAAGGTGAATCTTCTATGACAGACTATGTCGCATCTTTCGAATCTCTTTCCAAATACGGGGTTGAATACATTAACACCCCAATGAAGAAAAATCAGAGATATAAAACCAATCATTAAACCAATCATCACAATATAAAACAATTTTATATATTCACTATCAAATACGCTCTCATAGCTATTATTACACTCAAATTCATTCTAGAGTACTACTGACTCTATCTCTAATGAATAATAACCCAACAGAACCATGGTTGTCGCTTAACCATAAGCTTTGATACCAGATGTAAAGACCCGTAAATCCGTACTCCTTGAATAGACACTAATCTCCTTTGTTTAATTCAAGATGAACGAAAATACGAACCCTTAGGGGTTTTAAGAAAAAGAAAAGAAGAAAGAAGAAAGAAGATAGGAAAGAAGGAAATAGAAATTAGAGAGAATAGAAAACAGAAAAGAAGATAGAATATTTTAAAATAGAAGAAAAAGAGAATAGAGGAAAAAGAAAAACAGAAGAAAATAGGACGGAACCGAAAGAAAACAACAGCACAACATCAGAATCTCACAATTCGCAGCGGAACAACATATAATAATAAATGAATAATCTTTAAACAAAGAACTATATCAGTTATTACATTACATCACATTACATCATATCATCATATCATCAGAGTGTACAACAACATACAACATCAAACAGTGCAGCGGAAAAAGAAATACTATATACTAATAATACGCCATGCCATCCAGCTTGCCTCCAACAACTCCTGAATATCCAGAATATCCTGATAAACCTTAACTCTTGACTTTCCGTGTGGAAATTGGTGGGCACCCAGAGTTTAGGAAGGAAAACAATAAACTCCAAGTCAGTCATGTGACTGGTGTGGGAACTCAAAACAGTTTATTTATCTCTAAAATCAAAATAGAGGAATATTTTTAATCAATTCGCAATGCTTTTAAAAATGAGACTACCATAAGGCCTCCCGCACACACACACATGCAAACGCAGAATCGGAGGAGATTTCTCCTTATGATAGCCAAAGATGCTTGATACGCATTTAAAAAGACATTTGATATTATTATTAGTGCATAGTGTAGGGGAAAAATTCATTTGAAAGTAGAATAAATCTTAGCCAACATACGACCATTATCGTATGCCTACTATAGCTATCATCCAAACAGTGGTGACCACCATAAGTGAATGGCAGGTCCTACAACTAATACCGTACGAGTTTCGTATTGGGAATTGGATTTCCAACAAATGGTCAGGCCAAGGAACTTCCCATTGCCACATGAGAATGCCTCTGGAAAGACATCCCCGAGAACCAAACCGGAACTCTGCCAACACAAGGCCGGGTTACCCCTAACTGGGTAACTACTGACACGAGCACGCCATTCCCCGATCGTAAACGACCTTTCTCACGGGATCCCGATAACCAACAACCACAAAGTAATAAATTCGTAGTAACCACATAGGTTAAATATCTAGTCTCCATACCATGATACCACCTCTATCCAGAAGGAAATGTACATACCCTAAAGGGTGCTACCCCTCATAACCTTGCCGCATCTTTCCTGTTTTGACCATTTCCGGGGTGTGAGGCTCGACGAAGTCACGTCCACAAAAACATACTTTATACAAAAGCCATGCTTTGGGTCAACAAATGATCAACACAATGATCACCAAGATAGACGATCAAATAAACGATCCTATCACAATAATCAACACAATGATCATTTACAGCAACACTCAGCATGTCACATTACCAAATTGGGAATATATCGCTGATAACTTCAACTATATAACCTCTGAGCTCGTACGTCTCAGAGAAGGGTGTTAAGCTAAAAGAATAAATTCTTCGCCACCAAACAGAAATATATTTGAATGAAATCGGCTTTATATCTCAACTTGTAATGTCAGACACACAATCCATACAAGTCTGTTCCGGGCTCGAACAAAACCGAAGGCACTTACAAAGAAGTCCTTGCAATCCGGATATTCACAATCCTGATCGGATTCACCATTACATATGGAGAACTCTATACCGGAGCAACTCGGTGCAGAGTAAATCGACAGGTCATCCTATCGCTCTCGCAAATACCGGGTCTTCAACACCGATCTTCAATGCAATTATAACGACGTATCACATATTCGGAATGGGTTATACGACCCCATGGTCCTTTCCCGGTTAACCCGAATAGTGAGCTCTTATTCAAAAATAAGTGTAGCATCACATTCAAACAAATCACATCAATTACCCATTCAAAGGGAAATATTGATAGTCGGTTATTGAACTATCACTGGATATGCACACATCACCAGTTTCCAAATAATTTTCCAAATTATTTATTTTCCAAAAATATCCTTACAAGATATATTATTTCAACACTTCAAAAATAAATCAATATTTATTCTTAAACCAATTCCACTTTCTTTATAAATTCCTTAGTGAATTTATAATTCCAAAATATCAATGAATATTCGATTTCAATTCGATTTCTAATATTCATTTTCAATTTATCTTAAAAAAAGATAAATTCAAAATATTCACTTTATATTGGAAAACAATTCCATACTTATTTATTCATAAGTAATTCACAAATTTTATTTATTTTCAACACTTAGAAAATATTCAATATACTTCAATCGAAATTAAGTATATATTTCATTCTTTAAGGAAATCATTCTCATAAACATATTTATTTGGGCCAAAACGAATGTTACGTAAAACATCGTTACGACAACCCAAAATCACTAGTATAGGGATTCGAAATTAAAATAGATATATAAATCCCAATACTATACAAAACATTTCCTTTCGGAAATCATTTACTATAACAACAGTGTTATAGTCCATTATTTCCTTCTATTTCTCGAAAACGTCTATTTCAACAATAAACGTTGAAATCTATGGTTTCGAATCTCAACACATTTAAAACATCGTTAGATCGTTTAATTCTATTTAAAACATCCAAATCCAAAACAATTTCTTTAACGTGTTATTCACTATTCAAAAACGTGAATATACTTTGTTAACAAATTTCATCCTTTTATTCATTTTAATTCAAAGGGTTATTCACTATTCAAAAATGTGAATATAACTCCACTTATAGGTTTTAACAAATTTTCTTGTCAAAATAAGTCATTTGCGAATTTATAAAACAACGTTTATAAATTCCATTTCTATTTATTTATAAAAACTTCCTTTTTATAAATTCTTTTATTAACCTATTCCAGTTTATAACTCAATTATAAACTAAAAGTTCATATTATAAGTTAATTACTTATAAAACGATTATTTTTACAAAATCGTTCTTTTTAACTTCCCAAATTATAAATCTTATAACTTATAAGATTCATTCATTTATCCAAAATCATTATTTTAATAACTTAATAAATTTTATAAACCTACTGCTTATAAAATTCCATTTATAACTTCACCGTATAAAATTCTATAAATTCCATTCAATTATGAAATTCATTTTCACTTCATTCAAACACTTATAAAAACTCGTTTTATAATGTCCATATTTCAATTTATAAATATCCATTTATAAATCTCTTAATATAAATCAATTTATATTATCCTTTTAAAACTTCTTTAATCTCCTTTATTATTTCACCATTTTTGATTCATAAAATAATTAAATTTCATAAATCCTATATTTAAACTTTTCACAATAATTCTAAAAATATCTCGATTTAACTATTTTATAAACTCAATAGCATCATATTCTCAAAAATCAGTTTTTTACTGTATTTCACAAAAATCATAATTTTTATAACTTTAAAAATTATAACGTTTATTTATTTAAAATGAATCAATTCCAAAAATATTTTATAAACGTATACTTTCAAAAATCACTTTAAAATCATTTTAAAATCCCAAAATCTGGGTCCAATGATGCTACACACCAAATAGTCAACCACGACTACAACGATATCATATATCGATATGATAATCAATCAAATATCAAAATATCTGAAATTAAATAAAAACTGTTGAGGAATCCAGTTGGATCCCTCCAACCTGTTTTCCTGCATTCACAAACATTAGCACAATACCAATTTCGCTCCAGTACGAAATTATCGCGGTACATGTTCTTATTAAATATTATCCGCTTAATAACGGCGTAATAGGGTCTCATCCGCTAAACAAAAAATGCGGGAAATCAATAACTCCAATATATACATATGCCAATATATATATATATTGCTATTATTTATAATACCAATTTCACTGTTTATGAAATATTCACGGTATATGTTTTTAATAAATAACATCCGCTTACTAACGGCGTATAATGTCTATTTTAACAATCAATAGATATCAATCATCATTCGAACATGCATTCAAATAATTTTAAATCTAACTATTTAAAAATAAAATCGAAACTGATTCGATTGAGTGAGAAGTTCTCACCTTGATTTTATTTCCGTTTTAGCGATTTATTTCGAATAAAATTAAACGGACGTTTAATTTTACCCAAAATTCTCACTAACTCCAAACGACTACAAACCAACTCCATCATGTAGTGCTCGTCCATACGATTCCAACGCAACTGGTTTCGCGCGTTTTCGACCTCGTATGAAAAAGTTATGAATTTTTAAAGATTGTACACGATTTTATAACTAAATTACAACAAAATTTTATAATTAAACCCTACAATCATTCCTAGCCGTGAGATTCAGATCCAACGCTCCAGCCTCATCTCCTACATCACGCGCATCATCTCCAGGTTATGCACGAGGCCGCCGAACCCATCTCTTAGGATTAGGGTTACAATTTGCAACACCATCTCTCGACTAAACTCCATCACACAACCACCATCGCGAAGCACTCGACTTGCACTATGTTCGGCCCCCCTATGGTGGAGCTTGGCCACCTCTAGTGCCTAGGGTTGCGTGCGCAAGCAATGGAGAACGCACCCCTGTAGCTCCTCCTCTGGTGCTCCAAACTCGATCTCAACCGTTGATCTCCAAGCTTTCGTCGTGCTCTACCATTTCTTAGTTGGAAGTTTGTTGTAATACTTCACGGATTGGAAGATTTGGAGGAGAGAAAGTGGATCAATTCTGGCCGTGTATCTAGATGGAGGCGGCTAGGGTTTTAGAGATAATTTTTTTTTTTATTTATGAAGGGGTAGGGTGTATATTTATAGGAAAAATTCAAACACTATTCATCCCGGAAATTCCGAACTCCGATTTACGCGCCATAACCAGCGTTTCTAGGGTTTACCCCGCGTTCCGGACACAATGGAACAGGTTTCGGAAGCTAATTCGGACATCTGTGCGAGTTATGGCTATAAACGCTCAATTTGAATTAAACCGATTTAACTCGATTTCTAGGCGTTTTAATTTGTACCGGACAAACGGTAAATCCAATTGACTTGAAATTTGAAACCTTACAATAATATCACATTACGGATCCGATGAAACTGGTTTCGTCGAAATCCGAGACTTTTTGAAAAATGGCTATTTTAACTCGCCAAATTAAAATTAAAAATAAATCGATGCGTTTCGAGCTGCCACGCTCAAACGATAACTCCGATTGACACGAAATTTGAAATCCGGTAATAACTAACTATTACGGATCCAATGGAACTGGTTTCGTTCAATTCTGAGACTGTTCAAAAATTGACTATTTTCACTAGTCGATTTAAATATTAAAATATTCAATTTTCACAAATTAACTTTTAATTCGATTTTAAAAGTTCTAAAATATCATTCTAACTTCAATATGATAAAATAAAATTTTACAAATCATTTACAATCATATTTAACCCAATTTTCAATTATTTCCATAATTTAACATATTAAATTATCGATTTAATTATTCAATTAAATCCAATAATTCAAATAAAAATTTATTTGACTTATAAATTCACTTATTAATATTTAAAATTAATTAAATATTCAAATTTTAATTATCAAAAATTCTGGGTCGTTACAAAATAACAGTTCATGAAGCTGTTTACAAAACATTTGATTATACTAATACAATATATAATCAGAGTTATACATACCAGAGAATATTAAATAACAATGCAGCAGAACAATATGAATGTAATGGAATAATATATATAATAAATAATAGTAACACAATCTTCGTATTCGTCCTTCAGAAATAAGATCTTCAAGCCCTGAAATGCTCAGACTGACCCGAGCGAATTGAAAGGACAAAACAATCGAGTCAGAACTAAAAGATTTTATGTAAGTTAAATCAACGGTAAATAAATATGATTGTAAATGGCGTCGGAGATGTTTATGGGATTTTACATCTCCTATCTAGTGTCTAACGTGAGTGTAGTAACTTAAGAGATGCTCGGGATTCACATCTCCTAAGGATCCGTTAAACTATTTACTATGTAGTATTATATGCTATTATAATAGTGTCTGTAGTAAAATAAACTCACTTTTAAATAGATTTAAGGCCTTACATTTTCCAGCTTAACACCTAATAGTCCCAGTAGTCCATATAGTATCATGGTCCCTCCTGATCGGGAAGCCACCAAAAGATACTCCACGGGCTACAGGAGAAAACCAAACTCGTACAAGGCGCGCTAGGGTAGGTGACATGGCACACAAGGCAATGCTAGGGTAGATATACCAATTACGCATCCGGACTGATAGTGACGCATAGCGCGCAGCTACCGCCTACCTCGAGCCACACCCTAAAAAAAATCGAAGGGCCCCAATCAATCACAAAGTAATAGAATGGTATTGAAGGAGTGCGTCCGATAAGAGGGGATACCTCACTGGCCCGTAAGCGCTCCTATTTTAGCCATTTTTTGCCAACTCACGGGAGTCGAGTCCACGTATATACCTCAAGGGAATGCCGTCACCATCCTACTTCATTCTGGAATCTCCACCGAGTGGTTTTCGGAGTTGGCAGAGAGTATGACAACTTCCGATCCTAGACTCTTTAACAACCAAACGTTATTATAACACCATGGTCAATTCAAAATAATTTATACTTTAAATCGAAATATCATTGCCATTTCAAACCCATATAAATACGATATCATTTCCATTTCAAAAACCAAACCAATATGATATCATTTTTATTAAAACCCAAATCAATATAATATCATTTTTATTCCAAATATACCTTTCCAAAAATCATAGCACTTTCAATGTTATAACACTTCGAAATCAAAACACTTAAAATATAACACTTTCAAATCATAATACTTTGAAACTCATGACCTTGAAACATAACTTCCACCACTTAAATGGTTAAAATATTGAAATACTTTATATGATAACTAGCTTCTTCAATTTTCACAAATCAATTCCAAAACAACTTGAATTTTATATTTTAAATTTAACCAAATCCTAAATCATAAATTTCAATACGATTCAGTTTCCAAATAAACTATTCCAAATTATATCGACTCAAAACAGATTTGAATCCACAGAATAAACCATTTCAAATTCAATATATTTCAAACTTCAAGTATTCAACAATTTCAAAACTAAGTTTGGTAATTACGATTCAACAATTCAATTTTCTACTATCCAGTTTTGAAATATTTTACATAATAAATTCATTATCATTTAAATAAAACTCAAATTACAAATAACTAATATTTCCTTCAATTTATTTATACGTGAAATATCCATTTAATTCACCTTAAACCAAGACCAAGTTATGAAAATCATACCTTCTAAAATTTCAAATTTAATAAATTTCACATCAAACTTATATGAGTTTAATTTTTAAATAAATTCAATTTCAAATAAATATCAAATTTATCTTCCAACCTTAATTTATTTAAATCATTATAAACTCTATATTAAAATAAAATTTTAAATACTTAGCCATATTATCTTCAATAAAATCAAACTTATTATTAAGCTTATTCTACATTAAAACAAATTATTCATAACTTAAAATCAAGAATAAAATAACATTTATATAATATCCAACGTCAATATTTATATAAAACCATATTTTTTTTACAACCTATAGAAATCATTTCAAAAATATTTCTATATATAAACCATGGTGTCTGTATATAATTTTCTATCCTACGGTCAAGTGATACAGATATTTATCATTTCAATCTGTAATTTAAAATATAAATACGGTTATATATCATTTCAAACCGCAATCCCGAATGAAATAAAAATCCATAACAACTTGCAGTTTATAACAATATAAAATACAACATCCATTCATCCAATATAAATCATCGAACATTTATCACAATCATCATCCAATACAATCAATGGCATCAATATAGAACAGATAATAAATAACAGGTATTTACAGGCAGTTTATATTCAATAATAAATTAAATAACTATTTTATTCAAATAAATTCAAATAAACCGAGATGATGATTCAAAAACTGCCAAACATTCATAAATAGATTTCTAATCACATAATAAATCAATTTAACAAACATAAAAAAATTTAGAAGTTGTGGGTGGGTTAAAACACTCACCTTTTGAATTTAAATCCAATTTAAATCCAAAATTTGAACAGTCTCAAAATCCATCCAAACTAGAGTCACATGTGCGGGATTTCGATATGATCCCAACGGATCGAACTGCGCGTGAATTGGACCTCGTACGTGAAAGTTATTTACATTATAAGACTTGTAGTTTAAATTTAAAACAAATAGAATAATAAAATTTATAAACCACGTCACCTTTCAGAAAACGACAACCTACAGGACCCCCATCACCGCGTTCGAACCTATTCCAGCTGCCACCCAAAACGCCGTTGACCTCGCAACCACGGCCAGCAACACCTCGATCGCACTTCGCCGCTGCAAAGCTCATCTCGAGCCACCCTACCTTGCCGAACGTGGCCACCTCCGGCCTGCCACAACTCGTCCACCACCGTCGCTTTTTACTACCGAGCACGGTGAATTTCGACTCCTACAACCCAAACCAACCGCATAGATCTCCACCACTCAACGACCTTTACGAGTACCTGCCTTCCGATCGACGCCAGAATCAAGATCCACCGTCAAGACAACAACCCTACCACGAATGACCCCTGATTCTTTGGCATTTTCTGATCAACCGATGCTCCAAAACAAAAAACGAATTATAGATCTGAGAGGAGCTCGTCGAGAGCTTCAGATCAATGTATAATTCGCTATAGTTTGTGGAGATTGATTTTCGAAGTTGTATTTTGAATTGAAATTGGATTGGGAAGATTAGGGTTTTCAGCCATTGAGGAAGAGGAGCAATAGAAGTTTCTATGCGTATAGAAATGAGAAATAGAAAGGCTGCTAGGGTTTATAACTGGATATATATAGGTAGAGCTAAAAATAGAGGAACGGATACGATTGGTTCACACGTTAGACGATAAATGGCCTGAAAAGCCCGTTCTGACTCCGGAACGAAATTAGGTCAACTCATATATCAAAATAGATGTTTTTGAATATGTAAAAATCAATGGAACAGATTCCAAGTCCAAATTCCTTTGTATGAAGAAGTTATACTAAAATCAAGTTATTACAAATTGATTTCAATTAAATATATTTCAAGGTGTTTCGAGCTCATACGATCAAACGACAAGCCCGATCGCTACAAAACTTGAAATCCTACAATAATTCGCCATTGTGGATCCGATGAAACTAGTTTCGTTGAAATCCGAGTCAGTGGCCAAAATGGCTATTCTCCAGTTATTAAATTAAATTAATAATTAATTAATTAAATCACTTTTCCATTTTAAATTTAATTATTTACCCTTTCTATCATTTTTGATTTCTTAATCATTTATAATAACTTAAACAATTTCATATGTCAATTTAAAGTTGATTAATCCATCAATTTCAGTGTTTAATTTCAATTTCATTAAATTCAGAAATTATAAATTAAAATCCCCAAAATCCATTTATTAAAATTTTAAACTTTGTTATTCACGTCTTTTATTACAATAAGGGTATAACTAACATTGTCCTAAATCTTGGTACTTAATATTTCTCAATTTCCTCTTAATTTCTATTTTTGTAATATTTAAATATTAATTTTCATTTAATTCCAACTAATCCAATTATTAAATTTAAATTATTAAATCTTGATTCCCATTCTTTTTATTCAATCAATCATTATCCTATTCATACTTTATTATCAACCAACAATTATTACAATTAATTATCTAACATTGATTTTTCCAAATTACAGCTTATTACATATTATTTCGTCAATTAATATAATTTTGAATTTCATTCCTGAATTTACTATTTACAATCAGCGCAGTTGGCAAGAGCAACGGCCTCCCTCCTATGAGGTGAGGAGTTCGATTCCTATCAAATGCTTTAAGCCTACCGAAAGGTCTAGTCTAAATAGGGTCACGGCTGTGGCGGGCCAGTTGTGTTTCCCCCAGGTTTACTGTTTAGGCGTCGCAATGTCGATGGTGATTAAACAGGTTTCCCTGGTTTCCAAAAAAAATTATGACCTTACAATTGCTTCAATTAATTGGGTTTGCACTAAATTAGTTATTTATTAACTTGCATTAACCTTATTACCTTTATTTTAGTGATTTCATTATTGAATTACAGATTTTTATTTTCTTTCCAAATTAAATTACCAAAACTTATTAAATTAACAAAATTTAATTAACGAAAATTAGGGTCGTTACAAAATTGGTAATGGTCAAAATTCCACTATCGTCCATATTCACCTCTATAATCCAAACACAAAGTCCATGGTTCAATAACTAAAAATTATTACTAAGAAAAATGCTCTGGATAGGGACTTTAACTTTGAGTTGATCGTGATACTAATCCCATATGACTGAGGAGATGAACCCTCTCTCGAATATTGCTTCATTTTCAATATTTCCACTCGACCCAACTATAATCGCTCGATGGACGCCATGCCATGATTTGACTATAATCAAAGCGGATCTTTCATATTGAAGATCCATAGTATTCTCAAGTCGAGAGAACTATGTAAATCAGCACATCAATATTTTCCATTTGACCTTAGTTATATTAACCAACATAAAACTATCGAGTGAGTCGTCTATAGTTATCCAACAACTATCAGTACGTAACCTCTAGATTCCTCCAGCAAGGATGAGTAGTACACTGCCGAACATTGGAAAGCTTCACATACTCTAGTCTCAAACATTGATATCCATTCTCGATTCATCTTGAGTAGGAACATTTAAAATGGTATATTTATTTTCATAGAGATAAATTACTCATAGTTGCAATACTTTGTAATAACTATCACAAAATGTATTATTTATGGATTTTCTATTAAATATACTTTTAACTTAATAATTAATTAATATAACACATTATATAAAGTATATAATAGAAAGAAAGATCATTTCTTTCGAACATGATTGATTATCGAGTTAGATATGTAACGAATTACATAATCACCCTTAAAGCATACCCTTAACTCTATTAATCTCTCATTTGCACTTAGGGTCAATTATGAAATCTTATGCCAACTTCTCCGATCAGTTTTCTCAAAACTAATCGGGTCAGTCCCTCAATGAATAGGTATGCTATTATGTTTCAATTTCTACTATGCTATTCAACTCTCTCCGATACTAATAAAATACATTTATCGTATAAAACAATTCGTAGTATGTGTCTTGACTTCCAGCGAGCTCTAAGTTCTGTTATGAACTATATTTGCTACATGTATCAAGTGCATAAACAAACCACGATATTGTAGACATTATAACATGTGTGATAATTCCTATTGTCATGCATAAGAAATTCATCTCACATGTTCCATATTAACCAATTTAATAAGGTGTCTTTGCATATCATTTGGGACACTTCCAATATCTTTTATACTCACTCTAATAGACATCAATTACAACCCAACATTGAATATTAAAGCAACTAAGGCTGATTTTAATACAAGCACGTCATTAAAATCATTAATGTTTTGTTTACTTACAGTTTAGAAATATTAATATACCTTTATGCTATTTCTTCTAAGAACACGCTTTCTCTGCATTTTGATGGATAATCAAACTATCTGATATTTCTATCAAATTTTTTTTTTTCAATTCCGATGCTTAAAAATTGATACTTTTTATCATTTCTTGGATCATATCTTTAATGATCTGATATTTTCAACCATTCGCATCCACACACATCGGACTTGAATTGTTCAAAATATCAGATAGTTCATTTAAAATTTGGCAAAACTCAGCATATGCAATAAATAAATCAATCACAGAATCATAGACATAGAGTAATATAATAACAACGCAGTGGAATATATAAATAGTAGTTCATGAAGCTACTATATAAACATCAGAGTTAGAAATAAAATATAGCATAATATCTCAAATATAGTGAAGTCTCAATGCAAACTGATGACCTCTTTGAACAAATCAACCGGTAAAGCTAAAAGCTAGATCAATAGTTGGATCTCCAAGCGAAGCTCCAAACTCCAAAGGTGAGTCTCAAATACTGTATCACTCAGTCTGACCCGAATGTCAAGCAAAACACAAAACACTCACGTCAGGATTAACATTCTTATATTAATAAATCCAACTCAAGTGAAATATCAACTGAAATACAATTAACTTAAAGTATGTTTGGGATAACCATCCTCTAAGGATCCGTGGAACTATCTGTAATGCAGAAAATATACACTATAAAACCGTGGTCATTTCAATAAATTTATACTTCAAAACCAAAATGTCATTTCCATTGAATGTATATATATTTCCTCAATTTCACAAGTAGATTCCAATCAATTCAAATTCCAAATTCACATTTAATTTAATTTAGATTTATCCATTTTAATTCAATTCAGTTTCTAAGTAACAAATTCAAATTTTATTGATTTTAAATACAGATCTGAATCACAAATGAACCATTTAAATTCCAGCATTTCAAAGCTTTAATATTCAACATTTTCAAAGTTTGATTTAACGGTTCCATATAGATCTCGATTTAACTCATTATTGTTTAGTCTAGAAATATTCACTTAATAAATTCAGTATTATTTAAATAACCTTAACTTACCCTTAAACTAAATATTCCTTTCAATTTATTTAAACTTGAAATATCCCTTTTATCACTTTAAATCAGAAGACAAGTTATAAGATCAAATCTTAAACTTCAAATTCGATGGTTCAAATCGATTTAATTTAGTAGAATTTTTAACTAAATACAATTTCAATTAATTCAACTTTATCTTCTCAACCTAAACTTATTCAAATTATTACAATAATCTATTTTGATATATAGATTTAAATAAATACTTAAACATATTATATGTATTAAATCAATTTCAATAATGCTATTATTAAATCTTTATATAAAACTTCCATATGTATAATATTTTGAGAACCAATATTTATTCAAAACCATATATTTCTTTTTAAAACCAAAGAAAATATTTTCAAAACATTTATATATGGACCAACGGTATCTGTATATATTTTCCTATCATATGGTCAAGTGATACAGATATTTAACATTTTAATCCGTAATTAAATATATATGTATGGGTAGACATCATTTCAACCCGCAATCACATAGTCAAATCAAATGAAAATCGCTTGGGTCTATCATTTTAACCCATAACAATTTTCTCCTATTCTAAAGTCCGTTCGGCTATGTATCATTTCAATGCATAGTGAATTCTATACTAACATGGAACTTGCAGAGCGATAACAGACATGAAAATAATCATAACAGGCACATATCATTAATGACAATATATAATATAAACAATAGGATATGGTGTAATATCCCACAGGTGAACAATTACAGATAATAGCATATATAAAAATTTAAATAACTACAGCAGCATATTTCAATTGTCGTTTCAATTGAAATCAAATTTAAGAAATAACAGAACGTTAATCATGAGTGATTACTCATCTTTCGAGGTTAAAGGAATTTGATAAAGAATGAGCTACGAAATCCAAAGCAAAGTAAGATTGGCACGAATTCGACGGACGGAGCTGATAAATTGAAATCGAAGAAAACAAATCAAATCAGCTTGATATAAATGAAAAATATATATACATACTATTAATAGCATTATTTTATAAAATCAAAATTTTAAATTAAGATGAATATAAAATGTTTACATATATAATTCAAAATATAAAACCATTGTTTAATTTAAAACACATATAACCAAGTCTCCTTATATAATTTTGAAAAACAAACTAATGTATATTTGTTTATATAACTAGATTCTACAATTTCTATATTATATAAAATTAAACATATCACTATTTATATACTGTAAACTACAACTCCTTATAAACTGCCAACTTCCCATATATATGCAGACCATCCAATACGTATGTGAGTCAAACAATTATATGCAGACCAATTTTACTGATATACTGAGATGCATATAAATACAAAATATTGTATTCAAACATTGTGTAAAATATATACACCAAAACTATTTCAATTTTAAAACTAATATGTAATGTAACCTTATATAACTAAGCATGTATATACGTAAGATAACTGAGAAAAATAGAACATATATATATACTTTCTTTTATAAACAAAGCTTATAAGTTGAAATATATAATATAGTATAGTATAAACAAACAAACAGAGGTTATAAAACCCATGCAACACTTATATTCTACAATTTGAATCAATAGCTATATATATAGATATACTTATTATACTTTAAAACAATATACACACACCAGGTTATTTCCAACTTACGTATATACACTTTTATAGACCAGCTATATATATATAATAATATATATACCTTATAAACAGCTTTACGTTTTAATGTATATACTAAAATCCAATGTTTAAATTTTAAATAACGAATATCTGTAAATGACCCAAACAGTTATATATAACATGTACCCGAAGTTGGTTGATGGTCCGGACTGCGTGATCGAAGGTCACGAGTTCGAGCCCCGAAACTGACAACCCTGTAACAAGTACCCGAAGTATGTGTTTGGCAGGCACATACTTCCCTAGAGTTTACAAGCGAAGCTTGGTTCTTTAGGTAATTCAAAAAAAAAGCATGTACCTTACATGTCACGCAGGGTCTAACGTGCCAAAAGGAGATTGGACATGGCTGCCCTAGGTCGTGGCGAGTTGCCTGGGGAAAAACATAGCACTGGGTTGCTCGCAGTGGAAGGTAGAGGGGAGAGGCTCACGTGAAGTAGATGAGTTGCTTTCGGCCGTGGTAGGAAACACAAGCAAATCGAGACCAATGAGAGGAGGTAGGTTTTTTTTGGGGAAAACGAGTAGATTGAGAATGAAGAGGAGGAAATGAGCTACAGACAGAAGAAATCAAACCAATTATGCTTATACTAAATATATATCTATGCTCAAATGACCGGCCAGGTTCACGATTCTAACAAATGAACAGACTAATAAAATGAAACGTAAGTAATATCATAAGTTAGATATTAAATTTGGAAATATAAAAAGGTAGTGGTTATTTGGTTTCATACCGTGGGTAGTTGAACAAACACAAGGAAAGCCAAAAGACTGTAGAATTGATTACTGATACGGTCCATCGTTTCATAGATTTCGCTCTGAACCGGGCTTCAAAACATAGAAACGAATATACCAAAGATCAGCATGACGAGACGATCAGAAAGACATACAGATATCAATGGTACAATCATCCGATCAAAATCGATATCGGAACGAAAATGCTGCTATTTCGTCGAAAATAAGATCGACGGAGCAATAACAGTCCAAATTTGAAGAAACCAAATATGACGTATCACTCAGAAGATGGTTTATAAATTTATTATATAAAAATATTCAAGTTTGAAAATAATTTTATTACCATCAAATATTAACTGATTTAAACTGAAATAAAATTACACAATAAAATAACTTCAATATTATCAGATGGAAATTTACCAATTGCTATGTTTAATTAGACGTATTTCAAATATTAAATTTTTATTTCAAATTTTATTATTTAAAATTTCACCAAAATTCAATTAAATACGTTAATAAAATGAATAAAATTTATGGGTCGTTACAATATCTAAGGCTCACAAACTCAATATCGTTGCCCCTTGCTTCGAAACATTTTTGATTGTTATGTATAAACAGTTTACTCTAAATCATTATTTAGATTTTTCTGTTTTAATACATACATACCAAAAGATTAAGTCATACCAAGTGATATTTTGTGAGTAAATCCAAATTAACTTCGGCATGTTGAATAACAAATTTATTACGCTAATTTCAACAAATGAAATTTACAAGGTTATTCATAGCAACATTGCTCATTAAAATTCCAACACATTTGTCTTTCTCATAAGATTTGTGGTCAATGGATCATATTTCTTTGGATACCACTATCAAAATCATATTTTAATACTATATTTGGAATCTATTTTGGAACTGTGCATCATACTATATCATAGAGTCAACACTTTTAATGATTTAATAAAACAACCGAGGATTGTATATTTTCGACATTGATAAGAAACTTATAGTTTCTTTTCGATGTATGAGAATACTTACTAGACATTCTAATACGATGTGTTCGTTTAGATCAGTTAATTTCATTTCATGTGATCGATTTTATCTTTAGATTGTATCCAAGTCCATTTTACTACCAATAATTTCTCAAAGAAATTCATTCACTATGAAGTTGGTATTTGTTGAAACAACAACTGTTTCTCAATGCAATAGAATAGTTATTCGTAAACATTTTATGAATCTACTTATGTATAAAACTGATTTGGTTTTAGTTTACAAAATTTATGTTCAAAACATAAATATGCCATCCAAAGACAGTCCTTCCCAAACTCTTTTTGGGAGAGTCATAGAAGATCCCCTATAAACAATTATTACATGCAGACTTTCGACTTGCAAAACATGACAACTCCTTGAGTTGAAATATGTTGGTGTTTCGTATAAACCCTTAAATATCATTAACATTGTGTACTAGTCTTAAGTATATGACCTTATCTAAAAAAATTAACCCAACTTCACTCACAATTAATCGTACTTTATCCAACAAAGTTTGATTATTCCTTATTGATACATCATTATCTATCACATGGTAGAGTGACTTCTGAGATTTAATCTTTATTCGTTTTTAGGTATGTTCGAAATTCTTTCCAATATACTCACCCATTCGATCTAATTGAATCATTTCTAAAGCATGTTACAGTATTTACTTCCGTTGTATATTTTGCGACGTTACCATAGACTTATACATGTGTGTTATATACACACGTCCATGTTTATGATAACTCATCGGTGAATATGATGAAGTACGTAAAATTATTTTGGTATTAATAGACTCGTGATTGCATACATCTATATGTATTGATACGAAGAGTTCATCGATTCTTATAATCTCCCACTAAATGGGTACATAGCCCTTAATTGTCTGAGCTATATTGAACCATATCATGTGATTCATAATCATATAATAAAGTTATTTCTCAAAACTATGGCTTAGTCTATAATTCTGAAATAATTATAAATAATTTTAGATACTTCTATATTTTATAATGCATCGCTTTCTCATAAAAACAAATACCATATTTTAGTTTTATTTCATAACAAATATTCATAATGTTCACACTGAAATATAACTACGTCTATTTTCAGTCAACACCAAAAACTAGTTATTATTTCATAAATAATGTTCAGTATGTTTATGAAAACAATTTTCATTATTTTATGCAATCAATAAGTGCTATATAACACGCTCCCACTATTTCTGTCATTACTATAATAGCATACTACATTTGGAGGTTCACCATTCACTTAATATAGTTTATTAATTTCATATACTGCAACTAGTTTACAATGGAGATTTCTTTGATCAAATATCTTGAAATCAAAAAATAAATCTTGCAGAAAACAATTATTTATATGAAAGTACGTTTCAGAATAGAAACCATACTCACTACAAGAAAAGATGAAAATAGCGACAAACGGCGACGACGGATTTTTCCGTCGCTAAATTCGCGACAGATTTGCGGGTGATTTGCAAGGAAAGATTTTAACTTTTTTCCATTTTAATTTTTTTGTACTACCATTCGCTTTTTATATCCTCCACTAAATGGTTACAAATCGCGTCAATTTAACGACAGATATATTTTGAAGCTAAATACCATAGCGAATTGAGGTAAATTACCTACAATAGCATTTTGAAGCTATTTTGCGATGGATTTCCCATGGATTTCTCCAGTTTATTAGGGCAATCCGAACCATCCCCTCTAGGCATAGATCTAACCGTTTACTCTAAATTAATCCAATGGTACAAATCTCAAATTCGTGTGTATTTCCTTTCGATTGGTCATACTAAAATCGACAGGAACCACTCCACTTTTGAATCACCACATCTCCGTTCTCGGCAACACTATTCAGATCCCCGAGCATCCATCTTCCCAAACCCTAATCCCAAGTTAATCAAACGGATTCGTTAATTTCGCCATGGCTTAATTGATTTCAATATTAATAAGAAAAAGGGCGGTTACGTCTCATTGCCTCATCTTCTCAAACCCTAATTCCCGGTCTACCTTACTACCATTCTTGAATATATCCCCGCCGAGGTTAGTATGAGGACAATCGATTTCAATATTAATAAGAAAAAGTGCAGTTACTGGCTGCACAAGCAAAAAGTCTACTACCACCCCATCTTTATAGTTTGGCTCACCATCAACGTTAATCGTGAGCGCCTCTATTCTCTTAGAACCTGCGTTGGAAAGTTTACCAAGTTGGGTCAGTATTCTACTCCCGTGAATTGCTAGTTTTGGTATTTTTGTAATGATATGATCAATGTTTTGTATAATATATTCTACAATTTTATATCTTATGATGTAATTATAATGAAGTAGAATTGTGTTGCATAATGGGTGGTATAGTGTTATTTATATCACGACGACCTTAAATTCTTGCTATTCTTAGCACTAAAGTTGAATGGAGTAGGCTAATTACATGCCTGCTTGTGAATGCCATATTTTAGCTGACCATTGATACTTCAATATCTTTTAGTAATCCAAAATAATTCATAAATACTACTTAACTAATCAAGTGTTGGGTGGGCTCTTAATGTAGCTACAATATGCAAAATCAATGGTTGGTTAGTGTTTGCGCCCAAAATGGTCACAAACCCCAGAAATAGTGAAAGCACCAGTGTATAAACACAGATTCACAATATTCCAACATAGATCTTAGATCCAGATAAAATGGAGAATAAAAATGAAGAAACAATAAAATTAAAAATGGAAGAAAGCAAAAAAGAACACAAGGTTTATAGTTGTTCGGTAATCTCCCGCTTACGTCCACTTTGAATCAATCCTTTTTATTTTTTTATACTTTCACTACAGTTACAAGCCTTTGAAAATCAATAGCAAAAATGGCAGAGCTTCGCCTAGGAGAGAAGAAAGAGAGATCCATTTTTAGTTTCCATAGGATTCCTATTTATAGGTGTAGATCCGGAAATATCCGTCACAAAACCTGAAATACCTCTTCTCTTGCGCAAGTTGTCTCACCACATTAATCTAGAGCGATTTGGGATCGATGCATGTTCAATTCGTATCGATCCAAAAGTGGTCCAATCGAGCTTGGATCGAAGATGGAGGTTATGGAGTGTATCAGGAAGCTCCTCATAAAATTTCATAGCATTTGAAGTTGTAGATTGAGAGTTATGATCGATCCAAGTTGTAATTTGTATGAAGGCTGAATCGTTCGCATCCATGAATTAGTCTCCATCCCTTCGTATCCATCTGCTCTTTATGTCCATCCCATTCGCATCGATGAAGTGGCTCGAAAACCCCGGGTGGATCCATTTTTGATGCTGAGTTGATTGCTTCCTCATTCGAACATGCTCCCTTCGTATCGATCTGAGATGCTTATTTCGCATCGATGGTCCGATGGCCTTTTCGTATCCATCAATTGATCCCCCTTCGTATCCATTAACATATACCCGCTGTCCTGTTCGTATCAATCTCTTGCTTTTCCTTTCATGTCCATCGGACCCACTTCGATGCATACTCTTCGTATCCATACTCTGCGTATGTCCTTCGTATCCATCTAACGCCGCAGCCTTCATATCGATCTAGTACCATGTTCTTCGTATCGATGCCATGCTTCGATCGATACGAAATGCATCGAGACGAAGACCGACCGTCCAAACCAAATGCCAAGCGCATGCGCTAATCTAAACCCGTATTCATCCTGATAATGATTCATATCCATGCTGATTGATACGAAAGTATCGATTCGTAGTAGACAGCCGAACCTATGTGGATCGATACGAACCATATCGATACGAACTAATTTCCCATGAATATTGATCCATCCATAACTCGAGCATACGAACTCCGATTGACTTGAAATTTGAAATATAGCCTCACTTAGCCTTGTTCATCATTCCTAATCGATCCCATCTTGATTGGAGCTCGGTCAAATTTTAACGGTATCGATCGTAGCCTTGTTTCCAATCGATCTTCAATCCTGATATCCATCCTCTCCAGCCAATTTGTTGATATCTCGTCCTTATCCAAAAGAGGTGGTAACATTTGCCCCCAAAACATTCTTTATGGTAAGAAGGAGTGTGTTAAATATCTCCGAATCTGACATCTGAAGTCCATATTCCATCCATAGCCATACCATTCGACCCACAATCCAATCTATTACCAAGTTATCCTATTCGAGTGCCACAGACATATCCTTGTTCACATCCGCAATTGCTCCGATTCGATATCCAATAACAAATCCTTACCCAATTTCATATCCATCTGAATCCGATAATCGAGTTCTAATCCATGCATAACTAATAACCTAATCCAGGACCTCTCCGGGTCGATATTCAAATCCAAGACCACTCTTGGTCCATACCCAAATACTTGGCTACTCATAGCCGATATTCAAATCCATAACCTCTTAGGGTTCTTGCCAAGCGTAATCCACACTCAACGACCTTTATTGAACAATGCCTTAGCGTTCTTGGTTCAGTGTCCATGAACGCTGAGTAATGCCATGGCTTAAGTCCTAAACCAAATCCTTGTCACTCCGGACCCTTGCCGAGTATAGTCCATAATCGAAGACCTGTAATGGTAACCGATAATATAGGGACTAAGTCCTAGGCCGAATCTTGGTCTCTTCGGACCCTTGCCGTGCATAGTCCATACTTGACGACCTGAATAAGTCGATTCACCATGCTCGGACGAAGCGACTTACCCCACGCCAGGCATAATCCATATTAGACAACCATTTACCAAAAGCCAGATAAAAACCCAATCGAAATCCAATACAAAATCCATATCAAATAGGAAAACCAAAAATCCATACCAAAAATCCAAACCAATATCCAAACCAAAAAACAAGCATCTAGACTAAAGTCACAACCAGAAAACAAACAAATCCAGGGTTCAAACCAAACCAAAAAAAGCAAATATGCAAACAAAAAAAGGAAAAAAAAAGATTTCACAAACTATAGCGTCGTGGTTTATCATCATCTCAAAGCATGCCTAGGAGCTATCTCCGTCCCTGTACATGAGTAAGTGACTAGCCATTTCCCAAGGTTTTCAACTTATTCCATATCATCCCTGTCAGTCGATAACAAATTGACCATCATTCCTGAACCTCGTGCCATCGTCGTTTGAGGTAGATGGTGGCTGCTCCTGTTCCACCGCTGCATTCCGAGCTCTGATATATTGTCGCAACTGACCAGTCGTTATATGATCCTCGATTATATCCTTTATATGCCTGCAGCTATTGGTATCATGTCCGTCCAGATCATGAAAGAGACAGTGCCTTCCTGTTGCCCTTTCACATTCCGATGGTTCTGTCCTTGCTGGCCTTTGGTAGGGAAGGCGATCCCGAGTTACCATGAATATCTGTTTCAATGTTTCATTCAATCATGTGTGAGTGGAGAATTTTGGCTCTCCCCAACGTTTCCTTTCCTACCATAGTTGTCATCTGACTTCCTCTTTCCTTTATCTTTATCCTTACCCGAGCTTTCACCGGATGGTTCTCCGTCCTTGGCCATGTTCACTTCCTTTAACTTCATATTCGAACATGCATCCTCTTGTTGAACAAATCTTTCGGCCTCGTGAAATAATTTCCCAAGATCCATTGGTAGTTCCCGTATCAATGATACTTTGAAATCTGAGTTATCCCTGATTCCTAGCACTACCGCTATTAAAACCATCGATGGATCCGGTCTATCCACCGAAGCAACCGCTGCATTGAACCAAGTCAAGAAATCCCTGAGCGATTCTTCTGCCCTTTGCTTCACCGATGTTAGAATCATCACATTCTTTGGCCTTTTGATATGAACCTGAAACTGCTTTAAAAACCTACCCACCAATTCCGTCCATGTCTTGATAGATCCTTCTTCCAACTGCCTGAACCACATGGCAGCTATATCCGTCAAGTACAAAGGAAAACATTGGGCTATAACTTCCTCTGATTCCCCTAGAACTTCCATATGTCTTGTGTATCTCATCAGATGATCAGTAGGATCAGCCTTGCCGTTGTATACCTCTAGAGTGGGCAGCTTGAATTTTGGTGGATTTCGAGCCATTCTGATGTCACGGGTAAACGGACTCCTGTTTACTCCTTCCAGATCTTTGTTTGCTAAACCTCTGCGTATAGTTCGCCTGATAATTTCAGCTAATCCAGCGTTGTCCACCAAGTGTAGCCCCCAGAGTCCCCCAGGGAACTCTGGTACACACTCTTCATCACATACTCTTGTGCTCCAGCCAACATCTTGTTGTGAGGTGTCACCTAGAATTACTCTATGAATCGGTCCATCGTTTCCAGGTGGTGTGCCCCCAAGCCTGGATCCATACAGATTAACAGTTGTGCGCTGATTAGGGGTTGCGCCCTGTTGAGCTGCTCCATCTGATTGCTTGTTGAGTCATTTCATTCCCGCTCCACGGATCTGAACACCAGCAGCTCTAGCTGTTCCTGCCTATCCAAACTGTCTGAGAAGGTTCTGTATCATTTCCTCTTGCCTTTTTAACAATTCTTCTTGCATAGCTCCCATCATCATCTCCATTTCATCTCTGATGATGAAAGCTGAGGTCGGATTTGCTCCCAAGGAAGACTCCTGACTTCCTTCATGCTGACTCATTTCCGCTCTCTGTCTCCTTGTTGATTGCTTTGTCATGGTTCCTCTTTGATCCGATCCTTTAGCTTTTCAAACCTGAACTCCAAATCTGGTATAGCGGGTGCTAGTCGTTCTCAGTGAAAGAACCAAAGTGTTTGTGCCAAAAATGGTCACAAACCCCAGAAGTAGTGAAAGCACCAGTGTATAAACACAGATTCACAGTATCTCAACACAGATCTCAGATCCACATAAAGTGGAGAATAAAAATGAAGAAACAATAAAATTGAAAATGGAAGAAAGCAAGAAAGAACACAAGATTTATAGTGGTTCGGCAATCTTCTGCCTACGTCCTTTTTGAATCAATCCTTTTTTATTCCATTTATACTTTAATTACAGTTACAAGCCTTTGAAAATCAATAGCAAAACTGGCAGAGCTTCGCCTAGGAGAGAAGAAAGAGAGTTCCATTTTAGTTACCATATGACTTCTATTTACAGGTGTAGATCCGAAAATATCCGCCCCAAAACCTGGAATATCTCTTCTTTTGCGCAAGTGGGCCCATCAGATTGATCCCGAGCGATTTGGGATCGATGCGTGTTCAATTCGTATCGATCCAAAAGTGGCCAATCGAGCTTGGATCGATCATGGAGGTTTTGGAGTGTATTAGGAAGCTCCTTAGAAAATTTCATAGCATTTGAGTTGTAGATTGAAAGTTATGATCGATCCAAGTTGTAATTTGTACGAAGGCTGAAGCGTTTGTATCCATGAATTTGTCTTTATCCCTTTGTATCCATCTGCCTTTCATGTCCATCCCATTCGCACCGATGAATGGCTTGAAAACTCAGGGTGGATCCATTTTTGATGCCGAGTTGACTGCTTCCCCATTCAAACGTGATCCCTTCGTATCGATCTGAGATACTTATTTCGCATCGATGGTCCAATGGCCTTTTCGTATCCATCAGTCAATCCCCCTTCGTATCCATCAACATACACCTGATGTCCTATTCGTATCGATCCCCTGCTTTGTTGTTCGTGTCCATCGGACCCACTTTGATGCATGCTCTTCATATCCATCCTCTACGTATGTCCTTCATATCCTTCTAATGCCGCAGCCTTCATATCGATCCAGTACCATGTTCTTCGTTTCGATGCCATGCTTTGATTGATACGAAATGCATCGAGACGAAGACCGACCGATCTAAATCAAATGCCAAGCGCACTTGCTAGTCCAAATCCGTATTCATCCTAATAACGATCCATATCCATGCTGATCGATATGAAAGTATCGATTCGAAGTACATCAGATAGCCGAACTTATGTGGATCGATACAAACCACATTGATGCGAAATGATTTTCCATGAATATTGAACCATCCATAACTCGAGCATACGAACTCCGATTGACTTGAAATTTGAAATGTATCCTCATCTAGCCTTGTTCATCATTGCCAATAAATCCCGTCTTGATTGGAGCTAGATCTAATTTTGACGGTATCGATCATAGCCTTGTTTTCATTCGATCTCCAATCCTGATATCCATCCTCTCTAGCCAATTTGTTGATATCCCGACCTTGTCCAAAAGGCAGGGTAATAGTTAGGCTATGTAAATATCTGCATGCAATAATAGATACTATGCGGATTATAGAACAGATGGATGCTAACATCTTCTTGTGAGTCAAAATAATTCATTGAAGGCAGCTTAATTAGGACAAAAAAGATAGATTAAATTAAAAAATATCCTTATTGTAGTTCTATTTCATGAATTTTTAAATCCATCATTTAACGTAGCCGATGGGTAAATAACGCTATTTCAGTTGAGTAATACATATTTTACTCTAAATTAAGCATTCTTTGAAAATACTAACATTATCCAGTTATATTTTTAGTTCTAGAACCATATTATAATGAGAAAACTTAAATACTGGGATTCTTTTTGTACATTTTCACAAATATAAATTCTATAAATCTTCTAATATACTATCTAGTGTATTTTTGCCTTATCATATATGCAAATATGATTTCTTTTTCTCATGTAGCCCGTGTTTCCTTGTGAGAGTGGAGTTGATCAGCTTGTTGAAATAATTAAAGTGCTAATAACTAAATAATTTTGTCAGTTTATGGTGTATATTTAAAAGATGGTTTGGTGTTAAATAATGTCAATACAACTATACGATGGAATTATAGAATTGGATTCTTTGGATTGATATTGGAAATAGTAACTTCCTTGGTATATAATCAGTTAATTTATAATACATTGAACAGGTGCTTATCTCTCCACAATTCCACATTTGTTTAGCACACTTTGAGAGATTTTGAAATGAAGAAATATTGAAAGAATGAGAAAAATGAAAATCAAATTTATTGATCTATCTTTCATTATTTTTACAATGAAAGAAAGGTTTTCTTTTATACTATTACAGAAGTAGTATACAACAAATATAATTATTGTTAGTTGGGCTTTAGTCCACAAGACCAAAATCTGTGATCGGTAATGAAATCAGTGGTCCAGATGAATCCTTGATGAATCTGATGGTTGAGGACAAGATGAGATCTACTATATATGTTGTAACTGATGAAAGGAGGTTTTCTCATTATCATTTCATATGCCCCGCAAACCCTTCATCAGTTAAGGTTCGAAGAAAAATACCCTAAATCTGATCTACTCCGCAAATAAAATCATAAATGGCTGGAATTGATGCCATTAATCCTCGAAATAGCTTTATTTGACTCCAAAGAATGATTGAAAGCAATCAACTTTGTTACAGCAACATCAGAGTTTGATTACTCTCGACAACATGTTGTTTGAAGCTTGAAATCTTACGACTTTAATGTCTGTTGAGGCTTGTTTTGAGTTTAATTTCTCTTGACAGCATGTTGTTCGAAACTTTGAGCTTGATTTCTCTTGACAGCATGTTGTTCGAAGTTTGAAATCTTGCAACTCTGAGACTCATTGAACTTGTTATAGCTAACACTACTACAAAACAGGCCATTTACATCGGTTGTTTACCCCTCTTTTGCATCAGTTCAACATCTGATGCATATGCAACCGATGCAACAGGCTTAAAGTTTTGCATCAGTTCTAAAATCGATGCAAAACGGTCCTTTTTGCATCGGTTGTTACTAACAACTGATGCAAAATATGGTTGGTTGCTTTGACACAGCCCTCATGTTACATTGGTTGTAATGAAAACCGATGCAACAAAGAACTTGTTGCATAGGTTGTTGTTGGAAACCGATGCAACATAAGAGTCTTTGGGTTTAAAAGGCTTCTTTGTTGCATCGGTTTTTTATAATAATCGGTGCAAACTAATCTCTCTATTGCATCGGCTATTTATACCTGATGCAAAAAAGCCATTCTCAGAAAACATTATTACAGTACTCAAATAGACAATATATATATGTTATTGATTATAACGAACAATTATTGCATGCAATATTACAATCATTCAAAATATATCAAATTGAAGATCTCGAACATTAGATCATTAGAATAATCGATGCATTTTAACAGACATACTGATATGAAATAGTTACAAAATAGCGTAAAGTTATTGAGATATATCACCTAGCGGTAGCAGGAGCGATAGGCATGGTCAAATGATTATGGTCCATTCCAACAAGACAAACTTTACCACCAGGGTTGGTAGCATTAAAGGCGGTCGACGTTGTCCTGCTAAACCCAGCACAATCAAAGCTCACATCAATGTCCGAACCCGTTGCATTCAGTATCTTTACCACATCCTCACTCACTTCCTAAATTCAACACAATTACGGTATAAAGCATGGATTATAAACAAAAGTTGCAGAATTATAAACTACTTACAGGGCACAACTACTGGAAGCCATGAAAATGTAAACAAGCAATTTTTTAGTACAAGCTCAATTTAGAAAAGACAAATCTTGTTTCCACTCGTGATAATGCTGAATATACCCCTAAAAAACAATGCATCCTGAAATAACTGACTATTAGCAGTCATGAAAACATAAACAAGCAATATTCTTTACAAACTCAATGTAGAAAAGGCAAATTTTTGTATCAAGAGTATAAACTTTTCCAAAAAGTAAAAAGTACATAGCTTACTTTGTAAACATACAACATATAAGATTTGCTATGTCTGTTTCCTATTGGGGTGTAAGAGCATCTCCAACATACCACAACTTGCAATATTACAAGTTTTAATCAGGAGGTTCCTATAACGAAGCTGAACTGGGCGGTTGTCAAACAAGTATTGAGCTCAGATATGGTCAACACACAGTTGACTGTATCTAGACCTCTGTATAAAGGGTACCCGAGCTCAGTTTTCTGTTTAACTCTAGTCCTTAATTAAACAATCTACACATCCACTTGAAATCACAAACTGGATGATCGCAAATGCAATCATTTTGCTGAATTAGTTTTAGAGCTACAACTTGTAATTTTCTGTTAGAGCTTAATAGCTACAAATGTGTAGTTCTGGATTGAATTTAATGAGTTGTTGGAAATGCTCTAAACAAGGTAGGCTTGAAATATCAGACTTTGCATTTATACATTTTTAGATTGCATACAATTATTTAAAGATTTCGTATATTCACAAAGATTTAATAATGATCAAATTTTTATATACTTAACAACTTGAAAATTAATTTGTAAATTCATAGAAAGACAAAAAAAGTCATAAAAAAGCTTCATAAAAAAAATCGCATCTTCTTTTTGGACTGAAACTCTCAATCATGTCTTCAAATTTCATGATTTAGATATGGGGTTTATCAGGAATGATTTCTAAAACTTTACAGAATATCCATATGGGTTCAAACATAACTAGTAGAAGAGAACTAATGGAAAAGGCAATCCGAAAAATAGAAATTTTTGAATGCCTCAGCAATTCTAAGGGTTGAAAGAGGAATTGCCATCGGAAAATCGTAACACCATATTCAAGATTTGTAGTGGTACAGTACTGAATAACCATTTTAGATCTTTCAGTTCAGTTATGTAAAATTTGTAGGCATTCTCAAACACAACTTTAATCGTGACCAAATTCAGTAAATCTAAATCATACAAAAACCCAGGTTTAATTTTTGCTTGAAACAGAAACATCATAATTAAGCATATAAGGCAAAACATCAAACATCTCATGCTCGTGAAATCAGCAACCAAGTTCCCAAAATCTGTACAATAAAACTGAAGCAAAGAAATAAACAAACCTGATTCAATCAGTAGTGTACAAATCAATCCTTCCGTAAAACATCTGGGAAAAGGGGACAGACGATGATTTTAGTAGTCTGCATTGGGATTTTATACTAATGCCAAACTCCAAAATAAAATAGGTGTTTTAATGTGGATAATTTTCGGTTCAATTTATATTGATAGTTCGATAGATAATTGCTAATATATCAAAAATCAATCAACGAATAAACCACATGAATTGGCTGAGTAAATAAATTGTCGAACAACTCCACTTTTGATTTGGACAGATCTGAAGTGAATCGGAGATGGCGACAAGCTGCTTTTGAGGTCGTTGCTGCTGGAGTGAATTGAAAATCCATCGACGGAATGAATCGGGGATAAGAAATTTGGTTGAAAGTGAAAACGGAGAGTGGCGGCCATATTTTTACTTGGTCAAAATGATTATTTTGGATCCGTCGAACAAAACTGCATTGGAAAGGGATGCAAATTAATATAGTTGCATCGGTTGATTTTAAAACCGATGTGACTAAAACTATTTGCATCGATGTATTTTCTTCGGTTGTTGGTGACAACTGATGCAATTTTGATTTTTTTTATTACCTATTGCTTTCCACGTATCAATTGCATCGGTTATTAAGATAAAACCGATGCAAATAGTTCTATTTGCATCGGTTTTTACTTCAACCGATTCAAATGAGGCAAAGCAATATGCACTTTTTGTACTAGTGTAAATTTGCCTTGAGACAATTTCTGGCTAAGGATTCCGGTGAGTTTGCTTTGACATTGGGATGTCAATGAAATCTCTATGAACTGTTAACTTTCAATTTGTCTCTGAGATGCACAAAGTTGGCTTTAGACAGTGCCTTAGTTAGGATGTCTACAACTTGGCAAGATGAAGGTATGTGATTAATGTCTAATTTTCCTTAGCCACTTGTTCATGAACAAAATATAAATCAAGTTCCATGTGCTTCGTTCTAGAATGTAATACTGGATTTGGGGTAAGTCGAACAGTACTTAAGTTGTCACACCATATTGTTGTTTTGCTGTCTAACTTGATTTGTAGTTCATCAAGTAATGATTGTATCCACATCATTTCTGCAGTAGCATTAGCTACACTTCTATACTCTGCCTACGTACTTGATCTAGACACAGTAGGTTGTTTTTTTGAACACCAAGATATAGGATTATTGCCTAGAAATACACAATAGCCGGTTGTTGATCTTTTTCCATCTGGATCACTAGCCCAATCAGCGTCTGCATACCCTGTGATATTGATGTACTTGCTTGATTGTAGTATTAGTCCGTGGTCTGTAGTTCCTTTGAGATATCTTAAGATTCTTTTCACCATTTTCCAGTGTTCATCTGTTGGTTTTTGCATGAACTAGCTGACCTTATTAATACTATGGGCAATGTCTGGTCTTGTTATGGTTGCATATTGAAGAGCACCAACAATACCCCTATACTATTTTTCATTGGGTATTGCTTCTCCTTTGAATTTTGACATATGTAAATTACCGATCATAGGAGTTGAAATAGAATTGACTTGATTCATCTTAGCTTTGTTCAGTATTTCTTGAATGTACTTTTTTTGACTCAACTGAATGGATGAATCTGACAACCTTTTAACTTTAATGCCAAGAAAGTAGTTTAAATCACCAAAATCCTTAACATTGAATTTTTGATTAAGCTGATTTATGAGATTGTTGATTTCCTCAGCATTATTTCCAGTAATAGTAAAATCATCAACATATATTAGCACATAAACTATTATGTTTTTGTTGAATTTTGTAAATAAAGAGTTGTCAGATTTTGTGGGATTGTAGCTTAGCCCGATGAGAGTTGCCTTGAGCTTCTCAAACAACACTCTTGGAGCCTGTTTCAAGCCATAAATAGCCTTGTTTAATCTGCAAACAAGATTCTCTTTTCCTTTATGCACAAATCCATATGGCTGCTCCATGTATACTTCTTCCTGTAAAACACCATTTAAGAAAGCATTATTCACGTCAATTTGCTTGATGTTCCAATTTCTATACAAGGCAATTGTAATGACTGTTCTTATGGTAGTGTGTTTCACAACAGGTGAAAATGTTTTATTAAAATCAAAACCACTCTATTGTGAAAAACCCTTAGCTGCTAACCTTGCCTTGTATTTAGAAAGTGTACCATCGACATTTTTCTTTAATCTAAAAATTCATTTGCACCCAACAATATTTTTATTCTTGGGTAAAGGAACTAGGCTCCATGTCTTGTTTCTTATAAGATCATTGTATTCATCTGACATAGCTGATTTCCAGTTTTCATTTTCCATGGCTTGATAATAAGCACTTCGTTCTTCAGTATCTAAAGTTGTATTGTATATTTTGGGTTTGAAAATGCCACTCTTATACCTTGTGACCATATGATGACCTGTTCTTGTAGTTTTTTGCTGCTGAATACTCTCTTTTTGTTCATGTTGTTCATTGTGAGACATTGTATCCTCTGATGGTTGATGTGAAGTAGACTGCACACTAAATCTTTGTTGAGATTTTTGAACAGGTGTATTTGGTTCATCAGTTACCTCATGACCTGGTCCACAACTGGACACAGTGTGTTGTGAGTCTGACCCTTGTAAATGTGAGTTGATATTGCCTTCAATTATGTCTCTAGGAGCTTGTATCACTTCCTCAGGTAATGCAGGTATTGAAGGCAGTGATTCTTTTGGGTTATAAACTTTCTTATATGTTTTGATTTCGGATGCTTTAAAAGGAAATATCCTTTCATTGAATACAACTTGTCTAGAAATAAATATTCTGCCATTACAGTCTAAGCATTTGTACCCTTTTTTATTAGTGGCATAACCTTGGAAAGTACAAGGGGCAGACCTGAAATTAAACTTGTGGGTATTATATGGTCTAAGATAGGGGTAACACAAACATCCAAATACTTTCAAGCTTTGATAATCAGGCTTCATATTATACAACATTTACAAAGGACTTTTGAAATTTAAGACCTTTGTTGGTAGCCTATTAATCAAGAAAACAGTTGTAGTAAAGGCATCAGGCCAAAATTTTAAAGGCATATCTTCTTGAGCTAATAATGTGAGACCTATCTCAATAATTTGCCTATGTCTTCTTTCAATAATTCCATTTTGTTCAGAAGTGTAGGGATAAGTTATTCTATGAACAATCCCTCTCTTCTGAAAATAATGCTTCAGTGGTATATACTCTATTCCACCATCAGATTGAAACACTTTGACTTAACAGTTAGTTTGATTTTTTACCTGAGCAATAAATTGTAACACTGCATAGATTTCAAAAAATATATCCGAACATATCTGGAAAAAGCATAAATAAATGATATATAATATTTGAATCCATAATCACTGTGAATAGGTGCAGGGTCCCATAAATCAGTTGCAATTTGTTCAAGTGGCTTACTATAAATAGTTTCAGCACTTGAAAAAGGTAGTTTGTGTGCTTTACCAATTTGACAGAAGGTGCATATATATGGCATAGAAATATCATTGAAAGTAATATTGTTATTACTCAAAACATGTTTTACAATTGTAGCATTTGGATGTCCCAATTTATAATGCCATACAACAAATGTCATACAATTTTCTTCCTGTTTCAACTCAGAATTATTACACCAATTTCTTTTAATTTCTGATTTTCTTGAATCAGCCACAGTGAACTTGTACAGCCTTTATATTCTTTACCCTGCAAGAGAATGTCTTTAGTTAGTATATCCTAAACTAAAAAGTGATGTGGGTAGAACTCAAAATAGACACTGTTGTCTTTTGTAAAATGCGACACACTTAATAAATTTTTTCTGATTAATGGTACTCTAAGAAAGTTATTCAAATATAATTACATTTTTCCCATAATATATGAACTACATGTGTGTGTGATTGCAATAGAGTTACCATTTCATACATGAATAGAATTCATATCTTTATACTCCTTGTTTCCAAGATTTAAATTTCTCAAGTTGTTTGTGATATGATTGGTAGCTCTAGAGCCCGGATACCAATCTTAATAATGTATATGCTCTGGTTTTGCTACATCAGATTGTTGATAATTTTTGTTGTTAGATTGATTTCTTGAATCATTTTGAACTTGAGCCATTTTTGCGCTGAGACTTTGATTTCTTTGGCTATTTGAATTTTATCCTGGTACATAATTCAGATTTAATATAGCTACCGTATGTCCTAATTTTTCACAAATCTGGCATCTTGGTCTATAATTATTGTTCCATTTGCCTCTTCCTTTGGATCTATTAGAATAACCACCCCTTTGCATTGCTTGATCGGATTTGTTACTGCTTTGACCTTTGCCTTTATAATTTGCTACATAATTGACTGTGAAATTAGTTTCTTTAGTTTTCTTATTATCAATTCTTGCCTCATGAGCAAGTAAAACAGAGTGAACATCATCCATAGATGATAGAATTTTTTGAGATGATATCACAACAAGTACAGCTTCATATTCATCACCTAATCCATTTAGAATAGTCATAATTTGTTTTGAATCACTAATCTTATGCTCTATCGCCTCAAGTAGATCACATGTAGTCTTGATTTTAGAGAGATATTCTCTCATATTTTGACTATCTTTCTTGATATTATGTATCTGTCTTTTGTAAAACATGGCTTTAGCTATTGATTGAGTATTGAAATTTTTTCAATAGTTACCCAGATTTCATTAGCTGTCTTGCATCCTATAACATGTGATAGAAGATTCACATTTATTGAAGATAGTAGCCAAGAACATATGAGTCTATCTTGTCTATGGTATTTGACATAGTCTACATTGCTGATTACTTTGTTAATTTGGCCTGTTCCTTTTTTTTTCTTTCTATTTGCTCCGTTCCTTTTTTTTGAGATAGTGGCGGCTTCGTCCTTCGATGAAATTAGGGCTTTCGTCCTTGATCCAAATTAGGGCTATTGAAGCACTGCATCGAATTGTTCGATCGACACAGATGATTTTATCGATGCTTGCTTGTTCGATCAGATGCTACTTTGAATTGCAGACAGCTGCTTCTATTTGATCGAGTTCGATATGACGACTGATATGTAATTTATTCCTTTTCTTTTTTGGTTTGATGCTTGAACTCGATGCTTATGCCGATGATGATCTTAGGGTTTTTATATGGGTTCGTAACCCTTGATTTTCGTTCTAACAAATATATTTGAATTCGTCAATTTTGTGTGATCGGCCGCTTGATTATGCTTCGATGTTTGAGATGATTTCTGACCTTTTCATATGCGTATATTTTCGTTGCTTGCTTCCCACGGCTTTGATGTTTAACTTGGTCAATTTTGACTTGTTCATCATATCCACGGATTGTTGATTGTTTGATCTCCTTGGTTATTACAGTTTGATTTTCATTTGACTTCGGTATGCTTCCACGACTTCGACATTTACATTGTTCATCTCTGCTTCATGTTCGATTATACTGCATTTGACTTGACATCATTACTTTAATGTTTCTGATGCTCCTTCGATTTAGTGAGGCTTGTATTTGAATGTCAGTTGTATCAGTCCTTGGTGCAGTTGATTTGTAGTCTCTAGTTCTTTGTTATGATAAATTATTGCTTGGATTTTTTTTGTACTTGTAGTCTTGTTCACTGTGTCACTTAGGTGCATTTGTTTGCACTGTGCATTGACTTGAGCTTCTGGCTTCACTTCTGATCTGATGCTAAGGCTTGCTTAGTCTTGAACACTGCACTTGTATATATTCACTATCACTTGCTCTTAGCTTAGAGTTTCATCTCTGAGTTGCACTGGTGTATTTTCTTTGTGGTTACTTTGGTTACTGATTATGTGTTCTTGTGCATGTATCTTGTAGCTCTGGATGTACAATTCGACTTGATTATGCTTGGTCAGGTTGCAGTGTTGGCTTGATGGTTTTCTTCTTTGGTTGTATATTTGAATCTGGTTAGATGGAACTGTCCAGTTGAGCTTGTTTTGTAGTGATGCACTTGATGTTTGTAGCTTGGTTTATGTTGTTTCGGTCAGTAGTCTTCATTTGTGTCTGCATTGTCATGTTGTATTATTGACATGATACTTGTTGCGTTGGCTAGTTTGGTTCACCTGTTTACTGTTAGTCGAGTTGCATCTGCTTGTATTGTATTGTCTTGGTTATATGCATTGCTGTGTCACTTGTGTACTTGAGTCAGTGTTTTGCTTCATTATGGCCTGATCATTTGTATACATTCATGTGTGTTTGGTCTGTAGTTCATGTTGCATTGACTTTGGTTCCTGTGCATTATCTGTTACATGAAACTGTAATGTGAATGTTGCATATGATTCTAGGCATGGGTATATGCAGTTTTGTTTTTCTGGTCTTGGATTTGTGGTATTTGCATTTGAACTGTAGCATGGTCGTGGTTTTGAGAATGCGACTTCATCACTGATTTGGTTAACATTGATTTGTTTTGGTGCAACTGCCCTTGTGCACTGTTGTTCTACTTGACTTGAAAACTGCTTGAAGTCGTAGCCTGTACAACTGCCCTGTGTTGAATCTAGCTAATAGCTTGGGTTTGACCTTGTGCGCGTATTGTGATTTTATTTATATTGCATTTGAGTTGAACCCGGCTTTTTATTTGGGTTTGACCTGTGCTCACCTGTCCCTTTAAATCAATCAAGTGTATATTTCGATGTGCACGGCCTTGTGGCATATACAGTGATACACTGTGTATGTCACAATGTTCGTGTGTGATGAATTCAAATGTAAATGATGACAAACAACCCAAATAACTGAGGCAAATAATATTTTCAAAAACCATATTTTATTTTATACTGCAAAAATATTTCCTTTTCAATTTTACTGCGTCAAAATTTATTTTTGCAGATTGCTCAGATGTTGGATTCTATCTGGAATGAAGTTGAAGATAAAATACGAATTGAGTGAATGAGTGATGTGTAGTGAGGTTAAATGTAAATATGAAATTGTGATGTATTGTAATCAAAATCGTATAGTGTATAGTGAGAGCTTGAATTTTTACTATTCAAAATTGTAATAAATATTGTTTGAATAAAATTTCTGCTTGAATTCAAATTCTGTGTTATTCAATTTTATTCAACAAATATTTATTAATCTGTGAAAAATAAAATAGTACATTAACAAATACATTTACACGAATATATATTTGTTTATTATCATCAAACGAAAATCATATAAGCGCATATTCAACAATCTCCCCCTTTTGATGATAACAAACATATATTTAAGATTTTGAATATGTTAAATGTATTTGATCATTCATATGCTCTAATTGCTCCCCCTATTTAAATGCTTCCTCTCTATACAAAGCTCCTCCTACATATATGCATTCAATAATATGCAAATGAGCCTAGATGCAAATGGAAAACGTTTGACTTTTGCTTGATTCTATTTGACAAAATCTTAACTTTTCTCTCCCCCTTTTGTTATCAGAAAAAGAATAATAGTGTTAGAGAAAATATAGATAAAGTGATCGATATTAATCCAACATTAAGACTCAATTGAATATAAATACTAAATTTCAGTAAAAAATCAAACAAAAATCATAAATATTTTGTTTGGCGCATATTCCACTTTTAGAATGATGGAAATGATGTCATCATATAAAACCATACAGTTGTGTCTATTTATGGTATATTTATATCAGGAATTTGAATATCTACTAACCATGCATAACCGTTAGGACTTTTAAATGAGATTAGTAGTATTCCAAATTTATTTTAAAAAAAAATGAATTCAAGTATCTTCTAACCACGCATAACCGTGAGTACTTTTAAATGGGATTAGAATCAACTTGTTTATTTAAAAATCAACTTTTGATATACGTTCCATACATGCATAACCGTGAGGACTTTTAAATGAGCATGGAAGCACATAACAAATTCCAAGTAATTCACCCATGCATAACCGTGAGGACTTTTAAATGAGAGTGAATACTTTGGTATTTATTTATTATTATTATTATTAGTATTTTTTTAAAAAAATGAAAAAATGAAAAACGAACGATTCCTGTTTAAAGTACCACATATCGACAAACTATATAGAATTTTGATGAGTGATGATTGTTAGAAATATGATAGAGATAGAGATGGTCATGGAATTTTTACCAACAAAAAGTTTTATAACTCTTATTTAAATTTCTAAAGAAATTTACTAATTATACCGCCTCGAGTCATAATATATGATAAATATCAACACTCATCACTTTTTCAATCACTATTTATCTTTTCGATAATTATTAGGGAGTCAGATTAGTCAAAATAGTCATTTAAAATCAAATTCAAAAATAATTATGAAATCAATTTTTCAAAATGACTAATCTGAAAATATGGTCAAAAATGATTTTCTCGAGGGGGTTTTATAATAAAATTTTCTGCTATTTGAAAATTGTTTGAAATGAAAAATATGCAGATATTTTCTTTGAAAAAACGATGCAGTTACTAAATGTCTCAAAAATCACGTTCAACTAGTAATTTTTCTATCAACTAGATTACCAGCGTAGTCTGCATCAGAATTTCTCTTTCACTCAAAATTATCATTAATTGAATTTGATTGACCAAACCATGAAGTGTGCACCAGAAATTTCAAACTCAATTTTAACAGCATTTTATTGACATTCTTTTGAAATTGAATTGAAGCCGTGTAAAAAATTAAAAAACCGTGAATATAGAGTTAGCCAGATGTATTATCATCCAACAAAACACTATTTTTAATCCAAACTAATATATATGAAGTAACTCAAAGAATCTAGAGAATTTTATAGTGTTTTTGGCATAAGAATATAATTGGCCAACTATGTTGAATTTTGCATAAATCAGAATCAAAATCATCATCTTTTCATCATCTCAATATTGGCTGATTTTAATTCAGAATATGGTGCAGATTATCACAATAAATATACTTTTACCTATTTTTACCTTTACGATATTTTTCGTTGTTGTCCATTGTGATTCTATCACCTTTATACTAGGCTAAGGAATTTTGCTTTGTCACCCGTTGTGTTTCTGGAACAACCAAAATCCAGAAAACTCTGTTGTTGTTCCTTAGCCTGCCACCACACCTACACGGGAAAAGATTTATGTGACCTATTTGTTTTTATAGGTCCATGGTTGTTAGTAGCAGAATATTTAGAAAAATAATTTTGTGGAGACCCAAAACTATTTATAATTGTTCCCTTCGGCACCTAAATTTGTTTAACTTTGAGAGATTTTATATTTGTTCCTTTTGGAACCCAAATCGGTATAGTTTTCACATGTTTGGGTCTATACCAACAATTATTGTGATTGTGTCCATATTTTCTACAAATTGTGCATATAGAATTGACTTGATTAATATTGCTTTCAACAATTTTCGAACTATTATATCCTAGTCCATGTCTAACCGTATTAACAGTTTGCTTTCCTAATAGCATATTCAATGATTTTTCACTTTTTGAAAATTTATCTAAAGTCGTTGACAATTGTTGGACTTGTGTTTTGAGAGATTCATTTTCGTTTAGCAATTGTGTGCACTTTTTAATAGAGTTCTCTCTCCTATTATTTTCACTTTCCTTTAAAATTAGAATTTCATTTTCAAGTGATTTTATATTGATTTCTGATTTTTTAATTTCTTCTTCGAATGTTGGACACTTATCACACTTAGGGATCCTACTTTGATAGGTTTTAACTAATTGGTCAAGTTGTTTATTTATATCTATCAAAGTATCCTTTTGTGATTCAAGTTTGGCATACTTATCCCTAAGTCGTTCAAAACAGCCATTTACTTCATGAAAATATATAAGTAACTCTGAATGAGTAAGTTTTGATACCTTGCTTGGCTCATCATCATCACTGTCAGTTATATCACCTCGAAGGCACAATTCTTCTTTTTCGCTCTCACTGCCAGTGCTTTTATCATCCTCATCCATTTCATCCCAAGTGGCTGCAAAACTTTTCTTTTTCTGTTTCTTTCCAAAGCCGCGTCGATTTCGAGGACAATTGGGCTTGATGTGTCCGAGTTGGTTGCACTTATGACAGATGATCTCCTGTTGTTCTGAGTAGTCAAGTGCTTTGCCTATTCTGCTTTTCAATTCCTGATTTTGAGCTGGATTTCCGTATTTGCGATTCCACCTTTTGATTTTCTTTATTAGTAGTGCGAGCTCTGCTGCTCCATCATCATCATCGTTATCATCATCACTTTCGGTTGTTCCTTTGAGCGCTATTGATTTCTTTCGAGTATCGCCTCCTTCACGCTCTTCCTTGAATTTCATTTCTAACTCATAAGCAGTGAGATTTCCGATGAGTTCTTCGACTTTCATTTGTTTCAAATCTTTTGATTCTTGAATGGCAGTTACTTTGGCTTCAAAGCTTCGAGGAAGGACTCTGAGGATTTTTTGGACTATCTCCAACTCCGTGTATGATTTTTCAAGAGCTTTTGATTTGCATACGATATTGGAAAGTCGTCCATGCATCTCTTTGACATTTTCTTCCTTCGCCATTATGAAGTTCTCGTATTCGCTGCTTAGCATGGTAAGGCGTGATTCTTTAACTTGAGATGTTTCTTCGTGAGTCACTTCTAGTGTGTGCCATATTTCCTGCGCAGTTAGACAATGTGAGACACGATTAAATTCATATTGATCCAATGAACAGGTAAAAGAATTTATAGCTTTAGCATTAGTATTTTGTAATTTATTTTCTATTTCTGTCCATTGTTCCTTTGGTTTCTCTATTTCCTGATTATCTACAGTTATAGTTGGTATTCTATAACCTGTCTCAACAATATTCCATGCGTCAATGGTTTTCAGAAAAATTTCCATCCTATTTTTCCAGTAAGCATATTCACCATTGAACATTGGTGGTCTGGATTGAACCTCAGCAAAAGCAGTATTAAAAGAAGCCATTTTAAAAATTCAACTTTTTATAATAAAAATTGTTTTTTGTAAAATCAAATTTTTAAAACAAAAACGGCTTTTGTTCCTAGCTCTGATACCACTTGTAGGATCGATTTCACCCTAGAGGGGGGGTGAATAGGGTGATACTATCAATTATAAAATTTTATTGCGGAAGTTTATAAATTACTTCAACACGGTTCACAGTAGAATAATAGCAGCATAGATATCGCAGAATATAAATAACAGAAACAGAATAACACAGAATTTACCCAGCTTCGGCAAAACCCTGCCTACGTGTTGCCCCCAAGGTTTCTATTAGAAATTAGTTAGTCAGACGCTTACACACGTAAACTCACGACACCCGCTATCGAATAAACCTAACTCTATGCTCAGAACCCTGCAACAACTCAGCCACTGAGTTGCGAATTCTCAAACTACGCCACGTAGTTTGTCCCATAGTCACACGACTAGAAATTTAAACGGTTTGAAAAGGAAAACACAATTAAAAACAATTTAAATTAAAATAACCCTAATAAAAAAATTAAAGGCCTTATAATTAAAGAAGGAAAAGCCCTTGTAATTAATAGAAGCCGGCCCCTTTTATAATTTGGCCCGTTCCTTTTTTTTCTTTCTATTTGCTCCGTTCCTTTTTTTTTGAGATAGTGGCGGCTTCGTCCTTCGATCAAATTAGGGCTTTCGTCCTTGATCCAAATTAGGGCTATTGAAGCACTGCTTCGAATTGTTCGATCGACACAGATGATTTTATCAATGCTTGCTTGTTCGATCAGATGCTACTTTGAATTGCAGACAGCTGCTTCTATTTGATCGAGTTCGATATGATGACTGGTATGTAATTTATTCCTTTTCTTTTCTGGTTTGATGCTTGAACTCGATGCTTAAGCCAATGATGATCTTAAGGTTTTATTTGGGTTCGTAACCCTTGATTTTCGTTCTAACAAATATATTTGAATTCGTCAATTTTGTGTGATCGGCCGCTTGATTATGCTTCGATGTTTGAGATGATTTCTGACCTTTTCATATGCGTATATTTTCGTTGCTTGCTTCCCACGACTTTGATGTTTAACTTGGTTAATTTTGACTTGTTCATCATGTCCATGGCTTGTTGATTGTTTGATCTCCTTGGTCATTACAGTTTGATTTTCATTTGACTTCGGTATGCTTCCACGACTTCGACATTTACATTGTTCATCTCTGCTTCATGTTCGATTATACTGCTGTTGACTTGACATCATTACTTCAATGTTTCTAATGCTCCTTCGATTCAGTGAGGCTTGTATTTGAATGTCAGTTGTATCAGTCCTTGGTGCAGTTGATTTGTAGTCTCTAGTTCTTTGTTATGATAAATTGTTGCTTGGATTTTTTTTTTGTACTTGTAGTCTTGTTCACTGTGTCACTTAGGTGCATTTGTTTGCACTGTACATTGACTTGAGCTTCTGGCTTCACTTCTGATCTGATGCTGAGGCTTGCTTAGTCTTGAACACTGCACTTGTATATATTCACTATCACTTGCTCTTAGCTTAGAGTTGCATCTCTGAGTTGCACTGGTGCATTTTCTTTGTGGTTACTTTGGTTACTGATTGTGTGTTCTTGTGCATGTATCTTGTAGCTCTGGATGTACGAGTCGACTTGATTATGCTTGGTCAGGTTGCAGTGTTGGCTTGATGGTTTTCTTCTTTGGTTGTATATTTGAATCTGGTTAGATGGAACATTCCAGTTGAGCTTGTTTTGTAGTGATGCACTTGATGTTTGTAGCTTGGTTTATGTTGTTTCGGTCAGTAGTCTTCATTTGTGTATGCATTGTCATGTTGTATTATTGACATGATACTTGTTGCGTTGGCTAGTTTGGTTCACCTGTTTACTGTTAGTCGAGTTGCATCTGCTTGTAGTTGTACTGTCTTGGTTATATGCATTGCCGTGTCACTTGTGTACTTGAGTCAGTGTTTTTCATTATGGCCTGATCATTTGTATACATTCATGTGTGTTTGGTCGGCAGTTCATGTTGCCTTGACTTTGGTTCCTGTGCATTATCTGTTACATGAAACTGTAATGTGAATGTTGCATATGAGTCTGGGCATGGGTATTTGCAGTTTTGTTTTTCTGGTCTTGGATTTGTGGTATTTGCATTTGAACTGTAGCATCGTCGTGGTTTTGAGAATGCGACTTCATCACTGATTTGGTTAACATTGATTTGTTTTGGTGCAACTGCCCTTGTGCACTGTTGTTCTACTTGACTTGAAAACTGCTTGAAGTCGTAGCCTGTACAACTGCCCTGTGTTGAATCCAGCTAATAGCTCGGGTTTGACCTTGTGCGCGTGTTGTGATTTTATTTATATTGCATTTGAGTTGAACCCGGCTTTTCATTTGGGTTTGACCTGTGCTCACATATCCCTTTAAATCAATCAAGTGTATATTTCGATGTGCACGGCCTTGTGGCATATACAGTGATACACTGTGTATGTCACAATGTTCGTATGTGATGAATTCAAATGTAAATGATGACAAACAACCCAAATAACTGAGGAAAATAATATTTTCAAAAACCATATTTTATTTTATACTACAAAAATATTTCCTTTTCAATTTTACTGCGTCAAAATTTATTTTTGCAGATTGCTCAGATGTTGGATTCTATCTGGAATGAAGTTGAAGATAAAATACGAATTGAGTGAATGAGTGATGTGTAGTGAGGTTAAATGTAAATATGAAATTGTGATGTATTGTAATCAAAATTGTATAGTGTATAGTGAGAGCTTGAATTTGTACTATTCAAAATTGTAATAAATATTTGTTTGTATAAAATTTCTGTTTGAATTCAAATTCTGTGTTATTTAATTTTATTCAGCAAACATTTATTCAATCTGTGAAAAATAAAATAGTACATTAACAAATACAGTTACACGAATATATATATATATATATATTTATTATCATCAAACAAAAATCATATAAGTGCATATTCAACAAAAGAAAGGTTTGCTTTTATAGCATTGTTGCAGAAGCAGTATACAACAAATGTAATTGTTGTTAGTTGGGCGTTATCCCACAAGAACAAAATCTGCAATCGGTAATGAAATCAGTGGTCCAGATGAATCCTTGATGAATCTGATGGTTGAGAAGAAGATGAGATCTACTATATATGTTGTAACTTTGAAAGGAGGTTCTCTCATTATCATTTCATACACTTGAATTATATCATTTGTTTGAATTCAAAGCCAGTGAAGCTTGTAATAAAATTGTATAAATACTTTAGCACATTTTGTGTTAGTAGCTGACATTACAACATTTGGAGAAAAGATGTGCACTCTTGGTGTTCACAATCTGATGAATCGGCAGTTACCTAATTAACTTTTTGTCGGATGGTTTGCCTGAATTATTTTTTCTTCTTCATTTAGTTTCATCATATGTGATTTGATATTTACTGTCCCCACTAAGTTTTTGTACTTAAAATGATCGACTTATCCCTGAGATATTTGTATTCTTTTTGACTGTTTCTTAAAATATAACACTGCTATAGCATTTTCTATTGTTAATCTTAAAAAGATACGATGAACTACAGCACCATTTAAATAATTTGAACTTACTGGCCAATTAGTATGAAATAACACATATTATATTTGTCTAGGAGAGTACATTTTTGTAATATCTTAAAGAGGTATGACATGACATATATGTTTTCCGCTTTAGTGATGTAGAATTTTAAACTACAAATAAAATGGTTATAATACGATTTCTGTACTGCTATACAATTGGAAACTTACAGTTGCCTATTTTCACATATGTTTGTTTGCCTTCAGGGGATGATTGGCTGATAAAAGCTGACACTCATAGCTTATGAAAAAACAAGCATTCTTTGTGTTAAAAAAAGGCATACAAAAATGTTTAGCTAGGCACTCTTCCTGTGTACTGCATATTTTACACAATTGATTAGAGTTTACTCCGCTTAATTTCAACTAACTGGTGAATATTCACACACTCTATTTTATACGTAATGTATGCATGTTTCCTTCTTTCAAATATTTAGTTACATGGCACATATATTTACTGCCTATAATTGTTTTTGGTAATATCTGAGTGTTTTCTTTTAACGTAAATGCCAACTGTTTATATCATTGTTCACACCATGAATGTATGGTTTACAGGGTTGAAGTCAGGAGATTTGTCTGGTTTTCATCCTGAGTGCATTACCGACACATGGATAGGCCCAGATAGGTTCGGTAGCTGAGAGCCAAAGAGTTGAGGAAAAGGAAAAGGAAAAGGAAGACACATAGAATTTTCAAGCACAAGTGGCAAAAAGTAATGACAATGTTTCAAAGTCACGATGGATTTGATTATGAAGACCCTTGTTCGTCCACATCTTCATAAACACTTCTATTATGGTAGTAAGACACATTTTGTTGTAAATGAGACATTACGTGGTTTTATTAATATGAGTATTAGTTATGACTAAGAAAGTGTTGTCTTTTAAATGAGATAAATAGTTGAATAGTTTTGTTGTTTATAATTACATTTTCCTTTTGTCTATTCTATTCAAAGTATATAAATGTGCATATATACGTATGTCTATTGTTATTTTACTATTAAATATAGACATTAATGATGGGGAAAAGTGTAATAAAAATAATAAAAAGCAACATTAATCGATGGAATAGAAAGAGAATAGCAGTAGAAAGTTCGAACAAAAATGCCAATAAAATGTCGTTGGCCTGTCGCTAATCCGTAGCTATTAGCAGGGGAATTACTAAAATATTTCTAAGACTAAAGTATACAGCTAAACAATATTTTTCGCTAATCCATTGCTATTTATCTAGAGTTTACCTACGACACGTTATTTAAAATGAATTTGAAAAATATATATATCTATCGGTAAAACGTCGGTAAAATATTTTTAAATTGAATTTTAATATATAGCCTAACGATGGAAAAATGTCGGTGAATTAAGGCTAATTTCCATTGCAAAGGAGGCACAAATTACCGACTTGAAACTTACCAACCATACATATCTATTGCAATTCCATCGCTAATGTAGGTATGCCGATGGATATAAACGGATTTTTCCGCTACAAAATCAATGTTTTCTTGTAGTGATTTCTTATTCCAATAATACGTGTCAACTGCTATTTTTCAATTCTTATTTTTTATGTTTCTTTACGAAGCACAAGTGACGTTCACTTTCTTCATCTCAACTGTACCTTAAATCTCATACAACTATGTACATTCGTTATTCTTTCTAAACGGTCGAACTATTCAAAAAAATGTCCTTACAACAATATCATAATGAACTCTTATAAAAGCGCACTCGATTCTCCTTAACATTTGAGGACATCAAATATGTTGCACTTTACGTTAACTGATCAAAACTGATATTTGAACAATCAAGTTTTCATATTTGTATTGTACTTTTGGTCTAATGTTACATTTAACACAATATGATTCTTTTGTAATCAATCAAATTGAATACTCGATCTCGAACTACGATTTGCTTGGTTTTTTCGGGCGAACTAATTTCATCAAAATATTGTACATTACAAACTTTGACTATTCACCATATAACATTTATATGTGGTTGTATATGGATCAAATATCCATAGTCTTATATTGCTTTCAGAGTCCGAAACTCATATAATGCAGTACACAGTCTCGACCAAATAAACGAGTAAGTGAACAAATTATGAATGTATTTAGTAGCTGTAAAATCCAACTCTTTCATGGGTATTGAAACATTAACATGTAAGAAGCATTTATTAGTAAATATATGTTAGATTTCTATTTGTAAGTTTATGGTTCAAATATTTGTATGCCTTAATTGATAAACATTTTATCAATCGTATTAAATGCACAAATTTATCATTTTAGATTATTATAACATTATATAAAATATGTTCTTACAATATTAGAAATGTTAGTTGCTACCATTTCATTTTTCTAACAAGATCCCCACTAGTCTTTTATGTTTCATGAAGCCATAAGCGAAACATAGAAGTCATTTGACTTCACTGAGTGTGTTAGGGCTCGTTTATCTTGGGATTCAGACCTTAAGTCTACTCAACAAATCATAGCCTTACAAAAGATAGATAACTCCTTATCAGTTGTATCACATACAACTGCTAACCCTTTGGTACGTTGTCCAAGTTTCACTTCGATCTTGAGTCTGCTTAACAAATCGAAATGAAATTATTCACTCGTACCTACCATATCGTTACGGCCTATGTATAGTGTATACACCTTCAGTCTGCTAAAAAAATTACATATAGTTATCTTACCTCATCTATTCAGTAAATTAATAATACTATACATAGCATCCCCAGCTTGAGTCTGCTTAACAACTGAGTATGCAAGTAATTTACTAATGTATATATATATATATATATATATATATATATATATATATATATATGGTAGAGGACAAATTGAAGATTCATAACCTTCAATATATTATATTGAGTGATATATACTCATGGAATACTGTATTTCTTATGAAATACCTTCGTGATTCAAGGGGGTCCGACATATATTAAAACATACATTTATGTACGTATTTACTCACTAGGTTTGTTTGGGTTTTTTCAATGTTCACAGTTTATACATTCATATTATATAATTTTTATTATTATATAACTTTTATATTTCATACTACTTATATAATAATATTACATATAATATTATATTAATTAAATCATATTTAATTGATTTTTAGTTAATTAAATTTGTAGTTAATTTTATATTATTTTAATACAACATTTGCATTAAATATTTATTGTATATTATAACCTTTATAGTATAATGCGTATATCGTATATATGCGTATATTATTTAATTTAATTTCAATTAAATTTATATTAATTTCGAAATTCATTTATATACAAACATGAATACTTATGTTATTTTAAACATTTTAAAGCAACATAACATATATCATAATATATAATACATGCATACATTTATTAATTAATTAACTTATTCAATTAATTTATTCTATTAGTCTTATTAATAAAATTTAAAACTTTGAAATTAATATATAATATTTTCAAACATTTTGAAAATTTTTATTATAATATAAATTTTATAATATATGCATATTTTACTTTAAATTTAAAATCTCATGCTATAGTTTTAAACAATTTTGAAAATCTATCGAAGGCCCAATTCAAATTCGGGCCTTTTCTATTAGGGCCAACCTTTGGGTTATGAGTTTAATGGTTAACCCTAATATGGTTACTTTAGACCGCATAGGCTATTGGGCTCCGACACCATTGTTGAAACTTGGTATACCCGTAGCGGAAGTTATGGGTGAATATAAAAAATTACCCTAATGGATCTTTATTGGGCCTGTGAAGTCTAAATTATTTACAAAATTTCTAAATTTAAATTGAATAAAATAATTATTTAATTTAAACTATAATTAATTGATTGAATTTTATTTTATTATTATTTTAAATTAAGTACAATGGTACACATATGTATCATATACATATGTGTCTATGCATGCATGTGTAACATAACAATCTGTGCAAGGTATAACATGCCGATATATAAAATGGGGATTAGCATTGGAATGGACATGCAAGCTCATCTTATATGTATTACATGCTATCCAAATATATGTATGTATGTATATATATACATAGACTTGTTGTAACGACCCATAAAATTTTAATAATTTTTAATAAATTAATAGGTAGAGAATGAAACGTATAAATTAATAGATAGAGAATAAAACGAATAAATTAATAGGTAGAGAATGAAACGTATAAATTAATAGATAGAGAATAAAACGTATAAATTAATAGGTAGAGAATAAATAATATAAATTAATAGGTAGAGAATGAAATGAATAAATTAATAGGTAGAGAATGAAACGTATAAATTAATAGATAGAGAATAAAACGAATAAATTAATAGGTAGAGAATGAAACGTATAAATTAATAGATAGAGAATAAAACGTATAAATTAATAGGTAGAGAATAAATAATATAAATTAATAGGTAGAGAATGAAACGAATAAATTAATAGGTAGAGAATGAAACATATAAATTAATAAGTAGAGAATAAATAGGATCTGCAACATCGTAGTTGTAAATTATGAATGTTATTGTTTATAATCATACATGTACCTATAATGATACGATTTTAATAACAAATTCCGTGTACAAGATATGGATTACATAATAGTATTTTCTTAATATCCTTAGCTTTCAACAATAATCAATTAGCGACCTTAATCTTAATAGGATTTGAAAATCATAACCTTCGGATAGGTCAAATGGTATTCTAAATGTTTAATAATAATCTTGAGACCAAAAAAAAAACTTCATCAGAAGAACATTTTGAGTACACATAATTTTTTGTGGGATTATGTTAATATGTATTCAGTAGGCATATGCTAACAGCCACTCAAACAAGAAATAATCACTAATACACAGTGTAAATTGTTAAAAAATCAAACTATCTATATTTATCACGCAAAAATGCAAAATCATAAAGATTATTAGTGAAATTATGCAAATCTTAACATGTGCGTAGAGGGCACATGCTGATTTTTCCAATTTTGTGCATTGCACTAAGAATTATTGGATCTTATTCATCGTTAATTTGCTACCATTTCATGACTTTGACCACCACCTTAATTTGTTGAATGCCACGAATGCCAAAATGATGAATGATGTTGCAAGTCAGAAGAAAATGCATGCTCCTATATGCGTTTCTTTTTTTAACATGGGTGTCTGACATGATTGATGCTAGTTAACGTTAATTGCCAATAATATTATTATGCATTTTCATTATCTTAATTCTTTTATCAATTAACCTCTCCACTTTTCTTTCCAATCTGATTTATAACCTGCCTATTTACTTTTCTTACCTTGCGTGTCCATTTCAATCTGTTGGTCCACCACTTCCATTTGCATTTAATTTTTCCTTGATTTTCGATTTCAAAGCGTGATTGGTGACGGCAAATTTGCATTTTATTTATTTGCCAACGTGACCTTTACTTTTCTAGAATTTACTTCCTCTTTTTACGTTATTTCCCTGCTTACAAGCTTTGTTGCCATTCACCTTTATTTATTTACTTTCTTTTCTATTCCTTTAATTTAGCTGTTGCCTTTATTTGACGGTACCGTAAGCTGTGACTTTATTCCTTCCTTCGGTTTCAAAAATTTGGAACGTGAATCCCAAGCAATAAAATAAATTGCTTTAATAAATTTCATAACTCCGAAATTTAAGGGACTGTAACTATTCCCAATTCAGTACAAACATTCTATTCTTTAATTCAAACGTCTCAAATTGGAAATTTTGATTTTTGATTGCTCCCTGCCTTTTTTCACCTTAATCTATTGATGGTACGTTGATTTCCTTTTTCATTCCTAACCTTAGGCCCTACACATTGTTTTATAACCGTTGAGAAAAGCAAACGTACGTTTGCATTGATTTTTTTTAAATCAAACGGTCCATAATTTATTGCTTTACGTTGGGTTAATTAATTTGAATGTTACTTTTGTGGCGTTCCTTTTTTTTATCGGTTGCTCCAGTCTCTTGGATTCCAATTCATACTTATATATATATATATATATATATATATTCCATTCCCTTCTATCTGCATCATTGTTCTCTTTTGTCTCCCCTGTTCATTTTCTCTCTACCATTATATTCCTCCTCCCCTTCTTCTCTTCTTTCAGACCCAAACAGAAAAAAATGTTGAGAAGTTGCTCGCTCCACCTCCAACGTCCGCTCACCATCTCACTCTACTGCTTCGGCTGCGTATCTACATATAGTGGATACATATCCTTATTCAAGTATGGGTATGCTTTATGATTATATATATTTTACAAGTTATAATATTAGTTCCATTTGTTTTTCCTTTAACTATAATATGTCAGGTCGTGCCTTGATTTTCCTTTATGCGTTATGTTTATGTTTTACATAAGTATAAATTGTTGATTCGGTCTGTTTATATAAATTGGGTTATATAAGTTACAGTATGTATAATATAAATTATCTTAAGTTATAAAAGTTGGTACTGTTTATATTTTTAAGATATATTAAGTTTAAAAGTATAATATATGTGGTAGTTGATACGTTGCAAATAAACATGCATTATATATATGTATTTATATTTTAATTAGTATTATTTCAACATATATATTGCATACATGTCTGATTTAGTGTATATACGTTTTGTTAAAAACAATGATTTGGAATGTATGTACATTAAATTTAGAATATGTTTTAATATTGATTTTAATATTTACAAGGGTTACTTTATAAAGATTTAATTTTTTAAATGGTGTTGGATATTGGTTTGTATATAGGTTTAAACATATACATTATTTTAAACTACACTACATATAGATATGTTTTGTTTACACCAATGGTTTTTGAAAAAATATATTTAATTTAATATATGTCTAAACTTAGAATACAGTTTTATTTGTATACGGTTATATATATATAGCTCACTTATCCTATTTATCTTCAATCGACCCAACTCTGATTTGAGTTTCGTCAATTCCGCTTTATCAGCTTTGATCGTTAAAATTCTTGCCAATATTGCGTTGCTTCGAAATCTGTGCTTGGATTCGTATCTCTTCTCATTTCGCCCTTTCCTCTAGGCTCGAAAGGTGAGCAATCACTCATGATTAACGTTCTTTTATTTATTAAATTTGATTTCAATTGAAACGACAATTGAAATATGTTGCTGTAGTTATTTAAATTGTTATATTTATGCTATTACCTGTATCTGTTCACCTACGGGATATGACACCATATCCTATTGTTTATACTTTATTTAATTACTGATGATATATTCCTGTTGTATGTTATTATCATATCCTGCTATATTCTTGTTATCTGTTATCACTCTGCAAGTTCCCTGTAGTTTAGAATTCACTATGGGTTGAAATGATACATACCCGAACAGACTTTAGAATAGGAGAATTTCGTTATGGGTTGAAATGATAGACCCAAGCGATTTTCATTTAATTAAATTTGGGATTACGGATTAGAATGATATCCACCCGTATATATTTAGTGTACGGATTTAACTAATAAATATCCGTAACACTTGACCAGATGATAAGGAATATATACAGACACCGTGGTTCATATATAAATATTTTGGAAATAAATTCTTTGTTTGGAAAGAAATATATGGTCTTAATAAATGTTAATTCTTAAATTTCTATATATATAGATTTAATAATATTTGATTTAATTAAGTTTGATTTAATACCTAAACTATGTTAAGATTTATGTAAATTATATTTCAAATAGAATTTTGAAATAATTGGGATAAAGTAAGATGGGGAGATAAATTTGAGTTTATTAAATGGTATCTAAATAAGGATTTATTTAATTAAATCGATCTAAAATTTTTAAATGGGAAATTTTAAAAAGGTAGGATTTTATAACTGGATTTTTGATTTAAGCGATTAAATGCATATTTCACGTTTAAGTAAATTAAAGAAAATATTGAGAAAAATGGAATTTAAGGTTAATTAAATAATCTTGAATCAAATGAGGAAGTATTTCAAGACTAAAAATAATGAGGTTAAATCGAGATCTATATGAAACGGTTAAATTGAACATTTAAATTTTTAAGCCTTAAACTATATTGGAATTTAAATGGTTTAAATTTAAGATTCAGATCTGTATTTGAAATCAATATAGTTGAATTTGTTATTTAGAAACTAAATTGAATGAAAATTTAGGTTGAACTAAATTTGAATTTATTATTTAGAAAACTAAATTGAATAAAAATTTAGTTGAAACGTAGAATACTTGAAGGTTTAAAAATATTGAATATAAAGGGGTATTTTGTGATTACAAATCCGAATTTGAGATCGATAAAATTGAAGTGGTTATTTTAGGAATTGAGTTGAATTTAAATTGATAAATTGAGATTGAATTTAATTTAAATGGGAAGGTCGGGTTGATGTTGAAACAATTTGTTAAGTTGAGGGAATTGAAAATATTTTACGGTATAAATTATTTAATATATCTAAATACTATTTTGGAAAATAGCTATATTTGAAGTGAAATGATATTTGATTTTGAGGTATAAATTAAGATGAAAGAACCACAGTGTTATAGTGTATATTTCTACCCTGTAGATAGTTCCATGGACCCTTAGAGGATGGTTATTCTAAACATCCTTTAAGTTATTTGTATTTCAGTTGATATTTCACTTGAGTTGGATTTATTGATATAAGAATGTTAATCCTGACTCGAGTGTTTTGTGTTTTGCTTTACGCTCGGGTCAGACTGAGTAATACAGCATTTGAGACTCACCTTCGAAGTTGGAGCCTTGCTTGAAGATCCAGCTATCTATCCTTTCAGTCATCCTGTTGATTTGTTCAGAGAAGTCATCTGCGCATACTGGAGACTTCACTACATCTAAGATATTCAGTTGTATTTTATTTCTAACACCAATGTATATAGTAGCTTCATGAACTACTATTCTTTATATATTCCGCTGTATTATATTACTCTGTGTCTGTAATCTGTGATGATTTATTTACTATATATGTTAAGATTTTCCAAATTTTAATTAACAATTCGGTATTTTGAATTATTCAAGTCGGACATGTATGGTTGTATTGTCGATTTGAATGGTCCAAAATAGCAGGTCGTTACACTTGTTATTTTAAAATGAGTATTAAAACCATATAAATATTTGCATATATAATATATGCATTATATAAATGTGAAATACTAATATATATATATCTGTGTGTGTGTGTGTATTTGTATATATATTAAATTCGATTAATGATTATATATATATATATATATATATATATGTATATGTATATGTATATATATGTATGCATATGTATTATGCAAGCAAAATGAGGTAAGTCAGAAATGTGTATTAAGATTGATTTACAAAAGGCTTATGACATGGTCATGAATTTGTTTGTCATATGCGTAAATGTTTCTGGTTTTCTATATCTCTCATGCAGTTAATACACGAATGCATTTCAGCTCCTACTTTTTCCATTATGGTTGATGGACGACCTGAAGGGTTCATAACGTCTAACAGGGGGTTATGGCAGGGTGACCCCTTATCCCCTTACTTATTTTGCATCACCATGGAATTTGTCACATTACTTATGGAGGAGGGTGTGGCTGATAAACATTTAGAGATTATTAACAAATTTCAGCCTACTACTTCTCATCTATTATATGTTGACGATGTTATGATTTTCCTAGCAGCTACTAGAGAGAGTGCTACTCATATGACTCATATATTATCTAGAATAGAGGAACCTGTTGGTTTACGTGTTAATCAAACTAAATAACATATTTTTTCAGTAAAGGAGCTTAGTGGAAATCAGAAATTGCAAATATTTTAAATATAATGGAGAAGGAATTACCTGTAAAATATTTTAGGGTCCCATTGTCATCAGACTACATCCATGTCGCTCATCGTTCCCCCTTGTTACACAATATCAGTTCTAAATTAGAAGGATTGGATAGTAATTTACTATCAATAGCAGGCCGTGCGGAGCTAATACAAATGACCAAAACTCCTATTGTTATGTATTAGATACTCTTTTATCATTTGTCTTCCTCGGTTTTTAAAAAATTTGATCATCTTTAAGTCAATTTCTTTTGGAAAGGAAAATTACATAAAATATATTGGGATACATTATGCAAGCCGAAAATGGAAGGTGGTATAGGGCTTCGAAAGTTCACTGACCTTAATGCAACTGCCAAAACCAAATTGCTCTAGAAGTTATTAACTTCAAATTGCTTATGGACTAGATGGATGAGGACCAAATGCCTATCAAAAACAAAATTTTGGGTCCTTCCATTAATAACAATTTCTCAGGAATGATGAAATCTATTCTACGGCAACGTAATTTGGCAGCTAAGATCATGTCTCGACTCATTGCTAATGGGGAACATACTGACTTATGGTATGACCCAAGGATTAACCTTAAGTACCCTATTAAATTAATCGGTTAGAACAGGATTTTCGTAAGTAGTATTGCGAACAGCAAGGTAAGCTATATACTACATGATGGACAATTACAACCCCAAATATTTCCCGACATTAGGGAGGTAGCATCTCAGATTATGCTAGTTAATTTATCTACTAAGAAGTCTACAGATTACTGGACTATAGCCAATATGAAAATAATAATTTTTTCCAGGGTATGGAACGAGATCCGCCTATGTGCGCAACAAGATGATACATACAATTTCATATGGTATAACAAAACTGCTAGGAAGTTTTGCTATACAATATATATGGCATGCATACATCATCTGCCTACATCCGACAGGCTAATTACATGGGTAATGAATGTTGATCCACAATGTGACTTTTGTAAAAACACAACGAAACCCATTAACACCTGTTTATAGAACATGAATTTAGCACTTATCTATGGAAGTCGTTGCTTTCCAAGCTAGATCTTCAACCTACAGTTGAACGATCACCGCAACAATAGTTATCACCTTTGCTCCAGAGCTTTGCAACTAAATCAGATGTTCAACACCTAGCTTATGTTGCGGCAGCTACAACCACTCATCATATATATGGATGGAAAGAGTAGGCAACGATTCGAGAGGAAAAGCTACTCGATGGAGCAAATATACAAACTTATTGAAATCGATGTTCGCTTGCAGCTACAGAGAAGATTCCACCATCGACACTTATCATTGACAGAGAGACACACATTGCTAAAATGGAGAATTGAATTAGAAGACATTGGATAAAGTATTGCAGATGTGTTGAAGAGGGTTTGTCTAGGTTTTGTTCGCAAGCGTTGTTATGGGCCGGCTGGGTAGTATTTCTGGACGTGGTGGTGTTTTCATTACCCACTTAGGTCGGTCCTCTTTTTATTTTGTTTTGTGAGAGTGCTTTGTATTTTTTTTGGTTTTGTATTGTCGTCAACTACATCAGTTGTTAAATAGAGTATGTCGTGCTCTTTTTCCTTACCACAATGGTAAGGTATTTTAAGGAGGCGAATCCTGCTATTATATGGTTCTTACTCGTCATTAATAATAAAACCTTTTTCTTCAATATATATATATATATATATATGCAAAGTTGTCTTCTTATTTATACATGTATGTTTTATAGCAGTAATATATATATATATATATATATGTATTTATAATTATATTTTAATATCTAAAAATGTTTATAAATATATGTATTTGAATATATGTATTTATATTATACGATTATATCTATTATAAAATTAAATATATATGTATATCTTATCACGTTCCAAATCCAATACACAGCATAAAAATATTTTATTATAACATCATACTTTAAATTATTTACATATAAATTTATTAGTCGAAAAAACATTAAAATAATGTCAGAAACAATTTCGTAACATATTTTCAAAATTTAATTTTTTTGAAATTCCAATATGATATTATAAGGTCACGAAAATGTTTCCATTATTTTCCAAGCTGAAATTATATTTTTTTGTTTAATTATTTTCAGCCTTTATTATAAATGATTTCTAACTAATAATTTTAATTGTTTAATTCTGAAATTTTTGCCGCAAATTAATATGATCATGGGAAAATTTAATAACATTTAAAATATAATTTTCAAGCCATATATTATTTTATATTAATTATATGGCGAATATTAGGCTTAGGTCCTTAAAATCAAACTTAATACACGAAAACTCCACCTCAAAAAAGGATTGTAAATTTGGTCCCTAGAATTATGTTACTAAATAACTGCATATGTTTATGCAATTATTCAGTGAATAATTGTAGACATTTATGCAATTATATCCAAAAATTTCAAAAATGTCTGTAATTATTCAATGAATAATTGTGGAAATTTCCGCAATATTTTTGGCGAATAACCGTAGAAATTTCCATATTTTTAAAAAAATTACGGAAATGTTCACAATTTTTTTCCACCATTTTTTGGTGAATAATTGTGGAAATTTATGTAATTTTTTTGAAAAATTACGGAAATTTCCGTAATTTCTCAATGAATAATTGCTGAAATGTCTACAATTTTTGGATATAATTATATAAATGTTTACAATTATTTACTGAATAATTGCATGAATGTATGTAATTATTCAGTAACTTAATTTTAGGAACCTAATTTACATACTTTTTTGGTAGGGATGTTTGATGTTTTTTGAAACTAAATAGGGACTTTAGCCAAACGTCCCAATTATATAACCTTTTACTTCGATTTAAATAATATCAAAAATAGTAAATAATTACAAAATATATTTTCCTGTTACATAAAATTGTATCTAGTATAAATTTGCATATATAAAATATTAGATCAATTTTGGATATAACCACCAAAGTGTCTCAAAGTCAATGAAACCGATATAATGGTTGTTAGTTTTTGGATATGATCCGAGAATTGATACGAAAGTACCATTCAAAAAAGCATCAAAATTGAACAAGTGTTTTGATAGAGATGTCAAATAGTTTGGTTATTAGTTAAAATGCAAAGGAAGCATGTATTCATAAGAAAGAACATTAAAATATACATAGATGTTTCTAAATCATAAGTAAACATCACTTTACTGATTTTTAACGATATACTTGTGTTAGAATCAGTTTTAAGTTGCTTTAATACTCGACGTTGAATTTATAGATGAATTTTTTATAGTAGGTATAAAAGATATTGGGATTGTCGCAAATGATATTCAAGGACACCTTGTTAAAATGCTTAATATGGAATATGTAAGATGAATTCCTTATGCATTGATAATAAGAATTATTGTACATGTTATGTTGTCCACGATATTATGACTTTTTATGTATTTGATAAATAAAGAAGATAGCAAGTCCAAATTGATATCACTAAATGGTAGTTTGAAGTATTCTCGTGTACTTACGAAATACTAGAGAATTATTTACAGAAACAAAAAACCCCTTATGCAGGAGTTTTAGACTCAAACTTCATAAATGATATTGAGTATAATATATCAATAATAAAATTTGAGTTAAGAGTCTTTAAGTTAGAAATATTCCAAACAGAAGAGATTTTGGCTGATTCAATGAAAATGCTCGGTACATTAACTTGAATAGCGTCATAATAAAACCAATGTATGAACAATAAATGCAAAAATTTATAACTAAGCCAAGGGTGATTTCAAATTTTTAGAATCCCATAATATTGTTTCACATAATAAAGGTAGTTTATTAGCATCTAAGAGAGTAATTGATAGAGTAAATATTTGAAACATAATAATATACCCATTCACTAAGGGATTAACCTAATTGATTTTGATAAAGCTGATTGGAGAAGTTGGAATAAGATTTCATCATTGACTCCAAGTGCAAGTGAGAGATTGATAGAGCTAAGGGTATGCTACAGGGGACAATTTTGTAATTCGTTACATATATCTAACGTTGACCAATCTTGTTTGAAACAAAAGCGTTTTTTCTGTTATATACTTAATATAATGTGTTATGCTAATTAATTAATTTAACTAAAAGTATATTTAATAGAAATCCCATAAATGGTATGTTTTATGATAGTTGTTACAAAATATTATGACCATGAGTAATTTATCACAATGAAAACAAATATACTATTTTAAATGTTCTTAGTCAAGATGCATCGAGACAGATATCGATGTAACCGTCGAGACTACAGTACGTAATGCTCTCTAAATATTGACAATGTATTACTCATGACTACTGGGGCACCTAAGGGTTACGTACTGGTAGTTATGGATAATTACGGAACGATTCACTTGATCGTTTTCTATTGGTTAATATAACTAAGGTTAAATAAAAAATATCGATGTGACTGATTTACATAGTTCTCTCGACTTGAGAATATTGTGGATCGTCAGTATGAAAGCTCCGCTTTGATTATAATCAAATCATGGCACGACATCCATCAAGTGACTATAATTGGGCCAAGAGGAAGTATTGGAAGCGAAGCCTATTCAAGAGAGAATTTGTCACCTAAGTTATATAGGATTAGTATTGCGGTCGACTCAAGTCAGCTCAAAGTCAAAGTCTCTGCCCAGAGCATCTTGGTCAACAATAATTGTAATTATTGAACTAAGGGTTTTATATTTGCACTAAAGAGTTGAATATGGATGATAGTGGAATTTTAACCATTACCAAATTCCATAAGTCCAAAGTGATATAGTTTGACGAAAAGAATTGGTATAAATAAATGTCACAACTGGGTAACGCTTAATAACATAAAATTGGATTTTATTAAAACTATATAAGCAATAAATTTGACCAAAATGTCACATCATCTGCTAAGTGACGTGTGAACATTAACATTCGAATAGTTCAATGTTAACCTGATTGCATTTACACCTGACGAGTCTCACAACCAAAATGATGAATTCTCTTTAGACCAAAAGATTTAATTAGTTTATAATTGTTATAAATTAATTATATTAATTAATATTTAATATTAATTATAAAATTATGAATATGATTTAGGGTATAAATATTATTGTATATATTTATAACAGTAATAAATATATGGATCGATATGCGATATCGATAAGCATTTAAATTAAATTTAATTAAGAATATTTATTTGGGCTTAAATAGGCAATTGTCCCATGATGTTAAGATGTTATTTTGGTAGAAATAGGGCTTGTAGGAGGTGGCTAAAAAGGCTAGAGGGGTTTGAAGATGGATGGTTGAGATTTGATGAGAAATGGTATGAAATGTGATCCATATTTCTCTTTATTTCTTCCACTATAGGTCAACTAACCCTATTGCAAAGAAGACTTTTTGGTCGCCATTTCCCATCATTGCCGGCTGACCTCATCAATAAGGAGATCAAATGAATTCATCTCAAATCAATCAAAAGGTGATAGCTATTCGATAGCTAAAGGTCTACGGTCAAGGATTACCAAACTGCCGAATCGAGAAGATTTCAAAAGGATGGAGAATTCATCGTTATAAGATGAGCTCTAAGGCATTAGTTTTTGGTCTATTCTATATGATTTATAATTTCCAAATAACATTATAGTATTCATATATATATATATATATATATATATATATATATATACGCATACACATATCATTATTATATTGCTAGTTAGGTGAGATTCTAATATGTATCATCAATGTTGTCACTTATTAGAATGGTTATATGTATAGATTATATTTTTCGGTAGCTGCAAATTAATTTTTAATATTTATTTACTATTATTTAATATTATTTACATTAATATACTAATTAAATAGATCATAAATAATAAAATATGTTTCAAAATTTAAGTTTAAAATTTAATAAATTTTGTTATCATCATATAAACTCTCGACCAATCAAATTTAAAAATATTTTTATATTTTAAAAAAATCAATTTGATAACTGGTCGAAATCAATTAATTTATCAAAATTACTATTTTGACTCAGAAAATTCTAGAAAATTTTCATAACTCTAGAATATCATTCTTGATTTTCTAAAAATTTAAAATACAAATAGTATAACACAAAATTATTTTTTATTATTATTTTATTTTATTTTGAATAATATATATATATTAATGTAATAAAATATAAATAAATTTTTGTGTGCCGTGCATTCAATCTAGAAAGGTTTAATATTTTTTTAGGTAATAGTTAATATACATATAATGCACACACATATACACATATACATATTTAAATACTATAAATATACTTTTATAAATATATGTATTTAAATATAATAATAATTTTGTTACTGCGATTCATACATATATATGTATATGTGTAAAATGATTTAAAAATCTTTATATATTATGTGTGTGTGTGTGTATTTATTTAATATTTAATGAAATGGCATATATATATATATATATATATATATATAAATCATAAATACTTTCGTATATTAGATACATACATACATACATAAATACATACATATAATTTTACATATCTTTTAATATTTATATAAATAACAAGTTTATATACATGCATATATTTGGACAACATTCAATACATATAGGATGAGCTAATATGCTTGTTGCGATGGAAATCCCAACAATTATACATGGGCATGTTATACATTGCATGGATTATTATGTTACACATGCACACACATACATATATGTATTTGATACATACGTGTACTATTATATTTAATTGAATATGTAACGACCCGTATTTTTGGCTATTTTAAATTATTAAATTTAATGAAATTATTGGGTTAATATGGATAAAAATATAATGATTTGTTAATATTAATTTGTTGGATAATTTAAATTATTTGAATTTAATATAGAAGATTATTTGAATAATTAAATTATGGATTTAATATGATTAAAAATGATATCAAAAATTGATTCATATTTTTAGATAAATATGAATGAAGATGGTTAACATTTAAAATTGGATTTAAAGGTGAATAATTAGAATTTAAAAATTTTATATATTAATTGACGAGTAAAAATAGCCATTTTGGTCACTGTCTTGGATTTCGACGAAACTAGTTTCATCGGATCCGTAGTAGGGAATTATTGTAGGATTTAAAGTTTTGTAGCGATCGGACTTGTCGTTTGGCCATGCAAGCTTGAAACGCGTAGAATTAAAATTTAGAGTTTAAATAAATAATTCGATTCGAAAAGCTATCTTCTACATACGATCGAATTAGCCCTCAAAACTAGTTCTATTGTGTTCGGAATGGGGATAAAACCTTATAAACGCTTGGCGGCACTTTTCGTTTAGAATTTGTAACTTCGTGGGTCGAACGAATCAGATATTTTCTTATTATTTTAACACAGTGTTAATAAATATCTTAATTTCCTACATGTTCAGCTTCTTATCTCATTTACCCCGTATCTTCCTCATCTCAAATCGCAGATTCAAAATGAAAAAAAAAGAAACTCGATTGACATTAAGAAAAACATATCTCGATCTAAATAAAAGAATTAATATCAGAGCAAAATCCACGATCTCGAAGTCGAAGTAGGGTTGGGTCACGGCGTGATGGAGACCGCAGTAGGCACTGGTGATGAGGCGGCGTCGTAAGCGGCTGATCAAGTGACGGCGAAGCTGATTCGCACACGTTCTAGGGGTTGGCTGTCGATCTGATAACGCATGCGTGCAAATACTGGTGGGGCGGCGTATCAATGGAGAGGCGAGGATGCGATGGTCGGCAAGTGTGTCATGGCCGCGATTGCGTCTCAATAAAAAAGAGAGCAGAGGTGAGGTCGTGATCTTCAGCTGGAAGAAGCGAGCTTGAACGTGAAAGGAGATATGTATTGAGTTATTGGTTTGGTAATTAAATTTGTTAATCTAGTTAATCAAAATTTTGATTTTTTATCATTATTAATAAAATCGTAAATCTTCGATACGAAGTTCGATTCGACCAAGAAAAATTGAATTGTGGCATTAGCGACGTTGTTTGCAGCTTGGAGTCAGATTGGGATTTTATTGAAAGCTGAAATTATTTTCAATTTCAAATAAAAGGTGAGTGTTTATATGCTCACAATTGACTGAATTTTTTTATGTTAGTTAAATTTATATCGTGAGGTAATTGAAATTTTATTGATTATGTTTGATAAGTTTAATCGACATTTAATTGACATCTGAATTGAATGATAAATTTTAAATTGACAGTAAAATTAGAATTAGAATTTAACTGCTAGTAAAATTTCTGAATTATAGATAATAGTTTGGTTGTTGTAATTATTGACTGGTTGGATGATTGGTTGTGATGAATGCTATTGGTTGATATTTGGATGTTTATTTATGTTTAGTATATCCTGTTATCATCCTATATGTTATTTGTGCATAAAGTGTAAATTGAATTATTTCGATTAAATTAAGAAATAGGTTGAAGTGATATATACCTATGACATTTATTTTGGATTTAAATGGTATATATCCATCCCTAGAATTTAAATTGAAATAAATGATTCACTTGGCCATAGGATAGAGAATTATATACAAACACGGGTTGGTTAAATTAATTGATTTTAGAATTTTGATTTGAAATTATTTAAATGATTTGATTTTAAGAAATAAAAATTGAATTTACGGAAATCGAATTGATTTCGAATTCGAACTCGAAATTTTGAAATCTAATTTTGAAATAGGAATTGTTTAATTAATCGAAGTTGAGATTTTTAAGTCATAAGCAAAATATGACGTGAATTTTGGAAATTTATCTGTTTAAAGGATTGGACTTTTTAATCGAACTTTAAATATTGCTAAGATAAGGTGATATAAAACGATATTTTGAAATTGAGCTCGGATTTGAACTATATTTAAAGATTTGGATTTTTAATTGGATCTTGAAGAAAAAATATGATTTAAGTGTTTTGAATCGATATTTGGAAATGGACTCGGATTTGATATAAATCAAAATGGTTTAAAATTTGGAATTAGAGTTGAAATTAATTTGAAATTGGAATTTAAATTAATTTAGGATTGGAGTTCAAATTAATTTGAAATTGGAATTTATATTAATTCGAAATTGGAAGTGACATTAGTTTTGAATTGGAATTTAAATTAAAATTCGACTTGAAATCGGAATTGAATCAAGTAAATCGAAATGGCAACTGAATTGGATTGGAAATTTTGGAATTGAATCGATTTAGTTTGGAAACTATTTTTAGATAAATTATTTTAGTATAAACTATTTCAAATCTATTTCCTTTAAATATTCAAACTATTTTAATTTTTCCAACCATTTTACTATATAAACCATTTTTAATACTCAAATTATTTTCTATTAAACTATTTTAACTATTTAACCATTTTAAAACTATTTAAACTATTTTCTAAAATTTATACTGGTAAAAGGTGGAATGTTATATTTAAATCTTGGATTTAATTGTGAATTGGGTTAAAGTGAATTATAATCAAAACTTTAATTCGAATCAAGTTTTTAAGTAAAATCGATATATCAAGTTCAATAAATATTTGAAGTAAAAATATGGGTTTTCTTTTGAAGCGAATATGGTGATTTCAGAATGAATTTGAATTTGAAGCGAATATGATATTTTGATATCAAGTATGAATTGTTTTCGAAATATAAAAGAACCAACCGGTGTGAAAAACGACGTTTGGTTGTTAAAGAGACCGAGGCCTCTTATTGCATACTCTCTATCAATATTAGATCCACTTTAACAACTGTACATGTGGTGGATGATATCCAGAATGTAGTAGTTGAATTGGCGAAGTTTACTGGAATGAAGTAAGAGAACAATGATGGATAACCTTGATACTTTTGTCATAATTAAAGTGACTAAAACAGGAGCCTATGTCTGGCCAATGAGGTTTGCTATCTCTAGCGATGTTGATCACTCGTATTGCTATTGTGATTTTTAACTCGATGGGTGCACCTTTTGTTCGGATTGATTGTTGAAGTCGGCCACGGATGGGTTACGACCAGCCAGAAAGGGTAAACTGGTAGAATCCTACCTTGGGCATTGCCTCACATGCCTTGTCATATTTATCCCTATACGAGCCCATTATGATTTTGGTTTAAAACTGTAAAATGTATTAAGGTGGATAAATTAAAGCCTTAACGCTATTTTGATATTTATTTTACTGATAGACATTATCTATTATAGCGTAAACTATTATATATAAATAGTTTAACGGATCCTTAGGATGGAAATCCTGTAACATCTCTTCGGTTATTGCAGTCATATTTGTGATATTGATTTGACTTATATAAGAGTATTTTAGTCCTGACTCGAGTGTTTTGTCTTTTCACTACGCTCGGGTCAGTCCTGAGTTTTTTTCATCGTATTGAAGACTATTCTCTGGAGTACGAAGACGGGGTTTTGGTATATTTATTACAATTATTATTATCTCTTGCATCATGTTATTCTACTGTATTGATTATTTATCCCTGATGGACAGATATAGCTCTGATAAATGTGTATAGATTATGATCAGATGTATAGTAAACAACTTTTGAATTTTTATTTGATTATTATATTTTATCGTTTCCGCTGTGAGATTTTATGTTTTGTTTTCTTCTTCTCTTCTTATTTTTCTTACTTAAGCCTATTGATTATCTACGTTCCAGATTGTTTACGTCAGACATGTGTGGATTATTATCAACTTAAACCTTCCGAATTGTGAGTCGTCACAGTTGGTATTAGAGTGAAGGTTTAGCGATAACCTTGGCTTTGTGGGGTTTGACTCATTAGAGATAGAGTAGTAATACCATAGAATGAGTCAGTTTGAGTGTATATATATGAGACAGTGTACTTGTTAGTGTTATAAAATATTATATATTGTGTTTACCTATCCGTTGAGTTGTTTATGAATTCTAGTCGTGCGGGACGCCGTGTTATCGATAGGGGTTTCTAAACACTTAAAGGAGGCAAGTCGACATAATATTGTTTCAAAAAAAATTGGGTAAATGGAATAATTTTACCTAAATTATATTTTATATATAAAATGCAAAAAATTTAGTGAAATTATTGTTAGGCAATGATAATATTTAATTATCATTGATTATTGGTTGAATTAAAAATAAAACGAATATTTAATGAATTTTATTTTATGAAGTATATGATATTTGAATTGAATTGAATATTTTCAAAGATGTAAATTTACGAAATATTTTCATAATGAAGTAATGAAATTGCATAAGTATATTTATAATATAGCTTATATATAGAAATGATTTTTAAAAATTTAGAATTTAGAATTTAAAATCCTTTTGTTTTCAAAATTGTTTTCGAAGCCTTCAAAATTATGGTTAGTATTATTTGAAAGTGTTCTGACTAGAAATATACTTTGAGGAGATTTTTGAATAAATAAAGGCATTAAAATCGCTTGTTCCCTAGAAAATAATTCTGGAGATGACTACAGCATCGCCCGTATTTATTTTTGAGTTTCTGAGTGAGAATTGCTACCGAAAGAAATTTATTTTCGATCAAAATAAGTTTTGATTTTTTTGAATTTTTTTTATAAATTAGTAAATATTAGTAAATTGTTTGAACTTATAATTGAAAATAATATGTAAGAAATAAGTTATAACTTATAAATTTGAATAGGAAAATAAAAACCAAATTTAAAACCGTTAAAATTTTGGTTGAGCAAGATAATTGACTTATGAAATATTAAATTGATTAAGTTAGTGAAATGAAATAAATAAAATATAGTTTACCTCATGAAAGCTTAAATAAAAATTGAATTGCATTTGAAATGAAGTTGATGAATGAATAAATAGTATAATTTATAGATTTGAGAATATTAACCTAAGACAAATTTTAAATTTGTTGAATTTGAATAATAAGAGAAAATTTTTTCACTTCAATAAGATTAAATATAATGAGCAATAGATTAAAATGAAATGTAGTTTAACTTAATAAATTGAAATGGGATATTAAATGAAACTAGATAAATTAGTAAAGTGGATTAATTTCATTTGAGCTTTAAAATGAATTGAAAATGAATACGGACATGATTTTTAAAAAGAAATGTAATTTAAGTGTGTAAGAAATAAAATAAAAATAAATAAATGTAAGTAAAATTTTGTATGAATAATTGGATTTGATTTAAATTGGATAAAAAATTAAATTGTAAGAGGAGTAGTTTGAATAAAAATTGAATGTTAACTAATATAATATAGAGTAAGTTAATAAAACACATTAAAGGATGAAACTAACTTAAGAAAATTGAAAGAAAGAAAAAGAAATTATTAACATGAATTGAGATATAAAAATAAAATTTACTTTACTAAATTAATAATTTGAATTTGAATAAATGAAGTAAATCGATAGTTAATAACTTAAGATATGAAGTAATAAAAATAAACGTGATCGTGTTCTATAAAATATCTATATTAAACTCACTTAAGCGTGGTTAAGTGGAATAATTTTATAAATGATTCATAAATGTATTTATATGAAATAGGGTAAATAAAAAAATGAAACAGTTGGAATTTCACAAATTGAATGTAAATGAAATAAATTTGAACAAATTGAAAGAAAACCAAATTTGAATGTGGTTAAGCATTTGGATAAGAAAAAAACAACCAATGGGATGTAAATTTAATTTAATTGTGGATGAAACAAATGTAAATAATTGAAACAAATTGATTGAGTGTAAGTATATTGAATTGAAATAATGAAATTTGAATGCAATAAATATTAATTGAAAGAAAATAATGAATTGAAATCAAATTAGTTGAATGTAAATCAATTAAAAACGAATGAATTGATTATAAATCCATTGTATGATTAACGAAGTGAAAATTAATAAGTGAATGTGAATCAATTTTAAATATATGGAATGTTATATGGAATTAAATTACCTAAGTGTAGTTAATTATATGAATGATTGGAATGAAATAAGTGGACGTGAGCTACTAACATTTGAATGAATGAAAAAGAATTTGGAAACAAATGATATTCAATATAAGTCGATTCAATGTTATGAATAAATGGACAATGAGCAAATAAAATGTTAATAAAACTTTAATGTTAATATGAATAGGAGTGTATAAATTAAATATTGACTTTTAAATGTAAGTTGTGATAGTTATGTATTAATTTCAATGAATATTGATTTGTCGGATGAATTGTTCTGTTGTAAATCCTTATTTAATTGTTTTGAAGGCATATGATGATTGTATGGTTACATATTTGCGCACGTGATTGAGATTTGGATTCAGAATGCATGTTTTATACTTATTGGAACTTATACATGTTCTACATCTTATTATAAGTGACTAACATTCCAAATTGAGTTGAGATAGGTACATACAAAGACCATAGGACATATACACGGATTTATATGATTTTGCTTGCTTAATACGGGCAAACTCGCTCGTATTTTAAATAATAAGGTACATATCTCGGATTACATACTGCGATTTTGTATTTTTGCCCTTCAGGATGTCTCATCATTGAGATGAGATGTATATTTGATATATATTGGTTATATTTGTGTTATATATTGAATTGTAAAATTTTTCAGATCGAGCCGCGCAAAGGAGACTCTGTCGAAATTTTTCGAAATCCGAGAGTTAGAAATTTTTGAAGTTTTAAAACTTTTTTATTTTTTTTCTACATAAATTATATTTTCCGTAAAATTGATATCGGAATGGCGTAGTAGAAGCGTTGTATTAGTTTTGCAACTAAGATGCTTATGTTTTATAAGTAAATTATTTCGAGAGAATATATCGAATGTTAAATTCCGTACTTAACACCTTTTTGAGGACGAAAAGTTTTGAGTGGAGGAGAATGTAACGATCCTTATTTTTGGCTATTTGAAATTATTAAATTTAATGAAGTTATAAGGTGAATATGGGTAAAAATATAATGATTTTTTAATATTAATTTATTGGATAATTTCAATTGTTTGAATTTAATATAGGAGATTATTTGAATAATTGAATTATGGATTTAATATGATTAAAAATGGTATCAAAAATTGATTCTTATTTTTATATAAATATGAATGAAGATGGTTAACATTTAAAATTGTATTTAAAGGTGAATAATTAGAATTAAAATTTTTTATATATTAATTGACGAGTAAAAATAGCCATTTTGGTCACTGCCGTGGATTTCGACTAAACAGTTTCATCGGATCTGTAATGGGGAATTATTGTAGGATTTCAAGTTTCGTAGTGATCGGACTTGTTGTTTGGCCATGCGAGCTTGAAACGCGTAAAATTAAAATTCAAAGTTTATATACATAATTCAATTCGAAAAGCTATCTTCTACATATGATCGAATTAGCCCTTGAAACTAGTTCCATTGTGTTTGAAATGGGGGTTAAACATTATAAATGCCAGGCGGCACATTTCGTTTGGAATTTGTGAATTCGTGGGTCGAACGAATCAAATATTTTCTTATTATTTTAATATAATGTTAATAAATATCTTAATTTCCTACATGTTCAGCTGCCTATCTCATTTACCCCGTATCTTCCTCATCTTAAATCGCAGATTCAAAATGAAAAAAAACGAAACTTGATCGACATTAAGAAAAAAAATCTCGATCTAAGTAAAAGAAATAATATCAGAGAAAAATCCACGACCTCGTAGTCGAATTGGGTTGGGTCATGACGCGATGGAGGCCGCGGTAGTCACTGGTGTTGAGGTGGCGTCGTAAGCAACTGATCGAGCGGCGGTGAAGCTGATTCGCACACATACTAAGGCTTGGCTGTCGATCTGGGAACACGTGTGTGCAAACACTGGTGGGGCGACGCATCAACGGGGAAGCGAGGCAATGATGCGGTGGTCGGCAAGTGTGTGGTGGCCGCGATTGCGTCTCAATAAAAAAAAGAGCAGAGGTAAGGTCGTGATCTTCAACTGGAAGAAGAAGCGAGTTTGAACGTGAAAGGAGATAGGTATTGAGTTATTGGTTAGGTAATTAAATTTGTTAATTTAGTTAATCAAAATTTTGATTTTTTTTTATCTTTATTAATAAAATCGTAAATCTTCCATATAAGGTTCGATTCGAGCAAGAAAAATTGCATTGCGGCCATAGCAACGTTGTCTGTAGCTTGGAGTCAGATTGGGATTTTATTTAAAGCTGAAATTATTTTCAGTTTCAAATAAAAGGTGAGTGTTTATATGCTCACAATTGACTGAATTTTTTTTATGTTAGTTAAAGTTTATATCGTAAAGTAATTGAAATTTTATTGATTGTGTTTGATAAGTTTAATCAACATTTAATTGGAATCTGAATTGAATGATAAATTTTAAATTGACAGTTAAATTAGAATTAGAATTTAACTGCTAGTAAAATTCCCGAATTATAGATAATAGGTTGGTTGTTGTAATTATTGACTGGTTGGATGATTGATTGTGATGGATGCTATTGGTTGATATTTGGATGTTTATTTATGTTTAGTATATCCTGTTATCATCCTGTATGTTATTTGTGTATAAAACTGTAAATTGAATTATTCCGATTAAATTAAGAAATAGGTTGAAGTGATATACACCTATGACATTTATTTTGGATTGAAATGATATATATCCATCCCTGGAATTTAAATTGAAATAAATGATTCACTTGGCCATAGGATAGAGAATTATATACAAACAATGGATTGGTTAAATTAAATGATTTTAGAATTTTGAATTGAAATTATTTAAATGATTTGATAATTGAATTTACGAAAATCGAATTAATTTCGGATTGGAACTTGGAATTTCGAAATCTAAATTTGAAATAGGAATTGTTTAATTAATCGAAGTTGAGATTTTTAAGTTATAATCAAAATATGACGTGAATTTTGGAAATTTATTTGTTTAAAGAATTGGACTTTTTGTTCGAACTTTAAATATTGCTAAGACAAGGTGATATAAAACGATATTTTGAAATTGAGCTCAGATTTGAATTGTATTTAAAGATTTGGATTTTTAATTGGATATTGAAGAAAAAAAATATGATTTAAGTGGTTTGAATCGATATTTGGAAATAGACTCGGATTTGATATAAATCGAAATGGTTTAAAATTTGGAATTGGAGTTGAAATTAATTTTAAATTGGAATTTAAATTAATTTGGGATTGGAGTTCAAATTAATTCGAAATTGGAATTTAAATTAATTCGAAATTGGAAGTGACATTAGTTTGGAATTGTAATTTAAATTAATCTGGAATTTAAATTAAAATTCGACTTGAAATCGGAATTGAATCAAGTAAATCGAAATGGAAACTGATTTGGATTGGAAATTTTGAAATTGAACCAATTCTGTTTGGAAACCATTTTTAAATATATTTTAGTATAAACTATTTCAAATCTCCTTTATATATTCAAACTATTTTAACTTTTCCAACTATTTCACTATATAAACCATTTTTAATACTCAAGTTATTTTCTATTAAACTATTTTAACTATTTAAGTATTTTAAAACTATTTAAACTATTTTCTAAAATTCAAACTGGTCAAAGGGTGGAATGTTATATTTAAATCTTGGATTTAATTGTGAATTGGGTTAAAGTGAATTATAATCAAAACTGTAATTCGAATCAAGTTCTGAAGTGAAATCGATTTATCGAGTTGAATAAATATTTGAAATAAAAATATGGGTTTTCTTTTGAAGCGAATATGGTGATTTCGGAATGAATTTGAAGTTGAAGCGAATATGATATTTTGATATCAAGTACGAATAGTTTTCGAAATATAAAAGAACCAACCGGTGTGAAAAACGACGTTTGGTCGTTATAAAGATAACACCTCTTATTGGCATACTCTGTGTTAATATTGGAACCACTTTAACAACTGTATACGCGGTGGATGATATCTAAAATGTAGTAGTTGAATTGGCAATGTTTACTGAAATGAAGTAAGAGAAAGATGATGGATAGCCTTGATACTTGTGTCATAATTAAAATGACTAATACAATTGCCTATGTCTGGCCAATGAGGTTAGGTACCTCTAGCGACGTTGATCACTCGTATTAGTATTGTGATTTTTGACTCGATGGGTGCACCTTTTGTTCGAATTGTTTGTCGCGGTCGGCCATGGATGGGTTACGACCAACCGGTGTGAAAAACGACGTTTGGTTGTTAAAGAGACCGAGGCCTCTTATTGCATACTCTCTGTCAATATTGGAACCACTTTAACAACTGTATATGTGGTGGATGATATCCAGAATGTAGTAATTGAATTGGCGACGTTTATTGGAATGAAGTAAGAGAACGATGATGGATAGCCTTGACACTTGTGTCATAATTAAAGTGACTAAAACAGGAGCCTATGTCTGGCCAATGTGGTTCGCTACCTCTAGAGATGTTGATCACTCGTATTGCTATTGTGATTTTTGACTCGATGGGTGCACCTTTTGTTCGGATTGATTGTCGAGGTCGGCCACGGATGGGTTACGACCAGCCAGAAAGGGTAAACTGGTAGAATCCTACCTTGAGCATTGCCTCACATGCCTTGTCATATTTATCCCTATACGAGCCTATTACGATTTTGGTTTAAAACTGTAAAATGTGTTAAGCTGGATTAATGTAAAGCCTTAACGCTATTTTGATATTTATTTTACTGATAGACATTATCTATTATAGCGTAAACTATTATATATAAATAGTTTAACGGATCCTTAGGAGATGGAAGATCCCGTAACATCTCTTAAGTTATTGCACTCATATTTGTGACATTGATTTGACTTGCATAAGAGTATTTTACTCCTGACTCGAGTGTTTTGTCTTTTCATTATGCTCGGGTCAGTCCTGAGTTTTTTCCAGTGTATTGAAGACTATTTTCTAGAGGACGAAGATGGAGTTTTGGTATATTACTATTATTATTATCTCCTGCATCATGTTATGCTGCTATATTGATTATTTATCCCTGATGTATAGATATAACTTTGATAAATGTGTATAGATTATGATCAGATGTATGGTAAACGACTTTTGAATTTTTATCCAATTATTATATTTTATCGTTTCCGCTGTAAGATTCTGTGTTTTGTTTCTTCTTCTCTTCTGATTTTTCTTACTTAACCCAATTGATTATCTACGTTCCGGATTGTTTAAGTCAGATATGTGGGGATTATTGTCGATTTAAACCTTCCGAATTGTGGGTCGTCACAGAATATAAATAAAATTCTATTTATAATTTATAAACTTAAATGAAATAAGTTATTTTATTTAAATTAAATATAGAAATGTTCTAAGTAAATTAGACTACATAGGCGAAATATGGATCCAATAAAGGATTTTTTTTCAATTCGCGTATATTTTCCACTCCATTCTAGTCCAGTTCCAATAGAACATTCATTGATTACATCAATTAATGTTTATACAGGACTTAAATTGTTGAGTTTGAGAGGTAGTGGTCATGGTAGGGTGGCATATTCATATAAAATATTAGGTGAATTGCTTGACTAGTTGATGCCTATGGATAGCTTTGAATGCATGCTTTATGTAAATTCGTCATGGTACCTCTACTTGCGTTAAGCAAACATACCACTTAAAAATTAAGCAAAACTTTGAATAGAGTCAAAGCATAGGGATGGGCATCAAGATTCCCTTTGTTGGTTAAGGCCCTAGAAAATGTTAGGGCTAAGGTCCTTCCATCTTTCTAGGACTTTAGTTCTAGTAAGTGTTATATTGAATAGAGATCCCCAATCCCTGTCTGAATTGCAAAGCAATGAGCACTAGTGAATTTAAACCCGAGTTTAGCGTTCCTTGCGCAAGTCACCGCCATGAGACATAGGAAAATGAATACTAATTCTTTTATTACATTTAAATTGAGTTCGAGATCAATGTGTTTATAAATAAATGAAGTTCAGATACTCTATTAAAAACTGTAAAGTTCGTTTTGCATTAAAAAATGACCATTTCAATTATTTTAGGGAAAATAGAAACAAATTGTTAAGGATAAGGTTTCCCTTAGGAGATCGAGATATATTGGATGTAGGAATCTCCCTCGAGGTTCCCTCAATAAAAGAGACAACATAATTATTCCAATTATAATATGATGCCTAATCAACTTTTTACCTAAGGCGACCTTATGGGAACCATGCTCTGAAAGGCTATGATGTTTCGGCCTCAAGATGGCCAATTTGGTATCTCCAATCAGGCATCATTAGGTTTGATCCCTCAGACGTACATGTATGTATGTGTACAAGTGTATGCATGAAAAAGATCTTTGACTTGCGTGATGAGAGCAATGAAGTGAAATAAAGATTATTTTTCACTGATTACATCAACTAGTGTCTCTAGTGGTGGTGGTCGAGGGCAGGGAGGCATGTTTATGTGGCATATTTGGTGAATTACTTGACTTGTTAATACCTATATGCAGAGTTGACATCTCAAATAGATTCGTTTATGGTAGCTCGGCTTGCATTATGTAAACTTATTATTTTAAACACTAAGTGAAACATAGAATAGATACAAAGTGTAGAGATGAGTGTTAACCTTTCCTTTGTTTTTTGAACCCCAAGAAAAGGTTGGTGTTAAGGCCTCTTTACCTTTTGAAAACTTTTGGGTTAGTAGGTGTTTTATTGAATAAAAATTCATGGGAAAATCCCAAGTTTTGAAGTTATCTAATTATAAGAATGTTATGGTAAATATTTTATTTATTTTATTTATTTTTAAATATAAATTAATTTCTTAATTGATAATTTGATTAATGGAGTAAATGATGCTTAGATGGTTAACTAAATCAAATAATAGGTAACTAATTATGATGTAATGAAATAAATAGTGTGCAAACAAAAATAAAACTTAACAAGATATTTTCATTTAGTGAAGTCATTTTTGTTGAATGGTGATGTGGATATAAGTATAATAAGGGATGTTAAGGATTAATGAATTACAAAAAATATTTGAGTCCAAAGTCCATGACATTAACTCCTATATTCATTAAAGAATTCCTTTCCTCTTTATTTCTTGTGACCTAAGAAAAGAATATAATCCTAAATCTTGGCCAAGGGAAGAAGAGAATGAAATCAATAATGAGGGAATTTTTTTGAATAGGTACTTTATTTACTCAAAGTGGAAAAAACAGGATACAAAATAAGGGTGTATTAGCGACAACCAATGGTAGAAGTATTATATTTGAATTGAACTCAAAAATCCCCATACATGCCTAATAACCTCATTAAGCATCATAAAGTAGGAAGAATATGTAGGCTGCGAAATAATGGATCTTAAGGCTAATTTAATAGTATAAGGAGGGGGTAAATAGTTTTTTCTAACTTATGTAAATCTTTTTAAAATTCTTTCTAGATTAATACTAAATTATGGATTAATAACATAGATTTATACTAACAATCAGTCACAGATGCAATCGAATATAATAATAAATAAAAAGTGAAGGCTTAGAGAGATGACACTAGAGATTTTATACCGGTTTGGATTCCTCCTACATCCAACTTCATACAATTTCTTGAACATATTTCTTTTCATGCACCTACTTTGTACGGTAGCATGCAAATCAATTACAATGTCAATTTCAAGGCTACGAGACACACCCTCATATATTCCAAGTCCGAGGAAAACTCACTTGATTTAAACGGCCTACAAGCACACCCACTAGATTTGAATGGGCTACTAAACACATTCACCTGATTTGAATGGGCTACAAGCATATGCACACAAACAAAAGTAGAGTTGATGTTTTTTCCAAAGACAAATGGTTGTACGTTGGATACAATGGATCCTATAGCCTTTTAGATAACATTTTGATCTTTGAAATGAAAGGGAGACGCTTGTAATACAGTGAGTACGTAGTAGTAAATCAATATATGAAGTATGAACTGATTCTATATGATTTTGAATAAAATAGAGTATATTTTTCAAGAGAGTAAGGAGTGGGAAGAAAGTAATTAATCAGTTAAATATTCCTCTTTGTATATTATATAAACAGATGTATCCATTCATGAAGGGTTGTATCCAAAAGACACTTCCATTTAAAATTTTGAAAACAATTTAACAACCTATATTTCGGCATACAAAAATATATATGTCAACATATCCTAGTGAAGTATGAATTTTTTTAAATTGTTCTGAAAATTCTATACTCTGTAAAATAATTTGAATACAGTTATTAAATATTTTGACCTTTGAAAATTAATTTACAAATATTTTTTAAAATATATTTTGAAATTTAAATAATTTTATCATTTTAAATACCAAGGATCAGGAATTAAAGAGGATCTGAGATTGCTATCAAGGATTTTAACAATGTATTCTAATGACTCTAAACACTAAATTATAATCTTAAGCTCTTCAATTCGTTGTCTTTGAACTCACGAGTCCTCCAATCTTCATCTTCAGTCTTTATATTGAACTGTATTCAATTCAACACTTGTGTAATATTCTGCACTATATACTTTATAACTTGGTAAAATATTAATATCTATATTTTATATGGTTATTGTCATCAAAATCAATAATCGAGGTATTAACAATCTTCTCTTTTTGGATTATGACAACCATTAAATATTCATGTACATAAAATATGATATAACTCGATATAATTTCCCATGAATACATGTATGTATATATTTTATATTTTTCCCCCTTTATCATCAACAAAAATGGGTGAAAATCCAAATTCCCCTAAATGATATACTTATAAACTATGGAACTAAATTAGTATTTAAGAATTAAATAAAATGTGAAATAAATGTGACATAAAACATGATATATGAGAGACATAAATGAAGAACATAGCATATATTAGATATATAATGCTCAATCTTTAAATATCAAAGACAATAAATAAATAGGGTAAGGCAAACTTTATTTATTTATAATACACAATATAATACAATCCTTAATTATACATCATACCAATTCAAGTCTATGATAATTAATCCAAACTTAATTATTTACATATTTCATCAAACTAAAAATAAATAAGTTAAATATACACCTACAAACAAAAATTTAGGTACTCCTAGGAACTTTAACCCAACCTTCATATCCAAAGATTGGATTTGCTTTGATGGCATCCCAATCTTACTTTCCTTGGTGTTTGGGCATTTGGGTTGTTTGTCTGATCATCTTTAATAAGAGAGGAAACTAGCCATCAAAGAGCATTAAAATGCTTCTCTTGTTCTTTAATCATTTGCATTTGGGTTAGTTCCAAATGCAGCCGATTCCTTAGTACGAAAGAGAGAACATCTTTAAATGATTGAATGCCTCTTCAAAATTTTGACAAAGGTTTTGGCATGGAGAAGACATTTTTATTAAGAAAAATGTTATAATAGACGGGGATGGAGAGATGAATTTAGCGAGTGAAGTTTTCTGGAAGAAGTAGACCTAAATAGGAGTGAAAAGTCATTTGGAATAATTGAAATAAAGGTAGTTAAAAACTTTTCAAGCTTAATTTTTTTGCCAAATAGCTATAGTATGTCAACATATACAACTATATATGTCTACATATTTAACTAAAATTGCTTTTTAAATTTTGATGTACTTTTAGTTTCTACTTAATACCATTATATTTTAATGATTTCCAAAGACTAATATAATAACATATAACAGTAAGAACTAATTTTTCACTGCTTAAAACAATATGATACATGAAAAACGAAAAATATAACAAGATAACTTGAAATAAACTAAGGATATGCATGTAAATAAAAGCTAGAAAAGAAACAATGAATGGCTGGATTAAATTAAATGATAACTAAGGAGATGAGCTCCAATCAAGCTTCTTCATAATCTCTCCAGAATACTTATCCACTTTGTTGGAAATATTAGCGAACTCCTTACTTATTTTTTTTATTTTTGATAATTTTCCCTTGATTTTTAAGAATTCCTTCGCTTGATCTTTCATACGGTCTCTCAAAACTTTCAAGAGAAGTCTCTATTTCCTCCTCTTCTTCTTCTTTATCCTCCCTATGAATTCCATAACTTTCTTCTTCTTCTTCTTTAATTTCTTATTATTCTTCCCTAGCCAGTTCTTCTTTTTGGGGAAGTGTCTCACAAGGTTTAAAGTAAGGAGGACTATGCAGGAGAGAAATGTTGGATTTGTTGAAAAAATTTCGAGGCAAAGTGGATTCTCCTTTAAGATCAACCCCAAAGTATTCAAAAATTCTAGTGAGATACACACCATGGTAAAGCATGTTTTCATTTCTAGAGATATTATTTTAAACAAAATAATCTCATATGACCTGTGCTTAATTGATGTTGTAGTTTCCATACATGGTAATAAGAGCTTTAAAAACCTTTTGAGTCAGGTTATTGTGATTGACCATCATCGGAATGATGCTTTGTTGTAAAATGAGACTCTTATGTCTCGATTTAATTATAGGATTTTTGTGTTCAAATCAAAGTCTTCATTGTTTTCAAAATGTCATTAAAAATTTATCGATTTTGTTCATCGATTTCAAAAGTGGAGAGGTCAATTCCACTAAATTTGCAAAACTAGTATTTGATTCAAAATTTCGCAATCTAGAATAATTGTTATGCCTTTCACACTACTTTCAAACTTGTCCCTCTTCTCCTTCTAAACTTTTTCCAATTATATTTGCATAAAACATCTTATCTAAATCCGGATAAAAAACGATATTATTGTGAGAAGAGTCAAGTAAACAAGAATATCATTTTGAAAACAAAGATCTTGAAGACCATAAGAGGTGAAATCATCAAACTTTGCAAATCTTTTAGGAAAATCTTTTCCGAAAGTAACATGTTCGACATAAGTGTTGATGGCTTCTTTATCATTGAATAGAAAGCCTTTGGTTCTTTTTGTGAGTCTAATGGTTTTTGGTTGGCTTGAGGAGGCCATTTTGGAGAAATTGAGGAGATAAGAGAGTTAAGAGATATTTTAAATTTTTGAAATAGAGCGAGTGAATGAATGTATAGAGATATGATGATCTAATAGAAAGTGAACTGACATTTCAGTTTTGAAAAAAAATTTCAATTTTTGAAACAAATGCAGAAGAGAGGGAAATTCAAATTTGAATTTGAAATGAAATTTCAAAATTCTGGTAGATATGTTGACATATAGATTTGGATATGTTGACATATGGATCGAAAAGTCCAAAAATAAAACTAACGCAAAAATTCCTATGTATATATTTATCTATATACTTATATGCATCCAATATTATTACTAATTTTTATTTTATTCCTAAATTAAATAATAAAAAATGAAACAAAAACCTAATGTAAAAATTACCACTCGTCGCTCCTTTCCTTTGATATGTTCTAATTAATCTACTATTTTCATAAAACATATGTTTGCATCCTTAGTGTCTCGATCATTGTCGCTAGAAGTAGTATCTAAATCATCTAATGTTTGTGTGTAACCCCTATTTCCTTTTTCGAATGAATCAGTAATGCGAGATCCTTAGTTTTTTCTAATATGGACGGTCTCTTTGTAGATGACCAGGTTCATCGTAGTCAAAACATCTAATTGTAGTTCCGTTTCCAAAAGTCTTGTTTTTAGGTCTACGAAAGGTGTTTGTTTTTCTATACATCGAGAAATTTCTAAAATTCCTAGTCCCGAAGGCATTCTTTCCATCATTATCATCATTTGAATCCTGACCACTAGATATTATGTTGAAAGCAATGTATTTCTTTTCTGTTGCCTTGCTTTATCTTCTACCCTGCAATTGTGCTTCATATGACATTATATTACCTATTAACTCTTCAAATTTTAAAGTGCTTATATCATTAGTCTCTTCTATGCTATTGTCTTTTGATCCCTTAAAGAGAGTGAATTAAGGATTTTTATAACTTAGTCCTCTTTAGAAAAGTTTTTATCTAATGATACTAAAGAATGTACTATATCTTGAAATATACAATACATGTCATACATAGACTCATTTTGATCCATTTTAAATAATTGAAGTCGATTAGTTAACATGGAAATTTTTGTCTGTTTAACTTTGCTAGTGCCTCCATGTGTAACTTGTAGTGTTCTCCAAATTTATATGCAGACTTACAAACATAAACTCTATTAAATTCATTTTTATCTAATGATCAAAACAAAATATTCATGTTCTTAGAATTATTAAGTGCTTGTGCCTTTTGGTTTGTGTCCATGCTGAAAATTAGTCTAGGGTTCAGTGTACTCATTGTGTAATATTCCAAATATCTAGACCATTATATCGTAAATAGATCTTTATCCTACATGACTGATAAGTGTAGTTTCTGACATTGAAAAGTGGGGGCCTACTAGTAGGTTGTCCTTCTACAATAGTGTTAAAATGTATACTACCAGTGTTACTAGCCATTTATATTTTACAAAAATCAAATTATGAATTTTTGAAAACCTAGTGCTCTAATACCAAATGTAGGTTATGGAATAATAGATGTTAAGGCCAATTTAACACCAAAGGGGGGTGAATATTGTTTTCTAACTAATGTAAATCCTTTTAGGATTAATATCAAGTCACATATTAACAACATAAATTTATGCTAACAATTAGTCGCAGATGCAATCATAGATAATAATAAAGTAAAACATAAAGAGTTAGAGAGATGACACCAAGAATTTTATACTGGTTCGAATCTCTCCAACATTCAATCCCATACAATTTTTTTATATAGATTTCTTTTCAAGCGGCTACTTTGTATGGTAGCAAGCAAACCAATTACATTTTCTATTTCAAGTCTACGAGATACAACCTCTTCTATTCTGAGTCCAGGGCAAACGTACTTGATTTTAATAGGCTACAAGCACACCCACTAGATTTGAATTTGCTACTAAGCACACCCACTTGATTTGAACTGGCTATAAGCACACATACACAAAAAAGAGAAGAGTTGTAACAACCCACCAATCCCTACAATTTAAGATGACAATAAACCACATATGTCCAACCCGAATTGAACGGAAAAATGGATAGTCATGGGAAAGAAAGAGGAAGGAAGTAGTGAAGAAGAGTGTAATGTCCAGCCTTTCTGGAAGGTTGAAATCGACGATAAACCACACACGTCAGACTCAAACCATTCAAAATGGCAGATTTTTATGGGGTAAATAAAAAAAGTAGAGAAAGAAAAAACAAATACAGAATCTCGCAGCGGAATCACAAAATATAATAATCAAATAAACAGTTCATGAAGCTATTTACAAATAACATTGATTAAACTTTTTGTAACAACCCGCATATTTATCGATTTTATATTTAAATATTTTTTAAATATTTTATCGTTCGTCGGATTTTATTCCGAAAAGCTACTTTTTGCAAACAGTCGAATTGGGACTCGAGATTACCCCCATTGAGTTCAAAATGACGTTTGCGACCTTTTTGAGTATAAGCTTCGATATGTTTGGAGAAAGTTGATTTTTGCCACTTTTTCACTTAGGGCTTTGGTTTGGGCTGAACCCATTAGCCACTTACTAACTCAGCCCCAAACCCCCTCTCCTCTTCATTACTTCATCTCATATTCCTAACACTCAAGCTTTAGCAACAATGGTGGAGAAGAGTGGAAATTAAAACTCCAAGCCCTAGTCTTCATTAGCAAATCCATCTTCTAGCTCCAAACTCAAGTGAACCCATTGGTAAGCATCTCCTTCATCTTCTCCAACTCATTCTCTCTTTGATTTCAGAAATTTCCTAAACCTAACTTAGGGAATGTTCTTCTTTTAAGCTTAGATTCAAGCTTCTAGTGTTGAGATTGAGGTGTGGTTGATCTTCCCTTGTCTTCAAGCTTCTCATTCATTGATTTGGGTTCAAAGGTGAGATTTTTATCTCACATCTATGCTTGTATTTATCTTCGATTGTTAGGTATGAATTTCTAATACTTATTCGTGTGCATTTGCTTTTGGTTTGGATTGATTTGGTGAATATTCCAATTTTTGGTGTTTTGAGTTCAATTCGTTAAAAATCCTAACTTTGATGTTTGAACATGTTTTTGGTGATGCATCGAGGAGCATATAGGGCCGAGTAGTCGATTGGCATAAACCCTTAGCGCCGTTGCTCGTGCAAATGCAATTTGATCGAGATTTTTGCACCTCATCCAAAATAGGGAAGACGAGTGCGGGCAACAGGTTCGGCCGACCGAGCCCCTGGGCCGGTCGACCGACCTGCTACCCAGGCACTTCCTGCCTCTGTTTGGAAGTGCGGTTACAGGCTTCGGCCGACCGAGCCCCTGGGCCGGTCGACCGACCTGGCCCCTAGGCCGGTCGACCGACCTGGTGCCCGGGGACTTCCAACCCCTGGTTCGATCAACCGACTCAGGGAGTCCGGTCGACCGACCTGCTGCTATTTGCCAACTATGCCTATTTTGCCTAGTTGTCTGAATTTCCAACTTTAATCGATTCGTGTTGTTTCCTATGTGTTATTATCATTTGTTATGACTTTGATGACTCTTTTTTTTTTTGGGATTTTTGAATATCCATTTTGATGGATCCTTATCGGTTTCGTTGGATTTTTATTCACATCTTCGTATGTGAATTTTAATGATTGATTATTCCTACAATCTTCTTCATGATTTGTCACTTTAAAAATATAAAGGTTTCAATACTAGTAGTAAATATCAAAACTCTTTCTTCATAAGATTTCAACACTATTTTCTTACAAAGCTCGTTTTCCTAAACCGTTTTCCAATCTATTAGTATATACAAACCTTTACCTCACTCGTATGAGAAATCTAATTAAACGACTTAGTAAAACGAGTGGTATGAAACGCTTGCGTTTGCTTCGTCGGTTAATTGTTGGACTTGTTCGATTGAATCTCTTGTGACAATTTTCTAGTGGAAATCTACAATTTGTTCGTAAATATTTAAGTTAAGCTAGTGGTTATGGGACATGAGACTAAGCTCATATATTTACTAGCTTATTGTAATTGACACTTCTCGTTGATCATGACGATCATCTTTGTGGTTTAGACTAGCAATGTGCGATGTCTCTTTGTTTATGTGGAGAACTGTTCCTCATTTTATTGAGCTCCGTCTCATTTCTCACATGGGTCGTACCTTTTTAGGTGCGTCAATGTTTTATTATGCATGGGGTGTACCTTTCTAGGTGCATCGATGTTTGTTTATACATGGGTCGTATCTTTTTAGGTGCGTCAATGTTTATTTATGCATGGGGTGTACCTTTCTAGGTGCAGGTGCGTCGATGTTCGTCTATGCATGGGGCGTGTCTTTCTAGGTGCGTCGATGTTCGACTTAGCATGGGGTGTATCTTTCTAGGTGCATCGATGTTAGACATTACATGGGGTGTATCTTTCCAGATGCATCGATGTTTATTTATGCATGGGATGTATCTTTCTAGGTGCATCGATGTTTATTTATGCATGGGGCATATCTTTCTAGGTGCGTCGATGCTAGAGCATGGGGCGTATCTTTCTAAGTGCGTCGATGTTCGACTGTGCATGGGGCGTGTCTTTCTAGGTGGGTCGATGTCCAGTTTGTGGGATTGGCCATCCTTTTTCTTGTGATTTCTGGATTTCGTGTGTTGAATTCTAAAATTTATGTTTCACCAACTTTTACAATTGGCATTGATATATATGTCATTTATTGTGGCTTGGTGAATGAAATTAGGAGTATGACATTCCTTTTGATCCTTGAGTTGATTATTGTGATATTGATTAATCTCTTGTTGATTTTCAATTACTTATATATCACAGCTTGGCATTGTGATTATTATACGTTTAGCCATATCTCTTATTCTATATCATGTTATCTGATATTTATAGCTAGACTGATCCGTTTATTATTTTCTTATTAAATAATACTCGGGTGAGACCGTGATGTTACAGGTGCTTCTGCTTGACTTTACATCCGGGATTACCTCCTTGACTTTTGGTTAACTACTTTAGTTTTGTAGTTTTTTTGTTGTATACATTTAAGATTTAGACTTCTTGATGTATACATACTTTTGTCTAGCACTTGTATCTATTCTTTTTGATATTGTGGATCTTATTTGACCACTACTCTGATGTACACTTTCATGTGCTATATTCATATCTATTTCCGCCTTTGTGATATGAATTGTCTGTGACTGATTTATGTTATGTTTACTTCTATATTTGTTTCCGAAGATATTATAGCCACTGTGTAGTAGCTTTGAGTTTGTGTCGGCATGTCGGATTTCCACTTGAAAAGAATTGCATGTTATACTATTTGACATATCGATGCTCGCACAAAGCAATTACACGGATGGTCGCTCCTCAACAGCCTTATTCTCCGTGCTAGTTGACAGCATTCACCGTAATGTTCTTGGCTAGCGTGGGTATAGAGGTGGGGCGTCACAGCTTGGTATCAGAGCCAAACTTCGGAACAATATGGAATATTATAACAAGGATCATCGTCCTAAGTCTTTCTTAGGAGTCGTGCTTTAGGATTTAATTCGAGTCTTCGTACCGATTCATCCTATTTTCTTTATGATTCCTTGTTTTATCTATCAAGAATTGCTTGATATTTATCTTGAGAATAACCTTTTCTTCTTCTTTATTTCTTTCTTAAAGAAGAGAAATGGTTAGACCAGGCCGTCCCAGCGCCGGTCAATCTAGTGCTACTCCCCTAGATGGAGTTTTTATGTCTGCCCAGCAGCTTTTAGATCTTGTTAAGAACGCCCAAGCTGCCGGACCCAATCCAGTGTCTACTCATCCTAGATCCGGTTTTCCACGCTTGTGCAGAGACTACACCGATTTGGGTGGTGGGCCATTCAGGGGATCCGAGAGTGTTATTGAAATTAAAGCTTGGCTCAAATCATGCGATCGCATCTTTTCTCGCATGAACCTTATTGACCTTCATCGAGTCCAAGTGGCTTCTAGCATGCTCCAAGAAAGAGCATTAGATTGGTATGAGCTTTTAGTTTCTGAAATCATTGAAGCGGATCTCACTTGGGAGCAATTCCGGGAAAGGTTCGAATTGAAATTTGTGCCCGAGGCCGAAAAAGTAACTTTGGTCCGGCGTTTTATTGACCTTGTTCAAGGTGAATCTTCTATGACAGACTATGTCGCATCTTTCGAATCTCTTTCCAAATACGGGGTTGAATACATTAACACCCCAATGAAGAAAAATCAGAGATTCGTCTATGGCTTGAATAAGAATCTTAAGAAGCCATTACTTCTGAAACTTGAAGTTTCATTTGATCAGCTTATTGATATCGCTCTTCGTCTTGAAGAGGCCGATAATGAAGGTGATGTTGAAGTTGTGCGTGCCCAACAGAACTTCGACAATAATTTGAAGAGGCCTATCAAATTCAAAGGCTCCAATTCTAATAAGAAAAGGAAGCAACAAATTCCGGTAGCAAAGACTCCTACCTCTAGTCGTGGTCAATGCTACAATTGTGGTTCCACGAACCACTATGCAAGCGAGTGTCCGAGACCCCTCTTTTGTCGCTATTGCAAAAATTCGGGTCACCATATTACTGCATGTCCCGTACTTCAAAATAAGAAGGAGGGAGAGCTCAATGTGGTGCAAGCTCCTGGTAACACTTCTCGTGGTCAAGGTATTTCTCATTTAATCCTTGATTACATTTATTTTGTGATCTTCTTATTTGAGTTCTTTTTGATATGGGTTTCATCTCATTATTTTTATATCAAAAGAACTTGTCGATTCTTTTTCTTTGAATATTTTGGGCTTGATGACTTCTTTGAGGATTGTGAATCCGGATGGTAGATCCGCAACACTCAATTTGCTTTTATTTGATGTCGAAAATTATTTTATGTGATTTTTCTTTCCGAGCCGATATTTTTACTTAGGCTCCGGAATTGATTTGTGCGATAGGATTGGCTTAATCATTAATGAAGCCTATATCCTATTTTCTCGAGAGGACTATTCATCTTCGACATTTTCAATCTGTTAAGCAGATTTCTATTTTTCCTTTATGATTTTGATTCCAATTTGATGGCATCATTTTATTCCTTAAGCCCACTTATAAGGAAAGTGTTATTTCTCTCATTCATGTAGTTTGAGAAATTTTCCGGTATTTTTGAGTTTGTCTTAGGATTATCACCTAAGAAATCTTTTGTGTGGTGTTAAGGTCTTTCTAGTTCGACCTTGCCACCGATTTTCGTTTGCTACGAGTTGCGGAAGTTAGCATTCCACTTACCGCATTCCGCACTCGTTATGATTCTTATGAATGAATTATTATGTCATTCTGTTTATCCAGCTTATTTCATCCATTTTATAAATCGAGTATTCTATGAATATTAAGATGAGATCATTTTTGTATATATTGATTTTGGGTGAAAATAGCAATTTAAAATTTTGCAAATCTTTTTCATAAGATTTATTTATAAGTAAAACTGGATTTTTGTTCTTGAAACGAACAAAGAATATTCTTAAAACTTTTTAAGAGATTTATTTATCCTGTAAAAGATGATTTTGTGATTATATTGCCCGTTGAGTGCTTTAAGAATTTTGGTCGATGCGCTTGGTCAACGTTATCGATAGGAATTTCCTAAACGCTTTGATGTGACAATCAGACACGATGTATTGACTTGTAAAACGTAAAATTTTTCTAGAAAGATAATTGCATAAAGATAAGTGTAATTTTGAAAGTTTTAACTTTATGGGAAAGAAGATTATTTAAAAGAAATTCTTTCTTTTCGAAACTCTTATTCTTGTGATTCCCGAGGGGGAACCAAGACTTTGCTATTTGTACCGATACTAGTCGTATTGGTTTGGGTGTCGTTCTCTTGCAAAAGAGAACGTGCTATCACTTGTGCTTCTAAATCATTTTAGCTTATCGAGACTAGATATGCCACTCATGATCTAGTGCTCTCGGCTATTGTTTTTACTTTTGGAATTTGGCATCATCATATTTGGATGAGAAATTTGTTCTCTACCTCGATCATAAATCTTTGGAATAATTATTTTCTCATATGGAACTCCATGTTGACTCGAGTTCCTGACATCTTATGATCTTGATATTCTTTTTATTCCTGGAAGGGAAATCGTGTTGCCAATGCGCTTTTTCGTAAGCAACAAGTGGTTGATTCTTTGATATTGTCTGAATGGAATTATCTTTTTATCAAGTTCATCGGACGTTTTGGTACACTTCGTTTTATTGAGCTTTATCTTATTCCTTTTATGGACTAGTGTCCGATGTTCTTTTATGGTGTTCGGTTCATCGGATGTACTGTTATTATACTACATCGATGTTCCGTCTTATTTGATTCATTGGATGTACCGTTGTACTACATCAATGTCTTTTCTATTTGATTCATTGGATGTACCGTTGTACTACATCAATGTCTTTGCTAATCGATTCATTGGATGTACCGTTGTACTACATCAATGTCTTTGCTATTCGATTCATTGGATGTACCGTTTGTACTACATCAATGTATTTGCTTTGGTTCATTGGGCGTACCATTTTTGTACTACGCTGATGTCCCAAATTATTTGAGTTTCTAGTTCCTCAGGCGTACCGTTTTTGTACTACGCCGTTGCACCAGCTCAATTTTCTGCTATTCTTGACGTTCTCCACGTCTTTTATCTACGGAAATGCCTTAGGGATTCCGAATTTTTATTCTTGAGCCCGGTGATATTGTGGAAATTGAAGTTTCACCAGATTTGATTTATGAGCAAGATTCCATTCGCATCATTGCTTCGGAGGTTGAACGCCTTCGGAATAAAGATGTTCTTCTTTTGAGAGTTCAATGGTTCTCAAATCCTAGGGATTACTCTTGGGAATCTAGAGAATTCATCGAGCGATCCCGTTCGTGCTAACTCTTTCGTGCTCTTTATGGTGAACTTCTTGTTTCAATTTTCTTTTGGGTTGATATGCTTTTATGGTTGTTACTCTTTATTTTCTTCTTAAGTATTGCGAGGACGCAATTTCTTTAAGGAGGGGAGTCTGTAACAACCCGCATATTTATCAATTTTATATTTAAATATTTTTTTAAATATTTTATCGTTCGTCGGATTTTAGTCCGAAAAGCTACTTTTTGCAAACAGTCGAATTGGGACTCGAGACCACCCTCATTGAGTTCAAAATGACGTTTGCGACCTTTTTGAGTATAAGCTTCGATATGTTTGGAGAAAGTTGATTTTTGCCACTTTTTCACTTAGGGCTTTGGTTTGGGCTGAACCCATTAGCCACTTACTAACTCAGCCCCAAACCCCCTCTCCTCTTCATTACTTCATCTCATATTCCTAACACTCAAGCTTTAGCAACAATGGTGGAGAAGAGTGGAAATTAAAACTCCAAGCCCTAGTCTTCATTAGCAAATCCATCTTCTAGCTCCAAACTCAAGTGAACCCATTGGTAAGCATCTCCTTCATCTTCTCCAACTCATTCTCTCTTTGATTTCAGAAATTTCCTAAACCTAACTTAGGGAATGTTCTTATTTTAAGCTTAGATTCAAGCTTCTAGTGTTGAGATTGAGGTGTGGTTGATCTTCCCTTGTCTTCAAGCTTCTCATTCATTGATTTGGGTTCAAAGGTGAGATTTTTATCTCACATCTATGCTTGTATTTATCTTCGATTGTTAGGTATGAATTCCTAATACTTATTCGTGTGCATTTGCTTTTGGTTTGGATTGATTTGGTGAATATTCCAATTTTTGGTGTTTTGAGTTCAATTCGTTAAAAATCCTAACTTTGATGTTTGAACATGTTTTTGGTGATGCATCGAGGAGCATATAGGGCCAGGTAGTCGATAGGCATAAACCCTTAGCACCGTTGCTCGTGCGAATGCAATTTGATCGAGATTTTTGCACCTCATCCAAAATAGGGAAGGGGAGTGCTGGCAACAGGTTCGGCCGACCGAGCCCCTGGGCCGGTCGACAGACCTGCTACCCAGGCACTTCCTGCCTCTGTTTGGAAGTGCCGGTTACAGGCTTCGGCCGACCGAGCCCCTGGGCCGGTCGACCGACCTAGTGCCCGGGCACTTCCAAACCATGGTTCGGTCAACCGACTCAGGGAGTCCGGTCGACCGACCTGCTGCTATTTGCTAACTATGCCTATTTTGCCTAGTTGTCTGAATTTCCAACTTTAATCGATTCGTGTTGTTTGCTATGTGTTGTTATCATTTGTTATGACTTTGATGACTCTTTTTTTTTTGGAATTTTTGAATATCCATTTTGATGGATCCTTATCGGTTTCGTTGGATTTTTATTCACATCTTTGTATGTGAATTTTAGTGATTGATTGTTCCTACAATCTTCTTTGTGATTTGTCACTTTAAAAATATAAAGGTTTCAGTACTAGTAGTAAATATCAAAACTCTTTCTTCAAAAGATTTCAACACTATTTTCTTACAAAGCTCGTTTTCCTAAACCGTTTTCCAATCTATTAGTGTATACAAACCTTTACCTCACTCGTATGAGAAATCTAATTAAACGGCTTAGTAAAACGAGTGGTATGAAATGCTTGCGTTTACTTCGTCGGTTAATTCTTGGACTTGTTCGATTGAATCTCTTGTGACAATTTTCTAGTGGAAATCTACAATTTGTTCGTAAATATTTAAGTTAAGCTAGTGGTTATGGGACATGAGGCTAAGCTCATATATTTACTAGCTTATTGTAATTGACACTTCTCGTTGATCATGACGATCATCTTTGTGGTTTAGACTAGCAATGTGCGATATCTCTTTGTTTATGTGGAGGACTGTTCCTCATTTTATTGAGCTCCGTCTCATTTCTCACATGGGTCGTACCTTTTTAGGTGCGTCAATATTTTATTATGCATGGGGTGTACCTTTCTAGGTGCATCGATGTTTGTTTATACATGGGTCGTACCTTTTTAGGTGCGTCAATGTTTATTTATGTATGGGGTGTACCTTTCTAGGTGCATCGATGTTTATTTACTTCGAGGAGCAATCGGCTCAATAAGTCGGGACATGGGGCGTATCTTTCTAGGTACGTCGATGTTCGTCTATGCATGGGGCGTGTCTTTCTAGGTGCGTCGATGTTCGACTTAGCATGGGGTGTATCTTTCTAGGTGCATCGATGTTAGACATTACATGGGGTGTATCTTTCTAGATGCATCGATGTTTATTTATGCATGGGATGTATCTTTCTAGGTGCATCGATGTTTATTTATGCATGGGGCATATCTTTCTAGGTGCGTCGATGCTAGAGCATGGGGCGTATCTTTCTAGGTGCGTCGATGTTCGACTGTGCATGGGGCGTGTCTTTCTAGGTGCGTCGATGTCCAGTTTGTGGGATTGGCCATCCTTTTTCTTCTGATTTCTGGATTTCGTGTGTTGAATTCTGGAATTTATGTTTCACCAACTTTTACAATTGGCATTGATATATATGTCATTTATTGTGGCTTGGTGAATGAAATTAGGAGTATGACATTCCTTTTGATCCTTGAGTTGATTATTGTGATATTGATTAATCTCTTGTTGATTTTCAATTACTTATATATCACAGCTTGGCATTGTGATTATTATACGTTTAGCCATATCTCTTATTCTATATCATGTTATCTGATATTTATAGCTAGACTGGTCCGTTTATTATTTTCTTATTAAATAATACTCGGGTCAAACCGTGATGTTACAGGTGCTTCTGCTTGACTTTACATCCGGGATTACCTCCTTGACTTTTGGTTAACTACTTTAGTTTAGTAGTTTTTTTGTTGTATACATTTAAGATTTAGACTTCTTGATGTATACATACTTTTTTCTGGCACTTGCATCCATTCTTTTAGATATTGTGGATCTTATTTGACCACTACTCTGATGTACACTTTCATGTGTTATATTCATATCTATTTCCGCCTTTGTGATATGAATTGTCTGTGACTGATTTATGTTATGTTTACTTCTATATTTGTTTCCGAAGATATTATAGCCACTGTGTAGTAGCTTTGAGTTTGTGTCGGCATGTCGGATTTCCACTTGAAAAGAATTGCATGTTATACTATCTGACATATCGATGCTCGCACAAAGCAATTACACGGATGGTCGCTCCTCAACAGCCTTATTCTCCGTGCTAGTTGACAGCATTCACCGTGATGTTCTTGGCTAGCGTGGGTATAGAGGTGGGGCGTCACACTTTTATAATACAAATCAGAGTTACATACAACAAGAAAAATAATAAATAAATGCAGCAGAAAAACATGATGCAGTGGAATACATATACTAAGTAATAATAGTACCAAATCATCGTCTTCATCCTCTAGAAAGCAGTTTTCGAAAAACTGAAAAGCTCAGACTAACCCGAGTGAATTGAAAAGACAAAACACTTGAGTCAGAACTAAAAGATCTTATGTAAGTTAAATCGATAGTAAATAAATAAGAGTGCAACGGCATCAGAGATGTTTATGGGCGTCGACATCTCCTATCCAATGTCCACATGAGTGCAATAACTTAAGAGATGTTCGTGATTTTCATTTCCTAAGGATCCGTTAAACATCTACTACGTAGTATAATATGCTAATATAATATTTCTTCAGTAAAGTAAAGTATTAAAATAGCATTAAGGCGTTATCAATATCCCACTTAACACATTTTATATAATGCCACAGTTTATACAGATACTGTAAACTCCACCGTAGGTGGGCTGTAACAGCCCGCAAACCCATACCCCCTTGAGTCGACACTATTCTCCATCACTCAACTCAAGATGAACATAAATACGAACCATTTAGGTTAAAGAAGAAGAGGTAGAAGAAGAAAATAGAAAACAACATCAGAATCTAACCATCTCAGCGGAATAAAATATAATAGATAATAAATGATCTTTACACAAAAACAATCAGAGTATACATAACACACAACTGGACAGTAATCATAACCTGTCCTCACAATCTGAATGCACAGCTAATCAACATAGCGGAATATTTAAAATAAGTACGGAAGTACGTATCACCATCCAGCTCATCTCTTGAGCTCCAGAGCATCCTTTCCTGTAATCTATAATACTCGGTATGACCCGAGCATTATAGTTAAATAACACCCGAGTTAGTCTGGAAAACCAGCGTGAGAAAATCACACTCAATTGGATTATTAAAGTTTCAAAATCCTTTGAAAACAAAAAGCATCTCGTAAGACCACGCCACAAATAAACATGTCGGGTTTTTACCTTACAATAGCCAAAACATTTCTTATAAAATCCTCTGATATTATTATAGTGTCTATATACAAATACTTATTCAAATAACCGAAATTGTTACATTTATTAAATTCCAGCTAATAGGTATACAAACAAAACTGTAAAGGCATGTAGGGAGAAAGGATTTCCAACTAATGACTAGGCACCGGGGTACCACCTGTCACAGTACGTGGCCTAGATCACCGTACCGAGGATTACTCCCAATCCCCTGCAACACAAGACCGGGACTACCCCTTACTGGATAATCCCGAGTAAGATCACCCCACAGTTGGGATCAGCAACCGCACCACTAAGCCGAATAAAAGGGACATCTAGACAGGGATGACCTCACCTAAATGGGTGCTACCCACTTAGCCTTGCTACATATCCCCTGATTTTCAGTCATTCCCGGTTGATGAGGCTCGAGGCTAAGCATTACCTTTTTATAATATCACTTAGAATGCCCACCATCCACATGACGATGTTCCGAAAGCATTCATCCATACAAGTCCGTACTGAGTTCGAACGGAACCGAAGGCACTACTCCTACTACATCCATTTTGGAATTAGCCCCAGGATTAGTAGCGACTAGCCCTTGCACTTCACTGCTCCATCTTCAAATCCAAACTCGTCTTCCTCACGAAAACGTACAAAGCGGATCGAAGTGGTTTCGAGAAATTAATCCCGATCCCGATCTCTTCGAAACGATCGGCGCATTGTCCAATATTGATAGTAGGTTATTTAACTATCAATTAACACTCACAAACAACCATCAAACATAAATAATTTTCCAAATTATATATTTACCTCAAAATATCTTCACAAGATACATTTCCACTTTTCAACCCTTTGAAGACAGTGCCAAACCATCTTCCTCTCACGGAACACATTTCCCAAATATTTTCTATTTCCACTGAAATCACCAAGTACAAATAATTTTAAACATTTATTATAAAATATACTTTAAAACATTTAGAATAAAAATTACTCTAATACTTATTCAAATATACACTTTAAGATATTTAAAATAAAACTACTTTGTACAATATAAAACTAAATTTCTAACCATTAAAACATAATACCAATCCATCTTTAAATAACTACTGCTATAATAAATTAGAAAAATATACTTACTTTAAAATTTAAACATTTAGAAATAATAACTTTTCTAAAACATAATTTTAAACAACTTAAACTTTTTACTCATACTTAAAAATTTGCTTTGAAAACGTACTTGACTATCCAGGAAAATACACTTCTCTTTCACATCTTATAAAAATTAATCACTATTTATTTCTAAACAAATTTACCATTTCCCTTAATAAATTCCCACCGTGAATTTATTCTTCCGAATATCCACTGATATATTGCTTTGCTTTTATAAACTAAGTTTACAAGTTTCACAGACTGAACTTCCTTTTAAAATTCTGATTCCCAATTTACTCCATTTGAAATAAATTTCTTTACTTACTCAATTTATTTCAAAGTCCATTAACTTTAGATTTTATTCCCTAATTATGATTTAAAATCTTTTCAACTGAAAACACCAATTTCAGATTTCCCAAATTCCTCACCAATTTCAGATTTCCCAAATTCCTTCTTTATCCTTTCAAATAAATTTAAACCTTGAATTTAAAGTAAATTCTTTTATTCCTTTAAATAATATCACTTAAGTTTTAAAATTCATTATTTTCCCTTTTTATTCAAAATCTCCTTTCCCATACTTGGAATTCATTTTTAGAATTTAAAAATTCAACTTTCATCCTTTCTAATTCACTTTTTTTATTTATCCAACTTTCAAAAATTATTTTTTTACTTAAGAATTCTCTCTTTTTATTTTCTCATCAAAAACCCAGTCTATATATTTTTGATAACTTAGTATACCAAATATAATCAACAAACATAGAATCATCATAACAATCTAAATAATTTTGAGGAATCCAGTTGGATCCCTCCAACCTGTTTCCCTGCATCCACAGATGTTAGCACAATACAATAATACGGATTCCACTTCGAGGTGGAATATCGCGGTATATGGGATTTATATAATATCATCCGCTATTATGCGGCGCATAGGGTCTTATCTGCTATATAATACGGGAAATCAATCACTCCAATATATACTATATATATTATAGCACATCAAATCAATTCAATCATTCAACCAATTATTTAAATTTAACCATTTAAATTTAAATAAAGCCCAGATGAGTGAGATTAACTCACCTTTGGCCTAAGATTGCCATCCACCTCAAACTCGACTTGGTTCCACGATTTTTAACCTTGTACAAACCAATTTACGATTTATTAACATCTGAATTTATCGAACAATTAATTTCCACCTATTTATTTAATTTAATTAATAATTTAATTTAAACAGATAATTCCCCTTCCTTTTTTAACCTGTTTGAAACTTAAATAGATTAAATCAGTTTATTAAACAAATTTACTAATATACCTTATTTAAAACAAAATCGTTAATTTTAAACAAACCGTAAATCTTAAATCAATATACCGTGCTGCCCAATTCCCTCGCGACGACGACGAAGCAACCACCCTTCGAGTTTCCCGAGCTTCTGTTATCATTATGAACAAGCGATCTGCATCTGCATGCACCTGAGCCAACACTCCTCCATACTACATTATCCGCATTCTCACTCCCAATCAATGACTGACCAACCTTTCTATTTGCTCTTGGTATTTACTACCGAACTTGATTGTTCAACTTCCAATATCAGATACATGCTTGGAAACAAAAGATGATGTCTCTGCCCTGGACTTTGACAAAGAGTTTGTATTCCGAAGTGAACATCAGGACTTCTGCTATCAAACCCTTTTACTGCTTTGAAAGCTACCAAGCTCGCAACTTTGACTTCGGATTTGAATAATATCCCAATACCGAAGTCAAGCTCACTTAAAAAATCACTTTAAATGACTTCGAGAATTATTAACTGCATCGAGGATCTATAAATCGACTTCATGACTTCGTCGACCACCATCGACCAAACAAGAACTCAGATCAAAACTCCTATTACGACCTTCCCTATCACCACGCCCCCCCTTCATTCGCGCGCTTCTAACTTCCTTCGTTTTCAACAAGTCTGAACCCAGGCCATACCTCGCAACGATGTCGTAACTCCCTTACAACACATCGCTCTCGAATCGAACAAGCATAAGAATCAGGGATGCAAACGATCAGCCTAATTTCCTTTTGATACACTGAAAGTTAAAGGGGGAAAAGGGGTATGGGTCTCGAACGAAAAAAGGGAGAGGGTTATGATTTTGAAGAAAGAAAATAGTTCGGCCATTGATTGATTTTTTTGAAATTTGGTTTTCATTCAATTGAGAATAAATTGAAGAGAGGGGAAGAGTGAGTTTTGATTTGAACGACAAGTGTATTGAGCTTCAGATTCTCTTTTGATTTTGAAATTGAAATGAAAGGCTCGACTGTTTTTTAAAAGGAAGAGAGGGAACATGATGGAACGTTGGCGTGCTGTAGTCCAATAGCTATAGTGATTTCGAAAAGAGGATAAAAAACATTGACGTGAAGTTTATTTGACCGGTCAAACAAAGTATAAATTATATTTAAATTTCAATCGACTTGAATTCGTAGCTTAAAATCTTGATATCCTATCGGGGCGTGCTGCTAGGCGTTTATAATGTTATGCCCCTATTCCAAACGTATTGAAAAGGTTTTGAGTCCTAATTCGATCGTATGGAGAAGATAGCTTTTTGGACCCAATTATATATTGAATTTTTGATATAGATTTCAGCGCATTTACATACCGTACAACCACACGGCAACTCCAAATGCTATGAAATTTGAAATCAAATAATAACACACAATTACGGATCCAATGGAACAGGTTTCGTTGAATTCCGAGACTGTGCCTTGGAAGGCTATTTTTAAATTCAATTTAAACTATAAAATTTTAAAACTAACAAATTACTTCCAAATTCAGTTTTAACTCATCTGTTATCTTTAGTATTACTATTATAAATTTTATAAGCCCTTGAAATATTTTAACCAGCTTAAAACTCAAGATTTACCATTTAAACCAATCTCAAATTATTAACTTAAATAATTTAATTATCCAATAAACAGCAATATTTGGAATTCAAGTTAGAAACTAACTTTTAAATATTTAAAATCAATTAAATATTCTGATTTCAAACATCCAAAAATTCCGGGTCGTCACATTCCTCCCACCTTAAAAGAATTTCATCCCCGAAATTGCTGGTTAGGAAGAGAGGTCCAATACCCGTTTACTATTTTCCCAAAACCTAACAGTTTTTTAATAACTTCCCAAAACAATCCTTTTTATTAAAGACATACTATCACTCTAACAACTTCTCAACCCACCCATAAGTTCCAAACAATATTACGTACTCAACAATTCGAATTATAATTTAAATTCAAAATTTAAATTATCAAAATTTTCTCAAAATTTTTCTAACTCCTTGAATTCCCGAAAAATTTCGCCACCGTCTCCTTTGTGCGGCTAGCTCGGTACTACTACAAAATGCCTCTATAGGCCCCCAGATTTCAAAAGAAAAACAGAAGCCAAGTGGCTAGACCAGAAAATCATCAAATTTCATACAGAAATTTAAATACATACCTTTGCCGAGCAATTTCAATTTATCTTCAAAAATCAAAAATCCCAATTTATCCGTTGCCTTTAAAACACATGTATCCTCCTAAGCAATAACGTTCAATTACAACATTCAAAATCATTTTACACATTCCTTTACGAAGGTTTTGATATCTATTTCATTCACATCCGTACGATGCACTTATATCATCCGTACGCAATACCAATTTGATCGCTTGCTTGATCACACAATTTCACTTCCGAACTTGTATCGTCCATCCGACTTCCTAGTGCGGACTCAGATATGGTTTCTTGATCAAAAACCGTCATTCTCCTTGCATATCCACCAACCATGATAGAGAATTTTCAGAATCAATCAAAAATCCATATGCAGGGTTCGCCGTCAAAAATCGATTGAAAAATCCCAACTCGGATCGGTATTACTACCTCGAAATTCTGTGCTTGAATCTGGATCAAATCACTATGCGAATAAAATAATATACGAATATCTTACGTATTTTGCCCCAATTGATTTGTTATCTAAATCAATTCTTCCCTTTTTATTCACATCCAATTGATTTCTATTCACTTATCAACGGTTATCATTTCATATATTTTTATTAAATCTTCACTCAAATGCTTATTCAATATATTTTCCCGACACCCATATTACTTAAGAATTTCACCATTTCTTCTTAAGTTTAATATAAGTATTTTATACGCTTCTTATATTTATCTTCACTTCACCACTTTAGTTTATATCTACTTCTATTCAAATTGGTTCTCCCATTTCCATATGAATTCAATTTATCTTCAACTTTGAATATTGAATTTTATCTTCCATTTATAACTGATTCATATCATTATTTTAAATTAGTTTCATCCACTAACTTAATTCAATTTCCAATTTGAAATCGTCTTGTCGCAAACAAAAATTTTCAAAAAAATTTCTAATTCCCAAATTTTTGGAAAATTTTGGCAGAGTCTCCTTTGTACGGAGGAGGTTTTGCAATTTGACAAGAGATATAAATATATATACATCAACCCACCCGGTCGGAAAAACAAAAAAACAAACAATAGTTCATATTTCCTAACTTTTATTGCGCAGGCATACCTCTATTTAGCATTTTTAAGCAAGCGACTTACTATTTAGCAATTAGTGCGACCAAAATCCTGCCATACGGCCTTCAGGTACCCGTACTTACTCAATTTAAACATATAAGCCCTATATATAAGAAGTTTATAGCATTTCACTTATGTTTAAATAGCTAAAACATGGATTCTATAATAATGCATGTTATATACTTTCATAAGCACATATGTAAGGTTTCGACACTTATTTCAATTGCTTTCAATCGCTTTCAATCAACTCTCAACCCATACTATTCAATTTAAGTGATTTACAACTCACTTGCTTGCGTATGATTCATTTTTAAACCAAATGAACTTATATTCATTTCATTGATTCAAAAATCAATTTTATTTACTTCTACTAATTCATAGAATTTTATTTAATCTCATTTTCGTCAAACAACAATTATTTCTATGCAAATTCGGCGATATTTACGTGAATAGACAATTACTCAAGCTTATAATCATTTTAAATTGATTCCAATACAATTTATATTAAATTTTATTCCATTCTAAATTATTTGCAAACCATTCACTTGCATTTCATCCATTTCCAAGTTGGTTTCATTTAAACCCATTCCATTAAGCTTGACAAAATTCCATGCTAATATTAATAACCATTTCCCAAACTAATTTAACCCAAACTTTTATTTAATGGGCTTTCACACTTACTCGAAGCCAAGCTTCTATTATCTTAAACTTAAGTTAATTTACTTTCTTCATACTTTTTCAACTTCATAACTTAAGTTTACTTCTATTTAATTTGATTTTTACCTTCCAAAAATCACTTCACTTAATTTCTTGAGTTCCAGCTATTTTATAATTCAAGTTTCTGGATTTTTTATTCATTTCTCAAAATATAAACAATTTTATTTTGGCTTATTTATTCCACTTCTAAATTTTATAAGTCACAATTTATTTATATCCATACTTTCATCCATTCACCATCAATCCCGTTCACATTTTACTTTTTAACTCGGGATTATACATTTTATTTAGCCAAGTATATATTTTTATTCAACGGGTTTCAATTCTTTTATAAGCCATCGAAATCTATTTATTCCCATTCAATCTTATTTAACTAAACTCAGTTCAAGCTAACCTCATACTATTACTTTGACTTCACCGTCCATTTAAATTTTATTAAGTGAGAACTTAATTTCATTTAATGTATCCACCACGTGATTCAGTTCCATTTCAATTATATTTCAACTTTAATCCAAATCGAATCACAATATTATTAAACTTAGCTTAAGTTCATTTAATTCGACTTACTCTTCTAATTTATTAACTTTTTTACAAGTTAATTCCATTCCAAGAAATTTTCAAACTTTATAAATTTCCAAAACTTTTTATAATCCATAAACATTTTTAAAATAAATTCTGGAGTCACTTTTAATCGATTACTCAATAATTAAAAACCATTTTTTGAAATCGATTATATCTAAACCAAATATTCCTTTGCATTACAAATCAAAACGGTTTCACCAAACCAAAACTTCAACATTTCAAAAACCATTTTCGAAATCCATAATTCAATTGCATATCCATTTATTCCTTGAATTTTTAAAACCATCCCAATTTGGTAAACAATTCCAATTTAAAACAATTTGGTAGCAACTTCTCACTTGAAAACTCGAAAATGAACATCGATGATGCTGCAGTCATCATCGAAGTTACTTTCTAGCGACCGAAAAGAGTTTAGTGCTTTTATCCTTCCAAAACATTTCAAATATCTTTAAATTCCAAATCTCACTAGATTTCATATCCAATTCCAAAATGTTTCTCAAATAGTATTGCTATTATTTCTCCAAAACCCTTGAAAACCATTTTCAAATTCAAAGGAATATAAATTTTCCAAATTTTCAAATTCCAAACCCTTTCAATTCATATTTAAACATTACTCTTGAATTTTCGTCACAAATTATTTTCAAATATTTCTTTGGAATTCTATTTCAAATTATAAATCACATTGACAAATCCCATTTGTATATGAATTTATGTCTTAGTTTTTGGTTATGTTTCAATATCTTATTCAGTTTTACACAACAATGATAATAATTTAATATTATCATTCCTAACAACCAAGCATCCATATATAACTATGACAATTTACGAAAAATTATTTCCTTTATATACAAAAATAATTTGGGTAAAATTATTTCATTTACCCTATTTAAAACAATACTGTGTCGGTTTATCTTGTTTAAGAGTTTAGAAATCCCTATCGATAACAAGGCGTCCAACATATGGACCAGAATCCATAAACACTCAACCGATAAGTCAAAACAATATAAATTTTTTTTATATATTCACAAACAAATACGCGCTCATATCTATTAATATACTCAAACTCATTCTAGAGTACTACGGACTCTATTTCAATGAGTAATCCCCACTAGAGCCAAGGTTATCACCAACCTAAGCTCTAATACCACTGTAACAGCCCGCAAACCCATACCCCCTTGAGTCGACACTATTCTCCATCACTCAACTCAAGATGAACGGAAATACGAACCATTTAGGTTAAAGAAGAAGAGGTAGAAGAAGAAAATAGAAAACAACATCAGAATCTAACCATCGCAACGGAATAAAATATAATAGATAATAAATGATCTTTACACAAAAACAAATCGGTTTATAAATTACAATATGAGAGTATACATAACACACAACTGGACAGTAATCATAACATGTCCTCACATCTGAATGCATAGCTAAACAACACAGCGGAATATTTAAAACAAGTACGGAAGTACGTATCGCCATCCAACTCGTCTCCTGAGCTCCACAGCATCCTTTCATGTAATCTATAATACTCGGTCTGACCCGAGCGTTATAGTTAAATAACACCCGAGTCAGTCTGGGAAACCAGTGTGGGAAAGCCACACTCAATTGGATTATTAAAGTTTCAAAATCCTTTAAAACAAAAAGCATCTCGTAAGACCACACCACAAATAAACATGTCGGGTTTTTACGTTACGATAGCCAAAACAGTTCTTCTAAAATCCTCTGATATTATAATAGTGTCTATATACAAATACTTATTCAAATAGCCGAAATTGTTACATTTATTAAATTCCAGCTAATAGGTATACAAACAAAACCGTAAAGGCATGTAGGGAGAATGGATTTCCATCTAATGACTAGGCACCGGGGTGCCACCTATCATAGTACGTGGCCTAGATCACCGTACCGAGGATTACTCCCAATCCCCTGCAACACAAGACCGGGACTACCCCTTACTGGATAATCCCGAGTAAGACTACCCCACGGTTGGGATCAGCAACTGCACCACTAAGCCGAATAAAAGGGACATCTAGACAGGGATGACCTCACCTAAATGGGTGCTACCCACTTAGCCTTGCTGCATATCCCCTGATTTTCAGTCATTCCCGGTTGATGAGGCTCGAGGCTAAGCATTACCTTTTTATAATATCACTTAGAATGCCCACCGTCCATATGACGATGTTCCGAAAGCATTCATCCATACATGTCCGTCCCGAGTTCGAACGGAACCGAAGGCACTACTACTACATCCATTTTGGAACTAGCCTCAGGATTAGTAGCGACTAGCCTTTGCACTTCACTGCTCCATCTTCAAATCCAAACCCGTCTTCCTCACGAAAACGTACAAATCGGATCAAAGTGGTTTCGAGAAATTAATCCCGATCTCGGTCTCTTCGAAACGATCAGCGCATTGTCCAATATTGATAGTCGGTTATTTAACTATCAATTAACATTCACAAACAACCATCAAACATAAATAATTTTCCAAATTTTATATTTACCTCAAAATATCTTCACAAGATATATTTCCACTTTTCAACCCTTCGAAGACAGTGCCAAACCATCTTCCTCTCACGGAACACATTTCCCAAATATTTTCTATTTCCATTGAAATCACCAAGTACAAATAATTTTAAACATTTATTATAAAATATGCTTTAAAACATTTAAAATTAAATTTACTTTAATACTTATTAAAAATATATACTTCAAGAATATTTAAAATAAAACTACTTTGTACAATATAAAACTAAATTTCTAACCTTTAAAACATAATACCGAGCCATCTTTAAATAATTACAGCTATAATAAATTAGAAAAATATACTTACTTTAAAATTTAAACATTTAGAAATAATAACTTTTCTAAAACATACTTTTAAACAACTTAAACTTTTTACTTATACTTTCAAATTTGCTTTGAAAACGTACTTGGCTATCCAGGAAAATACACTTCTCTTTCACATCTTTTAAAAATAAATCACTATTTATTTTTAAACAAATTTACCCTTTCCCTTAATAAATTCCCACCGTGAATTTATTCTTCCAAATATCCACTGATATATTGCCTTGCTTTTATAAACCAAGTTTATAAGCTTCATAGACTGAACTTCCTTTTAAAATTCCGATTCCCAATTTACTCCATTTGAAATAAATTTCTTTACTTACTCAATTTATTTCAAAGTCCATTAACATTAGATTTTATTCCCTAATTATGATTTAAAATTTTTTTAACTGAAAACACCAATTTCAGATTTCCCAAATTCCTTCTTTATCCTTTCAAATAAATTTAAACCTTGAATTTAAAGTAAATTCTTTTATTCCTTTAAATAATATCACTTATGTTTAAAAATTCATTATTTTCCTTTTTTATTCAAAATCTCCTTTCCCATACTTGGAATTTATTTTTAGAATTTAAAAATTCAACTTTCATCCTTTCTAATTCGCTTTTTATATCCAACTTTCAAAAATTATTTTTTTACTTAAGAATTCTCTCTTTTTATCTTCTCATCACAAATCCAATATATTATATTTTTGATAACTCAGTATACCAAATATAATCAATCAAATACAGAATCATCAGAACAATCTAAATAATTTTGAGGAATCTAGTTGGATCCCTCCAACCTATTTCCCTACATCCACATATGTTAGCACAATACAATAATACCAATTCCACTTCGAGGTGGAATATCACGGTATATGGGATTTATATAGTATCAACCGCTATTATGCGTCGCATAGGGTCTCATCCGCTATATAATGCGGGAAATCAATCACTCCAATATATACTATGTACTACTGTATATAATATAGCACATCAAATCAATTCAATCATTCAACCAATTATTTAAATTTAACCATTTAAATTTAAATAAAACCCAGATGAGTGAGATTAACTCACCTTTGGCCTAACATTGCCATCCACCTCAAACTCAACTTGGTTCCATGATTTTTAACCTTGTACAAACCAATTTACGATTTATTACCATTTGAATTTATCGAACAATTAATTTCCACCTATTTATTTAATTTAACTAATAATTTAACTTAAACTGATAATTCCCCTTCCTTTTTTAACCCGTTTGAAACTTAAATAGATTAAATAAATTTATTAAACATATTAATTACTAATATTCCTTATTTAAAACAAAATTGTTAATTTTAAACAAACCGTAAATCTTAAATCTATATACCTTGCTGCCCAATTCCCTCGCGACGACGACCAAGCAACCACCCTTCGAGTTGCCTGAGCTTCTCTTATCATCATGAACAAGCGATCTGCATCTGCATGCACCTGGCCCACCACTCCTCCATACTACATTATCCGCATTCTCACTCCCAATCAATGACTGACCAGCCTTTCTATTTGCTCTTGGTATTTACTGCAGAACTTGATTGTTCAACTTGCAATATCAGATACATGCTTGGCAACAAAAGATGATCTCTCTGCCCTGGACTTTGACAAAGAATTTGTATGCCGAAGTGAACATCAGAACTTCTGCCATCAAACCCTTTTACTGCTTTAACAGCTACCAAGCTCGCAACTTTGACTTCAGATTTGAATATTATTCCAATACCGAAGTCAAGCTCACTTCAAAAATCACTTTAAATGACTTCGAGAATTCTTAATTGCATCGAGGGACTATAAATCGACTTCATGACTTCGTCGACCATAATCGGCCAAACAAGAACTCAGATCAAAACTCCCCTTGCGACCTGCCCTATCGCCACGCCCCCTTCATTCGTGCGCTTCCAACTTCCTTCTTTTTCAACGAGTCTGAACCTAGGCCATACCTCGCGATGATGCCGCAACTCCCTTAAAGCACATCGCTCTCGAATCGACCTAACAAAATAATCAGGGACGCAAACGATCGGCCTAATTTCCTTTCGATGCACTGAAATTTAAAAGGGGGAAAGGGGTATGGGTCTCGAACGAAAAAGGAAAGAGGGTTATGATTTTGAAGAACAAAAATAGTTCGGCCATTGATTGATTTTTTTTGAAATTTTATTTTCATTTAATTGAGAATAAACTGAAGATAGGGGAAGAGTGAGTTTTGATTTGAATGGTAAGAGTATTGAGCTTCAGATTCTCTTTTGATTTTGAAATGAATTGAAAGGCTCGGTTGTTTTTTCAAAGGAAGAGAGGGAATACGATGGAACATTGGCGTGCTGCAGTCAATAGCTACAGTGATTTCGAAAAGAGGTGAAAAAGCATTGACGTGAAGTTTATTTGGCCGGTCAAACAAAGTATAAATTATATTTAAATTTCAATCGACTTGAATTCGTAGCTTAAAATCTTAACATCCTATCGGGGCATGCTGCTAGGTGTTTATAATGTTATACCCCTATTCCGAATGTACTGGAAAAGGATTCGAGCCCTAATTCGATCGTATGGAGAAGATAGCTTTTTGGACCCAATTGTATATTGAATTTTCGATATAGATTTCAGCGCTTTTACATACCGTACAACCACATGGAAACTCCAAACGCTATTAAATGTGAAATCAGATAATAACACACTATTACAGATCCAATGGAACTGGTTTCGTCGAATTCCGTTATTGTGCCTCGAAAGGCTATTTTTAAATTCAATTTAAACTATAAAATTTTAAAACTGAACAAATTACTTCCAAATTCAGTTTTAACTCATCTATTATCTTTAGTATTACTATTATAAATTTTATAAGCCCTAGAAATATTTTAACCAGCTTAAAACTCAAGATTTACCATTTAAACCAATCTCAACTTATTAACTTAAATAAATTAATTATCCAATAAACAACGATGTTTGGAATTCAAGTTAGAAACTAACTTTTAAATATTTAAAATCAATTAAATATTTCGATTTCAAACATCCAAAAATTCTGGGTCGTCACATGGGCTATCAGGGAGCACGCCATAAGTACGACACAAAAAACTCATAGAAGGCGCGATAGGGCATGTGAACACGACACTCGAGGCAATGCCAGGGTAGATATACCAATTGCACACGTGGACTGGTGGTAACACATAGCAGCTACTACCTCCCACCTCTAAACACACTCCCATAATCAAAATCAAGGGTGTCACCAAATCAATCGCAAAGTCAGAATATAATACTAAGGAAATGTGCCCGATATGAGGAATGACCTCACTTGGCCTGGTATAGCTCCTGTTTTAACTACATCAAGCTGACTCACAGAAGTCAGGGTCTTGTAAATACCACATAATGAATCGCTTGCCAAACCATCCTACTTCATTTCTAGAATCTCCACCACGTACACAGTTGTTAAAGTGGTTTTCGGTATTGGCAGAAAGTATGACAATATCCGATCTCAGTTTCTTTAACAACCAACGCTTATTTCACACCGGATGGTTCTTTTACATTTCAAAAAATCAATTCACAACTGATATTGAAATATCATGTTCGATTTCAAATCATATCTCTTTCGAAATCATATTCACTTTCAAAACTATATTCACTTTAAAAATCATATTCACTTTCAAATCATATTCAGTTTTGAATTTATTGATAAGATAGGTTAACTAAATCCTAGTTCCAAAATCATCATGTTTGCTTAAATATGTCATTTCTCAAGAAAGTATCTATTCCAAATTCCACTTAGGTTGTATCATCATCAAGGATTTAAATATAAATACTTCAACTTTATACAATCTGAAATTTTAGAAAATAGTTTAGATAGTCATAAATAGTTTTAATAGTTTTAAAATAGTTTAAAGTAGATTGAAACAGTTTAAATAGTAAGATAGTTTAAGTAGATTTAAATTTGATTTAATTAGATTTAAAATGATTTATATATATTTAAAAAAGATTAAAATGGATTTCAATTATGTTAAACAGGTTTTAAATAGAATAAATAAATTTAAAATAGATTAAATAGATTTAAATTATATTAAATAGATTTAAAATAAGTTAAATAGATTTAATTTATATTTAATACGTTTAAAATAGATTAAATAAATTTAATTAGTGTAAAATTGATAAAATAGATTCAATTGAATTCAATAGGTTGTAATAGATTAAAATAAATTAAAAATAGTTTTAAATCTACTAAAATAGTTAATTTTATTAATAGTTTAAATTAGTTTAAAATAGATTTCGAATTTATATCCAAACATTTCAATAACTCATTTTCGATAAATTCATTTATATTTGACACTTCAACTTTGAAATTCCTATTTAAATCCTTTGAACAATTCATCAAATCAATTTCAATTTTAGCATTAACGCTTGGATTATCAAAAATAATTCGGTTTATATAAATACATTTCTATTTCATGATGTCAGTTAACTGAATTTAAAATTTGAATAATCAAAAATCATTTATAACCAATTCGGTGTCCGTATATAATTTTCTACCCTATGGTCCAGTGATACGGATATTTATCATTTCAATCCGCAATTTAGAATTTTACGATTATATATCATTTCAAACTGCAACCCAAATTAAATAAAATCCACAAAATCGCTCGAGTCATTTCAACCCATAACGATTTTTCCCTACTCTATAGATCATTCGAGTATGTATCATTTCAACCCATAGGGAACTTGCAGTGTTATAACAATATAAAATACAACATCCAGTCATCCAATATCAATAAATCAAACATCCATCACAATCATCATCCAAATCAACCAATAAACATCAATAGATAACTGATTTTCATTAATAGGTATTAAACTGACAATTAGATTCAATATTGAATTAAACGATGATTAAATGCAATAGAAGTCAAAATTTAACTAGAGTGACAATTTTAAACATACCAAACATCGATCAATTAATTTTTAATCACATCGTAAATTTAATTTAACTAACATAAGATAGTTTAGAAGTTGTGAGTGGGTTAAAATACTCATCTTTGATTTTAAATCGAATTATAATTCAAATGAAGGCCCAAATTCAAACATTCTCAGAACTCATCCAAACTAGTTAAATGTCATACGAAATTTCGGTACGATCCCAATGGAACAAACCGCATCCAAATCCGAGTTCATATGCCAAAGTTATGCAATTTAGAACAATTAAATTTGAAATTTGAATAAAATAAAAAAAATCACTCATGAGGGCCATGTCATCATCCTAAAACAAAACCCTAATCACCACTACTGCACATCGCATTCACCAAATACCGCGCCATGAAGCCTCCTCGTCCATGCCATCCATGCTCACGCGTTGCTACCTAGGACGACGCGCCGCCTCGCCTGAACCCCCTCCACCATCGGCGACTCCCATATCTCGCCGTTCGTCCAAAAAAACCCCAACTGACGCCTTGAAAAAAACCCAAATTTAATTAATCGCCTTGATCTAGCAAAATCAACTCATCAAGAAAACCACATGGATAAACTCCCTTCGGCCTTCTCCACGACCTAGTACCAACAAATCGACGATCTGTTGAAGTCGATCACAACCTAATGAACGACCATGACTATTTTGGGCAATTATGGCCAAACGATGAACTAAATCGAAAAAAAATCATAGATTTGGGTTGCGCTCATCGAGAGCTTCGAAATGATATATAATTTGTTAGGGTTCGAAGGAGTTCGAATTTTCGATTTGATTTTGGTTCGCAATTGAATTTGGAATTGGAAATTGGTTTTGGTTTGTTTTCCATTGGGAAGAGAGAAGCAGATAGAATTGTACGTACAAAATAATGGAATAAGAAATAGCTAGGGTTTACAACAGGCTATGTATTGGTAGATCAGAATTAGGAATGAATGGACTAGTTTGGATTGATCGAAATGATTATGCGAACCCGAAAAGCCCCTCTTGCCTTCGAAATGAAAGTGGATAATCCTATATATCAAAATAGATGTTTTTGATTTTTTAAACTCAATGGAACAGGTTTCAATTCCTAATTACATCGTATGAAGAAGTTAGCTTAAAATCAGCTTATTTCAAATTGATTTCAATTGAATATAATTAAATTGATTTCTACGCGTATCGAGTTCGTACGGTCAAACGACAAGTCTGATCGCTGTGAAATTTGAAACCTTACAATAATTCACTATTATTGATGAAAGTGGTTTCATCGAAATCTAAGACAGTGGTCAAAATGACTATTTTCATGTTGATTAAATAAATAAATATTAAATTAAATAATCACATTTTAATTCAATATTTATAAACAAACAAATTTCATCATTTTTTATTACATGGACATTTACAATAATTTAAAACAAATTTACACATCAATTCAGTGTTAATTGTTACACTAATTCCAGTGTTTAATTCAATTTCAATAAGTTCATTAAGTATAATTTAAACTCAATTAAATCCATTTATTTTGATTTCAATACTTTTTACTCAATCATTGTTCTATAGACATAATTAACATTTGTTTATATCTTACTATACGAACATTACACTAATATTTTACGATTAACATCTTTTATTTGTATTAACCACTATATCTCAGTTATATTGAATTTTTGTTAATTTTATTATAATTTAAAATCCCAATAAATTAATTCATCTTTGTTTCACTCTATTTATTACATCAATTATTGCCTTGTAAATATAATTGACATTTCTATACATTTTATTACATTCACAATTTGCAGTTATCGTCTTAATTCATCTTAAACTAGCATTCGGTTTCATTTAATTATAATTGATTAAATAAATTGGTAGAAAATAATAATCGTAACCTTTGCTTAATTTAATAACATTTGTAATTTTGTTATCTACACAAAAATGTCATAACCACTACTACAACACTACTTTTATCAATTACAATTTATTACACATTTTCTCATTTAATTAATACAACATTTAAATTACCAATTACTCTTTTATTCCAATTATCAATTAATACACACATTATTTCTGTTAATTTACAATTTAATCTGTTATAACTCTTTGAATCATTTCAATTAATTAGAATTACATTTAAAGCAGTTATCAATTACCTTAAATTAATACTATTACATTTCATTCCAGTTATATTCTTATTATTAAACCATGATTTTTTTTATTTCTTCCAACATTAAATCACAAACCTTATTAAATTAACTATTTTTAACTATCGAAAATTACGGGTCATTACAAAGAGAAGAAAGAAAGGAAATTATAAACAATAAGGAATCTAACAATCGCAATGGAACAATATATATTATAATATCAATGATTTTTACAAAGAGAAACTGTTATAGACATACATCCATCAGAGTACAACAACAATCACAATTATCTGACTAGACAGTTATAAAAACCCGCCCTCACGATTACTGATAATTTCAACAACAAAGCAGCAAAAATAAGCATTTATGAGAATACGACTTGAAGACCTCCAACCCGTCTCTTGAGCTCCAATGCATCCAAAATAATTTATAAATATGCTCAGTCTGACCTGAGCATTATAATAAAATAACACCCGAGTTAGTCTGAAAAACTAGCTTGAGAAAAACACACCCAATTGAATTTTGAAGTTATAAAAACCTTTGGAAACAAAGATATCTCACAAGACCACGCCGCACATAAACAAGGATGAGTTTTTACCTTACGATAACCAAAATATTTCATATGAAATCCTTTGATATTATGATAATATCTAGAATACAATTTCTTATTAATCATAGCCGAAATTGTTACATTATCAATTCCAGTATAATAGGTATACAACTAAATCGTAGTGGCTCGTATTGGAAAATGGAATCCATAAAATGACTGGGCTACTGGGGTACCGCCCGTCATGGTGCATCTCTAGAAAAAAATAACATAGAGAACCACGTCTATATCCTCTGCCAACACAGGGCCATTCTACCCCTGACTGGGTAGTACCGAATATGATCACTCCTCCGTTAATGAGCACCGAAGCATTTAAATAAGAGATAATAGCCACTCTAGATAGGGATGATCATACCCTACCTGGGAGCGACCCACTTAGCCCTGCTGCATCTCCCATGTTTTAGTCATTCTCGGTTGATGCGGCTTAAGGCTAGGCTGTACCTTTCATATAGCACTTCCCACTTGGAATGCTAATACCGCTCTCTAGGCAACAATGCAATACCAGCATTCATCCATACAAGTCCTTTCTGGGACTCAACAAAACACTTGAGAGCTTCGCCGTAAAATTCCCGTCATCCTCATGATGTCTACACTTCAAAACGCATTCATTGGATCGAAGTGGTTTTTGGATAAATACCTAATCTCGATATATTTGGAACAACTTTCAACAATTTTCGATAAACTCAACCCTGGTTCTTTAGGAAATAAACAGACAAAGACAAGAATGGAGATCACCTCCAAGCGTTAGTGGATGGATTTCCTTATAATTGTCCTAAGAGAATGAAACGAGATTTATACGCACAGTACAACATCATCGTGGATGACTATGCGATATAACTCATGTATTTCCCCTAAATATTTCAAAAGTTACATTTGGATCCAAATTAGGTAGTCGGTTGTTTAACCATCGAATAACAAACATTCAATCAAGAATTTAATTCCATATGGAAAAACCAACATTTGTTAGGAACCTAGCAACACTAGGCCTCTTTTAACAAATCCTTCCATTAACTCAGATTACTTTGTAAATATTTGAACCAAAATACTTTTACAAAGATTCATTCATCATCCTTATATTTTCAATACTTGAAAAATATTCATATACTCATTTAAATGGTATAAGCATATCCACCAACACTTAGGTAGATTCCCCTTTTTATTTAATTCAAAACCATTTATAAACCCTATTATAATTAACATACATTTATAAAACTCATTTTATAACTCTATAAACCCATTTCTAAAATTCTTTTATAAATATCTAATATCGTTTATAATATGCTTTTACCTTTTTAAACAATCTTCCTTTATATTTTCCAAAACATGCTATAAGATTCCTCTTATAAAACCCCATCTGTTTATGAAACTCCATTTCTAAATCTTGGAAACAATTTTAAACAAATTCTATCCTTTTATTCTAAAACACAATTATATAATAATAAAAATTATAAATAAATAAATACCAAATTAAAAAACATTTTAAAATAATAATTGCTAATTTTAGAACATTCTTAAATAACAATAACAATTTATCTTTAACTTTTTTATAAACACTAATAATAAATTTCCAAAACTTTATTTATAAATAATTGTATTTAATTTCAAACCATACTAATAAATTTTTAAATAGTTAACATTTCAAAATACTAAAATATTGATAAATCACTTTTAATACAATACTAATATAAATTAATAACTTTTTAAAACATAATTATATTTCCATGATAAAAATCCATATCTAATTTATAATATGACTATTCTTATATTTATAAACCATATTTATATACTATATTTATAACTCTCCTCTATTTTATGAAACTTCCTTTCATAAAATCCATTTATTTAAGAACTCCATTTGTAACTGCGTTCCATTATAAATCTTACTTATTCATAACGTCCCATTCAAAACATCATTTTATCCATTTTTAACCTTACTTTCATAGGCATAATTTTTATTTTATAAATTTCTTTCAATTTATAAAATATCGTCCAACAATCCAAAATTTACCCCCACCTTCAATTTTCAAAATAAAATCAACTATTTTCTTAAAAGACATTCCATGTTGTATAATAAATCACCATTTGATTTATTTCTTCAATCTATTAAATGGTAATAGTTTCCTTTATTTATAAACACCGTTTATAAATCCATACCTTTTATTAACAAAATATGATTTTTCGGAGCTTCACTTCTTAGTAAAATGTCACTTTTAAAACTTATCACATTTATGAATTTCATTATAATATATATGTGTGTGTATATATATATTACTTAATATAAAATGGTTAACAAATGTTTATATAAAATATTTTTATTTCTCCTTTAAAGCATACCCTTTAGTTATAAAAGACATACTTATTTTAAGATTTTAAAAATCTTTGTTTTACAAATTGAAATTTTCTATTTAATATATTTCATAAAACAAATAACTTATAATATCTAAAAATCATACTTTTACTTAAGAAAATTATTAAACATATAAAATTTTCAATATCACTTTGAAATCCAATTTTAGATCAAATCATTATTTTATTTTAAAATACCAAGAACAATGCCCAGTGTTACTAAAGCCCTAAATAAAAAATTCATCTAAAACATCATCATGACATCCAAACATCATATATCAGCATACATATGAAAATAATATCAACAGTGGTGAGGAATCTTGTTGGAACCCTCCATCCCATCACCCTGCATCACAAACAACATATAAATCGTATATAAAAATCAACCACTTTGAGATAGGATTCATATACAAAGGGCCATCCGCTCATACACGGGAACGTAATAGGGTCTCATTCGCTCCAATAGGCGGGAATATATCTAATCCAACATATATATATATTATATCATCTAAACAAGCATCAATCGTCATAAATAAATGTATTCCCACTTATATAAAAATATACGCAAGCCAGAGTGGTGAGTTAACTTACCAAAATGTCAAAGATAGCCTAAGCACTCCAGATTGAATTAAAATTGAACAGTCATTTAATTTAACTCAAAATTCCTAATAGCTCTGAATTCATCCAATCCAACTCCATAGCATAGCGCTCGCTGATAATAATGCAACGTAATTTGTCACTCTTGAAGCGGACCTCATACGAAAAAGTTACGAGTTAATTATCATTCAACAATTAATAATTTAATTAACTTAAATTAATATAAGTTTTAAAACTTAACTTCTCTATTTACTCACGTTCTCCCTCCCTGTTGCTACCCAGTCCCCCATGCATGCATTCATCTTTTAATTTTTTTTATTCAATTGAAACCGTGCTTGCTCGAATGAAGATCGCCGACCACCCTTGCCCCCTGCACCGCGCCCCCTCCCTCTGCCTGCGCCAACAACCAGTGCCTCCATCGCATGCGAACGCGCCTCTATCGCGTAGAAAAACCCATGAACACGGTTGATTTTTGATCTCCTCGGTCAACAATCCGTCGATTCAACCATACACTAGCTTCGGATCGTTGCCCTCTACATTTTCCTAGTTGAAGTCGAAGGCTAATTTTGCTTCTAGTGGCTCTGATCAACATCAATCTCGGATGGTAGTAATTTAATGGCGATTGGTGTTTATTTTTACGGTTAGGTTAACAAATGAATGAATGTTAAGGGCTATTTATAGAAGATTCTGTGACACTATTCATCCTAGAAAATACCGAACTCCAAACGTAGCATGCCGCCTGGTGTTTTATAAGTTATACCCATATTCTGAACACAATGGAATATATATTGAGAGCTAATTCCATCATATACAGAAAGGGTTTCAAAATAAAATCATTTTAATTAATTTATATGCATTTCGAACTAACATGATCAAATGATAAGTCCAATCAACACGAAACTTAAAATCCTATAGTAACTCACTATTACGGATCCGATGAAACCAGTTTCATCGAAATCCGAGATAGTGTCAAAATGACTATTTTTAACGTCAATTAAAATACGAATTTTCCAATTTCTATTTATTCGTTTTAAATCAAAATTAAAAATAATTAACTCCATTCTAATTTAAATAGAATTTGAATCCACTTCAGAAATAGTTTTCATTCATTTTAAATTCAAGATTCAATTATTTAAATAATTTAATTATCAAATAAAATCTCTATATTTAAAATATAGTTACTTAACTTATAAAAATAACTTTTGAATATTTAAATCAGTTAAATGTTCGAAATTCGAATGACTGAAATTTTGGGTCATTAGAAGAGTTGATGTATTTCTAAAGGCAAATAATAATACTTTGGATACAATGGATTTTGTAGCCTCTTAGATAGCACTTTGATCTTTGAAATGAAAGTGAAGCTTACGAAGCAATTAGTAAGTAGTAATGATTTAATACAATGAAGTATGAACTGATTCTATATGATTTTGAATAGAATAGAGTATATTTTTCAAGAGAATTTTCAAGGGAGTAAGGAGTGGGAAGAAAGTAAGTAATTGATTTGTTAAATATTCATTTGCACTCCTCTTTATATATTATATGAACAAATGTATCCTTTTGTAAAAGTTTGGGTCCAAAAGGCATTTCCATTCAAATTTAAAAAACAATTTAATGGTTTATATGTTGACATATAGAAATATGTAAGTTGACAAATCATAACGAAATTTGAAAAATGTTTTCTTTTAAATTTTTTGAAAATTCTATGCTTTGTAAAGTAACTTGAATATAGCTTTTAAATATTTTGAAGTCTTAAAAACTTTTTATAGAATATTTTAAAATATATTTTGAAATTTGAATAATTTATTTTTTTATTTAAAATATCAAGGATCGAAAATTGGAGATAAGTACCAAAGATTTCTATCAAGGAATTTAACAATATATTCTACTAACTCTAAACACTAAACTATAATCTTGGGCTCTTCATTTCTTTGTCTTTTAATCCATGAGTCTTAGAATCTTTAACTTGAGCCTTTATACTGTAATCTTCGATTCAACATCTGTGTAATATTTTGCACTATATACCATATAACTTGGAAAAACTTTAGTATTTATATTTTATATGGTTGTTGTCATCAAAATTAATAATTATGGTATTAAAAGAATAAAACAGCCTAAGATAAAATAATACAACTATTCTATAAACAACACATTCACTTTCGGTGCAATTGTTTTCCTCTTCCATTCTAGTTCATAATTAATCTTGCTTTAATTTCACGTTCATACCCGAACTCTGAACACCTCGTATGCTTTGTTTCTAACTTTCATTTACAATGAATAAATGAATTTAACGAACTCTTATCATCTATGTGAGTAACGTTGCAACATTTTCTTACCCAAATCTTTTAAGATCATATTTAATTTTTAATTATTGTTTATGAATACGATAAACAATTTTTTATGATAATATAATGATCTATATGAAATATGATGATAAATGGTTATGATAATAACTAAACTAAAAGCGAAACATGAGTTAATACCCATCAAGATATTTGAAACTAAAAGAGTTAGTGGTGTGCCTTACGTGACATTATGTATTTTTTTATATGTATTTAACTCCGTAGTCAATCTTGTTTGTGGTAATAGTATTTGTTCTCCTTTACATACTTTGTTACATTATGGTCTAATTAATTAAGTAATTAATTTATTATATGTAACAAGAAAATCCTTAAATAAATATCGTGTGATTATAATTGCAATCTTGAGTAATTAAGCATAATTCGTTTTAGATATTTTGTTTTAAATATTCCCAGTAAGGATTGAAACACCGTACCTCTATACCCATACTTCAAAGGAGTATTACTGGGTAATACTATTAGATAATACAGGAAATCATATGATATTGGGCCATCACACATGAATATTCCATTTGCCTAATGCCATTACATATTTCAAAATCATATACTACTCATTTATACGTACTTAGTATCGGCACAAAGTAATAAACACGTGTGTTTTCAGGATAGAACTATACATAATATAAAATATAACATAGATAACACAAAGTCATAATGCAGCGATAAAATATAATAAGTAAACTATACAAAGCAAAGTGGATCTACAAAAGTCAAATGCCGACTGACTCTTGAATATACCCATCAATCACAACTGTACATATGTACATGAGACCGTACAAATTCCTAATGATATACTACACTACTAATAATCTAGCCACTAGCTAAGCCCGACATTCACAAGCTGGTCTCTTTGTCCATAAGCCTGAAATGTCTTAGACTGACCTAAGTATTGTATAAATAACATATGGTCAGACTATGTCTAGAATGTAGGGGTCAAGAGGTAACAAAAGCTAGCATGGTAGAACAAGTATATCGTAATCTGGCATGCAGTAAACTTAATATAAGTATCACATCATGTCCATATACCATGCATATATCATCACCCAATCACTAAATAATCAAATAATACATCGAGAAGTACAATATTAAATAGGTGAAATACTAACACATCCAATAATCATCAATACACAAAATCATTAAGTATCATGTGAGCAAGCACACAGCTTTGCCTAAGATTATCTCATAGATAAATCATAAAATAGACATATCCCAAGTTTGTAGTGCTCATATCAATTAACAAACATACATCCATATAATATCAATACATGTTAATATAGAATAGGCTAACAACTCAGCGTAGCCTCGATTATCCTCCTTGATAATCTCATGTACGAGGATTGACCATACATTGGACATACAGTCTCACGCATAGTCATCTACTCATCATCACACTACATTAAACTTAAAGAGGTGAATAAATGTCTTATGTCTTCTATTGCACTTCATAACTAGATGGGAGACTAATAACCACTCGCTTCCCCCAGGAGACTACACACGTTCCTGTTAGCATGGTTCCTATATCTTTAGTTACCTCAACGACCATCTTGACCCAATATCTATCAAGTGCAAGTATACACTATGTAATGGTCAAGATCTAGTAGGCACCCCTAAATGGTAACATACTGTTGGTCAATGTGAAAGGGGAAAAAGCACACATAAATAGCACATAGTTATATAACACAATGTGTGTCACAGATCTAGGACACGACCCAACAAACAAGATGCTAGGATGGATACTGGCATAATTTGTTTTACTCATCCACGTATAGTAGGAGCATACAAACATGGTGATAGACATAATTATATACCTAATGGGCACACAACCATATACATACATACACACACATACACACACACATACACACACACACATACATACATATATAATAAAATAAATTTGTGAAAATTTCAAAATTGAGCCACAAGAATTGCACCATTGTCTCTGTGGTAATTTTCTAGTCAATTTTCATATATAGATCGTCAGAAACCGAGCTAATTTGTCCAAGTTATAAAATAAACAAAATAATCAGAAAACAGAAAAAACAATAATAATAAATAGGCAGGTCGACCGGCCGGTCGACCTGGGCACTAAGCCGGTCGACCTATTTCTACTACTTATGAACGAACGAACATTCATTCGTTCGATCATTCAAGAGCCTCAAAATGACGTGTTTTGCATTCTTTTGACTAATCCAATCCGTCTATTTTTGCATCCGATGGCTCCTGTTCGACCTATGACGTGGTTGCATCCTATTCCATCCCCAAATCCAACGGCCCGAGATCCATTTCTACCCCTATAAATAGAACCCTTGGCCTAACACTTTTTCTCATTCTTGATTTTCTCCGCTTAGGTTCACCGTTTCGGGAAGGACACTAAAAGGAATAATTTTCCAAGGAGAGAATCTTTTTAGTAAAATATTTTTATACCATATGGATCCGAGAAGACCTATGGAAGAGCTAAGGACCACATGTGAGTGATTAATTATTTTAGAGATTTCTTTAAGTGATTTAAAATAATAGGGCTTCCAAAAGTTGTCCTCTTACTATGCTTTTTGGAATAACCTTTTCAACAGTTTATTTACAGTTTTTAGAATTATTTTCAGTGTATTTCCTTCAGCTATTCTTTTCAGTAATTTTAGTTTATTTCTGTTATCTAAAGCTTTTACATTTATTTATAGTTTATTTATAGTATTTGAATTTATTTACTGCTATTTATACGTTATTTACATCTTCTTTCTACGCTTTAGGTTTTCTTCTATTTTTAGTTTTTTGTATTCCTCCTTCTTCGCGTATGGATTGGAATAGGATTAACGTGAATATGAATTAAATTGTAAGAAAACTGAAATAATGGAATAAAAGATGTAAAATACAAATACTGCAATATAAATGGAATTGGAATAAAACTATGCTTAATTATGACATTAATTTAACTGAATTAAAAAGATTGGCTTGGTTATAACTTAGAATTATAACTAAAAGAGTAAAAGATGAAAGAGACTTATTTTCACACTTAGACCTTGGGATAAGCATGATTATAACGTAGGTTATAATTATAAAAAGAATGGAATGAGGCTTATTTTAAGACCTAGGATAAATTAATAAGAAATAATAGAAATTGATAAAAGTAAAGGCTTATTTAAATAATTTATCTAAGTTAATAAGCAAAGGTAATAGTAGGACCTGTACCAAATAACATACCCCTATTTCTATGGTTACGGTGTTTCACATAAACCTGAAGTGAAAAGAGGCGTCTCACATATCCCTGAAGTGAGATGAGGTGCTTCACATAATCATAAAGTGAGGCAAGGGGTATGCTTATAGTGGTAGTAAACGGTCAATCTATGGTAGTTCAAGAAAAGGGGATTTGAACAAGGGACGCAACTAGATTTTTGTTTGATAGGGACTAATACCAACAACATTTTCCTTGTTTTTTCTACGAACATGGTGTTTCACATAACCCTAAAATGAGATGAGGTACTTCACATAATCAAGAAGGCGAGGGGCACCCCTATACTGTCTAGGGTAAATAAAAGGGTAAAAGAGAGAACAACAGGAACACAAGCTTAGTGGTGGTCATGCATGCGGCCTCCACTGATGGCTCATAAATCATTATGAGTTCCAAGCACTTAGTGAGTGTGTCTTTCGTAGACACCAAAGTCTATTGTGTAGGAAAGCATCTTGTCCATAATAGATTATATAGAGTAGCAGGCCAATCAAAGGGTAGAATTAGGACTTCAGCCTAATTAAACTCGCATAAGGCGCGCTAGGGTAGGCGACATGACAAAACTAGGCAATGCCATGGTAGATATACCAATTATGTTTCCGGACCGGTGGTGACGCGTAGCAGCTACTACCGCTCACCTCGAGCCACACTTCCAAATCAAAAGGGCCCAAATCAATCACAAAGTAATAGAATGGTATCGAAGGAGTGTGTCCGATAGAAGGTGCTACCTTCTTAGCCCGTCAATCGCTCATGTTTTAGCCACCTTATGCCAACTCACGGGAGTCGGGTCCACGTATTTACCTCAAAGGAAACACTGCCACCATCCTACTTCATTCTGGAATCTCCACCGCGTACATAGTTGTTAAAGTGGTTTTCGGAGTTGGCAGAGAGTATGACAACTTCCGATCCCGGTCTTTTTGACAACCAATATTATTATAACACCATGGTCTTTTCAAAATAGTTTATACTTTTAAAACCAAAATATAATGTCCATTTCAAAACCATATAAATACGATAATCATTTCCCTCTCAAAACCAAATCAATATGATATCATCTTTTTTTAAACCCAAATCAATATAATATCATTTTTATTTCAAATATGTCCGCTTTCCCAAAATCATAGCACTTTCAATGTTATAATGCTTTGAAACCAAATACTTGAAATTATAACATTTTCAAATCATAAGACTTTGAAATTCGTAACTTTGAAACATAACTTCCATCACTTAAATGGTTCAAATAATAAAATACTTTATATAATAAATAGCTTCTTAAATTTCGCAAATCAATTCCAAGACAACTCGAATTCCAAAATTTTATATTTAAACCAAATCATAAATTTCAATACAATTAGGTTTCCGAATAAACTATTCCAAATTATATTGATTTCGCAACCGATTGACCCACAAAATAAACCCTTTCAAATTCAATATATTTCAAGCCTTAAGTATTCAAAAATTTCAAAACTAAGTTTGATAATTAGATTCAGCAATTAATTTTCTATTATTTAGTTTTGAAATATTTTACTTAATAAATCCATTATAATTTAAGTACAACCCAAATTTCAAATAACTGAATATTTCCTTAAATTTAAATATACTTGAAATATTCATTTAAATCACTCTAACCAAAATCAAGTTATAAGAATCATACCCTTTAAAGCCTCAATTTTATTTAAATTTCAAATCAAATTTATTTGAGTATAATTTTTAAATAATTTAATTCAAACCAATTTCATATTTATCTTCCAACCTTAATTTCATTTAAGTCATTATAAACTCTATATTAAAATAAAATTTAAATAGTTGCTCACATTTTATTTTAATAAAAATCAAACTCTATCATAAAACTTAATTTTTATTTAACAAACTTATACGTAGCTTAAATTCAAGCATTTAACTATATATAAAAATAATATTTATATAATATCAAAAATCGATATTCATTAAACCATATATTTCTTTCCAAAACCATAGAAATCATTTTCAAAATATTTTATATATAGACCATGGTGTCTGTATATAATTTTCTATCCTATGGTCAAGTGATACGGATATTTATCATTTCAATCCGTAATTTGAAATATAAATACGGTTATATATCATTTCAAACCGCAATCCCGAATGAAATAAAATCCATAACAACTTGCAGTAATATAAAAAATACAACATACATTCATCTAATATCAATCATCAACATTTATCACAATCATCATCCAATTCAATTAATAACATCAGTATAGAGCAGATAATAAATAGCAGGTATTTACTGGCAGTTATATTCAATAATAAATTAAATAACAATTTAACTGGCAGTTTATATGCAAAAATAAATTAAATAACAATTTAATTCAATAAATTCAATTTAACAGAGATAATGATTAAAAATATGCCAAATAGTCATAAATAAATTTCTAATCACATCATAAATAATTTAACAAACATAAGAAATTTTAGAAGTTGTGAGTAGATTAAAACACTCACCTTTTGAATTTAAAACCAAAATTTGAACAGTCTCAGAATTCGTCCAAGCTAGCATTAAAATGTCCGGAATTTTATTAGGATCGTAGTGGAGAAAACATCGTATGAAACGGACCTCGTATGCAAAAGTTATTGATGTTAGAACATTGAGTTTTAAATTGAAAGTAAATAATATAAAATAAAACGAGACAATTACCACGTCATTTCTCTACTCACGCAAGCTACAGGGAATCCGCTTCGTATATCTTCATTTCGAGAAAACCTAACGCATGCGCAACATTATCAGCCACCGATCACGGACATGCTGCGCACGTCGTCGCCGCGACCGACCCTACTCCCAAGGACGCGCCTACCTCCGACCCCCCTTCGCGCGGCCACCAGCAGCACCGATCGCACCCAAGCACGAGCCGCCGCCACCAACCATTTTAAACCCTGATTGAATTTATCCCAATGATCCAACCATCAACACGTCAAGCAACTCACTCCGATGGACTGTGTACGGTCCCCTACACCCAACGGTATCATCAAATCGACGATCTGTTGCAGTCGATCATGACGAAAGGAACGACCAAGATTTGTTCTCAAATTTCTGAATAGACATAGGTTCAAATTGAAAAACAAATTACAGATCTAAGATGCGCTCATCGAGAGCTTAGTTGGATATAAAATTTGATGTTAATTGAGGAGTTTGAAATTTGAAGTTGTCTTTTGAATTGAAATTGGATTGAGGGATTTTAGGGTTTTCAACTATTGAAAAGAGGAGGAGTAATTGGAATTGTACGTACAGAAATGAGGAATAAGAAATGCCCTAGGGTTTATAATGACATATATATAGGCAAAACAAAATAGAATGAACGGGCTAGATTGGACTTGGGTTTTAAACGATAATTGACCCGAAAAGCCCGTTTCGACTCTAGAACGAAAATAGATCAACCCATATATCAAAATAGATGTTTTTGAATATTTTAAACGCAATGGAATAGGTTTCAAGCTCAAATTCCATTGTATGAATAAGTTATGCTAACATCAAGTTATTTCAATTCGATTTCAATTGATTTCAATTAATTGATTTCTAGGCGTTTCGAGCCCGTACAATCAAACAACAAGTCCGATCGTTACGAAACTTGAAATCCTATGATAATTCACCGTTACGGATCCGATAAAACTGGTTTCTTTGAAATCCGAGCCAGTGCCCAAAATGGCTATTTTCCAGTTAATTAAATAAATTAATAATTAATTAATTAAATCATTTTTTAAAGTTCAATTCCATAATTAATAAATCTTATCATTTTTGATTCCTTAAACAAATTTAGATGTCAATTTAAAGTTGATTAATCCATCAATTGAAGTGTTTAATTTCAATTTCATTAAATTCAGAAGTTATAAATTGAAATTTCCAAAATCCATTTATTAAATTTTTAAACTTGTTATTCACGTCTTTTGTCACAATAAGGATGCAACAAACATTGGTTCATGATTTATTACACCTATATTCTCAAATTTCATCTCAGTTCCTATTTACATAATATTTAAATATTAAATTTCATTTAATTTCACTTAATCCAATTTATTAAATTTAAATTAATAATCTTGATTCCCATTCTTACTTTATTATCAAACAACAATTTTTATAATTACTTTCTAGCATTGATCCTATCAAATTATAATTTATTACGTATTATTTTATCAATCAATATAACTTTGAATCTATTTTCCAATTTATTAATTACAATCAATTATAACCTTACAATTGGTTTCAATTAATTCGGTAAATTAATTATTTATTCACTTGCATTAACATTATTACCTTTATTTTAGTCATTTCATTATTAAATTACAGATTTTTATTTTTCTTTCCGAATTAAATTACCAAAACTTATTAAATTTAAAAAATTTAATTATCAAAAATTACGGGCCGTTATAATTTCCTTAGCAAATCGTCTAGAAAATATCCCAAAAAATGCAGAAATTCACTTTCAATATGTTTTCTAACATATAAAATTTTAGACTCAATTTTTCTTGGAATAGCTGAAAGAAAATTTCAAACCCTTATACATATTTTCCTTTAAAAATTCATATTATGTTCTCCATAGCTTGGAAAATTACAAAAATTGAAATCCATCTCCAAAATGATATTTTACTTAAGATATAATTTTTCCATGGCGTTTAAAAATAATTTCAATCGGTTCTACTCTTAAAACGTATAAAATCGTACCGAAATAATTTTGTTTAAACATGTTATAAATCTATGCTTATCATCATCCATATCAATATAAAAATGGATTTAATCTTAAATTCGAAAACAACGATTATAGAAAAAATAGAGATGAATAAGATTCTCATTCACCTTGATTTTTGATAAGGACTTTGAGATTTGATTGAGATTAATCCCCTTGCTTTAATTCCTTAACTTTAAATTTAATTTCTATTTCTCTTTTTCCGGCTCGCTCCTTTATTCTTTGTTTTGATTTACATTTTTATGTAAATAAAGAATGAACAGGAAAATGAAAGGATGTGTAATACATAAGGGTTATGGTATGAAATTACCCTAAATGCCCTTTGTTTAATTAAGCCCATTTATATTATTAAGCGCAGCAACTTATTTATCAAAATCTCAATCCACTTATCACTCTAATGTTTACATTATTCTTTTTAATTTATCTAATTAAATCTCCTGAATAATATTATAAAAAAAATAGAGGTGTTAAAAGCCCCCCTTTAAAGAATTTCTTCCTTGAAATTCAGTAAGGACTAAATACTAAAAAAGCAATCATCTATAACAACTCCTAACAACAATACTAGCCTATCTGACTAACAACTATATATATATAAAGCTAATATAGACATACCCTCAAAGCATATCATGATAAGTACCTCTAATCTTGTCTTCTATCTTCCAAGTACTGTCCTTCTCGTTGTTGCTCCATTGAATTTTCACCAAACTGATTGTCTTGTTCCTCAATCTTTTCTCATCTCACGCTACAACCCGGACTGGTTGCCTACAAATTAGTCATTGCTGTCATGGCTTCTAACCCTGTTGGAGGAATAGTAGTCATTGGATCATACACACACTTGCGAAGATGATATGCATGAAATACATTATGGAAACCTGCCATACTGCTCGGCAACTCTACTCTGTATGTGAACTTTTCAACCCTCTCTATAAACTGGAATGGACCAATATATCTCGGTTCCAACTTCCCTTACTTTTCAAATTGTACCACACCCTTCATTGGTGATACTTTAATGAAAATCTTATCTCCAACTGGGAATTATAGCTCTTTACAGCTCTTATCTGCATAACTCTTTTGTCTAGATTGAGCTTCCTTCATCCTTCTTAGGATCAATTCAATCTTCTCTGACGTCTCTCTAACTAAATCTGGACCTAAGACTAATCTATCTCCAGTCTCCAACCAACATGGAGGCGATTTTCATGGCCTTCCATACAAAGCTTCAAAAGGCGCCATTTTTATACTAGTATGATACATTTTTATAGGAAAACTCAATCAAATGTAGGTGATCTTCCCGAGATCCACCAAAGTCCAATACAAAAGCTCTATGTAAATCCTCGAGCACCTTATTGACTCTCTCTGTCTGCCCATCCATCTGAGGATGATATGCAGTACTCATATTAAGCTTTTCACCTAATGCAACTTGTAGGCTCTTCCAGAATTCACTAGTAAACAAAGCATCTCATTCACTATCAATATTACTTGGAATTCCATACAGTCTAACTAACAACTTAGCTAAAACATGTGTCGTTCTAGTTTACTTAACTGGAAAGAGACGGGCGCTCTTGGTCAACCTGTCCACTATGACCCATATACTTTCATTTCATCTATTTGACCTTGGAAAACCATCTATGAATCCATGAATATCGAATCTCATTTCCAAACTGGAATCTCTAAAGGCTAAAGCAACCCGATTGGCTTCTGATGTTCGGCTTTCACTTGTTGACGGTTAGAATACTGCCCAACCCACAAGCCAACGTCCCTCTTCATACCTTCCCAATATAAGCTCCTCTTCATATCTTGATACATCTTGCTCCCTCCCGAATGAATTGTAAATTTGGATCGATGACATTCTCCAAAAATTTATTTCCTCAAGTCCTCAACATTCGAAACATACAACCGTCCCTTCTTTCTCAACCATCCTCTCTGGTCAAGACTAAAATTCTTTAAATCATCGACCTCCATGTCAACCTCAAGCCTTCTAATATACTCGGCTAATACTACGTCCACCCTCTACTTAGAAGCAATCCTCTCGATCAACACTGGTCGAACTTCCAAATAAGACAACATGGCGGTACTCTGACTAGAACTAGAAGTTGATCATAACTACACACTATAAGTAGTTAAAGCTTCTAAATCCTTCCATTTTGTCAACATAGCTAACACCACCTTCTGATGTCTTCTACTAAGAGCATCCACTACTTTATTTCCTTTTCCAGGTGTATACTCTATGCCGAAATCGTAAGCAGCCGAAAACTTCAACCACCTCTGCTGTCTTATATTCAACTCCTTCTGAGAGAATAAATACAATAAAGACTTATGATCCGTGTATAGCTCAAATCTCTCTCCTAAGAGGTAATGTCTCTAAATTTTCAATGCAAAGATTACTGTAACCAACTCCAAATCATGAGTATGATATCTTACTTCATGTGGTCTAAGCTGCCATGAAGCATAGGAAATAACTTTACCCTTTTACATCTACACCGCTCCCATTCTAGTTCCGTATGCATTGGTATATGTCACCAACCTTTGGTATCCATCCGAAACTACTAATGTAGGCGCACCAATCAACAAACTCTTTAACTTAAGGAATGCTTCCTCACATTTGTCGAAACAGACAAACTTCACAACCTTCCTAGTTAACTTAGTCAAAGGTGCTACTATCCACGAGAAATCCTTAATGAACCTCCGGTGGTAGCCAGCAAGACCAAGAAAAGTTCTGATCTCATTCACCATCTCTGGTCACTTTTAATTATTAACAGCTTCGATCTGATCTGGATCTACTGACAAGCCTTTCTCTCAAACCACGTTACCAAGAAACTTAACCTCTTTCTTCCAAAAATGACAATTAGTAAACTTCGTCTTCAGTTGATGCAGCCTTTGCATCTCAAGCACAACTCTAAGATGATCCTCATGCTCTCTCTCATCCTTAACTACACTAAAATATCATCTATAAACACCAACACAAACCTATCCAAGTACTCTCAGAAATCCTGGTTCATCAAATCTAGGAAGAAAGAAAATGCATTCGTTAACCCAAACGACATTACTAACCACTCATGCGAACCATACCTAGTTCGAAATGCCATCGAAGGAATACTGTTCTCTGCCACTCTTAACTGATGGAAACTTGTCACCAAATCCAACTGGAAAAACACTTTGGCTCCGCACAACTGATCAAATAGATCGTATATTCTTGGCAAAAGATACTTATTCTTGAACTTCCTTTCGTTCAACTTATGATAGTTGATACACATTCTCAATGACCCATCTAGTTTCCTCACGAACACCACAGCCGCTCCCTAACGCGAACTGCTTGATCTAGTAAAATTCCTTCCTTCAAGATCCACTAGCTGCACCTTCAATTCCTTCATCTCAGTCGGTGACATCCTGCTAGATGGTCTATTCATAGGTTTAGCTCCTAGCTTAAGATCTATTTGAATCTTAACATATCATTTCGGCGGTAGTCCTATAACCGGCTAAAAGACATCTGCAAACTCTCTTACTACTCTAATCCAACTTAACTCTTCTCCTACCACCATATCATATAGCAAAGCACAAACACTCCGGTCAGAATTCTCTACTGAGAATATCACTTGGTTATGACTATCAGAGTGTCTCGATGATATCTCCCTATCCTGGCAAAATATCCTAGCGTCATATTTACCCAGCCAATCCATACCCAAGATGATTCAAAATAAAAGAAATCAAAAACATATAGACTGCATGCAAACTTATGACCTAACAAATCAAGTTCTAACTAGTCACATCTCATCCCTAGAGTTGCATACCCTCCTATTGGATTCACAACCCTTAAGGAAGTAACAAGGCAGGTGAATTCTAAGCATAATCTATCAACCAAACACTGAGATATAAATAAATGTGATGCATCGGTATCAAACAGTACCCTAATTGGTATACTCTGATTCAAAAGCGTATCTTTCATTATAGTCTTCCCTTTATCAGCTGCAGTTGGCCTGCGCGGTGATGGTCCAATAACGAAAAATTTCCCTCTGTCTACTCCAACCGACTCTCGGCACTGATTCTTGTAATGCCCAACTAGATCGCAGTTGAAACACTTTACATTCATCTTATCTGCAGCCTTCTTCCCCCTGCGTGACCGACACTCATGCACCTAATGACCCTTCTTATTGCACATGAAGCAAACCAAATCAGCTTTTGCCTTCTTGGCAGCATCTCCCTTCTAGGCTCATTACTTTATTTTCTTTCCTTAAGAACCCGAGATTTCAACTGGCTTCCTTCTAGCACAAATAAAAAGCATCTTCTCATGGCAGATTGCCATCTCCACAACTACATTACTAAGATCAAGAGATGTTGCAGGGCCTCCTTAGCATTTTTTGGCCTCAGTCCCCTAATGGACTTCTCATTCCTCCCAATGACGGTGTCTATAGTATTACATCCATAATGAGACAACTCGTCAAACTTAGTGGCACACTCAACAACCGACATATCTCCCTGCTCTATATCCATAAACTTCCCTAGCAATGCTTACATAGAAACCTCAGATAAAAACCACTGTTTAGATCTTCTTCAAAAATCTTCCCAAGTTAACTCCTCCTTTAGTACTCAGACAAAAACACTATTCCACTAATGAAGCACTGACCTTTGCAAATGCAATGATGTCAGCCTCCTCTTCTGCTCATCATCTAAACCCAAATCAGCAAAAATTCTCCTACAATGCAACAACTAATTCTCCACCTCTATGGCATTATCCGTTACCATAAATATCTTTCAACCAAGACTGGTGTAATCTCTGCCCTTCCTAGCATAATTATTCCCAGGTGGAGCCATGGGATTAGCTCCTCCTACATTTCTATTAACTCCAATAGCAACTCTTGCTTGCATCAAATTGATGAAGAACTAATACATCGCCCCCATATCTACGGGTAGATTTCCAGCACCCACATTGGCATCAACATTTTGGTTACATTAGCCTGTCAACCCAGGTTCCTCCTGGTGGGAAGAGCATTTCCGTTAGTTGTGGTGCTTCGTACGCCGAGATTTCCTCTTCCGTTTCCTGCTTCCATATCTTATTTCTCGTAAATCTACATACAAGCCTTAGTAAGATACATAAGAACGGTCTAAGCGAGCGGGGAAAATGTACTTATATATATATCAAATAAAGTACATTACTATAGAGTTATCCCAAACCACGATCTTATTTTCTAATTCATTGGATTATTTTTTAAAAATCTTTTAGGTTTAAATTTCTTTTAAATTTCATATACCTATGCTCTAATACCAACTTGTAACATCCCACACTTGGAGGTCCAAAACTAACTGCTATGGATGCTGCAGTCATCCACATTAATCTTGTGCGACCAAATACGGTAATGTTAGATACGTTGATATAACAAAAACACATGAATATGGAAAAAAATTAAAAACATCAAAAAAGTTCCACATTCCATTTTAAAACATTTCAAGTTTATTACTTAATCCCACAATCGTAACCACGTTCAAATAAAATATAATTATTACACATATGCCAAGAGAGACATATGAAGGTGGCCCCTTGGATGATCAGAGCATATAGTTAGGCAATAAAATAAATTTTTCTTTACAACTAAATCACAGCGAAAAAAAAGAACTCTTATTATCTAGCTTGCCTCCTGCACGTCTTTGGAAGCTTATTCGTCTTAAAGAGAACTTGAAAACCTTAAACATCAAACTTCTTAAAATAAATTGAGCACTCAAGAGTTTAAGAGGAAAACGTAAACTTCGAGTCAGACATAAAACCTGGTAAGAATAATAATCTACCATCTCAAACCATTTGGACATTTAGTGAGAGCACGCCGCTTAGCAGAATAGGTTTTTCGCTCACTAGTATCCTAAAAACTTTGTAAAACCATATTATGCTCCTACATCCACAATGGTTAAAAGGATAGCAATTCAAAATATTATGAGGATATGTAAATTAGTTAATTAATTTTGGATTTTCCATCCCCGTTCATTTTGACAAACTGTCCTATTTATAGTTTCAAAGGTCACTATCAACCTTATAGGTTTCAAGAGCTTACTAATAACCTATTTAATATTTATGGACTCTCTGTCCAGTTTCATAGTTTTCATGGGATCACTAAGAACCTATTTCCTTGCCAATAATTTTATTGTTTCATTAGTTCTACCTGAACCTATTGCTAACTCTAATAGATTCCCACTATCATAGTTTTCATAGGTTGATTAGGAACCTATTGACTTCTGTCAATAATTAATCCAGACGTATTTTTCATGGGTTCAATACAAACCTATAGGCCCCAACTAATAACTTCTTTTAATCATAGTTTTCATGGGCTTACTATGAACCTGTCTCCCTCACAACTTCTTTAATCAATATTTTAGCATCTAATATTCTAGTCTATCTGACCTCCTAGATATCATTCTACTCATTAAGAGGTTAACCTAATTAATATTCATTATTGGGCCAACTTAACTGGTAATTCTTCCCTTCCCTAAAATACAGTTACGGGTCCATTGCAACGTGAATATACATCACTTATTAACTCTTTGAAGCATAGCTTCGAAACCATTGAAAGTACCCCTTTCAAAACCATTGGATTTTGCTTTAAAAACTCCTTTGGGTTAAAATGAATTTATACAAAGTACTCCGTTCGAAACCTTTAATAAAATTGTTTGGGGAAAACTTGATGGCGTCGGAACCATCCATTCGAAAACTCATAACCTTTGAGTAAAACATTGAAGGATAGTATTGAAACCCCCTTTCGAAGTCATTGCCTTCGAAACCCTTAAACCCTTTGGATAGCATGTAAGAAGTGGCTTAGTATAAGTTTAAAACAAAAGGCTACCCTTCAAAGAATTGATGACTTCAATAGACTCGAAAGGCAAAAGAACGAAACAGGGTTTCGACTAGGTCAGAACCATTTCGAAAGCATTGTTTCATAAACAAAGGGACTCATTAAAAAGCACATACTTAAAAATAAAAGATTGCAACCCTCTTTGAAAGCTATTTAGAAAACCCTTTCGAAAGCATATGTTTCGACTCTTTTGAAAGCTTTTATCAAAACAAGGCAGGTGCTTGTCATTTGAAGATAAAACAAAGGTTTCGACCCCATCGAAAATAATGCTTTCGACACCATGCCTTCTGCCTTTCTCCAATCCACTTCGTACCAATCTTATTGATACCATGTGTTTTGGTTTTGGCTTTAGTAGGTTTTGGCTAGGTTGGTTTTGACCGAGTCGAAGCAGAAGTACGAGGCCGAAAGGTGCTTCAAAAAGAGGCGGATCCCACTTTTTCTAGGTAAAGGCTGAATTAATGCTATTTGTAGCAATTAATTTATAACTAACATGCTATTTGTAATCCTTTAATTGGTTGCCTTAAAAAATTTCAAATTCTTTACAAAAATAAATGCTACATAATTTCAGATCTAAATCAAGGAAAATTGAACGATTAAGCCCTTCTATTAAACAAAACCAATATTGCACTTAAATCCTTCTTCTAAAATAATTTAATTTCCTTATTAAATCACCAAGTAAATCCCCAAAAATTACAGAAATTCAGTTTTAATATGTTATCTAACATTTAAAAATTTCAGATCCAATTTCTTCTTGAAATAATCGAAATAAAATTTCAAATCCTAATATATCTTTTCCTTTGAAAATTCATATTAATTTTTCTATAGCTTGGAAAATTACAAAAATTTAAACCCATCTCCAAAATCATATTTTACATAATATATAATTTTTCCATGGCATTCAAAAATCATTTCAATCGGTTCTACTCTTAAAACCGTATAAAATCACACTTAATTTTTTTTGTTTAAATCAAATATGTTATAGATCCAAGCATATCATCATCCATATCATCATAAAAATGGATTTAGTCTTCAATCTGAAAACAATGATTATAAAACAAAAAAGAGATGATTAAGACTATTATTCGCCTTGATTTTTGATAAGGACTTTGAGATTTGTTTGAGATTAATTCCTTTGCTTTAATCCTTAGCTTTAGATTTAATTTCTCTTTCTCTTTTCCCGGCTGGCTCCTTTACTCTTTGTTTTGCTTTACGTTTTTGTGAAAATGAAGAATGAACGTGAAAATGAAAGGATACGTAATACATAAGGGTTATGGTGCGCAATCACCCAAAATGCCCTTTGTTTAATTAATAAACATATGAGCTATTTTTAAGCCCATTTATATTATTAAGCATGACCCCTTATTTATTTATTCAAATCTTTATCCCCTTAATACTCCAATATCAACATTATTCTATTTAATTTATCTAACTAAATCTCCTGAATGATGTTATCAAAAAGTAGGGGTGTTACAAGCTCCCCTCCTTAAAGAATTTCGTCCTCGAAATTCAGTAAGGACTAAATTCTAAATATAACAATCATCTGTAACAAGTCCTAACAAACATACTAACCAATCTGACTAAAAACTATTTATATAAAGCTAATATAGACATACCCTAGAAGTAGATTAGGATAAGTATCCCTATTCTTGTCTTCTATCTTCCAAGTACCGTCCTTCTCGTTGACTCTCCACTGAGCTTTCACCAAACTGACTGTCTTGTTCCTTAATATTTTCTCATCTCTTACTACAATCCGGATTGGTTGTCTAACAATAGTCAAACTAGGAACTACTATCATGGCTTCCAACCTTGTCGGAGGAATAATAGTCTCTGGATCATGCACGTACTTGCAAAGATGAGACACATGAAATACCTTACGGACACCTGCCATATTGCTCGGTAACTCTACTCTGTATGCGAGATTTCCAATCCTCTCTACAGTATGGAATGGACCAACATATCTCAATGCCAGCTTCCCTTACTTTTCAAATTGTACCACACCCTTTATTGGTGATACTTTAATTAAAACCTTATCTACAACTGAGAATTCTAGCTCTTTGCGGCTCTTATCTATGTAACTCTCCTGTCTGGACTGAGCTTCTTTCATCCTTCCTAGGATCAATTCAATCTTCTCTGACGCGTCTCTAACTAAATCTGGACCAAAGACTAATCTATCTTGGTCTCCTACCAACATGCTGGCGATTTGTATGGCCTTTCATATAAGGCTTCAAAAGACGTCATTCCTATGCTAGTCTGATTACTATTATTATAGGAGTGCCCTCTGATAGCCCTCCAGTTTGCGGAGGAATTACAGTACTGTATAGACTGTGGGAATATATAAAAATGTATTAAGGGGGATATGGATAATGCCTTAATGCTATTTAAATACTTTACTGTAGACATATTATAATAGCGTATTATACTACATAGTAGATAGTTCAATGGATTCTTAGGATATGTGAATCTCGAGCATTTCTTGAGTTACTGCACCCACGTAAGACACTGGATAGGAGATGTCAAACCGCGTAAACATCTCTGACGCTGTCACATGGCTATTTACCATTGATTTAACTTACATAAGATCTTCTAATTCTGAGTCGAGTGTTTTGTCTTTTCAATTCGCTTGGGTCAGCCTGAGCATTTCAGAATTTGAAGACCTTATTTCTAGAGGACGAAGAAGAAGATGTGTACTATTATTATTTATGATACGTATTCCACTGCATCACGTTGTTCCACTGCATTTATTTATCTGTTTCTGTTTATGTAACTCTGATATTTGTGTTGTAAAGAATAATCAAGTATATTTATAAAACAGCTTCATGAACTGTTATTTGATTATTATATTTTGTTATTCTATTGCAAGATTCTGTATGTGTTTTATTTCTTTCTCTTTTTCTTATTTACCTCATAACAATCTGCCATTTTGAATGGTTTGAGTTGGGCAAGTGTGTCTTCTTAAAACATCCAAAAAGGTAGGTCGTTACAAGTGATAACAGAGCTAGGTTTAGCGATAACCTTAGCTTTATGGGGACAGACTCATATCTAAATAGGGTAGTATTACCCGAGAATGAGTTTTTGAGTGCATATATATGAGAGAGCGTATTTGTTAGTGTTATAAAATGTTTTTATATTGTGTTAATTTGTTCCGTTTTATATTTATGAATTTTGGTTGGTGCATAGGATGCTATGACATCGATAAGGATTTTTAAACACTTAATAGGCAAGGCAAACACAATATTGTTTTGAAATGTAGGTAAATGAAATAGTTTTTCCTACTACATATTTTGTACATAAAATGATAAATTTTATAAATGATATATTTGGTTGTAATATATTTGTTTGTTAGGTAGTAAAATTTATAAGTGTTGGTTGAAAATGGGGATGTAAGTAAAATGAATATAAACTGGAGATTTGAGAACTTAATTTCCGGGATTTTTGAAAATTTCTTTCAAAGGATTTTTGGAATATAATATTAATATTATTTAAAATTATTTTCTAATATAAATATTTCAATATGATTTGTAAGAAATGTTTTAAATGAATTTTTGAAGGAAATAAGTTATGTACCCCCCTCTCTGTCACTAGAAAATAATTTCGATGATGAGTGCACGCATCATCGACATTCATTTTCGAGTTTCAAAGTGGAAAGGCTATTGTAGTAGTTTTACTACACATTTGTTTTGATAAATAAATCTTAAATTTTATTTCTAAATATGACTGGATATATAAGTTATAAGTATGTATGTATATATATATATATATATATATATATATATATATATATTAAATGACTTGAAATGGAACCCAATATTTAGTTATTAAATTTTTATAAATTAGAGATATCAATTATTGTAATAGAATGAACTATCCAATAATTAGAACTTCTACAATGAAAATAAGAAAATAAATGCTCAGTTATAAACGAAATATACAAGGAATGTAAAATTTGTAACCCGTAAGTAAAAAGAATATGAAATCCATAAGTAATGATTATTGAACATTTTTGATAACTAAAATAAATAAGATATACTTGTGTTATATTCAATTTCATTCTTAAGAACATATATATGTATATATATATATATATAACTTACCAGAATAGTAAAAGTTGTAATGTTGAATAGCATATGTAATGGAATATTTTAAAAGTAAACTTAAGTAATGAAAGTTGATCAATAGAATTTCTTTTATAAATAAAAACTTTGATATTATAGTTATTATAAACATAAGCTATAATTGAAAATTACTAAATAAAATGTAATAGAAAAGCGAGTACTGTAAATAAATGATTATTAACGTAAGTTAATGAATTGATATGCTAATTAATTGAATTGAACATGAATACTATAAATAAATAGGTGCAAACTTATGTAAATGTTTGAAGTTAATTAAAATTAAAATGAGCAGAAAAGATGAATACTATAAATAGATGATTATAAACTCCAGTTAATGATGGAATCCATTTAATAATAAAATGAATACTATATTGAATTAAATGATACAACTTCAGAAAGTGTTGAAATGATTTAAAAACTAAATTTAATATTCAATGACATTATATAAGGAAATTAATGTAAATTAAAAGGCAAGAAACTTAGGTATGAACTTATGCACTAATAGATATCAATATCTATTGGAAATCAAGTATTCAATAAATTAATGTAGACTAAACTATAATAAAACGCATGTAATACTTGAATAATGAATTCAGTGATTATTATAAACAATTGAATGGAAATAACTTATTGTAACAAAAAGAATGTAAAGTAATAAAAAGAAATTGACATTATATGAATAAATGAAAAATGAATTTTGTAAGCAACAAATGTAAACAAATGAAAGTAAGCACTGAATGAATGAATGTGAAGTTATTTACAAAGAAACCTATATAGTACTTTAAGAATTGATTTACATATGTTTAAAAATGTGTGCATGAGTAACATATGTAAGAGGATGTAAAAACATATGTGGATAAATGAATGTAAATAAATGAAATTAAGAATTATATGAATGAATAGGAATTGATTTTTTTGTAATAAATAAATGTAAATTAAAGACAATAATCACTGTAAGGATGAAAATAGACAAACAATAAATGATATGAAAGGAATATGACAAAAATGAATTTAAATAATGTTTGGAATTTGTTGTTGTTTGGTTTATGGGTTGTTTGGACAAGGATACTTCTAATTGTTTAGATGTACGAATAATCTGTTGAGTTTTATCTAAGACTGTTGAGTAGATGGTATACTTAGTATTTTATTTATCATTCTGCACAATTTAATGTGTCTAAAACCCGAACAAACCATTTGTTTTGCTTGATATGGATAAATGGTTGATTTCCTTAATTTCATGTGATGATTGTATACTTGTTTGCAAGTGATTGTTGTTATGTTGCATTGATTTATTTTGTAAATAGTTAAAACCACTCAAAATATTTCACCTTTTTATAATTATTAACTTCTTTGGATTATATAAGTGAAATACAGGTTTGTGGAAGCAATTGCTACTGCTTTTGTTTCATAAAATAAGTGTTATTTGCTCGACAAATTGGTATGTTTAAGGATTACAGTTTTATAGCGATATTATATTGTTTTTTCCGCTGTTGGGATATATTATTTTGAAAATTTTATGATATATATTGGTATTATTGATATTATTATTTTCCTCGGACCTCTCCATACAAAGGTGACTCTGCCAAAATTTTCCATAAATTTTGGACTTCGAAAATTTTTCAAAATATTTTCCAAACTTTTGTTAACTTGAATATAAAAAGATATAATGTTTATAAGTTGATATATTTTATTTAAATTATTTAATTTTGTAAATTTATTTATTTAAAAATTTAATATTTTGAATAAGATATATTGATTACTTAATTCCTCTTTTCCCTTCTTTTTCCTTTTCGGGGACGAAAAGTTTTGAATGGGGGAGAGTGTAACGACCCATAATTTTTGATAATTAAATAGTTGGTTTAATTAGATTTTTGTGATTTAATATTAGGAGACATAAAAATTTATGAGATATTAATGAAATAAGAACTAGAATGAAAGGTAACAATGTTAATTAAGGTTAATCATTAGCAATTTGAACAAAATTCCAATCAATTGAAATAATATAAATGTTATACTTGGCTATAAATCAAATATATGAAAACAAAATTTAAATATTGAACTAATTAGCGATAGAGTATAAAATTTATGGTAATTGAACGAAATCAAAATTATAAAAGTCATTGTAACATTTGTTTGTAAATAACGAACCTATAAATGTGATTAAAAGTAATGGTGACAAACTATTATGTGTTACCTATTTATTTATTTATTTAGTCTGTAAAATTTTAATTGGAAATTAGTTATAATTAAATGAAATTAAATGCTACATTAACGTGAGTTAAGACAATAACTGTAAATTGTGAACGTATTAAAAGGAATAGAAATGTAATTACATTCATATGGTAATAACTGATTAAATATAAAGACTGAAATCAAAATTGATCAATTTTTGGAATTTAAATTATAATAATTAGATTTATTGCAATTAAATGTAATTAATCATTACTTAATTGAAATTAAGATGAAATCGAAAAATATTAATGTAATAAGATATCAACTAATGTTGATTATATCCATAGAGTAATAATGGGTCAAATAATAAGGTGAATTTCAAACAAATGGAATCGTTGGAAATTATATTGATAGTAACTGAATTTATTGAAATAGGAATTAAACACTGTAAATTGTGAAATATTCAATAATAAATTGATAGAAATTTGCTTTAAAGGATTATAAATTATTAAGTAATCCGAAGTGATAGAAATTGTAAATTATTAAATTTGAATTGAAAGTTGATTTAATTAATTCAGTATTAAATTAAATTAAAGGGAAAATAGCCATTTTGGCCACTAACTTGGATTTCGAAGAAACCAGTTTCATCGGATCCGTAGCGGTTAATTATTGTAGGATTTCAAGTTTCATAGCCATCAGACTTGTCGTTTGATCATGCGGGCTCGAAACGCCTAGAAATCAATTTAATTAAAATCAATTGAAATCAATTTGAAATAAGATGATTTTAACATAACTTCTTCATCCAATGGAATTAGGTCTTGAAACCTATTCCATTGAGTTTAAAACTATCCAAAACATCTATTTGGATATATGGAATTACCAATTTTCGTTTCGGAAACGAAACGGACTTTTCGGGTCTTTTTATCCTTTAAAACAAATCAATCGAGTTCATTCATTCTTTTTTCGGGTCTGCCTACATATAGCCTGTTATAAACCCTCAGTTATTTCTGATTTCTGTACGTATAATTCCATCTGCTTCTCTCTTCCCAATGGTAGAAACCCTAATTCCCAAATTGCAAATTTAGTTTCAAATTCAATTCCAAAAAAACCAAACTCCTCAAAACCCTAACAAATTATATACCATTTGGGAGCTCTCGACAAACGCATCTCAGATCTACAATTTATTTTTGTTATCGAATTACCGTTTGGCCATAATTTGTTGATTTGTTCTCGACCGTTCATATTGGGTTATCGGTTTAACGGTGGATCTTCGTCCAGGAAGCGATCGAGGGTATGCGTTGCATAGAAGGGAACTGGGACTTTGCATCGGTGGCGTCCGCTTGCTTCAGGGTGGCCGTGATTTCGCCAGAAAATTGATGGAGTAGGTGGCGGCTAGGGTTTGGGAGTGATGGGGTTTGGCTCATTTGTGACGACGCGTAAGGTTGGAGAGGTGCGGCAGGCCGAGGGTAGTTGGTTAGTGGTGCTTGATTAGGGAATGGGTGGTCGGGGCGGTAGTAGTAGGCCATTGGAGGTGGCGGCTCCATGGCAGGTTCGAGCATTTGGTAGGGTTCGTTCGCATTTTGTTGATGATGTTGCTGCCTGGGTAGGCTACCATTTGTTTTTTTGTTTTTTTATAAAATTCAAATCGTTCTAACGTGAATAACTTTTACATACAAGATCCGATTCGCATGCGTTTTGTTTTTTCTAGACCTTATCGAAATTCCAAACATTTTGACGCTGGTTTAGACGAATTCTGAGACTGTTTGAATTTGGGCCCTAAATTGGATTTTAATTCGATTTAAAATCGAAGGTGAGTGTTTTAAGCCACTCACAAAATCTTAATTTTCTTACGTTAGTTAAATTAAATTTATAATGTGATTTGAAATTTATTGATTGCTATTTGGTATGTTGAATTGTCATTCCGATTAAATATGACTTTTATTGCATTTAATGACAGTTTAATTTAATATTGAATTTTAATTTGTCAATTTAATACCTGTTACTAATTATTAGTTATCAACTAATGTTTATGAATTAATTTGGGTGATGATTGTGATGGATGTTTGATAGTTGATATTGGATGACTGGATGTTGCATTTTATACTGTTATAACACTACAAGTTCCCTATTGGTTGAAATGATACATACCCGAACGACCTATAAATTATGAAAAAATCCCTATGGGTTGAAATTATAGACTCGAGCGATTTTATGCATTTATTATTTAATTTGGGATTGTGGTTTGAAATGAATATAACCGTAAAATTTAAAATTGCGGATTGAAATGATAAATATCCGTATCACTTGACCCTAGGGTAGAGAATTATATACGGACACAGGATTGGTTAAAGTAAATGATTTTAAATCATTAATTTTCTTGAATTTAGTTAAATGATATTTTGAAATAAAATTTGATTTTAATAAAATTGAATTATTATCGAAATTCAAGTTTTATGTTAAAAATTGGAATTGGTTTACACGAATTATTTAAAGAAATTAAATTGAAGTTTTAAAGTTAAATTTGATGTATACGCGGAGTTTGTCAGAATTGGGTTATTAAAATTGTTCGAAATATAACATTGAAATATATTGAAATTGGAGTAATTTAAATTGATATTTCTAACATGGATTTAATCGATATAGAATTTCATAGTTTATTTAAGATTTGAGTTGAAAGATTTGAAGTTGGGTTGTTGATTTTGAAATTGAAATGGTTCAGATGTGTTGGAATAAAATAAATAGTTGAAATTGATTTTAGTTCCAAATTTATATTTTAATATAAACTGTTTAAAATATATTATTTTAAAATTTCTAATTATATATCAAACTATTAAAATATTTTAACATATATTAACTATACTAAATCATTTTAACCTATTTTAAACCATTTAATTTATTTTAAAACCAATTAAACCATTTTTATTTAAATCTAATTAATCTATTTTAAATCTATTTAATCTAATTTAATTATATTTAATCTATTTTAAATCTATTTAACTATCTTAAATCAATTTAACAGTATCGTTAATCTTAATTTAAACTATTTAGAATATTTTAACTATTTATAGCTATTTAAAACTATTTATAACTATCTAAAATGTCTTTCTAAATTTCAGACTACATAAAGTAGATGTGTTATATTTTAAATCTTTGATTTAAAAAGGAATATGGTTAAATGAGATTATAACCTTAGTTGGGATTTAAATGTTATATATAATTGAATATGATGACTTTGAAGTGAGGATTCATCCTATTTTGGAAATATGGTTTTTTGAATAAAATATAATTTCAAAAAGAAAATATGATTTTGAGAAATGATATGATTTCAAAAGTGAACATAATTTTGAAAGTGGCATGGTTTTAATTGAATATGATATTTTGATATCAATTATGAAATGGTTTTGAAAATATAAAATAACCATCCTGTTTGTAATAAGCGATTAGTTGTTAAAGAGACCGGGATCAGATATTGTCATACTCTCTGCCAATACCGAAAACCACTTTAACAACTGTGTATGCGGCGGAGATTCCAGAAATGAAGTAGGAAGGTTTGGCGAATGATTTCTGTATGAGGTATGACGTGACCTCGACTCACGCGGGTCAGCTTTGATGTGACTAAAACATGAGCTATATCTGGGCTACGTAAGGTCATTACTTCGATCGGACATGCTTCTTCAATACTATATTATGACATTTGTGATGATTTGGTGGCCACCCCTTGACTTTTTATTTAGGAGTGTACTCCGAGATGGGCGGTAGTAGTTACTATGCGTTACCACCAGCCCAGTTCTGCAATTGGTAAATCTACCCTGGCATTGCCTCGAGTGCCATGTTCATTTGCCCTAGAGCGCCTTCTACGAGTTTGTTTTGTACCATACCTATGGGGTGCCCTCTGATAGCCCTCCATTTTACGGAGGAATTGCGGTACTGTATAGACTATGGGAATATATAAATATGTGTTAAGGAGGATATGGGTTAGGCCTTAACGCTATTTTAATACTTTTACTTTACCGTAGACATATTATAATAGCATATTGTACTACATAGTAGATAGTTTAACGGATCCTTAGGAGATGTGAATCCCGAACATCTCTTGAGTTATTGCACCCATATTAGATGCTGGATAGGAGATGTCAAACCCCGTAAACATCTCTGATGTCATCGCATGCACATTTACCATTAGTTTAACTTACATAAGATCTTCTAGTTCTGACTCGAATGTTTTTTATTCTCAATTCACTCAGGTCAGCCTGAGCACTTCAGGATTAGAAGACCATATTTCTGAAGGACGAAGATGAAGATGTGTACTATTTTTATTTATGATATGTATTCCACTGCATCACGTTGTTCCGCTTCATTTATTTATCTGTTCCTATTTATTTAACTCTGATATTTGTGTTGTAAAGAATAATCAAATTTATTTATAAAACAGCTTCATGAATTGTTATTTAATTATTATATCTTATCATTACGCTGCGAGATTCTGTATTTGTTTTATTTCTTTCTCTTTTTCTTATTATACCCCATAACAATCTGCCCATTTAAATGGTTTGAGTTGGGCATGTGTGTCTGCTTAAAACGTCCAAAAAGGTAGGTCGTCACAAATACAGATGCTCCACTACTTACTATGAAAACATAAATTACGTCCACACTAGTCTATGATAGTGCTCGAACATCCACAATATACCACCCAAGGCGTATATTAAGGACTACATAATCATTCTGTCTACTATCTGAATCCCTCCAACAAGGTCTACCTCGTACGAAATTCAGTCGAGGATTTTCTATATCTGTAAAGGACTATTTCATTAGGCCTGCAATATAGATATTCTAGTTGGTCCGTCTCTTTTTCAACATGGCTATGGCCCCACGTAGCCACCCCTCAATAAACCTAAAGACTTCTAAAGAGTTAAGTGGTTTTGTATTACTGCAAACAATCTAACATCCAAATGGCAGTGTGTAACAACCCACATATTTTACGATTGAGTATTTAAATATTTTATTCGTTAGTCGGATTATAGTCCGAAAAGTTACTTTTTGCATACGGTCAAATTAGGACTCGAGACCACCCCCATTGAGTTCAAAATGACGTTTGCGATCTTTTTGAGTATAAGCTTCGATATGTTTGGAGTAAGTTGATTTTTTGCCACTTTTTCACTTAGGGCTTTGGTTTGGGCTGAGCCCATTTACCCACTTATCAGCCCAAACCCCCTCTCTCCTCTTCATTACTTCATTTCATTTCCTAACACTCAAGCTTCATCAAAAATGGAGGAAAGAATGAGAAATCAAAACTCCAAGCTCAAGTTCATTTGCAAATCCAACATCTAACTCCAAATTCAAAGAGAAGCCATTGATTCTTCCTTGCTTTCAAGCTTCTTCTTCATTAATCTTGTGTAAATGTGAGATTTTTTATCTCACATCTTTGTGTATAACTATCATTGATTGTTGGGTATGAATTTCTAACACCTTTTCATGTGAATTTGCTTGTGGTTTGGATCAAATTGGTGAAAAACCCAATTTTTGGTGTTTTGGGTTCAAATCTTTAAAAAGATCCAATCTTTGATGTTTGAACACGTTTTTGGTGATGCATCGAGGAGCCAATATGACCGGGAAGCCGATGGGCGTAATCCCCTAGCGTTCGTGCCCGATCGGTTGCAAATTGGGTGAGTTTTTACACTTCAAACCCTTAGGTCACACTGCCTGCACAATGGTGATTCTCGGCCTACAGTTAGGCCGTTCACTACATAGGTCGCACGCTATAGGTCGCTCGACCTTCCTTACCCTTAGGTCGTTAGGTCGTTGTTCGGCCTTGTATCCCTTAGGTCGTTAGGTCGCTCGGCTTGTCCCTATGTGTTAGGTCGCTCGTGTTAGGTCGCTCGGCCCATTATGTCGCTCGGCCTTGTTTAGTCGCTAGGTCGCACGCCCAATAGGTCGCTCGGCCATATGTATTTCTTTGGTCGCTCGGCTAGGCCGCGTCACTTAGGTAACGCCATTGATCTTCTCACTTAAGCCGCTTACCTCCTTAAGCCGCAAGCTCTTAGGTTGCACGTTCATCTTTGGTCGCGTACTCCCTTAGGTCGCTTCCTCCTTAGGTCGCACCCCTTGCCGCGTGCTACTCCTTTAGGTCGCCTGCACTTAGGTCGCGCCATGTTAGGTCGCGCCAATCTCCTGTGTTGATTTATGTTATGTTTATTTCTATATTTGTTTCCAAAGATTATATATAGCCACTGTGTAGTAGCTTTGAGTTTGTATCGATATGTCGGATTTCCACTTGATATAAAATGCATGATACACTATCCGACATAGCGGTGCTCGCACAAAGAAATTACACAGATGGTCGCTCCTCAACAGCCTTATTCTCCATGCTAGTTGACAGCATTACACCGTAGTGTTCTTGGCTAGCGTGGGTATAGAGGTGGGGCGTCACAGCTTGGTATCAGAGCCAAACTTCGGAACAATGTAGAATAATATAACAAGGATCATCGTCCTAAGTCCATCTTAGGAGTCGTGCCTTAGGATTTAGTTCGTGTCTTCGTACCGTTCTACCTATTTTCTTTTATGATTCCTTGTTTTATCTATCAAATTCGCTTGATATTCATTGTGTGAATAACCTTTTCCTTTTTCTTTCTTTCTTTCAAGAGAAAGAGAAATGGTTAGACCTGGTCGTCCCAGCGCCGGTCAATCTAGAGCTACTACCCAAGACGGAGTATTTATGTCTGCCCAGCAGCTTCTTGATCTCGTAAAGAATGCTCAGGCAGCCGGTTCTAATCCGAAGTCTACTCACCCTAAGTCTAGATTTGCACGCTTGTGCAAAGATTATACCAACTTGGGTGGGAAACCATTCAAAGGTTCTGAAACTATTATTGAAGTCCAGGCTTGGCTAAGAACATGCGATCGAATCTTTTCTCTCATGGATCTTATTTATCTTCACTGTGTTCAGGTGGCCTCTAGTATGCTCCAAGAAAGAGCATTAGACTGGTATGAACTTCTTATTTCCGAAATAAATGAAGCGGATCTTACTTGGGAGAAATTCCGGGAACGATTCGAATTGAAATTTGTGCCAGAAGCTAGAAAGGTGTTAAATACATTTGGTCGGACAAATGTGAAGCTTCTTTTCAGAAATTAAAAGAACTCCTTTTCGATGCTTCTATTCTTGTTATTCCCGAAGGGAATCATGATTTTATTGTTTATACCGATGCTAGTCGCGTTGGTTTGGGTGTCGTTCTTATGCAAAGAGAACGTGTTATTGCTTATGCTTCTAGGCAATTGAAGCCAGCAGAGACTAGATATGCCACTCATGATTTAGAACTCGCGGCTATCGTTTTCGCACTTCGTATTTGGCATCATTATCTTTTGGGAGAAAAATTTATTCTCTACACCGATCATAAGTCTTTGAAGTATTTATTTTCTCAAAAGGAACTTAATTTGCGTCAACAGCGTTGGCTCGAATTCCTTGCGCCTTATGATCTTGATATCCTTTATACTTCCGGAAAGGGAAATCGTGTTGCCGATGCACTTAGTCATAAGCAACAAGCGGTTTTTTCTATGATGATATCTGAATGGAATGATCTCGGAATTTTATCCACTTGTGAGATTCGAGATCGTTTTTCCGATTTATGTTCATCTCTTGTTTTATGTAGCCTTGAGGCTCATCCTTCTCTTTTAGACCGCATTCTTGAAGCTCAAAGGTTAGATCCCGAACTGGCTCTTTTTAGCCAAAGATAGAGGGATAAAATTGATATTGAAGGTTTGAAAGAATTTGATATTGATTCTCGTGGCGGCATTCGAAAATTTGGTAGACTTATCGTGCGAAATATTAGTGATCTTCGTAAAGATATTTTAGAAGATTCTCATCGTTCTAAATTTACCATTCATCCCGGTAGTAGATTCATCCCGGTAGTAGTAAAATGTACGCGGATATGAAGCGACTTTATTATTGGGAGGGAATGAAATCTGATATTGCTAACTTTGTTAAGTGTTGCATGACTTGCCAACTTGTCAAGGCCGAGCATCAAAGGCCCGGTGGGTTATTGCAACCATTAGAAATTCCAATTTGGAAGTGAGACCAAATTTCCATGGATTTTATAGACGGTCTTCCCCGTTCTCGTTCGGGTCATGATAGCTTATGGGTGATAGTTGATAGACTTACTAAATCCGCCCATTTTTATTCCCGTTCGGTCTAACCGAACCGTTCCTCTTTTGGCCAAACTCTTTATCAAAGAAATTGTTAAATTGCATGGAGTTCCTACTTCTATTGTTAGTGATCGTGATCCATTGTTTACTAGTGGATTTTGGAAGAGTCTTCAAAAAGCTTTGGGAACGAAGCTTAATTTTAGCAACGCTTATCACCCCCAGTCCGATGGACAAACCGAGCGTGTGAATCAAACTCTTGAAGACCTTCTTAGTGCTTGCGTGCTTGATTTCGGTGGAAGTTGGGAAGTTCATATTTCTCTCGTTGAATTTTCCTATAATAATAGCTTCCAACCTAGTATTGGTATGGCACCTTTCGAGGCACCCTATGGAAGGCCATGCTGATCTCCTTCTTGTTGGCTTGAGGCCGGTGAGAAGCTGGTTTTAGGTCCAGATTTTATTCATGATTCCACATAGAAGATTGACCTTATTCGTCATAGGATGAAAGAAGCCTAGAGTAGGCAAAAGTCATATGCCGATAACTGGAGAAGGAAGTTAGAATTTTCTGTGGGAGATTCTGTTTTTATTCGTGTTTCACCTATGAAAGGTGTTGTACGTTTCAGTCGATCGGGAAAATTAGCGCCTCGATATATTGGGCCATTTCCTATCACTGAACGTATTGGTTCCGTGGCTTATCGCCTTTTATTACCGACTCTGTTTTCTGCCATTCATGACGTGTTTCGCGTTTCTCAATTACGGAAACGCCTTCGAGATTCTTGAGCCCGATGTTGTGGAAGAGATTGGAGTTTCGCCTAATTTAACTTTTGAGCAACATCCTATTCAAATTATTGCATCGGAGGTCAAACGCCTTCGAAATAAAGATGTTCCGCTTGTTAAAGTTCAATGGTCCTCAAATTCTAACGATTGCTCTTGGGAATCTAGAGAATTCAGCGAGCGAACACATCCGGACTTACTTTCTCATGCTCTTTGAGGTGAACTTCTTATTTCAAATTTCTTTTGTGTTGAATATGCTTTCATGGTTGTTACTATATATTTTCTTCTTAAATATTGCAAGGACGCAATTTCTTTAAGGAGGGGAGTCTGTAACAACCCGCATATTTTACGATTGATTATTTAAATATTTTATTTAAATATTTTATTCGTTAGTCGGATTATAGCCCGAAAAGTTACTTTTTGCATACGGTCAAATTAGGACTCGAGACCACCCCTATTGAGTTCAAAATGACGTTTGCGATCTTTTTGAGTATAAGCTTCGATATGTATGGAGTAAGTTGATTTTTTGCCACTTTTTCACTTAGGGCTTTGGTTTGGGCTAAGCCCATTTACCCACTTATCAGCCCAAACCCCCCACTCTCCTCTTCATTACTTCATTTCATTTCCTATCACTTAAGCTTCATCAAAAATGGAGGAAGGAATGGGAAATTAAAACTCCATGCTCAAGTTCATTTGCAAATCCAACATCTAACTCCAAATTCAAAGAGAAGCCATTGATTCTTCCTTGCTTTCAAGCTTCTTCTTCATTAATCTTGTGTAAAGGTGAGATTTTTATCTCACATCTTTGTCTATAACTATCATTGATTGTTGGGTATGAATTCCTAACACCTTTTCATGTGCATTTGCTTGTGGTTTGGATCAAATTGGTGAAAATCCCAATTTTTGGTGTTTTGGGTTCAAATCTTTGAAAAGATCCAATCTTTGATGTTTGGACACGTTTTTGGTGATGCATCGAGGAGCCAATACGACCGAAAAGCCGATGGACGTAATCCCCTAGCGTTCGTGCTCGACCGGTTGCAAATTGGGTGAATTTTTACACTTCAAACCCTTAGGTCGCATTGCCTGCACAATGGTGATTCTCGGCCTACAGTTAGGCCATTCGCTACATAGGTAGCATGCTATAGGTCGCTCGGCCTTCCTTACCCTTAGGTCGTTGTTTGGCCTTGCATCCCTTAAGTCGTTAGGTCGCTCGGCTTGTCCCTATGTGTTAGGTCGCTCGTGTTAGGTCGCTCGGCCCATTATGTCTCTCGGCCTTGTTTAGTCGCTAGGTCGCACGCCCAATAGGTCGCACACCCAATAGGTCGCTCGGCCATATGTATTTCTTTGGTCGCTCGGCTAGGCCGTGTCACTTAGGTTGCGCCATTGACCTTCTCACTTAAGCCGCTCACCTCCTTAAGTTGCAAGCTCTTAGGTCGCACGTTCATCTTTGGTCGCGTACTCCCTTAGGTCGCTTCCTCCTTAGGTCGCACCCCTTGCCGCGTGCTACTCCTTTAGGTCGCCTGCACTTAGGTCGCGCCATGTTAGGTCGCGCCAATTTCCTATGTTGATTTCTGTTATGTTTATTTCTATATTTGTTTCCGAAGATTATATATAGCCACTATGTAGTAGCTTTGAGTTTGTATCGATATGTCGGATTTCCACTTGAAATAAAATGCATGATACACTATCTGACATAGCGGTGCTTGCACAAAGCAATTACACGGATGGTCGCTCCTCAACAGCCTTATTCTCCATGCTAGTTGATAGCATTACACCGTAGTATTCTTGGCTAGCGTGGGTATAGAGGTGGGGTGTCACACGATGCCTCTCATCCAATGTCTCAATATTGAAAGAATCATTGCCTGATGGTTTAACTCTAGTCTTTCCCAAAATCGCACTTGGTTTTGATGCTGGCCGATATCCGCATGCGACTATCCTTAAACTTATTTGCAAGTACTGGACATACGTATACCCTACTCCAAACACCAAGCCCTTCTGACTACTTACAAAGGTCTGCTTCGTTAGGCCTGTAACACAGATGCAGTCAAGGTATACTCTCTTGATGGAACACCTATAGACATGCCTCCAGGGATGCAGCTTCGTTAGGCCTAACCATAGGTCTATCTTAGAGTATCCTCACATCCCGTTGAAGTATCGTACTTCCTTCTAGCCCAAAATAACTAAGTTGGATTTGCTTCTCCTTTACTGAAATCTGTGATGAACTTCTTCGTCAGGCTCTTCGCCCTTTGGGCTACTCCAAATGCATCTCACTCTTTTATTAGACCCTAAGTCTAATCTTTAACTTTGCGTTTAGTTAATTTTCTTAATCTGTTGGCTACTTATTTACCCAAATTAGCATATTCTTGCTCTCGTCTCACCTCTATCTATTGTGATATTTTCATTTGTTTAATAGGGAATGCTGTTGGCATGAGCCACATTCATTATCGTGCTTATTTAACTTAATACAAATATTAAGTTCATTAAAATAAGCCTCTTTTATCATTCCTACTTTATTTGCTTATTGACTTAATATAAATTATTTAGATAGGCTTCTACCATTATTATCGCTCATTAATTTATTCAAAGTCTCAAAATAAGCTTTTTCATTCTTATAACTTAATTATAACCTATGTTATAATTCTACCTGTAGTTGTCATTTTCTCTTCTTTTATAGTCCGTACATAATTCCAGCATTTCTTTTATGTTCTAATCTGCCTTCTTTTATTATGATATAGAATATCTTTTATTCTCTTATATTATATAATTCACTTATCATAATAACTATCTTCTAAAATAGTCTGCGCAGTGAATGCAGACCCATGTTCATTACCATTCACTGCTTCAAGTTCTTATCTAATAATTTACTTGATTCATGTCATACTTTGCTTTATTATATTTTATTCAAGGTAGCAATTCTATTTTATTTAGTTGGTTATGAAAACTATACTAAAAATCCATTTCCATATTTTAATATCAAATAAGGCTATAACCAATAATTCGTAACTGCATGGTATTTCTTTTATTATTTTGGGCTAGTGTAAAACACGGTGGTTTCTCTATTTTACACTTGTTTCCTTTTTCTTTCTTTTATTTTCGCAGTCACGCTCGTCGTTACTTTTTAAATATTAAATTATAGAAATGTATCTATTTCCTAAACCAACCAATTAATCTTTTAGTTACTCACAAATCTAGTTATTATAGTAATTAACTTTTCTCATTTTAACGTAATTTATTACAGTAATTCCATTCCTTAAACTTTTATTACTTTAAATCTTATTTCCTTCATTTCAGTTTTCTTAATTGTTTAATCCATATTCACGTTTAATCTATTCTAATCTGTATATGAAGAAAGATGAGAAAATAGAAGAAGAATGACACTTGCATAGAAATCAAAAACGTTGAAACAAATGTAAATAAATTCTAATACTGTAATTTCCTTATAGTTTAGCATAACTTAATTAGTATGATTAATTATTGAATAAAATTATCTAAATGGTAATTTGACAATAGTATATCTTAAACTTAAAAGATATATAAATAAATCTCACCTTGCTAGCTTTCCAAATCTCCCTGTTTTTATTTCAGATCTATCCCTAACATTTATATTCACCTCCATTGTATTCCTTATTTGGAATTACAAACAATATATTTACAGATCTATAATATTTGAAAGAGAAAAGGAAGTGATTTGGATTATGAATAGCAACTGAAATTTAGATATAGGGTTTTACCTTTGACATAGCCTTCTGATTTGAACCAATTCTCAATTCGCTAATTAATTCAATTCTCTTTCTACTTAGATCTAAATTCGTGTGAATTTGATCTAAAATTTTGTTACTAAGAAAATATAGAAGAGATAGAAAAATGGCAGAGCTTCTATAGGCAAGAGAAAAGTAATGAGAACAAAAAAAGGCATTGCACCTATATTTGTAGTGGTTCAAATCAGTGCTAACCATTAAATATAAAACCCTAAAATCTAAAGTGTACACTCAGTCTATGGACATTAAATTAATATGTTTTCTTCTGCATTTGTTTTTATTTCAAATTGATTCTTCAACAATCTTTTCATTAATCACTTTCGCCTTCTCTCTCGCAATCTGTGGAAACGTACTTTTTTAAATGTTACGTTTCTTTTAAATAAGATTTCCCTATTAGTCACCCAATTAATAGATTTCATATATACCTAGAATTAATTTAATATCTAATTAATCCCTGCCTGCACTTTGATTTCTTACCAAATTAATATGTCAATCAACACCATATTAATTCATAACATATATACATATTAATTTTTTTATTTCCATAATTATTGCATGCAGATATTCTACAATTGAATTTTGAATCACAATCTTAATTACATATGTTACCATAAGTCTCCATATTTATTAATTGATAATTGATTACTTGCATAAATTATTCTTCCTCCATTTTATTCTCTTGCACTAACATATATGTTTCTAATTATATCAATTAGTTACTACGGTATATATTCCCTTTCTTGTCAGTCTCTGTCAACTAATCACCTCTACTAATTAGTTGAATATTAGTTTCCCTTTTAAACAAACACTGTTAATTAATCTACCCTATTAATTGATTTTATATAATTTCTCTCTCTAATTTATTTGTTACACAAATATATATGTATTCCAAATAATATTAATTGGTTGCCCCATTCACAAACATTTCTTTATTTTAAAATTTCAAACATCTATAACTTAATCAAATTATCTGTATATTATAACGAACTTCCTTTTTGTACGTTTTAGGAAGACATACATGCCGACTCAAGCCATATAAAAGGGCGGATTGTTATTGGGGTGAATAAGAAAAGCAGCGGAATGACGAAATATAATAATCAAATGAACAATTCATGAAGCTATTTTACAAAACATTTGATTATACTTATACAACATAGATCAGAGTTACACCTACCAAAGAATAATAAATAATGCAGCGGAACCTTACGAATGCATTGGAATAAATGTAGTAAATAATAGTAGCAAAAATCTTCGTCTTCGCCCTTCAGAAAGTAAGGTCTTCAAATCCTGAAATGCTCAGGCTGACCTGAGCAAATTGAAAAGGCAAAACACTCGAGTCAGAACTAAAAGATCTTATGTAAGTTAAATCGACGATAAATAAATATGAGTGTGAACGGCGTCGAAGATGTTTACGGGGTTTGACATCTCCTATCCAGTATCTAATGTGAGTGCAATAACTTAAGAGATGCACGGGATTCACATCTCCTAAGGATCCGTCAAAACTATCTACTATGTAGTAAAATACCCTATTATAATATGTCTATAGTAAAGCAAACTATTAAAATAGCATTAGGGCGTAACCAATATCCCCCTTAACACATTTTATATATTCTCATAGTCTATACAGTACCATAACTCCCCCCATAAACTGTAGGCTATCAGAGGGCACTCCATAGATATGGTAAAAAACAAACTCGTAGAAGGCGCTAGGGCATGTGAACATGACACATGAGCAAATGCCAGGGTAGATATACCATTTGTGGATCCGGAATGGTGGTAATGCATAGCAGCTACTATCGTCCGCCTCGAAACACACTCCCAAATCAAAATCGAAGGGTGGCCACCAAAACAATCACAAATCAGAATATAATATCGAAGAAGTGTGTCTAATAGGAGGAATGACTTCACTTGGCCCGGCGTAGCTCCTGATTTTAGTCACATCTAAGATGACTCACGAGAGTTAGGGTCACGTCATACCTCATACAGAAATCGTTCACCAAACCGCCCTACTTCATTTCTGGAATCTCCACCATGTACACAGTTGTTAAAGTGGTTTTCAGTATTGGTAGACAGTATGACAATATCCGATCCTGGTCTCTTTAACAACCAATCATTTATTACATATCGGAGGGTTCTTTTACATTTCAAAGGTCAGTTCGCAATTGATATCAAAATATCATATTCTCAAAACCACAATACTTTCAAATCATATTCACTTTCAAATCATATTCACTTTAAAATCCATATTCACTTTGAAAAGTCATAATTCTTTCAAAACCATATTTCCAAAACATGTTAAATCCTTACTTCAAAATCATCAATTTTGATTCATTATACATTTAAATCCCAATTTAGGTCATTTCATCATTTTTTTTCCTTTAAACCAATGAATTTGAATAAAAACACTTCCCTTTCTTCTTAGTCTGAAAATTTAGAAATTAGTTTAAATAGTTATAAATAGTAAAAATGGTTATAAATAGATTTAATATAGGTTGAATATAATTAAAATAGATTAAATAGGTTTAAAATAGATTAATTAGATTTAATAGAAGTTAAAATGGTTTAATTAGTTTTAAAAATAAATTAAATGGTTTTTAAATAGGTTAAATTGATTTAATATAGTTAATATAGGTTAAAATAGTTTATAAATCTGAAAATCTTAATTTAGAACCTGAAAAATAATATAATTTAAAATAGTTTATATTTGAAACATGAATTTGGAATTTATATCAATTTAAACTATTAATTTCATTTCAACAAAATCAGACCATTTTATTTTCTCAATAAAACCCAGTTCCAAACGTTTTAAAGTTATATTTCAAATCATTTAACTATTCCATTCTGATAGAGTCCAATTATGTTAAAATTTAACTTTCAATTTAATTTTTTAAAACAATTCCTTTTAAGCCAAATCACATTTCAACACAAAACTCAATTTTCCAAAATACTTCAATTTATATCAACCAAATTTTACTTCAAAATATAACTTAATTTCGTTTTCAAATTTATGATTTTAAATCATTTAATTTAAGCAATCCGGTGTCTGTATATAATTCTCTACCCTAGGGTCAAGTGATGTGGATATTTATCATTTCAATCCGCAACTTAATATTTTACGATTATATATCATTTCAAACCGCAATCCAGAACTAATAATAAAAATCCATAATGAACTTGTAGTTTATAATGATATAAAATAAACATACAGTCAACCAGTATCAACAATCCACATCCATCACAATCATCATCCGAAACAATCAATAAATATCAATATAGAACTGATAATCAATAACAGGTATCTACCTGGCAGTTTTTATTCAATAATAAATTAAATAACTATTTAATTCAAATAAATTCAAATTAACTGAGATAATGAATCCAGATACGGGAAACAATCATAAATAATTTCCTAATCATGTCACAAATTAAATTTAATGAACACAAGAAATTTTAGAAGTTGTGAGTGAGTTAAAACACCCACTTTTGAATTTAAATTCAATTTAAGCCCAAAAAATTGAAAGGTCTCAGAATTCGTCCAAACTAGTATTAAGATGTCCGGAATTTTATTACAATCCCAACGGAGCAAACCGCACGTGGAACGGATCTCGTATGTGAAAGTTATCAAAATTAAAAGTTCAACGATTTTGAAATAATTAAATAAGAGAAAAAAAACAAACAAATCAGAAAGCGACACATCACCTTCCACTAGTCTGCTCCTTTCATGCATTCGAGCCTCCAGAACTCACGAACTCTAACAGCCTAAACTTCGTCATCAACAATTGAGCCATCATGAGCTTCGATGCCGCACACGGTCGCCCCTACCCGAGCCTCGCCGACTCTTCCCCAGTCACCGCAGTCCCATCCCTACCGATCGACGCCTAGAAACCCACCGGCCGAAACAAAACTCTAACGAATTTCCACGGCAGATCTAGCCATCAACTCGACTAACTACCTATACCGATGAACAGCGTGCAGCGATCTCCACATCCTCGTATAGTATATTCGACAATCGGTCGACAATTGACGAAGACGTGATGAATGGCCGGGAATGATTTAAGCAATTCTGATCAAACCACAACTCAAATCAAAAAACAAATCATATATCTGACTTGCGCTCATCGAGAGCTTCAAATTGATATATAATTCGGTATAGTTTGAGAAGTTTTAATTTTGAAGTTGAATTTTGAATTGAAATTGAATTGCGAAATTTAGGGTTTGTCTGCCATTGAGAAAGAGGAGCAACATAAATTTCTGTTCATATAGAAATGAGAAATAGAAAGGCTGCTAGGATTTATAACCGAATATATATAGGCAGAACAAGATAGAAAGGAATGGACTTGATTGGTTTGGAATGTTGAACGATACACGACCCGTAAAGCCCGTTTCGACTCTGGAATGAAAATCGATCCACCCATATATCAAAATAAATGTTTTCAAATATTATAAACTCAATGGAACAGGTTTCAAGTCCTAATTCCATTGTATGAATAAGTTACGTTAAAATCAACTTATTTCAAGTTGGTTTCAATTGATTTTAATTGAGTTGATTTCTAGACATTTCGAGTTCGTATGATCAAACGACAAGTCAGATCGCTATGAAACTTGAAATCCTACAATAATTCACTGTTATGGATCCGATGAAACTGGTTGCTTCGAAATCCGAGTCAGTGGCCAAAACAGCTATTTTTCAGTTAATTAAATAAATTAATATTACATTAATTAAATCAAAATTTCAATTTCAATTCCATAATTAACAATTTTTATCATTTTTGATTTCCTAAACAATTACAGTACTTTAAACAATTTGGCTATCAATTTAAAGTAAATTAGTTTACCAATTACAGTATTAAATTTCAATTTATTCATTAATTATCAATTGAAATTCTAATAAATCCATTTACTTGATTTCTCAATCTTGTTATTGAATCAATTATTAACTTATCGTCCAAATGGCAATATTAACATTGGTTTATAACCTAATACATTAATAAGTCCCATTTCATCCTAATTTCAATTAACATAGTATTTAATTTCATTTAGCCACAATAAATCCATTTAATGTGAATTGAATTTCAATTAATTATAATTTATTCCAATAAATTGATTTGATTCAATTTCTAATCTTTTTATTAAGTCCATTATTACCCTATAGACCTAGTTAAACTTTGTTTACCTTTCGTTACCTTAATATAGTCTAATTTCCATCTTCTATCTGTATTAATGACTATATTTCAAAATTTGTAATTTTGTCAATTACACACATTAATTAATATTTTAAATCCAATTAATTATTTTACCTTAGTCCTATTCATTTATCAATTATTACTTTATGAATAAATTTATGTTTCTATTTATTTTATTACATTCACACCATTTGTTATTGCATTAATTCTCATTAATATAACATTAAAGTTCATTTAATTCTAATCGATTTCTATTATAATTATTAAACCAAATAAATAGGTAACTTATAACAATCATTACCATAACTTTAATTACACTTATGAATACTCTATTCTCAAACAAATGTTACAATTCTTATATAACACTGCTTTATATAATTTCCGTTAACTCTCTATTTTATACAATAATTAAATATTTACGGTTTATTTCTTATATTTAATTTTATAACCAAGTATAACAATTAACATTATTTCATTATTGGAACTTCATTTCAATTGTCAATAATTAGTTTTAATTACCATTGTTACATTTCATTTTAGCATTCATTTCATTATTAAATTACAAGTTTTTATTTCTTCCAAAGTTATTTACCAAAATCTTATTAAATTAACAAATTTAATTATTGAAAATGTACGGGTTGTCACACTCTCCCCCATTCAAAACTTTTTATCCCCGAAAAGAAAAAGGAGGGGAAAGAAGGAATTAAGAAATCAGTATATCATATTCAAAATATTATTTGTATAAAAAAATAAATTTACAAAATTAAACAATTTAAATAAACTATACCACTTTATAACCATTAAATCTTTTTATATTCAAGTAACAAAATTTGGGATATATTTCATAAAATTTTCTAAGTCCAAAATTCATGAAAATTTTTTGCCAGTCTCCTTTGTACGGAGAGGCTCGAGAGAAATTATCATATCAATAAAATAATATATAACATAAATTTTCAAAATAATATATCCCAGCAATGGGAAAATATATATAATATCGCCATAAAACCGTAATCCGAGAACGTACGTATTTGTCGGGCAAATAACGCTTATTTTTATGAAACCAAAAGCAGTAGTACTTGCTTCCATAACCTGTATTTCTCTTATATAATCCAAAGGGTTAATAATTATATAAAATGAATTATTTAAGTTTGTTTCAACCACAAACAAATAAATAAACATAAAGAATAATCACTTGCAAACAAAAGCACATAACCGTCCATCCATAGCAAGCAAAACGAATGGTTTATTCGAGTTAAGACACCTTTAATCACATAGAATGATAATAACTACTAAGTATACCGTTTACTCAAAAGTCTTAGATAAAAATCAACAGATTATCCATACATCCAAACAATTAATAGTATCATTTCTCGAACAATCCATAAACCAACAAACAATAGATCATAACATTAATTAAGTTTATTTTTTTCCACAAGATTTGTTGTTCATTTTTTCTTTTCATTCATTCAGTGATTACTTTCTTTAATTTTACATCTATTCCTTACAGAATTCAATTTCTATTCATTCATTCGTTACTTAATTTCATTTATTTACATTCATTTTATTACAATTTCATTTTCTTTAGTTATTCATATACTGAAAATTCTTTCCATTTCTTTATATTTATTTCCTTATATATTATATATGTTACTTACATTTTATTACATATGATAATTCTATTCAGTTGTTTATAGTAACTAATGATTCCATTATTCAAGTATTACATTCATCTCATTGCAGTTTTAGTTCATGTTTATTAATCTATTCGTTTAATTTCCATTAGATATTAATATTCATTAGTGTATAAGTTCATACTTAAGTTTCTCACTTTTGATTTACATTAACTTAAATTTAAGGTCCTTTAATTCCAATTTTCAACTTTCACACATTTACTTAAGTTATAAGCATTTATTTATAGTATTTAGGTTAAATTCAATTATTTAACATATCAATTCAATAACTTAAGCTTTATAATTATTTACTTACCATACTTACTTTCTATTTCATTTTATATAGTACATTTCAATTATAACTTAAGTTATAATAATTATGACATCAAATTCATATTTATAAAAGGAATACATAAATTTGTACATTTTCATTTTCTAAGATTTCTATAACATCTCGGAATTTTTAACAATATCAATTTAATAATCAGTAGCTAAAATTAAATTGATATTGATAATCTGTTAATAATTATTCAGATAAATTTAATAATCTTCTCTAATAAATATTTAAATCGGTTATTTTATCTTTTAAAAATAATAAATTGATTTCTATTTTCAATATAATATTTGGTTTATATTTTAAATAAATTGGTATTGTTTTAAATTTAGAATAAATTCAACAAATTAGTTTTATGGCTTAATAAAATGAATATTTTGTAAAATGATTTTAATTTAATAAAAGGAGATTTATAAAAATAATATTAACATTTTATTGACTTTATAAATAAGTTTTGAATAAGATTTGTAATTTTTATTTCAAATTGAATTTTTATGTATAACTTGATTTGAAAAATATTTGATTTTTGAGTTTAGTTTGAATTTAAATTCTAAAGTATAAAATCTAAATTGTTTTAATCTATAATATGTATAAGTTTCATTTATTAACATGATTGTTTTTATTTTCATTTGTAAATTTATACACATGTTTAAATATAAATTAACAACTTAATTTAAGCTAATATAACAAACATTTGTAATTAGCACTAATCATTTTAAAGAAGATAACAAGTGTTAAATTTATATGTATTCTTTTGACAAGTGTTATAAAATGGACAAGTGTTAAAATTTTGTTTTTAATTTTTCTTTTCTTTTAATTAAATCTGAAAATACATGTGTATAGTTACATCTTCAAACATATTGCATTTTTCATTCTTCTTTAATCAAAAGAAATTCTTCAAACTTCTTGAATCAAAATCATGCAAATCTGCATATCTTATTTTTGCATTTTCTCAAATCCCAAATCTGCGTTCCTCAAATTTAAAAAAAAATCTGCATTCACAATCAAATGAAGATCAAATCTGCATTCACAAATGCATATAAAAAATTCAACAACAAATTTGCATATCCCAAACACATATTCAAATCTGCATTCTCAAAAAAAATCCTTCATCTGCAAATCTCAAATCAAAGAACCTGCATACTCCACCAAAGATCAACTCAGCATCATCTATTCCTGCATGCAAGTAATTAGGCTGTGAGCATGAGCTTTTCATCAAGATTTTAACAGAGGATCAGGCCTGCATATGTTTGTGTTCTGCAAATTCAAGTGATCAACAGGGGGGTCTGCATTCATCAAATTGTGAGTAACAAATAAAATCTTAAAATATATAGGTTGCTTGATTTAAATGATTGAGATAAAATATGCTTGTGTGCTTATATAAGATCTGATGAAATTATGATTGAGTGTGCATGTTGATTTTTGCTTTGTTGTGTTTCCAGATTCACCATCATATTTAAAAGAATTTCCTGTGATTGATCTAATTTGAATTAGTATCTGGATTTTAGAATAAATAAATATATAAAGAGGTTTTGTTTAGCATAGATTAGAATGCAAATTTATAAAGTATTGTTGTTTAAATTTCTTAAGTTCAGATTTAAATTTTAGGTGAAGTTAAATACAGGGTGATGATTCTGTTAAAACAGGTAATAACATTATATGTTAAATCTTGATCAAATCCAAACCTATTAATATAGAAATTCAGTGTTATAAATTAAAAACATTAACTGGAACTTGATTTTAAAATCAAGTATGAGAAATTTTAGAGTATTGTTTCCTTTACAGTTGTTTTTGAACAAAATATAAATTTAAACAAAATTCTTGAAATTTATGATTTAAGAAACTCAGGATCTTTCTGAGTTATAAAGGAAGGATCATAGATCCTTGTAAAAATCAGAGAAGTGAATATAAATTTCTAGATTGATTGCAGTTTGGTTTTTCTGAATTGAACCCTAGTTTTAATAAGGGTTAAAGGTTAGGCCAGTGAGGAGTGATGGATTGACCGAGTGATCTGATACTTTGGGAATGTGTAGTTGATGAAGGGAGGAGTTCGAGGTTGGAATGGATGGACTGCAGGTGGTCGGAGCGACTTGCAATCGCCGTTGACAGGTTTTGTGTAGAAACCTGTAAGCATTTTCAGATTTTGAATTTGGTTAATTTTGAACTATTTGATTTCTGATCAATCTGGTTTGATGTTTGAAGTTGTGGTGGGTTTCTGGTTGGTGTTGGATCATCTATGATGATGATAAGGGCGGGGATCGCCGTGCATATGCACGGCGACATGTTTTCTGGTGAATTGTTTGGGTATTGGATGTTTCAGGGGAGAGTGGGAATTGACTCGAAGCAGGTGGGTAAGTGACTCGGAGTAGGGAGGTTTAAAACCCGAAGTAAAGTTAGGGGGTCTCGGGATGAATTCTGCTATTTCCAGGTTTGAAAGCCTGTATAAATTCTGGGTTTTGAAATTTAAAATCTGGGTTTTTGAAACTTAAAATCTGAAGAATTATGTTTAAAGAAAAGTTTAAGTTTAAAATAAAATTCAAATTGTATTTTTAATTTAAATTCAAATTCCAGGTTTTTGAAACACTGTTTTCTGTTTTTTTAAATCTGGGTTTAAACTTTTAAATCTGCAGTTTCATGTTTAAAGTAAGTTTAAGTTTGAAATTCAAAGGCAAGTTTGAATTTCTAATTTGAATTTAAACTCCAGTTTTTAAAAATAAAATTTAGTTTTCAGAAGTTTAAACTTAATTAACCATTTGTTTTGATAGAATAGTTTAAACACTTTTAGAAATGAGATTTTAAAATATGAGTGGATTTGAGGTTATTTAAATCTGGAAATTCAAAAGTAAATTTGAATTTCAGGTTTAAATTTTAAAAAAAGGCTTAAATTTGAAATTTCAAATTAAAATGGGGATTTAAATTATTGAAAGTTTTGAAATGACTTTAATTTAAAAAAAAAAATCCATAGCATTAGTTTGATTTGCAATTTAAAAAGTTTTAAATTTATTTAAAACTTTGAGAAGTTTAAAATTATTCTGTTTTAAACGTGAATTTAAATTGATATTTAAAGGTAATTTCATAAGTACTTAGTTATGAATAATATTGTTTTAAACATAATTAAGTTATGTTTTATTTTGAAATTTTGATTAGGATTTACGTTTTAAAAAAAATTAATTAATAGGTAATTAAGGTTAATTAATTAATGTGATTAATTAATTAAAATTGGAATTAATAATTGATTAATGATTAATCAATTTTAAGTTAAGATCATTAATTAAGTTATTAATTAATGATAAATGAATAACTAATTATGTAATTAAGTTTTAAATTAAGGTTAATTAATTTAATAATTAACTTTAATTAATGAATGATTAAAGATAATTTAGTTTGTAATTAATTTAAGTTAATTACCTTATAAAATAATTTGAGGATGGTTAATGAAGGTTATTAACCATGATTATTTAATAATTAATTAATGTAGTTAATTTTTATAATTAATTAGATTAATTAATTTAATAATAATCAATTAAATGGTTTGAGTGTAATTACTTGATTAAGTAATTAAGAAATTAATTACTTAATGTAATTAATTTAATTTAATGTGATTGTTTATTTTAATTAATTAAGTTTAATTAATTATAAACACTTGAGTTTTTATAAATAATTACTTTATGTAACTAATGATTTGGAAATTACTTAGTTAAGTAATTGTTTAATAATTACAGGTTGTAATTAAATGGAGATGTTTAAGAATGAGTAGTTTGGATTTAAATTACTTAATGATTCATCAAGGGATAAATTAAGTAATTAATTAAAGGATAATTAATTTGTTTAATAAAGTAATTAAGTTAGTTAATTACTTAAGGTAATTAATAATTTAGGATCATTAATTATTTTAATTAATGATGTAATTAAAGTTTATTAATTATGATTAATTAATCAATAATAGGTAATTAAGGTAATTAATTAATGTAATTAATTAAGGATTAAGGTGATTAATTATGATTAATTAATTAACTGAAGTAATTAAAGGTTAATTACTGTTAGTTGAGGATAATTAATTTTGTGAAATTAATTTAGGATAATTACATGAATGTAATTAAGGGTAATTAATCAAGAGTGGTTAATTAAAGTAATTTATGATTGATTAATTGATTGTAATCAATTAAATGATTAAGTAAGCAAGGTTTATATTGATGTAGTAATTAATTTAATTTAATTTAAATTAATTAAAGATGGGAAATTAATTTAATTCATTTTAAATTAATTAGAAATAGAGATAGTTAATTTAATTCATTTTAAATTAATTATAGGATAATGAGTGAATCATTGCTTATGGATGAATGGTTGAACTTGATTGCCTTGGATGCTTTGTGATCTCAGTAATGAGATAAATGATATTGTGTGGTATGGATGATTGATTGTATTGTGATGATAATTTAGATTATCTATTATGATGATGATATATGGAATATCTATTTGATATTGATAATGTGAATTACCTGTTATGTGATAATGTTGATTATCAGTTATGACTTATGAATTATCTATCTGTGTGTACATAGATACTGTAATTGAATTGTTTCTAAAAACTTTAAAACAACTTGGACCTTAAAAGACACGCTTTGGTTTTCGATGAGACCGGGATCGGGTTTCCATATTTGGATATCCGAAAACCACATCGATTCCAAATAACGTTAGGTCGAGAAATCAGAATGGAGCTTTGTGAAGACTCGAGGTGTAAGGACTATGAGTCAGTATAACTCTGTGGGTGATTCCGTAATGAGTTGACGGAATTAGTCCTTATAGATTCGAGATGGTGGTTTAGAGTGCAAGGGTTATTGTCGTTAACTCTGAGGGTGATTCAAAAATGAGTGTAACGAGATAATGCCTTCGGTTTCGTTCGAACCCGGAACGAACTTGTATGGATCGAATGCTTTCAGAACATCGTCAGGTGGACGATGAGCATTCTAAGTGATATGTCCTATAAAGGTAATCGTAGCCTCAAGCCTCATCAACCGGGAATGGCTAAAACAGGGGAGGTGCAGCAAAGCTTCGTGGGTCGTGCCCATTGGAGAGCAAGATTGATCCCTGTCTAGAAGTCCCTTTATATTCGGTTGTGTGGGTGGTTGCTAGCTACAACCATGGGGTTGTCTTGTTCGGAACTATTCAGTAAGGAATGGGTCCGGCTTTGTGTTGCAGGGGGTCGGGAGTGATCCTCAGTACGTTGATCTAGGCCACGTACTGTGACGGGCGGTACCCCAGTAGCCCTGCCATTGTATGGAATCCAAAATCCAATAAGTGCCAACGGTTTTGATTGTATTACCCACTTTTGTGGCTAGTAGCTGGAATTTAATAAATGTAACAATTTCGGCTATTTCATATTTATTTGAAAACCCTAGACACTATTATAATATCATCGGATTTCCTATCAAATGTTTTGGTTAGCGTAAGGTAAAAACTTTTCCATGTTTATGTATGGGAAGTCTTACGTGATACCTTTCTTTTCAAAAGGTTTTTGAAAGTTAAGCAACTTTAACCTGTTACTCACACCAGACCCATGTCTGACCCGGAGTTTATTTTTGTTTTTCATAAACTCTTGGGTACTCAAATTTTTATGAGTAGTCAAGGGTGATTCAGGTTAGGATTCGGATTAGCTTTGACGAATTGTGGAGGAGCAATGGAGCAGGAGGCTTCTGCGTGTAGATATATATAGAGTTTTCCGCTGTGTGTTCTCTGAGTTGTTGTCTTTGTGATGTATTGAGATGTATAACTAGACAGGTGTTTATAACTGTCTAGTATGTGTTGTATATCTGTGTACTCTGATATTGTTGTAAACTATGTAATATTTATGTTATTAATATAATTTATTCGTTCCGCTGTGAAGATTCTGATGTTGTTTCTTTCTTCTCTTCTTTCTATTCTCTTTTCTATCCCTTTCTTTCTTAATTTATGACGCGATTTTCTGGGAGTGGAAAGTCGGGTCGTGACAATTTCCTTGTATAGTATTCCATTACATTTTCTTATTAAACATTACAACTTTCAATATTTGGTAAGTTATATATATGCTTTTAAGGATGTTAATTGAAAGTTACACAAGTATATCTTATTTCTTTTAATTACTTTAATGTTCAACAATCATATCCCTTGTTTATAGGTTACAAATTTCAATTTTCCTATATACTTTAGTCATAACTTAGCATTTAATTTCTTATTTTCATTTATAAGTTCTAATTATTAAATGGTTAAAATTTCGTTCCATTACAATAATTAAAATCTCTAATTAATAAAAATTTAGGAACTAAATACCGGGTTCTATTTTAAATCATTTAATTAATATATACATATATATACTCATAAGTTTTAAATCCAATCATATTTTAACCTTGAACTTCATATTTGTTTATTAAAATAGATATGCAGTATAACTACTACAATGGCCTTCCCACTTGGAAACTCAAAAATGAATGTCGATGATGCGTGCACTCATCACCGAAATTATTTTCAAGCGACAGAAAGGGGAGTACAGAACTTATCTCTTTCCAAAATTTCTATAAAATAGTTCTTTCAAATTATATTGAAATATTTATATCAGAAAATACTTCTAATACGATTATTATTATATTCCAAAATCATTCGAAAGAAATTTTCAAAAAAACCCCAAAATTTAAGTTTTAAATTTCCAATTTTCATTTGTTTTATTTCAAATCTTATTTCCAACCAATATTCATAAATTTCACTACCTAACAACCAACATATTACAACCAAATATATATCATTTATAAATCATTACTTTATATATAAAAATATACAATAGGTAAAACTATTTCATTTACCTATATTTCAAAATAAATATTGTGTCGGTCTGTCCTATTAAGTGTTTAGAAATCCCTATCGATGTCATAACATCCTATGCACCAACCAGAATTCATAAATACAAAACGGAACAGATTAACACAATATAAAAACCTTTATAACACTAACAAATGCGCTCTCTCATATATATACTGTCAGCAACTCATCATAGGGTATAACTACCCTACTAATAAAGAATCAGACCCCATAAAGCTAAGGTTATCGCTAACCTGGCTCTGATACCAACTGCAACGAACCGCCTTTTTTTACGTTTTAAGAAGATACACATGCCGACTCAAACCATACACAAGGGAGAATTGTTATTGGGGTGAATAATAAAAGTAGACAAAGAAGAAAAACAAAACAGAATCTTGCAGCGGAATGATGAAATATAATAATCAATAAACAGTTCATGAAGCTATTTTACAAAACATTTGATTATACTTATACAACACAGATCAGAGTTATACATACCAAAGAATAATAAATAATTCAGTTGAACATTATGAATGTAGTGGAATAAATATAGTAAATAATAGTAGCACAAATCTTCGTCTTTGTCCTTCAGAAAGTAAGATCTTCAAATTGTGAAATGCTTATGCTGACCCGAGCGAATTGAAAAGACAAAACACTCGAGTCGGAACTAAAAGATCTTAAGTTAGTTAAATCAACAATAAATAAATATGAGTGTAAACGGTGTCGGAGATGTTTACGGGGTTTGACATCTCCTATTCAGTGTCTAGCATGAGTGCAATAACTTAAGAGATGCTCAGAATTCACATCTCCTAAGGATCCGTTAAACTATCTACTATGTAGTACAATACGCTATTATAATATGTCTATAGTAAAGTAAACTATTAAAATAGCATTATGGCGTTACCTATATCCCCTTTAACACATTTTATGTATTCCCATAGTCTATACAGTATCGTAACTCCCTCCATAAACTGGAGGGCTATCAGAGGGCACTCCATAGGTATGGTACAAAAAAACTGGTAGAAGGCGCGCTAGGGCATGTGAATACTGCACACGAGGAAATGCCAGGGTAGATATACCATTTGCGGATCCAGACTGGTGGTAACGCATAACAGCTACTACCGCGCACCTCGAAACACACTTCTAAATCGAAATCGAAGGGTGGCCACCAAAACAATCACAAATCAGATTATAATATCGAAGAAGTCCGTACGATAGGAGGAATGACCTCACTTGGCCTGGCGTAGCTCCTTATTTTAGTCACATCTAAGATGACTCTTGGGAGTCAGGCTCGTCATACCTCATACAGAAATCGTTCACCAAATCATCCTACTTCATTTCTAGAATCTCCACCACGTACATATTTGTTAAAGGGGTTTTCGGTATTGGCAAAGAGTATGACAATATCCGATCCCGATCTCCTTAACAACCAATCGCTTATTTCACACCGGATGGTTCTTTTACATTTCAAAGGTCAGTTCGCAATTGATATCAAAATATCATATTCTCAAAACCGTAATAATTTTAAATCATATTCACTTTCAAATCGTATTCACTTTAAAATCCATATTCACTTTCAAAAGTCATAATTCTTTCAAAACCATATTTCCAAAATAGGTTAAATCCTTACTTCAAAATCATCAATTTTGATTCATTATACATTAAAATCCCAATTTAGGTCATTTCATCATTTCATTATTTTTGCTTTTAAACCAATGAATTTGAATAAAAACACTTCCCCTTTTCCTTAGTCTGAAAATTTAGAAATTAGTTTAAATAGTTATAAATAGTAAAAATGGTTATAAATAGATTTAAAATAGGTTAAATATAACTAAAATAGATTAAATAGGTTTAAAATAGATTAATTAGATTTAATATAAGTTAAAATGGTATAATTAGTTTTAAAAATAAAGTGAACGGGATTAAAATAGGTTAAATTGATTAATACAGTTAATATAGGTTGAAATAGTTTATAAATCTGAAAATCTTAAAATTTAGAACCTTAAAAATAATATAATTTAAAATAGTGAATATTTGAAACATGAATTTGGAATTTATATCAATTTTAATTATTTATTTCATTTCAACAAAGTCAGACCATTTCATTTTCTCAATAAAACCCAATTCCAAACATTTTAAAGTTATATTTCTAATCATTTAATTATTCCATTCCAATAGATTCCAATTATGCTAAAGTTTATCTTTCAATTTAATTTCTTAAAACAATTCCTCTTAAGCCAAATCACATTTCAACACAAAACTCGATTTTCCAAAATACTTCAATTTATATCAATCAAATTTACTTCAAAATATAATTTAGTTTCGTTCAAAAATTTAGGATTTTTAACCATTTAATTTAACCAATCCGATGTCCGTATATAATTCTCTACCTTAGCAGCAAGTGATACAGATGTCTATCATTTCAATCCACAATTTAATATTTTATGATTATATATCATTTCAAACCACAATCCTGAATTAATAATAAAAATCCATAACGAACTTGCAGTTTATAACGATATAAAATAAACATCCATGCAACCAATATCAATAATCCACATCCATCACAATCATCATCCAAACAATCAATAAATATCAATATAGAACTGATAATCAATAACAGGTATTTAATTGGCAGTTTCTATTCAATAATAAATTATCTAACTATTTAATTCAAATAAACTCAAATTAACTAAGATGATGATTCCAGATTTAGCAAATAGTCATAAATAAATTCCTAATCGCATCATAAATTAAATTTAACGAACATAAGAAATTTTAGAAGTTATGAGTGGGTTAAAACACTCACTTTTGAATTTAAATTGAATTTAAGCCTAAAATCTGAACGGTCTCAGAATTCATTCAAACCAGTATCATGATGTCTGGAATTTTATTATGATCCCAGTGGAGCAAACCGCGCGTGGAACAGATCTCGTATATGAAAGTTATTAAAGTTAGAAGTTTAACGATTTTGAAATTATAAAATAAGTGGAAAAAAATAAACAAATCGGAAAGCAACACATCACCTTCCATTAGTCTGCTCCTTTCACACATTTGAGCCTCTAGAACTTACGAACCCTAATAGCCAAAACTTCAACATCGACAACCGAGCCATCACGAACTTCGACGCCGCATACAGTCGCCCCTACTTGAGCCTCGCCGACTCTTCCCCAGTCACCGCAGGCCCAACGCTACGGATCGACGCCAGACACCCACCGGCCGCTGCCTCTAGACAAAACCCTAACTAATTTTCACGGCAGATCTGGCCGTCAACTCGACTAACCACCTATACCGATGAACAACGTGCAGCGATCTCCACAGCCCCATATAGTATATTCGACAATCGGTCGACATTTGATGAAGAGGCGATGAACGGCTAGGAATATTTCAAGAAATTCTGACCAACCACAACTCAAATCGAAAAACGAATCATATATTTAACTTTTCCTCGTTGAGAGCTTCAAATCAATATATAATTTTTTATAGTTCGAGAATTTTTAATTTGGAAGTTGAATATTGAATTAAAATTAGATTATGAAATTTAGGGTTTGTCTGCCATTGAGAAAGAGAAGCAACAGAAATTTCTATACGTAAAGAAATGAGAAATAGAAAGGCTGCTGGGGTTTATAACCGGATATATATAGGCAGAACAAAATAGAAAGGAATGGGCTTGATTGGTTTGTAATGTTGAACGATATACAACCCGAAAAGCCCATTTCGACTCCGGAACGAAAATCGATCAATCCATATATCAAAATAGATGTTTTCAAATATTTTAAACTCAATGGAAGAGGTTTCAAGTCCTAATTCCATCGTATGAAGAAGTTACATTAAAATCAACTTATTTCAAATTAATTTCAATTGATTTTAATTAAGTTGATTTCTAGGCGTTTCGAGTCCGTACGATCAAACGACAAGTCTGATTGCTATGAAACTTGAAATCCTATAATAATTCACTGTTACAGATCCGATGAAACTAATTTCGTCAAAATTCGAGTCAGTGGCCAAAATGACTGTTTTTCAGTTAATTAAATAAATTAATATTATATTAATTAAATCAAATTTCAATTTCAATTCCATAAGTAACAATTTTTATCATTTTTGATTTCCTAAACAATTACAATACTTTAAACAATTTAGCTATCGATTTAAGTTAATTAATTTACCAATTACAGTATTAAATTTCAATTTATTCATTAATTATCAATTGAAATTGTAATAAATCCATTTGTTTGATTTCTCAATCTTGTTCAAGTGTAACGACCCTATTTTTCGACGTCCGAAAATCAACATCAATACGCCCACTGTATAAAATACCGAGCAATCGAATAACGGAAAACCGAACCATTAGGATTAAATAAGAAGAAGATAGAAGAAGAAATAGAACAATATCAGAATCTTACCAGTGTAGCGGAATAAAATATAATAGATAATAACTGATCTTTCACAAAAGAAAATATATATGTTTATACATACATCATCAGAATACAACATCAGAGTTCAACAATATCTATAACACACAACTGGATAGTTATATTAACTTGTCCTCACCAAACTGACAATACAACTTACAACATAACAGAATTATATATCAAGTACGTATGCTACGTCTCGCCATCCATCTCGTCTCCTGAGTTTCACAGCATCCTTTCCTATATCTATAATATCAAATCAATTATTAACTTATCGTCTAAATGGCAATATTAACATTAGTTTATAGCCTAATACATTAATAATTCCCATTTCATCCTAATTTCAATTAACATAGTATTTAATTTCATTTACCTACAATAAATCCATTTATTGTGAATTGAATTTCAATTAATTATAGTTTATTCCGATAAACTGATTTGATTCAATTTCTAATCTTTTTATTAAGTCCATTATTACCCTATAAACCTAGTTAACCTTTGTTTACCTTTCATTACCATAATATACTCTAATTTCCATCTTCTATCTATATTAATGACTACATTTCAAAATTTGTAGTTTTGTCAATTACACAAATTAATTAATATTTTAAATCCAATTAATTATTTTACCTTAGTCCCACTCTTTTATCAATTATTACTTTATGAATAAATTTACGTTTCTGTTTATTTTATTACATTCACACCCTCCGTTATTGCATTAATTCTCATTAATATAACATTAAAGTTCATTTAATTCTAATCGATTTCCATTTTAATTATTAAACAAAATAAATAGGTAACTTATAACAATCGTTACCATAACTTTAATTACACTTATAAATTCTCTATTCTCAAACAAATGTTACAATTCTTATATAATACTGGTCTTATTTAATTTCCATTAACTCTCTATTTCATACAATAATTAAATATTTACGGTTTGTTTCTTATATTCAATTTTATAACCAAGTATAACAATTTACATTATTTCATTATTGGAACTTCATTTCAATTGTCAATAATTAGTTTTAATTAGCATTGATACATTTTATTTTAGCATTCATTTCTTTATTAAATTAAAAGTTTTTATTTATTCCAAATTTATTTACCAAAATCTAATTAAATTAACAAATTTAATTATTGAAAATTTACGGGTCGTTACACATATATGATTGCAATTTAACGTAGGGTGTTACAGCTAACACCACATTATGATGTCTCCTGCTAAGAGCATCCGCTAACTTGTATCCTTTCCCAAGTGTGTACTCTATACCAAAATCAAAAGCAACCAAAAACTTCATCCACCTCTGCTGTCTCATATTCAACTCCTTCTAAGAGAATAAATACCTTAAAGACTTATGATCCGTGTATAGCTCATTTCTATCCCCTAAGAGAAAATGTCTCCAAATCTTCAACCCAAAGATTGTCGCAGCCAACTATAAATCATGAGTAGGATATCTCACTTTATGCGGTCTAAGCTGTCATGAAACATAGGCAATAACTTTACCTTTCTTCATCAACACCGTTCCCAATCCAGTTCCGCATGTATCGATATATATCACCAACCCTTGGTTTCCATCTGGAACTACTAACATAGATGCACTAGTCAACATAATTGTAGAATATGCTTGTGTATTAGTATATGATATTTTTTGATGATAATAAACATATATATATATATATTCATTTAAATGTATTTGGTGTTGTACTATTTTATTTTTCACATAATTAAATAAATATTTGTTGAATAAAATAAATATTTGTTGAATAAAATAAATAACTTAGCGTTCATATTTAAACAAATATTTTGTTCAAACAAATATTTTATTACAAATTCAAATAGTACAAATTTGAGCTCTCACTACATTTACACATTTTTCATTTACAATACGATTTAAATCATAATACAATTTTCACTTTACAATGTTCACTTCACTACATATATTTACTGAACACTCATATTTGATCTTCGACATTATTCCAGCTTGAATTTAGCATCTGATCTATCTGCAAAATAAACATTGACGCGGTAGAATTGAAAAGAAAATATTTTGCAGTACAAATTAAAAGGTATTTTTTGAAAATGTTATTTGCCTCGGTTATTTGGGTTGTTCGTCATCATTTCTCTTTTAAATTCATCTTACATGAATAGCTTGTAACAAGCACGGTGTATCAATGTACATGTCATAAGGCCGTGCACACAGATATACACTTACGTGTTAAAACTACAAGGACAGGTGAGCACAATGTCGAACCCAAGCCATAAGTTGGAATCAACTCAGGTGCAATACAAAAACATCACAAAATGGTCAAGTAAAAGTTCTCGTGCAACAAGAATTCAAAACCACAACAGAGCAGTGATAATGTAAACAAGACTTCACCCTTGAATTGGATCAACCAAAACCAAACATATGCATGTTCAAATGATATGGTCAAAGAAATATATAGTGCACATGTATAAAGTGATGTACAAAGAAGTAGGAACTGCATATGATACATGACTCGAGAACAAGCTAGTGCAACATGAAGATCAAGTACTCAAAACAACCAGACATAAATGTATGCATTCGGTTTTTCACATGAAGGTGGAATAGACCAAACCAAACAAGACTATCAATGTTACAAGAAACTGAACCAGACCAGTCGAAGTAAACAATATACACCAGACATAGCTAGACCAACCACATACGACATGCCACCATACATGATGTACATGTGAAGCAACTCAACAGACATGGTCAGAAGCAATATGAAATGAAAACAATTCAACATATAAGTCTACATAAATAAAAATTCCTTTACATACTTCAGACATGGGTATGTGCAACCAAGGTGAACCAGAGAAGAGCAGTTTTAACAAGACAACAATCTAATGGCATGAACACAAACCAAAAACCACCAGTGCAACATAGAACTAGTTTACAGCACAGTAACGAGATCAAGCAGTTTTTAACTCGAAGTAACTTAGGAAACACAGACCGGAGGCATATACGAGACTCAGACTTCAAAAAGCTTAAGACCATATGAACTAGACATAGAATGCAACCAGATTACAAAATGCTTCAAGTGTAATAAAACTTCAGTCCTTCCAGTCACAAACCAAACAAGAATGAGACCAGACTAGAATACCAATGAATCAAATGTACAAGCTAGTTAAACAAGGTCAGAAAAGGTCATCAAGCAATGGGTCATCAAGGCAACCCAGTTAAAATAAATGCAAATGAAAATGTACATAATGACTCAATGAAAATCAAACTCCATCAACCTACAACATGGCTTGTGCAACATTTCAACCCAACATGATAATATGAATGTAAATGGGATGCAACACAGACCAGACCATGCTAGAAAGACTAATGAGTTCAATTCGGAGCGATGCAAGGCTTACACACTTGAACCAGACACAATTCAAAACAAAGACCAAAAAAATGCATACATAATACACACAGACACACATACATATGTATACACATGGTGACACATTTCAAGTGGAACAAGTACATACATATGCAACATGAAGATATTCGAAACCAAGCAGCAGTGCGAACAAGAACTAGGAAGCAAATCGCAAAATAAATTAAGTTTTAGTAGCAAAAAGAACAAATTCGAACATATTCAAACTCAGTCAAAGCCGATAATGTGAATTGAATAAGTCGAAGTTGTAGAAATCATCTCAAAAATTAAAATGCTGAATTCAAAGGAGCAATGAACGAAACCAACACATTCAAATTTGAATATAGTCAATCGGAAAGCAAGTCAGAACAATCAACCATCGTTCGATTAAAAATCATAGCCAAGCAGATAAACTGAAGAATTCAAATAGAAAATATACGAACGATAATTCAGGATTTTTGTTCGTCGACGGAAATTCTATCGGTTTAGAAAACCGTCGAACGAATTTAAATTAAAAATAACCGCAATCGCACGGTGTACGAATGTAGCACGCGGCGAATACGGGTCGATCCGCAGGGAATTGATGATTTTAAAATTCTATTCAATCAAATTATACCGAAGTCGAGAGTGAATAGCTAGAAATGTAAGAAACTAACAAAAACTAGCAAAAGAAAATGATAAAAATATACAAGTTAAGAGAACAATTTAGAGATAAATCCACTCTCTAGATCATATAAATCAACAAAATGAAGTTATGATCTCTCTTTTCTTGTCATTAGTGAATTAGTTGATGTGCTTATCATAAGTATGGTATATTTGTGCTATTAATTAGCTCAATATAAACCATCAAACTATAACACAACCACTAATACACATTTAACTCTCATGAAATATGACAACAAAGTTGAAATAAAAATTTATTTTAAGCATAGCCTATTAACTATTGTTTAGAAATATAGGCTATCAAATTTCAATTTCAACATTCATTTCTTTGCCATAATCATATTTAGATGAAGAGGCAATTTGTGTTATGTTTGTTTAAGCATAGCCTATTTGTTATAAACAACATAGACTATCAAATTCAAATCTAAACAACATCATTAAACCACTTCACTCATTCTCATTAAGCACAAAAAGAGAGCATAAACAACAAAATGTTGCATCTACATACTTGAGAGCTTCATTACCCCTAAATTGAAGGGATTAAGCTCTCATATTTGTTATTATATGAACAAATGTAGAAAACAACATTAAACAAGAAGAGAAAAAGAGAGCAAAATGAAAGGAAAAATTATTCTACTTGCATAAAATAAAAGAGATCTACACTACAATATGAAAGTAAATGAACATGAAAAGGAAAGAGCATGTATTAAATTGCATAAAATAAAAAAGATTACATAAAATAAAAATGGCTAAGTAGCCATGAAAAGAGAAAGAGGAGCTTTCATTTTATTTTTGATCTAAACTAAACTAAAGAGAAGGAGGCCTAAGAGAGACTAAGAGAGGAGGCATGTTACATGAAACATAAGGGGTATATATACAAGTTTAAAACCCTATTCCTATTTTTGGGGAATGCCCAAAATGCCCATGAGAAAGTGTGGAGGCCAAGTTATCATTAGCATGTTTTAATCCCCACTTAAATGTACATGAAGCCATTAAATCCATAAGCATGTGCATTAGTCTTTAATTTGTACATTAAGGTAGGTGGGTAGGTGGGGTCCTCCATGATCTTCACTTTGAATTATTTCCATCTTCATTCCTTTGTATTGATTTTTTGCATGCATATCTTCATGAAACCACTTGTGAAAGTCACCAAATTTCCTACAAAAAACATAGAAAATTCTAAGTAAATTTTCACAATTTAATAAATGCACAAAAATGACCATTTCACCCTTGTATAAAGATGAATGTGTGACAATTTGGAATTAATGTGAATTTTGGTTAAAACAAGTTAAAATACCCAATATGATCATTTATTTAATTTAAATAGATTAAATATGGCGATAAAAATGTGCACATTTACGTGCACATCAAATACCCCTGCACTTATCTTTTTATTCGTCCTCGAATAAAGGGAAACTAAGATAAATCCATTTTCGTAGGAAGCACGATTGCATCGAGCGTATGCAACAAGCCGTTAAACCTCTGGGTGTCCCCAGTAGGACGAGTGTTGTCTCGTGAGGGTTTTCAGCGGATACTACCCACAAAATCCAAATGCATGATGAATATATTTACAAAATCCAAGATTTATTTACAAAGAGATGAATGCAAATTTTTGAAATTATTTACAAATGAAGGATTTATTTTTAAATTGACACGAATAAGTTAAATATAGGTTTTGGTTATTATCTTGAAAATTTATGTCATTTACTCGTCAAAATTTCCAACAAAAATCAAGTTATCATAACAAATAGATAATAGTTTAACTTGTTGTTTCGGTTGATAACAAAGTGTAATTATAAAATGGATCCTTAGTTGATTATCAAAGTTTATCAAAGTGGTATTTTCATTTCTTTTCAATAACAAATCAAATCAAATAAGTAAAAATAGTGCTAGGATTTCAGTTGCTTGCTCTCTCATTATTTGCAAGAAAAATTACACACCTAGCTCAGGTAAACTGAGGCCAGATATACCACCCATGCACTGCCTTTCGGGCTTATGTGAGGGGAGTACAAAGCATGGCGAGTGTACACACTTTCGTGCATACACTTATCGACCGTAGGTGGTTTTTATTAAGTCTTTTTTTTAACATGTGTTCCATACATGCATAACCGTGAGGACTTTTAAATGAGTATGAAAGCACATAATCAAAGATTCCAAGTAATTTACCCATGCATAACCGTGAGGACTTTTAAATGAGAGTGAATACTTGGGTGTTATTATTATTTTTTATTTTTTTATATTATTTTTAAGAGAGAGAGAGTATTGCAAAATCATCTTAGCATCATTTAACTAAGAAGACAAAAAAAATGTTATATCCTTTACTTTAAATCAACCACTTTTTAAAACAAAGATTTTCAATTAGGATATATTTCATAATTAACACGTATGAATCTTCCTATATACTAGTTAAACCATTATTATTTGTAATCAAATTTCATTTTTATTTTTGTTTAGACAAATAAATTTCCAAAAATTTCAATTTAACAAAGCAAAGCCATATATTTATCTTATAGTGTTTCTTTTAAAAATAAATCAAAAGAAAATTTGCTTTTGGGATTTTTTTATTTATTATTTTTTTGTTTTTGTGATTTTAAACAAAAAATAAACCATGAAAAAAAAATGAAGATGAGTCTCCCCCCCACACTTGATTTTGACTGTGTCCCCACAGTCAACCCAAGTGAAAGGGATGTTTATTATTATTTACATGAAAACGAACGGTATTTACACGAGATCAGAAAGTATATTGTCAAAAAGTAAATGAAACGGTCTTCCAAAAACCGATTCATTTGTCTCGTCGAATGTGTGAGACACGGCTTAAGCACGAAAAACCAAATCGTAAAAGATTTTGAAGTTGATTGTCGATTTGGAAAAACGAATTTTGTTTTATTAAAAATTGAACAAGTTGTTTTGTTTTCAATGATTTTTGGGGTTGATAAAACAATTGATTGAAATTCACATTTATTTTCACCAAATTGAAATTCAAGTTTTTCACTGAAAACTTCTTCCAAATTATCGATTTCAAAGTCAAAATGATGATTGAAATCTTCCCCATCAGAATTTAATGACTCATTTTCGAAAAGTCCATAAAACTCGTGTTTGTTAAATTCATCTTCCTTCATTGGATTACCAACAACTTCATTGCATATATCCATTTCAAAATCCAAAGTTGTTGTATTCAAATTTTCAGAAAAAGGAAGATCGAAATTTAAATCGAGTTTCTCACCCTCAAAACAATTGAGATCCAATACAATTACCGTCTTTTCAACAACCTCGTTACGATCATCATTTTCAGTTTCAAAAGTTGTTGTTTGAAAATCATCGATTTGGGTAAAAGATGGATTATCACTTAACTCGTCACACGTTGACATTTGATTTTGTTTTTCACGTTGTTTCATGTATGTTTCAAACAACAAATCCGTGTGATCATCGTAAACTTCATTCATTTGCTCGACAAAATCCAATTTATAGTTATTGACTTGAGAATTTTCAATTTGGATTTGTTGAGAACAAAAATTGTCAATTTCGATAAACGGTAGATTATTATTTGATTCTTCGCAAGTTGAGATTTGATTATGATTTTCATGAAAGTTTATGTATTTTTCAAGTAATAAATCCCCGTTATCTTTTTCCATTTGGTCAACAAAATCAAATTCATGATTATTAGTTTGAAAATATTCGTTTTGAATTTGTTGGTAACCAAAGTTTTCAATTGTATCTTTATTGAAACTATTTCCATTGCCAAAATTATTTGAAAATTGGTTCACATTTTCATCTTGATTTTGAAATTCATTTTGAAGCTCGAAATTGAATTGGCATGGGTTATACTCGAAATCATTTGAATTTTGAAGTGAATTCAAATTTTGATTATTTTGACTTGAACTATTACACAAATATGAGTTACACAAATCATTTACACTTTGATTTTGTTGTGTAGAGAGTTCAAGTAAAGTTGAAATGCTATTTCCGAGATTTGAGGGTTGATCATTGTTTTGAAAACTTTGTTGTTCGAAATTTGAATCGTTTAAACAAAAGTTGTTGTTAAAATATCCACATGAATTTGGAGTGAACTCATATGGATTATATTGATTTTCACAACTATCGTAAAATTCATGTGAATATGGAAATTCGGACATTTTCAAGAAATTTCTTTTCTGTTTTTTTGGTTTTTTTCTTTATAAAGGAAAAACATTTACAAATAGAATTTATTTTTCAAAAGGGAAATTGATTTTTTTTTTGTTTTTAATTTTTTTTGTTTTTGAACAAGTTTTATATTTTTTTTTTGCATTTTTGTTTTTCTAATTTTTTTGGATTTTTGAAATTTCAAGGAAAAAGGATTTAAAAGTTTCAGAGGAAAAGGAATATTTACAATTTTTTTTTTAGTTTTGGGTTTTGAAATTTTTTTGTTTTTTTTTAAATATGCATGAACTAATGCAACTAAATGAATGCAGTGGTTAATTACAAATGATTTATCCTAAGTTAACACAAAATTGTGTAATCACAAATTGTCTTAGATAAACAAGATAGTTCTCGGTCAGGTAACGGGCAGGAGTTATCGGTGCACCACGAATCACCGTAGCAATGCAGCCGAAGGTTTAAGTACCTTCAGAGAAACAATTCAGTATAATATTTATAACTAATTATTGCTCTGCCGTAGCCTAGACACCAAGAAATTAAATTGTTCAAAGAAGACAAATTGTCAATATACAATTAAGTGTTATCGATGTCTAACCGTTATTATTAATCAAAATCTAAGATGAAAAGCAGAACAGAAACTAAACGTGTATTAACAATGCAACTACGAATGAATTTTTTTTTATTTTTTAAAATGCAAATGCAAGCAACCAATAATTCAATTCAAATAAAACTAGAAATGAAAGCAGAATTTTTTAGCAAGCAGAGCAATTTATTTTGGCTAGCTAAGGAAGCAATTTTCAGCAAGCTGCTCTTCCTTTATTTCCTGTTTTGGCAACCTGAAAATTAAAAACTAAGATATATACAATATTTTTTTTTTGGGTTTTTTTTTTGAAAGGAAACTTAAAACCCTATTCCTATTTTTGGGGAATGCCCAAAATGCCCATGAGAAAGTGTGGAGGCCAAGTTATCATTAGCATGTTTTAATCCCCACTTAAATGTACATGAAGCCATTAAATCCATAAGCATGTGCATTAGTCTTTAATTTGTACATTAAGGTAGGTGGGTAGGTGGGGTCCTCCATGATCTTCACTTTGAATTATTTCCATCTTCATTCCTTTGTATTGATTTTGTGCATGCATATCTTCATGAAACCACTTGTGAAAGTCACCAAATTTCCTACAAAAAACATAGAAAATTCTAAGTAAATTTTCACAATTTAATAAATGCACAAAAATGACCATTTCACCCTTGTATGAAGATGAATGTGTGACAATTTGGAATTAATGTGAATTTTGGTTAAAACAAGTTAAAATACCCAATATGATCATTTATTTAATTTAAATAGATTAAATATGGCGATAAAAATGTGCACATTTACGTGCACATCAATTTTGTTCCCTAAAAAATCCCAGTATCATCATCGGTAAAACGGCAGTCGAGTTCAAGCATCATCTAATAGAGGAATCAAAGTAAAAATCACATATCAGTATAATTAGATCACGATCCAATTGAAGCCACTGATAGAAATTCAATGCCAGGAGTCAGTTGATGAAGCAAAGCAATTCCATTTCCTCAATTCAATGGATTAATATGAATCGGTGCCTTCAATTTTTCCAGAAACCCTAGATTTTGTGTTGAAGAAAAGATAAAGGGAATGGCCGAAGTTACTAAGGATAAAAGGAGACATCAATTACTTTTTCACAAATTATAATTTTGACGTAGGTCGGTTTCTTATTTTCTTTTGGGCTTAGAATTATTAATAGGGTTTATTTATTTAGTTTGTTTTTAGTTTTAATTTGTATTTACTTTTTAAATTATGTAACTTTCTAGTCGATTGACTAGGTTTCGAACTACGGTGGTGTAGTTCGAGAATTCACAACTCAGTGACCGAGTTGTGATAGGGTTTTGAACGTAGAGTTAGATTAGTCATTATCGGATGTCGTAATTTTTTGTGTGTAAGCGTCCGACAACTTAATTTTCTAGTAGAAACCTTGGGGGCAGCACGTAGGTAGGGTTTTGCCGAAGCTGGGTAAATTTGTGTGTGATCTCTTCTTCATTATTATATGTGATTGTTTTTTTATTTCCGCATTAATTTTTATTATTATTTGCATCACCCTATTCACCCCCCTCCTCTAGGGTGAAAAAGATCCTACAAGTGGTATCAGAGCAGGTTAATATCAAGGATCTCTAACCATAGTTACAAATCTAGAGAGAGTCAATCCAGTATTATTCCTCCTATTTTTGATGGAACATATTTTTTAAATAGGAAACTAAAAATGGATTTTTATTTAAAATCTGTTAATTCTAAATGTTGGTATATTATTGAAAATGGATGTGATATAGTAGATAATAAAAATACTTCGATTAATGCTCTTGTTATGCACATACTACGTTCTCATATTACTCGAAATAATTTTAACTCTATCTCTTATTGTGAAAGCACATAGGAAATCTAGAATACCTTTGATGCAATATATGGTGCAAAAGTCAACAACGGTGAGAAATCCCCCACAATCGACTCAGTTGAAGGAAGGTGCTTGACAGGATTTGCAAAAGACAATAATGAAGAGGATTCAACAACCAATGAGACAAATCATCTTTCATTCCATGATTTAGTTCACTTGTGTCAAAAATTAATTGAAAATAATGAATCTCTTGAGATGAAATGTAATAAGTTGAAAAGGGAACAATCTAAAATGCGTTAGAAAAATACTGATTTGGAAAATGAGCTTAAGAATATTAAAAAAAATAAAAATTCTAATTTCAAAAGGTGTTTAAACTATGAAAAATAATTTACCTATTTTCTTGAAAACTTTCAAAAGTTCGAAACCAAAATTTTAATTCAGGAGGAAAACAAAACTGAGTTGATTTGTAAAAATAATATTTTGGAAAAAGAGTTGGATAGTTTTAAGAGATCAAAAAGTTACAGAAGTGCGATTTTTGAAAAGAAATTAAATGAGGTCAACAAAAATTTCAAAACCCTTGAAAAAGAAAATGTAATTTGAGAAAATCTGAAATTATTCGATTAAATTACGAGTTTGAAAAGAAGATTGAAAAAATCAAGGATTTTGAAAAAATTGAATTTAAAAAACTCCAACTCATTGAAACTGAGATGCTAGAAATTGAGACTAAAATTAGAGAACTTCAGAATGAAAATTTGGGACTGAAAATGAATAATTTTGAAAAGAGAGATAGTACCATTAGTTGTTGTTCGAAGATAATGAATGAAAATAAACTTTTAAAATCCAGAGTTAATAAACTAGAGTTGATTACTCTAATAAAATTCTCTATAGAAAAATCATTTAATATGCTCTTAGAAAATCAATTTTTCGTTAAAATGAAACGATTTGGATTTGCAAAAGTGCCAAAACATGAACAAACAACTAATAACATGGTTAAAGGGAAAAGTGTGGTACCCAAATGCGCAACAGTGAAAATATTTGTCATGGCAAGAATAATTGTCAAAATATATACAAATACAAAACCGTTAAACAAATATGGATTCAAAAAGGTACGAATATAAATGGTTTGAAATTTAAACAAATTTGGATTTCCAAGGGTACAATTGTAGATGCTAATGGTTTGTTATATAGACAAATTTGGGTACGAAAGAATTCAATAGATAATAATAATGGTGCTACATCCTTAGTGATAACACTTGCCATCTCCAAAATTTAGACACATAAGTGGGCTAAGGGAAAATTTTGATGGAGATAGATTTTGAGTTGTTCTAGGTGATTGATGAACTAAAATTTAGATGTTCGTTAGCCTACTAAGATTAGGTGGAGATCATCGCATTTCGGTATCGTGGAATAGAAGGAAAGTGAGGTATGATCTCTTAACTCAATTTTGTTCACATATTGTTAGCTATTTTTGGTCGACATTGTTGAAGTATTTCTACCATACCTTGAACATCTCAACTTTGATTTATAAATTCTTGAAGTTCTGGAAACATAATCGATAATGCTACAACTTTTAGGTTTTTATTTTTTATTGATTCACTTTGGAATGTCATGAAAAACTGCTACTGACATATTTAATTTTCTTCCTTTAAACACTGCTGCTTTGATGAATTTTTTTTGAATGTGTGTTTTTTTCTCAATTTAAATTACTTTACTTGTGCTTGATATAAATGGACGTGCTGAAAAATTTCAAAAAAAAATTCAAGTATTGAGGAGTACATGTTTTTTTCTTATACACCACTATATATCACCATGAATATCTCAAATACAAAGCCAACGGGGTTTGCGCAGTTGATTAATGGTCAGGACTGCGAGATCGAAGGTCATGAGTTCGAGCCTCGAAACTGACAACCCTGTAACAAGTACCCGAAGTATGTGTATGGCAGGCACATACTTCCCTAGAGTTTACAAGCGAAGCTTGGTTCTCTAGGTAATTCAAAAAAAAATCTCAAATACAAGTGAATCTTATACCATCTCATGTTGAAATCATTTTTGCAATTATTTAGTTATTTATATTGATTTTCAACTAGAAGTCATTGTCACAAAACCCTCATACAGAAAATTGATTTTCACTTATGTTAATTTTTGAAATTTGGGTTTTCATCGTGATAAAATACTCTATTTTATTTTTGTAAGAAATGTACTGTAGAAAAGATAATCATTGACCAATCGAATCTTTTGGAACGTATCAAAATTATTATTGTATGTTAAAAGTGATGGATAGTGACTAAATTATATTTCATAACAGAAGGAAGTATAATTTTATAATTTCATGAAAATTAAACAAATTTCATAATATTCTTAGATTAGTACTTATTCCATGATCATTTTTATCGACTTTCACCTTTTTGTCAATCCATACATCATAATATAGTGTGCAGAATTTGGTATTTCAAAATAAGAAAATATTTTTTTTAAAAATAATTATATCCTAAAGTATTCACTCTCATTTAAAAGTCCTCGCGGTTATGCATGGGTGAATTACTTGAATTTCTATATGTGGGCTTCCATTCCCATTTAAAAGTCCTCGCGGTTATGCATAGATGAAACGCATATAAGAAAGGGATGAATATCAAGTATATTCTATTCTCATTTTAAAGTCCTCACGGTTATGCATGGTTAGAAAATACTTGACATTTTAAAAAAAGGGTAACTACTAACCTCATTTAAAAATCCTAACGGTTATGCATGGTTAGTAAGTGCTTCACATTTTTTTGTATAATATTTGAAAAGAGAAAATGCACAAAATATTCCTTTATTGAAAATATCAAAATCTTGTCACCATATAAAATTTTCCACAATCCTACCATTTCTCTAAAGTGGAGTTTGTTTCTAATTAATAAAATATTATGATTTTTGTTTGATTAATTGGAATTTGAAATTAATATTTCCCTCTTGATTTTATTTTATATGTTTAATCAAAATCATAGCTACGTCAATTACTACTATTATTTTTGATGAATACAAAAGGGGTAAAGAGCTTAAGATTTTGATTCTTGAGCAATATTCTTACGAATTGCGACGACCCGACTTCCTATCTCCCAGAAAATCGCGTCATATTGAAGAAAGAAAGGGATAGAAAAGAGAAAGAAAGAGAAAGAAGAACACAAAACAACATCAGAAAACTCACAGCGGAACGAAATAAATATAATATATAACATAAGATATTACATAGTATCTCATTTCATCAGAGTACACAACTTAAACAATAGATAATAGACAGTTATAAACTTCTGTCTAACTATACAACTCAAGTATACAAGATACAGACACAATATACACAGCGGAACCATAATATAACTACACGTCGAAGCCTCCTGCTCCATAACTCCTCCAGAATTCGTCAAGCTAACCTGATCCACTTGACTACTCATACGTAATATGAGTACCCAAGAGTTTAATAAAATAGAAAATAAACACTCGGGTCAGACAGGGGTCTGGTGTGAGTAAACGGGTTAAAATTGCTTAACTTTAGAAAAACCTTTGGAAGAAAAGGTATCACGTAAGACTTCCCACACATAAACATGGAAAAGTTTTTACCTTACGCTAACCAAAACATTTGATAGGAAATCCAGTGATATTATAATAGTGTCTAGGGTTTTCAAGTAAATAAGAAAATAGCCGAAATTGTTACATGATTAAATTCCAGCTACTAGCCACAAAAGTGGGTAATACAAACAAAACCGAAGGGTCTCGTAGGGAAAATGGGTTTCCATCAATGGCAGGGCTACTGGGGTACCGCCCGTCACAGTACGTGGCCTAGATCACCGTACCGAGGATTACTCCCTTCATCCCCTGCAACACAAGGCCGGAACCATCCCTTACTGGACAGTCCCGAACAAGACAACCCCGCAGTTGGCCGCGACCCAACTGCACACACAGCCGAATAAAAGGGACTTCTAGACAGGGGAAAATCTTGCTCTCCAGTGGGAGCTACCCACGAAGCCTTGCTGCACCTCCCCTGTTTTAGCCATTCCCGGTTGATGAGGCTTGAGGTTACGATTACCTTTATAGAACATCAAATCTTAGAATGCTCATCGTCCGCCTGACGATGTGCTGAAAGCATTCAATCCATACAAGTTCGTTCCGGGTTCGAATGAACCCAAAGGCACTATCTCGTTGCACTCATTATTGGAATCACCCTCAGAGTCAACGACCATAGCCCTTGCACTCTGATTCGCCATCTCGAATCTATAAGCACTATTCCGTCAAACTCATTACGGAATCACCCACAGAGTTATACTGACGTATAGCCCTTACACCTCGAGTCTTCACTTGCTCCACTTGGATTAACGACCTAACGTTTAATTGGAATCGGTGTGGTTTTCGGATATCCAAATATGGAAACCCGATCCCGGTCTCACCGAAACCAAACGCCATTTTACTGTCCAAGTTATACTTAAGGGTTTAAACAATTTAAACATATATACAGGATGATATAAATAGATAGATGAATCATATATCTCAACAAACAATTCATATCAACATTTATCTCACAAGCAGCATATCACAAATATCAGAGATATTCAAATCACCCAATATCAACCAATCACCCAATATCATTCAACATCCAATAAAAACCAATCAGCCAATATCAATCATCCATCCAATAACAGAATTGATTAACTTTAATCAATTGGATTACCTAAATCCTTCTTCATTTATTTATTCCAAATAAATAAAATAATCATCTCTAATGATCTTCTTTAATTAATCTTTCTTGATTAACTATCTTTTAATTACATTCAAGTAATTATCCTAAACCATATCAGTAATTAACCTTTAATTACTATCATTAATTAATGATCCTTTATTAATTAATTAACTAAAATTAAACCTTAATTAATTACAATTAATTAATCATACCTAATTAATTACTTTTATTAATCAACCATGATTAATTTCATTATATTAATTAATGATCCTTATTAATTAATAATTACTTTAATTAATTAAATAATTAACTTGTAATTAATTATCTTATTAATCATAAACAGTAATTAATAACTTGTAATTACTTATCTTAACTAATTGACTTCTTAATTAACCTTTGATTAATTAACCTAATTAATTAATCTTTAATTACTTCCTTAAGTAATTATTAATAAATAATCCTTAATTAATTACCTTATTAATTAATTACATTTTAATTAATTACACTTGGTAATTAATCTTAAATTAATCATATTCATTAATTAACTAATCACATTAATTAATTAACTAAAATAATTAAATAATTAACTCTTAATTACTTACATAAGTAATTATCCCTAATTACTTCCATTAATAAATCTTAATTACTTCCTTATTAATTACTTAACAAATAATTAATTCCATCATTAACAATACTTAATTCTTTAATTAATTAATTAATTACCCCATAATTAATTAACTTTTAACAAATAAATTAATCAATTCCTTAATTGATAACATTAAGTGATTATCCACTAATCACTTCCATTCAATTACTCCCATGAGTAATTTCCTATTAATTACTTCCATAAGTAATTATCATTCTTAATTACACTCACTTATTAACCATTAATTACCTCATTAAGTAATTGCACTTAATTAAATTCTTAATTAAGTAATTATTTAAAATTAAATAAATCATCAACTAATTATTTAAAATTAATTAAACAATTAATTAATTGACTTCTTATAATTTCAAAATCCTTAATTAATTATGAAAACATTAATCTTAATTAAACTTTGCTTATTAACAAATCGTACTAATTAAGTATCCATAAGTTCATATCAATAATAATTTAACCTTATTTAGCTTCATAAATAAATTATTTGAAATTAATCAAATTTTACAGTTAAACAAATTATTCTATTTGGATTACAAAATTATAACATTAAGCTTGTTTGAAAATAAACATTTAGAAATCAAATTTAAAATCTAAACACTTTAGTTATCATATTTTAACTTATTCATTTTAAATAAATTTGAAACTTAAGTTTTAAAACATTACTTATTAATTTACTTTAAAACTTTAATTTAATAATTAAATCCAAAACACTCTTGAATTCAAAATTTAATTAGCTAATTACTTACAAAAGAAATCAATTTAAAACAATTTAAATTTTATAATAAATCAATTAGCATTTTAAAGTTTGATTAACTTTTTACTTTGAAGATCAAGTTATAACTTTGAAAATTGGTTTCCTTTTATAAACTTGATCTTAAATCTTAAAGCATACCTTCATTAATTTCAAAGTTGAGTTGCTACAAAGCTTTCCTCCATTTCACAGTAAAAATAGATAACGTCCCTAAAACCCGAGACTAACACGTAAATAACACAGGTCATTCCCGAAGTAACCTAGCTGCCCCTCTACTTCGAGTCGCCCCCGATACTTGCACGATCCCATAACCGAGAGAAACTCGAGACAATCACGTCTTCACCAAACACCCAATTTCCCAGTCCCTCAAACCGTGCACGAGAGACACGGTGCATATGTACCCCCGTCGCCGACCTCCATCGTCCATCGCGTCGATCCTCCATAGTCCCAAAACCACTCGCGAGCATGTAGGTGAAGCCAGATTCAACACAGCAACATTGAATCGAAATATGACCATACGAACCCAACTGCAGAAAACAACGAACAACAAAAAAAACCCCTACGGCCGAGCGTCTCGTCGCCGATGATCAACACCGTCCACACCATCGAACGCCACGCTCCCCGAGCTACAATCAACCCAAACGCGAACAAACCCAGTTCACTCCTCAAGCCGAAAATACTTCGGCAACCAAGCCGACCACCCACAAGCTTAAACCCTAGTTTCATTGATTCCCATCAATCCATTACTTAAAAAAAAATATTTTGTATTTTTCCTATGATCTATAGTCTATATACAAACTTCGGCCAAAATCCTAGCTTCCATCATCATCTGGATCTCTGATAATTCACCAAAACCCAATTTACGAATAAACCCCAAATACTCCCTATTTACATAACTAAAAATCATGATACCGGTGTTAAAAATCGTGATTCTCCATTGTTATTCCAAACATAAAATCAAAATTTAAGATCAAGTTCATAAATTTTTCGCCCAAATTGATTTTTACTGTAATTTTGAAACTTCTGAACTATTATTTCGTTTTAAAAACTTATAAACATTTTTAGATGAAAATTCATATGATTATAAACAACTTCTCTTCACATATCAAGACCTAATATTGTTTGGATTAAAAGACTTTGAATTTTTCTTTTTAACAGATCATATACATGAAGCACATTTGCATGCATTCAAACAAACACTCATAACATATAGGTACTAATCCATATAAATTCAAGCTATAGGATTTTAATACAGGTAAATAACAACACATGCATGACATTAGAATAAGATTCAACTGTTTTTAAAAACATTTACTCACCTCATTGAAATATGCAGAGCAGTTTTGTGAATCTTCCAGGTTCTTGAATACTTTAAATTGAAAAGCTTTTGATTTCTTGTTGTTGAATCACTCTGCATGCTTCAATTAGTTGTTTTAACTTGCTGAAGGATTTCATTTTGACATGCAGGTTGATTGCAGATTTTAGAAATGCAGACTTCCCCTTGAATTTGCAGTTGAACTTCCTTTTAGTTGCAGGTTGTTCTTGCATATGCAGGTTACAGATTTGCATATTCAATTTGTTGTTTAAACTTGCAGGTTGAACTCGATTTTCATATGCAAGTTTAAATTTGCAAATTTTGCTTTTAGTTTTTATTTTTAGATTTTTGGAACTTGGTTTCTGATTTTGCCATTAATGTTTGAAAGAAGAAAGCAAAAGAAAATGAGAAAGAAAACTAAATTTCTCCTTAAAAATGTTTAGTGAATAAATTGCCACTTGTTCATAAATTGAACAAATGTCATTTGCATGCTTTTCTAAATTTACAAGTGTTTTAAGAGGTGTTAATGTGTTTTCATTTGTCTTTAAGTGTTTTTAATAAATTTCTATTTAATTTAAATGTAAACATAAACTTACATTTTAATTTGCTTTATAAATGAGTACTTACATATGTAAACATAAACTTACTTTTTAAAGAAAATATTATAAACTAATTATAATACAAATGAATCTCTTATATATGTATTTTATAACCATTTTAAAATTTTAAACAATTTAAAAGAGAACAAAACAAAACTTGTTTAAATCCTTTTTAAATTATCTTATTAATAAATAACAATTATCTTATATTATGAAACAAATGAATTAATCTTTAATTAACTTTTGAAAAATACAAATTTTAAAACAAAGCTTTAAAATTACAACATTCATTTATACATTATAAATTATTAATGGATTAAAATTTCAAAACACATCAACCTATAACATATACATACATATGTGTTACAATTGGAAAATTCATCTTTATTTTTTTTTCAATTTGAAACACAATATCTTCTATTCACAATATATATCAATTGTATATATTATAAACAGAATAAAATTTTAATTAGCTTTTGAAAAACAATTCTTATCAAATTTAAATTATCAGAAAGATATTGATTATCATTAACAGATTAAATATTTATTAACCTTTAAAAGATCTAATTAACAAATTTTAAATTAAAATTATAAAGGAAATTATCAAACCAGTTAAATTATTAACACAGATTATTAAATTGTTATTGCCCAAAATTCCGGGTCGTTACAATCCTTCCCCCTTAAAAGAATTTCGTCCCCGAAATTTAAAAGCAATGGTAATTTAATAATTCAGTACAGATTTTAATTTAAATTAGCAAAGCATTCCTAACAACCAGTAACTAACAATCAAAGCAATCAAATAAACAAACAAACCTAACTAATTATTCTGACACAAATCAGAATAAATCTCTAATACTTTCTCGAGTTTCCCCAAGTATAAATCACCGGGAGACTCGCTCTACAAAGCCAACAAATCAACTACACATCCAAAATCTAGAGCTCCACTCATCTCTAGATCCACCAATCTGAACAGAATATCAGATTACTCTCAAATCCAGCTCAACATCCATCTCCAACTGAACTACAGATTCAACAACCAATGACGAATCATACACGTACTCCCTCAGAGATACGTGACACATAATGAATTCCAGCTATCTAAACTGGAAATTCAATCTTATCCTATCAAAACACAGATAAGAAAATCTCAAATGCCACAACACTAACCAATCAATCTTATCCAATTTCTGTTCTCTTAACCAGAGAGATCTAACAACACTGAAGTCTCCAACTTCGAATACCAAACTCCTTATCTCATATCTGTAACTCAACAGATAATCCTGGACTGCCAAACTCGTCGTGAATCAGCTCAATCTATGCTGATAATTCCAGAAACAACAAGACCAAAACAAACAGAACTTGCTTCTTTCCTTGCACAGCTGCTACCTTGCTTCCGCTGCGCAACTCTGATTCTAAAATAGATAAGAATACTGCTGATGAACACAAATACAAACTTATCCAATATATATAGTAGAAAATTTTGTTCATCAAATCCATAAAAATCTGAGTGACTCATCTGACTCAGTCACACAACCTTATAACAGAATCCTACTCCAAAACTATATCAGTCCAATTCCAATTCCAAAAATAATTCTGAGCTTCTACACCAACTCTACTTACTCCAAGAACCATCCAACTTCCAGGCTAGCCACCAAAATTTTCTTCTGGAACCAAAACAATAAGGAACTCAACTCCAGATGCAGACAAACTTCTGATTACAGCAGTAGCTCTTACTTTCACACGAGAATTCTCAGTCTCAACACAGAATGCTCAAGAAAAATTCCCAACTAATCGCAAGTCGCTTTTGCGATCCTACCTAGTTCGGATTCCAAATAAAACTATCCTCTCTTTACCAATTAGAACAGCTTTAAACTTTTCCAAAAAAAGGTTAACCTTCCAAGAAAACATCACCACCTTCAGCCCGGACTGCTGAAAGAGAACCACAAAGATTCTGAACCATTGGAGAAACAAGCAACACTGAACACTTTGAGTTGCACTGCTACCACAGCTAACCAAAGACTTCAGATCCAAAGGCTTCTCCAAAACCAACAGCAAACCACACAACTGACTTCCAAGATGGCAGACATCCCAAGAGAAACTCGGACTCCAAACCAAGCATCCACAACTCGCTTTCCTTAGGGAATGACAGATGAGACCATGCCAAAGTAAATAACTTATAGACCTTAGTCTCACATTCCAAAACAGCCAACCTCCTTACAGAAGATCCAAACAACTTCTACACAGACGGGTCTTCCCTGCAACAGGTAAAGACTGCTCCTCAACCACTACTAAAACTGCTTCCAGAGAAAACACCTTCAGAAAAATATCCAAGGATACTGCATCTCATTACGCAGTTACCAAGATATCACCACTTACGTCTGCACTTCCAACAAACCCAAGAAAAATTCGCTTACCCGAGCGAAATCCAAACTTACACTTCAAAGATGAACTCCGAATCTTCAAAAGATTTCCTTCGGATATCAGTGAAATCCTTACTCCAAACTACAAATCTTACTCGAGACGATATTAGGTCTACAGTCTCGAAAAAAACTTCCAACCTCAAACATATGGACCCTCTTCCATCAATGGTAGTCGTGTTATACACACAAACCACCACTCCATCTACCTCTAAAACTTATGTTGGAAAATCCGAACAGATAACCCAACCTATTAGGTAGATATAGATATATATATATATATAAATATATAGATATATATAAAAAATTACAAGTACGCTCTCTAAAGAAAGACACCACTACAGAGCCTAGGTATTCACTTAACCGAATGCTCCCTAAAGAAAGACACACTTCAGAGCCTAGGTATTCACTCAGCCTAACGCTCTGATACCAACTGTGACGACCCGACTTCCTATCTCCCAGAAAATCGCGTCATCTTGAAGAAAGAAAGGGATAGAAAAGAGAAAGAAAGAGAAAGAAGAACACAAAACAAAATTAGAGAACTCACAGCGGAACAAAATAAATATAATATATAACATAAGATATTACATAGTATCTTATTTCATCAGAGTACACAACTTAAACAACAGATAATAGACAGTTATAAACTTCTGTCTAACTATACAACTCAAGTATACAAGATACAGACACAACATACACAGCGGAACCATAATATAACTACACGTCGAAGCCTCCTGCTCCATAACTCCTCCAGAATTCGTCAAGCTAACCTGATCCACTTGACTACTCATACATAATATGAGTACCCAAGAGTTTAATAAAACAGAAAATAAACACTCGGGTCAGACAGGGGTCTGGTGCGAGTAAACGGGTTAAAATTGCTTAACTTTAGAAAAACCTTTGGAAGAAAAGGTATCACGTAAGACTTCCCACACATAAACATGGAAAAGTTTTTACCTTACGCTAACCAAAACATTTGATAGGAAATCCAGTGATATTATAATAGTGTCTAGGGTTTTCAAGTAAATAAGAAAATAGCCGAAATTGTTACATGATTAAATTCCAGCTACTAGCCACAAAAGTGGGTAATACAAACAAAACCGTAGGGTCTCGTAGGGAAAATGGGTTTCCATCAATTGCAGGGCTTCTGGAGTACCGCCCGTCACAGTACGTGGCCTAGATCACCGTACCGAGGATTACTCCCTTCATCCCCTGCAACACAAGGCCGGAACCATCCCTTACTGGACGGTCCTGAACAAGACAACCCCGCAGTTGGCCGCGACCCAACTGCCCACACAGCCGAATAAAAGGGACTTCTAGACAGGGGAAAATCTTTCTCTCCAGTGGGAGCTACCCATGAAGCCTTGCTGCACCTCCCCTGTTTTAGCCATTCCCGGTTGATGAGGCTTGAGGTTACGATTACCTTTATAGAACATCAAATCTTAGAATGCTCATCGTCCGCCTGACGATGTGCTGAAAGCATTCAATCCATACAAGTTCGTTCCGGGTTCGAATGAAACCGAAGGCACTATCTCGTTGCACTCATTATTGGAATCACCCTCAGAGTCAACGACCATAGCCCTTGCACTCTGATTCGCCATCTCGAATCTATAAGCACTATTCCGTCAAACTCATTACGGAATCACCCACAGAGTTATACTGACGTATAGCCCTTACACCTCGAGTCTTCACTTTCTCCACTTGGATTAACGACCTAACATTTAATTGGAATCGGTGTGGTTTTCGGATATCCAAATATGGAAACCCAATCCCGGTCTCACCGAAACCAAACGCATTTTACTGTCCAAGTTATACTTAAGGGTTTAAACAATTTAAACTTATATACATGATGATATAAATAGATAGATGAATCATATATCTCAACAAATAATTCATATCCACATATATCTCACAAGCAGCATATCACAAATATCAGAGATATTCAAATCATCCAATATCAACCAATCACCCAATATTATTCAACATCCAATAAAAACCAATCAGCCAATATCAATCATCCATCCAATAACAGAATTGATTAACTTTAATCAATTGGATTACCTAAATCCTTCTTCATTTATTTATTCCAAATAAATAAATTAATCATCTCTAATGATCTTCTTTAATTAATCTTTCTTGATTAATTATCTTTTAATTACATTCAAGTAATTATCCTAAACCATATTCAGTAATTAACCTTTAATTACTATCATTAATTAATGATCCTTTATTAATTAATTAACTAAAATTAAACCTTAATTAATTACAATTAATTAATCATACTTAAATTAATTACTTTTATTAATCAACCATGATTAATTTCATTATATTAATTAATGATCCTTATTAATTAATAATTACTTTAATTAATTAAATAATTAACTTGTAATTAATTATCTTATTAATCATAAACAGTAATTAATAACTTGTAATTACTTATCTTAATTAATTAACTTCTTAATTAACCTTTGATTAATTAACCTAATTAATTAATCTTTAATTACTTCATTAAGTAATTATTAATAAATAATCCTTAATTAATTACCTTATTAATTAATTACATTTTAATTAATTACACTTGGTAATTAATCTTAAATTAATCATATTCATTAATTAACTAATCACATTAATTAATTAACTAAAATAATTAAATAATTAACACTTAATTACTTACATAAGTAATTATCCCTAATTACTTCCATTAATAAATCTTAATTACTTCCTTATTAATTACTTAATAAATAATTAATTCCATCATTAACAATCCTTAATTCTTTAATTAATTAATTAATTACCCCATAATTAATTAACTTTTAACAAATAAATTAATCAATTCCTTAATTGATAACATTAATTGATTATCCACTAATCACTTCCATTCAATTACTCCCATGAGTAATTTCCTATTAATTACTTCCATAAGTAATTATCATTCTTAATTACACTCACTTATTAACCATTAATTACTTCGTTAGGTAATTGCACGTAATTAAATTCTTAATTAAGTAATTATTTAAAATTAAATAAATCATTAACTAATTATTTAAAATTAATTAAACAATTAATTAATTGACTTCTTATAATTTCAAAATCCTTAATTAATTAAGAAAACATTATCTTAATTAAACTTTGCTTATTAACAAATCGTACTAATTAAGTATCCATAAGTTCATATCAATAATAATTTAACCTTATTTAGCTTCATAAATAAATTATTTTAAATTAATCAAATTTTATACTTAAACAAATTATTCTATTTGGATTACAAAATTATAACATTAAGCTTGTTTGAAAATAAACATTTAGAAATCAAATTTAAAATCTAAACACTTTAGTTATCATATTTTAACTTATTCATTTTAAATAAATTTGAAACTTAAGTTTTAAAACATTACTTAATAATTTACTTTAAAACTTTGATTTAATAATTAAATCCAAAACACTCTTGAATTCAAAATTTAATTAGTTAATTACTTACAAAAGAAATCAATTTAAAACAATTTAAATTTTATAATAAATCAATTAGCATTTTAAAGTTTGATTAACTTTTTACTTTAAAGATCAAGTTATAACTTTGAAAATTGGTTTCGTTTTATAAACTTGATCTTAAATCTTAAAGCTTACCTTCATTAATTTCAAAGTTGAGTTGCTACACAGCTTTCCTCCATTTCACAGTAAAAACAGATAACGTCCCTAAAACCCGAGACTAACACGTAAATAACACGGGTCATTCCCGAAGTAACCTAGCTTCCCCTCTACTTCGAGTCGCCCCCGATACTCGCACGATCCCATAACCGAGAGAAACTCGAGACAATCACGTCTTCACCAAACACCCAATTTCCCAGTCCCTCAAACCATGCACGAGAAACACGGTGCATATGCACCACCACCGCCGACCTCCATCATCCATCGCGTCGATCCTCCATAGTCCCAAAACCACTCGCGAGCATGTAGGTGAACCTAGATTCAACACAGCAACATTGAATCGAAATATGACCATACGAACCCAACTGCAGAAAACAACGAACAACAAAAAAACCCCTACGGCCGAGCGTCTCGTCGCCGATGATCAACACCGTCCACACCATCGAACGCCACGCTCCCCGAGCTACAATCAACCCAAACGCGAACAAACCTGGTTCACTCCTCAAGCCGAAAATACTTCGGCAACCAAGCCGAACACCCACAAGCTTAATCCCTAGTTTCATTGATTCCCATCAATCCATTACTTAAAAAAAATATTTTGTATTTTTCCTATGATCTATAGTCTATATACAAACTTCGGCCAAAATCCTAGCTTCCGTCATCATCTGGATCTCTGATAATTCACCAAAACCCAATTTACGAATAAACCCCAAATACTCCCTATTTACATAACTAAAAATCATGATACCGGTGTTAAAAATCATGATTCTCCATTGTTATTCCAAACATAAAATCAAAATTTAAGATCAAGTTCATAAATTTTTAGCCCAAATTGATTTTTACTGTAATTTTGAAACTTCTGAACTATTATTTCGTTTAAAAACTTATAAACATTTTCAGATGAAAATTCATATGATTATAAACAACTTCTCTTCACATATCAAGACCTAATATTGTTTGGATTAAAAGACTTTAAATTTTTCTTTTTAACAGATCATATACAGGAAGCACATTTGCATGCATTCAAACAAACACTCATAACATATAGGTACTAATCCATATAAATTCAAGCTATAGGATTTTAATACAGGTAAATAACAACACATGCATGACATTAAGAATAAGATTCAACTGTTTTTAAAAACATTTACTCACCTCATTGAAATATGCAGAGCAGTTTTGTGAATCTTCTAGGTTCTTGAATACTTTAAATTGAAAAGCTTTTGATTTTTTGTTGTTGAATCACTTTGCATGCTTCAATTAGTTGTTTTAACTTGCTGAAGGATTTCATTTTGACATGCAGGTTGATTGCAGATTTTAGATATGCAGACTTCCCCTTGAATTTGCAGTTGAACTTCCTTTTAGTTGCAGGTTGTTCTTGCATATGCAGGTTACAGATTTGCATATTTAATTTGTTGTTTAAACTTGCAGGTTGAACTCGATTTTCATATGCAAGTTTAAATTTGCAAATTTTGCTTTTAGTTTTTATTTTCAGACATTTGGAACTTGGTTTCTGATTTTGCCATTAATGTTTGAAAGAAGAAAGCAAAAGAAAATGAGAAAGAAAACTAAATTTCTCCTTAAAAATGTTTAGTGAATAAATTGCCACTTGTTCATAAATTGAACAAATGTCATTTGCATGCTTTTCTAAATTTACAAGTGTTTTAAGAGGTGTTAATGTGTTTTCATTTGTCTTTACGTGTTTTAATAAATTTCTATTTAATTTAAATGTAAACATAAACTTACATTTTAATTTGCTTTATAAATGAGTACTTACATATGTAAATATAAACTTACTTTTTAAAGAAAATATTATAAACCAATTATAGTACAAATGAATCTCTTATATATGTATTTTATAACCATTTTAAAATTTTAAACAATTTAAAGGAGAACAAAACAAAACTTGTTTAAATCCTTTTTAAATTATCTTATTAATAAATAACAATTATCTTATATTCTGAAACAAATGAATTAATCTTTAATTAACTTTTGAAAAATACAAATTTTAAAACAAAGCTTTAAAATTACAACATTCGTTTATACATTATAAATTATTAATGGATTAAAATTTCAAAACACATCAACCTATAACATATACATACATATGTGTTACAATTTGAAAATTCATCTTTATTTTTTTTTAATTTGAAACACAATATCTTCTATTCACAATATTTATCAATTGTATATATTATAAACAGAATAAAATTTTAATTAGCTTTTGAAAAACAATTCTTATCAAATTTAAATTATCAGAAAGATATTGATTACCATTAACAGATTAAATATTTATTAACCTTTAAATGATCTAATTCACAAATTTTAAATTAAAATTATAAAGAAAATTATCAAACCAGTTAAATTATTAACACAGATTATTAAATTGTTATTGCCCAAAATTCTGGGTCGTTACAATCCTTCCCCCTTAAAAGAATTTCGTCCCCGAAATTTAAAAGCAATGGTAATTTAATAATTCAGTACAGATTTTAATTTAAATTAGCAAAGCATTCCTAACAACTAGTAACTAACAATCAAAGCAATCAAATAAACAAACAAACCTAACTAATTATTCTGACACAAATCAGAATAAATCTCTAATACTATCTCGAGTTTCCCCAAGTATAAATCACCGGGAGACTCGCTCTGCAAAGCCAACAAACCAACTACACATCCAAAATCTAGAGCTCCACTCATCTCTAGATCCACCAATCTGATCAGAATATCAGATTACTCCCAAATCCAGCTCAACATCCAACTCCAACTCAACTACAGATTCAACAACCAATGACGAATCATACACGTACTCCCTCAGAGATACCTGACACATAATGAATTCCAGCTATCCAAACTGGCAATTCAATCTTATCCTATCAAAACACAGATAAGAAAATCTCAAATGCCACAACACTAACCAATCAATCTTATCCAATATCTGTTCTCTTAACCAGAGAGATCTAACAACACTGAAGTCTCCAACTTCGAATACCAAACTCCTTATCTCATATCTGTAACTCAACAGATAATCCTGGACTGCCAAACTCTTCCTGAATCAGCTCAATCTATGCTGATAATTCCAGAAACAACAAGACCAAAACAAACAGAACTTGCTTCTTTCCTTTCACAGCTGCTACCTTGCTTCCGCTGCGCAACTCTGATTCTAAAATAGATAAGAATACTGCTGATGAACACAAATACAAACTTAACCAATATATATACTAGAAAATTTTGTTCATCAAATCCATAAAAATCTGAGTGACTCATCTGACTCAGTCACACAACCTTATAACAGAATCCTACTCCAAAACTATATCAGTCCAATTCCAATTCCAAAAATAATTCTGAGCTTCTACACCAACTCTACTTACTCCAAGAACCATCCAACTTCCAGGCTAGCCACCAAAATTTTCTTCTGGAACCAAAACAATAAGGAACTCAACTCCAGATGCAGACAAACTTCTGATTACATCAGTAGCTCTTACTTTCACACGAGAATTCTCAGTCTCAACACAGAATGCTCAAGAAAAATTCCCAACTAATCGCAAGTCGCTTTTGCGATCCTACCTAGTTCGGATTCCAAATAAAACTATCCTCTCTTTACCAATTAGAACAGCTTTAAACTTTTCCAAAAAAAGGTTAACCTTCCAAGAAAACATCACCACCTTCAGCCCGGACTGCTGAAAGAGAACCACAAAGATTCTGAACCATCGGAGAAACAAGCAACACTGAACACTTTGAGTTGCACTGCTACCACAGCTAACCAAAGACTTCAGATCCAAAGGCTTCTCCAAAACCAACAGCAAACCACACAACTGACTTCCAAGATGGCAGACATCCCAAGAGAAACTCGGACTCCAAACCAAGCATCCACAACTCGCTTTCCTTAGGGAATGACAGATGAGACCATGCCAAAGTAAATAACTTATAGACCTTAGTCTCACATTCCAAAACAGCCAACCTCCTTACAGAAGATCCAAACAACTTCTACACAGACGGGTCTTCCCTGCAGCAGGTAAAGACTGCTCCTCAACCACTACTAAAATTGCTTCCAGAGAAAACACCTTCAGAAAAATATCCAAGGATACTGCATCTCATTACGCAGTTACCAAGATATCATCACTTACGTCTGCACTTCCAACAAACCCAAGAAAAATTCGCTTACCCGAGCGAAATCCAAACTTACACTTCAAAGATGAACTCCGAATCTTCAAAAGATTTCCTTCGGATATCAGAGAAATCCTTACTCCAAACTACAAATCTTACTCGAGACGATATTAGGTCTACAGTCTCGACAAAAACTTCCAACCTCAAACATATGGACCCTCTTCCATCAGTGGTAGTCGTGTTATACACACAAACCACCACTCCATCTACCTCTAAAACTTATGTTGGAAAATCCGAACAGATAACCCAACCTATTAGGTAGATATAGATATATATAAATATATAGATATATATAAAAAATTACAAGTACGCTCTCTCAAGAAAGACACCACTACAGAGCCTAGGTATTCACTCAACCTAATGCTCCCTAAAGAAAGACACGCTTCAGAGCCTAGGTATTCACTCAGCCTAACGCTCTGATACCAACTGTGACGACCCGACTTCCTATCTCCCAGAAAATCACGTCATCTTGAAGAAAGAAAGGGATAGAAAAGAGAAAGAAAGAGAAAGAAGAACACAAAACAACATCAGAGAACTCACAGCGGAACGAAATAAATATAATATATAACATAAGATATTACATAGTATCTCATTTCATCAGAGTACACAACTTAAACAACAGATAATAGACAGTTACAAACTTCTGTCTAACTATACAACTCAAGTATACAAGATACGGACACAACATACACAGCGGAACCATAATATAACTACACGTCGAAGCCTCCTGCTCCATAACTCCTCCAGAATTCGTCAAGCTAACCTGATCCACTTGACTACTCATACATAATATGAGTACCCAAGAGTTTAATAAAACAGAAAATAAACACTCGGGTCAGACAGGGGTCTGGTGTGAGTAAACGGGTTAAAATTGCTTAACTTTAGAAAAACCTTTGGAAGAAAAGGTATCACGTAAGACTTCCCACACATAAACATGGAAAAGTTTTTACCTTACGCTAACCAAAACATTTGATAGGAAATCCAGTGATATTATAATAGTGTCTAGGGTTTTCAAGTAAATAAGAAAATAGCCGAAATTGTTACATGATTAAATTCCAGCTACTAGCCACAAAAGTGGGTAATACAAACAAAACCGTAGGGTCTCGTAGGGAAAATGGGTTTCCATCAATGGCAGGGCTACTGGGGTACCGCCCGTCACAGTACGTGGCCTAGGTCACCGTACCGAGGATTACTCCCTTCATCCCCTGCAACACAAGGCCGGAACCATCCCTTACTGGACAGTCCCGAACAAGACAACCCCGCAGTTGGCCGCGACCCAACTGCCCACACAGCCGAATAAAAGGGACTTCTAGACAGGGGAAAATCTTGCTCTCCAGTGGGATCTACCCACGAAGCCTTGCTGCACCTCCCCTGTTGTAGCCATTCCCGGTTGATGAGGCTTGAGGTTACGATTACCTTTATAGAACATCAAATCTTAGAATGCTCATCGTCCGCCTGACGATGTGCTGAAAGCATTCAATCCATACAAGTTCGTTCCGGGTTCGAATGAAACCGAAGGCACTATCTCGTTGCACTCATTATTGGAATCACCCTCAGAGTCAACGACCATAGCCCTTGCACTCTGATTCGCCATCTCGAATCTATAAGCACTATTCCGTCAAACTCATTACGGAATAACCCACAGAGTTATACTGACGTATAGCCCTTACACCTCGAGTCTTCACTTGCTCCACTTGGATTAACGACCTAACGTTTAATTGGAATCGGTGTGGTTTTCGGATATCCAAATATGGAAACCCGATCTCGGTCTCACCGAAACCAAACTCCATTTTACTGTCCAAGTTATACTTAAGGGTTTAAACAATTTAAACTTATATACATGATGATATAAATAGATAGATGAATCATATATCTCAACAAATAATTCATATCAACATTTATCTCACAAGCAGCATATCACAAATATCAGAGATATTCAAATCATCCAATATCAACCAATCACCCAATATCATTCAACATCCAATAAAAACCAATCAGCCAATATCAATCATCTATCCAATAACAGAATTGATTAACTTTAATCAATTGGATTACCTAAATCCTTCTTCATTTATTTATTCCAAATAAATAAATTAATCATCTCTAATGATCTTCTTTAATTAATCTTTCTTGATTAATTATCTTTTAATTACATTCAAGTAATTATCCTAAACCATATTTAGTAATTAACCTTTAATTACTATCATTAATTAATGATCCTTTATTAATTAATTAACTAAAATTAAACCTTAATTAATTACAATTAATTAATCATACCTAAATTAATTACTTTTATTAATCAACCATGATTAATTTCATTATATTAATTAATGATCCTTATTAATTAATAATTACTTTAATTAATTAAATAATTAACTTGTAATTAATTATCTTATTAATCATAAACAGTAATTAATAACTTGTAATTACTTATCTTAATTAATTAACTTCTTAATTAACCTTTGATTAATTAACCTAATTAATTAATCTTTAATTACTTCATTAAGTAATTATTAATAAATAATCCTTAATTAATTACCTTATTAATTAATTACATTTTAATTAATTACACTTGGTAATTAATCTTAAATTAATCATATTTATTAATTAACTAATCACATTAATTAATTAACTAAAATAATTAAATAATTAACTCTTAATTACTTACATAAGTAATTATCCCTAATTACTTCCATTAATAAATCTTAATTACTTCTTTATTAATTACTTAACAAATAATTAATTCCATCATTAACAATCCTTAATTCTTTAATTAATTAATTAATTACCCCATAATTAATTAACTTTTAACAAATAAATTAATCAATTCCTTAATTGATAACATTAAGTGATTATCCACTAATCACTTCCATTCAATTACTCCCATGAGTAATTTCCTATTAATTACTTCCATAAGTAATTATCATTCTTAATTACACTCACTTATTAACCATTAATTACCTCATTAAGTAATTGCACTTAATTAAATTCTTAATTAAGTAATTATTTAAAATTAAATAAATCATCAACTAATTATTTAAAATTAATTAAACAATTAATTAATTGACTTCTTATAATTTCAAAATCCTTAATTAATTAAGAAAACATTAATCTTAATTAAACTTTTCTTATTAACAAATCGTACTAATTAAGTATCCATAAGTTCATATCAATAATAATTTAACCTTATTTAGCTTCATAAATAAATTATTTGAAATTAATCAAATTTTATACTTAAACAAATTATTCTATTTGGATTACAAAATTATAACATTAATCTTGTTTGAAAATAAACATTTAGAAATCAAATTTAAAATCTAAACACTTTAGTTATCCTATTTTAACTTATTCATTTTAAATAAATTTGAAACTTAAGTTTTAAAACATTACTTAATAATTTACTTTAAAACTTTGATTTAATAATTAAATCCAAAACACTCTTGAATTCAAAATTTAATTAGTTAATTACTTACAAAAGAAATCAATTTAAAACAATTTAAATTTTATAATAAATCAATTATCATTTTAAAGTTTTATTAACTTTTTACTTTAAAGATCATGTTATAACTTTGAAAATTGGTTTCCTTTTATAAACTTGATCTTAAATCTTAAAGCTTACCTTCATTAATTTCAAAGTTGAGTTGCTACACAGCTTTCCTCCATTTCACAGTAAAAACAGATAACGTCCCTAAAACCGGAGACTAACACGTAAATAACACGGGTCATTCCCAAAGTAACCTAGCTGCCCCTCTACTTCGAGTCGCCCCCGATACTTGCACGATCCCATAACCGAGAGAAACTCGAGACAATCACGTCTTCACCAAACACCCAATTTCCCAGTCCCTCAAACCGTGCACGAGAGACACGGTGCATATGCACCCCCGTCGCCGACCTCCATCGTCCATCGCGTCGATCCTCCATAGTCCCAAAACCACTCGAGAGCATGTAGGTGAACCCAGATTCAACACAGCAACATTGAATCGAAATATGACCATACGAACCTAACTGCAGAAAACAACGAACAACAAAAAAACCCCTACGGCCGGGCATCTCGTCGCCGATGATCAACACCGTCCACACCATCGAACGCCACGCTCCCCGAGCTACAATCAACCCAAACGCGAACAAACCCAGTTCACTCCTCAAGCCGAAAATACTTCGGCAACCAAGCCGAACACCCACAAGCTTAAACCCTAGTTTCATTGATTCCCATCAATCCATTACTTAAAAAAAAATATTTTGTATTTTTCCTATGATCTATAGTCTATATACAAACTTCGGCCAAAATCCTAGCTTCCATCATCATCTGGATCTCTGATAATTCACCAAAACCCAATTTACGAATAAACCCCAAATACTCCCTATTTACATAACTAAAAATCATGATACCGGTGTTAAAAATCGTGATTCTCCATTGTTATTCCAAACATAAAATCAAAATTTAAGATCAAGTTCATAAATTTTTCGCCCAAATTGATTTTTACTGTAATTTTGAAACTTCTGAACTATTATTTCGTTTTAAAAACTTATAAACATTTTTAGATGAAAATTCATATGATTATAAACAACTTCTCTTCACATATCAAGACCTAATATTGTTTGGATTAAAAGACTTTGAATTTTTCTTTTTAACAGATCATATACAGGAAGCACATTTGCATGCATTCAAACAAACACTCATAACATATAGGTACTAATCCATATAAATTCAAGCTATAGGATTTTAATACAGGTAAATAACAACACATGCATGACATTAGAATAAGATTCAACTGTTTTTAAAAACATTTACTCACCTCATTGAAATATGCAGAGCAGTTTTGTGAATCTTCCAGGTTCTTGAATACTTTAAATTGAAAAGCTTTTGATTTCTTGTTGTTGAATCACTCTGCATGCTTCAATTAGTTGTTTTAACTTGCTGAAGGATTTCATTTTGACATGCAGGTTGATTGCAGATTTTAGAAATGCAGACTTCCCCTTGAATTTGCAGTTGAACTTCCTTTTAGTTGCAGGTTGTTCTTGCATATGCAGGTTACAGATTTGCATATTTAATTTGTTGTTTAAACTTGCAGGTTGAACTCGATTTTCACATGCAAGTTTAAATTTGCAAATTTTGCTTTTAGTTTTTATTTTCAGATTTTTGGAACTTGGTTTCAGATTTTGCCATTAATGTTTGAAAGAAGAAAGCAAAAGAAAATGAGAAAGAAAACTAAATTTCTCCTTAAAAATGTTTAGTGAATAAATTGCCACTTGTTCATAAATTGAACAAATGTCATTTGCATGCTTTTCTAAATTTACAAGTGTTTTAAGAGGTGTTAATGTGTTTTCATTTGTCTTTAAGTGTTTTTAATAAATTTCTATTTAATTTAAATGTAAACATAAACTTACATTTTAATTTGCTTTATAAATGAGTACTTACATATGTAAATATAAACTTACTTTTTAAAGAAAATATTATAAACTAATTATAATACAAATGAATCTCTTATATATGTATTTTATAACCATTTTAAAATTTTAAACAATTTAAAAGAGAACAAAACAAAACTTGTTTAAATCCTTTTTAAATTATCTTATTAATAAATAACAATTATCTTATATTCTGAAACAAATGAATTAATCTTTAATTAACTTTTGAAAAATACAAATATTAAAACAAAGCTTTAAAATTGCAACATTCATTTATACATTATAAATTATTAATGGATTAAAATTTCAAAACACATCAACCTATAACATATACATACATATGTGTTACAATTTGAAAATTCATCTTTATTTTTTTTTTAATTTGAAACACAATATCTTCTATTCACAATATATATCAATTGTATATATTATAAACAGAATAAAATTTTAATTAGCTTTTGAAAGACAATTCTTATCAAATTTAAATTATCAGAAAGATATTGATTACCATTAACAGATTAAATATTTATTAACCTTTAAAAGATCTAATTCATAAATTTTAAATTAAAATTATAAAGAAAATTATCAAACCAGTTAAATTATTAACACAGATTATTAAATTGTTATTGCCCAAAATTCCGGGTCGTTACACCAATATTCGAGAGTGTTTTTGTTTAAAGTTATTTTTAATTAATTTTTCAATTTTAACTACACGCATCTATGTAGGGGGTGCTTTGGTGTAGGGCGAGCATTCAAATAGGAAGAGCTAATAGAATTCATCAAGAACAAATACATTCAATAAAGTCAAAATCTTAATATATATTTGATGTCATCAAAAGCGGAAGATTGTAGAATATGTAAGTGTACTAGTATATGATTTTTGTTTGACGGTAAAACACACACACACACACACACACACACACATATATATATTTCATTTAAATGTATTTTTGGTTGTACTATTTTATTTTTAACACAATTAAATAAATATTTGTTGAATAAAACAAACAATTCAGAGTTCATATTTAAGCAAATATTTTATTCAAATAAATATTGACGCGGTAAAATTGAAAAAGAAAATATTTGCAGTACAAATTAAAGTATGTATTTTTGAAAATGTTATTTGCCTCAGTTATTTGGGTTATTCATCATCATTTCTCTATTTAATATATCTTACACGAACAACTTGTAACATGCACAGTGTATCACTGTACATATCACAAGGTCGTACACGCCGATATACACTTGCATGTTAAACTCCAGAGACAAGTGAGCATAAGGTTAAACCCAAGCCATAAGCTGGATTCAACTCAGGTGCAATACAAAAACATCACAAAATGGTCAGGTACAAGTTCTCATGCAACAAGAATTTAGAATCACAACAGAGCAGTGATAACGTAGACAAGACTTCACACTTGAATCAGATAAACCAAAATCAAACATGTGCATGTTCAAATGATATGGTCAAAGCAACATATAGTGCACATGTATAAAGTGATGTACAAAGAAGTAGGAACTCCACATGATACATGACTCGAGAACAAGCCTATGCAACATGAAGATCAAGTACTCAAAGCAACCAGACATAAATGCATGCATTCAGTTTTTAACATGAAGGTGGAACAGACCAGACCAAACAAGACAATCAATGGTACAAGAAACTGAACCAGACCAGTTGAAGAAAACAATGTACACCGGACACAACTAGAACAACCACATACAACATGCCACCATACATGATGTACATGTGAAGCAACTCAACATGACATGGTAAGAAGCAATATGAAATGAAAACAATTCAACATACAACTCTGCATAAATACAAATGACTCAACATACATCAGACATGAGCATATGCAACCAAGGTGAACCTGAGAAGAGCAATTTTAACAAGACAACAACCTAATGTATGAACAAAAAAACCACCAGTGCAACATAGAACCAGTCTACAACACAGTAATGAGATCGGGCACTTTTTAACTCAAAGCAACTCAAGAAACACAGACAAGAGGCATATACAAGACTCAGACTTCAAAAAGCTTCAGACCACATGAACTAGACATGGAATGCAACTAGATTACAAAATGCTTTAAGTGTAACAAGACTTCAGTCCTTCTAGTCATAAACCAAACAATAATGAGAGCAGACCAGAATTCCAGTGAATCAAATGTACAAGCAGTGAAACAAGGTCAGGAAAGGTCATCAAGCAATGGGTTATCAAGGCAACCCAGTTCAAATAAATGCAAATGAAAATGTACACAATGATTCAGTGCAAATCAGACTCCATCAAGCTACATCATGGCATGTACAACATTTCAACCCAACATGATAATATGAATGCAAATAGGATGCAACACAAGCCAGACTATGCTAACATGACCAATGAGTTCAATTCCGAGCAATGCAAGGCCTACACACTTGAACCAGACACAACTCAAACAGAGACCAGAGCAATGCAGACATAACATATATATACACACATACATATGTATGTATACACATGGTGACACATTTCAAGTGAACAAGTATATACATATGCAACATGAAGACATTTGAAACTAAGAAGCAGTGCGAACAAGAACTAGGAAGCAAAATGCAAAACAAATTAGTTGCAACAGTAAAAAGAACAAATTCGAATGTATTCAAACTAAGCCAAAGCCGATATATAATTTTTTATTCTGTGTTGATTAATAATAATTTTTTATTATGCATCTATGATTGTTTATTTTGTGTTGATTAATAATAATTTTGAAATATTTTTATAATAATTCATAAAAATTAGAAAAACACTATTTACCCTCCCCTCTAGTGTTTAATTAGCCTTAAGATCCATAATTCTGCAACCCAAAAAACATAATTAAATTAGTTCACTATAATTTTACCATTAATTCATAATTAATTTAAACTATTAACTATTTTCCAAGCACTTAATAATAATCTATAGCAACCTAGATATCATATAATTTATTTAGAAGTGAGTAAATCACCAAAATTTCAATTGACGCTTCCGCGTTCTGATTCAATCTAAAATCGAACGACCTTCGATGTTGCTTGAAATTCTACTAGCTCCAAATTCGACGAAACTAGCTCCAGTTCATAGATGACATTGATATGAGTCTAACACAACTGACCACGTCCGGATCCGACCTAGAATATAATAGTTATTAGTTTAATAAGATTCAAGTTAAGTCGAAATAATTAATCAACTAAATTATTTATTTAAACATTAATTAACATTAATACCATCTTCCCTAATCCCTCATATATATAGTATGTGACCCATCCCCATGAAACCCACCATGGTCGTGTACATATACACCGATACTTCCCTCGACAAGCAATGACTAGTCGAACCGCCTTTGCAACACATCCCCCTCTGCAATCTCCATGCCGTTTACCCCCTCTCCTCATGGTTTGCTGCTCTAAGAAAAATGTAACTCTAAGCACGCATATAGGACAAAGGCAGGTCGCACTTTGCAATTAGCCACTAGAGTCCATCTCGTCGACGTCAATAGGTAGGGCTTCCCATGAGAAATGCCATTGCACACTCTGATTCTCCAAACTCCTTACCTATCATCAACCAATTCGAACCCTAGTTTAGCCTTCACAAAATTGCCTATGGTCAGAGTCCAATGCATGCACTTCCATCAGTACCAAAATGAAGCCATTGCTCCTATGAGCGCAACGAATCTTCTTTCATGATTTTTAGATGAGTTTTAATTTGATTTGGATTTTCGAATGGGAAAACTTATTTTCTTTTACTGCGAAAGTGAAAAGAGAAATGAAAAGTAGTAAAGAAATGAAAAGTAAACAATGAGGGGAAAGTAAAATGAAGAAAATTCTAGCGTTGATGTATTTTATACCACAAAATAATCACATTACTTCCCATACAAGCTAACCAATATTTTCAAGCAAACCAAAAATTACAAGCAACACTTCATCTCACCTTTAAGGTTTGACCAAATTTAAATTTTGATTTTAAGAAGGTTTTGCGATATCCCAATACATAGGATTCCATTTGCGCACGAACTGCAAACAACAGAAAAAATTACAATCGTGCACCAACTGTGATACAATCACAAATCAACAATAAAATATATAGATTATTTAATTCCATGAATTTAAAAAATAATATCGTTTGCCGTAAAATGCGTCAAACGAAAATTTAAATATTTTTCAAATAAAATTATGGAAAAATATAATAAATTCATTTAAAAATTCTACAATACAAAACAAGTAGTTTTATTAACAAACTTATTTTTTTGTTTTTTATTTGACCTATTTACTATTGTAAATAAATTTACAAAATGGGTTTACAATGATTATTTATTAAGTGGAGGAGTTAAATAAGGCTATCAAATTCATTTGATTGATATTTAATTCAAAATTCAAATATTTAATCAATCCCTATATTTGAATATAAGTAATTTATATTTTGAAAACCAATTATTTAAATATTTAAAGTTAATTAAATATTCAAAAAAAAAATGATAAAACTCGGGATGTTGCATAAAATGCGGGTCTTAAAGCTGAGTCGACTACTTCGAACTTTTTACGCTAGAGTGTTCTAAGGAAAGATGTTTATGGGTTGGCCTAATGACATCAAATAGTACTTTAATGCTTTAAACAAAAACTACGGTTTTAATAAAACAATGTTCATTAAACCTTCCTATCGAATTTGACCCATTAAAAACTTATGTTAAATTATCTCATATCAATCCAAAGGTCAAAATTTTCATTTACCTAATTATTTGTTTATCAAAATACCTTTTATTTTAAATCAATTTCTTTTAAGGAAACTCAAGAACTAAATACCCGGTTTTTATTTTAAAACCCCTTTTTCGAAATCATACTTTATACATTTCTATATATAAAATAACTTTTACAATTTATTCACTAACACTCGCTTTGAGTTTGTTCGGATTCGAACTCATCTCGATCGCACGATGATAAAGAGAATAATTTACTAAATATACTACAACATTCGCCTATGTAACGTTCGATCGTCACTTAGAAGATTATTCAGATTACCACAAAACTAATCGATGTGATTTCGCCGAACCATCCAAAGACAATGCATCTTTATTAAAAATTCCCTTTAAAATATTTGGACTTATAAATGCTTCTAAGAAATACCCTCGTTACTTTTCTCAAAATCTTTTGAAACCATTTCAACCATATCGAGGTTTAAATTCTCAAAAAACCAATTTACTTATAAAACAACCTTTATAAGTCATGTAAATTACTTTATATACAATACTCATATAAAATATAACTTTGAAAAATCATCTTATGTCATAATAAATTTACTTTATTATAATAAAATTTTATCAAATATTTATCCTTTAAATGTCTTGTCTTCCTATTTAGATTATATTAAAAAACTTTATTAAAAGATGACTTTTAACTTAACATTTTCACTAAACACCTTACAGTCAAAGTGTGAAACTTAATTAACAAGGAGTTCATTTTTAATGTACTCATAATTATCAAAACAGTAAATGCTCATAAACTAGTTAAGTATAAATTAACAATAAACAAACTAGTCAATGCTCCTAAACTACCCAAGAATGACAAATCAAACGGTGACAATAAAGAATATTATCATTTTCTAACATACAAACACACCATAAATAACTATATAAATTTGAAAATTATTCCTTTGTATGTATAAAATACATAATCCTAGGTAAAATATTTCATTTACTAATTTTCAAAAACCAATATCGTGTCTGTTTGCCTTATCCTATTGTTCTGAAGCCCTATCAACACCATGATGTCCCAAGTCTCGACTATAATTCGAAATTCAAACTTAATAGACCAAGTAACATGATAGGTTATTATAGTAACGACGAATACACTCTCATATACTCAATACTCTCAAACTCATTCTAGGGTGTCGGTTACCCTATCTCAAATGAGTTATTACACCAAAGCTAAGCTTCTCGCTTAATCTCCAGCTCCGATACCTTTCTGTAATGAATCGCCTTTATGACCCTCGAAAGTTGGCACTTAATACATCCACAGTATTCAAATGTCAATAATCTAAGTGGCGGTGAGGTAGATTGTAAGGGCAAAAGAACAGAGGGTAAAAGAATTTCATGGCAAAACGATCACATATAATATTACAAAGATGGTAAAAGTTGTCACGCTAAGATGCATGGTATATCAGAGTTAAAAATAAACGTCATTGGTTTGGACAGTTATAACTTCTGACCTTACAATTTCTAATGGGTATATATATATATAATAATACAGTGGGAAATAAAATACTACGGTAGGTGAACATTCAACTCTATTGCATGAGCTCATGTACCACCAATGAGAACTTGAAAAAACTTAATTCGTCCTAAGCATTATAATAAAATAGTACCCGGATCAGCCTAAAAAACCATCGTGAGAAAAATCAAGAAATATGGCAAACATATAATAATTCTGTGATACCACATCGTCAAATATGGAATGGGTTTTACTTTACAAGAAATATGTCGACACATGAAAGAATGGAAACAAATTAGAACAAAACCCAAACTTAAAAGAATGGGCATAAATAAGAGCAAAAATCTAAACTTATAAATGGACATAAATAATTTAATATTGAGAAGAGCTCCGAGTACTTCTTGATGCAATTAAGAAAACAATTCAAAGGTTTGAAGCAAAAACAAGGGAAGAGAAATTTTTCAATAATGACTGGGAGGGTGCACCCTTTACTGAAAGTATACCTCTCAAAATATACTTGAGGGAGTCGCATATACTTGAGGGGATCATATACTCTATGACTCTCTCAGAAACCTCCAAGTTGGATCCTACCAACCTTACCAAGAATTCAAGTATTTCACATCTCCAAGCACGTACCATATAAACCAATCTAGAGAAGATGTGGTAATAACCTAATAGGAGCAACCCCACATAGCTTGGCCCTCACTCACTCTTTTGTTTTATTCACCTGCAACAAAGGATATCAATGCTCAAATGAGCAACAAATCGTCTTAGATTAACGAAACACAAAAAGATAGCGGAATTGAAATTGATATTTAAGAAATCAACTATCATGGAAAAAAAAATGACCGTATATGGAAATTAAATCTCTTACCTTTACAATAACTCAATGATCTCGAACTAGCACCTCCCTAGGAAAAACTATGAAGTCGGACAAGTAAGAGCAGTGTTGCTTCCCACCTGTCACGACAACATTTTTAACTTTAAGAATGAAAAATTTTCCTTCAATGTTTAGTGCTAAGTGTAAGACTAAATATTTTCTATAAAAAAGGCAAACTTTTTAATTCATTTGCCTCACACTTGATCTCGATTGTCACGTCACAAATATTTGTAAAACAATTTAAAAACATCTTTTTAAAGAGCAGATTATATTTCTAACTGTAATAAAAAGAAAGGTAAAAAACAAATGTCATGTAAAACATCGTTTACTATAAACCCAAAAGAATTTACATTTAGCTTTATTTTTAAACATTCCCATTTTAAAGATTTTTTATAAACTATCATTTATGACTTTAAAATAACATTTGTTATCTTGGAAGATAATTGACATAACACTTATAACTCTTTTATAATCAATTTAAAACAACATTTGCAATGGACCATAAAATTTTAACTATTTATATTGTTAAATTAATAAATTTTGGTAATTTAATATGGAAAGAAATAAAAACTTTGTAATTTAATAATGAAATGAATGCAACAATGGTAATTTAAAACTTACAATTAACAATTTAAACGAAATTACAATTAATTAAAATATTGTAAATTGTTATACTTAGTTATAAAATGATAAGAAAACAAATGCAAACATTAAATTAATAAGTGAAATAGTATAAAATAAATGAACATTGAATAAAATTAGAATTATATAAGAATTGTAACATTTGCTTGTGAATAATGAATTCATAAGTATGATTAAAAGTTATAATAACGATTGTTGTTGGTTACCTATTTATTTGGTCTATTTAATTGAAATGGGAAATAAATTAAAATTTAATGAAATTTAATGTTACGTTAATGAGATTTAGACAAAAATTCAAAATGGGAATGTAAAAGAATGTGTGGGAATGTAAATTTATTCATAAGGTAATATTGAGTTAAAAAGGAATGAAACAGTGATAAATAATTAATTGGGACTTTAAAATTTTTAATTTATGTGTGAATTTTGCAAAATCCAATATAATGGAAATTTAACTGTAAATACAAATAAAAGATGGGAATTGGAATATATTGATGTAATAAGATACCAAATAATGTTAATTCAATAAGATGATATCAGCGTAAATTCTATCTCATAATAAATGGATTTATTTTAAGTAAACGAAATTAAATAGTACGTAAATGGAAATAAGATGAAATTGGGAAATATTAATGTACTCAGATATAAACAAATGTTAGTTATATCCTTATCATAATAAAGTCTTGAACAACAAGGTTTAAAATTTAATAAATGGATTTTTGGAATTTTAATTTATAATGTTTGAATTTAATGAAATTGAAATTAAACACTGAAATTGATGAATTAAACAACGTTAAATTGACATCTAAATTTGTTAAAATTACTGTAAATAATTAAGAAATCATAAATGATAGAAGTTGTAAATTATTAAAAATTAAACTGAAAAGTGATTTAATTAATTAATTATTAATTTATTTAAGTAACTGAAATATATCCATTTAGGCCACAATCTTGGATTTCGACGAAACAAGTTTCATCAGATCCATAACAATGAATTATTGTAGGATTTTAAGTTTCATAACGATCGGACCTGTCGTTTGATCGTATAGGCTCGAAACGCCTAGAAATTAATTTAATTGAAATCAATTTGGAGTAAGTTGGTTTTAGCTTAACTTCTTCATATGATGGAATTAGGACTTGAAACCTATTCCATTGAGTTTAAAATATTTGAAAACATCTATTTTGATATGCGGGTTGACCCATTTGCGTTCCAAAGGCAGAACAGGCTTTTAGGGCTATTTATCGTTCATCGTGTAAATGAATTGTATCCATTCATTCAATTTTTCTTATCTGCCTATAAATACCTCGTTATAAACCTTAATTTTCCCTCATATTCATTTGTCTATACGTACAATTCTTTCTGTTCTTCTTCTTCTCAATAGCAGACAAACCAATTCCCAATTCAATTTCAATTCAAAATTCAACATCAGAAATTCAAGCTCCTCAAACAATATCGAATTATATATCGATTTGAAACTCTCGACGAGTGCATCTCATATCTGTAATTCATTTTCTAATTTGAACCACTATTTGTCCACAAATTGACGATCATATTTTGGCCGTTCATCGCGTCGTGATGAACTATGACCGATCGTCAAATCGTCTGAGGTGTTTTGTAGAGGGGACCGAGGGGAGTTGATCTGAGGCGTTCGTTTGGTCGTTGGGTGGTCGGATTGCTCGCCAAAATTTGATTAGTGTTAGTTTCTAATGGCAATGGCTGTAATAGGGTTGGCTTCGATCGGTGTCGGCTGGGTCGCCGCGGTGTCGTGGATCACGGGGAAAGGTCACGCAGGCGTGAGGGGTCGTAGTTTTGGTCGGCGTTGATCGAGAAGGTTGGCATGAGTTCAACTACGTGCGTGACTTTAGGTTTCAGGCGGCTTAGGGTTTCGAACACGTAGGCGATGACGTGTTTCCTTTTGTTTTTTAATTTTAAATTTTAAATCATATGTTCTAATTTTCATAACTTTTACGTACGAGGTCCAATTCACGAGCAGTTTCTTGCGTTGGGATCGTATTAAAATTCCTGACATTTTGTTACTTGTTTGGACGAATTCTGAGACTATTCAAATTTTGGATTTAAACTGGATTTAAATTCAATTTAAATTCAAAATTGAGTGTTTTAACCCACTCACAACTTATAAAATTTCTTATGTTTTTTAAAATAATTTATGATGTAATTAGGAAATTATTTATAACTATTTGATATATTTAATTTTCCATCCCTGTTAATTTGTATCCTTTCGAATTAAATTGTTATTTAATTTATTTTTGAAATGAAATTGCCACTTGAATATCTGTTATTGTAAATTAGTTAATTGCTGATATTTATTTGGTTGATTTGGATGATAATTATGATGGATGTAGATTGTTGGTATTGGATGATTGGATGTTATGGTTATTTACGTATATATACATATACTGTTATCACTCAGCAAGTTCCTTTAATTATTATTATTTGAAAATCGTTATGGGTTGAAATGATAGATTCGAACGATTTTATGAATTTTTATATTTATTCGGGATTGCGGTTTGAAATGATATTTAACCATAAAATTTTAAATTGCGGATTGAAATGATAAATATCCATATCACTTGACCCTAGGGTAGAGAATTATATATGGACACTAGATTGTTTAAATTAAATGATTTTGAAATACTTAATTTTTGAATGGAATTAAATGTTAATTTGAAGAAAATTTTGATTTATATAAATTGAAGTATGTTTGAAAAATCAAGTTTTGTGTTGAAATGTGAATTGGCTTAAAGGGAATTGTTTTAAGAAATCAAATCGAAAGTTCAAGTTAAATATTTTAAGTATAATGAAATTCTATCGGAATTAAGCTATTGAATTTGTTTGAAATACAACATTGAAAATTTGGAATTTGGTTTTTGAGAAATTTAAAGGGTCTGATTTTGTTGACATGAAATAAAGAGTTTTGAATTGGTATAAATTCCAAATTCATGTTTTCAAATATAAACTATTTTAAATTATATTATTTTTAAGATTCTAAATTTCAAGATTTTCAGATTTATGAACTACTTTAACCTATATTAACTATATTAAATCTAATTAATCTATTTTAAAACTGTTAAATCTACTTTAATTATATTTAATCTATTTTAAATCTATTTATAACTATTTTAACTATTTAAACTAGTTTCTAAAAATTTCATACTAAGTAAAAGGGAAGTATTTATATTCAAATTTCATTGGTTTAAAAGCAAATATGATGAAATGATGAAATAACCTAAGATGGGATTTAAATTACATATTTGACTTGAATATGGAGTTTCAAATGAGGGTTCTAAACTATTTTGAAGATATGACTTTTGAAAGAGAATATGATTTGGAAATGATATGATTTGAGAATATGATATTTTGATACCAATTTTAAATTGACTTTTGAAATGTAAAAGAACCATCCGATGTGTAATAAGCGTTTAGTTGTTAAAGAGACCAGGATCAGATATTGTCATACTCTCTGCCAATACCGAAAACCACTTTAACAACTGTGTACATGGTGGAGATTCCAGAAATGAAGTAGGATGGTTTAGCGAACGATTTCTATATAAGGTATGACGTGACCCTGAGTCCCGTGAGTCACCTTAGATGTGATTAAAATCAGGAGCTATACCGGGCCAAGTGAGATCATTCCTCCTATCGAGCACATTTCTTCAATACTATTCTGATTTTTTTGATTTTTTGGTGGCCACCCCTCGATTTTTGATATGGAAGTGTGTCTGAGGTAGGCGGTAGTAGCTACTATGCATTACCACCAGTCCGGGAGTGCAATTGGTATATCTACCTTGGAATCTCCTCATGTGCCTTGTTCACATGCCCTAGCGCGCCTTCTACGAGTTTGTTTTTTGCCATACCTATGGAGTGCTCTCTGATAGCCCTCCAGTTTACGGAGGAATTACAGTACTGTATAGACTATGGGAATATATAAAATGTGTTAAGGGGGATATGGGTAACGCCTTAATGCTATTTTAATACTTTTACTTTACTGTAGACACTATTATAATAGCGTATTGTACTACATAGTAGATAGTTTAACGGATCCTTAGGAGATGTGAATCCTAAACATCTTATAAATTTACTACACTCACGTCAGACACTGTATAGGAGATGTCAATCCCATAAACATCTTTGACGGCGTTCCACTCACATTATTTACCGTTGGTTTAACTTACATTAGATCTTTTAGTCTTGACTTGAGTGTTTTTTCTTTTCAGTTCGCTCGGGTCAGCCTGCGCATTTCAGGATTTGAAGACCTTATTTCTAGAGGACGAAGACGACCCTGATTCGACCTTCAAAAATCGTCACCGAATACGACACTCGTATTCCAATGCCGCAGATCCAAACGTCGAATCTGGTTCGCCGGAGCTTATAACACAATTAAGTACAACACAGCAGAAGAAAAAGAAATGAATATCATTGATATACAACATTTGATACAATATCCAAATATACAACAATGATATCAATAATGCCCAACAATATCAGAGATACAAGATAACGATGCTACAGCGGAAAAGATATCAATAGATGAGATAACTCCAATACAATGCTCCAAAGCTAAAGCTCCAAACCACGAGCTCGAACCACCATCAATTTGCACCAAGCTAAGCAAGTCCAGTCATGTCCACCAAAGAATTCAATATCCCAAGTCTCCGAAGAATTACAAAGAGAAAGCTGAAAGCTACCAAATCGATATCTATATCTGAAAAACCCAACTCTAGACTGCCCGTGTGGAAAATAGTGGGCACGCAGAGTATAGAAAGAGAACAATAAACTCCGAGTCAGTCATGAGACTGGTATGAGCAAACAAAAACATTTTGATCTTTAAAACAAAGAAAAAGAAATTTTAAGTTGAAATCTGCAATGCTTTTTGAAAAATAAAACTACCATAAGGCCTCCCGCTACACGCACAATGCAAACGCAGACTTGTAGGAGATTTCTCCTTATGATAGTAAAAAATGCTTGATACGAGGAAACCATTTGATATTATTATTATAAGTGCACAGTGTAGAAAAACCCTTTCGAAAGTATAATATTAATCTTAGCCAGCATACGTACCATTATAGTATGCCTACTATAGCTACCATGTTAAATGGCACGTTCTACAACTAAAACCATACAGGGCGCGTATTGTTTCTTTGGTTTTCCAACAAATGGTCAGGCCAAGGAACTTCCCATTGCCACATGGGTGCGCCTCTGGAGGGACGCCCTCGAGAACCTAACCGGATCTCTGCCAACACAAGGCCGGGTTACCTCTGTAACTAAGTAACTACTGACACGAGTATGCCACCCCTCGGTCGTAACCAACCTTTGTCCCGGCATTCACCAACAACCACAAAGTAATAAATTTGCAGCAACCACATAGGTTAAGTTTCTGGGCTCCATACCATGATACCACCTCTGTCCAGAAGGAAATGAACATACCCTCAGGAGGCGCTACCTCCAAATAACCTTGCTGCATTCTTCCTGTTTCGACCATTCCGGGTTGTGAGGTTCGACGAAGTCTCGTCCACATAGCTACTCTTTTCACAAAATCCATGCTTTGATCAACAAATGATCAGCGGCAATTCGTATGCCACATTACCAAATTGGGAATGTATCACTAGTAACCATCAACTACATAACCTCTAAGCTCGTACGTCTCAGAGAAGGGTGTTAAGCTAAGAGAATAAATCTCTGCCACCATACAGAAATGTATTTGATAGAAACCGGTTTTACATCTCAAAGTGTAATGTCAGACACACATCCATACAAGTCTATTCCGGGTTCGAACTGAACCGAAGGCACTTCCAAAGAAGCCGTTGCAAATCCGGATAATCCCTAATCACGTCCAGACTCCCCATCACAATGGGTGATCAAATCTCTAAACCGGGGACCAGTCGGTGCAGAGACATTCGACGGGTTATCCTTTTGTTTTCGAAAAATATCTGGTCTTCACCAACGGTCTTCAAATGCTATCCATATCATCGTATCATTATTCGGAATGGGTTATATGACACAAAGGTCCTCTCCCGGTTAAACCGAATAATGAGCGCAATATTAAAAAACATATGGATATGGTATCTCAGTTATGTTACAACTTAAAACCCAAAAGTTTTCATTCAAATGGTTAAACAAATTACCGTTCCAATCTTTTTAAAAAAAAAGATTCATTTCAAAACCTTCAATGGTTTAAACAATTCCCACATTTAAATCTTTTAAACAAAAGATTTATCTTTAAAACCCCTCGTCAATTTAAAACGAGGTTCACCAATCTTTTAAACAAAAATTCATTCATAGCCCTTCAAAAACAATTCCCGTTTCAGATTGGATTAACACATCCGGTCTTTAATCAAAGACACATTTCATAGCTTTCAAAACAATTCCCGTTTCAATCTTTTATATATAAAAGATACACCATTAATATCCTCTTCAATTTCAAAATAGGGTTCAACTGCTTTCACAAAGATATAGCTTTCAAAATCATTCCGTTTCAAATTTGAAATCATAATTTGAAAAAAAAATTCCTTATATAAAAGCTATTATTATTTGAATCCACTTGTTTTCCGTTTCAGAAAACCCGATTATAATTTGCACGAGTTAAGGCCTTTCAAATATAAAGTTGGATTAAATTAAATTCCTAAAACCATACTTTTAAAATGGTTTAAAACCCATATAAACCCATTTATAGTTGAATAACCTTTATAAACCCTAGTCCCCAAATCATAGAAGTCAATTCCAAATATTGAATTCAAATTTAAATCAAATTATTTAAATTTCAAAAGCTCAATCAAGTTATTCAAGATAACTTTTATTTTTAAAACACCTTTTCAAAAGTTTTTCACTTTAAACCCAAATCCATTTCCAAACCATTTGGATTAAAAATTCAAATTCAAATTCAAAACTATTTTAAAAACCTTTGACTTAACCGATTTCCACGTGCAATCCATATTTGTGTGTGTATAGGTGTGGTCCAGGGGTTTACACACAATAGTGCAACAACAATCATCACATCACAGATTTAAACACAGAAATATCGATAAACGGTATAATCTATAACGCTTATCTTCATTCACAGATCATGGATGAATAATATAAGTTCATCGTAGATAATAATTTACATCACAGATAAATAACTTACACTACAGATCACAGCACAAATCAAGATAATTCATAATGCAAAGCATCATATATCAGGGATATCAAACAAATTCAGACATTCAATTCAAAGCAATCATCCAAAGGCAAGCATATCTCTAATCCGCAATATAATTAATTTAATTAATTCAAATTAAATTAATTACTTAAGAATTAACCAACTTACCTTGCTTAACCCACCATTAATTAATTAATCACAATCATTTAATTAATTATTCACTTCTTAATTAACCTCATTGTCAATTAATTAATCTTTATTTAATTAATTAATTATTCTTTAACAATTAATTAGTTATCTCTAATTATTCATTATTAAAACTTGATTAAATAAAATTTAATCATTCCTTAATTAATTACTAATGAATCCTTAATTTACAATTAATTAATCTTAATTAATTTCTTAATTGATTACAAATTATATATTAATTTATCTTAATTACTTAATTAATTATAATCAATTAACCTTAATTATTTAATTAATCCTTTATCATTAATTAATTAGCTTCTAATTATAAATTAATTAATGTTTAATTACTTAATTAATTAATTAATTACTAATCATTTATTAATTAATCTTTATTTATTTAACTAATTATCTATTAATGAAAATTTAATTAATCAATTAATTAATCCATAACTAATTAATTAAACCTTAATAAATTAATTGATCTAAAATTATTAACTAATTTAACTTTAATTACTTTATTAATTAAAGTAATCTTTAATCCATAAACACTTAATTAACTTTCAAAACAAATCAATTACATTAATTACTTAAAATTATTACATATTTAAAACATTTCCATTTTATTAAAACTTAATTACTTTTTATAATTCAATCAACATCTCAAATTTATGTTATCAAAGTATATATAATTCTTAATCTAAGGTTTAAGTAAACTTTTTGAAAGAAAAAGAATTTATTTAAGAAAAGACTTAAAACAGGTTCCATTTTAAATTTTCAAACTTGCTTTTAAAACATAATCTTACTCTTTGCTTCGGGTTAATCCCGATCTTTACTCGAGAGTACTTCGAGTTTCTTCACAATTCGACCCGAGTGCTGTTATTTTTTTTCTTTTCAAAAATTTTTCTAAGTACAACTCGAACAACCCCTAAGCCACTTCGAGTTGAAGCCCGAGCTACCCTTGCTTCTTCCCGAACTCTTCTTCGAGTCGTCTTCCCCTTCTTCCTACCAAACAAAATTAGACACACCCACGATCACCGTGCACCATGCACGTCATTCCGATCATTGTTGATCATCTTCTTGGCCATCTACAAATTGGAATCAACTACCCCATCACCCCCGTTAACCCAGATCAACGTCAACGCTGGCAAATCAAAAATGGACATCGCGATCGAACTAGAACCCATTCTCACGTCAGGAAATCGCCTCTGTCCATCACTTCCGACCTCCAGGATACGCGCCGACCACCCCACAGTCGTGCCACGTCCTGACGATCAAATCCCCTCCCAAGCGATCAGCTCCGACGCTCATATGTCACCGAGATCACCTCAACCCCATATCAACAAAACATCCCCTAAAACCCTACTTCCTCCTTCTCCGGTCGCCACGGTTGACAGAAAAATCTTCCCCCAGTTTTCTAGCAATCTCCGACACCCCGACCACCATCAGGTCAAATCTTGCCGCACAACCCATCACCAATCAACGGCAATTGACAAAAATTCGAAAATCTTACAACACCGAATATCTTCCTAAATCCCAAACTAGAAATTTAATTTCTTATACCAAAATTCATGATTTGGTACAATGATTCAGCTTGCATAATCGAACATTAAAATTAACTAACTTGATTTTTACCCTTTTCTTGATTTTTACTGTAAATTTTAAAATTTAGATTAAATACTAATTTCATACCCTTGAATCTATTTTTAAAATTCGAATTACATTGTTAGAAAACCTTTTCATTTACATGATCAAGCCTGAAATTAAATATAAATGAAGGTAAGATTTTTTTTTCTACCAAAACTGAACCTGAACAAAGAACAGAGAACACCTATATCTATTTGCATGCCTATACAGTCATACAACTACATTTATATATTTATACACACTCCAAACATGTAAAGGTAGTTTAGCATATCATTACCAAATTCATCACCCAGGCAAGATATGTAAAGGAATAGGTTCAAACAGTTTTTCTTTAAAAACAGGTTTACTCACAAGCATCAGAGTATTAAAACATGTTAGAGGTTGAAAAGAAATAGTTTGCTCACCTTATAAATGAAGACAGAGGAACAGATAATCTTTTGAATTTCTTGTTTCCAGGTTTGCATCCCAGATTTTCTTTGATTTATGAACTGCAGTTGCATGCAAGCTTCCAGATTGAATTTTGCTTAGAATTTTTGTTAGGCTCTTGAATGTTAGATTGATACTTGCTTGGGAAAACTGTGGTTAAATTTCATTTTCTTCTTTTCCTTTTTCCAGGTTTTGTTTTGTTATTCTATAGCTTTGATTTCTGAGATGATTCTTGCATCTTGAATCAGGTTTGAATACATTTTCAGGTTTGTATTTTGATTTTGGTTTTCTTTTATTAATTTTACATGACACTTGTTTATTTGTTAATCCATTTAAGTTGCATTTGCTATTTCATAAGCTACAAGGCTTACACTTGTCTTACATATTAAATTTATGTTTAAATCCCTTATTACAATATTTTTGTAAATTTAATTTTAACCTTTTATGTATATATAATTTCATATATGACATATATCTTTATTTTTTAAATGTTTATATCTTCTCGTATTTTTATATTTGCACAAATATTTTTTTTATCTCGATTGCTTTTAATACATGTAAATAAAATTTTAATTTTTAAGAGAGGACTAAATGCCACTTGTATATAATTTGTTAATTAATTACTTAACACATGTTTTAACATGCTTAAACTTTAACACATGTTTTTATTTATTTTTATTTGTTTTTAAAATTATCTAAAAGCTTTTTTAAATTAAATTCCCTAATTAATTAATACATATATTAATTATAAATGCTTTTCTTTTTAGATTTCTAATTAACAAATACATTTATAAATGCTTTCTAAATTTACATAAATAAAATCTTTAAAGAAAATAGAATATAAACCAACCATAATTTAAATAAAAATCATACATAATATTTTTAAACTCATTTTTAAATTCTAATTTAAAAACTTTTCTATTTATTCCTATTAAATAAATTCTTTTCCAAATTTCTTTAAATTCCAAATCAAATTCTATTAATAATTGTTATCCCATTTTTGGTCAAAACTGGAATATCAACAAATGGACGAGGAATGATGGATGTCAGGATTGGAGATCTGTTGGAATCAAGGCTACGATCGATATCGTCAAAATTTGGTTGAACTCCGATCGGGATGAAATTAATTGTAGATGATGATAAGGACTAGGAAAGGCTATGTTTCAAATTTCAGGTTAATCGGAGTTCGTATGGAGAAGTTATGATCGATTCAAGGTAGGAAAGGCATGCTGTTCGAATCGATCAGGGGTAGCACTCACTTCGAATCGATACACTTCGTATCGATCGACCCGGGTTCGACACTGCTACTTCGTATCGATCGAAGGCAAGGCACAGGGATGTTTTGAATCGATACGCTTCGTATCGATTAGTATGGTTTCGGCCTGGTGAACTTCGTATCGATCAGGTAAGAAGGATAAATGGATTTCGGCCCAATGGCAATGGACCCAAAATGGATAGGTTCGAATCAATCAAGACAAAGCATAATGCTTTGAATCCATGAGGTCAAGGAGAGTTCGAATCGATCAGATTAGGGTATGTTCGAATCGATCGGTGTAAACGATATCGATTCGAAGCATGCTCCTGGGACCGATTCGAAGAAGATCGATGGAACACGAGAAGTATACATTGGGGGACGACTTCATGAATTCGAAGAAGAGGAAGTCGACTTCATGGATTCGAAGGCGACAAGCAATGGACTTGAAGGAGGATTCAAAGCAATGGATTCGAAGGAGATGGATTCGAAGGAGTGGGTTCGAAGGAGATGGATTCGAAGGAGGTGGGTTCGAAGAATGGGTTCGAACCAGGCAGAGCACACGGAACTTTGAACTTGAATCGATCATATCTTCCAAACCGTTGATCCAAATGCTATGAAATTTTCACAGAAGCTTACATACATGTTGAAGAATGTTCTCACCAAATTTCACCTTGATTGGACATTTCCTTGATCGATTCGAAGTGAGGGTCGAATCGATCCTGATGTGGGCCCGGACCTCCAGATTTCGGGCGAGTGGGCCCCCTCACGTGCCTGAAGCGGTCTTCCCGAATTTTAGGAGAAATATCAGCCTCCTACGCCTATAAATAGAGCCCCTAGTCATTCAGAAAAGGGGTCGGAGATTCTAGAGAGAGAAAGGACGCTTGGACGCTGCCAGAATCATTCCATATCATCATTGCTACTATTTATTTCAAGTTTTGGACATTGTAACTGCTGTAATCATCTGTAATCATCAAGGATAATCAATAAAAGGATAAAAACTTTGGAGTGGACGTAGGCCGGAGATAGCCGAACCACTATAAAACTTGTGTCTCTGTTCTTTACTTTAGGATTGCTGTTTAATATTTGCTGAGATCTGAGATTTGTGTTTGAATATTATTGATTTGTATTCATACACTGGTGCTTTCACGGTATTCGTGGTTTGTGACCAATTTTGGCACAAACACTTTGGTGCTTTCACTGAGAAGGACTAGCTCCCGCTACATCGGATTTGAAAGTTGGATTTGAAGATTTTAAAAGAGTTTGGATTCAAGGACAATGACTAGGCAAAATAGTAGAAGGCAAAGGGCTGAGAGAAGTCAATAGGAAGGAAGTCAACAAGCATCCTCCGGAGCCGGGGAAGGACATGCTTCAATCTACATAACCCGGGATGAAATGGAGGCTATGGAAAATTCTTTGCAAGAGAGATTATTGAGGAACCAACAGGAAATGACGCAGACTTTCTTTGAGCAAATGAGAGCTGTAGGGATGCAGAACTTAGGAACAGCTACAGCCACGGTGGATGCAGGACAAGGAACTAGGGTTGTAGAACCCAACGGAGGACGGGATGCGGAGCCAGAGGGCAATCAACAAGGGATTGGGGGCAGGCCCACAGGATCCAACACAGGAGGACCTTTGGAAGGAGTTCAACAGGCTAGAGCTAACGTGGATGCTAGTGAACCACACGAGGAATATGTGCCAGAGTTCCCTCGGGGGCATGGAGGGCAACCCCCAACAGACAATACCGGATTAGTAGAAATCATCAGAAGAACTGTGCGAGGTGGTTTGACCAATGGAGACTTGGAAGGAGTGAATAGGAGTCCATTTTCTCGGTAAATAAGGATGGCTCAAAATCCACCTAAGTTTAAGTTACCTAGCGTGGAGGTTTATGATGGCAAGGCAGACCCAACTGATCACTTGATGAGATACACCAGACACATGGAGGTGCTGGGGGCATCGGAGGAAGTGATGGCCCGATGCTTTCCTTTGTATCTGATGGATTTAGCTGCAATGTGGTTTAGGCAGCTGGGAGAAGGATCTATCAGGACTTGGAGGGAATTGGTGGAAAAGTTTTTGGGACAGTTTCGGGTTCACGTCAAGAGACTGAAGAATGTGATGACATTGACATCGGTGAAGCAAAGGATGGATGAATCGCTTAGAGCTTTTCTAACTCGATTCAGTGCGACAGTCGCTTCGGTGGATCGGCCTGATCCATCGGTGGTTTTAATGGCAGCGGTATCAGGAGTCAGGGAGGACTCGGATTTCAAGGTATCTCTGATACGAGATCCCCCACAGGATCTCGACGAATTCTTTCACGAGGCAGAAAGGTTCCTTCGGCAAGAAGATGCGAGTGTGGATTTAAAGGTGCAAAGGGTTAATGCAACTCAGGATGTAGGACCATCCGGCAAAGGTTTGGATAAAGACAAAGGGAAAAGGAAGTTGGACGATGATTCTGGAAACGCTAGGAAGCGATGGAAGGATCCAAAGTTTTCTACATACACAGGACTGAACGAGACGTTGGAGCGGATATACATGGATACTCGGAATCGCCTTCCTTACCGGAGGCAGGCTAGGAGAGAAACAACAAAACGGGAAAGGACATCAGGAAGGCACTGCCTCTTCCATGATTTAGATGGACATGATACCAACAGCTGTAGGCACTTAAAGGATATAATCGAGGAGCATGTAAGGAATGGACAGTTACGGCAATACGTCGGAACATGGAACGTAACGGTGGAGCAGGAGCAACCACCGACCACCTCACGTCGTGATGATGTGAGGCCCAGGGACGATGGTCGATTGATCATCCATTGACCAGGATAATATGGAATAAGTAGCGAGCTATTAGCAAGCAACCAAGTCATTTACACATGTACGGGGACGGAGATAGCCCCTAGGCATGCTCTGAATGATGATAAACTGCAATGCTATGGTTTGTGAAATCTATCTTTTGCTTTTGGATTGGACACTGCTTTTCTTTTTGGATTTTGGTTTTGGAGTTTGGATCGAGCTCCTGGTTTTGCTTTCTTTTGATTTAGATTTTTCTTTGGATGATTATTTTCGGTTTTCGATGCTGGTTTGGTTTTCTGGTTTTCTGGTTTTGGATTTGGATTTTTGGGTTTGGATGTTGGATTGGATTTTGATTGGATTTTCGTCTGGTTTTTGATAAACGGTCGTCGGGTATGGATTATGCTTGGCAAGGGGTGAGTCACTTTGCCCGAACGTGGTAAAATGGCTCATTCAGGTCGTCAAGTATGGACTATGCTTGGCAAGGGTTCGGAATGACCAGGATTCGGCCTAGGACTTAGGTCCTGTATTATCAACCATTATTTTCAGGTCATTGAGTATGGACTATGCTCAACAAGGGTCCGGAGAGACCAGGATTCGGCTTAGGACTTAAGCCATGGCATTGTACAGCGTCAAGGGACACTGGACCAAGGTCGTCAAGTGTGGATTACGCTTGGCAAGAACCCGGAGAGGTTAGCTCAACGTCTAGGGACACTGGACCAAGGCCGTCATGTGTGGATTACGCTCGACAAGAACACGATGAGGCTAGCTTAACATCCAGGGACACTGGATCACGGCTGTCAGGTGTAGATTGCGCTTGGCAAGGGCCCGGAGAGGTTATTCATTTGGATATCGACCCGGAGAGGTCCTGGATTCGGTTATTGGCTATTGGATAAGGATGGTTTGGAACTCGGTTGTCGAGTTCGGATGGACATGGAATTGGCTCAAGCTTTGGTTATTGGATTTGGAATTGGATATCGACTCGGAGCAGTCAAGGATGATATACTTTGGCAATATGGTTATGGACTTCGGATATTGGATTCGGAATTATTCAAAACACGCCTTGTTATCACAAGGCATGTTTTGGGGGGCAAAGTGTTATCCCATTTTTGGTCAAAACTGGAATATCAACAAATGGACGAGGAATGATGGATGTCAGGATTGGAGATTCATTGGAATCAAGGCTACGATCGATATCGTCAAAATTTGGTTGAACTCCGATCGGGACGAAATTAATTGGAGATGATGATAAGGATTAGGAAAGGCTATGTTTCAAATTTCAGGTTAATCGGAGTTCGTATGGAGAAGTTATGATCGATTCAAGGTAGGAAAGGCATGTTGTTCGAATCGATCAGGGGTAGCACTCACTTCGAATCGATACACTTCGTATCGATCGACCCGGGTTCGACACTGCTACTTCGTATCGATCGAAGGCAAGGCACAGGGATGGTTCGAATCGATACGCTTCGTATCGATCAATATGGTTTCGGCCTGGTGAACTTCGTATCGATAAGGTAAAAAGGATAAATGGATTTCGGCCCAATGGCAATGGACCCAAAATGGATTGGTTCGAATCAATCAAGACAAAGCATAATGCTTTGAATCCATGAGGTCAAGGAGAGTTCGAATCGATCAGATTAGGGTATGTTCGAATCGATCGGTGTAAACGATATTGATTCGAAGCATGCTCCTGAGACCGATTCGAAGAAGATCGATGGAACACGAGAAGTATACATTGGGGGACGACTTCATGAATTCGAAGAAGAGGAAGTCGACTTCATGGATTCGAAGGCGACAAGCAATGGACTCAAAGGAGGATTCAAAGCAATGGATTCGAAGGAGATGGATTCGAAGGACGTGGGTTCGATGGAGATGGATTCGAAGGAGGTGGGTTCGAAGCATGGGTTCGAACCAGGCAGAGCACACGGAACTTTGAACTTGAATCGATCATATCTTCCAAACCGTTGATCCAAATGCTATGAAATTTTCACAGAAGCTTACATACATGTTGAAGAATGTTCTCACCAAATTTCACCTTGATTGGACATTTCCTTGATCGATTCGAAGTGAGGGTCGAATCGATCCAGATGTGGGCCCGGACCTCCAGATTTCGGGCGAGTGGGCCCCCTCACGTGCCTGAAGCGGTCTTCCCGGATTTTAGGAGAAATATCAGCCTCCTACGCCTATAAATAGAACCCCTGGTCATTTAGAAAAGGGGTCGGAGATTCTAGAGAGAGAAAGGACGCTTGGACGCTGCCAGAATTATTCCATATCATCATTGCTGCTATTTATTTCAAGTTTTGGACATTGTAACTGTTGTAATCATCTGTAATCATCAAGGATAATCAATAAAAGGATAAATTTTTTGGAGTGGACGTAGGCCGGAGATAGCCGAACCACTATAAAACTTGTGTCTCTGTTCTTTACTTTGGGATTACTGTTTAATATTTGCTGAGATCTGAGATCTGAGATTTGTGTTTGAATATTATTGATTTGTATTCATACACTGGTGCTTTCACGGTATTCGGGGTTTGTGACCAATTTTGGCACAAACAATAATCTAAAAATTTTATTTATTCTGGAAATTTTCTGATTTATCCACAACTAAATTCACAATTTGATTTTCAAATTAAATTAATTGCCAAATTAAACTCGACTAAAATTCAGGAATGTTACAGATTCCCCCTCTTAGAAAATTTCATCCTCGAAATTTGAAAGGGAGACAATCAAGAACAGATGAAAGACAGAGAAATATCTTTCTGATAAAATTGAATATTTATTTTGGATTTGGCTTAACAAATCATAATATCAATAATAGATAGAAGAATGAATCAAGATACTTGGGTTACCAGATCTGCGAAATATACAGGGAATCAGTTAGTTCGAAGGGATAACTAACCATTAGTAGAATATTCCTGGACCCAACAGAATAAACAGATATATGGGTGCAATCCAAATCTTTTAGTTAAAACAACCAAAATATACCTACCAACCAAAGAAACCAAAACAAACAATTCATCCAATAAACAATTCTGACCCATCTGGAGTTTGAGTCCCATGCAAATATATCAAAGCTTCTTCCTGGAGCCGCCAGGAATCATCAAAGAATTGAAAAGATGAATCAAAGAAGATTGATAGAGAAAGATTGTTTCCGCTATTGCAGGGTATCGACCATATATACTGGTATTTCCCTGTCCCCTATCTCGTCCTCTTCTTGCACTCGTACTCACTATCAATGGATAGTAAGAGAATTTACTGAGGCATTCGGACAGATATTTTAGGGATATGGGATATACTCTTTTTAGGGTATACTTCACCCTATCTCTAATGAGTTACTTAATGTGTTATACTTCTGAGCTAAAGTTTCAACCTTCATCTCTGATACCACTGTAACGACCCTGACTCGACCTTCGAAAATCGGCACCGAATACGACACTCGTATTCCAATGCCGCAGATCCAAACGTCGAATCTGGTTCGCCGGAGCTTATAACACAATTAAGTACAACACAGCGGAAGAAAATGAAATGAATATCATTGATATACAAAATTTGATACAATATCCAAATGTACACCAATGATATCAATAATGCCCAACAATATCAGAGATACAAGATAACGATGCTACAGCGGAAAAGATATCAATAGGTGAGATAACTCCAATCCAATGCTCCAAGGCTAAAGCTCCAAACCACGAGCTCGAACCACCATCAATTTGGACCAAGCTAAGCAAGTCCAGTCGTGTCCACCAAAGACTTCAATATCCTAAGTCTCCGAAGAATTACAAAGAGAAAGCTGAAAGCTACCAAATCGATATCTATATCAGAAAAACCCAACTCTAGACTTCCCGTGTGGAAAATAGTGGGCACCCAGAGTTTAGGAAGGGAACAATAAACTCCGGGTCAGTCGTGAAACTGGTATGAGCAAACAAAAACATTTTGATCTTTAAAAAAAACAAAAGAAATTTTAAGTTGAAATCCGCAATGCTTTTTGGAAAATGAAACTACCATAAGGCCTCCCGCCACACGCACAATGCAAACGCAGACTTGGAGGAGATTTCTCCTTATGATAATAAAAAATGCTTGATACGAGGAAACCATTTGATATTATTATAAGTGCACAGTGTAGAAAAATCCTTTCGAAAGTATAATACTAATCTTAGCCAGCATGCATACCATTATAGTATGCCTACTATAGCTACCATGTTAAATGGCAGGTTCTATAACTAAAACCGTACAGGGTGCGTATTGTTTCTTTTGTTTTCCAACAAATGGTCAGGCCAAGGAACTTCCCATTGCCACATAGGTACGCCTTTGGAGGGATGCCCTGAGAACCTAACCGGATCTCTGCCAACACAAGGCCGGGTTACCTCTGTAACTAGGTAACTACTGACACGAGTATGCCACCCTCCGGTCGTAACCAACCTTTATCCTAGGATCCACGAACAACCACAAAGTAATAAATTTGTAGCAACCACATAGGTTAAGTATTTGGGCTCCATACCATGATACAACCTCTATCCAGAAGGAAATGAACATACCCTCAGGAGGCGCTACGTCCAAATAACCTTGCTGCATTCTTCCTGTTTCGACCATTCCGGGTTGTGAGGTTCGACGAAGTCTCGTCCACATAGCTACTCTTTTCACAAAATCCATGCTTTGATCAAAAAATGATCAGCCGCACTTCGTATGCCACATTACCAAATTGGGAATGTATCACTAGTAACCATCAACTACATAACCTCTAAGCTCGTACGTCTCAGAGAAGGGTGTTAAGCTAAGAGAATAAATCTCTGCCACCATACAGAAATGTATTTGATAGAAATCGGTTTTACATCTCAAAGTGTAATGTCAGACACACATCCATACAAGTCTGTTTCGAATTCGAACAGAACCGAAGGCACTTTCAAAGAAGCCCTTGCAAATCCGAATAATCCCTAATCACGTCCAGACTCCCCATCACAATGGGTGATCAAATCTCTATACTGGGGACCAGTCGTTGTAGAGACATTCGACGGGTTATCCTTTCATTTTCGAAAAGTATCCGGTCTTCTCCACCGGTCTTCAAATGCTACCCATATCATCGTATCATTATTCGGAATGGGTTATATGACACAAAGGTCCTCTCCGGCTAAACCGAATAAGGAGCGCAATATTTGAAAACATATGGATATGGGATCTCAGTTAAGTCACAACTTAAAACCCAAAACTTTTCATTCAAATGGTTAAACAAATTACCATTCCCAATCTTTTAAACAAAAAGATTCATTTCAAAAACCTTCAATGGTTTAAACAATTTCCACATTTAAATCTTTTAAACAAAAGATTTATCTTCAAAACCCCTCTTCAATTTATAACGAGGTTCGCCAATCTTTTAAACAAAGATTCATTCATAGCCCTTCAAAAACAATTCTCATTTCAAATTGGATTAACACATCCGGTCTTTAAATCAAAGACACATTTCATAGCTTTAAAAACAATTCCCGTTTCAATCTTTTATACATAAAAGATACACCATTAATATCCTCTTCAATTTCAAAATAGGGTTCAACTATCTTTCACGAAGATATAGCTTTCAAAATCATTCCATTTCAAATTTGAAATCATAATTTGGAAAAATTCTTTCCTTATATAAAAGCTATTATTATTTGAATCCACTTGTTTTCCGTTTCAGAAAACCCGATCATAATTTGCATGAGTTAAGGCCTTTCAAATATAAAGTTGGGTTAAATTAAATTCTCAAAACCACACTTTTAAAATGGTTTAAAACCCATATAAACCCATTTATAGTTGAATAACCTTTATAAACCCTAGTTCCCAAATCATAGAATTCAATTCCAAATATTGAATTCAAATTTAAACCAATTATTTAAATTTTAAAAGCTCAATCAAGTTATTTTTAAAACACCTTTTCAAAAGTTTTTCACTTTAAACCCAAATCCATTTCCAAACCATTTGGATTAAAAATTCAAATTCAAAATTATTTTAAAAATCTGTGACTTAACCGATTTCCACGTGCAATCCATATTTGTGTGTGTATAGGTGTGGTGCAAGGGTTTACACACAATAGTGCAACAACAAGCATCACATCACAGATTCAAGCACAGAAATATCGATAAGCGGTATAATCTATAACGCTTATCTTCATTTACAGATCATGGATGAATAATATAAGTTCATCGTAGGTAATAATTTACATCACAGATAAATAACTTACATTAGAGATCACAGCACAAATCAGGATAATTCATAACGCAAAGCATCATATATCAGGGATATCAAACAAATTTAGACATTCAATTCAAAACAATCATCCAAAGGCAAGCATATCTCTAATCCACAATATTATTAATTTAATTAATTCAAATTAAATTAATTACTTAATAATTAACCAACTTACCTTGCTTAACCAACCATTAATTAATTAATCACAATCATTTAATTAGTTAATCACTTCTTCATTAACCTCATTATCAAGTAATTAATCTTCATTTAATTAATTAATTAATTATTCTTTAACAATTAATCAATTATCTCTAATTATTCATTATTAAAACTTGATTAAATAAAATTTAATCATTCCTTAATTAATTACTAATTAATCTTTAATTTACAATTAATTTATCTTAATTAATTGCTTAATTGATTACAAATTGTTAATTAATTTATCTTAATTACTTAATTAATTATAATTAATTAACCTTAATTATTTAATTATTTAATCCTTAATCATTAATTAATTAGCTTCTAATTACAAATTAATTAATGTTTAATTACTTAATTAATTAACCCTAATCATTTAATTAATCAATCACTAATCACTTAATCACTTAAAAAATGTCCCTTTCCTTTTCTTTTAATGGCAGAGTTTTTCCTTCCCCCCTCCTCTCCTTCCCTGATTTCACCTTCCCCTGACCATTCTATACCCGAACCTGACCCACCACCATTACTCTCGTCCTCATTTACCAATCCTACCCCACCAACGCCCTTGCCTGTCCCTCCCATCAGCACCACTAGTTAACAACCATGGACTTCTCTCTTTAAGAACAAACCGCGCAATGTGGGGAAGTACATGCCTGTTAACTTTATCAATGAATATGTTGATTGTGCTTTGGTTCTACCTGACTCTGTTCAGGAAGCTGGTCAGAGTATATGGCACGAGTACGTTGTTGGCTTCTTCCTTGATGAACCACTTTCTTTCACTGCTGTGGTGCAACATCTAAAGCGTGCATGGAGGCTTAAGGGAAGCATTAAAGTTAAATCAGATGGTGTTGTCTTTATGTTCCTATTTTCTTGTGATGATGATCGGAGGAGGGTTTTGCAAGCTGACCCGATAATCATGAGAAATAAATTGTTTATTGTTAAACAATGGGACCCCACTATTAGCAAAATTGGTGGCTCTGTCACTTCAGTGCCCATCTGGATACACATTTACAACATTCCTTTGGCAGCATGGTCCCCACTTGGAATCAATTGGCTAGCTGGAAGAATAGGCTGTGTTAAATGCTTGGATGAAAGTACAGAAAGCATGGAGAGGTTGACTTATGCTAAAGCTCTAGTCGAAGTGACCCCCATCACCGAGCTTGTTGATAGCTTTCAAGTACTGTGTAAGGATGGTACAAAACAAACTGTTTTTGTGGAATATCAGTGGAGGCCAAAGGCATGTACAACATGTAAAGTGTTTGGGCATGACATTTCAAATTGTAAAAATTCTGACAGGACAGATGTAGTAAAAAAAAATGTATCAAATAATTTGCCTAATCAAATTTCTAAAGGTGTCACCATGGTGAAAGATCAAAACAACAAATTAAAGCATAATAATGCCCAAAGTGTTTGGAGGAGAGTTGAGCATGGAAACAAAAGAAAAAGTGTTATTTTTAAGAATAAAGAAGCTAGTGCGAGTGACAATAATGGAAGTGGTAGAGAGCATGAAGTTAGAAAAGAAGGTGGTGCAACAGATAATAACATGGACATTGTGATTAACTTAGTTGAAGAAGGTGAAGTAGTTGAGAATTTAGATATGATTATTGGCAATAAATTTCAGGTGCTTAACTACTTGGCTGAAGAAAATGGAGTTTTAAGTGTTGAAGGAAGTGGAGATAAAAATAACTGTGGAGGGTCTGTTAGTGTTACTGTCCTGATGAATGAAGAAGCAACAATGGATGGTGATAGTTTAGAAACAGGTCAGGAGATGAATTTGGACGTACCTAGTGTTGTGGAAGATGATGAAGGTAATATCCAACTAGAAAAAAAATATGGTTTGCTAGTTCAAGAACTGATTGGGGTCAGAAGAGCAAGAGAGCATGAATTTAGTAAGCTAGTACAAAAGCATGATGATGCTTTTTTGCATACAGAATCTAATGGAAACAAAGACTTCTTGGATGGGAATTCATCCCAATTACCCTGTGATAAGACTCATTTTTTAACATCTAATGCATCACAACCCAGTAACATGAACAATCTCCAAGAGCAACCTATTCATGCACATGCACACAATTCCTGTGTACATGTACCTGCAGTATCCTCATCCCCTGGCCATCAAACCAATCTTCCTTATTCACACATTCCTCCCCCTCCTGGATTTTTGACTAATCAAGTGATCCCTCCTCCATCCAAACCCATAACTCCAATCCCTATTCTTAAACATCACAGCGGGTTTCATAGGCAAAAGGATAGTAACAGGACAGATTTTGACAAAGGCAAGAATATTGTTTTTGCTGAAACATTACCTGAAAAAGATATTACCCCTAATTCAGGCCTCAGAAGGTCTACGAGATTGCTTACTTCTCTCCCATAAGTTAATCCATGTTACAAAATTTTGGGTTTTGGAACATTAGAGGTGCTCACAAGGAAATTAAGCTTGTGCAAGCAAAACGTATTATCTCTGCCAATAATCTTGGCATCTTTGCCATACTAGAAACCAAACTCAACCATGACCTCACCCACAAAGCTGCAAAACTTATTAATCCATTATGGAGTCTTCATCATAATTTGATTGAGGCACCATATGGAAGAATCATGGTTTTATCTGACCCTTCCATTTACACCCTCACCCCTATTTTATCCCACAAACAATTTATCCATTTCCATGCTATACATATTCCAACTGCTACCACATTCTACCTTACCTTTATTTATGGGGATAATCATGTTGCTGCTAGACAAGAAATGCTTAACTACTTACCGCATTTTAGACAGGAAACACACTCGTGGTTTTTGCTAGGAGACTTTAATTGTATGTTAGCTGCTAATGACTGTAATGGTGGCTCTCCCCTTACTATTTCTGATATCACTCCTCTCAATCAAGCAATCTCTTCCTCCAATTTACATGAAGAAGCCTATGTTGGACCTAAATTCACTTGGAACAATAAGAGTAGATCTGGTGTGAGAACTATGAGCAGACTTGATTTAACTTTTCTCAACACCAAAGCCATTACCCTTTTTCCCAAGTCCCTTAGCCATATCCTCCCCCCTCTTCTCTCTGACCATTCTCCTGTCTTTATTGCCTTGGAATGCACTGCCATTAAAAGGAACTCAAGTTTTAAATTTTTTAACTCATGGACCAATGATCCAGAATTTATGCCTTTATTGATTACTGTTTGGAAACAACCTAAATTTGGAAATAAAATGTCTATTTTGCAGCAAAAATTGAAGGCAACCAAGGTGGCTTTAAGGATATGGGCTAGAAGCAAATATGGTGATGGTGACAAGAACTCAACTAATCTGCAGAACCAACTATCAGCTATTCAATTAAGTTTGATTGAAGACCTTGGCAATATTAGCCTTTCAGAGCAGGAACATGAGCTATCTCAACAACTTTCTGAAGCTATGATAAATGAGTTAAGTATGAAGAAACAAAAATTGAGGAAGGAGTGGGATTTGTATGGTGACAGAAGTTCAAGTTTGTACCATTCTGCTCTTCAGGTCAAAAATGCCAAAAGGTACATTCATCAGCTTCTTGATGATGAAGGCAGGACTTTAAAAAAGAAGGAAGACATTGACTGTGCCTTCATTAACCTTTATACCAATCTTTATTCCACCAATGATGCTTGGAACCCTGACTATCATGAACTATTGTTAACTCCTTTACCTATGCTAAATGTTTCTGACATTCAACTTTTATCTTCTAAAGTGACTGATGAGGAAATATATAATGCCTTGTTTGGCATGAAGAGGGATTCATGTGGTGGACCTGATGGCTTTAATGCCTTTTTCTTTATTCATTGTTGGGATGTTATTGCCACTGACTTCAAAAATGCTATGCACAATTTTTTTGACCACAATAAATTTCCTTCTTCCATTAATGCTACCAACTTATGTCTGGTGCCAAAAGGTAAAGAACCTTCTACTCTGCATGCTTATCGACATATTGCTTGTTGTAACATAACATACAAATGTATCTCTAAAGTTATTGCTGCTAGGCTAAGGCATGTGTTTCCCATTGTAATATCTGACAATCAGGCTGCCTTCTTGAATAACAGAAGTATATTGGACAATGTCCTAGTTACTCATGAGCTTCTTAATGGGTATGGTAGAACTCATGTTTCCCTTAGAGCTATGATGAAGCTTGATATTAGGCGTGCTTTTGATACTATTAGTTGGGAAGCATTGAGTGGTATTATGGGTTTAATGGGGTTCCCTGGTTACTTTGTCAGCTGGATCTATACTTGCATATCTACCGTTAACTACTCTCTATGTTACAATGGGGGTACAGTTGGTTGCTTCAAAAGTCAGAGGGGCATAAGGCAAGGTGACCCCATGTCTTCATATCTGTTCATTGTTGTGACGGAATTTTTTACTCAGCTTGTTAATCAGCAGGTTGTGAACAATAACTATGAACTTTATCCCAAATGCAAGAATCCCCTCATTACCACTCTCCTTTTTGCTGATGATGTTTTACTCTTTATCAAGCCTACTGTGTCTACTATGGAATGTGTCAATCGTATCCTTCTCACCTTTGAAAAATGCACTGGTCTGCAGGTTAATAGAAGCAAGTCTTCCCTTTTGGTGGCTGGTCTCACTGAGATTGATAAACATAACATACACAATTATAGTCAACTGCCAAATCTTCCTGTGGGTACTTTGCATCTTGGTATCCCTTTGTGCACTAGAAGAATTGGTGTTACTGCTTGTTTACCTCTGTTTGAAAGAATTACTGAAGCAATGAATAGATGGGCCAGCAATAAATTATCCCAAGCAGGCAGAACCACCATCATCAATTCTATAATCCATGCTATGACTGTTTATTGGTGCAGATGTTTCATCTTACCTGCTTCTCTGCTATCTAGTATTAGAAAAGCTATGAATCATTTTTTATGGACAGGGAGTATGTATTCTAAAAAGCTAATTCCTATTGCCTTTAATAAATTAGAGAAACCACAAATATTTGGTAGTTTGGGAATAAAATGTATGAAAACCTAGAATCAAGCTGTATTCTCTAAGCATTTTGACAATTTGATTAATGATAAGCCAAATTTGTGGGTAAAGTGGGCAAGGCATCATCATCTTGGCAACAAAAAATTTTGGTCTATGGAACCAACTCCTCTGTGTGGTTGGGTTTGGAGATCTATTCTCAGCATCAGAGACTTATTACTCCCTCTTGTCCAACTTGTGCTTGGTCCTCACTGCAATGCCAAATTCTGGTATGATCCTTGGGTTGGAAGAGGAATTATACTGTCTAATCTGCTCACATATGAACAGAGGTATCAAACTGGCATACCTATGGATGCCAGTGCCTTTGATTATTGTCATAATGGTGAAGTTACTCTGCCATACACATCCAATCCTATCATCCAGCAGCTGTGGGCTGAGGTGCAGTGCATGAGCATCCCCTCTGGTGATCATGGGTATGTTTGGTTTACTAGTCAGGATCAGCACTCCATTGCTGGGGTATATAAGGCTTTGAAACATGATGACAGTAGCCCCATCTTTAGATGGCATGCCAGAGTTCTCTTACCTCACTAAAACTAAATTTCCTTCTTTGGAAAGTTTTTCGTAATGCTATTATGACCAAGGATAAACTGTATAGAAGAGGTTATACTGTTGACCTGATGTGTGCATACTGTAATAATGTAGTTGAGGATGGTGCCCACCTCTTTTTTGAATGTTTGATTACTAACAGAATCTGGGAGACTGTTCTCATCAGTAATGGTTATACTGAGATGGTATTACATGGTGATGCTGAGTGGAATAGGCTGTTTACTAGAACAAGATGGAAGAATGCTACTACTTACAAACTGCTACTCATTCTAAAGGTGTTTGTGCATGTTATATGGGAAGAAAGAAATGCTCGTGTCTTTGAAAACAAGATGAAGCTTGAAAGTTCCTTAATTAACATAATCATTTCTAGGGTCAAAGAAAAGTCTGATCATCACAATGCGTATAGTTCTGCTGCTTAGGGCCTTGTTTTTCCTTTTCCTATCTTCTGTTTTGTATGTTCTGTTTCAGGCTTTCTTTCTTCTTTCATTTTTTCCCCTGTGTGCTCTTTTGTGAGCTCTAGTACGTTAGTGCTCACTTGTAACTTGTTTTTGCATGGTTAATAAATATGGTAAGGGTCCATTCAACCCTGCTTGCTTTTCAAAATTAATTATTAATCGTTTATTAATTAATCTTTGTTTATTTAACTAATTATCTATTAATTAAAATTTAATTTAATCAATTAATTAATCCATAACTAATTAAGTAAACCTTAATAAATAAATTAATCTAAAATTATTAATTAATTTAACTTTAATTACTTTATTAATTAAAGTAATCTTTAATCCATAAAAACTTAATTAACTTTCAAAACAAATCAATTACATTAATTACTTAAAGTTATTACATATTTAAAACATTTCCATTTTATTAAAACTTAATTATTTATAAATTCAATTAACATCTCAAATTTTAGTTATCAAAGTATATAATTCTTAATCTAAGGTTTAAGTAAACTTTTTGAAAGAAAAAGAATTTATTTAAGAAAAGATTTAAAACAAGTTCCATTTTAAATTTTCAAACTTGCTTTTAAAGCATAATCTTAGTCTTTGCTTCGGGTTAATCCCGATCCTTACTCGAGACTGCTTCGAGTTTCTTCACAATTCGACCCGAGTGCTGTCATTTTTTTTCTTATCAAAATTTTTTCTAAGTACAACTCGAACAACCCCTAAGCCACTTCAAGTTGAAGCCCGAGCTACCCTTGCTTCTTCCTGAACTCTTCTTCGAGTCGTCTTCCCCTTCTTCCTACCAAACAAAATTAGACACACTCACGGTCACCGTGCATCATGCACGTCATTCCGATTATCATTGGTCGTCTTCTTAGCCATCAACAAATTGGAATCAACTACCCCATCACTCCCGTTAACCCAGATCAACATCAACGCTGGCAAATCAAAAATGGACATCACGATCGAACTGGAACCCATTCTCACGTCAGGAAATCACCTCTGTCCATCACTTCCGACCTCCGGGATACGCGCCGATCACCCCACAGCCGCGCCACGTCCTGACGATCAAATCCCCTCCCAAGCGATCAGCTCCGACGCTCATATGTCACCGAGATCACCCAAACCCATATCAACAAAACAACCCCTAAAACCCTACTTCCTCCTTCTTCGATCGCCACGGTTGACAGAAAAATCTTCCCCCAGTTTTCTAGCAATCTCCGACACCCCGACCACCATCAGGTCAAATCTTGCAGCACAACCCATCTCCAATCAATGGCAATTGACAAAAATCCCAAAATCTTACAACACTGAATATCTTCCTAAATCCCAAACTAGAAATTCAATTTCTTATACCAAAATTCATGATTTGGTACAATGATTCAGCTTGCATAATCGAACATTAAAATTAACTAACTTGATTTTTACCCTTTTCTTGATTTTTATTGTAAATTTTAAATTTTATATTAAATATTAATTTCATACCCTTGAATCTATTTTTAAAATTCGAATTACATTGTTAGAAAACCTTTTCATTTACATGATCAAGCCTGAAATTAAATATAAATGAAGGTAAGATTTTTTTTTCTACCAAAACTGAACCTGAACAAAGAACAGAGAACACCTATATCTATTTGCATGCCTATACAGTCATACAACTACATGTATATATTTATACACACTCCATACATGTAAAGGTAGTTTAGCATATCATTACCATACTCATCACCCAGGCAAGATATGTAAAGGAATAGGTTCAAATAGTTTTTTTTTAAAACAGGTTTACTCACAAGCATCAGAGTATTAAAACATGTTAAAGGTTGAAAAGAAATAGTTTGCTCACCTTATAAATGAAGACAGAGGAACATATAAGGTTTTGAATTTTCTTGTTTCCAGGTTTGCATCCCAGATTTTCTTTGATTTATGAACTGCAGTTGCATGCAAGATTCCAGATTGAATTTTGCTTAGAATTTTTCTCAGGCTCTTGAATGTTAGATTGATACTTGCTTGAGAAAACTGTGGTTAAATTTCATTTTCTTCTTTTCCTTTTTCCAGGTTTTGTTTTGTTGTTCTATAGCTTTGATTTCTGAGATGATTCTTACATCTAGAATCAGGTTTGAATTCATTTCCAGGTTTGTATTTTGATTTTGGTTTCAGATTTGGTTTTCTTTTATTAATTTTACATGACACTTGTTTACTTGTTAATCCATTTAAGTTACATTTGTTATTTCATAAGCTACAAGTCTTACACTTGTCTTACATATTAAATTTATGTTTAAATCCCTTATTCAAATATTTTTGTAAATTTTATTTTAACCCTTTATGTATATACAATTTCGTATATAACATATATCTTTATTTTATAAATGTTTATATCTTCTCCTATATTTATATTTGCACAAATATTTTTTTTAATCTCAATTACTTTTAATACATGTAAATTAAAATTTAATTTTTAGGAGAGGACTAAATGCCACTTGTATATAATTTGTTAATTAATTACTTAACACATGTTTTAACATGCTTAAAACTTTAACACATGTTTTTATTTATTTTATTTGTTTTTAAAATTATCTAAAAGCTTTTTTAAATTAAATTCCCTAATTAATTAATACATATATTAATTATAAATGCTTTTCTTTTTAAATTTCTAATTAACAAATACATTTATAAATGCTTTCTAAATTTACATAAATAAAATCTTTAAAGCAAACAGAATATAAACCAACCATAATTTAAACAAAAATCATACATAATATTTTAAACTCATTTTTAAATTCTAATTTAAAAACTTTTCTATTTATTCCTATTGAATAAATTCTTTTTCAAATTTCTTTAAATTCCAAATCAAATTCTATTAATAATCTAAAATCTTTTATTTATTCTGGGAATTTTCTGATTTATTCACAATTAAATTCACAATTTAATTTTCAAATTAAATTAATTGCCAAATTAAACTCGGCTAAAATTCAGGAATGCTACAATGTTGTATAAGTATAATCAAATGTATTTATAAAACAGCTTCATGAACTGTTATTTGATTATTATATTTTGTCATTCTGTCGTGAGATTCTGTTTTATTTTTTTCTTTCTCTATTTTTTCTTATTACCCCCAATAACAACCTGCCCTTCTGTACGGTTTGAGTCGGACATGTGTCAACTTGAAACATACAAAAAGGCGGTCCGTTACAACATTTGTTATCAACATAAAATATTTTTGTAAATTTAAAACAATATTAATCAGCCTGAAAGGTAAGTTAATATAATACTTCTATAGATTGCAAATAATGTTAATCATCGTGAAAGCTAATTGATATAACTCTTTTATAAATTTAAAACCAAGTTAATTATCCCAAAGAAAATTAATAAAATTTATAATCTTTTTATAAATTTATTGCAACATTAATTATCCTGAAAGATAATTAATCAAATTTATAAAATATTTATAAATTTAAACAAAATTAACTATCCCGGAAGATAATTAATCAAATGTATATTTTTATAAATTTAAAACAACATTAATTATCCTGAAAGATAATTCACCAAATTTGTAACGTTTTATAAATTTAAAACGACATGAATTACCCCGAAGGATAATTAGTCCAATTTATAACTCCTTTTATAAATTTAAAAAACACTTACTCTTTATTTCAAAATTCTCCAAAATACTTGAAAATATACTTTAAATAACTCTCAAAGGGTAAAAACACATCCAAACATTTATTTTCTAAAAATACAAGCATAAGTTCAACACATACAGTTTTAAGGAAATGATATTTCATAACTATCGGTATAGTGATAATTTCTATAATGACACTTACGCTCGCTATAATGATACTTACACAAATCAAATAGCATGACACAAACATTTCAACCAAAAATCAATATAAGCAACATAGAAATATAAATAAATCAATATTAGCCAGAAACCCCTTATGGTCTCTCTAAAAAAGTCCCATGTAAATAACACATATGAACGTGTATTTTGAAGTATTCCATAGTGATCTATTTGCTACATACACTTCAACTTCTTCTTGCTTTTGTTCCATGCGAAACAATGGTTATCTACACTTTCTGCTTCTATGCAGGAATCAAATGCAAACAAATAATCAAACAACAATATATAAACTATCATTCAAGCATTCAACAAAAACCTATAGCAATACAGATACCATATAACTTACTTAGAGGTGAGCAAACTAACCAAAATTCCAGTTGACACTTTTGCTTTCCGGTTTGATCTATTTCGATTTTGATATAAAATTCTACTAGCTCGATATACAACGAATCCAACTCCAATGCATAGATAATGTCGATAAAAGTCCCATGCAAAAGATCACATCTAAATCCGACTTTATATGAGAGAGATATTTATTTTATAAGTTATTTAGATTTAAATGTTAATTAATTAACTAATTACTCAATTAATTACCCTAATCACCATACTAATCCTTCTTCCCCTTTGGTCTAATTACAACTCGATACATGTGCACGACGTGCAAGGCAAGTTTCATTTTGCAAGTGCTACACCTCGAACATCAAAAACTAGAGCTTGATTATCTGAACAAGGTCGCAACTTGGAACCCTAACATTCAATAGTGAGAATGTCGCAATTTTCTCCTAGGTACCGCACCTTCCAAAACATCACTAGTCAATGAAATAACACACGATAAACATACAACAACCACCCTCCAAATCGCCTAACTCCTACTCTATCGGCCAAAAATCAAAACCCAAATTCATGCCATCCACGTCGGTCATCACCAAACTCGATTGCAACCACTACAACTCATACAGATTTGTAGATCTCATCACCACTAACTTAAAGAATCCAACTTTATAATTTTTTATTGTGTAGATGATTTGATTTCGATTTTTTAATAGGGATTTGCTTTCTTTTATATAACAGGAAATTAAAATGTGAAAGAGAGAGGAAAAAATAAAAGTCATAAGTGTTGAATTGTCTAAGGTTGAAGTTAATTTTATTTTGCAATTTTTGGCATCTCACTACACATAATTTCATTCATGTACGGACCGCTTACGACTAAACAAAAATCTGATCACGAAAAAAAATGTGACTCGATCTTAAACAATAATAAAATACACCGGTTAAATTATTCCGTGAAATTTCAAAAATACCATCATTCATCGAAAAATACGTCAAATGATAATCTAGATATTTTTAAATTTAAAATTATGGAAAAATTGTAACTACCAATAATTTTCGACTATTAAAAATAGTTAATTTAATAAGATTTTGTAAATTAATGTTGGAAAATATAAAAATTTGTTATTTAATAATGAAATAAAAATATAATGAAATGTAACAATGTTAAATTAAAGCAGATCATTAACAATTTGAATGAAATTCCAGTAAATGAAATAGTGTAAAGGTTATACTTGGTTATAAATTGAATATCAGATATTGAATTAATGTAACGAAACGGTATAATAAATGGTAATTGAATAAAATTAGAGTTATATAGCTAATTGTAACATTTTTTTATAAATAATAAACTTATAAATGTAATTAAAAGTAAACAGTGATAATTATTATAAGTTACCTGTTTATTTAGTTAGTTGAGTTGAACTTGGAAATTAAATATTACGTTAATGGGAATTAAGATGAAATGGGAGAATATTTATGTACTAAGATATAAACCAATGTTAATTATACCCATGAGATGATGACTCATTGAATAACAAGATGGAAATAAGAATATATGGACTTTGTTAATTTAAATTTATAATCTCTGAATTTATTTAAATTGAAATTAAATATTGTAATTGGTAAATTACGTAACTTTAGATTGATATCTATATTTGTTTAAATTTTTGTAATTGTTCAAGAAATCAGAAATGATAAAAATTTGTTAATTATGGAATTGAAATTGAAATTTTGATTTAATCAATTTAATATTAATTTATTTAATTAACGTGAAAATTGCCATTTTGGCCACTGTCTTGGATTTTGATGAAACTAGTTTCATTGAATCCGTAACAGTGAATTATTGTAGGATTTCAAGTTTTGTAGCGATCGGACTTGTCGTTTGATCATACGGACTCGAAACATCTAGAAATCAATTTAATTAAAATCAATTGAAATCAATTTGAAATAAGATGGTTTTAACATAACTTCTTCATATGATGGAACTAGGACTTGAAACCTGTTCCATTGATTTTAAAATTATCAAAAATTCCTATTTTGATATATGGGATAACCCATTTTCGTTCTGAAGACAGAACGGACTTTTCTGGTCGTTTATTGTTCAACTATCCAAACCAATCGAGCCCATTCAACTAGTTTGTTCTACCTATATATGTACATATATCGTTATAAACCCTAGAATATTTCTTATTCCTGATTTCAGTATGTACAACTCCATATATTCCTTCCTCATTCCAATGGCAGACAAACTCCAATTCCCAAACCCTCAAATTCAATTTCAAACCCAAATCGAAAATTCAAACTCCTCCAACCTAAACAAATTATATACTGATTTGAAGCTCTCGACGAGTGTAATCTTCTACGACCATTCGTTTTGCGATTCAGGTCATCGTTTGTCCAAAAATTCAGAATGAACCTCGGCCGTTCATAGGCTATATGCTCGATCAATGGTGGATCTTCATTGTTGGGTCGATCGGAGATAGAAGAATTCTCCTGAAATCACCGTTGTTCATTACGGCGGTGTAGGTTAGTGTAATAACCTGGAATTTTTGATTCCGAAAATCCCAGATAGTTTGGAAAAAGAACAAAGAGATAGAAGAATAAGAAGAACAGAAACATCAACATCCCACATTCGCAGCGGATAAAATATAATAATAAATAATAATAGTTATAAAAAAATGAAAACTGTACTTGTCAAATTTCACTTTAATACATCAGATTTTCAACATATATACATATACAATCAACATGACTCGGATATATACAACAGTATAATACAGAGGGAACTCTCCATACGTTCCTGTCATCCAGCCCATCTCTTGAGCTTCAGAACGTCCTTACCTGAAAATCTGTAATACTTCGTCTGACCAGAGAATTACATCAAAGTAACACCTGGGTCAGGCTGGAAACCAGCGTGAGTAAACTCAGCTAACATGAAATACCAAAGCATAAAACTTATTTAAAACCCGTGGTAACTCATATCAATTTAAAAATTCACAATTTGTTATAGACATCACTTATTTCACACATCAATTTTCTAAGTACCAAAATTTTAGATTAAATAGTCCAATTCACATAAATCATTTCATTCCGGCCTATTGATTTCACATATCAATCTATAAAAATTCGAAGTGGTTCGGGTATTTTCTAATACTCGACCCCGGTCTCTTCGAGTCTCATGTTATCCTAACCAAAATTATCCAAATGAAATACACTTCAAACTTTAAATACAGGATGTCCCTTTACACAACAATTCGTCATTGATAGATAACCACAATATCTTGTCCTCCCAACATATGATACTACGAATCGTTTCATATCAGAGATATCAACTCATTCAAGGCATCCAATGCCATTCAATCATCCATTAGCAAATTTGATCACTTCCAAAATAAATTTAATCACTTCTAATTGAATTACTAACCCCAATCACTTAGATTCCTTCACTTGACATTAATTAATTTCAAATCAATTAATTAAGCATCCCTTAATTATCCATCTTAATTAATCATCCTGGATTAATTATCCTTCAATTACATTCAAGTAATTATCTTTAATTAATTACACAAATTAATTATTCTTAACCGAAAACAGTAATTAATCTTTAATTACTTCACAAATTAATTATGTATAATTAATTACATCAATCCTTAATTACTTATATTAATTAATTTCTCATAATCAATTATCATTTTAATTTATACTAATCTAAACTAATTACATTAATTAAACCACAATATTAATCACTCTTGATTAATCTCAACCTGTAATTAACTAACTTTTTATTTACTTCATTAAATAAATTAATTACTCATTTTATAAAGGAAGTTTAAAGGAATTCAAAACCAAATTCATTTTTGAATCCAAATCAATTTAAAAATGCACTTTAACATTCAAGTTGTTAAAACAATTTAAATTTTAAAAACTTTATTTGTTTAAAAACTGAGATTCACTAACTTGAATTCCAGATTTAACTTTGATTTAAAACTTGTTTGAAATCTCCACTTTACAATTTAACTTCAGTTTTTAAATATCACAGTTATTTCTTTCCAATTCATTCTTATTTTTATTCTATAATTATTTCACTTCCAAAATTTACTCTTATATTTCTTCCAAAAATCCAATTCTAAATATTTTGATGACTCAGTGTACCGAAATATATTCAAGCAAACCATAGTATTCAATATTCCAATTATAAATATAATTCATCACAGAATATCAAATATTTGTAACACAGAACATTAAACAATCCAAATAATTTTGAGGAATCCAATTGGATCCCTCCAACCCGTTTCCCTGCATCCACTGACGTTGGCACAACATAAAATACCAATTCCACTTCGAGGTGGAATATCACGGTATATGGGATCTATATAATATCATCCGCTATTATGTGGCGCATAGGGTCTCATCCGCTATATAATGCGGGAAATCAATCACTCAAATATATACTATATATTACTATATAATATACCACATCAAATCAATTCAATCATTCAACCAATTATTTAAATTTAACCATTTAAATTTAAATAGGAATCCAGAAGAGTGAGATTAACTCACCTTTGATTTTTGTTTAGCAATCCATTTCCATCTCGACCATTCCTTCATAATTTTAGACCTTGTACAAACATTCGTACGGTTTATTAATATTTGAACTAAACAAAAAATAAGTTACCGTTTATTAATTTCATTTAAACTAATAATTTAATTTTACCAATTTCTTTAATTCTTTTTGAAACTACATATATACTAATAAAATAATCTATACAGATTTTAAATCTATTTTTATACAAACCCCGCACATTTAAAATTCCTGCCTTTTCCCAAAACCTTATCTATAAATATATATATTTCTGTTTATATCATACTTTGCTTTACTGCTAATTCCTTTTCTTTTCTGTTACTGATTTCAAACTAAATAGATTTAATAAATTTTCAAATTTACAAATAAATCAACAGATTTCATTTACCAGTTTTTTTTAACTTAAGTAGATTTTAAATCAAAATGTTAAAAATCACGTTACGTGCTCGACGACAGAACCCAAACATCGAGATCCTTCTCCAAGCTCTGCACGAGATCGTACTCGACACTCATCTCCACTGTCGTCGACGCCGCAGCATCCACAATCCATCTACCGCTCGTCATCTCGACTCCGCCAACATCACCTCGACAAACCAAAGCCTTCTTTCAACCCACGACAAGGCGAAATAGGCACGACAGTCTCACACCCACACCCAAATCGCATGCCATCACGTAGGTGCCGCGATCCCAAACCTTAATCTCGCCGAAATCAAGTTCGACCTCCTCCCTCTCATTCGTGGCTACCAATCGCGATTGATTTTGAATGTGACGAATCGCCCTCGAAAACTGTAGGAAGCATAAAAGATTGAAGAAAATACGACTTCGTGGGAAATGGGAAAAAACTAGAGAGGATGTGATTTCGATCGACCCTATATATTTTCTTTTTTTCTGAATTTTGATTTTAGTTCTGAAAGAAGCTCGGTTCTATTTTTAAGCGAAGGGGTTGCGTGCTTTGAACAAGAAAAGGGGACAGGATTGGATTGCTAGTGTGGCTTGTTACAGAGGAGGTCGGCTGTGGTGTTCTGAAGTGAAGGGATAAAGTTCAGATTTGAAAGAAAGGCAGCTGATGGGAATATTTGACCAGTCAAACAATATATTAATTTAAATTCGAATTTAAATTTAAATTGTCTTGAATTCAAGTCTTAAAATCTTGACATCGTATTGAGGCGTGCCACTAGGCGTTTATAATATTAAACCCCTATTTTGAATGCAATGGAAAAGGTTTCGAGTCCTAATTCGATCGTATGGAGAAGATAGCTTTTTGGACCCAGTTACAAAATAGAATTTTCGATTTAATTTCAGCGCTTTTACTTATCATATGGCCTAACGATCAATCCCAACACTACAAAAATTGAAATATGATAATAATACAATATTACGGACCCAATGGAACTGGTTTCGTCGAATTCCGAAACTGTGCCTCTGAAGGCTATTTTTGAACATCAATTTAAACGATATATTTTCAAAACTTAACAAAACACTTTCAAATTCAATTTTAATACTTTTACTATCTTCAGTATTATCAATATAAATTTTACAAGCCTTCAAATTATTTTTAACAGGCTTAAAACTAACGATTCAATAATTTACCCAATTTCAGTTTATTAAATCCAATAACTTAATTGCTAAATAATAATAATTGAATTCAAGTTAAAAATTAAATTTTAAATATTTAAAATCAATTAAATATTCCAACTTCAAACATTCAAAAATTCTGGATCGTCACAATTTGGGGGACCACCGGAGGGGCGTCGTCATCACAGTGAGGTCGTCCTGGAGTGGGCGTCGCGGCGATGGCCTTGGATCTGGCTAAAGTTGGTTGTGTCATGCATGGTTGTTGGTTAAAGAAGGTTTACTGGTGGCGGCCAGGCTGCTGTTCGAACGAGGTAGACGCACGTGGACAATACTAGGGTTTGGAGCATTGCTAACGTGGCAAGTGAATCTGTGGTATAGTGTTTATTTTTATTTTATTTTATTTTATTTTTGATTTTCAATGTTCTAATATACATATCTTTTGCATATCAACTTGGATTCACACGTAGTTTGATCCGATGGGTTCGTATCGAAATTCTGGACATTCTGAGGATGGTTTGGACAAATTCTAAAACTGTTTGAATTTGGGCCCTAAATTGGATTTAGATTTAATTTATATTCAAAGGTGAGTGTTTGAACCCACTCGCAACTTCTAAAATTTCTTATGTTTTTTAAATTAAATTTATGTTTTGATAGGAAATTTATTTATGATTGTTTGGCATATTTTAAATCGTCATCTTAGTTAATTTGAATTAAATTGTTATTTAATTTTTTCTTAAATATAAATTGCCAGTTAAATACCGTTTATTGATTACCAGTTCTATATTGAAATTTATTTATTAATTTGGATGATTATTGTGATGGATGTTTGACTGTTGATATTGGATGAATAGATGTTGTATTTATATCGTTACAAACTGCAAGTTTACTGTGGGTTGAAATGATACATACCCGAATGATCTATAGATTAAGGAAAAATTGTCATGGGTTGAAATGATAGACTCGAGCGATTTTATGGATTTTAATTCGGGATATCGGTTTGAAAAGATAAATAACCATAAAATATTAGATTATGTATTTAAATGATAAATATCTATATCACTTGACCCTAGGGTAAATAATTATACACGGACACCGGATTGGTTAAATTGAATAATTTCAAAATCCTTAAATTTTGAATTTAATTTAATGATATTTTGAAATAAAATTTGATTTAAATAAATTGAAGTATTATTGGAAAATTCAAGTTTTATGTTGAAATGGGCATTGGTTTAAAAGGAATTTGCTTTAAGAAATTAATTTGAAAGTTTAAAAATTAATTTTTTATGTATAAATGAAAGTCTATCGGAATTGAGCTATTGAATTTGTTTGAAATATAACTTTGAAATATTTTGAAATTGGAGTAATTCGAATTGATATTTAAACATGGATTGAAAACGAGATGAAATTCAATAGTTTATTGAAACTTAAAGATTGAATTGAAATTGGTTTGCTGATTTTGGAATTGAAAATGGTCCAAATATGTTGAAAAGAAACGAAAGTTAAATTTGATATTAATTCCAAACTCATATTTTAATATAAACTATTTTAAAAATATATTATTTTGAAATTTCTAATTATTAAGATTTTCAAATTTATTAAAATATTTAACCAATATTACTATATAAATTATCTTAATCTATTTTAAACCAATTTAAATTATTTTAGGCTAATTAAACCATTTTAATTCATTTTAAATCTAATCAATCTATTTTAAAGCTATTTAATCTATTTTAGTTATATTTAATCTAATTTAAATCTATTTAATATCTTAATCAATTTAAAAATATTTTTAATCCATTTTAAATATCTTAGAGTATTTTAACTATTTGAAAACCTATGTAGACCAATTATAACTACCTAAACTATTTTTCTTAAATTTCAAACTATGTAAAGATTTTGTGTTTATATCCAAATACTCAATTTTTAAAGTAAATGTGGTTAAATGACATTATAACCTAAGTTGGGATTTAGGTAACATATTTGGTTCAATATGATAATTTTGAAATGAGAGTTTAACCTATTTTGGAAATATGACTTTTGAAAGGAAATATAATTTCGAAACTATTATTTCAAATGTGATATGATTTCAAAGGTGAATATGATTTCGAAAGTAAGTAATGATTTCGAAAGTGATATGGTTTGAATTGAATATGATATTTTGATATCACTTATGAAATGATTTTGGAAAGGTAAAAGAACCATCCGGTGTGTAATAAGCGAATGGTTGTTAAAGAGACCGGGAAAAGATATTGTCATACTCTCTGCCAATACCGAAAACCACTTGAACAACTATATACGCGGTGGAGATTCCAAAATGAAGTAGGATGGTTGGCTATGATTTTATATGAGGTATATGCATGGACCTGACTCCCATGAGTTAGCTTTAGGTGGCTAAAACATGAGCAACTGACGGGCCAAGTGAGGTCATTCCTCCGATCGGGCATATTCCTTCGATACTATATTCTGACTTTGTGATTGATTTGGTGGCCTCCCTTGATTTTGATTTTGGAGTATGTTCCGAGGTAGGCAGTAGTAGCTGCTATGCATTACCACCAGTCTGAAAGTGTAAATGGTATATCTACCCTAGCATTGCCTAGTTGCGTCATGCCACCTACCTTATCGAGACCACTACGAGTTTGCTTTGTACCATACCTATGGGGTACCCTCTGATAAGCCCAATTTATAGGAAGTTACGGTATTGTATAGACTATGGGAATATATAAAATGTGTTAAGGGGGAGATGGGTAACGCCTTAACGCTACTTTAATAGTTTATCTTACATAAGACATATTATAATAGCGTATTGTAATACATAGTAGATAGTTTAACAGATCCTTAGAAGATGTGAATCTCGAACATCTCTTAAGTTATTGCACTCACGTTAAACACTGGACAGTAGATGTCAAACCCCATAAACATGTTTGATGCTATTCCACTCATATTTATTTACTGTTGATTTAACTTACATAAAATCTTTTAGTTCTGACTTGAGTGCTTTGTCTTTTCAATTCGCTCGGGTCAGCCTGAGCATTTTAGGATTTGAAGACCTTATTTTTGGAGGACGAAGACGAAGATCTATGTTACTATTATTTACTATATTTATTCCACTATATTTGTTATCCCACCTTTTGGTCAAGGCTGGAATATCAACAAAATTACAAGGAATGATGGATCAGGATTGGAGATCGGTTGGAAATAAGGCTGCAACCGATGTCGTCAAAATGTGACCGAGCTCCGATCAGGACAGAATCGGTTGGAGACGATGATGAGGATAAGGAGAGGCTATGTTTCAAATTTTAGGTTAATCGGAGTTCGTATGAAGGAGATATGATCGATGCAAGGTAGGAAGAACATGCTGTTCGTATCCATCGGTGCACAGGGATTGGTTCGTATCGATGCATTTCGCATCGATCAGGAAGATGGTGTTTCGAATCCATAGTGTTCGTATCGATCAAAGGCAGGGCATAGTGGTGGACCTCGAATCGATACTGTTCGTATCGATCAGCATGGACACGACTCGATGATTTCGTATCGATCGGATAGGAAGGCTAGATGGATTTCGACTCGATGGCAACACATTCGGATTGGTAGGCAAGCATGCAGAGGTTTGTTCGAATCGATGCATTTTGTATCGATCAGGATGGGAACAGATGGTGCATTTTGAGTCCATGATCTCGTATCGATCACCCTAGCTCGGTTCAACTCTACAAGATCTTCGTCGTATCCATCAGGTAAAATCTCGCTCGTATCCATCAGGCAAGGCTTCGTTCGTATCCATCATTGAGTTTAGTTTCGTACCCATCTGTTGGCCTTTCATTCGTATCGATCAAATTCACCATTTCGTATCGATCGGTTCATAGATCGATACGAAATACACTCCTGCAATCGATACGAGAGAACATGGTGTATCGATACAAACAGTTGAGTACGAACGTTATGGAGAAGCGATGGACACGTACAAGCGTGAAGCGTGGATACATGCGCAGAATATCCACAAATCCAGGGAAGAAGCATTCAACCCGGCACGTAAGATGGATCGGTCCAGGAAACTCGCGCCACGTCACGAGAAAGCACGTGCTTCTGATCAAGTCGAACAGAATGGATTCAAATGCAACGACACTCACGAAAATGCAATTCGTGTCGATCATATCTCCCAAACCACCGATCCAAATACAACGAAATTTTCACAGCAACTTGCATACAAGGTAGAGAACAATCCTTCCAAGTTTCACCTCGATTGGATCATTTCTTGATGGATACGAAATTGCTTTGTATCGATCACAGATCGATTCAAAACTTGGTAGGGTCGGTCCATGGGCCTACTCACGTGCCAGAAGAAGTCTCCTGAAGTTTGAGCGCGATCTCAGCCTCCTACGCCTATAAATAGCCCCCGAGGCCTACGGAATAAGGATCTTTTTTCCTACTCAACGCCCAGACTCTGCCGGATTCATTTCTACACTTCAATACAACTGTTGTACTCGAAATTCATCATTACTACTGCATAATCATCTGTAACCGGCAAGGATAATCAATAAAAGATAAAACTTTGGAGTGGATGTAGGCCGGAGATAGCCGAACCACTAAAAATCTTGTGTCTCTGTTCATTATTTCTGGATTGTTGTTTGCTGTTTGCCGTGTTCTGTGATCTTTGTTTGGAATATTGCTGATTTATATTTATAACTTGGTGCTTTCATGGTATTTGGGGTTTGTGACCAATTTTGGTGCGAACACTTTGGTGCTTTCACCGAGAAGAACTAGCACCCACTACATCGGATTCAGAGTTTAGATTTGAAAGTTTGAAGGATTCAAATTGATTCAACAATGACTAGACAAACAAGCAAGAAGAAAAGAGCTGAGAGAAGCCAACAAGGAGGAAGTCAAGAAGCATCCTCTGGAGCTGGACAAGGACAAGCTTCGATCTACATTACCAGAGATGAAATGGAAGCTATGGCAAATTCATTGCAAGAGAGGTTGTTGAAGAGTCAACGGGATATGATGCAGACTTTCTTCGAATAGATGAGAGCTGTAGGGATGCAAAACTTAGGAACGGCTACAACAGCTGTGGATATGGAACAAGGAGCTAGGGTTGTAGAACCTAATGGAGAACGGAAAACAGAGCTAGGAAACAATCAACGAGGGCTTGGGGGCAGGCCCGCAGGATTTGACACTGGAAGGCCTTTGGATGGAACCCAACAGGCTAGAAAAAACGTTGATGCTAATGAACCGCATGAGGATAATGTACCGAAATTCCCTCGGGGGCTTGGGGGAAACCCTTGACAGACAATGCTGGATTAGTGGATATCATTAGGAAAACTATGCGTGGAGGTTTGACTAATAGAGATATGGAAGGAGTAAACACGAGTCTGTTTACTCTAGAAATCAGGATAGCTCAGAACCCGCATAAGTTCAAGCTACCTAGCGTGGAAGTATATGATGGTAAGGCTGACCCGACTGATCACTTGTTGAGGTATACCAGACACATGGAATTGTTGGGGGCATCGGAGGAGGTGATGGCCCGATGCTTCCCTTTGTACTTCACGGACTTAGCTGCAATGTGGTTTAGGCAGCTGGGAGAAGGATCTATCAGGACTTGGGGGGAATTGGTGGATAGGTTTTTGAGGCAGTTTCGGGTTCATATCAGGAGACCAAAGAACGTAATGACAGTAACATCAGTTAAACAAAGGACGGATGAATCTCTTAGAGGTTTTCTAACTCGATTCAATGTGGCGGTTGCTTTGGTGGATCGGCCGAATCTATCGACGGTTTTGATGGCGGCGGTATTTGGAGTCAGAGAGGAGTCGAATTTTAAGATATCTTTAATACGAGATCCCCCATGGGATCTCGAGGAATTCTTTCACGAAGCTGAAAGGTTCCTTCGGCAAGAAGATGCGAGTATGGATTTAAAGCTAAAGGAGGTGAATGCGACTGAGGGTGGAGGACCATCCAACGGAAGCTCGGATAAGGATAAGGGAAAGAGGAAGCTGGATGATAATTCAGGAAAGGCTGGAAAGCGATGGAAGGATCCAAAGTTTTCCACATACACAGGATTAAACGAGACGCTGGAGCGGATATACACAGAAACCAGGAACCACCTTCCTTACCGAAGGCCGACTAGGAGAGAACCATCTGAACGGGAAAGGGCATCAGGAAGGCACTGTCTCTTCCACGATTTGGACGGACATGATACCAACAGCTGCAGGCTCTTAAAGGACATAATTGAGGAACATGTGAGGAATGGACAAATGAGATAGTATGTTGGGCACGGAATGCAGTGGTGGAGCAGGAGCATCCACCGTCTACCTCACACCAAGATGATGTGAGGCCCAGGAATGACGGTCGATTGATCATCAATTGAACTGGATAATATGCAATAAGTAACAAACCAGCAAACGACCAAGTCATTTACACATGTACGGGGATGGAGATAGCCCCTAGGCATGCTCTAAATGATGATAAACCGCGAAGCTATGGTTTGTGAAATCTGTTTTTTGTCTTGAATTGGACATCTGTTTTTCTGATTTGGTTTTGGAGTTTGGTTTGAACTCCTAATTTTGCTTGCTTTCTGGTCTGGATTTTCGTTTGGATGATTGGTTTCTGTTTTGGATGTTGTTTTGGATTTATGATTTTTTGGTTTGATTTGGTTTTGGATTGGATTTTGGATTGAATTTTTATTGGATTTTTATCTGGTTTTTGATAAAAGGTCGTCGGGTATGGATTATGCCTGGCAAGGGGTGAGTCACTTTGCCCGAACGTGGTAAATTGACTCATTCAGGTCGTCGAGTATGGACTATGCTCAACAAGGGTCCGGAGAGACCAAGATTCGACCTAGGACTTAGGCCCTATATTATCAATTGTTATTTTTAGGTCGTTGAGTATGGACTATGCTCAACAAGGGTCCGGAGTGACCGGGATTCGGCTTAGGACTTAAGCCATGGCACTATACAACGTCCATGGACACTAGACCACGGTCATCAAGTGTGGATTGCGCTTGGTAAGAACCCGGAGAGGTTAGCTCAACATCCAGGGACACTAGACCGTGGTCATCAAGTGTGGATTGCGCTTGGTAAGAACCCGGAGAGGTTAGCTCAACGTTCAGGGACACTGGACCACGGTCATCAAGTGTGGATTGCGCTGGGTAAGAACCCGGAGAGGTTAGCTCAACGTCCAGGGACACGGGACCAAGGTTTTTAGGTGTGGGTCGTTCTTGGCAAGAACTCGGAGAGGTTATGGATACGGATATCGACCAGGAAAGGTCCTGGATTTGGTTATTGGCTATCGAATAAGGATGGATTAAAATCTCGGCCATCGAGTTTGGATGGACATGGAATTGGCTATGGACTTTGGATATTGGAATCAGAACTATTCAAAACACGCCTTCTTATCACAAGGCATGTTTTGGGTGGCAAATGTTATCCCACCTTTTGGTCAAGGCTGGAATATCAATAAAATGACAAGGAATGATGGAAAACAGGATTGGAGATCAGTTGAAAACAAGGCTACAATCGATGTCGTAAAAATTTGATCGAGCTCCGATTAGGACAGAATCGATTGGAGACGATAATGTGGATTAGGAGAGGTTATGTTTCAAATTTCAGGTTAATCGGAGTTCGTATGAAGGAGATATGATTGATGCAAGGTAGGAAGAACATGTTGTTCGTATCCATCGGTGCACAGGGATTGGTTCGTATCGATGCATTTCGCATCGATCAGGAAGATGGTGTTTCGAATCCATAGTGTTTGTATCGATCAAAGGCAGGGCATAGTGGCGGTCCTCGAATCGGTACTGTTCGTATCGATCAGCATGGACACGACTCGATGATTTCGTATCAATCGGATAGGAAGGCTAGATGGATTTCGACTCGATGGAAACACATCTAGATTGGTAGACAAGCATGCGGAGGTTTGTTCGAATCGATGCATTTCATATCGATCAGGATGGGAACTGGTGGTGCATTTCGAGTCCATGATCTCGTATCGATCATCGGAGCTCGGTTCAACTCCATCAACTCTACAAGATTTCCGTCCTATCCATCAGGTAAAATCTCGCTCGTATCCATCAGGTAAGGATTCATTCGTATCCATCATTGAGTTTAGTTTCGTACCCATCTGTTGGCCTTTCATTCGTATCGATCAAATTCACCATTTCGTATCGATCGGTTCATAGATCGATACGAAATACACTTCTGTAATCGATATGAGAGAACATGGTGTATCGATACAAACAGTTGAGTATGAACGTTATGGAGAAGCGATGGACTTGTACAAGCGTGAAGCGTGGATACGTGCGCAGAATATCCACGAATCCAGGGAAGAAGAATTCAACTCGGCGCACAAGATGGATCGGTCCAGGAAACTCGCGCCACGTCACGAGCAAGCACGTGCTTCTGATTTAGTCGAACAGAATGGATTCGAACCAATGGATTCGAAAGCAACAGCACTTACGAAAATGCAATTCGTGTCGATCATATCTCCCAAACCGCTGATCCGAATACAACGAAATTTTCACAGCAACTTGCATACAAGGTAAAGAACAATCCTGTCAAGTTTCAGCTCGATTGGATCATTTCTTGATGGAAACAAAATTGCTTCGTATCGATCACAGATCGAGTCAAAACTTGGTAGGGTCGGTCGCATGGGCCCACTCACGTGCCAAAAGAAGTCTCCTGAAGTTTGAGCGCGATCTCAGCCTCCTACGCCTATAAATAGCCCCCGAGGCCTACGGAATAAGGATCTTTTTTCCTATTCAACGCCCAGACTCTGCCGGATTCATTTCTACACTTCAATACGACTATTGTACTCGAAATTCATCATTACTACTGCTGTAATCGTCTGTAACCAGCAAGGATAATCAATAAAAGATAAAACTTTGGAGTGGACATAGGCCGGAGATAGCCGAACCACTATAAATCTTGTGTCTCTGTTCATTATTTCTGGATTGTTGTTTGCTTTTTTCTGTGATCTGTGATCTTTGTTTGGAATATTGCTAATGTATATTTATAACTTGGTGCTTTCACGGTATTTGGGGTTTGTAACCAATTTTGGCGCAAACAATATTCATACTGTTCCAGTGCATTATTTATTTATCTCTGATATATGTAACTTTGATTTTGTATTGTATAAGTGTAATCAAATGTTATTTGTAAACAGCTTCATGAACTGTTTATTTGATTATTATATTATGTCATTCTGCTGCGAGATTCTGTTTTTCTCTCTTTATTTTCTCCTTTTATTATTTACCCCAATAACAATCTACCATTTTGAATAGTTTGAGTCTGACATGCGTGTCTGGTCTATCGTCGATTCAAACTGTACAAAAGGCAGGTCATCACAGTTGGTATCGAGCTTTGATTTAGCGATAACCTTAGCTTTGTGGGGTCTGACTCATATTAAATAGGGTAGTAATACACTATGATGAGTCATTGAGTGTATATATATGAAAGAGCGTATTTGTTAGTTTTATAAAAAGGTTTTTATATTGTGTTAATTTGTTCCATTTTTGTATTTATAAATTCTGATTGGTGCATAGGATGTTATGACATCGATAGAGATTTCTAAACACTTAATAGCACAGAGCGACACAATATTTGTTTTGAAATATAGGTAAACGAAATAATTTTTCCTATTGTATATTTTATATATAAAATAATAAGTTTTATAAATGATATAATTGGTTGTAGTATATTTGTTGTTAGGTAGTGAAATTTATAAATATTGGTTGAAAATAAAGATTTGTAAATAAAATAAATATAAATTGGAGATTTTAGAACTTAAGTTCTGGGGGTTTTGAAAATTTCTTTCGAATGATTTTGGAATATAATAATAATATTATTTAGAAGTATTTTCTTATATAAATATTTCAAGCCGATTTTAAAAGAACTCCTTTAAAGAAATTTTGGAAATAAGTTCTATACTCCCCTCTCTGTCGTTGGGAAATAATTTCGGTGATGAGTGCACGCATCATCACATTCATTTTCAAGTTTCAAAGTGGGAAGAATGTTGTAGTAGTAACTACACAATTGTTTGATATATAAATCTTAATTTTTATTTTTAAATATGATTTTATATATATAAGAATTGGTCATATATATAGTTTAAATAATATGAAAAGGAATCCGACACTTAGTTCTTAAATTTCTATAAATTAGAGATTTCAATTGTTGTAATGGAATAAAATTTTAACTATTTAATAATTGAAAAAAAATTGCTAAGTTATAGATGAGATACACAAGAAATTTGAAACTTGTAACATGTAAAGCAAGAGAACATGAAAATCTAGAAGATGTAATTATTGAACGTTTTGCTAATTGAAATAAATAAGATAAACTTGTGTAATTTTCAAATGCATTATTAAAACATATATATAACTTACCAAAAGATTTAAAGTTGAAATGTTTAATAAGAAAATGTAATGGAATATTATATAAATAAAATTTAAGTAATGAAAGTGTTAAATGGAATTTCTTTTATAAATAAGAATTTTGATATTATAATGGTTAGAAACTTATGTTATAAATTGAAATGGTACATCAAATGTAATAGAAGGTGAGTATTATAAATAAGTGATTATAAAACTTAAATAAATGTTTGAAGTTATGTATAATTTAAACAAGTAGAAAGGGTGAATACTGTAAGTAAATGATTCTAAACTTAAGTTAATGTTTGAAGCTATTGATAATTAAAGTAAATAATAAAATGAACGCTATATTAAATTAAATGATTGTAACTTCAGAAATGGTTGATTACTTTCATACTTTGTGATGATTGTATGCTTGTTTGCAAATGAATATTGTTATGTCGTATTGGTTGTTTTGTTATTTATTGGAACAACTCAAACGTTTCATTTTCATTAGTATTGACTTTTTTGGATTATATAAGTGAAATGCAGGTTATGGAAGCAATTACTACTGCTTTTGGTTTCATAATTAAGCGTTGTTTGCCCGACAAATAGGTACGTTTTCGGATTACAGTTTTATAGTGATATTATATTGTTTTTCCCGCCATTGAGATATATTGGTTTGAAAATTATGATATATATTGTTATTATTGATATTATTATTTCTTCCAGACCTCACCATACAAAGGAGACTCTGCCGAATTTTTTCGTGTATTTTGGACCTAGAATTTTTTTTTTAAATGTTTTCCAAACTTTTGTTAACTTGAATATAAAGGATTTAATTGTTATAAATTGATATATTTTATTTAAATTATTTAATTTTGTAAATTAATTATTTATAGATTTAATATTTTGAATAAGATATTGAGAATTTAATTTCTTCTTATCCCTTCTTTTTCTTTTTCGAGGACGAAAAGTTTTGAGTGGGGAGAGTGTAACAACCCGTAATTTTCGACTATTAAAAATAGTTAATTTAATAAGATTTTGTAAATTAATGTTGGAAGAAATAAAAATTTGTAATTTAATAACGAAATAATAATAGAATGAAATGTAACAATGTTAAATTAAAGCTAATCGTTAACAATTTGAATGAAATTCCAATAAATGAAATAGTGTAAAGGTTATACTTGGTTATAAATTGAATATATGAAAAAAATATGGATATTAATGTAATGAAATGTTAAAATAAATGGTAATCGAATAAAATTAGAGTTATATAGCTAACTGCAACATTTGTTTGTAAATAATAAACTTACAAATGTAATTAAAAGTAAATAGTGACAATTATTATAAGTTACCTATTTATTTAGTTAGTCGATTTGAACTTGGAAATCAATTGTAATTAAATGAAATTAAATATTACATTAATGGAAATTAAGATGAAATCGGAGAATATTTATGTACTAGATATAAACCAATGTTAATTATACCCATGAGATGATAATTGATTGAATAACAAGATGGAAATAAGAATATATGGACTTATTGGAAATTTAAATTTATAATCTGTGAATTTATTGAAATTGAAATTAAATACTGTAATTGGTAAATTAATTAACTTTAGATTGATATCTAAATTTGTTTAAATTTTTATAATTGTTTAAGAAATCAAAACTGATAAAAATTTGTTAAGTATGAAATTGAAATTCAAAATTTGATTTCATCAATTTAATATTAATTTTTTTAATTAGCGTGAAAATAGCCATTTTGGCCATTGTCTCAGATTTAAACGAAACCAGTTTCATCGAATCCGTAATAGTGAATTATTGTAGGATTTATAGTTTCATAGCAATCAGACTTGTCTTTTGATCGCACGGACTCGAAACGCCTAGACATCAATTTAATTAAAATCAATTGAAATCAATTTAAAATAAGCTGATTTTAACATAACTTCTTCATATGATGGAAGTATGACTTGAAAAATGTTCCACTGATTTTTAAATTATCAAAAACATCAATTTTTATATACGGGATGACCCATTTTTGTTCTGGAGATAGAACGGGTTTTTCGGGTCGTTTATTGTTCAACTTTCCAAACCAATCGAGCCCATTCAATTCTAGTTTGTACTGCCTATATATATATATATATCATCATAAACCCTAGAATATTTCTTATTCTTGATTTTAGTACGTACAATTCCATCTATTCCTTTCTCATTCCAATGGTAGACAAACTCCAATTCCCATATCCTCAAATTCATTTTGAAACCCAAATTGAAAATTCAAACTCCTCCAAATCAATCAAATTATATACCGATTTGAAGCTCTCGATGAGCATAACCTTCTGCAACCATTCATTTTGTGATATAGATCATCGTTTGTCCGAAAATTCAGAATGAACCTCGGTCGTTCGTAGGCCACATGCTCGATCAACGGTGGATCTTCGTTGTTGGGTCGATCAGGGAGTTCGTGCGTATAGAGGAGGCAAGGGGCAGTCGATCTAACAGTTTATTCTAGCCAAGGGTGTCGGAATTCGCCTGAAATCACCATTTTTCATTGGGGCATCGTGGGCGAGGGGGACCAACGGAGGGGGCGTCGTCGTTACGGTGAGGTCGGTCTGGAGTGGGCGTCGCGACGATGGCCTTAGATTTGGCTGAAGTTGGTTGTGTCGTGCGTGGTTGTTGGTCAAAGAAGGCTTACTAATGGCGGCCAACCCGTTGTTTGAACGAGGTAGACGTGCTTGTACTGTACTAGGGCTGGGAGCATTGCTGATGTGGCAAGTGAATTGATGGTATGGTGTTTGTTTTTTTATATTTAATTTTTGATTTTCAATGTTCTAATATACATATCTTTTGCATACGAACTCGGAATCACACGCAGTTTGATCCGATGGGATCGTATCGAAATTCTGTACACTATGATGCTGGTTTAGACGAATTCTGAGATTGTTTGAATTCAGGACCTAAATTCGATTTAAATTCAAAGGTGAGTGTTTTAACCCACTCGCAACTTCTAAAATTTCTTACGTTTGTTAAATTAAATTTATGATGTGATTGGAAATTTATTTATGACTATTTGGTATATTTTAAATCGTCATCTCGGTTAATTTGAATTTATTTGAATTAAATCGTTATTTAATTTATTATTTAATATAAATTGATAGTTAAATACATGTTATTGATTATCAGTTCTATATTGATTTTTTTTTTGATTTGGATGGTGGCTGCGATGGATGTTTGACTATTAATACTGGATGTATGGATGTTGTATTTATATCATTACAAACTACAAGTTCACTATGGGTTGAAATGATAAATACCCTAATGATCTATAGATTAAGGAAAAATCGTTATCGGTTGAAATGATAGATTCGAGATTGTGGTTTGAAATGTTGTATAATCGTAAAATATTAAATTGCGGATTGAAATGATAAATATCCATATCAGTTGACCCTAGGGTAGAGAATTATATACTGACACCGGATTGGTTAAATTGAATGATTTTAAAATCCCTAAATTTCGAATTTAATTTAATGATATTTTAAATGAAATTTTGATTTAAATAAATTGATGTATTATTAGAAGAATCAAGTTTTATGTTGAAATGGGCATTGGCTTAAAAGGAATTTGCTTTAAGAAACTGATTATTTAATTTTAAAAATTAAATTGTTATGTGTAAATGAGTCTATCTGAATTGAGCTATTGAATTTGTTTGAAATATAACTTTGAAATATTTCAAAATTTGAGTAATTCGAATTGATATTTGAACATGGATTGAAAACGAGATGAAATTCAATAGTTTATTGAAACTTAAAGATTGAAAGATTTAAAATTGGTTTGCTGATTTGGAAATTGAAAAAGGTCCAAATATGTTGAAAAGAAACGAATAGTTAAATTTGATATTAATTCCAAACTATATTTTAACATAAACTGTTTGAAAATATATTATTTCAAAATTTCTAATTACTAAGATTTTCAAATTTATTAAACTATTTAATAAATATTAACTATATAAATTATCTTAATCTATTTTAAACAAATTTAAATTGTTTTAAACTAATTAAACCATTTTAATTCATTTTAAATCTAATTTATCTATTATAAAGCTATTTAATCTATTTTAATTATATTTAACCTAATTTATATCTATTTAACTATCTTAATCAATTTAAAAATATTTTAAATCTATTTTAAATATCGTAGAGTAATTTAACTATTTAAAAACTTATGTAAACCAATTATAACTACCTAAACTATTTTTCTTAAATTTCAAACTAAGTAAAGATTTTGTGTTTATATCCAAATCCTCAATTTTTAAAGTAAATGTGGTTAAATGACATTATAACCTAAGTTAGGATTTAAATAACATATTTTGTTTAATATGATAATTTTGAAATGAGAGTTTAACCTATTTTGGAAATATGACTTTTGAAAGGAAATATAATTTCGAAACTATGATTTCAAATGTGATATGATTTCAAAGACGAATGTGATTTCAAAAGTAAGTAATAATTTTGAAAGTGATATGGTTTGAATTGAATATGATATTTTGATATCAATTATGAAATGACTTTGGAAATGTAAAAGAACCATTCGGTGTGTAATAAGCGATTGGTTGTTAAAGAGACCATGATCGGTTATGACATACTCTCTACCAATACCGAAAACCACTTTAACAACCGTATACGCGGTGGAGATTCCAAAATGAAGTAGGATGGTTGGCGACGATCCTATATGAGGTATATACGTGGACCTGACTCCCATGAGTTAGCTTAAGGTGGCTAAAATAGGAGCAATTAACAGGCCAAGTGCGGTTATTCCTCCGATCGGGCACATTTCATCAATAATATATTCTGACTTAGTGATTGATTTGGTGGCCACCCTTGATTTTGATTTGGAAGTGTGTTTCGCGGTGGGCGGCAGTAGCTACTATGCGTTACCACTAGTCCGGAAGTGTAATTGGTATATCTACCCTAGCATTGCCTATTTGTGCCATGTCACCTACCTTATTAAGACTACTACGAGTTTGCTTTGTACCATACCTATGGAGTGCCCTCTGATAAGCCCAGTTTACGGGAAGTTACGGTACTACATAGACTATGGGAATATATAAAATATGTTAAGGGAGATATGCGTAACACCTTAATGCTATTTTAATAGTTTGTCTTACATTAGACCTATTATAATAACGTATTGTACTACATAGTAGATAGTTTAACGGGTCCTTAGGGATGTGAATCCCAAACACCTTAAGTTATTGCACTCATGTTAGACACTGGACAGGAGATGTCAAACCCTGTAAACATCCATGACGTTGTTCCAGTCATATTTATTTACTGTCGATTTAACTTGCATAAGATCTTTTAGTTCTAACTCGAGTGTTTTGTCTTTTCAATTCGCTCAGGTCAGCCTGAGCATTTCAGGATTTGAAGAACTTATTTCTAGAGGATGAAGACGAAGATCTGTATTATTATTATTTACTATATTTATTCCACTACATTCATACTTTTCCATTGCATTATTTATTTATCTCTGATATGTGTACCTCTGATTTTGTATTGTAAAGTATAATCAAATGTTATTTGAAAAAAACTTCATGGACTGTTTATTTAATTCTTATACTTTGTCATTCCACTGCGAGATTCTGTTTTGTTTTCTTTCTTTTCTCCTTTTCTTATTTACCCCAATAACAATCTACCATTTTGAATAGTTTGAGTCCGACATGTATGTTTGGTCTACCTTCGATTTAAACTATCCAAAAGGCGGGTTGTTACAAAAATTGTATTATTCATTTAAAAATATGTCAATAAAAATCAAGTCGTTTTTATTAACAATTGATTTTTTGTTATTTATTCAAACCATTTATTATTGTAAATAAATTTACAAAATGGGTTTGCTATTCATTATATGTTAATTAAAAGGAGTTAAATAAGGCTATTAAATCCATTTAGTTAATATCTTAATTCACTATTCACTATTTAAATAATCCTTATATTTGAATATAAGTTATTTATATTTTAAAATCCAGTTATTTAAATATTCGAAATTAATTAAATATTCAAAATCAAAATGATAAAAATCTAGGATGTTACAAAAGGTAAGGTGATCCTTGCTGAACAGGTTATGGCTGCAAGCAAGTTGCCGATTGAGGCTGCTACCAATCTTACTGCATCAGATCGAGCATAATCAGCGACTCCTCAATCAAAAGAGCCTATAACTAAGACTCCAATTTTCATGGGGGATAGCTCTGAGGCCAGCCTTACTACTACACCAGCTCCTACCGTTGCAATCTCTATCGAGCCTTATATTCCATATTTCGTCACCCAACCAATGTAGTCAATAACAAAAGAGGGTGAAATCGCTAAATCCCCGTCCAAAGAAACTCCAACTAGTGAAGGTATTTCCCTCATCTCTCTAGTATTCAAGAATCTTTAGTTCTCACCCGAGGACCTCACTAACCTATACTTCACCGTTTTTGAACTTACAGGTCATATGATGCTTCCTCCTTCATCATCAACAACTCAAGGCTTGTGCTCAAGATGCATTTTTTCTGAATCAACCTCTTGCCAAGGAATTTATCACTCTACTTCCTCCCTCCAATTTCGACCTCGGTCCTGATTCACAAAAGATATGGGCTGTGGAAGGATTGGAGGACATTTCTCATTCCCTAGAGGAAGAAGTTACAATTAGGAGTGCTACAAGCCCAACAGATTTAGTTTTCATGGTGAAAAGGCTAAAGATTGACCTTGGCAAGGTTAAGATCGAAAAGGAGACAGGAATTGAAATACCTACTTGCTTAGAGAAAATAGGCCCTACTCTAAAATTCCACCAGCTAAAATCAAACTTCCAAAAGGCAGCGGTGCTAGTGAATCCTCAAAGCTAATCTTCTGACGCTCCTGCTGATAAACCTGAAGATCCCATCATCATTACAACTGAGGAGAGACCACTCATTTAGAAAGCAGCACTCTCGAGAAGGGAAAGTTTGATGGTAAGAAAGGTCCAAAGAGACTGCACAATTGACATAGTTCTAATATTGGAAAGCATTTTAGAAAGAGGAAGTGGACGACTAACTTATTTTGATATATTTTGAAGAACATGTCTTTTGGTCTCCTTTTGATGTAGTTTGTATAAAAAGTGATTGTATATAAAGATTGTTGTTGCTAGACAACTTTTGTTTGTATTTACATTCCTGCACTTTTATTTTACTTGTTTATATACAACTGCCTGCAATATGATTTACGTATATTATACATGCCTATGTCTGCGCAATGCTATCGCTTACTGTAACTTTCTACATATAAATAAACTTCTACGATTGATTTAGTAGTATTTTATCACTTAGTTCAGTTTACTATTACCATAGTATTCCTCTTTTGGTTAAACAAAAATTGAGTCTACATAGTTAACCTCGAGACAATCTTTGTTTAATCTCTCCTAAGTTTCATTTGATTGTAAACAAGTCATGTGTAAGGAAGTGTTTAGCTTCATATCGTTTCCAATCTCTAGAAAACTATGACCTAGACATCAATCTTTGGATTCCCATTGTCAATTATGTTGTCTCCAGGCTTCGATCGGTGTAGTCACCGGCCGTCCTCACTAATCCTCGACTGCGCATGTCCCGCTGGGTTGCAAGTGTGTTCATACCCACAAAAGATTCAGTTATACACCAGTTCCTATCTCTAGAATCTAGTGTCTTAGATGACTATCTCTGGGTATCAGTCCTTGACCTTACCTTTCTTCAGGTATTAGTTATGGATCTAATATACAGGGAAAATTGTTCGGCCGACCTTAATACGATTATACTCCTTTAGTCTGATCCGACATCGAAGAGGTCCAATTGTACCTATCTTTGGGTATCTAGAGATCTAGTTTTTCACAACAAAGAATGTGACGCTCCACCTCTATACCCATGCTAGACAAGAACATTACGGTGAATGCTGTCAACTAGCACGGAGAATAAGGCTGTTGAGGAGTGACCATCCATGTAATTTCTTTGCGTGAGCATCGATATGTCAGATAGTATAACATACATTTCTTTATCAAGAGGGAAATCCGACATACCGACACAAACTCAAAGCTACTACACAGTGGCTGTATAAATCCTTCGGAAACAAATATAGAAATAAACATAACATAAATCAATCACAGATAATTCATATCACAAAGGCGGAAGAAGATATGAATATAAAATTAACACATGGAAGTGTATATCAGAGTAGTGGTCAAAAAGATCCACAATAATACAAAAGAATAGCAACACGTGCTATACAAAAGAATACAACTATGAGTCTATATCTCAAGTGTATACAACAAAATAAACTACTAATCTAAGTAGTTTGCCACAAGTCAGAGTAATGAATCCCTGGGGAGAAGTCAAGCAGAAGCACCTGTAACATCTCGGTCTGACCCGAGTATTATTTAATAAGAAAATAATAAACGGATCAGTCTAACTATAAATATCAGATGAAACGATATAGAATAAGAGATATGACTAAACACATAATAATCACAATGCCAAGCTGTGATATATATAATTAGTTGAAAATCATCAAGAGATTAATCAATGTCACAAATTCTACACAAGAATCAAAGAAAATGTCATACTCCTTATTTCGTTCATCAAACCACAAATATTGACGATTATCTCAATGTCAATCACAAAAGTCAATGACACACAAATTCACCAATGCACAAATATTGATAAAACTTATCAATGGAAATCATGAAAATTGGTGAAACACAAATTCTAGAAATCATCTCAAGAAATCCAGAAATCACAAAAAGGGGGAGGCCTATCACAAACGGGAGCATAAAGCTCACCAACACGTGTATCACAAACGGAATGCTAATTCCATGGTTGCTAACCATCACAAATTAAGCCGAAGCTCCACAAACGGCCCGAAGACCATGGGTTGCTACCCCACCAAATTGAGTCGAAACTCCACAAAACGGGGTTTAGTCTCCCTCGTAGACAAAGAGACATCGCACATTGCTAGTCTAAATCACAAAAGATGATCATCATGATCGACGAGAAGTGTCAATTACACTAAGCTAGTAAATATATGAGTTTAGCTTCATGTCCCATAACCACTTGCTTAACTTAAATATTTACGAACAAACTGTAGATCTCCACTAGAAAATTGTCACAAGAGATTCAATCGAACAAGTCCAAGAATTAACCGACGAAGTAAACGCAAGCGTTTCATACCACTCTTTTTACTAGGTCGTTTAATTAGATTTCTCATACGAGTGAGGTGAAGGTTTGTATATACTAATAGATTGGAAAATGGTTTTAGAAACGAGCTTTGTAATTAAAATAGTATTAAAATCATTTGAGGAAAGAGTTTTGATATTTACTACTAGTATAGAAAAACTTTATATTTTTAAAGTGACAAGTCACAAAGAAGATTGTAAGAACAATCAATCACTAAAATTCACATTCGAAGACGTGAATAAAATCCAGGGAAACCGATAAAGAATCCATCGAAATGGATATTCAAAAATCCCTAAAAAGAGTCATCAAAGTCATAATAAATGATAACAACAAATAGCATTATCACGAATCGATTTAAATTGGAATTCTCAAACAAAAAGGCAAGAAGGCAAAATCACAACAGTTTCAGACGTCTGAAACAAGTGGTTCAGACGTCTGAATCTGGAAATATAAAAATTTCCAGAACACGATTCAGACGTCTGAACCAAATGTTTCAGACGTCTGAAATAGGCATATTTTAGCCTATTTTCTTTCTGTTTGAAAATAAGCCAATTCAGACGTCTGAAATCCCAAATTCAGACGTCTGAAACTGCAATTTTGTGGTTTTCCTGAACCTAGGCCAAAAATGGCCAAACGAATACAGAAAACGATCGATTGAGCAGATGGCGAGGACAAAGGAATTACGTCGAACGACAACCCAGTCCAAACGGCTCTTCGATATGCCTCAAATATCAATGTCCAAATATCCATAATAGGATTTCCATAAATTGGACCAAAACACCAAAAATTGGAATATACACCGAATCAATCCAAATCAAAATCAATTGTACACGAATAAACGTTAGGAATTCATGCCTAACAATCGAAGATAATTATAAACAAAGATGTGAGATAAAAATCTCACCTTTTTACCAAAATCAAACAAGAAGAAGCTTGAAAGCAAATGGAGAATCAACCTCTCTTCAACACAACCCAAATGAGCTCGAATCTATGCTCAAAACAAGAACATTCCCAAAATTAGGTTTAGGAATTTCTGAAATTGGTAAGAGAATAAGTTGGAGAAGAAGAAGAGAATGCTTACCAATGGGTTCTCTTGAATTTGGAGCTAGGAATTTGATTTGCAAAAGAAAACTAGGGTTTTGGAGTTTTAATTTCCAATCTCTCCCACCATTATTGCCTTAGAACTGAAAAGAGAAGAGAATGAGAGTGAGTGGGGAAGAGTGGCTCAGATTTGAGCATAAGTTAAACATAGGGCTGAGCCCAAAACCAAACCCAAAGTGAAAAGTAGCAAAAATCAACTTTCTCCAAACATATCGAAGCTTATACTCAAAAAGGTCGCAAACGGCATTTTAAACTCAATGGGAGTGGTCCCGAGTCCTAATTCGACCGTATGCAAAAAGTAGCTTTTCGGACTAAAATCCGACTAACGATAGAATATTTAAATATAAAATCGATAAATATGCGGGTTGTTACAGGCTCCCCTCCTTAAAGAAATTGCGTCCTCGCAATATTTAAGAAGAAGATATATATAGTAACAACCATAAAAGCATATTCAACACAAAAGAAGTTTGAAATAATAAGTTCACCTCAAAGAGCACGAGAAAGTAAGTCCGGATGTGTTCGCTCGATGTACTCTCTAGATTCCCAAGAACAATCCTTAGGATTTGAAGACCATTGGACTTTAACAAGCGGGACATCTTTATTTCGAAGGCGTTTGACCTCCGAAGCAACAATTTGAATAGGATGCTGCTCATAAGTTAAATTAGGCGAAACTTCAATCTCTTCCACAACACCGGGCTCAAGAATAGAATCAGAATCTCGAAGACATTTCCGAAGTTGAGAAACGTGAAACACGTCATGCATAGCAGAGAACTGAGCCGGTAATGATAGGCGAAAAGCCATGGAACCAATACGTTCAGTGATAGGAAATGGCCCAATATATCGAGGCGCCAATTTTCCCGATCGACTGAAACGTACAACACCTTTCATAGGTGATACACGAATGAACACAAGATCTCCCACAGAAAATTCTAACTTCCTTCTTCGGTTATCGGCATAGGATTTTTGTCTACTCTGGGCTTCTTTCATCCTATGTCGAATAAGATCAATCTTTTCTGTGGAATCGCGAATAAAATCTGGACCTAAAACCAGCTTCTCACGGGCCTCATGCCAACAAGAAGGAGATCGGCATGGCCTTCCATAGAGTGCCTCGAAAGGTGCCATACCAATACTAGATTGGAAGCTATTATTATAAGAAAATTCAACAAGTGAAATATGATCTTCCCAACTTCCACCAAAATCCAGAACACAAGCACGAAGAAGATCTTCAAGAGTTTGATTCACATGCTCGGTTTGTCCATCGGACTGAGGATGATAAGCGGTGCTAAAATTAAGCTTCGTTCCCAAAGCTTTTTGAAGACTCTTCCAAAATCCACTAGTAAACAATGGATCGCGATCACTAACAATAGAAGTAGGAACACCATGTAATTTAACAATCTCTTTAACAAAGAGTTTGGCCAAAAGAGGAACGGTTCGGTTAGACCGAACGGGAATAAAATGGGCGGATTTAGTAAGTCTATCAACGATCACCCATAAGCTATCATGACCCGAACGAGAACGGGGAAGGCCATCTATAAAATCCATGGAAATTTGATCCCACTTCCAAATTGGAATTTCTAAAGGTTGCAATAACCCACCGGGCCTTTGATGTTCGGCCTTAACGAGTTGGCAAGTCATGCAACGCTTAACGAAGTTAGCGATGTCAAGTTTCATTCCCTTCCAATAATAAAGTCGCTTCATATCTGCGTACATTTTACTACTTCCGGGATGAATGGTGAATTTAGAACGATGAGAATCTTCTAAAATATCCTTACGAAGATCAATAATATTTGGTACGATAAGTCTACCAAATCTCCGAATGCCGCCACGAGAATCAATATCAAAGTCTTTCAAACCTTCCATATCAATTTTATCCTTAATATTTTTGCCAAGAAGAGCCAAATCGGGATCTAGCCTTTGAGCTTCAAGAATGCGGTCTAAAAGAGAAGGATGAGCCTCAAGGCTACATAAAATAAATGATGAGCATAAATCGGATACGCGGTCTCGAATCTCACAAATGGATAAGATCTCGAGATCGTTCCATTCGGATATCATCATAGAAACAACAGCTTGTTGTTTACGGCTAAGAGCATCGGCGACACAATTACCCTTTCCGGGAGTATAAAGAATATCAAGATCATATGGTACAAGAAATTCGAGCCAACGCTGTTGATGCAAATTAAGTTCCTTTTGAGAGAATAAATACTTCAAGGACTTATGATCGGTATAAAGAACAAATTTCTCTCCTAATAGATAATGATGCCAAATACGAAGGGCGAAAACAATAGCCGCGAGCTCTAAATCATGAGTGGCATATCTAGTCTCAGCAGGCTTCAATTGCCTAGAAGCATAAGCAATAACACGTTCTCTTTGCATAAGAACGGCACCCAAACCAACGCGACTAGCATCGGTATAAACAACGAAATCTTGATTCCCCTCGGGAATAACGAGAATAGGAGCATCAGAAAGAAGTTCTTTTAATTTCTGAAAAGAAGATTCACATTTGTCCGACCAAATGTATTTAACACCTTTCTTCGTCAAGCTAGTGAGAGGCACGACAATCTTAGAAAAGTCTTTGATAAAACGACGGTAATAGCCCGCCAATCCAAGAAAACTACGAATCTCTGTCACACTCTCCGGTCTCTTCCAATCTTGAATCGCTTCAATCTTTGAAGGATCCACGGAAATTCCGGATTCGGAAATAATATGACCGAGAAACTTCACACGAGATTGCCAAAAGTGGCATTTAGAAAACTTTGCCTTTAATTGATTACTCCTAAGAGTTTCCAACACAATCCGAAGATGTTTTTCATGCTCCTCCTCGGTTTTAGAATACACAAGAATATCATTGATAAAGATGAGAACAAACCGGTCGAGAAAGTCTTTGAAAACTCTATTCATAAGGTCAACGAAATAGGCCGGAGCATTCGTTAGACCAAATGGCATAACAAGCCATTCATGAGACCCATAACGAGTACGGAACGATGTCAAAGGAATACTATCCTCTGCAATATGAAGCTGATGAAATCCAGTAGCTAAGTCTAATTGTGAAAAGACTCTAGCACCACAAAGTTGATCGAATAGATCATCAATCCGAGGTAAAGGATATTTATTTTTGATAGTAAGATCATTAAGCTTGCGGTAGTCAACGCAAAGCCTAAGTGTACCATCGGATTTCTTCACGAAAATAGCCGAAGCTCCCCAAGGCGAGGAACTAGAGCGAATAAATTGCTTCGTCTCCAATTCGGATAATTGTTTACGCATCTCCTCGTTTTCTTTATTGGACATACGATACGGAGGACGAGTGATAGGTTGAGCTCCAGGAATAAGATTAATTCTAAACTCAATTGCTCGCTTAGGTGGTAATCCTAAAACGGGCTCGAATATGTCGGAAAATTCACGAACGACGTGAATAAGAGAAATAATATCACCCTCATCATCACCATCGTCATCACGAGGATTTAAAGAATATAAAGATGCAACCAAAGCAGAATCCGAATCTTTAAGAATAACAGAAAACCTGATTAACAGATTGAGGATGTCGAAGATGAATAGTCCGCTCAGGACATAGGATATGAGCTTCATAACGGTCAAGCCAATCCATTCCCAAAATCATTCCAAAGCCTAAATAACGCATGACATGCAAATCGGCTCGGAAAGAAAAACCACACAAAATAATCTCGACATCTTTACACAATAAACTGATTGTTGCCACAGAGGTTGCTTGCTTCCCTTTCTTATTAGGATAGGGGCCTCTGAATTTGTTTAAAAATCAAGATGGTGAATCCATTGGTTTAAAAATCCAACTTTATTTATATATGAAAAGATGGTGAATCCTCCTTATTACATCTTATCCCATCAATCAAGATGGTTTATTTACTGAAGTAAATAACCGAGTTTAAATGAAATAGCATCGCAACAGGTCATTATGTTGAAACTGGGTAGCCCACAACAAAGTAATTGGAAATTTCAATTTTTTAACATATTTGGATCTTTAATGGGCCTATGTACTCTAAATTCATTCAAAACTTTCACAAATTTATTTTAAGTAAAATCAATGTTTTATTTGATTCTATAAATAAAATTTTATTTTGTACAATATGTATTATATTTTATATATGTGTATCATATATACATATATATGTACGTGCATGTGGAACATGATAATGTATACATGGTTTGACATACCCATGTATAGATGCTGCGGTTTACACTGCAACGGACATGTTAGCCCCTCTTGTATACACATGGATTGTTTAAATGTATGTGTGTGTGCGTGTGCATGCACGCGCATGCATCAAAATTATTTTATAAATAAATGTATATATAAAAATATATAATTATTAAAAAGTATTGATTGGAAATTATTTACATAAAGCGTTAACAAATCATACATATTCAAATATACATATACATAGATATATATATAATTAAATTATAAAATTATTTCATAAATTAGTTTTTTCGTATATGAAACTGAACTCAAATTATTTATTCATAATTATTTCTAAACTAATTTACATACATTTTACATATAAACATATATGTATGCATGTATGTATGTATGTATTTCTGCAGCTCTCGACCTGAAAAAAATTGATTTTTTTAATTTATTTTCGGTTTTAAAATAATTTATCAACAAATATATATATATATATATATATATATATATTTAATGAAAATCCATAAAAATTAATTAAAAAAATTTAAAATTAATTTTAGAAAAATGTAAATTTTACATTACATAAAATGTTTACACAATTTTATATTATATATAAATGTGTATACACTTATTTTGTTCATTTAACTAATTTTTAATTTACAAAATAATTAAACTATATAATTTATATATATTTGTATATATTTATATATGAAAATAATTTTTCGTTTGTTATTACCGAAAGCTTTTAGATAAGAATAGAAAATTTATAAAATTTAAATATATTTATTGTATGATTAAATCTTTTATGTTTAAATTTAATTCATAAACACATTTAATAATATTATTTTAATTACAAATAATAAATTTTTAAATTTTAGGTCATGAGCATCATATTAATATGCATGATTTTTTTTAATAATATACATATATATGCACTTATAGATAAAAGTATTAGCATGCGATAATCGATCGATGTACCGAATCGTGGTATTTCTAACTAAGCAATAAATGGAATAATGAATATATGAACATTATTATATAATAATAGACCAACAAAGCACCTTTCACCAAAGAACAAAGTTCACACATTGAAATAATGAAATAGACTTCTTGAATCCAATCCCAATCCTGTAGTGCAAGCTTCCAAATTGCCTTACCACCGACAATTAATTCGAAGCAAATTGATGAGAATTAGTTCTTGGATTTTAGGGTTGTAATAGGGGGGTGGCCTGATAGGAGACGCAAAGGAAGAACGTAAAATTCTTTACAAAGTCAGGGTTAGAGAGATTATATAAGAGAGAGACCAGGAAGTGAAACGAGGATCAAGATCCACTTATTTCTTCTACAATTTCTCTCTTTTGGATCGAAAATTCCTTCCCTCTCTAGCATCATATGACCCGCCCTAACGTGTTTCCCTATAACCACACATACCATGCTCCTTTTCAGCCTCAAGACCAATCCAAGCCCGAACGATAAATGCTATATTTAAATCTAATTTAAACGCATGCCGATATTGTATGTCGATCGATATATTTATAACTATAATAAATATATTATTCAAAACATTTTATAATTAATATTTCATAAATATTAAGTAATCTAATTAATTTATAATAAATAAAAATTAATTAAATTGGGTCGTAAGAGGAGTTTTAACTTTTCGGTTATGTGACTCTAAGGTGTAAATTTGGTTAGCAATTAATATCGAACAACTTGAATGTCAATGTTTTCACTTTACTTCGTAGGTGGTGTGACATTATGGCCAAATATATCACTTACTTGATATTAGTATAATTCAATTTACTTTATTAACATTACTTGGCGGTGAAAATTATATACACCAATTATATTCGTCAAAACTATATCACTTTGGACTTATGAAATTTGGTAACGGTTAAACTTCCAATATCAACCATATTCTATTTCAAATACGAAGTCCTTGGTTTAATAATAATTATTATTATTAACTGTATAGCTCTAGCCAGAGACTTTGGGTTTAATAATACCCTAGAATGAGTTTGAGGGTATATATAAGAGCGCGTATTTGGTATTTTCATAACAATGTTTGATATTATGTTTGTTTGATACATTGGGTGGTTTATGAATTCTGGTCGATGCATCTGGACAACGTTATCAGTAGGATTTTCTGAACACCGAATAAGACCAATCAACATAACATTGTTTTAAAATTCGAAATGAAATAATTTTACCTAGAAATATATTTTCTATATACGAAAGGATAATTTTTCAAAAATTTAATGTAGTTATCCTTGGTTGTGCTTGTTTGTTAGGAAATGATAAATATTTTATCATTATCTTCTAGAATTTGACAAGTCATGTTTCTCCTGTTTTGAGCATTGACTATTATTTTTTGATCTATCTGAAATCTTCCTTTTTGAAACCTGGTTTGGGTAGAAAGGAAATTTGGAAACATAGAAACAAACACCTTGTGAATTAAGTTTCACAATTTGACTATAAGGCATTTGTTGACAATGCCGAGTTGGAATTTGACTTCAATATGAGTTGTTTATTTTAAGTAAATTTAAATATTTTAAAATAAATAATTTAGGAATGATTTTAGGAATGATTTTATATAAATTTGATTTTATAATAATTAGGTTTAATAAAATACTTGAAGATGATTTATATAAGGAAGCTAGAATATTTTCGCAATAAACATTTGAGAAATAATTTTCTTTGAAGGAGTAATTTTATTTATAAAAATGTGTTTTATAAATAAAGCAAATTGTGAATTTAAACCCCGGTGATTTTGTAAAATGGTTTTCAAAGTTTTAAGAAGGTAATAATAATATTATTTAAAGATATTTTACAAATGTAGGTTTTTTAAAAAGGAATTTCATTATAGATTTGTTTGGGTAAATATAGAGTTTTGATTAAATCCCAAAAGCATAATTTGGTAGACAAAAGGAAAGATGTATATTTTCATTTCAAATGATGTATGGAAAAGAAATAATAATTTTACTTAGGAGAGTTTTATGGTATAAATATTTTTGGAAATAGTAGTAAGGGTTTACTTAAAATATTTTTAGTATAAATACGTTTGAAATGAAAATTTTAAAGAAAATAGTGTTTTCATTAGTTTGGTTTGGGAAATAAGACCTAATTTGTTTTGTAGTGATCTGAATATCCTTCTAAATGACGATCAGATGTTTTCTAGGTGAACGGTATTATGCACTTAGTAAGTTGTTCCCTTTGTCGTTGTACGATTGAGACGAGTTCAAATCCGAACGAACCCAGAGCAGGTTGAAAAATTATATTTTTGTTAAAACCATTTATTTGGAAATATATAAATTATTGGTTCAAAAGGGGGATTTTGAAAATAGAAAAAAGGACAATTTTTTTTTAAGTTAACTAGTGTGAGTGGCTTGAAAATAACTAAAAATGGACAGGAGATGTATCTGGATGGTACGCTTCTCTTAAGAATAACCCTCCTCTGAAAGGGAATATATAATGTTGTTTGGTAGTACCTATTCCTTGGTTTCATTACAGGGTTACTTGAGCTATATGTGTGTGTGTGTGTGTGTTTTCGTTATGGATTAAAATATATATAGTATCATTTCAAAGTTTATGAAATAAATATACAGGTATTTGACTCTTAAATTTCCAAAATATAAGGGTATCCTGATTTGAATTGGGTTAATAAACAAAGTTTTAATTGGGTCGAATTTATTAAGAAGATTTAACGAACTTTGTTTTATTAAACCATGTCTTTGAATTTTAACATTTAGAAAGTTAAAAATTATTTGATGTTACTGGACCGACTAATATTTTTTTTTTTACCTACAAGTGTCTAGAAAAAGTAGACTCGAGGATGGAGTTTGGATACCAACATCCTGCTCTTCTTAGAAAATTACCAGACCAAAGGGGCAAAGGGGTTGTATTAGTCGACTCAGTTTTAAAATCAAAAATTATTTTGAGCGTACAACTGAATAGTTAAACGTGAATAGAATTAAAATTAGATGTTTTATATATACTCTTTGGACGTTGGAGAAAATTACACGAGTTTATAAAGTAAAGTGAGTTTGTGAAAGGGTTTTATAAATGAAGTTGTATCAACTAAAATGTTTGAACCTAAGTTGTAATTTTTATGAACTGTTTTCATAAATAATTTTAGCAGGATATGGGTAAGGACCAAAAATAATTATGTAGGTTGTACGTAGATCAATTCTCCTTCTTATATAGTTTTCGATCCAATATTTGAGTATAGGACTTAAGGTGTTTCCCATCATTCTGAATAATGATTTATCATTATATTTCTAATGGCGAGCACTTGATGAGGGTTCTTAATATGGAATCAAAGTTTTCTATCATAGTATATGGCATGCAAGGGAAATGAAAGTTCCTAATCAAGGAGGCTGACTGTAGTTCGCACTAGTAAATCGGGTAAACAATGCTAGTTGGAAGTGGAGTTATGTATTCGAGTAGTGATCAAATCAAATATTTTATATACATGATCTATGAACATCATTTTGGCTTATGAATAATATTGGATGTTCATGTGGTGAAATTTTGAGGATAAAATTCTTTACACGGGGTGAGAGTGTAACAACACATAATTTATCACTTTGACTTTTGAAATATTTAATTAGTTTTAAATATTCGATTTGGGGTTTTAATAATAAAACCTATGTATCAAATAATTGTTCGATTTTGGATGACATATTTTTAACTTAATTTGTAGAATTTTCCATAAATTTTAATTTAGAAAATACTTAAATTGTTGTTTGACATATTTTACGTCAAACGTCGGAATTTTTGGAATTAGACAGAATAAGTTAACTTGTCTGTTTATTGTTGTTTTATGGTCATGTCATATTTCTATGCACAATGGCATTTTTATTTCTGCCATTCGTGGCTCGTACGTAAATGTGATGTTGTGTAGCGAAGTACCTCGAAACAAGATTAATACATCACTATAATCTTACATGTTTTTTTCCACATCCTTTGCTCATTACACTTTGGTGGCTTGCTTTTAATGTGTATCTTTTCTATGTCCTTTGCTCATGCCACTTTATTGGCTTGCAATTTGTTGTTTTGTACCTTGGTTTCTATATAGATATTTAACCAGGGGACACAATGAATTCTTCTAGATTTTTTTCTTTTCCCTTTGGATGCTTAGCTGTTAAGGAATTTGTTTATATGCATAAGCATACACATACCATATTTTCTTCTTTGCATAAACTTGGACATATGCACGCAAGGGAACTGAATATCTCTTCAACTCTTTTCTTCATTTTTATTTATAAAACTTTCTTTAGTACGTTGTTCTTTACATAGCAACCACCATAGCCTTCTTTCATTTTATTCATTCTCGTTCATTCAATTCATTTGTTTATCCATCTTTTTTCTTCATTCATTCATCTAGAAAAATAAAAGATGGACTTTCTCATTTTGTATCACTTATATTTCTTTTGCATATAAGTATATGTCACAGAGCACCACACATCTCAAATGCTCCTCCTTTTCTTATCCTTTCTTATTCTCAACGAAAATAAGACACTATATATATGAGGCTATGTGCATGTGAGTATAAGAAGTTTTGTTTGTGTAGTATATATTTATATTTATGCATGGCTATGAGTATACTATGTACAAGTAGTGGAACATGATAAATAAAGGAGAGGCTTGCATGCGTATTGAGGGCAGGTGGTCCGTGCATGCAAGTGGACTTTGGTAGTAGAGGCTAGGGGTGGTTGCGGCTGTGAAAAATGCAGAATACGGATCTTAAGGATAGGATTAACATTAGAGGGGGGTGAATAGTGTTTAAAGGAATTACTAAATCTTTTTGAGTTTATATTAATTTGAACACAAATGTATGCATTATTCAGACATAGATATGATCACAGAATCAAACACAGATGTAGAAATAAAGTAAAAGCAGTAAAGGAAAGAACACAACGAATTTTATACTGGTTTGGATTTACCCTACATCCAGTCTCTCACACTAGTACGGATTTCCTTTCAAAAGCAATTGTACAGTTACACCCTCGATTTCAAGGCCATGAGGTACACCACTCTAGAATCACAATCCACTGGGTAGAGATACTTCATTTCAGGAGCAATAAGTTCATCTAATTGATTTCCAAGGCTACAATCACACCTTTACTTGATTGATTTCCAATGCTACTATCACACCTTTACTTGATTGATTTCCAAGGCTACAATCGCATCTTTACTCGCTAAATTCATTACAAAGAAGTCTATAACTCTGAATAGCACAGAGATCTTGTTAAGATAGTGATAGAGAATCAAACCAGAAATGATCTAGTTAGATTCAATGTTGATTTCGGCAGAGTAATGGTAAGAATGTATATAAAGAAATGTGGAAGAAGAAGAGGAGTGAAAACCAGAAAAATATGATTGAAAATTCGTTCAAAACCACCCCTATTTATAGTAGAACAACAGCCATGTCCATTCGTGAAAGGATATGACGAATAGAAACTTCCTTTGAAATTCAAATTTTCGAAAAAAACTGCTATCATGTCGACATGGGGTACTTGAGGATGTCGACATGCCAAAGGAATTTTTGGTGATTCATTTTTCTTTGAAAATAACTTCTATCTTATATTAAAATTATTTTAAACTTTATAAATATACTTAACTATAGTTAAAATACATAAGTAAATATAGAGAACAATATTTTGATATATATATAAAATTTTATTATAATTTTATATTTAAATTTAAGTATAAATAATAAAAGTTAAACGAATATATTATAATTAAAAGATAGTTTAAAAACCAAAGATAATTTGATTTTGAAAATAAAGATTATTTTTAAGGCTAAAAATATTTAAAACCAGATAGATGTTTTTGATCTTTTTAAAAAGAAGATTTTGAAATCATTTTGAAAACAAGATGATTTTTGTAAATCATTTTGAATAAAAGTTAGTGGACACAAAATAATGTTCCACTAGATTTTTCGTAGGTTCCATCCTACTTAGGGTTCCATCCCTTTAACAGGCTCGGAGTGGATTCCATTCCACAAATAAATTGGATTTTAAGATGCCAATGCATTTCTAGGAGTTTTAACAAAATTTCCTAATTAAATTACTTGAAATCTTGAACTCTTGATAATCTTGATACTCATGAGTCTTCAATCTTGATATCTTGAATCTCTATACTGTACAGTCTTCATTCTTGGTACCTGCATGGTTAAATCCTGCATATACATATATATCTAAACTATAATGTTAGTATTTATATTTTATAATCTTATTCTAAGATTGTTGTCATTAAGACCATCATCTCAAGGACTAACAGACTCCCCCTTTTTAATGATGACAACCTTTGTTTATAAAATATTACTTCTATCCTAATAACTCCCCGTATGTAACAACCCGATATTTTCAACCATTCGCATCCACACACGTCGGACTTGAATTGCTCAAAATACGCATTGTAAATAAATTTGGAGCAAATGAAATACAATCATAGAATCATAAACACAGAAATATCAGAATAACTCGTAACGGAAATTAAAATACCATCGTAGTTCATGAAGCTACTATAACAAACTCTCAAAACATTATACATAATATCAGTCTGAAACATATACAACATAAATCCCAAATGTAACGACCCAGGATTTTTAGTAATTAAAATTTGAATATTTAATTAATTTTAAATATTAATAAGTGAAATTTATAAGTTGAATAAATTTTATTTCGAATAATTGAATTTAATTGGATAATTAAATCGATAATTTAATATGTTAAATTATAGAAATAATTGAAAATTGAGTTAAATATGATTGAAAATGATTTTTAAAATTTTATTTTATCATATTGGAGTTAGAATGATATTTTAGGAACTTTTAAAATCGAATTAAAAGTTAATTTGTGAAAATTGAATATTTTAATATTAAATCGACTAGTGAAATTAGTAAATTTTTGAACAGTCTCAGAATTGGACGAAACTAGTTTCATTGGATCCGTAATAGTTAGTTATTATCGGATTTCAAATTTCGTAGCAATCGGAGTTATCGTTTGACCGTGGCAGCTCGAAACGCATCGAAATTGTTTTTATTATTAATTTGGCGAGTTAAAATAGCCATTTTTCAAAAAGTCTCGGATTTCGACGAAACTAGTTTCATCGGATCTATAATGTGATATTATTGTAAGGTTTCAAATTTTGTGTCGATCAGATTTACCGTTTGTCCGGTACAAATTAAAACGCCTAGAAAATCGTTTAAATCAATTTAATTTAAATTGAACGTTTATTGCCATAACTCGCACAGATGTCCGAATTAGCTTCCGAAACCTATTCCATTGTGTCCGGAACGCGGGGTAAACTCTAGAAACGCTAGTTACGGCGCGTGAATCGGAGTTCGGAATTTCCGGAATGAATAGTGTCGTTCGTTTTCCTATAAATAGCCCACCTTCACACAAAATAAAAAATAAAAATTAAACCCTAGCCGCCGTTGTTATTATCAATGGCCAGAAAGTGATCGTCTTCCTCCTCAATTATCTTCCAATCCATTGATTATTATCAACAACTTCCAACTACAAAAACGTAGAGCTACGTGAGATCTTCAATCTGAATGGCTATGATCGATTTTTGTTAAGGGAATTGAAGGCAAAGTGGAGATGTATACCGCGACTTCATGCACGTATTTCGAGAACATGTGGTGGCCGAGTTCCCCCAAATTGCAGCCGAAGGTTGAGGGAGGTTGGAGCTTCAAAATGATGCTGGTTGATCGTCGTCAAAGTAAGGATGGTGGCGTGCGGCATCGAAGAATTCACGTGAACGATGGGTTTAGGGCTTGCATTCAAATACTGGAAACGCGATAGGGAGAGAAGGGGATGCGCGTGAGGCTTTGATCTGGGAGGCGTTGGATCTGGTATGGACGGTGATGATTAAGTGTAGGTTGAGAAAATAAATAAAATTGTAAATTAAATTGCATTTTAATTTGTGTAAACTTCGTAATGCTATAACTTTTTCATACGAGGTCGAAAACGCGCAAAACAAGAAGCGTTGGAATCGTATGGACGAGCACTACGCGATGGAATTGGATTGGAGTCGTTTGGAGTTAGTGAGAATTTCGGGTAAAATTAAACGTCCGTTTAATTTTATTCGAAATAAATCGCTAAAGCGAAATTGAAATCAAGGTGAGAACTTCTCACTCAATCGAATCAGTTTCGATTTTATTTTAAATAGTTAGATTTAAAATATTTGAATGCATGTTTGAATGATGATTGTTATCTATTGATTGTTAAAATAGACATGATGCGCCGTTACTAAGCGGATGTTATTTATTAAAAACATATACCGCGAATATTTCATAAACAGTGAAATTGGTATTATATATGATAGGAATATATATATATATTGGCATATGTATATATTGCAGTTATTGATTTCCCGCATTGTATAGCGGATGAGACCCTATTGCTCCGTCTATTAAGCGAATAATATTTTAAATCCCATATACCGCGATAATTCCGTACTGGAGCGGAATTGGTATTGTGCTAATGTTTGTGGATGCAGGAAAACAGGTTGGAGGGATCCAACTGGATTCCTCAACAGTATTTACTTGATTTCAGATATTTTGATATTTGATGGATTATCATATCGATATATGATATCGTTGTTGTCGTGATTGACTATTTGGTATGTAGCATAATTGGACCAAATTTTGGAATTTTAAAAGGATTTCAAAATGATTTTTGAAAATATACTATATTTTTGGAATTGATCCATTTAAAATAAATAAACGTTAAAATTTTTAAAGTTATAAAAATTATGATTTTGAGAAATACGGTTAAAGATTGATTTTTGAAAATATGGGGTTAATGGTTTTATAAAATAGTTAAAACGGGATTTCTGAATTTATTATAAAAAGTTTAAAAATAGGATTTATAAAATTTGATTATTTTATAAATCAAAATGGTGAAATTATAAAGGAGATTAAAGATGTTTTAAAATAATAGTATAAATTGATTTTATAAAGGATTTATAATAGATATTTATAAATTAAAATATTTGAATTATAAAACGAGTTTTTATAAGTGTTAGAATGAATTGGAAATGAATTTCATAAATGAATGAAATTTATAGAATTATAAACGGTGAAGTTATAAATAGAATTTTATAAGCAGTAGGTTTATAAAATTCATAAAGTTATTAAAAGAATGGTTTTGGATAAATAAATGAATCTTATAAGTTATAAGATTTATAATTTGGGAAGTTAAAGGAACGATTTTACAAAGAAATAAATTATAAGTGTTTAACTTATAATATGAACTTTTAGTATATCATTGGGATATGAAATTGAATAGGTTAATAAAGGAGATTTATAAAAAGGAAGTAGTTATAAAATAAATAGAAATGGAATTTATAAACGTTGTTTTATAAATTCGCAATGACTTATTTTGATAAGTAAATTGTTGTAACCTATTAATGGAGTTATATTCACATTTTTGACTGTGAATAATCCTTTGAAATAAAATGAATAAAAGGATGAAATTTGTTAACGTAGTATATTCACGTTTTTGAATAGTGAATATTATGTTAAAGAAAATGTTTTAGATGTGATGTTTTAAATAGAATTAAAACGATCTAACGATGTTTTCAAAAGGTGTTAAGATTCGAAACCATAGATTTCAACATTCATTGTTGAAATAGACGTTTTCGAGAAATAGAACAAATGGTGGACTATAACACTGTTGTTATAGTAAATGATTTCCGAAAGGAAATGTTTTGTATAGTATTGGGATTTATATATCTATTTTAATTTCGAATCCCTATACTAGTGATTTTGGGTTGTCGTAACGATGTTTTACGCAACATTCGTTTTGGCCCAAACAAATATGGATAAGAGAATGATTTCCTTAAAGAATGAAATATATACTTAATCTCGATTTAAGTATATTGAATATTTTCCAAGTGTTGAAAATAAATGGATTTGTGAATTACTTATTTAAATAATTATGGAAATGTTTTCCAATATAAAGTGAATATTTGAGAATTTATCTTTTTGAAGATAAATTGAAAATGAATAATTGAAATCGTATATTCATAGGTATTGTGAAATATAAATTCACTATGGAATTTATAAAAGGAAGTGGAATTTGTTTAAAAAAATAAACATTGATTTATTTTTGAAGTGTGAAAATTATATATCTTGTAAAGATATTTTTGGGAAATAAATAATTTGGGAAAATTATTTGGAACCTGGTGATGTGTGCATATCCATTGATAGTTCAATAACCGACTATCAATATTTACCTTTGAAAGGTATTTGTTGTGATTTGCTGAATTTGAATGCCACACTTGTTTTTAAATTATTGCGCTCGTTATTCGGATTACCCATTCCGAATAGTGATACAACGTAATGGATAGCATTGAAGATCGGTGTTGAAGACCCGGTATTTGCGAGAGCGATAGGATGACCTGTCGATTGACTCTGCACCGAGTTGCTCCGGTATCGAGTTCTCCATATGTGATGGAAAATCCGATCAGGATTGTGGATATCCGGATTGCAAGGACTTCTTTGTAAGTGCCTTCGGTTCTGTTCGAGCCCGGAACAGACTTGTATGGATTGTATGTCTGACATTACAAATTGAGATATAAAGCCGATTTCTTTCAAATATATTTCTATTGGTGGCGGAGAATTTATTCTTTTAGCTTAACACCCTTCTCTGAGACGTACGAGCTCAGAGGTTATGTAGTTGAAGGTTTTTAGCAATATATTCCCAATTTGGTAATGTGACATGCTGAGTGTTGCTGTGAAATGATCATTGTGTTGATTATTTGTGATAGGATCATTTATTTGATCGTCTATCCTGGTGATCATTTCTATGATCATTTGTTGACCCAAAGCATGGCTTTTGTATAAAGTATGTTTTTGTGGACGTGACTTCGTCGAGCCTCACACCACGGAATGGTCAAAACAGGAAAGATGCGGCAAGGTTATGAGGGGTAGCGCCCTTTAGGATATGTGCATTTCCTTCTGGAAAAGGGTGGTATCATGGTATGGAGCCCAGATACTTACTCATGTTGAAAACACTTTATGATTGTGTGAATTGATTACGAGCACTCGGTTAAAGGTCCCAAAGGACCGGGGGATGGCATATTCGGTCAGTTGTTACTCAGTTAGGGGTAACCCGGCCTTGTGTTGGCAGAGATCCGGTTTGGTTCTCGGGGATGTCCTTCCAGAGGCATTCTCATGTGGCAATGGGAAGTTCCTTGGCCTGATCATTCGTTGGAAATCCAATTCCCAATACGAAACCTTGTACGGTATTAGTTGTAGAACCTGCCATTCACTTATGGTGGTCACCACTGTTTGGATGGTAGCTATAGTAGGCATACGATAATGGTCGTATGTTGGCTAAGATTTATGTTCTACTTTCGAAATGAATTTTTCCTACACTATGCACTAATAATAATATCAAATGTTCTTTTAAATGCGTATCAAGCATCTTTGACTATCATAAGGAGAAATCTCCTCCGATTCTGCGTTTGCATTGTGTGTGTGTGTGGGAGGCCTTATAGTAGTCTCATTTTTAAAAAGCATTGCGAATTGAGTTTAAAAATATTCCTCTATTTTGATTTTTAAGATAAATAAACTGTTTTGAGTTCTCACACCAGTCTTGCTTATGCTAGGTGATATGTGATGGGGGGTTCTCGCTTCGCGGTTTGGTGGCGAACGGGAGACTCTTACCCCCACACGTCCTCTTTACGGGGTTGGTTAGACGAAGCTGTGACATTCGAAAGGGTGGCCGTAAAAGCAAGTTTGGGATATCAATGTAAGCCACGGTGGGGCTGGGATGGTTGAAAAGCCTACCGGTTGTGACCGCTGCCGTCGGGACGTTACATTTGGTATCAGAGCATATGGTTAAGCGATAACCATGGTTCTGTTGGGTATTACTCATTAGAGATAGAGTCAGTAGTACTCTAGAATGAGTTTGAGTGTAATAATAGCTATGAGAGTGTATTTGTTAGTGAATATAAAATTGTTTTATATTGTGATGATTGATTTATTGAGTGGCATATGAACTTTCGTCAGCGTGGTCTGCAAAACTATGCCGAAGGGGTTTCTAAACACTTGAATAGAACAATTCGACACAATATTGTTTTAAATTGGGTAAATGAAGTAATTTTACCTTGATTATATTTTATATATAAAAGAAATAATTTTTCAGAACTATTAAAGTGTATATAAGTTGATTGTTTAGATGTTTGAATAATCTAAATAAAATAATAATTGTATAAGTAAAAAGAATTATAAGAATTGAATTATAATTAAAGTGAATTACAATTGTGAAATAAACTTATATATATAAGAAGTGAAACTATATGAATATATTTATGAATATGAGTTGTAAATAAAAATGATTAAATAATTGAATATTAATCAATTAGATGTGAATAATTGATATGAAATAATGAATATAAGTGTTAATTCATTAAAATCTAATGTTATTGAAAGTTGAATAGTTGAATAAAAATCAATTAATTAAACCAATTGAAAGCAAAGGAATTTGGTTGCAATTAATATACATTGGTTGTTATATGGTTGTTAGTTGATTGGTTGTATATAATTCATTAAGTGTTAATGAAATAGGAAGCTAAAGTAATTTGAAATCCAATTGGAAGTTAAGTGAATCTTAAATAGAATTGAATTTGATTTGGAAGTGAACCAACTTGAATATGAATTAGTGAATATAAACTAATTGAAAATGAATGTTAGTAAGAACATCCACTGTTAATGAATCAAATGTGACTAAATTGAAAACCTATTTCATTGAATATTAATGAGAATATGAATGAATATTTATTGGTTATGAATGCTAGTTGGTTGATGGTTGAATATATTGCTTTTGTTTCAATTGCTATATTGACATATATAGTTATTATGTTGCTATATGTTGTATATTGATACTATTGTCTATATACATGATTCTCATGTTGTTTGTTGAGTGATTAGTAGGTGCGGATCGCGTTTGCTTCGCATTTGGAGCTCGCTTTCGCGCTATATTAGCCGTATATGCTTGCTAATAAAATATAAGGTACATATCTCAGATTAAATACCGTACTTTTATACTTTTTTCCCTTCGGGATGCCTCATTACTTGATGAGATGTATATTTGTGATATATATACTATCATTTTTTTTCGCATCGAGCCGCGCAAAGGAGACTATGGCGAATTTTTTCGAAAATTTAAGGCGTTAGAAAAAATTTGAGAAAATTTGGAAAATTTTGAAAACTTTAATTTTGATTTGGAGTTGAAAGTTAAACAATAGTAGTTGTTTTTGAAAAGATAACTAAGTATGATTTGAAAACTTAGTAAAGTATGGTGAGAAGTTTAAAATTTGTTTTGGAAAAGTTAATAGATTCTGTAACTTTTCTTACTTGTTAATTTCGAGGACGAAATTCTTTTAAGGGGGGAAGATTGTAACGACCCAGGATTTTTAGTAATTAAAATTTGAACATTTAATTAATTTTAAATATTAATAAGTGAAATTTATAAGTTGAATAAATTTTATTTCGAATAATTGAATTTAATTGGATAATTAAATCGATAATTTAATATGTTAAATTATAGAAATAATTGAAAATTAAGTTAAATATGATTGAAAATGATTTGTAAAATTTTATTTTATCATATTGGAGTTAGAATGATATTTTAGGAACTTTTAAAATCGAATTAAAAGTTAATTTGTGAAAATTGAATATTTTAATATTAAATCGACTAGTGAAAATAGTAATTTTTGAACAGTCTCAGAATTGGACGAAACTAGTTTCATTGGATCCGTAATAGTTAGTTATTACCGGATTTCAAATTTCGTAGCAATCGGAGTTATCGTTTGACCGTGGCAGCTCGAAACGCATCGAAATTGTTTTTATTATTAATTTGGCGAGTTAAAATAGCCATTTTTCAAAAAGTCTCGGATTTCGAGGAAACCAGTTTCATCGGATCCGTAATGTGATATTATTGTAAGGTTTCAAATTTTGTGTCAATCGGATTTACCGTTTGTCCGGTACAAATTAAAACGCCTAGAAAATCGTTTAAATCGGTTTAATTTAAATTGAACGTTTATTGCCATAACTCGCACAGATGTCTGAATTAGCTTCCGAAACCTATTCCATTCTGTCCGGAACGCGGGGTAAACCCTAGAAATGTTAGTTACGGCGCGTGAATCGGAGTTCGGAATTTCCGGAATGAATAGTGTCGTTCGTTTTCCTATAAATAGCCCACCTTCACACAAAATAAAAAAAAAAAAATTAAACCCTAGCCGCCGTTGTTATTATCAATGGCCAGAAAGTGATCGTCTTCCTCCTCAATTATCTTCCAATCCATTGATTATTATCAACAACTTCCAACTACAAAAACGTAGAGCTACGTGAGATCTTCAATCTGAACGGCTATGATCGATTTTTGTTGAGGGAATTGACGGCAAAGTGGAGATGTATACCGCGACTTCATGCACGTATTTCGAGAACATGTGGTGGCCGAGTTCCCCCAAATTGCAGCCGGAGGTTGAGGGAGGTTGGAGCTTCAAAATGATGCTGGTTGATCGTCGTCAAAGTAAGGATGGTGGCGTGCGGCATCGAAGAATTCACGTGAACGATGGGTTTAGGGCTTGCATTCAAATACTGGAAACGCGATAGGGAGAGAAGGGGATGCGCGTGCGGCTTTGATCTGGGAGGCGTTGGATCTGGTATGGACGGTGATGATTAAGTGTAGGTTGAGAAAATAAATAAAATTGTAAATTAAATTGCATTTTAATTTGTGTAAACTTCGTAATGCTATAACTTTTTCATACGAGGTCGAAAACGCGCGAAACAAGAAGCGTTGCAATCGTATGTACGAGCACTACGCGATGGAATTGGATTGGAGTCGTTTGGAGTTAGTGAGAATTTCGGGTAAAATTAAACGTCCGTTTAATTTTATTCGAAATAAATCGCTAAAGCGAAATTGAAATCAAGGTGAGAACTTCTCACTCAATCGAATCAGTTTCGATTTTATTTTAAATAGTTAGATTTAAAATATTTGAATGCATGTTTGAATGATGATTGTTATCTATTGATTGTTAAAATAGACATGATGCGCCGTTACTAAGCGGATGTTATTTATTAAAAACATATACCGCGAATATTTCATAAACAGTGAAATTGGTATTATATATGATAGGAATATATATATATATTGGCATATGTATATATTGCAGTTATTGATTTCCCGCATTGTATAGCGGATGAGACCCTATTGCTCCGTCTATTAAGCGAATAATATTTTAAATCCCATATACCGCGATAATTCCGTACTGGAGCGGAATTGGTATTGTGCTAATGTTTGTGGATGCAGGAAAACAGGTTGGAGGGATCCAACTGGATTCCTCAACAGTATTTACTTGATTTCAGATATTTTGATATTTGATGGATTATCATATCGATATATGATATCGTTGTTGTCGTGATTGACTATTTGGTATGTAGCATAATTAGACCAAATTTTGGAATTTTAAAAGGATTTCAAAATGATTTTTGAAAATATACTATATTTTTGGAATTGATCCATTTAAAATAAATAAACGTTAAAATTTTTAAAGTTATAAAAATTATGATTTTGAGAAATACGGTTAAAGATTGATTTTTGAAAATATGGGGTTAATGGTTTTATAAAATAGTTAAAACGGGATTTCTGAATTTATTATAAAAAGTTTAAAAATAGGATTTATAAAATTTGATTATTTTATAAATCAAAATGGTGAAATTATAAAGGAGATTAAAGATGTTTTAAAATAATAGTATAAATTGATTTTATAAAGGATTTATAATAGATATTTATAAATTAAAATATTTGAATTATAAAACGAGTTTTTATAAGTGTTAGAATGAATTGGAAATGAATTTCATAAATGAATGAAATTTATAGAATTATAAACGGTGAAGTTATAAATAGAATTTTATAAGCAGTAGGTTTATAAAATTCATAAAGTTATTAAAAGAATGGTTTTGGATAAATAAATGAATCTTATAAGTTATAAGATTTATAATTTGGGAAGTTAAAGGAACGATTTTACAAAGAAATAAATTATAAGTGTTTAACTTATAATATGAACTTTTAGTATATCATTGGGATATGAAATTGAATAGGTTAATAAAGGAGATTAATAAAAAGGAAGTAGTTATAAAATAAATAGAAATGGAATTTATAAACGTTGTTTTATAAATTCGCAATGACTTATTTTGATAAGTAAATTGTTGTAACCTATTAATGGAGTTATATTCACATTTTTGACTGTGAATAATCCTTTGAAATAAAATGAATAAAAGGATGAAACTTGTTAACGTAGTATATTCACGTTTTTGAATAGTGAATATTATGTTAAAGAAAATGTTTTAGATGTGATGTTTTAAATAGAATTAAAACGATCTAACGATGTTTTCAAAAGGTGTTAAGATTCGAAACCATAGATTTCAACATTCATTGTTGAAATAGACGTTTTCGAGAAATAGAAGAAATGGTGGACTATAACACTGTTGTTATAGTAAATGATTTCCGAAAGGAAATGTTTTGTATAGTATTGGGATTTATATATCTATTTTAATTTCGAATCCCTATACTAGTGATTTTGGGTTGTCGTAACGATGTTTTACGCAACATTCGTTTTGGCCCAAACAAATATGGATAAGAGAATGATTTCCTTAAAGAATGAAATATATACTTAATCTCGATTTAAGTATATTGAATATTTTCCAAGTGTTGAAAATAAATGGATTTGTGAATTACTTATTTAAATAAGTATGGAAATGTTTTCCAATATAAAGTGAATATTTGAGAATTTATCTTTTTGAAGATAAATTGAAAATGAATAATTGAAATCGTATATTCATAGGTATTGTGAAATATAAATTCACTATGGAATTTATAAAAGGAAGTGGAATTTGTTTAAAAAAATAAATATTGATTTATTTTTGAAGTATGAAAATTATATATCTTGTAAAGATATTTTTGGGAAATAAATAATTTGGGAAAATTATTTGGAACCTGGTGATGTGTGCATATCCATTGATAGTTCAATAACCGACTATCAATATTTACCTTTGAAAGGTATTTGTTGTGATTTGCTGAATTTGAATGCCACACTTGTTTTTAAATTATTGCGCTCGTTATTCGGATTACCCATTCCGAATAGTGATACGACGTAATGGATAGCATTGAAGATCGGTGTTGAAGACCCGGTATTTGCGAGAGCGACAGGATGACCTGTCGATTGACTCTGCACCGAGTTGCTCCGGTATCGAGTTCTCCATATGTGATGGAAAATCCGATCAGGATTGTGGATATCCGGATTGCAAGGACTTCTTTGTAAGTGCCTTCGGTTCTGTTCGAGCCCGGAACAGACTTGTATGGATTGTATGTCTGACATTACAAATTGAGATATAAAGCCGATTTCTTTCAAATATATTTCTGTTGGTGGCGGAGAATTTATTCTTTTAGCTTAACACCCTTCTCTGAGACGTACGAGCTCAGAGGTTATGTAGTTGAAGGTTTTTAGCAATATATTCCCAATTTGGTAATGTGACATGCTGAGTGTTGCTGTGAAATGATCATTGTGTTGATTATTTGTGATAGGATCATTTATTTGATCGTCTATCCTGGTGATCATTTCTATGATCATTTGTTGACCCAAAGCATGGCTTTTGTATAAAGTATGTTTTTGTGGACGTGACTTCGTCGAGCCTCACACCCCGGAATGGTCAAAACAGGAAAGATGCGGCAAGGTTATGGGGGGTAGCGCCCTTTAGGATATGTGCATTTCCTTCTGGAAAAGGGTGGTATCATGGTATGGAGCCCAGATACTTACTCATGTTGAAAACACTTTATGATTGTGTGAATTGATTACGAGCGCTCGGTTAAAGGTCCCAAAGGACCGGGGGATGGCATATTCGGTCAGTTGTTACTCAGTTAGGGGTAACCCGGCCTTGTGTTGGCAGAGATCCGGTTTGGTTCTCGGGGATGTCCTTCCAGAGGCATTCTCATGTGGCAATGGGAAGTTCCTTGGCCTGATCATTCGTCGGAAATCCAATTCCGAATACGAAACCTTGTACGGTATTAGTTGTAGAACCTGCCATTCACTTATGGTGGTCACCACTGTTTGGATGGTAGCTATAGTAGGCATACGATAATGGTCGTATGTTGGCTAAGATTTATATTCTACTTTTGAAATGAATTTTTCCTACACTATGCACTAATAATAATATCAAATGTTCTTTTAAATGCGTATCAAGCATCTTTGACTATCATAAGGAGAAATCTCCTCCGATTCTGCGTTTGCATTGTGTGTGTGTGCGGGAGGCCTTATGGTAGTCTCATTTTTAAAAAGCATTGCGAATTGAGCTTAAAAATATTCCTCTATTTTGATTTTTAAGATAAATAAACTGTTTTGAGTTCTCACACCAGTCACATGACTGACTCGGAGTTTATTGTTTTCCTTCCTAAACTCTGGGTGCCCACCAATTTCCACACGGGCAGTCAAGAGTTAAGGTTTATCAGGATATTTTGGAATTGCTGGAGGCAAGCTGGATGGCATGGCGTATTATTAGTATATAGTATTTCTTTTCCGCTGTTTGTTGTTGTTTGATGTTGTACACTCTGATGTAATGAAATGAAATGTGTTGTAATGTAATAACTGATATAGTTCTTTGTTTCAAGATTATTCATTTATTATATGTTGTTCCGCTGCGAATTGTGAGATTCTGTTATTGTTTTGTTTTTTTTTCTATTCCGTTCTATGTTCTATGTTCTTTTCTCTCTATTTTCTATCTTTTTCTCTCTTCTTCTCTCTTTTTCTTCTTCTTAAACCCTAACATTTCGGGTTCCGGCCTTCGATTTCTCGGAAGTCGATAAAGTGAGTATCGATGTTGAATTTTCGAAAGTCGAAAATTTTCAGGACGTTACACCAAATATATAGAAGTTTATAAATACCAGAACTGAAATAGAACAATTAAAACTAAAAGGGAATAGATAACTAGACAGGCAGAATCTCCAGCGATTTCTAGCTCCAGAAAAGAAATCCAAAGCTAAGCTGTAAATACTCAGGCCGACCCGAGCGTAAAGTAAAACACAAAACACTCGAGTCAGGGCATATATACTTATATAATGTAAACCAACTCAAGTGAATTGTAGTAGTAATGTACAATAACTTAAAGGATGCTTGGGATCGCCCATCCTCTAAGGATCAGTCAAACTATAAATTTAAATACATCCCTTGGTTAAAATTTCAAAATGGTATTTTATACTTCTAAATCAAATATCACTTAAAAATTCAATATCATTTCAAATTCATTTAAAATATTAAAATATCATATTCTTCCAAAACCTCATTCATTTTTATTTAATTGAAATACCATTTCAAATCACATTTCAAAATGGTTTATATTTCAAATCAAAATACTCCATTTAAACCAATTAAATATTCCAATTAAACCAATTAAATATTCCATTTAAATCATTTAAAAATGAAGCTATTATATTTAATAATCAAATATTCAATTCTCAAAATTTTACCATTTAAGAATTCATCTATCCACTCAATTTATTATAACAATGAAATTTCAACTTTCCCAGCATTTAGAAAATGCTATGGTAAATTTACATTTGAAAACAATTCATTTTAACAAAGTTAGCATTTATAAAATGCTGTAATAGGTTTTAGTTTCAAATAAAAGATTTAGTTCAATTCTACAACTACAACACTAACGAAGTGCTATAATAGCCCCTTGTTCATTTTTCCTTTTAGTTCATTGTATCAACTACAGCATTTACAAATGTTGTAATATCCTTTACTTAAGAAATGATAGCATTTTAGTAATGCGTTAATTAAAATTCAGGGTTTTCGATACAGTTTCATAAACAATTATATTTTAATTCAAATCATTCTAACTTATAAAAATCATAATTTCTCACTTATAAAAATCATAATTTCTCACTTTAAAACAATCATTTAAATACCCTTATATTCATGATTTTATAAAGTTAAATTTCCATTCAAAAGTCAATATTTAATAATAATTCACATATTAAATTCAAACTTTAAATTTCAATTCTTTATAATTAAATTTTTAACTTAACACTTAAGTTTAAATCTCCAAATATAACTTTTTTTTTACTTACCTTCAAAAATTCACTTTTAAATAAAATTCATAAATTCCAATTTAAGTTATATTTCAAAATTCAACTTAAATACACGTTCATTTCACAATTTAACTTTATTCAAAAACCATTAATATATTATAAATTCATTTTAAATTCATTTTAATTCAAAATATCATAAATTTTTCATATTTCATATTTAATTTAAATTCCATTTATCACTAAATTATAGTTTCCAAAATAACTTACATTTCAGATTTTCTAACTTTACCATTAATTTATTTCACTTATAAATTTTCAGAAAATCAGTAGTACTTTACAAAAATCATTTTTAATTAAGTTTAAATCAAAATATTATAATATTCTCATTTCTAAAATATTTTAATTTTTTTAGAAAAACATATTTTAGCCACGGGTCTGTATATCATTTTCTAGCCTAGGTAAAGTGAATACGGATAATATATCATTTCAATCCGTAATTTACAAAGAAAACTCGGGTTTTATCATTTCAAACCCGCGGTCCCAAGTAAAATGAATAATTGAAAATCATTTAGTCCTATCATTTCAGCCCATAACGATTTTCCCTAATCTAAAGTCTATTCGGGTATGTATCATTTCAACCCATAGTGATTCTAATCTAAAGGGAACTTGCAATGTGATAAACTGATATAAATAACAGAATAACATTATATAATAGTAATAGATGATATAACAGGTAAATAAGCATGGGTGAACATCATATGATCATAACATAACAAATATAGCATGGTGATATGTTTTACAGATTCAATTGTGATCAGTTTACTAGTCATATAAGTATAACTTTGTCTGGTGAGAACTACTCACTGGTATAAGCTGAAGACAACAACCAAAGTACACAAACTGAGATCCACAAAGGCACGATAGCACAACAATGATTCGAGAGTGGGAGAGCCAAAGCTAATTTCCTTGTTACATAATAAACAAGACAAAGTACAATACGTAAATTTCAAACCAAACTATCATAAACAAAGCTAGAAATATAAGTACAATACATAGCTAAACTTTTGCACTTGCATTCAACCACTTTTGCTTCATCTATGGACTGGAAAGGCACTGTAATAGGATGGTTTTGGATCAGGTTAAGGTCAGGTTGAGGTCGTGTAGGGGTCGGTCAAAGCAATACAAAGGAGATGAAGGCATATGTGAGCTTGAATTCACAAAACAAGGCAACAACAAGCAACAACATGGATTACAAGGCCTAAATGACTTCGGCCAAGCATGGATTGGGCATGGCCTGATCTTGGAGGGTCAACGACAGATGTGGAAAGATCAGAAGCTCAAGTTTGTGGTGGTGGTGGTGGTGTTTGGTCGGCCAAGCATGATGGTAGAGTGGTGGCAACAAGTAGTGATCGGCTATGGTTGTATATGTGAAGTTTTTGTGCATTTTTAGGTGGATCTTCAACGTAGGATGGCTCGGCTTAGGAATGGTAGTGGAGAGGAGGGTATGGTGGCTAGAGTAGGTGGTGGTGGAGGTGGCCAAGGTGATGGAGGTGAGGAGCCGAACTGCATAAGTTGAATGCAAGTGAAAAAAAAATCAACAAACAAATGAAAAAATGAGAAAAGAAAGAAAGATTTTACCAAAACTTTGCTTCAAGTGTATGCCGATTGTTTTTATAGGGTTGAGAAGTTTTTTCCACGTTAGAAAAGATTAAGGAATCGATTGAAGAAAGTGAATAAGGCGGCACGTTAAAGTGGTGTTGATTGGTGATGAAAAGGTGGAGAATATGAAGAGGCTAAGCACATAAAAGGTCACAAACTCTTCAAATTTCCTTAATTCTTTTTGCCATTTTAAAAACATGAAAAATACTTATAAATACATATAAAATCACGAAAATATGATGAATGTACAAAAATAAATAAATAGATATTAATTAAATATAATTAAATTAGGAAAAATAGCAAAAATTGGAACTAGGCTAAAAAAAATTGAAAATTAATGCAATAAACTTTGAAAAAATTTAAACATCACTTTAAAAATGTTTTAAAATAAAATATATACCTAACATGTCATATAACACATGTTAGAACATGATTTGACAAATAAAAATATTATTTATATAACTTAAAATAAACAATATTGTTAAATAAATTAATGTACACACAATATTGTAAAATGCACAACTTTCACAATATAAATCGGATTTGAATGAAACGAAAAGCAGTATTCTTGAAATTAAATTTAATTTCATAATGAAAGATGAAATTTAAGAATTCAAATATTTAAATTTTAAATTTAAAAGTCAAAGTTTGACCAGATTGACCAAAAATACACTTTTATGGAAATATCCTATTTATTCAGGTTTGAAATTATAATTCACACAAAAATCAAAATATACTCCTAAAATAACAAAATTTATTCATTTTAATAAATATAATAAATTTTTTAAATCAGGAGTTTCAATTTAAAAAATTAAAATAAATAATTAAAATAATCACAAAATACTGGGTTGTTACACTCTCCCCCACTCAAATCTTTTCGTCCTCGAAAAGAACGAACAAGGAAAATAAGGAAAAGCAAGATAGACAACAAATAGTACATGAAAAAAACAATTCCATATTCGAAACACGAATGCTCTCCACCGTCTCCCAGGTACAATCTCGATCATCAGTACCCCATCATTCCTCGATCAGACTAACAAATTCCCTTCTTAGCTGTTTCGTACCTCTGCTAACAATACGAAGTGGCTTACTCTCGACAGTCAGATTAAGCTAAATATCCAAAGTATCAAGAGCAGTTTGCTGAACAAAAAGGGATGGGTCAAGAAGATACTAGAAGAGATATGAGACGTGGAATACATCATGCACTCCAGAATGCTTCTTGGGCAAATCCAAACGATAAGCCAAAGAATCAACTCTTCCCATAATGCAGAAAAAACCCTTGAAGAGGAAAAATGTAGGAATAGCTAGAAGGAAAATTAGGTTGAAAGACAAGAATGGACCATTATTTTAAAACCATATACATTTCAATTTAAAGTTTTATATTTACAACATTTTAAACATTTTATAATATGATAAATAGTCATTTTATTCAAATTTGATAGTTCGAAGTAAACAATATTTAAAACATTTTTAAATTATTTAGACAAGTAAAATAAATGATCAAAATATCCATTATATAATATACTTTATCAAAATACTTTTATAACTCGATGTCTTAACAAGAATAATTTCGTTCGTGTTGACTCTGGCTATGCGTTGATCACGCGCAAAGCTAGAATTCTCCAGGTACTTGGTAGACTTGTTTCAACACCCAGTGAAAATATTGGAAAACCTTTTAAAACAACAGATATGGAAAGTACAATCCAAACAAATAAACCAAACATGTCGATCATGGATCGCGGATACACAATGGTTGCACCTGGATCCCCCAGGAAACATCTGTACCGGTAGGCTGACTACCGCAGCCCTGCAATTACGCCATGAAGACTGGTAGTACAGAAAATACACAATGGTTACGCTTGGATCCCCTGGGAAACATCCGTACCCTTAGGCTCTCGCAGCCCCTGCGGATTACGCTACCAAGCGACCCAATAGATCACAGATACACAATGGTTACGCCTGGATCCCCTAGGAAACATCTGTACCCTTAGGCTCTCGCAGCCCCTGTGAATTACGCTATGCAGCCGTGCTCGTAAGACCATGGAGATCGCCATGTAATTCGATGGACACTCGAGTATCATATTCGGAAAACCCAAATCAGAGAGAATAATATCTATAGAATGAATCCACAGTGTGGCCACAAAGCGGATATCAAGCAGAAAGCACTTTCCATTTCTTTACTTCGAAAATATGTATCATATAGTACCTTTCAAAATCACTTTCAAATATCATACTTATATAAAGTCCATTATATATAAGACTTCATTTTCAAATCAAATACTTTCCAAATCAATAGTATATCAAATCATACTTATATAGACTTCGATTATATAAGATTTCTCTTTACAAATTGAGTACCCTTTCAAATCAACAGTTTCAAATCACTTCATACTTATAAAAATCAATTTCATACTTATACAAATCCATTTATATAAGTTCGATAACTCCCAAATCAAAGTATTTAAATAAACAAGGTTCTAAATTTCAAACCATTTCAATATCAGTTCATTTTCAAAACCGTATATGATTTCGCCAGATCATTTCTTCCTAATTTCTCATATTCAGTTTCAAAGTTTCTTAAAACAATAGATTTAGAAAATAATCCAAATTCCCAAATCAACAAAAATTTAGGTCAAACAAATTCATTTCCATTTCAAACATATATTCACTTTCAAAAATCATAATACTTCCGAAGTTATAAATCTTTCAAAACCAAAATAATTGAAATCATTACACTTTGAAAATCATAACCTTTCGAAATCATACATTTGAAATCATAAAACATTCCTTTAATTCTTTACATTTCACAAATTTATTCAATTAAACCCAAATCTAAAATTTTCAATTTTAATTCAATTCAAACCATCGGTTTCAGTTCAATTTAGTTTTCCAACAAAACCATTTTAAATATTATCAAATTTCAAATAAAGATTTGATCCATAAAATAAACCGTTCAATCTTTAATATATTTCAAAGCTTAAATATACCATATTCCAAAATTAAATTTTATAATTTCATATATCTCAAATTTTACTTAATTATTACTTAGTTTTGAAATATTCATTTCATAAATCCATCATTTTTATTTAAACTCAAATTACAAGTAAACCTAATATCCTTTCATACAAATATAAACTTCAAATATTCATTAACAAATCAATTATTAGTTCAAATTCACATTCATTATCAAAATAAAGATTAAATCATTTCCAAACCATTTCAAACATCAAAATATCTAAAATGTTTACTAAGTTTAAAACCATCTCTTTTTAAAACCTTCAAACTATTTATTTCTATATGAAAAAAAACCAATTTACCATTGGAAAGATTATTGTTCTACATTTATACTTTATTCAAAACATTTCAAATCTATATTTCATGCCAGTATAATTCAAAATAGTCTTATTTATTTCACTCAACAAACAGTTTCAAACTTATATAAATCATATTACTTTATACATTAATCATACCAAACTAAACTTATATTCTTTATCACATACCCTATACCTTTCAAAATTTCTTAGCTTTGAAAAGTTAACCTTGATTTGGAAGTGCTCGAACCTTCAAAATAGTCGAAGAAATCATATTTTCAATCTAAGAGTTGGAAATCACCAACAAATCAGTAAACCAATTCCAAAAGATAGGGTTATACCAAAACAAATCTGAACCTCGAGGACTGAACACCGGCTTACTTTATATCATTTCAAATATATATACACACACACATATATATATACATATATCTTTTGAACATCAAACCATACTTCGAAATCTGAAATCAAAAAGTTGGTTTCCCAAAATCACTCGCATAGCAAAGCTACTAGAGTGGCCTCTCCCCCACTCAAAAACTCGAAAATCAATATCGATGATGCATGCATTCATCACCGAAATTATTTTCCAGCGACATAAGTGGGTTCTGGACTTTTATTTTCTTGAAACTTCTATGAAATCTCTTCGAAATCAATGGAATTCATTCGAATACGTTTGAAACATTTCTTATTCGTAAAGTATCTTAAAATCATATTGTTATAATATATTTTCCAAAAATCTTAAAACTGATTTCAAAACACCAGAGTTCAATTCCTCGAAATTCAAATTCAAAACCCTTCAATTATAAATCATTTTATATAAGTCAAATTCTTATAAAATTTTCAAGTTTTCAAATCCTTTCGAAATTTCAAATTTTCATTTTTAAAAGGTATATAATCCTTATCGAAAAAGTTTCACCTTTATTTACAAAATAGGGTCATCCTTATCAAAATAATAATTTCGATGTATGAACAAATTCAAAATACAATCAAACAAAAATTTCCAAAGAATGATTCAAGGTTAGATTTCAAACCATGCGGAGATTCGAATTTAGAGGAACTCTAATCAAATTGAATTCTTGTTCGTAGATAAGCTCGAACGAAGATAATTAAATTTTATTACCAAATAGAAGATGGATAAGCCCATATAAATCGCGGGCGACCTTAACCGGTCAACCGTGATTTCATGAATATAATCAATTCGAAAATTTAAGGCAAATCAACATTCGATCGCCAGATATAGAATCTAGATAGAGCAGAAGATAGATAGCATCGAAAACCGAGGATACAGGAATCTCCGGTGAATCAATGCCAATTATAAAGGAATTTCACCCCTTTACAAATCATTCAAAGATTTGCGGAATCACCGATCTTTATAGAGGTCATTCCAAAGTGGAGTTATGGAATGCTCCAAAATCAAAAGGATAAAATAGGTAAGACAAGACTGGATTTCAGAACAAGAGGGAGCGTTCCAAAGTTCAAGGAATCCTAATCGATAAGAATCCTAACCAAGAGATTTCTAACAAGGTGGATACTGAAGGGATGAAGTTTTGAAAATATTGATTTCAAAATAAGAAAAACTTTATACTAATATAATCTTTGAAAATACTTTAAAAATCATTTAGAAATCATTTTATACTTTGAAAATACGTTCTTTCACAAAGAAATGATTCTGAGATTGATTTCACTCATTCTAGGGTATTTCTACCCTATCTCTAATGAGTTTTTTTTGCTGCGCAGGCCATTGTTTGCCTAAAACCAAAGCTCTGATACCAACTGTAACAACCCGATATTTTCAGTCATTCGCATCCACACATGTCGGACTTGAATTGCTTAAAATACCACATTGTAAATAAATTTGGAGCAAATGAAATACAATCACAGACACAGAAACATCAGAATAACTCGGAGCGGAAATTAAAATACCATAGTAGTTCATAAAGCTACTATAACAAACTCTCAAAACATTATACATAATATCAGTCTGAAACATATACAATAGAAATCCCAAATATATAGAAGTTTATAAATACCAGAACTAAAATAGAACAACTGAAACTGAAAGGGAACAGATAACTAGACAAGCAGAATCTACAGTGATTCCTAACTCCAGAAAAGAAATCCAAAGCTAAGCTGTAAATACTCAGGCTGACCCGAGCGTAAAGTAAAACACAAAACACTCGAGTCAGGACATATATACTTATATAAGGTAAACCAACTCAAGTGAATTGTAGTAGTAATGTACAATAACTTAAAGGATGCTTGGGATCACCCATCCTCTAAGGATCAGTCAAACTATAAATTTAAATACATCCCGTGGTTAAAATTTCAAAATGGTATTTTATACTTCTAAATAAAATATCATTTAAAAACTAAATATCATTTCAAATTCATTTAAAATATTAAAATATCATATTCTTCCAAAACATCATTCATTTTTATTTAATTTAAATACCATTTCAAATCACATTTCAAAATGGTTTATATTTCAGATCAAAATACTCCATTTAAACCAATTTTTAGATATTCCAATTAAACCAATTAAATATTCCATTTAAATCATTTAAAAATGAAGTTATTATATTTAATAATCAAATATTCAGTTCTCAAAAATTTTCCATTTCAGAATTCATTTATCCACTTCAATTTATTATAACAATGAAATTTCAACTTTCGCAGCATTTAGAAAATGCTACGGTAAATTTACATTTGAAAGCAATTCATTTTAACAAAGCTAGCATTTACAAAAATGTTGTAATAGGTTTTAGTTTCAAATAAAAGCTTTAATTCAATTCTAAAACTATAACACTTACGAAGTGCTATAATAGCCCCTAGTTCATTTTTCCTTATAGTTCATTGTATCAACTACAGCATTTACAAATGCTGTAATTTCCTTTACTTAAGAAATGATAGCATTTTAGAAATGCTGTTAATTAAAATTCAGGGTTTTCAATACAGTTTCATAAACAATTATATTTTAATTTAAATCATTTTAACTTATAAAAATCATAATTTCTCACTTTAAAACAATTATTTAAATACCCTTATATTCATGATTTTATAAAGTTAAATTTCCATTCAAAAGTCAATATTTAATAATAATTCACATATTAAATTCAAAAGTTAAATTTCAATTCTTTATAATTAAATTTTAACTTAACACTTAAGCTTAAATCTCCAAATATAACTTATTTTCATTTTTTTTACTTACGCTCAAAAATTCACTTTTAAACAAAATTCATAAATTCCAATTTAAGTTATATTTCAAAATTCAACTTAAATATACATTCATTTCACAATTTAACTTTATTCAAAAACCATTAATATATTATAAAATCGTTTAAATTCATTTTAGTTCAAAATATCATAAACTTATCATATTTCTTATTTAATTTAAATTCCATTTATCACCAAATAATAATTTCCAAAATAACTTACATTTCAGATTTTCTAACTTTACCATTAGTTTATTTCACTTATAAATTTTCAGAAAATCAATAATACTTTACAAAAATCATTTTTGATTAAGTTTACATCAAAATATTATAATATTTACATTTCTAAAATATTTTAAAATTTTTAGAAAAACATATTTTGACCACGGGTCTGTATATCATTTTCTAGCCTAGGTAAAGTGAATACGGATAATATATCATTTCAATCCGTAATTTACAAAGAAAACCCGGGTTTTATCATTTCAAACCCGTAGTCCCAAGTAAAATGAATAATTGAAAATAGTTCAGGCCTATCATTTCAGCCCATAACGATTTTCCCTATTTTAAAGTCCGTTCGGGTATCATTTCAACCCATAGTGATTCTAATCTAAAGGGAACTTGCAGTGTGATAAACTGATATAAATAACAGAATAGCATTATATAACAGTAATAGATGATATAACAGGTAAACAAGCATGGGTGAACATCATATGATCATAACATAACAAATATAGCATGGTGATATGTTTTACAGATTCAATTGTGATCAGTTTACTAGTCATATAAGTATAACGTTGTCTAGTGAGAATTACTCACTGGTATAAGATGAAGACAACAACCAAAGTACACAAACTGAGATCCACAAAGGCACGATAGCATGACAATGATTCGAGAGTGAGATAGTCAATGCTAATTTCCTTTTTACATAACAAACCAGACAAAGTACAATACGTAAATTTCAAACCAAACTATCATAGACAAAGCTAGAAATATGAGTACAATACATAGCTAAACTTTTGCACTTGCATTCAACCACTTGTGCTTCAGCTATGGACTAGAAAGGCACTGTAATAGGATGGTTTTGGATCAGGTTAAGGTCAGGTTGAGGTCATGTAGGGGTCGTTCAAAGCAATACAAAGGAGATGAAGGCATATGTGAGCTTGAATTCACAAAACAAGGCAACAACAAGCAACAACATGGATTATAAGGCCTAAATGACTTTGGCCAAGCATGGATTGGGCACGGCCTGATCTTGGAGGGTCAACTACAGATGTGGCAAGGTCTGTAGCTTAGGTTTGTGGTGGTGGTGGTGGTGTTTGGTCGGCCAAGCATGATGGTGGAGTGGTGGCAACAAGTAGTGATCGGCTATGGTTGTATATGTGAAGTTTTTGTGCATTTTTAGGTGGATCTTCAACATAGGATGGCTCGGTTCAGGAATGGCAGTGGAGAGGAGGGTAAGGTAGCTGGAATAGGTGGTGGTGGAAGTGGCCAAGGCGATGGAGGTGAGGGGCCGAAATGCATAAGGCGAATGCAAGTGAAAAAAAATCAACAAACAAATGAATATGAGAAAAGAAAGAAAGATTTTACCAAAACTTTGCTTCAAGTGTATGCCGATTGTTTTTTTAGGGTTGAGAAGTTTTTTCATGTTAGAAAAGATTAAGGAATCGGTTGACCAAAGTGAATAAGGCGGCACATTAAAGTGGTGTTGATTGGTGATGAAAAGGTGGAGAATATGAAGATGCTAAGCACGTAAAAGGTCACAAACTCTTCAAATTTCCTTAATTCTTTTTTTATTTTAAAAACATGAAAAATACTTAAAAATACAGATAAAAACAAGAAAATATGATAAATGTACAAAAATAAATAAATAAATATTAATTAAATATAATTAAATTAGGAAAAATAGAAAAAATTGGAACTAGGCTAAAATTTTTTGAAAATAAATGCAATAAACTTTGGAAAAATTTAAACATCACTTTAAAAATGTTTTAAAATAAAATATATATCTAACATGTCATATAACACATATTAGAACATGATTTTACAAATAAAAATATTATTTATATAATTTAAAATAAAAAATATTGTTAAATAAATTAATGTACACACAATATTGTAAAATGCTTAACTTTCACCATATAAATCGGATTTCAACGGAACAAAAAGTAGTATTCTTGAAATTAAATTTATTTTCATAATGAAAGATAAAATTTAAGAATTCAAATATTTAAATTTTAAATTTAAAAGTCAAAGTTTGATTAGATTGACCAAAAATCCACTTTTTCTGGAAATATCCTATTTGTTCAGGTTTGAAATTATAATTCACAAAAAAATCAAAATATACTCTTAAAATAACAAAATTTATTCATTTTAATAAATATAATAAATTTTTTAAATCAGGAGCTTCAATTTAAATAATTAAAATAAATAATTAAAATAATCACAAAATACTGGGTTGTTACACCCTAAAAATAATAACTCCCCCTTAATCCATGCCTAACTATCCTATTTTATACTTCTCCCCCTTTGTCATCAACAAAAACTAACTCGAAACTATATAACTCCTCTTTAATCTAATACTCTATGACATGTTATTATAATGATAGTGTTATCATAAATAATCATCACTAATTCTAAAACTAAATCTTAGTCCTAAACTACTAACTATCTTAACTAAGAATCTATATACGATAATACTTATAATAGTGATAAAATATTAGAACACAATCATTTATTAAGTATACTGTTATATGTACATTTGCATAGACAATGTAGATAAAAACATACAACAATGAGAAAGAATGAAAAGAAACTAACGCATGTCTTTGAAAATGGGAGATCTATGAACCGAACAATTTGGATAGTGGAAACAGAAATTTCCATGTTGTTCGATAAGATTTCCATCTTTATCAAAGCACACTTCACCAACGCAAACGACTTTGCCATCATCTTCAGCGTGTTCTTCTTCCATGAATTCTTCTTCTTCTTCTTCCTCACTGAAGACTCTTCATTAATCAAGATCGGATTAGCGTGATTGTCCATTAGAAATTTTGCAAATTTCTAAGGATTTTTCCTTGCCATTCTTGTTCTTTGGCCATTCTAAGTTGCACCACTTGAATTTCAGTCATTAGCTGTGGTGCATCCTTCAAAGAATCGCCCATTTTCATTACTCTTACAAGCGTAGTTCATTGAAAAGGTCAGAAGAAGGAGAAGGGAACGAAAAGGTTGAATTTTTGTTTTATTTGGAGGAGGAGGCCATAGTTTTATTGATTTCAGAAGTTAGAACAGAAAGGAAATATAAAGAATGATAAAAATTTCGAAAATAATAAGAATATACAACCACTTATTTGAATTTTGGTGGGAAAAATTTCAAAAAATAAAAAATCGTTATATGTCGACATGTGTATAGGGGGATGTTGACATGGTGCTTGAAATTTTTACTATTTCATTTATTTTGATTTAATTTTTAATTATACTTTGTTATTTATATTTTATATTTCAGTTATTGAACAAATACCTAATACTCTTCTTAATTTAATATAGATTCGTTTAATGGTTTTGTTAAAATATCAGCAATTTGATTCTCCGAATTGATATAATCGAGAGTAATTACTTCCTTACTTATATTATCTATGAGAAAATGATGTATGATATCAATACGTTTAGTTCGAGTACGATGAATAGTATTTTTGGATAAATTTATTGCACTAGTGTTGTCACAATAAATTGGTGATTTTGAGATATTTAAACCAAAATCTTTTAAAGTTTGTTGCATATATATTACTTAAGAACGGACTAAAGTAGCGGAAATATACTCTGCTTCGGTTGTTGATAAAGAAACTGTATTTTTCTTTTTACTAAACCAGGAAATCAGGGAATGCCCTAAAAAGCGACAAGTTCCACTTGTACTTTTTCGGTTTGATTTACAAACAGCATAATCAGCATCACAGTAAGATATTAAGTCAAAAGAATCATTTTTGGGGTAAAATAACCCATAATCAAAGGTGTGTTTAACATATCTTAAGATACGTTTTATGGGTTTTAAGTGAGTCTCTTTAGGTTGAGATTGATATCTTGCACAGAGACAAACACTATGCATGATATCAGGTTTACTAGCAGTGATATAGAGTAGTGATCCAATCATTCCTCTATATAATTTTTGATCTACATCTTTCGAGAGATCTTCTTCACTTAGGTACTCATTGGTTGCCATGGGAGTGGGTTTTCCACTTGCAGTAGACAAACCAAATTTACTAACTTGGTCTTTAGCATATTTTTCTTGACGAATAAAGATACCATTATCTAATTGTTTTATTTGTAATCCTAGAAAGAAGTTTAATTCACGCATATGACTCATCTCAAACTCTTTTGTCGTTATTTCAGAAAATTCTTTATTCATTTCAAAATTAGTTGATCCAAAAATGATATCACCTACGTAGACTTGTACTAGTTGAATATCATATTTATTTCTTTTAATAAAAAGAGTATTATCTACTTTACCAATTTCAAAATTTGATTGTAACAAGTAAGATCTTAGTCTATCATACCAGGCACTAGGAGCTTGTTTTAGACCATATAGAACTTTCTTAAGTTTGTTAACATGTTTTGGTAATTTTTTATTTTCAAAAAGTGGTGGTTGTTCAACATATACTTCCTCTTTTACAAATCCATTTAAAAAGGCACTTTTAACATCCATTTGGTATAATTTGAAATTATTATGATTTGAGAAAGCAAGTACAATCCTAATGGCTTCTAATCTTGCTACGGGAGCAAAGGGTTCATCAAAATCTATTCCTTCTTCTTGACCTTGAGCGACTAACCGGGCTTTATTTCTAACAACCTCTCCTAGTTCATTCATTTTATTTTTATAAACCCATTTAGTTCCAATTATAGTTTTATTTTCAGGTCTAGGAGCAAGTTCCCAAGCATCATTTCTAGTAAATTGATTTAGTTCTTCTTGCATAGCCAAAATCCATGAATCAACAGTTGATGCTTCTTTTGGATTTTTGTGTTGATATAAAGGCCACATTGCTCATTTTGCTTAGTTGATTTCTAGTTTTAACAACAGATTGCATATCTCCTAGTATATTTTCTATAGGATGATCTTTTAAAAGTTTAGTCCTTTTATTAGGATGATTAATTTCATTATTAGTTTCAGTTGACTCTTATTTCTGAGTGATTAAATCCTCTTCATCATTTGTATCTTCAAAATTTTTCAGATTTTTATCAAATGAAACATGCATTGTTTCTTCAAAGGTGTTAGTTCTTAAATTAAACACTCTATACGCTTTACTTCTATTAGAATATCCGATAAAGATACCTTTGTCGGATTTAGGATCATATTTGTCTAAGTTATCTTTTATATTTAAAATAAAACATTTACTTCCAAAACTTCTAAAATAAGATACCTTAGGTTTCTTTCTATGAAGAAGTTCATAAGGTGTCTTAGCAGTTAAAGGTCTCAATAAAATTCTATTTAAAATATAACAGGCGGTAGCAACTGCTTCTGCCCAAAATACTTTGGTAATTTACTATCTGAAAGCATAGTTCTTGCACACTCTTGGATCATCCTATTTTTACGTTCTACTACCCTGTTTTGTTGTGGAGTTCTTGGAAATGAACAATTGTGAGTTATTTCCTTTTTATTACAGAATTCCTCAAACTTTTCATTTTCAAATTCACCACTGTGATCACTATGAATGGTTATAATTTTTAGAGAAATTTGATTTTGAATCCTATTTGTAAATTTCTTAAAACATTCAAAAGTATCACTTTTATGTTTCAAAAATATTTTCCAAGTAAATCTAGAATAATCATCTACAATTACAAAAACATATTTACTATGATTTATTGACAGAATTCGAGATGGACCAAATAAATCAAGGTGAAGTAATTCAAGGTTTTTGAAGTTGAAATCATATCTTTTAATTTAAAGGAACTTTTTATAAATTTTCCTAACTGACATGCATCACATAGACTATCTACTTTAAAATTCATTTTAGGGAGACATCTTACTAGATCATGTTTTGACAGTTTAGGTTAGATTTTGAAATTCAAATGCCCAAATCTCTTATGCCAAATCCAAGGGTCGCTTGTATTTTCTAAAAGACATAGGTTATCATTTGAAACTTTCATGCTAAGAATATAAATATTCATTTTCCTAATTCCCTCAAATATTATGGTTGAATTATAATCTTCAATGTGACATTTATCTTTCTCAAATTTAAATTTATACCCTTTATCGCAAAGTTGACTGATACTTAGCAGATTATGTTTCAAATTTTTAACTAGCAAAACATTAGTAATAATAGGAGTTTCAGAGTTACCGACTTTGCCGATGCCAATCACATATCCTTTTGAGTTGTCTCCGAAATTAACCAGTCCTCCGTCTTTGTATATTATATCATTCAGCATATTTGGATTACCAGTCATGTGTCTAGAGCATCCACTATTAAGTATCCATTTATTCGTTTTGATCTGCACAATCTGTTCGTTGTGGATTGATTCCTTAACCCCCATAAAACATTTTTCCTGCACATCAAACAATCTTAGTAGACAACTTGAATTTGAATATTAATTATATGCAGACTCATGAGACAATAATGATCTGAATATTTCTAAACTAGTATTAACAAATTTTTTAAACAAAGCCATTTTAAAAACTTTTTCAAAAATCAGATTATGAAACTTTGAAAACCTTGCTCTGATACCAAATGTGAAAAATGCGGAATACGGATCTTAAGGCTGGATTAACACTAGAGGGGTGGTAAATAGTGTTTAAAGGAATTACTAAATCTTTTTGAGTTTATATTAATTTGAACACAAATGTATGCAATATTCAAACACAGATATGATCACAGAATCAAACACAGATGCAGAAATAAAGTAAAAGCAGTAAAGGAAAGAACACACTGGATTTTATACTGGTTCGGTGTTACCCTACATCCAGTCCAGCATATAAGTACGGATTTCCTTTGAAAAGAAATTGTACAATTACACCCTCGATTTCAAGGCCACGAGGTACACCACTCTAGATTCACAATCCTTTGGATAGAGATACTTGATTTCATGGGCAACAACTTCACCCAATAGATTTCTAAGGCTACAATCACACCTTTACTTGATTGATTTTCAAGGCTACAATCACACCTTTACTTGATTGATTTCCAAGGCTACAACCACACCTTTACACACTAAATTGATTACAAAGAAGTCTATAACTATGAATAACACTGAGATCTTGTTGAGATAGTGATAGAGAATCAAACCAGAAATAATCTAGTTATATTCAATGTTGATTTCGGCAGAGTAATGGTAAGAATGTGTATAAAGAAATGTGGAAGAAAAAGAGGAGTGAAAACCAGAAAAATATGATTGAAAATTCGTTCAAAACCACCCTTATTTATAGTAGAACAACAGCCATGTCCATTCACGAAAGGATATGATGAATAGACACTTCCTTTGAAATTCAAAATTTTGAAATAAACTGCTACCATGTCGACATGGGGTACTTGAGGATGTCGACATGCCAAAGGAATTTTTGGTGATTTGTTTTTCTTTGAAAATAACTTCTATCATATATTAAAATTATTTTAAACTTTATAAATATACTTAACTATAGTTAAAATACATAAGTAAATATAGAGAACAATATTTTCATATATATAAAATTTTACTATAATTTTATATTTAAATCTAAGTTTAAATAATAAAAGTTAAATGAATATATTATAATTAAAAAATAGTTTAAAAACCAAAGATAATTTGATTTTGAAAATAAAGATTATTTTTGAGGCTAAAAATATTTAAAACCAGGATAGATGTTTTTGATTTTCTAAAAGGAAGATTTTGAAATCATTTTGAAAACAAGATAATTTTTGAATAAAAGTTAGTGGATACAAAACAATGTTCCACTAGATTTTTCGTACGTTCCATCCTACTTAGGGTTCCATCCCTTTAACAGGCTCGAAGTGGATTCCATTCCACGAATAAATTGGATTTTAAGTTGCCAGTGCTTTTCTAAGAGTTTTAACAAAATTTTCTATTTAAATTACTTGAAATCTTGAACTCTTGATAATCTTGATACTCATGAGTCTTCATTCTTGATATCTTGAATCTCTATATTGTACAGTCTTCATTCTTGATATCTTGAATCTCTATATTGTACAGTCTTCATTCTTGGTACCTGCATGGTTAAATCCTGCATATACATATATATCTAAACTATAATGTTAGTATTTATATTTTATAATCTTATTATAATATTGTTGTCATCAAAACCATCATCTCAAGAACTAACAGCGGCATGGGAAGAAGGTGAGCCTGGTTGAGGCATGGTTGCAGGCATGGGCTCATGGAAATATATTTAGAGGGGTACCATAATTGTAGGCATAGGAAGTAGCAAGGACCAATGCATGCGATTTAAAAGAAACGAGAAGATAGAGCACTATTCATATGTTTTGTATATAAGCCCTTAAAAATGTATTCAATTGCACTAAGGGAGAGGCTTTCTATTGTGTTCGCCTTTACATTTGAGAAAGTGGGCCAAGCCAAGAGCTTATGGGTGAGAATTGTTATATTTAATTTGGTTATTAAATAGTTAGTTAAAGTATGTGTTAGTGTTTAAAAAGCTACAACTTGTTCATTGTCAATTCGATTGGCCTGTAGATTTTTGAGTTGGTTTCGTATTGACGAGCATAAAGTTTTTACATAAATTATTGTTAGTTTCTGGCGTATTATGATTTAAAAATAAATTTATATTGACTGATTTTAATCATATTATTTTAAATAATGTTGTAGTTTAATTAATTATACTTCATATGTGTCATCTTTTTGGGGCAAATAAACACCGTATAGGTTAATTTGGATACCTGTTTAGCGGAATAAAACAGTGTTCCGCTGATTAAATATTTTTGACATTTAATTAGCAAAATAAATCACCGTTCTACTATTTTTATAGATTTGGACACCCGATTGTATATCTTTAATCAATATGCCACTTAAAAACATTTTATGTTAATTAATGACGGCTAAGTGTTGAATTCGTGTACATAGTTATGAATATGTAAATATCAGTTATTAGCATGGAACATTTAATTGAATGATATGGTACCATGTTTAAGTACCGTTGTGATCTTTAAGCCTTTTTCAAATTTGAAAAGTTAATTATTGATTTGAAAGTTATTTTAAAATAATTATTATCTATTATAAGGGTTTTAAAGATAATAATTATTTTGTAATAAGATTTAAACGGTATAACTATTTGTTAAAATGTTTTAGAGATAATTAATAATTGTTTTTAATGATGATCTAAAGATAATTATTTTATTAATATGATTCTTAAAGGTTATTTTTTAAAGTTATTTAAGAACATTTAATTATTATTTTAAAATTTATTTAATAATTTATTTAATTTTTTAATTTATTTTATTTATTTATTTAAAGAAATTTAACTATGCTTTAATTTTTAATTAAAGTTATTTAATTATTGATTTAAGTTTTTTTACTTTTATTTATTGGTTAACTAATTTTCATATTTATATTATTTTAAAGTTAATTGATTATTGTATGAATAACGTTTAAAGTTAATTAATTATTATATTTAATATTACTGTGAAATTACTTATCAATACAATAATATTGCTTAAAATTAATTTAGTATATTATTGATGAGATTCTAAAGTTATTATTTTAAATGAGATTTAATTAAACTGAAATAGAAGAATGTTAAAATGATAACTTATTATTTAAATTTATTTTAAATAATTTATGGTTGTCAAGGGAACCTTACCGACTTAAAGAGTTTATTAAACAGGTCTGTTTAAATATGGGAATAGTTTTATAAATGATTTTAGATATCTATAAAAGAATTATAGATCGGTTTGAAAGACCTGAAAAGGAGAAGTTTTATAAATGGGCTTGTGAGATTTATGAAGAATGCTTATCGACGGATTAGAGATTTATAAGGAAACTTTATAAATTGATTTAGAGATATTTATGAAAGAAATGGCTAATTTTCTTAACATAATTCGTGAGGCAGTGATTGCCTACAGTTTACAATGTTTTCGCTCAAGTAGTGACGTAACCATTGTGCAAGCTACGACCCGTGATCGATGTTCAACGGTGCTTTCCATATCAATTTTTTCCGAAGTTTTCAAGTATTTTGGAGTGAAATGGTTGTGAATATGCTTATCCAAAGGAGATAAGTATATGATATTTTAATAAGTACGTGAAAAATGATCTTAAAACAATAAAAGATTAACCTTAAGAGGCTTTGTGATTTCCATGGGAAATGAATTATTTATTTGAATGCTTGTTTATTTGATAGTTAAATAATCGACTATCAAATCTTGACCTAAATATGTAATCCTTCCTAATTTGGTGGTAGGGAAACAATTCTCTACTTAATACTGAAGGAATTTAATTCTGGAAATATCTAGGAGAAACATGAGGATTATATGGTACAGTTACCATCGGTGGTGCTGTACTGTACGTATAAACTCGTCGTTCTTCTAGGACAAATGACAAGGAGTTCCATCCACTTAAAGGGGTGATCCCCGCTCTTATGCATTATCTGATTATTTTCTAAAGAACCGGTATTGAGCATTCTGAAAAATAGACAATTGGTCTTTCGAGCACTAGGGAAGAGGAAGTGTGTACTCGTAAGAGATGACTTGAAAATCGTAACCACTCCGAAACCATTTACGGTTCTACAGAGGAGTTCCGTGAGATATTGAGATGTTTGAACACACGTAAGGTTCTGAACCCATTAGGTTATGGGAATCCATATGTGATTCCAAGATCTATTTGAGATATGGGAATACATATGTGATTCCAAGACCCGTTGGGGTACTGGAATTCATATGTGATTTCATGATCTGTTTTGATGGCGGCGGGTGAGCTGAAATACCAGACGTAGCCTCACCAGCAATAATGACTAAAACTAGAGATATGAGGCATGGCCAGTAGGGTTGGCAAATCCATACGGTGTAGTTAGCTCCAGCTAGATGTTACTTATAGTTGCTATGCATGCAGGGTTTGTGGATATACATATACTATTGAGATAAGTATATCAATATTTCTCAAGCATTAAAAAGAGTAGGGAGGGTTTGTGAACATATCTTTTGAAAAAGATATTTTGATACAAATATTTGAAAGGAGATTTTAATTAATGAAAGGGTTAATTAAAGAGGCTTTGTTTTTGCTTATGTGCTTAACCATGTTTGGTTTCCAAATGGAATTAAATATTTTGTTGAAATGCTTGAACTGACTATCAAATCTTTACCAATTTTAAAACAATCATTATCGGTTCATAGAGACCGAGATTGAATATATTATCCTAAAACCACTTCGAACTCGCATAAGTGTTCAAATGTATGACAACTTGAAGATGGTGAAAATTAAAGATGGAGCCCTTTGAAGTGTAAGGGCAAATTGCTACTGATCCTGAGGATGTAGTAAAACTAATGCCTTTGGTTTGTTCATATCTTGAACAACTTGTATGGACAAATGCTTGAATTGCATTATGCCTGGATGGTAGTATTAGCATTCCAAGCAGGAATTGCTAAGAGAAGAGAAAAGGAAATTGTGACCTCACAAGCCTCGCCACCCATTATTGGCTAAAAAAGGGGATATGCGATAGGGTTATGTGGGTCGCACCCATTAGGGTATGCCATCACCCTTTTAGATCACTATCTATGAATTTATGTATGTTTCGGGCTTGAGGAAAATGTTGTAAAGCAACTAGGTTGACGACATATTCAATACTATCCAAAAGGGGTCGGTCGATTTTGTGTTGGCAGGGGTGCAAAATGTTTTACGACCTCAATACATTTTTGTAGAGGTGTACAGTGATAGGTGGTGCCCAAGTAGCCTTTAAGGGAATCCATTTCCGAATAAGTGTCTTATGGATTTGGTTGTGTCCAACTATGCTGGAACTTGAGATGCAAGCATTTCAGGTATATTATATATTTATTTAAATCCTAGACATTATTATAATATTACTGAATTTTCTATTAGAAAAGGCAAAACCCATTCGTGCTTATGTGCGGCATGATTTTACTCAATACCTTTATTTTCAAAAGGTTTTATGACATTAAAATCCATATGATGTGTGTTTCTCATGTTTGTTTACCAGAATGATTCGACATTATTTTGTTATAATGCTTGGGTCAGACCGACTATATTTTTGGATTTAGATTTGGATGTTTTGCAGTTCAGGAGATGAGCTTGACGCTTCCAAGACGTATTCACATATATTTTATTTTCACTGCATTTTTTGTCTTGTATTTAATATCATTTGTGAGGATAGGTTGTTATAACCATCCAGACCGATGATAAATTGGTTTAAACTAGTTGATGTAGGTATAGTATATTTTTCTTTAGTTAAAGATCTATTATATATTATATACTACTCATCACAATGTGAGATTCTGTTCTTTCTTTTACCCTAACAATCTACCTTTGCAAAAACTGGATGCTACACACATGGATACCGTGAATGTATTATTGTCAAGTTTTGAGAGTCGAAAAGGCCGGTCGTTACATGGAGCTTCCATATTGAAGATCCACGGTATTCTTAAGTGAAGAGACTGTGTAATTTCATCACATCGATATTTTCTATTTGACCTTAATTATATTAATGTATAGAAAACTATTGAGTGAGTTATTTCATAATTATCCAGTGACCATCATCACATAACCCTTTAGTTCCCCCAACAGTCATGAGTAATAAAATGCCCTATATTTGAAGAGCATTACATACTTTAAGCTCAATAGATGAATCGATACCTAATCTTGATAAATCTTGGCTATGAATATTTAAAACGGTATGTTTAATTTCATTGTGATAAATTATCATGGTGACAACACTTTGTAACTACTATTACAAAACATACCATTTATGGATTTTCTAATAAATATACTTTATTTATTACTTATTTATTTATCTTATAATATAACAAGTATATAATAAAAGAAAACACATTTTATTTCAAACAAGATTGGTTATCAAGTTAGACATATGTAACAAATTATATTATTTTCCCTAAGGCATACGCTTAACTCTATCAATCTCCCACTTGCATTTTGGGGTTAATTATGGAATCACTATCCCATTCCTTCGATCAGATTGATAAACACTTACTAAATTAGACCCTTCTAGAATGGATCTGCTATGTTCTTTTTATTATTTGCTCTGTCAATCAACTCTGTCCAATGTTGATAAACTACCTTTATCATGTGGAACAAGTCAGAGTATGTTTCTCGACATCTAATGAGCTCCTATTATTACATTGTTATCATATAATAATGATGTAGTATTCTTAATACTTTGGAATCAACTCTATTTTAGTTATAGATTTGTGCATATTTATACAATGCTTTTATCATAGCGCTATTCAAGGCAATGTACATAGCAATTTTTTTGAATCCGTCACAATGTTTCATATAGAACATTTCCAACTTAAAGCTTGTTAGTTAGGGTTTGAAAATGAATTTAAGATGACATAATATACTCAATATCACTCATAAAGTTTGAGTTTGTACACGCCTTCATATGGAGTTCGTTATTTCTATAAATAATTCTCTAGTATTTCATAAACACTCGAGGATACTTTAAAGTATCATTTAGTGATCTTAATTTGGATTTGAAATTTGCATCATATATCAAATACATAAGAAAATTATGACATTATAGACGATACGACATATATGATAAGTCCAATTGCCAAAGCATAAGGAATTCATCTTACATGTTCCTTATTAAACATTTTAATATTTGCATATCATTTGGAACATTCCCAACATCCTTTATACTTAATATAAAAGAGATAAATTTCAAACAATATCGAGTATTATACAACCAAACTATTACTGATTTTAACATATGTACATCGTTAACAATCACCAGTATGTAGTACTTATAGTTTAGAAATATCAATGTGCCTTTATTGTTATTTCTTATTGAAACATGCTTGCTCTGCATTTTGATTGAAAACCAAACTATTGGATATTTCTATCAAAACACTTGTTCAACTTCGGTGCTTGTCAAATATATCTTTGTATCTTCTCTAGGATCATACCCGAAAACCCGCAAATCCAATATCGCTCCCACTGACTTCGAGACACTTTGTTTGCTATCTGCAAACAGTCTATTCTAAATCATTGTTTAGAATTTTCTATTTCAATAAATATGTATCAAAACACAAAGTTGCTTTAAGCGATAACTTTTTGAGTAAATCCAATTAGTAGAGGACGTTGAATAACGAATCTATTACGCTAATTTCAACAATTGAAATTAATGATGCTACCCCTATCAATGTTGTTCCTCATATTCTAGCTGTATTAGTCTTGCTTTCGAAGACTCTTCATGGACGATGGATCATATCCATTTGGGTGCAACTATCAGAATCACACTTTTATACTATACTTGGAATCCATTTTGAATTTACATATCATACCATATCATATAGTCAATACTCTTAATGGTTTAATTGACTGCCAAGAATTATCTATTCTCAATATTAATAAGAAACTCATGGTTTTTGTCAATATATGAGAATAATTGTTAGACACTCTAATATGTTGTATTCATGAATATTAGGTTAGTTTATTTCATACTACATAATCCTTTTCATCTTTGGATCGTATCCAAATCCATTTTACTACCAATAAATTCTAAAAGAAATTCCTTCGCTACGAAGTTGGTAACTCTGGAAACAACAATTGTTTCTCATGCAATGGAATGGGTATGCATAAATACTTTATGAATTTCCTTATATATAAAGCTTGTTTGATTTTAATTTCTGATACTTAAGTCCAAAACATGAATTTGTGATTCAATTATGATAGTTTCCAAAATCCTTTTGGGGCAACTCGTACAAGATCACATAGGAACTACATGTAGTCATTCGACTCATACAATCTGCCAATAATGATTATGTGCAGTCTCATAAACCATTGTCTTGTATGATTTTGTAAACTATTCTTTAGATGAAATTAATTTTAAAACTTATGTACTACCCTTAAATACATGACCTTACAGAAAGAAATTAACTCAACTTGGCTCACAATTAATCATACTTTTTGTTATACCCAAAATATAATAGTCATTACAGGTTAACAAAGTAAGGGGCTTTCGTGAGATATGTACCAAAGCTCCTATGAGTAGTAGTAATAAAAAAGGCTATCATAGGACATATATAATAATTATGATGGGATATGCAGAAGAGCCATCGTAGGATAAATATTAGAGCAACATGGATAATGGCAATAATGAGTGTTATCATGGAATGATGAACGAAAACCATTAAGGAGCAATCCCAGTGATCTTTATGAATAAAATAAAGCTAGGATAGGGAAGGTGACATACAACCATTGTGTGGAAAATTTATGCATCGTGATACGATCTTCCAAAATCCATCTTGGGGTGATTACCGAAGTTATAAAAGGGAAATGATTAAGTTACCAATATATGATGAATTTGAGCATGACATGTAGAAGTCGTCATGATCTAATCTACGAAGCCATCAAGAGATATATCATTGCAACCATCATGAAGTATATTTTATAGCTATCATGATATGAAGCACCAAAGTCATCATGAGTTGTTTTTATAGAGATATCATGACATAAAGCACCCAAAGTCATCGTGAGATGTTTTATTGAGCTATTATGTTATGAAGCACTTATGGGTTATCATAGTGTGTTTCGCAAAGCTATTTAGAAATGAAGAGTAAATCCATATAATGATAGTTTCAGAAGACATCATGGGAAGGTGAAATGAAGCCATCGTGTGTTTCTACAACTAGCCTCATGAAGCAAATCAGCTCACTCGACAAAGAAAAGATGTGCCATATGCTATTTCGAATGTGTGCCACATTAGTAAATCTTAATCATTTATTTCCAACAGGGTGCCACGTGCCAAGAATCTTGTGGCCTAAATTTTCTATAAATAAGCATGCGCTGTCACCTAAAAAGGGTGGAATTTCTAGGTCTCCTTCTCCTTCATTTTTGTTTTACTTTCAACATTGTAAAGTGAGCTCCAATTTGGAGATTCATGGCCGCTAGGGCAAATTGTATTGGGAATCTTAAAAACAAGGACTTGTATTTTAGGCAAATTACGTAACCGGCTATTCTAGATTTCTAACTATATATATATATATATATAATTAATTCTTTACCTTGAGTATAAAATTTTCGACTTTAAACCAACATTTGAAACTATGGGATTCACAATGACTATACTTCATACTTGGTTCCATAGCCCAAAACATAAAAAGCTTAACATTTGTCCTAACATTAAGTGGTGCTTTCCTTGAGAGTTGAACACAGAGACTTTCTCTTTTCTTAAGCTTGCCAATCCCACTTGAATTTTCGCTATGGCAATTAACCCTTTACCTTATCTAAAAACTCATTGGCAGACTAGAATAGAGCAAGAGTTAAACTTAAGAAGGCTAGCCTACAAACATTGGAGGAAAGAATAGGGTAGCTTAGTATAGTCTAGTCAAATGGAGCCTAAATCCCTTTCATATAGGAATAGAGAATCTAAACTCTAGCTAATAAATAAAGACCAGAAAGATCAAAACCAAAATATGGGAATAACACATGAATAGGAAGGGACCCATTTTCACAAACCAGGCAAAGTATCTAATTTCAAGCATAGGAACTATTTTGAAACAGAATTGAACCATGATTTTTATGGAATTTTCTCAAAACAAAGAGGTCTAATTGATTTAGACTTTAAAGGAAGGGATTTTTTATTAAGGAAATGGAAATTCGATTTACAAAATCTTCTTTTTAAACAGAGAGAGGGCTGAAAGCCATAATTGTCACCCCTTTCTCGTCAAGTGTATTTTCATACAACGGAAAAGTTATACTATTCTACCCCTAACAAAACATCAAGAAAGGGAGAAAAACATAAAGTGACTATATTGGCACTATCATAAAGCTAATGAGAAAAGCGCTAATGATTAAGATCTACAAGGGATTACTAAGTTTCTGTTAGAAAAGAACTACAAGAGTTTACAAAGTCTCAATGTTCTAGAAGTTAAAGTAAAAGTAAACAAAGCAATGTATAAAGGACAATAGTAATCAAAATTCTATCTTTACATAAAGAGAGGCTTTAATGGATTGTAAAAAAACTTTAGTTCCACCACTAGGCCTAGCCAAAGCTCTGATCCAAGAGCGATGGATGAAAAGCCTTTGATCACACTACAAGGCCTGGCTGGAGTACCCATCGAAAGACTTATGGTCAATTAAGCCTTTGCTCCCACCATCGAGGCTAGCCAAAGTACCCATCCTGGGGAGATGAACGAAAAGCCTTCGGTCAAACTACAAGGCCTAGCCGAAGTCATCCAAAGAGTGATGGTTAATTAAGCCTTTGATCCCACCGCTGGGCCTGGCCAAAGCATCCATCCAATGGAGATGGTTGAAAAGCCTTGATCCTACTACGAGGCCTAGTCGGAGCACCCATCCAAAGAGTGGTGGTCAATTAAGCATTTGGTCCTATCGTCGGGCCTAGTTAAAGTACACATCCAAGGAAAAAGGAAGAAAAAGCTTCATGCTAGGGCATCCATCTGAAAAGTGGCGAATAAAGCAAGCCTTGAGTCTAAAAAAAGGAGATTAACTTAACAATTAACCATCCAAGATCAGTCAGAATATCGATAAAACATGAGGACTACGATGGCAGGCAAAAGGAAGCAACTCAAAATAATGTTCCATGAGAAGTAAGGTGCACAAAATTTAATTTAACAAACTAACTACACTATGCATTATCATACTATGATATTACACAATTTCATATAATGATATCATACAAAATTTCACAATGTTTTACATTACAAAATACTACATAAATAATTTCCTTTTTACAATAATTTTTCTTCTTCTGAATTCATGACCACGGAGGAGGAGGGAGAGGGTGGTGTTGATAAACCAGCTCCTTTCATTTTCCAACACAATCTAAGGAACAAAAATGTTGCCCACTACTCGAGCCTATTTCCTTACAAAAAATCGAAGTCCCTTCAATCCCCTTTAAAGCATCCTAACACCTATATCGAAGGAATACCGTTGGTAACTATAAACAACTTCTTTTCTCAATCTAAAATTCTCTCCGCACCTTAAAATATGAAATTGATTCTCAAGTCAAAGCCACTATAACTTCAATTAAATAATCGACAAGAGAGTCAAGTTGTGATACCCTAGTAGAATGAAACAATATGTTGATTATTAATTAAGCTCTTTTATTCTAGTTGACCTTTAAGCTTTTTTACCTTGTCCATCAACATTTTTAGCGCAGCATGGCGATCAACAATATGCTAATTGCTACAAGAAGAATTTTTTTCAATTTCTTCTCTTTGTAACGGATGACATTAAAGAATTAATGGAGCCTATCTAAACTAATAGCACTTTCTCATAAGTCTTATTAGCATTTTTTTAGTTGGGAGGCCTTGAGAGATAATTTACTTATATCATCTTTAAGTGCTTTAATCATTAGTGAAAGTTTGTTACATTGACACTCTATTGTCCTAACCTCCAATATGAGTTTTGAGTAAGTGTTGATAAACTTCTTATTCCAGTTGTCCTTTACCGCTTGATTATACTCTAACTTAAGGGACTTACTTAATTTTGCAAGTTTACCAGACTCTCTTTTTAAAGATAAATTGGGTACATGGCTACCACGCGCCTAAAGCCCCTGAGGCAATGAAGAAGAGCTATGCAAAGATGCTTTCCTAGGAGATTCGGTTGGAGAGGGAATGGGCAGTTCTTATTCACCCTAGGTTAATATGATTTCATATGATTGACATTCATTTTTTTATTCAAGTCAAAAATATACTGGTTCAAATGAGAAATTCTTGCATCACAATCTAATTGTTGTTGGGGATGGGCATGAATGGAGCCCATCTATCAGTCTTGCGATTTCTCCGTCCTTTGATGAAACTTTCTTCTAAGGTCCTCGACCATCTCTTGAGAAATATTTAAAATAGATCTCACTTAGAGATACTTTTCATACCATTTGTTCGCAGCAATCTCATTAATGGATTTTGAGCTAATAATGGAACATGAAGACTGAATGTCTTTGGGCAAGGCTGAATTCTTAAATGTTAAGTCCTTCATTTCCTTGGATGGCAATTTGTTGCCAGAATACTCTTCTTTACAAAAAAGAATTGTTATCCAACCAATTTCTCGGTAATTCATGTTTGTACATGGTATGGTTTCCTTCGACCAAGAATTTATATGCCCATCCCTGTTCGCATGACTAGCTATTTCGAACATATGTATTTGGGCGTTTATGAGAGGTGGAAAGGTCTAGGGCAAACAATTTAATTTCCCCTAGTTGGGCTTTTAATCCTGCTTTGGGATTGAGGAAGTCCGGTGATTTAATTCTCAACTTTCCATGTTTTTCCCCGCTTGTCCTTCACCATGCATGCCTTTCTTAACTGCTAATGTCATCACGGAAGTCATGTTCGTATGTCAGTTCCTATCTTCGAGAACTAGTGATTAGGCTACTTGGTTCCAAGCAATATTTTCACTAGGCTTCCTATCTCTAAGATGCGTCAAAACTCTTTCAAAATTTAATACTAGAAATTCGGTCATGCACCAAGTTTTATCTCTAAGAACTAACATATGAGCAATTTGATCCTTGGGATTTCCCTTCAACACTGCCTTATCTCCGAGCAACGGGTGATTCGTACTATAAAGGGCTTAGCCATTCGATGGACCTGTAAAAGGTTATGTTTTCCTATTGTAACCTATCTTCGAGCAACAGTAGTTTTATAAAGACAAGTGTAGAACCTCATTCGAGAACCAACCTCTATCTCTCAAAGCAAGTGTATTGATGGTTTACTATTATGAGTGTTTCTTGTCGACCCAGCAGTTTATTGCCAGGGCAACACCGATACGTAGAAAATTGGATCATTTCCCATGCTTGTCCGGGAAACACTGGTACTTAGAAAATAGAAAGTTTTTGGAATTATGGCCAGCACTTAGAATTTCTCAATGTTTCCAGGGCAACACTGATACTTAGAAAGTTGAGATCAGTTTCACAATCGATCTGATGGTTCTAGGGCCTTCCTGACATTGCCAAAGCAACGTCAATTCTTAGAAGGAAGGGATTGGTTTTTCATCGATCCGGCTGTTTGGGTCGATTTTTCCCCTCGACTCAGTGGTGTTGTATTTCAGTCGGGTACTAGTTTTAGTCTTCAAAAACTAGCACTTTAATGATTGGATCGCAAGAGTCTTTTCTTAGTGTTGCTAGTCTTTGGGCAGTGTTAAAGTCCTGTAAGTTAGAATCGAATCGTTCTTCCAATCCTCTAGAGCTAGGTAGAATCCTTTTGACCCAATGTGGCAGCTTTTTTAATGTTGCCCAACTTCAGGCTATGCTACATTCCAAAAGAATGAGAGTCCCAAGCATTTCTATTACAGCTTTGTTTATAACCGTTAAGTGCTCCCTTTAGTTATGTAGGGTCATTGCTTAACTGATTCCATAGTTATTCTTATCCATGTAGGGTCGAAATTCATCCAACCCATTTTTGTTGCAACCTGACTTCCATTGTTTATAACCTATTATTCTTTAGTGCTAATCTTCAGGTACTCAGAGAAAATTATACATTATGGGGCGAGTTGTTACTTTGCCCCCAGTAGGACCGCACTCTTCCTATCCTGGTCATGGATAGGTAGAGTTCGGTAGTGCTTGTCTTAACCTTGCTTATTCTGGTCCATATGTTTTATGCTGAGCTATTTGCGTTTTTTGTGGATATCGGCCTTATTCATCAGTTTTGATATTCAAGAATTGATGGTTTAGTTGTTTAATCCTGAGTTTTCTCTCGTTGTTGTTTGTCTTCGGACAACAATTGGTTTTTCGCACACGAGAGTCGAAGCATGTGATTGGTCTCTCTGTGACTAATTATTCTGAGCACGGCTGAAGTCCAGGCCACGATGAATCTATAATGGTTAAGGGTTATCCATTCTGACACTGCTAATCTCCATGAAGCATCAGAGTCCTAAAAGACAAGCTATTTCCTCCAGATGTTATCGGTCTTCAGGCTATGCTGGATTCCTACAAGTTAGAGTTTGAGAACTTAATCAAGCACATGCTTTTGTCTTCGAGTGCATCAAAGATTTGATTTTGGAAATGTCTTCCATCGTCACCTATCTCTGGGCAATGGTAAGTTCTTCCTATTGTTGCCTATCTTTGGGCAACAATGAATTCTAAGGAGTTCGATTCTCTTATCGATATGACGATATGGACTTCTCAATGTTGCCAGGGAAATATTGGGTATTTAGGAGGCTGGACTAATTTTCCTTCCAATTCTGTAGTTGAAATATCTCCCAACGTTTCTAGGGCAATACCAGTACTTATAATGTTGGATCAATCTGCAGAGTTGCCAAGGCAACACTGGTACTTAAGAGTGGGATAATTTCTCAGCGCTGCCAGGGCAACATCGGTACTTATGAGTAAGAGAATTTACCGGAATTGTCGGGGCAACACTAATACTTAAGAAATTAGGATCGATTTGCCCGTCGATCCGTTGATTTTGAGTACACACTTCTTGTTCGGGGACAAAGGAGTATTTCCTCGTAGGTGAGACTTATGGTGTGCGCATGGAATGTAATTTCAAAGAATGCGGTTCCATTAGTTCTTGAAACTTTGTGCGGCTTACGGTCTTTGCATGGAAATGTTATTTCTAAGAATGCGGTTCCATTGGTTCTTAAAAACTTCTTGCAGCTTAGGGTGTGTGCACAGCAATTGTTACTTTCTTGAATGCGGCTCCATCGATTCCAGAAACTTCATGCGGCTTAAGGTGTGCACACGGTAATTGAGGTCTTTCCGACTTCATAGAGCAACGCCGATCAGGTTGGGATCGATCCGTCTATCAATCTAGCAGTTTTGAGTACGTACTCCTTATCCGGAGATAAAGGAATGTTTCCTCGCATGTGCAGATTATTATATGGCACATATGAGTATTTTTTTAAAAACTGTAGTTCCATCACTTCAAGTAGTGACGTGCAGCTTATTGTATGGCACACATGAAGATTGCCTACAAGAACCTGGTTCCATCGGTTCAAGAGGTGACATGCAGCTTGTTGTATGGTTCCCTATAGAAAATTCCTTACAAGAACGCAGTTCCATCAGTTTTAGAAGCGACATGCGGCTTATTATGTGGTGCATGGAAGTTTCTTGCTAGAGCACGGTTCTATCGGCTCAAGAAGCATTATGTGATTTATTATATGGCACATGGAAGTTTCCTGCAAGAGCATGGTTGGCTCAAAAAGCATCATCAGGCTTATTATGTGGTGCATGGAAGATGCTTGCAAAAGAGCAGTTTCAACGGTTTACGAAGTCCCATGCAGCTTATTATGTGGCACATGGAAGTTTCTTGCAAGAGCCCGGTTCAATCGTCTCAAGAAGTGTCAAGTGGCTTATTATTTGGCACATGGGATTTTCTTCCAAGAGTGAGTTCCATTGGCCCAAGAAGCGAAATTTATTAATGAGTACAAGGAATTGCAAGTCCTGCCTATTTACCAAGCTACCAATGTCCTTGGGAGGCTTATTTTTATAACCGTGATATTGAATCAGTTCAAGAAACCCTTTGGTGATTCTTTAGATCCTTATGACGGCTAGATAGAGACATCATGTCCTTGGGACGTATAGCATGGAGCCTGAACTGCTTCAAAAACTTCCTTGCTAATTTTCCAAAAGTGGGAACGGATTTTACTGGAAGTGTAGTAAACCACATGGAAGCAACTCCTTCCAAGAAGATAGAGAAATAACTGCAACGAACGGCTTATATAGCTTTAGCTCCGTCCATGTGCCATTTGTACTTGAACAAATGTTGTTTGGGATATGTTGTGTTGTTGTAAGATGGCATAGTTAGCATTGGGAACTTTCAAAGATATTCTTTTCTTGGAACATTTTCAGTAAATAAAGTGTGGCTTGGTGTGGACCCCACTCTTCACTCTTCCTGCTGCTATTTTCCTCCTCCAACCATTTAACCATTTCAACGATGTAGTCTTTGCTGGCATGGTAATCAAGAGGTCGACTGTCAGGGGATGTGCCGAGTGTTCGACTCCAGAAAAGGTCTCGGTTTGACAGCTGAAGCTAGGTTCTCCGTTCTCCAGGAGAATCACTCCTTCAGAGTTCCCTTGACATGCAGTCGACCATACCATGGTAGCTTGGACTTCATTTCCAACATTTTGTTGGCTTACATCAGCATTTAGTTTCAATACACAACAACAAGTTGCATGTCATTTTTGGAGTCAGAAACAAGCGTCGCATTATTCACTCCAAGAATGGGGTCAGTGGCAGGGTGTCTTCTGGTAAGAGGAGCACTTTAATTTCCCCTTATAACAATCCCTGCAGCTTCATCAACTACCTCTTTCTGTTTTTGTTTGTCATTCCTCCTGTTTAAGCTTGAAATAGAGGAATTCTCATGTTCCATAGCAGTTGTAGTTTCTTGCCTAGTGATGTGCACGTAAATGTGCATATTTTTACCACCATATTTAATCTATTTGAATTAAATAAATGGTCATATTGGGTATTTTAACTTGTTTAAACCGAAATTCATATTATTTGAAATTGTCACATATTCATCTTCATCCATGGGCAAAATGGTCATTTTTGTGCATATATTGATTGAGAAAATTTAATTGGAAATTTCCATACTATTTTGTAGGAAGTTGATTTCAATTACAAGTTGTTTCATGAAGAAGATATGCATGCACAACAAAGAATATAGAGGAATGAAGATGGAAATAATTCAAAGTGAAGATTATGGAGGACCCCACCTACCCACCTACCTTAATGTACAAATTAGAGGCTAATGCACATGCTTATGGAATTAATGGCTTCATGTGTATTTAAATGGGGATTATGACATGCTAATGATTACTTGGTGGTCACACTACCTCAAGGGCATTTTGGGCATTCCCTAAAAAAATGAATTAGGGTTTCATACATGTATAAATACCCATATGTTTCACGTAATCCTCCTCTCTCTTAGTTAGTCTCCCTTCCTCTTCATTAGGTTTAGGCTCAAAATAAACAAAGCTTTTCTCTTTCTTTTTTCATGGCTACTTAGCCATTTTTATTCTCATGTAATTTCTTCTTTCTATGCAGTTTAGTATATGATCTTTTCCTTTCTTTGTTTATTTCCTTTCATGTTGTAGTGTAGATCTCGTTTTCTTTTATGCAAATAGAATAGATCTCTTTTCCATTAGCTTTCATTTTTCTTTCTTTTTGCTTTCATATTGCATGCTACTTGTGTTGATATGATAACACAAATGAGAGGCTAATCCCTTCAATTTAGGGGTAATGAAGCCTCTAATCATGTAGCTTCAACATTTTGATGTTTTATACTCTCTTTTTGTGCTTTAATGAGAATGCAAGAAGTTGTTAACTTGTTGTTTTTGCTTTGAATTTGATAGCCTATATCGTTGACACCAAATAGGCTATACTTAAACAATCACTAGCACAAATTACCTCTTCATCTACATATGATGATGGTAATAAAGTGAATGTTGAGATTAAAATTTGATGGCCTATATTTCTAATTAATAGTTAATAGGCCATACTTAAAATAGATTTTGCTTTCGACTTTGTTATCATTTTTCATGTGAGTTAGTAAATGGTTTAAGGGGTATGCTATAGTTTGATGGCTTATGTTGAGCTAATTAATAGCACAAATAGGCCACACTTATGATAAGCACATCAATTAAGCTAACTAATGACAAATAAAAGAGAGATCATAACTTCATTTTGTTGATTTATGTGATCTAGAGATTGGAAGTTGCCTCTAAATTGTCTTAACACTCTCATACTTTTATCTATTTTCTTTTCTCATTTTTCTCCTTTTTCAGTTAATCACTCTTTCAACTTTGGTTAATTTGATTGAGTAGAATTTTAAAATCATCAATTCCCTACGGATCGACCCATATTCGCCACGTGCTACATTCGTACACCGTGCGCTTGCGGTTATTTTTAATTTAAATTCGTTCGACGATTTTCTAAACCGATAGAATTTCGTCGACGAACAAGTTTTTGGCGCCGTTGCCGGGGAATTGTTTTGATTTTGATTTTCTATTTTTCGAATTATTTTCGTTTGATTTTTGTGTGTTTATTTTGTGTGTGTTTGCATGTAAAAATAAATACTGTGTGTTTTGTGATTTTTGATGACATTGTGTCATGTGCTTGTTTTCTATTTTATTTTCCATTTTCATTGCATATCATATTAAAAAAAACATTGCATTCATTTTTGTGAGTGTGCAATTCACAAACCAACATTCTGTTACTTTTACTTTGCATTGCATTTTGAAGTTTAGTTTGCATTTTGTCCACTGTTTTTACATTTCATATTCTGTCTGCCTACATTCTGTTGTTACACTGCCATTCATTTCACCTCTTCTCTGTTTCAATTCTTACCACTATACCTTCAGCTGATAAGACAAATCTGTGCTACTCCTTTTCAACCTCCCATTGCTCTGTCATCTCCTTGCTGCAAACTGTTGCCTGAACAGCTACTTACTTCTGTTATCCCGCTTTTTGGCAAAGCCGTGATACCTAAAGATTGGTCGAAAATAAGAGATAGTTCGCCTCAGAGATTGGTTGCATTCTACTTCACTATGGATATCGATGAATTTTGTCCGAGCCCAGATTAGGCTACAATTGATAGGACATGGCTAGCAAATCCACGAGAGCCAACGTTTCAAGTTTCAAGTCAATCCGAGTTAGTATGCTCAAGATATGATGAATTCAGTTTGAGAGAGATAGCCCTTGTTCGGCTCGAATCCATAGGATACCCCATAGTTCGAATCGATGGCCAGAAATCATGTTCGCATCCATCGGTTCGTCTCCATCTACTTCGAACCCATCAAGCTTGGAAGTCTTCGAATCCATCGAGTTCCTCCTACTTCGAATCCATGGACTTCGCATCGACACCTTCGTATCCATCCCGATGGCCTACCTTCGAATCCATCAGGTGGCCAAGCTTCGTACCCATCCTCATGTCTCAGCTCGACTCCATATAGTTTGCATCCATCAACACCTCGCTCCATTCAAGCCCACCAGGTTCGAATCCATCAAGAGTTAGTCACTTCGAACCAATCTTGTTCGTATCGATCGAGTTCGAACTCACTGGGGTACCTCAGTTCGAATCGGTCACGTTCGAATCCACGAACAATCACTTGTTCGTATCCACCAAGTCAACTAGCTTGGATGACGTGTCACTCCACGATACGAAGTCGGCAAGATCCAAGGAGATGTAGCGTTCAACCCAGAGAGAAGACCGGATCGACTCGAAGGACGCGTGCCACCTCATCGCAAGACCACGTGAGCTGATGGAGTTGAAGGGAGTGGATTCGAAGCAATGGACTCGAACTAAACAGCCAACCGAAACACTCCAATTAGAATCGATCGTATCTCCTAAACCACTGATCCAAATGCAACGAAATTTTTACAGTAGCTTCCATACAAGGTAAAGATTGTTCCTGCCAAGTTTCAACTCGATTGAAACATTTTTTGATGGATTCGAAGTCACTTCGTATCGATCCCAGATCAAGTCGAAACTTGATGGGGTCGGTCGCGTGGGCCCACTCACGTGCAAGAAAAAGTCTCTCTAAGTTTGAGCGAGATCCGGGCCTCCTACGCCTATAAATAGCACCCTGAAGCCTTCAGAAAAGGGGATCTTCCGCCATTCAACGTCCAGACTTTGCCGGATTCAATTCTACTCTTCAATACCGCTGTTGTAATCAAGTATCAGAGCTATAACTTGCTGTAATTCGCTGTAATCAATTGAAATCATCAAGTGAATCAATAAAGACATAAACTTCAGAGTGGACGTAGGCAAGATCGCCGAACCACTATAAATTCTGTGTTTGCGATTGTTATTTGTGAATTATTGTGATTGTCATTGCTTAGATCTGAATTCTATATTGATTGTTGCTGATTTGTGTTCATAAACGGGCGCTTTCACGATATCGGGTGTTTGTGACCAATTTTGGCGCAAACATTTTGGTGCTTTCACTGAGAATTGAACTCAAGAATTCTACCAGTTAGAAGTTGATTCATAAAGTTTGAAAGTTCAGATTTGAGAAATTATGACGAGACAATCGAGCAGAAGGCCAAGGCCAGAGCGAAGTGAACACCAAGGAAATCAAGAGGCTTCTTCAGGAGCGAATCAAGCATCAGTCTTCATCACTAGGGACGAGATGGAGACAATGATGAAGAAACAAGAGGAAATGATCCAGAGTTTATTTTAACAAATAGGACAACTTGGAGCGCAAAATAGAGAAGCAGATGGAGTCCGAAACGGATCAGAACCATCCGGCATAGCACCAGGAATAGGAGGCACACCCATGGAGAACGTTGATCCAATTTCGGAGAGAGAGAGAGAGGAGCATCTGCGCAACCCAGGAGTAGCAGAGGAATGAACGCTCAGTCAAGGGGGCAGACCCCAGAATTCCCTCGTGGACTCGGGGGGCAGGTCGAAAGTGGTGAACGAAGATTGCATCTCGGAGACAGTGACAGATTGGCGGAGATGGTTAGAAGAGCTATGAGAGGCTGTTTGGTAAACAAAGATTTAGAGGATGTTAATAGGAGTCCTTTTACTCCAGCAATCAAACGAGCTAGGAACCCACCGTATTTCAAGTTACCATCGTTGGACATGTATGACGGGAGAACGGACCCCACGGTTCATCTAACAAAGTATATGAGGCATATGGAAGTGCTGGGGGTATCAGAGGAGGTTATGGCCCGGTGCTTTCCATTGTACTTGGCGGATATTGCAGCATTGTGGTTTAGACAATTTGAGAATGGATCCATCGGAACATGGAATGATTTAATTGGGAGATTTATGAGGCAATTCAGGGTTCACATTACAAGACCCAAGAATGTGATGACTTTGGCAACCCTAAATCTGAAAACCGGAGAAACTTTGAGGAGTTATCTAACGCGATTCAACACAGCAGCAGCTTCGGTGGATGGAGCAGATCCGTCTATGGTTGTGATGGCAGCTATGTCCGGAGTAGCTGATGGCACAAAGTTCAAAAATTCTTTGACCAAAGATCCGCCTGTGGATCTAGCGGAATTCTACGACGAGGCAGAAAAGTTTTTGCGATTAGAGGATGCGAATGTAGAAAGAGAAGAAGGAAAGGGAATAGAAGTTTATGTGCTTAAAGACAAAAAGCCTTTCGAAAAGGACTCAGGCAAGGATAAAGGAAAACGAAAGGCTGAGGATTATAACGACAGGTCAAAGCGGCAACGGAGGGAGCCGCGATTCACCACTTACACCGAGCTGAATGAGAGTCTGGAATGAATTTATCAGGATACCAAGGAGCAGGTTCCGTATCGTAGACCAATGCGAAGGGATCCAACTTCCGACGAAAGTAGATCAGATAAGTTTTGTGTATTTCATGAGTTAAACGGTCATAACACTAATGATTGTAGGCATCTTAAGGACGAGGTAGAAGGGCATATCAGGAACGGTATGCTCCTTCAATATGTGAGGAGGAGAGCTCCAGTGGTGGAACCAGAGCGACCACCATCTACATCAGCTAGAGGCGACCCTGAATCAAGGCACAGCTTGATTATCAATTAATTGAAATAATGATGAACAAGTCGTAAGCTTCCCACTAACACAATTAACTCATTTACACATGTACGAGATCGCGAAAGATCCCCAGGCATGCTCTGAATGATCATTGACCGTTTAGTAGCGGGAATTTACACTTTGACATCGTTGCTTTGCTTTTGTTTCATTTTGATTTGGACAATTGGACTTTGTTTGTTTGGACATTTCTATTTTAAAACTCATCAGTTGAATAGATATTTGATTTTGATAATTCTGAAATGGCTAAGCTACTTACACATGTACGGGGTCGGGAACAGTCCTTAGGCATGCTCTGAGATGGCGATAAACCGCCCTGACAAATGATCCAGGGACCCACTCGAACGTGAACCTGGTATCAACAATACCACACCCTCCCGGGCACACTTTCTCGTCTCGAACGGCACCCGATCGCGAACGATCACAATTCGCCACGAACGACACCCGACCTCGAACGGTCATAAAATCGCCTCGAACGGCACACGATCGCGAACGATCATAACTTGCCTCGAACGGCACCCGACCGCGAATGGTCACAACTCGCCCCGAACGGCACAACTCACCTCACCTCAAATGGCGCGATCGCGAACGGTCGTCATTTGAGGTCCGCCGCTTGACCGCGCACGGTCGCACTTTACCTCAAATGGCTCGATCCCGAACGATCGTCATTTGAAGTTAGGCGCTTGACCATGAACGGTCGCACTTCATCTCAAGTATATTGATCCGGAACGGTCGTTATTTGAGGTCACATAAAACTATAACTTCCTTTGCGAGACATCAACATGATATGAACGTCCAGCTCATGGCATTACAAAACACGCCTTCCTACAGCAAGGCATATTTTGGGGGGCAAATGTTATCCCGCTTTTTGGCAAAGCCGTGATGCCAAAAGATTGGTCGAAAACAAGAGACAGTTCACCTCAGAGATTGGTTGCATTCTACTTCACTATGGATATCGATGAATTTTGTCCGCTCCCGGATTAGGCTACAATTGATAGGGCATAGCTAGCAAATCCACGAGAGCCAATGTTTCAAGTTTCAAGTCAATCCAAGTTCGTATGCTCAAGATATGATGAATTCAGTTTGAGAGAGATAGCCCTTGTTCGGTTCGAATCCATAGGATACCCCATAGTTCGAATCGATGGCCAGAAATCATGTTCGCATCCATCGGTTCGACTCCATCTACTTCGAACCCATCAAGCTTGGAAGTCCTTCGAATCCATCGAGTTCCTCCTACTTCAAATCCATGGACTTCGCATCGACACCTTCGTATCCATCCCGATGACCTACCTTCGAATCCATCAGGTGGCCAAGCTTCGTACCCATCCTCATGTCTCAGCTCGACTCCATATAGTTCGCATCCATCAACACCTCGCTCCATTCAAACCCACCAGGTTCGAATCCATCAAGAGTTAGTCACTTCAAACCGATCTTGTTCGTATCGATCGAGTTCAAACCCACTGGGGTACCTCAGTTCGAATCGGTCACGTTCGAATCCACGAACAATCACTTGTTCGTATCCACCAAGTCAACTAGCTTGGATGACGTGTCACTCCACGATACGAAGTCGGCAAGATCCAAGGAGACGAAGCGTTCAACCCGGAGAGAAGACCGTATCGACTCGAAGGACGCGCGGCACCTCATCGCAAGACCACGTGAGCTGATGGAGTCGAAGGGAGTGGATTCGAAGCAATGGACTCGAACTAAACAGCCAACCGAAGCACTCCAATTCGAATCGATCGTATCTCCTAAACCACTGATCCAAATGCAACGAAATTTTCACAGTAGCTTCCGTACAAGGTAAAGATTGTTCCTGCCAAGTCTCAACTCGATTGGATCATTTTTTGATGGATTCGTAGTCACTTCATATCGATCCCAGATCGAATCGAAACTTGGTGGGGTCGGTCGCGTGGGCCCACTCACGTGCCAGAAAAAGTCTCCCTAAGTTTGAGCGAGATCCGGGCCTCCTACGCCTATAAATAGCACCCTGAAGCCTTCAGAAAAGGGGACCTTCCGCCATTCAACGTCCATACTCTGCCGGATTCAATTCTACTCTTCAATACCGCTGTTGTAATCAAGTATCAGAGCTATAACTTGTTGTAATTCGCTGTAATCAATTGAAATCATCAAGTGAATCAATAAAGACATAAACTTCAGAGTGGACGTAGGCAAGATCGCCGAACCACTATAAATTCTGTGTTTGCGATTGTTATTTGTGAATTATTATGATTGTCATTGCTTAGATATGAATTTTATATTGATTGTTGCTGATTTGTGTTCATAAACGGGCGCTTTCACGATATCGGGTGTTTGTGACCAATTTTGGCGCAAACAACTTCGACCACACATCATTCCCGTTCCACCGACTAGAGCAGAACCTACTTCAACAACATGCATCACATAGTTCAACCATACTTCACCGTTCCACCAGTAACCACACCATTTCTCCACTGCAGCTCCTCAACTGTTGCCACAACAAATCAATCCACTGACCACCATCAACTCCTCCCCCTTGCATCAACATCCAGCATCAGTCTCTCCTAGTCTTCAACTAAACCTACCATTATCAACTCTTCTGACCATTACTCAACCTCACCAAACATCCACATACCTGCCACTGTTACATCATTATCATCAACTTCATCTCCTCGAACAACATTTCCACTCACAACATTCACATTCACATTGCATATACTTCCACCATTTCTTCCACTACTGACCACAGTTATCCATCATCAATTCCAAAACGAAACCAAACATCACTACATACAAACACACATGCCTGCTACCTGTACTGCCAACACCCCTCCAAACTGCTCACCATAACACTAACCCACCATCAATAGTCAACGGCACAATTCACCACACAACCACCTTCTCCTGCCTTAAAACAACACCATTGACCATCACTCCACACCCAATTCGAAGTAGTTCAACTTGCCTAAATAAAAACTACATCCCTCAACCGCCTTGAAGAACACGAGACCACAGCAGTTCATCTCTGCCCACCTCAACCAAGGTGCCGCGTCCCCAAGCTAGTAGCACCTCAATTTCAAATTCACGCCCAATCGACCTCGACAAGAACATCGCCAACATCATCCTAAAATCCCCTAAGACGAACCACCAGAAACCCCATCGCCTTCGTCTGACCCAATCGTGACTTGAACATCAGAATACGAACCACCATGCGCTTCAATTCAACACCACGAATCCGTTCAACACTCCGCCAAGCCATCGCGCCTCAATCTCCGACCTCCATCACCTGATCGCAACTGCTTCTACCAAATCGCATCCCGGCCTCTACTTCATCTTCTCCCCATCAATCGCAACCGACGTGTATTGAATTCTGAGAATCGAATTTTTGATTTCATATTGTGTTTGATTTATCGAATTCGAGAATTGTGAATTAAGGAAGTGGGATTTGTATGTGGCCTGTGATTTCATATTGTGTGTGAATTATTCATATCCAAAAAAAACAAAGAAATGGGAGTAGCATGTGGATTTGTTTGTGGGCCGATGGGCTTCTAGTATTTATTTGTTTATTTTTTTTAATTTTTCTATTATGTTTAAGTCCATTCTCCCTTTGTTCCTTAATCTTCTCTTGTTTCTCTAAACAAAAAAAATTATGTTTGTTTTAGTGTAAATTCATTTAGCTTTTGTTTTTGTTATATTACCAAAAAATACAAAAAACAAAACAAAATAAATTGTTTTAGGTTTTATTTATTTAGTGAATTTGGTTTGGCCAAACTGTTTGTTTTGGTTTCAAATTTTTCTTAGTTTAGTTTGTTTTGTTTTTAATTTCTTTTTCTTTCTTTGATAAAAAAATCTATTTATATCTTGTTTTTATTTCAGGTTGCCAAAGCAGAATTTCAAAAGGAGAAGAACTGCTGCCAAAAAAATAACTACTTGCTTGTTTATAATTTTCATTTTAGTTTCCTTGCATTTGCCTTGCATTGTATATATCTATTGTTGTTGCTTGTCTTGCATTGTTGATTGATTGCATTTGCATAAAAAAATTCAGAAAACAAAACAAAAATCCATTCGTAGTTGCATTGTTAATACACATTTAATTTCTGCTTTACAATTCATCTTAGAATTTGACTAATAATAACACACTTAATTGTATATTGACAAGTTGTCTTCTTTGAACAATTTAATTTCTTGGTGTCTAGGCTACGGCAGAGCAATAATCAGTTCTAAATATTACGGTGACTCGTAAATATTATACTGAATTGTTTCTCTGAAGGTACTTAAACCTTCGGCTGCATTGCTACGGTGATTCGTGGTGCACCGATAAATCCTGTCTGTTACCTGGCTGAGAATTATCTTGTTTATCTAAGACAATGTGTGAACATACAATTTTGGGTTAACTTAAGATTGGTCATTTGTAATTAGACCCCTGCATTCATTTAGTTGCATTAGTTCATGCATATTTAAAAAAAATCAAAATCCAAAACTAAAAAAAATTGTAAATATTCCTTTTCCTTTGAATTTTTTAAATCATTTTCCTTGAAATTCCAAAAAATCCAAAAAAAAATTAGAAAAACCAAAATTCAAAAAAAAAATTGAAAAATAAAAACAAAACAAAAATCGATTTCCTTTTCGAAAATAAATTTTCTTTGTAAATATTTTTCATTTATAAAAAAACCGAAAAACATTCTTGAAAATGTATGAATTTCCATATTCACTTGAATTTTACGATAGTTGTGAAAATCAATATAATCCATATGCTTTCAGTCCAAATTCGTATGTATATTTTAACAACAACTATTGTGTAAATAATTCAAATTTCGAACAATAAAATTTTCAAAATGATGACTAATCGACTCTTGAAAATAACATTGAAATGATTTCATCTTTACTCGAACTTTCTACACGACAAAATCAAGAGATAAATGATTTATGTAATTCATATTTGTGTAATAACTCGAATCAAGGATTTCAAAATTTGAATTCAATTCAAAATTCAAACGATTACGATTATAACCCATGCCAATTTAATTACGAACTCCAAAATGAATTTCAAACTCAACATGAAAATGGGAACAACTTTTCAAACGAATTTGGCAATGGGAATAAACTTAACCATGTTACGAGTGAAATTTTTTGTTCTCAACGAATCCAAATCGAAAATTCTCGATTTAATAACTACAAATTGGATTTTTTTGAACAAATGAAAAAAAATTACGATGATCACACGGATTTGTTGTTTGAAACTTATATGAAACAACGTGAACAAAAAATCAAATCTCAACGTGTGATGAGTCAAGTGATAATCCGCCTTTTACCCAAATCGACGATATTCAAATAACAACTTTTGAATTTGATAATGAGGATTTTAATCAAGTTGTTAAAAATACGGTAATTAAGTTGGATTTCAATTCTTTTGAGGGTGTGAAACTCGATTTAAACTTCGATCTTCCTTTTTCTGAAAATTTGAATATGACAACTTTGAATTTTAAACTCGATACACGATGAAGTTGTTGATAATCCTACAAAGGAAGTCGAGTTTAACGAACATGAGTTTTATGGACTTTTTGAAAACGAGTTGTTGAATTATGAAGGGAATTTCGATCACCATTTTGATTTTGAAATCGATATTTTGGAAGAAATTGAACTTCAACCAATTTTTCTATCTACCCAAAAAATCATCGAAAATAAAACAATTCGTATGATTTTCAATAAAATGACTTTCTTTTTTCCAAATCAACATTCAACTTCGAAATATTTTACGATTTGGTTTTTCAAGCTTAAGCTGTGTCTCGTATATTTGACGAGACAAATGAATCGATCTTTGGAAGACCGTTTCATTTACTTTTTGACGATATACTTTCTGATCTCGTGTAAATACTGTTCATTTTTATGTAAATAATAATAAACCTATCACTTGGGTTGACTGTGAGGACACAATCAAAATCAAGTGTGGGGGGAGACTCGTCTTCATTTTCGATTTTTCTTGATTTTTTTTTTTTTTGCAAAAAAATTTCTCAAAAAAAAACAATTTTATTTAAGCATTACTGATTTATTTTTAAAGAAACACTATAGGATAAGTATATGGTTTTGGATTCTTAAATTGAAATTATTGAAAATTTATTTGTCTTAACAAAAATAAAATTGAAGTTTGATTATAAATAACAATGGTTTAACTAGTATATAGGAAGATTCATACGTGTTTATTATGAAATACATCCTAATTGAAAATCTTTGTTTTAAAAGTGGTGAATTTAAAGTAAAGGATATAACATTTTTTTGTCTCCTAAGTTAAATGGTGCTAAAATGATTTTGTAAAACCCTCTCTCTTAAAAAAAATTAAAAAAAAATAACATCCAAAGTATTCACTCTCATTTAAAAGTCCTCACGGTTATGCATGGGTGAGTTACTTAGAATCTTTGATTATGTGCTTTCATACTCATTTAAAAGTCCTCACGTTTATGCATGTATGGAACACATGTAAAAAAAAGAATAGAATTAATAAAAACCACCTACGGTCGACATGTGTATGCACGAAAGTATGTGCACTCGCCATGCTCTGTACTCCCCTCACATAAGCCCGAAAGGCAGTGCATGAGTGGTATATCTGGCCTCAGTTTACCTGAGTTAGGTGTGTAATTTTTCTTGCAAATAATGAGAGAGCAAGCAATTGAAGTCCTAACACTATTTTTACTTAGTTGAATCGATTTGTTATTGAAAAGAAATGAAAATACCACTTTGATAAACTTTGATAATCAACTAAGAATCCTTTTCATAATTACACTTTGTTATCAACCGAAATAACGAGTTAAACTATAATATATTTATGATAGCTTCGTCTATATTGGAAACTTTGACGAGTGAATGATTTAAATTTCAAGATAATGACCGAAACCTATATTAAACTTATTTGTGTTGATTTAAAAGTAAGTCCTTCATTTGTAAATATTTTCAAAAACTCGCATTCATCTCTTTGTAAATAATCTTGCATTTTGTAAATATTTTCATCCTGCAATTGGATTTTGTGGGTAGTATCTGCTGAAAACCCTCACGAGACAATACTCGTCCTACTGGGGACACCCAGAGGTTTAACGGCTTGTTGCATACGCTAAATGCAATCGTGCTCCCTGCGAAAACGGATTTATCTTAATTTTCTTTATTCGAGGACGAATAAAAAGATAAGTGTGGGGGTATTTGATGTGCACGTAAATGTGCATATTTTTACCACCATATTTAATCTATTTAAATTAAATAAATGGTCATATTGGGTATTTTAACTTGTTTAAACCAAAATTCATATTATTTGAAATTGTCACATATTCATCTTCATCCATGGGCAAAATGGTCATTTTTGTGCATATATTAATTGAGAAAATTTAATTGGAAATTTCCATACTATTTTGTAGGAAGTTGATTTCAATTACAAGTTGTTTCACGAAGAAGATATGCATGCACAACAAAGAATATAAAGGAATGAAGATGGAAATAATTCAAAGTGAAAATCATGGAGGACCCCACCTACCTTAATGTACAAATTAGAGGCTAATGCACATGCTTATGGAATTAATGGCTTCATGTACACTTAAATGAGGATTATGACATGCTAATGATTACTTGGTGGTCACGCTACCTCAAGGGCATTTTGGGCATTCCCTAAAAAATGAATTAGGGTTTCATACATGTATAAATACCCATATGTTTCATGTAATCCTCCTCTCTCTTAGTTAGTCTTCCTTCCTCTTCATTAGTTTTAGGCTCAAAATAAACAAAGCTTTTCTCTTTCTTTTTTCATGGCTACTTAGCCATTTTTATTCTCATGTAATTTCTTCTTTCTATGCAGTTTAATATATAATCTTTTCCTTTCTTTGTTTATTTCCTTTCATGTTGTAGTGTAGATCTCGTTTTCTTTTATGAAAATAGAATAGATCTCTTTTCCATTAGCTTTCAATTTTCTTTCTTTTTGCTTTCATGTTGCATGCTACTTGTGTTGATATGATAAAACAAATGAGAGGCTAATCCCTTCAATTTAGGGGTAATGAAGCCTTTAATCATGTAGCTTCAACATTTTGATGTTTTATACTCTCTTTTTGTGCTTTAATGAGAATGCATGAAGTTGTTAACTTGTTGTTTTTGCTTTGAATTTGATAGCCTATATTGTTGACACCAAATCGGGTATACTTAAACAATCACTAACACAAATTACCTCTTCATCTACATATGATGATGGTAATGAAGAGAATGTTGAGATTAAAATTTGATGGTCTATATTTCTAATTAATAGTTAATAGGCCATACTTAAAATAGGATTTTGCTTTCAACTTTGTTATCATTTTTCATGTGAGTTAGTAAATGGTTTAAGGGGTGTGCTATAGTTTGATGGCTTATGTTGAGCTAAATAATAGCACAAATAGGCCATACTTATGATAAGCACATCAACTAAGCTAACTAATGACAAAGAAAAGAGAGATCATAACTTCATTTTGTTGATTTATGTGATCTAGAGAGTGGAAGTTGCTTCTAAATTGTTTTAACACTCTCATATTTTTATCTATTTTCTTTTCTCATTTTTCTCCTTTTCAGTTAATCACTCTTTCAACTTTGGTTAATTTGATTGAGTAGAAATTTAAAATCATCAATTCCCTACGGATCGACCCGTATTCGCCACGTGCTACATTCGTACACCGTGCGCTTGCGATTATTTTTAATTTAAATTCGTTCGACGGTTTTCTAAACCGATAGAATTTCATCGACGAACACCTAGCTCACGGAGCATATGGTGGCTGTAGTGCTAGCAAAGCATCAATCTTATCCATGAGATCCTTATATCTATCAGGCATTTTCCAGTTAATTTCATTAATAATCTAGTTGAGCTCTCCTTTGGTTACAACTTCCTATCGACTGGAGGATCCTCAAGCTGCGATTCAGTGTTAAACTCCATTTGTTTATTGTTATCATTGTTAAATTCAATTTAGTTTATGCTTGCTTTACCACCACCAAAAGTTGCTACTATAGGTCTTCGAAAAGAATATTTATGTTTTCTAGATGCCATTGATCTTCAATAGCAAGCCTTCAAATTCCTCAAAGCAAAGTTTTATGGATCTAGTCATTGGATCTCTTCTAACCCAAAATAGGAAGCTAGATATAAGCATGTATTCAATGTTCTTGGTAAAAGCACCAAAATGTTAACGCCAAAAGTAGATCAACACCCAAGAATAGATTGTAGGGAACTTGTGAGACCTAGATCTAGTAGATAATAGCAGAAATAATAGAAAAAAAACAGAAATAAGAAAGAGAGACACAAGATCTTCTAGTGATTCGACAATATTTGGACTACGTCCACTTTATAGCTTTATTTCTTATTGATTTGATATAGCTTGCATGAAATTACAAGGGGTTTGAGAGAGAATAAGTCACTAGTATAGGCGTTAGACAAATTTTAAGTCCTAAAATTGCCTAGAGTAACTGCCTTGGTGACTATTGTGTAGAGGAAGAAGATGAAGAAGAGGCAGAGCTTCTACGCAGTGATGGAATAATCCAGGTCGAAAATGAAGAAGAAATAGTAGAAAGAAGGTCCTCTTTTATTTTCTCTATGTTTGTATTTACAAGGAAACAGTTACGTTGGACCAGAAGTTGAGTTGGAGCAAAGCCTAGATGTCAGCCCGAGGCAATGTGTAAAATCGCAAGTCCAACCGGGTTGTACAAACATGTCGGTATTGACTTGTTTATGTCAATGCCGACAAGTTTGCTTAGCTCGATTTTCTTGTACCTCTTTTGTGCTCTTCTTCTTACTTTATAGTGATGTATCCCATGCTATTTCTATTGATTCTTGGTTCATCTTGGCGATTGTACCTTCGTCACTTGGTTTGTTATGCCATTACAGCTGCTTAACTCTTCAAATAGGTTGTCTAAAACTATTGAAAATCACTTGTGCACATGTGGAATAGGAAGATAATAACTCATGCAAAGTTGAATGGAGGGATGTGGAGCATAAACATGTCATCATAAACATGTCGTCATAAACACATCGTCAAAAACACGTCGTCATTAAACATGTCGGTATAAAACATTTTGGTATGAAGCATGTCGATGCCAGCATGTTTCCTTATTGTATTTTTGGCTTAAATTTTTTCGAGTTGTTTCCTTACTTTAACTAAGTGTGTTGGCCAATATTCAAGTTGTTTCATCTCTGTCTCGACATTCTAACTTCCATTAACTTCTGCTTGGTTGAAAACTCGCTTAACAACTACTTGGTATACTTTAAGTTTTACTTAAATTATTATATCATAATACAACAAGTACATGATAGAAAGAAACACCTTTTATTTCAAACAAGATTGGTTTGAGTTACATTTATGTAACAAATTACATATCCCTAGGGCATAACTCTATCATGCTACTACGCGCCTGTGGGATCATGATCCATCAATAGTCGTTCGCTTGAAAGTCCTATCTCTAAGATTTTGTTCAATCATGAAAGGAGCATTCAAGAATAAGTTGTAAGAAACTTGTGAAACCTATCTAGTAAATAATAGTAATAGTAAAGGGAAATAAAAAACAATAAGAATGAGAGACATATGATTTAATAGTGGTTCGACATCTACATTCACTTTATAGCTCAGTTGCTTACATATTTCATTGAGATTACAAAGGGTTTGAGAGAGAATAATTCACAAATACAGGGTTTAGACCGATTCTTAGTCGTAGAATTGCCTAAAGTAGCTACCCTTGGTGACTAATATGTAAAGGAAGGTGATGAAGAAGAGACAAAATTTCCACGCAGTGGTGTTAGAAACCAGATCTTGTTTTTATTGCTTTATGGTTTGTATTAACAAGGGTAGTAATCGTACTGGGCTAGAAGGACAGAATATGCAGAGTTCAAATGTAGGCCCAAAAGAGTGTCTGAAATCGCATATTCACCTAAATTAACCATGCATGTCGGTACCGATCTCTCATGTCGGTGCTGACATATATGGTTAACTCCAATTAAGTTGATCTCTTTTTCACTCTTCATGCCAGTTGATTTTGAGTTGTACCATGTTGTTTTCATAAGTAGTTGGTTGATATTTGTGATATTTCCTTCATCACTTAGTTTGTTTTGCTGCTTAAAGTGTTATCTCTTCAACTCTTATAATCGGCTATTCGAAGCCCTTGGAAATCTCTTAAGCAAGCATAGAAGAGGTAGAGATTGACTTATGCAAAGTTTGAGTGGGAAATTTGAAGCCAAGAAAAGTTACAACCGACATGATGAGGTTGGCACCGACCTCTATCCTTTGCATTTTTAGTGAAACTTGCTTGAGCTATTTCTTTGCCCTGTCTAAGTGTGCTTCCAAGATTTGAAGTCTTTTCATCTTTGTCGTAAAATCTAACTTCTATTAAATTTTTATTGTTTAGAAACCCAGTTAACATTTACCCCTCAGAGTATGCTTTCGTTGAAACAAAGTATGCTTTGGATCGAGACAAGTATAGGATTCCTAGAATGCGTATGCCAGTTAATCATTTGAACATTGTGTTGAGATAATTTTTTTTATCTGGTTTTAATTAGCCGATTTTATTAACACCTGCACTGGTTTGAGTTGAAATTTCTCTTTTACATTGTCTATGCAATCTACATACTAGAACTATTGCGCTTCACTACGTTGTCGAACGGATCCCAAGTGATTAATTTGGCAAAATTTGGGTGAGAAATTACATGTCAGTACCGACATGTTCATGTTGGTATCAACATGAATACTTAAGAAAATTCTCCCTAAATCTATAATAAGCACTTTGATTATACTTTCATTCCTTTATTTCCTTGCCATGTATTTGGACTTCCTACCCGAGTTATTCACTACCAACTTTCCTTCAAATATCAATCGACATCACCTTTGACCTGCTCTCGCACCACCATCAACTACTTCCACCTCACTAGGAAATTCTCCACCATCCATCGCTGCCGTTGCCTTTAAATTGTCGCTAAGACTTCTTGGGTCCGATTTAAGTATAAAACCCTAGGATGAGATTTGAACCGTAGGTGGGTACTAATGTATTACAAGGTGGTGATGGTTGAGGAGATGGTTTAGGCATATTTGATTCTATTAAATAGGAAATAATTGAATTCTCATATATTTGATTGGAGATAACACTTGGGGTTTGCCCCGTTCAAACATGGGTGATTCTAAAGAAAGATTGATTGATTGTTTCCTTTATGGGATTGCCTAAATTCGGACCATTGAGCTAACTATGGTGCAATGATTTGTTTTTAAGTTTGGATGTGTTGGATAACTTCATCGCATCACTTTTCCATTCTTGCACACCCAGTGATCTTGAAAAGAAAGAATTTCTGCCAGGACAACTGGTCTGTAGTTAGTTTTCATCGATAATGAGTAAGCTCAAAAAGAAGAAATTTTGAGATGCGATGCGACTTGTTTTTAAAATGCGAGCAAGCTATCCACACAGGATGGTTCGTTCTCTATGCTCGAGATAGTAGACTCACATTATGTAGATAATAAGCTGCATCTGCCTCAGTCAACACTTAGAATCCAATCAGGTTAACACGTCATCACACATTGATTTCATTTGGATTTCGAGTGTTAGTCACATGGGTATTTTTATCCTAAGTTAAATTTAATTGACCATGTTGAATGCCATATTCTCTTGTTTCGAATGAATTGACAATTGTCTTGCCTCAAACCTAGTGAAGGATTGTTTACACTTTCTGACGCAACATCCACTGCTGCTCTAATTTCACATCCGTTCCGATCAGAACCAACCAACCTATGACCTTCGAGTTTGAGGGTTAGATAGCACTGATCGATCTTGTTCTATGCCTGTTGCCTCTAGTGTTGATTATAAAAGATCTACTGAAAAGGGGGCCTTCAGTTTTGACCTCAAAAATGCTTAAGAACATTTGCTTGTAACATGGGATTCCCAAAGAAGACGGTCGTTTGCCAGCAGGATATGAACTTTCCCATCACCCCCTATATAGCTTCACAATCTATAGCTGCTATAGGTGTCTTAGTGGTGTCATCCCACCTTTTAATCATTTCTTGAAGAGCTTTTTGGGAGAAATTGGGCTCATGTCGTTTCAGGTTCACCCAAATGGACATGCCTTATTGAGTTCATTATATATCCTATATATGCGAAGATTCGGCCGCCCTCTACAATTCAACGAGCTCGCATACCTTCTTAAGTTTAATAGGAGAAAGGAATGCATATCTTTCATGATTATTGAGGCTTATACAAGATGAAAGGTCATTGAGAACCTCCACAACAAGCGTTCCTACTTCATGTATGTTCCTACTTCATGATTATTGAGGCTTAGACATGATTTTTGTCGATCTTTCCTACATTGGAATCTCTAAGTTTCTAACTTAATATATATTCGTATAGGTATTCCAAAATGAGTCAAGAAGCCGGAGCATAAGAGAATACTCAAGGACTTAAAGGTTGTTAATGCGAGCTAACGTACCATCAAGTTCCTTTTGATGAACAAAACTTACAAGGGTATGGACTGCTCCAACTGGGAAGAATGGCCGATATGGAACCCTCAACATGGAGCAGTTCTATATCATGCACCCATTCCACTACCTCTACTCCTGGCTCTGATGAGGGTCCTCAAGAGGAAGAGGAAGAAGACAGATTAGGTGATAAACATAAATAGGTGACTATTGGTACAGAGGCCGATGAGCCTATGGGGAATGATGAGGAAGAAGCTGTCAAGATGTGGGCTGATAAGCCTGTAGAAGATAATACCCCCAGTAATGAGGGCGATGGCATCAGAATGCCCATGATTCTGGAGAAGGACGTGGGATTCATGATGATGTCAACGAAAGAGCTGACTATTGGTGAAGAGGAGTGCGGATCTGATGATAATGACAACGATTATTATGCTAGCGAAGAAAAGGAGGAGCCATTCGACGAGTCGCCCACAGTGAGCCCTACTCTCCCTCACATACCTTCTCTGGAACCATTAACTATGAAGAAGAAGAATCCTAAGCTTCCCATTTCTTCTCAAGAATAATTAACCACTAAAATTCCTCAATCAATTGAAGGTCAAAACTATTGAACTCCCTGTTAGAGATATGCCAAACTTCTATTTTCTAAGAGATGTCTCCATTCACTTGAATGAATTTGGGGATTTCTTTGTTAGTGAAATGATAGGTGAGATTGGTTTGCATATCGACATATCTTCTAGTGCCTTTATAAGCAAAGATGGTAGGACTCCAACTCTAAAAACATGCCGATATGGTTTGTACAATTTATAAAGGGTCATCGGCACTGCACACTCCACTTTAGGATCGCGGACACGTATTTTTGCATTGAATTAGGTTTTAGAATTCGAGAGTTAACTTCATTTTCCTTGTTATTTTAGGTTCTATGGTTGTGGACTATACCATCAACTGCATCAAAATACTGGCTCTTACAAGGATCAAACTCCGGATCCAGCCCATCGTTCTTATAATAAAACTGATGAGGAGAGGAGGAAGTGAAAAGATGATGAAACCCACTACTTGGAAAGAGCGTGAGAGTGGAGAGAGGAGAAAATTGGATAAAGAAGGTGATGCCCTCGACGATATGGATAAGCGCCACAAGCATTCTCATGATCATCGTAGGACCTCACTATTGATTGCTCCTTCCCACACCGAGGCTTAGACTACTACGATGTAGGAAATTCTATCCTCTCAGGCTATAACTATTGCACCTATTCCCGCTTCTTCAGTCGAGGAAAGAAGTTCACGCTTCTATCGGGTTCGCTCCAGCTTCAAGCTACTTTCCCGAATATGTTCTTGCTCGGGGTTAAATTTGATAAGAACATAAATACAACAAATAGAGCTAGTTCTCTTTGGAATCTCGAGGCGGTCCGCGAGGACTTGGAGACTGGGTTTGAATGTTAGAGTCTCGTATGAGCCATTTTTAACGTAAATCATATTAACTACCAGGAGATTCTTTTGTTCGAGGCGAAAAGGGATGCTCACGATAGAATAAGTAAGAATCATGACAATGAGTAGCTCAGTTGAAGATGGAGAGAGATGCGTCATTGAAGGGAAAAATTATCGGTGGCAAGCTTCTAGCCGAGGCAAGCCAGGCTTACGACAATGCCCTTTTCATGATTAATAATCGGCTAAAAGAAGCCCATAGGGAGTCTAGCAAATTAAAAGAGCAAGTCAATGAAAGAGAGCACATTGTTAAAGCCTGGGACCAAATTATTGCTAAACAAGCCACCGCCATTGCTGAAATGGTTGCCAAATTCACTCGACTCCTTAATGACAATACAAGACTACCCAATTAGAAAGAACAAATCGCATCTGATAAACTAGCGGTCAAGATTGACCATTTGGTCAAATGATCGAAGCTCTTCGACATTCTAGGGAAGCATGATGAAGCGATGAGCTAGATGGATGCTAGCATGCTACATCTCTATACTTTCAGTGTTATGAACAAGGGCAGTTTGAGGTGGCTCGAAAACGATTCTCCCCATACTCTCCCTACGGTTTGGGAAAAAGTATTAGTTAGATCAGAGTGAACTAGAGACATGTGATCTGAAGAAGTGTTAATGGTGAATTATCTCACTTCTAAGGACATAAACTTCCTAGGAACCGGCAAGGAGATTTTACAAGAAGAGAAAAGGAAGGACACCACTAATGCAACCGCTAAAGCTCTTACTAGACCAAGCTCATTGGGTTAGGGTGAAACATGTGCTCCTAAATCTCAAGTGCAAGCAACAACCATTCTGGCATCCATAGCTATCAGCTCTGAAGCTGCACGCACACATTCATGTTCCGAAGCTCTACGCGAGCCATACTTTCCTCCAACCATCAAGTGACCCACCGAAATAGGGACCAGAGCAAAGGATTTCGAAGTTTAAGTTCATGAAAAAAATCTTAGTTTAGTTATTCCCCTCGTTTCTCTAGTCTTTCAATGGCTCAAGTTCACTCCGGAGTCCTTTACGAAACTATACAACTACGTTTCCCAACTTATAGGTCAACTATCTATCCCACCACCTCCTATAATTACATTGGTCTTAAGAGCCTTTGTTATCTTTACCGCTCCACTATTGTCTCTACATTGGTTTCTTGTCACAATCTCTAGGCTTGGGCCCGATTCTGAGCAAATAGTGGTGCAATGCAGAACCTAGAGGATGTCTCTGGATCTTTATAAGAAGAAGTGGTAGCGATTGGTGATTTAGACCCGATTAATAAGGAGATGATGATAGGGAGACTTAAGAAGGAAATAAGAGGCTACAAGTGAAGAAGGAAAATGAGGAAGCAAAGCACAAGACTCGGACTACAGTCAAGTTCAAGAGGCCAAAGAATGGAGACGCGGCTGCAGGAGGTTCTGAGGCGTCTAGAACTGCCACGCGAGGAGAGTATGCATCCTTGGAGGGTGTTATTGCCTTTGGCAAGGAAAGCAAGAGGAAAAGGATACCATAAATTAAGGCAAGAATGGAAAATGTGGCCATGGTGGAAAGAAATGATGATGTAACCAAATTCCAGTAAAGGGGAGCATTTTTGGTTTTTGTATATATTTTTTAAATTGATTGAGTCTATACAAGTACAGAGTATTCATTGTCTATTTTATTTAGTTTTTTATTGTGTGATGTCTGAAACTGACCGGCGTTATGTGGTAACGCCCCCTTTATTTGTTGGGTTGATACATAAAATGATATTAGTAATGAAAGATTATCATTTCTACCATAATATCTCCTGCCTACTTTTCCTACATTCTATATACTATGTTGGTTTATAAATAACTACATGTGTATATAATATGACCGCCTACATTACAATTTCCTATGTCATATACTTCTGTGTCTATGTTATATCTTTATTTACCACAACTCTATGCATGTAAATGGTATTCCTACAGCCATTTAGCTTATTAAATTGCCTAGCCCTGTTACGATTTGCCAAAGTACTCCATTTGGTATAAGAGAACTATAGTGTATGTTAGTTTAGCTTATCTGGTGATGTGTTGGTGCATGTAAGCCCCCTGATCCATAGGGCTGGTTACTCTGAACTCAGGGTTCAAAAAATTGGATAGATATTGGTTGTTCTAAGCAATAGGTTCGGTTGCCCCCGGTTTGGGTCGCGTAGTAGGCTCGTGTCTCTGGGAACCCGTAGCTTTGATGCTCGATTCCGAGTATTTCGGTCCTTGATTGTGACTAGATTCTTCCAATTTTAGTTTTGAGATCCTGTTCTCATATTAGTTTCTACCTTTGGAAACTTTTGCATAGCTCAAGTGCTTGGACTTTCCTCTAGTGTTACCATTGATCTGGCGATTTGGACTTCCATGATATTGGTGGATTAATGCCGATTTCCACCAAACCTATGATAGGAAACTTTTCCAATGCCGCCAGATTAATGTCGGTACTTAGAAAGATTGAATTTGCTCTCGGTGTTATTGGGGTAACATCGATTACTAGAGAATAATTCCTAGTGATATCGGGGCAACACGGGTACTCAAGAAATTTCAAATCGATTTTTCTATCCATTTAGTAGTTTAAGGGTCTGTACTTCCCATCCGGAGATTGGGAAGTATTTCCTCAGTCATATGGGACGTATTTTTCTTGCAGGGACATTTTTACATCGATTCCAGAAGCGACATGCAGCTTATTGATGGAGCATGAGGGGTTTTGCATACTTGGACGCAGTTCCATTTGTCCAAGCAAGGGCATGCGGCTTATTGGTAGTGCACAAGGGGTATTGTGTACTTGAACACAGTTCCATCAATTCAAGTAGCGACATTCTACTTCATAGTGGCCCATAGGGACTATTTGCGTACTTAAATACAGTTCCATCGGTTCAAGCAGTGATGTGTAGCTTATTGGTGGCGCATAGGGAGTATTTCATACTTCAATGTATTCCATCCATTCAAGCAGCGACGTGCAACTTATTAGTGGCGTACAAGGAGGTGGGCCCTTCCGATATTGCTAGAGCAATGCCAATTCTCAAAAGGCATGGATCGTTTTTCCCCATCGATTCGGTGGTTTGAGTCGATTTTTTCCGTCAACTTAGTTTTTTGCTTACAAGAATGTAGTTCCATTGGTTTAAGAAGCGAAATATATTATTAAAATAAGAAAAGGAAAGTCCTGCCTATTTACAATGCCACTTATGGCCCTGAATGGCTTATTTGCAAAAATAGAAAATACATAGATAGGTATTAAATATCGTAGTCCTGAAGCAAGTCGATGTTCCAAGCATGGGGAATCAAAATTCCATCGACCATTATCAACTTGAATATTACGTCTCCAAGTTCTTTGTCGATCATGTAGGGTCCTTCCTAATTTGGACCGAGTACTTCCATACTTGGGAAGGTCTTTTTTAGGACAAGATGTCTAACTTTAAAGGTATGGTTTAACCTTGGTATTGAATTGTCGTGCTACTCTTTTCTAGAGAGCAGCAGTCTTATGCTTAACTTCCTCCATATTGTCATCAATTCGGTCAAGTGATTCGAGCAGTAGTTGCTCGTTTTCTCTTTGATGAAATGCCTTCTATGGTAAGAGGGTACTTCTAGTTCCGTTGGCATCATAGCTTCTGAACCATAAGCTAAAGCGAAGGGAGAGTGTCCAGTCATTGATTTGTGTGTCATCTTGTAAACCCATAGTGTAAATGGAAGCTCATTAAGGAAATTTTCTTTAGTTTTTGTCAACCATTTCTTTATGGTAGATATGATGATTTTGTTCACCGCCTCCAATTGCCCTTTTGCCTGTGGGTGCGCTACTGTGTAAAAGCTCTTCTTGATCCAATAATGCTTGCAGAAGTGTTTGAATTCTGCACTCTCAAAGTGAGTTCCATCATCCGTGGTGATTTTCTGTGGTACTCCAAACCTGCAAATAATCTTTTTTTACAAAGTAATCACTTTTTAGTAGTGATTGTGGCAAATGGTTCCGCTTTGGCCCTTTCGTGAGTAATCAACTGCAATAATGGCATATGTAGCTCCTTCTTTTTCTATTGGTAACACGGTGGTTAGATCGATCCTCCAGATTGCAAATGGCCATGGACTGACCATTTGCATAAGCTTCGTAGATGGAGTTCGCGGAATCTTTGCAAATATCTAGCATCGATCGCACCATCTGGAATAGTGTGTTTCATTTTGTTTTATTGTTTGATAGTAATATCCTAGCGGAGAGCGTTTTTCGCCAATTTTTGCCCCCTGAGTGGTCACCACAACTCCCTTCGTGAATTTCCATGAGGATTTTCTTGGCTTCATTTTTGGTTACACATCTGAATAAGAGAGTGGAGAACCTTCTCTAGTACAGTATCCATCCTACATTATGAATCGTGATGCTTTCCAAAGGAGCTTCTTTCATTAATTCCGATCCTTTGGGAGTATTCCTCTTAGTAGGTAGTCTTTGATTGGCATAATCCATGATTCCTCCTCTTATGTCGTTTCTAGAATTTAGTCGACATGCATCTGATCTACGTTGGGAGCCGATAATACTTTCACTAGAACTAGTCCTAGTGAATATATGTCTTTGGAACTGGCTAGTATAGCCAAGTGATCGGCCCAACATTCTATTCCCTAGGAATATGAGTTATACATGTAGTGTTCGATATCTTTTAGCAATCCCATGCTTTCGACTGGTAAGACATGAGGTTTACACCCTTAGCCTGATACTCTCGTTTCACTTGACAGATGACTAACTGGGAGTTGTTGTATATATAAAGAGCTTTAATTCCAAGTTCCTTCACAATCTTTAGCCTTGCTATTGTCACCTCATACTCCACTTTGTTGTTAGTAGTAGGGAATTATAACCTTAGAACATAACATATCGACTGTCCATTGGGATTTTCAAGCATAACTTTCGCTCCTGAGCAGAATTCGTTTGATGCACTACCGACAAATAATTTCAATTACAATGCTACAACCACTATGTCCTCCTCATCATCCGGCATTGTGAACTCAACGATGAAGTCCACCAACGCGTGTCTGTTAATCACTCTTCGGGAATGATAGGTCACAACATACTGGCTTTACTCAGTATTCCACTTCATAAGCCATCTCGAGGCCTCAGGTTGGTAAAGCACTTCCTTCAAGGGTTGATCCATCAACACCTTGATGGCATGATCTTGGAAACATGGCTGCAGCTTCCTTGATGCTAACAAAAAGCAGTACGCAAACTTTTCTAACTTCGGGTGTTTTGTCATCTTTGATGAACCGTTTGCTGACGTTGTAGACAGGTCGTCGAATCCCAGCCTCCTCACGCACAAATGATGCACTTAGTGTATGTGTAGACACTACTAAGTAGATAAACAGATCATCTCCATCCGCTAATTTAGATAGAACCGGCGGTGCTTCCATGTGTAGAAGTAATTCATTAAATGTGGTCTGGCAGTCTTGATTTCATTTAAAGTTCTTCTTTTCCTTCTTCAATGCGTCGAAGAATTGTATACACTTATCTGATGCTTTGGATATGAAGCGACTCAATGCTGCAATCTTCCCATTCAAACTCTACAACTCCTTTTTTGTCGATGGGGCTTTAACATTCCATAACGCAGCGATCTATTCAGGATTGGCCTCAATTCCCCTTATGTTTACTATGAATCCAATAAATTTTCCTTATGAAATATCGACTTAGCACTTCAAGGGGTTCAATTTCATCCTATACTTTCTAAGGATTTCAAACAACTTCAAGAGATTATCCAGATGGTTTCTAGATACTCGTGATTTCACAAGCATATCATCGACATATACTTCCATTGTCTACTCGATCTGATTTTTGGATATAGCATTCACTAATTTTAGTAAGTAGTAAAAACATTCTTTAAGCCAAATAGCATTACGTGATCACAGTATAGTCACAAGTCGACAATGAAGTTGGTGTTCTCCTGATCTGGTTTATGCATCATAATCTAATTGTATTAAAAGTAGGCATCCATAAATTAGAGCAGCTCATGTCTAGCAATTCCATCAACTGGCTGGTTGATTCTAGGTAGTGGAAAGTTATCCTTCAGACAAGCGTTATTAAAGTTCGAGTAGTAGACATAAAGCCGCCACTCCTATTTGATTTTTTGACTAGTACAAGGCTTGACACCCATTCAGGAAACGTTGCATCATGGATAAGCCATCGACTGATGGCTTATTCGCTCCTTTCTTCAACGCAGTGGATCGCTTCAGACCCAAACTACGCCTTTTTGCCTTACTGGTGTGAATTTAGGGTCGATATTAATTGCGTGACATGCTATCTTCAGTGATATCCCACACATATCGGAGTATGTCCAAGCGAACACATCCAGATTAGCACGAAGAAATTATCAGTTCATTTTGCATCTTGACTCCAAGATGTGAACCTGTCTTCAAGACTCGAGTTGAATGATCCATGTCGACATGAACATAAACCGTAAACTCTGCCAATGCTATCCGTTCATATCCAGCACTCTTCTTCCTAAGGTCCATAGTCTTGTCGAAGCAACTATGGTCCTCAAGTTAGGGATGTTATGTAATTTCTATGCAATCCTGAATATGGAGAGTCTTCCCCACATTCTTCCCCTCCTTACATCGTATGCCGTCGTGCAATTCAAGGACGTGACGTTGTCTTGCCACACTTTGGTATCCTATTCCCACTCCAACCCCATTTTTCATTGGGAACTTCATTGTTAGGAACCATGGAGTCAAAACTATTCTAAAATCAACAAGGATCGGTTGACCCAAGAAAGCGTTGTAAGCTGAGAATTCATTAATTTTCATGAAGGTAAGAATAAGAACCACCCTTCATTCTCCTGCTCCAAGTTCTATAGGTAAGTCAACCATCCTTCCAGCTTTTTCGGTTCATCTATAAATCCCTAAATCTTTGTCCTACAGGCAGTCACTTCCTTCATGTTGATCTCCATCTGGTCGAATGTTTTTTGGAAAAGAATGTTAACCAAACTTCCACTATCAACCACCACTCTACTCATAACTATCGGCCCGATTCCAACTATTACCATCATTAGGTAGAGATTTGGCGCCTCTACACCTTCAGTATCCCAATTTTGGAATAGGATATTATCAATTATGAACTTTTGTTGTTTGGCCGGGACTTCATCTTCAATGGAATAAAAAAATTCTTAGGAGTGTGCTACAAAGAACTGGCATATCGCTCCATCTCACCCCCAACTCTTCCATACTAGATGAGGTCCTCCGGTGAAGATAATTATGACGAGTTTGATCAGTCCGATGAGGCCCTTCTCCGCTAGGTCCAGACCAATTTCCTTCATTGCTAGGAACTCAGGTTCTAGTAGGTTGGTCAGAATTTTGCAATTTCTTAACGTACTATTGAATCCTGTTATTTGTTATAAGTTCCTCAACTAAGTCCTTCAGGTGTCGATATTTGTTTATGTTATGCCAATGAATCTCGTGAAAGCAAAAAAACTTCTCTGATTTCTTTTGGTTCAAATGCTTCCCACTTGGGTAGTTTGTTGTATCACTCAGTCCCCTAAGCGGCAAGGCAGATATTTTCCAAGCTATCTTCCAACAGCGTATAATCCTCAGGTCTAATACTCCTTAGACGTTTCCTATATCCACCATACCTACCAGAGTTCATGTTCCTCTTCTTTTGATTCGAATTCTTTCCTGTTATAGCTCCAAAACTGTTTTCATCCTGCTTAGCGACATTGCAATGAAATGTTTCCTTTGGTTGCTCGCCAATAGTTTTGCCTTCGACTATACTTGCCTCTTCCAGTCTTAGAAACTATCTTGCCTTACGATGAAATTCCTCCACGGTAGTGGGTTGTTTCATTTGAATCCATCTGCCAAAATCCATATTCAAGTGAATGGCTTGGACCAAAGCCATAAAAATCATATTTTCCTTTGGATTGCTTACCTTGGTAACTACAATGTTGAACCCGTTCATGAAAGATTTCAGTGATTCGATGAGTCCTTGGAAGTAGCTAGATAACGACATCACATCTTTTGGTCATGCATTATAGAGTCTAAATTGCTCTAGAAACTTTTTTGCTAATTCGTCGAAAGAGAAGATAGACCTCGGTGCAAGTCTAGTAAACCACATAGAAGCAACTCATTCCAAGAAGATACATAAACGTTTGCAGTGGACAGCATTCATCACCCTAGCTCTATCCATATGCCCTTCGTATTTATACAACTATTGGTAATGGTCCATCATTCGTTATACAATGGCATAGTTGGTATAGCGAACTTCTTAGGATATTTTTCTCTTAGAACATTTTCAGTAAATGAAGTTTGCCTTGGCGTGGAACCCTACTCTTCATTCTTTCCGCCCAACTGTCCTCTATTAACCATTTGACCATGTCAGTGATGTACTTCTCCCTAGCGAAGTGGTATTCAGGTCGGTTGTCAAAGGCTATATCAAGTTTTTGACTCCACAAATAATCTTGGTTTGCCAGCTGGGGCCCATGTTCTCCATTCTCTAGGGGAACCACTCCTTCAGGGATCCATTGGCGCACATTTAGTCATACCGAAGAAGTTTGAACTTCACTTTCGGCATTTTGCTCTTTACGTTAGGGTTCAGCTCCAATCTATCATCATCAAGTTGCATGCCATCTTTATAATTAGAGAAAAGCATTGTGTTGTACATTTGATGAGCGTTCACCCCAAGATTTGGGTTGGCAACAGGCTATTTTCTAGTGAGAGGAGTACTTTCGTTGCCTTCTATGGTTCATACAACTCCACTAACAACCTCCTTCTGCTTTTGTTTATAGTTCCTTCTATTCAAGCCTAAAGTAGAGGAATTCTCTTATTCCATAGTAGTTGTAGTTTCTTGTCTAGCTCTCAAAGCATTTGGTGGCTGCAGCACTAGCAAAGCATCAATCTTATTCATGAGAGCCTTTTGGCTATCGACCATTTTCGGTTAATTTCGTTAACCATCTGATTAAATTCCCTTTTAATCACAGCATCCTATTGAGTGGAGTAACCTTGTGCAAGATTTCTACTATTAACTTCTATTCAATGATTGTTAGCATTGTTCCTTCAATTTGTTAGGGTTTGCTTCATCACCACCAACTTTTCTCCTGTGGATCTTCCAGAAGTAGTTCTCTATTTTCTAGATGTCATTGACCACCAACAATAATCCTATAAATCTTTAAAGTAGATTCCCTGGATCTACTGATGTATCTCTTCTAATCCAAAATAACAAGCTAGATTTAAGCATGGATGCCGATCTTCTAAGTGAAAGCACCAAAATTTTAATGCCAAAAATGGATCAACACCCAAGAATAGGTTGTATAAAACCTGTGAGACCTAGATCTAGGTAATAGTAACAGTAAAGGGAAATAAATAGCAATAAGAAAGAGTGGCATAAAACTTTATAGTGTTTCGGAAATCTTTGGTATATGTTCACTTTATAGCTTTGTTACTTATAGAATTTGATTTATATTACAAAGGATTTGAGAGAGAATAAGTCACAATTACATGGGTTAGATGATTCTAAGTCCTAGAATTGCCTAAAGTAGCTGCCTTGTTAACTACTGCATAGAGAAAGTAGATGAAGAAGAGAGAAAGTTTCTGCATAGTGATCGCAGAAACCAGATCCTGTTTTAGTTGCTCTATTGTTTGTATTTATAGGGTAGCAGTCATACTAGGCCAGAAGGAGAGTTGGAGAAGAGTCCATATGTAGGCCAGCATGAGTGTGTGAGATCGCAAGTTCACCTAACCACACATGTCTGTACCGATTTCTTATGTCGGTACGGACATCTATGGTTAACTCCAATTGATTGCACTCTTCGTCGTACTTGATTTTGAGTTGTCCCATGTTTTTTCCACAGATAATTGGTTGATTTTGGTGATAGTTCCTTTATCACTTAGTTTGTTCTACTGCTCTAGTTGTTAAACCTTTAACTCTTGTAACCGCCTATTCAAAACCCTTGGAAATCTCATGAGCAAGCATATAAGAGATAGAGAATGACTTCTACAAAGTTTGAGTGGTAAATACGGAGACAAGAGGAGTCGCCGTCAACATAATGAAGTTGGTACTGACCTCTCTCCCTTCCAAGTTTTTGGGTAAAACTCTCCTGAGATATTCCTTTGCCCTATTTGAGTGGCCTCCAAGATTTCAAGTCATTTTTTCTTGTCTCGATGTCCTAACTTCTATTGATTTCTGTTTGGTTAAAATCCCAGTTAACATTTGTTAAATCATGAAGGAACCTTCCCAATTTGGAACAAGTACCCCAGTACTAGGAATGATCCTTTCAAAACGAGGTCTCCCACTTCGATGGTATTGCTCTAGACCTTGATGTTGAAACGTCGCGCTACTCTTTTTTGCTAAGCAGCTACCCTCAGTTACGGTTTTTCTTATTTTTCATCAACCAAGTCGAGGGACTCAAGCAAGATTTCCTTTTTTATCTTAGGGTCATAGTGCTTTTTCTGGCAGGACGGGACTTCCACTTCTATCAAAATCATGACATCAACTCTGTAGGCTAGAGTGAATGGAGTATGCCTAGTTGTAGACTTGAGGGTCTTCGCATAAGCCCACAGTGCAAGTGGAAGCTCACTGACCCAGTTGCCCTTGGCTTTAGTTAATTTTTTCTCTACGATGGACTTGATAATTTTATTCACTACTACCGCCAGTCTATTCGCCCATGGGTGTGCTACTGCCGATCTCAGTTTATACCTGTCGTAGAAATCCTTAAACTTGTTACACTCGAATTGAGTTTCATTATCCGATATAAGCTTCTATGGAACTCAAAATCTGTATATAATATTCTTTATCAAAAAGTTAATCACTTTTCTCATTTTGATCCTGGCAAGCGAAACCGCTTTAGCCCACTTTGTGAAGTAATACACCTCAATGATTGCCTACTTAGCTCCTTCTTTCGACATCGTACCACACTAATTATATCAATTCCCCAAACCGCAAAAGGCCATGGGATTACCGTTTGCGTCAACGCCTTGGATGGGGATCTTGGAATTTTTGCAAACCTCTAGCTTATATCACATTGTCTAGTGTAATCAGCAACATCAAAGTTTATCGTTGGTCAGAAGTATCCATGGCGAAGGATCTTCTTCGGTTAGTTCTTGCTTTCGATGTAATCACCACAACTTCCCAGATGAATTTCCCTATGGCTTTTCCTATCTCCATCCTTGATTACATAACAAAGTATGGGAGTTGAGAAACCTCTACTATACAGCACTTCTTGCATTATGAATTGTGGCACTTTGTAAAAATGATTCTGCCAAACTTATTTCTTCCTTTCGGGAGAGCTCCCTTCAGCAAATAATCCTTGATTAGAGTCATCCATGACTCATTTTCCTCCGTAGCCTCCAAAATCCAATTGAAATCCATATAGTCAATGCTCAAAGCTAATAAAACCTCCACTAGAACTAATTCCATCACCTGCATGTCCCAGAGGTGGCCAATTTAGCCATGAATCAGCTTTCATATTCTCCTCCTTGGAGATGTGCATAATCATATAAAGTTCTATATCATTTAATAGTTCTAGTGTCTTCACCGGGCAAGGGGCAAGTCTCACACCCTTAGACTGGAATTCCTATTTTACTTGGCAGAGCATTAATTGGGAGTTACTAAATATATGTTGCGTCCTTACTCTCGGTTCTTTTTCTAACTTGAGTCTTGGTATCTATACTTCATACTCAGCCTCATTATTTATCATGGGAAACTCTAGCTTCAATGCGAAGCAAATCGTCCGTCCTTTGGGGTTACGAGTGCCACTCCTACCCTAGAATTATGTTCATTAGAAGCACTGTCTATGCACAATGTCCATTGGGAAAGTGGGACAGTATTGTCTTCTTATTCTTCTCTATCCTGGACGGTAGATTCAATAATGAAATTTGCTAATGCTTATCCTCTTATCGCCATTCTAGGATGGTAAGTTACATCATATTGGCTCATCCCGATGTTCCATTTAAATTATCATCCTAAAGTCTCAGGTCGATGTAGTACTTGTTTTGAAGGTTGATTCATTGGCACCATTGTCAAGTGAGCTTGGAAGTATGGTTGTAACTTCCTCAAAGCAATCAACAAATAATAAATATGCTTCTCTAGCTTTAGATAATTTTTATGCTCCAGCAAACGCTTTCTAATGTAGTACACTAGCATTTGGATCCTTGCCTCCTTACGTAACAATGTCACACTTAGTGCATGAGCAAACATTGAAAAATAGGTAAACAAATCTTCTCCATCCAAAGCTTGAATAGAAATGGTGGTTTTTCCATATGCTTTGGTAATTCCTAGAAAGCGGCATGGCATTCCTCCATCCAGATAAAATTCCCTTTCTCCTTTTTAAGGGCTTCGAAGAACAATATGCAATTAACAGTTGCCTTTGAAATGAACTGACTTAGTGTGGAAACCTTCCATTCAAGCTTTTCTTTACCCTCCTTTTCCTCAAGGTGGTAACGTACTTCAAGGCATTAATTTACTTTGGATTAGCCTAAATGGCTCTTGAATTCATAATAAATCCCAAGAATTTGCCCAATGCAATTCTAAAGGAATACTTTAAATAGATTTAATTTGATCATGTATCTCCACAGTAGAACGAACATCTCCAAAAGATCTTCCATTTGGTTTGTCGATAACTATAACTTCGCAGGCATGTCATCTACATGCACTATCATTGTTTTCCCAATCTATCTTTGAACATAGAATTCACCAACCTTTGGTGGGTAGCTCTAGCGTTCTTTAGGCCGAATGACATCACTCCTAGTAGTACAGTCCCAAATATATTATAAAACTTGTGTGTTATTAGTCTGAAACGTGCATCGCTATCTGGTTATAGCTGAAGTAAGCATCCATAAAACAAAGCAGCTCGTGTCTAGTGGTCAAATCTACCAGATGGTCGATTTTAGGCAGTGGGAAGATGTCCTTCGAGTATGCTTTATTCAAGTCCAAGTAATCAATGCATGTTCGCCAATTTCCATTTGGCTTTTTGACCAGCACGGGGTTAGATACTCATAAAGGGTACAATGCATCAGGGATAAAGCCATTGCCTTCTCATTATCCACTTCCATTTTCATTGTAGTGGATTGCTCTAGACCCGGACTACATCTTTTTTGTTACAAGTAGGTATTTTTGGTTTACATTCAGTGTGTAGCATGCTGTTTTTGGTGATTTCCCGCACATATCTGAATGCGTCCAAGCAAACACACCTATGCTTGCTTAGAGAAAACTAACCAACTCCTTTCTTATTTTGATGTTGAGCTGCGATCTGATCTTAAGGACCCGAGTAGGATCATCCGCATTAATTGGCGCATTAATTATCATCTTAGCCAGTGCCGCCACACTTCCTCCAACTACTTTCAAATATACATAGACTAAAAGAACTTGCGATGGTGTCCAAGCCAGGGTTTAGGAAGTGATTGCTATGCATTTACCATCTCGATGTAAAGAGCTTTCTCCACATCCTTTCCTTTCACTCATCACTTTGCCTCTCTGAGCTCAACAACGTAACATTCTCAACCAGTGCTTTGGTCGCCTCAAATAGCTGTGACCTCATTCTCCATATGGAACTTTATCATTAAGTACTGAGAAGTTAGTGCTACTCTGAAACTAGCTAGGGCCGATCAGCCCAAAAAGGAATTATACGACAAGAATTCATCGATAAGTACAAACTTCTGAACCTGCATGATCTTTTAATCTCCTTCTTCCAACTCCACATACAAATCAATAGTTCTGATAAGCTCCTTTATCTCTTTGATTTACCATTGAATCCTGGATTTATAAGGCTTGATGTCCTTAGGACTGATTTTTATCTGACTAAAAGTCCTTTTGAACAGAATATTTAATAAGCTTCCATAGTCCACTGAGACTCTATGCATAGTTACTAGGCCTACAACGACCCTTATCACCATGAGATCAAAAATTGGTGCTTCATTCCGATCGGAATCCTTATTACAAAATACTATATCATCAATCATTAATCTGTGTTGCTTAGCCGAAACTCCATCCTCAGTGGAAAAGTCACTCTCCGGCGATGCAAGCTTCGGATACTTGGCATAATGCTCCATCTTATTCCAACTTGTCTACACCAGATGGGGTCCTCCAATTATTGTATTTATCCCTATCCTTCCATTGGGTCAGTTTGTCCCCTCTCTGTTCGATCCAGGCTAACTCTCTTGAGCATTCGGCCCTTTGGTTCGAACATTCTGTTGTTATCCTATAGATTTCTGACATATTGTTGTAGCTTTTTCTTATGGATCATCTCTTTAGTTATATCCTTTAAATGATGGCATCCATTTTTATGGTGCCTATGTGTCTCATGGAAGTGATAATACTTCCACGAACACCTTTAGCCTCTATTGCCTCCCTCCGAGGCAGCTTCCTATATTTCTTAGTCCCTTACATGGCAAGGTAAATATTTTCGATCATATCGTTTAGAGGGATGTATTCATTTCGCCTCATATTCCTTGAATGATTTCTGGCATCATTCTTCCTACCTCCTAATGTTTTGATTTCTTTTATTCTAGTTATAGATATTATCCACATTCATAGCAATATTACCGGCACTCTCACCGGTTTGCCTTATAGCCATATTTCTTTGAACTACTACTCTCAGCCATCCCCCACTAGCCTTCACAAAAATAAGTTCTACCACTTCTAATGCAAGAACTGGCTAGCCTTTTGGTGGATCTCCCCATGGTAGTTGGCTGCTTCATCCTCAGCTATATTTCAAAATTCGTGTTTGGACGTATCCCCCGAATCAAGGCCATTAATACTGAATCCTCCTATGGATTATTCACCTATGTGATCGCAGTATTAAATCCATTCAAAAAGCCTTTTATGACTGTTCAAGTCCCTAAGAAATGCCCAACATGGACATCACATCCTTGGGCCGAGCAATGTGAAGCCTGAATTGTTCATAAAACTTCTTAGCCAATTCATAAAAAGTCAAAATGGACTTCGTGAGCTGAGTGAACCACATCAATGCAGCTCCATCTAGAAAGATGGGAAAAACCTACACCAAACCACATCCCTCACCCTAGCACCATTCACGTACTATTCACACTTAAGTAGTTATTGCCTGGGAGCAATCGTCCCATTGCACGATCGAATCAAGGACATTGTAAATCTTTTTGTATATTCTTCCTTTTAAATATTCTCCATGAATGGAGTTCTACTTAGTACGAAACCCCATTTTTCATTCTTTCTCCATAAATTTTCTTTGGCCGATCTCTTCACGATAGTACCAACATACTCTCACTAGCTTGATGATCTGAAAAACAACTATCAAGGGCGCCCTCAACTGTTTGACTCTAGAAATAATCTTGATTTTCTCAACAACGTCTAGGCTCTCTTATTTTTGGGAGAGCCATTCCCCTGGATTTTTTCACTGCTTAGCTAGTTCCATGGTGGTAGTTTGAGCGGCAACATCCTACGTTCCAGCATTCGAACCAACTTCATCTCCTGTGTCCTGCAAATCATTTTCGCCATCTTCTAAGTTGAATGTATCAAGTTTTTGCAACCCAAGGTTAACCATAGTCTTCCCGATAATGAAAGTACTAAACGATTCCTGTCTGTATCGATTTGTCCATCTTTGGCCAAAACTTGGCCACTTCCTCCAGTTTCTCTCCTTGATGTTCCAACAATATGCTCCTTCATCTTTCGCGTCTCGTCTCTCCTATTCTAATGAGAAGAAGAGGAATTCTCTTCTTCAGAATATGTCAGCGATGAATCCTTGTGGATTTTCCTTTGCCTTTGAGACTACCGAGTCAACAAGGCGATGCTAGCATCCATCTTCTCAATATGCACCTTCTTGATATCGGACATTCTTTGATTCAGCTCCACCATCATCCTATCAAATTTGACTCTCAACACCATCTCTGACATGGATGAGTGTCCCTGCAACACATTTAAGATTAGCTAATTTCTTCATTATGGTGGGAGGCATCATTCCCTTTACATGTAACTACTCCAAATCTCTTAAGGGACACTAGTTCAGTAATCAAATATCCAAATCAATAACTAGAATCCCACTTTTTGATGCTCTAATCCAAAATATAAGAAAGATCTATTCCTGAGAAGCTCTGTTCTCAATGAAAACACAAAAAATATTAGGCCAAAAAGTGCACAACATACTAATAGAATAGAGTAGAGTATATATAAGTAATAACAACAACCAAAAAAGCAATGATACATGAATTTTTATAGTGGTTCGACAAATTCTATGGCATGCATCCACTTTGATCTTATTATAGATTGATTTTCCATATATACATATGCTTTACAATTCGTTTAAAGGTCTAGAAAAGTAAGAGTAAGCCTCTAGGCTACAAGGTTTGAGTAGAAATAGAAGATGAAGAAAAGAATGGCCAGAAGTCCTCCAATAGTTTCTCTAGGATCGGTGTTTATAAAAGATTTTCCCATTGTCAGATCGCTGAAGACCGGGTAAGGATCCAAATTCATAGGAATAAGGAGGAAACAAAGTCTTCTCGTAGCAAAAATCATGTCATAACCTCCACGAATCATGTTGGTACTTAGTGATTTTACCTTCAAACTATTATCTTTTCCTTCACTTTTTTTCAAATCTTTAAGTCTTTGAGCTTCAAGCACTTTTTAGCATATGAGAACTTTTCGGTGCTAAAATCTTTGGCTCCATCTGGTACTTGTCTTTTTCTGCATAGCTTTGGAGTTATCTACCTACTTCTTATAATAAAAGCCCAAAGATGACCACTTTGTAGCCCTATTACTTGACTATAGAAAAATTGTAAAAATAGTATTGGGAAGATGCAACACCCCGCAAATTTTACGTTTGTTAATTATTAAAGTTAATTAGATGTCAAGAATAAAATTTGCGTGAATGATGGACTTGACTATGGGACTTGCATGCCTTTGTGGCTAAATTATAAGAAATTTTCATAATTGGAGTTTCTCGATCGGAGCTAAAACGAAGAAGTTACGGACGAAACACGAATTTGGAACGAAAATAATTCGATGTAATTAATTAACGTTTATAATTAATCGCCCAGGCCTATAGACCGACACATTATTAAGGTAGGTCGACCACTAGCGATCGACCGGTGATCCATAAGTGGTTGACCATTGGATGCGTAGCCACAGGGTTTGCCAAGGCCATAATGACCTGGATTTAATATATTTAATCGTATGACCATGGTTGGTTCTAGCGCTTATAAATTCAGGCCTAGGGCTCTCATTTCTTCTCATATTTATTCTTGAAAAAGCAATGAATTAAAATATTCAAACATAGGTATATAAATTGGAGAAGAACAAAAGTTAGAAATAAAAGGAAGAGAATCACCCTACAATACGTATATTCAAGGTAAATCAATATTCCTATTTCCATACTTATATTTTTATTCCTATCCATCCTAAATCTCTTCTCAAATCTGAGTCTTAATGTACGTGTATTCCCTTTTTTATACATATTTCAAGGATTTAAAAGGTGGAGTTGAATTAAAGGTTCTACTTCAGATCTGCAGATTTGGATCACTTCTAAAGGTGAGTAGGAAATTTTTTAGATTTTTATAATTTGAAAATCATCCAATTGGTGTTTATTTGATTATTATGCCTAACTAGATAATTGTATATGAGTTGTAAGCAACAAATTCAATGAAATTCGAATATAATAAATATCCCCTACATATTCTTGGTTATGAATCGATTTAGAATTGTTCACACCTTGATTTGGAAATTAGTCCCAAAAGTATGAATTTAGAATATTGATTTGAATGAAATTTATTCCAATTCCGGAAATAAGTTGTATAATAATGTTATGAATTTTGATTATTACCCTAATCTTGTTGGAATGTAAAACTTTTCTTTGTTTGGATTGTGGGAATTTAGATCCTTTTAATATTTATAAATTAGTTTGATTTCTTTCCCTTTTAGAAAAAAATATAGCGCTTGATCTAACAAGTAATGGATGCAAATAAAAGGATAAAGAGATGTGTATAGTACAAATCCATTGTGGTTTACACTATCTATTTCAATAATAAAAAGAAATGATTATTCCTTGTAATTTCAAGCAATGTAATCTTTTATATTTTAAAGTTAAATCTTTTATTTTAGACTAATTTTTGGAAATTATAGAAGATGATATTTTAGATATGGTTCTAACATTTGAACATGGAAAAGAATATTCTAGTGAAGATGTATAACAAGAATACATTTGATAAAATTAGATATTTGTATATAATTTACTACGCTCGCAATAATTAAAATAAAGCTTAATTAATAATGACACTTACATGTAATATTCTCATTTACGATAACTAATTAATGGGAAAGGAATTTAAAAGGTTTTAACTCAAATAAATGGAAAATAGATGGAAACAAATATGGAAGTTGCAATAATTTGATAGGTTAAATGGATTAATGGGATTGATAAATAAATAAGTTGAATTAATAACTATGGAATAGTTCAAGCGATTACTAATTGAATATTAGTAAGCATATAAATATCTCAGAAAATGTCCTTAGGATGATATTCATTTATCTTGGACAAGTTTACCTTTATGGATGGGTAAGTAAAATTGAATTTGTTAGTAATGGAATATTATGGTAGATATATTGGCTTAAATAAAAAAGAGGATTAGTAAGCTAAGTCCAAAGTTCAACTTAGAATAATAAATAGATAAATTTAATAATAATAATAAGCCTAGGATCGTACGACTTAATAATAATAATAATAATAATAATAATAATAATAAGCATAGGATAATTAATTAGACTTAGCGATTTGGGAGTGCGAGGTCAGTAGAGTTTTACAACAGAGGTCTGCCTTTCACTCAAAGGCTACCAACATGTATGCACACTTATTCCTTATGTGAGGTATTTCCAACTATAGAATCTGAATAAATGACTGCTAAGGAAAAATAGGAAGGGATTCTTATGTAGCCAAATCAATTGACATGGTGAGATGTGGGTATATACATAAGAGTGTGGTAAATATGGCTAAGTCATAGGGATATCACATATGATAAGTATTTGGCTATATAAGAATTCCTTCCTTTTTTCCTTAATAATTAATACATCCAAATATAGCCTAATCACTTAATATATCCGAATAAGTGGTTTCTTGAGGAACCGCCTCTCTCGAAGTATGAATGGTCCACCCACGAAATAAATGAAATACATGCATGAAAAATTTAAGGTATTAGTGGTTGTTTGAAGACCCGTCTCTTTCCTTAATTAGAAAAGTATTAAATGGTTAGTATATGCAGTTAAGAGAAGCAAAGGATATCTCGGGAATAGTCTGCTTTAAGTTTGAGGTCTTAAGTGACTGTTATATGGTTCACCTCTGCCTGTAACAAAAGTATTAAGTGACTAAGAGAGATTCCAAGCAATGTCAGCTAGATTGTACCTTTGGGAAGTCTGCCCGTGGTTAAGTATTAAATGATGGGGGCCTTCTTGGAATTTTGAAGGTATTAATTGGTCGTTGGAGGACCCACCACTCTCGAAGTATTAAATTGACAAAAGTTTTCCTAGCCCTTGTTATATAGGTCTCGGTAGCTAAGACCAATAAACTAATGTTGACTATGCTAGAGGCTCCGCTTCATTCTAAATAGCATATCTCGTACATTAGGAAAAGGTTAGGTGGATTATGGGTTGATAACCTATCATACATAAATGGTAAAAAAATTAGGTCTACTTTAAATAATATACATAACAATTAAATGGGAACCTATCGGTATAAATTTATGTTATGGACAGTGTATAGATTTTCCAATCATCCGAATGTTGTTTTAACCCTTCCTCATTACAACCCGTAGGATAGATTGGACGGACATGTCAATGGAGCTGGATATGATTGGTTGATGGTGTAGTCTTCTCTCTCTAATGCTTGGTATTGACATGGCAATTGATGCCTCATGAATTCTATAAATTTCGAGGTAGTAGCCATTGTCAATATTTATATCCTAACATTAATTCGTCCACAATGAGTTCAGTTTGATCAATCTCTGATATGCTTATATTTATTACAAGTACCAAATTTAATGAATCATGTTTTGGTGGACTTGGGTTTCAATTTTTATCGAAATTTGGGTCCATTGAGGTATAGATTGTTACATTTGGTATCATGGCTTTGGTTAGCTGATCAGAGTAATTAGGGTAAATTGAGAGAACTTATTTGTATTTTCTATCAACCATTATCATATCTTCATTTGACCCTAAGAATTCCGACTATAGCATAGTTGTAGTCCTTCCTCGTAGGAATATGCAAAACGCCCATGAATTGAAATATTTTAGAGTAGATTCTCATGCCAACCCCAAGTTACCCCACGGTGTGTTAGGCAGTAGTTTAGAAGAACAAGAATACGACATATGGAAGAATCCCCAAAAGTAGAGGTGTTCAACTTAATGGCTGAGATCTTATGATCTTCGATTTTGGCGATGAGTTATAGTCGAAGGTACACATTTTCTCCACATAGGTGAAAAATTGAAGTCCATATGCATAACTTCCTAAAAGAAAGATCTTGCAAGGGTGCATTCAACGTTCACCTCTTTGATGGAAAATCAGGTCTTTTTATTTGGATAAGTTTAATCAACTCCTTAGTCCAACCCTGTGTGATAAATTTGATTATATATATTGGAAATGCTTCAAAATATTGAAAAGGGTTCAAAGTATTTTACTTCTAGATCTATTTGGGATGTTTGTATTTTTTAAAAAGGTTTTCGAAACCCTAGTATATATATAATAAAAGTTTGATTTTTAAGAAGTTTTGGTATGAAATAGTTTCTTGTTTCTTTTAAGAAGTTTTGGTATGAAATAATTTCTATTATTTAGAAACAAGTGTTAAAAAGCATATATTTAGCTTGAAGATTTTTTTGGTTTATAAACTCGAGGTTTTTAAAAGATTTCTCTCTTCCAACAAATGGAGAAAATATGAATGTCTTTTAATTCTATTAGGCAATGTCAATGAATTGTTGTTCTATCTAACATCCCCTACTTGGAAGCCCAAAATAACAGCTATGGAGCTGTAGTCATCCATAGTCATTAATCCTTGGCGACCAAATACGGTAATGTTAGATATATTGACATAACAGAAAAACATGGATATGGAAATTTTTTAAATTCATTCAGCAATTTTCACATTCCATTTCAAATCGTTTCAACATTCATTACATAATCTCAAGTTCGAGAACCATGTTCATAGAAATTATATAGGGGTGTTACGGTTGCGGTAACCGTCGTTATTACCACCACCATAACTGTAATCGTTGTTGACGGTTATAAATTCTTTAAATATTACCGCAACCATCTATGATGATTAACCATCATAGTTTCAATTTTGAAGCATGTCGTGTATATATTTTCAATAAAATGCATTATTGATGATAAATTGATGTAGCTCTAACTACTTTTTGCAAATTTATTTATTTGGTTATAAAACGAAAAATATGCATGCTCATGTTATTAGTTCATTAAGACACATATTATTAATTTACAAGCTATTCCATTAGCTTAAATTACTAACTTTTATACTTACTGTTAAATATTTTACAAAACAATCATATATGGTTGGTATGGTTAAACGCGGTTTTCAAATTCTTCAACCCTTATTGTAACCATTGCCATTATAGATGGTAACCGCATAAATGGTTGGTACGATTGAGCGATTCAACCGTAACAGCCCTAAAATTATAATTATTACAACATACGCCATGAGCGACATTTGCCCCTTGGATAATCAGAGTATATACTAGGTAAATAAACAACTTGTCTTTACAAAAAACACAACAACATCAAAATAGAAAGAATTCTTTTTATCTAGCTTGCCTCTTGCATGTCACCGAAAGCTTACTCGTCTAAAGAGGTACCTAAAAACCTCCACTCTCAAACTACTCAAAATCAATTGGGCACCCGAGATTTTAAAGGAAAAACATAAACTTCAACTCAGATATAAAGCCTAGTATGAATAATAATCTACCATCTCAAACCATTTAGATATCTAGTGAGACCATGCCGCTTAGTGGAACGGGTTTTCCTCTCACCGGTATCCTCCAAAAATTTATAATAACCATATATTGTGATTTTGCATCCACAATGGTTAAAACGTAACAATTCAAAATATTACGATGATATGCAAACAAGTAAATCATTCTGGATCTCCCATCCCCATTCATTTTGACTAGCTGTCTCATGTATAGTTTCTAGGATCACTATTAACCTAATAGTTTTCATGGGCTTACTAATAACCTATTTAAAGCTTATGGACATCTTGTTCGATTTAATAGTTTTCATGTGATCACTAAGAACCTATTGGCCTCTGCCAATAACTTTAATGTTTCATGGATACTCCCTGAACCTATTGGTATCTCCAATAACTTTTCTCTTATCCTAGTTTTCATGGGTTGACTAGGAACCTATTGATTTCAGTCAATAATTTAATCTGAATACAGTTTCATGGGTTCACTACAAACATATTGGCTTCTGCCAATAACTCTTTCTAATCATAGTTTTCATGGATTTACTATGAACATATTGGCCCCTGCCAGTAACTTTTTCCAAACATGGTTTTCATGGGTTTACTATGAACCTGTCCATCTGACAACTTCTTTAATTAGTATTTAGGCATCCTACATTCAGGTCTATCTGACCTCGTGGATGCAATTCTATTCATTTCAGGAGTTTGCTCAATCTATGTTCACTATTGGGTCAACCTAGCTGGTTATTTTGTCCTTTTTCCCCAAAATCTAGTTATGGGACCATTTTACAATGAATATGTATTAGAAGAAGCAAACATAATAACATCAACATCCGTGGTTTAATATCCTTGAAATTATTTTCATATGAAACAAGGTTAATCTCTTTAACCTGTTATTTTATCAAGGAAAGCTTCTTCAAAAATTCAAACTTAAAAGCCATTTCAGAACTCCTTTATTATGCCATGGATTTCCCTTAAAAATGAGATTGGGTTCTTTGTTTTGAAAACTAAGGCTTTCAAAACCTTAAATCTTTGCTTTCAAAACCATTGGATAACCTCCTTTGAAAGCATTCAAATCTTCTTTTCAAAACACTAAGCATATGCCTTTCAAAACACTTTGAATCATCTCTTTCAGAACCCTCAAAAACATATGTTTCGAAAGTATTAAAGTATTACTTATTAACTCTTAAAAGCATAACTTTGAACTCATTGAAAGTATCCCTTTTGAAACTATTTGAAAGTACCTCTTTCGAAACCATTGGTTTTATCCTTAAAAATATCTTTTGGGTCAAAGTAAATGTAAATGAAAGTACCCCTTTCGAAACCATTAACCTTCATATAAAAGAGTTTGGGGAAAACTGATCGCTTCGAAACCATCCTCTCGAACATTTAAATCATTCAAGTAAAATGTTTGAAGGATAGCTTCGAACCTCCTTTTGAAGCCATTGCCTTCGAAGCCATTAAACTCTTTTGAAAACTTTAGGAAGTGGCTTATTCATTTATAAAACAAAAGCTACCATTCGAACCAGTTAATGACTTAAATCCATTTGAAAGGCATAGGGTCAGCAACATGGTTTCGACTAGGTTCAATCTACCCTTTCGAAAGCATTGATTTAAAAACAAAGGAACTCACTCAAAAGCTACACTTTAAACAAAAAGGTGGCAACCCCATCGAAAGCTAATTAAAAGACCCTTTTGAAAGCATTGATTTCAACTACTTCGAAGGCATTCATTAAAACAAGGCAAGCACATTTCTTTGGATGGTAAAAAAAAGATGTTTGAAAGCTAACTAGTTTTGACCCCTTCGAAAGCATGGTTTTGTCTCCATACTTGTCGCCTTTCTCCAATCCACCACGTACCAACATATTGATAACTTGTGTATTGGTTTCAACTTAGTTAATTTCGACTTTATTGAAAAGGAAGTACAGTGTCGAAAGGTACTACTGAAAGAGGCAAAACATAATTTCTGGGTAAAGAATAATTTAATGCCTTTTTAAGTAATTTCTTTTTAGTTATCCTGCCTATTTGTAAGCATTCAATTGGTTGCCATATACTTTTCAAATTCTTTCCAAAAAACTGCAGTGGTTATTTCAGATCTAAAGTAAAAATGATTTAGCAAATAAGCCCTTCCATTAAGTGAAACCATTAAATCATTTAAGTCCTTCATCTAAAATAAATTGATTTCCATTGTAAATCACTTAGGAAAAATCCCCAAAAATCATAGAAAATTACTTTTAATTTGTTATCTAACACATATAAATTTTAGACCCAAATTCTTCATAATATAGCCAAAACCAATTTCTAAACCCAATTATTCGTATTTTCTTTTGAAAATTCATAATAAAATTTCCATGGTTTGGAAAATTATAAAAATTAAAACTCATCTCCAAAATAATATTTTACATAACATATAAATTCATCATGGCGTTTGCAATACAATAAAAACGATTTTAGCCTTAAAATCGTGTGAAACAATTATCAAGCGAACTTGTTTGAATATAACATACCGTAAAATCCAATCATATCATCATCAAAAGTCATCATAATGGATTTAAACCTAGACCCGAAATCAAAGGATCATATAAAATAAAATAGAGATGGTTTTGATTATTATTCACCTTGATTAGGATAAGGAATGAGAGATTTGATCCTTGATTAATTCCCTTAGCCTGATTCTTTAGCTTTAGATGAATTTCTCCTCTTTTCCTCCTAAGTAATGGCCGGCTTGAGCTTTTAAGTTTTTACATTTTTTCTTTTTTTAAAAATGAGCATGGGAAAGAATGGAAACGCAGGTTTTAGGTGTTAAGGAATTATGGTACGGAAATTCTTAATATGCCCTTATGTTAATTAATTAACATATAAAACCATTCATAAGCCCATTTATTTAATTAAGCCCGATCTCTAAATAAATTTTAAAATCTCAATCCTCTCATCACTCTAATATTTACATTATTATATCTAATTATCTAATTAAATCTCTTAGATAATGTTGCTAAAAATTAGTAGGAGTTACAGGTTCTCCTCCTTTAATAATTTCGCCCTCGAAATTCAGTAAGGACAAATATTAAACATAGAAATCATCTGTAACAACTCCTAAAAACCATACTAGCCTACCTAACTAACAGTTATCTATATAAATCTAATATAGAAAACCCCTCAAAGTAGATCAGGATAAGTATCACTTATCCTGTCTTCTATCTCCCAAGTATAGTCCTTCTCGTTGTTGCTCCACTGAACTTTCACCAACCTGGCTGTTTTATTCTTAACCAATTCTCATCTCTTGCTACAACCCAAACTGATTGTCTAACTAAAGTCAAATTAGGCTCTACTATCAAATCTTCCAACCCTATCGGTGGAATAGTGGTCTCTGGATCATGCACATACTTGCGAAGAAGAGATGCATGAAATACATTATGGACACCTACCATACTGCTCGGCAGCTATACTTTGTGTGCAAGCTTCTCGATCCTCTCTATAACTAGGAACATACCAACATATCTCGAGGCTAGTTTCTAGGACTTTCCGAATCGTACCACAGCCTTCATCGGTGATATCTTAATGAAAACCTTATCTCCAACTTCGAATTCTAAGTCTATACGCCTCTTATCTTGTAACTTTTCTGTCTGGACTGAGCTTTCTTCATCCTTTCTCGGGTCAACTCAATCTTCTCTATCGCCTCTCTAGTGGAATCTGGACCTAAGACTAATTTGTCTCCGGTCTCCAACCAACATGCCGATAATTTACATGGCCTTCCATACAAAGCATCAAAAGGCATCATTCCTATACTCTGATAACTATTATTCTATGAAAACTCCACAAAATACAGATGATCTTCCCAAGATCAACCAAAGTCCAATACACAAGCCCTCAATAAATCCTCGAGTACCTTATTGACCTTCTCTGCCTGCCTATCCGTTTGAGGGGATATGTAGTACTCATACTAAACTTGGTGCCTAACACATCCTATAGACTCTTTCATAATTCACTAATAAACAAAGCATCTCTGTCACTGACTATACTACTAAGAATCCCATGTAGTCTAACTATGTTCTTCACGAACAACTTAGCTAAAATAGGTGTCGTCCTTGCTGATTTAACTGGAATGAAATGCGCACTCTTGGTCAACCTATCCGCTATGAACCATATACTTTCATTTCCTCTATTTGACCTTGGCAACCCGTCTATAAAATCCATGGATATTGAATCCTATTTCTAAACCGGTACCTCCAAAGGTTGAAGCAACCCACTTGGCTTTTGATGTTCAGCCTTCGCTTGTTGACAGTTTACACATTGCCTAACCCACAAGCCAACATCCCTCTTCATACCTTCCCAATAGAAGCTCCTCTTCATATCTTGGTACATCTTGGTCCCTCCAGGATGAATTGTAAAGTTGAACCAATGACATTCCTTAAGAACTTCTTTCCTTAAGTCCTCAATGTTCGGAACACGCAACTGCCCTTCTTCCACAACCATTCCTTTTGGTCAAGACTAAAATCCTTTAGATCATTGATCTCAGTTCCAACCTCAAGCCTTTTAATCCTCTCGGCTAACAATGGATCCTCTTTTTGCATAGAAGCAAACCTTTCGAGCAACACGGGTCGAACTTCTAAACAAAACAACATGATGGTGCTCTGATTAAAACTAGCCATCGATCTTAACTACACATTACAAGTAGCCAAGCTCCTAAATCCTTCCATACAGCCAATATCGCTAACACCACATTTTGATGTCCTATGCTAAAAGCATCTGCTACCTTATTTCCTTTCCCAGGTGTATACTCCATACCAAAATCATAAGCTGCTAAAAACTCCATGTAACACCCCATGTTTTCATGACATTACTTAGGATATTGAATTGGTTAAATTAAATAAAACAATATGGAGATTAATGGATTGAGATTTGTTTTAGTTAAGGGTAGCTGTGCTATGGTAGTGTGTTAATTATATTAAAATAACCAAAAAAAGGTGTTAGGAAATAACAAGGGCAATATGGAAAATAGGTGGAGCTTATACCCTAAACACTTAGGAGACAGAAACTTACGCTCATTTCATTTTACTAAAACTAAAAACACTAAGTCCGACAACCATTTTCACTCTCAAGAAGAAGATTAAAGCTAGGATTCAAGAGAAGGGAAACAACCAACTAAGACGACATCAAATCTCATATCTATAGTATCAAAGCTAAGATGAATAATTACTACATCCCATTTTCTTTGGTTTTCTATTTTAAGACTAAGACCCGAAATTCTTTTGCAAGTATGTGTCATGTTTTGAAGATTAAAGTTAGATATATTTATTTGTTGGTGAAATATGCGTCTTAAAACCTGTTTTTATGATATGTTTGACATGAAAACTCTAATAAATAACATCCAATTGCCTTGAAAATTTAAATCTAGATCATAAATGATATTTTAGAGATGGATTTCAATTTTCATAATTTTTTGAATTATGGTGGATTTTATATTAATTTTCTTGTGAAGGAAATTGTTTATTGGGTTAAAAATTATTTACGGCTAAGATAATTAATATTCGAGGTTGAAATTTTTATATGTTAGGAAACATATTAAAATAGATTTTTTTGGGATATTTCCCAATTTTTCCTAAATGTTTTGATGGATATATAAAACTATTTTAGGCGTGGAACTTAAATGTTTTTTATATTTAATTAAGGAGAAGAAGCATTTTGTAAATAAAATGATTATTGATTTTGAAAAAAGTGGCAGCACATTTCTGAAGAGAATTAGTTAAACAATGAAAATTTGCAAAAAAAGGCAGGTTAGTTGAAAAGTTATCTTTTTAAGTTAAAAATAAAGAAATTGTACTTTTAGCACGTTTCAGCCAATTACAGCAGTAAATCTTCCGACTCAGACCTTCCAACAAGGTCGAAAGGTTCTAAGCTTTCGACAAGGTCAAACCAATTCATATGGTATCAAGCTACTTTGTACGTAATGTGTTGGACAGAGTCGAAAAGTTTTTAGTCGAAAGGTTGATGGCCAGAGATGGTGGGGTATGTTTATTTTATAAACCTTCACCTGCTTTGCTTTCGAATTAGAGCTTTCAACTTGGTTGCTTTCGACCAGGTCAAAATGTTTAAATAAAAGGTTTTAAACCTTTCAACATAATTGAAAGGTTACAGCTGCTACTTTATTTTGAAAACTTCCATCATAGTCGAAAGGTGTTGCCGCTTTATATAAATGTTTAGTATTGAACCTTCCGATAAAGTCGAAGGGTTTGCTTTTATTGATTAGAATGGTTTGCTTGTTTTAAAAACTAACCACTTCTTCATGCTTTTGAAAGGAAGCTTTCAACTTAGGTGATTTACCCTTGTTTTATAAATTGAACTATAACTCAAATCTTTCGAAAGATTTATTTCAAAAAATGCTTTAAAGCTTTTAAAGCAGAGCTTTCGACTTAGCCGAAAGGTTGCTTCCAATGGAGTCAAATGGTTTTAAAAGAAGGTTTTCCACCTGTTTAAATTGAACCCAAAAAAGTTTTCAAAAGGTTGCGTTAAAGTAGATTAAATACTTTCTAAAGGATATGTTCACTGAATGGTTTTAAAAGGGGTCGAAAGCCAAGCTTTCGATGGGGTCGAAAGCCAAGCTTTCGATGGGGTCGAAAGATAACCTTTCAAAGGGGTCGAAAGGTTTTTGTTTCTGAATGATTTTGAAAGGTTTTGATGGAAGGGTTTCCACAGGTTTTCCTAGGCAATGTATCAAGTGTTTTAAAAAAAGGATGTTTAAGGTTTTATTGCTTTCGAAAGAGATGATTTCAACTTAAACTCGAAATTGAATGATCATAAAAAACAAAATAAAGATGGTTTTAATTATTATTCACCTTGATTAGGATAAGAAATTTTAGATTTTATCCTTGATCTATTCCCCTAGCTCGATACCTTAACTACAGATGAATTTCTCCTCTTTTCCTCCTAAATAATGGCCAGCTCGAGCTTTTAAGTTTTTACGCTTTGTGTTTTTGAAAAATAAACGTGAAAAAGAACGTGAACATGGGTTTTAGGTGTTAAGGAATTATGGTGGGGCAATTTCTAATATGCCCTTATGTCAATTAACTAACATATAAAACCATTCATAAGCCCATTTATTTAATTAAGCTTGGCCTCTAAATAAATTTTCAAATCTCAATCCCTTTATCACTCTAATATTTACATTATTCTATTTAATTTATCAAATTAAATCTCCTAGGTAATGTTATTGAAAATTAGGGGTTTTATCTTCTACCCGCCAGCTATTAAAAGGAATATTTCCGTGTACTGCGAAATAGTAGTTGGAATTTTTTGGGTTATGGTAGGATTGTTGGTTGCAGCAGCTTTTGTTGGGACTAATGTGAATTGCTGGAGCATGGTTCGGAACTAGACGGTTGTCATTGACACTATCGGGACGAGGACAATAAATTTTCAAATCGTGTCGATTTAAAGGAAACAACGCAAAATGATTGTTATTATTTCATCCGTGGGTTTAGGTTCCGCCAACGCCCAAATCCCGTCTAGCGGTTGACCACCTAGCGGAAAACCTAGAGTAGTCTACTAGTCAACTAGTTTTGGCACAAAACTGAACCTGGAACGCGACTATAAAAGTCATATCTGAATTCCCCCAGTTGCATTCTTTCGTCACTTTTTCCTCAACCAGCTGAGCCCAATCTTCTTCCTCCTCTTCCAAAGTAGCAGCCTCTCTCCTCCATTCCACCACCAGGCAAACTGCCTTGCCTCCCCCCCTCCCCCACACGGGTTTTTGCGCGTTAGATCCCGCCCCACCACCAATCCAGATATAAACCCTATTTCTTCCCTCCAACCACTCCTTAACCTATGATAACTTCCCGCATTACCTGTTCTTCCTTGCACCATCCGGGTCTCACCCCTCAAAAGGCTACAAATTGGGTCAGAATGAGCGGAATATTTCACTACTTTTGGGCTAGAGGAATTATTCATCGTGGTAGGACTTACACTGATCCTCTGCTTCAAGACTTTTAAAGGGGAAATTTACCTATGTTGCATCTTACTTTTCGATGCTCAACTGGTGTATAATTTTGATAAAGGCAATAGTTTGATTTGTTCGAAGATAAAGGGTGTCCAGATTGAGCTAAATAATTTGATCTCGCTGAGGTTTTGGAGGTTTCCGCAGAGGGCACGAGCTTGAATGGTCTAGAAATGACCGACCTAGAGATTTTACAGTGGATCTTTTCTCAGGATGTCGATGTTTGAAGATGAATAATCTATGTCTGAATATCGATCTACTTGTACGCATCATTCAGCAAAATATCATCCTAAAGATGGGAAGTTATGACTGGATTTATCCCATGGTGCGGAAAAGCCACCTATGCTAATACTGGCAGCATCGCCGTCAATTAGACCTACACCCTTATGGTTCATCTTATCGATCAAGGAGTCGATACTTCATGGAGTTATTTTTCATATTTTCACCTATTCTTTCTCGTCTTTAGGCAATACAGATGAATCTTCATGAAGTTGTGTTTTAGAACAAGGTTCCTTTTGCCATTGATAGATCCTCCCTTAGGAAGACTGTAATTCTAAAGCCACGGTAACAAGAGCTGCACCAACAACACAAAATTTAGTGTATAACCGCCATGCTATGACCATTCTAAGGTCTTGGCAATGGCTTAAGCCTGGTTGTAGAGCAAGGCATCTTGTAGTTTGTAGGCAGTGTTAATGGTTTATGGTGTTGTTGCCTTTTTCGTTCCAACATTTGTTCTTTCTTTTTAGATTGTAACCGTTGGTTGTCTCTTGAAAAAAGTCATGTACGATATTATGAGAATGTTCCTATTTGTTTACTGCGCTATTGTTTTTGGACATGTGATCCGTTCTTACAAATGCATGGTGAAGAAACGATATAATATGAAAATCTCACAAAGACACTTAACTAACAACAAATGCAGTATAAAACTATGAGTTTAGAATAGTTCAAAAATTTTAACAAGGATGGGATAAAGTTGTTTTGGTATCATGGGTCATTGCTCTTGTTCCATAAAAACAGAAATTTTTGAATGATAGATGTGTTGACATTTTTTATCACATTTTGTAGGTTAAGGCTTGCTGTGCGATTTTAGAATTTGGTTTATGCATTTTGCACATAACTAACTGCCACCTACGCTGAATTGTGGCATGATTTTTCAAAATCTTTAAGGAGAAATAATATTTTAAAAAGTTTTCCTTGATTTAAAAAGTTTCTCTTTTGAAAAAAATACAGTTTGAGTTATTTTTGGCTCTTAAATAATTTTTAGAGTTTGTTTCCAAATTCTGAATTAAAGGGAAAATGTATGTCTAGAAAATTTTGAATTTATTTTTCAAATAATGTACAAATTTGAAAATGAGAAATATTTCTGTAAAATCTTTGATTTTGAAGGCCACATGTTAGGCGTAGGAAAGACAAATAAAGCTAGAAACTGTGGATTCAATGGTGCATTAGGATTGGTGATACGATAAAATGCAAGCATTAACAAGGAAAAACACATTTTAGCCATGGATTTCCTATTTCCATAACTTGTTGACGATATGTGTGAATCTATTTGTAGACTCGATTTCATTTTAGAGCTTGAAAACAAGCCTCCATATGCATTTTATGCGTGGATAATTTGGAGTAATTGTAGGGCTGCGGGGAAATTTCCAATGTACTACGAAAATGATAAACTTATAGAGTGGTAAGAATGTTAAATTCTCCATCCTAATTCCTTTTTTCGACAGAGAAGTAAAGTTAAGGAAACAATTTTGCGATGCACTAAATTTTTGAATGGTAGGAATTGGATGCAAAATTGGTCGCATCATACTTCTATTCGTAGGAGTATGGAGATTTTTGGTGAAAAGATTTTTCAACCTCTGCATACATATAGAACTGCCAGTATATATATAGGTTTGTTTGCATCATGTTTTTAAAAAAGTTTTTAAAAGAAATGCATTCATATAGTAGGGTCCGATTTAGAATCAGTCAGCATACATGTTTTCTTTGTGATGAGACAGTAATGCATTATGCACTTGTGCACATTTGGTTACAAAATTTAATTTATACATATTGCTCATGTAGTTTGGGTAAGAACGGATAATAACCATGACTTAGTCATTGGTGTAAATTTCAGGGATGAAATTATTTTAAGAGGGAAGAATGTAACATCCTGCAAATTTTACATTAGTTAATTATTAAAGCTAGTTAGTTCCCAAAAATGGATTTTGTGCAAACGACTGAATTTGATCGTGGAACTTGCACCATTGTGTTTATGGTGAAATTATGAGCAATTTTCATATTTGGAGTTTCGCGATCAAAGCCAAAACGAAGAAGTTATGAATGAAAAACAAATTTGGAATGGAAAAAATTTGACTTAATTAATTAACGTTGATAATTAATTTCCCGAGCATACAGGCCAACTCATTATTGGGGCCGGTCGATCGGTGATCCTAAGCAGTCAACCACTGGGCATGCGGCAGCTTGGGTTTGCCTAGCCCACAATGGCCCGAATTTAATATATTTAATCGTATGGCCGTAGTTGGTTCTAGCACCTACAAATTTAGGCCTAACCCTCTCCTCTCTTATTGCTAATGTGAGATATTTCAACTATAGAATCCGAATAAATGATTGTTAAGGCAAAATAGGAAGGGATCCTTATATAGCATAATTAATTGACACGGTGAGATGACTGTGTATATAAGAGTGTGGTAAATACGGCTAAGTCATAGAGATATCTCCTATGATAAGTACTTGGCAATGACAGAAGGTTAGTCCTAAATTCTGTAGAGTAAATCTGACCATCTAAACTAGCTACCGGTTCCTATGAATAGTCGGACTAATGTGAGACATCGTTGTGAGTATGGATCATAAAGTGAAGAACCTTTTTCTGGAGTTTGAAAGTATTAAGTGGTTATTTGAGGACTTGCCTCTCTCTAAGTATTAAACGGTTGACCCATGAAAATAAATGGAAGATTTACTTGAAGGATTTAAAGTATTAAGTGGTCCTTTGAGCGCTCTCCTCTTTCTAAATTAGAAAAGTATTGACGGTCAGTATAAGCAGTTAAGAGTAGTAGAGGATATCTTTGGAATGCTCCGCTTTGGCTATAAGGTCTAAAGTGACTGTTATAGGGTTTTGCCTCTGCCCGTGACTAAAGTATTTAGTGATTAAGTAAGATCCATGCAATGTCAGCTAGATTGTACCTTTGGGAAGTCCGCTTTAGGTTAGGTATCAAATAATGAGGGCCTGCTTTAGGGGTTTTGAAGGTATTAAGTGGTTATTGGAGGATTCGCCTCTCTTGAAGTACTCAATGGTCAAAAGTCTACCCCGTCCTTATTATAAAAGTATTAAGTGGCTTAGGTACATTCTCTCACATAGCTTAGCTTTTATGAGCAGTTGATATGTTATTTGAATGCCAATTATATATTAAAAATCCATGTATAGAGGTTTGAGGTCTTGGTAGCTAAGACTAATAAATCAACGTTGACTATGTTAGGGAGCCTGCTTCCTAGGAAGTATTGAGAGGCTAAATAGCATAAGTCATATCATTAGAAAAGGTTAGGTAGATTTTGGGTAGATAACCTATCATACATGCATGGTAAACAAATTGTATTTACATTAAATAATAGGAATAGCAATTAAATGGGAACCTATCGGTATAAATTTATACCATGGATAGTGAATAGATTTTTCGATTATCAAAACGTTGTATTGACCCCTCCACATTACTATCCACATGATACATTAGAGGGACAGGTCGATGGAGATGGATATGATCGGTTGATAGTGTAGTCTTCTCTCTTCCATGCTCGGTATTTACATGGCGATTGATGTCCTAAAAATTCTATAAATTTCGAGGTAGTAGCCACTGTCAATATTTATATCCTAACATTAATTCTTCCACTGTGAGTTTAGTTTGATGGATCTTTGTACCAATTTCAATGACTCATGCTTTGGTGGACTTGGGTTTTGATTTTATCTAAATTTTGATTCATTGAGGTTCCGGTTGTTCCAAAAGACCTCTTGGTATCATGCGCTTTTCTAAACTTCTCAATAGCGAGTCCTTTCCTTTGTCACTTCAAGACTTCATACTTTTGAAATTCCCTTCCAAGGTCATTATGAGCTTGGCCTCGAGTTCCTAAACCATTTTTTCTTCATTCTGACATCCAGATTCACTTGAAGGCTATTTGGTTTAAACATTGGATATCAAAGCTCTTGTCTAACATACGTTGAAGGCTATTTGGTTTAAACACTGGATATCAAAGCTCTTGTCCAACATACTCACCTCCTTGATTAGATCAAAGTATTTTAATCTTATGGTTGGTTTGAATTTTGACCACATTTTAATATTCAATGAATTTTTTTTAGACATCGGACTTGTTCTTCATACGATATAAATATCCTAATCCGGAGAAATCATCCGTAAAGCATGCAAAATAAGAAGAATTAACTTGGGTAACCATAGCTATTGGGCCATATACATCGGTATGTATAATATCCAAGAGTTCTTTACCCCTTTCTTTGCTTTGACTAAAGGGTGCTAGTCATTTTCCTTTACAACTCACAAGTATCAAATGATTCAGAATCAAATGATGGTAGAAGACCTTCGTTTTTTAATTTGTGTAGTTGTTCGTCACTTATATAACTTAGTCTATAATGCCAAAGATAGTTGTTATTAATACCAACATTAGAAGAGTTATTTTGAACATGGACACAGCTAAAATTAACTACATAAATGCCATTATCTGAAACACGGTTATAGACTTTATTTCCATTTCAACTTAATGTTCATAACATTACTGTTATTAACTAATGAAAAGTATATCTAATCTCAGATAATCAAGACACAAAAATTATACTATAAACAAAATTTCTTACATAGAAATTATTTAAAATCACAACCAATCATTTAGCAAGGATAACTAATAACCCCCAATTGCCGTTGCACCCACCAAAGATCCATCAATGACTTGAAGCATCATTTTTCCTTCGCCATGTGACGTCCGTTCCTAAGTCCCTATAATGAATTACCAATCGAGCTCTAAATTCAGTATCTAAAACTCTGGGTAATTTATTGATTGCAAAATGATTTTATATCATGAATACATGTGTAGGAGTAGCAGAACTATTATGTTTCTTTTCTTGGACTATCTTCAAGTACTATGAATGGTTACATTTCCAATGAATCTTATTGTGATAATGATGACGCTCACACTTGTCAGCTAAAGCGATCTTTCTATTCTTCTTATTAATCCGTTTCTACTTCTTTGAACCATTCAAAGATGATGCCTTCCCTTTAACTGCGAGCACCACTCTCTGATCCTTGGATGAAGATTCGGATGACCTCAACATATTGAGTAGCTCCATGAGGCTTACATTCAATTGATTCATATTATGATTTTATATAAACGGCTCAAAGTTAGGAGTAAGTCCCTATAACGAATTACAAATATGAGTTCTAGATCTAGTATCTAAAACATAAGGTAATTTATTGATTGCAAAACAATTATAAATCATGAATATACCTATATGAGCCGCAAAATTATTCTGTTTCTTCTCTTTAACCATCTTCAAGTACGACGACCGGTTACATTTCCAATGAATCTTCTTGTTACAATGATGATACTTACACTTGTCAGCTAAAGAAATCTTCTTATTCTTCTTATTAACCCTTTTTTCTTCTTTGAACCATTCAAAGATGACGCCTTCCCCTTAACTACGAGCAGCACTCTCAGATCCTTGGATGAAGATTCGGTTGACCTCAATATATTGAACAGCTCTATTAGGCTTATGTTCAATTGATTCATACTATAACAGGCTCAAACTGAGGAGTAAGCAACCTTAGGATCAAATCCATTTGAACTCGTTGTTTATTATAGCGTCTAATAGAGAAAGTCTATCAGTATATCCTTTCATCATTAGGACGTATTCATCCACTTTCATGGCCTTCGTCATCTTCATTATGAACAGTTTCTTAATTAGTTCTCTCCTTATGAAATGAAACTGCTCCACAAATAAATCTTTGAGGTGACCAAAGATCTGATAGACATTTATGTTTTCATGTTATCTCTGCAATGATTTTTTTAACGTAGACAATAGGTAAACTTGGGTGATCTCAAGGTCTGTAGCACATTTGTTATAGGCTAAATTTAGTTTGATGTCTGCATTATCAGTGGGTTTTTTCCTTGAGATTAGCTATCTATGACAATCTACTTTTTTGACTCCTATGAATGACACTTAACACATCCTCGGTGTTTGTGTGTCACTACCCAAGCATAGGAAAGATGAATCATTTTGGGTGAAATAAAGAACAATAGAAAACCTTACAACAAGATTGTAAAATAAACTAGAATGGTCAATAGTACATCAGGTTGCTCCTTAGCAAGGAGTTATCAGAGTTACATAAAGTACTACCAAACAGCTTAGGCAGTTATAACATCCCACCTTTACATATGCTGAAGCTAAATACACTTATACAAACAAGATAATATAGCGGAACAGATAACTAAGACGATAAAAGCCTCCTGCTCGAACGTTGTCTTTAAAGGATCCCAACAAAGACCTACTACTCTCGGACTACTCAAATGAAATGAGTATCCGAAAGTATAGAAAAACAAAAAATCGGGTCACACAATATTGTTTGGTATAAGTAAAATTTAAGGTGTGAAATTAAACATAAACATGTGAGACTACGCTGCTAAACATGGAACAAGTTTACTCCCACATAAATCAACATCCAAGCATAAAGAATGGATAAATAATTAAACACCACGAAGAGTGGTTGACTCTTCCCGATGTAGATAAATTTGAATTTTCAAATCAAATCAAAATAGGAAAATCTCCAACAAATGACTAGGATGGTACACTACCCTTAAAGTATACCTCTAGTAATATACTTTAAAGAAGCTCATATACTCTGTGACACTTCTCATAAATGTACCTATCGGATCCTGCCAAACATTACCGAGGATACGAATATTTCACATCTAAATGCACAAATGAATTCGATCTAGATGAGATGTGAAAATACCCTAACGTGAACAACCCCATATAGTCGGACGTCCTTTCATTCTTTGTGTTATGTCATTTACCGACAAAGGATAACAAAGCTCAATGGATCAACAAATCGTCTTAAAATGATGATGATAAAGAAGCTGAAGCAACTGATAGTTGAGAAACCAACTATCGAGGATGTAAAATGATTGTATATAAAAATTAAGTCTCGTATACTCACCATCACTCATCGAACTCAAACTTTTACTATTTCTTGGTTTGCAATAATACCGAACAAATCAAGGTAGTGTTACGTGAAAGTCATGTCCCACGATTATTCTTAACTTTCGAAATATCGACAAGTCTATTTCTTCGATTTTTAATGCTAATTATACAAATAAATTATTTCCATATAAATGAATTGCTTTACATAATCAATTCATTTCCATAAACAATTCAGACTTTTCTTTTAAAAAATCAAATTCGTACTTGACTTCACATTACAAGTATTGGCTTTAAAACACTTTGTTAAAAGAGTTTACTAACTTTGAACCATCATTACAATAAGAATTTAACAAACTTAAAAAATCCTTATTTCATTGATTAATTAAATTTTAAACTTTGTTAACTAAGTTGATTAATTAACTTCAATAACATTTAATTAAAAAGGTAAATGGCCTTTAAAACATCATTGATTCAATTAATTAATAATATAATTAATTAAATTAATTTAATAATAATTAAATATCATTATTTAAAAGTGATTAATTTATTTAAAAAATTATTTAAGGAAATATTAATTAAGGTTAAACAGGTTTATTAACCTTTAAAAGTCACTAATTAAAAGGGACAAATTAATTTTAAAAACAACATTAATTAATACATTAATAAATCTTAATCCAACATTATCAAAAGACTAATTATCCATAAATTTTTTGTGCCAAAAGTAGTCACAAACACCCAACTGCATAAGAAAGCACCAAATCACAGTTACAGATCACAGATAGATTGTACGCAGTAGAGTTAAATACAAAGAACACTCAATAAATTAGGAGGAAAGCAGTAAAATGACAAGATTTATACTGGTTCTGTAATGGTCCAAAATTTAACCACTTCAAAATATAATATTTAAATTGATTTTAAATATAAAATATAAAAAGTTTTATGGTTCAGACGATATTAGATAGAATTTGGAAATAGAAATATACATGAAAATAGTAACATTTGCTTATAACGACAAAAGTGACAAAATCTTGATTTCAGAAAAGTAAGTTTGAATGGTTTAATAAATTATTTTAATTTATTTATGAGTATTTATATTTTTAAATAACATTATACAAATTTATTTTTAAATTTGGTTTACATAAATAAATAGTTTAACTAAAACGTCAAAATATGTCCGTAAAACATTTTGTCAAAAAATCAACGTTGCATCGTTTTAAAGTTGTCGTAGCGTCGTTGCACCTTTATGTACATAATTTAATAAATATGTTAACATATAAAGGTAGTTAACAATTAACTAAACAAGGTTACTTTTAATAATCACACTTAGAAAATTCTAGAAAGTAATTAGCAAAAGTAAACTAAAAAAGACAAAACACATGTCACATCACATGTGACGTAAAGTAAAGTAATGTGACATAAAGTAAAGTGATAATTCTTATTCTTTACTTAACCCTTAAGTATTTGAATTTAAAAAGTGTGATGTGATGTGGATGGTAAGTGTCGATTAAATGAGTTTACTTAAATCTTGAGGAAGACTATTTAAGTAAAAACACAAATCTATATTTTAATCTCAAATATTTTCTATAAGTACCCATCCACTTCTTCTTCACTTTTGCACCATTTCTTCTATACTTTCTTAATCTCAAATATTTGTCCCACCTGTGAGATCTAAAAGTAAAAACAATGTGTGTAACTAAGGTTAGGGATGGAGCAACCAGTGCCCTAAACTTACCAAGGCTCGGTTTTCTCTTTTAGGCGATGGGTGGAACATATCGAAAGGAAAGCCCGGATGCTCAACTCGGATTTTATAGAAATAATATTCTTTTATTCATTATTAAAATTCAAAGAGGGAACTTTCCTATTCGTAGAATTTAAAAGGTGATCTCACCATTATTACGTCCATTTCACTCGTTAAATACGGAAGTTGATTTTGAGTAAAAGTAGAATGATTTCTATAATCCTATTTTCTCAAAAGATACTCTTTTAAAATGATTTGAGAAATATTCAAAAAGCGAGGTTTAAATTTTTCCATATTCACTAAAAGAATATTTTGATATATCTCTCGAAGATATTTCGGTGAATGAAAATGAATGAATCGAAAAACAATCGCCTAATTACATTATTTTTATCGACGATTGGATTTCGAAGGAACCGAGGTCAGATTTGGGTGATTCCTATCCGAAGACCACTTTGAACCAATTTACGTGTTCTAAGATTAAAGATGTTGAAGATGGAGATATTGAGACGAATAATAACGAGGGACTACTTGTTAATTAATTGGGATAAACTACCGATTCACTATATTGTAGCGGTGGTCTCTTTGTTATGAAAAATCTCAAAACCATAAGGACTTCTCGCCTAGTAATGGCCGAGAAATATACCTTCGGTTTCGTTCAATCCCACAATGAACTTGTATGGATGAATGTCTGACCTTGCATTCTAAATCACAATGAGTGGTCTTTATAAAAGTATATTAATCGGTGGCGGAGAAGACACCTTCTTTTAGCTTAACACCCTTTCCTAAGACAAAGGAGCTCAGAAAGTTATACGTTTGTAGAAATCACTCGTGTGAATGTGGAATGACAATGTGGCATTCAAAGTGAAAGAAGATGTGCTATATGAAAAGGTAATCATTGCCTCGAGCCTCATCAACCCATAAATGATCAAAACAGGGTTAGATGCGGCAAGGCTAAGTGGGTCATACCCAATTTGGGCACGATCATCCCCTTCTAGATATATTTCTTCCCGCTTTGATGTTTAGAATATAAATTAATGTGGATGTATGCGAAGGGAGCTCTCGGATAAAGGTCGGTAATGACCGGAGGATGACATATTCGGTACTATCTAGTTATAGAGATAGGCCGGCCTTGTGTTGGTAGAGAAGCTTTGTGATGGTTCCTCGGGACATCCATCTAGAGGTGTACCCATCGAAAGGTATTCCCTTCATCTGGTCATTTGTATGGAATCCATTCCCCAATAAGAACCTGCGGTTTTATTTGTAATGGTGTAATAAATAGCCTTGAAATGCTATATGGATAACCGTTCGACTAAGATTTATAAGTTTATTTGCAAATATTTTAAAGAAAGTCATTAAAAATAATATCCCCAAATTTTATGTAATAAAGATTTTGGTTATCATAAGGTAAAAACCTGTTCCATGTTTATGTACAGCGTGGTCTTATGAGATACCTTTTTATTTTCAAAACATCGTACTTTGAATTCTCATACCAATCACATGAGTGACTTGGAGTTTGTTTTTCCCTTTAAACTCTGGGTGCCCTATTTTTCGGGGGGCCATGTAGTCAGGATACCTTGGAGCATTTTGGAGCATGCTAGAGAGCATTTTGGAGAAGTATTTTGGAGCTATGAAGCTTAAGTACCTTATGTAGATATTTATCCATTTTCCGCTGTGTTATGAGGTATGTATTTTCCAGCATATGTACGGATAGACAATTATAACTATCCCGTTGGATTTGTATTTGACTTTGATCATTTATGTATAGTTAAAATGTTGAATGCGATGTGAGGTTCTTTTATTATGTTATCGTCTTTCTTTATTTACTTTTACACCCTTTATAATCTGCCTTCCCGGCACTTGGATTTACGGCATGTGAATACTATGGCTATATTAGTGTTGATTTCTGAGGGTCAAGAAGACGGGTCGTCACACATGATATCAGAGCTGAAGGTTAAGGGAGAACCTTGGCTTTGTTAAGGTATGACTCATTAAACATAGGGTTAGTAATGCCCTAGAATGAGTTTAGTCCGAGAGAGCGCATAATTGAAACTTTTAACTTAGATAAGTATATTCATACTGTATAGCATTCCCTATGATATCTCATCTATACATCCTAAAGATCTTTTTCTTACTATATACAGATAGTAGAAAATGAATGGAAGAAGGGACGAGGTAAGGGAGGAAGTAATACCACAAATGGTCAAACTCCCGCAGCTACAACAGTCGAGGAAGTAGTAGTTCCGGTACCGCCCCAAATTAACTTTGCAACTTTACGGAAGAACTAAACCAGCCTTGGTAGTAAACCTTTCAAAGGAATAGAAACCATCATTGAAGTACAAGCTTTGATCCGCTCTTGTGAAAGAATTTTCAAAGGACTAAATATTGGAGATGAGAAAAATAGATTCTTAACTTCTTGGAAACTACAAGATGGAGCTCTGGTTTGGTGAGAATTTATTACTCAGAATGAGTCAGAAGATAATTTCTCATGGGAACGATTCAAAGAAGTTCCGGAGGAGTAGTATATGCCAGAAGCAGGAAAATCCCGTCTTTACCGAAATGTTATGGATTTTAAACAAGAGGAGATGTCATTTGAGGAGTATGCTAACAAGTTAAATGAATTTTCTCATTTTGGGCCTGGATTGATAGATACACCCCTTAAAAAGAATGGAAAGTTAATTACTGGAATGAAGAAGCAATACCATGTTAGAATGACTGGGCATGTGAAAGAACCATTTGTAGACTTAATATACATGGGATACATATATGAAGCTTTGGATAAGATAGATTTACCTGTAGTACAAGAAAGTAAAAACAATAACTGGAAGAAGAGGAAGTTCAACGGCAGGAAGCCATGGTAAAGAAAACCTAAAGGAGGATCTCAGGATAACTACTTTAAAAATATCACTTGCTACAATTGCCAACAAAACGGCCACCTATCAACTCATTGTAGAAAACACAGAACTCAAGGATCAACACCAAGAAGCTGCTTTAATTGTCATCAATCAGGACACATAATAAAGGATTGTCCCCTAATGAAGAAAGGAGAACAAGCCAAAGTTTATGCTATCAAGGATGAGCCTTCAACCTCCAAAGATTTGAAGGGTAAAGGAGTGTTGGAAGGTAATATTTTTATCAAAAATGTTTTAATTAGAGTATTAAAATAATACAGGAGTTTCCTATAGTTTTATTTCTAAATCAACTGTAGAAGAATTAGAACTTGAACCTAAAATTGTTGATGACCCTATCTGCATGACGAATCCAATAGAAGGTTCCACTAGTCTTTGTATGCACTGTGAAAAAGTCCCATTTTTGTATCCTCCCCATCACTTTCCTTTTGATCTTTTTGTCTTAGATTTTATTGGATTTGAAATTTTACTCGGTATGGATTGGTCGGCTAAGTACAAAGTTGTGCTCGATTGCGAAAATAGAAAGATATCTTTATGGACCGTCTTTTGGAAAATCACAGAATATCTTATGGAAGTCCTAGCCAAGAAGGGATAGTTTTCTTTATGCTTTAGATACATCCCTAACAGGATTAGAAACAACGCCCGTTGTTAAAGAATTTGCAGATGTCTTTGAGGAAGTAAAAAAGTTTGCCCCCACAACAAGAAATTGAACTCCGTATCAATTTAGTTCCTAGTGCGATGCCAATTAAATAACAAGATATAAGGATGGCTCTGAAAGAAAGGGATGAGTTGAATGAGAAAACCCAAGAGCTATTAAAGAAAGGATTGATAAGACCCAGCCGTTCAAGTTAGGGATCAGCCGTAGTTTTTGTTGCTAAGTCAGATGGATCATTGAGATTGTGTGTAGACTATCGAGATCTAAATAAGCGAACCATTAAGAACAAGTATCCCCTACCTCGAGTAGATGACTTGTTTGACCAGTTACATGGATCTCGAGTTTTTTCTAAAATGGACCTAACAACAGGATTCCATTAGTTAAGGATCGCTGAAGACTGCATCAATCTAACTGCATTCAAAGGTCCAAATGCTTTCTATGAGTGGTTAGTTATGCCTTTTAGGCTGACTAATGCACCTGCTTATTTTTTTGACCTTATGAATAGAGTGTTTAGAAATGTTCTAAAAAAATTCGTGTTAGTCTTTATCAATGATATCCTTATCTACTCAAAGACAGAAGAAGAACACGTAAGGCATCTAGAAGCTGTGTTGGAGATATTGAGAAATAACGTGCTTAAAGCCAAATTCTCAAAGTGCCATTTTTGGGAGGAGGAGGTAAGATTCCTTGGACGTATAATATCAAGGGATGGAATTTTAGTGGATCCAGGGAAAGTTACTACTATTCAAGATTAGAAGCAGCCACTAACTCCTAATGAAATTCGTAGCTTCTTAGATTTAGCAGGTTATTACAGAAGATTCATTCAAGACTTCTCAAAGATTGCCTATCACCTATCGAAGTTGATAATGAAGGATGCAAATTTATCTAGACTCCTAAGTATGAAGAAGCATTCCAAGAACTAAAAAAGAGGTTGACAACCGCTCCAGTTTTAGCAATTATAAATGGAAATAGTGGATTGGCCGTTTATACAGATACTTGTGGAGAAAGAGTTGGTGCAGTTTTAATGCAAGATGGGAAGGTGATTGCTTACGCAAGTATATAGGTGAAGACGCATGAGAAGAATTATGCAATACACAACTTAGAATTATTAACCATTGTGTTCGCTCTAAAGATATGGAGACATTATTTTCTGGGTAAGAATCTTTCATAGTTTATTTCGATAAAAATTTGAATTGACCTTAGTAAATAATATACCATCTTTTAGGTGAAAAATTAGAACTCTTCACAGGCCACAAACCTTTGAAGTATCTTTTCACCCAGAATGATTTGAACATGAGACGGCAACCCTGGCAAGAATTTCCCATGTCATATGATCTAGATATTCTATATACACCCAGGAAAGCCAACGTAGTAGCGGATGCATTGATAGGAAAATAGCTACTATTTCTTATTTGGTAGTTACTCCAACTCTCCTAGAAAAGATCACCGGCAAACTATAGGTGGATATATTTCCCAAGGAGATCATTAGGAATATACATCAAAGATATAATTCAAGCTTTAAAATAGATAACCTTGGAGTATTGCAGTTAAGTGGAAGAATATATGTTCCAAATATCAAAAATCTTAAGCAAGAAGTACTAGCTGAATGCCACACTGCCAAACTTAGCATTCATCCGGGAATTCATAATATATACAAGGACATGAAACGTACATTTTGGTGGAAAAGTATGAAGAGGGACATATCTATCTATGTCAGTCATTGTGAAAATTGCCAAAGAATCAAAAGTGACCAAAAGAAGATGGTAAGATTACTTCAACCTTTGGAGATTCCAGCTTGGAAGTGGGATCAAAAATCCATGGATTTCATTGATGACTTACCCCGAAGAAGGAAAGGAAATGAAGTCATTTTGGTTATTATAGACCGATTAACCAAAAGTGCGCACTTTTTTTCAGTTAAGATAACAAGAACTGCAGCAAGCCTTGTGGATATATATATGAAGGAGATTGTCCGATTGCATGGAGTTTCGAGTAGTATAGTAAGCGACCATGATCAAATCTTCACTAGTTAGTTTTGGGAAGCACTTCAGACAGCTTTGGGAACCAAGCTGAGTATAAGCACTGCATATCACCCCCAAAGTGATGGATAGATAGAAAGAGTCAACTGTGTTTTGGAAGATCTTTTGAGGGAATGTATTCTAGACTTTGGAGGCTCGTGGGAGAATCATTTACATTTAGTAGAGTTCTCCTGTAATAACAGCTATCATGCTAGTATCAGCATGGCACTGTATGGAGCTCTGTATGGTCCTCCATGTAAATCTCCAACGTGTTGGATAGAATTCGGAGATGGTTAGTTCTTGGCCTAGAAATGATACGAGAAGCTTTTGAGAAAGTTGATATGATTAGAAAGAAGCTAAAAGAAGCCCAAAGTAGACAGAAGAGTTATGCAAATCGAAGGCGCGGAATTCTGGAATTCGCAGTTGGAGATTCAGTCTTATTGAAAGTCTCTCCAATGAGAGGAGTAGTAATATTGGAAGAGCTATAAAGTTAGCACCTTGATATATTGGACCTTTTCCCATTCTCGAAAAAATTGGCTCACTAGCTTATCGAGTACAATTTCCTGAATGATTGTCTGGTGTACACAATGTTTTTCACGTATCATATTTATGGAAGCATGTATATGACCAGAACAAATCATAGAAACGGCTACTCAGGATGACATAGAGATAGAACCAAACATAGCGGTTATTAGAAGGCCCATACAAATCGTGGATCAAGATGAAAAACGATAAAAAGGAAGGTAGTACGATTGGTCAAAGTTCAATGGAGTGGGGATGCTGATGATTGCATATGGGAAACGGAAGATAGAATGAGAAAAGGATATCCCGAGTTTAGGATCGATGTGTAGACTTTATTTATCATTTGAGTGTGCTCACCACATGTGGTATAGCAGCTAATTTTACATATTCCATCTTATTGAATATATATTTCCTTTTGAGCTATTTTCTTCTTATCTAATTTCGAGGACGAAATTCTTTTAAGTAGGGGAGAATGTAACGATCCAAAATTTAACCACTTCAAAATATAATATTTAAAGGGATTTTAAATATAAAATATAAAAGGTTTTATTATTTAAATAATATTAGATAGGATTTGGAAATAGAAATATACATAAAAATAGTAACATTTGCTTATATCGACAAAAGTGACAAAATCCTAATTTCAAAAATGTAAGTTTAAATGGTTTAATAAATTATTTTAATTTATTGATGAGTATTTATATTTTTAAATAACATTATACAAATTTATTTTTAAATTTCGTTTATATAAATAAATAGTTTAACTAACGTCAAAATATGACCTTAAAACATTTTGTCAAAAATCAATATTTTGTCGATTTGAAGTTGTCGCAACATTGTTGCACTTTATGTACACAATTTAATAAATATGTTAACATATAAAGGTAGTTAACAAGTAACTAAATAAGGTTACTTTTAATAATCACACTTAGAAAATTCAAGAAAGTAATTAACAAAAGTAAACTAAAAAAGACAAAACACATGTCATGTCACATGTAACATAAAGTAAAGTAATATGACCTAAATTAAAATAATCATTCTTATTCTTTATTCACCTCTTAAGTATTTGAATTTTAAAACTATGATGTGATGTGGATGGTTAGTGTTGAATTAAATAAGTTTACTTAATTCTTAATGAAGGTTATTTAAGTAAAAACATAAAATTATACTTTAATCTCAAATATTTTCTATAAATACCCATCTGCTTCTTCTTCACTTTTGCACCGTTTCTTCTCTGCTTTCTTAAGATCTCTTACATCCTTTAATGACTTCTTTCCATAATTAAATAATACCAAAATATTTCCAAAAATATAACAAAGAAAAATGTCAATAAAACTACATCCGAACCACTTCAAAATTCATCCATTCCCCTTATATTGCTCACGCCCCCTTCCTCCATTTGGCTAAGCACATTTTTCCTTTCAAGCATTGTCATGGCCTCCTATGGTAAGTACGAGGAAGTTTAGCAAGTTCTAAAAGCTTAAAGCAAAGTTTAGCAAAGTTAGAAAAGTTTAAAACTAGTTTGAAAGCGACAAAAGGTGAGAACTCTAAAGTGATAAGTAAGAAATGTTTATATGATGTTTTGCAAGTTATAAACATTGTTTTGAATGTTTATTAGTTGTATATTGAATATATATATATATATATATATATATATATATATATATATATATTGAAACAAGTCACGGATTTACACGACATATAATTACATGGAAATCACTTTCCAAAAGAAATGAAGGAATCATTTATACATTTGAAAAATGTTGCATATGCTTTAGAAATGACTCATAAGTGTTTAAACTTGTTTCGAAAAAGTTTGGATAAGAATCTCAAAATACGCCTAAAAATTTGGCTCGTCGCGTAACGGTAGTTCGTATTTTCACTTCAAAAGTTTAAATGAACACACGAAGTGGAATATAGTTCATAATTCTTCAAAGTAAGAATATTCCGAATCCTTATATCCATATCTTTCGTATAAAAAAAGAAAATCAATATTTCATTTTGTATATTTTGAAATATGGAAAAATCAATTTTTAAGAAAAATCCAGTTTTTGCACTAAATGACCAAAGTTGGAAATTGATAAAATAATCTATTTAAAAATATGAAATAAATTCTTAAAATCTTTTAAAATGATTTAGAAATGATTTAAGTTGAAAAGATGGTTTTCTAAATGATATAAAAGTTGTTTTGAAGAATATAGCGTTTTAAAGCACTTTTTGTAACACTATTTGCAACACTTTTCGCAACGCTTTTCAATACTTTTGAAATAAAGGTTGAAACTTAACAATTCTGTCCCAAATCCCTATTAAATGCTTTTAAGTAAATAATAAAGCAATTTAAAAGAAATTTGAATGACTCAAAATTATTTCAAAGATGGTTAAATAAATAGTTAAGTGATTTAAAAAGGAAAAATGAGTATGCGGAAACGACTAGTACATTTGTCCCACCTGTGAGATCTAAAAGTGAAAACAAGGTGCCTAACTTAGGTTAGAGATGGATCAACTAGTGCCGTGAACTTACCGGGCCTCAGCTTTCTCTTTTAGGCGACGTGTGGAACATATCGAAAGGAAAGCCCAAATGCTCAACTCAGATTTTATAGAAATAATCTTCTTATACTCATTATTAAAATCCGAAGAGAGACTTGTCCTATTCGTGGAATTTAAAGGTGATCTCACTGTTATTCCATCCATAACACTCATTGAATACGAAAGTTGATTTTGAATAAAAGTAGAATGATTTCTATAATCCTATTTTCTCAAAAGACACTCTTTAAAATTGATTTGAGAAATATTCAAAAAGGGAGATTTAAATGATTCCGTATTCACTAAAAGAATATTGTGAAAATATATATCTCTCAAAGATATTTTGATAAAGGAAAATGAATGAATCAAAAAACAATCACCTAATTACATCATTTTTATCGATGATTGGATTTCAAAGGAACCGGGGTCGGATTTGGGTGGTTCCTATCCGAAGACCACTTCAAACCAATTTACATGTTCGAAGATTAAAGGGTTGAAGATGGAGATATTAAGATGAATAATAACGAGGGACTACTTGCTGATTAATTAGGGATAAACTCTCGATTCACTATATTGTAACGGTGGTCTTTTTGTTACGAAAAATCTCAAAACCACAAGGACTTCTCGCCTAGTAATGGCCGAGAAAAGTGCCTTCGGTTTCATTCAATCCCAGAACGAACTTGTATGGATGAATGTGTGACCTTGCATTCTAAATCACAATGAATTGTCTCTATAAAAGTATATCATTAGATGGCGGAGAAGACACCTTCTCTTAGCTTAACACCCATTCCTGAGACATACGAGCTTTGGAAGTTATACGTTTGTAGAAATCGGTTGTGTGAACGTGGAATGACAATGTGGCATTCAAAGTGAAAGAAGATGTGCTATGTGAAAAGGTAATCGTTGCCTCGAGCCTCATCAACGGAAAATAACCAAAACAGGGTTAGATGCGGCAAGGCTAAGTGGTTCATTCCCAATTTGGGTATGATCATCCCCTTCTAGGTATATTTCTTCCTGCTATGACGTTATAGATGTAAATTAATTTTGATGTATGCGAAGAGAGCTCTCGGATAAAGGTCGGTAACGACCGAGGGATGACATATTCGGTACTATCTAGTTATAGAGATAACCAATCTTGTGTTGGTAGAGGGGCTTTGTCATGGTTCCTCAAGACATCCAACTAGAGGTGTACCCATCGAAAGGTGGTTCCTTCACCTGGTCATTTGTATGGAAATCCATTCTCCAATAAGAACCTACGATTTTTTTTGTACCGACGTAATGAATAGCCCCGAAATGCTATATAGGTAACATTTTTGCTAACATTTATAAGTTTATTTGCAAATGTAATCAAAGAAAGTCATTAAGAATAATATCACCAAATTTTACGTAATAAAGAATTTTGGTTATCATAAGGTAAAAAAGCCATTCCATGTTAATGTGCGGCATGGTTTTATGAGATACCTTTTTGTTTTCAAAACATCGTACTTTGAGTTCTCACACTATTCCCATGACTGACCCGGAGTTTTTTTCCCTTTAAACTCTAGGTGCCCTATTTTTTGGCCAGCCGTGTAGTTTGGATCATGTTGGGGAGTATTTTGGAGCATGTTGGGGAGCAATTTGGAGAAGTGTTTTGGAGCTATGAAGCAGAAGTACCTTATGTAAGTATTTACCCATTTTCCGCTGTGTTATGTAGTATGTATTTTCCAGCATATGTATGGATAGACAGTTATAACTATCCCATTGGATTTATTTTTGACTCTGATCATTTATGTATAATTAAAATGTTGAATGCGATGTGAGGTTCTATTATTGTGTTATTGTCTATCATTATTTTCTTTTACACCCCTGATAATCTGCCTTCCCTGCACTTGGATTTACCTCACGTAAATACCATGGGTGTATTAGTGTTGATTTCTAAGGGTCGAGAAGATGGATCGTCATAGAATCGGCGTTGTAGCCTACGTCCACTTTGAAGAGTTGTTGTTTTATTGATGATTCTCGACTGATTTATTAGAGTACAATTGATTATATTCGAATTACAATGGAGTTCAGCAGAGTAACGACGCTGTAGAACCAAAATTCACCATTTTTCGAAGGCCTGGGACTGCTATAAGCATAGGCTGCAAATATCTTGCTCGGATCCCGAAAGACCCTTTCTCTCAAGTAGGTGTGCCCACGTGATCGATCCCTGGCTATTTGGAACCGTTCCATGATCGATATGTACGCATTTCGTATCGATCAAGAATTGGTCCAGCGGCGGTGGGATCGATCACGAACGTCCTTCTAATGGTATGCAAGCTACAGTGAAAATTTGGTAGCATTTGGACTTGTAGATTTTGAGTTGTGATCGATCCAAGTTCGACACTTTCATAGGCTGACGCTTTCGTATCAACCCATTTCGTATCGTTTTGCTCGTATCCATCACTTGCGTATCGATCAAAGCGACGCGGAGCTACATTCCAAAGTCAGTCCTCCTTTCTTGCCACAAGACCACTTCCTCCTCTTTTTCATGCTTTATCTACATCGTCCTGGAATGCTTCATTTTGCATCGAATACCTAAAGGCTGCTTCGTATCAATTCGTGTCCATTGTTTCGTATCGATTATTCGACTGATCAATACGAACTACACAGAAAGGGAATCGATACGAAGAAAGCAATTTAGTGTACTTCACATCGATGCCATAGGAGCTATTTCATATCAATACAAACCCACCTCTTCTCGAATCGGTTGCATGCGGCCACTTTGTATCGATACAAACTCATGCTTTCATATCGATAATTCAAATGCTATTTCGTATCGACCACCCCACACACCCTTTGTATCGATCGTTTTAGTGGCATGCTTTGTATCGATTGTTGGCAGATCGATACGAGGCAAGTTGATTAGGATATGGACAAGGTCGATATAAAGTGTTGCTTGTTGATGGATACGAAGTGAAGTGATCATGATGGATACGAAATAGCCTGATTTTGATGGATATGAACTAGATTAAACATGATGGATACGAACTAGGGCCTTCCCTCTTGATTTTATTGATTCGTAACTCTGACTCGAAGTAGCTGCCTTCTTAACCCGAAGTAACCTAGCCACTGACTCGGAGCAAGTGTTGTGGTGACTCGAAGCAGTTTGTGAATATGCTAATCCATTAAAGACTCGAAGCTGACCCTTCTCTGACCTGGAGCAGCATAGTTGAAAACCCGAAGCAAACCCAGGGACGACTCGAAGCAAACTCCAAGCAGATTAAAGTGACTCAATCTTTGTCGAAACCATATTTTAGACATCTTACGCAATTTGTTCGTCGACTATGCTATGTTTTGGCTTCGTCGTCATGTTTATTCTGTGAAAATCCAACTTCGATCATTATGAAGTCGGGTGGGTTGAATCCGCCTATATGTTGCCTTGCCAAAAGGCGGATTAACACTTTGCCCCCTAAAACATGCCTTGCGATAGGAATGTGTGCTTTGTAATGCCATAAGCTGAATGTTCATATCCTTTTGATGACCAGTAAAGAGATTGATGATCTTACCTGATTGTAGATTGCGATCATTTGAGATTGTATTGCCGTTCGTGGTGATATGTGACCGTTCAAAGTCGGATGCCATTCTAGGCGATATATGATCGTTCGAGGTCGGATGCCATGCGAGGCGAATGGTGATCGTTCGAGGTCGGATGCCATTCGAGGCGAATGGTGACCGTTCGAGGCGAATGGTGACCGTTCGAGGTCGGATGCCGTTCGAGGCGAATGGTGACCCTTCGAGTTCGGATGCCATTCGAGGCGAATGGTGACCGTTCGAGATTGGATGCCATTTGAGGCGAATGGTGACCATTCCAGGTCAGATGCCGTTTGAGGCGAATGGTGACTGTGATCGTTCGAGGTTGTGTGCCGTTCGAAGCAAGTTGTGTATGTCTAGGTGGACTTAGTATCATTATTGTCATATTTGACATTCGATTGAGTTTCTGAATTGTTTATTATGGCGGTACATCATCATCCCAGAGCATGCCTAAGGATCATTCGCAATTCCCTGAATGTGAAAGTGACTTGACCGTTGTGGAATTATAAAAAATAGATTTACATTCAAAATGAGTCTTATAACCAACATGTCCAACCAAATTAAGAATAGATGAAAAAAATAGAAAATAAAAGTAAAACAAAAACGTCGAAGTGCAAACACTTACACTAATGCAGTTGATAGTTGTCTCAAAGCACGCTGAGGACCGTTTGTGATCTAGAACATGTGTAAGTGACTTAACAGGTTTAGTGTGGAGTTTTCCACTTATTCGTCATTGTTATAATCAGTTGATGACAAGCTGACGCCTCAATCGGAGCTGTCCTCATTCGATGCAGATGGTAGTCGCTCTTGCTCCATCATTGATGCTCGCCTCCTCACGTACTGTAATAGCATGTCTTTCCAAATATGCCCTTCTATCTCATCCCTCGAGTGTTTGCAATCATTTGTACTATGTCCGTTTATCTCGTGAATAGGCAGTACTTGTTCGATTTCTTTTCGTGGGTGGTTGGATCCCTCCTCATCGGCCTTCAGTAATGGAATCTGCCCCCTAATGTCTTGGTAAATTCGTTCCAAAGTCTCATTCAATTCCGTATAAGAGGTGAATCTCGGTTCCTTTAGTGGTCACTTTGGCTCGTTGTAGCTATTCTCTGCTTTCTGTTTCCCTATATCCTTGCTTGAATCTTTTCCGTGCGGATCTCCGCTCTTAACTGCATACACATCAACTCCCTCTCCTTCCTCTCTCTCTCAGCATTTGCATCCTCTTATCGCAAAAACCTTTCTGCCATGCGATAAAACTCTTCTAGATCCATAGGTGGATCCCTTATCAATGAATTCTTGAACTCTGTTGCACCAGCTATGCCAAATACAGGTGCCATCAGAACCATGGATGGATCAGGTCGGTCGACCGATGCTACAGTTGCATTAAATCATGTCAGAAAGTTCCTTAAAGATTCCCCGGTTCTCTTCTTCAATGCTGTCAAACTCATCACATTCTTGGGCCAAGAAATGTGAACTCTGAATTGCCTCATAAACTTCACAATTAACTCGGTCCATGTTCCAATGGAGCCACTCTCCAATTGCCGGAACCACAGTGCTGCTATGTCTGTCAAATACAATGGGAAGCACCAGGCCATGACCTCCTCTGATGCCCCTAGTACCTCCATATGCCTCATATACCTTGCAAATGAACTACAGCTCCAATTGTACGTCTCCAGTGTTGGTAGCTTGAATTCTGGTGGATTTCTGGCCTACCTAATTTTGAAAGCGAAGGGGCTCCTGTTTACATTTTCCAAATCTCAATTCGCTAATCCGCCTCTCTTGGACAAGCATCCATTCCTCTATCAACACCATGTTGCGCAGTTCCGACAGGTATCCTGCCTGAGATTAGATCAACTCCCTCTTGAGGAGTGCCTCCTAGCTCAGGGGCTACTTCGGATAATCCTACTTTATCTGATTGCCTATTGAGTCCTTTGGGTCCAACTTTGTGGATCTAAACTCCAGCAGCTCCGGCTGTTCCTACTTGTCCAAACTATCTGAAAATGTTTTGCATCGTTTCCTCCTGCATTTCCAACAGTTCCTCATGCGTTGCTCCCATCATCTCCATCTCATCTCAGTTGATGAAAATCGAGGCCTGGTTTGCTCCTAAGAAAGCCTCCTGACTCCCTTTGTGCTGACTCCTTTCCGCTCTCTGTCTCCTTGTTGATTGCTTCGTCATAGCTTTCTAGATCCAAGTCTTTAAGCCTTCAAATCTAAAATTCAAGCTCTAGAATCCCTAAGAACTAGCCTTCGTAGTGAAAGCACCAAAATATTTGAGCCAAAATTGGTTATAAACATAAATATCATTAAAAAATTAACTAATTTTAAAGCGTGACTAATGAAGTAATTAGTTAAATGAAACACATCGCTAATAAGTCAATTAGCTAACTTTAATCCTCTTAATTAAATAAATTAAATAACCATTATTAAAATAATTAATTATTTTTGAAAACATCATTAATTAAAAACTTTCTTAACTTATAAAATAATTCTAAGCATGATAATGAAACCAAATGGTTTCAATAAAAGGTAATTGTCCAAAAGTGCCGATATAGCGACTATCGCTATACGGGCAATTCAGAATTCAAGCTTATATCATTTGCAATATAACAAAACATCGTATTACAGGGGAATGAGCAAACATACACGATGACCTATAATAATAAAACATATATCAAGCATTTATTTACAACGGGATTGGTTTAACTAATAGATTTTTATATAACCATTGATTCGTTTATTGACTTTCCAAAGCGACTAACTTTTCAAGCAAAAAAAAAAATCCAACAACCGAACCATTATCACAACTATATAATAAGCTTTTAATAGCTATAAAATGGGCACGAATATAGCCTAAACTTTATGGTTCAAAAGTGGAAGCTTCACTGACCAAAATGCTTAGTAACTTCACCGAACTTTCACTAACTTCTCAAATGCGACAAGATCTAAGCTTTACTGTGCAAATGGCTCGATTTGGTGGATCTTTTTTAGGCTTTTAGGCTCGGCTTAGATCATATAAGTCTCTTCCATGGTGGATATGTGGGGGTATAAGTTCTTGTTTAGTAGAGAATGGTTTTTCGAAGCGAAGTAAGGAGTTTGTCTTTATTTTTGGAAGTGTATTCACTAGTTTTTTACTTTGGAAATAATTTTAGAAGCCATGGATATTCTTGAAAATGAATAAATGGGAAGTGAATATGAAAATGATGATGTAAAGGGAGAATGTATGCAAATGGTGGGTATTTATAGGCAAAGAAGTGAAGTATTATTTAAATTAGCTTAAATGTTTAAATAATATAAATGTTATCATGTAACATGGAAACCATGTCTTTCCACTACCCTTAGGTCCACCTACACTATGCTTTAGGTCCTACACTAGGTAGTTTAGGTGATGGTTAGGTTACTTAATTAATTTCCTAAGGTTATTTAATATATTTTCGGTATTTTATGTCAAATCAAAGTTTATATTTGAACTAAGCTTGATTATTAACTTTAACACATTTATTATCTTATCACATGGCATATGTGCAAGTGTGTGCATGTGTATATGAGTGATACAAAAATGTCTACAATGTTTTCAACGACTTTCCATTTCGAAAAGTCAAATTTTCGAAAAAAGATTTTCAGTCATATTTTCTATTTTTATTTGAACTATTTATTTTAGTAAAAAAATTGAAAATGATTTTAATATCTTTAATTGATATCTAAAATATGTCTATTTGGTTATTAAAATCCATTATCAAATATTTAAATAATTAAATACAGAGTGATTAATTTATGGGTCGTTACACTCTCCCTTCTTAGGAGAATTTCATCCCTTAAATTAATATGCAATAGACAATCCAAAAGATATGTGTTATACCTAGAAATTCTTATAACAATGCAAAGCAACAATGTGAAACAAGAACATTCATAATGCATTCAAACAACAAATAAGTAACCTGACATTACACCGGGGTAAGTTTCCCTGATATGATCTTCAGTCTTCCAAGTACAATCGTGGGGATCATCACTCCATCGAACCTTCACAAGCTTCACCACTTTGTTTCTCATTCTCCTTTCATCTCGATCTACAATATGAATTGGATGTCGGCCGTTAAATTTAGTTCTATTTCCAAGTCTTCTTGAACAGTCATCTCTACAATCAGCGACGGGTCATGAACATGCTTTCTCAGATGAGATACATGAAAAAAATTATGAACTTCAGACAATCTCTTAGGAAAATCTACTCTATAGGCCTACGATCCAATTCTCTCAAGGATTCTAAATAGTCCAATGAATTTGGATGCTAGCTTTCTTGCCTTTCTGAATCATACAACTTCTTTCAACGGGGAAACTTTCAAAAATACCAAACCCCCGACCGCAAACTCTAAGTCCCTTCTCCATTGATTGGCATAAATTTTCTGTCGATCTTGGGCTTCTTTCATCCTTTCCTCGATCATAACCACTTTCTATGATGCTTCTCGAATTATCTTTGGTCCAAGAACTAAATGATCTCCAATCTCTACCCCACATTAAGGTGATTTAGATGGTCGTCCATATAAAGCCTCAAAGGGTGTCAACCAATGCTAGCTTGGTAATTGTTGTTGTAAGAGAACTCTATCAAATGCAGATGATCTTCCTAAGAACCTCCAAAATTCAAAATACATACTCTCAAGAGATCCTCCAAACTCCAGTTCACCCTTTCGGTTTGTCCGTTTGTCTGTGGGTGATAGGCTGTGCTTAAACTCAACTCTGTCCCTGAAGTTGCTTGCAATGCTTCAATCACTAACTATGATTACAGGAATTCCATGCAGTCGAACGGTCTACCTCAAATAAACCCTGCCAAAGAAACTGTAGTTTTTATTGACTTCACCTGAATAAAGTGGGCGCTCTTTGTTAATCAATCTATAATTACCTAATTGCCTTCATTACCTCTTCTTGTTCCAAGAAACCCATCGATAAAGTTCATAGGTACTTGCTTCCACTTATGATTTGGTATCTCTAATGGTTGTAGCAACCCAACAGTCTTCAACTGGTTACTTTTGACTTATTGACAATTCACACACCGGCTTACAAAAATCGAAATGTCCTTCTTCATCCCTTTCCACCAAAAGGTCTTCTTCATATATTATGAAACATTTTAGTTACTCCTGGGTGGATAGATAACCATGACCGATGGCATGCTCTCAGCACATTCTATTTAATTCCATTAACATCTGGCACACAACCCATCCATTCATTCTTAAAATGCCTCAAGAGTAAATCTGAAAACTTGAAATAATTCCATCTTCAACATCCTTCTTAAGCTGAGCTAAAATAGGGTCTTCTTCTAGGAAATATGCAATTCTCTCCATTAATGCTGGCTTCACTTCCAAATTTGCAATCGTCACCACATTCCTACTTAACTCATCTGCAATGGTGTTTGCCCTCCCTAAGGTATAAAGAATCTCTAGGTCATAAGACACAAGAAACTCCAGCCATCTTTGTTGCCTTAAGTTCAAGTTCTTTTGGGTAAAAAAGATACTTTAATGACTTGTGATCAGTAAATAACTCAAAATTTGCACCCAAAAGGTAATGCCTCCACACCTTCAATGCGAAGACCGCCAATAGCTCCAACTCGTGCGTACATTAATTCTTCTCATGAGGTTCATTCTACATCAAATTTGCTCCCAATCCAGTCCTACAAGCATCCTCGTAAACTGTCAATCCTTCATCCCATCAGGAATAGTAAAATAGAAGATTTATCAACTTCTCCTTTAACTCATTGAAAGCTTGATCGCATTTGGGTATCCAAACAAACTTAGGATCCTTCTTCATAAGCTTTGTTAGATGAGAAGCAATCTTCGAGAAATATTTAATGAAACTTCTATAGAAACCTGCCAATCCCAAGGAACTTCTGATCTTAGTCGCATTTTTAGGTTTCTTCCAGTCTTGAACCATAACTACTTTAGCTGGCTTTACTAATATGCCTTCTCCCAAAACTACGCTCCCTAAAAATCTAACTTCAAATTTCCAAAAATGGCACTTAGATAACTTTGCTTTTAAAACATGTCTTCTTAAAGTGCTTAGAACAACTTCCTCTGTTTTAGAGTAAACAAGAATGTCATCAATGAAGACTAGAACAAATTTGTTAAGAAAATCTCAAAACACTCTATTCATCAAATACACCAAATAAGCAGGTGCATTAGTCAATCTGAATAGCATGACTAACCGCTCATAAAAACTACCAAGGGTTCGAAAAGTTGTTAAGGGTGCACTCTCCTCTGCTACCCTTAATTTGTGAAACCCAAAGGCTAGATCCAATTGAGAAAATATCCAAGCTCCATGGAGTTGGTCAAACATGTCATCAATCCTAGGTAAAGGATACTTATTCTTAATTGTCCTCTTATTTAATTCTCGGTAATCTACATAATCTAAGAGAACCATAGCCTTGGTAACGAACGCCACCGACGATTTACAACTCGATGTGCTGCGTCTAATCAAACGCTTCTACATAAATCAAACATCTACTTCTCTAAATCTCTCCTTTCCATCCGAGCCAACCTTCACGGAGGTTGTACAATCGGTCTGGTTCCTAGAATCAAATCAATGCAAAACTCAACTTCCCAGTGAGGAGGTAAACCTTACACTTCTTCAAAAATATCCTTGAAGTCCCCATCAATCGGTATATTCCTCTCCGCTTTGGGTACTTTGAGGGACTAAAGGAAACTGCTCATCAACTTATTAAGCTCTCTGCAATAGATATCAATGCTTTTTCCAACTGCATCTTTTATCACAATGATTCTTCTACTACAATCTAGGATGACATGAACTTAGATAACCAATCCAACCCCAAAAGTAAGCCAAAACCCATGAACCTAAGAACGAATAAGTCGAACAAGAAGTGCCAATCTCCATAAGAAATAGGCACTTTCAAGCACATATGTCAAGATTTTTTAGACCGCAAATGGGGTTCGAGATACAAAGAGAATTGTCGAAAAGAATGGGTTTAAGGTTAAACTTATCAACAAGATCTACTGAAATGAAACTATGGGATGCACCAGTATCAAATAACGCTCTAACATGAATATCAATGGATAATGTACCTTACAACACCTGTTTTCCTTTTTCATCACTGGGAGTAGAAGAAATTACCTTAATAGTAAAAGCTTGTCCCTTTAATCCCTTCTTTGGAAAAGGGCACCAATTCTTCATATGTCCATGTCTATTGCAATAGTAGCAGAGTGGTCCACTAGCCGGGTTCGAGCATTGATTTGCAAAGTGGCCCATTTTGTTGCACTTATAACAAAGGAACTTAGTCAAGTCTAACTGCTTATTTTGAGCTAAAGCTTCATCCCGGCTTCTTTCCCGACCACTTCTTCTTCCCTTTGCGCTTGAAAAACAGCTTACTAGTAACTGGTATCACTGATAAAGGTTGGGCATTGACTGCTGGCACTACCCACTTCTACACTCCATGCTCGGTATCAAGAGCCTAAAATCTCAAAGCCATATTGATCGGATTGGTAAAGGTACTGTTGGGATGATTGGTCATTTTCTAATGAAATTCTGGTCACATTCCTTTTGCAAACATTTCATTCTTTTTGAGTGGTGTATCAATCAATCCTGGTCCAAACTGGGAATGCACTGAACTGATGCTCATACTACGCCACTGTCATCTCACCTTGTTTCAAATCCATAAAACTTCGGAACAACTGAGTCCTTCTTTCCTCTGGGATAAAGTGAGCTTCAAAAACCTCTTTAAACTACGCCAAAGAGAAATCTTCTCATGGTGTATTCATGGTGATTGAATCTCGCCAATCCATTGCTGCTTTCTAAAGTTGACACGATGCTAACAATCTCTTTCTAGCATCTCCCAACTAAAAATCCTCGAAGATCCTTGAACAAGAGCAGAGCCATGTCTGAACTCCCAAGATATATTCGGTTCCATAGAAAGGCTTACTACCTAAAGCGGTGTAATTCTTACATAAGTTTACAAAGTTCTGTGGCAGTTGAACTTGCATTACTGCTTCTACTACCGACTCTACAACTGGCTCATTTCTAGGAGCTCTGCCATTTGTGGCCATGCTAGTTCCAGATCCACTCCCTCTTCTTCCTCTTGTATTCATTTTTAATAACCTAGATAAGTGATAAGTATCTTTAGAATACAGTAGGGTCAAAGATGATAAAGGAGAAACTGAAATAAAGGATCTAAAACCAGACCTTTAGGGGAGAAAAGGAAATGCTCTCCCAAGATTAACTCATCTAGGGCTCGGCTTGCCCTATCTCTAATGAGTTACAACCTATTTAGGCTATGGTGTTCTCTCAACTGAAGCTTTGATACCAACTATGATGGCCCACCTTTCTGACCACTAAGAATGACACTTAACACGTCCTTGTTGTTTGAATGTCATTGCCTAAGCATTGAAAAGATGAATCATCATGGGGTGAAATATAGAAAAGAATAGAAACCTCATAATGAGACTGTAAAATAAACCATAATAGTCAATAGTACATCAAGTTTCTCCTTAATAGGGAGTTATCCGAGTTACAAAAAGTACTACAAAACATCTTAGGCAGTTATAACATCCCTATTTTCATATGCTGAAATAAAATACGCTCACATAAATAAAATAATAAAGAGGAACAGATAACTAAGAAGATAAAATCCTATTGCTTGAGTGTCATCTTCAAAAGAGCCCAACAAAGACATGCCACTCTCGGACTACTCAAATAAAATTAGTACTCGAGAGTTTAAGAAAACAAACAACTCAGGTCAGACGATATGTCCGTATGATAAAACTTTAAACAATAGGTGTGAAATAAAACACAAACATATGAGACTATGCCATTGAACAGGGAACGAGTTTACTCCTGCATAAATTAACATCTAAACGTAAAGAACAGATAAATTATTAAACACAAGAAGACGGTTGAATTTTCCCGATGCAAATAAATTTGACGGTCCAAATTAAATCAGAAAAGGAAGATCTCCAACAAATGACTAGGAAGGCGGACCACCCTTGAAATATACCTCTAGTAATATACTTCAAAGAAACTCATATACTATGTAACACTTCTTGAAAACGTACCAGCCGGACCTCGCCAAACCTTACCAAGAATCCGAAAATTTCATATTTAAATGCACAATTGAATCTGATTTAGATGAGATGTGAAAATACCCTAATGGGAGCAAACCCACATAGTTGGACGTCCTTTCGCTCTTGGGTTCAGTATTTTACCGATAAAGGATAAGAAGGATCAATGGAGCAACAAATCATCTTAAAATGATGATAATAAAGAAGCCGAAGTAACCGATAGCTGAGAAACCAACTATCGAGGATATAAAACGATCGTATATAGATATTAATCTTGTATACTCACCACTACTCATTGAATTCAAACTTGTACTATTTCTTGATTAATAATACTACTGGACAAGTCAAGGTAGTGTTACCTCAAAGCCATGTCCCACTATTATTCATAGGTTTCAAAATAGCGGAAAGTCAACTTCTTCGATGTTTAATGCTAATTATACAAATAAATCATTTCCATACGAGTGATTCGCTTGATGGAAATTAATTCATTTCCATAAACAATTCAAACTTTTCTTTTAAAAATCTAAATTCATACTTGGCTTCACATTACAAGTATTAGATTTAAAATACTTTGTTAAAAGAGTTTACTATCTTTGAACCATCATTATAAAAAGGATTTAGCAACTTAAAATATCCTTATTTCATCGATTAATTAACTTTTAAACTTTATTAACTAAGTTGATTAATTAACTTCAATAACCTTTAATTTAAAAGGGTAAGTCAACTTTAAAACATCAATGATTCAATTAATTAATTAAATTAATTTAATAACAATTAAATATCATTATTTAAACGTGATTAATTAATTTAAAACTTTATTTAAGGAAAGATTAATTAAGGTTAAATAGATTTATTAACCTTTAAAAGTCATTAATTAAATGGGATTAATTAATTTTAAAAACATCATTAACTAATAAATTAATAAATCTTAATCCATCATTACCAAATGATCAAATAGCCTTAAACATCATTAAATAAAATGATAAATTAAATTTAAAATGTCATTTACTAAGTAATTAGTTAAATTTAAAATACACGTTAATAAGTTAATTAGCTAACTTTAATCCTTATTAATTAAACAATTAAATAAATTATAAACATTGTTAAAATAATTAGTTATTTTTGAAAACATTATTAATTAAAAACTTGCTTAACTTGTAAAATAATTCCAAGCATGACAATGAAACCAAATGGACTTTACAAAAGGCGATTTTCCGAAAGTGTTGATATAACGACTATCACTATACGTGCAGTTCAGAATTCAAGCTTATGTCATCTGCAATACAACCAAACATAACATAGCAAAAGAATAAGCATACATACATGATGATTTACAATGATACAACATATATCAAGCATTTATTTAAGATTGATTTAACTACTAGATTTTCATATAACACATGATTCGCGTACTAACTTCCCAAAGCGACTAACTTTTCAAGCGACTAACCAATTCAACAACCAAACCATTATAACAACTATACAGTAAGTATTTAATAGCTACAAGTATGGGCATGAATATAGTTTTTATGGTTTAAAAGTGGAAGCTTCACTCACCAAAACGCTTACTGACTTTACGGAACGTTCACTAACTTCTCAAATGAAAAAAGATCTAAGCTCTACTATGAAATTGGCTCGATTTAGTGGATCATTTATAGGCTTTTGGGCTCGACCTATGTCATATGAGGCTCAGCCATGGTGAAAATGTGGGGTATAGGGTATTGTTTAGTATATGATGGTTTTGGAAGTGAAGTAAGGAGTCTAGCTTAATATTTGGAAGTGTATTCACTAGTTTTTTACTTTGGAAATAATTTTAAAAGCCATGGATATTCTTGAATAGGAAGAAAAGGGAAGTGAATATGAAAACAAAGATGGGAAAGGAGAATGTGTGGAGATGGTGGGTATTCATAGGCAAAGAAGTGGAGTGTTATTCAAATTAGATTAAACATTCAAATAATACAAAAATTATCATGTAACATGGAAGCCATGCCTCTCCACCAGCCTTAGTACACACGTTACCCCCCTCCCTCCCCTCCCAAGGTCCACCTACACCATGCTTTAGGTCCTATCCTAGGTAGCTTACATGATAGTTAGGTTATTTAATTAATTTCCTAACGTTTAATATGTTTTATGCATTTTATGTCAAATCAAGGTTTATATTTAAACAAAGCTCGATTGCTAACTTTAATACATTTATCATATTATCTCATTGCATATGTGCATGTATGCGCATGTGTATCTGAGTGATACAAACATTATACAATGTTTTCGATGCCGAAAAGTCAAATTTTCAAAAAACGTTTTTCAGTCGCATTTTCTATTTTTATTTCAACCATTTATTTTTGTAAAAGAAATTTAAAATGATTTTAATATCATTATTAATATTTAAAGTATGTCTATTTGGTTATTAAAATTCATTATTTAAATGTTCAAAAATTAGTTAAATATTCAAATACAAAGCGATAAATTTACAGGTCGTTGCTCTATTGACGACCATAAATCAAGGTTTATATTTAAAGTAAGCTTGATTATTAACTTTAACGCATTTATTTTCTTATCTCGTGGCATATGTGCATGTGTGTGCATGTGTATATGAGTGAATAAACATTTTTACAACGTTTTCGATGACCTTTTGATGCTGAAAAAGTCAAATTTTTGGAAAACGTTTTTCAGTCGCATTTTCTATTTTTATTTCAACTATTTATTTTGGTAAACAAAATTTTAAAATGATTTTAATATCATTATTAATATTTAAAATATGTCTATTTGGTTATTAAAATTATTTAAATATTCAAATAGAAAGCGATAAGTTTACGGGGCGTTGCTCTATTGACGACTATAAATGTTCAAGCGTAAGCTTTATCTTAATTTCTGTTAAGCAGTATATGTAGTTAGGTTCGGTGAGTATGTCATTTTTATATGAAATAAAGTTTGGTATAGACATTTTCTGCAAAATTAATTGAGTTAATTAGGATATTATTCATTTACTTATTTTAAATTAAACTTTTAAACTTAAAATTTTCATTTTAATTTCAAAATAGATTTTAAAAATTAGCCCAAGACCCAAATTCAAATTAGGCCTACCATACTATGGATAATATTTGGGCTTTTGTTACCTTTCAGGCTATGCTGGTAGCCAAGTAGGGCACGTTACTTGATTTCCCAAACTTAGCTTAGACACTACTATTATAGATATTGTACTAAATGGGTAAGCTTAATTAGTTGGTCATAATCCTGCTAATTTAGACCGCATAGGCTATTGGGCTTCGATACCATCATTAGATCTGGACCAGCACGTAGTGGGTTAAATTGGAGAATTTCAAAAAGAAATCCATTTCGGATCTTACTGAGCCTATGAGGTCAAAACTATTTTAGATTTAATCTACATTATTTTAAATAAAATCATAGTTTTATTTAATTAACTAAGATAAAGATTTATTTATGTATGTATTATATATATAATGGGCATAAGTGTATTAAATATGCATATATGTATATGTACACGTATAGCATATGTTGTGTACATGGTTTAATATGCTCATATCTAGGTGTTGGGATTTGCACCACAATAGACATATTAGCCCATTCGTATACTATTTGTTGTCTGATGCTATATAATGTCAATATAATATAAAATTTACTTATGTATACACGCATACTTGTAATATAAAATAATTATATATACACACATATATTTACATGTAAAATAATTATATATGGATTGAAATATAAAATAATTTTAAATTCAAATTTTAAATCTTTAAAAAAATTCAAATTTTAAATTAGATCCAAATTTAAATATTCTTTTAAATCCAAATTCAAGTTAAAATATTTTAACTAGTTTATAAAATTATATTTACGTACACATGGTAAAGTAAAACTATTTTTTCGAAAATAGAAAAAAAATATTTGTATAAATATATTACCTTAATTTTAAATTCATTCATTTATTTAAACAATGTTGCATAATAACATATAATATATATATATATATATATAATTTTCGACCACATTAATTTTGACAAAATCAATTTTTTAAATGTAAAGTTTCATGTGGAATTTTTTTAACTTTAAATTCCAAACAAAATTAATTTATAAAATTCTTATATGTTTATATGTGTTTATAGTAACAAATTACAATGTAATGCCTTTTAAAATAATTAATATTATTAACATATTTTGAAATAAATAATATGTATATAAACAAAATTTATAATTTTTATATACATGTGAAAATACAAGTATTCAAATTTATAAGCTATATATATAACAATGATTTAAAATTTAATTTTAATTTAACAATGTTTTAAAATAATTTTTAAATTCGAAAAAAAATGTTTTTTTATGCTATGGCCGAAAATAAGATATAATTGTATATATAAAAAAAATTATTTTATTTTATAATACATTCATATGTAGAATGACAACAAATACAAATATGAATTCGTGTTATAATTTTAGTCTATTCTTATACAACATCACAATAGATTGCACCTATTAATTATACAAAATAAATGTTAGCTCAGTTTGATTCGAAAGAACTCCTAGAATCTTATCAATCTCATACAGAAAATTCTAATAATCGAAGAGATCTACAAACCTTTAATTTAAATTAACTTGAATTTGATTTGAAAAAATAAAAAGGAAAGGGTAAGAAGTTTCTACCTAAGGGGGTATAGAGGTAAGAGAAAAGATTATTTAAATGGAGAGGGTAGCGGGTTCATATAATAAAAGAAAGAGAGAAGAAAAAAGGGTTCAAGATTTGATCTTTTACCCCTTCTTTCACTATTAATCCAAACTCACATATCAAAATATCACACCCCTCATAACCTCCATACATGGTCGGGCACATCTATAGGCATAAGGGCCTATATGCATTTTCAAACTAGATCAATGTTTGCATAATTTGAATCCAATTCAAATGTACATCAACATCGTATATCAATACGTGTGTGCGCTCGTGTGTGTGTGCATATATATATATATATATATATATATATTATATGCCCTATTTTTAATACCTATTCAAATAAATCAAATAAATTTTTTATAAATTAATATTTCACAAATATTAATTAATATAATGAATTTATAACAATTATAGTTCAATTAAATCAAGTGCTATTTGGAGTATTTAACACTTTGATTGTGCGAATCATATGTGTAAATTCAATCAGCAATAGATATCGATCAATTCATATTAATGTTCACACTTCACCTAAGCTAGTTGTGTGATGGTCTTGTTGAATTTATTGCTTACATAGTTTTGATAAAATCCAATTTTACTATTTTAAGCGGTCTCCAGTAGTGACAATTATCTACACCGATTTTCTTTGTCAAAACTATATCACATTAGGGCTAATGTAAGTTGGTATTGGCCAAAATTCCAATATCATCCACATTAATTATGTATAATCTAAAAAAAAGTCCTTAATTCAATAAAAATAATTATTATTGATTAAACTGCCTTGGTTAGAGACTTTGACTTTTAGTTGACTGCAGTTGACTGTGATATTAACCTCATATAACCAAAGAGATGAATTCTCCAGTAAATTGTATTTCACTTTCAGTGCTTCAGCTCGGCCCTAACTATAGTTGCTTGATGGATGTCGTGTCATGATTTTGCTATAATCAAAGTGGAATGCATACATTGAAGTTCGACTGTATCCTCAAGTCGAGAGAACTATGTATTATCTCTCCACTTTGATGTTTTATGTCTGACCTCAGTCATATTATCCAATAGAAAATAATGAGTAAATCATTCTATACTTATCGAATAACTATCGGTACGTAACCCCGTAATGCCCTCAACAACCATGAGTGACACATTGCCCAATATTTGGAGATCATTATATACTCTAGTCTCAAAGGATGTATCAATATCTAGTCTCGATACATCTTGACTATGATTATTAAAATAATTTATTAATATTCATTGTGATAAATTTCTCATGAACTTGACACATTATAAATACTATTAAATATATTTAAATTTCTCATGGATTTTCTATTAAACATATTTAAATTAAATAATTAATTAATATAACACCTTATAGTAAGTATATAATAGAAAGAAAACCACCTTTTATTTTGAATGAGATCTTATTAAAGAGTTAATAATTTATAATAAATTACGGAATTGCCCGTAAGGAATACCCTCCTAACTCTATCAACATGGAGACTCTTGTTGATTCGCTCTACGATTGTTCCAAACAACTACAAGTACATAATCCCTTGTTATTGCCGACGGTCATGAGTAATTCATCATCCATCAAATGGAGAGCATTACATACACCTGTCTTTACGGATGTATTGATATCCTTTTGTCGATACATCATGAGTAGGAACAACTGAAGGATAAGTATTTTCCCACCAAATGAATTTCTTTTACCTTCAAAAATAAGTGAGATACTCTATCCAATAATATGCATTGATATACATGCTTTATAGAGATCTGTATAAGTTTTCTAAAGCTAATCATTGTGGTTTCAATTACCATTGATTGAAATGAACCAATTTTTCAATGGGGCACTTCCACATACCCTTCTTGGCGGCGTTGCCCCCTAAATCCAACGACTTGGCACTTACACCCTCACTAGATTGACCATCGCCCATAGGACGTTGTCCCACACGCCACCTAAGGGGGGTGGAAGTTTCCACCCTCTTACTTCCTTGTACTAAAAAATATTATAAAAATAATGACAATTTATTTTGGAAAAAAAATACATTAAATAAAAGGTATCATCATGCTAGCAAAATTAGTAACATTAAACTAAATACTAAAAAAACCTAAGAATAACATTATACCAAATTATTAATAGATAATTAATTACTAGCTACTTATTAATTATTATTTCACTAATAATAAAATATTAAAATAATAAAAAAAATTGCACAATATTATAGCCGAACTCAGCTTCATCACTTAAAGTGCTTAGAACGCAATTCAACGAACTACCATTCCCCCAAACAATTGAACTGTTATACACCATAAATTACGTAGTATACACCACTATCTCATTAAAAAAATTTACTGCTAAGTTACCCTTCTTCTTATTAATTCAAATTTTTGTCGTTTTCTTATAACTCATTAAATAAAAAAAATTAAGTTAATAATAAATGCTCAAACCTATACATTTGTTACGAAGCGGTTAATTTTACCATGAAACCTAAAATATCAGTTTAGACGATTTCATAATAAAGTTCGCTAATTTTAGAAGTATTTAACCTTTTTTCTTGTTGTAAAAAAATACTAAAATAAAAGTTGAATTTATTGAGATAAAGAAAATAAAAGTAAAAGTAAAGAAATTATGATATAGCGTGAAACATTAGAGTTCAGTTTGTTGAATTAAACTTAATTTAGTGTTAGATTTTCTAGATTTCTGTAAAAGATATTCAAGCTCTAAAGAGAAAAGATGATAAAGATGAAAATAAGAGTAAATTTGTAAAAGATATGGTGTATGTAAAGTAATTTTTGATGTATACTAGTTTATTACATTTTTTTGGTGCATATTAATGGATTATTAGTGTATAAATAGAGTTTGCTCTTTTTTTATTAGACTAGCTTGATTTGATCATTTCAAACCCACAAGCTTGGAGTTGTCTATGGGAACTTTTTATTGGTAAAAAAAAGTTGAAGAGCCATATTACCCGCTTTCTTATATTCTACGCTTTAGAAGAACTATTCTTTACAGAAAATTAATGATTATCCTCTTTATCTATATTTTATTCAAAAAATATGCACGTTATTATAATATATATTAGTAATAAGGATGGATATGCTAAATGTCAAAGGACATTAATGTAATTTCCATTGCATAGGAAATCTATAAACAGAGAACTCAGTTGTATTATACTATGGTCTGAATGAATAAAAACACCTTCTTTCTAATGGTTTCTATTATTGTATATTTTATAACACGTTATCAGCATGAAGTTTCATTATTTTTGTTGGTTTATGTTATGCTTCCATGCATCACTCATGTGATGCATACGCATGAAGTTAATTTGTTTAATTTATATATGCTTTGGTTATGTTTTATACATTCAGATATTTATCCCCTTATTTTTTTGGAACAGTTTTAACAAGCGTTTCTAAGTATCATATTTTCATCTAATTTTACTCGTTCTCCATGGAATATTTACTAAATAATTTTACCCTATAAATATTCTTTTACATGGCTGATTCCAGTACAAATTTTATTAGGTTTTACTTGCACTAAAAGTTTTATTAACTTTTCCCATCAATTAAGGTACTTCAACGCTTTGTTGTATTTATTCATTTTTGTTGTAAATCTTCAAGGAAATTGTTTTACTCAAACATCTTTAGTTGATGTGATGATGTAACATTAAGCTAGTTGTATTAACTTTATTTTATTATATGTCAATTCATCGTAACTTTCATTGACATATTTCTTTGTAATTGATTTGCTACTTGCTTTTTTTAACCTCTCTGTTTTTAAATAAACAAGGTAAAAGAAATATATCATCTCTCTGTTATATTATTATTTTACTTTTTAGCTTCTATTTTTTTTTTGAAAACTCAGGAGAACCTGACAAGCGGGTAAACTCCTGAGGAGGGTACAGTAAAGCCGTCCGTTGATCCAAGCCCCCATACCCTCGGATAAATTTATATAGGATAGAGAAGCGTATGGTAGGAATCGAACTTGAGTCTTTTTACCAGAACTCAAGCCTCCTTTCCAATGCGTTGCACCCACGGACAGCTTCTGTCTTTATAAAACTACATTATCATGCTATAAAGTCTTCACCATTTATTCTCGAGTTTTATGTTTTTTACATTTAAAAACAATTGTATGTTCAGTATACTTGTATCTTGTAAGTTAATCCATTCTTTTTATTAATATTTCTCATCCTTACGATAGTGTAGGCTATGTTATTTATACTAGGCTCATCATTCTTGACTAACAATGTGTATTACTTACATGTAAACATTTTCTCAGTTTGGAAGCATAATATAAAGATGTTTCATAATCAAATAAACAGGAGTCGTGAACTTCTTTTGTCTTGCACTCAGTTTTTATTTACATACTACTTATGTTCACATTTTCCTAGTTTATCTTTGTTTTAATTTCTAAGACTACAAATATATTTTTTCATTTTCTCGTCTTCTTTACGGTAAACATAATTGATGACAAACATAATTAAGTTTGAATTCAGAGCCATGGACATATTTGGAAACAACCACTTATCATGGATATTGGATACTGAGATCCATCTACAACCTCGGTTCTTAGAAAATGCCATTAAAAATGGTAATAATATGTCCCAGCAAAGCAAAACAAAGGCTCGGATACTTTTAAGACGTCACAACCACGATGATCTAAAAATAGAACATTTTACTTAAAAAGATCATCTCCATTCCCGAAGGAGCGGTATGATCATCAGAGTACGATTATACTTCCAAATACCAGACAAGAGAGTACGATTATACTTCCAAATACTAGACAAGAGTGATTGAATATGAGGTTTCAAGACTTCAAATTTGTAAGGGAATATAATCCCGTATAGAATTACTTCTAAACTGAAATTATATGGAGAAAAGACTGATGGTGCACAAATACTTGAAAATACATTTTCAACGTTGCATGCCCCAAACATACTCCTGCAGCAGCAATATCGAGAGCGTCATTTTACAAAATATTCCGAACTCTTAGAATATTTATTAACTGCTGAGCAAAATAATAAATACATACATACATATATACATGTGTGTTCTTCTCTATTTTAGAGGATCACACATTTTTCGCAAAAAAACACTCCTCAAGACCAACTGGTTCAGCTACATTAGCAGAAGTTAATGTTAATTTTGCCCACTCCAGAAGAGGCAACGGTGGAGGTAGAGGATGTAGTCGTAGACGTGGACACACTTGTGTGTACACTCGCAATGCTTTATACTCTTCTCACGTAAAAAATATATAGATAAAAAAGAATTTTGTATGTATGTATATACTTTATTAACACCTATAGTCGATAGGTGTACACACTTATGTACACTTGCCACACTCTATACTCTTCTCACATAAGCCCACAAGGCAGTGCATGGATGGTATATCTAATCTACAGTCAATAGGTGCATACACTTTTGTGTACACTCGCCATGCTCTATATTCCCCTCATGTAAGTCCGCAAAGCGGTACATGGGTGGCATATCAGGCCTTAGTTTTCTGAGTTAAGTATATGTAGATATTGTTAATATAAATAAAGTTTTGAAACAAAGAGAGAGTAAGCAATTGAAATCCAAACACTATTTCACTTAGCTGGTTTGACTTTTTATTCAAAAGAAATAAAAATACCAAGTTGAAAAACATTGATAATCAGTTAAGGATCCATTTTATAGTTGCACTATGTTACCAACCGAAACAATTATCCAAACAAGTGTCTAATTATAAGGATGACTTAATTTTTGTTGGAAGTTTTGACGAGTAAAAAAACTTAAATTTATTGAGAATGATCAGAACTTGTATTTAACATATTCTTGTCAATTTAAAAGTAAATTCTCATTTGTAAATATTTTCAAAAAACTTGCATTCATATCTTTGTAAATAAATCTTGCATTTAGGAATTTTTCGTGTTGCATTTGGAATTTGTGTGTAGTATCCACTGAAACCCATCACGAGACGACATGCATCCTACTAAAGACGCCTAGAAGTTTAACAGGTTGTTGCATACGCTCAATGCAATCATGCTCCCTATAAATGTGGATTTATCTTAGTTTTAGTTTATTCGAGGACGAATAAAAAGATAAGTGTGAGGTTATCTGATGTACACGTAAAAATATATATTTTTACTCACACTTAATCTCATTTTTAGCAGAATAAATGTCATAATTGGGTGTTTTTACATGTTTAAACCCAAACTTCAAAAATGCTTTCAAGTCATCATTCATGCATTTATATGGGAGAAAAATGGTATTTTCATGTATGAATTAATTTGAAAAAAAATTACTTGCACATTGTAATTTTCTTTGTAGGAATTTGGATTCAACTTGGTAGTGAATTCATTGAAATATGCACGTACAAGAGTTAGAAGCCAAAGAAACGAAGAAACAAAAGAATACATGTAATTATGGAGGAACCCACCTATCCACTAACCATGAATCACAATTAAGAACTAATGCATATGTTAGTGTGGATTAAAGACACATGCGCATTTAATGGAGGGCATATTTCATACTAAAGATAACTTAGATGCCACATTACCTCAAGTGCATTTTTAGAAAGTTCCCTAAAAATGGATTAATGTTTTAGTCATGTATAAATAATTCTTTTATGTTTATGTAATGAAGGTTGAATTTTTTATATTACCTTTAATATCTTATCATATTATTCAAGTTGTAGCCACAAAACCAATGAGAAATAAAATGGCTTCCTAAGCCTCTTCTTTTTCTTTTTCTTTGTTTTTGCATGCTTTCATTTTATTTTATGCTCATTTTTATTTACATGCCCTCTTTCCTTTTCTGTTAGTAGATTAGATTTTCATTTATGCACTTAGTTTATTTTTTTATGCAAGTAGTTAGTTCTCTTTTCTTTTAAGTTGCTCTTACTTTTTTTGCTTTTTAAGGTTGCAATCTACATGTGTGGAAATGATAAAAAAATGAGAAGCTAAACCCCTTCAATTTATGGGTAATGAAACTCTCTTAAATCATGTAAATTAAATATATTTTCTAATTTATGATCTCTTTTTATGATTGGTTAGATGTTGATGTAAGTTTATGGGTGAAGTTGATAGTCTATGTTTATCATAAACAGGCTATTCTTACTCAAACATAAACACAATTTACATTAACATCTAACTAAGTGATTTTGACCATGGAATTAAAACAGAATCAAAATTTAATGATATATGTTACTAATCAAAAATAGTAAATAGATCATGCTTAAAATATATTATTTTTTAATTTCATATTCATTTTCATGACATCTAACAAAATGATTTTAGTTGTTTTATCAAAGTTTGATGGTTTAAGTTATGTTAATTAATAACACAAATAGACTATTCTTATGATAAGTACATCACTAATTCTACTTAGATTAAAATGAGAGATCATAGATTGATGTTATGTTGATTTATGTGAGAATATGAGAGTGGATTTGCCTCTAAATTGTCTCTTAATCTCATATTTTTATTCACTTTTGTTTTAGTTAGTTTTTACAATTTTCTCAGCTTAAAACAATCTCAAGCTTTAGTTTAATTTGATTGAGTAGAATTTAAAATTAATTCATTCCATGCGGATTGATTCGTACTCGCATACGTACTACAATAGTACGTCGTGCGTTTGCGGTATTTTAAGATGATATAATTTTTCGATGATTTTCTAACCGATAGAAAATTCGTCGTCTAATAGCTACATTAGCAGAAGTTAATGCTAATTTTTCCCACTCCGGAAGAGGCAGAGGTGGAGGTAGAGGATGTAGTCGTAGATGTGGCTGTGGTCGTGAATGTGGATATAACTCTAACAAAGGCTATTATGTTGCTTTTAAAAGGCAATAAAACTACCAACTTTAAAAAGCAACAAAAGAAAATTGAGCTTGAAATGAATAATGATTTTACTCCAAAAAAAAAAGGCACCATGAGGAAGTTTGTTATAGATGTGGATCATTAGTCACGTACATGCAGATCATGAAAGAAAACAATTGAAGAATACCAACATTTGAAGAATATTGAGAACAAATAATACTGAAAGATTGTTTGATAATACTAATTTGAAGTTAGATGATTTCTTCGAAGATGGTGATGGAAATTTAATAAATGATGAAAATCTCAATGCAATGATTCATGATATGACCAATCTGGTCAACTAGAAGTAGCCTGAAGCTTGTTGTATGGTTTTATTTTATTTTTAGTTTGTTATCTTGTATTAATAAGTTACTTTAAAACTGATGTTTGATTATTTCTCAGTTTTTCAAGAATTAGTTGAAATAACGCGGACTGGTGGATGTTGATTTTAACTAATAGTTTGTTTTGGAATTCTTTTTTTGAAAGTATTACCATTTATTTGTGTTCACAGGTTATTTTAATAATTGACTAGCTATACTATCTTTAATTCTTAAGGTATGGACCATCAATATTTGAGTGATGATATATGCCTACTAGATAGTGCAACTACTAATATAATTTTGAAAAAGCAAAAGTTTTTCTCTGAATTATCTGATAATATTTCAGCTAAATTTTCCACCATAATTGGATCTGCTAATATAATTGAAGGGTCCGGAAGAGCACGTAAAGCACTACTAATACATATATCTTCATTCAAAATGCGTTATATTCGAGCAATTTTAAAAGAAATCTGTTAAGTTTTAAGGATATAAAATCGAATAATTACCATAATGCAACTATACATAAAAACAACAAAGAATATCTTTGCGTTATCTCTACAATTGAATGCTGAAAGCTTATTTTAGAAAAATTTGACACAATTTCAACTGTATTATATTTCACGAAAATTGGCATAGTTGAATCCCACTCAATAAATATGAGCCAGAAGCTCACAAATACAAAGACACTTTGGTATGATCGATTGGGTCATCCTGAGTCAACTATGCTGCGTAAAATCGCAGGATACCCATATGCGTAAAATCTAGTTACTTTTATTGGTGCTGAACTGTATCTTGCTAGAAGACTTACTGAGAATGCAATGTCCAAGTCTCGTGCATTGAGCTAAATATAATAATGCAGCAATGGAACTGGGATATGATACTTATGGACCAAGCATATTTTCATCATCTTTTTTTGGATGGTACATGAAGCAAACATTGGTAGCAACATCATAAAATTATTCCGAAATACTAGCACTACATGAAGCAAGTCGAGAATGTATTTACTTAAGATCATTAATTGAGCATGTTCGAAATACTTGTCAACTTTCCTCAGCTATAGAAGGATCAACTATTATTTATGGAGGCAATGCAGCTTGCGTAGCTTAGATTCAGACAGGTTACATGAATGGTGATAGGACGAAACACATTTCTCCTAACTTTTCCTTTACACATGAACTACAAAGGGATAATAAGATAGTGGTGAAACGAATTTAATCCGAAGAAAATCTGGTAGATCTATTCACAAAGGCACTTCCAAAATCAACATTTCAAAAAATGGTGTATAAAATTCGTATGCGTCGGCTGCATCAACAGACTGATTGAATAATGCGTTATAAAACATGAGCAACATACAAAATGGTGTATAAAATTCGTATGCGTCGACTGCATCAACAGACTGATTGAATAATGCGTTATAAAACATGAGCAACATACAAAATATGTTATAATGTGATGGTTTTTCCCCACTAATATTTTTCCCAAGGATCTTTGTTGGTAAGGTTTTGGTTAGGCATTATCTTGATCTAGAAGAATTAACCCTCATAATAACATTATAACACATATTACCTAAAGATGAAATAAAATTATACTATTTTATTTATGATTTTCCACTGGATGTTTCATGATACAGATTTTTAGTGAGACAATTATTATTATCAGATGCATATTCGCGAAAAGAGGGTGTAATATATATTAGTAATAATGATAAATATGTTAAATGCCAAAGGATTGTAATTTCCGTTGCATATGAAATTTATAAATGGAGAGAAACTTGTGCAACTAACTTTGTCACGTCAAAAGGGACAAATTTTTGCAATTATCATCGAATTTGTTGACCCAGAATATCCACTACCAAACCCGTTTACCAACAGTCTGGCCCAACCATTTCAATGAACAGAAATCCAGCCCATTAAGACTGTGCTAGAAGTTTCGATACGTGCAGGTTCTTCTGCGCTACAGAACCCTAACGCATTCTTATAAATTCCGCGCTTCTATTCTGCCTGCATCTCTATTCGACTCCTGATGCGGAGTCGAGATGATATTTCGTATTTTTCCTCCTTTTCTCTTCAAATTTAGATCATAAACTTGGTGAATGACATCATTGATTCCATCTAGGCTCGGATTTTTTTTTTACCCATAGCAACTGAAATATTGACTCAATTGTTATATTAGTTCTATATTTAGTTTACTAAATGTAATTTGCTCGACTCCTTGTCTCTGTATGGAAATAGCGCCAATTTTTCGAGCAAGTTATTGTTATTTTTTTCGATTGAACCGTGCACTGAAAATTTCATCTAGTATTTTGAAGTTGCTTGTGACTAGTGTAATGTGGTTTACTAGTATATTATGATGCATGTTCAATGGAGCAAACAAAAACTATGTCTGCATATTCCTGAGCGTACATCATATATGAAGCTACTGAATGTTGAAGGAATTTTCTGTGAAATTTCTCTGCTTGTAAGCGGTCTCATATTCCATCGCCTTCTGTAGTGGCATTGCTGCAGTAATCAGTTTGGAATGGCCATGAGACATACAATTCATTTGTTGTTTTGTTAACCCATTCTTTTTTGCTTGTTTAACTTCGAAATTAAAACTGCATAGAGAGATTTGCGATACCTTTATTGTATCGTTTTAAGACCTCTACTCACTGGAGCTAACCAAACCATGTCTGCATGTTCCTGACTAAATTTAAAACACAAATTTTTATAAATTTGGAATTTCTTAGGAAATTCCTTTGTTTAGAAGTGGTCTAATATTTCGTTTTCTTGTGCGGCAATCAGTTTGAAAGAGCCAGACGGTCATGAGACTTGCAATTTAATTGTTTTCTCCCTATGTTTTGCTTCTTTATTTTTGAAAATAAACCCGTTTAAAGAGGTTTGTGTCACTTTAGTTGTATAATTTTTAGGCCTATTTGTGGAAAGATAATATACATAAGGTGCCTGCATATTCGATGTATTTCTAAGAGTAAATATTTTTGCAAATGGTCTCTCTCTATATACCATTGCTTCTTCTTTCAACAAGTACTTAATGGAGCTCACCAAACCATTTTTGCATATTCTCAAGTAAAGGTTGAATATAAAACCTTTTAGAGCCGATGGAATTTTTTGGAAATCTCTTTTGCTTAGAAGCAGTATCATATTCTTTTGCCGTCTGTAGTGGCATTGCTGCAGTTATCAGGCGAATTGGACATGAGACATGCAATTTGTATACTATTTCTTCCCCTTCTTTTTGCTTGTTTACTTTCTGAAAATAAATCAGTTTAGACTTTAGAGCGATCCAAGTTACTTTAGTTGTATTGTTTTAAATTTGATCGGTTTACATATACTATATCCACTTATGTAATGAATATTTGTTATTGGTTCTGTCAGTATTATTGCCCTTTTTTTATTGTGGATACTCAACGGGGCATTCGGGCTTGCCAGGTTGTGTTTCCCTATTCCTGAGTAAATGGCGCCTATAATATGTTTTTTGGTGTTGATGAAATTTCAATGGCAATTTATATATGCTTAGTGTCAATATTGTTGTTTTTAGCTTCCGCTTTTTGATGGATGCTCAACGGAGCATACCAAACCATCTTCTCATATTCTTGAGTATATAGCAAATTTAATGCTTCTTTGATGTTGATGAAATTTCCTTGTGCTTAGTGGCGTCATCATGTTGCTATGATCAATTTGGAATGGCCACAAGAATTGCATCTTAAAAGTCTGAACTATTTTAATGTTTCTTTACACTTATTTTTATAACCCATTCACGCTGTTAGAGTTTCAAATATTAAACTAATTGTCTTATTGTTTTAAATATTGTCAGTTTGGATGTCCCCAATGACATTGTGGTCTGTCAAGTATAAGGTTATGGGGTGGTCTTCGCGTCATGTTCCACCGCCTCCGGTAGCAGAATTGCTATGTTGATTTTCGTTGTTTTAATTAAAAAATTCTGTTGAATGGTTGCTTCTTTTTTAGTAGTGATCAGTGTATGATCATTGCTTCGCATAGAAGCATAGAATTGTGAATGCCAGTTTTACACAGCATAATGCTTTATTTGGTTTTTGCGTTATGTTACCTGTCTCCTGGTAAATTGCTACATTTTGTTCGCTTCCCATTGTGTTTCCTGACTCTCAAGGCGTTTGATGTATGAAATTGTTAAATCAGCTGAAACAATTTTTATAGTTCTTTCAAGTTAGCTAGTTTGGTACAATAATAAATCATTATTGTTTGCGTGTGCGTGTGTGTGTTTTTGGTTGATAACATGATATGTCTGATTATAATTTTGGTGTTCAGTTGGTTTCCTATGTGCTCAATTTTGTTTTCCTGGTCGTTGTCAATATCCAGTTTTAGTATTTCTACTTGAAATGAGAGATTGAGGGAATATGAGCCAATGCATGAAGTTGGAGTTATGTGTACACAACCTTATTCTACTATTTATACATAATAACAAAAGCACACTGTTCAATAACACTTTAATTTAGCTCCCACGTTATTTTCTCCAAATTTCATTGCTTATTTTCTCTATTTTTAAGCTTTTTCGTCATCCATATGTCAAAGTCGGATCCAGAATTTGTTTTTCGGGTTTTATCACCACCATCGTATCTTCATTGTAGTTGTAATTGTCTAAAATTTTAAGGTAGCGTTTGGTTTAAAAATTGAGCTTTGTGTTTTGAGTTTTCAACGTGTACTTAAAAATACACAGAAGGGCGAAAGCGGCGCAAAACGGTCAATTTGAAATTTTCTTTTAACGTATAAGATTGAAAATGATTTTTTGTGTTTTCCATCTTTTGAAAACAATCAAAATCTATCTTTTCTCGTCTCTTCTACCTATTGTTGGATGGACTAGAGTGTTCCAACTCTTTCATTCACCCCACACACAAATATTGAAAATGCATAACACAACTTTTTTTCAAACCAAACATTACCTAATTTTTTTTCTGTAATCCTTGTATTTTATTGTAAATGTTGAAAATCAAAAATAGAAAACTCAAAAAGAAACCAAATGTGAACATACTTATTTTAGTCATCCAAACATGTCAAACTTAAGCATCCTTGCGAGTTAAATTGATTTGGCAGTTTCTGTGTCGCATGGGAAGATATGAATCAGGGATGAAGGTACATTCATGCATTTTAATTTTTATCATCATGAACATATTCTTAAGGTTTGTTGGATATGACAAAAAATGCATTCATTTGGAATATCCATTTGGTCTTATAGTTGCATTCCAAAAAAAATTATGTAGTATGCTGTTATTTCATCATTAAAATGTAATTATATCCTTCAAAATACAGGAGCTTAAAATTAACTTAAGCTGACACATGATTTTATATTTATATATCAAGATCACGAGATATGGGATGCGATATGGAATATAAACATTGGAAGTAGGTGTACATTTTTATTGTTTTATGATATGTTTAAAAAACTCAATTCAATATCGATTCGACCATGGTTAACTTTCGGTTTTGGCGCGTTACAACTCTAAAAATGAAATAGCCTTGTGCGTGGTTGAACTTGCGGTTTAATTTCAAAACCTTGAAAATACCTCTAGATCGGCCTCTTTGAATCACACGGTTTTTCAAATTCGAGGAAAAATTATCGCTTCATTTTTCATTTTTTTCTTCATATAATCAATTTAACAAATAATTCAATAAACTTAGCTACTAAATTATTGGATTATCTTATCAATTGTGGATGACATAATACATTTAGTGTACATTTCACAAATTATTGTTAAACTGATCCTTTTTCATCTTTAAAAAATAAGGAAATTTACAATTTTGCTCAATAAAATTGTTATAGAGTTATTCCAATTAATATTTATTATGAAATGTTCAAAAATAATCGTTTTAAAGTTCAATATAATAATAAAAACTACCTCAGTCTATCAAGTGTAAAGTCTAAGTTGAACAAAGCATAAATATTTTGAAGAAAAATCACTCTTGCAGCCATAACTGTTTTTACAAATCTTCTAGACAACTCTATCTTTGCTGCTAGACAAGATCAGATAGAGGGGTCACTTCCTTCATCTCCATCTAATTCTCCTCACTTTCAAGTCTCAATTCGCATTCACAATAACATCCGATTGAAAAAGCTTCTAAAATCGATGAATAGTGTTTTCAGATTGTTCAGAATCGTCGATCCAAATACTTGTATAACAGATCTGTGTCTCAGAATTACTATGAAAAAATAGAGAAAAAAATAATATTAACAGAGACCTGCTTACTGTAATGCCAATATGGATTAGATTACCAGAACTGAATCTTAGACTGTGCGATAAGGAAATAGCCAGTGTAGTAGGTAATCCTCCAAAGTTAAATGAACATAATGCAAAGGAGACTAGACTATCATATGTAAGAATTCTGGTAGAAATTAAAGCTAAATGCATATTTACGAAAAGATGCCTACATTTCTATGCATGATGGAGAAAATTTAGTGCAAATCATAAATATGAATGGATTCCTCCTACATGCAACACATGCTCATGTTCAAGTGTTTTGGAAATCATAATGTAATCATACATAATTTGTTTCATTTACTAAATTTGAAAACAATATTGTGCCAGTTTGCTCTGTTCAAGTGTTTTGGAAATCCTATCGATAGCGTTGATCAAACGAATCGATCGAAAACCCAAATCAACATTAACAACTCAAACAACACAACATATAAAACAATTTGATATTAAAAAAATACACTCCCTCACTCGATGATACCAGAATGGATTTCAAAACAAGGATAGTGGTTCAAATTCAAAGGAACTCTAAATAATTCTAACTAGAAAACAAGCTCGAAATGAAGATAAAATGATTAAATAAAAAAATAAAAAAGGTGGATGGAATTATATAGATCGTGGGCGGCCTTAATCTGGGCAACCGTGATCCAAAATAAGATCGAAGTAGAATTGTGTGGCAAATCGACATTCGATCACTAGAGATAGAATTTGGGTACAGCAAGAGATAACAGCATCAAAACCGATTATACAGAAATCTTTGGTGAATCGATGCCCATTGTAAAAGAGTGTCACCCCGTTACAAACTATTCAGTGGAGTTATGGGTTACTCCAGGATCAAGAAAATATGCGTAACGACCCAACTTCCAAATACCAGGAAGTCGAATCATTAAGAAGAAAGAAAGGGATAGAATAGAGAAAAGAAAGGAAAGAAAGAAACAGACAACATCAGAATCTCACAGCGGAATCGAAAAAATTATAATATATCACATAATACTTTACATAGTATCATATATATCAGAGTTAAACAGCTAATACAACACAAGCTAGACAGTTATAGACATCTATCTAGCAATTACAATTCAAGTACATCAGAGAGAACCAATACAATTCAAACACAGCGGAACCATTACATATATCTACACGCTGAAGCCTCCTGCTCCATTATCTCCTCTAGAACTCGTCAAGGAAATCCTGAAAACACTTGACTACTCATACGTAATATGAGTACCCAAGAGTTTAATAAAACAGAAAATAAACACTCAGGTCAGACAGGGGTCTGGTGTGAGTAAACGGGGATAAAAGTTGCTTAACTTTAGAAAATCCTTTGAAACAAAGGTATCACGTAAGACTTCCCACACAAAAACATGGAAAAGTTTTTACCTTACGCTAACCAAAACATTTGATAGGAAATCCAGTGATATGATAATAGTGTCTAGGGTTTTCAAAATAAAATACAGAAATAGCTGGAATGCTTACATCTCACGTTCCAACATAGTTTGGCGCAATAAAAACCGTACAGGCACTTATTGGATTATGGATTCCATCAATGGCAGGGCTACTGGGGTACCGCCCGTCACAGTACGTGGCCTAGATCAACGTACCGAGGACCACTTCCGATCCCCTGCAACACAAGACCAGAACCATCCGTTACTGGACAGTCCCGAACAAGACAACCCCGCAGTTGGCCTACGTTCCAACCGCCCACACAGCCGAGTAAAAAGGGACTTCTAGACAGGGGAAAATCTTGCTCTCAAGTGGGGGCTACCCACGAAGCTTTGGTGCACCTCCCCTGTTTTAGCCATTCCTGGTTGATGAGGCTTGAGGTTACGATTACCTTTATAGGACACATCAGATCTTAGAATGCTCATCGTCCACCTGACGATATTCTGAAAGCATTCAATCCATACAAGTTCGTTCCGGGTTCGAACGAAACCGAAGGCATTATCTCGTTACACTCGTATTGGAATCACCCTCAGAGTTAACGACGATAACCCTTGCACTCTAAATCTCCATCTCGAACCTATAAGTACTATTCCGTCAAACTCATTACGGAATCACCCACAGAGTTATACTGACGTATAGCCCTTACACCTCGAGTCTTCACTTACTCCACTTGGATTAACGACCTAACGTTTAATTGGAATCGATGTGGTTTTCGGATATCCAAATATGGAAACCCGATCCCGGTCTCAACGAAACCAACGCCATCTTAATGTCCAAGTTGTACTTAAGGGTTTTAAATAATTAACTTATTCTATTATTATCTATTTCATATAGATAGATAAACTATATCTCACAATAGATAATCACGTTCATATCATAAACAGATAATCTGTATTATTATCACAAACAGTTAATCATCACAACCAAATAATCCATCACAAACCATCATACTTAAACCAATCATTCATATCATATAGATACGACTCATCTCATTACTGAGATTACAACCATTCAATCAACAACATCCATAAGCAATGATTTATTAACCAACAATTAATTTAAAATGAATTAAATTAGTTACAACCATCTCTAATTAAATTAAATTAAATTAAATTAACACTTCTATAAATCCTGCTTAACATCCATTAATTAATTAACCCAGTTAATTAATTATCCACAAGTATTTAACTTGATTAATCGACTTTGATTAATCATTTACTAATTACAATAAGTAATTAGTCTTTAATTAATTTTATAAATTAATTAACCTTAATCATAAGTATTAACATTTAATTACTCATTTATTAATTAATTATAATTAATTATATTTGTCCTTAATTAATTACAATTAATTAATCACTTATTTTAAATTTAACTTAATCAAACAATCCTTAACTACATCATTAATTATAATAATTAATGATGTTTAATATTTAAATAATTTACTTAATTAAAATTAATTACATTTAGTGATTAATCTAATTATTAATCACCTTGACTAATATTAAATTTAATAATTAACTATCTTTAATTACTTATTTATAAATTAATTAACAAATCATTAATCATTAATTAATTCCTTAATTAATTACAAAAGTAATTATCCAAATTACTAATTACATTACAGTAATTATCATTATTACTTCTCTAAGTAATCTTGCTCCACTAATTACATTAAGTAATCACTCTCTTAAAATCATCAAATGATTTATTTAAATTAATTAAACTAAATTAATTAACTTAAACAAACCACAATATCAAAATTAATTACAATAAGTAATTAATTCCTTAATTACTTTAACAATTAATAATACTTAACAAATTACAATTAATTATATTTAATTAATTAATCTAGTTAATTATCAAAATTAATTACATTAATTAATTACTAAATTATCCTTAGATAATTATCACCATTTATTAATTAACAACATTTCAATAATTACATACTTAAGAAAATTAAATTAGATTAATAAATCATTTCTAATTAATATTAATCTAAATCATTATTTAAAATCAAATAATTAAGTAAATCGTTAATTATCTTAAATATTTTTCAAAATAATTAAATTACTTATCAAATGACTCCTTTATATTCAAAATATATTAAAACAATATATTTTTATTTTTAAATTCAAATTCCATTTAAAAATTTAATATTTAAAATGTTTAACTATTTAAACATTGATCCAAATTTTAAATAAATAAAACTCTTAAAATAAAATGAATGTTTAAAGAACATTCATTACTTAAATATAAAAGATAAGTTTAAAACAAAATTACTTGATTAAAATAAATCAAGCTTGAGAATAGATTGATTACTTTAACTTCAATTTTAAATTAACACTTCATATTTGAAATATTAAAAGAAATAATTCTTCTAAGTTTAAACCTTATTTGAAATCAAATTTCATTTTCAAATTCACTTTTAAAACATTTGAATATGTTCATCATTTTTTTTAAATTTACAAACTATTTGAAATCAAAGCTGGGAAGTTACATAGTAAACCTGAAAACTGTGTTTTAACTTGATTTCAAACAAATTTAAATCTTGCTTGAAAACATTTAAATCTGTTCATACTTTTAAAACTTACAAAAAAAACTGTTTTAAATCAAAAATCAGGTTTTAAAAGTAAACCTGAAACTGTTTTAAGATCTTGATTTAAAACTAAATTTGAATCTTGTTTAAATTTAAGATTTCATTTTTTTAAAACCTTGAACTCAAAACTTCCTTTGAATTCAGATTCAAGTTATACTTGAATCAAGTTTCAACTAAAAAAAAAAAAATTTATTCAAAAATCTAAAAAAAACTGCAAAACTCTCCGGATTAAAACCTGTAATCAAATACCCGAGCAACCTAACTATTTACTTCGAGTTTCCCAACCCCCTGCTTCGAGTCACTGCTAAGTTTTCCCGAGGATTGCTTCGAGTCAAGAAACCCTACACACCCAAATAAGTTCACCAGACACCCAACCTGTACGGTGCATATGCACCGTCACCTTGGCCAACTCCAGCCACGCTAACCCACTCCTACAAGTCACTTACCATCCCCTAACATAGATACAATCCCCTAATCTCCACTGCAACTTAAATTTTCAAATTTTCAGGTTGATCAAACAACCTGTAACACAACCACAAACCCTTATCAAAACCTATCAACAGCCATAGGCACGACTCTTACCATCATCTTCACTGCGACTCCGGCTAATGACCCATCTACACCCCTTCTGCATCCTCCCAAATCCCACTCCTACTCGATGCAGCAGAGAGCATGTGCATAGACTAAGAATTTCAACACTTATAACCAGGGTTTTGAAAACCTGGAAAACCCATTCCCAACTCCTCTCTCTCTGATCATCTATCACCAAAATCTCCTCCATTCTCACATCAATACTCCACTAACATGAAACATCTAAGCACCTAAAATCCACTAGCTTAACAATACTTCAAATTTCCTATTTTTATTCAAAACTAAAATGCTAATACTACAATTCATTTTAAAAAAGTGAAATTTGTTTTACACTTTCTGATTTCTAACATACATCAATCTTATAATCTTGTTTTAAATAGTTAATGATGTTGATATTTCGTTTTATGCAAAAAATGTTTACAGAAGAGTTGCTTTCAGAGAGAAACAAACCTCAAATTCTAATCTAAATCATAATTTTATAAAACCTGCATTTATACTATACAACGTACTTTGTTTACACATACTTTGCTAACTGAAACAATTCAATGATAAAGCTTTTCTATTTAAGAATATCCTAATTTACAATTCAACTAGATATGCAGATTCCAGAAATCAAAAACATATAAACATATTCATTTCTATACGCACAGAACATTAATGAATATATAATTATCACATCATTGTATTTATTTTAATTTCTATGCACAAATGTCTCAAGCTTTTGTGCATGTGAGGTTTATTCATTTTATTTTAAAACAAAACAGGACAGTTTTGTTTAAAACAATTTGATTTCTGTGAAATAAAAACATAAGTTCTTTAATTTATGTTTGATTTTGATATTAAAGGAAACTGTTTTTAAAAGATAAAGAAGCTTACTCACCTTTAAATTGAAGATTCAGAAACAATTCTAGAGATGCATCACAAATTCCAGGTCCCTGTTTTGAAACTGCATGTTGATCCTGGGCTTGCATTTGCTTACTGGAATTGCTCTTCTGGTTGATGAAGATTGCATGCAAACCCAAGATTTCATATGCTCAGATTTTAAATTAAAGTTGCACTCCAATTTTAATGTTGAAACTTGCAGAATTTAGATGCAGGTAGGTTGCAGATTTGAAGTTGTTATGTGCAGATTTGTAGTTTGTTTTGAAGATTTTAAAACATGCAATCTGTTTTGGGTTTTTGATTTTACAGAAATCTGATTTCTGTTTTTCAATTGAAGGAAAAGTGTTTTAATCCAAATGCTTTTGTTATATTCTCTTATATCAATATAATTTAAATGATAAGTTTTAAAACAAATGCCACTTGTTGACTTATTATGTTAAATGTTTACAAGTGTCCATTTATGTTTTAAGATTTTAACACATGTGCATATCTAAAAAAAAATTCTAAATTTGTAATTGTATTTAATTTATTCTAAAACTATTTCTAATTTATTTTAAAATGTTTCTAAATGTTTTTTAACATCTAGTCTTTAAAATGAGTATATGTTTACTTATAAATTTCTTTATAAAACTATACATTTTAAATGTTTGTTTGAATTATTTTTCAAAATAATATTTTAAAGCAAATTTTCAAAAGAGAAAATTTTCAAAAGAAAAATAATCTTGAATTCATTTATCCAAGAGTTTTCAAACCAAATGTTATACTTTAACAAGAATGAATTAAATCTTATTTCAAAGAATAACAATTTTAAAACAAAACAAACTTTTATTATAAAATGAAATTTAAACTATATTTATTCTTATAAACAAATAAATACTTATTTACATTTCTATGAAAATTATAAGATAGATCTTTAAAACGATCTTTTGAAAAGTTTACAATACTAATTTAAATTAATTTAAATCAATTTTCAAATTATACAATTATATATATAATTAGAAAATATCCTTTATTTAATATAAATTAAAATTAAAACCAAATCCTCTATTTACAATGTATAAACATTTATACATTATGAATAAAATATTTCTAAATCAGCAAAGAAAGATAAATTTATTACTTAAATATTTTTAACTTTAAAAAGAATATCATTTAACAAACTAAATAATTATAATTTTCAAAAGAGAATTCCAGTTTGAATTAATTTATTAAATCAATATTTCACATTTTAAAATAATTATCAATGAAATTATTAAATAAATATTGCCTACATTACCAGGACATCACATTCCTCCCCCCTTAAAAGAATTTCGTCCCCGAAATTTAAAAGCAAAGGTAATTTAATAATCCCATACAGATTTTAAAATTTTAAAATAGCAAACAAAAACTATCAACCAAATACTAGCAACCATAGCAACCAATTCAAACAAACAATCCTAATTATCCAGATAGAATGCTAGATAGAATTTCCTAGAGTTTCCCAGGTACAAACACCGCAACACTCGCCCTGCAAAATTTAAACTAGCTACACCACTCAGATCTAGAGCTCCTATATATCTAGATCTATAAATCTAAACAGAATACCGAACTACAGACAAGTCCTGATCAACTCCCCAAATCACTAAGAACTACTGATTCTAGAACCAGAGATAAACCATACACATACTTCCTCAGAGATACGTGAAAAACAAAACAAATTCCAGCCATCCGAACTGGAAATTCAATCCTGTAAAACAAACACTTAACTCTTAAGAGAAAACAGAAAGATCCAATCTCTTATCCACAAATCTCTCATATCGATCCTGGGTTGCCTTCAACTTCTAGGTCAAACAAAATCCACCACACAAACTCTACTATAAATATCAGAAGACTCCAAGCATACTACCCTATCTGGAAAACAAACAGATACAAAACAATCAAGTCTCCAGATCCAAAATGAATATACTGAAGAAATCCTTTGAACCAAGACAAAACTCAAATTCCCAAAGAATCGGGTGCTGCTTCTATTCTGGAATGGTTCAGAGAAGCTAAAGGACCTAGGACATCTAATTAAAAAAAATGAGGAAAGATGATCATAGGCTTTATCCATATCAAATTTGATATATTTATGATAGATCCTAGCGCTTTATGATGATCTAAGAGATAGGCTAATAAATGAGAATGACGTTATCAATAATTAGTCATCCTTTTATGAAACCTACTTATGAAAGAGGGATGAATATTATTAAGGATGGGATTTAGTCTAGTCGATAAGGGTTTAGAGACCACTTTATTAGAAATTACAGAAGGTTATTGTGACGATCCAGAATTTTGGACATTTGAAATTGGAATATTTAATTGATTTTAAATATTTATTGGATAATATAATTTTTGAATTAAATAATTGGAAATTGGGTAAAATATGAAATCTGGAGTTTCAACCTTGTTAAAAATAATTTGAAGGCTTGTAAAATTTATATTGATAATACTGAGAATTATAAAACTTTTAAAATTGAATTTGGAAATGCTTTGCTCAGTTTTGAAATTATATCGTCTAAATTGACGTTTAAAAATAGCCTTCTAAGGCACAGTCTCAGAATTCGACGAAACCAGTTCCATTAGATTCGTAATAATGTTTTATTATCGGATTTCAATTTTTGTAGTGTTTGGAGTTGTCGTGAGGTCGTACGGTAGATAAACGCGCTGAAATCTATATCGTATATTCAATATAATAACTGGGTCCAAAAAGCTAACTTCTCCATACGATCGAGTTAGGACACGAAACCTTTTCCACTGCATTCCTATTAGGTGTATAACATTATGAATGCGTGGTGGCACGCCTCGATAGGAGGTCGAGATTTTAAGTTACGTAATTTGAAACGATTTAAATTTTAAGTTTAATTTAAATATAATATATGTTTTCTTCCTTCAATTTTCTGTAGACCTCATCCCAACACTTGTCTACAATGAGAAAACATGTTCTCCTTGGTACAACACGCGTCACTTCTAAAAAAAGAAAATAAACTTATCGTGTACCATTCTTTTTTTCAAATGATAATTCATGAAAAAAAACAAAATAAAATTTATAAGAAAACGAAGAAAATTAATGGTCGAACAACAGTTTTTCTCCCCTGTTCAAATTCGTTCGTAAAGCACGAAAAAGGAAAATGGTAGCAGATCGAATCCACCGCATCCCTTTCGTCTTCTCCAATTCGAATTCCACTCCACTCAAATGGGAAAAGCATTTTCAAATCGCGTCCTTCTTCCTCCAATCGATTCTCGAAATCGATTTTTATCATCATATTGAATCCACTTCAAAGGAGACGCGACCCAAGCCGCATAATGGAGGAGGAGAAGATGGAATTTCTTGAGGGCTCGAGGCAAGGTTGGGCAGTTTTCGCGTTGGGAGCCGTGCGTGACGAGGTCGAGGTGGCTCGGAGTTGTGTGCAGATCTCGATTTCATAGAGATGGGTCGCTCTGGTGTGCGCGAGGATTTGGTAGCCGCGACGTCGTGGCAAGGAAGGGTTTGCGAGTGTTTGGGCGGTAAGGTATTGGTTTTATTTATTTTTTATATATATAGGTCCAAGAAAAATATATAACATAGTATTAATTTTTACAGTAAGATAAAAGATTTCGGTTTTAATTTAAAAGTAATAAATAGGTATATAAACATAAATAAATAGATGGAATTCTTGATTTACAGTAAAGAAGTATAATATTGATATAAATATATATATATATATATATATATGTACGCATACCTATTTTTTTTTGCAAGGCAAGCCGGTTTTATAGTGGACCGTCCACTTTTTATTACGACCGTAATAAAAACTTGAAATACAGGAGTTAGGTAAAAGCACCTAAACTACTAAGGAAAAGACAATAGCAGCACAGGTGTGTGACTGACATGCCACAACTACTAAATGAATAACATAGACTACAACTCCTCCAAAGAGGAAGAATCACCATCATCAGCGACAGACTGGGAAGACACCAAGAGGACAGTCCCCAACAGACCAGCATAGGGGCAGAATTGCGAAGCTAGACACGGATCAAAAACCACAGCATCAGGTGAATATATAAAAGAACGATCCCAGGAAGAATCAGCAAGCAAGACAGAATTCAACCGTGCGAACTGACCAACCGTATCAAGAGCTAAGGAATCAACCGGAAGGAGTGTAATATAGGCACCTAAGGTCAAGATGATCATCAGAAATGAATCTAAAGTAAGAATCATCCAAGGGGTTAAATCTCATATCAGATTTGAGATCAAACCAACACCCCTCAGTCGCAACCCAAACAACATGCAGACGAGGCGGAACAGGATCAAGAGCAGCTACTGGAATAGAAGAAACATCACTAGGGACAATCATAGCAGCAGGGGAGGCAGGCCTAGCGACAGAGACCAGTGGCGGCCCCGAGTCAGGAAAAGGAATAGCGGGAGATGGGTCAGAAGGAGAGACTACCTTGGCAACCCATTTCCTAAGCGGGGGCCGAGGCAAAGGGATCTTAGGAGTAGCTGCAGAGACAATAAATGCGTGCAGTCAGTAGCCAGGTGGTCAAAGGAGTGACAGGTGGAACAAATATCTGGAATCCAACGTAGCGAATACGGACAACTACAACATGTCCAATAGCTAGCTGAACAGGAATATCGAAAGGGAGAGGCTTATCAGGGGAGATCTCAATCAAAGCCTTAGCATACACCAATTTCCCACGTGCAATAGTATTTGTATCAAAACATTTCAAATTACCAATGTTACAAGCTAGCTAATTCAATCCAAGTAATGGTTGTAGAGCAGAGGGTATTTGCGAAAAGTAAACCCAAACATGGATAGATAGAACTTGCTCACGGGCACTAGCCACAGTCGGAGACCAAGGAGTAATAATAAAAGGTTGCCCATCAAAAAAAGAAGGCTCGGCCTCAAGAACACAACGGCGATCCTCAGTGGAGGAAAATTTGAGGAAATACATGGAATTAACCAGCTTAACTCTCAATTCACCACGAAGCTTACAGGCCCTATGGAAAACGGAAGCCGCATCACGTAGGCGGTGATTAGGGTCCAAAAAGAAACCAACTAAATAATCTGACCAATAATCCAAACCAGCTTGCAATGCAATAGGGGGAGGGATTATCACCCCATTTTCCTCAACAATATCAAACACGATCGGTTTGTAGTCACCCGCATTACTCGGAAGAGAAGAGAATAGAGAGGACCAAGATTTGGTGCCAGCCAGGGAAGCAGGATCAAGAACAGATGATCCAGAACGCTCCACAACAAGGGGCTTACCAGAGACATTGCAGTTAGAACATCCAGAACACATTTTGCTGTGAAGGGGAATGCAATTGACACAGGCGTTAACACAAACACCATGATTGCATCGATCAGAGCTAGTTGCAACAGCCGAAGCTTTACGCTTATCACAACCAATCTGAACAACATCTGATCTAGTAACATCAGAGATATCAACCACATCACACGCGTTATTATCATCAAGCATTAAACTAGAATTGCCCAAAATGCATTTCGATTTCTCAGATAAACCCAAACCAACAACGCTAGCGTTGAGAGAGAACCTTACCAAACACAGTCGAAGGCAAAGCTCCGTCCTCAGGTTGTAAGTCAGCAGCAGGCATAAAATTAGAATCTTTAGGACAAGAGCTAGGGAAAGCAGTAGGAGCTAGGGATGGAGGAATAGTCATGGGCAGAGGAGGGAAGTCAGAGTTGGAATGAAGTTGAGGAAAAAGAAAGAAGGGGCGTAGAAGGCAGGTCGTTGAAAATGCGGCCATATCTGGTGGAAGAACGAGAATGAGAGGGAGCTGAGGGGAGAGGAAACGATGGACGAGAGGGCGGCATGGGGTAGGAGAGGGGAGGGGGCGGAGGGAAAGCAAGGGCGAGAACAGTGAACAACAAGAAGAAATTAATGAGGAAAAGTATCACGCAGGACGGTCGCCATTGTTATACAGTGATCAAACCTATTTTAATATCACACCTATTTTAATATATTTATAGTTTAGGGTTTGAAAAGAAAAAAGAAAGGAATTATAATTGTTGAAAGAATTTATATAAATTAGATTTTTATGAGATCTATATAAGTATATATGAAGTTTCAAAAGAAGAAAATAAATATACACATATATATTATAAATCTAGTAGTTTATTTTAAAATAATGTGTTATGGAGATTTATCTGTTAAATTAACTTATTTAATCCTTATAGTTACCAAACGGTTTTTAAAAGGAAAATTTTTAGTTTAACATTAAATTATTAGTTTAAATTAAAATCATTGGTTAATTAAATTTACCAAATGGGAATTTAATTGTTCGATTTATTCAAATATTAATAAATCGTATAATGCTTATATAAGGTCTAAAATCATGAAGAAATAAGTCGTGATGGATCGGATTGCAAAAAAAAAATCAAAGGTGAGTTAATCTCACTCATTTGGATTACCATTTAAATTTAAATAAGTTAAAATTAAATTATTGATTGAATAATTGAATTGATTGGATGTGATAGAATAGTATATATATTGGAGTGATTGATTTTCCGCATTATATAGCGGATGAGACACTATGCGCCCCGCATAATAGCGGATGACCCTTTATACCGCGATATCCCACCTTGAAGCGAGATTGGTATTTTAAATTATTGTGCTAACAGATGTGGATGCAGGGAAACAGGTTGGAGGGATCCAACTGGATTCCTCAAAATGTTGAATTTATTTTATTTTATTATTGTGATTTATGTGATAATCTGCGATGAAATTATATTGATTATATTGGGAAATGAAAATTTTGAATACTATGGCTAGGTTGAATATATATTGGTATTTGAGAAAAATGAAATATATATTAAGTTTGGATTTTTAAAGGAAATAAAAAGGGAAATTTTTTAAGTAAAATAATTATAGTGAAATCAAATAAATTATGGAATGAATTTGGTAAAAAGATAAATGTTTGATTTTAAATCCTATATAATAAATTCAAGGATGGATAAACATAGGGATTTTGAAAAAAATTATTTAAAATAAGGATTTAAGCAATATTGTTTTTTAGTATAAAGAAATATATTTTAAAATTCAAAATTTGAATGACTTGGGAAAATAAAAGGAGAATTTTGAAATAAAATATGGAATTGGTATTTTCAGCTTAAATAAGATTTTAGATCATAATAAAGGAGTAAATCTGAAATTTATGGGTTTTGAAATAAATTGAGTAAGTAAAGGAATTTATTTTGAAATGAAGTAAATTTTGAAAATCAATTTGGAAATTTATTTAGTGTTTGAAACTGTGTTTTAAAAGGAAATGAGACTATGGAGTTTATAAACTGGGTTTATTAAATGGAATAATATTTCAGTAGATATTTGGAAATATAAATTCACGGTAGGAATTTATAAAGGAATGGGTAATTGTTTTAATAATAAATTGTGGTTTATTTTTAAAAGGCGTGGTAAGGAAAGTGTATTTCCTAAAAAGCCGAGTATATTTTCAAAGAAAAATTCCAAGTATAAGTTAGAGGTTTTAAAGTGGTTTTAAAAGAATGTTTTAGAGAAATTTTGTTATTTTAAATTGTTTAGAATTTTAAAGCAAATACTTATCTAAATTAATTATAGTAGTTAAATTATTCAAAGGTTTAACTAGTTTTATGATTAAAAGATAATTATTTAATATTTATACCTTATAGAATAACTTTTAATTTAAAATTTGTTTTGGCTTAAGTTTTACAAGAAAATTATTATTAAATTTCATAACTAGTATTTTGAAGAAGTGTTTTTAAGTAGTATTTTTATTTTAAATGTTTTAGAGTATATATTATTGGATAAAGTGATTTAAATTATTTTAAAACCAATTGTATATAGACTTGGTGATTTTCAGTGGAAATAAACAATATTTGAAAATTTATTCCGTGAGAGAAAAGTGATTTGGAAACTATTTTCAAAGAGTTGAAGTGTATAAAAATAGCATGTGAAGATATTTTGAAATAAATAATTTGGAAAATTATTTAAATCTGATGGTTGTTTATGGATGTTACTTGACAGTTAAATAATGACTATCAATATTGGTCAATGCGCTGATCGTTTCGAAGAGACCGGGATCGGGATTAATTTTTCGAAAACCACTTTGATCCGGTTTGAACGTTTACGTAAGACAGACAAGAGCTTGGAGTCGAAAATGGAGCAATGAAGTGCAAGGGCTAATTGCTACTAATCCTCAGGATGATTCTAAAATGGATGCGGTAGGAGTAGTGCATTCGGTTCCGTTCAGACCCGGAACGGACTTGTATGGACGAACGCTATCAGAACATCGTAAGGAGGACGATGAGCATTCTAAGTAAATGTGTGCTAAAAAGGTAACGCTTAACCTCGAACCTTATCAACCGGGAATGGCTAAAACAGGGAAGGTGCACGCATGGCTAAGTGGCTAACGACCAATTAGGGTAAGGTCATCACAGTCTAGATGTCCCTTTTTTGGATGTGTGGGCGGTTGTTGATCCCAACCGCAGGGTGATCTTATTCGGACTATCCAGTAAGGGGTAGCTCTGGTCTTGTGATGATGGGGATTAGGGAGGATCCTCAGTACGATGATCTAGACCACGTATTGTGATGGACGGTACCCCAGTAGCCCTGCTATTGAATGGAATCCAATCTCCAATAAGCGCCTGTACGGTTTTGATTGTGCCCAACTACTACTGAAACGTGAGATGCAAGCATTTCAGCTAGATTCTATTTTACTTTCTATGGACACTATTATAATATCAGATGGATTTGATAAAAATGTTTTGGTTATCGTAAGGTAAAAACTCGGCATGTTTGTTTGTGGCGCAGTCTTATGAGATACCTTTGATTTCAAAGGATTTTGGAAACTTTAATAATCTAATGGATGTGTTTTCTCACTCTGGTTTTCCAGACTGACTTGGATATTATTTCACTATAATGCTTGGGTCAGACCGAGTATTATAGAGCACAGATTCTGGATGGACTGCTATGGAGCTCAGGAGACAAGCTAGATGGCGAGACGTATCACACGTATTTGATAAATATTCCGCTGTGTATGATTAACTGTATAGTCAGATTTGTGAGGACAGGTTATGATAATTGTCCAGTTGTGTGCTATAAATTTTGTTGTATGTGGATGATGTAATTTATAAACAGATATAGTTCTTTTCTTTAAAGATTAGTCATTTATCTATTATATATTGTTCCGCTGCGATGGTGAGATTCTGATATTGTTTCTATTTCTTCTTCTGCCTCCTTCTTCTTTAACCCTAACGGTCCGTTTTTTCGGCATTCGATTGCTTGGCATTCGATACAGTAGACGTATTGATGTCGGTTTTCGAGCGTCGAAAAATCGAGTTGTTACATTGTGGTATCAGAGCTGAAGGTTAAGCGAGAACCTTGGCTCTAATAGGGATACTCATTAGAAATAGAGTCCATAATACTCTAGAATGAGTTTGAGTGTATCAATAGATATGAGCGCGTATTTGTTAGTGAATATAAAAAAAAAATTATGTCGACTTATCGGTTGAGTGTTTAAAATTCTAGTCGGTGTAGTCTGGCCAACTCTATCGATAGGGATTTCTAAACTCTTAAACTAGGAAAACCGACACAGTATTGTTTTTAAAAGTGGGTAAATGAAATAATTTTGCCTAAAATTAACTTTATATGTAAAAGGAATAATTTTTAGAAATTATTATAGATATATATGGTTGCTTGGTTGGTAGGAAGTGATAATATTAAATTATTATCATTATGGTGTGGAAATGGAATGAGGAATTAAAATTATAGCAAAAGTTAAGAGAAATAATTATTCATAAATGTTAATTATAAATATGGTTTATAATTGGAATAAATTTCCAGAGTAATATTTGAATATGGATTGATGGGATTTTAAATTTTAAAATTTGGAAAATTTAATTCCCTTTGAGTTTGGAAATGGTTTTCAAAAGGTTTTGGAGAAATAATGGTGATATTATTTCAGAAATATTTTTGAATTGGATATGAAATCTGGTGGAGTTTGGAATTAAAATATTTGAAAATGTTTTTAAAGGAGTAAAAGCACTAAACTCTTTTCGGTCACTGGAAAATAACTCCGGTGATGATCGTGACATCATCAGCGTTCATTTTCGAGTTTCTAAGAGAGGAATTGCTACCAAAATGTTTTAAATTGGAGTTGTTTGTAAAGCTGGGTTTGGTTTTAAAATTCAAATGATAATTTGGTATGTAATGAATTTTGTATATAAAATTGATTTCAAAAAATGATTTTGAAATACTTAAATGATTATTAAAGACTCTGGAGTTGGTTTAAAATGTTTATGGTGTATAAATTAGTTTGGGGAACTTATAAAATTGAAGTTGTTTAGGATAGAAAATTTTAACTTGAAGAAAAGTTAAAAATTTTGAAGTAAATTTAAAGAAGTTAGAAAATTGAATTAAATAAATGGGAAATTTATAGAAGTTAAAAATTTGAATTAAGGTGTAACTGAATCAAATTTAATAAAGGTGAAATTGGGAAAAAAGTCTAAGTAGACTAAATGGAATGAATATTGAAATAAAATTTATTAAATTGAAAATAAATTTGTGAGCGAACAAGTTAATTTAAAATAGTCAAATTGGACTGAATAAAACAATGGATTAAAAATAAAATTAGTAAGTAAACTAATAAATTTAAATGGGTAAGCAAACAAATTGAAAACGAATATTGGGATGTGACGCCCCACCTCTATACCCACGCTAGCCAAGGACACTACGGAGTAATGCTGTCGACTAGCACGGAGAATAAGGCTGTTGAGGAGCGACCATCCGTGTAATTGCTTTGCGCGAGCACCGATATGTCAGATAGTATAACATGCATTTCTTTATCAAGAGGAAATCCGACATACCGACACAAACTCAAAGCTACTACACAGTGGCTAAAATATCTTCGGAAACAAATATAGAAGTAAACATAACATAAATCAGTCACGGACAATTCATATCACAAAGGCGAAAATAGATATGAATATTACACATAAATGTGTATATCAAAGTAGTGGTCAAATAAGATCCATAACATCACAAAGGAATAGATACAAGTACTAGACAAAAATATGTATACATTAAGGAGTCTATATCTTAAATGTATACAACAAAAACTACCAAACTAAAGTAGTTAGCCAAATGATCATATGATGGTCCGACAAGGTGGCAAGTAGAAGCACCTGTAAAATCTCAGTCTGACCCGAGTATTATTTAAGAAGAAAATAATAAACGGATCAGTCTAGCTATAAATATCAGATGAAATGATATAGAATAAGAGATATGACTAAACATATAATAATCACAATGCCAAGCTGTGATAAATAAATAATTGAAAAATCAATAAGAGATTAATCAATATCGCAAAGATCTTCTCAAAGATAAAAAGGAATTTCATGCTCCTAATTTCATTCACCAAGCCACAATAAATGACATACATATCAATGCCAACTGAAAAAGGTGGTGAAACATAAATTCTAGAAATCATCAAATAGAAATCCAGAAATCACAATAAAAGGATGGTCAATCCCATAAACTGAACATCGACGGACCTAGAAAGACACGCCCCATGCACAGTCGAACATCGACGCACCTAGAAAGATACGCCCCATGCACAAATAAACATCGATGCACCTAGAAAGATACATCCCATGCATAAATAAACATCGATGCACCTAGAAAGATACACCCCATGTAATGTCTAACATCGATGCACTTAGAAAGATACACCCCATGCACAGTCGAACATCGACGCACCTAGAAAGATACGCCCCATGCATAGACGAACATCGACGCAACTAGAAAGATACGCCCCATGTCCCAACTTATTGAGCCGATTGCTCCACGAAGTAAACAAACATCGATGCACCTAGAAAGGTACACCCCATGCATAAATAAACATCGACGCACCTAAAAAGGTACGACCCATGTGTAAACAAATATCGACGCACCTAGATAGGTACGACCCATGCAAGAAATGAGACGAAGCTCAATAAAATGAGGAACAGTCCTCCACATAGACAAAGAGACATCGCACATTGCTAGTCTAAACTACAAAGATGATCGTCATCGATCAACGAGAAGTGTCAATTACACTAAGCTAGTAAATATATGAGTTTAGCTTCATGTCCCATAACCACTTGCTTAACTTAAATATTTACGAACAAACTGTAGATCTCCACTAGAAAATTGTCACAAGAGATTCAATCGAATAAGTCCAAGAATTAACCAACGAAGTAAACGCAAGCGTTTCATACCACTTGTTTTACTAAGTCGTTTAATTAGATTTCTCATCCGAGTGAGGTAAAGGTTTGTGTATACTAATAGATTGGAAAATGGTTTAAGAAAATGAGCTTTGTAATAAAATAGTGTTGAAATCATTGAAGAAAGAGTTTTGATATTTACTACTAGTATAGAAAACCTTTATATTTTTAAAGTGACAAATCATAAAGAAGATTTTAGGAACAATCAATCATAAAAATTCACATTCGAAGAAGTGAATAAAATCCAAGAAATCGATACCGAATCCATCAAAGTGGATATATCCTAAATTCCCAAAGAAAATGTCATCAAAGTCGATAATAAATGATAGCAACAAATAGGAAACAACATGAATCGATTAAAGTTGGAAATTCAAGCAACTAGGCGAAATAGGCAAAATACCATCAGGTCGGTCGGCCGGCTACAGAGCTCGGTCAACTGAACCAAAGATGGAAGTGCTCGGGTAGCAGGTCGGTCGACCGGACCCTGAGCTCGGTCGGCCGGAGCCTGAAACCAGCACTTCCAAAACAGAAGCAGGAAGTGCCCGGACTACAGGTCGGTCGGCCGGCCCAGGGGCTCGGTCGGCCGAATCCTGTATTCTGCACTTCCTACCCTATTTCAAATGAGATGCAAATCTCGACCAAATTGCAATCGCACGAGCAACGGCGCTAAGGGTTTATGCCAATCGACTACCCGGACCTATATGCTCCTCGATACATCACCAAAAACATGTTCAAACATCAAAGTTGGGATTTTTAAAAGATTAAAACTCAAAACAATAAAAATTGGAATATTCACAAAAGCAATCAAAATCAAAATCAAATGCACATGAATAAGTGTTAGGAATTCATACCTAACAATCGAAGATAAATATAGACTAAGATGTGAGATAAAAATCTCACCTTTGAACCCAAATCAATGAAGAAGAAGCTTGGAAGCAAAAGCAGATCAACCACACTTCAATCCTAACCCAAACGAGCTTGAATCTATGCTCAAAAGAAGAACATTCCCAAAGTTAGGTTTAGGAATTTTCTGAAATAAAAGAGAGAATGAGTTGGACAAGAAGAAGGAGATGCTTACTAATGGGTTCTCTTTGATTTTGGAGCAAGAACTTGAGCTAGCAAGAGGAACTAGGTCTTGGAGTTTCTAATTCCCATTCTCTTCCGCCATTTTTGCTTAAGCTTGAGTGTTAGGAATATGAAATGAAGTAATGAAGAGTTGGAGTGGGTTGGGACTGAGTTAGTAAGTGATTAATGGGTTCAGCCCAAACCAAAGCCCTAAGTGAAAAAGTGGCAAAATTTCACTATCTCCAAACATATCGAAGTTCATACTCAAAAAGGTCGCAAACATCATTTTGAACTCAATGGGGGTAGTCTCGAGTCCCAATTCGACTGTTTGCAAAGAGTAGCTTTTCGGACCAAAATCCGACGAACGGTGAAATATTTAAATAAAATATTTAAATATAGAATCGATAAATATGCGGGTTGTTACAGACTCCCCTCCTTAAAGAAATTGCGTCCTCGCAATACTTAAGAGGAAAATAAGAAGTAACAACCATGGAAGCATATCTACACAAAAGAAAATTTGAATCAAGAAGTCCACCATAAAGAGCACGAAGGAATAAATCCGAAAGTTTTCGTTCGATGAATTCTCAAGATTTCTCAAGAGCAATCCTTAGGATTTGAGAACCATTGAACTTTTACCAAAAAGAATATCTTTATATCGAAGGCACTCAACCTTCGAAGCAATGATGCGAATAGAATGTTGCTCAAAAGTCAAACTTGGTGAAACTTCAATTTCCATAATATCATCGGGCACAAGAATAAAAATCGGAATCCCTAAGGCATTTCCGTAGATAAAAGACGTGGAGAACGTCAAGAATAGCAGAAAATTGAGCTGGTGCAACGACATAGTATAATAACAGTACGCCCGAGAAACTAGAAACTCAAATAATTTGGAACATCAGTGTAGTACAAAAATGGTACGCCCAATGAACCAAAGCCCGAATAATTTCGGAACACCGACGTAGTACAAAAACGGTACGTCCAATGAACTGATAAACCGGAACAACGATGTAGTATAATAATGGTACATCCATTGATCCAGATAAAACGGAACATCGATGTAGTATAATAACATTACATCCGATGAACCGAACACCATAAAAGAACATTGGATGCTAGTCCATAAAAGGAATGAGATGAAACTCAATAAAACGAAGTACATCAAAACGCCCGATGAACTTGGTAAAACGATCATAAGATACAAGGAATCTCGAGCCAACATGAAGTTCCTTATGAGAAAAATAAATATTCCAAAGATTTATGATCGAGATAGAGAAAAAATTTCTCCTCAGAAATGATGATACCAAACTCTAAAAACGAAAACAATAGCCGCGAGCACTAGATCATGAGTGGCATACCTAGTCTCGATCGGCTTTAATAATTTTAGAAGCACAAGTGATAGCACGTTCTCCTTTGCAAGAGAATGGCATCCAAACCAATACGACTAGTATCGGTACAAATAGCAAAGTCTTGGTTCCCCTTCAGGAATCACAAGAATAAGAGTATCGAAAGGAAGGGTTCTTTTAAATAATCCTCTTTCCCGAAAAGTTAAAACTTTCAAAATTACATTTTTATTTTTATGTAATAATCTTTCCACAAAAAATTTACATTTTTACAAGTCAATATATCGTGTCTGACTGTCTCATCAAAGCGTTTAGGAGATTCTTATCGATAACGTTGATCAAGTGCATCGACCAGAATTCTTAAAACACTAAATGGGCAATACAATCACAAAATCATATTCTATAGGATAAGTAAGTTTCTCAAAAACTTCTAAAAATATTCTTTGTTCGTTTTAAGAACAATAATCCAGTTATACTTCTAAATAAATCTTATGAAAAAGATTTTGCAAAATTTTAAATTGCTATTTTCATCCAAAAATCAATAAATACAAGAATGGTCTCACCGAAATATTCATAGAATATTCGATTTATAAAATGGATGAAATAAGCTGGACAAACTGAATGACATAATAATTCATTCATAGGAATCATAACAAGTGCGGAATGCGGTAAGTGGAATGCCAACTTCCGCAACTCGTAGCAAATGAAAACCGGTGGTAAGGTCAAACTGAAAAGACCTTAGCACCACACAAAAGATTACTTAGGTGATAATCCTAAGACAAGCTCAAAGATTCCGGAAAATTCACAACTACCCAAATGAGAGAAATAACGCTCTACTCAACATGTGAGCTTAAAGAATAAAATGATGCCATCAATTTTTAATTCAAAATCATAAAGGAAAAATAGAAATCTGCTTAACAGATTGAAAATGTCAAAGATGAATAGTCCACTCGAGAAAATAGGATATAGGCTTCATTAATGATTAAGCCAATCCTATGGTACAAATCAATTCCGGAGCCTAAGTAAAAATATCGGCTCGGAAAGAAAAATCACATAAAATAATTTTCGACGTCAAATAAAAGCAAATTGAGTGTTGCGGATCTACCATCCGGATTCGCAATTCTCAATGAAGACATCAAGCCCAAAATATTTTTTAAAGAAAAAGAATCACAAGTTCTTTTGATATAAAATAGTGAGATGAAACCCATATCAAAAAGAACTCGAAAAGGAAAATCATAAAACAAATGTAATCAAGGATTGAATGAGAAATACCTTGACCAAGAGAAGTGCCACTAGGGGCTTGCACTGCATTGTGCTCTCCCATCCTTCTTACTTCGAAGTACGGGACATGCAGTAATATGGTGACCCGAATTTTTGCAATAGCGACAAAAGGGGGGTTTCGGACACTCCCTTGCATAGTGGTTCGTGGAACCACAATTGTAGCATTGTCCACGACTAGTGGTAGGTGCTTTTGCTACCGGGGTTTCTTGCCTCCCTTTCTTGTTGGGAATGGCGCCTTTGAATTTAATAGGCATCTTCATGTTGTTGTTGAAGTTTTGTTGGGCACGCACAACTTTAACATCACCTTCATTATCGGCCTCTTCAAGACGAAGAACGATATCAATAAGCTGATCAAATGAAACCTCAAGTTTCAGAAGTAACGGCTTCTTAAGATTCTTATTCAAGCCATAGACAAATATCTGATTTTTCTTCAATGGGGTATTAATGTATTCAACCCCGTATTTGGAAAGAGATTCGAAAGATGCGACATAATCTGTCACAGAAGATTCACCTTGAACAAGGTCTATGAAACGCCGGGCTAAAGTTACTTTTTCAGCCTCCGGCACAAACTTTAATTCGAAACATTCCCGGAATTGCTCCCAAGTAAGATCCGCTTCGATAATCTCCGAAGTCAAGAGCTCATACCAATCTAACGCTCTTTCTTGGAGCATGCTAGAAGCCACTTGGACTCGATGTAAATCAATAAGGTTCATGCGAGAAAAGATACGATCGCATGATTTGAGCCAAGCTTGAATTTCTATAACACTCTCGGATCCCTTGAATGGCCTTCCACCCAAATCGGTATAGTCTCTGCACAAGTGTGCAAAACCGGATCTTGGATGAGTAGGCTCTGGATTGGGACCGGCTGCTTGAGCGTTCTTTACTAGATCAAGAAGCTGCTGGGCAGACATAAATACTCCATCCTGAGGAGTAGCACTAGATTGACCGGCGCTGGGACGTCCTGGTCTAACCATTTCTCTTCTTTAAGAAAGAAAGAAGAATAAAAAGTTATTCTCAAAATAAATATCAAGCAATCTTGATAGATAAAACAGGGGATCATAAAGAAAATAGGATGAATCGGTATGAAGACTCGAATAAAATCCTAAAGCACGACTCCTAAGAAAGACTTAGGACGATGATCCTTGTTACAATATTTCGTATTGTTCCGAAGTTTGGCTCTGATACCAAGCTGTGACGCCCCACCTCTATACCCACGCTAGCCAAGGACACTACGGAGCAATGCTGTCGACTAGCACGGAGAATAAGGCTATTGAGGAGCGACCATCCGTGTAATTGCTTTGCGCGAGCACCGATATGTCAGATAGTATAACATGCATTTCTTTATCAAGAGGAAATCCGACATACCGACACAAACTCAAAGCTACTACACAGTGGCTAAAATATCTTCGGAAACAAATATAGAAGTAAACATAACATAAATTAGTCACAGACAATTCATATCACAAGGCGGAAATAGATATGAATATTACACATAAAAGTGTATATCAGAGTAGTGGTCAAATAAGATCCACAACATCACAAAGGAATAGATACAAGTGCTAGACAAAAATATGTATACATCAAGGAGTCTATGTCTTAAATGTATACAACAAAAACTACCAAACTAAATAGTTAGCCAAAAGATCATATGATGGTCCGACAAGGTGGCAAGTAGAAGCACCTGTAAAATCTCAGTCTGACCCGAGTATTATTTAAGAAGAAAATAATAAACGGATCAGTCTAGTTATAAAATATCAGATGAAATGATATAGAATAAGAGATATGACCAAACATATAATAATCACAATGCCAAGCTGTGATAAATAAATAATTGAAAAATCAATAAGAGATTAATCAATATCGCAAAGATCTTCTCAAAGATAAAAAGGAATGTCACTCCTAATTTCATTCACCAAGCCACAATAAATGACATACATATCAGTGCCAATTGAAAAAGGTGGTGAAACATAAATTCCAGAAATCATCAAATAGAAATCCAGAAATCAGAATAAAAGGATGGCCAATCCCATAAACTGGACATCGACGCACCTAGAAAGACACGCCCCATGCACAGTCGAACATCGACGCACCTAGAAAGATACGCCCCGTGCTCTAGCATCGACGCACCTAGAAAGATACGCCCCATGCACAAATAAACATCGATGCACCTAGAAAGATACATCCCATGCATAAATAAACATCGATGCACCTAGAAAGATACACCCCATGTAATGTCTAACATCGATGCGCCTAGAAAGATACACCCCATGCAAAGTCGAACATCGACGCACCTAGAAAGATACGTCCCATGCATAGACGAACATCGACGCAACTAGAAAGATACGCCCCATGTCCCAACTTATTGAGCCGATTGATCCACGAAGTAAACAAACATCGATGCACCTAGAAAGGTACACCCCATGCATAAATAAACATCGACGCATCTAAAAAGGTACGACCCATGTGTAAACAAACATCGACGCACCTAGATAGGTACGACCCATGTAAGAAATGAGACGAAGCTCAATAAAATGAGGAACAGTCCTCCACATAGACAAAGAGACATCACACATTGCTAGTCTAAACCACAAAGATGATCGTCATCGATCAACGAGAAGTGTCAATTACACTAAGCTAGTAAATATATGAGTTTAGCTTCATGTCCCATAACCACTTGCTTGACTTAAATATTTACGAACAAACTATAGATCTCCACTAGAAAATTGTCACAAGAGATTCAATCGAATAAGTCCAAGAATTAACCAACGAAGTAAACGCAAGTGTTTCATACCACTTGTTTTACTAAGTCGTTTAATTAGATTTCTCATCCGAGTGAGGTAAAGGTTTGTACATACTAATAGATTGGAAAATGGTTTAAGAAAACGAGATTTGTAATAAAATAGTGTTGAAATCATTTGAAGAAAGAGTTTTGATATTTACTACTAGTATAGAAAACCTTTATATTTTTAAAGTGACAAATCACAAAGAAGATTGTAGGAAAAATCAATCATAAAAATTCACATTCGAAGAAGTGAATAAAATCCAAGAAATCGATATCGAATCCATCAAAGTGGATATATCCTAAATTCCCAAAGAAAATGTCATCAAAGTCGATAATAAATGATAGCAACAAATAGGAAACAACACGAACCGATTAAAGTTGGAAATTCAAACAACTTGGCAAAATAGGCAAAATATCATCAGGTCGGTCGGCTGGCTACAGAGCTCGGTCGACTGAACCAAAGATGGAAGTGCTCGGGTAGCGGGTCGGTCGACCGGACCCTGAGCTCGGTCAGCCGGAGCCTGAAACCAGCACTTCCAAAACAGAGGCAGGAAGTGCCCGGACTACAGGTCGGTCGGCCGGCCCAGGGGCTCGGTCGGCCGAATCCTGTATTATGCACTTCCTACCCTATTTCAAATGAGATGCAAATCTCGACCAAATTGCAATCGCACGAGCAACGGCACTAGGGGTTTATGCCAATCGACTACCCGGCCCTATATGCTCCTCGATACATCACCAAAAACATGTTCAAACATCAAAGTTGGGATTTTTAAAAGATTAAAACTCAAAACAATAAAAATTGGAATATTCACAAAAGCAATCAAAATCAAAATCAAATGCACATGAATAAGTGTTAGGAATTCATACCTAACAATCGAAGATAAATATAGACTAAGATGTGAGATAAAAATCTCACCTTTGAACCCAAATCAATGAAGAAGAAGCTTGGAAGCAAAAGCAGATCAACCACACTTCAATCCTAACCCAAACGAGCTTGAATCTATGCTCAAAAGAAGAACATTCCCAAAGTTAGGTTTAGGAATTTTCTGAAATCAAAGAGAGAATGAGTTGGAGAAGAAGAAGGAGATGCTTACTAATGGGTTCTCTTTGATTTTGAAGCAAGAACTTGAGATAGCAAGAGGAACTAGGGCTTGGAGTTTCTAATTCCCATTCTCTTCCACCATTTTTGCTTAAGCTTGAGTGTTAGGAATATGAAATGAAGTAATGAAGAGTTGGAGTGGGTTGGGACTGAGTTAGTAAGTGATTAATGGGTTCAGCCCAAACCAAAGCCCTAAGTGAAAAAGTGGCAAAATTTCACTATCTCCAAACATATCGAAGTTTATACTCAAAAAGGTCGCAAACGTCATTTTGAACTCAATAGGGGTGGTCTCGAGTCCCAATTCGACTGTTTGCAAAAAGTAGCTTTTCGGACCAAAATCCGACGAACGGTGAAATATTTAAATATACAATCGATAAATATGCGGGTTGTTACAGGGGATGATATTTAATTTTGTGAAAGGTAAAGTGAAGTTGAAGGATTAATTCGAAGTGGACTAAGATAAATAAGGGTTTGGAAATAAAGTCCACTAAGATTTAAAATAAATTAGTAAGTAAAACTAATTAAAGAAATGGTTAATTAAATATGGTTTGAAATAAAACGAATAGAATTCAATTTTTAAAAATGAAAGTTAAATTGAATTCACAATGGAATTAAAATTTGAGTTGAATGAAAATAGATATAAAAGCTTAAGTAGTGTAGTGAAATTAAATACAAGGAGTACATAAAATATTTACATTGAACTTAAGTAATGGATGGTGAAATTCTCAAGTAAAAATTGGTATTGGGAAAATATTCCAAGTTAATATTTGAATGAAGATTAAGTAAAATTGTGAAATGGGATAATTGTGAATAAGTGAATGGAAATCAAAATGAATGTGAATAAAAAGAAAATTGATATAGCTAATAACTAATTGAGATAAATATGTAGGATGTACGTGTATTATTTTATTCGCATAATGATTCGATCCATATTCGAGCATAGAATTTCGAGCTAGTTAAACCGATCCCAGTTGGGATTTTTCACTCGATTTTTGGCGGCGAAACTCGGATATGGATTTTTGATTGATTCTGAAAATTCTCTATCATATTTTAGGACTATGCAAGGAGAATGACAGTTTCTGATCAAGAAACCCGATCTGAGCCCGCACTAGGAAGTCGGATGAACGATACTAATTCGGAAGTGAAATTGTGTGATTGAGTGAGCGATCGAATTTGATATTGCGTACGAATGGTATGTGTACATCATACAGGCTTAAGTAAAACAAATGTTGAAACTTTTGTAAAGAAATGTATATAATGATTTTGAATGCTATGATTGGATATTGTTACTGGGTAGGGTGCAGGTAATTAATAGCAAAAGGAAATTGGTGTTTTGAATTCGGAAGATAAATTGAATTGCTCGACAAAAGGTATGTATTTAAATTTCTGTATGAAATTAGCCACTTGGCTTTTGTTTTCTTTTGAACCCGTAGAGGCATTTTGCAGTTGTACCGAGCTAGCCGCGCAAAGGAGACGCTGGCGAAATTTTTCGAAAATTTAAGGAGTTAGAAAAATTTTGATAGTTTAAAATTTGGATTTAAATTAAAATTTGAAATGGTTGAGTAAGTAGTATTTTGGAAAATATGCAGGATTTTAGGAAGTTAGTAAGTGTGATAGTGTTTTTAAATAAAAGTTTGTTTTAGGTGTTATTAAAAACTGTTTAGTCTTGGGAAATTATTATTCGGAAAATAGTTAACGGGTTATGGACCATTTTTCTTAAGTAGTAATTTCGGGGATGAATTTCTTTTAAGGGGGGAGGAATATGACGATCCGTAATTTTGGACATTTGAAATTGGAATATTTAATTGATTTTAAGTATTTATTGGATAATTTAATTTTTGAATTAAATAATTGGAAATTGGGTAAAATATGAAATCTGGAGTTTCAAGCTTGTTGAAAATAATTTGAAGTCTTGTAAAATTTATATTGATAATACTGAGAATAATAGAACTTTTAAAATTGAATTTGGAAATGTTTTGCTCAGTTTTGAAATTATATCGTTTAAATTGACGTTTAAAAATAGCCTTCTGAGGCACAGTCTTGGAATTCGACGAAACTAGTTCCATTGGATCTGTAATAATGTATTATTATTGGATTTCAATTTTTGTAGTGTTTGGAGTTGTCGTGAGGTCATACGGTAGATAAACGAGTTGTAATGTATATCGTAAATTCAATATAATAACTGGACCCAAAATGCTATCTTCTCCATACGATCGAGTCAAAAATCGAAACCTTTTCCATTGCGTTCGTAATAAGGGTATAACATTATGAGTGCCTGGCGGGACGCCTCAATAGGAGGTCGAGATTTTGAGTTACGAAATTGAAACGATTTAAAATTTAAATTTAATTTAAATATAATATATATGTTTTCTTCCTTCAATTTTATGTAGACCTCATCCCAACACCTGTCTATAATGAGAACACGTGTTCTTCCTGGTACAACAAGCGTCACTTCTTAAAAAAGAAAAGAAAATAAACTTAACGCGTACCATTCTTTTTCTCAAATGATAATTCACGAAAAAAAAACGAAAAAAAAATTATAAGTGAATGAAGAAAATTAATGGCCGAACAAAAGTTTTTCTCCCCTATTCAAATTCATTCGTATAGCATGAAAAAAAAAGGAAAATGGCAGCAGATTGAATCCCCCGTATCTCCTTCGTCTTCTCCAATTCGAATTCCACTCCGTTCAAATGGGAAAAGCATTTACAAATCGTGTCCTTCTTCCTGTAATCGATTCTCGAAATTGATTTTTATCATCATATTGATTCGACTTCAGAGGATACGTGACCCAAGCTGCATAGTCGAGGAGGAGCAGGTGGGATTTCTGGAGGGCTCGAGGCAAGGTTGGGCAATTTTCGCGTTGGAAGACATGCATGACGAGGTCGAGGTGGCACGGAGTCGCTTTTAGATCTTGATTTCGTGGAGATGGGTCGCTCTGGTGCACGCGAGGGTTTGGTGGCCGCGACGTCGTGGTAAGGGAGGGTTCGCGGGTGGCTGGGCAGTAATGTATTAGTTTTATTTATTTTTATTTTATATATATATATATGTATGTATGTTTATAGGTCCAAGAAAAATATATAACATAGTATTAATTTTTACAGTAATATAAAAGATTACGGTTTTAATTTAAAAGTAATAAATAGGTATATAAAAAAATAGATGGAATTCTTGATTTACAATAAAGAAGTATAATATATATGCGTGTGTGTGTGTGCACACCTATTTTAATATATATATATATATATATATATATATATATATATATATATATATATATATATATATAGTTTAGGGTTTGAAAAGAAAAAAGAAAGGAATTTTAGACGTTGAAAGAATTTATATAAATTAGAATTTTATGAGATTTATATGCGTATATATGAAGTTTCAAAAGAAGAAAATAAATATACATATATATATATATATACACACTTTAAATCTACTAGTTTATTTTAAGATAATGTGTCATGGAGATTTATTTCTTAAATTAACTTATTTAATCCCTTATAGTTACTAAAAGATTGTTAAAAGGATTATTTTTGGTTTAAAATTAAATTATTAGTTTAAATTAAAATCATTGGTTAATTAAATTTATCAAATGGGATTTTAGTTGTTCGATTTATTCAAATATTAATAAATCGTATAATGCTTATACAAGGTCTAAAATCATGAAGAAATAAGTCGTGATGGATCAGATTGCAAACAAAAATCAAAGATGAGTTAATCTCCCTCATTTGGATTACCATTTAATTTTAAATAAGTTAAAATTAAATTATTGATTGAATAATTGGATTGACTGGATGTGATAGTATATATAGTAGTATATATATATATATATTAAAGTGATTGATTTCCTGCATTATATAGCAGATGAGACCCTATGCGCCCCGTATAATAGCGGATGACCCTTTATACCGCAATATCTCGCCTTGAAGCGGGATTGGTATTTTAAATTGTTGTGATAACATCCGTGGATACAGACAAACAGGTTGGAGGGATCCAACTGGATTCCTCAAAATGTTGAATTTATTTCATATTGATTAATTGATTTATGTGATAATCTATGATGGAATTATATTGATTATATTGGGAATTGAAATTTTGGAATACTATGGCTTAGTCAAATATATATTGGTATGTGAGAAAAATGAAATATATATTAAGTTAGGATTTTTAAAGGAAATAAAAAGGGAATTTTTTTAAGTAAAATAATTACAGTGAAATCATATAAATTAAGGAATGAATTTGGGGAAAAGATAAAGGTTTGATTTTAAATCCTATATAATAAATTCAAGGATGGAAAAAATAGGGATTTTGAAAAAAAAAATTGTTTAAAATAAGGACTTAAGTAATATTGTTTTTTTAGTACAAAGAAATATATTTTAAAATTCAAGATTTGAATGAGTTTGGGAAAATAAAAAGAGAATTTTGTAAATAAAATATGGAATTGGTATTTTCGGTTTAAATAAGGTTTTAAATCCTAATAAAGGAGTATATCTGAAATTTATGGGTTTTGAAATAAATTGAGTAAGTAAAGAAATTTATTTTTAAATGAAGTAAATTTTGAAAATCGATTTGGAAATCGATTTAGTGTTAGAAACTGTGTTTTAAAAGGAAACGAGACTATGGAATTTATAAACTGGGTTTATTAAATGGAATAAGATATTATTGGTTATTTGGAAATATAAATTCATGATGGGAATTTATAAAGGAATGGGTAATTGTTTTAAAAATAAATAGTGGTTTATTTTTAAAAGGTGTGGAAATGAAAGTGTATTTTCTGAAAAGCCGAGTGTATTTTCAAAGGAAAATTTCCAAGTATAAATTAAAGGTTTTAAAGTGGTTTTAAAAGAATGTTTTAGAGAAATTTACTATTTTAAATTGTTTAGAATTTTAAAGTAAATACTTATCTAAATTAATTATAGTAGTTAAATTATTTAAAGGTTTAACTAGTTTTATGATTTAAAAGATAATTATTCAGTATTTATACCTTATAGAATAATTTTTAACTTAATTTTTTTGGCTTAAGTTTTACATGAAAAACTATTATTAAATTTCATAACTAGTATTTTGAAGAAGTGTTTTTAAGTAGTTTTTCTATTTTAAATGTTTTAAAGTATATATTTTTGGATAAAGTGATTTAAATTATTTTAAAACCTATTGTATTTAGTCTTGGTGATTTTCAGTGGAAATAAACAATATTTGAAAATTTATTCCATGAGAGAAAAGTTATTTGATAACTATTTTCAAAGAGTTGAAGTGTAGAAAAATAGCATGCGAAGAAATTTTGAAATAAATAATTTGGAAAATTATTTAAATCTGATGGTTTTTTATAGATGTTATTTGATAGTTAAATAACTGACTATCAATATTTGCTAATGCGCTGATCGTTTCGAAGAGACCAAGATTGGGATTAATTTCTCGAAAACCACCTCAATCCGGTTTGAACGTTTTCATAAGAAAGACAAGAGCTTGGAGTCAAAGATGGAGCGGTGAAGTGCTAGGGCTAATCGCTACTAATCCTGAGGGTGATTCCAAAATGGATGTAGTAGGAGTAATGCCTTCGGTTCCGTTCGGACCCGGAACGGACTTGTATGGACGAATGCTATCAGAACATCGCCACGTGGATGATGAGAATTCTAAGTGAATGCGGGCTAAAAAGGTAACACTTAACCTTGAGCCTCATCCACCAAGAATGGCTAAAACAGGGGAGGTGCACTCAAGGCTAAGTGGCTAGCGACCAATTAGGGTAAGGTCATCCCTGTCTATATGTCCCTTTTTCGGATGTGTGGGCGATTGCTGATCCCAACCGCGGGGTGATCTTATTTGGACTATCCAACAAGGGGTATCTTCGGTCTTGTGATGCAGGGGATCAGGGTGGATCCTCAGTACGGTGACCTAGACCACGTACTGTGACGGGCGGTAACCCAGTAGCCCTGCTATTGTATGGAATCCAATTTGCAATAAGCGTCTGTATGGTTTTGATTGTGCCCAACTATTGTTGAAACTTGAGATGCAAGCATTTCAGCTAGATTCTATTTTACTTTCTATAGACACTATTATAATATTAGACGATTTGATAAAAATGTTTTGGTTATCCTAAGGTAAAAACCCGGCATGTTTATTTGTGACGCAGTCTTACGAGATACCTTAGATTTCAAAGGATTTTGGAAACTTTAATAATCTAATCGGGTGTGTTTTCTCACTCTAGTTTTCCAGACCGACTCGGGAGTTATTTCACTATAATGCTCGGGTCATACCGAGTATTATAGAGTACAGATTCTGGATGGACTGCTGTGGAGCTCAGGAGACAAGTTGGATGGCGAGACGTATCACACGTATTTGATAAATATTCCGCTGTGTATGATTAACTGTATAGTCAGATTTGTGAGGACAGGTTATGATAACTGTCCAGTTGTGTGCTATAAATTTTGTTGTACTCGGATGATGTAATGTATAAACAGATATAATTCTTTTGTTTATAGAGTAGTCATTTATCTATTATATATTGTTCGGCTGCGATGATGAGATTCTGATATTGTTTCTATTTCTTCTTCTACCTCCTTTTTCCTTAACCCTAACGGTTCGTTTTTCCGGCATTCGATTATTTGGCATTCGATATAGTAGACGTATTAATGTCGGTTTTTGGGAATTGAAAAATCGGGTTGTTGATGCTATAGGTCTAAAATCAATGCACATATTAGGGTTATCGAATATTGGGATGAGAAAAATGTTAGTAGTAGTTCATCTTTGTGAGAGGGGGCTTCCAATAAAGAAACATGCACATCAAAGATGAAATATGATCCTATGATATAACACGTTTGAAAGAAGCATCCACCGAACCTATTAGGGCTAGCTTGTCATTATTGTCAAGACCGAATACTACCATGTTCACCTCATCTACGGATATAGGAATGGCTTTTCGATAGCATCAAGTTGGCAAGGTAGGTGATCAAGGACATCCCATCACTGTAGATAAATGATATGGAACCTAGAAGCTTACGGAAGTGAATCGAAATCACTTCCTCCATCTCTTGGTCAAGGGAGAACCAAGATAATTGAGTTTAGGATGTGCCCTAAGGAGAATTATGTAGTTTTGATTATACAAATAAACTCTTTTAACGATCTAAATTGAAACAAAATATGCTTTTTGTTTTTGATTTCTATGTGTGTCGTTTATTTTATTTAAAAATCCCTTAGTAAAGTGTTTAATCGATTGTATTTTCCAAAATTTTTGTAAAATGGGTTATAGATTGATAATAATATAAAAACTTAAACCTAAAACATTCTTAGTCGACGGTGCAATGAGAACAAGATATCAATATACCTATGAGACTAGTGTGCTTAAAGTTATTTGTACGATAGATATTATACGACTCATAACTGTTTATGACGCTAATAGGTTATATTCTCATAGTTATTTGGAACAATTACGGGATGAATTACTAAGAGTTGTTTGTAGGTTAGAGTATGTAAGTTAATTAGAAGTTCTTGATAGAGTAAGGGATATGCCCTACGAGCAGTTCTGTAATTTGTTACATATATGTAACTATGTGATAGATATTGTTCATAATAGAGATATTCTATATATGTTATATACTTCATTCTATAATGATATATTTAAGTAAGTAATTAAATTAAAGTGTATAGATAAGAAAATGTTTGAGTGAAATGTTATGTGATTGTAGTTGCAAATAGTTGCAATCGTGAGTATTTAATCATAATAGAAACAACATTTTATGTTAAATATTTTTAGTCAAGATTTTTTGAGAAATGATGCAATACATTCGTTAAGACCAAAGTACATAACGCTCTTCAAATGTTGGGTAATGCATTACTCATTGCTATAGGGGCACTGAGTGGTTACGTACTCAGGGGCACTAAGCGGTTACGTACTCATAGTTATCGAATAACTGTGGAATTACATGTTCGAAAGTTTCATGTTGGTCAATAACAACTAGGTCAAACGAGAAATCACATAGTGAGGATATTACATAGTTATCTTGACTGGAGAATACTACCAAACTTCAATGTGAAAACTCCACTCTGGTAATAGTTAAATTATAGCAAGGTGTTCATGAACAACCATAGCTGGGTCTGAGTTGAAGCATTTAAAGTAAAATACTATTCAAAAGAGAATTCCTCTCCTTGATTGTATGAGGTTGGTATCATGGTCAAATGTAGTCAACTCAAAGTCGAAATCTCCGCTAAAGTGGTAAAGTTATAATAAATATTATTATTGAACTAAGGACTTTATTTACGACCTAATCAAGTTGAAAGTGGAGATAACTGAATTTTTACCAAAACCAAAACCAAATTCCATAAGTCCTAATGTGATATAGTGTTGGCGAAGAGAATTGGTGTAAATAATCATTGTAAAAGGCATCACTTAAAAAATATGAAACTTGATTTTACTGAAACGATCTATAAGCAATGAATTCACCCAAACTGTCACACCACTATAAGATGACATGTGAACGTTAATATTTGAACTTTTTAATATTAATCGCTAACTGATTTTGCACCTCTGAGTCACACAACCATATGTGTAAATTCTCCAAAAAACCACTATAAAATGTTGTAAATTAATAAACATTTGAGAAATATTGATTATTATTCAATTTATTTGATGTTATAGTGTTGTTAGTAATTATATGAATGTATGTGTAAAAGTTATATATGCGTGTATCGGTGTACGATACCGATATACATTTAAATGGGTTTTAATACCGTAAATTTCTTAACAAGCTCTTAGAAATAATCAACCATGTGATGAAATGATGGGACCTGCCATGTTAGAGAGAGGAAGGGATGTGGATGAGATTTGATTGAAAATTAGTTCAAAGTTAAAAGTGGAAGTTTTAAAGAGAGAACAAGAAAGGTTTTTATTCTCTCATTAACTCATTCATTTTCTTCTAAATTCATTTTTCTTCCACTCTTCCCCCTCGTTATGGTCGAAATTACCTCCTTTATTTTCTAAAAAATACAACTCCAAAACAAACGAAAAACATCAAATAAAATAAAATTAATCGGTTCATCCTTCTCTTGCAAAGTTAGGTGTTAATCAACTTAGAGAACCAAGGAGAAATCTCAAATCAAGGTGTTACAAAGGATAATGCTTTTCAGGTTTGATTACCATATTACATTCATTCATTGTGTCTAGATCTAATTTATTTCACATATATGTGTATTTATTTCCACTTATTGAACCTATTTTAAATTATTTTGTGTATTGTGATTAAATGCAAACTTATCTTCTGTATATTTTATTTTGAATGCTTTTATTATTTTGATTGGATTTGTAATCATTATTTGTTACAAAAAAATTTGTTTTGAATTTTTTTTATCACAATTGATTAATTAGTTGCATAACCAAAACCTATTATGAGTGATTCATTTGTGTTCTAAAATTAATTGCCTTGTTTGTTGGATCTGAGATTGTTTGTTGTATAGGTCTAGTTTTCTATGATGAAATTTACCATTGTTGTTATAATTTAATTCTCTTATAATCAGAGTGTAAATATTTTTATTAATCAAATCATGTATATATGTACATATATACATACACACACTTCGTCTTTGTATTTTAAATTGTAAATTAATATCAAACCAAATCTTTAGTTAAATCAACTTAATTTAAATTAATATGTTCAAGTTTGTTGCCTAACCAAGTATATGTTTTGAAATTAAACCTTGGTTTACCGTATACATATACATATATAAATATATGTATGTTTTATTTTTAATTAATTATGTCATTTGAACAGTACATTAAATTGTGACAATAGTTTTAATTTTTCTTTCTATTGATTGTGCATATTTTCAAATCTGCAATTTTAAGAGTTTGGTCATATGTCTTGATTAAGTATAGAATTTCATATGGTATTATATCTATTATTTAAATAGTGTTTTTTAAAAAAAATACACGTTACTACCTTTTAATTCTAACTTGATAAGGTCTAGATCTAACATAAAAATTCATTTCCATACGCATCTTTAAAGTTTTCTCTAATTTTGATGTAACGATCCAGGATTTTTACTAAGTTTAAATTGCTAATTAATTTAATTTTTGAATAAAAATTGTGAAATTAATTGGTAAATGGAATTGAGTTTCTCTAAATTCGAATAAAAATATGTGTTTTATAAATTAATTGAGAAATGTATTTGAATTGAATTTGAATTGGGATTTATAAATAATGTAAAGACATCTGAATTTAATCTTATTAAATGGATTTTAAAAGTTGTGAAAAAATAATGAATGAATGCAAAATGTAAAATAAATAAAATATAAAAATATATGTATATAGAGGAACAAGACAATAAGAATTTAAGTTAGAAATACATTTTTAAATTAGAAATAGGAACAGATGTATACATGATAAATTATGAAATATAAAGTAACGCGTTAGCAAAAATCTAACAACATATTAAAATAGAAGTTTGTTTATATTATAAAGTAAAATAAGACAAAAGAAAATATAAAATATCTATGAAGCTTGCAAAGGAAGATATATATTCAAGTATAGTTAGAAAAAAATAATAATAATAAAACATATATACTAAAGCAAAACATGACAAGTTGTGTATGCAAGAAAATAAAAGCAAGATAAAATAAATATCCACAAACAAAACAAAGAAGAACATATAAATATTCAGGTATGAGCAATAAAAGGGATAAGTATGTCCAGATGTATATTAAAGGCTTGCATAAGAAGATAGTAATATATTTCAAGTATGTAGATTTAAAATAAAATAAAAACAAGGCAAATAACATTAATGCAAGCCACCACAATATCATCTCAGCCGAAATCTTGCTTGGTTAAAGTAAGAAAAAAAAAATATCTGCATAGTCAAACAAACCAAAGAAAAAAATCTCGGGCTTATATTGTACAAGCAAATAATGATATAGCCTGTAAACTCCTTTTTATATGTATCAATCCATTCATTTCAGTTTGACCATTCCAAAGCTAAGTAAATCTGAGTAATACCATCTAAAAACTCAAAAAAAAATTCAACTTTAAACAATCAATTCAAACCAGAGATCAAAAGCTTCAGCTTGCATTTTCACAACCTGTGTCAAAGAAGAACTCTGTTTCATCAAATCAAACTTTGTTCTGCCTTCCCAAATCTGTGAGTAAACTAACTATTCCAATACTTAAGTATCATTAAATTTGTGTATGGATATATTGTGTTTTGTGTATATATGTTCAAGTTGTAGCACTGCGTACATATTTGTGATTATTTTGTGAAATTGAAGATGTTTGTCCTTCTTGTTTTGGGTTACGGGGGAAAACAAACAAGAAATTTGAATTCTTCTCATCTAATCATTTCAGGGCTTAGGTTTTAAAATAAAATAAGTGTGTTTGAGCATAGATCATTATATAAAAATTGTTTTAAGCTCTATAGTGATGAATTGCCTCTGTAAACTTAGTTTTACAGAGAAAATTTCAACCATATGGTAAATTGGAGTGTCATGAATTATCATTTCACTTGTATAACTTGAATTGTCATTAGAAAATAGGATTTTTACAACAAAAATGGTGATTTTTAGTTGCTTAGGCTAGGAGCAGTTCAGAGTGAACACAATTTGTTTTTTTTACAATTTTTTTGTGATCTACTTGGATGTGGGGGTCGGGGTTCCTCCTGGAGGTGGAAGAATGACTGAAGATTGGTGGAAAATTATTAGATGGAGGATCAATTCATGATGGAGAGCAGCAGTGATGGATTTAAGTTCAGAACCCTAGTTTTTAACTAGGTTGATTTTTGGGTTGGTTCGACTACCCCAGTGCATCGAGATCAACGTGGTTCTGGGGGATGGAAGGGGGGAGGTTGACGAAGTGATGGCCGGAATTTCAAGAGCTCTGGTGGACAAGGTTGCGGAGGCGACGCATTTCCAGGTTTTGGAAGGGTTCCAGCATCTTCTTATTCTAGGTTTGGGTTTTTACTCGAATTCGATTTCGAGAGGTCGACGAAGTTTTTGATGGTCGGGGAGTGAAGCATGGTGGATCGTCGACTTGTTCGATGGTGCAACGTCAACTGGATAGGTTCATCGGAGCCGTGCACGTACACCGTGCACTAACTTTGGTGATCTGTAATTTGTATAGTTGGGTGGAAGCAGGGTTTTGTGTCTCGAGTTTTACTCGAAGGAATGGGTTGGTTGGCTCGAAGTTTTTAAGGATTGGAATCGAAGCAGATTGTGCTCACTCGAGTCATATATGTGTGTTACGGTTTCATACCTGTAGCATTTTTTTTCCAGAATTTAAAAAAAACTGGATTTTAAAATTTTAAAGCAGCATTTAAAAAAAGTTTTGAATCCCAGTTTAATCTGATTCAAGTTAGTTTGAATCTTAGTTTGAAATAAAATAATGTTTTTTAAAAAATGAATTGTTTAAAAGTCTTAAATGTTTAAATGATTTGAAATTTTAATGAAGGTTTGAAATGTAAGTGAAGTTCTAAATCAAAGGTTTAAATTTGATTCAAATCCAAATTTGAATCTTAGTCTTGAAATAAAAGAAGTTTTTAAATTTAATTATTTTTAAACAGTTTGAATGATAAAAATGAATTTTTGAATTGATTTGAATTTAAAATGAAATTGGGTTTTTAACTCTTTTAAACTTCTATATTAAGGTAAATAATTCTTTAACTTGTGGAATAAAAGGGCTTTGAAATGGTTATAAACTTTGTTAAAGTTAATTTGTTTCCATTTCAAATTTGAAAATTAAAATGAAATTTTAAAAGTAATTTTTTAAAGTAAATTGTTTTTAAATACCTTGTTAATGATAATTTGATCATTAATAAGAAAAATGTTTTTATCTTTAAATAAATGAAGATTTAATGATTTGTAATTATTAAATTAATTAAAATGGATAATTAATAATTTGGATTAATTAATTTAATAATTAAAAGTTTGAAATAGATTAATTAAGATTTCAGATAATTAATTTAGGATAAATAGATTGGTAATTAAGGATCATTAATTAAATAAGATTTGAATTTTTAATTAATGATTAGTAATTAATTAATCAATTAATTAAGAACTAATTATGTTACAACTAACACTTAATTAACTAATTAGGATTAATTAATGAGTTATTAATGGTTAAATCAATTTTAATTAATGATGATTAATGTAAGTAATTTCTTTAACAAAGTAATTTAAGAATTATTATTAGTTATGTAGGTCATTAACTAAGATTATTTAAATAATTAATTAATATGATTAATTTTAATAATTAATTAGATTTATTAATTAATAATAATCATTTATGGAATTGTGTAAGTGTAATTACTTTATGAAAGTAATTAAGAAATTAATTGCTCATTGTAATTAATCGAGTTTAATTTGATTAATTTTAAATTAATTGTCAAATATTGTGTACTGGATTGGTATTCCTGTGGTGATTGTGTTACCATGTGATGTGAATTACCTTATGCTGAACTGTGATTTGTGATTTGTTTCTATATGTATGTGAAAACCCTTTTTTCCCGTAAACGGCATTTGAATTTCGATGCGACAGGGAGTCGAATTCCAGTTGGTTATCCGAAACCCACATCGAATTGTAATGGTAAATCTTTGTGATTGATAAATTTACTTTATCCGTGAATCTGTGAATGAAGACAAGCGTTATGGATTATACCGCTTATCGAGATTGATACGATTGAATCTGTGATGATTGATGATGTTGCACTATTGTGTGAAACCCTTGGACTACACTTATGCACACACAAATATGGGTTGCACGTGGAAATTGATTAAGTCGCAGATTTTTGAAATAGTTTTGAATTTGAATTTTGAATCCAAATAGTTTTGGGAATGGATGGGGATTAAAGTAAAAAGTTTTTGAAAAGGAATTTCAAAGATAAAATTTATTTTTGAATAACTTGATTAAGCCTTGAAGTTTAAATAATTTGATTTAAATTTAAATTCAAAATTTGAAACTGAATTCTATGATTTGAAACTAAGGATTAAAGATGTTATACAAGTTATATATGGGTTAAACCATTCTAAATGTATTGATTCGGGAATTTGAATTTAAATTCAAAGGCTTTAACTCGTGCAAATATAATTGGATTCTTCCAAAATGGAAACTATTTTTTTTCAAATAATTAAAGCTTTCACATAAGAAATGAACTTCCAATTTGTGTTAAAAAGATTTCAAGTCTAAAATGAAAATGATTTCCAAGTTATGGAAACGGGTTTGAAAGCTATAAGTTAAATCTTTGATTTAAAGAATTAATGAGTTAATCCAATCGAAATGGAAATTGTTTTGAAATCCGTAAATGGATCTTTGTGAAACTGGGTGAACTTTGTGAAATAATTCTTTTTGTTTAAAGATTTGAAATGGTAATTTGTTTAACCATTTGAAGAAAAGTTTTGGATTTTATAAGTTGTGACTTAACTGAAATCCCATATCCATATGTTTTAAATATTGTGCTCATTATTCGGTTTAGCCGGGAGAGGACCTTGTGTCATATAACCCATTCCGAATAGTGATACGACATTATGGATTGCATTTGAAGACCGATGGTGAAGACCGGGTATTTGTGAGAACGATAGGATAATCTATCGACTGTCTCTGCACCGAGTAGCTACGGTATAGAGATTCCCTAAGTGATGGGAAGTCCGATCGGGATTGTGAATCCCCGGATTTGCAAGGGCTTCTTCCTTTATTGGACGAAGTACCTTCTGTTCTGTTCGAACCCGAGACAGACTTGTATGGTTGTATGTCTGACACTACACTTTGAGATATAAAGAAGATTTCTTTCAAATACATATCTGTTGGTGGCGGAGAATTTATTCTCTTAGCTTAACACCCTTCTCTGAGACGTACGAGCTCAGAGGTTATGTAGTTGAATGTTATCAGTGATATACTCCCAGTTTGGTAGTGTGGCACGCTGAGTGCTGCTGTGTGTTGATGATCATTTGTTGATCATTTGTGATCAAAGCATGGCTTTTGTATAAAACATAGATTTGTGGACGAGACTGCATCTGGACCTCACACCCCGGAAATGGTCAAAATAGGAAAGATGCGGCAAGGTTATGAGGGTCGCGCCCTTTGTGTCATTCCCTTCTGGTAAAGGGTGGTATCATGGTACGGAGCCCAGATATGTACCTATGTGGTGGCTTCAATCTCATTTACTGTGTGGTTGCTGCTTTGTGGTTTAGAGGCGCCTTGAATAAAGGTCCCAAAGGAGCGGGGGATGGCATGCTCGTGTAGTAGTTACCTAGTTACAGAGGTAACCCGGCCTTGTGTTGGCAGAGAACTGGTTAAGTTTTAGGGACGTCCCGCCATAGGCGTACCCATAGATAGTGGAAAGTTCCTTAGCTGACCATTTGTTCGAAATCCAATCAAAACAATACGCGCCTTGTACGGTTTTAGTTGTATAACCTGCCATGGAATGTGGCGGTAACCTGCTATTGAACATGGTAGCTATAGTAGGCATACAATAATGGTTGTATGCCGGCTAAGATTAATATTATACTTTCGAAATGTTTTTTGCACTATGCACTAATAATAATATCAAAGAAATTTTCTCGTATCAAGCATATTTGACTATCATAAGGAGAAATCCCCTCCAATTCTGCGTTTGCATTGTGTTTATGGCGGGAGGCCTTATGGTAGTTTCATTTTCTAAAAAACACTGCAGATTTATTTTAAATTCTTTTGTTGTCTATTTTAAAAGATAAATTGTTTTTGTTACTCATACCAGTCCCATGACTGACCTGGAGTTTATTGTTCCTTTTCTAAACTCTGGGTGCCCACAATTTTCCACATGGGCAGTCTAGAGTTGGGTTTTTCAGATTGTCAGGTTTAGTAGATTATCTGGAGTTAGTCCAGTCTTTGGATCTGGACGAGACTTGCTTATCTAGGTGACACGTGATGGGCGGTTCGAGCTAGCTTTGGATTGGAGCATTGGATTTGGGGATGCACTCTATTGAAGATATTCTTCCCGCTGTGTCTTGTATCTCTGATGGTATTGATATTTATTGTATCATTTTGTTGTATCATATTATCAGACATTGTATCTGTCATTGTATTAATGTTATATATATATATATATATATATATATATATTGATATTCTTTTCCTTCCGCTGTGTTGTACTTAATGGTGTTATAAGCTCCGGCGAACCAGATTCGACATTTGGATCTGCGGCATTTGAATATGAGTGTTGTATTCAGTGCCGATTTTCGAAGGTTGAGTCAGGGCCGCTACATTTGAAATGTCTAATTTTATATAGATTTTTCTCTCACAATTTCATATATGTGCATATCTTAAAATATATAAGTGGCAATAATATATCATATATATGTATATTTATCTCTAAACATACGTATATGGTACTATTAATATGCAAATAAAACCATATACATATATTGTAGTATACTTAAACATATGTATGTATTTAGGCATTTATATTTCCGACATCGACTTTGAAATTATTACATCTATATGTAAGTACAATATATATGTACATGCAATAGATATAAATCCCAAAATCTATATGTATGCATATATATAGTTATACACACATTCGTACTAGATTATGATATGTTATGAATGTATATATGATATATTCAAAATTAGTCATTTAGTTAAATTCATTAATATGATTAATTAACAAATACAAAATAAAGTTAAATAAAATATAATTTTATTAATTACAAGATTAGATCCAGTCCAAACATTAATTTTCATAGGCCCACTATGATCCAAAAAGATTTTTTTTTGAAATCTACCTGTATAACCCACTGTAGATTGGCTTAGTTCCATCTATGGTATCAGAGCTCAAATGGTCTATGCAGTCTAGTTAGCAATTTTATGGCCGACTAATTTAGCCTACCAATCTAATGGGTGTCCACAAAAGTATTTTTGGGCTTGGGGTTTAATAATCAAGTGCCCTCCCGTGTTTGGCTACCAACTGAGCCCAATAGGTGAAGTAAGTCCAAAAGGTTGGCCCAATCGTGAAGGCCCAAATTGATTTCGGCCTTGAGCTAATTTTCAAAACTAACTTTGAAAATTTAAAATTCATTTTAAATTTAAAAGTTAAGTCTAAAGTATAAAAGGAACATTTTGTAAAAGTTACAAAATGAATTGAAAATTGTTCAAAAATATTAAAATAATTAATTTTGAAATTTTAATATAATTAATTAAATTGAATGAAATAATTGATTAAAAGTTAATTAATTAAGATATATATATATACACACATATATATTGATGTATGTAATAGTTATAATTGCTATATTTATATAATTACCTTAAATTTATTTAAGTCGAATTATATTAAATTTTCAGATTAATTTAAACATTTAATTAAAAAATCAAATTAAATAAATGTAGCTGTTAAATAACATTAATTAAAATTTAATTAATTAATTAATATGTATGCATATATTGATATGTATATATAAAACAAACTATTAAATGTTTATTTAATTATTTATCTTAAATAGTTTAAGATGAATAATATAAAATTTTGGAATTTTTTTATTAAATAAATTAAATGTATTCAATATGATTTAATTGATAAAATTAAAATTAATTAAATATGACTTAATGAATAAGAACTAAAATTAGTTAAATACGGTTTAATTAATAAGATATGTATATTATATAAGTTGACATAAAGTTATAAATAATTATAAATTATATTTTTACATATGTGTGAACATAGATGGAATTGTAGGAAACCTAACTTAGAAAGGAACAGGTGCATATGTATTATATTTATGGCATAATTATATATGTGTATAACACTTAACTCACGAGGGTATTTCAAAAGATATACATTGTTCGTGTAACGTCCCGTAAATTTTAACGATTTTTATAACGTAATTAACTGAATTTTCTTGAAAATAAAACAATTAAATTTGACGATGAAAATTTGATATTTGTTATGCATCTATTGAAGCATATCAAATGGCAGATTTTCATTGGAAATATGAAAGTTAGTTCTGTTGTGTAATTTTCAATTTAAATTAGCTAATTTGATGAAAAATAAATATTTTTGAAATTTGAATACTTTTATACAATAAAAATGTAAATCATTTTCTGAGTGAGACGTCATATTTCGTTTCATCAAATTTGGCACTATTCTAGCCCCGTTTATCTTATTCTCGTCGTTTTAGCAGCATTTTGGGCACTGGATATCGAGTTTTGGTAGGTAGGTCATAGCGCTCATATCTGTCTAACTCATGTTCGTCTCATCGTGTTGATCTCCGTAGTATATTAATTTGAGTATTTCAGTGTTCGGTACGCGACGAAATGGATAAAAATGATTTGTCGTAATGGTTCTGCATTTGAGGCTTTTGGATTTCCTTTGTCTTTTTAATTATTCAATGTGTATAAACAAACATCCACTGACCTTTTATATTCCCATAATTAATATCTAACTTTAACTATTCCCTATATTTCAATATTTTTTTTCCATATATCGGTTCATTTACTTCTCTGGTTCATTTCTCTTCCTTCTTTCATTTTGTTAATAAAAGAAAAAATTTAAAGTAGAAATATATTTATTTTTGCTTTGAAACCCGAGCTTGTCCTTCGTATTTCAGATAGCCATGCCACACAAGCTTGCTCGCCACCTTATTGCACTATAAAACCGCTCACCACCTTTTGGAGTGAATGGCTTCATGTACACTTAATGGGGGATTAAGACATGTTAATGATTACTTGGCCTCCACACTTCCTAAGGGGCATTTTGGGCATTCCCCAAAAAGTGAATTAGGGTTTTAAAACTTGTATATATACCCCTTATGTTTCATGTAATCGATCCCTCTCTTCTCTTAGTCTCTCTTAGGTCCCCTTCTCTTTAGTTTAGTTTAGATCAAATAAAAGAAAGCTCTCTTTCTCTTTTCATGGCTACTTAGCAATTTTTATTTTATGTAATTTTCTTTTCTTTTTATGCAATGTTAATTAGTGTTTCCTTTTAATTACATGTTCATTTCCTTTCATGCTAGTAGTGTAGATTTACTTTTATGCAAGTAGAATAGTTTTCTTTTCATTTTCTTTCATTTTTCTTTCTTTTTTGCTTTCATGTTGTTGCTACATTTGTTCATATGATGACAAATATGAGAGGCTAAACCCCTTCAATTTAGGGGTAATGAAGCTCTCTAATTAATGTAGCTTCAACATTTTGTTAATTCATGCTCTCTTTTTGTGCTTAATGGCATTGATAGAATTGGTTTAATTGTTGTTTTTGTTTTGAATTTGATAGCCTATATTGTTGACACCAAATATGTTATGCTTAAACAATCACTAACAAAAATGCCTCTTCATCAAAATATGATTATGGCATAAGAAAGTGATTTGAAATTAAAATTTGATGGTCTATGTTTCTAACCAATAGTTAATAGGCCATACTTAAAATAGATTTCATTTTCATTTTCTTTGTCAAGTTTCATGAAAGTTAGTAAGTGTTTTAAGGGGTGTGTTATAGTTTGATGACTTATGTTGGCTAATCAATAGCTCAAATATGTCATGCTTATGATAAACACATCAATTAAAACACTAATGACCATAAAAGAGAGATCATGATTTCATGTGTTGAACTACATGATCTAGAGAGTGGATTTATTCTCTAAATTGACATTTAACTCTCATATTTGCATTTCTTTTCTTTTTGTTAGTTAGTTCATTTTCTCATTTTCTAATTTAAATACACTCTCTACTTTTGTATAATTTGATTGAGTAGGAAATTTAAATCATCAATTCCCTGCGGATCGACCCGTATTCGCCACGTGCTACATTCGTACACCGTGTGCTTGAGGTTATTTTTATTTTAAATTCGTTCGACGGTTTTCTAAACCGATAGAAATTCCGTCGACAAAGCGCCGTTGTCGGGGAATTGTTTGATTTCAATTTTCTATTCTTTGAATTATTTTCTTTTGATCATATTGTGTGTTTGTTTTGTGTGTTGGGTGCATTTAAAAAAAAATTATTGTGTGTGTTTGATTTGTGTTTGCATTTGTTTGTGTGTTTGTAGTTTTTCATTTCTATTTCCATAAAAAAAACATGCAAAATTTCAAAACAAAACAAAAATATTTTATTTCCACTTCATTTTCTTTACAATTTCGGTTACAATTTACAATTCAATTTCCATTTACAAAATTGATTTCCAAATCTTTTCTGTGCATCTCTGTTCACTGCCTGTTTGTTGCACATATCACTTCTTCAACCAACCAATCTCCATCCATCTGCCTTGAGACACCTATCATCAATCTGCACATCTCCATCAACTACTGCTTCACTCAACAACCACCATACTTCCATCACCGCTGCAGACCATCACCAGAACATATACGGCTTCACCACACAACTCATTCACTTCCACAAACAAACTTCAAGTTGCCAAACAAACCAAAACCACCCATACTTCCTCCACCAGTCATCAACATCAAGCCTGTACCTCTTCCTTGCATCTGCTTGCCTTCAACACATATACCATTCCTCCCCTACCTGTCACTGCTACATTCAACAATTATTCACAAAACACTCACCTGAACCATTCAAACCAAACATTGCACTCTTCCCATAACCATCCCACTGCCCTAACCAGTTGCCATCATCCTCATTCACTCAACCATACTACCTTCATCTTCCATACAACAAAACTTCTACACTGTGCACTTACATCCACAACAACAATCAAACATCCACGTTGTGCACATCTACAACAGTGCACTTCAAACCAACCATCATCCAAACAATCCAAAACTGTTGCACTGACCCAAATCACCACTTCCCTGCCATATCATCACCAGACCACTGCAGTTTTCCCTTCAGACAAATTTCACAAAAATCAAATTCCACAACTGCACAAACAGTGCGCAACAGCCTACCCACAGCAAACTCCTCTGATCAATCTGATCAACCACCATTTCCTCTTCCATCATCTTCACTGCTTCATCACCCTCTGCCTACTGTTACTCCCCTTAACCTCACCTTCCTTCCACAGTTACAATTGCTTCACCAACTCGCGAACAACCATCCATAACTCCAAACCAAAACCCTCAAACAGTCACACCCTCGAACCCGAAGTCGAAACCCTCTCCACTACGATTTTCCTCTTCTCCAATCAACACAGCAACTGCTGCTACCTCTTCCCATACACAAAAAAAAATTCAATCTTCGAACCAATTCAAACAAAATCACCAATTCAAATTCACAGAAACAAAGTACTTACACTTCAGCAGATTCGAGCATTCCTCGCCACCTATAATCGTCGAAGCCAGATCGCCACCAAGTCATCAGCGCACAAAGACCCACGCAAACTCACGAACAAGTTTTTTTTCCTTTCTTCGCAGCAATCACCTGAGGTTCATCCTTTCTTCGCCCAATTCATAGTCTGCTCAACATCTACCATCTACCAGACCTTCCCTTGCTCAGTTCATCCAACAACCATCGCTTACCAGATTATCATCCGCGACAACGACCTCCTTCGAATACCCAAATCAACCGAAATCGTAGCACCCTCGCTCGAATTTCATCTGAATTGAACTGAACGTCTCACGAGAATCGCTTCACACTGCAAACGACCCAAAACACAAATAGCCATTAAGTCCATCACGATCCAAATCCCTCAGATTTCCAACCACCAAGCCGCGACTTCATCTGACACACTCGAACGCTTGATTGAATTCAGTCAGATGTAATGACAAATTGATTGATTTTGGTTTCGAAATTTAAAATTTTCGAATTGGGAGCAAGCTCTGATTTTCATTGTTTTGAGATTTTGTTTCGTTCGTTTTGAAGACAACAGTAAAGTATCGAGCAAGCAGTGCTTTTTGTTTGGGTTAAAAGTTTATTTATTTTATTTCTTTTGGACCGGATCTTAAAATTCTTTTCAAACTGTTGGACGTTAATCTGTTTTAAATTATTTTGGATTGTTGCTGTCTTGAGAAGTTTGAAATAAAAATTCTCTATAAAAATCTTATTCACCAAAAAAAAATTGTCTTTCCTTTTATTATCCTTCGTTTAGGAGATTACTTTGTTGTGTTTAGTTTTTTTATCAATTGTTCTTTCTTTGTTCTAAAAAAACAAACAAACAACATCTGTGTATATCTTGGTTCTATTTTCAGGTTGCAGATGCAGATAAGGAAGAATAAACTGCTTGCTTTGCTTTGCTTAGCTTGCCAAAAAATAACCGCCTGCCCGCTTAAAGAAAATTTGCACTCTTATCTCTTGTTTTTATTTTAGTTGCATTGTTGTTTGCTTGCATATATTTAAAAAAAAATCAAAATCCGAAAACAAAAACAAAATCCATTCGTAGTTGCATTGTTAATACACGTTTAATTTATGATTTGCATTTCGTCCTAGAATTGTGATTAATAATAACGGTTAGACATCGATAACACTTAATTGTATATTGACAATTTGTCTTCTTTGAAAAAACTAATTTCTTGGTGTCTAGGCTACGGCAGAGTAATAACCATTTATAAATATTACGGTGATTCGTAAATATTATAGTGGTTGTTCCTCTGAAGGTACTTAAACCTTCGGCTGCATTGCTACGGTGATTCGTGGTGCACCGATAACCCCTGTCCGTTACCTGGCTGAGAACTATGTTTATCTAAGACAATTTGTGATTATACAATTTTGGGTTAACTTAGGATAAATCATTTGTAATTAACCCTTGCATTCATTTAGTTGCATTAGTTCATGCATATTTAAAACAAAAAACAAAAAAAATTCAAAAATCCAAAACTAAAAAAAATTGTAAATATTCTGTTTCCTTTGAAATTTTTAAATCTTTTTCTTTGAAATTTCAAAAAAAATCTAAAAAAAATTTAGAAAAACCAAAATTCAACAAAAAAATTTGAAAAATAAAAACAAAACAAAATTAGATTTCCGTTTTGAAAAATAAATTCTCTTTGTAAATATATTTTGCTTATAAAAACAAACCCAAAAAACATTCTTGAAAATGTTAGAATTTCCATATTCACTTGAATTTTACAATAGTTGTGAAAATCAATATAATCCATATGATTTCAGTCCAAATTCGTATGGATATTTTAACAACAACTATTGTGTAAATAATTCAAATTTCGAACAACAAAATTTTCAAAACAATGACCAACCTTCGACTCTTGAAAATAGCATTGAAATGATTTCATCTTTACTCGAACTTTCTACACGACAAATCAAGAGATAAATGATTTATGTAATTCTTATTTTTGTAATAACTCGAGTCAAGGATTTCAAAATTTGAATTCGATTCAAAATTCAAACGATTACGATTATAACCCATGCCAATTTAATTTCGAACTCCAAAATGAATTTCAAACTCAATATGAAAATGGGAACAGCTTTTCAAACGAATTTGGCAATGGGAATAATCTTAACCATGTTACGAGTGAAAATTTTTGTTCTCAACAAATCCAAATCGAAAATTCTCAATTTAATAACTACAAATTGGATTTTGTTGAACAAATGAATGAAATTTACGATGATCACACGGATTTGTTGTTTGAAACTTATATGAAACAACGTGAACAACAAAATCAAATCTCAACATGTGATAATCCATATTTTACCATAATTGACGATTTTCAAACAACAACTTTTGAAACTGAAAATAACAATCTTAATGAAGTTGTTGAAAACACGGTAATTGAGTTGGATTTCAATTCTTTTGAGGGTGAGAAACTCGATTTAAATTTCGATCTTCTTTTTTCTGAAAATTTGAATACAACAACTTTGGATTTTGAAATGGATATATGCGATGAAGTTGTTGATAATTCAACAAAGGAAGATGAATTTAACGAACATGAGTTTTACGGAATTTACGAAAATGAGTCATTAAATTTTGATGGGGAAGATTTTGGTAACCATTTTGACTTTGAAATCAATAATTTGGAAGAAGTTTTCAATGATAAACTTGAATTTCAATTTGGTGAAAATAAATGTGAATTTCAATCAATTGTTTTATCAACCCCAAAAATCATTGAAAACAAAACAACTCATTCGATTTTCAATAAAACAACATTTATTTTTCCAAATCAACATCCAACTTCGATATCTTTTACGATTTGGTTTTTCATGCTTAAGCCGTGTCTCACACATTTGACGAGACAAATGAATTGGTCTTTGGAAGACCGTTTCATTTACTTTTTGACTATATACTTTCTCATCTCTTGTAAATAATAATCTTTCATGTAAATATAGGATTTTTATTTTATTTTTCTCCTTCCATTTGGGTTGACTATGGGGACACAGTCAAAATCAAGTATGGGGGGGAGACTCATCTTCATTTTTTTTAATGGTTTATTTTTGCTTTAAAATAAAAAAAAATCCCAAAAACAAATTTTCTTTTGATTTATTTTTAAAAGAAACACTATAAGATAAATATATGGCTTTGGTTTATTCAATTGAAATTTTTGAAAATTTATTGGTCTTAACAAAAATAAAAATGAAGTTTGATTACAAATAATAATGGTTTAACTAGTATATAGGAAGATTCATACGTGTTAATTATGAAATACATCCTAATTGAAAATCTTTGTTTTAAAAGTGGTGAATTTAAAGTAAAGGATATAACATTTTTTTTGTCTTCTAAGTTAAATGGTGCTAAGATGATTTTGCAAAACTCTCTCTCTTAAAAAAAATATATAAAAATATAAAAAAAAAATAATACATCCAAAGTATTCACTCTCATTTAAAAGCCCTCACGGTTATGCATGGGTGAATTACTTGGAATTTTTGATTATGTGCTTTCATACTCATTTAATAGTCCTCACGGTTATGATGTATGGAACACATATATAAAAAAAGACGTAATAAAAACCACCTACGGTCGATAGTGTATGCATGAAAGTGTGTGCACTCGCCATGCTCTATGCTCCCCTCACATAAACCCGAAAGGCAGTGCATGGGTGGTATATCTGGCCTCAGTTTACCCGAGCTAGGTGTGTAATTTTTCATGCAAATAATGAGAGAGCAAGCAATTGAAATCCTAGCACTATTTTTACTTAGTTGATTTGATTTGTTATTGAAAAGAAATGAAAATACCACTTTGATAAGCTTTGATAATCAACTAAGAATCCTTTTCATAATTACACTTTGTTATCAGCTGAAATAACGAGTTAAACTATAGTATATTTATGATAACTTCGTTTTTATTGGACATTTTAACGAGTAAATGACATAAATTTTCAAGATAATAGCCAAAACCTATATTTAACTTATTCATGTCAATTTAAAAATAAAACCTTCATTTGTAAATAAATCTTGCATTCTGTAAATATTTTCATCCTGCATTTGGATTTTGTGGGTAGTATCCGCTGAAAACCCTCACGAGACTACACTCGTCCTACTGGGGACACCCAGAGGTTTAACGGGTTGTTGCATACGCTCAATGCAATCGTGCTTCCTTAGAAAACGGATTTATCTTAGTTTTAGTTTATTCGAGGACGAATAAAAAGATAAGTGTGGGGGTATTTGATGTGCACGTAAATGTGCATATTTTTACAAACATATTTAATCTATTTAAATTAAATAAATGATCATATTGTGTATTTTAACTTGTTTTAACCAAAATCCATATTAATTCTAAATTGTCACATATCCATCTTCATATAGGGGCAAAACGGTCATTTGTGTACATATATTTGTTTGAGAAAAATTGATTGGAAATTTATATATTTTTTTGTAGGAAAATGGTCTCAAATAAGAGTGGTTTCATGAAGATATGCATGCACAAAATTAATACAAAGGAATGAAGATGGAAATAATTCAAAGTGAAGAACATGGAGGACCCCACCTACCCACCTACCTTAATGTACAAATTAAAGGCTAATGCACATGTTTTTGGAGTGAATGGCTTCATGTACACTTAATGGGGGATTAAGACATGTTAATGATTACTTGGCCTCCACACTTCCTAAGGGGCATTTTGGGCATTCCCCAAAAAGTGAATTAGGGTTTTAAAACTTGTATATATACCCCTTATGTTTCATGTAATCGATCCCTCTCTTCTCTTAGTCTCTCTTAGGCCCCCTTCTCTTTAGTTTAGTTTAGATCAAATAAAAGAAAGCTCTCTTTCTCTTTTCATGGCTACTTAGCCATTTTTATTTTATGTAATTTTCTTTTCTTTTTATGCAATGTTAATTAGTGTTTCCTTTTACTTACATGTTCATTTCCTTTCATGCTAGTAGTGTAGATTTACTTTTATGCAAGTAGAATAGTTTTCTTTTCATTTGCTTTCATTTTTCTTTCTTTTTTGCTTTCATGTTGTTGCTACATTTGTTCATATGATGACAAATATGAGAGGCTAAACCCCTTCAATTTAGGGGTAATGAAACTCTCTAATTAATGTAGCTTCAACATTTTGTTAATTCATGCTCTCTTTTTGTGCTTAATGGCATTGATAGAATTGGTTTAATTGTTGTTTTTGTTTTGAATTCGATAGCCTATATTGTTGACACCAAATATGTTATGCTTAAACAATCACTAACAAAAATGCCTCTTCATCAAAATATGATTATGGCATAAGAAAGTGATTTGAAATTAAAATTTGATGGTCTATGTTTCTAACCAATAGTTAATAGGCCATACTTAAAATAGATTTCATTTTCATTTTCTTTGTCAAGTTTCATGAAAGTTAGTAAGTGTTTTAAGGGGTGTGTTATAGTTTGATGACTTATGTTGGCTAATCAATAGCTCAAATATGTCATGCTTATGATAAACACATCAATTAAAACACTAATGACCATAAAAGAGAGATCATGATTTCATGTGTTGAACTACATGATCTAGAGTGTGGATTTATTCTCTAAATTGACATTTAACTCTCATATTTGCATTTCTTTTCTTTTTGTTAGTTAGTTCATTTTCTCATTTTCTAATTTAAATACACTCTCGACTTTTGTATAATTTGATTGAGTAGGAAATTTAAATCATCAATTCCCTGCGGATCGACCCGTATTCGCCACGTGCTACATTCGTACACCGTGCGCTTGCGGTTATTTTTAATTTAAATTCGTTCGACGGTTTTCTAAACCGATAGAAATTCCGTCGACGAACAAGAAGATGTACTATGTGAAAAGGTAATCGTTGCCTCGAGCCTCATCAACGGAAAATAACCAAAACAGGGTTAGATGCGGCAAGGCTAAGTGGGTCATTCCCAATTTGGGTATGATCATCCCCTTCTAGATATATTTCTTCCCGCTATGACGTTATAGATGTAAATTAATTTTGATGTATGCGAAGAGAGCTCTTGGATAAAGGTCGGTAAAGACCGAGGGATGACATATTCGGTACTATCTAGTTATAGAGATAACCAATCTTGTGTTGGTAGAGGGGCTTTGTCATGGTTCCTCAGGACATCCAGCTAGAGGTGTACCCATCGAAAGGTGGTCCCTTCACCTGGTCATTTGTATGGAAATCCATTCTCCAATAAGAACCTACGGTTTTTTTTGTACTGATGTAATGAATAGCCCCGAAATGCTATATAGGTAACCATTTTTGCTAAGATTTATAAGTTTATTTGCAAATGTATTCAAAGAAAGTCATTAAGAATAATATCCCCAAATTTTACGTAATAAAGAATTTTGGTTATCATAAGGTAAAAAAGCCATTCCATGTTTATGTGCGGCGTGGTCTTATGAGATACCTTTTTGTTTTCAAAACATCGTACTTTGAGTTCTCAAACTATTTCCATGACTGACCCGGAGTTTTTTCCCTTTAAACTCTAGGTGCCCTATTTTTTGCGCAGCCGTGTAGTTTGGATCATGTTGGGGAGCATTTTGGAGCATGTTGGGAAGCAATTTGGAGAAGTGTTTTGGAGCTATGAAGCAGAAGTACCTTATGTAAGTATTTACCCATTTTCCGCTGTGTTATGTAGTATGTATTTTCCAGCATATGTATGGATAGACAGTTATAACTATCCCATTGGATTTATTTTTGACTCTCATCATTTATGTATAATTAAAATGTTGAATGCGATATGAGGTTCTATTATTTTGTTATTGTCTATCTTTATTTTCTTTTACACCCCTAATAATCTGCCTTCCCCGCACTTGGATTTACCTCACGTAAATACCGTGGGCGTATTAGTGTTGATTTCTAAGGGTCGAGAAGATGGATCGTCGTAGATTCGGCATTGTATCCTACGTCCACTTTGAAGAGTTGTTGTTTTATTGATGATTCTCGACAGATTTATTAGAGTACAATTGATAATATTCAAATTAAAATGGAGTTCAGCAGAGTAACGACGCCGTAGAACCAAAATTCCCCATTTTCCGAAGGCCTGGGACTGCTATAAGCGTAGGCTGCAAATATCCCGCTCGGATCGCGAAAGACCCTTTCTCTCAAGTAGGTGTGCCCACGTGATCGATCCCTGGCTATTTGGAATCGTTCCATGATCGATATGTACGCATTTCATATCGATCAAGAATTGGTCCAACTGCGGTGGGATCGATCACGAACGTCCTTCGAATGGTATGCAAGCTACAGTGAAAATTTGGTAGCATTTGGACTTGTAGATTTTGAGTTGTGATCGATCCAAGCGCGACACTTTCATAGGCTGACGCCTTCGTATCAACCCATTTCGTATCGTTTTGCTCGTATCCATCACTTGCGTATCGATCGAAGCGACGCAGAACTACATTCCAAAGTCAATCCTCCTTTCATGCCGCAAGACCACTTCCTCCTCTTTTTCATGCTTTATCTACATCGTCCTGGAATGCTTCATTTTGCATCGAATATCTAAAGTCTGCTTCGTATCAATCCGTGTCCATTGTTTCGTATCGATTATTCGACTGATCAATACGAACTACACAGAAAGGGAATCGATACGAAGCAAGCAATTTAGTGTACTTCACATCGATGCCATAGGAGCTATTTCATAATGATACAAACCCACCTCTTCTCGTAACGGTTGCATGCAGCCGCTTTGTATCGATACGAGCTCATGCTTTCGTATCGATAATTCAAATGCCATTTCGTATCGACCACCCCGCACACCCTTTGTATCGATCGTTTTAGTGGCATGCTTTGTATCAATCGTTGGCAGATCGATACGAGGCAAGTTGATTAGGAGTATGGACCAGGTCGATATGAAGCATTGCTTGTTGATGGATACGAAGTGAAGTGATCATGATGGATACGAAAAAGCCTGATTTCGATGGATATGAACTAGATTAAACATAATGGATACGAACTAGGGTCTTCCCTCTTGATTTTATCGATTCGTAACTCTGACTCGAAGTAGCCGCCTTCTTGACCCGAAGTAACCTTGCCACAGACTCGGAGCAAGTGCTGTAGTGACTCGAAGCAGTTTGTGAATATGCTAATCCATTAAAGACTCGAAGCTGACCCTTCTTTGACCTGGGGCAGCATAGTTGAAAACCCGAAGCAAACCCAGGGACGACTCGAAGCAAACTCCAAGCAGATTAAAGCGACTCAATCTTTGTCGAAACCATATTTTAGACATCTTACGCAATTCGTTCGTCGACTATGCTATGTTTTGGCTTCGTCGTCATGTTTATTATCTGTGAAAATCCAACTTCGATCGTTATGAAGTCGAGTGGGTTGAATCCGCCTATATGTTGCCTTGCCAAAAGGCGGATTAACACTTTGCCCCCTAAAACATGCCTTGCGATAGGAAGGTGTGCTTTGTAACGCCATAAGCTGGATGTTCATATCCTTTTGATGACCAGTAAAGAGATTGATGATCTTACCTGATTGTGGATTGCGATCATTTGAGATTGTATTGCCGTTCGAGGTGATATGTGACCGTTCAAGGTCGGATGCCATTCTAGGCGATATATGATCGTTCGAGGTCGGATGCCGTGCGAGGCGAATGGTGATCGTTCGAGGTCGGATGCCGTTCGAGGCGAATGGTGAGCGTTCGAGGCGAATGGTGACCGTTCGAGGCCGGATGCCGTTCGAGGCGAATGGTGATCCTTCGAGTTCGGATGCCATTCGAGGCGAATGGTGACCATTCCAGGTCAGATGCCGTTTGAGGCGAATGGTGACTGTGATCGTTCGAGGTTATGTGCCGTTCGAAGCAAATTGTGTATGCCTAGGTGGACTTAGTATCACTATTGTCATATTTGACATTCGGCTGAGTTTCTGAATTGTTTATTATGGCGGTTCATCATCATCCCAGAGCATGCCTAAGGATCGTTCGCAATTCCCTGAATGTGCAAGTGACCTGACCGTTGTGGAATTATAAAAATCAGATTTACATTCAAAATGAGTCTTATAACCAACATGTCCAACCAAATTAAGAATAGATGCAAAAAATAGAAAATAAAAGTAAAACAAAAACGTCGAAGTGCAAACACTTACAATAATGCGGTTGATAGTTGTCTCAAAGCACGCTGAGGACCGTTTGTGATCCAGAACATGTGTAAGCGACTTAACAGGTTTAGTGTGGAGTTTTCCACTTATTCGTCATTGTTATAATCAGTTGATGACAAGCTGACGCCTCAATCGGAGCTGTCCTCATTCGATGCAGATGGTAGTCGCTCTTGCTCCATCGTTGATGCTCGCCTCCTCACGTACTGTAATAGCATGTCTTTCCAAATATGCCCTTCTATCTCATCCCTTGAGTGTTTGCAATCATTTGTCCTATGTCCGTTTATCTCGTGAATAGGCAGTACTTGTTCGATTTCTTCTCGTGGGTGGTTGGATCCCTCCTCATCGGCCTTCGGTAATGGAATCTGCCCCCTAATGTCTTGGTAAATTCGTTCCAAAGTCTCATTCAATTCCGTAAAAGAGGTGAATCTCGGTTCCTTTAGTGTTCACTTTGGCTCGTTGTAGCTATTCTCTACTTTCTGTTTCCCTATATCCTTGCTTGAATCTTTTCCGTACGGATCTCTGCTTTTAACTGCATACACATCAACTCCCTCTCCTTCCTCTCTCTCAGCATTCGCATCCTCTTATCGCAGAAACCTTTCTGCCGTGCAATAAAACTCTTCTAGATCCATAGGTGGATCCCTTACAATGAATTCTTGAACTCTGTTGCACTAGCTATGCTAAATACAGGTGTCATCAGAACCATGGATGGATCAGGTCGGTCGATCGATGCTGCTGCTGCATTAAATCATGTCAGAAAGTTCCTTAAAGATTCCCCGGTTCTCTTCTTCAATGCTGTCAAACTCATCACATTCTTGGGCCAAGAAATGTGAACTCTGAATTGCCTCATAAACTTCACAATTAACTTGGTCCATGTCCAATGGAGCCACTCTCCAATTGCCGGAACCATAGTGCTGCTATGTCTGTCAAATACAATAGGAAGCACCAGGCCATGACCTCCTCTGATGCCCCTAGTACCTCCATGTGCCTCATATACCTTGCAGATGAACTACAGGATCCATCCTCCAATCGTACGTCTCCAGTGTTGGTAGCTTGAATTCTGGTGGATTTCTGGCCTACCTAATTTTGAAAGCGAAGGGGCTCCTGTTTACATTTCCAAATCTCAATTCGCTAATCCGCCTCTCTTGGACAAGCATCCATTCCTCTATCAGCACCATGTTGCGCAGTTCCGACAGGTATCCTGCCTAAGATTAGATCAACTCCCTCTTGGGGAGTGCCTCCTAGCTCAGGGGCTACTTCGGATAATCCTACTTTATCTGATTGCCTATTGAGTCCTTTGGGTCCAGCTTTGTGGATCTAAACTCCAGCAGCTCCGGCTGTTCCTACTTGTCCAAACTATCTGAAAATGTTTTGCATCATTTCCTCCTACATTTCCAACAGTTCCTCATGCGTAGCTCCCATCATCTCCATCTCATCTCAACCGAGGCCTGATTTTCTCCTAAGAAAGCCTCCTGACTCCCTTTGTGCTGACTCCTTTCCGCTCTCTGTCCCCTTGTTGATTGCTTCGTCATAGCTTTCTAGATCCAAGTCTTTAAGCCTTCAAATCTAAAATTCAAGCTCTAGAATCCCTAAGAACTAGCCTTCGTAGTGAAAGCACCAAAATATTTGAGCCAAAATTGGTTATAAACATAAATATCATTAAAAAATTAACTAATTTTAAAACGTGACTAATGAAGTAATTAGTTAAATTAAACACATCGTTAATAACTCAATTAGCTAACTTTAATCCTCTTAATTAAATAAATTAAATAACCATTATTAAATAATTAATTATTTTTGAAAACATCATTAATTAAAAACGAGCTTAACTTATAAAATAATTCTAAGCATGATAATGAAACCAAATGGTTTCAATAAAAGTTAATTGTCCAAAAGTGCCGATATAGCGACTATCGCTATACGGGCAGTTCGGAATTCAAGCTTATATCATTTGCAATATAACAAAACATCGTATTACAGGGGAATGAGCAAACATACACGATGACTTATAATAATAAAACATATATCAAGCATTTATTTACAACGGGATTGGTTTAACTAATAGATTTTTATATAACCATTGATTCGTTTATTAACTTTCCAAAGCGACTAACTTTTCAAGCAAAAAGAACAATCCAACAGCCGAACCATTATCACAACTATATAATAAGCTTTTAATAGCTATAAAAATGGGCACGAATGTAGCCTAAACTTTATGGTTCAAAAGTGGAAGCTTCACTCACCAAAATGCTTAGTAACTTCACCGAACTTTCACTAACTTCTCAAATGCGACAAGATCTAAGCTTTACTGTGCAAATGGCTCGATTTGGTGGATCTTTTTTAGGCTTTTAGGCTCGGCTTAGATCATATAAGGCTCTTCCATGGTGGATATGTGGGGGTATAAGTTCTTGTTTAGTGGAGAATGGTTTTTGGAAGCGAAGTAAGGAGTTTATCTTTATTTTTGGAAGTGTATTCACTAGTTTTTGACTTTGGAAATAATTTTAGAAGCCATGGATATTCTTGAAAATGAAGAAATGGGAAGTGAATATGAAAATGATGATGTAAAGGGAGAATGTATGCAGATGTTGGGTATTTATAGGCAAAGAAGTGAAGTATTATTTAAATTAGCTTAAATGTTTAAATAATATAAATGTTATCATGTAACATGGAAACCATGTCTTTCCACTACCCTTAGGTCCACCTACACTATACTTTAGTTCCTACACTAGGTAGTTTAGGTGATGGTTAGGTTATTTAATTAATTTCCTAAGGTTATTTAATATATTTTCTGCATTTTATGTCAAATCAAAGTTTATATTTGAACTAAGCTTGATTATTAACTTTAACACATTTATTATCTTATCACATGGCATATGTGCAAGTGTGTGCATGTGTATATGAGTGATACAAAAATGTCTATAATGTTTTCAACGACTTTCCATGTCGAAAAGTCAAATTTTCGAAAAAAGTTTCTCAGTCATATTTTCTATTTTTATTTGAACTATTTATTTTAGTAAAAAAAATTGAAAATGATTTTAATATCTTTAATTGATATCTAAAATATGTCTATTTGGTTATTAAAATCCATTATCAAATATTTAAATAATTAAATACAGAGTGATTAATTTACGGGTCGTTACACTCTCCCTTCTTAGGAGAATTTCATCCCTTAAATTAATATGCAATAGACAATCCAAAAGATATGTGTTATACCTAGAAATTCTTATAACAATGCAAAGCAACAATGCGAAACAAGAACATTCATAATGCATTCAAACAATAAATAAGTAACCTGACATTACACCGGGGTAAGTTTCCCTGATATGATCTTCAGTCTTCCAAGTACAATCGCGGGGATCATCACTCCACCGAACCTTCACAAGGTTCACCACTTTGTTTCTCATTCTCCTTTCATCTTGATCTACAATATGAATTGGATGTCGGCCGTCAAATTTAGTTCTATTTCCATGTCTTCTTGAACAGTCATCTCTACAATCAACGACGGGTCATGAACATGCTTTCTCGAATGAGATACATGAAAAAAATTATGAACTTCAGACAATCTCTTAGGAAAATCTACTCTATAGGCCTACGATCCAATTCTCTCAAGGATTCTAAATAGTCCAATGAATTTGGATGCTAGCTTTCTTGCCCTTCTGAATCATACAACTTCTTTCAACGGGGAAACTTTCACAAATACCAAACCCCCGACCGCAAACTCTAAGTCCCTTCTCCATTGATTGGCATAAATTTTCTGTCGATCTTGGGATTCTTTCATCCTTTCCTTGATCATAACCACTTTCTCTGATGCTTCTCGAATTATCTCTGGTCCAAGAACTAAATGATCTCCAATCTCTACCCCACATTAAGGTGATTTAGATGGTCGCCCATACAAAGCCTCAAAGGGTGTCAGCCAATGCTAGCTTGGTAATTGTTGTTGTAAGAGAACTCTATCAAATGCAGATGATCTTCCTAAGAACCTCCAAAATTCAAAATACATACTCTCAAGAGATCCTCCAAACTCCAGTTCACCCTTTCGGTTTGTCCGTTTGTCTGTGGGTGATAGGCTGTGCTTAAACTCAACTCTGTCCCTGAAGTTGCTTGCAATGCTTCAATCAGTAACTATAGTTACAGGAATTCCATGCAGTCGAACGGTCTACCTCAAATAAACCCTGCCAAAGAAACTGCAGTTTTTGTTGACTTCGCATGAATAAAGTGGGCGCTCTTTGTTAATCAATCTATAATTACGTAAATGCCTTCGTTACCTCTTCTTGTTCCAAGAAACCCATCGATAAAGTTCATAGGTACTTGCTTCCACTTGTGATTTGGTATCTCTAATGGTTGTAGCAACCCAACAGTCTTCAACTGGTTACTTTTGACTTATTGACAATTCACACACTGGCTTACAAAAATCGAAATGTCCTTCTTCATCCCTTTCCACCAAAAGGTCTTATTCATATATTATGAAACATTTTAGTTACTCCTGGGTGGATAGATAACCATGACCGATGGCATGCTCTCAGCACATTCTATTTAATTCCATTAACATCTAGCACACAACCCATCCATTCATTCTTAAAATGCCTCGAGAGTAAATCTGAAAACTTGAAACAATTCCATCTTCAACATCCTTCTTAAGCTGAGCTAAAATAGGGTCTTCTTCTAGGAAATATGCAATTCTCTCCATTAATGCTGACTTAACTTCCAAATTTGCAATCGTCACCACATTCCTACTTAACTCATCTGCAATGGTGTTTGCCCTCCCTAAGGTATAAAGAATCTCTAGGTCATAAGACACAAGAAACTCCAACCATCTTTGTTGCCTATAGTTCAAGTTCTTGTGGGTAAAAAAGATACTTTAATGACTTGTGATCAGTAAATAACTCAAACTTTGCACCCAAAAGGTAATGCCTCGACACCTTCAATGCGAAGACCGCCAATAGCTCCAACTCATGCATACTGTAATTCTTCTCATGAGGTTCATTCTACATCAAAATTGCTCCCAATCCAGTCCTACAAGCATCCTCGTAAACTGTCAATCCTTCATCCCATCAAGAATAGTAAAAACAGGAGATTTATCAACTTCTCCTTTAACTCATTGAAAGCTTGACCGCATTTGGGTATCCAAACAAACTTAGGATCCTTCTTCATAAGCTTTGTTAGATGAGAAGCAATCTTCGAGAAATATTTAATGAAACTTCTGTAGAAACCTGCCAATCCCAAGAAACTTCTGATCTTAGTCACATTTTTAGGTTTCTTCCAATCTTGAACCATAACTACTTTAGCTGGCTCTACTAATATGCCTTCTCCCAAAACTACGCTCTCTAAAAATCTAACTTCAAATTTCCAAAAATGGCACATAGAAAACTTTGTTTTAAAAACATGTCTTCTTAAAGTGCTTAGAACAACTTCCTCCGTTTTAGAGTAAACAAGAATGTCATCAATGAAGACTAGAACGAATTTGTTAAGAAAATCTCAAAACACTCTATTCATCAAATACACCAAATAAGCAGGTGCATTAGTCAATCTGAATAGCATGACTAACCACTCATAAAAACTACCAAGGGTTCGAAAAGTTTTTAAGGGTGCACTCTCCTCTGCTACCCTTAATTTGTGAAACCCAAAGGCTAGATCCAATTGAGAAAATATCCAAGCTCCATGAAGTTGGTCAAACATGTCATAATCCTAGGTAAAGGATACTTATTCTTAATTGTCCTCTTATTTAACTCTCGGTAATCTACATAATCTAAGAGAACCATAGCCTTGGTAATGAACGCCACCGACGATTAGCAACTCGATGTGCTGCGTCTAATCAAACGCTTCTACATAAATCAAATATCTACTTCTCTAAATCTCTCCTTTCCATCCGAGCCAACCTTCACGGAGGTTGTACAATCAGTCTGTTTCCTAGAATCAAATCAATGCAAAACTCAACTTCCCAGTGAGGAGGTAAACCTTACACTTCTTCAAAAAAATCCTTAAAGTCCCCAACAATTGATATATTCCTCTCCACTTTGGGTACTTTGAGGGACTAAAGGAAACTGCTCATCAACTTATTAGGCTCTCTGCAATAGATACCAATGATTCTTCCAACTGCATCTTTTATCACAATGATTCTTCTATTACAATCTAGGATGACATTGAACTTAGATAACCAATCCAACCCCAAAAGTAAGCCAAAACCCACGAACCTAGGAACGAATAAGTCGAACAAGAAGTGCCAATCTCCATAAGAAATAGGCACTTTCAAGCACATAGTGTCAAGATTTTTTAGACCGCAAACGGGGTTCGAGATACAAAGATAATTGTCGAAAAGAATGGGTTTAAGGTTAAACTTATCAAAAAGATCTACTTAAATGAAACTATGGGATGCACCGGTATCAAATAACGCTCTAACATGAATATCAATGGATAATGTACCTTACAACACATGTTTTCCTTTTCCATCACTGGGAATAGAAGATATTACCTCAATAGTAAAAGCTTGTCCCTTTAATCCCTTCTTTGGAAAAGGGCACCAATTCTTCATATGTCCATGTCTATTGCAATAGTAGCAGAGTGGTCCACTAGCCGGGTTAGAGCATTGATTTGCAAAGTGGCCCATTTTGTTGCACTTATAAAAAAGGAAATTAGTCAAGTCTAACTGCTTATTTTGAGCTGAAGCTTCATCCCGGCTTCTTTCCCGACCACTTCTTCTTCCCTTTGCGCTTGAAAAACAGCTTACTAGTAATTGGTATCACTGATAAAGGTTGGGCATTGACTGCTGGCACTACCCACTTCTACACTCCTTGCTCGGTATCAAGAGCCTAAAATCTCAAAGCCATATTGATCGGATTGGTAAAGGTACTGTTGGGATGACTGGTCATTTTATGATGAAATTTTGGTCACATTCCTTTTGCAAACATTTCATTCTTTTTGAGTGGTGTATCAATCAATCCTGGTCCAAACTGGGAATGCACTGAACTGATGCTCATACTACGCCACTGTCATCTCACCTTGTTTCAAATCCATAAAACTTCGGAACAACTGAGTCCTTCTTTCCTCTGGGATAAAGTGAGCTTCAAAAACCTCTTTAAACTATGCCAAAGAGAAATCTTCTCATGGTGTATTCATGGTGATTGGATCTCGCCAATCCATTGCTGCTTTCTAAAGTTGACACGATGCTAACAATCTCTTTCTAGCATCTCCCAACTAAAGATCCTCGAAGATCCTTGAACAAGAGCAGAGCCATGTATGAACTCCCAAGATATCTTCGGTTCCATAGAAAGGCTTACTACCTAAAGCGGTGTAATTCTTACACAAGTTCACAAAGTTCTGTGGCAGTTGAACTTGCATTACTGCTTCTACTACCGACTCTACAACTGGCTCATTTCTAGGAGCTCTGCCATTTGTGGCCATGCTAGTTCCAGATCCACTCCCTCTTCTTCCTCTTGTATTCATTTTTAACAACCTAGATAAGTGATAGGTATCTTTAGAATACAAAGATAGGGTCAAAGATGATAAAGGAGAAACTGAAATAAAGGATCTAAAACCAGACTTTTAGGGGAGAAAAGGAAATGCTCTCCCAAGATTAACTCATCTAGGGCTCGGCTTGCCCTATCTCTAATTAGTTATAACCTATTTAGGATAAGGTGTTCTCTCAACTGAAGCATTGATACCAACTGTGATGGCCCACCTTTCTGACCACTAAGAATGACACTTAACACGTCCTTGTTGTTTGTATGTCATTTCCTAAGCATTGAAAAGATGAATCATCATGGGGTGAAATATAGAACAGAATAGAAACCTCATAATGAGACTGTAAAATAAACCATAATAGTCAATAGTACATCAAGTTTCTCCTTAATAGGGAGTTATCCGAGTTATAAAAAGTACTACAAAACATCTTAGGCAGTTATAACGTCCCTCTTTTCATATGCTGAAATAAAATACGCTCACATAAATAAAATAATAAAGCGGAACAGATAACTAAGAAGATAAAATCCTATTGCTTGAGTGTCATCTTCAAAAGAGCCCAGCAAAGACATGCCACTCTCGGACTACTCAAATAAAATTAGCACTCGAGAGTCTAAGAAAACAAACAACTCGGGTGAGACGATATGTCTGTATGATAAAACTTTAAACAATAGGTGTGAAATAAAACACAAACATATGAGACTATGCCATTGAACAGGGAACGAGTTTACTCCTGCATAAATTAACATCTAAACGTAAAGAACAGATAAATTATTAAACACAAGAAGACTGTTGAATTTTCCCGATGCAAATAAATTTGAAGGTCCAAATTAAATCAGAAAAGGAAGATCTCCAACAAATGACTAGGAAGGCGGACCACCCTTGAAATATACCTCTATTAATATACTTCAAAGAAACTCATATACTATGTAACACTTCTTGGAAACGTACCAGCCGGACCTCGCCAAACCTTACCAAGAATCCAAAAATTTCACATTTAAATGCACAATTGAATCTGATTTAGAAGAGATGTGAAAATACCCTAATAGGAGCAACCCCACATAGTTGGACGTCCTTTCGCTCTTGGGTTCAGTATTTTACCGATAAAGGATAAGAAGGATCAATGGAGCAACAAATCATCTTAAAATGATGATAATAAAGAAGCCGAAGTAACCGATAGCTGAGAAACCAACTATCGAGGATATAAAACGATCGTATATAGATATTAATCTTGTATACTCACCACTACTCATTGAATTCAAACTTGTACTATTTCTTGATTAATAATAATACTGGACAAGTCAAGGTAGTGTTACCTCAAAGCCATGTCCCACTATTATTCATAGGTTTCAAAATAGCAGAAAGTCAACTTCTTCGATGTTTAATGCTAATTATACAAATAAATCATTTCCATACGAGTGAATCGCTTGATGGAAATTAATTCATTTCCATAAACAATTCAAACTTCTCTTTTAAAAATATAAATTCATACTTGGCTTCACATTACAAGTATTAACTTTAAAATACTTTGTTAAAAGAGTTTACTATGTTTGAACCATCATTATAAAAAGGATTTAGCAACTTAAAATATCCTTATTTCATCGATTAATTAACTTTTAAACTTTATTAACTAAGTTGATTAATTAACTTCAATAACCTTTAATTTAAAAGGGTAAGTCAACTTTAAAAATTCAATGATTCAATTAATTAATTAAATTAATTTAATAAAATTAAATATCATTATTTAAACGTGATTAATTAATTTAAAACTTTATTTGAGGAAAGATCAATTAAGGTTAAATAGATTTATTAACCTTTAAAAGTCATTAATTAAATGGGATTAATTAATTTTAAAAACATCATTAACTAATAAATTAATATATCTTACTCCATCATTACCAAATGATCAAATAGCCTTAAACATCATTAAATAAAATGATAAATTAAATTTAAAATGTCATTACTAAGTAATTAATTAAATTTAAAATACACGTTAATAAGTTAATTAGCTAACTTTAATCCTTATTAATTAAACAATTAAATAAATTATAAACATTGTTAAAATAATTAGTTATTTTTGAAAACATTATTAATTAAAAACTTGCTTAAATTGTAAAATAATTCCAAGCATGACAATGAAACCAAATGGACTTTACAAACGGCGATTTTCCGAAAGTGTTGATATAGCGACTATCACTATACGTGCAGTTCAGAATTCAAGCTTATGTCATCTGCAATACAACCAAACATAACATAGCAAAAGAATAATCATACATACATGATGATTTACAATGATACAACATATATCAAGCATTTATTAAGGATTGGTTTAACTACTAGATTTTCATATAACACATGATTCGCGTACTAACTTTCCAAAGCGACTAACTTTTCAAGCAACAAACCAATTTAACAACCAAACCGTTATAACAACTATACAGTAAGTATTTAATAGCTACAAGTATGGGCATGAATATAGTTTTTATGGTTTAAAAGTGGAAGCTTCACTCACCAAAACGCTTACTGACTTTACGGAACGTTCACTAACTTCTCAAATGAAAAAAGATCTAAGTTGTACTATGAAAATGGCTCGATTTAGTGGATCATTTATAGGCTTTTGGGCTCGACCTATGTCATATGAGGCTTAGCCATGGTGAAAATGTGGGGTATAGGGTATTGTTTAGTATATGATGGTTTTGGAAGTGAAGTAAGGAGTCTAGCTTAATATTTGGAAGTGTATTCACTAGTTTTTTTACTTTGGAAATAATTTTAAAAGCCATGGTTATTCTTGAATGGGAAGAAAAGGGAAGTGAATATGAAAATGAAGATGGGAAAGGAGAATGTGTGGAGATGGTGGGTATTCATAGGCAAAGAAGTGGAGTGTTATTCAAATTAGATTAAACATTCAAATAATACAAAAATTATCATGTAACATGGAAGTCATGCCTCTCCACCAGCCTTAGTACACACGTTACCCCCTTCCCTCCCCTCCCAAGGTCCACCTACACCATGCTTTAGGTCCTATCCTAGGTAGCTTACATGATAGTTAGGTTATTTAATTAATTTCCTAAGGTTTAATATGTTTTATGCATTTTATGTCAAATCAAGGTTTATATTTAAACAAAGCTCGATTGCTAACTTTAATACATTTATTATATTATCTCACGGCATATGTGCATGTATGCGCATGTGTATCTGAGTGATACAAACATTATACAATGTTTTCGATGCCGAAAAGTCAAATTTTCAAAAAAACGTTTTTCAGTCGCATTTTCTATTTTTATTTCAACCATTTATTTTGGTAAAAACAATTTAAAATGATTTTAGTATCATTATTAATATTTAATGTATGTCTATTTGGTTATTAAAATTCATTATTCAAATGTTCAAAAATTATTTAAATATTCAAATACAAAGCGATAAATTTACAGGTCGTTGCTCTATTGACGACCATAAATCAAGGTTTATATTTAAAGTAAGCTTGATTATTAACTTTAAAACATTTATTTTCTAATCTCGTGGCATATGTGCATGTGTGTGCATGTGTATATGAGTGAATAAACATTTTTACAACGTTTTCGATGACCTTTCGATGCTGAAAAAGTCAAAGTTTTGGAAAACGTTTTTCAGTCGCATTTTCTATTTTTATTTCAATTATTTATTTTGGTAAACAAAATTTGAAAATGATTTTAATATCATTATTAATATTTAAAATATGTCTATTTGGTTATTAAAATCCATTAAAAATTATTTAAATATTCAAATAGAAAGCGATAAGTTTATGAGACGTTGCTCTATTGACGACTATAAATGTTCAAGTTTAAGCTTTATCTTAATTTCTGTTAAGCAGTATATGTAGTTAGGTTCGGTGAGTATGTCATTTTTAGATGAAATAAAGTTTGGTATAGACATTTTCTGCAAATTTAATTGAGTTAATTAGGATATTATTCATTTACTTATTTTAAATTAAACTTTTAAACTTAAAATTTTCATTTTAATTTCAAAATAGATTTTAAAAATTAGCCCAAGACCCAAATTCAAATTGGGCCTACCATACTATGGATAACATTTAGGCTTTTGTTACCTTTCAGGCTATGCTGGTAGCCAAGTAGGGATGTTACTTGATTGCCCAAACTTAGCTTAGACACTACTATTATAGATATTGTACTGAATGGGTAAGCTTAATTAGTTGGTCATAATCCTGCTAATTTAGACCGCATAGGCTATTGGGCTTCGATACCATCATTAGATCTGGACCAGCACGCGGTGGGTTAAATTGGAGAATTTCAAAAAAAAATCCATTTCGGATCTTACTGAGCCTATGAAGTCAAAACTATTTTAGATTTAATCTACATTATTTTAAATAAAATCATAGTTTTATTTGATTAACTAAGATAAAGATTTATTTATTTATGTATTATATATAATGGGCATAAGTGTATTAAATATGCATATATGTATATGTACACGTATAGCATATGCTGTGTACATGGTTTAATATGCTCATATCTAGGTGTTGGGATTTGCACCACAATAGTAGCCCATTCGTATACTATTTGTTGTCCGATGCTATATAATGTCAATATAATATAAAATTTACTTATGTATACACGCATACTTGTAATATAAAATAATTATATATACACACATATATTTACATGCAAAATAATTATATATGGATTGAAATATAAAATAATTTTAAATTCAAATTTTAAATCTTTAAAAAAAATTCAAATTTTAAATTAGATCCAAAATTAAATATTCTTTTAAATCCAAATTCAAGTTAAAATATTAACTAGTTTATAAAATTATATTTACGTACACATGGTAAAGTAAACTATTTTTTCGAAAATAGAAAAAATATATATTTATATAAATATATTACCTTAATTTTAAATTCGTTTGTTTATTTAAACAATGTTGCATAATAACATATAATATATATATATAATTTTTGACCACATTAATTTTGACAAAATCAATTTTTTAAATGTAAAGTTTCATGCAGAATTTTTTTAACTTTAAATTCCAAACAAAATTAATTTATAAAATTCTTATATGTTTATATGTGTTTATAGTAACAAATTACAACGTAATGCCTTTTAAAATAATTAATATTATTAACATATTTCGAAATAAGTAATATGTATATAAACAAAATTTATAATTTTTATATACATGTGAAAATACAAGTATTCAAATTTATAAGCTATATATATAACAATGGTTTAAAATTTAATTTTAATTTAACAGTGTTTTAAAATAATTTTTAAATTCGAAAAAAAATGTTTTTTTATGCTATGGCCGAAAATAATATATAATTGTATATATAAAAAAATTATTTTATTTTATAATACATTCATATGTAGAACGACAACAAATACAAATGTGAATTCGTGTTATAATTTTAGTCTATTCTTATACAACATCACAATAGATTGCACCTATTAATTATACAAAATAAATGTTAGCTCAGTTTGATTCGAAAGAACTCCTAGAATCTTTTCAATCTCATACAGAAAATTCTAATAATCGAAGAGATCTACAAACCTTTAATTTAAACTAACTTGAATTTGATTTGAAAAAATAAAAGGGAAAGGGTAAGAGGTTTCTACCTAAGGGGGTATAGAGGTAAGAGAAAAGATTATTTAAATGGAGAGGGTAGCGGGTTCATCTAATAAAAGAAAGAGAGAAGAAAAAAGGGTTCAAGATTTGATCTTTTACCCCTTCTTTCACTATTAATCCAAACTCACGTATCAAAATATCACACCCCTCATAACCTCCATACATGGTCGGGCACACCTATGGCATAAGGGCCTATATGCATTTTCAAACTAGATCAATGTTTGCATAATTTGAATCCAATTCAAATGTACATCAACATCGTATATCAATACGTGTGTGCGCTCGTGTGTGTGTGTGCATATATAAAATATATATATATATATATATATATATATATATATATATATATATATATATATCTTTTATATATGCCCTATTTTTAATACCTATTCAAATAAATCAAATAAATTTTTTATAAATTAATATTTCACAAATATTAATTAATATAATGAATTTATAACAATTATAGTTCAATTAAATCAAGTGCTATTTGGAGTATTTAGCACTTTGATTGTGCGAATCATATGTGTAAATTCAGTCAGCAATAGATATCGATCAATTCATATTAATGTTCACACTTCACATAAGCTAGTTGTGTGATGGTCTTGTTGAATTTATTGCTTACATAGTTTGATAAAATCCAATTTTACTATTTTAAGCGGTCTCCAGTGTGACAATTATCTACACCGATTTTCTTTGTCAAAACTATATCACATTAGGGCTAATGTAATTTGGTATTGGCCAAAATTCCAATATCATCCACATTAATTATGTATAATCTAAAAAAGTCCCTAATTCAATAAAAATAATTATTATTGATTAAACTGCCTTGGTTAGAGACTTTGACTTTTAGTTGATTGCAGTTGACTATGATATTAACCTCATATAACCAAAGAGATGATTCTCCAGTAAATTGTATTTCACTTTCAGTGCTTCAGCTCGGCCCTAACTATAGTTGCTTGATGGATGTCGCGCCACGATTTTGCTATAATCAAAGTGGAATGCATACATTGAAGTTCGACTGTATCCTCAAGTCGAGAGAACTATGTATTATCTCTCCACTTCGATGTTTTATGTCTGACCTCGGTTATATTCTCCAATGGAAAATAATAAGTAAATCATTCTATACTTATTGAATAACTATCGGTACGTAACCCCGTAATGCCCTCAACAACCATGAGTGACACATTGCCCAATATTTGGAGATCATTATATACTCTAGTCTCAAAGGATGTATCAATATATAGTCTCGATACATCTTGACTATGAATATTTAAAATAATTTATTAATATTCATTGTGATAAATTTCTCATGAACTCGACACGTTATGAATACTATTAAATATATTTAAATTTCTCATGGATTTTCTATTAAACATATTTAAATTAAATAATTAATTAATATAACACCTTATAGTAAGTATATAATAGAAAGAAAACCACCTTTTATTTTGAATGAGATCTTATTAAAGACTTAATAATTTATAATAAATTACGGAATTGCCCGTAAGGAATACCCTCCTAACTCTATCAACATGGAGACTCTTGTTGATTCGCTCTATGATTGTTCCAAACAACTACAAGTACATAATCCCTTGTTATTGCCGATGGTCATTAGTAATTCATCATCCATCAAATGGAGAGCATTACATACACTTGTCTTTACGGATGTATTGATATCCTTTTGTCGATACATCATGATTAGGAACAACTGAAGGATAAGTATTTTCCCACCAAATGAATTTCTTTTACCTTCAAAAATAAGTGAGATACTCTATCCAATAATATGCATTGATATACATGCTTTATAGAGATCTGTATAAGTTTTCTAAAACCAATCATTATGGTTTCAATTACCATTGACTGAAATGAACCAATTTTTCAATGGGGCACTTCCACATACCCTTCTTGGCGGCGTTGCCCCCTAAATCCAACGACTTGGCACTTACACCCTCACTAGATTGACTATCGCCCATAGGACGTTGTCCCACACGCCATCTAAGGGGGGTGGAAGTTTCCACCCTCTTACTTCCTTGTACTAAAAAATATTATAAAAATAATGACAATTTATTTTGGAAAAAAAATACATTAAATAAAAGGTATCATCATGCTAGCAAAATTAGTAACATTAAACTAAATACTAAAAAAACCTAAGAATAACATTATACCAAATTATTAATAGATAATTAATTATTAGCTAATTATTAATTATTATTTAACTAATAATAAAATAATAAAATAATAAAATAATATTGCACAATATTATAGCCGAACTCAGCTTCATCACTTAAAGTGCTTAGAACGCAATTCAACGAACTACCATTCCCCCAAACAATTGAACTGTTATTTTGTACTTTTTTAGGAAAATTCGATTTATACACCATAAATTACGTAGTATACACCACTATCTCATTAAAAAAAATTACTGCTAAGTTACCCTTCTTCTTATTAATTCAAATTTTAGTCTTTTTCTTATAACTCATTAAATAAAAAAAATTAAGTTAATAATAAATGCTCAAATCTATACATTTGTTATTAGGCGGTTAATTTTACCATGAAACCTAAAATATCAGTTTAGACGATTTCATAATAAAGTTCGCTAATTTTAGAAGTATTTAACCTTTTTACTTGTTGTAAAAAAATAATAAAATAAAAGTTGAATTTATTGAGATAAAGAAATTAAAAGAAAAACTAAAGAAATTATGATATAGCGTGAAACATTAGAGTTCAGTTTGTTGAATTAAACTTAATTTAGTGTTAGACTTTCTAGATTTCTGTAAAAGATATTCAAGCTCTAAAGAGAAAAGATGATAAAGATGAAAATAAGAGTAAATTTGTAAAAGATATGGTGTATGTAAAGTAATTTTTGATGTATACTAGTTTATTACATTTTTTGGTGTATATTAATGGATTATTAGTGTATAAATAGAGTTTGCTCTTTTTTTATTAGACTAGCTTGATTTGATCATTTCAAACCCACAAGCTTGGAGTTGTCTATGGGAACTTTTTATTGGTAAAAAAAAGTTGAAGAGCCATAATACCCGCTTTCTTATATTCTACGCTTTAGAAGAACTATTCTTTACAGAAAATTAATGATTATCCTCTTTATCTATATTTTATTCAAAAAATATGCACGTTATTATAATATATATTAGTAATAAGGTGGATATGCTAAATGTCAAAGGACATTAATGTAATTTCCATTGCATAGGAAATCTATAAATAGAGAACTCAGTTGTATTATACTATGATTTGAATGAATAAAAACACCTTCTTTCTAATGGTTTCTATTATTGTTTATTTTATAACACGTTATCAGCATGAAGTATCATTATTTTTGTTGGTTTATGTTATGCTTCCATGCATCACTCATGTGATGCATACGCATGAAGTTAATTTGTTTAATTTATATATGCTTTGGTTATGTTTTATACATTCAGATATTTATCCTCTTATTTTTTTGGAACAGTTTTAACAAGCGTTTCTAAGTATCATATTTTCATCTAATTTTACTCGTTCTCCATGGAATATTTACTAAATAATTTTACCCTATAAATATTCTTTTATATGGCTGATTCCATTACAAATCTTATTAGGTTTTACTTGCACTAAAAGTTTTATTAACTTTTCCCATCAATTAAGGTACTTCAACGCTTTGTTATATTTATTCATTTTTGTTGTAAATCTTCAAGGAAATTGTTTTACTCAAACATCTTTAGTTGATGCGATGATGTAACATTAAGCTAGTTGTATTAACTTTATTTTATTATATGTCAATTCATCGTAACTTTCATTGACATATTTCTTTGTAATTGATTTGCTACTTGCTTTTTTTTAATCTCTCTGTTTTTTATAAACAAGGTTAAAGAAATATAACATCTCTCTGTTATATTATTATTTGTCTTTTTAGCTTCTATTTTTTTTTTTGAAAACTCAGGAGAACCCGATAGGCGGGTAAACTCCTGAGGAGGGTACAGTAAAGCCGTCCGTTGATCCAAGCCCCCATACCCCGGGTAAATTTATATAGGATAGAGAAGCGTATGGTAGGAATCGAACTTGAGTCTTTTTACCAGAACTCAAGCCTCCTTTCCAATGCGTTGCACCCATGGACAGCTTCTGTCTTTATAAAACTACATTATCATGCTATAAAGTCTTCACCATTAATTCTCGAGTCTTATGTTTTTTACATTTAAAAACAACTGTATGTTCAGTATACTTGTATCTTGTAAGTTAATCCATTCTTTTTATTAATATTTCTCATCCTTACGATAGTGCAGGCTATGTTATTTATACTAGGCTCATCATTCTTGACTAACAATGTGTATTACTTGCATGTAAACATTTTCTCATTTTGGAAGTATAATATAAAGATGTTTCATAATCAAATAAACACGGAGTCATGAACTTCTTTTGTCCTGCACTCAGTCTTTATTTACATACTGCTTATGTTCACATTTTCCTACTTTATCTTTGTTTTAATTTCTAAGACTACAAATATATTTTTTCATTTTCTCATCTTCTTTACAGTAAACAGAATTGATGACAAACATAATTAAGTTTGAATTCAGAGCCATGGGCATATTTGGAAACAACCACTTATCATGGATATTGGATACTGAGATCCATCTACAACCTCAGTTCTTAGAAAATGCTATTAAAAATGGTAATAATATGTCCCAGCAAAACAAAACAAAGGATCGGATATTTTTAAGACGTCACAACCACGATGATCTAAAAATAGAACATTTAACTTAAAAAGATCATCTCCATTCCCGAAGGAGCGGTATGATCATCAGAGTACGATTATACTTCCAAATACTAAACAAGAGAGTACGATTGTACTTCCAAATACTAGACAAGAGTGATTGAATCTGAGGTTTCAAGACTTCAAATTTGTAAGGGAATATAATCCCGTATAGAATTACTTCTAAACTGAAATTATATGTAGAAAAGACAGATGGTGCACAAATACTTGAAAATACATTTTCAACGTTTCATGCCTCAAACATACTCCTGCAGCAGCAATATCGAGGCGTCATTTTACAAAATATTCTGAACTCTTAGAATATTCATTAACTGCTGAGCAAAATAATAAATACATACATACATATATACATGTGTTTTCTTCTCTATTTTATAGGATCACACATTTTTCTCAAAAAAACACTCCTCAAGACCAACTGGTTCAGCTACGTTAGCAGAAGTTAATGTTAATTTTGCCCACTCCAGAAGAGGCAAAGGTGGAGGTAGAGGATGTAGTCGTAGACGTGGACACACTTTTGTGTACACTCACAATGCTTTATACTCTTCTCACGTAAAAAATATATAGATAAAAAAGAATTTTGTATGTATGTATATACTTTATTAACACCTATAGTCGATAGGTGTACACACTTATGTGTACACTTGCCACACTCTATACTCTTCTCACGTAAGCCCACAAGGCAGTGCATGGATGGTATATCTAATCTACAGTCAATAGGTGCACACACTTTTGTGTACACTCGCCATGCTCTATATTCCCCTCATGTAAGTCCGCAAAGCGGTACAAGGGTGGTATATCAGACCTTAGTTTTCTGAGTTAAGTATATGTAGATATTGTTAATATAAATAAAGTTTTGAAACAAAGAGAGAGTACGCAATTGAAATCCAAACACTACATAGCTGGTTTGACTTTTTATTCAAAAGAAATAAAAACACCAAGTTGAAAAACAATGATAATCAGTTAAGGATCCATTTTATAGTTGCACTATGTTACCAACCGAAACAATTATCCAAACAAGTGTCCAATTATAAGGATGACTTAATTTTTGTTGGAAGTTTTGACGAGTAAAAAAACTTAAATTTATTAAGAATGATCAGAACTTGTATTTAACTTATTCTTGTCAATTTAAAAGTAAATTCTCATTTGTAAATATTTTCAAAAATCTTGCATTCATATCTTTGCAAATAAATCTTGCATTTAGGAATTTTTCGTGTTGCGTTTGGAATTTGTGTGTAGTATCCACTGAAACCCATCACAAGACGGCACTCATCCTACTAAAGATGCCTAGAAGTTTAACAGCTTGTTGCATACGCTCAATGCGATCATTCTCCCTATAAATGTGGATTTATCTTAGTTTTAGTTTATTCGAGAGCGAATAAAAAGATAAGTGTGAGGTTATCTGATGTACACGTAAAAATATATATTTTTACTCGCACTTAATCTAATTTTTAGTAGAATAAATGTCATAATTGGGTGTTTTTACATGTTTAAACCCAAATTTCAAAAATGCTTTAAAGTCATCATTCATGCATTTATATGGGAGCAAAACGGTATTTTCGTGTATGAATTAATTTGAAAAAAAATTACTTGCACATTGTAATTTTCTTTGTAGGAATTTGGATTCAACTTGGTAGTGAATTCATTGAAATATGCACGTACAAGAGTTAGAAGCCAAAGAAACGAAGAAATAAAAGAATACATGTAATTATGGAGGAACCCACCTATCCACTAACCATGAATCACAATTAAGAACTAATGCATATGTTAGTGTGGATTAAAGACACATGCACATTTAATAGAGGGTATATTTCATACTAAAGATAACTTAGATGCCCCATTACCTCAAGTGCATTTTTAGAAAGTTCCCTAAAAATGGATTAATGTTTTAGTCATGTATAAATAATTCTTTTATGTTTATGTAATGAAGGTTGAATTTTTTATATTACCTTTAATATCTTATCATATTATTCAAGTTGTAGCCACAAAACCAATGAGAAATAAAATAGCTTCCTAAGCCTCTTCTTCTTCTTTTTATTTGTTTTTGCATGCTTTCATTTTATTTTATGCTCATTTTTATTTACATGCCCTCTTTCTTTTTCTGTTAGTAGATTAGATTTTCATTTATGCACTTAGTTTATTTTTTTATGCAAGTAGTTAGTTCTCTTTTCTTTTAAGTTGCTCTTACTTTTTTTGCTTTTTAATGTTGCAATCTACATGTGTGGAAATGATAAAAAAATGAGAAGCTAAACTCCTTCAATTTATGGGTAATGAAACTCTCTTAAATAATGTGAATTCGATATATTTGCTAATTTATGATCTCTTTTTATGCTTGGTTAGATGTTGATGTAAGTTTATTGGTGAAGTTGATAGGCCATGTTTATCATAAACAGGCTATTCTTACTCAAACATAAACACAATTTACATTAACATCTAACTAAGTGATTTTGATCATGGAATTAAAATAGAATCAAAATTTAATGATATATGTTACTAATCAAAAATAGTAAATAGATCATGCTTAAAATATATTATTTTTTTAATTTCATATTCATTTTCATGACATCTAACAAAATGATTTTAGTTGTTTTATCAAAGTTTGATGGTTTAAGTTGTGTTAATTAATAACACAAATAGACTATTCTTATGATAAGTACATCACTAATTCTACTTAGATTAAAATGAGAGATCATAGATTGATGTTATGTTGATTTATGTGAGAATATGAGAGTGGATTTGCCTCTAAATTGTCTCTTAATCTTGTATTTTTATTCATTTTTGTTTTTTTACAATTTTCTTAGCTTAAAACAATCTCAAGCTTTAGTTTAATTTGATTGAGTAGAATTTAAAATTAATTCATTCCATGCGGATTGATTCGTACTCGCATACGTACTACAATAGTACGTCGTGCGCTTGCGGTATTTTAAGATGATATAATTTTTCGACGATTTTCTAACTGATAGAAAATTCGTCGTCTAACAGCTACATTAGCAGAAGTTAATGCTAATTTTTCCCACTCCGGAAGAGGCAGAGGTGGAGGCAGAGGATGTAGCCATAGATGTGGTTGTGGTCGTGAATGTTGATATAACTCTAACAAAGGCTATTATGTTGGTTTTAAAAGGCAATAAAACTACCAACTTTAAAAAGCAACAAAAGAAAATTGAGCCTGAAATGAATAATGATTTTACTCCAAAAAACAAAAGGCACCATGAGGAAGTTTGTTATAGATGTGGATCACTAGTCACGTACATGCAGATCATGAAAGAAAACAATTGAAGAAATCAATTTAATTAATATATAATATGTTTAAGTATTTATTTAAAATTTATATTTTTAAATATAGAGTTTATAATGATTTTAATAAAATTTAGGTTGGAAAGAGAAGTAGAAATTGGTTTGAAATTGAATTTATTTAAGAATTATACTCAAACAAGTTTGATTCGAAATTTATTAAATTTGGGATATTAAAGATATGATTTTATAACTTTATTTTGATTAAAAATGATTTACATGAATATTTCAAATTTACATAAACTGAAATGGTATATTTAGTTTTATTTAAATTTGAAATTTGAAGTTTTATTTAAATGTTATTTGAATGATTCAGTAAATATTTCAAAATAAATAATAGTAAAGTGCATTTTGATATATAAATGAAATTATCAAATCTAGTTTTGAAATGTTGAATATTTAAGCTTTGAAAATATTGAAATTGAAATGGTTTATTTTATGGTTAAAAATCTATGTTTGAAATCAATTAATTTGAAATGGTTTATTGAGAAACTGAATTGAGCTGAAAATGGTGAATTGAGATTGAATTAAATTTGAATTTTAGAATTCGAGTTGATTTGAATCGATTTATGAAATTTGAGGAAACTATATTATTATATAAAGTATTTTTAAAATTTTGTTTATAACTATTTATATATTTTACTATAAATTATTTTAATATAAACTATTTTAATATAAATCATTTTTAATATAAATATTTTTAATATAAACTATTTTTATATACTAACTATTTTATTTTAAACTATTTTGACCTATAACTACTTTATGTAAACTACTTAAATATCTAAACCGGTTAAGTGGGAAGTGTTGTGGTTTTCCAAAGTATTTCGATTTCTAAATTATGATTTTCAAAGTGTTATGGTTTTCAAAGTATTATGATTTCTAATTATGATTTTCAAAGTATTATGACTTCCAATGTATTATGATTTCCAAAGTGTTATGATTTTCAAAGTATTATGATTTCAAAAGGTTATGATTTCTAAAGTATAATGATATCTAAGTTATGATTTCAAAGTTTGGTTTTTCCAAAGTATTATGATTTCAAAGGTCTTATAATTTCAAGTGTTTTGGTTTTGAAAGTGTTATAATTTTGAAAGTGCTATGATTTTGGAAATGAATATGTTTGAAGTGAAATGATATCGTTTTGATATGGTTTTGAAATGGAAATGATATTTTGGAAGTATAAATTATTTTGAAATGACCACGGTGTTATAATAACGATTGGTCGTTGAAGAGACCGGGATCAGATATTGTCATACTCTGCCAATACCGGAAAGCACTTTAACAATCGTGTAGGTGGAGATTCCCGAATGAAGTAGGATGGTGGCGACGATCCTATATGAGGTATATACGTGGACCTGACTCCCGTGAGTTGGCATAAGGTGGCTAAAACAGGAGCAATCGACGGACCAAGTGAGATAGCTCCTCCGATTGGACACACGTCTTCGTATGCCATTCTATTACTTTTTGATTGATTTGGTGCGCATCTTTGACTTGGGAGTGTGGCTCGAGCTGCGGCTATGCGTTACCACCAGATCGACCTGGATATTCCCCAGTTTCATAAATTCACCATTGTCGAGACTTCATCATCATTCTCATTGTCTATGTTGGTTTCAACGATGATGTGTTTCGACTACATATATCGAAGTCGATCCTCTGCATTGCATAGACAAAAAGAAATTAAGAGATTGGGTTAGAATCATGTGCAATAGATCATTAGACTAGCTAATGATCTAAATGATCTTCCTCCTCATCAATATCCTTAGTCAACCAACCATCTCTCTTTTATTAATAATCCAAAATGAGTTACAATTAATGGAGCTTTATCCCCAATTTGATTTAGGGTTTTTTGAGAATTCAATTGTAACTAAGAAATGGGAGTGGAAAAAAAATTAAATTTGGGATTCCAAAATTTCGTCCCCAAAACCGGACCTCCTTGGGTCTTATTATAGATGCATGTCGGCCACCTTTCATACATGTGCTTTCGACTTGGTCGAAAGGATCCCTTCTTATATGCTGCCTCTCGCCTTTGGACTTGGTCGAAAGGTCATGTCTGCCTTCGACACCGTCGAAAGGCATCTTCTCTAAGTTCTTTGATTTACCCCTGTACTTCCTTGGTCCTTCTCAATCCTTTTCGACTAAGTTGAAAGGGTACCTTACCAACCTTTCACCTTTATTAAGTTATGAGTATCTTTTCTTGCTGCTTCCTGTAGAATATTCAACGTTGCCGAAAGTTCACCAAATGCGCTTTTACCTTCATGTTTCTTTGTTGTCATTGGAAGTTAGATAGGTATCTCCAACTCTGCTGGTAGGTTGCCTATAAAGGCTTCGAAGATGTTGACGTACCAATGGATTCGATGATGTTGAGTAGCTTTCGAATGCATGCCTGAGAATTGAGGCGGAACTTTCCCCTAACATCATTGGCCTTGACCAGTTCGAAAGGCTTGTGTATGCTTTTGAAAGAGTCGTATATGGGCTAAGCCTTTAGTTTCGAAAGTTTTAGCGCGCATATGGGAGATTATCATTCATTGCCTTCGAAAGGGGGTTCCAAAGTAGTCTCTGTTGATCCATTTGTGTTGAAAGGTCTTAGAGAGGCAGAAAGGTGGCTTTGCTTCTCCTTTTTTCATCTTTTTCGGAGGCTTGTACATGATTTAACACCTGTGAGGATGCCTGCCACTTTCGACTCCTTTGAAAGCCTTCCCAATGCCTTCAGAACCTTTCTTCTTTCTCGAAACTTGCTTTAGAATAAGTTGGTACTTTACTTATCTTCTTTCATGCCTTTGTTCATCGAGTGGATTTTATGGCTAACAATTTGCCCCCCTATCTGGAGAAGCTTTTGTTCTTTAGGACAAAAATTTCACAACTTTTTCGCTCTTTATAACTTACTTTTTTGCAAAATTTAAAGTAAGAGATGTTCTCTATTGCAAGCTTATTATCTTGTTTATATGCATGCTGCATGGCAATCGGCATATTAACGCTTCTATATTTAGATGGTTATGATCCCAATTTAAAAGATATGAGACCCGTGATCAATATCCATTTATGTATATAATAAATGTAGTCTACGGACTCATTGTGGCTGTGCAGTTAAAGCGCTCGGTAGATTCAATGTGGTGGAGGTGCAAAAAGTCACAGCGAGAATACAGTGGGATATAGCGGATGACTCTAAAATAACATGTAAAACTCGTACTTAATGTTTTTACAAATATATAAATGGTAGTTAAATGAAAAATTAACATTCAATTTAATTATAATTAATAAATAAATAATTTTAAATAAAAACATGTGCGAATTACTGTAAATAAACGTAAAAATGTTATATAACATAATTGAATTTAGTAGAATAATAGAGTATTTTCATTTCTGAAAATATATAAAAAAATTCAATCAAATAAATCAATTTCATAATTTTTATAATGTATAAATATCATTTTTCAATTAATTTCTTTTAAAGAAGATATAGCGGAAATTGTGGAATATAGCGGGAATAACGGGATATAGCGGGCTTAAAGCGGAAAGGTTATATTTGGGGCTACATGGAAAAATTATAGCGGTAGAAATCCGTTATGAGATATAGCAAGGTTATAGCCGGGCATTCACTGCACAACATTGTGGTCAATTGCCAATAAGTTGTAAATAGAGGCTATAAGTTATTATCAGAAAATAAGCCTTTGTATCCCATCTACTCTAATATGTACTTGAAAATTTTTCTAGAGATTTGAATGATCCTGAAAGTTTCATTCAGATGTTGGTGAGCATCATTTAGAGTTATACAAAATTAACTCTAATTTAGGTATTAAGAAGACCAATTTGAAATTTCTGGTTTCCTGAAGTAACTTCAACTCTACTACTTCATACCCCCGATTTGGGATTCAATAGTGATTGAGAAGTAATGAGATTTTAACCCAAATTAGGGTATTAACTTGTGAAGTTAATAACGAGATATCCAAAATCCTGATTGCAATATCCACAAATAGTCCTTTGAGTGGAAATTCTAAACCCAGATTCAAGTATTTATTGTGGATTAACCAGAAACCCGATATAATTGTCTTCATGTACAAAAGTCCCGAGCCCAGATCAGGACATGTATAAGATAATTAGAAATTTTTAACAATTATCTTTGTAAGAAGAATCTTTGGCCCAGATTAGGGCATTTGTTGGATGAGTAGAAATCCACGGTTATTATTTGTCATAATTGAAGTCCTTGGCCCGGATTGGAGCATATATCGGATTTCCAGAAGTCCCTGGTAGCTTTAAACGACAGGCCCAAATTAGGGCATCAAGTAATAATCCTGAAACCTAGATTTGGGTAAAATAAAGATAAGGTACTTTTGGCACAGGTCCTTATTAAGTTTCAAAATTCATGAAAAGTCCTTCACTAAATTTCAGTGTAAACTAGGTCCCTTTTTTTTAGTCACGATTATTGCAGAGCATGATGCAACTTTTCATAAAAGTTGCTGACATTTCCGCAACTTTTCTGTACACTATGAACGTAGTGTATGAAAGTTGCTGAAATATCAGCACTTATTTATAAAAGTTGCTGACCTTTCAGCAACATTTATGTACACTATAAACACAGTGTATGAAAGTTGCCGAAATATCAGCACTTATTTATAAAAGTTGCTGACATTTCAGCAATAATTTTTCTTCGTTTCCAAAAAACAAGGACCCGCTTTACAATGAAACTTTGACAGGAAAAGTTGCTGAAGTATTAGCACTTATTTATAAAAGTTGCTGGCATTTCAGCAATAATTTTTCTTCGTTTCCATAAAACAGGGACCCGCTTTACAATGAAACTTTGACAGGGACCCGTTTTACAATATGAAAGTATGATAGGGATGCCTTCCTAATTTCCACATAAAGATAGCCAGTGATTGATAAAGACCCGAATCATAGATTTGGGTATTAGTAAATGGTCCAAAAATGAAGTTCCAAAACCTAGATTTGGGTATAATAAAGATTATGAGTGATTGATAATGACCCGAAGCTTAGATTCGGGATTGATATATGAAATCCTGAAATGAGATACCCGAAACCCAAATTCGGGTATTAATAGATGAAATCCAGAAATGAAAAACCCGAAACCCAAATTTGGGTATTTAATTGACGGAGTTTGGCTTTACTCTTTAGATTCTATCTTCCTTGAGATGTATGAACCCTTCAGGTCTTGTATGTAGTTGTAATTTGATCAATTGCCTCTTGGACTTGGGCATCTTAATCCACTATTTGATGAGCCTCTTTTTGGGCTTGGACATCTTAGTTCGTTGTTGTCCGGTGCTCTTGGTTAGCTCATCTTAGAGGCTGGAACCAAGGACTTACCTGACCTCTCTCCAGGAGGCGACTGCCCTGGCCATAGTGTCGTGTGGATAGAGCTATGTTCGGTGCTTTACCATGGCCATCTTATGGCACAGATAAAGGCTTACTCCACCCTCCCTCCAGGAGACGCTCTGCCCTGGCCATCTCGGTGCAGACGGAGGCTTTCTACCATCTTGGATAGATTACCTTCTTAGGTAGTATCCAAATATAAGGAGCATTTCACTCACAATCATGTAGATTTTCTTTTGAAGAAAGAGATGCTTTATTCATTCATCTTTGTAAAATATGGCCTCAAATGTTCGACATTCCATGTTCTCCGAACTATATTGTCGTCTAATCGGCATAACTTGTAAGCTTCCGGGGGATTACTTTGCAAACGATTAATTGTCCTTTCCAATTTGGCTCCAGGGGTCCATCTGTGGGGTTTTTGGTATTTTCCATTACTCTTCGGAGTACCAAGTCTCCTTCGTGAACTGATCGAGTTCTTACTTTAGAGTTGTAGTATTTTGAGATTCTTCTTTAATACTCAATGGTTCTTACCGCTGCTTCATCTCTCAATTCATATATTAAATCTAAGGATTCTACTTTCAAGTCTTGATTCTTAACGAATGCGTAGACGATTCTTCGATGTGAGGGTATCTCAATCTCGATTGGTAACATCGCCACACACTCATATGTCAAAAAGTAGGGAGTATGTCCCATCGCCGTTTTGGTGGATGTTCGATAAGCCCATAACACAAGCGCCAGTTCTTATACCGAATTTTCTATTTTCTTGTTTACCCGCTTTTTCATAATTGTCTTTATGGTTCTGTTTGTAGCTTCAACTGCCCCATTCGCTTTTGGATGTGCGATGGATGAAAAACTTTTAATAGTTCCATTTTTGTGGCAAAAGCAAGAGAATTCTTCACTCTCAAATTGTGTCCCATTGTATGAAATTTTCTTTTGGGGAATTCCAAACCTGGTTATGATATTCTTGATAACTAATCTAAGTACCTTCCCAAAAGTAATCTTTGGAAGTGGTTCTACTTCAACCCATTTGGTGAAATAGTCTATGGTGACTACAGTGTACTGTTCTCCTCCTTTTGGAATTAGTAATGGGCCGATTAAGTCTATTCCATATACGTCAAAGGGCCATGGACTTGCAATTGGAGTCAATTGGCTTGGGGTCAATCTAGGAATCTTTGAGTATTTCTGAAATTTTTCACATCTTCTCACATACTCGATGGGTTGGCTTACCATACATGGCCAATAAAATCCTTGCCTCATTATTTTCTTTGCCACTTTTGTTCCATTTGAATGATCTCCGCAAAACCCCTCATGTGCTTCAACCGTTAATTTCACTCCATTATTCGTGCTCACACATCTTAGATAGGGAAGAGCATATCCCTTTTTATAAAGGATTTTATCCATCATTACAAAGTTTGGAGCTTGTCTCCTGATTTTCCTTGCTTCACCTTTGTCCAATGGGAGTATTCCTTTAACAAGGTATTCAACAATGGTGACATCTAGGTGCCATCATACGTGTTACTTAGTCTTGATTGGTCAACTATTTCATCTGATATTACTTTATTATTTTCTCTTCTCTTCCCCTTATGATTTTGCTTCAGACCTTGTTAGAACTGACAATTCATTTTCCTGTATGTATGCCTCCTCTCCAATACTTGGAATTTCTTGATATCCCACTGGAACAATACGTGTCTCCCTGGCACCCCTTGAGCTTGCTAGTTTTGCTAGGGAGTTTGCGTGCGAATTTTCCGCTCTTGGGACTTGGTGTATTGAAAAGTCTTCAAACAAAGAAAGCATTCTTAGTATCTTCTTCACGTATAAAGATAGCTTGGGGTTCTTTGTTTGATATACCTATTTCACTTGGTTCACCATTAGCTGAGAATCGCTAAAGATCTCTATTCGTGGAATTTTGAGTTCTAATGCTAAGGTTAATCCCGCTACCATAGATTCATATTCTACTACATTGTTAGTTGCGGGGAATCCCAATTTCATGGCATAATGTAAATAGTGTCTATCCGATGTGATGATTACATATACTGCACCGGCCCTTCTTCGTTTGATGCACCATCATCAACAAATAATTTCCAAATAGGTCTTTGGTCTTTCTCCTTTTTTGATTGTTCCTTGATAAAGTTAGTGCACTCGTTAATGAAGTCTGCTAATGCTTGCCCTTGATTGCAGCTCGTGGCTGAATTTGATGTTATATTGCCTGAGCTTGATTCCCCATTTTACCAACATTTCTGATGTTTTTGGTTTACTAAAAACTTGCTTATGGGGAAAATTGGTCAATACCCTAATCGGGTGTGCTTGAAAATATGTTTAAGCTTTCGAGCTGTGAGAATCAAGCAATAGGCTAACTTTTATATCAATGGGTATTAGATCTCTGCATCCTTCCACCGTCTGCTCACATAATATACTAAAGGTTGTGCCCCATTCCTTCTCTAATTAACACTAAACTAACTATGTGCACTGAGGCTGCCATATATAGGTATAAGGTTTCCCCATTCTCAAGACCAGAAAGAATTGGCGGCTTTTCCATGTGGCTTTTTAGTTCCTGAAAGGCTTTATTACAATCTTCCGCTCATTAAACGTTATTCTTCTTCCGGATTACATCAAAGAAGGGTATGCACTTATCGTAGCTTTAGAGATAAATCTACTTAGGGCAGCCACCATTCCGTTCAAACTCATCACATCTTTGCTGGTTTTAGGTTCGGCCATGTCCCTATTGGCTTAAATTTGATCAGGACTAGCTTCGATCCCTTATGCACTGACAAGGTAGCCTAAAAACTTTCCAGAATGGACTCCAAAAGAACACTTTTGCGGGTTTAGTTTCATTTGATATTTCCACAATACCTGAACATATCTTCCAAATCTTTAAGATGATTTTCGGGTTCGTCAAACTTCACCAGCATATCTTCCACATAAACTTTCATATTCCGACTAATTTGAACCTTAAGCATTTGGTTGACCAAACTTTGATATATTTCCCCTGTATATTTTAACCCAAATTGCATTGCGTTGTGACAATAAATCCTCCACTCAGTTATGAAGCTAGTGTGTTCCTCATCTGGTTTGAACATTGGTATTTGATTGTAACCTGAATAGGCATCTATCAAAGACAACAACTTGTGACCACTTGTTGCATCTACTAGCTGATCAATTCGCGGCAATAGGAAACAATCTTTCGGATACGCTTTGTTCAAATCCATATAGTCAATGCAAATCCTCCATTTCCCATTTGATTTTTTACCAAAACTGGATTGGCTAAACATTTTGGGTAGTATATTTCTTGAATAAATCCATTCTCAAGGAGTCTGCTAACCTCTTCTTTCAAAGCATCTGATCGTACCTTGTCCATCTGTCTCTTTCTCTGCTTTATTAGGGTTGCTCCTGGATTAATGTTGAGAGCATGTCATATGACCTTTGGATCAATTCCCACCATATCGGAATGTAACTAGGCAAATACGTTTTTGTTGACTTTGAGAAATTGTATCAAATCCTTCTTTAAGTCACCGTTAAGATCTTTTTCCACCTTAAACACTTTGATAGCATCATCTGAATCTATGTGTGCTTCCTCAAGATCCTTTGTGGGTTTTATCCTTTTCGTTTCGCCTCGGCAATCGAATTCTGCGACTATTAGGCTTTCTTCCGCTGAGTTAGCATCAATTTTCTTGCCTTCGGAAGGAATGTTACTTTGATACATACTGCTTTAGATTTATACGTTTTAGATTTATTAATTTTCTTGCCTCTCCTTTCTTCTCATATTTATTCTTGAAAACGCAGTGAATTAAAATATTCAAACATAGGTATACAAATTGGAGAAGAACGAAAATTAGAAAGAAAAGGAAGAGAATCACCCTACAACACGTATATTCAAGGTAAATCTATATTCCTATTTCCATACTTATATTTTTATTCCCATCCATACTAAATCTCTTCTCAAATCTGAATCTTAATGTACGTGTATTCCCTTTTTTATACATATTTCAAGGATTTAAAAGGTGGAGTTGAATTAAAGGTTCTACTTCAGATCTGCAGATTTGGATCACTTTTTAAAGGTGAGCAAGAATTTTTTTAGATTATTATAATATGAAAATCATCCCATTGGTGTTTATTTGATTATTAGGCCTAACTAGATAATTGTATATGAGTTGTAGGCAACAAATTCAATGTAATTCGAATATAATAAATATCCCCTGCATATTCTTGGTTATGAATCGATTTAGAATTGTTCACAACTCGATCTGGAAATTAGTCTCAAAAGTATGAATTTAGAATATTGATTTGAATGAAATTTATTCCAATTCTGGAAATAAGTTGTATAATAATGTTATGAATTTGGATTATTACCCTAATCTTGTTGGAATGTAAAACTTTTCTTTATTTGGACTGTGGGAATTTAGATCCTTTTAATATTTATAAATTAGTTTGATTTCTTTTCCTTTTAGAAAAAAATATAGTGTTTTATCTAAACAAGGAATGGATGCAAATAAAAGGACAAAGAGATGTGTATAGTACAAATCCATTGTGGTTTGCACTATCTATTTCAACAATAAAAAGAAATGATTATTCCTTGTAGTTTCAAGCAATGTAATCTTTTATATTTTGAAGTTAAATCTTTTATTTTAGACTAATTTTTGGAAATTATAGCAGATAATATTTTAGATATGGTTCTAACATTTGAACATGGAAAAGAATATTCTAGTGAAGATGTATGACAAGAATACATTTGATAAAAAGTAGATATTTGTATATAATTTAATACGCTTGCAATAATTAAAATAAAGCTTAATTAATAACGACACTTGCATGTAATATTCTCATTTAGGATAACTAATTAATGGGAAAGGAGTTTAAAAGGTTTTGACTCAAATAAATGGAAAATAGATGAAAATAAATATGGAAGTTGCAATACTTTGATAGGTTAAATGGATTAATGGGACTGATAAATAAATAAGTTGAATTAATAACTATGGAATAGTTCAAGTGATTACTAACTGATTATTAGTAAACATATAAATATCTCAGAAAATGTCCTTAGGATGATATTCATTTATCTTGGACAAGTGTGCATTTATGGATGGGTAAATAAAATTGAATTTGTTAGTAATCGAATATTTATGGTAGATATATTGCCTTAAATAAAAAAGAGGATTAGTAAGCTAAGTCCAAAGTTCAACTTAGAATAATAAATAGATAAATTTAATAATAATAATAAGCCTAGGATAGTATGGCCTAAAAATAAAATAATAATAATAATAAGCATAGGATAATTAATTAGACTTAGCGATTTGGGAGTGCAAGGTTAGTAGAGTTTTACAACAGAGGTCCGCCTTTCACTCAAAGGCTACCAACAGGTATGCACACTTATTCCTTATGTGAGGTATTTCCAACTATATAATCTGAATAAATGACTGCTAAGGAAAAATAGGAAGGAATTCTTATGTATCCAAATCAATTGACGTGGTGAGATGTGGATATATACATAAGAGTGTGGTAAATATGGCTAAGTCATAGGGATATCACATATGATAAGTATTTGGCTATATAAGAATTCCTTTCTTTTTTCTTTAATAATTAATACATCCAAATATAGCCTAATCACTTAATATATCCGAATAAATGGTTGCTTGAGGAACCGCCTCTCTCAAAGTATGAATGGTCGACCCACGAAACAAATGAAATACATGCTTGATGAATTTAAGGTATTAGTGGTTGTTTGAAGACCCGTCTCTTTCCTTTATTAGAAAAGTATTAAATGGTTAGTATATGCAGTTAAGAGAAGCAGAGGCTATCTCGGGAATAGTCTACTTTAAGTTTGAGGTCTTAAGTGACTGTTATATGGTTCACCTCTGCCTGTAACAAAAGTATTAGGTGACTAAGAGAGATTCCAAGCAATGTCGGCTAGATTGCACCTTTGGGAAGTCTGCCCGAGGTTATGTATTAAATGACGGGGGCCTTCTTGGAATTTTGAAGGTATTAATTGGTCGTTGGAGGACCCACCACTCTCAAAGTATTAAATTGTCAAAAGTTTTCCTAGCCCTTGTTATACAGTTCTCGGTAGCTAAGACCAATAAACTAACGTTGACTATGCTAGATGCTCCGCTTCATTTTAGAAAGTATGAAGTGGCTAAATAGCATATGTCGTACCTTTGGAAAAGGTTAGGTAGATTGTGGGTTGATAATCTATCATACATAAATGGTAAAAAAATTAGGTTTACTTTAAATAATATACATAACAATTAAATAGGAACCTATCGGTATAAATTTATGTTATGGACAGTGTATAGATTTTCCAATCATCGAAATGTTGTTTTAACCCTTCCCCATTACAACCCGTAGGATAGATTGGATGGACATGTCAATGGAGCTGGATATGAATGGTTAATGATGTAGTCTTCTCTCTCTAATGCTCGGTATTGACATGGCAATTGATGCCCGATGAACTCTATAAATTTCGAGGTAGTAGCCATTGTCAATATTTATATCCTAACATTAATTCTTCCACAATGAGTTCAGTTTGATCAATCTCTAATATGCTTATATTTATTACAGGTACCAAATTCAATGACTCATGTTTTGGTGGACTCGGGTTTCAATTATTATCGAAATTTGGGTCCATTGAGGTATAGATTGTTACATTTGGTATCATAGCTTTGGTTAGTTGATCAGAGTAATTAGGGTAAATTGACAGAACTTATTTATATTTTCTATCAACCATTATCATATCTTCATTTGACCCTAAGAATACCGACTATAGCATAGTTGTAGTCCTTCCTCGTAGGAATATGCAAAACGCCCATGAATTGAAATATTTTAGAGTAGATTATCATGCCAACCCCAAATTACCCCACGGTGTGTTAGGTAGTAGTTTAGAAGAGCAAGAATACGACATATGGAAGAATCCCCAAAAGTAGAGGTGTTCAACTTGATGGCTGGGATCTTATGATCTTAGATTTTGGCGATGGGTTATAGTCGAAGGTACGCATTTCTCGACTTAGGTGAAAAATTAAAGTCTGTATGCATAACTGCCTAAAAGAAAGATCTTGCAAGGGTACATTCGACGTTCACCTCTTTGATGGAAAATCGGGTCTTTTTATTTGGATAAGTTTAATCAATTCCATAGTCCAACCCTATGAGATAAATTTGATTATATATATTGGAAATGCTTCAAAATTTGAAAAGGGTTCAAAGTATTTTACTTCTAGATCTATTTGGGAAGTTTGTATTTTTTTAAAAGGTTTTTGAAACCCTAGTATATATATAATAAAAGTTTGATTTTTAAGAAGTTTTGGTATGAAATAGTTTCTTGTTTCTTTTAAGAATTTTTGGTATGAAATAATTTCTATTATTTAGAAACAAGTGTTAAAAAGCATATATTTAGCTTGATGATTTTTTGGTTTATAAACTCGAGGTTTTTAAAAGTTTTCTCTCTTCCAACAAATGGAGAAAATATGAATGTCTTTTAATTCTATTAGGCAATGTCAATGAATTGTTGTTCTATCTAACATCCCCTACTTGGAAACCCAAAATCAACTGCTATGGAGCTGCAGTCATCCATAGTCATTAATCCTTGGCGACCAAATACGGTAATGTTAGATACATTGACATAACAGAAAAACATGGATATGGAAATTTTTTAAATTCATTCAGCAACTTTCACATTCCATTTCAAATCATTTCAACGTTCATTAGATAATCTCAAGTTCGAGAACCATGTTCATAGAAATTATATAGGGCTGTTACGGTTGCGGTAACCGTCGTTATTACCACCACCATAACTGTAATCGTTGTTGAGGGTTATAAATTCTTTAACTATTACCGCAACCATCTATGATGATTAACCGTCATATTTTCAATTTTGAAGCATGTCGTATATATATTCTCAATAAAATGCATTATTGATGATAAATTAATGTAGCTCTAACTGTTTTTTGCAAATTTATTTATTTGTTTATACAACGACAAATATACATGCTCATGTTATCAGTTCATTAAGACACATATTATTAATTTACAAGCTATTCCATTAACTTAAATTACTAACTTTTATACTTACTGTTAAATATTTCACAAAACAATCATATATGGTTGGTATGGTTAACCGCAGTTTTCAAATTCTTCAACCCTTATCGTAACCATAACCTTTATAGATGGTAACCGCATGAACGGTTGGTACGGTTGAGCGATTCAACCGTAACAGCCCAAAAATTATAATTATTACCACATACGCCATGAGAGACATATGAATATGCCCCTTGGATGATCAGAGTATATGCTAAGTAAATAAACAACTTTGTCTTTACAAAAAACACAACAAAATCAAAATAGAAAGAATTCTTTTTATTTAGCTTGCCTCTTGCATGTCACCGTAAGCTTGTTCGTCTAAAGAGGTACCTGAAAACCTCAGCTCTCAAACTACTCAAAATCAATTGGGCACCCAAGAGTTTAAGGGAAAAACATAAACTTCAACTCAGATATAAAGCCTGGTATGAATAATAATCTACCATCTCGAACCATTTAGATATCTAATGAGACCACGCTGCTTAGCGGAACGTGTTTCCTCTCACTGGTATCCTCCAAAAATTTATAATAACCATATACCGTGCTTTTGCATCCACAATGGTTAAAATGTAACAATTCAAAATATTACGATAATATGCATACAAGTAAATCATTCTGGATCTCTCATCCCCATTCATTTTGACTAGCTGTCTCATGTATAGTTTCTAGGTCACTATTAACCTAATAGTTTTCATGGGCTTACTAATAACCTATTTAAAGCTTATGGACATCTTGTTCGATTTAATAGTTTTCATGTGATCACTAAGAACCTATTGGCCTCTGCTAACAATTTAATGTTTCATGGATACTCCCTGAACCTGTTGGTATCTCCAATAACTTTTCTCTTATCCTAGTTTTCATGGGTTGACTAGGAACCTATTGATTTCAGTCAATAACTTAATCTGAATACAATTTCATGGGTTCACTACAAACCTATTGGCCTCTGCCAATAACTCTTTCTAATCATAGTTTTCATGGGTTTACTATGTACCTATTGGCTCCTGCCAATAACTCTTTTTAAACATGGTTTTCATGGGCTAACTATGAACCTGTCCATCTGATAACTTCTTTAATCAGTATTTAGGCATCCTACATTCAGGTCTATCTGACCTCGTGGATGCAATTCTATTCATTTCAGGAGTTAACTCAATCTATATTCACTATTGGGTCAACCTAGCTGGTTATTTTGTCCTTTTTCCCCAAAATCTAGTTATGGGACCATTTTACAGTGAATATGTATTAGGAGAAGCAAACATAATAACATCAACATCTATGGTTTAATATCCTTGAAATTATTTTCATATGAAACATGGTTAATCTCTTTAACCTATTATTTTATCAAGGAAAGTTTCTTCAAAAATTTCAAACTTAAAAGCCATATAAGAACTCCTTTATTACGCCATAGGTTTTCTTTAAAAATGAGATTGGGTTCTTTGTTTTGAAAACTAAGGCTTTCAAAACCTTAAACCTTTACTTTCAAAACCGTTGGATAACCTCCTTTGAAAGCATTCAAATCTTCTTTTCAAAACACTAAGCATATGCCTTTCGAAACACTTTAGATCATCTCTTTCAGAACCCTTAAAAACATATGTTTCGAAAGTATTAAAGTATTACTTATTAACTCTTAAAAGCATAACTTTGAACTTATTGAAAGTATCCCTTTTGAAACTATTTGAAAGTACCTCTTTCGAAACCATTGGGTTTAATCCATTCGAAAGGCATAGGGTCAGCAACAGGGTTTCGACTAGGTTCAATCTACCCTTTCGAAAGCACTGATTTAAAAACAAAGGAACTCACTCAAAAGCTACATTTTAAACAAAAAGATGGCAACCCCATCGAAAGCTAATTAAAAGACCCTTTTGAAAGCATTGATTTCGACTACTTCGAAGGCATTCATTAAAACAAGGCAAGCACATTTCTTTGGATAGTAAAAAATAGACCTTTGAAAGCTAACTGGTTTTGACCCCTTCGAAAGCATGGTTTTGTCTCCATACTTGTCACCTTTCTCCAATCCACCATGTACCAACGTATTGATAACTTGTGTATTGGTTTCAACTTAGTTGGTTTCGACTTTATTGAGGAGGAAGTACAGTGTCGAAAGGTACTACTGAAAGAGGCAAAACATAATTTCTGGGTAAAGACTAATTTAATGCCTTTTTAAGTAATTGCTTTCTAATTATCCTGTCTATTTGTAAACATTCAATTGGTTGCCATATACTTTTCAAATTCTTTCCAAAAATATGCCGTGGTTTTTTCAAATTTAAAATAAAAATGATTTAGCAAATAAGCCCTTCCATTAAGCAAAACCATTAAATCATTTAAGTCCTTCATCTAAAATAATTTAATTTCCATAATAAGTCACTTAGGAAAAATCATAGAAAATTACTTTTAATATGTTATCTAACACATATAAATTTTAGACCCAACTTCTTCATAATATAGCCAAAACCAATTTCTAAACCCAATTATTCATATTTTCTTTTGAAAATTCATAATAAAATTTCCATGGCTTGGAAAATTATAAAAATTAAAATCCATCTCCAAAATAATATTTTACATAACATATAAATTCATCATTGCATTTGCAATACAATAAAAATGATTTTAGCCTTAAAATCGTGTGAAACAATTATCAAGCGAACTTGTTTGAATATAATATACCATAAAATCCATTCATATCATCATCAAAAGTCATCATAATGGATTTAAACTTAGACCCGAAATCAAAGGATCATATAAAATAAAATAGAGATGGTTTTGATTATTATTCACCTCGATTAGGATAAGGAATGAGAGATTTTATCCTTGATTAATTCCCCTAGCTTGATTCTTTAGCTTTAGATGAATTTCTCCTCTTTTCCTCCTAAGTAACGGCCGGCTTGAGCTTTTAAGTTTTTACGTTTTGTGTTTTTTAAGAATGAACAAGAGAAAGAATGGAAACGTGGATTTTAGGTGTTAAGGAATTATGGTGCGGCAATTCTTAATATGCCCTTATGTTAATTAATTAATATTTAAAACCATTCATAAGCCCATTTATTTAATTAAGCCCGGTCTCTAAATAAATTTTCAAATCTCAATCCCCACATCACTCTATTATTTACATTATTCTATCTAATTTATCTAATTAAATCTCCTGGATAATGTTACTAAAAGTTAGTAGGAGTTACAGGTTCTTCTCCTTTAAGAATTTCGTCCTCGAAATTCAGTAAGGACTAAATATTAAACATAGAAATCATCTGTAACAACTCCTAAAAACCATACTAGCCTACCTAACTAACACTTATCTATATAAATCTAATATAGACAACCCCTCAAAGTAGATCAGGATGTATCACTTATCCTGTCTTCTATCTTCCAAGTACAATCCTTCTCATTGTTGCTCCACTGAACTTTCACCAACCTGGCTGTCTTATTCTTAACCAATTCTCATCTCTTGCTACAACCTGAACTGGTTGTCTAACCAAAGTCAAATTAGGCTCTACTATCAAATCTTCCAACCCTATCGGTGGAATAGTGGTCTCTGGATCATGCACATACTTGCGAAGAAGAGACGCATGAAATACATTATGGACACCTACCATACTGCTCGGCAACTATACTCTGTATGCAAGCTTCCCGATCCTCTCTATAACTAGGAACAGACCAACATATCTCGGGGCTAGTTTCCCAAACTTTCCAAATCGTACCACAGCCTTCATCGGTGATATCTTAATGAAAACCTTATCTCCAACTTTGAATTCAAGGTCTATGCGCCTCTTATCTTGTAACTTTTCTGTCTGGATTGAGCTTTCTTCATCCTTTCTCGGGCCAACGCAGTCTTCTCTATCGCCTCTATAGTAAAATCTGGACCTAAGACTAATCTGTATCCGGTCTCCAACCAACATGCTGATAATTTACATGGCCTTCCATACAAAGCATCAAAAGGCGTCATTCCTATACTGGTCTGATAACTATTATTCTATGAAAACTCCACAAAATACAGATGATCTTCCTAAGATCACCCAAAGTCCAATACACAAGCTCTCAATAAATTCTCGAGTACCTTATTGACCATCTCTGCCTGCCTATCCGTTTGTGGGTGATATATAGTACTCATACTAAAGTTGGTGCCTAACACATCCTGTAGACTCTTTCAGAATTCACTAATAAACAAAGCATCTCTGTCACTGACTATACTACTAAGAATCTCATGTAGTCTAACTATGTTCTTCATGAACAACTTAGATAAAATAGATGTCGTCCTTGTTGATTTAACTGGAATGAAATGGGCATTCTTGGTCAACCTATCCGCTATGACGCATATACTTTCATTTCCTCTATTTTACCTTGGCAACCCGTCTATAAAATCCATGGATATTGAATCCTATTTCCAAACTGGTGCCACCAAAGGTTGAAGCAACCCACTTGGCTTTTGATGTTCAGCCTTCACTTATTGACAGTTTGCACATTGCTTAACCCACAAGCCAACATCCCTCTTCATACCTCTCCAATAGAAGCTCATGTTCATATCTTGGTACATCTTGGTCCCTCATGGATGAATCGTAAAGTTGAACCAATGACATTCCTTAGGAACTTCTTTCCTTAAGTCCTCAATGTTCGGAACACCCAACTGTCCCTTCTTCCACAACCATTCCTTCTGGTCAAGACTAAAATCCTTTAGATCATTGATCTCAGTTCCAACCTCAAGCCTTCTAATCCTCTCGGCTAATAATGAATCCTTTTTCTGCATAGAAGCAAACCTTTCGAGCAACACGGGTCGAACTTCTAAACAAAACAACAAGGTGGTGCTCTGACTAAAACTAGTTATCGATCTTAACTGCACATTACAAGTAGTCAAGCTTCTAAATCCTTCCATTCTTCCAATATCACTAACACCACATTTTGATGTCTTATGCTAAAAGCATCTGCTGCCTTATTTCCTTTCCCAGGTGTATACTCCATACTAAAATCATAAGATGCTAAAAACTCCATGTAACACCCCATATTTTCATGACATTACTTAGGATATTAAATTGGTTAAATTAAATAAAACAACATGGAGATTAATGGATTGAGATTTTTTTTAGCTAAGGGTAGTCGTGCCATGATAGTGTGTTAATTATATTAAAATAACCAAAAAAAGGTGTTAGGAAATAACAAGGGCAATATAGAAAATATGTGGAGCTTATACCCTAAACACTTAGGAGACAGAAACTTACGTTCAATTCATTTTACTCAAACTAAAAACACTAAGTCTGGCAACCATTTCACTCTCAAGAAGAAGATTAAAGCTAGGATTCAAGAGAAGGGAAACAAACCAACTACGTCAACATCAAATCTCATATCTATAGTATCAAAGTTAAGGTGAATAATTGCTACATCCCATTTTCTTTGGTTTTCTATTTTCAGACTAAGATCCGAAATTCTTTTGCAAGTATGTGTCATGTTTTGAAGATTAAAGTTACATACATTTATTTGTTGGTGAAATATGCGTCTTAATACTTGTTTTTATGATATGTTTGATATGAAAACTCTAATAAATAACATCCAATTGCCTTGAAAATTTAAATCATGATCAGAAATGATATTTTAGGGATGGGTTTCAAATTTCATAATTTTCTGAATTATGGTGGATTTTAAATTAATTTTCTAGTGAAGGAAATTGTTTATTGGGTTATTAATTATTTACGGCTAAGATAACTAATATTCGACGTTGAAATTTTTATGTGTTAGGAAACATATTAAAATAGATTTTTTAGGATATTTCCCAATTTTTTCTAAATGTTTTGATGGATATATAAAACTATTTTAGGTGTGGGACTTAAATGTTTTTTATATTTAATTAAGGAGAAGGAGCATTTTGTAAAATAATATGATTATTAATTTTGAAAAAAGTGGCAGCACATTTCTGAAGAGAATTAGTTAACCAATGAAAATTTGCAAAAAAAGGCAGGTTAGTGAAAAGTTATCCTTTTTAAGTTAAAAATAAAGAAATCATACTTTTAGCATGTTTCAGCCAATTACAGCAGTAAATCTTCTGACTCGGACCTTCCTACAAGGTCGAAAGGTTCTAAGCCGTCGACAAGGTCAAACCAATTCATATGGTATCAAGCTACTTTGTACGTAATGTGTTGGACAGAGTTGAAAGGTTTTTAGTCGAAAGGTTGATGGCCAAAGATGGTGGGGTATGTTTGTTTTATAAACCTTCACCTGCTTTACTTTCGAATTAAAGCTTTCAACTTGGTTGCTTTCGACCAGGTCAAATTTTTTAAATAAAAGGTTTTAAACCTTTCGACATAATTGAAAGGTTACAACTGCTACTTTATGTTGAAACCTTCCATCATAGTCGAAAGGTTGCTGCCGCTTTATATAAATGTTTTGTTTTGAACCTTCCAATAAAGTCAAAGGGTTTGCTTTGATTGATTCGAAAGGTTTGCTTGTTTTAAAAACTAACCAATTCTTCATGCTATTGAAAGGAAGCTTTCGAATTAGGTGATTTACCCTCGTTTTATAAATTGAACTATAACTCAAAGCTTTCGAAAGAGTTATTTCAAAAAATGCTTTAAAGCTTTTAAAGCAAAGCTTTCGACTTAGCTGAAAGGTTGCTTCCAGTGGAGTCGAATGGTTTTAAAAGAAGGTTTTCCACCTGTTTTAAAATGAACCCGAAAATGTTTTCAAAAGGTTGCGTTAAAGTAGATTAAATACTTTCGAAAGGATTTGGTCAATGAATGGTTTTAAAAGGGGTCGAAAGCCAAGCTTTCGATGGAGTTGAAAGATAATCTTTCAAAGGGGTCAAAAGGTTTTTGTTTCTGAATGATTTCAAAAGGTTTTAATGGAAGGGTTTCTAAAGGTTTTGCGAGGCAATGTATCAAATGTTTTTAAAAAAGGATGTTTAAGGTTTTATTGCTTTCGAAAGAGATGATTTCAACTTAAACTCGAAATTGAATGATCATAAAAAATAAAATAGAGATGGTTTTAATTATTATTCACCTTGATTAGGATAAGAAATTTTAGATTTTATCCTTGATCTATTCCCCTAGCTTGATTCCTTACCTATAGATGAATTTCTCCTCTTTTCCTCCTAAATAATGGCCAGCTCGAGCTTTTAAGTTTTTACGTTTTGTGTTTTTGAAAAATAAACGTGAGAAAGAATGTGAACATGGGTTTTAGGTGTTAAGGAATTATGGTAGGGCAATTTCTAATATGCCCTTATGTCAATTAATTAACATATAAACCCATTCATAAGCTCATTTATTTAATTAAGCTTGGCCTCTAAATAAATTTTCAAATATCAATCCCTTTATCACTCTAATATTTGTATTATTCTATTTAATTTATCAAATTAAATCTCCTAGGTAATGTTATTGAAAATTAGGGGTGTTACCTTCTACCCGCCAGCTATTAAAAGGAATATTTCTGTATACTACGAAATAATAGTTGGAATTTTTTGGGTTTTTGTAGGATTGTTGGTTGCAGTAGTTTAACATTGGGACTAATGTGAATTGCTGGAGAATGGTTCGGAACTAGACGGTTGTCATTGGTACTATCGAGTTGAGGACAAGAAATTTTCAAATCATGTCGATTCAAAGGAGACGACGCGAAATTAATGTTATTATTTCATCCGATCCTAATTGGGTTTAGGTTCAACCAAGGCCCAAATCCCGTCTAGCGGTTGACCACCTAGCGGAAAACCTAGAGTAGTCTACTAGTCAACTAGTTTTGGCACAAAACTGAACCTGGAATGCGACTATAAAAGTCATATCTGAATTCCCCCAGTTGCATTCTTTCATCATTCTTTCCTCAAACAGCCGAGCCCAATCTTCGTCCTCCTCCTCCAAAGTAGTAGCCTCTCTCCTCCATTCCACCACCAGGCAAACTGCCTTGCCTCCCCCTTCCCACGCTGGTTTTTGCACGTTAGATCCTGCCCCACCACCAATCCAGATCTAAACCCTATTTCTTCCCTCCAACCACCCCTTAACCTATGACAACTTCCCACATTACCGGTTCTTCCTTGCACCATCCTGGTCTCACCCCTCAAAAGGCTACAAAATGGGTCAGAACAAGCAGAATATTTCACTACTTTTGGGATAGAGGAATTATTCATCGCGGTAGGACTTACACTGATCCTCTGCTTCAAGACTTTTAAAGGGGAATTTTATCTATGTTGCATCTTCCTTTTCGATGCTCAACTGGTGTATAATTTCAATAAAGGCAATAGTTTGATTTGTTCAAAGATAAAGGGTGTCCAGATTGAGCTAATTAATTTGATCTCGCTGAGGTTTTGGAGGTTTCTGCTGAGGGCACGGACTTGAATGGTCTAGAAATGACCGACCTAGAGATTTTACAGTGGATCTTTTCTCAGGATGTCGATGTTTGAAGGCGAATAATCTATGTATGAATATTGATCTACTTGTGCGCATTTTTCAGCACAATGTCGTCCTAAAGACGGGAAGTTATGACTGGATTTATCCCATGGTGCGAAAAGCCACCTATGCTAATATTGGCAGCATCGCCGTCAATTAGACCTACACCCTTATGGTTCATCTTATCGATCAAGGAGTCGATACTTCATGGAGTTATTTTTCATATTGTCACCTATTCATTCTCGTCTTTAGGCAATACAGATGAATCTTCATGAAGATGTGGTTTAGAAGAAGTTTCCTTCTGCCATTGATAGATCCTCCCTTAGGAAGACTGTAATTCTAAAGCCAGGGTAACAAGAGATGCACCAACAACACAAGATTTAGTGTATAACCGCCATGCTATGCCCATTCAAAGGTCTTGGCAATGGCTTAAGCTCTGGCTGTGGAGCAAGGCATATCATAGTCTGTATGCGGTGTTTATGATTTATGGTGTTGTTTCCCTTTTCGTTCCAACATTTGTTCTTTCTTTTAGTTTGTAACTGTTGGTTGTCACTTGAAAAAAGGCATGTACGATATTATGAGAATGTTCCTATTTGTTTACTGTGCTATTGTTTTTGGACATGTGATCCATTCTTATAGATGCATGGTGAAGAAATGATATAAATATGAAAATCTCACAAAGACACTTAACTAACAGCAAATGCAATATAAAACTATGAGTTTAGAATAGTTGGAAAATTTTAGCAAGGATGGGGTAAAGTTGTTTTGATATCATGGGTCATTGCTCTTGTTCCATAAAAACTGAAATTTTTGAATAATAGATGTGCTGACATTTTTTTATCACATTTTGTAGGTTAAGGCTAGCTGTCCGATTTTAGAATTTGTTTAATGCATTTTGCACATAACTAACCGTCAACTGCGCTGAATTGTGGCATGATTTTTCAAAATCTTTAAGGATAAGAAATATTTTAAAAAGTCTCTTTCGAAAAAAAATATGGTTTGAGTTATTTTTGGCTCTTAAATAATTTTTAGAGTTTGTGTCCAAATTCCGAATTTAAGGGAAAATGTATGTCTAGAAAATTTTGAATTTATTTTTCAAATAATGTACAAATTTGAAAATGAGAAATATTTCTGCAAAATCTTTGATTTTGAAGGCCACATGTTAGGCGTAAGAAAGACAAATAAAGCAAGAAACTGTGGATTCAATGGTGCATTAGGATTGGTGATACAATAAAATGCAAGCATTAACAAGGAAAAACACATTTTAGCATGGATTTCCTATTTCCATAACTTCTTGACGATATGTGTGAATCTATTTGTAGACTTGATTTCATTTTAGAGCATGAAAACAAGCCTCCATATGAATTTTGTGCGTGGATAATTTGGAGTAATTGTGAGGCTGTGGGGAAATTCCACTGTACTACGAAAATGATAAACTTATAGAGTGGTAAGAATGTTAAATTCTTCATCCAAATTCCTTTTTTCAACAGAGGAGTAAAGTTAAGGAAACAATTTTGCGATGCATTAAATTTTTGAATGGTAGGAATTGGATGCAAAATTGGTCGCATCATACTTCTATTCGTAGGAGTGTGGAGATTTTGGTGAAAAGATTTTTCGACCTCTGCATACATATAGAACTGCCAGTATATATATAGGTTTGTTTGCATCATGTTTCTTAAAAAGTTTTTAAAAGAAATGCATTCATATAGTAGGGTCCGATTTAGAACCAGTCAGCATACATATTTTCTTTGTGATGGGATAGTAATGCATTATGCACTTGTGCACATTTGGTTACAAAATTTAATGTATACAAATTGCTCATGTAGTTTGGGTAAGCACGGATAATAACCATGACTTAGTCATTGGTGTCAATTTCAGGGACGAAATTCTTTTAAGAGGGAAGAATGTAACATCCTGCAAATTTTACATTAGTTAATTATTAAAGCTAGTTAGTTTACAAAAATGGATTTTGTGCAAACGACTAAATTTGATCGTGGAACTTGCACCATTGTGTTTTTGGTGAAATCATGAGAAATTTTCATATTTGGAGTTTCACGATCGGAGCCAAAACGAAGAAGTTATGGATGAAAACAAAATTTGGAATGAAAAAAATTGACTCAATTAATTAACGTGGATAATTAATTTCTCGAGCATACAGGACAACCCATTATTGGGGTCGGTCGATCGGTGATCCTAAGTAGTCAATCACTGGGCATGCGGCAGCTTGGGTTTGCCTAGCCCACAATGGCCCGAATTTAATATATTTAATCATATGGCCATGGTTGATTCTAGAACCTATAAATTTAGGCCTAACCCTCTCCTTTCTTCTTATTTTTTTTTAAAAAAAGTAGTGAAGCTCTTCCATTTATCTTCTCCACTATTTTTCTATGATTTAAAAAAAATTATATATACGTATACAAATTGGAGAAGAATAGAAATTAGAAAGAAAAGGAAGAGAATCACCCTATAATACAAGTACCGAGGTAAATCTATATTCGTATTTTAATATCTATATTTTTATTCCTTTATACCCAAATCTCGTCTCAGATATGAAATCCAAACATATGTACATTCCCTTTTTTATACATATTTCATGGATTTAAAAGAAGATGGAGCTATAAAGGTTCTACTTTAGTTTTGGAGATTCTGAGCACTTTTTAAAGGTGAGTGGGAAATTCTATAGATTGTTATAATATGAAAATTATCTCTTTGATGTTTATTTGATTATTACGACTAACTGGATAATTGTGTATGAGTTGTAGGCAACAAATTGAATATAATCTGAATAAAATAAATATCGCATATAAGTTCTTGTATATGAATTGATTTAGAATTGTTTACAACCTGATTTTAATATCAGTCCCAACAGTATGAATTTTTAACGTTGATTTGAGTGAAATTTATTCCATATCTGAAAATAGATTGTGTAATTATGTTATGAATTTGGATTATTACCTTAATTTGGTTGGAATGTAAACTTTTCTATACTCGGATTATTGGAATTTAGATGCGTTTAATATTTTTAAGTAATTTGATTTCTTTCCCTTTTAGAAAAATACATTGTTTGATTTAACAAGGAATAGATGCAAACAAAAGTGAAAGAGGTATGTAATATATGAATTCATTGTGGTTTACACTGTCTATTTCAATAATAAAAAGAAATGATTATTCTTTGTAATTTCAAGCGATGTAATCTTTTATATTTTTAAGTTAAATCTTTTGTTTTGGACTAGTTTTAGAAATTATAGTTGATAATCTTTTTAGATATGATTCCAACTATTGAATATGAAAAAGAATATTTTAGTGAAGGTGTATAACTAGAATATATTTGATAAAAGTATATATTTGTACGTAATTTACCGCTCTTGTAATAGTTAAAATAAAGCTTAACGAACAACGACTCTTACCCCTAATATGAACATTTAGGGTAACTAATTAATGGAGAATGAGTTAAAAGGTTGTAACTCAAATAAATGGAAAATAAATGGAAATAAATATGGGATTGCAATAGTTTGATAGGTTAATGAGATTTATGGGATTGATAAATAAAGAAGTTGAACTAATAACTACGGAATAGTTAAAAAATTAATAATTAGATATTAGTAAACATGCAAATGTCTTAGGAAATGTCCTTAGGATGATATTCATTTACCTTGGATAAGTTGATGTTTATGGATGTGTAATTAAAAGGGGAATTGGTTTGTAATGGAATCTTTAAGTTAGATATATAGCCTTAAATAACAAAAGGGGATTAGTACGCTAAGTTCAGTGTTCAACTTGGAATAATAATAAACAAATTTAAGAATAATAAGCCTAGTATAATATGGCTTAAAAATAAAATAACAATAAGTTTAGGTTAATTAGTTAAACTTAGTAGGTTGGAGACGCGAGGTCAGTAGAGTTTTACAACAAAAGTATGCCCTTCACTTAGAGGCTACTAGCAGTTGCGCACACTTATTGCTAATGTGAGATATTTCAACTATAGAATCCGAATAAATGATTGTTAAGGCAAAATAGGAAGGGATCCTTATATAGCATAATTAATTGACACGGTGAGATGACTGTGTATATAAGAATGTGGTAAATACGGCTAAGTCATAGAGATATCTCCTATGATAAGTGCTTGGCAATGACAGAAGGTTAGTCCCAAATTCTATAGAGTAAATCTGACCATCTAATCTAGCTACCAGTTTCTGTGAATAGTCGGACTAATGTGAGACATCATTGTGAGTATAGGTCAAAAAGTGGAGAACCTTTTTTCCGAAGTTTGAAGGTATTAAGTGGTTATTTGAGGACTTGCCTCTCTCGAAGTATTAAATGGTTAACCCATGAAAATAAATGGAAGACTTACTTGAAGGATTTAAAGTATTAAGTGGTTCTTTGAGCGCTCACCTCTTTCTAAATTAGAAAAGTATTGATGGTAGGTATAAGCAATTAAGAGTAGTAGAGGACATATTTGGAATGGTCCACTTTGGCTGTAAGGTCTAAAGTGACTGTTATAGGGTTTTGCCTCTGCCCGTGACAAAAGTATTTAGTGACTAAGTGGGATCCATGCAATGTCAGCTAGATTGTACCTTTGGGAAGTCCGCTTTAGGTTAGGTATCAAATAATAAGGGCCTGCTTCGGGCGTTTTGAAGGTATTAAGTGGTCGTTGGAGGATTCGCCTCTCTTGAAGTACTGAATGGTCAAAAGTATACCTCATCCTTATTATAAAGGTATTAAGTGGCTTAGGTACATTCTCTCACATAGCTTAGCTTTTATGAGCAGTTGATATGTTATTTGAATGCCGATTATATATTAAAAACCATGTATAGAGGTTTGAGGTCTTGGTAGCTAAGACTATAAATCAACGTTGACTATGTTAGGGAGTCTGCTTCCTAGGAAGTATTAAGAGGCTAAATAGCATAAGTCATATCATTGGAAAAGGATAGGTAGATTTTGGGTAGATAACCTATCATACATGCATGGTAAACAAATTGGATTTACATTAAAGAATAGAAATAGCAATTAAATGGGAACCTATCGGTATAAATTTATACCATGGATAGTGAATAGATTTTTCGATTATCAAAACTTTGTATTGACCCCTCCACATTACTGTCCACGTGATATATTAGAGGGATAGGTCGTTGGAGATGGATATGATCGGTTGGTAGTGTAGTCTTCTCTCTTCCATGCTCGGTATTTATATGGCGATTGATGTCTTAAAAATTCTATAAATTTCAAGGTAGTAGCCACTGTCAATATTTATATCCTAACATTAATTCTTCCACTGTGAGTTTAGTTTGATGGATCTTTGTACCAATTTCAATGACTCGTGCTTTGGTGGACTTGGGTTTTGATTTTATCTAAATTTGGATTCATTGAGGTACGGGTTGTTCCAAAACACCTCTTGGTATCAAGCACTTTTCTAAATTCTCAATTCTCAATACTGAGTCCTTTCCTTTGTCACTTCAAGACTTCATACTTCTGAAGTTCCCTTCCAAGGTCATTATGAGCTTGGCCTCGAGTTCCTGAACCATTTTGTCTTCATTCTGACATCAAGGTTCACTTGAAGGCTATTTAGTTTAAACACTGGATATCAAAGCTCTTGTCCAACATACTCACCTCCTTGATTGGATCAAAGTATTTTAATCTTATGGTTGGTCTGAATATGACCACATTTTAATATTCAATGAAAATTTTATGGACATCAGACTTGTTCTTCATAAGACACAAATATCCTAATCTGGAGAAATCATCCGTAAAGCATACAAAATAAGAAGAATTATCTTGGGTAACCATAGGTATTGGGCCATATACATCAGTATGTATAATATCCAAGAGTTCTTTACCTCTTTCTTTGCTTCGACTAAAGGGTGCTAGTCATTTTCCTTTAAGATACAACTCACAAGCATCAAATGATTCAAAATCAAATGATGATAGAAGACCTTCGATTTTTAATTTGTGTAGTTGTTCGTCACTTATATAACTTATTCTATAATGCCAAAGATAGTTATTATTAATACCAACATTAGAAGAGTTATTTCGAACATGGACACAACTAAAATTAACTACATAAATCCCATTATCTGAAACACGGTTATAGACTTTATTTCCATTTCAACGTAATGTTCATAACATTATTGTTATTAACTAATGAAAAGTATATCTAATCTCAGATAATCAAGACACACAAATTATACTATAAATAAAATTTCTTACATAGAAATTATTTAAAATCACAACCAATCATTTAGCAACGATAACTAATAACCCCCAATTGTCGTTGTGCCCACCAAAGATCCATCAATGACTTGAAGCATCATTTTTCCTTCGCCATGTGACGTCCGTTCCTAAGTCCCTATAATGAATTACCAATCGAGCTCTAAATTCAGTATCTAAAACTATGGGTAATTTATTGATTGCAAAACGGTTTTGAATCATGAATACACGTGTAGGAGTTGCAGAACTATTATGTTTCTTCTCTTTGACTATCTTCAAGTACTACGAATGGTTACATTTCCAATGAATCTTCTTGTGACAATGATGACGCTCACACTTGTCGGCTAAAGCGATCTTTCTATTCTTCTTATTAATCCTTTTATTCTTCTTTGAACCATTCAAAGATGATGCCTTCCCTTTAACTGCGAGCACCACTCTCTGATCCTTGGATGAAGATTCGGATGACCTCAACATATTGAGTAGCTCCATGAGGCTTATATTCAATTGATTCATATTATGATTTTATATAAACGGATCAAAGTTAGGAGTAAGTCCCTATAACGAATTACAAATATGAGTTCCAGATCCAAAATCTAAAACACAAGGAAATTTATTGATTGCAAAACAATTTTAAATCATGAATATACATGTATGAGCCGCAAAATTGTTCTGTTTCTTCTCTTTAACTATCTTCAAGTATGAAGACCGGTTACATTTCCAATGAATCTTCTTGTGACAATGATGACACTTACACTTGTCAGCTAAAGCAATCTTCTTATTCTTTTTATTAACCCTTTTTTGCTTCTTTGAACCATTCAAAGATGATGCCTTCCCCTTAACTACGAGCACCACTCCCTGATCCTTGGATAAAGATTCGGTTGACCACAATATATTGAACAACTCTATTAGGCTTATGTTCCATTGATTCATACTATAACCGGCTCAAATTGAGGAGTAAGTGACCTTAGGATCAAATCCATTTGAACTCGTTGTCAATTATAGCGTCTAATAGAGAAAGTCTATCATTATATCCTTTCATCATTAGGACATATTCATCCACTTTCATGCCCTTCGTCATCTTCATAATAAACAGTTTCTTAATAAGTACTCTCCTTATGAAATGAAACTGCTCCAAAAATAAATCTTTGAGGTTACCAAAGATCTAATAGACATTTATGTTTTCATGTTGTCTCTGCAATGATTTTTTAACGCAGACAATATGTAAACTTGGGTGATCTCAAGGTCTGTAGCACATTTGCTATAGGCTAAATTTAGTTTGATGTCCGCATTATCTGTGGGTTTTTCCTTGAGATTAGCTATCTATGACAATCCACTTTTTTGACTCTTATGAACGACACTTAAGACATCCTCAGTGTTTGTGTGTCATTACCCAAGCATAGGAAAGATGAATCATTGTGGGTGAAATAAAGAACAATAGAAAACCTTACAACAAGATTGTAAAATAAACTAGAACAGTCAATGGTACATCAGGTTGCTCCTTGCCAAGGAGTTATCAGAGTTACACAAAGTACTACCAAACAGCTTAGGTAGGTATAACATCCCACCTTTACATATGCTGAAGAAAAATACACTTATACAAACAAGATAATACAACGGAACAGATAACTAAGACGATAAAAGCCTCCTGCTCGAACGCCGTCTTTAAAGGAACCCAACAAAGACCTACTACTCTCGGACTACTCAAATAAAATGAGTATCCGAGAGTTTAGAAAAACAAAAAACTCGGGTCATACAATATGTTTGGTATGAGTAAAATTTAAGGTGTGAAATTAAACATTAACATGTGAGACTACGCCGCTAAACATGGAACGAGTTTACTCCCACAAAAGTCAATATCCAAATGTAAAGAATGGATAAATAATTAAACACCACGAAGAGTGGTTGACTCTTCCCGATGCAGATAAATTTGAATTTTCGAATAAAATCAAAATAGAAAAATCTCCAACAAATGACTAGGATGGTACACCACCCTTAAAGTATGCCTCTAGTAATATACTTTAGAGAAGCTCATATACTCTATGACACTTCTCGGAAATGTACCTGTCGGATCCTACCAAGCATTACCAAGGATACGAATATTTCACATCTAAATGCGCAAATGAATTCGAACTAGATGAGATGTGAAAATACCCTAACATGAACAACGTCACATAGTTGACGTCCTTTCGTGCTTTGTGTTATGTCATTTACCGACAAAGGATAACAAAGCTCAATGGAGCAACAAATTGTCTTGAAAGGATGATAATAAAGAAGCTGAAGCAACTGATAGTTGAGAAACCAACTATCGAGGATGTAAAATGATCGTATATAAAAATTAAGTCTCGTATACTCACCATCACTCATCGAACTCAAACTTGCACCATTTCTTGGTTAGCAATAATACCGAACAAATCAAGGTAGTGTTACCTGAAAGTCATGTCCCACGATTATTCTTAACTTTTGAAATAGCGACAAGTCTATTTCTTCGATTTTTAATGCTAATTATACAAATAAATTATTTCCATATAAATGAATTGCTTTACAGAATTAATTCATTTCCATAAACAATTCAAACTTTTCTTTTAAAAATTCGAATTCGTACTTTACTTCACATTACAAGTATTGGCTTTAAAATACTTTGTTAAAAGAGTTAAACTTTGAACCATCATTACAATACGGATTTAACAAACTTAAAAAATCCTTATTTCATTGAATAATTAACTTTTAAACTTTGTTAAGTAAGTTGATTAATTAACTTCAATAACATTTAATTAAAAAGGGTAAATAACCTTAAAAACATAGTTGATTCAATTAATTAATAATATAATTAATTAATTTAATTTAATAATAATTAAATATCATTATTTAAAAGTGATTAATTTATTTAAAAATTTATTTAAGGAAAGATTAATTAAGGTCAAACAGGTTTATTAACCTTTAAAAGTCACTAATTAAAAGGGATAAATTAATTTTAAAAACAACATTAATTAATACATTAATAAATCTTAATCCAGCATTATCAAAAGACTAATTATCCTTAAATTGTTTGCGCCAAAATTAGTCACAAACACCCAACTACAAAAGAAAGCACCAAATCACAGTCACAGATCACAGATCACAGATAGATTGTATGCAGTAGAGTTAAATACAAAGAACACTCGATAAATTAGGAGGAAAGCAGTAAAATGACAAGATTTATACTGGTTCTGTAATGGTCCAAAATTTAACCTCTTCAAAATATAATATTTAAATTGATTTTAAATATAAAATATAAAAGGTTTTATGATTCAAACAATATTAGATAGGATTTGGAAATAGAAATATACATGAAAATAGTAACATTTGCTTATATTGACAAAAGTGACAAAATTCTGATTTCAGAAAAGTAAGTTTAAATGGTTTAATAAATTATTTTAATTTATTTATAAGTATTTATATTTTTAAATAACATTATAAAAATTTATTTTTAAATTTGGTTTACATAAATAAATAGTTTAACTAAAACGTCAAAATATGACCGTAAAATATTTTGTCAAAAATCAACATTGCGTCGTTTTAAAGTTGTCGTAGCGCTGTTGCACCTTTATGTACATAATTTAATAAATATGTTAACATATAAAGGTACTTAACAATCAACTAAACAAGGTTACTTTTAATAATCATACTTAGAAAATTCTAGAAAGTAATTAGCAAAAGTAAACTAAAAAAGACAAAACATATGTCACATCACATGTGATGTAAAGTAAAGTAATGTGACATAAAGTAAAGTGATCATTCTTATTCTTTACTTAACCCTTAAGTATTTGAATTTAAAAAGTGTGATGTAATGTGGATGGTAAGTGTCGAATTAAATAAATTTACTTAATTCTTAAGGAAGACTATTTAAGAAAAAACACAAATCTATATTTTAATCTCAAATATTTTCTATAAGTATCCATCCACTTCTTCTTCACTTTTGCACCATTTCTTCTCTAATTTCTTAATCGCAAAAATTTGTCACACCTATGAGATCTAAAAGTAAAAACAAGGTGTGTAACTAAGGTTAGGGATGGAGCAACCAGTGCTCTAAACTTACCAAGGCTCAGTTTTCTCTTTTAGGCAATGGGTGGAACATATCGAAAGGAAAGCTTGGATGCTCAACTCCGATTTTATAGAAATAATCTTCTTATATTCATTATTAAAATCCAAAGAGGGAACTTTCCTATTTGTGGAATTTAAAAGGTGATCTCACCATTATTCTGTCCATATCACTCATTGAATACGGAAGTTGATTTTGAGTAAAAGCAGAATGATTTCTATAATCCTATTTTCTCAAAAGATACTCTTTAAAAATGATTTGAGAAATATTCAAAAAGAGAGGTTTAAATTGTTCTGTATTCACTAAAAGAACATTTTGATATATCTCTCGAAGATATTTTGGTGAAGGAAAACGAATGAATCGAAAAAAAATCGCCTAATTGCATTATTTTTATCGACGATTGGATTTCAAAGGAACCAGGGTCAGATTTGGGTGATTCTTATCCGAAGACCACTTTGAACCAATTTACGTGTTTTAAGATTAACGGTGTTGAAGATGGAGATATTGAGACAAATAATAACGAGGGACTACTTGTTGATTAAGTGGGGATAAACTCCCGATTCACTATATTGTAGCGGTGGTCTCTTTGTTATGAAAAATCTCAAAACCACAAGGACTTCTCGCCTAGTAATGGCCGAGAAATATACCTTCAGTTTCGTTCAATCCCAGAACGAACTTGTATGGATGAATGTCTGACCTTGCATTCTAAATCACAATGAGTGGTCTCTATAAAAGTATATTAGTCGGTGGCGGAGAAGACAACTTCTTTTAGCTTAAGTCCCTTTCCTAAGACATACGAGCTCAAAAAGTTATATGTTTGTAGAAATAACTCGTGTGAATGTGCAATGACAATGTGGCGTTCAAAGTGAAAGAAGATGTGCTATATGAAAAGGTAATCATTGCATCGAGCCTCATCAACCCGAAATGATCAAAACAGGGTTAGATGCGGCAAGGCTAAGTGGGTCATACCCAATTAGGGTACGATCATCCCCTTCTAGATATATTTCCTCCCGCTATGACGTTTAGGATATAAATTAATGTGGATGTATGCGAAGGGAGCTCTCGGATAAAGGTCGGTAATGATCAAAGGATGACATATTCGGCACTATCTAGTTATAGAGATAGGTCGGTCTTGTGTTGGCAGAGGAGCTTTGTGATGGTTCCTCGGGACATCCATCTGGAGGTGTACCCATCGAAAGGTATTCCCTTCATCTGGTCATTTGTATGGAATCCATTCTCCAATAAAAACCTACGGTTTTGTTTGTAATGGCGTAATAAATAGCCCTGAAATGCTATATGGATAACCATTCGACTAAGAATTATAACTTTATTTGCAAATGTTTTCGAAGAAAGTCATTAAAAATAATATCCCTAAATTTTACGTAATAAAGAGTTTTGGTTATCATAAGGTAAAAACCTGTTCCGTGTTTATATACGACGTGGTCTTATGAGATAGCTTTTTGTTTTCAAAACATCGTACTTTGAGTTCTCATACTAATCCCATGGGTGACTTGGAGTTTGTTTTTCCCTTTAAACTCTGGGTGCCCTATTTTTCGGGCGGTTGTGTAGTTAGGATACCTTAGGAGCATTTTGGAGCATTTGGAGAAGTGTTTTGGAGCAATGAAGCTTAAGTACCTTATGTAGATATTTACCCAATTTCCGCTGTGTTATGAGGTACGTATTTTCTAGCATATGTACGGATAGATAGTTATAACTATCCCGCTGGATTTGTATTTGACTCTGATCATTTATGTATTGTTAAGATGTTGAATGCGATGTGAGGTTCTTCTATTATGTTATCGTCTTTCTTTATTTACTTTCACACCCTTTATAATCTGCCTCCCCAGCACTTGGATTTACGGCACGTGAATACTATGGCTATATTAGTGTCGATTTCTTAGGGTCACGAAGACGGGTCATCACATGTGGTATCAGTGCTGAAGGTTAAGGGAGAACCTTGGCTTTGTTGGGGTATGACTCATTAAAGATAGGGTTAGTAATGCCTTAGAATGAGTTTAGTCTGAGAGAGTGCATAATTGAAACTTTTAACTCGGATAAGTATATTCATACTGTATAGCATTCCCTAAGATATCTCATCTATACATCTTAAAGATCTTTTTCTTACTATATACAGATAGTAGAAAATGAGTGAAAGAAGGGACGAGGTAAGGGAGGAAATAATACCACAAATGGTCAAACTCCTGCAGCTACAATAGTCGAGGAAGTAGTAGTTCCGGTACCGCTCCAAATTAACTTTGCAACCATATGGTAGAACTAAACCAGCCTTGGTGGTAAACCTTTCAAAGGAACAAAAACCATCAATGAAGTACAAGCTTGGATCCGCTCTTGTGAAAGAATTTTCAAAGCACTGGATATTGGAGATGAGCAAAAGAGATTCTTAACTTCTCGGCAACTATAAGATGGAGCTCTAGTTTGGTGGGAATTTATTATTCAGAATGAGTCAGAAGATAATTTCTCATGGGAACGATTCGAAGAAGTTCCGGAGGAGCAGTATATGCCAGAAGCAAGAAAATCCCGTCTTTATCGAAATTTTATGGATTTTAAACAAGAGGAGATGTCGTTTGAGGAGTATACTAATAAGTTAAACGAATTATCTCATTTTGGGCCTGGATTGATAGATACACCCTTTAAAAAGAACGAAAAGTTTATTTCTGGAATGAAGAAGCAATACCATGTCAAAATGACTGGGCATGTGAAAGAACCATTTGTAGACTTAATGTACATGGAATACGTATATGAAGCTTTGGATAAGATAGATTACCTGTAGTACAAGAAAGTAACAACAATAACTAGAATAAGAGGAAGTTCAATGGCAAGAAGCCATGGTAAAGAAAACCTAAAAGAGGATCTCAGGATAAATACTTTAAAAATGTCACTTGCTACATTTTCTAACAAAAGGGTCACCTATCAACTCATTGTAGAAAACTCAGAACTCAAGGATCAACACTAAGAAGCTGTTTAATTATCATCAATCAGGATCCATAATAAAGGATTGTCCCTTAATGAAGAAAGGAGAACAAGCCAAAGTTTATGCTATCAAGGATGAGCCTTCAACCTCCAAAGATGTGAAGGGTAAAGGAGTGTTGGAAGGTAATATTTTTATCAAAAATGTTTTAGTTAGAGTATTATTTGATACAGGAGCTTCCCATAGTTTTATTTCTAAATCAACTATAGAAGAATTAGACTTGAACCTAAAATTGTTGATGACCCTATCTGCATGACGAATGCAATAGAAGATTCCACTAGTCTTTGTATGCACTGTGAAAAAGTCCCAATTTTGTATCCTCCCCATCACTTTCCTTTTGATCTTTTTGTCTTAGATTTTACTGGATTTGAAATTTTACTCGGTATGGATTGGTCGGCTAAGTACAAAGTTGTGCTCGATTGAGAAAATAGAACGATATCTTTATGGAACGTCTTTTGAAAAATCGTAGAATATCTTATGGAAGTCCTAGCCAAGAAGGGATAGTTTTCTTTATGCTTTAGATACATCCCTAACAGGATTAGAAACAACACCCATTGTTAAAGAATTTGCAGATGTCTTTGAGGAAGTAAAAAAGTTTGCCCCCACAATGAGAAATCGAATTCCATATCAATTTAGTTCCTAGTGAGATACCAATTAAATAACAAGATAGAAGGATGGCTCCGAAAGAAAGGGATGAGTTGAATAACCAAACCCAAGAGCTATTAAAGAAAGGATTGATAAGACCCAGCCGTTCAAATTGAGGATCAGCCATAGTTTTTGTTGCTAAGTCTGATGGATCATTGAGATTGTGTGTAGACTATCGAGATCTAAATAAGCGAACCATTAAGAACAAGTATCCTCTACCTCGAATAGATGACTTGTCTGACCAGTTACATGGATCTCGAGTTTTTTCTAAAAATGGACCTAACAACAGGATTCCATCAGTTAAGGATCGCTGAAGACCGCATCCATCTAACTGCATTCAAAGGTCCGAATGCTTTCTATGAGTGGTTGGTTATGCCTTTTGGGCTAACTAATGCACTTGTTTATTTTGTTGACCTTATGAATAGAGTGTTTAGAAATGTTCTAAACAAATTCGTGTTAGTCTTTATCGATGATATCCTTATCTACTTAAAGACAGAAGAACAAGTAAGGCATCAAGAAGCTGTGTTGGAGATATTGAGAAATAACGTGCTTAAAGCCAAATTCTCAAAGTGCCATTTTTGGGAGGAGGAGGTAAGATTCCTTGGACATATAATATCAAGGGATGGAGTTTCAGTGGATCCAGGGAAAGTCGCTACTACTCAAGATTAGAAGCAGCCACAAACTCCTAAAGAGATTCGTAGCTTCTTAGGTTTAGCAGGCTATTACAGAAGATTCATTCAAGACTTCTCAAAGATTTCCTATCACCTAACGAAGTTGATAATGAAGGATGCAAATTTATCTGGACTCCTAAGTATGAAGAAGCATTCCAAGAACTAAAAAAGAAGTTGACAACCGCTCCAGTTTTAGCAATTATGAATGGAAACGGTGGATTGACCGTTTATACAGATACTTATGGAGAAAGAGTTGGTGCAGTTTTAATGCAAGATGGGAAGGTAATTGCTTATGCAAGTATGCATGTGAAGACGCATGGAAGAATTATGCAACACATGACTTAGAATTATTAGCCATTCTAAAGATATGGAGACATTATTTTCTGGGTAAGAACCTTCCATAGTTTATGTCGATAAAAATTTGAATTGACCTTAGTAAATTATATTCCATCTTTTAGGTGAAAAATTAGAACTCTTCACGGGCCACAAACCTTTGAAGTATCTTTTCACGCAGAATGATTTGAACATGAGATGGCAACGCTGGAAAGCATTTCTCGTGTCATAGGATCTAGATATTCTATATACACCCGTGAAAGCCAACGTAGTAGCGGATGCATTGATAGGAAGTTAGCTACTATTTCTTATTTGGTAGTTACTCCAACTCTCCTAGAAAAGATCACCAGCAAACTATAGGAGGATCTATTTCTCAAGCAGATCATTAAGAATATACATCAAGGATATAATTCAAGATTTAAAATAGATAACATTGGAGTATTGCGGTTAAATGGAAGAATTTATGTTCCAAATATCGGAAATCTTAAGCAAGAAGCATTAGATGAATGCCACACTGCCAAACTTAGCATTCATCTGGGAATTCATAAGACATACAAGGACATGAAGCGTACATTTTGGTGGAAAAGTATGAAGAGGGACATATCTATCTATGTCAGTCACTGTGAAAATTGCCAAAGAATCAAAAGTGACCAAAAGAAGATGGCAGGATTACTTCAACCTTTGGAGATTCCGGCTTGGAAGTGGGATCAAAAATCCATGGATTTCATTGATGACTTACCCCCAAACAAGGAAAGAAAATGAAGTCATGTGGCTTATTATAGACCGATTAACCAAAAGTGCACACTTTATTTCAGTTAGGCCAACGAGAACTGCAGCAAGCCTTGCAGATATATATATGATGGAGATTGTCCGATTGCATGGAGTTTCAATGGTATAGTAAGCGATCGTGATCCAATCTTCACTAGTTAGTTTTGGGAAGCACTACAGACGGCTTTGGGAACCAAGCTGAGTATAAGCACTGCATATCACCCCCAAAGTGATGGACAGATGGAAAGAGTCAATCGTGTTTTGGAAGATCTTTTAAGGGCATGTATTCTAGACTTTGGAGGCTCATGGGAGAATCATTTACATTTAGTAGAGTTGAACTGACCCTCACAATTTTCACCTTAATTTCCCAAATTTTTTTTTGTATATGTATATGTGTAAATTTCCATACATATTTAATTTATACATGTGCATGTGTGTCCATATATATATTCATTTGTGTATTTAAATTTGATTTAGTTTTACTTCCAGTTTTCAGGGTCATTTTCCTTTTTCAAATAATTCATCCAGGATTCAAAATTTCTACCAATATAAATATATCAGTTTACTCCTAAAAATATACACACACATATGAAGATGTTTGTGTTCCTCTTGTTTAAATCAGAGTATGTTTTTAATTCCATTTGTTAAACAAGAGCATGCTATTTGACCTTGGATTTGAATAAATCTGCATAGGATTAATTACCATTTTCTTTTGAATATTTGTAATATGTTACTAAATCCTGTGCATATTTAATTCATATGGATTTGGTCATTCTAATTTATAAATTTGCTATCAATTTATCTTGGCAAATAGATTTTATAGTACTTGGGATTTCCTTTTTTTTTCATAGTTTAATTATATTGATATTTAGCTAAGACCAGAAAATGATATATTCACTTATCATTTCCCACTCATGTATTTTCTAGAAACCTTCTTATTTTGATTCAATCTATATGGCTTGTTTATTATAGTCTTAACCTATATGACACACTGTGGGTTGAGCATTTGCACAAAAATTTGTTGTGACAAGAAGCTGGGTTTTGAAGTATTTAAAAGAATGTAGAGTGCTTCTAGGTTTATTAGTACAAACCAGTTCAAATTGCATATTTGTTATAGCTTTTGAAAATTGGTTATGGTGAAACAGTTACTAAATGAACTAAAGCTGTTGAAAGGCATTTGACTGTCAAAATACAATCAAACTTAATCAACCAAAGCTTCACTCATTTGAAGCTGGTTAACTCATGTGTCTTGTGTCAACCAGATACCTGATCATGGCAATTGGAATGCCAGTCCTTTGCATTATATCTGTAGCCTTCCCATACATTTACTTTTCTCAAAACAATTTAGAAAGTAGACTTGAACCTTTTGTAAAACATTTCAGAGATAAACAATTAGATACTTGAAGGTATATTTCAAGATAATTCTAAATTTACACCAAAACTCAGTGTTTTAAAATGATTCAAGGTTGTCTAATTCATAATATAATATATGCAAGGCAATTGCTCACATGTCTATATATTTCTTTACCAGATTTTCATAGCTAACACTTTGAGCATTATTTTTCTTGTTTATGTCTCAGACAATTCTTCAATATTCAAACCTTAACACAAAATAATTTCAACAGAACCACTAATTTAATCTAACACTTTACAAAATTCAATAAAAGCAACATGTTTAACTAAACATAGCAGTTCATTACATAACTGGAATTTAAAAACTTAGTTTTCATGAATCACATGCAGATAAACATCATAGGCTCTTATTAAAACTAGCAAGCATGCTCATCCAACTTTCTCATTAGTCATTAACCTTTTCTTCCTATTTGAGCTTTGTATTCCCTGCAAGAACATTGGTGGCTACCTCATTTTAAAATGAGACACCCCCATATGCCATGAGCAAATAAGGGTCAGATCTATGATCTGGTATGAGCAACATCAATATATCCATGATATTAAGCAATAGAGAATATAAGTGTAATGACTTGCATTTATGCAAGTTTCTACAATCAATCATTTTTATCATTGTATAAATAAAGTGACTCGGGTATGATAATAACTTCTATCATTCCTACACATGCATACATAATCTTGCAATCATAAATATGAATATGCAACATGTGCATTCACTGGAACAATCATGGTTCCAGATCAACCAACCTAAGGAATATTCATAATCCTATCTCTTCATGTACAGGTTGTATAACTCAATTTAAATTTCTGCCTCATCTGCTATCAAGGAATCATAGGGACACATTGCAATGAACTAATTCACATCATTGCACAAAGATCTCAGGGCTTAAACAAACCATGTGCCAACTTGCATACTTCAAATATGACAAGCATTCCAGCAACCTTCTTGGCCTTCCCTTCCCTAGTTTATTTACTAGTGCATTGATTCAAATCCTATTATCAAATAGCTAAGTGATCATGTCACTGCAAACATGGAAACACCCATAATTTTCCTAGCATACTTTCCTCAGAATTAAGTAAACAGTTGTTTCAAAAAAAATGTGGACATCATATCTTGATCTCAGTAAAATATAAGAATATTTTCAACTGTTAAAAGAGGCATGGCATGTCATGTTATATTGATCTGTAAGCCTCTATGATTGAATCAGATTCATGATCTGGCTCAATCGTAATTTTTAGCTTGTGGGTTTTTTTTATTTTATTAAGGGCTCACCACATATAGAATTTCTATTACACCCTTAATTAATTTTTTTTCAAGCCTCAGCATTTATACAAAATATAATGCAGCTCACAATATTTTCCTTGTTAAAATTTCCTTGCCATAGATCTATATCAGTTGAGAGTATTCTTTCCATAATTTAAAATTCTAGGCCTTAACATTTCTGAGCAAAATAAAACAGTAAGTTGCACATCCAAAGGCAAACATCACAACAAATCAAAAATCACCCAAAACATCCATGATAAAATCATATCAGATCCAGAGAAAACATCCAAAGAACATTGATAAAATCATATACATAACAACCAGCAATATGAAAATGCAATATAAAAAGTAGCTGCCTCATCTCAGGTCTTAATGCCATGAATTTTGTGAGGTTACTCACCTAAATATTTTCTTTTTTTGATCCAGAAAACCCTTGTGTGTTTTCGCCTTCCTTTCAATATTTTCCTCTTTCTTATTTTTTAGCAACTCGGGGTAAAAATGATTTCCTAGCCAAAGCTACCTATTTATAACAATGTTTTCCACTAGGGTTTGTTAAAACAAAATTCCATTTCTATCCTAGTTAACATCATGCATTTTTCATTTTTCATTTTTCATTTTCACATTTTCACCCCCGGCTACATTAGTCAGTTTTGGGCAGTGCTTGTCTCTTTTGCTTTTTTTTTTCCAGAAATGACTATTTTTGTATGCTCACCCAAGTCATGATAAATGTGTGACTACTATATTTCATACTTTTATTCTTTTCCAGAAATTTTCCTTTCTATTTTTTACCTACACAAGCATATTGACTTGTATTATATTTCATGTCATTTTGATGTTTCCTTTTTATTGTTTTGCTTTAACACTTTTTGCTCACAGAAAATATACATGTACATAGGTGTATATATATACATTTTCTAATTTATAAATGAGTTAGATATGGTAAAAGAAAATCCAATGCTTTAAGTAAGAATTACTTCTTTGCTCAAATAAAATTTTTCTGCCTCTTTATTATTTTTATTATTTTTTTCACAAATTCTTAGATTTCCTTCTGTGCCATTTTCAGTGTGCATGTGCACACATATCCTTGCATGCTATTAAGTTTCAAGAATTTCACTATATTTAAATCTAAATATTTCAAAATTAAATCATTTTATCAAAATGGTTTTTCACAAAATTTGGGGTATTACATTCACCCCTTCTTTTTAGGAATTGTGTCCTCACAATTTTCCTAGTACTTATAGCAAGCATCATCTTATTTTCTGAAAATCTAACAAACATATGCATAAGCAAGCAAATTCAACCACAGCAATCATTCATATCAAATTTTCCAGAAATTAAAATTACCTTTAATTTGCAAAGAGCCTAGGATAATCCCTCCTTATCTTATCTTCTAACTCCCATGTGCAGTCAGTAGGATCAATACTCCACTAGACCTTCATTAGTTTGAAAGTTTTGCTCCTCAATTTGTTTTCTTCTTTAGCTAAAATCCCCACTGGTTCTTTCTCATAAACCAAATTGGGATTTATCTTAATTTGAGTAGGCTTGTCCAGAATTTCCTCCTTATCATGTACCCATCTTCTAAGTTGTGACACATGAAAAACATTATGCATTGCTTTCATTTCCTCTGGCAATTCCAGTTTATATGCTAATGAACCAATTCTTTCCAGAATTTTGTAGGGTCCAACATACCTTGGTGTGAGCTTACCTTGCTTGCCAAATCTCAAGACCTTTTTCATAGATGAAACTTTGATAGAAACAAAGTCACCCACTTCATATTCCACCTGCTTTCTCTTCATATCTGCAAATTTCTTTTGCCTGTCTTGAGCTGCAGCAATTCTTTTCTTCACCAATTCAATTTTCTCTGTAGTTTCATGTATGTACTCAGGCCCTAAAATAGCTCTTTCTCCTGTTTCCACCCAACATACAGGTGATAAACATGGCTTGCCATATAAGGCTTCAAATGGTGCCATCCCTATGGTGCTTTGATAATTGTTATTGTATGTGAATTCGGCTAAATGGAGATAGTCTTCCCAATTGCCTCCAAAATCCAGTGCACATGCCCTTAATAAATCCTCTAAAACTTTGTTCATCACCTCAGTTTGTCCATCTGATTGTGGATGGTAGGCAGTGCTTAGGCACAATTCACTTCCCATAGCTTCTTGAAAACTCTTCCAAAATCTTGAGGTGAAGATGGCATCCCTATCACTCACAATGGTTTTGGGAATGCCATGCAGTCTTACCACCTCTTTCATAAATACTTGAGCCAATTTTGGTGCATTCTATCTGATTTGACTGGGATAAAATGTGCTACTTTGGTTAGCCTATCCACTATTACCCATATACTTGTGTTTCCTCTCTTGGATCTGGGCAGACCATCTATGAAATCCATAGATATATCCTCCCATTTCCACTGTGGTATACTAAGGGGTTGCAACAGTCCTGATGGCCTTTGTGTCTCTGCCTTGACTTGTTGGCAAGTCATACACTTTGCAACATGTTTGGCCACATCAGACTTCATTCCCTTCCACCAAAGATTTTTCTTCAAGTTTTGATACATCTTTGTACTGCCTGGGTGTATGGAGTATTTACTCCTATGGTATTCATTCAATATTTCCTTCTTCAACTCTATGTTTTCTGGAACACACATTCTGTCCTTGTTCCTTAAATAACCATTTTTTATCAATATGGTAATTTATCACCTCTTCCCCCTTTGATATGAGAATTTTCTTCTCCAATAAGTCCGTGTCTTGCTCCTGCATTTTTCCAACCTTCAGAAGTAAATCTGATTGCAGAGATATTAAACTCAATTTTCCTTTACTTTCATCTTCTTCCATTGGTACCATTTGTACTTCACTACTTTCTTCAATTTTCAAATCAGTAAGTATAGACAAATCCTTAAACTCTTCCATCATCAACATGGCTACTTTGGCATGTTGCCTACTTAAGGCATCTGCAACTTTATTTGCCTTACCTGGTGTATAGAGTATATCTAGATCATAGGCAGCTAGGAACTCCACCCATCTATGTTGCCTCATGTTCAAATCTTTTTGAGATAAAAGATATTTCAATGCTTTATGATCTGTGTACAAATTAAACTTTGCACCTAATAAATAATGTCTCTAAAGTTTCAAAGCATACACAACTGCTGCTAGTTCAAGATCATGAGTTTCATATCTTGTTTCATGTGGCTTTAATTGCCTAGATGCATAGGCTATCACTTGGTCTTGCTGCATCAACACAGCCCCTAGCCCAGAGCCACTTGCATCAGCATACACAATTAAGTTCTCATTCCCTTCTAGACCTCTCAATACTGGTGCACGAATTAAAGCTTCTTTTATTTGATAAAAGCTTGCTCACATTTTTTTGTCCATACAAAGGCCTGGTTCTTTCTAGTTAAATTGGTAAGGGATGATGATATTTTTGAAAAATCTTATATAAATCTCCTATAATATCCTACCATCCCTATAAATGACCTTACTTCACTCACTGTGCTAGGCCTCTTCCATGCTTGGATAGCTACTACCTTATTGGGGTCTACTGAAATTCCTTTGGAAGAGATAATATGTCCAAGAAAATGTACTTCTTCTTTCCAAAATGCACATTTTGAAAATTTTGCCTTTAAATCATTTTCTCTTAATCTTGACAAAATCAAATGCAAATGATTTTTATGCTCTTCCACTGTTTTGGAATAAACCAAAATATCATCAATAAAAATCAGTACAAACTTGTCTAAATAATCCCTGAATATTCTGTTCATTAAATCTACAAAATATGAAGGAGCATTTGTCAATCCAAATGGCTTAACCATAAATTCATATAAACCATATCTAATGTTAAATGCAGTATATTTAATACTTGAGTCTTTAACCTTCATTTGATGAAATCCTGATCTAATCTAGAAAATATTTTAGCATCACTGAGTTGATCAAAAAGATCATCTATTCTAGGCAATGGGTATTTATTTTTGATGGTTACTTTATTTAGTTCTCTGTAATCTATGCACATTCTCAAAGTACCATTATGTTTTCTTACAAATACTACTGGAGCACCCCAGCATGAATTACTTGGCCTTATAAATCCTTTGCCTTCTAATTCTTCCAACTGATTTTTCAATTTCTTCAATTCGCTTGGCCCCATTCTGGTGGGTTTCTTGATTATGGGACTTGCTCCTGGAATGAGATTAATTTGAAACTCAACTGGTCTATGGTGTGGAACACCCTTAACTTCCCCAAACACATCCAAGTATTCATTGACTATGGGAATTTCTTCAATGGTTAGTTCACTGAAATCTTTTTCTAAGTCAACTAAATGATATAAATTTCTTTCCTTAGCCACTTCACATAAAACTGTGACCCTTTGGCCTCTAGAATTTTGCAATGATATGGTGGATGAGTCTAAATTAATTATGGCTTTAAATTGCCTTAACCAGTCTACCCCCAATATAACACCTATATTTGGGTAATTCAAAACAAATAAATTGGAAATAAAAATATTTCCTCTTATGTTTAACTCCACATCCACACAATTCATGTTCAAAACACTAGAACTCCCCAGTGGACTATGTATGTGCAGTGGGGTTTCAACCAATATGCAATTTAATTTTAGCATTTTAACTAATTCATAGGAAATCAAAGAGTGAGTTGCCCCAATGTCATATACTACTGCTATAGGTATGGTACAAATAAATAATGTACCTTCCACTTGACCATGATTTTCAGCTCCACTCTCCACTGTGGATTTTCCTTTGGCTTCCAAATTTGCTATTTTCCCTTGCTGTTTGTACTCAGGACAGTTCCTCTTCATATGCTTCTCTTTCCCATATAGGAAGCATTTGAAGGCTCCTCCTTTCAACTCTGTCAGCATATGGTAACATGGCCCTGCTAAGTCCTGGATTCAGTCCTTTAATATACCTATCGTTTTTGGATGCTTCATCTGCCATTAACATTGCTCCATACTTAGATAACCTCTCAAACTTTTGAGTGTATTTGGTGACATTCAAAGTTCCTTGCCTAAGCCTAATAAATTCTTCCAGTAAAGTGGTCTTGGCTGATGCTGGTACAAATCTTGCCTCAAACATTTCTTTGAATTGATTCCATGTAATTTCATTTTCAATCCTTCCAGCTATGATCACCTCCCACCGGCTTAAAGCCACTCCTTTCAGCTGTCTTGAAGCCACTTGCCTCTTCCTTTGATCATCAAGCTGCATGTCATTGAAAATCCTTTCTAATGTTCTCAACTATGCTTGAATTTCCATCACATTCTCAGTCCCTTCAAAACTTTTACCTCCCAAATTGGTATAAGCCTTTAATAGTTTTGAAAGTTCCTCATGTGGATTTTCAGGCCTATGCCCAATTCCAACCCTTAAAATCCTCACAAACTCTTGCATATCAAGCATCTGTGGTGCACTTGTCCCTGCTTGATGTGTTCCCCTTCCTACCATGATTTGCTAACTAAGTTCTGGGAAAATGGTATTAGTATATTATGAGTATTTCTATAATTAATATTTTCTTATTCAATTTATTTCATCCAAAATAAACAGACATAACACATTTCCATAGTACTCAACCATCAATGCAACCATTTAATTATGCTACCATTTGCTCTGATACCAAATTGAAATGACCCTCACAATTTTCACCTTAATTTCCCAAAAAAAAAATTGTATATGTATATGTGTAAATTTCCATACATATTTAATTTATACATGTGCATGTGTGTCCATATATATATATATATATATATATATATATATATATATTCATTTGCGTATTTAAATTTGATTTAGTCCTACTTCTAGTTTTCAAGGTCATTTTCCTTTTTCAAATAATTCATCCAGGATTCAAAATTTCTACCAATATAAATATCAGTTTACTCCTAAAAATATACACACACATATGAAGATGTTTGTGTTCCTCTTGTTTAAATCAGAGTATGTTTTTAATTCCATTTGTTAAACAAGAGCATGCTGTTTGACCTTGGATTTGAATAAATCTGCATAGGATTAATTACCATTTTCTTTTGAATATTTGTAATATGTTACTAAATCATGTGCATATTTAATTCATATGGATTTGGTCATTCTAATTTATAAATTTGCTGTCAATTTATCTTGGCAAATAGATTTTACAGTACTTGGGATTCCCTTTTTTTCATAGTTTAATTATATTGATATTTAGCTAACACCAGAAAATGATATATTCACTTATCATTTCTCACTCATGTATTTTCTAGAAACCTTCTTATTTTGATTCAATCTATATGGCTTGTTTGTTATAGTCTTAACCTATATGACCCACTGTGGGTTGAGCATTTGCACAAAAATTTGTTGTGACAAGAATCTGGATTTTGAAGTATTTAAGAATGTAGAGTGCTTCTAGGTTTGTTAGTACAAACCAGTTCAAATTGCATATTTGTTATAGCTTTTGAAAATTGGTTGTGATGAAACAGTTACTAAATGAACTAAAGCTTTTGAAAGGCATTTTACTGTCAAAATACAATCAAACTTAATCGACCAAAATTTCACTCATTTGAAGCCGGTTAACTCATGTGTCTTGTGTCAACCAGATACCTGATCATGGCAATTGAAATGCCAGTCCTTTGCATTATATCTGAAGCCTTCCAATACATTTACTTTTCTCAAAAAAATTTAGAAAGTAGACTTGAACCTTTTGCAAAACATTTCAGAGATAAACAATCAGATACTTGAAGGTATATTTCAAGATAATTCTGAATTTACTCCAAAACTCAGTGTTTTAAAATGACTCAAGGTTGTCTAATTCATAATATAATATATGCAAGGCAATTGCTCACATGCATATATATTTCTTTACCAGGTTTTCATAGCTAACACTTTGAGCATTATTTTTCTTGTTTATGTCTCAGACAATTCTTCAATATTCAAACCTTAACACACAATAATTTCAACAGAACCACTAATTTAATCTAACACTTTACAAAATTCAATAAAAGCAACATGTTCAACTAAACATAGCAGTTCATTACATAACTGGAATTTAAAAACCTAGTTTTCATGAATTACATGCAGATAAACATCATAGGCTCTTATTCAAACAAGCAAGCATGCTCATCCAACTTTCTCATTAGCCATTAACCTTTTCTTCCTATTTAAGCTTTGCATTCCCTGCAAGAACATTCGTGGCTGCCTCATTTTAAAATGAGACACCCCCATATGCCATGAGCAAATAAGCGTCAGATCTATGATCTGGTATAAGCAACATCAATATATCCATGATATTAAGCAATAGAGAATATAAGTGTAATGACTTGCTATTTATGCAAGTTTCTACAATCAATCATTTTTGTCATTGTGTAAATAAAGTGACTCAGGTATGATAACTTCTTCTATCATTCCTACATATACATACATAATCTTGCAATCATAAATATGAATCAGCAACATGTGCATTCACTGGAACAATCATGGTTCCAGATCAACCAACCTAAGGAATATTCATAATCCTATCTCTTCATGTACAGGTTGTATAACTTAGTTTAAATTCCTGCCTCATCTGCTATCAAGGAATCACAGGGACACATTGCAATGAACTAATGAACATCATTGCACAAAGATCTCAGGGCTTAAACAAACCATGTGCCAACTTGCATACTTCAAATATGACAAGCATTCCAGCAGCCTTCTTGGCCTTCCCTTCCCTAGTTTATTAACTAGAGCATTGATTCAAATCCTATTATCAAGTAGCTAAGTGAACATGTCACTGCAAACATGGAAACACCCACAATTTTCCTAGCATACTTTCCTCAGAAATTAAGTAAACAGTTGTTTCAAAAAAAATGTGGACATCATATCTTGATCTCAGTAAAATATAAGAATATTTTCAACTGTTAAAAGAGGCATGGCATGTCATGTTATATTGATCTGCAAGCCTCTATGATCGAATCAGATTCATGATCTGGCTCAATCATAATTTTTAGCTTGTGGGGTTTTTTTTATTTGATTAAGGGCTCAGCACATATAGAATTTCTATTGCACCCTTAATTAATTTATTTTTCAAGCCTCAACACTTATACAAAATATAATGCAGCTCACAATATTTTCCTTGTTAAAATTTCCATGCCATAGATCTATAACAGTTGAGAGTATTCTCTCCATAATTCAAAATTCTAGGCCTTAACATTTCTGAGCAAAATAAAACAGTAAGTTGCACATCCAAAGGCAAACATCATAACAAATCAAAAAACACCCCAAACATCCATAATAAAATCATATCAGATCCAGAGAAAACATCCAAAGAACATTGATAAAATCATATACATAAAAACAAGCAATATGAAAATGGCAATATAAAAAGTGGCTGCCTCATCTCAGGTCTTAATGCCATGAATTTAGTGAGGTTACTCACCTAAATATTTTCTTATTTTGATCCAGAAAACCCTTGTGTGTTTTCTCCTTCCTTTCAATATTTTCCTTTCTTTCTTATTTTTGAGCAACTCGGGGTAAAAATGATTTCCTGGCCAAAGCTGCCTATTTATAACAATGTTTTCCACTTGGGTTTGTTAAAACAAAATTCCATTCTATCCTAGTTAACATCATGCATTTTTCATTTTGCATTTTCACATTTTCATCCCCGGCCACATTAGTCAGTTTTGGGCAGTGCTTGTCTCTTTTGCTTTTTTTTTCCAGAAATGACTATTTTTGTATGCTCACCCAAGTCATGATAAATGTGTGACTACTATATTTTATTCTTTTCCAGAAATTTTCCTTTCTATTTTTTACCTACACAAGCATATTGACTTGTATTATATTTCATGTCATTTTGATGTTTCCTTTTTATTGTTTTGCTTTAACACTTTCTGCTCACAGAAAATATACATGTACATAGGTGTGTATGTATATACATTTTCTAATTTATAAATGAGTTAGATCTGGTAAAAGAAAATCCAATGCTTTAAGTAAGAATTACTTCTTTTCTCAAATAAAATTTTTCTGCCTCTTTATTTATTTTTATTTTTATTTTCACAAATTCTTAGATTTCCTTCTATGCCATTTTCAGTATGCATGTGCACACATATCCTTGCACACTATTTAATTTCAAGAATTTCACTATATTTAAATCTAAATATTTCAAAATTAAATCATTTTATCAAAATGATTTTTCACAAAATTTTGGGGTATTACAAGAGTCCTCCTATAATAACAGCTATCATGCTAGTATCAGCATGGCACCGTATGGAGCTCTATCTGGTCGTCCATGTAAATCTTCAACATGTTGGATAGAATCCGGAGATTGGTTAGTTCTTGGCTTAGAAATGATACGAGAAGCTTCAAAGAAAGTTGATATGATTAGAAAGAAGCCCAAAGTAGACAGAACAGTTATGCAGATTGAAGGTGCAGAATTCTGGAATTCTCAGTTGGAGATTCAATCTTTTTGAAAGTAACTCCAATGAGAGGAGTAGTAAGATTGGAAGAGCTAGAAAGTTAGCACCTCGACATATTGGACCTTTTCCATTCTCGAAAAAATTGGCTCACTAGCTTATCGAGTACAATTTCCTGAACGGTTGTCTGGTGTATACAATGTTTTTCACGTATCATATTTATGGAAGCATGTATATGACCAGAACAAATTATAGGAACTGCTTCTCAGGATGACATGGAATAGAACCAAACAGAGCAGTTATTAGAAGGCCTATTCAAATCGTGGATCAAGATGAAAAACGATTAAGAAGGAAGGTAGTACGATTGGTCAAAGTTCATTGGAGCGGGGATGCTGATGATTGCACATGGGAAACGGAAGATAGAATGAGAAAAGCATATCCCGAGTTTAGGATCGATGTGTAGACTTTATTTATCATTTGAGTGTGCTCACCACATGTGGTATAGTAGCTTATTTTACACATTCTATCTTATTGAATATATATTTCCTTTTGAGCTATTTTCTTCTTATCTAATTTCGAGGACGAAATTCTTTTAAGTAGGGGAGAATGTAACGATCCAAAATTTAACCACTTTAAAATATAATATTTAAAGTGATTTTAAATATAAAATATAAAAGGTATTATGATTCAAATAATATTAGATAGGATTTGGAAATAGAAATATACATAAAAATATTAACATTTGCTTATATCAACAAAAATGACAAAATCCTAATTTCAGAAATGTAAGTTTAAATGGTTTAATAAATTATTTTAATTTATTTATGATTATTTATATTTTTAAATAACATTATACAAATTTATTTTTAAATTTCGTATACATAAATAAATAGTTTAACTAAAACGTCAAAATATGACTTTAAAACATTTTGTCAAAAATCAACATTTTATCGATTTGAAGTTGTCGCAACATTGTTTCACTTTATGTACACAATTTAATAAATATGTTAACATATAAAGATAGTTAACAATTAACTAAATAAGGTTACTTTTAATAATCGCACTTAGAAAATTCAAAAAAGTAATTAACAAAAGTAAACTAAAAAGATAATACACATGTCATATCACATGTAACATAAAGTAAAGTAATGTGACATAAAGTAAAATAATCATTCTTATTCTTTATTCAACTCTTAAGTATTTGAATTTTAAAACTATGATGTGATGTGGATGGTAAGTATTGAATTAAATAAGTTTACTTAATTCTTAATGAAGGTTATTTAAGTAAAAACACAAAACTATATTTTAATCTCAAATATTTTCTATAAATACACGTCCGCTTTTTCTTCACTTTTGCTCCGTTTCTTCTCTACTTTCTTAAGCTCTCTTACATCCTTTAATGGACTCTTTCCATAATTAAATAATACCAAAATATTTCCAAAAATAAAACAAAGAAAAATGTCAATAAAACTACGTCCGAACCACTTCAAAACTCCTTCATTCCCCTTCTATTGCTCACGCCCCCTTCCTCCATTTGGCTAAGCACATTTTCCTTTCAAGCATGGTCATGGCCTCATAAGGGAAGTACGAGAACGTTTAGCAAGTTCTAAGAGCTTAAAGCAAAGTTTAGCCAAGTTAGAAAATTTTAAAACTAGTTTGAAAGCGACAAAAGGTGAGAACTCTAAAGTGATAATTAAGAAATGTTTATATGATGTTTTGCAAGTTATAAAATTTGTTTTGCATGCTTATTTGTTGTATATTGAATATATATATATATGTGTGTGTGTGTGTGTGTTGAAACAAGTCACTGATTTACACGATGTATAATTACATGGAAATCACTTTCGAAAAGAAATGAAATGTGATATGGAATCATTTATACATTTGAAAAATGTTTACATATGCTTTAGAAAGACCCATAAGTGTTTAAACTTGTTTCAAAAAAGTTTGGATAAGAATCTCAAAATAGGCCTAAAAATTTGGCGCGTCGCATAATGGTAGTTCGTGTTTTCACGTCAAAAGTTTAAATGAACACACAAAATGGAATATAGTTCATAATTCTTCAAAGTAAGAATATTTTGAATCCTTATATCCATATCTTTCGCATAAAAAAAGAAAATCAATATTTCATTTTGTATATTTTGAATATGGCAAAATCAGTTTTCAAGAAAAATCCAATTTTTGCACTAAATGACAAAGTTGGAAATTGTTAAAATAATCTTTTTTAAAATATGAAATAAATTCTTAACATCTTTTAAAATTATTTAGAAATGATTTAAGTTTAAAAGATGATTTTCTAAATGATATAAAAGTTGTTTTGAAGAATATAGCGTTTTAAAGCACTTTTTGCAACACTATTTGCAACATTTTTCGCAACGTTTTTCAATAATTTTTGAAATAAAGGTTGAAACTTAACAATTCTTTCCCAAATCTCTATTAAATGATTTTAATTAAATAATAAAGCATTTTAAAAGAAATTTGAACAACTCAAAATTATTTCAAAGATGGTTAAACAAATAGTTAAGTGATTTAAAAAGGAAAAATGAGTATGCGAAAACGACTAGTACATTTGTCCCGCCTGTGAGATCTAAAAGTGAAAACAAGGTGTTTAACTAAGGTTAGAGATGGAGCAACTAGTGCCGTGAACTTACCTAGCCTCAGTTTTCTCTTTTAGACGACGTGTGGAACATATCAAAAGGAAAGCCCAGATGCTCAACTTGGATTTTAAAGAAATAATCTTCTTATACTCATTCTTAAAATCCGAAGAGAGACATGTCCTATTCATGGAATTTGAAAGGTGATCTCACCATTATTTCATCCATAGCACTCATTGAATACGAAAGTTGATTTTGAATAAAAGTAGAATGATTTCTATAATCCTATTTTCTCAAAAGGCACTCTTTAAAAATGATTAGAGAAATATTCAAAAAGGGAGATTTAAATGATTCCGTATTCACTAAAAGAATATTTTGAAAATATATATCTCCCAAAGATATTTTGATAAAGGGAAATGAATGAATCAAAAAACAATCACTTAATTACATCACTTTTATCGATGATTGGATTTCAAAGGAACTGGGGTCGGATTTGGGTGATTCCTATCCAAGACCACTTCTAACCAATTTACATGTTTGAAGATTAAAGGGATGAAGATGGAGATATTGAGACGAATAATAACGAGGGACTACTTGTTGATTAATTGGGGATAAACTCTCGATTCACTATATTGTAACGGTGGTATTTTTGTTATGAAAAATCTCAGAACCATAAGGACTTCTCGCTTAGTAATGGCCAAGAAAAATGCCTTCGGTTTCGTTCAATCCCAGAATGAACTTGTATCGATGAATGTCTGACCTTGCATTCTAAATCACAATGAATGGTCTTTATAAAAGTATATCATTCGATGGCGAAGAAGACACCTTCTCTTAGCTTAACACCTATTCCTGAGACATACGAGCTTTGGAAGTTATACGTTTGTAGAAATCAGTCATGTGAATGTGGAATGACTATGTGGCATTCAAAGTGAAAGAAGATGTTCTATGTGAAAAGGTAATCGTTGCCTCGAGCCTCATCAACGGAAAAATGACCAAAACAGGGTTAGATGCGGCAAGGCTAAGTGGGTCATTCCCAATTTTGGTATGATCATCCCCTTCTAGATATATTTCTTCCCGCTATGACGTTATAGATGTAAATTAATTTTGATGTATGCGAAGAGAGCTCTCGGATAAAGGTCGGTAACGACCGGGGGATGACATATTCGGTACTATCTAGTTATAGAGATAGCCGATCTTGTGTACATAGAGGAGCTTTGTCATGGTTCCTCAGGACATCCATCTAGAGGTGTACCCATCGAAAGGTGGTCCCTTCACCTGGTCATTTGTATGGAAATCCATTCTCCAATAAGAACCTACGGTTTTTTTTGTACTGGCGTAATGAATTGCCCCGAAATGCTATATAGGTAACCATTTTTGCTAAGATTTATAATTTTATTTGCAAATGTATTCAAAGAAAGTCATTAAGAATAATATCCCCAAATTTTATGTAATAAATAGTTTTGGTTGTCATAAGGTAAAAACTCATTCCTTGTTTATGTGCGGCGTGGTCTTATGAGATACCTTTTTGTTTTAAAAACATCGTACATTGAGTTCTCACACTAGTCCCATGACTGACTCAGAGTGTTTTTTCCCTTTAAACTCTAGGTGCCCTATTTTTTGGGCAGCCGTGTAGTTTGGATCATGTTGGGGAGCATTTGGAGCATGTTGGGGAGCATTTTGGAGAAGTGTTTTGGAGCTATGAAGCTGAAGTACCTTATGTAAGTATTTACCCATTTTCCGCTATGTTATGTAGTATGTATTTTCCAGCATATGTACGGATAGACAGTTATAACTATCCCACTGGATTTATTTTTGACTCTGATCATTTATGTACAATTAATATGTTGAATGCGATGTGAGTTTCTATTATTGTGTTATCGTCTATCTTTGTTTTCTTTTACATCCCTGATAATCTGCCTTCCCCGCACTTGGATTTACCTCACGTGAATACCATGGACGTATTAGTGTTGATTTCTGAGGGTCGAGAAGAAGGATCGTCACAGATTCGGCGTTGTAGCCTACGTCCACTTTGAATAGTTGTTGTTTTATTGATAATTCTCTACTGATTTATAAGAGTACACTTGATAATATTCGAATTACAAAGGAGTTCAGCAGAGTAACGACGCCGTAGAACCAAAACGACCCATTTTCCAAAGGCCTGGGACTGCTATTTATAAGCGTAGGCTGCAAATATCTCGCTCGAATCCCGAAAGACCCTTTCTCTCAAGTAGGTGGGCCCACGTGATCGATCCCTGGTCATTTGGAATCGTTTAATGATCGATATGTACGCGTTTCATATCGATCAAGAATTGCTCCAACGGCGACGGGATCGATCAAGAATGTCCTTCTAATGGTACGCAAGCTATAGTGAAATTTGGTAGCATTTGGACTTGTAGATTTTGAGTTGTGATCGATCCAAGCTCGACACTTCCATTGGCTGACGCCTTCGTATCAACCCATTTCGTATCGTTTTGCTCGTATCCATCACTTGTGTATCGATCGAAGCGACGTGGAGCTACATTCCAAAGTCGATCCTCCTTTCATGCCGCACGACCACTTCCTCCACTTTTTCATGCTTTGTCTGCATTGTCTTGGAATGCTTCATTTTGCATCGAATATCTAGAGGCTGCTTCGTATCAATTCGTGTCCATTGTTTCGCATCGATTATTCGACTGATCGATACGAACTACACAGAAAGGGAATCGATACGAAGCAAGCAATTCAGTGTACTTCACATCGATGCCGTAGGAGCTATTTCATATCGATACAATCCAACCTCTTCTCGTATCGGTTGCATGCAGCCGCTTTGTATCGATACGAACTCATGCTTTCGTATCGATAATTCAAATGCCATTTCGTATCGACCACCCCGCACACCCTTTGTATCGATTGTTTTAGTGGCATGCTTCATATCGATCGTTGGCAGATCGATACGAGGCAAGTTGATGAGGAGTATGGACAAGGTCGATATGAAGCATTGCTTGTTGATGGACATGAAGTGAAGTGATCATGATGGATACGAAATAGCCTGATTTCGATGGATATGAACTAGATTTAACATGATGCATACGAACTAGGGCCTTCCCTCTTGATTTTATCGATTCGTAACTCTGACTCTAAGTAGCCACCTTCTAGACACGAAGTAACCTTGCCACTGACTCGGAGCAAGTGCTGTGGTGACTCGAAGCAGTTTGTGAATATGCTAATCCATTAAAGACTCGAAGCTGACCCTTCTCTGACCTGGAGCAGCATGGCTGAAAACCCGAAGCAAACCCTGGGACGACTCGAAGCAAACTCCAAGCAGATTGAAGCGACTCAATCTTTGTCGAAACCATATTTTAGACATCTTGTGCTATTTTTTCATCGACTATGCTATGTTTTGGCTTCGTCATCATGTTTATTATCCATGAAAATTCAACTTCGATCATTATGAACTCGAGTGGGTTGAATCAGCCTATATGTTGCCTTGCCAAAAGGCGGATTAACACTTTGCCCCCCAAAACATGTTTTGTGATAGGAAGGTGTTCTTTGTAATGCCATAAGCTAGATGTTCGTATCCTGTTGATGACCTATAAAGAGATTGATGATCTTAGCTGATTGTGGATTGCTATCCTTTGAGATCGTATTGCCGTTCGAGGTGATATGTGACCGTTCAAGGTCGGATGCCATTCAAGGCGATATATGACCGTTCGAGGTCGGATGCCGTGCGAGGCGGATGGTGATCATTCGAGATCGGATTCTATTCGAGACGAATGGTGACCGTTCGAGGTCAGATTCCATTCGAGGCGAATGATTGCCGTTCGATGAAAATGGTGACCCTTCGAGTTCGGATGCCATCCAAGGCGAATGGTGACCGTTCAAGATCGGATGCCATTTGAGGCGAATGGTGACCATTCCAGGTCGGATGCCGTTTGAGGAGAATGGTGAATGTGACCGTTCGAGGTCATGTGTCATTCGAAGCAAGTTGTATATGCCCAAGGGGACTTAGTATCATTATTGTATATTGGACGTTCGACTGAGTTTCTGAATTGTTTATTATGACGGTTCATCGTCATCCCAAAGCATGCCTAAGGATCGTTCGCAATTCCATGAATGTGTAAGTGACTTGACCATTGTGGAATTATAAAAATCAGATTTACATTCAAAATGAGTCTTATAACCAACATGTCCAACCAAATTAAGAATAGATGCAAAAAATAGAAAATAAAAGTAAAACAAAAACGTCGAAGTGCAAACACTTACACTAATGTAGTTGATAGTCGTCTCAAAGCACGCCGAGGACTGTTTGTGATCTAGAACATGTGTAAGCGACTTAACAGGGTTGGTGTGGAGTTTTCCACTTATTCGTCATTATTATAATCAGTTGATGACAAGATGATGCCTCAATCAGAGCTGTCCTCATTCGATGCAGTTGGTAGTCGCTCTTACTCCATCGTTGACGCTCGCCTCCTCACGTACAGTAATAGCATGTCTTTCCAGATATTCCCTTCTATCTCATCCCTCAAGTGTTTGCAATCATTTGTACTATGTCTGTTTATCTCGTGAATAGGCAGTACTTGTTCGATTTCTTCTTGTGGGTGGCTGGATCCCTCCTCATCGGCCTACGGTAATGTCTTGGTAAATTCGTTCCAAAGTCTCATTTAATTCTGTATAAGAGATGAATCCCGGTTCCTTTAGTGGTCACTTTGGCTCGTTGTAGTTATTCTCTGCTTTCTGTTTCCCTTTATCCTTGCTTGAATCTTTTCCGGGCGGATCTTCGCTTTTGACTGCATACATATCAACTCCTCTCCTTCCTCTCTCTCTCTCTCAGCATTCACATCCTCTTATCGCAGAAACCTTTCTGCATTGTGGTAAAACTCTTCTAGATCCATAGGTGGATCCCTTATCAATGAATTCTTTAACTCTGTTGCACCCGCTATGCCAGATACAGTCGCCATCAGAACCATGGATGGATCAGGTCGGTCGACCGATGCTGCTGCTGCATTGAATCGTGTCAGAAAGTTCCTTAAAGATTCCTCGGTTCTCTTCTTCAATGCTGTAAAACTCATCACATTCTTGGGCCTCGAAATGTGAACTCTGAATTGCCTCATAAACTTCTTAATTAATTCGGTCCATGTTCCAATGGAGCCACTCTCCAATTGCCGAAACCACAGTGCTGCTATGTCTGTCAAATACAATGGGAAGCACCAGGCTATGACCTCCTCCGATACCCCTAGTACCTCCATGTGCCTCATATACCTTGTCAGATGAATTGTAGGATCCATCGTACGTCTCCAGTGTTGGTAGCTTGAATTCTGGTGGATTTCTGGCCTACCTAATTGTGGGAGCGAAGGGGCTCCTATTTACATCTTTCAAATCTCTATTTGCTAATCCGCCTCTCTTGGACGAGCATCTGTTCCTCTATCAACACCATGTTGTGCAGTTCCGGCGGGTATCCTGCCTGAGCTTAGATCAACTCCCTCTTGGGGAGTGCCTCCTAGCTCAGGGGCTCTCCGGATAGTCTTACTTTATCTGATTGCCTATTGAGTCCTTTGGGTCCAGCTTTGTAGATCTAAACTCCAGCAGCTCTGGCTGTTCCTGCTTGTCCAAACTATCTGAGAATGTTCTGCATCGTTTCCTCCTGCCTTTCCAATAGTTCCTCATGCATAGCTCCCATCATCTCCATCTCATCTCAAGTGATGAAAACTGAGGCCTGATTTGCTCCTAAGAAAGCCTCCTGACTCCCTTTGTGCTGACTCCTTTCCGCTCTCTGTCTCCTTGTTGATTGCTTCGTCATAGCTTTCCAGATCCAAGTCTTTAAGCCTTTAAATCTAAAATTCAAGCTCTAGAATCCCTGAGAGCTAGCCTTCTCAGTGAAAGCACCAAAATATTTGCGCAAAAATTGGTCACAAACATAAATATCATTAAAAAATTAACTAAATTTAAAACGTGACTAATGAAGTAATTAGTTAAATTAAACACATCGTTAATAAGTCAATTAGCTAACTTTAATCCTCTTAATTAAATAAATTAAACAACCATTATTAAAACAATTAATTATTTTTGAAAACATCATTAATTGAAAACTTGCTTAACTTGTAAAATAATTCTAAGCATGATAATGAAACCAAATGGTTTCAATAAAAGGTAATTTTCCAAAAGTGCCGATATAACGACTATTGCTATAAGGGCAATTTAGAATTCAAGCTTATATCATTTGCAATATAACAAAACATCACATAGCAAGGGAATGAGCATACATACACGATGATTTATAATAATAAAACATATATCAAGCATTTATTTACAATGGGATTGGTTTAACTACTAGATTTTTATATAACCAGTGATTCGTTTATTGACTTTCCAACGCGGTTAACTTTTCATGCAAAAAAAAAAATCCAATAACCGAACCATTATCACAACTATATGATAAGCTTTTAATAGCTACAAAAATGGGCATGAATATAGCCTAAACTTTATGGTTCAAAAGTGGAAGCTTCACTCACCAAAACTCTTAATAACTTCACTGAACTTTCACTAACTTCTCAAATGCGACAAGATCTAAGCTTTACTGTGAAAATGGCTCGATATAGTGGATCTTTTTTAGGCTTTTAGGCTCGGATTAGATCATATAAGGCTCTGCCATGGTGGATATGTGGGGGTATAAGTTCTTGTTTAGTAGAGAATGCTTTTTGGAAGCGAAATAAGGAGTTTAGCATTATTTTTGGAAGCGTGTTCACTAGTTTTTGACTTTGGGAATAATTTTAGAAACCATGGATATTCTTGAAAATGAAGAAACGGGAAGTGAATATGAAAATGATGATGTAAAGGGAGAATGTATGCAGATGATGGGTATTTATAGGCAAAGAAGTGAAGTATTATTTAAATTAGCTTAAACGTTTAAATAATATAAATGTTACCATGTAACATGGAAACCATGTCTTTCCACTACCCTTAGGTCCACCTACACCATGCTTTAGGTCCTACACTAGGTAGTTTAGGTGATGGTTAGGTTATTTAATTAATTTTCTAAGGGTATTTAATATATTTTCTGCATTTTATGTCAAATCAAAGTTTATATTTGAACTAAGCTTGATTATTAACTTTAATACATTTATTGTCTTATCACATGGCATATGTGCAAGTGTGTGCATGTATATATGAGTGATGCAAGAAATGTCTACAATGTTTTCAACGACTTTCCATGTCGAAAAGTCAAATTTTCGAAAAAAGTTTTTCAGTCATATTTTCTATTTTTATTTGCACTATTTGTTTCAGTAAAAAAATTGAAAATGATTTTAATATCTTTAATTGATATCTAAAATATGTCTATTTGGTTATTAAAATCCATTATTAAATATTTAAATAATTAAATACAAAGTGATTAATTTATGGGTCGTTACACTCTCCCCTCTTAGGAGATTTTCATCCCTCAAATTAATATGCAATAGACAATCTAAAAGATATGTGTTATACCTAGAAATTCTTATAACAATGCAAAGCAACAATGCGAAACAAGAACATTCATAATGCATTCAAACAACAAATAAGTAACCTGACATTACACCAGTGTAAGTTTCCATGATATGATCTTCAATCTTCCAAGTACAATACCAGGGATCATCACTCCAACGAACCTTCACAAGCTTCACCACTTTGTTTCTCAGTCTCCTTTCATCTCGATCTACAATATGAATTGGATGTCGGACTACCGTCAAATTCAGTTCTATTTCCAAGTCTTGTTGAACAATCATCTCTACAATCAGCGATGGGTTATCTCAGATGAGATACGTGAAAAAAATTGTGAACTTCAGACAATCTCTTAGGAAAATCTACTCTATAGGCCTACGATCCAATTCTCTCAAGGATTCTAAATAGTCCAATTCCCCAACTGCAAACTCTAAGTCCCTTCTCCATTGATTGGCATAAATTTTCTGTTGATCTTGGGCTTCTTTCATCCTTTCCTTGATCATAACCACTTTCACTGATGCTTCTCGATGGTCCAAGAACTAAATGATCTCCAATCTCTACCCCACATTAAGATGATTTAGATGGTCATCCATGCAAAGCCTCATAGGGTGTCAGCTAATGCTAGCTTGGTAATTGTTGTTGTAAGAGAACTCTATCAAATGCAGATGATCTTCCCAAGAACCTCCAAAATTCAAAATACATACTCTCAGGAGATCCTCCAAACTCCATGTCACCCTTTCGGTTTGTCCATTTGTCTGTGGGTGATAGGCTGTGCTCAAACTCAACTCTGTCCCTAAAGTTGCTTGCAATGCTTCAATCACTAACTATAATTACAGGAATTCCATGCTGTCGAACTATCTACCTCAAATAAATCCTTGCCAAAGAAAATGCAGTTTTTGTTGACTTCACCTGAATAAAGTGGGCACTCTTTGTTAATCGATCTATAATTACCTAAATGCATTCATTACCTCTTCTTGTTCTAAGAAACCCATTGATAAAGTTCGTAGGTACTTGCTTCCAATTGCGATTCGGTATCTCTAATGGTTATAGCAACCCAACAATCTTCAACTAGTTACTTTTGACTTATTGACAATTCACACACCGGCTTACAAAAATTGAAATATCCTTCTTCATCCCTTTCCACCAAAAGGTCTTCTTCATATATTATGAAACATTTTAGTTACTCCTGGGTGGATAGATAACCATGACCGATGACACGCTCTCAGCACATTCTGTTTAATTCCATTAACATCAGGCACACAAACCCATCCATTCATTCTTAAAAGGCCTCAAGAGTAAATCTGAAAACTTGAAATAATTCCTTCTTCAACATCCTTCTTAAGCTGAGCTAAAATAGGGTCCTCTTCTAGGAAATATGCAATTCTCTCTATTAATGTTGGCTTAACTTCCAAATTTGCAATCGTCGCCACATTCCTACTTAACTCATCTGCAATGGTGTTTGCCCTCCCTAAGGTATAAAGAATCTCTAGGTCATAAGACACAAGAAACTCCAACCATCTTTGTTACCTTAAGTTCAAGTTCTTTTGGGTAAAAAAAGATACTTTAATGACTGGTGATCAGTAAATAACTCAAACTTTGCACTCAAAAGGTAATGCCTCCATACCTTCAATGCGAAGACCACCAATAGCTCCAACTGGTGCGTACTGTAATTCTTCTCATGAGATTCATTCTGCGTCAAAATTTCTCCTAATCCGGTTCTACAAGCATCCTTGTAAACTGTCAATCCTTCATCCCATCAGGAATAGTAAAAACAGGACACTTATCAACTTCTCCCTTAACTCGTTGAAAGCTTGACCGCATTTGGGTATCCAAACAATCTTAGCATCCTTCTTCATAAGCTTTGTTAGATGAGAAGCAATCTTCGAGAAATATTTAATGAAACTTCTATAGAAACCTGCCAATCCCAAGAAACTTCTGATCTTAGTCGCATTTTAAGGTTTCTTCCAATCTTGAACTGTAACTACTTTAGTTGGCTCTACTAATATGCTTTCTCCCAAAACTACGCTCCCTAAAAATCTAACTTCATATTTCCAAAAATAGCACTTAGAAAACTTTGCTTTTAAAACATGTCTTCTTAAAGTGCTTAGAACAACTTCCTCCGTTTTAGAGTAAAGAAGAATGTCATCAATGAAGACTAGAACAAATTTGTTAAGAAAATCTCAAAACACTCTATTCATCAAATACACCAAATAAGCAGGTGCATTCCTCAATCTGAATAGCATGACTAACCACTCATAAAAACTACCAAGGGTTCGAAAAGTTGTTAAGGGTACACTCTCCTCTGCTACCCTTAATTTGTGAAACTCAAAGGCTAGATCCAATTGAGAAAATATCCAAGCTCCATGGAGTTGGTCAAACATGTCATCAATCCTAGGTAAAGGATACTTATTCTTAATTTTCCTCTTATTTAACTCCCGGTAATCTACATAATCTAAGAGAACCATGGCCTTGGTAACGAACGCCACCGGCGATCCGCAACTCGATGTGCTACGTCCAGTCAAACGCTTATACATAGATCAAACATCTACTTCTCTAAATCTCTCCTTTCCATCCGAGCCAACCTTCAAGGAGGTTGTACAATCGGTCTGGTTCCTAGAATAAAATCAATGCAAAACTCAACTTCCCAGTGAGGAGGTAAACCTTACACTTCTTCAAAAATATCCTTGAAATCCCCAACAATTGGTATATTCCTCTCTACTTTGGGTACTTCGAGGGACTAAAGGAAACTGCTCATCAACATATTAGGCTCTCTGCAATAGATATCAATGCTTCTTCCAACTGCATCTTCTATCACGATGATTCTTCTACTACAATCTAGGATGACACTGAACTTAGATAACCAATCCATCCCCAAAAGTAAGACAAAACCCATGAACCTAGGAACGAATAAGTCAAACAAGAAGTGCCAAACTCCATAAGAAATAGGCACTTTCAAGCACATAGTGTCAAGATTTTTTAGACCGCAAATGGGGTTCGAGACACAAAGAGAATTGTCTAAAAGAATGGGTATAGGGTTAAACTTATCAACAAGATCTACTAAAATGAAACTATAGGATGCACCGGTATCAAATAACGCTCTAACAGGAATATCAATGGATAGTGTATCTTACAACACCTGTTTTCCTTTTCCATCACTGGGAGTAGATGGTATTACCTCAATAGTAAAAGCTTGTCCCGTTAATACCTTCTTTGGAAAAGGGAACCAATTCTTCATATGTCCATGTCTATTGCAATAGTAGCAGAGTGGTCCACTAGCCGGGTTCGAGCATTGATTTGCAAAGTGGCCCATTTTGTTGCACTTATAACAAAGGGACTTAGTCAAGTCTAACTACTTATTTTGAGCTGGAGCTTCATCCCGGCTTCTTTCCCGACCACTTCTTCTTCCCTTTGCGCTTGAAAAACAGCTTGCTAGTAACTGGTATCATTGATAAAGGTTGGGCATTGACTGCTAGCACTACCCACTTCTACACTCCTTGCTCAGCATCAAGAGCCTAAAATATCAAAGCCATATTGATCGGATTGGTAAAGGTACTGTTGGGATGATTGGTCATTTTCTGATGAAATTCTGGTCACATTCCTTTTGCAAACATTTCATTCTTTTTGAGTGGTGTATCAATCAATCCTGGTCCAAACTGGGAATGCACTGAACCGATGCTCATACTACGCCACTGTCATCTCACCTTGTTTCAAATCCATAAAACTTCGGAACAACTGAGTCCTTCTTTCCTCTATGATAAAGTGAGCTTCAAAAACCTCTTTAAACTATGCCAAAGAGAAGTCTTCTTCTGGTGTATTCATGGTGACTGAATCTCGCCAACCCATTGCTGCTTTCTAAAGTTGACACAATGCTAACAATCTCTTTCTAGCATCTCCCAAGTAAAGATCCTCGAAGATCCTTCAACAAGAGCAGAGCCATGTCTGAACTCCCAAGATATCTTTGGTTCCATAGAAAGGCTTACTACCTAAAGCGGTTGTTTGCGCCAAAATTGGTCACAAACCCCAAATACCGTGAAAGCACCAAAGTATGAATATAGATCACAAACACAGATCACAATGAATAACAAGCAACAATTCAACAGTAATGAACAGAGACAGAAGATTTATAGTGGTTCGGCTATCTCCGGCCTACGTCCACTCCAAAGTTTTATCCTTTATTGATTATCCTTGCTGATTACAGATGGTTACAGCAGTAGCAATGATAAATTTCGAGTACAATTGCTATATTAGAAATGTAGAGTTGAATCCGGCAGAGTCTGGGCGTTGAATGGCCAAAATATCCTCTTTCTGTAGGCTTCAGGGGGCTATTTATAGGTGTAGGAGGCTGATATCGAGCTAAAACTTTAGGATACTTCTTCTGGCACGTGAGAGGGCCCACGCGATGGACTCCACCAAGTTTCGACTCGATCTGCGATCGATACGAAGTGATTTCATATCCATCAAAAAATGATCCAATCGAGCTGAAACTTGGCAGGATGGTTCTTTACATTATACGTAAGCTCCTGTGAAAATTTCATTGTATTTGGATCGGTGGATCTTGAGTTATGATCAATTCAAGCTTGGGTTTTTCATTGGCTGTCGTCTTTGAATCCATCTGTTCGAATCCATCACTTTCGACTCGATGGAGGCACGTGCGCGTGTGATGACGTGTCGCGAAATCCCTGGGTTGATCCACCTTCCTCGCCATGTTGAACGCTTCTTTCCTGGAGACGTGGGTATTCTTCGCTCGCCTCCGTATTTCGTGCTCGTTCGCATCTATAACTTCGCAAATCAATTGGGATTCCTCTTTGCATCAATTTCGGGAGTACACTTCGTATCGATACCTTGAGAACTGATCGATACGAAATGACCATGGGGGCCATTGATACAAAGTGGTTGTGATGAAATTGATACGAAGCTCACCCTTATGATGGATACGAACGAGTCCTTACCTGATGGATGCGAACGAAGCTCCGGTGATTGATATCACCTGTCCCCATCCTGATCGATACGAAATGTACCTATTCGAACAAACCCCCGCATGTTTGCCTACCAATCTGGGTGTGTTGCCATCGTGTCGAAATCCATCTACCCTTCCTGTCCGATCGATACGAAGTCATTGAGTCGAACCTGTGTCGATCGATATGAATCCATTCGATACGAAATCCTTACTTTCTGATCGATATGAAGTGTATCGATTCGAACCACCATATGATGATCGATACGAAATTCATCGATCTGAACCGTGCATTGCGCACCGATGGATATGAAAAACATGTTCTTCCTACCTTGCATCGATCATATCTCCTTCGTATGAACTCCGATTAACCTAAAATTTGAAACATAGCCTCTCCTAGTCCTTATCATCATCTCCAATCGATTCCGTCCCAATCGGAGCTCAACCAAATTTTGACGACATCGATTGCAGCCTTGATTCCAATCCCAATATCCATTATTCCTTGCCAATTTGTTGATATTGCAGCCTTGACCAAAAGGTGGGATAACATTTGCCCCCCCAAAACATGCCTTGTGATAAGAAGGCGTGTTTTGAATAGTTCTGAATACAGTACCCAAAGTTCATAGCGAATTCCATGTCCATCCAAACTTGATAGCCGAGTTTTAATCCATCCTTATCCAATAGCCAACAACCGAATCCAGGACCTCTCCGGGCCGATATCCAAATCCATAACCTCTCCGGGTTCTTGCCAAGTGCAATCCACACTTGACGACCATGGCCCAGTGTCCCTGGATGTTGAGCTAACCCCTCCGGGTTCTTGCCAAGCGCAATCCACACTTGACGACCTTGGTCCAGTGTCCCTAGACGTAAGTAGTGTCGTGGCTTAAGTCCTAAGCCGAATCCTGGTCGCTCTGGACCCTTATTGAGCATAGTCCATACTCAACGACCTGAAAATCACAATTGATAATACAGGTCCTAAGTCCTAGGCCGAATCCTGGTCTCTCCGGACCCTTGTCGAGCATAGTCCATACTCGACGACCTGAATGAGTCAATTTACCGCGTTCGGGCAAAGTGACTCACCCCTTGCCAGGCACAATCCATACCCGACGACCTTTTATCAAAACCTAGATAAAAATCCAATTAAAATCCAATCCAAAATCCAAATCAAAGCAAAAAATCAGAAATCCAAACCTGTATCCAAAACAGAAACCAACCATCTAGACAAAAATCCAAACCAGAAAGCAAGCAAAATCAGGAGTTCAAACCAAACTACAAAACCAAACCAGAAAATCAAGTGTCCAATCGAAAACAAAAGGCAGATTTCACATACTATAGCTTCACGATTTATCATCATTCAGAGCATGCCTAGGGGCTGTCTCTGTCCCCATACATGTGTAAATGATTTGGTCATTTGCTAGTGGTTGGTTTGTTACTTATTGCACATTATCCAGGTCAATTGATAATCAATCGACCATCATTCCTGGGCCTCACATCATCATGGTGTGAGGTAGATGGTGGCTGCTCCTGCTCCACCGCTGCATTCCGTGCTCCAACATACTGCCTCAGTTTCCCATTCCTCACATGTTCCTCAATTATGTCCTTTAAGTGCCTGCAGCTGTTGGTATCATGTCCATCCAAATTGTGGAAGAGACAGTTCCTTCCTGATGCCCTCTCCCGTTCGGAAGGTTCTCTCCTAGTCGGCCTTTGATAAGGAAGGCGATTCCGAGTTTCCATGTATATTCGTTCCAGCGTCTCGTTTAATCCTGTGTATGTGGAAAACTTTGGTTCCTTCCATCGCTTTCCAGCTTTCCCTGAATTGTCATCCAGCTTCCTCTTTCCATTATCCTTATCTGAGCTTCTGTTGGATGGTCCTCCACCCTCAGTCGCGTTCACCTCCTTTAGCTTTAAATCCATATTCGCATCTTCTTGCTGAAGGAACCTTTTGGCTTCGTGGAAGAATTCCTTGAGATCCTGTGGAGGATCTCGTATTAAAGATACCTTAAAGTCTGAATCCTCTCTGACTCCTGATACCGCCGCCATCAAAACCATCGATGGATCCGGCCGATCCACCAAAGCAACTGCCGCGTTGAATCGGGTTAGAAAACTTCTAAGCGATTCATCTGTCCTTTGCTTTACCGATGTCAATGTCAGTTCTTCGGCCTCTTGATATGAACCCGAAACTACCCTAAAAAGCTATCCACCAAGTCCTGATAGATCCTTCTCCCAACTGCCTAAACCACATTGCCGCTAAGTCGGTCAAATACAAAGGGAAACACCGGGCCATCACTTCCTCCGACGCCCCCAACACTTCCATGTGTCTAGTATACCTCATCAAATGATCAGTTGGGTCAGTCTTGCCATCATATACGTCCATGCTAGGTAGCTTGAACTTAGGTGGGTTCTGAGCTATCCTGATTTTCCAAGTAAACGGACTCCTGTTTACTCCTTCTCTATCTCTATTAGTCAAACCTCCACGCATAGTTTTCCTAATGATCTCCACTAATCCAGCATTGTCCGTCCAAGATTGCCCCCAATGCCCCCGAGGGAATTCCGGTACATATTCCTCATGCGGTTCATTAACATTCGCGTTCATTCTTGCATGTTGGGTTCCATCCAAAGGTCTTCCAGCGTCAGATCCTGCGGGCCAGCCCCCAAGCCCCCGTCGATTGTTTCCTAGCTTTGTATTCTATTCTCCATTAGGTTCCACAACCCTAGCTCCTTGATCCACATCCACAACCGCAGTAGCTGTTCCTAAGTTCTGCGTCCCTGCAGCTCTCATCTGCTCAAAGAAAGTCTGCATCATTTCCTGTTGACTTTTCAACAATCTCTCTTGCAACGAACTGGTCATAGCCTCCATTTCATCCCTGGTTATGTAAATTGAAGCTTGTCCTTCTTCAGCTCCAGAGGATTCTTATTGACTTCCTTCCTATTGGCTTCTCTCAGCCCTTTGTCTCGTACTGGTTTGTCTAGTCATTCCTTTTGAATCTGAATCTTTCAAGCCTTTCAAATCTTAACTTCAACCCGATGTAGCGGGTGCCAGTCCTTCTCAGTGAAAGCACCAATGTGCTTGCGCCAAAATTGGTCACAAACCCCAAATACCGTGAAAGCACCAAAGTATGAATATAGATCACAAACACAGATCATAATGAATAACAAGCAACAATTCAACAGTAATGAACAGAGATAGAAGATTTATAGTGGTTCGGCTATCTCCGGCCTATGTCCACTCCAAAGTTTTATCCTTTATAGATTATCCTTGCTGATTACAGATGGTTACAGCAGTAGCAATGATAAATTTCGAGTACAATTGCTATATTAGAAATGTAGAGGTGAATCCGGCAGAGTTTGAGCGTTGAATGGCCAAAAGATCCTCTTTCTGTAGGCTTCAGGGGGCTCTTTATAGGCGTAAGAGGCTGATATCGAGCTAAAATTTTGGGATACTTCTTCTGGCACGTGAGTGGGCCCACGCGACCGACCCCACCAAGTTTCGACTCGATCTGCGATCGATACGAAGTGATTTCGTATCCATTAAAAAATGATCCAATCGAGCTGAAACTTCGCAGGATGATTCTTTACATTATACGTAAGCTCCTGTGAAAATTTCATTGTATTTGGATCGGTGGATCTTGACTTATGATCGATTCGAGCTTGGGTTTTTAATTGGATGTCGTCTTTGAATCCATCTGTTTGAATCCATCACTTTCGACTCGATGGAGGCACGTGCGCGTGTGATGACGTGTCGCGAAATCCCTGGGTTGATCCACCTACCTCGCCGTGTTTCTTTCCTGGAGACGTGGGTATTCTTCGCTCGCCTCCGTATTTCGTGCTCGTTCGCACCCATAGCTTCGCAAATCAATTGGGATTCCTCTTTGTGTCGATTCCGAGAGTACACTTCGTATCAATACCTTGCGAACTGATCGATACGAAATGACCATGGGGGCCATCGATACGAAGTGGTTGTGATGAAATGGATACGAAGCTCACCCTTATGATGGATACGAAAGAGTCCATACCTGATGTATGCGAATGAAGCTCCGGTGATTGATATCACCTGTCCCCATCCTGATCGATACGAAATGTACCGATTCGAACAAAACTCCGCAAGCTTTCCTACCAATCTGGGCGTGTCGCCATCGAGTTGAAATACATCTACCCTTCCTATCCGATCGATATGAAGTCATTGAGTCGAACCTGTGTCGATCGATACGAATCTAGTCGATACGAAATCCTTACTTTCTGATCGATACGAAGTGTATTGATTCGAACCACCATATGATGATCGATGCGAAATGCATCGATACGAACCGTGCCTTGCGCACCGATGGATACGAACAGCATGTTCTTCCTACCTTGCATTGATCATATCTCCTTCGTATGAACTTCGATTAACCTGAAATTTGAAACATTGCCTCTCCTAGTCCTCATCATCATCTCCAATCGACTCCGTCCCAATCGGAGCTCAACCAAATTTTGACGACATCGATTGCAGCCTTGATTCCAATCGATTTCCAATCCCAATATCCATTATTCCTTGTCAATTTGTTGATATTCCAGCCTTGACCAAAAGGTGGGATAATAGCGGTGTAATTCTCAATATACTAAACATTTACTTTTTCTCAACGATAAAATTAATGGCCGAATCTCAAGCTCTCTAAAAAAAATAAAAGATAACAAAAGCTCGCAAGTCCATCCGCAAGCCGCCCTCTACCATCAATTCCCTCTGGCTTTCCCTCATCCTACGTGCTTTTTAGTGTGCTGCTTCTTCGTGTCAGAGTCTTTTATATCGGTGGTCCATTTCTAGGGCTAGGTCTATGGAATTGGGGGTTTTTGAGCTGTGTGGCGATTTCGTGCGGTCCTGTCCCTCATTTGCAGCTATAGCTACTACTATCTTGGAGGTGGCGCTTTCACCGATATCGGTGCGCTTTGTTTGCAGTAGATCGGTTGTTATTCGTATTTACTCACCAGGGGCTTTCTCTGGTTTTTCTCTATTCAAGTTTTTAGTAGTCGAGGGGAGCTTCATGGAGATTTCCTCGTGCTTCTCAAGGGAGCTGGGCAACTCGGTCTCTTCTAGATCGAGTTTGCGTTATTCTTCGGCGACTGCTTTTGGGGTCTTGTCTCCCGGCCGTCATGCCTCTATCGGCAAAAGGGATTTCATCACCCGATTTGCGCCGAGTATGCTGTTTGGGGACGAGGATGGTTTGGGGGATTCGTCATGGTCTGATTGCTGCTTTCGCACGTTGGTTGGTTCTGCCGTGAATGGAGTTATTAGTAACAATGATGGTTCTTTGGTCTGCTCAAGTAACAAACGAGATTTCATCACTCGCTTTGTCCCTCGCCTTTCTATTTGTGGGGTTGCTATTGCCGATGGCTCTTTTGGGATTCCCAGCGCTTTTGGGTCTGTTGGGGACGAAGGCTCTGGTTGTGGTATCGAGGAGTTTTCTTCCTTGCCTTCACTATCTAGTCCTCAGCTGGTTGATATATTTGGAGGTGGGTCGGTTGATTGGGCTAGTGATCGGGGAGCAGATTCGCAGCTTGTAGTTTCTGTTGTATCAGCGGGCTTTGATACTGCTGTTGGCAAGCCCTGTGCTCTTGCATCTGCGCGTGCTGCTCCTCCGGCGTGTGCTGCCTCTTTTTCTTCTTCGATCAGGTCTGGGTTCGTCCCTCTTGTTTCTGCGTTCAGGCATGGTTTGCTGCTTGGCCTATGTCAGGTTCATTTTTCCCCTTGTCTTTTTGGTTTTGTGTCCTTGTTTCAGGCTAGTGGTCTGTTGTTATTAGTTCGGGATAATATTGTTCTTGCTGCTAAGAGCCATGACACGTGTTCGTGTGTGCTCCCTTCATATTCGATTGCCTCTACGGTGGTAGTTAATGTTGGTCCCAGCAGTGCTTCTTATCAGTTCGTCCGTTTGAGCTGTGTTTTCTCGCTCGACATTGTGTTTTGCTTCGGGGTTTTGGGGGTGGTTAACTCCTGTTTTGTTTTTGTCTTTTTCGACTTTATTGGTTGGAGCATTGTCGCTATTTCTGATCGGTTTGTTTCGGTGGCTATCAGCATATATATCAGTTATATGTTGATGGTCAGTCCCACTTCGCTTTGTTTCTTTAGGAGTTTGGGTGTTGAGAGTTCAGGGATCAGTTCCGCCTCTCGTCGTATCTCGCTGGCTTAGGTTCCTCGATACCCTATCTTACTGTCAATTCATTGACAGTGAGACTTTCTCAGGAACCTCTCAGAGAGTCGAGCCGCACGTTTGTTGCGTTTCTACTTTTATTTCGCCTCCCGCTCCTGCCTTTTCTTCTTCTCCTTCCCCAATTTCCTCGTCGACTGGTCCAATGTTGTCATTATCTGTTGGTTATTCCTCCTCTTTATTTTTATCGCTCTCATCTCATCCTTTTCCAGCCATGGATTGGTTCTTACGGCAACGTGGGGTGCGCCTTGTCTGCCCTCCCTCGTTCTTTCGATTTTCTTCCGATCTCAAGGAGCGCTTTGTTCCTCCTGACTCTTCTTGCTCCTCAGCGTGCTCTCTTCCCTCTTCTTCCTGCTCATTATCCATATCCATCCCGCTTCTGAGTAAGGCTGAAATTGCGATCATTAATGATCACCTAGCATGCCTTACTAAGAACTCGGCCCCTTCCCTGCTTTGTGATTCGCGGTCTGCTTTGTCGGAGGCCGGTTGTGAGGTGTCGTTTGAGTCCTCTTCCCGGTATTCTGTTCCTCCTCCTCGCTCATCTCATCGCAGATTGCGAAGAGTCCCCTCTACTCCCCGCACCATCCGCACACGCTCTATAGTGGTGTCCGAGCAGATCGTCTGATCTACTCGATATTCGTTGTATCTTATCTGAGCTGGACCTACTTTCCCTTGGCAGTTTTCCCTTCACTGTTCTTCTCTCTCTGCTTCCTTTTTTCTTTCCTTCTCGTCATGTTGAATTTCCTTTTCGGGAATGTCCGTGGGATTGGCAACGATGCGTCTTCGGCCAGGCTAAAACGCATTATCAGAAAGCATCCTATGGGCTTGGTTGCTCTTCTGGAACCTTTCCTGGGGCCGGAGGATGTAACCAAAACAGTTTAATCCTTAGGTTTTGGCGATGCCTTAGCCAACGTTTCCGGTAAGATTTGGATCTTATGGTCCAAATCCTTTGATGTTCGTCCCGATTTTGACTCTCTCCAACTTTTAGCAGTGGCCTGTTCAGCTCCTTCGTTTGCCTCATCATTTCTATTCTCGGAAGTCTACGCCAAATGCGATCGATTGGAGAGGCTGTCTCTCTGGTCTGACATTCTATCCCTCTCTGATTTGGGCATCTCGTCATCTGTCGTTGGCAGCAATTTCAATGTTGTCGCATGCCAAGCTGAAAAACGGGGAGGAACCGCCATCAGCCGCTCTGCGATGGCGGATTTCAACTCGTTCATTGTTAGCTCGGGCCTCTCTGAGCTATCCTTTGTTGGATCTGCTTTCACCTGGTCGAACAACCAAGAGGGACCAAACGGTATTCTCTCCAGACTAGACCGTGATTTTGGGTCGGAAGGTTGGTTTCGTCTCCCCTTTTCTTTCTCTATCTCTCATCTTCGTCGGACCTTTTCTGACCATGCTCCTATGATTGCGTGCTGCTCCCCTATCTCTCTCTCGGGCCCCTCATCTTTTAGATTCCAGAGTATGTGGAGATCTCACCACTCGTTTCTTCAAGTGATGGAGGAATCTTGGAGCTCTCCTATTGTTGGCTCTCCCTGTGCTGGTTTCTCTCGAAAGCTTCAGCGTCTCAAGGCTTGCCTTAAGGTGTGGAATGGTCAAGTTTTCAAGAACATTTTCGATCGCGTACGGGTGGCCGAAGAATCCCTCATCTTAGCCAAATCCTTGTTAGACGAGGATCCGTCCGCTGCTAACAAGGAGGCTTGGACGTTAGCTCAATCAGTCTTCTCCTCGGAACTTCGTATCGAAAACCATCATCTTCATTAAAAGGCGAGGATCAAATGGGTGGTCGTCGGAGATTCGAACTCCAAATTTTTCCATTCTTCTATTCGAAAGAAGAATAACCTTCTCTCTATTGTGAGATTCTGCGTCCAAATCTCTCTGTGGCTTCTTCGCCTGAGGAAGTCAAAGTAACCATTCTGTCCCACTTCAATCCTTTTTGGGCTCTCCTTCTGTTTCGATTTCTGATCCGGCACTTTTGGCCTTCATACCTTGCGTGGTTCATTCTCCTGAAAGTTCCCTTTTAGCTGAACCTCCATCTTCGAAGGATATCCGTGCTTGTGTCTTTACTCTGAGCAAGGATAGTGCCAGTGGTCTTGATGGATTCAACAGTGTCTTTTTCAGAGGTGCTTGGCCTATTATTCAGGCTGATTTTTGTCTAGCTGTTCAGTCCTTCTTCTCTGGAGGTTCTCTTCACTTAGGTTGGACGTCCACCAATCTGATTCTTCTTCATAAGTGCGAGAATCCACGATCTTGCACGGATTTTCGTCCCCATCATCCTGTGCAACTTTTCGAACAAAGTTATTTCTAAAATCATGGCCAGGCGCTTGGCCCCGTTCCTTGAACATATCATCTCTCCGTCTCAAGCCGGGTTTGTTAAAGGCCGTTTAATCACTGATAACGTCCTTTTATCCCAGGAACTGATTTCCCAGCTTGACCGGAAGGTGAGGGGTTCTAATGTTGTCTTCAAACTTGACATGGCTAAGGCTTACGATCGCATGACCTGGTTTTTCGTCATCAAGGTTTTGCGGGCTTTCGGTTTTCCAGAACCTCTCATTGACTTGGTGTGGAGGCTCATTTCCAACTGTTGGTTCTCCATGCTCATTAACGGGTCGGCCAATGGGTTTTTCAAGGCGGGAAGGGGTTTGCACCAAGGAGACCCACTTTCTCCTTCTCTTTTCGTGATCGCGGCAGAGGCTTTCATTCGCGGTCTTCAAACCCTTACAATCTTCGGTGAGATTCAACATTTCGGGATTCCGAGGGGCAGTCCGCTTGTTTCTTCCCTATCCTTTGCTGATGACATTGTCATCTTCTCTAATGGAAGTCGATCCTCTGTTCGTCGGCTCCTTCGGTTCATTCATCAATACGAGAGGTGCTCGGGCCAACTCGTCAACCCATCCAAAAGTTGCTTTGTCCATGCGAAGGACTTGTCCCCCATTCGAGCTTCTTGGATTGAGGACTTCTCCAAGTTAAAGGAAGATTCCCTTCCCTTACCTTACCTGGGCATTGTCCTTTACCGAGGTAGGAAGCTTAACGCTATCTTCGATCCCTTGACTGACAAGGTTAGGGGAAAGATCATCCGTTGGAATGCGTCTCTCCTTTCTCAGGCTGGTAGATTGATTCTCATTAAGTCGGTCTGAGATTAGATGGGTACTCATATCTTCGCTGTGATGACCCCTACCTCTTCTTTCTTCCGGTCTTATCGGTCCTTGGCCTCGTCCTTCTTTTGGGGTAAGAAGGACAATGTCAGTCGTCACCATTGGGTTTCTTAGGACGCCGTATGTCGTCCCAAAAACGAAGGCGGATTAGGCTTGCATAACCCGAAGGACCTTTGTGCGGCTTTTGCTTGTAAGTTATGGTACAGGTTTGGGGCTAACGACTCTTTATGGGTAGTGTTCCTTCACACAAAGTACCACAGGCTTGCGGGATCAAGTTTCACGGGCTGTCCATCCTACGCTAATGAGACCTTGAAGCTCATGCAGTCGGTGAAGCCTTTTTCAGACTCTCATGGCGGCTTAACCGGTTGGGACAGCGGTTCGTTCTCCATTTTGAATGTTTAGACCTCGGTTAGAACCCCATGTCCAATTTGTCCTTTGTTTTCCTTCATCTGGGATTCTAGAATCCCCCCTAAAGTCTCTATGTCTATGTGGCATATCCTGCATGATGGGTTGCCATTAGACGAGAACCTCCAGAAGATCGGTATCCGTCCGTTTCCCGTTGCAGGTGTTGTGGCAATGGGGATACGGAATCTTTGAACCATTTGTTTTTTGTTGGTTTTTCAGCCAGAGCGTGCTGGAATTACTTTGGGAATCTGGTTGGTGTTCGAGGTATTACCAAGTCTCCTAATGAATTGCAGAGCACCTGGTGGGCCGGGATCTCTGGTAAATCGCTTCGGTCGATCTTGTTCCGCCGGATTCCGTGCCTGATCTGCTGGCACCTTTGGTGTGCGCGGAATAAGGCAACCTTTGAGGATTCTCCGATGGATCCCCAGTCCATCATTCGGCGTGTTAGGAATGAAGTCTTCCTTGCTTTCCGAGGTACACCTTTCAAGGGACCCGTTGGCTCCCACTCTAGGTGGCTAGTGGGTCTTCTTTCTATCTCCTGTGTTCTGGATTCTGCTAGATTGGGAGTTGGTTGAGTCCTTTTGGCGGGGCGTCGGCTCTCTCCCTTCGCCTCCTCTACCCCTCCCTCCCCCCCTTTATTTCTTATGTGCTTGCTAGTTGCTCAGGTACAGACTTTTCTGGGTTCTTTCCCGATCTGTGATCCTTACGGTTAGCGCTGTGATTGGTTTGTGATGGAGTTGCTTGGGGTGTGGTTCCACCTTTGCAGCTAGTTTTTCTGTGGTCTTCTCTGATTGCTCTGGCGAGCCCCATGTTCCCTCTATGCCGTTGTTGCTCAGTTTGAGATTCTTCTAACATCATCATTGAGCGATGGCCTTGCCGAAGCTCAATGATGATGTCAGATGGGCAGTGGTGTTTCCGGAGCTCTTCTTCTTTCTCCATCGCTGATGCCTTTCTCAGGAGTCTGGTTCTTTGGTTGTCGCTGTTTTGGTGTTAGGTTACCTATTCCCTTCTGTTTTTGTTTCATTTGTATTTATTTTGCGTTTCTTTCCGCTCTGTTTGTTTTTGCTTTCTCTCGTTACTTGCCAGGCTTGTTGGCAGCTCTTGGTGCTTGTTATTTATATATATGATTCTGTAAAAAAAAGCGGTGTAATTCTTACACAAATTCAAAAAGTTCTGAGGCAGTTGAACTTGCATTACTGCTTCTACTACCGACTCTACAACTGGCTCATTTCTAGGAGCTCTGCCATTTGTGGCCATGCTGGTTCCAGATCCACTCCCTCTTCTTCCTCTTGTATTCATTTTCAATAACCTAGATAAGTGACAGGTATCTTTAGAATACAAAGATAGGGTCAAAGATGATAAAGGAGAAACTGAAATAAAGAATCTAAAACCAGACTTTTAGGGGAGAAAAGGAAATGCTCTTCCAAGATTAACTCATCTAGGGCTCGGCTTACCCTATCTCTAATGAGTTATAACCTATTTAGGCTAAGGTGTTCTCTCAACCGAAGCTTTGATACCAACTGAGATGACCCACCTTTCTAACCACTAGGAATGACACTTAACACGTCCTTGTTGTTTGTATGTCGTTGCCTAAGTATAGAAAAGATGAATCATCATGGGGTGAAATAAAGAACAGAATAGAAAACCTCATAATGAGACTGTAAAATAAACCATAATAGTCGATAGTACATCAGGTTACTCCTTAATAGGGAGTTATCCGAGTTACAAAAAGTACTACAAAACATCTTAGGCAGTTATAACATCCCTCTTTTCATATGCTGAAATAAAATACGCTCACATAAATAAAATAATAAAGCGAAACAGATAACTAAGAAGATAAAATCCTATTGCTTGAGCGTCGTCTTCAAAAGAGCCCAATAAAGAACTACCACTCTCGGACTACTCAAATAAAATCAGCACTCAAGAGTTTAGGAAAACAAACAACTCAGGTCAGACGATATGTCTGTATGAATAAAACTTTAAACAATAGGTGTGAAATAAAACACAAACATATGAGACTATGCCACTGAGCAGGGAACGAGTTTACTCCTGCATAAACTAACATCTAAACGTAAAGAATAGGTAAATTATTATTAAACACAAGAAGAGTGGTTGAATTTTCCCGATGCAAATAAATTTGAAGGTCCAAATTAAATCAGAAAAGGAAGATCTCCAACAAATGACTAGGAAGGCGGAGCACCCTTGAAATATAGCTCTAATAATATACTTCAAAGAAGCTCATATACTCTGTGACACTTCTTGGAAACGTACCAGCCGAACCTCGCCAAACCTTACCAAGAATCCAAAATTTTCACATTTAAACGCACAATTGAATCTGATTTAGATGGGATGTGAAAATACCCTAATGGGAGCAACCCCACGTAGTTGGACGTCCTTTCGCTCATGGGTTCAGTATTTTACCGATAAAGGATAAGAAGGATCAATGGAGCAACAGATCGTCTTAAAATGATGATAATAAAGAAGCCGAAGTAACCGATAGCTGAGAAACCAACTATCGAGGATATAAAACGATCATATATAGAAATTAATCTTGTATACTCACCACCACTCATCGAATTCAAACTTGTACTATTTCTTGATTAATAATAATACTGGACAAGTCAAGCTAGTGTTACCTCAAAGCCATGTCCCACTATTATTCATAGGTTTCAAAATAGCAGAAAGTCAACTTCTTCGAAGTTTAATGCTAATAATACAAATAAATCATTTCCATACGCGTGAATCGCTTGATGGAAATTAATTCATTTCCATAACAAATTCAAACTTTTCTTTTAAAAATCTAAATTCGTACTTGGCTTCACATTATAAGTATTAGATTTAAAATACTTTGTTAAAAGGGTTTGCTATCTTTGAACCATCATTATAAAAAGGATTTAGCAACTTAAAATATCCTTATTTCATCGATTAATTGACTTTTAAACTTTATTAACTAAGTTGATTAATTAACTTCAATGACCTTTAATTTAAACGGGTAAGTCAACTTTAAAACATCATTGATTCAATTAATTAATTAATTTAATTTAAATAACAATTAAATATCATTATTTAAATTCGATTAATTAATTTAAAACTTTATTTAAGGAAAGATTAATTAAGGTTAAATAGATTTATTAACCTTTAAAAGTCATTAACTAAATAGGATTAATTAATTTTAAAAACATCATTAACTAATAAATTAATAAATCTTAATCCATCATTACCAAATGATCAATTAGCCTTAAACAACATTAAGTAAAATGATAAATTAAATTTAAAATGTCATTTACTAAGTAATTAGTTAAATTTAAAATACACTATTAATAAGTTAATTGGCTAATTTTAATCCTTATTAATTAAACAATTAAATAAATTATAAACATTGTTAAAATAATTAGTTATTTTTGAAAACATCATTAATTAAAAACTTGCTTAACTTGTAAAATAATTCCAAGCATGACAATAAAACCAAATGGACTTTACAAAAGGTGATTTTCCGAAAGTGTTGATATAGCGACTATCACTATACATGCAGTTCAGAATTCAAGCTTATGTCATCTGCAATACAACCAAACATAACATAGCAATTGAATAAGCATACATACATGATGATTACAATGATACAACATATATCAAGCATTTATTAAGGATTGATTTGACTACTAGATTTTCATATAACACATGATTCGCTTACCAACTTTCCAAAGCGACTAACTTTTCAAGCAATAAACCAATTCAACAACCAAACCATTATAACAGCAGTTAGTATTTAATAGCTACAAATATGGGCATGAATATAGTTTAAAATTTATGGTTTAAAGTGGGAGCTTCACTTACCAAAACGCTTATTGACTTTACTGAACGTTCACTAACTTCTCGAATGAAAAAAGATCTAAGCTCTTCTATGAAAATGGCTCGATTTAGTGGATCATTTATAGGCTTTTGGGCTCGACCTATGTCATATGAGGCTCCGCCATGGTGAAAATGTGGGGTATAGGGTATTGCTTAGTATAGGATGGTTTTGGAAGTGAAATAAGGAGTCTAGCTTAATATTTGGAAGTGTATTCAATAGTTTTTTACTTTGTAAATAATTTTAAAAGCCATGGATATTCTTGAACAGGAAGAAAAGGGAAGTGAATATGAAAATGAAGATGTGAAAGGAGAATGTGTGGAGATGGTGGGTATTCATAGGAAAAGAAGTGGAGTGTTATTCAACTAAGAATAAACCTTTAAATAATATAAAAATTATCATGCAACATGGAAGCCATGCCTCTCCACCAGCCATAGTACACACGTTACCCCCCCCCCCCCAAGGTCCACCTACACCATGCTTTAGGTCCTATCCTAGGTAGCTTACATGATAGGTTATTTAATATATGCTAAGGTTATTTAATATGTTTTATGCATTTTATGTCAAATCAAGGTTTATATTTAAACAAAGCTTGATTGCTAACTTTAACACATTATTATCTTATCTCATGGAATATGTGCATGTGTATCTGAGTGATACAAACATTTACACAATGTTTTCGATGACTTTTCGATGCTGAAAAGTCAAATTTTCAAAAAACTTTTTTCAGTCACATTTTCTATTTTTATTTCAACCATTTATTTTGGTAAAAAAAAATTAAAATGATTTTAGTATCATTATTAATATTTAAAATATGTCTATTTGGTTATTAAAATTCATTATTCAAATGTTTAAAAATTATTTAAATATTCAAATACAAAGCGATAAATTTACAAGTCGTTGCTCTATTGACGACCATAAATCAAGGTTTATATTTAAATTAAGCTTGATTATTAACTTTAACACATTTATTTTCTTATCTCATGGCGTATGTGCATGTGTATATGAGTTAATAAACATTTTTACAACGTTTTCAATGACCTTTCGATACTGAAAAAGTCAAATTTTTTGAAAACGTTTTTCAGTCACATTTTCTATTTTTGTTTCAACTATTTATTTTGGTAAAAAAAATTTGAAAATGATTTTAATATCATTATTAATATTTAAAATATGTCTATTTGGTTATTAAAAATCCATTAAAAATTATTTAAATATTCAAATAGATAGCGATAAATTTACGGGACGTTGCTCTATTGACGACCATAAATGTTCAAGCGTAAGCTTTATCTTAATTTCTCTTATGCAGTATATGTAGTTAGGTTCGGTGAGTACGTCATTTTTAGATGAAATAAAGTTTGGTATAGACATTTTCTGCAAATTTAATTGAGTTGATTATGATATTATTCATTTGCTTATTTTAATTTAAACTTTTAAACTTAAAATTTTCATTTTAATTTCAAAATAGATTTTAAAAATTAGCCCAAGATCCAAATTCAAATTGGGCCTACCATACTATGGATAACATTTGGGCTTCTGTTACCTTTCAGGTTATGCTGGTAGCCAAGTAGGGCATGTTACTTGATTGCCCAAACTTAGCTTAGACACTACTATTATAGATATTGTACTAAATGGGTAAGCTTAATTAGTTGGTCATAATCCTGCTAATTTAGACCGCATAGGCTATTGGGCTTCGATACCATCATTGGATCTGGACCAGCACGCAGTGGGTTAAATTGGAGAATTTCAAAAAAAAATCCATTTCAGATCTTACAGAGCCTATGAAGTCAAAATTAAGTTAGATTTAATCTACATTATTTTAAATAAAATCATAGTTTTCTTTAATTAACTAAGATAAAGATTTATTTATTTATGTATTATACATATAATGGGCATGAGTGTATTAAATATGCATATATGTATATGTACACGTACAGCATATGTTGTCTACATGGTTTAATATGCTCATATCTAGCTGTTGGGATTTGCACCACAACAGACATATTAGCCCCTTCGTATACTATTTGTTGTCCGATGCTATATAATGTCAATATAATATAAAATTTACTTATGTATACACACATACTTATAATATAAAATAATTATATGTATACACATATATTTACATGTAAAATAATTATATATGGATTTAAATATAAAATAATTTTAAATTCAAATTTTAAATCTTCAAAAAAAATTCAAATTTGAAATTAGATCCAAATTTAAATATTCCTTTAAATTCAAATTCAAGTTCAAATATTTTAACTAATTTATAAAATTATATTTACGTACACATGGTAAAGTAAAACTATTTTTTCGAAAATAGAAAAAATATATATTTATATAAATATATTACCTTAATTTTAAATTCATTTGTTTATTTAAACAATGTTGTATAATAACATATAATATATATATATATATATATATATAATTTTTGACCACATTATTTTGACAAAATCAATTTTTTTGATGTAAATTTTAATGCAGAATTTTTTTAACTTTAAATTCCAAAAAAAATTAATTTATAAAATTCTTATATGTTTATATGTGTTTATAGTAATAAATTACAATGTAATGCCTTTTAAAATAATTAATATTATTAACACATTTCGAAATAAATAAAATATATATAAACAAAATTTATATTTTTTTATATACATGTGAAAATACAAGTATTAAAATTTATAAGCTATGTATATAACAATGGTTTTAAAATTTAATTTTAATTTAACAATGTTTTAAAATAATTTTTAAATTCGAAAAAAAAATGTTTTTTATGTTATGGCCTAAAATAATATATAATTGTATATACAAAAAACTTATTTTATTTTATAATACATTCATATGTAGAATGACAATAGATACAAATATGAATTCATATTATAATTTTAGCCTATTCTTATACAACATCACAATAGATTGCACATATTAATTGATACAACATAAATGTTAGCTCAGTTGTAGTGTTGATTCGAAAGAAATCCTAGAATCTTATTCAATCTCATACAGAAAATTCTAGTAATCGAAGAGATCTACAAACCTTTAATTTAAATTAACTTGAATTTGATTTGAAAAAATAAAAGGGGAAGGGTAAGAGATTTTTACCTAAGGGGGTATAGAGGCAAGAGAAAAGTAATTATTTAAATGGAGAGGGTAGCGGGTTCATTTAATAAAAGAAAGAGAGAAGAAAAAAGGGTTCAAGATTTGATCTTTTACCCCTTCTTTCACTATTAATTCGAACTCACATATCAAAATATCACACCCCTCATAACCTCCATACATGGTCGGGCACTCCTATTGGCAAAAGGGCCTATATGCATTTTCAAACTAGATCAATGTTTGCATAATTTGAATTCAATTCAAATGTACATCAACATTGTATATCAATACGTGTGTGTGTGTGTGTGCATATACATATACATATACATACATATATATATGCCCTATTTTTAATACCTATTCAAATAAATCAAATAAATTTTTATAAATTAATATTTCACAAATATTAATTAATATAATGAATTTATAACAATTATAGTTCAATTAAATCAAGTGCTATTTGGAGTATTTAACATTTTGATTGTGGGAATCATGTGTGTAAATTCAGTCAGCAATAGATATCCAACAATTCATATTAATGTTCACACTTCACCTTAGCTAGTTGTGTGACGGTCTGGCTGAATTTATCACTTACATAGTTTTGATAAAATCCAATTTTACTATTTTAAGCGGTCTCCGGTAGTGATAATTATCTACACCGATTTTCATTGTCAAAACTATATCACATTAGGGCTAATGTAATTTGGTATTGGCCAAAATTCGAATATCATCCACATTAATTATGTATATTCTAAAAAAAAGTCCTCAATTCAATAAAAATAATAATTATTGACTAAACTGCCTTGGTTAGAGACTTTGACTTTTAGTTGACTGTAGTTGACTGTGATATTAACCTCATATAACCAAAGAGATGAATTCTCCAGTAAATCGTATTTCACTTTCAATGCTTCAGCTCAGCCCTAACTATAGTTGCTTGATGGATGTCGTGCCACGATTTTGCTATAATCAAAGTGGAATGCATACATTGAAGTTCAACTATATCCTCAAGTCGAGAGAACTATGTATTATCTCTCCACTTCGATGTTTTATGTCTGACCTCAGTTATATTATCCAATAGAAAATAATGAGTAAATCATTCTATACTTATCGAATAACTATCGGTACGTAACCCTGTAATGCCCCCAACAACCATGAGTGGCACATTGCCCAATATTTAGAGAGCATTATATACTCTAGTCTCAAAGGATGTATCAATATCTAGTCTCGATACATCTTGACTATGAATATTTAAAATAATTTATTAATATTCATTGTGATAAATTGCTCGTGAACTCAACACGTTATAAATACTATTAAATATATTTAAATTTCTCATGGATTTTCTATTAAACAAATTTAAATTAAATAACTAATTAATATAACACATTATGGTAAGTATATAATAGAAAGAAAACCACTTTATTTTGAATGAGATCTTATTAAAGAGTTAATAATTTATAATAAATTACGGAATTGCCCGCAAGGAATACCCTCTTAACTCTATCAACATGGAGACTCTTGTGGATTCGCTCTGTGATTGTTCCAAACAACTACAAGTACGTAATCCCTTGTTATTGCCGATTATCATGAGTAATTCATCATCCATCAAATGGATAGCATTACAAACACTTGTCTTTACGGATGTATTGATATCTTTTTGTTGATACATCATGATTCGAAACAACTGAAGGATAAGTATTTTCCCACCAAATGAATTTCTTTTACCTTCAAAAATAAATGAGATACTTTATCCAATAATATGCATTGATATACATGCTTTGTAGAGATCTGTATAAGTTTTCTAAAACCAATCATTGTGGTTACAATTACCATTGATTGAAATGAACCAATTTTTCAATGGGGCACTTCCACGTACCCTTCTTGGCGGCGTTGCCACCTAAATCCAACGACTTGATACTTACACCCTCACTAGATTGACCATCGCCCATAGGGACGTTGTCCCACACACCACCTAAGGGGGGTGGAAGTTTCCACCCTCTTATCTCCTTGTACTAAAAAATATTATAAAAATAATGACAATTTATTTTGAAAAAAAATACATTAAATAAAAGGTATCATCATGCTAGCAAAATTATTTTAGTAACATTAAACTAAATACTAAAAAAACCAAAGAATAACATTATACCAAATTATTAATAGATTATTAATTATTAGCTACTTATTAATTATTATTTAACTAATAATAAAATAATATTGCACAATATTACAGCCGAACTCAGCTTCATCATTAAAGTGCTTAGAACGCAATTCAACGAACTACCATTCCCCCAAACAATTGAACTGTTATTTTGTACTTTTTTAGGAAAATTCTATTTATACACCATAAATTACGTAGTATACACCACTATCTCGTTAAAAAAATTACTGCTAAGTTACCCTTCTTCTTATTAATTCAAATTTTAGTCTTTTTCTTATAACTCATTAAATAAAAAAAATAAGTTAATAATAAATGGTCAAATCTATACATTTGTTATGAAGCGATTAATTTTACCATGAAACCTAAAATATCAGTTTAGACGATTTCATAATCAAGTTCTCTACTTTTAGAAGTATTTAACCTTTTTTCTTGTTCTAAAAAAATTCTAAAATTAAAGTTTGATATAGCGTGAAATATTAGAGTTCAATTTGTTGAATTAAACTTAATTTAGTGTTAGAATTTCTAGTTTTCTGTAAAAGATATTCAAGCTCTAAAGAGAAAAGATGATAAAGATGAAAATAAGAGTAATTTTGTAAAAGATACGATGTATGTAAAGTAATTTTTGATGTATACTAGTTTATTACGTTTTTTGGTGTATATTAATGGATTATTGGTGTATAAATAGAGTTTGCTCTTTTTTATTAGACTAGCTTGATAGGATCATTTCAAACCCACAAGCTTGGAGTTGTCTATGGAAACTTTTTATTGGTAAAAAAAAAGTTGAAGAGCCATATGACCCGCTTTCTTATATTCTACACTTTAGAAGAACTATTCTTTAAAGAAAATTAATGATTATCCTCTTTATCCATATTTTATTCAAAAAATATGCACGTTATTATAATATATATTAGTAATAAGGGTGGATATGCTAAATGTCAAAGGACATTGTTGTAATTTCCATTGCATAGGAAATCTATAAATAGAGAACTCAGTTGTATTATACTATGATCTGAATGAATAAAAACACCTTCTCTCTAATGGTTTTTATTACTGTTTATTTTATAACACGTTATCAGCATGAAGTTTTATTATTTTTGTTGGTTTATGTTATGCTTCCATGCATCACTCATGTGATGTGTACGCATGAAGTTAATTTGTTTAATTTTTTTATGCTTTGGTTATGTTTTATACATTCAGATATTTATCCTCTTTTTTTTTTTGGAACATTTTTAACAAGCGTTTCTATATATCATATTTTCATCTAATTTTACTCGTTCTCCACGGAATATTTACTAAATAATTTTACCCTATAAAAATTCTTTTATACGGTTGATTCCAGTACAAATCTTATTAGGTTTTACTTGCAGTAAAAGTTTTATTAACTTTTCCCATCAATTAAGGTACTTCAATGCTTTGTTATACTTATTCATCTTTGTTGTTTCATCTTCAAGGAAATTGTTTTACTCAAACATCTTTAGTTGATGCGATGATGTAACATTAAGCTAGTTGTATTAACTTTATTTTATTAAATGTCAATTCATCGTAACTTTCACTGACATACTTCTTTGTAATTGACTTGCTACTTGCTTTTTTTTAATCTCTCTGTTTTTATATAAACAAGGTAAAAGAAACATAACATCTCTCTATTATATTATTATTTTACTTTTTAGCTTCTATTTTTTTTTTTGAAAACCCAGGAAAACCCGGCAGGCCGGTAAACTCCTAAGGAGGGTACAGTAAAACCGCCCCTTGATCCAAGCCCCCATACCCCCGAGTAAATTTATATAGAATAGAGAAGCGCATGGTAGGAATCGAATTTGAGTCTTTTTACCAGAACTCAAGCCTCCTTTCTACTGCGCTGCACCCACGGACAGCTTCTGTCTTTATAAAACTACATTGTCATGCTATAAAGTCTTCACCATTTATTCTTGCATCTTATGTTTTTTACGTTTAAAAACAATTGGATGTTCAGTATACTTGTATCTTGTAAGTTAATCCATTCTTTTTATTAATATTTCTCATCCTTGCGATAGTGTAGGCTATGTTATTTATACTAGGCTCATCATTCTTGACTAATAATATGTAATACTTGCATGTAAACATTTTCTCAGTTTGGAAGTATAATATAAAGATGTTTCATAATCAAATTATCATGGAGTCGTGAACTTCATTTGTCTTGCACTCAGTTTTATTTACATACTGCTTATGTTCACATTTTCCTACTTTATCTTTGTTTTAATTTCTAAGACTACAAATATTTTTTTTCATTTTCTCGTCTTCTTTACAGTAAATAGAATTAATGACAAACATAATTAAGTTTGAATTCAAAGCCGTGGACATATCTGGAAACAACCACTTATCATGGATATTGGATACTAAGATCCATCTACAACCTCAGTTCTTAGAAAATGCCATTAAAAATGGTAATAATATGTCCCAGCAAAACAAAATAAAGGCTTTGATATTTTTAAGACGTCACAACCACGATGATCTAAAAATAGAACATTTAACTTAAAAAGATCATCTCCATTCCCAAAGGAGCGGTATGATCATCAGAGTACGATTATACTTCCAAATACTAGACAAGAGAGTACGATTATACTTCCATATACAAGGCAATAAAGTACGATTATACACTAGACAAGAGTGATTGAATCTGAGGTTTCAAGACTTCAAATTTGTAAGGGAATATAATCACGTATAGAATTACTTCTAAACTAAAATTATATGGAGAAAAGATAGATGGTGCACAAATAGTTGAAAATACATTTTCAACGTTTCATGCATCAAACATCCTCCTGCAGCAATATCGAGAGCGTTATTTCACAAAATATTCTGAACCCTTAGGATATTTATTAACTGCTGAGAAAAATAATAAATACGTACATACATACATACATATACATGTGTGTTCTTCTCTATTTTAGAGGATCACACATTTTTCTCAAAAAAAAACGCTCCTCAAGACCAACTGGTTCAGCTACATTAGCGGAAGTTAAAGCTAATTTTTCCCACTCCAGAAGAGGCAAAGGTGGAGGTAGAGGACGTAGTCGTAGACGTGGACACACTTGTGTGTACACTCGCAGCGCTTTATACTCTTCTCACGTAAAAAAAATATAGATAAAAAAGAATTTTGTATATATGTATATGCTTTATTAACACCTATAGTCGATAGGTGTACACAGTTATGTGTACACTTGCCACACTCTATACTCTTCTCACGTAAGCCCACAAGGCAGTGCATGGATGGTATATCTAACCTACAGTCAATAGGTGCATACACTTTTGTGTACACTCGCAATGCTCTATATTCCCCTCATGTGAGTCCGTAAGGCGGTGCATGGGTGGTATATCAGGCCTTAGTTTTTTGAGTTAAGTGTATGTAAATATTGTTAATATAAATAAATTTTTGAAACAAAGAGAGAGTAAGCAACTGAAATCCAAACACTATTTCACTTAGTTGATTTGACTTGTTATTCAAAAGAAATAAAAATACCAAGTTGAAAAACATCGGTAATCAGTTAAGGATCCATTTTATAGTTGCACTATGTTACCAACCGAAACAATTAGCCAAACAAGAGTATAATTATAAGGATGACTTAATTTTTGTTGGAAGTTTTGACGAGTACAATGACTTAAATTTATTGAGAATGATCAGAACTTGTATTTAACTTATTCTTTTCGATTTAAAAGTAAATTCCCATTTGTAAATATTTTCAAAAAACTTGCATTCATATCTCTGTAAATAAATCTTGCATTTAGGAATTTTTCGTGTTGCATTTGGATTTTGTATGTAGTATCCACTGAAACCCATCACGAGACGACACTCATCCTACTAAAGACGCCTAGAAGTTTAACGGCTTATTGCATATGCTCAATGCAATCATGCTCCCAATAAATGTGGATTTATCTTAGTTTTAGTTTATTCGAGAACGAATAAAAAGATAAGTATGAGGATATCTGATGTGCACGTAAAAATATATATTTTCACTCACACTTAATCTCATTTTTAGTAGAATAAGTGTCATAATTGGGTGTTTTTACATGTTTAAAACCAAATTTCAAAAATGCTTTCAAGTCATCATTCATGCATTTATATAGGAGCAAAACGGTATTTTCAAGTATGAATTAATTTGAAAAAAAATTACTTGCACATTGTAATTTTCTTTGAAGGAATTTGGATTCAACTTGGTAGTGAATTCATTGAAATATGCATGTACAAGAGTTAGAAGCCAAAGAAACGAAGAAATAAAAGAATACATGTAATTATGGAGGAACCCACCTATCCACTAACCATTAATCACAATTAAGAACTAATGCATATGTTAGTGTGGATTAAAGACACATGCACATTTAATGGAGGGTTAATTTCATACTAAAGATAACTTAGATGCCACATTACCTCAAGTGCATTTTAGAGAGTTCTCTAAAAATGGATTAAGGTTTTAGTCATGTATAAATAACTCTTTTATGTTTATGTAATGAAGGTTGAATTTTTTATATTACCTTATCATATTATTCAAGTTGTAGCCACAAAACCAATGAGAAATAAAATGGCTTCCAAAGCCTCTTCTTCTTCTTTTTCTTTGTTTTTACATGCTTTCATTTTATTTTATGCTCATTTTTATTTACATGCCCTCTTTCCTTTTATGTCAGTAGATTAGATTTTCATTTATGCACTTAGTTTTTTTTTTCATGTAAGTAGTTAGTTCTCTTTTCTTTTAAGTTGCTCTTACTTTTTTTTTCTTTTTAATGTTGCAATCTACATGTGTGGAAATGATAACAAAAATGAGAAGCCAAACTCCTTCAATTTATGGGTAATGAAACTCTTTTAAATCATATAGATTCAACATATTTGCTAATTTATGATCTCTTTTTATGCTTAGTTAGATGTTGATGTAAGTTTATTGGTGAATTTGATAGTCCATGTTTATCATAGACATGCTATTCTTACTCAAATATAAACACAATTTACATTAACATCTAACTAAGTGATTTTGATCATGGAATTGAAATAGAATCAAAATTTAATGATATATGTTACTAATCAAAAATAGTAAATAGATCATGCTTAAAATATATTATTTTTCAGTTTCATATTCATTTTCATGACATCTAACAAAATGATTTTAGTTGTTTTATCAAAGTTTAATGGTTTAAGTTGTGTTAATTAATAACATAAATAGATTATTCTTACGATAAGTACATCACTAATTCTACTTAGATTAAAATGAGAGATCATAGATTGATGTTGTGTTGATTTATGTGAGAGTATGAGAGTAGATTTGCCTCTAAATTGTCTCTTAATCTCGTATTTTTATTCACTTTTGTTTTAGTTAGTTTTTACACTTTTCTTAGCTTAAAACAATCTCAAGCTTTAGTTTAATTTAATTGAGTGGAATTCAAAATTAATTCATTCCCTGTGGATTGATTTGTACTCGCATACGTTCTACAATAGTACGTCGTGCGTCTGCGGTATTTTAAGATGATATAATTTTTCGATGATTTTCTAACCGATAGAAAATTCGTCATCTAACAGCTAAATTAGCAGAAGTTAATGCTAATTTTTCCCACTCCGGAAGAGGCAGAGGTGGAGGTAGAGGATGTAGTCGTAGATGTGGCTGTGGACGTGAATATGGATATAACTCTAACAAAGGCTATTATGTTGGTTTTAAAAGGCAATAAAACTACCAACTTTAAAAAGCAACAAAAGAAAATTGAGCATGAAATGAATAATGATTTTACTCCAAAAAACAAAAGGCACCATGAGGAAGTTTGTTATAGATGTAGATCATTAGTCATGTACATGCAGATCATGAAAGAAAACAATTGAAGAATACCAACATTTGAAGAATATTGAGAACAAATAATACTGAAAGATTGTTTGATACTACTAATTTGAAGATAGATGATTTCTTCGAAGATGATGATGAAAATTTAATAAATGATGAAAATCTCAATGCAATGATTCATGATATGACCAATCTGGCCAGCTAGAAGTAGCTTGAAGCTTGTTGTATGGTTTTCTTTTATTTTATTTTTAGTTTATCATCTTGTATTAATAAGTTAGTTTAAAGTTGATGTTTGATTATTTCTCAGTTTTTCGAGAATTAGTTGAAATAACGCGGACTGGTGGATGTTGATTTTAATTAATAGTTTGTTTTGGAATTCTTTTTTTGAAAATATTACCATTTATTTGTGTTCACAGATTATTTTAATAATTGACTAGCTATACTATCTTTAATTCTTAAGGTATGGACCATCAATATTTGAGTGATGATATATGCCTACTAGATAGTGCAACTACTAATATAATTTTGAAAAAGCAAAAGTTTTTCTCTGAATTATCTGATAATATTTCAGCTAAATTTTCCATCATAATTGGATCTGCTAATATAATTGAAGGGTCCGGAAGAGCCCATAAAGCACTACTAATACATATACCTTCATTCAAAATGCGTTATACTCGAGCAATTTTAAAAGAAATCTGTTAAGTTTTAAGGATATAAAAACGAATAATTACCATAATGCAACTATACATAAAACAACAAAGAATATCTTTGCGTTGTCTCTATAATTGAATGCTGAAAGCTTATTTTAGAAAAATTTGACACAATTTCAACTGTATTATATTTCACGAAAATTGGCATAGTTGAATCCCACTCAATAAATATAAGCCAGAAGCTCACAAATACAAAGACACTTTGGTATGATCGATTGGGTCATCCTGAGTCAACTATGCTGCGTAAAATCGCAGGATACCCATATGCGTAAAATCAAGTTACTTTTCATTGGTGTTGAACTGTATCTTGCTAGAAGACTTACTGAGAATGCAATGTCCAAGTCTCGTGCATTGAGCTAAATATAATAATGCAGCAATGGAACTGGGATATGATACTTATGGACCAAGCATATTTTCATCATCTTTTTTTGGATGGTACATGAAGCAAACATTGGCAGCAACATCATAAAATTATTCCGAAATACTAACACTACATGAAGCAAGTCGAGAATGTATTTACTTAATATCATTAATTGAGCATGTTCGAAATACTTGTCAACTTTCCTCAGCTACAGAAGGATCAACTATTATTTATGGAGGCAATGCAGCTTGCGTAGCTTAGATTCAAACAGGTTACATGAAGGGTGATAGGACGAAACACATTTCTCCTAACTTTTTCTTCACACATGAGCTACAAAGGGATAATAAGATAGTGGTGAAACGAATTTAGTCCGAAGAAAATCTGGTAGATCTATTTATAGAGGCACTTCCAAAATCAACATTTCAGAAGATGGTGTATAAAATTTGTATGCGTCGGCTGCATCAACAGACTGATTGAGTAATGCGTTATAAAGCATGAGCAACATACAAAAGTATGTTATAATGTGCTAATTTTTCCTCACTAATATTTTTCTCAGGGATCTTTGTTGGTAAGGTTTTGGTTAGGCATTATCTTGATCCAGAAGAATTAACAATCATAATAACATTATAAAACATATTACCTAAAGATGAAATAAAATTATACTTTTTTTTTATTTATGATTTTCCACTGGGTGTTTCATAATACCGATTTTTAATGAGGCAATTATTATTATCAGACGCATATTTGCGGAGAGAGGGTGTAATATCTATATAATAAAATTGCTTTATTTAAACCGCAGGGACAAGAAGCGGATGAGATTTAATTTTGCAAAAGACATCGGATGGATGCGTATCTGCCAGCTAGGACAAAAGTAACGTTGCTGCCTCATCCTTCATTACCGTTAATTATTTTGCACCACTGACCGCTCTCCTATACGCACTCTCCATGATTTGATTAACCCACGATCTATAGATTTTAGGAGTTGCCCGCGGTTATCCGCTCCACCTTCTACAGATTTGAGCAGTTCCCATGGTTATCAATCTTCTTTGTAAAAATTTGTCCATGACTTCAATATGCATAATTTCATCCCTCCAAAAGAGAGTATTTCTCTACTCTACTCTCATTTTTCTCCTCATCTTTGCTCAAACCTCTGTCCTCATGGATGTTACATCGCCCTGTTGCAACGATGAAATGTTTTATCTCCATCAAGATTATTGCAAAATACCTGGGTACTTCCTTTTATTTTTATTGGTTTAATTGTCTTTCAGAATGTAAACCCATGATATAAAAAGGAGCTTCTATTCATAGTTGTCCATTTTTATTTTTATTTTCCGATAGAACTAAAATCCAACACCAGAGGCAAGGTTGCCTGTTGAACTTGGTTTTCAAAAATCTATATCCAAACCTTCTTTTAATGACTGTATTTCGGATATTACTGATTTGATTTTGCTTATCTTAGTTTACTTTTGATGAAAATACTATACGCGTATGATTGCTGAAACTTATATGGTTTTGTATGAAGCATTATAAAATCCTTTGAGAAAACTGAGAATATATTGCTGATATATTTGTTTTTTTTATTTTATTTCATTCCATTATTGGTTTCAGATTTTCCACATGATTGTCACACATGCAACTGCTTATTTGATGCAATCAGTATCATTCATGCATACAAGATGTTTGGTGGATTGCTTAACCTACGCTACAAAAATTTTCTACCAGCATATGCTTTATGTACATGGGCATACATAGAATTTAAAATGTTATGCTTCATTTACATGGTATGAAATTGTAACATGTTTAATGTTGTCACTACTGCCATTATACAGGTTGTAAAATCTGTTGTAAACTAACTCTACCTTAAAAAAAATTGTATTATGAAGCTATTTTTTCCCCTTTAAATAAACAACAGTATATGTTAGTTCAAAATAGCCAAAGAATATATAACATACGATCTCCTATTAGGCTTTGTTACCAGTATACATTGTTTTTTTTATATGGGCACTACCGAAACAATTTTGGATGCATGTTCATTTAAGACTGTAAATGCTAGAGTTTCTATTCAAAATAGTTTTTCTTTCGTCGTACGAACTTATGATCTTAATCTTAAATTAACTTAAATGATATCTCTGATATCAAATTGGGGACATAAGATTCTACTTCATTTTTTATTTGTTAACCTGAAGTATGCGTGAATGTTTAACGCTCAAATTTACTTCTCTATTTTGCAGTGTGCCAAATATATATTTACTTTTTTGCTTCTACACTCCTATAGTTATATTGGACATAAGTTTCACTTCTTACAAAATATTGGATTTGTTTTCCCACTATAATTACATAGATATTTACATCAAAATGAATTATCTATGTAAGAGGTCAAGATGTGATATGTAAATTATTTGCCATAAATACATCAATCTGATTTGGGAATCATATATTATTACTAAAATTTACAAATCATATACTGTCAATCTATGGACTAATATAATCTGATTATTGTATAGTTAATGTCAACCAATACTTGGTAAGTTCAAGATATGATACACTTTTATCATTTTTAGCCATATTTTTACTTCTCTGTGCATGGTGAACTTGGTTGTTTATTTCACTCGCTAATTTTATCTTATTTTTTACTCTACAAGGAGAACAAAAATTAGAAGTGAGAACGAACGCCCTGTTTACTAGAAAACTTCAATTGAGCATAGTATCCTCATCCATCTTCGCCTTCTAAAGAATCCTAAAAACAATAAAGGTGCTTACAGTGCTAGGAGACAACTGAAATAAAAGTTCACTATTTTCTCCCTTTTGGTACCTAATATATCTATTGACAGTAATGAAGAAAGGTTGGTTTATGTATGTATCATTTATCTTATGGTGTATTTTTTCGTTATTAGTTGATTTGAGAATTTAAGTTTTTTCCTTACCATTTTTAATTAAGCATTTATATTTAATGAAAACAAAGTCGATAAGTTGAATTTTCAATATTAAAATCATTGGATTATGGATATGGTTACATCTACCATGCATTTTCTTATTTCCATCATTATAAAGAGCATTTTACTGAATATTTTGCTTTTCTTACAAGGGAAAGTCAAAGACTGCAAATATATTATATGATTATTTAGCTTGCTATAACTTGCTCATTTGTTGTCGATTATAAGGTTACATTTAAATATTTCCTCTGAAAATATTTCAGGGTAAGTGAACTTAAGAAGTAAAAGATGCAGTTTCATAAATTGAATGCAGTTCTAAGATACGACAGGTATGTGTCAATAAATAAATGTTTTTAGTATTAACAATGAATATTGCTTGATTGTAACATTCTTTGTGTATCTATGTTCATTTTTTTAGATAAAAAAAAGTCACTCATGCATTTCAATATCTCTTTCCATCTATACAGGAAACACATGGATAATGAGTTGGATCATGAGGATTTAATGAAAGAGAAAATGGCTGACATGAATTTGAACAAATAGGAACGAAGAAAGGTACTTCATTTTTCGACCATGTAAGTTAATCCTAAGTTATGGTGTTCTGAATTGTTGCTCTCACTTAGGCCTATCGAATGAATGAAACAAATAATTGCCTTATCGTTTACAGTTTATAACAAAAGGGAATTGGCATCTTTTTTTTTTCATTATTTACTAGAAGCTTATCATGCAAGTATCATTTTCTATATGGTTAACAGGAATTTCCTTTTACATTAATGTCACTGGTACTCTGATGAACCGATGCAAAATACCTTGAACTTTAAATATTCACAGTGAAATTTTATTTTGATTTCAACTTTTAATCAAAAAGCTACTTACTCTTTACAAAGAAGTCTATCATAAATAATATATAAAAATAGAGTTGGCTTTGGTAAAGGAAGTGACATGCTAATATATAAAACTCAATTACAGACTCATCTGAACAATATCAAGCATAAGTTCACATCCTTCGTTTATGGACAGTGACCTAAGTTTTATATTTATTTCATTTTCCTTGTAAATATTAACATAAAATAACTAGACATAATATCATGATATTGTTTCATACGTAAGTCTATGAAACCTAGATAAGTAATTATTATTTCTCACTACGTGCAACGGTTATCACTACTGATCGATATTTATTTAAAAAAACGGAGGATAAGGTATATAGAAAAAACATTGCTTTGTTACTAAGTTTTACTGTTATTTAATATAGTTATGTGCTGAGTTCGAAAACTTCATCTTATTTATAGATATGTAGACATACATTACTTCACCAGATTTATCAACGAGAAACCACAAAATTTATTTTACTACAATTTGATCCATATTTAATAACATGTTCTTTCAAATTAGCAGTAATAAAGATACTACTTAGAAGGTGACATTGATATTTGAGATAGTGACGTGGTTGCTAACTTATTACTCTTTGAAATGGCTAGATGTATGCCATTCATTGCTAATTATATTTTGCAAATTGTGGATGATAAGATGCTTTGAATATTTTGTGGTTCATTGGCCCAGATTGCAGATGCCTTGCAGATTGCTAATTTTATATGATGGTGCCGGTGCCCCCGTCGAATGCAAAGAATTACTCTGACAGTAGTTTCTATATAAGTATTTAGGGCTACGCTTAGAAAGTCTAAAAGAAAGCATAAATTTTATTTATGTACCCATATTCATTAAAAGATTGATATGCATAATTTATTTCCATTACATTCTTCTATCTAAACATTAAATTTAACAACAGTTGGACATATAAGTAGTATCTAATTTGCATTTACTTTCAAAATATTTTACGAAAAACCTACTTAATAATTGATAACAAACATGAATAATCATTATAGATGGCAACTAATCATTTTATTTGTGCTTCTGAATTAAAGCCCTCTTAACATATGTCATCAAATCAAAGCAATGTAACCATACCTCAAATTTTGTAGCTACAGTTCAGTTTGACGATACAATCAAAATTCTTCTTTTATCAATTTTTATTCCCCACTATATATACTATTAATCCTCCTTAAATGGATACCCTTTGTTTTGCTATTTTTATTCACTAATGCTTCTATTTTTAGCTCATAAATGATCAGTCAGAACTACAAGTTAGCATATCTTCAAAGTTACTCCACAAATTATGAGTATAATGCTAATAAAAATTGCAATTTTTCTTTACAAATTGTTCAACTATTTTTGGAAGAGAAAATTAAGTTAAACCAATTTAATATGAAATGCATTTTGGTTCACTTTTATAAGTTAATATGTTTACGCATTTTGCTGGCTACCAAATGCATTTTAGCATCTCATATTTTAAAAATGCACGAGCACAAAAAAAGTGAACAAAAAAGGAAAAATATCATAAAAGGTAAAAATTAGCTTACAATTATGCAAGTGAAAGTCATTAAACTTTACCTTCAGTTCATTGTCATTACATATGTTGCAAACCTTTATAAAAGGGCGTGCCTTTTTAGAAAAATTCTGAAGTAAAATCACAATATGTGTGTGCATTGTTATTTATAGTGATACGAATAAGGCAACATGAGTTACCTTAACTGTTTCTTCTTTGTTTTCCTCATGCATGTCTATGCATATATCATTGTATACAATATATAATGAGAACTATCTAATAAACTTTATGTCCAATGCTTTGTGGTAGTGACATTTTTTTTACTAATCATAGTGTGAAGCACACGGTGGGTGATATAATGTCCAATGTATTTCAAGTGTGACCAGCATCTTTTAACCAGTAGTCCATACAAGTTAATTCTTTCCCTAACCATACATGAATAACCTCTTAATATTTTCCAATTATTATTATTACAAAATGCCATAATTTGATGTGTTTGCACATCGTCAAATATTTACATGAAATAGATTATAATATTTAACGATGGTTCATGATTTAAATTCATATGCATTTATACATGTAAAATAACCAAAAGTATGCTCATTTGCATTTTCCCTTCCAACTACAAAGAAATCAATTTAACAATGAATGGATCTATTTTTAGTTTTAAAATTATACAGAACATATATATATATATGAAATTTTGCAAATCTATTCATCATCTTGAGAATGAGAAGAAAACTACGAAAGTTGGGCAGATGATGCTACGAGAAAAACGAGGAATGCATACATTCTAAATCAATAAGAATACTTAGCTTTGAAAATCATATCACAGAAAAATAGCTGATGCTTAGTAAAAGAGGATGGTGAGTCTTTGAGACAGCCTGTGATGGGAAGAGTATTTTGTTATACAAATGAGACTATAGCTTTCCATATATCACTTGATTAGTTATATTTTTAAAATATACTATACATACAAAACTATATTTTCGACGTTTTTTATACAACATTGATTACGATGATCAATTTTTTCATCATTGCAACAAATAATGACATAAATTATACATAAAATAACCGTGCTGACGAAGGAACCACCGTTTTGGCTAGGGGCATCGTGATTGGCAATCGAAAGCTGGCTGCACCATGCTCTGGTGATGTTATACTGCCGCATATAGGTTGGTCAGTGGTTTAATGTTGTCACAGCAAGGTAAGGGCGACATTCAGTCGTCGATTGAGGCATCCTAGGTTGAAACGGTGGTGCCTTTAGCATCATACTAAAATAAAGTTTACACCCGTGCCATTGGCACGGGCTTCCTACTAGTATATTAATAATAATGATAAATATGTTAAATGTCAAAGGATATTACTGTAATTTCCGTTGCATATGAAATTTATAAATAGAGAGCTCATTTGCGTTGTATGAATAAAATTCCCGCCCTTATTTTATAGCACACCATCGATTTTTATTCAAAAAACTTGTGCAACTAGCTTTATCACGTCAAAAGGGACAAATTTCTGCAATTATCATCGAATTTGTTGACCCAGAATATCCACTACCAAACCCGCTTACCAACAGTCTGGCCCAACCATTTCAATGAACAGAAATCCAGCCCATTAAGACTGTGCTAGAAGTTTCGATACGTGCAGGTTCTTCTGCGCTACAGAACCCTAACGCATTCTTATAAATTCCGCGCTTCTATTCTGCCTCCCTATCCATTCGAGTCCTGATGCGGAGTCGAGATGATATTTCGGATTTTTCCTCTTTTTCTCTTCAAATTTAGATCATCATTGATTCCATCTGGGCTCCGATTTTTTTACCCGTAGCAACTGAATTACTGACTCAATTGTTATATCAGTTCTATATTTAGTTTACTTAAATGTAATTTGCTCGACTCCTTGTCTCTGTATGGAAATAGCGCCAATTTTTCGAGCAAGTTATTGTTATTTTTTTCGATTGAACCGTGCACTGAAAATTTCATTTAGTATTTTGAAGTTGCTTGTGACTAGTGTAATGTGGTTTACTCGTATATTATGATGCGCGTTCAATGGAGCAAACAAAAACTATGTCTGCATATTCCTGAGCGTACATCATATATGAAGCTACTGAGTGTTGAAGGAATTTTCTGTGAAATTTCTCTGCTTGTAAGCGGTCTCATATTCCATCGCCTTCTGTAGTGGCATTGCTGCACTAATCAGTTTGGAATGGCCATGAGACATACAATTCATTTGTTATTTCCCTCCTCTTTTTTGCTAGTTTATTTTTGTAGATAACTTGGTTTGGGTGGATTTGTGTTATTTAGTTGTATTGTTTTGAATTAATTAATGAAGATAACATACACAGATACAATATCCACATAATGAAGTTATTCTCTAAGAACAGATATTTGTAAATGCTTTGCCTGTCGTTGCTTTTAACTAATTTTTTTTATTGAGTACTCGATGGAGCTTGCCAAACATGTTTGTGGTTTCCTGAGCAAATGTCAAAAAATATAAAGCCTTTTAGCCTGGGTGGAATTTCATTGGAGATTTCTTGGTTAGAAGTGTTTTCATTGGAAATTGATCTATTTACGCATGCACTATCCTCAAAATGAAATAGTTCTTTGATAAATAAATTATTGCCCTTTTATTCATTAAGTTACTTGTGTCCCGAGAAATTACTACATTTTGTTCATTTTGCATTGCATTTGCGCAATCTATCATTTCTCTAGACATTTGAAGTATCGAATTGTTAATCAGTTCAATTTTCGTAGTTTTTCCAGGTACGACTAGTTTGGTACATAAATTGCTGTTCATATAGTTATATGTATTTTTGGTTAATAATATGTCTTCTTAGTTATAATTTTGGACATCAGTCGGTTTCATATGTGCCCAATCTGTTTTCCTGGTTCTAGTCTGTGTATAGTTGTAATATGTTTATGCAAAATAAGAGAAGGGAAAGTTTGAAGTTGAATATGGGCACGCATGCAAGGCTTTCAAAATATGATTTAAATCATAAATTGTTAATCGCAAATTCAAAAGATCCATATTTCAATGTGTATACACACTTTGAAATCGATTTTGTTGTTTGAACTTCTACATCTAGACCTAAAACTCAATTTTCTCTCTTATTCTATTTTTATTTTGTTTTGAAAACATTAGAATTGAAATCGTGAATTCAAATAAATATATTAGTATGTATTTTGAATGATGTTTTTAAATTGTAGTTTTAACTAAGTTTGAATTGAAATATGAACTGAATTGTGAAGCGAGATATCCAAAATCTAAAACAAGATTTAAATTGTAAATTTATGATTTTTGATAATACTGAGCATATGCATATGCTAGTATCTACATGTAACGAAAACACACTCTTTGGTAATAGTTTTAGTTTCCATCCATTATTTTGTTCGAGTTCCATTTCTATTTTATTTTAATTGACACGTCCAATAATTGTGGATCTAATCTAATTCCTTAATTCCTTAACTGTTGTCTTAGTTTTATATCGAATGTAGTTCATTGTATCATCCTGAAATTAACTTACAACTATTATTATTCAGTAATTTGATATACTGTATTTTATTTTATTTACATTGCTTCGGCTATTTTTTCTCTCTAGTGCTAGTCTTATATTTTTTTCCAGTCTGTGTGATCTGTTGTCACTGTGTATGGAATAAAGATTGTTTTTTTGAGTTATCTTTTCTGATTGAACTTTGTAAGATCCTAAAACTGTTATTTAGTATTTTGTCATTGTCTTTGATTATTATTACTTGCTTAATTGGATTACCATTGTGTTACGAATACGATGAGTACTCATTGGTGCAAATAAAACAATTTTTGCATATTCTTTGAGTGAGCATCATATATAAAGCTATTGAGCACTGAATGAATTTTCTTTCAGATTTCTCTGCTTGTAAGCGGTCTCATATTCCATCACCTTCAGTAGTGGCATTGCTGCAGTAATCAGTTTGGAATGGCCATGAGACATACAATTCATTTGTTATTTTGTTAACCCATTCTTTTTTGCTTGTTTAACTTCGAAATTAAAACTGCATAGAGAGATTTGCGATACCTTTATTGTATCGTTTTAAGACCTCTACTCACTGAAGCTAACCAAATCATGTCTGCATGTTCCTGACTAAATTTAAAACACAAATTTTTATAGATTTGGAATTTCTTAGGAAATTCCTTTGTTTAGAAGTGGTCTAATATTTCGTTTTCTTGTGCGGCAATCAGTTTGGAAGAGCCAGACGGTCATGAGACTTGCAATTTAATTGTTTTCTCCCTATGTTTTGCTTCTTTATTTTTGAAAATAAACCCGTTTAAAGAGGTTTGTGCCACGTTAGTTGTATAATTTTAAGGCCTATTTGTGGAAAGATAATATACATATGATACCTGCATATTCGATGTATTTCTAAGAGTAAATATTTTTGCAAATGCTCTCTCCCTCTATACCATTTGCTTCTTCTTTTAAAAAGTACTTAATGGAGCTTACCAAACCATTTTTGCATATTCTCAAGTAAAGGTTGAATATAAAACCTTTTAGAGCCGATGGAATTTTTCGGAAATCTCTTTTGCTTAGAAGCAGTCTCATATTCTGTTGCCGTCTGTAGTGGCATTGCTGCAGTTATCAGGTGGATTGGACATGAGACATGCAATTTGTATACTATTTTCTTCCCCTCCTTTTTGCTTGTTTACTTTCTGAAAACAAATCAGTTTAGACTTTAGAGCGATCCAAGTTACTTTAATTGTATTGTTTTAAATTTGATCTGTTTACATATACTATATCCACTTATGTAACGAATATTTGTTATTGGTTCTGGCGATATTATTGCCCTTTTTTTTATTGTGGATACTCAACGGGGCATGCGGGCTTGCAAAGTTGTGTTTCCCTATTCCTAAGTAAATGGCGACTATAATATGTTTTTTGGTGTTGATGAAATTTCAATGGCAATTTATATATGCTTAGTGTCAATATTGTGTTTTTAGCTTCCGCTTTTTGATGGATGCTCAACGGAGCATACCAAACCATCTTCTCATATTCCTGAGTATATAGCAAATTTAATGCTTCTTTGATGTTGATGAAATTTCGTTGTGCTTAGTGGCGTCATCATGTTGCTATGATCAATTTGGAATGGCCACAAGACTTGCATCTTAAAAGTCTGAACTATTTTAATGTTTCTTTACACTTATATTTATAACTCATTCATGCTGTTAGAGTTTCAAATATTAAACTAATTGTCTTATTGTTTTAAATATTGTCAGTTTGGATGTCCCCAATGACATTGTGGTCTGTAAAGTATAAGGTTATGGGGTGGTCTTCGCGTCATGTTCCACCGCCTCCGGTAGCAGAATTACTAAAGTGATTTTTGTTGTTTTAATTAAAAAATTCTGTTGAATGGTTGCTTCTTTTTTAGTAGTGATCAGTGTATGATCATTCCTTCGCAGAGAAGCATAGAATTGTGAATGCCAGTTTTAAACAGCATAATGCTTTATTTGGTTTTTGCGTTATGTTACCTGTCTCCTGGTAAATTGCTACATTTTGTTCGCTTCCCATTGTGTTTCCTGACTCTCAAGACGTTTGATGTATGAAATTGTTAAATCAGCTGAAACAATTTTTATAGTTCTTTCAAGTTAGCTAGTTTGGTACAATAATAAATCATTATTGTTTGCGTGTGCGTGTGTGTGTTTTTGATTGATAACATGATATATCTGATTATAATTTTGGTGTTCAGTTGGTTTCCTATGTGCTCAATTTTGTTTTCCTGGTCGTTGTCAATATCCAGTTTTAGTATTTCTACTTGAAATGAGAGATTGAGGGAATATGAGCCAATGCATGAAGTTGGAGTTATGTGTACACAACCTTATTCTATTGTTTATACATAATAACAAAAGAACACTGTTCAATAACACTTTAATTTAGCTCCCACATTATTTTCTCCAAATTTCATTGCTTATTTTCTCTGTTTTTAAGCTTTTTCGTCATCCATATGTCAAAGTCGGATCCAGAATTTGTTTTCCGGGTTTTATCACCACCGTCGTATCTTCATTGTAGTTGTAATTGTCTAAAATTTTAAGGTAGCGTTTGGTTTAAAAATTGAGCTTTGTGTTTTGATTTTTCAACGTGTACTTTAAAATACACAGAAGGGCGAAAGCTGCGCAAAACGGTCAATTTGAAAATTTCTTTTAACGTATAAGATTGAAAATGATTTTTTGTGTTTTCCATCTTTTGAAAACTATCAAAATCTATCTTTTCTCGTCTCTTCTACCTATTGTTGGATGGACTAGAGTGTTCCAACTCTTTCATTCACCCCACACACAAATATTGAAAATGCATAACACAACTTTTTTTCAAACCAAACATTACCTAATTTTTTTTCTGTAATCCTTGTATTTTGTTGTAAATGTTGAAAATCAAAAATAGAAAACTCAAAAAGAAACCAAATGTGAACATACTTATTTTAGTCATCCAAACATGTCAAACTTAAGCATCCTTGTGAGTTAAATTGATTTGGCAGTTTCTATGTCGCATGGGAAGATATGAATCAGGGATGAAGGTACATTCATGCATTTTAATTTTATCCTCATGAACATATTCTTAAGGTTTTGTTGGATATGACAAAAAATGCATTCATTTGGAATATCCATTTGGTCTTATAGTTGCATTCCAAAAAAATTTATGTAGTATGCTGTTATTTCATCATTAAAATGTAATTATATCCTTCAAAATGCAGGAGCTTAAAATTAACTTAAGCAGACACATGCTTTTATATTTATATATCAAGATCACGAGATATGGGATGCGATATGGAATATAAACATTGGAAGTAGGTGTACATTTTTATTGTTTTATGCTATGTTTAAAAAACTCAATTCAACATCGATTCGACCATGGTTAACCTTTGATTTTGGCGCGTTACAACTCTAAAAATGAAATAGCCTTGTGCGTGGTTGAACTTGCGGTTTAATTTAAAAACCTTGAAAATACCTCTAGATCGGCCTCTTTGAATCACACGGTTTTTCAAATTCGAGGAAAAATTATCGCTTCATTTTTCATTTTTTTTTTCTTCATATAATCAATTTAACAAATAATTCAATAAACTTAGCTACTAAATTATTGGATTATCTTATCAATTGTGGACGACATAATACATTTAGTGTACATTTCACAAATTATTGTTAAAATGATCCTTTTTCATCTTTAAAAAATAAGGAAATTTACAATTTTGCTCAATAAAATTGTTATAGAATTATTCCAATTAATATTTATTATGAAATGTTCAAAAATAATCGTTTTAAAGTTCAATATAATAATAAAAACTACCTCAGTCTATCAAGTGTAAAGTCTAAGTTGAACAAAGCATAAATATTTTGAAGAAAAATCACTCTTGTAGCCATAACTATTTTTACAAATCTTCTAGACAACTCTATCTTTGTTGCTAGCCAAGATCAGATAGAGGGGTCTCTTCCTTCATCTCCATCTAATTCTCCTCACTTTCAAGTCTCAATTCACATTCACAATAACATTCGATTGAAAAAGCTTCTGAAATCGATGAATAGGGTTTTCAGATTGTTCAGAATCGTCGATCCAAATACTTGTATAACAGATCTGTATCTCAGAATTATTATGAAAAAATAGAGAAAAAAATAATATTAACAGAGACCTGCTTACTACAATGCCAATGTGGATTAGATTACTAGAACTGAATCTTAGACTGTGCGATAAGGAAATAGCCAGTGTAGTAGGTAATCCTCCAAAGTTAGATGAACATACTGCAAAGGAGACTAGACTATCATATGTAAGAATTCTGGTAGAAATTAAAGCTAAATGCATATTTACGAAAAGATGCCTACATTTCTGTGCATGATGGAGAAAATTTAGTGCAAATCATAAATATGAATGGATTCCTCCTAAATGCAACACATGCTCATGTTCAAGTGTTTTGGAAATCATAATATAATCATTCATAATTTGTTTCATTTACTAAATTTGAAAACAATATTGTGTCAGTTTGCTCTGTTCAAGTGTTTTGGAAATCCTATCGATAGCGTTGATTAGACGAATCGATCGAAAATCCAAATCAACATTAACAACTCAAACAACACAACATATAAAACAATTTAATATTAAAAAATACACTCCCTCACTCGATGATACCAGAATGGATTTCAAAACAAGGATAGTGGCTCAAATTCAAAGGAACTCTAAATAATTCTAACTAGAGAACAAGCTCGAAACGAAGATAAGATGATTAAATAAAAAAATAAAAAAGGTGGATGGACTTATATAGATCGTGGGCGGCCTTAATCTGGTCAACCATGATCCAAATAAGATCGAAGTAGAATTGTGTGGCAAATCGACATTCGATCACTAGAGATAGAATTTGGGTACAGCCAGAGATAACAGCATCAAAACCGGTTATAGAGAAATCTTTGGTGAATCGATGCCCATTGTAAAGGAGTGTCACCCCGTTACAAACTATTCAGTGGAGTTATGGGTTACTCCTGGATCAAGAAAATATGAATAGGACAGACAATGATGGATTTCAGAAGAATGGGTGAGTTCCAAAGTTCAAGGAAAACTGAGTCAAGGAGGAAGAGATTCAAGCACGAACGAAGGCGATTCCGTAATTGAATTTACTTTATATGTTGAGTTTTGCCTAAAACCAAAGCTCTGATACCACATGTAACATCATGATTTTTTCAACCATTTGCATCAGCACATGTCGGATTTGAATTGCTCAAAATATCAAGTTGTTAATTTATATTTGGCAAAACTCAGCATATACTGTAAATAAATAAATCACAGAATCACAGACACAGAGTAATATCACAATAATGCAGCGGAAACAAGAGAATAGTAGTTCATGAAGCTACCATATATATAACGGAGTTAAATAAGAAACAACAGAAGTCTCGAATACAATAGTCAAAATAAAAGATCAGAATGCATTACTAGAATCAACTGAATATCTGAAAGCTGGATAGATAGCTGGATCTCCAAGCGAAGCTCCAACTTCAAAGGTGAGTCTCAAAAGCTGAACCACTCAATCTGACCCGAGCGTAAAGAAAAACACAAAACACTAGAGTTAGGATTAACATGCATATATCATTAATACATAACACTAGGGTATGTATCATTTCAACCCATAGTGAATTCTATACTAATAGAGAACTTGCAGAGTGATAACAGATATGATAATAATATAATATGCGCATATCATTAATATAAATAACAGATAATGGTGTCTGATGTCACAGGTGAATAGATAACATATAGCAGCATATAAATATCAATGTAAATAACTAACAGCAGCATACTTCAATTGTCATTTCAATTGAAATCAAATTTAATGAATATAAGAACATAAACCGTGAGTGATTGCTCACCGTTCGAGGCTAGAGAAGATAGACAATGAAATTAGGCTATGAATTCCAAAGCAACGTTAGATGGACACGATCTGATGAAGAAAACAGACGACAGAACAAAGCTGATAAATGGAAGATCGAAGAGGACAATCAAATAAGTTTTGGTATAAACTGAAAATATATATATACATTATTATTTTATTATTCCCTAAAACCAATACGCAATTAAAATACATACTTAAAATCTATAAATATAACTTCAAATAAACTCTTGCTGTATTTTCAAAAATCAAATGGATATGTATATATACAAACTTTTATTATTATAATTAATATTTTTCTTAGAACCAATATTCAGTTTAATTTACATATTTGGGATAACATAAATATCTCACATGTAACGTATATTCAAGTGACCAAAACAACTACTATTGTTTTATATTAAAAGAGTTATATATATATATATATATATAATAACTACTAACGTATAAACTATTTGTATACAGTTGTACACGGCAGTAACGTATATTCACAGGTAACCAAAAACTACAAAATATATGCCTATGTACATATTATATTTTAAAATTTATATTCGTTATAAAATCAATATCAATTTTGCTTTGTTATAATATTTATAAACTAACCTATGTACACAGTCGTAACTCTACATACAGATAACATATAATACAAATTTAAACTCACACCAGCAGATATCAAATAGTTTCAATATAAACTCAGTTTATGAATATATACACGTTTATTTTAAAATCGATTATTATAAAATCAATATAACCTTATATACTTTAAAATATATAAAATGTAAAACTTTATAGCTGTATATACAACGAATTACATTGCTTAAGTACACCATATATACTTTAAAAAAAAGAAGTCAAGTACTATTATGAACAATATACATATATATATATATATATATAACTGTCGAAACTTTATAAACATTATATATATATATATATATATATTAGAATCAATGTTTTTTAAAAAAAAATAGGCTTACTAGGATATAATATCTCTGACACAACAGACTTTATATAAATTAAAGAATCCTTTTTATACTAACAGGCCGCCTATATCTAACTAGATAGAACATTAGATAGAACATAGATATAGACTAAGATATAAAATAATGTAACGTATATATATGGTAAACACATATAACATAGTATGGCTCATATAGGACTCGAATTGTCGTAAAATATATAATATATACTTGAATCAATATTAATATATACATATTTATACATATCATCACAACCTTTAAAACACAAATAAACTATACAGCTGAAACGATATACATATTAACCTGACATACATATAACATAATTAGTATTATAACTTATATATATTACTTGTTTAAAAATAATAGAGAGAAAGGTGAGATTACCAGAGGATTTTAGTTACACTGTGTTAGGCGAAGGTGAAGGCAAACGAGGTTAGGCGGCCCGGGCGGTCAGGGGATGGCTGCATGCATCATGCGATAGCCGGGGAAATAAAGGCTGTGGAGGCGTAGCATGCCGGGAGGAGGTGGAACGAGAAAAGAGAGAGGAAGAAGAAAGCAAGGTGGCTCTGTCATAGGGTGGTGTAAGGGGTGTGGCGTGTTTTGCATGGGTGGATGAGAGAGACACGTGAGAGGCTTTGGCTTCAGAGAAATAAAAATGAAAATAGGTTGCAAAAGAGGATGAGTAGAGCAATTTATGTAAAAAATGAAGGGGAATAGAGAAAGGTGATATTGGAAACAACAAACGAAATAAAAGGTGGCATTGATTTCAAAATTTATTAATAGCTAGGAATAGGGAAAGACTATGCATGAATTCAGGAAAAATATAATGATAGCAAACGGCTGTTTATTTTTTTCTTTGACCATTGGAAATTTGAGTGGACACACAAATCAAAATCAAACGTTAGAACGGATACCGATACATTGGGTCATTATGCAGCTTTCGTTGCGTACCGGACATCAAAATGTATGAATAAATATACTACAGAGATCAGCACGACGAGATAATCAAAACGGTGTACAGATAGCAGCGGTACGATCATCCGATCAAAAATCGATAATCGGTAGGGAAAATGCTGCAAATTTGTCGGAAATAAGATAAACGGAGCAATAGAAGTCCAAATTTGATGAAACAAAATATGACGTCACACTCAGAAGATGATTTACAATTTTTCTGTATAAAAAATTCAGGTTTGGAAAACATTTTATTACCATCAATTTTTAACTGATATAAATTGAAATAAAATTACACAAAATAAACTTTCATATTTTTAGATGAAAATTTACCCGTTGTTGTATTTAAGAAGACGTATTCCAAATATTAAATTTTATCTCCAAATTCAAATATTAATATTTTCACAAAAATTCAGTTTAATTACGTTATTAAAACAGTTAAAATTTATGGGTCGTTACAGATTATAATAAATGTTTAAACGCTTAATTTTTAATTGTAAAAATGTTAATAGAGATAAATAGAATAATAAGTTAATTGAATAATAAATGAGATAATAAAACAAATTTTATTCTGAGGGAATTAATAAATTGAAATTAAATCAACTAAATGAAATACCTTGAATTTAAATCCATTATTGGACATTAATTAATTAAAATTAAAATTTATATGGTTTTAAATTAATTGTTTTATTTTTATTTCAACCTAATTTCTTTCTGGTTGTTTCTATTCTCCTGCTTGCTCTTTTTCGGGGACGAAAAGTTTTGTGTGAGGGAGAGTGTAACGATCCGTAAATTTTAGTGGTTTTATTTATTTAATTGAAATTTTATGAAATTTTAAATAATAAAAGTTTGAAATAAAAGTTTAATATTTGGAATACGTCTACTTTAACATAGCAAATAGTAAGCTTTCATATAATAATATGGAAGTTTATTTTACTATGCAATTTTATTTCAATTCAAATCAGTTAAAATTGATGATGATAATATTTTTTCCAAACCCGAATATTTTTGTACAATAAATTTGTAAATCGTCTTTCGTGTGAGACGTCATATTTCGTTTCTCCAAATTCGGGCTGCTATTACTCCATTTATCTTATTTCCAAGAAATTAGCAACATTTGTGGTACCGGTTACCGACTTTCGGTAGGATGATCGTACCACTGATATCTATATACCGTTTTGATCGTCTCGTCATGCTGATCTTTACGGTATATTCATTTGGGTATTTTGGAGTACAATATGCGACGAAACCGACAAAACATTTAGCCGTATTGGTTCCACATTTAGGCCTTTTGGGCTTTTTATGTCTTTTCAAACTATCCAGCTGTGAGATAATGGGTCTGTATAGCCTTTATTATCTCCTTGAATTCCCGTTTTGACATTTGTGATTTCGATTTGTTCAATTTCATTTGCTTTTGCTTTGTGACCTTTTACTCTCCCCTTTGAGATCCATTTTATCAACTCTGCTCCTCTCCTTCTTTCGTTCTGCATTGCAAAAAAAACTTATATCTGTTTCCATCAGAAAAAAACTGACCCTCGCCCTCCTCTCTGCCAAGCACACAACCCTCTGTGCGGCCACCAAGACCATCGGCCCCCATAAACCCGAAAACCATGCCACCTCGCCCATCACCTCCGCCTTCTACCCTTGCTCGGCCTCCTCTCTTTCCCTCTTAGCTTCAGTCCGAACCACCTCTGCCTCCAACACCGATCCCAGCCACCATCCCACTGACCTTAACCCCCTTCGAACTCACCTCCTACCCGATCCATTTTTCACGTAGCAGCCTGCTCATCGTCGAAAACAAGCATCGGCCTTCCCTCTTCACTCTTGTGCTCTTCCTCTTCGTGCCTCTTCTCCTCCTCGCCAGAACTCTGAGCATTCCTTCTTTCACAGAGGTGTGTGTGTGTGTGTGTGTATATATATATATATATATATATATATATATATATATATGCTTTTTTTTGGCAAGGCCAGCCGGTTTTATAGTGGACCGTCCACTTTTATTACGAACGTAATAAAATTTGAAATACAGGAGTAAGGTTGAAGCACCTTAGCTACTAAATGAAAGAGGAAAATACAACACAGGAGTATGACAGAATGTCATAGCTACTAAAACTAAAGGCATGACTAGTTCTCCTCCGAAGAGGAAGAATCTCCAACGTCAACATCTACCAGGGATGAAACCAAAGACCCATTCCCAATAATTCCAAAATAGGGGCGAAACGGTATAGCAAGAGAGGGATCATAAATCTCAGCATCGGAAGAGTAAATAAAAGATCGATCTCAGGCAGTATCAGCAAGAATAACAGAATTTTTCTCAGCATACAAACCCTCCAAATCAAGGAGCAAGGAATCACCAGAGATTCTGTAATATAGGCAACGAAGGTCCGATAGGTCGTTCGAAACAAATCTAAAATAGTAATCATCCACAGGGTTGAATCTCATATCAGAACGGCGATCAACCCAACAATGCTCAGACTCAGCCCAAACAACAAGAGGCGGAGAGAGATCCGACACAGCAATGGGATCCACAGTGTAACGACCCAGAATTTTGAACAATTTAAATTTGAAAATATTTAATTTATTTTAAATATTTGAATAATGATTTGAATTGAATTTTCAATATAACTATGAAATTGGCGATTAAATTCTAAAATTTAATCTATTGAAAGTGAATAAAAATTTGAATCTTCAGTTTTAAGCTGATTTAAAATATTTCAAAGGCTTGTAAAATTTATATTGATAATATTGAAGATAATAGAAGCTTCAGAATTGAATTTGAAAGCGAATTGTTTAGTTTTGAAATTTTATCCTTCGAATTGAATTTTAAAAATAGTCATTTTTCATACAATCTCGGAATTCGACGAAACCAGTTCCATTGGGTCCGTAATATTGAATTATTACCGGATTTCAAATTTCGTATTTTTCGGAGTTGTTATGTGAGCACACGGTGAGTAAACGCATTGGAATTGAAATCAAATTCAACTTGAATTTAAAATTTAAAATTTGTCAACGTCAGCCACCCTACTTTCTTTAAGCAGACCTATTTCCTGAACCATCACGTACTCTTGTTCCCCATCTCTCTGTAAAAATCATGCAAGTTCAGAAGAAAATAAATAAAAAATCAAAGCCGAGCTTCCTAGTTCAAAAATCAAAATTACACAGAGGGATTCAAAATAAAAATTAAAAGTCGAACAAAAACAATGGCCGGCCTCTTCAGTTAAGCTCGATCGATTGGGATTCTCGATCACAGGAGGAGGAAGTCGCGGCATCGTCTTTAGGCAAGCGAGACCGATGGCGATAGGTTGGCGGCAGGCGACGAGCTAGGGTTCGTCGCGATTGCGGAGAGTGGGCGACGATTTGGAGCTCGCGAGCAAGGAGGTGGCGCTGCGACAGCGGCGGCAACATGGGACTCGCGAGTGGGCAGCATCGAAGGCGAGTTTGGGTCGTGTGCCTGCAGCGATTGATCGATGCGATCTGGAGGTCTGGGCGTTGTGTGTGCGGCGCTGATATGATCGATGGCTCGAGTCTTCGTCGACAAGGACGAGGCAGCGGTGTAGCAGTAAGGTAAACACTAAATTTTTTCCAGTTAAAGTTGTATTTGCACAGGAAACTGGAGGTCTATATGTATAGGAAATAATTGAAAAAGTATATATATATATAATGAAGAATTTTTAAGAAGACAGTAAATGAAATGTTCAAGCTGATAATTCACAGTAAGGTTCAATAATCTTTAAATTTTTAATAATTTCAAAAATTAATTTAAATCCGGAGATATATATGTATATAAATAAAACAAGAAGAATTCATATATATAGTTTCAAATGGAAAATTTCTAGTTTAAAAAAAAAAAATCATTGGCAAATTTAAAATTTATTAAATAGCAATTGATTTGCTCTACTATTCTAATATTAATAAAACCTTATAATGTAGTTAAATAAAATTATTAAATGAGAAATTGATTTAAAACGAAACCATCAGAATTAAACAATTAAAAACGAAAATTTTATTATTCAATTCATTTCGAATGTTGATAAATGCATATAAATTGTTTATACAAGGTCTAAATTGGTGAAAACGAGTCAAGATGGAAATGAACTGCAAAATAAAAGCTAAGGTGAGAACTTCTCACTCAAAAAGGGTTATTTTAAATTTTAAATAGTTATATTTAAAATTTGCTGATTGATTGATTGATTGCTTGATTGTGATATTAGATATAGTAGGATATATCTATATATAGCAATATATATATATATTGGCATATGTATATATTGCAGTTGATTGATTTCCCGCCTTGTATAGCGGATGAGACCCTATTGCGCCGCCTATTAAGCGAATATATATTTTATAAATCCCATATACCGTGATATTCCACCTTGAAGTGGAATTGGTATTGTGCTAACGTCTGTGGATGCAGGGAAACAGGTTGGAGGGATCCAACTGGATTCCTCACAAATATTTATATGATTATAGATATTGTGTGATTATTGATTATCATATCGATATATGATATTTGTGCCGTGATTGATTATTCGATGCTGTTGCATCATCAGATTCATTTTTAAAGTTAAAAATAACGATTTTAAAGTGATTTTTCAAAGAATATGTTTTATTAAATTTTTGTATTGATTCATTTTAAAATAAATAAACTTATAAATTTTTATGTTATAAAAATTAACATTTTTATGAAATATGACAGAAAGGTAATTTTTAAAATACATTGATTTTTATAAAATAGTTAAATTGGGATTTTGGATAAATTTTATTATCGGTTTATATAAAAGATTTTATAAATGGATATTTGTGAATTAAATTTATTGGAATTCTGAAAGGGGTTTATAAAGTGTTGAGTTGATGTATAAAATGAATTTCATTAAAATTTATAGATTTATAAGTTGTGAAAGTTATCAAATGAATAGATGTTGAAAAAAAAAGTTTATAGGAAATTAACTTATAAACTGGCTTTTGGGCATTTAAATGGGATACTGATAGAAACAGTTAATAAAAGAAATTTTTTTATAAGTTGAAACTGAAAGAAGATATATAAAGAAATCTTATGACTAATAAGATTTAAAAATTTGTGAAGTTCAAAGGAACGATTTGGTAAATAAATAATATTATAAGTATTCAACTTATAATATAGATTTTGGTTTATAATTGGGTTATGTAAAATTTAATTGGGTAAATAAAAGATATTTATAAATCGAAGTTTATAAATAGGAATGGAATTTATAAACATTGTTTAAAAATTCAAAATCAATTGAAATCTGATAAATTTAATATTGAAATTTATTAAAGGAAATATATTCACGATTTTGAACAGTAAATATATTATTAAAGAAAATGGGTATATCTTGGGAAAGGAATGTTTTAAATGAAATTTAAAACGATTTAAAGATGTTTTAAATGCATTAAGTATCGAAAACATAGATTTCAACATTTATTGTTGAAATAGACGTTTTTCGAGAAATAGAAGGAAATGGTGGACTATAACACTGTTGTTATAGTAAATAGTTTCCGAAAGGAAATATTTTATATAGTATTGGGATTTATATATCTATTTTAAATTTTGAATCCCTATACTAGTGATTTTGGGTCGTCGTAACGATGTTTTACGCAACATTCGTTTTGACCCAAGTAAATGTGAATAAAAGAACGTTTTCCTTAAACAAATGAAATATATACTTAACTATGGGTTAATTATACCGAATATTTTCAAATTGTGAAAATAAATAATATTTGTGAATCACTTACTTTTAAGTAAGTATGGAAATGCTTTTCTAATATGAAATGAAACGTTTTGAGAATTTATCTTCTTAAAGATAAATTGGAATTGAATAATTGAACCTATTGAAAACTGTAGATCAATAGATAATTTGAAATATAAATTCACTATGGAATTTATAAATGGAAAGGGAAAATTGGTTTCAAAATAAACGTTATTTATTTTTGAAGTGTGGAAAATTATATATCTTGTAAAGATATTTTTGGGAAAATAAATAATTTGGAAAATTATTTGGAATCTGATGATGTTGCTCATCTCTATTGATAGTTAAATAACCAACTATCAATATTTACCCTTGAATGAGTATTTGTTGTGATTGCTTGAATTGAGTGCCACACTTATTTTAAAATAAGCGCTCACTATTCGGGTTAACCGGGAAAGGACCATGGGGTCGTATAACCCATTCCGAATAGTGATACGTCGTTATAAATTGCATTTGGAGACCGGTGTTGAAGACCGGATAATTGTGAAAACGGAAGGATTACCGTCGAGTTACTCTGCATCGGTTGATCTCCGGTACAGAGGTTTTATAACCCTTAGTGACGGAAAGTCCGGACATGATTAATGAATATCCGGATTGCAAGGACTTCTTTGTAAGTGCCTTCGGTTCTGTTCGAGCCCGGAACAGACTTGTATGGATTGTATGTCTGACATTACAAATTGAGATATAAAGCATATTTCTTTCAAATATATTTCTGTTGGTGGCGGAGAATTTATTCTCTTAGCTTAACACCCTTCTCTGAGACGTACGAGCTCAGAGGTTATATAGTTGAAGGTTATTAATGATATACTCCCAATTTGGTAGTGTGGCATGCTGAGTGATGCTGTGAAATGATCATTGGTTGATCGTTTATGATAGGATCATTTGTTTGATCGTCTATCTTGATGATCATTGCTTTGATCATTTGTTGACCCAGAGCACTGCTTTTGAAAAGCGTGGCTTTGTGGACGAGACTTCATCGAGCCTCATACCCCGGAAATGGTCAAAACAGGAAAGATGCAGCAAGGTTATTAGGGGGTAGCACCCCTTTAGTGTATGTCATTCCTTCTGGATAGAGGTGGTATCATGGTATGGAGCCCAGATACTTAACCTATGTGGTTACTGCAAATTTATTACTTTGTGGTTGTTGGAAATCGGGGATCCTCGGATATAGATCGGTTACGATCGGGGAATGACATATTCGTGTCAGTTGTTACCCTGTTAGGGGTAACCCGGCCTTGTGTTGGCAGAGATCCGGTTAGGTTCTCGGGACGTCATTCCTGAGGCGTTTCCATGTGGCAATGGGAAGTTCTTTGGCCTGACCATTTGTTGGAAATCCAAAGAAACAATACGAGCCTTGTACGGTTTTAGTTGTAGAACCTGCCATTTAATATGGTAGCTATAACGGGCATAATATAATGGTACCTATGCTGGCTAAGATTTATATTCTACTTTCAAAATTGTTTTCTACACTATGCACTAATAATAATATCAAAAATGATTTGATTTCTGCGTAGTAAGCATCTTTGACTATCATAAGGAGAAATCTCCTCCAAGTCTGCGTTTGTATTGTGTGTGTGGCGGGAGACCTTATGGTAGTTTCATTTTCAAAAAGCATTGCGAATTTTCTTTTAGAATTTCTCCTGTTCTTTGTTTAAAAGATAAATAACTGTTTTAAGTTCTCACACCAGTCACATGACTGACCTGGAGTTTATTGTTCCCTTCCTAAACTCTGGATGCCCACCAATTTCCACACGGGCAGTCTAGAGTTAGGTTATCAGGTCATTCTGGATTCAGGTGTTGCTACAGATATCTGGAGGCGAGCTGGATGGCGTAGTATATTATATTGTATATAGTATTTCTTCTTTTTCCGCTGTTTGTTTGTTGTACACTCTGATGATATGATGTAATGTAATGCGATGTAATGTATAAAATGTACAGTTCTTTTGTTTTAATAAATATTCATTTATCTATTATACGTTGTTCCGCTGCGACTGTGAGATTCTGATATTGGTCTGTTATCCCGTTCTGTAGTTTGTTTTCTTTTCTTTTTCTACCTCTTTCTTCTTCTTCAACCATAACATTTCGGTTTTTCGGCAACGAAAAATCGCAAACGTTACATTTAGTATCAGAGCATATGGTTAAGCGACAACCATGGCTCTGTTGGGTGTTACTCATTAAAGATAGAGTCAGCAGTACTCTAGAATGAGTTGAGTGTAATAATAGATATGAGCGCGTATTTGTTAGTGAATATAAAATTTGTTTTATATTGTGATGATTGGTTTGTTGAGTGGTATATGAACCTTCGTCGGCGCAGCCTCGAAACTGAATCGAAGGGTTTTCTAAACACTTGAATAGAACAATTCGACACAATATTGTTTTAAAAATAGGGTAAATGAAATAATTTTGCCCAAAACTATTTTTGTATATAAAAGAAATGATTTTCTGTAAATTATTATATATATATATATGGATGCTTGGATGTTAGGAATTGATAATGTTAAAAGTTATTACCATTGGTTATTGGATAAGAAATTGGAATCATAATCAAAAGTTTAGAAAATGAAATCCATATACGAATGAAATTTGAGAATGTAAATTATAAATGTGACTTATAATTGGAAATGGAATTCCAAAGAAGTTTTTGGAAATGTTTTTGAAAGAATTTGGAAATTTTAGAAATTAAATTCCCTTTTGATTTGGAAAATGAATTTAAAAGGTTTTGAAAATTGTTTTGAAGGAATGAAAAGCTCTAAACTCTTGTCGGTCGCTGGAAAATAATTCCGATGGTGATCGCGACATCATCGGTGTTCATTTTCGGGTTTCCAAAAGAGGAATTGCTGCCGAATTGTTTTAAATGAAAGATGTTTGGAAAATTTGGGTTTGGTGTTGGAAATTCAAAGGATAAATTTGAATTGTTTTCAAAAAATGGTTTTGAAAGGTTGAAAAGACTTTGGAATGCTATATAAAAGTAAATTTGAGAATTTAATCTAATGGACTCAATAAGTTGAGATAAATGAAACGGGGAATGAACAAATGAAGCTACGTTAGCAAATAAATGAAATTGGAAATTGTTTACAAGGAAATGAACTTGAGTTGAAGTGAACTAGCTTAAGTAAATTCGAGATGAATATGAATATGGAATGTAAACAAAATTGAATGGAATCAATTGCAAATGAAGTAGAATTAAAATAAATTGAATTGGTATCAATTTAAATTAGTTATAAACTAGAATGAATATGAATTCGTTTTGTTTAAAAAAATGAATCGAATATCAAGAAACTGCATTGTAAGCCATTGAATTTAATGTAAAATTTGATGAAAACGACTAAAATTTGTATTGAAACTTGATAAATTGCAAATTGAAGTAAATTAGTAAATGAAACTAATTCAAACTAATATGAATCAATTGTAAATGAGAGCTGCAATTGAAAGATAAAAATCCAATATTCAGAAGTTAAATTGAATTCAAATGAAATTGAAATGTAAAATTGAATGAGAACAAATATGTAACTTCAATAGTGAAGTAAAAATGGTATAAGAAGCATATGTTGAATATTTTGAAATGGAATGTGCAAAATGATTTGAATGTTGGAATTAGATACTACTACTAGCAGGTTATACAGGTATATTAAAAGAAATGGGAATGGGATTTTGATTTCAAAGAGAAAATTGAATTGCTCGACAAAAAGGTACGTATTTGAAATTTAGTCTGAGATTTGATGATTTTCTTCTCCAGCCACTTGGCTTTCTCTTTTCTTTTTGATTCCGAGGGGCCGTGGTGCCATTTTGTAGTTGTACCGATTGAGCCGCGCAAAGGAGACGCTGGCGAAATTTTTCGAAAATTTACGGTGTTAGAAATATTTTTGAGAAAATTTGAAAGTTTAAAAATTTGAATTTGAATTTAAATTTGAATTGTTAAGTAGAACAATATTGTTTGAAACTTAGAATTGAAGTTGAAAAGCTAGTTGAAATGATAATGAATCTTTAATAAAAAATATTTAGGTTAGTAAGTTGATAAAACAAATTTGGATTGTGAAAAATAATAAACTGTTTAGGATCATTCTCCTTAACTTGCAATTTCGGGACGAAATTCTTTTAGGGGGGGAAGATTGTAACGACCAAGAATTTTGAAAAATTTAAATTTGAAAATATTTAATTTATTTTAAATATTTGAATAATGATTTGAATTGAATTTTCAATATAACTATGAAATTGGCGATTAAATTCTAAAATTTAATCTATTGAAAGTGAATAAAAATTTGAATCTTCAGTTTTAAGCTGATTTAAAATATTTCAAAGGCTTGTAAAATTTATATTGATAATATTGAAGATAATAGAAGCTTCAGAATTGAATTTGAAAGCGAATTGTTTAGTTTTGAAATTTTATCGTTCGAATTGAATTTTAAAAATAGTCATTTTTCATACAATCTCGGAATTCGACGAAACCAGTTCCATTGGGTCCGTAATATTGAATTATTACCGGATTTCAAATTTCGTATTTTTCGGAGTTGTTATGTGAGCACATGGTGAGTAAACGCATTGGAATTGAAATCAAATTCAACTTGAATTTAAAATTTAAAATTTGTCAACGTCAGCCACCCTACTTTCTTTAAGCAGACCTATTTCCTGAACCATCACGTACTCTTGTTCCCCATCTCTCTGTAAAAATCATGCAAGTTCAGAAGAAAATAAATAAAAAATCAAAGCCGAGCCTCCTAGTTCAAAAATCAAAATCACACAGAGGGATTCAAAATAAAAATTAAAAGTCGAACAAAAACAATGGCCGGCCTCTTCAGTTAAGCTCGATCGATTGGGATTCTCGATCGCAGGAGGAGGAAGTCGCGGCATCGTCTTTAGGCAAGCGAGACCGATGGCGATAGGTTGGCGACAGGCGACGAGCTAGGGTTCGTCGCGATTGCGGAGAGTGGGCGACGACTTGGAGCTCGCGAGCAAGGAGGTGGCGCTGCGACAGCGGCGGCAGCATGGGACTCGCGAGTGGGCAGCATCGAAGGCGAGTTTGGGTCGTGTGCCTGCAGCGATTGATCGATGCGATCTGGAGGTCTGGGCGTTGTGGGTGCGACACTGATATGATCGATGGCTCGAGGCTTCGTCGACAAGGACGAGGCAGCGGTGTAGCAGTTAGGTAAACACTAAATTTTTTCCAGTTAAAGTTGTATTTGCACAGGAAACTGGAGGTCTATATGTATAGGAAATAATTGAAAATATATATATATATATATATATATATATATATATAATGAAGAATTTTTAAGAAGACAGTAAATGAAATGTTCAAGCTGATAATTTACAGTAAGGTTCAATAATCTTTAAATTTTTAATAATTTCAAAAATTAATTTAAATCCGGAGATATATATGTATATAAATAAAACAGGAAGAATTCATATATATAGTTTCAAATGGAAAATTTCTAGTTTAAAAAAAATAATCATTGGCAAATTTAAAATTTATTAAATGGCAATTGATTTGCTCTACTATTCTAATATTAATAAAACCTTATAATGTAGTTAAATAAAATTATTAAATGAGAAATTGATTTAAAACGAAACCATCAGAATTAAACAATTAAAAACGGAAATTTTATTATTCAATTCATTTCGAATGTTAATAAATGCATATAAATTGTTTATACAAGGTCTAAATTGGTGAAAACGAGTCAAGATGGAAATGAACAGCAAAATAAAAGCTAAGGTGAGAACTTCTCACTCAAAAAGGGTTATTTTAAATTTTAAATAGTTATATTTAAAATTTGCTGATTGATTGATTGATTGCTTGATTGTGATATTAGATATAGTAGGATATATCTATATATAGCAATATATATATATATATATATATTGGCATATGTATATATTGCAGTTGATTGATTTCCCGCCTTGTATAGCGGATGAGACCATATTGCGCCGCCTATTAAGCGGATATATATTTTATAAATCCCATATACCGCGATATTCCACCTTGAAGTGGAATTGGTATTGTGCTAACGTCTGTGGATGCAGGGAAAGAGGTTGGAGGGATCCAACTGGATTCCTCACAAATATTTATATGATTATAGATATCGTGTGATTATTGATTATCATATCGATATATGATATTTGTGCCGTGATTGACTATTCGATGCTATTGCATCATCAGATTCATTTTTAAAGTTAAAAATAACGATTTTAAAGTGATTTTTCAAAGAATATGTTTTATTAAATTTTTGTATTGATTCATTTTAAAATAAATAAACTTATAAATTTTTATGTTATAAAAATTATCATTTTTATGAAATATGACCGAAAGGTAATTTTTAAAATACATAGATTTTTATAAATTAGTTAAATTGGGATTTTGGATAAATTTTATTATCGGTTTATATAAAAGATTTTATAAATGGATATTTGTGAATTAAATTTATTGGAATTCTGAAACGGGTTTATAAAGTGTTGAGTTGATGTATAAAATGAATTTCATTAAAATTTATAGATTTATAAGTTGTGAAAGTTATCAAATGAATAGATGTTGAAAAAAAAAGTTTATAGGAAATTAACTTATAAACTGGCTTTTGGGCATTTAAATGGGATACTGATAGAAACAGTTAATAAAAGAAATTTTTTTATAAGTTGAAATTGAAAGAAAATATATAAAGAAATCTTATGAGTAATAAGATTTAAAAATTTGTGAAGTTCAAAGGAACGATTTGGTAAATAAATAATATTATAAGTATTCAACTTATAATATAGATTTTGGTTTATAATTGGGTTATATAAAATTTAATTGGGTAAATAAAAGATATTTATAAATCGAAGTTTATAAATATGAATGGAATTTATAAACATTGTTTAAAAATTCAAAATCAATTGAAATCTGATAAATTTAATATTGAAATTTATTAAAGGAAATATATTCACGATTTTGAACAGTAAATATATTATTAAAGAAAATGGGTATATCTTGGGAAAGGAATGTTTTAAATGAAATTTAAAACGATTTAAAGATGTTTTAAATGCATTAAGTATCGAAAACATAGATTTCAACATTTATTGTTGAAATAGACGTTTTTCGAGAAATAGAAGGAAATGGTGGACTATAACACTGTTGTTATAGTAAATAGTTTCCGAAAGGAAATATTTTATATAGTATTGGGATTTATGTATCTATTTTAAATTTTGAATCCCTTTACTAGTGATTTTGGGTCGTCGTAACGATGTTTTACGCAACATTCGTTTTGACCCAAGTAAATGTGAATAAAAGAACGTTTTCCTTAAACAAATGAAATATATACTTAACTATGGGTTAAGTATACCGAATATTTTCAAATTGTGAAAATAAATAATATTTGTGAATCACTTACTTTTAAATAAGTATGGAAATGCTTTTCCAATATGAAATGAAACGTTTTTAGAATTTATCTTCTTGAAGATAAATTGGAATTGAATAATTGAACCTATTGAAAACTGTAGATCAATAGATAATTTGAAATATAAATTCACTATGGAATTTATAAATGGAAAGGGAAAATTGGTTTCAAAATAAACGTTATTTATTTTTGAAGTGTGGAAAATTATATATCTTGTAAAGATATTTTTGGGAAAATAAATAATTTGGAAAATTATTTGGAATCTGATGATGTTGCTCATCTCTATTGATAGTTAAATAACTGACTATCAATATTTACCCTTGAATGAGTATTTGTTGTGATTGCTTGAATTGAATGCCACACTTATTTTAAAATAAGCGCTCACTATTCGGGTTAACCGGGAAAGGACCATGGGGTCGTATAACCCATTCCGAATAGTGATACGTCGTTATAAATTGCATTTGAAGACCGGTGTTGAAGACCGGATAATTGTGAAAACGGAAGGATTACCGTCGAGTTACTCTGCATCGGATGATCTCCGGTACAGAGGTTTTATCACCCTTAGTGACGGGAAGTCCGGACATGATTAATGAATATCCGGATTGCAAGGACTTCTTTGTAAGTGCCTTCGGTTCTGTTCGAGCCCGGAACAGACTTGTATGGATTGTATGTCTGACATTACAAATTGAGATATAAAGCTGATTTCTTTCAAATATATTTCTGTTGGTGGCGGAGAATTTATTCTCTTAGCTTAACACCCTTCTCTGAGACGTACGAGCTCAGAGGTTATATAGTTGAAGGTTATTAATGATATACTCCCAATTTGGTAGTGTGGCATGCTGAGTGATGCTGTGAAATGATCATTGGTTGATCGTTTGTGATAGGATCATTTGTTTGATCGTCTATCTTGATGATCATTGCTTTGATCATTTGTTGACCCAGAGCACTGCTTTTGAAAAGCGTGGCTTTGTGGACGAGACTTCATCGAGCCTCACACCCCGGAAATGGTCAAAACTGGAAGGATCAGCAAGGTTATTAGGGGGTAGCACCCCTTTAGTGTATGTCATTCCTTCTGGATAGAGGTGGTATCATGGTATGGAGCCCAGATACTTAACCTATGTGGTTACTGCAAATTTATTACTTTGTGGTTGTTGGAAATCGGGGATCCTCGGTTATAGATCGGTTACGATCGGGGAATGACATATTCGTGTCAGTTGTTACCCACTTAGGGGTAACCCGGCCTTGTGTTGGCAGAGATCCGGTTAGGTTCTCGGGACGTCATTCCAGAGGCGTTTCTATGTGGCAATGGGAAGCTCCTTGGCCTGACCATTTGTTGGAAATCCAAAGAAACAATATGAGCCTTGTACGGTTTTAGTTGTAGAACCTGCCATTTAATATGGTAGCTATAGCGGGCATAATATAATGGTACCTATGCTGGCTAAGATTTATATTCTACTTTCGAAATTGTTTTCTACACTATGCACTAATAATAATATCAAAAATGATTTGATTTCTGCGTAGTAAGCATCTTTGACTATCATAAGGAGAAATCTCCTCCAAGTCTGCGTTTGCATTGTGTGTGTGGCGGGAGACCTTATGGTAGTTTCATTTTCAAAAAGCATTGCGAATTTTCTTTTAAAATTTCTCCTGTTCTTTGTTTAAAAGATAAATAACTGTTTTAAGTTCTCACACCAGTCACATGACTGACCTGGAGTTTATTGTTCCCTTCCTAAACTCTGGGTGCCCACCAATTTCCACACAGGCAGTCTAGAGTTAGGTTATCAGGTCATTCTGGATTCAGGTGTTGCTACAGATATTTGGAGGCGAGCTGGATGGCGTAGTATATTATATTGTATATAGTATTTCTTCTTTTTCCGCTGTTTGTTTGTTGTACACTCTGATGATATGATGTAATGTAATGCGATGTAATGTATAAAATGTACAGTTCTTTTGTTTTAATAAATATTCATTTATCTATTATATGTTGTTCCGCTGCGACTGTGAGATTCTGATATTGGTCTGTTATCTGTTCTGTAGTTTGTTTTCTGTTCTTTTTCTACCTCTTTCTTCTTCTTCAACCATAACATTTCGGTTTTTCGGCAACGAAAAATCGCAAACGTTACACACAGGATCAACAGGTGGCGTTTCAGGATCAGATAAAAGAACAGGAGAAGCAACTTGAGAGACTTTGGGAACCCCTTCCCTGAGCGGAGGCCGAGGTAGAGGAATCTTAGGAGCAGTAGCATATGCAGCAGGTTGCGAGCAGGCGGAAGCTAAATGTCCAAAAGACTGACAGGAGGAACAAATGTCAGGGACCCATCCATAACGAACACGGACATCCACCACATGGGCAACAGCTAGCTGAAGGGGAATAGAGGATGGAAGAGGCTTATGGGGAGTAATCTCAATGAGAGCCTTAGCGTAAACAAGCTTTTCATGCGCAACTGTACTAGAGTCAAAACATTTCAATTTGCCAATATTGCATGCAAGCCAATTCAAACCAATCAGCAGTTGAAGAGCATAAGGGATTTGAGAGAAATAAACCCAAACAGGGATAGAAAAAACTTGTTCACGAGCACTAGATACCGTTGGAGACCAGGGAGTAATAATAAAAGGTTGAACGTCAAAGAAAAAGGGCTCGGCCTCAAGAAAACGACTACGTTCCTCAGAAGAGAAGAACAACAGGTAGTACAAGGAGTCAACCAGCTTAACACGGAGGCCACCACGAAGTCTCCAGGCCCTCCGACAAACAGCAACCACATCATGAAGACGATGTTTAGGGTCCAAAAAGAAGCCAACCACATATTCTGACCAAAAGTCCACAGCAGCTTGCATGACAACAGGGGGAGGGATCATCACTCCATTTTCCTCAATAATTTCAAACTCAACAGGATCGTATACACCCGCATTACGGGGCAAGGTAGAAAATAGAGAAGACCAAGTTTTGGGAGCAGATGGACAGGGAGCAGCTGGTCGACAATCCTCATCAACAACAGAGGCCGTAGGAAAGGGGCATCGATCATCAACAGTGGAAGAGACAGCAAGCAAGGAAACACCAGAGCTTAAAACATTGGGGATTGGGACACCATTATCAACAGCATTTTGTCGAACAGGTGATGTGCATCGAGCACTACTGGAAATATCAGCCACAATAGCAACTAAATCAACCTCCAAACCAACTCTAGCAGCACAAACATCTGCTGCATCAACATTCAAATGCTCAGGACCACAAGACCCGACTCCTACCAGAGAATCAACCAATACCGAGCTCAAACTATGGCAAACGAAAAAAACAGGGGGCGGATTAGTAGAAGGCGGGGAGGATACTCAGCATCATCGAGCAAGGGCGGAATCGCAGGCACAGAAGAAGCACCATTGAAGATCCTACCAGAACGCTTAGAAGACGGGGAATGGGAAGGGGAAGGATAGGTGGGAGAGGGAGGAAGGCATGGGAGAGGCGGGAGAAACGGAAGGGAAAGAAACAGATCGAAGAAGAAGCAAACGCGTTCAGGATCGAAAAAGCGGCACAATTATCGAATGAGACCTGAGAAGCGGCGCCATTACCTGAGAAGGGAGCAACTTTAGGTTATATATATATATATATATATATATGCTTTTTATTTACAATAATATATATGTTTATTTGGTTTAGCTTATATATATTATGTGTGCTGTTTATTTTCTTTGAGCTATTTGTTATAACATATAAAGCAAGTTATAGTATATAATATATGTTATATATAAGTGATGTACAATCTGTTAGTTTGTATATATATGGTCAGTAGAAATTTTGTGTATAATATACATATGTTGATTTTAGATAAGTATACATATATGTGTGTGTATAAGTTTTTAAGTTTATATATATATATATATATGTGTTATATATTAGCTTATATACGTAAGTGTATATGCGTTGAATTTTCATATATATATATATTTATATATATAAAGAAATTTTTTGTTTGGTCTGAAATTTTATAAAGATATATATGTGTGTGTGCGTGCGTACGTAAGCTTATATGATTTAAAATATATAATTTCGTGACTGGTTATGCAATATATAGTGAAGAGAATACATAAGTTTTATAACAGTATATATATGTATGGTTATGTCTACATTATCTTTTATATATATGATAGTCTATATATATCTGCCTATATTAGTTATATATGTGTGCTATCTGTATAGGTTTGAATATGGTATATATTAATATTTTGATTTTTTACAAGCACATATATAAAAACATTGATGTGACAATATAATGTGTATATATGTTTGTTTTAATGTATATGAGTCTGTATAGGCTTATATATATATATATATATATATATTGATTTCAATATATATGTTTAAAATTTAAGATTGATTTAAAAAAAATATGTATATGTATTTTAAAATTTTATATTTAGTTTCAGGAATTTTTTTATAATATACATCTTGTTTAAATTTTATCAAACAAATTTTTGATTTGTTCTCGTCGATTTCTGCTATCCGCTCTATTCGTCGAAATTGTACCAATCTAGCTTTGATTTGGAATTCATGATTGGATCCGTAACTCAATTCATTGTCTATCCTCTCTAGCCTCGAAAGATGAGCAATGAATCACGATTAACGTTTTTATATTTATTAAATTTGATTTCAATTGAAGCGATAATTGAAATATGCTGCTGTTAGCTATTTACATTGATATATATATATGCTATTATCTGTATCTATTCACCTGTGACATATGGCACCATTATCTGTTATTTATATTGAAGATATATGCCTGTTATATTGTTATCATATCTTTTATCACTCTGCAAGTTCCCTGTTAGTTTAGAACTCCCTATGGGTTGAAATGTAACATGCCAGAACGATCTACAGAATAGAAGAAAATCAGTATAGGTTGAAATGAAACCCAAGCATTTTCATTGAATTGAATCTGGGATTGCGGGTTGAAATTATATATACCTGTACATATTTAAATTGTGGATTGAAATGATAAATATCTGTATCACTTGACCGTATGATAAAAAATTCTATACAGAAACCGTTGGTCAATATATGTATATTTTGAAATGTTTTCCATGGTTTTGAAAATGAATATTTGGTTTTAATAAATATTGATTTTAAGATATATATATATATATATATATATATATATATATGTTATTTTTATAAAGGTTATAAATTTTGATTTTAAAATTATATGTTTTGAAAATTTTAAAATTATAAGTTAGTTTTTGGAATTATAAATTTTAAAATTTTACTTACAATTTTACTATTTTAAAATATATTTAAAATAAGTTTAATAATAAGATTTGATTTATTAAAGTTGATTTAATAAATTTGATTTAATTAATATATAATATGTTTAAGTATTTATTTAAAATTTATATTTTTAAATATATAGTTTATAATGATTTTAATAAAATTTAGGTTGGAAAGAGAAATAGAAATTGGTTTGAAATTGAATTTATTTAAGAATTATACTCAAATAAGTTTGATTTGAAATTTATTAAATTTGGGATATTAAAGATATGATTTTATAACTTTATTTTGATTAAAAGTGATTTAAATGAATATTTCAAATTTATATAAACTGAAATAGTATATTTAGTTTTATTTAAATTTGAAATTTGAAGTTTTATTTAAATGTTATTTGAATGATTCAGTAAATATTTCAAAATAAATAATAGTAAAGTGCATTTTGATATATAAATGAAATTATCAAATCTAGTTTTGAAATGTTGAATATTTAAGCTTTGAAAATATTGAAACTGAAACGGTTTATTTTATGGTTAAAAATCTATGTTTGAAATCAATTAATTTGAAATGGTTTATTGAGAAACTGAATTGAGCTGAAATTGATGAATTGAGATTGAATTAAATTTGAATTTTAGAAATCGAGTTGATTTGAATCGATTTGTGAAATATGAGGAAACTATATTATTATATAAAGTATTTTTAAAATTTTATTTATAACTATTTATATATTTTACTATAAATTATTTTAATATAAATTATTTTAGTATAAATCATTTTTAATATAAATATTTTCAATATAAACTATTTTTATATACTAACTATTTTATTTTAAACTATTTTAACCTATAACTACTTTATGTAAACTATTTAAATATCTAAACCGGTTAAGTGGGAAGTGTTGTGGTTTTCCAAAGTATTTCGATTTCTAAATTATGATTTCCAAAGTGTTATGGTTTTCAAAGTATTATGATTTCTAATTATGATTTTCAAAGTATTATGACCTCCAAAGTATTATGATTTCCAAAGTGTTGTGATTTTCAAAGTATTATGATTTCAAAAGGTTATGATTTCTAAAGTATAATGATATCTAAGTTATGATTTCAAAGTTTGGGTTTTCCAAAGTATTATGATTTCAAAGGTCTTATAATTTCAAGTGTTCTGGTTTTGAAAGTGTTATAATTTTGAAAGTGCTATGATTATGGAAATGAATATGTTTGAAGTGAAATGATATCGTTTTGATATGGTTTTGAAATGGAAATGATATTTTGGAAGTATAAATTATTTTGAAACGACCACGGTGTTATAATAACGATTGGTCGTTGAAGAGACCGAGATCAGATATTGTCATACTCTGCCAATACCGGAAACCACTTTAACAATCGTGTAGGTGAAGATTCCCGAATGAAGTAGGATGGTGGCGACGATCCTATATGAGATATATACGTGGACCTTACTCCCGTGAGTTGGCATAAGGTGGCTAAAACAGGAGCAATTGACGGACCAAGTGAGGTAGCTCCTCCGATTGGACACATGTCTTCGTATGCCATTCTATTACTTTTTGATTGATTTGGTGCGCACCTTTGATTTGGGAGTGTGGCTCAAGCTGCGGCTATGCGTCACCACCAGATCGACCTGGATATTCCCCAGTTTCATAAATTCACCATTGTCGAGACTTCATCATCATTCTCATTGTCTATGTTGGTTTCAACGATGATGTGTTTCGACTACATATATCGAAGTCGATCCTCTACATTGCATAGACAAAAAGAAATTAAGAGATTGGGTTAGAATCATGTGCAATAGATCATTAGACTAGCTAATGATCTAAATGATCTTCCTCCTCATCAATATCCTTAGTGAACCTACCATCTCTCTTTTATTAATAATCCAAAATGAGTTACAATTAATAGAGCTTTATCCCCAATTTGATTTAGGGTTTTTTGAGAATTCAATTAAAACCGGACCTCCTTGGGTCTTATTATAGATGCATGTCGGCCACCTTTCATGCATGTGCTTTCGACTTGGTCGAAAGGACCCCTTCTTATATGCCGCCTCTCGCCTTTGGACTTGGTCGAAAGGTCATGTCTGCCTTCGACACTGTCGAAAGGCATCTTCTCTGAGTTCTTTGATTTACCCCTATGCTTCCTTGGTCCTTCTCAATCCCTTTCGACTAAGTTGAAAGGGTACCTTACCAACCTTTCGCCTTTATTAAGTTATGAGTATCTTTTCTTGCTGCTTCCTGTAGAATATTCAACGTTGCCGAAAGTTCACCAAATGCGCTTTTACCTTCATGTTTCTTTGTTGTCATTGGAAGTTAGATAGGTATCTCCAACTCTGCCGATAGGTTGCCTATAAAGGCTTCGAAGATGTTGATGTACCAATGGCTTCGATGATGTTGAGTAGCTTTCGAATGCATGCCTGAGAATTGAGGCGGAACTTTCCCCTAACATCATTGGCCTTGACCAGTTCGAAAGGCTTGTTTATGCTTTTGAAAGAGTCGTATATGGGCTAAACCTTTAGTTCCGAAAGGTTTGGCGCGCATATGGGAGATTATCATTCATTGCCTTCGAAAGGGGGTTCCAAAGTAGTCTCTGCTGATCCATTTGTGTTGAAAGGTCTTAGAGAGGCAGAAAGGTGGCTTTGCTTCTCCTTTTTTTCATCTTTTTCGGAGGCTTGTACATGATTTAACACCTGTGAGGATGCCTGCCACTTTCGACTCCTTCGAAAGCCTTCCCAATGCCTTCAAAACCTTTCTTCTTTCTCGAAACTTGCTTTAGAATAAGTTGGTACTTTACTTATCTTCTTTCATGCCTTTGTTCATCGAGTGGATTTTATGGCTAACAAATTGCCCCCCTATCTGGTAGAAGCTTTTGTTCTTTAGGACAAAAATTCACAACTTTTTCGCTCTTTATAACTTATTTTTTTGCAAAATTTAAAGTAAGAGATATTCTCTATTGCAAGCTTATTATCTTGTTTATATGCATGCTTCATGGCAATCGGCATATTAACGCTTCTATATTTAGATGGTTATGATCCCAATTCAAAAGATATGAGACCCGTGATCAATATCCATTTATGTATATAATAAATGTAGTCTACGGACTCATTGTGGCTGTGCAGTTAAAGCGCTCGGTCGATTCAATGTGGTGGAGGTGCAAAAAGTCACAGCGAGAATACAGTGGGTTATAGCGGATGACTCTAAAATAACATGTGAAACCCATACTTAATGTTTTTACAAATATATAAATGGTAGTTAAATGAAAAATTAACATTCAATTTAATTATAATTAATAAATAAATAATATTAAATAAAAACATGTGCGAATATACTGTAAATAAACGTAAAAATGTTATATAACATAATTGAATTTAGTAGAATAATATAGTATTTTCATTTCTGAAAATATATAAAAAATTCAATCAAATAAATTAATTTCATAATTTTTATAATGTATAAATATCATTTTTCAATTAATTTCCTTTAAAGAAATATAGCGGAAATAGCGGAATATAGCGGGAATAATGGGATATAGCGGGGCTTAAAGCGGAAAGGTTATATTTGGGGCTACATGGAAAAATTATAGCGGTAGAAATCCGTTATGAGATATAGCAAGGTTATAGCCGGGCATTCACCGCAACATTGTGGTCAATTGCCAATAAGTTGTAAATAGGGGCTATAAGTTAATATCAGAAAATAAGCCTTTGTATCCCATCTACTCTAATATGTACTTGAAATTTTTTCTAGATATTTGAATGATCCTGAAACTTTCATTCATATGTTGGTGAGCATCATTTAGAGTTATAAAACATTAACTCTAATTTAGGTATTAAGAAGACCAATTTGAAATTTCTGGTTTCCTGAAGTAACTTCAACTCTACTACTTCACACCCCCGATTTGGGATTCAATAGTGATTGAGAAGTAATGAGATTTTAACCCAAATTAGGGTATTAACTTGTGTAGTTAATAACGAGATATCCAAAATCCTGATTGCAATATCCACAAATAGTCCTTTGAGTGGAAATTCTAAACCCAGATTCAAGTATTTATTGTGGATTAACCAGAAGCCCGATATAATTGTCTTCATGTACAAAAGTCCCGAGCCCAGATCAGGACATGTATAAGATAATTAGAAATTTTTAACAATTATCTTTGTAAGAAGAATCTTAGGCCCAGATTAGGCCATTTGTTGGATGAGTAGAAATCCACGGTTATTATTTGTCATAATTGAAGTCCTTGGCCCGGATTAGAGCATATATCGGATTGCCAGAAGTCCCTGGTAGCTTTAAACGACAGGCCCAAATTAGGGCATCAAGTAATAATCCTGAAACCTAGATTTGGGTATAATAAAGATAGGGTACTTTTGGCACAGGTCCTTATTAAGTTTCAAAATTCATGAAATGTCCTTCACTAAATTTCAGTGTAAATTAAGTCCCTGTTTTTTATTCACGATTATTGCAGAGCATGATGCAACTTTTCATAAAAGTTGCTGACATTTCCACAACTTTTCTGTACACTGTGAACATAGTGTATGAAAGTTGCTGAAATATCAGCACTTATTTATAAAAGTTGCTGACATTTCAGCAACATTTATGTACACTGTAAACACAGTGTATGAAAGTTGCCGAAATATCAGCACTTATTTATAAAAGTTGCTGACATTTCAGCAATAATTTTTCTTCATTTTCAAAAAAATAGGGGCCCGCTTTACGATGAAACTTTGACAGGAAAAGCTGCTGAAGTATTAGCACTTATTTATAAAAGTTGCTGGCATTTCAGCAATAACTTTTCTTCGTTTCCAGAAAAAAGGGACCCGCTTTACAATGAAACTTTGACAGGACCCGTTTTACAATATGAAAGTATGATAGGGATGCCTTCCTAATTTCCACATAAAGATAACCAGTGATTAATAAAGACCCGAATCATAGATTTGGGTATTAGTAAATGGTCCAGAAATGAAGTTCCAAAACCTAGATTTGGGTATAATAAAGATTATGAGTGATTGATAATGACCCGAAGCCTAGATTCGGGATTGATATATGAAATCCTGAAATGAGATACCCGAAACCCAGATTTGGGTATTAATAGATGAAATCCAGAAATGAGAAACCCGAAACCCAAATTCGGGTATTTAATTGACGGAGTTTGGCTTTACTCTTTAGATTTTATCTTCCTTGAGATGTATGAACCCTTCAGGTCTTGTATGTATTTGTAATTTGATCAATTGCCTCTTGGACTTAGGCATCTTAATCCACTATTTGATGAGCCTCTTTTTGGGCTTGGACATCTTAGTTCGTTGTTGTCCGGTGCTCTTGGTTAGCTCATCTTAGAGGCTGGAACCAAGGACTTACCTGACCTCTCTCCAGGAGGCGACTGCCCTGGCCATAGCGTCGTGTGGATAGAGCTTTGTTCGGTGCTTTACCATGGCCATCTTATGGCACAGATAAAGGATTACTCCACCCTCCCTCCAAGAGATGCTCTGCCCTGGCCATCTCGGTGCATACGGAGGCTTTCTACCATCTTGGATAGATACCTTCTTAGGTAGTATCCAAATATAAGGAGCATTTCACTCATAATCATGTAGATTTTCTTTTTGAAGAAAGAGATGCTTTATTCATTCATCTTTGGAAAATATGGCCTCAAATGTTCGGCATTCCATGTTCTCCGAACTATATTGCCGTCTAATCGGCATAACTTGTAAGCTCCCGGGGGATAACTTTGCAAACGATTAATGGTCCTTTCCAATTTGGCTCCAGGGGTCCATCTTTGGGGTTTTTGGCATTTTCCATTACTCTTCGGAGTACCAAGTCTCCTTCGTGAACTGATCGAGTTCTTACTTTTGAGTTGTAGTATTTTGAGATTCTTCTTTAATACTCAACGGTTCTTACCGCTGCTTCATCTCTCAATTCGCATATTAAATCTAAGGATTCTACTTTCAACTCATGATTCTTAACGAATGCGTAGACGATTCTTCGATTTGAGGGTATCTCAATCTCGATTGGTAACATCGCCACACACTCATATGTCAAAAAGTAGGGAGTATGTCCCATCGCCGTTTTGGTGGATGTTCGATAAGCCCATAACACAAGCGCCGGATCTTATACCCAATTTTCTATTTTCTTGTTTAGCCGCTTTTTCATAATTGTCTTTATGGTTCTGTTTGTAGCTTCAACTGCCCCATTCGCTTTTGGATGTGCGATGGATGAAAAACTTTTAACAGTTCCATTTTTGTGGCAAAAGCAAGAGAATTCTTCACTCTCAAATTATGTCCCATTGTATGAAATTTTATTTTGGGGAATTCCAAACCTGGTTATGATATTCTTGATAACTAATCTAAGTACCTTCCCAAAAGTAATCTTTGGAAGTGGTTCTGCTTCAACCCATTTGGTGAAATAGTCTATGGTGACTACAGCGTACTGTGCTCCTCCTTTTGGAATTAGCAATGGGCCGATTAAGTCTATTCCATATACGTCAAAGGGCCATGGACTTGCAATTGGAGTCAATTGACTTGGGATCAATCTAGGAATCTTTGAGTATTTCTGAAATTTTTCACATCTTCTCACATACTCGATGGGTTGGCTTACCATACATGGCCAATAAAATCCTTGCCTCATTAGTTTCTTTGCCACTTTTGTTCCATTTGAATGATCTCCGCAAAACCCCTCGTGTGCTTCAACCATTAATTTCACTCCATTATTCGTGCTCACACATCTTAGATAGGGAAGAGCATATCCCTTTTTATAAAGGAGTTCATCCATCATTACAAAGTTTGGAGCTTGTCTCCTGATTTTCCTTGCTTTACCTTTGTCCAATGGGAGTATTCCTTTAACAAGGTATTCAATAATGAGTGACATCCAAGTGCCATCATACATGTTACTTAGTCTTGATTGGTCAACTATTTCATCTGATATTACTTTATTATTTTCTCTTCTCTCTTCCCCTTATGATTTTGCTTCAGACCTTGTTAGAATTGACAATTCATTTTCCTGTATGTATGCCTCCTCTCCAATACTTGGAATTTCTTGATATCCCACTGGAATAATACATGTCTCCCTGGCTCCCCCTGAGCTTGCTAGTTTTGCTAGGGAGTTTGCTTGCGAATTTTTCGCTCTTGGGACTTGGTGTATTGAAAAGTCTTCATACAAAGAAAGCATTCGTAGTATCTTCTTCACGTATAAAGATAGCTTGGGGTTCTTTGTTTGATATACCTATTTCACTTGGTTCACCATTAGCTGAGAATCGCTAAAGATCTGTATTCATGGAATTTTGAGTTCTAATGCTAAGGTTAATCCCGCTGCCATAGATTCATATTCTACTACATTGTTAGTTGCAGGGAATCCCAATTTCATGGCATAATGTAAATAGTGTCCATCCGATGTGATGATTACATATACTGCACCGGCCCTTCTTCGTTTGATGCACCATCATCAACAAATAATTTCCAAATAGGCCTTTGGTCTTTATCCTTTTTTGATTGTTCCTTGATAAAGTTAGTGCACTCGTTAATGAAGTCTGCTAATGCTTGCCCCTTGATTGCAGCTCGTGGCTGAATTTGATGTTATATTGCCTGAGCTTGATTCCCCATTTTACCAACATTTCTGATGTTTTTGGTTTACTAAAAACTTGCTTAAGGGGAAAATTGGTCAATACCCTAATCGGGTGTGCTTGAAAATATGTTTAAGCTTTCGAGCTGTGAGAATCAAGCAATAGGCTAACTTTTATATCAATGGGTATTAGATCTCTGCATCCTTCCACCGTCTGCTTACATAATATACTAAAGGTTGTGCCCCATTCCTTCTCTAATTAACACTGAACTAACTATGTGCACTGAGGCTGCCATATGTAGGTATAAGGTTTCCCCATTCTCAAGACCAGAAAGAATTGGCGGCTTTTCCAGGTGGCTTTTTAGTTCCTGAAAGGCTTTCTTACAATCTTCCGCTCATTAAAAGTTATTCTTCTTCCAGATTACATCAAAGAAGGGTATGCACTTATCGGTAGCTTTAGAGATAAATCTACTTAGGGCAGCCACCATTCCGTTCAAACTCATCACATCTTTGCTGGTTTTAGGTTCGGCCATGTCCCTAATGGCTTAAATTTGATCAGGACTAGCTTCGATCCCTTATGCACTGACAAGGTAGCCTAAAAAACTTTCCATAATGCACTCCAAAAGAACACTTTTGCGGGTTTACTTTCATTTGATATTTCCACAATACCTGAACATGTCTTCCAAATCTTTAAGATGATTTTCGGGTTCGTCAAACTTCACCAGCATATCGTCCACATAAACTTTCATATTCCGACTAATTTGAACCTTAAGCATTTGGTTTACCAAACTTTGATATATTTCCCCTGTATATTTTAACCCAAATTGCATTGCGTTGTGACAATAAATCCTCCACTCAGTTATGAAGCTAGTGTGTTCCTCATCTGGTTTGAACATTGGTATTTGATTGTAACCTGAATAGGCATCTATCAAAGACAACAACTTGTGACCACTTGTTGCATCTACTAACTGAGCATTCGCGGCAATAGGAAACAATCTTTCGGATACGCTTTGTTCAAATCCATATAGTCAATGCAAGTCCTCCATTTCCCATTTGATTTTTTTACCAAAACTGGATTGGCTAACCATTTTGGGTAGTATATTTCCTGAATAAATCCATTCTCAAGGAGTCTGCTAACCTCTTCTTTCAAAGCATCTGATCGTACCTTGTCCATCAGTCTCTTTCTCTGCTTTATTAGGGTTGCTCCTGGATTAATGTTGAGAGCATGACATATGACCTTTGGATCAATTCCCACCATATCGGAATGTGACTAGGCAAATACGTTTTTGTTGACTTTGAGAAATTGTATCAAATCCTTCTTTAAGTCACCGTTAAGATCTTTTTCCACCTTAACCACTTTGATAGCATCATCTGAATCTATGTATGCTTCCTCAAGATCCTTTGTGGGTTTTATCCTTTTCGTTTCGCCTCGGCAATCGAATTCTGCGACTATTAGGCTTTCTTCCGCTGAGTTAGCATCAATTTTCTTGCCTTCGGAAGGAATGTTACTTTGATACATACTGTTTTAGATTTATACGTTTTAGATTTATTAATTTTCTTGCCTCTCCTTTCTTCTCATATTTATTCTTGAAAAAGCAATGAATTAAAATATTCAAACATAGGTATACAAATTGGAGAAGAACGAAAATTAGAAAGAAAAGGAAGAGAATCACCCTACAACACGTATATTCAAGGTAAATCTATATTCCTATTTCCATACTTATATTTTTATTCCCATCCATACTAAATCTCTTCTCAAATCTGAATCTTAATGTATGTGTATTCCCTTTTTTATACATATTTCAAGGATTTAAAAGGTGGAGTTGAATTAAAGGTTCTACTTCAGATCTGCAGATTTGGATCACTTTTTAAAGGTGAGCAAGAAATTTTTTAGATTATTATAATATGAAAATCATCCCATTGGTGTTTATTTGATTATTATGCCTAACTAGATAATTGTATATGAGTTGTAGGCAACAAATTCAATGTAATTCGAATATAATAAATATCCCCTGCATATTCGTGTTTATGAATCAATTTAGAATTGTTCACAACTCGATCTGGAAATTAGTCTCAAAAGTATGAATTTAGAATATTGATTTGAATGAAATTTATTCCAATTCTGGAAATAAGTTGTATAATAATGTTATGAATTTGGATTATTACCCTAATCTTGTTGGAATGTAAAACTTTTCTTTGTTTGGATTGTGGGAATTTAGATCCTTTTAATATTTATAAATTAGTTTGATTTCTTTTCCTTTTAGAAAAAATATAGTGTTTGATCTAACAAGGAATGGATGCAAATAAAAGGACAAAGAGATGTGTATAGTACAAATCCATTGTGGTTTGCACAATCTATTTTAACAATAAAAAGAAATGATTATTCCTTGTGATTTCAAGCAATGTAATCTTTTATATTTTGAAGTTAAATCTTTTATTCTAGACTAATTTTTGGAAATTACAGCAGATAATATTTTAGATATAGTTCTAACATTTGAACATGGAAAAGAATATTCTAGTGAAGATGTATGACAAGAATACATTTGATAAAAGTAGATATTTGTATATAATTTAATACGCTTGCAATAATTAAAATAAAGCTTAATTAATAAAGACACTTGCATGTAATATTCTCATTTAGGATAACTAATTAATTGGAAAGGAATTTAAAAGGTTTTAACTCAAATAAATGGAAAATAGATGGAAATAAATATGGAAGTTGCAATAATTTGATAGGGTAAATGGATTAATGAGACTGATAAATAAATAAGTTGAATTAATAACTATGGAATAGTTCAAGTGATTACTAATTGATTATTAGTAAACATATAAATATCTCAGAAAATGTCCTTAGGATGATATTCATTTATCTTGGACAATTGTACATTTATGGATGGGTAAATAAAATTGAATTTGTTAGTAATGGAATATTTATGGTAGATATATTGCCTTAAATAAAAAAGAGGATTAGTAAGCTAAGTCCAAAGTTCAACTTAGAATAATAAATAGATAAATTTAATAATAATAATAAGCCTAGGATAGTATGGCCTAAAAATAAAATAATAATAATAAACATAGGATAATTAATTAGACTTAGCGATTTGGGAGTGCAAGGTCAGTAGAGTTTTACAACAGAGGTCTGCCTTTCACTCAAAGGCTACCAACACGTATGCACACTTATTCCTTATGTGAGGTATTTCCAACTATAAAATCGAATAAATGACTGCCAAGGAAAAATAGGAAGGAATTCTTATGTAGACAAATCAATTGACATGGTGAGATGTGGATATATACATAAGAGTGTGGTAAATATGGCTAAGTCATAGGGATATCACATATGATAAGTATTTGGCTATATAAGAATTCCTTCCTTTTTTCCTTAATAATTAATACATCCAAATATAGCCTAATTACTTAATATATCCGAATAAATGGTTGCTTGAGGAACCGCCTCTCTCGAAGTATGAATGGTCGACCCACGAAACAAATGAAATACATGCTTGATGAATTTAAGGTATTAGTGGTTGTTTGAAGACCCGTCTCTTTCCTTTATTAGAAAAGTATTAAATGGTTAGTATATGCAGTTAAGAGAAGCAGAGGCTATCTCGGGAATAGTCTACTTTAAGTTTGAGGTCTTACGTGACTGTTATATGGTTCACCTTTGCCTGTAACAAAAGTATTTGGTGACCAAGAGAGATTCGAAGCAATGTCAGCTAGATTGCACCTTTGGGAAGTCTGCCCGAGGTTATGTATTAAATGACGGGGGCCTTCTTGGAATTTTGAAGGTATTAATTGGTCATTGGAGGACCCACCACTTTCTAAGTATTAAATTGTCAAAAGTTTTCCTAGCCCTTGTTATACAGGTCTCAGTAGCTAAGACCAATAAACTAACGTTGACTATGCTAGATGCTCCGCTTCATTTTAGAAAGTATGAAGTGGCTAAATAGCATATGTCGTACCTTTGGAAAAGGTTAGGTAGATTATGGGTTGATAATATATCATACATAAATGGTAAAAAAATTAGGTTTACTTTAAATAATATACATAACAATTAAATGGAAACCTATCGGTATAAATTTATGTTATGGACAGTGTATAGATTTTCCAATCATCGGAATGTTGTTTTAACCCTTCCCCATTACAACCCGTAGGATAGATTGGACGGACATGTCAATGGAGCTGGATATGATTGGTTGATGATGTAGTCTTCTCTCTCTAATGCTCGGTATTGACATGGCAATTGATGCCCGATGAACTCTATAAATTTTGAGGTAGTAGCCATTGTCAATATTTATATCCTAACATTAATTCTTCCACAATGAGTTCAGTTTGATCAATCTCTGATATGCTTATATTTATTACAGGTACCAAATTTAATGACTCATGTTTTGGTGGACTTGGGTTTCAATTATTATCGAAATTTAGGTCCATTGAGGTATAGATTGTTACATTTGGTATCATAGCTTTGGTTAGTTGATCAGAGTAATTAGGGTAAATTGACAGAACTTATTTGTATTTTCTATCAACCATTATCATATCTTCATTTGACCCTAAGAATACCGACTATAGCATAGTTGTAGTCCTTCCTCGTAGGAATATGCAAAACGCCCATGAATTGAAATATTTTAGAGTAGATTATCATGCCAACCCCAAATTACCCCACGGTGTGTTAGGCAGTAGTTTAGAAGAGCAAGAATACGACATATGGAAGAATCCCCAAAAGTAGAGGTGTTCAACTTGATGGCTGGGATCTTATAATCTTAGATTTTGGCGATGGGTTATAGTCGAAGGTACGCATTTTCTCGACTTAGGTGAAAAATTGAAGTCTGTATGCATAACTGCCTAAAAGAAAGATCTTGCAAGGGTACATTCAACGTTCACCTCTTTGATGGAAAATCGAGTCTTTTTATTTGGATAAGTTTAATCAATTCCTTAGTCCAACCCTATGAGATAAATTTGATTATATATATTGGAAATGCTTCAAAATTTGAAAAGGGTTCAAAGTATTTTACTTCTAGATCTATTTGGGAAGTTTGTATTTTTTTTAAAAGGTTTTTGAAACCCTAGTATATATATAATAAAAGTTTGATTTTTAAGAAATTTTGGTATGAAATAGTTTCTTGTTTCTTTTAAGAAGTTTTGGTATGAAATAATTTCTATTATTTAGAAACAAGTGTTAAAAAGCATATATTTAGCTTGATGATTTTTTGGTTTATAAACTTGAGGTTTTTAAAAGTTTTCTCTCTTCCAACAAATGGAGAAAATATGAATGTCTTTTAATTCTATTAGGCAATGTCAATGAATTGTTGTTCTATCTAACATCCCCTACTTGGAAACCCAAAATCAACTGCTATGGAGTTGCAGTCATCCATAGTCATTAATCCTTGGCGACCAAATACGGTAATGTTAGATACATTGACATAACAGAAAAACATGGATATGGAAATTTTTTAAATTCATTCAGCAACTTTCACATTCCATTTCAAATCATTTCAACATTCATTACATAATCTCAAGTTCGAGAACCATGTTCAGAGAAATTATATAGGGCTGTTACGGTTGCGGTAACCGTCGTTATTACCACCACCATAACTGTAATCGTTGGTGAGGGTTATAAATTTTTTAACTATTACCGCAACCATCTATGATGATTAACCGTCATATTTTCAATTTGAAGCATGTCGTATATATATTTTCAATAAAATGCATAATTGATGATAAATTGATGTAGCTCTAACTATTTTTTGCAAATTTATTTATTTGTTTATAAAATGACAAATATGCATGCTCATGTTATTAGTTCATTAAGACATATATTATTAATTTACAAGCTATTCCATTAACTTAAATCACTAACTTTTATACTTACCGTTAAATATTTCACAAAACAATCATATATGGTTGGTATGGTTAACCGCGGTTTTCAAATTCTTCAACCCTTATCGTAACCATTACCGTTATAAATGGTAACCGCATGAAAGGTTGGTACGGTTGAGCGATTCAACCGTAACAGCCCAAAAATTATAATTATTACAACATACGCCATGAGCGACATATGAAGATGCCCCTTGATGATCAGAGTATATACTAAGTAAATAAACAACTTTGTCTTTACAAAAAACACAACAAAATCAAAATAGAAAGAATTCTTTTTATCTAGCTTGCCTCTTGCATGTCACCGGAAGCTTGTTCATCCAAAGAGGTACCTGAAAACCTCAGCTCTCAAACTAGTCAAAATCAATTGGGCACCCAAGAGTTTAAGGGAAAAACATAAACTCCAACTCAGATATAAAGCCTGGTATGAATAATAATCTACCATCTCAAACCATTTAGATATCTAATGAGACCACGCTGCTTAGCGGAACGGGTTTCCTCTCACTGGTATCCTCCAAAAATTTATAATAACCATATACCATGCTTTTGCATCCACAATGGTTAAAACGTAACAATTCAAAATATTACGATAATATACAAACAAGTAAATCATTCTGAATCTCTCATCCCCATTCATTTTGACTAGCTGTCTCATGTATAGTTTCTAGGGTCACTATTAACCTAATAGTTTTCGTGGGCTTACTAATAACCTATTTAAAGCTTATGGACATCCTGTTCGATTTAATAGTTTTCATGTGATCACTAAGAACCTATTGGCCTCTGCTAACAATTTAATGTTTCATGGATACTCCCTGAACCTGTTGGTATATCCAATAACTTTTCTTTTATCCTAGTTTTCATGGGTTGACTAGGAACCTATTGATTTCAGTCAATAACTTAATCTGAATACAATTTCATGGCTTCACTACAAACCTATTGGCCTCTGCCAATAACTCTTTCTAATCATAGTTTTTATGGGTTTACTATGTACCTATTGGCTCCTGCCAATAACTCTTTCTAAACATGATTTTCATGGGTTTACTATGAACATGTCCATCTGATAACTTCTTTAATCAGTATTTAGGCATCCTACATTCAGGTCTATCTGACCTCGTGGATGCAATTCTATTCATTTCAGGAGTTAACTCAATCTATATTCACTATTGGGTCAACCTAGCTGGTTATTTTGTCCTTTTCCCCTAAAATCTAGTTATGGGACCATTTTACAGTGAATATGTATTAGGAGAAGCAAACATAATAACATCAACATCTATGGTTTAATATCCTTGAAATTATTTTCATATGAAACATGGTTAATCTCTTTAACCTATTATTTTATCAAGGAAAGTTTCTTCAAAAATTTCAAACTTAAAAGCCATATCAGAACTCCTTTATTACGCCATAGGTTTTCTTTAAAAATGAGATTGGGTTCTTTGTTTTGAAAACTAAGGCTTTCAAAACCTTAAACCTTTACTTTCAAAACCGTTGGATAACCTCCTTTGAAAGCATTCAAATCTTCTTTTCAAAACACTAAGCATATGCCTTTCGAAACACTTTAAATCATCTCTTTCAGAACCCTCAAAAACATATGTTTCGAAAGTATTAAAGTGTTACTTATTAACTCTTAAAAGCATAACTTTGAACTTATTGAAAGTATCCCTTTTGAAACTATTTGAAAGTACCTCTTTCGAAACCATTAGGTTTATCCTTAAAAATATCTTTTGGGTTAAAGTAAATGTAAACGTAAGTACCTCTTTCAAAACCGTTAACCTTCATATAAAAGAGTTTGAGGAAAACTGATCGCTTTGGAATCATCCTTTCGAACACTTAAATCATTTAAGTTAAATGTTAGAAGGATAGCTTCGAAACTCCTTTCGAAGCCATTGCCTTCGAAACCATTAAAATCTTTTGAAAACTTTAGGAAGTGGCTTATTCATTTATAAAACAAAAGCTACCATTCGAACCAATTAATGACTTTAATCCATTCGAAAGGCATAGGGTCAGCAACAGGGTTTCGACTAGGTTCAATCTACCCTTTCGAAAGCATTGATTTAAAAACAAAGGAACTCACTCAAAAGCTACATTTTAAACAAAAAGATGGCAACCCCATCGAAAGCTAATTCAAAGACCCTTTTGAAAGCATTGATTTCGACTACTTCGAAGGCATTCATTAAAACAAGGCAAGCACATTTCTTTGGATAGTAAAAAAAAGACCTTTGAAAGCTAACTGGTTTTGACCCCTTCGAAAGCATGGTTTTGTCTCCATACTTGTCGCCTTTCTCCAATCCACCACGTACCAACATATTGATAACTTGTGTATTGGTTTCAACTTTGTTGGTTTCGACTTTATTGAGGAGGAAGTACAGTGTCGAAAGGTACTACTGAAAGAAGCAAAACATAATTTCTGGGTAAAGACTAATTTAATGCCTTTTTAAGTAATTGCTTTTTAATTATCCTGTCTATTTGTAAACATTCAATTGGTTGCGATATACTTTTCAAATTCTTTCAAAAAAACTATCGAGGTTATTTCAGATTTAAAGTAAAAATGATTTAGCAAATGAGCCCTTCCATTAAGCGAAACCATTAAATCATTTAAGTCCTTCATCTAAAATAATTTAATTTCCATTATAAGTCACTTAGGAAAAATCCTCAAAAGTCATAGAAAATTACTTTTAGTATGTTATCTAACACATATAAATTTTAGACCCAACTTCTTCATAATATAGCCAAAACCAATTTCTAAACCCAATTATTCATATTTTCTTTCGAAAATTCATAATAAAATTTCCATGGCTTGGAAAATTATAAAAATTAAAATCCATCTCCAAAATAATATTTTACATAACATATAAATTCATCATTGCATTTGCAATACAATAAAAATGATTTTAGCCTTAAATCGTGTGAAACAATTATCAAGCGAACTTGTTTGAATATAATATACCATAAAATCCAATCATATCATCATCAAAAGTCATCATAATGGATTTAAACTTAGACCTGAAATCAAAGGATCATATAAAATAAAATAGAGATGGTTTTGATTATTATTCACCTCGATTAGGATAAGGAATGAGAGATTTTATCCTTGATTAATTCCCCTAGCTTGATTCTTTAGCTTTAGATGAATTTCTCCTCTTTTCCTCCTAAGTAATGGCCGACTTGAGCTTTTAAGTTCTTACGTTTTGTGTTTTTTAAGAATGAACAAGTGAAAGAATGGAAACGTGGATTTTAGGTGTTAAGGAATTATGGTGCGGCAATTCTTAATATGCCCTTATGTTAATTAATTAACATTTAAAACCATTCATAAGCCCATTTATTTAATTAAGCCCGGTCTCTAAATAAATTTTCAAATCTCAATCCCCACATCACTCTAATATTTACATTATTCTATCTGATTTATCTAATTAAATCTCCTGGATAATGTCACTAAAAGTTAGTAGGAGTTACAGGTTCTCCTCCTTTAAGAATTTCGTCCTCGAAATTCAGTAAGGACTAAATATTAAACATAGAAATCATCTGTAACAACTCCTAAAAACCATACTAGCCTACCTAACTAACACTTATCTATATAAATCTAATATAGACAACCCCTCAAAGTAGATCAGGATGTATCACTTGTCCTGTCTTCTGTCTTTCAAGTACAATCCTTCTCGTTGTTGCTCCACTGAACTTTCACCAACCTGGTTGTCTTATTCTTAACCAATTCTCATCTCTTGCTACAACCTGAACTGGTTGTCTAACCAAAGTCAAATTAGGCTCTACTATCAAATCTTCCAACCCTATCGGTGGAATAGTGGTCTCTGGATCATGCACATACTTGCGAAGAAGAGACGCATGAAATACATTATGGACACCTACCATACTTGTAACGACCCGCCTTTTTGGACAGTTTAAACCGACGATCAAATACACATACCGATTCCAAACCATTCAAAAGGGAAGATGGTTATCGGGGTAATTAGAAAAGAAAAGAAAGAGAAATAAAGGAAAAGAAACAACAGAGAATCTCGCAGCGGAACGATAAAATATAATAATCAAATAAACAGTTCATGAAGCTGTTTACTATACTTTGATCATTATTTATACAACATTTATCAGAGTTATACATATACAACAGGACAAATAAAATAATGCAGCAGACAGCATGATGCAAAAATAATAATAATAGTATACCAAATCTTCGTCTTCGTCCTCCAGAATAGATCTTCAATAAGCTGAAAAGCTCAGGTCTGACCCGAGCGTAATGAAAAGACAAAACACTCGAGTCAGGACTAAAATATCCTCATGTAAGTTAAATCAATCGTAAATAAATATGAGTGTAACGGCGTCAGAGATGTTTACGGGGTTTGACATCTCATATCCAGTGTCAACGTGCGTGCAATAACTTAAGAGATGTTACGGGATTTTCCATCTCTTAAGGATCCGTTAAACTATCTACTATGTAGTACAATACGCTATTATAATATGTCTACAGTAAAGTAAAGGTATTAAAATAGCGTTAAGGCGTTACCATAATCCCCCTTAACACATTTTTATAATGACATGGTCTATACAGCACCGTAAGCCCCATCGTAAACTGGTGGTTATCAGAAGGTACCCCATAGGTATAACACAAAACAAAACATAGTGGTCGCGAATAGGATAATCAGTATGACAAGGTACATGAGGCGATACCAACTAGGATACTAGTAGTTGCGTGATCCAGACTGATGTTGACATAGCCAGCAGCTACCCCAACACCGCGAAACAACACTCCCAAATCAAGGGGTGAACCCAAATCGAATCACAAATGTAATAGATATGGTATCGAAGAAGTGTGTCCGCTAGAGATGGCGAACCTCAATGGCCCGGCACGGCTCCTGTTTTAGTCATGTCAGGGGTCATCCAATATCGTTCTCTTTCTTCAGTAACCGCGTTCACCAAACCATCCACTTCATTCTGGATCAACACTCCGCGTATAATAGTTATTAAAGTGGTTTTCGGTATCGACAGAGAGTATGTCCATATTCGATCCCGGTCTCTTTAATAACTACGTATTATTACACCGGTGGCTCCTTTACATTTCAAGTCGATTCATAATTGATATCAAAATATCACATTCGCTTCAAAAAAAACAAATCCATTTCAAATATCATCGTATCTATTCAAATGTAAGATTTCATTTCAAAAATCATTTTTTGCCTCGATATCTCATTTCGATTTCAAAATCATTTCGAATTTCAGTTTAGGTTGCAACTTCATTTAACCCAATTCGTATTTAAATTCAAGATTTAAACATAAAAATTTCACCTTATTAACCAGTTTGAAATTTTAGAAAATAGTTAAGTAGTTTAAAAGTAGATTTAAATAATTAAAATAGTTAAAAATACTTAAAATCTTTAAATGGATTTCAAATAGATAAATTAGTTTAAAATAATTTAAATTGGGTTAAGTACATTTAAAATAGACTAAAATAGTTCAAGTATTCAAAAATGGTTTATATAACAGAGTAATTTGGAAACAAAATAAAATAGCTTCAATACCAGTCCACTTCAATTATAACTTCCCAATTCAAATCAATTTCAATTTCCATTCTACCGATTCAATTTCGATTTCAATTCAAATCAATGTCAACTTTGACTTCAAATTTATCCAATTTTACATTCACCTTCAATTAATTCAATTTCAATTTATATCGATTTGGAGCTTGATTTTCAAAATATCAATTTATAACACTTAACAAAATTATCCTTCAATATTCAAATTTAAATCCAAATTTCAAATATGATTCAATTTCAAGCTCAATTTCAAAATATCATTTTTATGTCACTTTTACTTAGTAATACTCAAAGCTCGAAATAATGTTCAATCTTTAAAACAAATAAATTTTTGAAATTCAATCATATCCAAATTTTTTAATCTCAAAGTCTCAACTTAAATTATCTAACAATTTCCTTTAACCAAAATTTATTTCAACATTCCAAACTCAATTTTTCGATAAATTCGATTTATATAAATTGATTTCTATTTATAACTTTTAAATCAAAACTTTTAAATAAATTTCAAATCAACGATTTTAACAATTATTAATTTAGCCAATTCGGTGTCCGTACATAGTTTTCTATCCTATGGCCAAGTAATTATTTATTTCAATTAAATGTCAGGGATGAATATATATCACTTAAATCAAATCACAGTTTCATATGTATGCATAACAGGATATATATAAGCAAATAAACATCCAAACATTTAAATATCAACCAATAGCATCCATCGAAATACATCATCCAATAGAAAATACAATTCATGGCAATTTCATAGTTATCAGTGTCAGGTAATTTAATTGCAATTCAATTTCAATTTCAATTTAACCGTCAATTTAATTTTCAACGGTTAATTCAAATGACAATCAATATGACAACTAAATTTTATCAAACAACGACAAATAAAATTCATAACACTTCATAATGTCAAATTTAACTAGCATAAAGATATTCAGTACGTTGTGAGCGTTATAAAACACTCACCTTGATTTCAATGTAGTTCCAGCATTTTATTTCGAATAACCCAAAATTTTCACTAGCTCCAAACGATTCCAATCCAGCTCCATAGCTTAGTATTCGACAAAACGACTGCAACGCAATTCGTTTCGTCATTTTCTGACCTCGCATCACAAAGATATGATAGTTTAAAGTTAACACGAATTTTTATATAAATTAATTACAACTTTAATTAAATTTTAAAACCTAAATCCATCATCTGCCGTTCGTTCCAACAAGAAGAATCACGGCCGCTTGTTTCCTTCTTCCCTCACGCGCGTATACTCCCAGGAAAATCGAACGAAAGGAAACCCAACATCACGTTCTAGGGTTAGGAAACGCCTTCTCCACGCTCGCCGATAGGTTGATCAAAGACCACCAAATCGAAGCCCACGCTTTCCTCTACCCACGCCTACGACCGCCTTGAACTCGGCCACCCCCATTGCGTGCGAGACGAGAGCGAACGGCAACCAAACACGGCCCTTTCTGGTCCTCTATGCTCCACCATATCCCATCTCCACCGTACGGATTCGAAGCTCTCGCAATGCTCTCCAATATTGTAGGTAATGATGTCGCGTGAATGTCAGCGAATTGGGAGTAATTGTGGAGGAAACGAAATTGATTTCTAGCCTTCGAATTTGAAGTGGCGGCTGCGTATAAAGGAATTAGGGTTTTGGAATTTTTGTGAAGAGAATGGTGCTTTTATAGAAAATTTCTCGAGTTACTATTCATCCGGAATTTCCGAACTCCGATTTACGCGCGGTGACCGGCGTTTCTAGGGTTTACCCCGCGTTACGGACACAATGGAATAGGTTTCAGAGGCTAATTCGATCGTATGTGCGAGTTACGGAAATAAACGATCGATTTAAAATTAAACCAATTAACTAAATTTCTAGGCGTTTTGGTTTTCTCCGGACAAACGATAAATCCGATTGACTTGAAATTTGAAATCTTACAATAATATCACGTTACAGATCCGATGAAACTAGTTTCGTCGAAATCCGAGACTGTTTGAAAAATGGCTATTTTAACTCGTCAATTAAATATTAAAATATTCAATTTTCACAAATTTACTTCTAATTCGATTTTAAAAGTTCTACAACATCATTCTAACTTTAATATGATAAAATAAAATTTTCAAATCATTTTTAATCATATTAAACCCGTCATTCAATTTTCCAATAAATTCCAATTTTAAAATCTTATTAACTCTATTATAATCCCAATATAACTTACATTCACTTTGGAATCCAATTTGAATCATATTAAATCAAATTTCAATTATTCACTCTATTTTCATATATTAAATTTCAATATCAAATTAATCATATCAAATTCGGAATTTAATTATTCAAATATTTGTAATATTAAATTTAAACAAATTTGATTATTCTTAAATCACTATCTTTTGAAATATTCAAAACGAACTTATAAAATTTAACCTTTCAAACCAATTCACATCTTAGAACCCTATTATCATTTTACAGTTATTCAATTATTCAATAAGTTTTAAATATTTAATTTAAACAATTTACCTGTTGAATATTCAATATTTGATTTTAAATAGATTTTACTTATCAATCAATTACTCTATTATACCCAATGAATTCAACATTTATTATCCTATCCAACTATTGATTTCAAAGGCATTCACTAAGTAGCATTTATTTTTCAATACTTATTACTATTCAAATCTTCGAAACCAATCTATTAAAATTTGTATTCCTACCTAAATAATTCACAATTCTTATTCACTTATTTACATTTGTTTATCCATATATTCCCTTATAACCAAGTTATAACATTTGAGTCAATTCAATTAGATTGGAACTCCATTCAATCTATAAATAATTACTTGGATAATTATTGTTGCAATTCATTCCAGTTATTATTATTCCAAACGAATTACAATTTTTTTTTCTAACATTAAATCACGAAATCTTATTAAATTAGCTATTTTAATTATCGAAAATTTACGGGTCGTTACACTCTCCCCCACTCAAAACTTTTCGTCTCCGAAAAGGATAAAGAAGGGAAAAGGAACTAAGTATAGAATTCAACATTAGATATATTTTATTCAAAGTTACCAACTTATAAAACAATGAAATTCCATTTATAAAGTCATAACTACGCTTCCACTAAGTTACTCCGAATGGCTTTCTAACTTTAAAAGTTAGTTATCAAAACAAGTTATAAAAAAAAAATTAAAACTTGAAAAAATTTCTAACACCCGGATTTACGGAAAATTTCGGCAGAGTCTCCTTTGCGCGGCTCAATCGAAAAAAAGACCGTATATATATCACAAATATACATCTCATCAAGTGATGAGGCATCCTGCAGGGAAAAAGTGTAAAAGTATGGTATGTAATCCGAGATATGTACCTTATATATTATTAGCAAGCATATACGACTAATATGGCGCGAAAGCGAGCTCCAAATGCGAAGCAAGCGCAATCCGCACCTACTAAATACTCAACAAACCATGAGAAACATGCATATATGAAAATAATATCAATATACATCATATAGCAACATAACTACTACATGTGCCACATAGCAAATGCAACAAACAACAAATGCATCCACCAAATCAATTATCATCCAACTATCATCCAACAAATCCATAACCAATCAATATAAATTCACTTCTCATTAATATTTATTGACTTGGTTTTCAATTTTAATCACAGTTGATTTATTAACGTTGGATTTTACTAACATTCATTCTCAATTCTATTAGTTAACATTCACTAATTTATATTTACATTAGTTCACTTCCAATTTGAATCAAATTAAATTCTATTTAAATTCATTTAACTTCCAATTTGATTTCAATGATTTATAGCTTTCAATTTCATTAACACTTAATGAATTATATACAATCAACTAACAATCATGTAATAACCAAATCATACCCAACATAACCAAATTATTAATCTTACATTCAATTTGGTTTATCTCTTTCAATTCCAATTGATTCTTAGCCATACCAAATTCATTTTTTTACATTTACTTCATATTCGGTTTCAGTTAATAACCAATTTATTTGCGGAACATTTTATTAATCATTACTTTAATTTATAGTCATTCCATAAAAGTCTAACTTCTTATATATGACTTTTCTTAGTTTATAGTGATCTCAAAAGTTGCCAATTTATCTTCACATATTTGGCATCTTAAATTTCCAATATTAACTTTTAATTAAGTTCGTAAGCCGTACATATATCATCCGTGAGCAATATCAATCTAATCGCTTATTCGATCACACAATTTCACTTCCAACTAGTATCGTTCACCCGACTCTCTAGTGCAGACTCAGATTTGGTTCCTTGATTGGAAACTGTTACTCCCCTTGCATAGCCATATACTATGATAGAGAATTCTAGAATCAAACCAAAAATCCATATCCAGGGTTCGCCGTCGAAAATCGAGTGGAAAATCCTAACTTGGATCGATATAAATCATCTCGAAATTTTATGCTCGAACTTGGATCAAATCGTTATGCGAACAAAATAATATACGTATTACCTTCCAATGGGTTTCTATCCAATTTATCTATACTAAATTATTTTATTGGCTTTTTTTTATATTTACAATTAATTATTCACAATCTATTATTCAGTTAGTATATTCATTTCTTTACATAGCATGTTCTTTAACATTATCTTTTCTTAAACATCATATCATAGAATTTGCTTACTCAAGTTCATTTTAAACATTCTATATAATTTAATTAAATTCAATTTCATTTTCCAATTGATTCTTAGCTATAAGAAATTCCTTTTGAGTTTTCCTTACTTGTATACTTCAATTATTTTCAGGTTTTTTTTTTGTACAACATCTCATTACATATCCAAAACATCATTTCAACTTTTAACATTTGGTAAGTCTTATTATATGTTATCAGAATGTAATTTTGGTATTATACAAATTTATAGAATTTCATTTTACTTAATTAGAATGTTCACAAATTTAATTTGTTAAAATCCTCTTTACCTTTCAACTTTAAAGGTACACTACAACTCTAAAGTTTTCCCAAAACACAAGCTTAGATATCTTAATCCTCTTACTTTAGAATTCTGGTTATTCACATTTCATTTGAAAATTACTAATTTGCATAACTTAGAATTTTAAATGCCCGGTTCTTTTCAAATCGTTTGAAATAAGCATATACACTTATATCTTTAATATATCAAATCATACCTTTGGAGTTTAAACCAAAACCAATTTACCCAAAATAATTTCGAAGAAAAGCAAAGCTTCTTAGAAGTCCCCACCACTTTGAGACTCAAAAATGAACGTCGATGATGCTGCGCAGTCATCACCGAAATTATTTTCCAGCGACATAAGAGAGGAGTACTGAATTCATTCCTTCTTTTAAAAATCCTTTCAAAATATTTCCATAAACATTTTCCCTCTAATATCTCAATACATTTTCTTCAAAGCTTTGAAAACCATTTTAAAACCTCCGGGTCTTAAATTCAATATTTTTCAATTTAAATCTATTTTAATTTATAAGTCACCTTTATAAAATATTCTTATAGGATTTTCTTTCTTAAAACGTTCCACAAGTGTTTTATCATTGTTTATTTTGTAATTCAGCTTATTTATTAAATTACAATATCCAATTAATGATAATAACCAATATTTTCATTCCTAACAACCAGGTAAGCTAGATAAGTCACAATAATTTCTGAAATTTTTTACTTATATACAAAATATAATTAGAGCAAAATTATTTCATTTATCCAATTTAAAAACAATACAACGTCGAATTGTTCTGTTTAAGTGTTTAGAGATCCCTATCAATGACGTTAATTACTCGTATTGACCAGAATCCATAAGCCACTCAACAAATCAACCGACATAATATAAAACATTTTATATCACTAACAAATACGCTCTCTCATATATGTACACTCAGCGACTCATCATAGGGTATTACTACCCTATTTATAAAGAGTCAGACCCCACAAAGCGAAGGTTATCGCTAAACCAAAGCTCTGATACCAACTGTAACGACCTGCTTTTTTGGACAGTTTAAACCGACGATCAAATACACATACCGATTCCAAACCATTCAAAATGGCAGATGGTTATTGGGGTAATTAGAAAAGAAAAGAAAGAGAAATAAAGGAAAAGAAACAACACAGAATCTCGCAGCGGAACGATAAAATATAATAATCAAATAAACAGTTCATGAAGCTGTTTACTATACTTTGATCATTATTTATACAACTTTTATCAGAGTTATTCATATACAACAGGACAAATAAAATAATGCAGCAGACAGCATGATGCAAAAATAATAATAATAGTATACCAAATCTTCGTCTTCGTCCTCCAGAATAGATCTTCAATAAGCTGAAAAGCTCAGGTCTGACCCGAGCGTAATGAAAAGACAAAACACTCGAGTCAGGACTAAAATATCCTCATGTAAGTTAAATCAATCGTAAATAAATATGAGTGTAACGGTGTCAGAGATGTTTACGGGGTTTGACATCTCATATCCAGTGTCAACGTGCGTGCAATAACTTAAGAGATGTTACGGGATTTTCCATCTCTTAAGGATCCGTTAAACTATCTACTATGTAGTACAATACGCTATTATAATATGTCTACAGTAAAGTAAAGGTATTAAAATAGCGTTAAGGTGTTACCATAATCCCCCTTAACACATTTTTATAATGCCACGGTCTATACAGCACCGTAAGCCCCACCGTAAACTGGTGGTTATCAGAAGGTACCCCGTAGGTATAACACAAAACAAAACGTAGTGGTCGCGAATAGGATAATCAGTATGACAAGGTACATGAGGCGATACCAACTAGGATACTAGTAGTTGCGTGATCCGAACTGATGTTGAGCATAACCAGCAGCTACCCCAACACCGCGAAACAACACTCCCAAATCAAGGGGTGAACCCAAATCGAATCACAAATGTAATAGATATGGTATCGAAGAAGTGTGTCCGCTAGAGATGGCGAACCTCAATGGCCCGGCGCGGCTCCTGTTTTAGTCATGCCAGGGGTCATCCAATATCATTCTCTTTCTTTAGTCAACGCGTTCACCAAACCATCCACTTCATTCTGGATCAACACTCCGCGTATAATAGTTATTAAAGTGGTTTTCGGTATCGGCAGAGAGTATGTCCATATTCGATCTCGGTCTCCTTAATAACTACGTATTATTACACCGGTGGCTCCTTTACATTTCAAGTCGATTCATAAATTGATATCGAAATATCACATTCGCTTCAAAAAAAAAACAAATCCATCTCAAATATCATCGTATCTATTCAAATGTAGGATTTCGTTTCAAAAATCATTTTTCGCCTCGATATCTCATTTCGATTTCAAAATCATTTCGAATTTCAGTTTAGGTTGCAACTTCATTTAACCCAATTGGTATTTAAATTCAAGATTTAAACATAAACATTTCACCTTATTAACCAGCTTGAGATTTTAGAAAATAGTTAAGTAGTTTAAAAGTAGTTTTAAATAATTAAAATAGTTAAAAATACTTAAAATCTTTAAATGGATTTCAAATAGATAAATTATTTTAAAATAATTTAAATTGGGTTAAGTACATTTAAAATAGACTAAAATAGTTCAAGTATTCAAAAATGGTTTATATAACAGAGTAATTCGGAAACAAAATAAAACAGCTTCAAAACCAGTCCACTTCAATTATAACTTCCCAATTCAAATCAATTTCAATTTCCATTCTACCGATTCAATTTCGATTTCAATTCAAATCAATGTCAACTTTGACTTCAAATTTATCCAATTTTACATTCACCTTCAATTAATTCAATTTCAATTTATATCGATTTGGAGCTTGATTTTCAAAATATCAATTTATAACACTTAACAAAATTATCCTTCAATATTCAAATTTAAATCCAAATTTCAAATATGATTCAATTTCAAGCTCAATTTCAAAATATCATTTTTATGTCACTTTTACATAGTAATACTCAAAGCTCGAAATAATATTCAATCTTTAAAACAAATAAATTTTCGAAATTCAGTCATATCCAAATTTTTTAATCTCAAAGTCTCAACTTAAATTATTTAACAATTTCCTTTAACCAAAATTTATTTCAACATTCCAAACTCAATTTTTCGATAAATTCGATTTCTATAAATTGATTTCTATTTCTAACTTTTAAGTCAAAACATTTAAATAAATTTCAAATCGACGATTTTAACAATTATTAATTTAGCCAATTCGGTGTCCGTATATAGTTTTCTATCCTATGGCCAAGTAATTATTTATTTCAATTAAATGTCAGGGATGAATATATATCACTTAAATCAAATCACAGTTTCATATGTATGCATAACAGGATATATAAGCAAATAAACATCCAAACATTTAAATATCAACCAATAGCATCCATCAAAATACATCATCCAATAGACAATACAATTCATGGCAATTTCATAGTTATCAATGTCAGGTAATTTAATCGCAATTCAATTTCAATTTCAATTTAACTGTCAATTTAATTTTCAACGGTTAATTCAAATGACAATCTATATGACAACTAAATTTTATCAAACAACGACAAATAAAATTCATAACACTTCATAATGTCAAATTTAACTAGCATAAAGATATTCAGTACATTGTGAGCGTTATAAAACACTCACCTTGATTTCAATGCAGTTCCAGCGTTTTATTTCGAATAAAATTAAACGAGCGTTTAATTTTACCCAAAATTTTCACTAGCTCCAAACGATTCCAATCCAGCTCCATAGCGTAGTATTCGACAAAATGATTGCAACGCAATTCGTTTCGTCATTTTCTGACCTCGCATCACAAAGATATGATAGTTTAAAGTTAACACGAATTTTTATATAAATTAATTACAACTTTAATTAAATTTTAAAACCTAAATCCATCATCTGTCGTTCGTTCCAACAAGAAGAATCATGGCCGCTTGTTTCCTTCTTCCCTCACGCGCGTATACTCCCAGGAAAATCAAACGAAAGGAAACCCAACATCACGTTCTAGGGTTAGGAAACGCCTTCTCCACGCTCGCCGATAGGTTGATCAAAGACCACCAAATCGAAGCCCACGCTTTCCTCTACCCACGCCTACAACCGCCTTGAACTCAGCCACCCCCATTTGCGCGTGAGATGAGGGCGAACGGCAACCAAACGCGGCCCCTTCTGGTCCTCTACGCTCCACCATATCCCATCTCCACCGTACGGATTCGAAGCTCACGCAATGCTCTCCAATATTGTAGTTAATGATTTCGCGTGAATGTCGGCGGATTGGGAGTAATTGAGGAGGAAACGAAATTGATTTCTGGCCTTCGAATTTGAAGTGGCGGCTGCATATAAAGGAATTAGGGTTTTGGAATTTTTGTGAAGAGAATGGTGCTTTTATAGAAAATTTCTCATGTTACTATTCATCCGGAATTTCCGAACTCCGATTTACTTGCGGTGACCGGCGTTTCTAGGGTTTACCCCGCGTTCCGGACAGAATGGAATAGGTTTCGGAGGCTAATTCGATCATATGTGCGAGTTATGGAAATAAACGATCGATTTAAAATTAAACCGATTAACTAAATTTCTAGGCGTTTTGGCTTGCCCCGGACAAACGATAAATCCGATTGACTTAAAATTTGAAATCTTACAATAATATAACGTTATAGATCCGATGAAACTGGTTTCGTCGAAATCCGAGACTGTTTGAAAAATGGCTATTTTATCTCGTCAATTAAATATTAAAATATTCAATTTTCACAAATTTACTTTTAATTCGATTTTAAAAGTTCTACAACATCATTCTAAGTTTAATATGATAAAATAAAATTTTACAAATTATTTTTAATCATATTAAACCCGTTATTCAATTATCCAATAAATTCCAATTTTAAAATCTTATTAACTCTATTATAATCCCAATATAACTTACATTCACTTTGGAAACCAATTTGAATCATATTAAATCAAATTTCAATTATTCACTCTATTTTCATATATTAAATTTCAATATCAAATTAATCATATCAAATTCGGAATTTAATTATTCAAACATTTGTAATATTAAATTTAAACAAATTTGATTATTCTTAAATCACTATCTTTTGAAATATTCAAAACGAACTTATAAAATTTAACCTTTAAAACCAATTCACATCTTAGAACCCTACTTTCATTTTACAGTTATTCAATTATTCAATAAGTTTTAAATATTTAATTTAAACAATTTACCAGTTGAATATTCAATATTTGATTTTAAATAGATTTTACTTATCAATCAATTACTCTATTATACCCAATGAATTCAACATTTATTATCCTATCCAACTATTGATTTCAAAGGCATTCACTAAGTAGCATTTATTTTTCAATACTTATTACTATTCAAATCTTCGAAACCAATCTATTAAAATTTGTATTCCTACCTAAATAATTCACAGTTCTTATTCACTTATTTACATTTGTTTATCCATATATTCCCTTATAACCAAGTTATAACATTTGAGTCAATTCAATTAGATTGGAACTCCATTCAATCTATAAATAATTATTTGGATAATTATTGTTGCAATTCATTCCAGTTATTATTATTCCAAACGAATTACAATTTTTTTTTCTAATATTAAATCACGAAATCTTATTAAATTAGCTATTTTAATTATCGAAAATTTATGGGTCATTACAATACGGCTCGGCAATTATACTCTGTATGCAAGCTTCCCGATCCTCTCTATAACTAGGAACAGACCAACATATCTCGGGGCTAGTTTCCCGAACTTTCCAAATCGTACCACAGCCTTCATCTGTGATATCTTAATGAAAACCTTATCTCCAACATTGAATTCAAGGTCTATGCGCCTCTTATCTTGTAAATTTTCTGTCTGGATTGAGCTTTCTTCATCCTTTCTTGGGTCAACGCAATCTTCTATATTGCCTCTATAGTAAAATCTGGACCTAAGACTAATATGTATCCGGTCTCCAACCAACATGCTGATAATTTACATGGCCTTCCATACAAAGCATCAAAAGGCGTCATTCCAATACTGGTCTGATAACTATTATTCTATGAAAACTCCACAAAATACAGATGATCTTCCTAAGATCAACCAAAGTCCAATATACAAGCTCTCAATAAATTCTCGAGTACCTTATTGACCTTCTCTGCCTGCCTATCCATTTGTGGGTGATATATAGTACTCATACTAAACTTGGTGCCTAACACATCCTGTAGACTCTTTCAGAATTCACTAATGAACAAAGCATCTCTGTCACTGACTATACTACTAAGAATCTAATGTAGTCTAACTATGTTCTTCATGAACAACTTAGCTAAAATACATGTCGTCCTTGTTGATTTAACTGGAATGAAATGGGCACTCTTGGTCAACCTATCCGCTATGACGCATATACTTTCATTTCCTCCATTTTACCTTGGCAACCCGTCTATAAAATCCGTGGATATTGAATCCTATTTCCAAACTGGTACCTCCAATGGTTGAAGCAACCCACTTGGCTTTTGATGTTCAGCCTTCACTTGTTGACAGTTTGCACATTGCTTAACCCACAAGCCAACATCCCTCTTCATACCTCTCCAATAGAAGCTCCTCTTCATATCTTGGTACATCTTGGTCCCTCCTGGATGAGTCGTAAAGTTGAACCAATGACATTCCTTAAGAACTTCTTTCCTTAAGTCCTCAATGTTCGAAACACCCAACTGTCCCTTCATCAACAACCATTCCTTCTGGTCAAGACTAAAATCCTTTAGATCATTGATCTCAGTTCCAACCTCAAGCCTTCTAATCCTCTCCGCTAACAATGAATCCTCTTTTTGCATAGAAGCAAACCTTTCGAGCAACACAGGTCGAACTTCTAAACAAAACAACAAGGTGGTGCTCTGACTAAAACTAGCTATCGATCTTAACTGCACATTACAAGTAGTCAAGCTTCTAAATCCTTCCATTCTACCAATATCACTAACACCACATTTTGAGGTCTTATGCTAAAAGCATCTGCTACCTTATTTCCTTTCCCAGGTGTATACTCCATACTAAAATCGTAAGTTGCTAAAAACTCCATGTAACACCCCATATTTTCATGACATTACTTAGGATATTGAATTGTTTAAATTAAATAAACAACATGGATATTAATGGATTGAGATTTGTTTTAGCTAAGGGTAGTCGTGCCATGATAGTGTGTTAATTATATTAAAATAACCAAAAAAAGGTGTTAGGAAATAATAAGGGAGATATGGGAAATATGTGGAGCTTATACCCTAAACACTTAGGAGACAGAAACTTACGTTCATTTCATTTTACTGAAACTAAAAACACTAAGTCTGGCAACCATTTCACTCTCAAGAAGAAGATTAAAGCTAGGATTCAAGAGAAGGGAAACAAACCAACTAAATCAACATCAAATCTCATATCTATAGTATGAAAGTTAAGGTGAATAATTGCTACATCCCATTTTCTTTGGTTTTCTATTTTCAGACTAAGATCCAAAATTCTTTTGCAAGTATGTGTCAGGTTTTGAAGATTAAAGTTACATACATTTATTTGTTGGTGAAATATGCGTCTTAATACTTTTTTTTTATGATATGTTTGATATGAAAACTCTAATAAATTACATCCAATTGCCTTGAAAATTTAAATCATGATCAGAAATGATATTTTAGGGATGGGTTTCAAATTTCATAATTTTCTGAATTATGGTGGATTTTAAATTAATTTTCTAGTGAAGGAAATTATTTATTGGGTTATTAATTATTTATGGCTAAGATAATTAATATTCGACGTTGAAATTTTTATGTGTTAGGAAACATATTAAAATAGATTTTTTGGGATATTTCCCAATTTTTTCTAAATATTGTGATGGATATATAAAACTATTTTAGGTGTGCGACTTAAATGTTTTTTATATTTAATTAAGGAGAAGGAGCATTTTGTAAAATAATATGATTATTAATTTTGAAAAAAGTGGCAGCACATTTCTGAAGAGAATTAGTTAACCAATGAAAATTTGCAAAAAAAGGCAGGTTAGTGAAAAGTTATCCTTTTTAAGTTAAAAATAAAGAAATCATACTTTTAGCATATTTCAGCCAATTACAGCAGTAAATCTTCCGACTCAGACCTTCCAACAAGGTCGAAAGGTTCTAAGCCCTCGACAAGGTCAAACCAATTCATATGGTATCAAGCTACTTTGTACGTAATGTGTTGGACAGAGTTGAAAGGTTTTTAGTCGAAAGATTGATGGCCAAAGAAGGTGGGGTATGTTTGTTTTATAAACCTTCACCTGCTTTGCTTTCGAATTAAAGCTTTCAACTTGGTTGCTTTCGACCAGGTCAAAATGTTTAAATAAAAGGTTTTAAACCTTTTGACATAATTGAAAGGTTACAACTGCTACTTTATTTTGAAACCTTCCATCATAGTCGAAAGGTTGCTGCCGCTTTATATAAATGTTTTGTTTTGAACCTTCCGATAAAGTCAAAGGGTTTGCTTTGATTGATTCGAAAGGTTTGCTTATTTTAAAAACTAACCAATTCTTCATGCTATTGAAAGGAAGCTTTTGAATTAGGTGATCTACCCTCGTTTTATAAATTGAACTATAACTCAAAGCTTTCGAAAGAGTTATTTCAAAAAATGCTTTAAAGCTTTTAAAGCAAAGCTTTCGACTTTGCTGAAAGGTTGCTTCCAGTGGAGTCGAATGGTTTTAAAAGAAGGTTTTCCACCTGTTTTAAAATGAACCCAAAAATGTTTTCAAAAGGTTGCGTTAAAGTAGATCAAATACTTTCGAAAGGATTTGTTCACTGAATGGTTTTAAACGGGGTCGAAAGTCAAGCTTTCGATGGAGTCGAAAGATAATCTTTCAAAGGGGTCGAAAGGTTTTTGTTTCTGAATGATTTCAAAAGGTTTTAATGGAAGGGTTTCTAAAGGTTTTGCTAGGCAATGTATCAAGTGTTTTTAAAAAAGGATGTTTAAGGTTTTATTGCTTTCGAAAGAGATGATTTCAACTTAAACTCAAAATTGAATGATCATAAAAAATAAAATAGAGATGGTTTTAATTATTATTCACCTTGATTAGGATAAGAAATTTTAGATTTTATCCTTGATCTATTCCCCTAGCTTGATTCCTTAACTATAGATGAATTTCTCCACTTTTCCTCCTAAATAATGGCCAGCTCGAGCTTTTAAGTTTTTACGTTTTGTGTTTTTGAAAAATAAACGTGAGAAAGAATGTGAACATGGGTTTTAGGTGTTAAGGAATTATGGTGTGGCAATTTCTAATATGCCCTTATGTCAATTAATTAACATATAAAACCATTCATACGATCATTTATTTAATTAAGCTTGGCCTCTAAATAAATTTTCAAATCTCAATCCCTTTATCACTCTAATATTTGCATTATTCTATTTAATTTATCAAATTAAATCTCCTAAGTAATGTTATTGAAAATTAGGGGTGTTACCTTCTACCCGCCAGCTATTAAAAGGAATATTTCTATATACTGTGAAATAATAGTTGGAATTTTTTGGGTTTTTGTAGGATTGTTGGTTGCAGTAGTTTTTGTTGGGACTAATGTGAATTGTTGGAGAATGGTTCGGAACTAGACGGTTGTCATTGGTACTATCGAGATGAGGACAAGAAATTTTCAAATCATGTCGATTCAAAGGAGACGACGCGAAATGAATGTTATTGTTTCATCCGATCCTAATTGGGTTTAGGTTCAACTAAGGCCCAAATCCCGTCTAGCATTCGACCACCTAGCGGAAAACCTAGAGCAGTCTACTAGTCAACTAGTTTTGGCACAAAACTGAACCTGGAATGCGACTATAAAAGTCATATCTGAATTCCCCCAGTTGCATTCTTTCATCATTCTTTCCTCAAACAGCTGAGCCCAATCTTCGTCCTCCTCCTCCAAAGTAGTAGCCTCTCTCCTCCATTCCACCACCAGGCAAACTGCCTTGCCTCCCCCTTCCCACGCTGGTTTTTGCACGTTAGATCCTGCCCCACCACCAATCCAGATCTAAACCCTATTTCTTCCCTCCAACCACCCCTTTACCTATGTCAACTTCCCACATTACCGGTTCTTCCTTGCACCATCCTGGTCTCACCCCTCAAAAGGCTACAAATTGGGTCAGAACGAGCAGAATATTTCACTACTTTTGGGCTAGAGGAATTATTCATCGCGGTAGGACTTACACTGATCCTCTGCTTCAAGACTTTTAAAGGGGAATTTTACCTATGTTGCATCTTCCTTTTCGATGCTCAACTGGTGTATAATTTCGATAAAGGCAATAGTTTGATTTGTTCAAAGGTAAAGGGTGTCCAGATTGAGCTAATTAATTTGATCTCGCTAAGGTTTTGGAGGTTTCCGCAGAGGGCCCGGACTTGAATGGTCTAGAAATGACCGACCTAGAGATTTTACAGTGGATCTTTTCTCAGGATGTCGATGTTTGAAGACGAATAATCTATGTCCGAGTATTGATCTACTTGTGCGCATCATTCAGCACAATATCATCCTAAAGTCGGGAAGTTATGACTGGATTTATCCCATGGTGCAAAAAGCCACCTATGCTAATATTGGCAGCATCGCCGTCAATTAGACCTACACCCTTATGGTTCATCTTATCGATCAAGGAGTCGATACTTCATGGAGTTATTTTTCATATTGTCACCTATTCATTCTCGTCTTTAGGCAATACAGATGAATCTTCATGAAGATGTGGTTTAGAAGAAGTTTCCTTCTGCCATTGATAGATCCTCCCTTAGGAAGACTGTAATTCTAAAGCCACGGTAACAAGAGATGCACCAACAACACAAGATTTAGTGTATAACCGCCATGCTATGTCCATTCAAAGGTCTTGGCAATGGCTTAAGCTCTGGCTGTGGAGCAAGGCATATCATAGTCTATATGCGATGTTTATGATTTATGGTGTTGTTACCCTTTTCGTTCCAACATTTGTTCTTTCTTTTAGTTTGTAACTGTTGGTTGTCTCTTGAAAAAAGGCACGTACGATATTATGAGAATGTTCCTATTTGTTTACTGTGCTATTGTTTTTGGACATGTGATCCATTCTTATAGATGCATGGTGAAGAAACGATATAAATATGAAAATCTCACAAAGACACTTAACTAACAGCAAATGCAATATAAAACTATGAGTTTAGAATAGTTGGAAAATTTTAGCAAGGATGGGGTAACGTTGTTTTGGTATCATGGGTCATTGCTCTTGTTCCATAAAAACTGAAATTTTTGAATAATAGATGTGCTGACATTTTTTTATCACATTTTGTAGGTTAAGGCTAGCTGTGCGATTTTAGAATTTGGTTAATGCATTTTGCACATAACTAACTGCGAACTACGCTGAATTATGGCATGATTTTTCAAAATCTTTAAGGATAAAAAATATTTTACAAAGTTTCCCTTGATTTAAAAAGTCTCTTTCGAAAAAAAAAAAGGTTTGAGTTATTTTTGGCTCTTAAATAATTTTTAGAGTTTGTGTCCAAATTCTGAATTTAAGGGGAAATGTATGTCTAGAAAATTTTGAATTTATTTTTCAAATAATGTACAAATTTGAAAATGAGAAATATTTCTGCAAAATCTTTGATTTTGAAGGCCACATGTTAGGCGTAAGAAAGACAAATAAAGCTAGAAACTGTGGATTCAATGGTGCATTAGGATTGGTGATACGATAAAATGCAAGCATTAACAAGGAAAAACACATTTTAGCATGGATTTCCTATTTCCATAACTTCTTGACGATATGTGTGAATCTATTTGTAGACTCGATTTCATTTTAGAGCATGAAAACAAGCCTCCATATGCATTTTGTGCGTGGATAATTTGGAGTAATTGTGGGGATGTGGGGAAATTCCACTGTACAACGAAATGATAAACTTATAGAGTGGTAAGAATGTTAAATTCTTCATCCAAATTCCTTTTTTCGACAGAGGAGTAAAGTTAAGGAAACAATTTTGCGATGCATTAAATTTTTGAATGGTAGGAATTGGATGCAAAATTGGTCGCATCATACTTCTATTCGTAGGAGTGTGGAGATTTTGGTGAAAAGATTTTTCAACCTCAGCATACATATAGAACTGCCAGTATATATATAGGTTTGTTTACATCATGTTTCTTAAAAAGTTTTTAAAAGAAATGCATTCATATAGTAGGGTCCGATTTAGAACCAGTCAGCATACATATTTTCTTTGTGATGAGACAGTAATGCATTATGCACTTGTGCATATTTGGTTACAAAATTTAATGTATACAAATTGCTCGTGTAGTTTGGGTAAGCACGGATAATAACCATGACTTAGTCATTGGTGTCAATTTCAGGGACGAAATTCTTTTAAGAGGGAAGAATGTAACATCCTGCAAATTTTACATTAATTAATTATTAAAGCTAGTTAGTTTACAAAAATGGATTTTGTGCAAACGACTGAATTTGATCGTGGAACTTGCACCATTGTGTTTTTGGTGAAATTATGAGAAATTTTCATATTTGGAGTTTCACGATCGGAGCCAAAATGAAGAAGTTATGGATGAAAACCAAATTTGGAATGAAAAAAATTGACTCAATTAATTAACGTGGATAATTAATTTCCCGAGCATACAGGACAGCCCATTATTGGGGTCAGTCGATCGGTGATCCTAAGTAGTCAACCACTGGGCATGCGGCAGCTTGGGTTTGCCTAGCCCACAATGGCCCGAATTTAATATATTTAATCATATGGCCATGGTTGATTCTAGCACCTATAAATTTAGGCCTAACCCTCTCCTTTCTTCTCATATTTTTTTAAAAAAAGTAGCGAAGCTCTTCCATTTATCTTCTCCACTATTTTTCTATGATTTAAAAAAAAATTATATATACGTATACAAATTGGAGAAGAATAGAAATTAGAAAGAAAAGGAAGAGAATCACCCTACAATACATGTACCGAGGTAAATCTATATTCGTATTTTAATATTTATATTTTTATTCCTTTATACCCAAATCTCATCTCAGATATGAAATCCAAACATATGTATATTCCCTTTTTTATACATATTTCATGGATTTAAAAGAAAACGGAGCTATAAAGGTTCTACTTTAGATCTGGAGATTCTGAGCACTTTTTAAAGGTGAGTGGGAAATTCTATAGATTGTTATAATATGAAAATTATCTCTTTGATGTTTATTTGATTATTACGCCTAACTGGATAATTGTGTATGAGTTGTAGGCAACAAATTGAATATAATCCGAATAAAATAAATATCGCATATAAGTTCTTGTATATGAATTGATTTAGAATTGTTTACAACCTGATTTGAATATCAGTCCCAAAAGTACGAATTTTTAACGTTGATTTGAGTGAAATTTATTACATATCTGAAAATAGATTGTGTAATTATGTTATGAATTTGGATTATTACCCTAATCTGGTTGGAGTGTAAACTTTTCTATACTCGGATTATTGGAATTTAGATACGTTTAATATTTTTAAGTAATTTGATTTCTTTCCCTTTTAGAAAAATACATTGTTTGATTTAACAAGGAATATATGCAAACAAAAGTGAAAGAGGTGTGTAATATATGAATTCATTGTTGTTTACACTGTCTATTTCAATAATTAAAAGAAATGATTATTCTTTGTAATTTCAAGCGATGTAATCTTTTATATTTTTAAGTTAAATCTTTTGTTTTGGACTAGTTTTAGAAATTATAGTGGATAATCTTTTTATATATGATTCCAACGATTGAATATGAAAAAGAATATTATAGTGCAGATGTATAACTAGAATATATTTGATAAAAGTATATATTTGTACGTAATTTACCGCTCTTGTAATATTTAAAATAAAGCTTAACGAATAACGACTCTTACCCCTAATATGCACATTTAGGGTAATTTGGAGAATGAGTTAAAAGGTTGTAACTCAAATAAATGGAAAATAAATGGAAATAAATATGGGATTGCAATAGTTTGATTGGTTAATGGGATTTATGGGATTGATAAATTAAGAAGTTGAACTAATAACTACGGAATAGTTAAAAAATTAATAATTTGATATTAGTAAACATGCAAATGTCTTAGGAAATGTCCTTAGGATGATATTCATTTACCTTGGATAAGTTGATGTTTATGGATGTGTAATTAAAAGGGGAATTGGTTTGTAATGGAATCTTTAAGTTAGATATATAGCCTTAAATAACAAAAGGGGATTAGTATGCAAAGTTCAGTGTTCAACTTGGAATAATAATAAATAAATTTAAGAATAATAAGCCTAGTATAATATGGCTTAAAAATAAAATAACAATAAGTTTAGGTTAATTAGTTAAACTTAGTGGGTTGGAGACGCGAGGTCAGTAGAGTTTCACAACAGAAGTATGCCCTTCACTTAGAGGCTACTAGCAGTTGTGCACACTTATTTCTAATGTGAGATATTTCAACTATAGAATCCGAATAAATGATTGTTAAGGCAAAATAGGAAGGGATCCTTATATAGCATAATTAATTGACATGGTGAGATGACTGTGTATATAAGAGTGTGGTAAATACGGCTAAGTCATAGAGATATCTCCTATGATAAGTGCTTGGCAATGACAGAAGGTTAGTCCCAAATTCTATAGAGTAAATCTGACCATCTAATCTAGCTATCAGTTCCTGTGAATAGTTGTAAATTTGACCACATTTTAATATTCAATGAAAATTTTATGGACATCAGACTTGTTGTTTATAAGATACAAATATCCTAATCTGGAGAAATCATCCGTAAAGCATACAAAATAAGAAGAATTATCTTGGGTAACCATAGGTATTGGGCCATATACATCAGTATGTATAATATCCAAGAGTTCTTTACCTCTTTCTTTGCTTCGACTAAAGGGTGCTAGTCATTTTCCTTTAAGATACAACTCATAAGCATCAAATGATTCAGAATCAAATGATGGTAGAAGACCTTCGATTTTTAATTTGTGTAGTTGTTCGTCACTTATATAACTTAGTCTATAATGCCAAAGATAGTTATTATTAATTCCAACATTAGAAGAGTTATTTCGAACATGGACACAACTAAAATTAACTACATAAATGCCATTATCTGAAACACGGTTATAGAATTTATTTCCATTTCAACGTAATGTTCATAACATTATTGTTATTAACTAATGAAAAGTATATCTAATCTCAGATAATCAAGACACACAAATTATACTATAAATAAAATTTCTTACATAGAAATTATTTAAAATAACAACCAATCGTTTAGCAACGATAACTAATAACCCCCAATTGTCGTTGTGCCCACCAAAGATCCATCAATGACTTGAAGCATCATTTTTCCTTCGCCATGTGACGTCCGTTCCTAAGTCCCTATAACGAATTACGAATCGAGCTCTAAATTCAGTATCTAAAACTCTGGGTAATTTATTGATTGCAAAACGGTTTTGAATCATGAATACATGTGTAGGAGTTGCAGAACTATTATGTTTCTTCTCTTTGACTATCTTCTAGTACTACGAATGGTTACATTTCCAATGAATCTTCTTGTGACAATGATGACGCTCACACTTGTCGGCTAAAGCAATCTTTTTATTCTTCTTATTAATCCTTTTCTTCTTCTTTGAACCATTCAAAGATGATGCCTTCCCTTTAACTGCGAGCACCACTATCTGATCCTTGGATGAAGATTCGGATGACCTCAACATATTGGGTAGCTCCATGAGGCTTACATTCAATTGATTCATATTATGATTTTATATAAACGGCTCAAAGTTAGGAGTAAGTCCCTATAACGAATTACAAATATGAGTTCCAGATCGAAAATCTAAAACACAAGGAAAATTATTGATTGCAAAACAATTTTAAATCATGAATATACATGTATGAGCCGCAAAATTGTTCTGTTTCTTCTCTTTAACTATCTTCAAGTATGAAGACCGGTTACATTTCCAATGAATCTTCTTGTGACAATGATGACACTTACACTTGTCAGCTAAAGAAATCTTCTTATTCTTCTTATTAACCCTTTTTTGCTTCTTTGAACCATTCAAAGATGATGCCTTCCCCTTAACTACGAGCACCACTCCCTGATCCTTCGATAAAGATTCGGTTGACCACAATATATTGAACAACTTTATTAGGCTTATGTTCCATTGATTCATACTATAACCGGCTCAAATTGAGGAGTAAGTGACCTTAGGATCAAATCCATTTGAAATCGTTGTCCATTATACCGTCTAATAGAGAAAGTCTATCAGTATATCCTTTCATCATTAGGACGTATTCATCCACTTTCATGCCCTTCGTCATCTTCATAATAAACAGTTTCTTAATAATTACTCTCCTTATGAAATGAAACTGCTCCAAAAATAAATCTTTGAGGTTACCAAAGATCTAATAGAAATTTATGTTTTCATGTTGTCTCTGCAATGATTTTTTTAACGTAGACAATAGGTAAACTTGGGTGATCTCAAGGTCTAGAGCACATTTGCTATAAGCTAAATTTAGTTTGATGTCTGCATTATCTGTGGGTTTTTCCTTGAGATTAGCTGTCTATGACAATCCACTTTTTTGACTCCTATGAGTGACACTTAAGACATCCTCAGTGTTTGTGTGTCATTACCCAAGCATAGGAAAGATGAATCATTGTGGGTGAAATAAAGAACAATAGAAAACCTTAAACAAGGTTGTAAAATAAACTAGAACAGTCAATAGTACATCAGGTTGCTCCTTGGCAAGGAGTTATCAGAGTTACACAAAGTACTACCAAACAGCTTAGGCAGGTATAACATCCCACCTTTACATATGCTGAAGCAAATACACTTATACAAACAAGATAATACAGCGGAACAGATAACTAAGACGATAAAAGCCTCCTGCTCGAACGCCGTCTTTAAAGGAACCCAACAAAGACCTACTACTCTCGGACTACTCAAATAAAATGAGTATCCGAGAGTTTAGAAAAACAAAAAAATCGGGTCATACAATATGTTTGGTATGAGTAAAATTTAAGGTGTGAAATTAAACATAAACATGTGAGACTACGCCGCTAAACATGGAACGAGTTTACTCCCACAAAAGTCAACATCCAAATGTAAAGAATGGATAAATAATTAAACACCACGAAAAGTGGTTGCCTCTTCCCGATGTAGATAAATTTGAATTTTCGAATAAAATCAAAATAAGAAAATCTCCAACAAATGACTAGGATGGTACACCACCCTTAAAGTATACCTCTAGTAATATACTTTAGAGAAGCTCATATACTCTATGACACTTCTCGAAAATGTACCTGTCGGATCCTACCAAGCATTACCGAGGATACGAATATTTCACATCTAAATGCGCAAATGAATTCGATCTAGATGAGATGTGAAAATACCCTAACATGAACAACACCACATAGTTGGACGTCCTTTCGTGCTTTGTGTTATGTCATTTACCGACAAAGGATAACAAAGCTCAACGGAGCAACAAATTGTCTTAAAAGGATGATAATAAAGAAGCTGAAGCAACTGATAGTTGAGAAACCAACTATCGAGGATGAAAATGATCGTATATAAAAATTAAGTCTCGTATACTCACCATCACTCATCTAACTCAAACTTGCACCATTTCTTGGTTAGCAATAATACCGAACAAATCAAGGTAGTGTTACCTGAAAGTCATGTCCCACGATTATTCTTAACTTTTGAAATAGCGACAAGTCTATTTCTTCGATTTTTAATGCTAATTATACAAATAAATTATTTCCATATAAATGAATTGCTTTACAGAATTAATTCATTTCCATAAACAATTTAAACTTTTCTTTTAAAAATTCGAATTCGTACTTGACTTCACATTACAAGTATTGGCTTTAAAATACTTTGTTAAAAGAGTTAAACTTTGAACCATCATTACAATACGGATTTAACAAACTTAAAAAACCCTTATTTCATTGATTAATTAACATTTAAACTTTGTTAAGTAAGTTGATTAATTAACTTCAATAACATTTAATTAAAAAGGGTAAATAACCTTAAAAACATAGTTGATTCAATTAATTAATAATATAATTAATTAATTTAATTTGATAATAATTAAATATCATTATTTAAAAGTGATTAATTTATTTAAAAATTTATTTAAGGAAAGATTAATTAAGGTCAAACAGGTTTATTAACCTTTAAAAGTCACTAATTAAAAGGGATAAATTAATTTTAAAAACAACATTAATTAATACATTAATAAATCTTAATCCAGCATTATCAAAAGACTAATTATCCTTAAATTGTTTGTGCCAAAATTAGTCACAAACACCCAACTACAGAAGAAAGCACCAAATCACAGTCACAGATCACAGATAGATTGTATGCAGTAGAGTTAAATACAAAGAACACTCGATAAATTAGGAGGAAAGCAGTAAAATGACAAGATTTATAATGGTTCTGTAATGGTCCAAAATTTAACATCTTCAAAATATAATATTTAAATTGATTTTAAATATAAAATATAAAAAGTTTTATGATTCAAACAATATTAGATAGGATTTGGAAATAGAAATATACATGAAAATAGTAACATTTGCTTATATCGACAAAAGTGACAAAATCCTGCTTTCAGAAAAGTAAGTTTAAATTGTTTAATGAATTATTTTAATTTATTTATAAGTATTTATATTTTTAAATAACATTATACAAATTGATTTTTAAATTTGGTTTACATAAATAAATAGTTTAACTAAAACGTCAAAATATGACCGTAAAATATTTTGTCAAAAATCAACATTGCGTCGTTTTAAAGTTGTCGTAGCGCTGTTGCACCTTTATGTACATAATTTAATAAATATGTTAACATATAAAGGTAGTTAACAATCAACTAAACAAGGTTATTTTTAATAATCATACTTAGAAAATTCTAGAAAGTAATTAGCAAAAGTAAACTAAAAAAGACAAAACATATGTCACATCACATGTGATGTAAAGTAAAGTAATGTGACATAAAGTAAAGTGATCATTCTTATTCTTTACTTAACCCTTAAGTATTTGAATTTAAAAATTATGATGTAATGTGGATGGTAAGTGTCAAATTAAATAAATTTACTTAATTCTTAAGGAAGACTATTTAAGAAAAAACGCAAATCTATATTTTAATCTCAAATATTTTCTATAAGTACCCATCCACTTCTTCTTCACTTTTGCACCATTTCTTCTCTAATTTCTTAATCTCAAAAATTTGTCACACCTATGAGATCTAAAAGTAAAAACAAGGTGTGTAACTAAGGTTAGGGATGGAGCAACCATTGCTCTAAACTTACCAAGGCTCAGTTTTCTCTTTTAGGCAATGGGTGGAACATATCGAAAGGAAAGCTTGGATGCTCAACTCGGATTTTATAGAAATAATCTTCTTATATTCATTATTAAAATCCAAAGAGGGAACTTTCCTATTCGTGTAATTTAAAAGGTGATCTCACCGTTATTCCATCCATATCACTCGTTGAATACGGAAGTTGATTTTGAGTAAAAGCAGAATGATTTCTATAATCCTATTTTCTCAAAAGATACTCTTTAAAAATGATTTGAGAAATATTCAAAAAGAGAGGTTTAAATTGTTCCGTATTCACTAAAAGAATATTTTGATATATCTCTCGAAGATATTTTGGTGAAGGAAAACGAATGAATCGGAAAAAAATCGCCTAATTGCATTATTTTTATCGACGTTTGGATTTCAAAGGAACCGGGGTCAGATTTTGGGTGATTCTTATCCGAAAACCACTTTGAACCAATTTACATGTTCTAAGATTAAAGGTGTTGAAGATGGAGATATTGATACAAATAATAACGAGGGTCTATTTGTTGATTAATTGGGGATAAACTCCCGATTCACTATATTGTAGCGGTGGTCTCTTTGTTATGAAAAATTTCAAAACCACAAGGACTTCTCGCCTAGTAATGGCCGAGAAATATACCTTCAGTTTCGTTCAGTCCCAGAATGAACTTGTATGGATGAATGTCTGACCTTGCATTCTAAATCACAATGAGTGGTCTCTATAAAAGTATATTAGTCGGTGGCGGAGAAGACACCTTCTTTTAGCTTAAGACCCTTTCCTAAGACATACGAGCTCAAAAAGTTATATGTTTGTAGAAATAACTTGTGTGAATGTGCAATGACAATGTGGCATTCAAAGTGAAAGAAGATGTGCTATATGAAAAGGTAATCATTGCCTCGAGCCTCATCAACCCGAAATGATCAAAACAGGGTTAGATGCAGCAAGGCTAAGTGGGTCATACCCAATTAGGGTACGATCATCCCCTTCTAGATATATTTCTTCCCGCTATGACGTTTAGGATATAAATTAATGTGGATGTATGCGAAGGGAGCTCTTGGATAAAGGTCGGTAATGATCGAAGGATGACATATTCGACACTATCTAGTTATAGAGATAGGTCGGTCTTGTGTTGGCAGAGGAGCTTTGTGATGGTTCCTCGGGACATCCATCTGGAGGTGTACCAATCGAAAGGTATTCCCTTCATCTGGTCATTTGTATGGAATCCATTCTCCAATAAAAACCTACGGTTTTGTTTGTAATGGCGTAATAAATAGCCTTGAAATGCTATATGGATAACCATTCGACTAAGAATTATAACTTGATTTGCAAATGTTTTCGAAGAAAGTCATTAAAAATAATATCCCTAAATTTTACGTAATAAAGAGTTTTGGTTATCATAAGGTAAAAACCTGTTCCTTGTTTATGTACGACGTGGTCTTATGAGATACCTTTTTGTTTTCAAAACATCGTACTTTGAGTTCTCATACTAAGCCCATGAGTGACCTGGAGTTTGTTTTTCCTTTTAAACTCTGGGTGCCCTATTTTTCGGGCGGTTGTGTAGTTAGGATACCTTAGGAGCATTTGGAGAAGTGTTTTGGAGCAATGAAACTATAGTACCTTATGTAGATATTTACCCAATTTCCGTTGTGTTATGAGGTACGTATTTTCCAGCATATGTACGGATAGACGGTTATAACTATCCCGCTGGATTTGTATTTGACTCTAATATTTATGTATAGTTAAAATGTTGAATGCGATGTGAGGTTCTTCTATTATGTTATCGTCTTTCTTTATTTACTTTTACACCCTTTATAATCTGCCTCCCCAGCACTTGGATTTATGGCACATGAATACTATGGCTATATTAGTGTCGATTTCCGAGGGTCACGAAGACGGGTCATCACATGTGGTATCAGTGCTGAAGGTTAAGGGAGAACCTTGGCTTTGTTGGGGTATGACTCATTAAAGATAGGGTTAGTAATGCGTTAGAATGAGTTTAGTCTGAGAGAGTGCATAATTGAAACTTTTAACTTGGATAAGTATATTCATACTGTATAGCATTCCCTAAGATATCTCATCTATACATCCTAAAGATCTTTTTTTTTACTATATACAGATAGTAGAAAATGAGTGAAAGAAGGGACGAGGTAAGGGAGTAAATAATATCACAAATGGTCAAACTCCCGTAGCTACAATAGTCGAGGAAGTAGTAGTTTCGGTACCGTTCCAAATTAACTTTGCAACTTTATGGAAGAACTAAACCAGCCTTGGTGGTAAACCTTTCAAAGGAACAGAAACCATCAATGAAGTACAAGCTTGGATCCGCTCTTGTGAAAGAATTTTCAAAGGACTGAATATTGGAGATGAGCAAAAGAGATTCTTAACTTCTCGGAAACTATAAGATGGAGCTCTAGTTTGGTGGGAATTTATTACTCAGAATGAGTCAGAAGATAATTTCTCATGGGAACGATTCGAAGAAGTTCCGGAGCAGCAGTATATGCCAGAAGCAAGAAAATCCGTCTTTATCGAAATTTTATGGATTTTAAACAAGAGGAGATGTCGTTTGAGGAGTATACTAATAAGTTAAACGAATTATCTCATTTTGGGCCTGGATTGATAGATACACCCTTTAAAAAGAATGAAAAGTTTATTTCTGGAATGAAGAAGCAATACCATGTCAAAATGACTGGGCATGTGAAAGAACCATTTGTAGACTTAATATACATGGAATACATATATGAAGCTTTGGATAAGATAGATTACCTATAGTACAAGAAAGTAACAACAATAACTAGAATAAGAGGAAGTTCAATGGCAAGAAGCCATGGTAAAGAAAACCTAAAAGAGGATCTCAGGATAAATACTTTAAAAATGTCACTTGCTACATTTGCCAACAAAAGGGTCACCTATCAACTCATTGTAGAAAACTCAGAACTCAAGGATCAACACTAAGAAGCTGCTTTAGTTGTCATCAATCAGGACCCATAATAAAGGATTGTCCCTTAATGAAGAAAGGAGAACAAGCCAATGTTTATGCTATCAAGGATGAGCCTTCAACCTCCAAAGATGTGAAGGGTAAAGGAGTGTTGGAAGGTAATATTTTTATCAAAAATGTTTTAGTTAGAGTATTATTTGATACAGGGGCTTCCCATAGTTTTATTTCTAAATCAACTATAGAAGAATTAGAACTTGAACCTAAAATTGTTGATGACTCTATCTGCATAACGAATGCAATAGAAGATTCCAATAGTCTTTGTATGCACTGTGAAAAAGTCCCAATTTCGTATCCTCCCCATCACTTTCCTTTTGATCTTTTTGTCTTAGATTTATTGGATTTGAAATTTTACTCGGTATGGATTGGTCAGCTAAGTACAAAGCTGTGCTCGATTGCGAAAATAGAACGATATCTTTATGGACCGTCTTTTGAAAAATCATAGAATATCTTATGGAAGTCCTAGCCAAGAAGGGATAGTTTTCTTTATGCTTTAGATACATCCCTAACAGGATTAGAAACAACACCCATTGTTAAAGAATTTGCAGATGTCTTTGAGGAAGTAAAAAAGTTTGCCCCCACAACGAGAAATCGAATTCCATATCAGTTTAGTTCCTAGTGCGATACCAATTAAATAACAAGATAGAAGGATGGCTCCGAAAGAAAGGGATGAGTTGAATAACCAAACCAAAGAGCTATTAAAGAAAGGATTGATAAGACCCAGCCGTTCAAATTAAGGATCAACCGTAGTTTTTGTTGCTAAGTCAGATGGATCATTGAGATTGTGTGTAGACTATCGAGATCTAAATAAGCGAACCATTAAGAACAAGTATCCTCTACCTCGAATAGATGACCTATTTGACCAGTTACATGGATCTCGAGTTTTTTCTTAAATGGACCTAACAACAGGATTCCATCAGTTAAGGATCGCTGAAGACCGCATCCATCTAACTGCATTCAAAGGTCTAAATGCTTTCTATGAGTGGTTGGTTATGCCTTTTGGGCTGACTAATGCACTTGTTTATTTTGTTGACCTTATGAATAGAGTGTTTAGAAATGTTCTTAACAAATTTGTGTTAGTCTTTATTGATGATATCCTTATCTACTTAAAGACAGAAGAAGAACACGTAAGGCATCTAGAAGCTGTGTTGGAGATATTGAGAAATAACGTGCTTAAAGCCAAATTCTCAAAGTGCCATTTTGGGAGGAGGAGGTAAGATTCCTTGGACATATAATATCAAGGGATGGAGTTTCAGTGGATCCAGGGAAAGTCGCTACTATTCAAGATTAGAAGCAGCCACAAACTCCTAAAGAGATTCGTAGCTTCTTAGAATTAACAGGCTATTACAGAAGATTCCTTCAAGACTTCTCAAATATTTCCTATCACCTAACGATGTTGATAATGAAGGATGAAAATTTATCTGGACTCCTAAGTATGAAGAAGCATTCCAAGAACTAAAAAAGAAGTTGACAACCGCTCCAGTTTTAGCAATTATAAATGGAAATAGTGGATTGACCGTTTATACAGATACTTGTGGAGAAAGAGTTGGTGCAATTTTAATGCAATATGGGAAGGTGATTGCTTATGCAAGTATGCATATGAAGACGCATGAGAAGAATTATGCAACACATGACTTAGAATTATTAGCCATTCTAAAGATATGGAGACATTATTTTTTGGGTAAGAACCTTTCATAGTTTATGTCGATAAAAATTTGAATTGACCTTAGTAAATTATATTCCATCTTTTAGGTGAAAAATTAGAACTCTTCACGTGCCACAAACCTTTGAAGTATCTTTTCACGAAGAATGATTTGAACATGAGACGACAACGCTGGAAAGCATTTCTCATGTCATAGGATCTAGATATTCTATATACACCCGGGAAAGCCAACGTATTAGTGGATGCATTGATAAGAAGTTAGCTACTATTTCTTATTTGGTAGTTACTCCAACTCTCGTAGAAAAGATCACCAGCAAACTATAGGAGGATCTATTTCTCAAGGAGATCTTTAGGAATATACATCGAGGATATAATTTAAGATTTAAAATAGATAACCTTGGAGTATTGCGGTTAAATGGAAGAATTTATGTTCCAAATATCGGAAATCTTAAGCAAGAAGCATTAGCTGAATGCCACACTGCCAAACTTAGCATTCATCTGGGAATTCATAAGACATACAAGGACATGAAGCGTACATTTTGGTGGAAAAGTATGAAGAGGGACATATCAATCTATGTCAGTTATTGTGAAAATTGCCAAAGAATCAAAAGTGACCAAAAGAAGATGGCAGGATTACTTCAGCCTTTGGAGATTCCAGCTTGGAAGTGGGATCAAAAATCCATGGATTTCATTGATGACTTACCCCGAACAAGGAAAGAAAATGAAGTCATGTGGCTTATTATAGACCGATTAACCAAAAGTGCGCACTTTATTTCAGTTAAGCCAACAAGAACTGCAGCAAGCCTTGCAGATATATATATATATATATATATATATATATAAAGGAGATTGTCTGATTGCATGGAGTTTCAATGGTATAGTAAGCGATCGTGATCCAATCTTCACTAGTTAGTTTTGGGAAGAACTACAGACAGCTTTGGGAACCAAGCTGAGTATAAGCACTACATATCACCCCCAAAAGTGATGGACAGATGGAAAGAGTCAACCGTGTTTTGGAAGATCTTTTAAGGGCATGTATTCTAGACTTTGGAGGCTCGTGGGAGAATCATTTACATTTAGTAGAGTTGAACTGACCCTCACAATTTTCACCTTAATTTCCCAAAAAAAATATTTGTATATGTATATGTGTAAATTTCCATACATATTTCATTTATACATGTGCATGTGTGTCCATATATATATATATATATATATATATATATATATATATTCATTTGCGTATTTAAATTTGATTTAGTTTTACTTCCAGTTTTCAGGGTCATTTTCCTTTTTCAAATAATTCATCCAGGATTCAAAATTTCTACCAATATAAATATATCAGTTTACTCTTAAAAATATACACACACATATGATGATGTTTGTGTTCCTCTTGTTTAAAGCAGAGTATGTTTTTAATTCCATTTGTTAAACAAGAGCATGTTGTTTGACCTTGGATTTGAATAAATCTACATAGGATTAATTACCATTTTCTTTTGAATATTTGTAATATGTTACTAAATCATGTGCATATTTAATTCATATGGATTTGGTCATTCTAATTTATAAATTTGCTGTCAATTTATCTTGGCAAATAGATTTTATAGTACTTGGGATTCCCTTTTTTCATAGTTTAATTATATTGATATTTAGCTAAGACCAGAAAATGATATATTCACTTATCATTTCCCACTCATGTATTTTCTAGAAACCTTCTTATTTTGATTCAATCTATATGGCTTGTTTATTATAGTCTTAACCTATATGACCCACTGTGGGTTGAGCATTTGCAAAAAAATTTGCTGTGACAAGAATCTGGATTTTGAAGTATTTAAAAGAATGTAGAGCGCTTCTAGGTTTGTTAGTACAAACCAGTTCAAATTGCATATTTGTTATAGCTTTTGAAAATTGGTTGTGGTGAAACAGTTACTAAATGAACTAAAGCTTTTGAAAGGCATTTTACTGTCAAAATACAATCAAACTTAATCAACCAAAACTTCACTCATTTGAAGCTGGTTAACTCATGTGTCTTATGTCAACCAGATACCTGATCATGGCAATTGAAATGCCAGTCCTTTGCATTATATCTGAAGCCTTCCCATACATTTACTTTTCTCAAAACAATTTAGAAAGTAAACTTGAACCTTTTGCAAAACATTTTAGAGATAAACAATTAGATACTTGAAGGTATATTTCAAGATAATTCTGAATTTACTCCAAACCTCAGTGTTTTAAAATGACTCAAGGTTGTCTAATTCATAATATAATACTAGTATGGGTCCGTGCTTCGCACACGGACTGTTTGTATTATCGTAAACGAAAAGCAAGGACATTTTTAGAATTTCAAAAAGACACCGAGTAAATTAGTTTAATGAATTTTCTTTAATAGTAATAGAGATATGCAAGGAAATTGCTCACATGCCTATAAATTTCTTTACCAGATTTTCATAGCTAACACTTTGAGCATTATTTTTCTTGTTTATGTCTCGAACAATTCTTCAATATTCAAACCTCAACACAAAATAATTTCAACAGAACCACTAATTTAATCTAACACGTTACAAAATTCAATAAAAGCAACATGTTCAACTAAACATAGCAGTTCATTACATAACTGGAATTTAAAAACTTAGTTTTCATGAATCACATGCAGATAAACATCATAGGCTCTTATTAAAACTAGCAAGCATGCTCATCCAACTTTCTCATTAGCCATTAACCTTTTCTTCCTATTTAAGCTTTGCATTCCCTGCAAGAACATTGGTGGCTGCCTCATTTTAAAATGAGACACCCCCATATGCCATGAGCAAATAAGGGTCAGATCTATGATCTGGTATGAGCAACATCAATATATCCATGATATTAAGAAATAGAGAATATAAGTGTAATGACTTTCTATTTATGCAAGTTTCTACAATCAATCATTTTTATCATTGTGTAAATAAAGTGACTCGGGTATGATAACTTCTTCTATCTTTCCTACACATACATACATAATCTTGCAATCATAAATATGAATCTGCAACATGTGCATTCACTGGAACAATCATGGTTCCAGATCAACCAACCTAAGGAATATTCATAATCCTATCTCTTCATGTACAGGTTGTATAACTCAGTTTAAATTCCTGCCTCATCTGCTATCAAGGAATCACAGGGACACATTGCAATGAACTAATTCACATCATTGCACAAAGATCTCAGGGCATAAACAAACCATGTGCCAACTTGCATACTTCAAATATGACAAGCATTCCAGCAGCCTTCTTGGCCTTCCCTTCCCTAATTTATTTACTAGTGCATTGATTCAAATCCTATTATCAAATAGCTAAGTGAACATGTCACTGCAAACATGGAAACACCCATAATTTTCCTAGCATACTTTCCTCAGAAATTAAGTAAACAGTTGCTTCAAAAAAAATGTGGACATCATATCTTGATCTCAGTAAAATATAAGAATATTTTCAACTGTTAAAAGAGGCATGGCATGTTATGTTATATTGATCTGCAAGCCTCTATGATTGAATCAGATTCATGATCTGGCTCAATCATAATTTTTAGCTTGTGGTTTTTTTTTATTTGATTAAGGGCTCAGCACATATAGAATTTCTATTGCACCCTGAATTAGTTTCTTTTTCAAGCCTCAGCACTTATGCAAAATATAATGAGGCTCACAATATTTTCCTTGTTAAAATTTCCATGCCATAGATCTATATCAGTTGAGAGTATTCTCTCCATAAATTAAAATTCTAGGCCTTAACATTTCTGAGCAAAATAAAACAGTAAGTTGCACATCCAAAGGAAAACATCACAACAAATCAAAAATCACCCAAAACATCCATGATAAAATCATATCAGATCCAGAGAAAACATCCAAAGAACATTGATAAAATCATATACATAAAAAACCAGCAATATGAAAATGGCAATATAAAAAGTAGCTGCCTCATCTCAGGTCTTAATGCCATGAATTTAGTGAGGTTACTCACCTAAATATTTTCTTCTTTTGATCCAGAAAACCCTTGTATGTTTTCTCCTTCCTTTCAATATTTACCTTTCTTTCTTATTTTTGAGCAACTCGGGGTAAAAATGATTTCCTAGCCAAAGCTACCTATTTATAACAATGTTTTCCACTAGGGTTTGTTAAAACAAAATTCCATTTCTATCCTAGTTAACATCATGCATTTTCATTTTTCATTTTCACATTTTCATCCCCGGCTACATTAGTCAGTTTTGGGCAGTGCTTGTCTCTTTTGCTTCTTTTTTTTTTTCCAGAAATGACTATTTTGTATGCTCACCCAAGTCATGATTAATGTGTGACTACTATATTTTATACTTTTATTCTTTTCCAGAAATTTTCCTTTCTATTTTTTACCTACACAAGCATATTGACTTGTATTATATTTCATGTCATTTTGATGTTTCCTTTTTATTGTTTTGCTTTAACACTTTCTGCTCACAGAAAATATACATGTACATAGGTGTATATATATACATTTTCTAATTTATAAATGAGTTAGATCTGGTAAAAGAAAATCCAATGCTTTAAGTAAGAATTACTTCTTTGCTCAAATAATTTTTTTTTTTGCCTCTTTATTATTTTTGTTATTTTTTTTCACAAATTCTTAGATTTCCTTCTGTGCCATTTTCAGTGTGCATGTGCACACATATCCTTGCACACTATTTAATTTCAAGAATTTCACTATATTTAAATCTAATTATTTCAAAATTAAATCATTTTATCAAAATGATTTTTCACAAAATTTGAGGTATTACATTCACCCTTCCTTTTTAGGAATTGTGTCCTCACAATTTTCCTAGTACTTATAACAAGCATCATCTTATTTTCTGAAAATCTAACAAACATATGCATAAGCAAGAAAATTCAACCACAACAATCATTCATATCAAATTTTCCAGAAATTAAAATTATTTTTAATTTGCAAAGAGCCTAGGATAATCCCTCCTTATCTTATCTTCTAACTCCCATGTGCAGTCATTAGGATCAATACTCCACTAGACCTTCACTAGTTTGAAAGTTTTGCTCCTCAATTTCTTTTCTTCTTTAGCTAAAATCCCCACCGGTTCTTTCTCATAAACCAAATTGGGATTTATCTTAATTTGAGTAGGCTTGTCCAGAAATTCCTCCTTATCATGTACCCATCTTCTAAGTTGTGACACATGAAAAACATTATGCATTGCTTTCATTTCCTCTGGCAGTTCCAGTTTATATGCTAATGAACCAATTCTTTCCAGAATTTTGTAGGGTCCAACATACCTTGGTGTGAGCTTACCTTGCTTGCCAAATCTCAAGACCTTTTTCATAGGTGAAACTTTGATAGAAACAAAGTCACCCACTTCATATTCCACCTGCTTTCTCTTCATATCTGCAAATTTCTTTTGCCTGTCTTGAGCTGCAGCAATTCTTTTACTCACCAATTCAATTTTCTCTATAGTTTCTTGTATGTACTCAGGCCCTAAAATAGCTCTTTCTCCTGTTTCCACCCAACATACAGGTGATAAACATGGCTTGCCATATAAGGCTTCAAATGGTGCCATCCCTATGGTGCTTTGATAACTGTTATTGTACGTGAATTCAGCTAAATGGAGATAGTCTTCCCAATTGCCTCCAAAATCCAGAACACATGCCCTTAATAAATCCTCTAAAACTTTGTTCACCACCTCAGTTTGTCCATCTGATTGTGGATGGTAGGTAGTGCTTAGGCACAATTCACTTCCCTTAGCTTCTTGAAAACTCTTCCAAAATCTTGAGGTGAAGATGGCATCCCTATTACTTACAATGGTTTTGGGAATGCCATCCAGTCTTACCACCTCTTTCATAAATACTTGAGCCAATTTTGGTGCATTCCTATCTGATTTGACTGGGATAAAATGTGCTACTTTGGTTAGCCTATCCACTATTACCCATATACTTGTGTTTCCTCTCTTGGATCTGGGCAGACCATCTATGAAATCCATAGATATATCCTCCCATTTCCATTGTGGTATACTAAGGGGTTGCAACAGTCCTGATGGCCTTTGTGTCTCTGCCTTGACTTGTTGGCAAGTCATACACTTTGCAACATGTTTGGCCACATCAGACTTCATTCCCTTCCACCAAAGATTTTTCTTCAAGTTTTGATACATCTTTGTACTGCCTTGGTGTATGGAGTATTTACTCCTATGGTATTCATTCAATATTTCCTTCTTCAACTCTATGTTTTCTGGAACACACATTCTGTCCTTGTTCCTTAAATAACCATTTTTTATCAATATGGTAATTTATCACCTCTTCCCCCTTTGATATGAGAATTTTCTTCTCCAATAAGTCTGTGTCTTGCTCCTGCATTTTTCCAACCTTCAGAAGTAAATCTGATTGTAGAGATATTAAACTCAATTTTCCTTTACTTTCATCTTCTTCCATTGGTACCATTTGTACATCGCTACTTTCTTCAATTTCCAAATCAGTAAGTATAGACAAATCCTTAAACTCTTCCGTCATCAACATGGCTACTTTGGCATGTTGCCTACTCAAGGCATCTGCAACTTTATTTGCCTTACCTGGTGTATAGAGTATATCTAGATCATAGGCAGCTAGGAACTCCACCCATCTATGTTGCCTCATGTTCAAATATTTTTGTGAGAAAAGATATTTCAATGCTTTATGATCTGTGTACAAATTAAACTTTGCACCTAATAAATAATGTCTCCAAAGTTTCAAAGCATACACTACTGCTGCTAGTTCAAGATCATGAGTTGCATATCTTGTTTCATGTGGCTTTAGTTGCCTAGATGCATAGGCTATCACCTGGTCTTGCTGCATCAACACAGCCCCTAGCCCAGAGCCACTTGCATCAGTATACACAATTAAGTTCTCATTCCCTTCTGGCACTCTCAATACTGGTGCATGTATTAAAGCTTCTTTTATTTTAATTAAAGCTTGCTCACATTTTTCTGTCCATACAAAGGCCTGGTTCTTTCTAGTTAAATTGGTAAGGGATGATGATATTTTTGAAAAATCTTTTATAAATCTCCTATAATATCCTTCCATCCCCATAAATGACCTTACTTCACTCACTATGCTAGGCCTCTTCCATGCTTGGATAGCTACTACCTTATTGGGGTCTACTGAAATTCCTTTGGCAGAGATAATATGTCTAAGAAAATGTACTTCTTCTTTCCAAAATGCACATTTTGAAAATTTTGCCTTTAAATCATTTTCTCTTGATCTTGACAAAATCAAATGCAAATGATTTTTATGCTCTTCCACTGTTTTGGAATAAACCAAAATATCATCAATAAAAATCAGTACAAACTTGGCTAAATAATACCTGAATATTTTATTCATTAAATCTACAAAATATGAAGGAGCATTTGTCAATCCAAATGGCATAACCATAAATTCATATAAGCCATATCTAATGTTAAATGCAGTATATTTAATACTTGAGTCTTCAACCTTCATTTGATGAAATCCTGATGCTAAGTCTAATCTAGAAAATATTTTAGCATCACTGAGTTGATCAAAAAGATCATTTATTCTAGGCAATGGGTATTTATTTTTGATGGTTACTTTATTTAGTTCTCTGTAATCTATGCACATTCTTAAAGTACCATCATGTTTTCTTACAAACACTACTGGAGCACCCCAACATGAATTACTTGGCCTTATAAATCCTTTGCCTTCTAATTCTTCCAACTGATTTTTCAATTCCTTCAATTCACTTGGCCCCATTCTGGTGGGTTTCTTGATTATGGGACTTGCTCCTGGAATGAGATTAATTTGAAACTCAACTGGTCTATGGTGTGGAACACCCTTAACTTCCCCAAACACATCCAAGTATTCATTGACTATGGGAATTTCTCCAATGGTTAGTTCACTGAAATCTTTTTCTGCGTCAACTAAATGATATAAATTTCTTTCCTTAGCCACTTCACATAAAACTGTGACCCTTTGGCCTCTCGAATTTTGCAATGATATGGTGGATGAGTCTAAATTAATTATGGCTTTAAATTGCCTTAACCAGTCTACCCCCAGTATAACACCTATATTTGGGTAATTCAAAACATATAAATTGGAAATAAAAATATTTCCTCCTATGTTTAACTCCACATCCACACAATTCATGTTCAGAACACTAGAACTCCCCAGTGGACTATGTATGAGCAGTGGGGTTTCAACCAATATGCAATTTAATTTTAGCATTTTAACTAATTCATAGGAAATCAAAGAGTGAGTTGCCCCAATGTCATATACTAATGCTATAGGTATGGTACAAATAAATAATGTACCTTCCACTTGACCATGATTTTCAGCTCCACTCTCCACTGTGGATTTTCCTTTGGCTTCCAAATTTGCTATTTTCCCTTGCTGTTTGTACTCAGGACAGTTCCTCTTCATATTCCCTCTTTCCCACATAGGTAGCATTTGAAGGCTCCTCCTTTCAACTCTGGGCACCTTGGTTTAATGTGTCCTTCCTTTCCACATTGATTACAGACCAATTTCTTCTTAGCATCATTAGCCTTGGCATCATTGGCCTTTTTGTTGTCTGTCTCTTCCTTCTTTTTATCATAAGGGTGATATCTTCCCTTTTTCTTCTTGTTGTTGCTACTCTTAAAATTCCTATACTTCTCCCTTTCCTTATCATGCTGCTCAAGTTTCAAAGCCAAGTCTATAACTTGATCAAAAGTTCTGTCAGCATATGGTAACATGGCCCTGCTAAGTCCTGGATTCAGTCCTCTAATATACCTATCATTTTTGGATGCTTCATCTGCCACTAACATTGCTCCATACTTAGATAACCCCTCAAACTTTTGAGTGTATTAAGTGGCATTCAAAGTTCCTTGCCTAAGCCTAATAAATTCTTCCAGTAATGTGGTCTTGGCTGATGCTGGTACAAATCTTGCCTCAAACATTTCCTTGAATTGATTCCATGTAATTTCATTTTCAATCCTTCCAGCTATGATCACCTCCCACCAGCTTAAAGCCACTCCTTTCAGCTGTCTTGAAGCCACTTGCCTCTTCCTTTGATCATCAAGCTGCATGTCATTGAAAATCCTTTCTAATGTTCTCAACCATGCTTGAATTTCCATCACATTCTCAGTCCCTTCAAAACTTTTACCTCCCAAATTGGTATTAGCCTTTAATAGTTTTGAAAGTTCCTCATGTGGATTTTCAGGCCTATGCCCAATTCCATCCCTTAAAATCCTCACAAACTCTTGCATATCAAGCATCTGTGGTGCACTTGTCCCTGCTTGATGTGATCCCCTTCCTACCATGATTTGCTAACTAAGTTCTGGGAAAATGGTATTAGTATATTATGAGTATTTCTATAATTAATATTTTCTTATCCAATTTATTTCATCCAAAATAAACAGACATAACACGTTTCCATAGTACTCAACCATCAATGCAACCATTTAATTATGCTACCATTTGCTTTGATACCAAATTGAAATGACCCTCACAATTTTCACCCTAATTTCCCAAATTTTTTTTTGTATATGTATATGTGTAAATTTCCATACATATTTAATTTATACATGTGCATGTGTGTCCATATATATATATATATATATATATATATATATTCATTTGCGTATTTAAATTTGATTTAGTCTTACTTCCAGTTTTCAGGGTCATTTTCCTTTTTCAAATAATTCATCCAGGATTCAAAATTTCTACCAATATAAATATATCAGTTTACTCCTAAAAATATACACACACATATATGAAGATGTTTGTGTTCCTCTTGTTTAAATCAGAGTATGTTTTTAATTCCATTTGTTAAACAAGAGCATGCTGTTTGGCCTTGGATTTGAATAAATCTGCATAGGATTAATTACCATTTTCTTTTGAATATTTGTAATAGGTTACTAAATCCTGTGCATATTTAATTCATATGGATTTGGTCATTCTAATTTATAAATTTGCTGTCAATTTATCTTGGCAAATAGATTTTATAGTACGTGGGATTCCCTTTTTTTTTCATAGTTTAATTATATTGATATTTAGCTAAGACCAAAAAATGATATATTCACTTATCATTTCCCACTCATGTATTGTCTAGAAACCTTATTATTTTGATTCAATCTATATGGCTTGTTTATTATAGTCTTAACCTATATGACCCACTGTGGGTTGAGCATTTGCACAAAAATTTGCGGTGATAAGAATCTGGATTTTGAAGTATTTAAGAATGTAGAGTGCTTCTAGGTTTGTTAGTACAAACCAGTTCAAGTTGCATGTTTGTTATAGCTTTTGAAAATTGGTTGTGGTGAAACAGTTACTAAATGAACTAAAGCTTTTGAAAGGCATTTTACTGTCAAAATACAATCAAACTTAATCAACAAAAACTTCACTCATTTGAAGTTGGTTAACTCATGTGTCTTGTGTCAACCAGATACCTGATCATGGCAATTGAAATGCCAGTCCTTTGCATTATATCTGAAGCCTTCCCATACATTTACTTTTCTCAAAACAATTTAGAAAGTAGACTTGAACCTTTTGCAAAACTTTTCAGAGATAAACAATTAGATACTTGAAGGTATATTTCAAGATAATTCTAAATTTACTCCAAAACTCAGTGTTTTAAAATGACTCAAGGTTGTCTAATTCATAATATAATATATGCAAGGAAATTGCTCGCATGCCTATATATTTCTTTACCAGGTTTTCATAGCTAACACTTTGAGCATTATTTTTCTTGTTTATGTCTCAGACAATTCTTCAATATTCAAACCTTAACACACAATAATTTCAACAGAACCACTAATTTAATCTAACACTTTACAAAATTCAATAAAAGCAACATGTTCAACTAAACATAGAAGTTCATTACATAACTGGAATTTAAAAACTTAGTTTTCATGAATTACATGCAGATAAACATCATAGGCTCTTATTCAAACTAGCAAGCATGCTCATCCAACTTTCTCATTAGCCATTAACCTTTTCTTCCTATTTATGCTTTGCATTCCCTGCAAGAACATTGGTGGCTACCTCATTTTAAAATGAGACACCCCCATATGCCATGAGCAAATAAGGGTCAGATCTATGATCTGGTATGAGCAACATCAATATATCCATGATATTAAGCAATAGAGAATATAAGTGTAATGACTTGCTATTTATGCAAGTTTCTGCAATCAAACATTTTTATCATTGTGTAAATAAAGTGACTCAGGTATGATAACTTCTTCTATCATTCCTACATATGCATACATAATCTTGCAATCATAAATATGAATCTGCAACATGTGCATTCACTGGAACAATCATGGTTCCAGATCAACCAACCTAAGGAATATTCATAATCCTATCTCCTTCATGTACAGGTTGTATAACTCAGTTTAAATTCCTGCCTCATCTGCTATCAAGGAATCACAGGGACACATTGCAATGAACTAATTAACATCATTGCACAAAGATCTCAGGACTTAAACAAACCATGTGCCAACTTGCATACTTCAAATATGACAAGCATTCCAGCAGCCTTCTTGGCCTTCCCTTCCCTAGTTTATTTACTGGCCCATTGATTCAAATCCTATTACCAAGTAGCTAAGTGAACATGTCACTGCAAACATGGAAACACGCACAATTTTCCTAGCATACTTTCCTCAGTAATTAAGTAAACAGTTGTTTCAAAAAAAATGTGGACATCATATCTTGATCACAGTAATATATAAGAATATTTTCAACTGTTAAAAGAGGCATGGCATGTCATGTTATATTAATCTGCAAGCCTCTATGATTGAATCAGATTCATGATCTGGCTTAATCATAATTTTTAGCTTTTGGGGGTTTTTTTATTTGATTAAGGGCTCAGCATTCTATTGCACCCTTAATTAATTTCTTTTTCAAGCCTCAGCACTTATACAAAATATAATGTAGCTCACAATATTTTCCTTGTTAAAATTTCCATGCCATAGATCTATAACAGTTGAGAGTATTCTCTCCATAATTTAAAATTCTAGGCCTTAACATTTCTGAGCAAAATAAAACAGTAAGTTGCACATCCAAAGGCAAACATCATAACAAATGAAAAAACACCCCAAACATCCATGATAAAATCATATCAGATCCAGAGAAAACATCTAAAGAACATCGATAAAATCATATACATAAAAACAAGCAATATGAAAATGGCAATATAAAAAGTGGCTGCCTCATCTCAGGTCTTAGTGCCATGAATTTAGTGAGGTTACTCACCTAAATATTTTCTTCTTTTGATCCAGAAAACCCTTGTGTGTTTTCTCCTTCCTTTCAATATTTTACTTTCTTTCCTATTTTTGAGCAACTCGGGGTAAAAATGATTTCCTGGCCAAAGCTGCCTATTTATAACAATGTTTTCCACTAAGGTTTGTTAAAAAAAAATTCCATTTCTATCCTAGTTAACATCATGCATTTTTCATTTTGCATTTGCACATTTTCATCCTCGGCCACATTAGTCAGTTTTGGGCAGTGCTTGTCTCTTTTGCTTTTTTTTTCCCAGAAATGACTATTTTTGTATGCTGACCCAAGTCATGATAAATGTGTGACTACTATATTTTATACTTTTATTCTTTTCCAGAAATTTTCCTTTCTATTTTTTATCTACACAAGCATATTGACTTGTATTTTATTTCATGTCATTTTGATGTTTCCTTTTTATTGTTTTGCTTTAACACTTTCTGCCCACAGAAAATATACATGTACATAGGTGTGTATATATATACATTTTCTAATTTATAAATGAGTTAGATCTGGTAAAAGAAAATCCAATGCTTTAAGCAAGAATTACTTCTTTTCTCAAATAAAATTTTTCTGCCTCTTTATTATTATTTTTTCACAAATTCTTAGATTTCCTTCTATGCCATTTTCATTGTGCATGTGCACACATATCCTGGCACACTATTTAATTTCAAGAATTTCACTATATTTAAATCTAAATATTTCAAAATTAAATCATTTTATCAAAATGATTTTTCACAAAATTTTGGGGTATTACAAGAGTCCTCCTATAATAACAGCTATCATGCTAGTATCAGCATGGCACCGTATGGAGCTCTGTATGGTCGTCCATGTAAATCTCGAACATGTTGGATAGAATCCGGAGATTGGTTAGTTCTTGGCCTAGAAATGATACGAGAAGCTTCAAAGAAAGTTGATATGAATAGAAAAAAGCTAAAAGAAGCCCAAAGTAGACAGAAGAGTTATGCCGATTGAAGGTGCAGAATTCTGGAATTCTCAGTTGGAGATTCAATCTTTTTGAAAGTATCTCTAATGAGAGGAGTAGTAAGATTGGAAGAGCTAGAAAGTTAGCACCTCGATATATTGGACCTTTTCCCATTCTCGAAAAAATTGGCTCACTAGCTTGTCGAGTACAATTTCCTGAACGATTGTCTGGTGTATACAATGTTTTTCACTATCATATTTATGGAAGCATGTATATGACCAGAACAAATCATAGGAACTACTACTCAGGATGACATGGAGATAGAACCAAATAGAGCGGTTATTAGAAGGCCCATTCAAATCGTGGATCAAGATGAAAAACGATTAAGAAGGAAGGTAGTACGATTGGTCAAAGTTAAATGGAGCAAGGATGCTGATGATTGCACATGGGAAACGGAAGATAGAATGAGAAAAGCATATCTCGAGTTTAGGATCGATGTGTAGACTTTATTTATCATTTGAGTGTGCTCACCACATGTGGTATAGTAGCTTAGTTTACATATTCTATCTTGTTGAATATATATTTCATTTTGAGCTATTTTCTTCTTATCTAATTTCGAGGACGAAATTCTTTTAAGTAGGGGAGAATGTAACGATCCAAAATTTAACCACTTCAAAATATAATATTTAAAGTGATTTTAAATATAAAATATAAAAGGTTTTATGATTCAAATAATATTAGATAGGATTTGGAAATAGAAATATTCATAAAAATATTAACATTTGCTTATATCAACAAAAGTGACAAAATCCTAATTTCAGAAATGTAAGTTTAAATGGTTTAATAAATTATTTTAATTTATTTACGATTATTTATATTTTTAAATAACATTATACAAATTTATTTTTAAATTTCGTTTACATAAATAAATAGTTTAACTAAAACATCAAAATATGACTTTAAAACATTTTGTCAAAAATCAACATTTTGTCGATTTGAAGTTGTCGCAACATTGTTGCACTTTATGTACACAATTTAATAAATATGTTAACATATAAAGGCAGTTAACAATTAACTAAATAAGGTTACTTTTAATAATCACACTTAGAAAATTCAAAAAAGTAATTACCAAAAGTAAACTAAAAAAGATAATACACATGTCATATCACATGTAACATAAAGTAAAGTAATGTGACATAAAGTAAAATAATCATTCTTATTCTTTATTCAACTCTTAAGTATTTGAATTTTAAAACTATGATGTGATGTGGATGGTAAGTATTGAATTAAATAAGTTTACTTAATTCTTAATGAAGGTTATTTAAGTAAAAACACAAAACTATATTTTAATCTCAAATATTTTCTATAAATACACATCCACTTCTTCTTCACTTTTGCTCCGTTTCTTCTCTACTTTCTTAAGCTCTCTTACATCCTTTAATGGATTCTTCCCATAATTAAATAATACCAATATATTTCCAAAAATAAAACAAAGAAAAATGTCAATAAAACTACGTCCGAACCACTTCAAAACTCCTTCATTCCCCTTCTATTGCTCACGCTCCCTTCCTTCATTTGGCTGAGCACATTTTTCCTTTCAAGCATGGTCATGGCCTCCTAAGGGAAGTACGAGGACGTTTAGCAAGTTCTAAGAGCTTAAAGCAAAGTTTAGCCAAGTTAGAAAAGTTTAAAACTAGTTTGAAAGCGACAAAAGGTGAGAACTCTAAAGTGATAAGTAAGAAATGTTTATATGATGTTTTGCAAGTTATCAAATTTGTTTTGCATGCTTATTAGTTGTATATTGAATATATATATATATATATATATATATATATATATATATATATATATATATATGTTGAAACAAGTCACCGATTTACACGATGTATAATTACATGGAAATCACTTTCCAAAAGAAATGAAATGTGACATGGAATCATTTATACATTTGAAAAATGTTTACATATGCTTTAGAAAGACTCATAAGTGTTTAAATTTGTTTCGAAAAAGTTTGGATAAGAATCTCAAAATAGGCCTAAAAATTTGGCGCGTCGCATAATGGTAGTTCGTGTTTTCACGTCAAAAGTTTAAATGAACACACAAAATGGAATATAGTTCATAATTATTCAAAGTAAGAATATTATGAATCCTTATATCCATATCTTTCGCATAAAAAAAGAAAATCAATATTTCATTTTGTATATTTTGAATATGGCAAAATCAGTTTTCAAGAAAAATCCAGTTTTTGCACTAAATGACAAAGTTGGAAATTGTTAAAATAATCTTTTTAAAAATATGAAATAAATTCTTAACATCTTTTAAAATGATTTAGAAATGATTTAAGTTTAAAAGATGATTTTCTAAATGATATAAAGTTTTTTTGAAGAATATAGCGTTTTAAAGCACTTTTTGCAACACTTTTTGCAACACTTTTCGCAACGTTTTTCAATAACTTCTGAAATAAAGGTTGAAACTTAACAATTCTTTCCCAAATCCCTATTAAATGCTTTTAAGTAAATAATAAAGCATTTTAAAAGAAATTTGAACAACTCAAAATTATTTCAAAGATGGTTAAACAAATAGTTAAGTGATTTAAAAAGGAAAAATGAGTATGCGAAAACGACTAGTACATTTGCCCTGCTTGTGAGATCTAAAAGTGAAAACAAGGTGTTTAACTAAGGTTAGAGATGGAGCAACTAGTGCCGTGAACTTACCTGGCCTCAGTTTTCTCTTTTAGATGACGTGTGGAACATATCAAAAGGAAAGCCCAGATGCTCAACTTAGATTTTAAAGAAATAATCTTGTTATACTCATTCTTAAAATCCGAAGAGAGACCTGTCCTATTCGTGGAATTTGAAAGGTGATCTCACCATTATTCCATCCATAGCACTCATTGAATACGAAAGTTGATTTTGAATAAAAGTAGAATGATTTATATAATCCTATTTTCTCAAAAGACACTCTTTAAAAATGATTAGAGAAATATTCAAAAAAGGAGATTTAAGTGATTCCGTATTCACTAAAAGAATATTTTGAAAATATAAATCTCCGAAAGATATTTTGATAAAGGAAAATGAATGAATCAAAAAACAATCACTTAATTACATCATTTTTATCGATGATTGGATTTCGAAGGAACCGGGGTCGGATTTGGGTGATTCCTATCCGAAGACCACTTCGAACCAATTTACATGTTCGAAGATTAAAGGGTTGAAGATGGAGATATTGAGACGAATAATAACGGGGGACTACTTGTTGATTAATTGGGGATAAACTCTCGATTCACTATATTGTAACGGTGGTCTTTTTGTTATGAAAAATCTCAGAACCACAAGGACTTCTCGCTTAATAATGGCCAAGAAAAATGCCTTCGGTTTCGTTCAATCCCAGAATGAACTTGTATGGATGAATGTATGACCTTGCATTCTAAATCATAATGAATGGTCTTTATAAAAGTATATCATTCGATGGCGGAGAAGACACCTTCGCTTAGCTTAACACCCATTCCTGAGACATACGAGCTTTGGAAGTTATACGTTTGTAGAAATCAGTCATGTGAATGTGGAATGACTATGTGGCATTCAAAGTGAAAGAATATGTGCTATGTGAAAAGGTAATCGTTGCCTCGAGCCTCATCAACGGAAACATGACCAAAACAGGGTTAGATGCGGTAAGGCTAAGTGGGTCATTCCCAATTTGGGTATGATCATCCCCTTCTAGATTTATTTCTTCCCGCTATGACGTTATAGATGTAAATTAATTTTGATGTATGCGAAGAGAGCTCTCGGATAAAGGTCGGTAACGACCGGGGGATGACATATTCGGTACTATCTAGTTATAGAGATAGCCGATCTTGTGTACGTAGAGGAGCTTTGTCATGGTTTCTCAGGACATCCATCTAGAGGTGTACCCATCGAAAGGTGGTCCCTTCACCTGGTCATGGAAATCCATTCTCCAATAAGAACCTACGGTTTTTTTTGTACTGGCGTAATGAATTGCCCGGAAATGCTATATAGGTAACCATTTTTGCTAAGATTTATAAGTTTATTTACAAATGTATTCAAAGAAAGTCATTAAGAATAATATCCCCAAATTTTACGTAATAAATAGTTTTGGTTGTCATAAGGTAAAAACTCATTCTGTGTTTATGTGCGGCGTGGTCTTATGAGATACCTTTTTGTTTTCAAAACATTGTACATTGAGTTCTCACACTAGTCCCATGACTGACTCAGAGTGTTTTTTTCCCTTAAAACTCTAGGTGCTCTATTTTTTGGGCAGCCGTGTAGTTTGGATCATGTTGGGGAGCATTTTGGAGCATGTTGGGGAGCATTTTGGAGAAGTGTTTTGGAGCTATGAAGCTGAAGTACCTTATGTAAGTATTTACCCATTTTCCACTGTGTTATGTAGTATGTATTTTCCAGCATATGTACGGATAGACAGTTATAACTATCCCACTGGATTTATTTTTTACTATGATCATTTATGTACAATTAATATGTTGAATGCGATGTGAGTTTCTATTATTGTGTTATCGTCTATCTTTATTTTCTTTTACACCCCTGATAATCTGCCTTCCCCGCACTTGGATTTACCTCACGTGAATACCATGGACGTATTAGTGTTGATTTCTGAGGGTCGAGAAGAAGGATCGTCACAGATTCGGTGTTGTAGCCTACGTCCACTTTGAATAGTTGTTGTTTTATTGATGATTCTCTATTGATTTATAAGAGTACACTTGATATTATTCGAATTACAAAGGAGTTCAGCAGAGTAACGACACCGTAGAACCAAAACGACCCATTTTCCAAAGGCCTGGGACTGCTATTTATAAGCGTAGGCTGCAAATATCTCGCTCGAATCCTGAAAGACCCTTTCTCTCAAGTAGGTGGGCCCACGTGATCGATCCCTGGCCATTTGGAATCGTTTAATGATCGATATGTACGCGTTTCATATCGATCAAGAATTACTCCAACGGCGATGGGATCGATCACGAATGTCCTTCTAATGGTACGCAAGCTATAGTGAAAATTTGGTAGCATTTGGACTTGTAGATTTTGAGTTGTGATCGATCCAAGCTCGACACTTCCATAGGCTGACGCCTTCGTATCAACCCATTTCGTATCGTTTTGCTCGTATCCATCGCTTGTGTATCGATCGAAGCGACGTGGAGCTACATTCCAAAGTCGATCCTCCTTTCATGCCGCACGACCACTTCCTCCACTTTTTCATGCTTTGTCTGCATTATCTTGGAATGCTTCATTTTGCATCGAATATCTAGAGGCTGCTTCGTATCAATCCATGTCCATTGTTTCGCATCGATTATTCGACTGATCGATACGAACTAAACAAAAAGGGAATCGATACGAAGCAAGCAATTCAGTGTACTTCACATCGATGCCGTAGAAGCTATTTCATATCGATACAATCCAACCTCTTCTCATATCGGTTGCACGCATCCGCTTTGTATCGATACGAACTCATGCTTTCGTATCGATAATTCAAATGCCATTTCGTATCGACCACCCCGCACACCCTTTGTATCGATTGTTTTAGTGGCATGCTTCATATCGATCGTTGGCAGATCGATACGAGGCAAGTTGATGAGGAGTATAGACAAGATCGATACGTAGCATTGCTTGTTGATGGACATGAAGTGAAGTGATCATGATGGATACGAAATAGCCTGATTTCGATGGATATGAACTAGATTAAACATGATGGATACGAACTAGGGCCTTCCCTCTTGATTTTATTGATTCGTAACTCTGACTCTAAGTAGCCGCCTTCTAGACACGAAGTAACCTTGCCACTGACTCGGAGCAAGTGCTGTGGTGACTCGAAGTTTGTGAATATGCTAATCCATTAAAACACGAAGCTGACCCTTCTCTGACCTGGAGCAGCATGGCTGAAAACCCGAAGCAAACCCTGGGACGACTCGAAGCAAACTCCAAGCAGATTGAAGCGACTCAATCTTTGTCGAAACCATATTTTAAATATCTTGCGCTATTTGTTCATCGACTATGCTATGTTTTGGCTTCGTCATCATGTTTATTATCCATGAAAATTCAACTTTGATCATTATGAATTCGAGTGGGTTGAATCAGCCTATATGTTGCCTTGCCAAAAGGCGGATTAAAACTTTGCCCCCCAAAACATGCTTTACGATAGGAAGGTGTGCATTGTAATGCCATAAGCTGGATGTTCGTATCCTGTTGATGACCTATAAAGAGATTGATGATCTTAGCTGATTGTGGATTGCTATCCGTTGAGATCGTATTGCCGTTCGAGGTGATATGTGACCGTTCAAGGTCGGATGCCATTCAAGGTGATATATGACCGTTCGAGGTCGGATGCCGTGTGAGGCGAATGGTGATCATTCGAGATCGGATTCTATTCGAGACGAATGGTGACCGTTCGAGGTCAGATGCCATTCGAGGCAAATGATTGCCGTTCGAGGCAAATGGTGACCCTTCGAGTTCGGATGCCATTCAAGGCGAATGGTGACCGTTCAAGATTGGATGCCATTTGAGGCGAATGGTGACCATTCCAGGTCGGATGCCATTTGAGGAGAATGGTGAATGTGACCGTTCGAGGTCATGTGCCGTTTGAAGCAAGTTGTATATGCCCAAGGGGACATAGTATCATTATTGTCATATTGGACGTTCGACTGAGTTTCTGAATTGTTTATTATGGCGGCTCATCGTCATCCCAAAGCATGCCTAAGGATCGTTCGCAATTCCATGAATGTGTAAGTGACTTGACCATTGTGGAATTATAAAAATCAGATTTACATTCAAAATGAGTCTTATAACCAACATGTCCAACCAAACTAAGAATAGATGCAAAAAATAGAAAATAAAACTAAAACAAAAACGTCGAAGTGCAAACACTTACACTAATGCGGTTGATAGTCGTCTCAAAGCACGCCGAGGACCGTTTGTGATCTAGAACATGTGTAAGTGACTTAACAGGGTTAGTATGGATTTTTCCACTTATTCGTCATTATTATAATCAGTTGATGACAAGCTGATGCCTCAATCAGAGCTGTCCTCATTCGATGCAGTTGGTAGTCGCTCTTGCTCCATCGTTGACGCTCGCCTCCTCACGTACTATAATAGCATGTCTTTCCAGATATTCCCTTCTGTCTCATCCCTCAAGTGTTTGCAATCATTTGTACTATGTCCGTTTATCTCACGAATAGGCAGTACTTGTTCGATTTCTTCTTGTGGGTGGCTGGACCCCTCCTCATCGGCCTGCGGTAAGGAATCTGACCCCTAATGTCTTGGTAAATTCGTTCCAAAGTCTCATTTAATTCCGCATAAGAGGTGAATCCCGGTTCCTTTAGTGGTCACTTTGGCTCATTGTAGTTATTCTCTGCTTTCTGTTTCCCTTTATCCTTGCTTGAATCTTTTCCGGGCGGATCTCCGCTTTTGACTGCATACAAATCAACTCCCTCTCCTTCCTCTCTCTCTCAGCATTCACATCCTCTTATCGCAGAAACCTTTCTGCCTTGTGGTAAAACTCTTCTAGATCCATAGGTGGATCCCTTATCAATGAATTCTTTAACTCTGTTGCACCCGCTATGCCAGATACAGTCGGCATCAGAACCATGGATAGATCAGGTCGGTCGACCGATGCTGCTGCTGCATTGAATCGTGTCAGAAAGTTCCTTAAAGATTCCCTGGTTCTCTTCTTCAATGCTGTAAAACTCATCACATTCTTGGGCCTCGAAATGTGAACTCTGAATTGCCTCATAAACTTCTCAATAACTCGGTCCATGTTCCAATGGAGCCACTCTCCGATTGTCGAAACCACAGTGCTGCTATGTCTGTCAAATACAATGGGAAGCACCAGGCTATGACCTCCTCCGGTACCCCTAGTACCTCCATGTGCCTCATATACCTTGTCAGATGAATTGTATGATCCATCGTACGTCTCCAGTGTTTGTAGCTTGAATTCTGGTGGATTTCTGGCCTACCTAATTGTGGGAGCGAAGGGGCTCCTATTTACATCTTCCAAATCTCTATTCGCTAATCCACCTCTCTTGGACGAGCATCTGTTCCTCTATCAACACCATGTTGTGCAGTTCCGGTGGGTATCCTGCCTGAGATTAGATCAACTCCCTCTTGGGGAGTGCCTCCTAGCTCAGGGGCTACTCCGGATAGTCTTACTTTATCTGATTGCCTATTGAGTCCTTTGGGTCCAGCTTTGTGGATCTAAACTCCAGCAGCTCTCGCTGTTCCTGCTTGGCCAAACTATCTGAGAATGTTCTGCATCGTTTCCTCCTGTCTTTCCAATAGTTCCTCATGCATAGCTCCCATCATCTCCATCTCATCTCAGGTGATGAAAACTGAGGCCTGATTTGCTCATAAGAAAGCCTTCTGACTCCCTTTGTGCTGACTCCTTTCCGCTCTCTGTCTCCTTGTTGATTGCTTCGTCATAGCTTTCCAGATCCAAGTCTTTAAGCCTTTAAATCTAAAATTCAAGCTTTAGAATCCCTGAGAGCTAGCCTTCTCAGTGAAAGCACCAAAATGTTTGCAAAAAAATTGGTCACAAGCATAAATATCATTAAAAAATTAACTAAATTTAAAACGTGACTAATGAAGTAATTAGTTAAATTAAACACATCGTTAATAAGTCGATTAGCTAACTTTAATCCTCTTAATTAAATAAATTAAACAACCATTATTAAAACAATTAATTATTTTTGAAAACATCATTAATTAAAAACTTGCTTAACTTGTAAAATAATTCTAAGCATGATAATGAAACCAAATGGTTTCAATAAAAGGTAATTTTCCAAAAGTGCTGATATAGCGACTATCGCTATACGGGCAATTCCGAATTCAAGCTTATATCATTTGCAATATAACAAAACATCATATAGCAAGGGAATGAGCATATATACACGATGATTTATAATAATAAAACATATATCAAGCATTTATTTACAACGGGATTGGTTTAACTACTAGATTTTTATATAACCATTGATTCGTTTATTGACTTTCCAACGCGATTAACTTTTCAAGCAAAAAAAAAAATCCAACAACCGAACCATTATCACAACTATATGATAATCTTTTAATAGCTACAAAATTGGGCACGAATATAGCCTAAACTTTATGGTTCAAAAGTGGAAGCTTCACTCACCAGAACTCTTAATAACTTCACCGAACTTTCACTAACTTCTCAAATGCGACAAGATCTAAGCCTTACTGTGAAAATGGCTCGATTTAGTGGATCTTTTTTAGGCTTTTAGGCTCGGATTAGATCATATAAGGCTCTGCCATGGTGGATATGTGGGGGTATAAGTTCTTGTTTAGTAGAGAATGCTTTTTGGAAGCGAAATAAGGAGTTTAGCTTTATTTTTGGAAGCATGTTCACTAGTTTTTGACTTTGGGAATAATTTTAGAAGCCATGGATATTCTTGAAAATGAAGAAACAGGAAGTGAATATGAAAATGATGATGTAAAGGGAGAATGTATGCAGATGGTGGGTATTTATAGGCAAAGAAGTGAAGTATTATTTAAATTAGCTTAAACGTTTAAATATTATAAATGTTATCATGTAACATGGAAACCATGTCTTTCCACTACCCTTAGGTCCACCTACACCATGCTTTAGGTCCTACACTAGGTAGTTTAGGTGATGGTTAGGTTATTTAATTAATTTCCTAAGGGTATTTAATATATTTTCTGCATTTTATGTCAAATCAAAGTTTATATTTGAACTAAGCTTGATTATTAACTTTAATACATTTATTATCTTATCACATGGCATATGTGCAAGTGTGTGCATGTATATATGAGTGATACAAGAAATGTCTACAATGTTTTCAACGACTTTCCATGTCGAAAAGTCAAATTTTCGAAAAAAGTTTTTCATTCATATTTTCTATTTTTATTTGAACTATTTGTTTTAGTAAAAAAAATTGAAAATGATTTTAATATCTTTAATTGATATCTAAAATATGTCTATTTGGTTATTAAAATCCATTATTAAATATTTAAATAATTAAATACAAAGTGATTAATTTATGGGTCGTTACACTCTCCCCTCTTAGGAGATTTTCATCCCTCAAATTAATATGCAATAGACAATCCAAAAGATATGTGTTATACCTAGAAATTCTTATAACAATGCAAAGCAACAATGCGAAACAAGAACATTCATAATGCATTCAAACAACAAATAAGTAACCTGACATTACACCAGGGTAAGTTTCCCTGATATGATCATCAATCTTCCAAGTATAATACCAGGGGTCATCACTCCACCGAACCTTCACAAGCTTCACCACTTTGTTTCTCAGTCTCCTTTCATCTCGATCTACAATATGAATTGGATGTCGGACTACCGTCAAATTTAGTTCTATTTCCAAGTCTTGTTGAACAGTCATCTCTACAATCAGCGATGGGTTATGAACATGCTTTCTTAGATGAGATACATGAAAAAAATTGTGAACTTCAGACAATCTCTTAGGAAAATCTACTCTATAGGCCTACGATCCAATTCTCTCAAGGATTCTAAATAGTCCAATGAATTTGGATGCTAGCTTTCTAGCCTTCTGAACCATACAACTTCTTTCATCGGGGAAACTTTCACAAATACCAAATCCCCAACCGCAAACTCTAAGTCCCTTCTCCATTGATTGGCATAAATTTTCTGTTAATCTTGGGCTTCTTTCATCCTTTCCTTGATCATAACCACTTTCTCTGATGCTTCTCGATGGTCCAAGAACTAAATGATCTCCAATCTCTACCCCACATTAAGATGATTTAGATGGTCATCCATACAAAGCCTCGTAGGGTGTCAGCTAATGCTAGCTTGGTAATTGTTGTTGTAAGAGAACTCTATCAAATGCAGATGGTCTTCCCAAGAACCTCCAAACTTCAAAATACATACTCTCAGGAGATCCTCCAAACTCCAGTTCACCCTTTCGGTTTGTCCATTTGTCTGTGGGTGATAGGCTGTGCTCAAACTCAACTATGTCCCTAAAGTTTCTTGCAATGCTTCAATCACTAATTATAATTACAGGAATTCCACGCAGTCGAACTATCTACCTCAAATAAATCCCTGCCAAAGAAACTGCAGTTTTTGTTGACTTCACTTGAATAAAGTGGGCACTCTTTGTTAATCGATCTGTAATTACCTAAATGCATTCATTACCTCTTCTTGCTCTAAGAAACCCATCGATAAAGTTCGTAGGTACTTGCTTCCAATTGCGATTCGGTATCTCTAATGGTTGTAGCAACCCAACAATCTTCAACTAGTTACTTTTGACTTATTGACAATTCACACACCGGCTTACAAAAATCGAAATGTCCTTCTTCATCCATTTCCACCAAAAGTTTTTCTTCATATATTATGAAACATTTTAGTTACTCCTGGGTGGATAGATAACCATGACCGATGGCACGCTCTCAGCACATTCTGTTTAATTCCATTAACATCAGGCACACAAACCCATCCATTCATTCTTAAAATGCCTCAAGAGTAAATCTGAAAACTTGAAATAATTCCTTCTTCAACATCCTTCTTAAGCTGAGCTAAAATAGGGTCCTCTTCTAGGAAATATGCAATTCTCTCTATTAATGCTGGCTTAACTTCCAAATTTGCAATCGTCACCACATTCCTACTTAACTCATCTGCAATGGTGTTTGCCCTCCCTAAGGTATAAAGAATCTCTAGGTCATAAGACACAAGAAACTCCAACCATCTTTGTTACCTTAAGTTCAAGTTCTTTTGGGTAAAAAAAGATACTTTAATGACTTATGATCAGTAAATAACTCAAACTTTGCACTCAAAAGGTAATGCCTCCATACCTTCAATGCGAAGACCGCCAATAGCTCCAACTCGTGCGTACTGTAATTCTTCTCATGAGATTCATTTTGCGTCAAAATTGCTCCCAATCCAGTCCTACAAGCATCCTTGTAAACTGTCAATCCTTCATCCCATCAGGAATAGTAAAAACAGGAGACTTATCAACTTCTCCTTTAACTCGTTGAAAGCTTGACCGCATTTGGGTATACAAACAAACTTAGCATCCTTATTCATAAGCTTTGTTAGATGAGAAGCAATCTTTGAGAAATATTTAATGAAACTTCTATAGAAACCTGCCTATCCCAAGAAACTTCTGATCTTAGTCACATTTTTAGGTTTCTTCCAATCTTGAACCGTAACTACTTTAGCTGGCTCTACTAATATGCTTTCTCCCAAAACTACGCTCCTAAAAATCTAACTTCGTATTTCCAAAAATAGCACTTAGAAAACTTTTCTTTTAAAACATGTCTTCTTAAAGTTCTTAGAACAACTTCCTCCGTTTTAGAGTAAAGAAGAATGTCATCAATGAAGACTAGAACAAATTTGTTAAGAAAATCTCAAAACACTCTATTCATCAAATACACCAAATAAGCAGGTGCATTCCTCAATCTGAATAGCATGACTAACCACTCATAAAAACTACCAAGGGTTCGAAAAGTTGTTAAGGGTACACTCTCCTCTGATACCCTTAATTTGTGAACCCCAAAGGCTAGATCCAATTGAGAAAATATCCAAGCTCCATGGAGTTGGTCAAACATGTCATCAATCCTAGGTAAAGGATACTTATTCTTAATTGTCCACTTATTTAACTCCCGGTAATCTACATAACCTAAGAGAACCATAGCCTTGGTAACGAACGCCACCGGCGATCCGCAACTCGATGTGCTACGTCCAGCCAAACGCTTCTACATAAATCAAACATCTACTTCTCTAAATCTCTCCTTTCCATCCGAGCCAACCTTCAAGGAGGTTGTACAATCGATCTAGTTCCTAGAATCAAATCAATGCAAAACTCAACTTCCCAGTGAGGAGGTAAACCTTACACTTCTTCAAAAAATCCTTGAAGTCCCCAACAATTGGTATACTCCTCTCTGCTTTAGTTACTTCAAGGGACTAAAGGAAACTGCTCATCAACTTATTAGGCTCTCTGCAATAGATATCAATGCTTCTTCCAACTGCATCTTTTATCACGATGATTCTTTTACTACAATCTAGGATGACATTGAACTTAGATAACCAATCCATCCCCAAAAGTAAGGCAAAACCCATGAACCTAGAAACGAATAAGTCAAACAAGAAGTGCCAAACTCCATAAGAAATAGGCACTTTCAAGCACATAGTGTCAAGATTTTTTAGACCGGAAATGGGGTTCGAGACACAAAGAGAATTGTCTAAAAGAATGGGTTTAGGGTTAAACTTATCAACAAGATCTACTGAAATGAAACTATGGGATGCACCGGTATCAAATAACGCTCTAACAGGAATATCAATGGATAATGTATCTTACAACACCTATTTTCCTTTTCCATGACTGGGAGTAGATGGTATTACCTCAATAGTAAAAGCTTGTCCCGTTAATCCCTTCTTTGGAAAAGGGCACCAATTCTTCATATGTCCATGTCTATTGCAATAGTAGCAGAGTGGTCCACTAGCCGGGTTCGAGCATTGATTTGCAAAGTGGCCCATTTTGTTGCACTTATAACAAAGGGACTTAGTCAAGTCTAACTACTTATTTTGAGCTGGAGCTTCATCCCGGCTTCTTTCCCGACCACTTCTTCTTCCCTTTGCGCTTGAAAAACAGCTTACTAGTAACTGGTATCATTGATAAAGGTTGGGCATTGACTGCTGGCACTACCCACTTCTACACTCCTTACTCTACATCAAGAGCCTAAAATATCAAAGCCATATTGATCGGATTGGTAAAGGTACTGTTGGGATGATTGGTCATTTTCTGATGAAATTCTGGTCACATTCCTTTCGCAAACATTTCATTCTTTTTGAGTGGTGTATCAATCAATCCTGGTCCAAATTGGGAATGCACTGAACCGATGCTCATACTATGCCATTGTCATCTCACCTTGTTTCAAATCCATAAAACTTCGGAAAAACTGAGTCCTTCTTTCCTCTAGGATAAAGTGAGCTTCAAAAACCTCTTTAAACTATTCCAAAGAGAAGTCTTCTTCTGGTGTATTCATGGTGACTGAATCTCGCCAATCCATTGCTGCTTTCTAAAGTTGACACGATGCTGACAATCTCTTTCTAGCATCTCCCAACTAAAAATCCTCGAAGATCCTTGAACAAGAGCAGAGCCATGTCTGAACTCCCAAGATATCTTCGGTTCCATAGAAAGGCTTACTACCTAAAGCGGTTGTTTGCGCCAAAATTGGTCACAAACCCCAAAAACCGTGAAAGCACCAAAGTATGAATATAGATCACAATCACAGATCACATATCACAATGAATAACAAGCAACAATTCAACTGTAATGAACAGAGACAGAAGATTTATAGTGGTTCGGCTATCTCCGGCCTACATACACTCCAAAGTTTTATACTTTATTGATTATCCTTGTTGATTACAGGTTATTACAGCAGTAGCAATGATAAATTTCAAGTACAATTGCTATATTAGAAATGTAGAGGTGAATCCGGCAGAGTCTGGGCGTTGAATGGCCAAAAGATCCTCTTTTTGTAGGCTTCAGGGGGCTATTTATAGGTGTAGGAGGCTTATATCGAGCTAAAACTTTGGGATACTTCTTCTGGCACGTGAGTGGGCCCACGTGACTGACCCCACCAAGTTTCGACTCGATCTGCGAACGATTCGAAGGGATTCCGTATCCATCAAAAAATGATCCAATTGAGCTGAAACTTGGCAGGATGGTTCTTTACATTATACGTAAGCTCCTGTGAAAATTTCATTGTATTTGGATCGGTGGATCTTGAGTTATGATCGATTCAAGCTTGGGTTTTTCGTTGGCTGTCGTCTTCGAATCCATCTGTTCGAATCCATCACTTTCGACTCGATGGAGGCACGTGCGCGTGTGATGACGTGTCGCGAAATCCCTGGGTTGATCCACCTTCCTCGCCGTGTTGAATGCTTCTTTCCTAGACACGTGGGTATTCTTCGCTCGCCTCCGTATTTCATGCTCGTTCGCATCTATAACATCGCAAATCAATTGGGATTCCTCTTTGCATCAATTCCAGGAGTACACTTCATATCGATACCTTGAGAACTGATCGATACGAAATGACCATGGGGGCCATCGATACGAAGTGGTTGTGATGAAATGGATATGAAGCTCACCCTTATGATGGATACGAACGAGTCCTTACCTGATGGATGCGAACGAAGCTCCGGTGATTGATATCACCTGTCCCCATCCTGATCGATACGAAATGTACCGATTCAAACAAACCTCCGCATGCTTGCCTACCAATCTGGGTGTGTCGCCATCGAGTCGAAATCCATCTACCCTTCCTGTCCGATCGATACGAAGTCATTGATTCAAACCTGTGTCGATCGATACTAATCCAGTCGATACGAAATCCTTACTTTCTGATCGATATGAAGTGTATCGATTCAAACCACCATATGATGATCGATACGAAATGCATCGATCCGAACCGTGCATTGCGCACCGATGGATACGAACAACATGTTCTTCCTACCTTGCATCGATCATATCTCCTTCGTATGAACTCCGATTAACCTGAAATTTGGAACATAGCCTCTCCTAGTCCTCATCATCATCTCCAATCGATTCCGTCCTAATCGGAGCTCAACCTAATTTTGACGACATCGATTGCAGCCTTGATTCCAATCGATTTCCAATCCCAATATCCATTATTCCTTGCCAATTTGTTGATATTCCAGCCTTGACCAAATGGTGGGATAACATTTGCCCCCCAAAACATGCCTTGTGATAAGAAGGCGTGTTTTGAATAGTTCCGAATCCAGTACCCAAAGTTCATAGCCAATTCCATGTCCATCCAAACTCGATAGCCGAGTTTTAATCCATCGTTATCCAATAACCAACAACCGAATCCAGGACCTCTCCGGGCCGATATCCAAATCCATAACCTCTCCGGGTTCTTGCCAAGTGCAATCCACACTTGACGACCGTGGCCTAGTGTCCCTGGACGTTGAGCTAACCCCTCCGGGTTCTTGCCAAGCGCAATCCACACTTGACGACCGTGGTCCAGTGTCCCTAGACGTAAGTAGTGTCGTGGCTTAAGTCCTAAGCCGAATCCTGGTCGCTCTGGAACCTTGTTGAGCATAGTCCATACTCAATGACCTGAAAATAACAATTGATAATACAGGTCCTAAGTCCTAGGCCGAATCCTGGTCTCTCCGGACCCTTGTCGAGCATAGTCCATACTCGACGACCTGAGTGAGTCAATTTACCGCGTTCGGGCAAAGTGACTCACCCTTTGCCAGGAACAATCCATACCCGACGACCTTTTATCAAAAACCAGATAAAAATCCAATTAAAATCCAATCCAATATCCAAATCAAAGCAAAAAATCAGAAAGCCAAACCAGCATCCAAAACAGAAACCAACCATCTAGACAAAAATCCAAACCAGAAAGCAAGCAAAATCAGGAGTTCAAACCAAACTCCAAAACCAAACAAGAAAATCAAGTGTCCAATCCAAAACAAAAGGCAGATTTCACAAACCATAGCTTCACGATTTATCATCATTCAGAGCATGCCTTGGGGCTGTCTCTGTCCCCATACATGTGTAAATGATTTGGTCGTTTGCTAGTGGTTGGTTTGTTACTTATTGCATATTATCCAGGTCAATTGATAATCAATCGACCATCATTCCTGGGCCTCACATCATCATGGTGTGAGGTAGACGGTGGCTGCTCCTGCTCCATCGCTGCATTCCATGCTCCAACATACTGCCTCAGTTGCCCATTCCTCACATGTTCCTCAATTATGTCCTTTAAGTGCCTGCAACTGTTGGTATCATGTCCATCCAAATTGTATAAGAGACAGTTCCTTCTTGATGTCCTCTCCCGTTCATAAGGTTCTCTCCTAGTCGGCCTTCGATAAGGAAGGCGATTCCGAGTTTCCATGTATATTCGTTCCAGCGTCTCGTTTAATCATGTGTATGTGGAAAACTTTGGATCCTTCCATCGCTTTCCAGCTTTCCCTGAATTGTCATCCAGCTTCCTCTTTCCCTTATCCTTATCCGAGCTTCCGTTGGATGGTCCTCCACCCTCAGTCACGTTCACCTCCTTTAGCTTTAAATCCATATTCGCATCTTCTTGCCGAAGGAACCTTTCGGCTTCGTGGAAGAATTCCTCGAGATCCTATGTAGGATCTCGTATTAAAGATACCTTAAAGTCTGAATCCTCTCTGACTCCTGATACCGACGCCATCAAAACCATCGATGGATCCGGCCGATCCACCGAAGCAACTGCCGCGTTGAATCGGGTTATAAAACTTCTAAGCGATTCATCCGTCCTTTGCTTTACCGATGTCAATGTCATTACGTTCTTCGGCCTCTTGATATGAACCCGAGACTACCCAAAAAACATATCCACCAATTCCCTCCAAGTCCTGATAGATCCTTCTCCCAACTGCCTAAACCACATTGCCGCTAAGTCGTTCAAATACAAAGGGAAACACCGGGCCATCACTTCCTCCGACGCCCCCAACACTTCCATGTGCCTAGTATACCTCATCAAATGATCAGTTGGATCAGCCTTGCCATCATATACGTCCACGCTAGGTAGCTTGAACTTAGGTGGGTTCTGAGCTTTCCTGATTTTCCAAGTAAACGGACTCCTATTTACTCCTTCCATATCTCTATTAGTCAAACCTCCACGCATAGTTTTCCTAATGATCTCCACTAATCCAGCATTTTCAGTCCGAGATTGCCCCCCATGACCCCGAGGGAATTCCGGTACATATTCCTCATGCGGTTCATTAACATCCGCGTTCATTCTAGCCTGTTGGGTTCCATCCAAAGGTCTTCCAGCGTCAGATCCTACGGGCCTGCCCCCAAGCCCTCGTCGATTGTTTCCCAGCTTTGTATTCTATTCTCCATTAGGTTCCACAACCCTAGCTCCTTGATCCACATCCACAACCGCAGTAGCTGTTCCTAAGTTCCGCGTCCCTGCAGCTCTCATCTTCTCAAAGAAAGTCTGCATCATTTCCTGTTGACTTTTCAACAATCTCTCTTGCAACGAATTGGTCATAGCCTCCATTTCATCCCTGGTTATGTAAATTGAAGCTTGTCCTTCTCCAGCTCCAGAGGATGCTTCTTGACTTCCTTCCTATTGGCTTCTCTCAGCCCTTTGCCTCCTACTGGTTTGTCTAGTCATTCCTTCTGAATCTGAATCTTTCAAGCCTTTCAAATCTTAACTTCAACCCGATGTAGCGGGGGCCAGTCCTTCTCAGTGAAAGCACCAAAGTGTTTGCGCCAAAATTGGTCACAAACCCCAAATACCGTGAAAGCACCAAAGTATGAATATAGATCACAAACACAGATCACAATGAATAACAAGCAACAATTCAACAGTAATGAATAGAGACAGAAGATTTATAGTGATTCGGCTATCTCCGGCCTACGTCCACTCCAAAGTTTTATCCTTTATTGATTATCCTTGCTGATTACAAATGGTTACAGCAGTAGCAATGATAAATTTCGAGTACAATTGCTATATTAGAAATGTAGAGGTGAATCCGGCAGAGTCTGGGCGTTGAATGGCCAAAAGATCCTCTTTCTGTAGGCTTAAGGGGGCTATTTATAGGTGTAAGAGGCTGATATCGAGCTAAAACTTTGGGATACTTCTTCTGGCACGTGAGTGGGCCCACGCGACCGACCCCACCAAGTTTCGACTCGATCTGCGATCGATACGAAGTGATTTCGTATCCATTAAAAATTGATCCAATTGAGCTGAAACTTGGCAGGATGATTCTTTACATTATACGTAAGCTCCTGTGAAAATTTCATTGTATTTGGATCGGTGGATCTTGACTTATGATCAATTCAAGCTTGGGTTTTTCATTGGATGTCGTCTTTGAATCCATCACTTTGGACTCGATGGAGGCACGTGCGCGCGTGATGACGTGTCGCGAAATCCCTGGGTTGATCCACCTTCCTCGCCGTGTTGAACGCTTCTTTCCTAGACACGTGGGTATTCTTCGCTCGCCTCCGTATTTCGTGCTCGTTCGCACCCATAACTTCGCAAATCAATTAGGATTCCTCTTTGCATCGATTCCGGGAGTACACTTTGTATCGATACCTTGCGAACTGATCGATACGAAATGACCATGGGGGCCATCGATACGAAGTGGTTGTGATGAAATGGATACGAAGCTCACCCTTGTGATGGATACGAACGAGTCCATACCTGATGGATGCGAACGAAGCTCCGCTGATTGATATCACCTGTCCCCATCCTGATCGATACGAAATGTACCGATTCGAACAAACCTCCGCATGCTTGCCTACGAATCTGGGTTTGTCGCCATCGAGTTGAAATCCATCTACCCTTCCTGTTCGATCGATACGAAGTCATTGAGTCGAACCTGTGTCGATCGATACGAATCCAGTCGATACAAAATCCTTACTTTCTGATCGATACGAAGTGTATCGATTCGAACCACCATATGATGATCGATGCGAAATGCATCGATACGAACCGTGCCTTGCGCACCGATGGATACGAACAGCATGTTCTTCCTACCTTGCATTGATCATATCTCCTTCGTGTGAACTCCGATTAACCTAAAATTTGAAACATAGCCTCTCCTAGTACTCATCATCATCTCCAATCGATTCCGTCCCAATCGGAGCTCAACCAAATTTTGACGACATCGATTGCAGCCTTGAGTCCAATCGATTTCCAATCCCAATATCCATTATTCCTTGTCAATTTGTTGATATTCCAGCCTTGACCAAAAGGTGGGATAACAACGATGTAATTCTCAATATACTAAACATTTACTTTTTCTCAACGGTAAAACTAAAGGCCGAATCCCAAGCTCTCTAAAAAAAAGATAACAAAAGCTCGCAAGTCCATCCGAAAGCCGCTCTCTACCATCAATTCTCCCTGGCTTTCCCTCATCCTACGTGCTTTTTAGTGTGCTGCTTCTTCATGTCAGAGTCTTTTATATCGATGGTCCTTTTCTAGGGCTAGGTCTATGGAATTGGGGGTTTTTGGGCTGTGTGGCGATTTCGTGCGGTCATGTCCCTCATTTGCAGCTATATCTACTGCTATCTTGGAGGTGGCGCTTCCACCGATATCGGTTTGCTTTGTTTGTAGTAGATCGGTTGTTATTCGCATTTACTCACCAGGGGCTTTCTCTGGTCTTTCTCTATTCAAGTTTTTAGTACTCGAGGGGAGCTTCATGGAGATTTCCCCATGCTTCTCAAGGGAGCTGGGCAGCTCGGTCTCTTCTAGATCGAGTTTGCCTTATTCTTCGACGACTGCTTTTGGGGTCTTGTCTCCCGGCCGTCATGCCTCTATCGGCAAAAGGGATTTCATCACCTGATTTGCTCCGAGTTTGCTGTTTGGGGATGAGGATGGTTTGAGGGATTCGTCATGGTCTGATTGCTGCTTTGACACGTTGGTTGGTTCTGCCGTGAATGGAGTTATTGGTAACAATGATGGTTCTTTGGTCTGCTCAAGTAACAAACGAGATTTCATCACTCGCTTTTACCCTCGCCTTTCTATTTGTGGGGTTGCTATTGCCGATGGCTCTTTTGGGATTCCCTGCGCTTTTGGGTCTGTTGGGGATGAAGGCTCTGGTTGTGGTATCGAGGAGTTGTCTTCCTTGCCTTCACTATCTGGTCCTCAGCTGGTTGATATATTTGGAGGTGGGTCGGTTGATTGGGCTAGTGATCGGGGATCAGATTCGCAGCTTGTAGTTTCTGTTGTATCAGCGGGCTTTGATACTGCTGTTGGCAAGCCCTGTGCTCTTGCATCTGCGCGTGCTGCTCCTCCGGCGTGTGCCGCCTCTTTTTCTTCTTCGATCAGGTCTAGGTTCGTCCCTCTTGTTTCCGCGTTCAGGCATGGTTTGCTGCTTGGCCTATGTCGGGTTCGTTTTTCCCCTTGTCTTTTTGGTTTTGTATCCTTGTTTCAGGCTAGTGGTCTGTTGTTATTAGTTCAGGATAATATTGTTCTTGCTGCTGTGAGCCATGACACGTGTTCGCGTGTGCTCCCTTCATATTCGATTGCCTCTACGGAGGTAGTTAGTGTTGGTCCCAGTAGTGCTTCTTATTGGTTCGTCTGTTTGAGCTGTGCTTTCTCGCTCGACGTTGTGTTTTGCTTCGGGGTTTTGGGGGTGGTTAACTACTATTTTGTTTTTGTCTTTTTTGACTTTATTGGTTGGAGCATTGTCGCTATTTCTGATCGGTTTGTTTCGGTGGCCATATATGTCAGTTATATGTTGATGGTCAGTCCCACTTCGCTTTGTTTCTTTAGGAGTTTGGGTGTTGAGAGTTCAGGGATCGGTTCCGCCTCTCGTCAGATCTCGCTGGCTTCCAGCTGGCTTAGGTTCCTCGATACCCTATCTTACTGTCAATTCATTGACGGTGAGACTTTGTCAGGAACCTCTCAGAGAGTCAAGCCGCACGTTTGTTGCATTTCTACTTTTATTTCGCCTCCCGCTCCTGCCTTTTCTTCTTCTTCTCCTTCCCCAATTTCCTCGTCGACTGGTCCAATGTTGTAATTATCAATTGGTTATTCCTCCTCTTTATTTTTATCGCTCTCATCTCATCCTTTTCCAGCCATGGATTGGTTCTTACGGCAACGTGGGGTGCGCCTTGTCTGCCCTCCCTCGTTCTTTCGATTTTCTTCCGATCTCAAGGAGCGCTTTGTTCCTCCTGACTCTTCTTGCTCCTCAGCGTGCTCTCTTTCCTCCTCTTCCTGTTCATTATCCATATCCATCCCGCTTCTGAGTAAGGCTGAAATTGCGATCATTAATGATCGCCTAGCGTGCCTTACTAAGAACTCGCCCCCTTCCCTGCTTTGTGATTCGCAGTCTGCTTTGTCGGAGGCCGGTTGTGAGGTGTCGTTTGATTCCTCTTCTCGGTATTCTATTCCTCCTCCTCGCTCGTCTCATCAGAGATTGCGAAGAGTCCCCTCTACTCCCCGCACCATCCGCACACGCTCTATAGCGGCGTCCGAGCAGATCGTCCGATCTACTCGATATTCGTTGTATCTTATCTGAGCTAGACCTACTTTCCCTTGGCAGTTTTCCCTTCGTTGTTCTTCTCTCTCTGCTTCCTTTTTTTCTTTCCTTCTCGTCATGTCGAATTTCCTTTTCGGGAATGTCCGTGGGATTGGCAACGATGCGTCTTCGGCCAGGCTAAAACGCATTATCAGAAAGCATCCTATAGGCTTGGTTGCTCTTCTGGAACCTTTCCTAGGGCCGGAGGATGTAACCAAAACTGTTTTATCCTTAGGTTTTGGTGGTGCCTTAGCCAACGTTTCCGGTAAGATTTGGATCTTATGGTCCAAATCCTTTGATGTTCGTCCCATTTTTGACTCTCTCCAGCTTTTAGCGGTGGCCTGTTCAGCTCCTTCATTTGCCTCATCATTTCTATTCTCGGCAGTCTACGCCAAATGCGATCGATTGGAGAGGCTGTCTCTCTGGTCTGACATTCTATCCCTCTCTGATTTGGGCATCTCGTCATCTGTCGTTGGCAGCAATTTCAATGTTGTCGCATGCCAAGCAGAAAACCGGGGAGGAACCGCCATCAGCCGCTCTGCGATGGCAGATTTCAACTCGTTCATTGTTAGCTCGGGCCTCTCTGAGCTATCCTTTGTTGGATCTGCTTTCAACTGGTCGAGCAACCAAGAGGGACCAAACCGTATTCTCTCCAGACTAGACCGTGTTTTTGGGTCGGAAGATTGGTTTCGTCTCCCCTTTTCTTTCTCTATCTCTCATCTTCGTCGGACCTTTTCTGACCATGCTCCTATGATTGTGCGCTGCTCCCCTATCTCTCTCTCGGGCCCCTCATCTTTTAGATTCCAGAGTATGTGGAGATCTCACCACTCGTTTCTTCAAGTGATGGAGGAATCTTGGAGCTCTCCTAATGTTGGCTCTCCCTGTGCTGGTTTCTTTCGAAAGCTTCAGCGTCTCAAGGCTTGCCTTAAGGTATGGAACGGTCAGTTTTCAAGAACATTTTCGATCGTGTACAGGTGGCCGAAGAATCCCTCATCTTAGTCGAATCCTTGTTAGACGAGGATTCGTCCGTTGCTAAAAAGGAGGCTTAGATGTTAGCTCAATCAGCCTTCTCCTCAGAACTTCGTATCGAAAACGACTATCTTCATCAAAAAGAGAGGATCAAATGGGTGGTCGTCGGAGATTCGAACTCCAAAATTTTCCATTCTTCTATTCGAAAGAAGAATAACCTTCTCTCTATTGTGAGATTCTGCGTCAAAATCTCTGTGTGGCTTCTTGGCCTGAGGAAGTCAAAGTAAACATTCTGTCCCACTTTCAATCCTTTTTGGGCTCTCCTTCTGTTTCGATTTCCGATCCGGCATTTTTGGCCTTCATACCTTGCGTGGTTCATTCTCCTGAAAGTTCCCTTTTAGCAGAACCTCCATCTTCAAAGGAGATCCGTGCTTGTGTCTTTACTCTGAGCAAGGATAGTGCCAGTGGTCCTGATGGATTCAACGGTATCTTTTTCAGAAGTGCTTGGCCTATTATTTAGGCTGATTTTTGTCTAGCTGTTCGGTCCTTCTTCTCTGGAGGTTCTCTTCCCTTAAGTTGGACGTCCACCAACCTGATTCTTATTCCTATGTGCGAGAATCCACGATCTTGCACGGATTTTCCTCCCATCAGCCTGTGCAACTTTTCGAACAAAGTTATTTCTAAAATCATGGCCAGGCGCTTGGCCCCGTTCCTTGAACGTATCATCTCTCCATCTCAAGCGGGGTTTGTTAAAGGCCGTTTAATCGCTGATAACGTCCTTTTATCCCAGGAACTGATTTTCCAGCTTGACCGGAAGGTGAGGGGTTCTAATGTTATCTTCAAACTTGACATGGCTAAGGCTTACGATCGCATGTCTTGGTTTTTCATCATCAAGGTTTTGCGGGCTTTCGGTTTTCCAGAACCTCTCATTGACTTGGTGTGGAGGCTCATTTCCAACTGTTGGTTCTCCATGCTCATTAACGGGTCGGCCAATGGGTTTTTCAAGGCGGGAAGGGGTTTGCATCAAGGAGACCCACTTTCGCCTTCTCTTTTCGTGATCGCGACAGAGGCATTCATTCGCGGTCTTCAAACCCTTACAATCTTCGGTCAGATTCAACATTTCGGGATTCCAAGGGGATGTCCGCTTGTTTCTTCCTTATCCTTTGCTGATGACATTGTCATCTTCTCTAATGGCAGTCGATCCTCTGTTCGTCGGCTCCTTCGGTTCATTCATCAATACGAGAGGTGCTCGGGCCAACTCGTCAACCCATCCAAAAGTTGCTTCGTCCATGCGAAGGACTTGTCCCCCATTCGAGCTTCTTGGATTGAGGACTTCTCCGAGTTAAAGGAAGATTCCCTTCCCTTACCTTACCTGGGCATTGTCCTTTACCGAGGTAGGAAGCTTAACGCTATCTTCGATCCCTTGAATGACAAGGTTAGGGGAAAGATCATCCGTTGAAATGCGTCTCTCCTTTCTCAGGCTGGTAGATTGATTCTCATTAAGTCGGTCTTAGACTAGATGGTTACTCATGTCTTCGTTGTGATGACCCCTACCTCTTCTTTTTTCTGGTCTTATCGGTCCTTGGCCTCGTCCTTCTTTTGGGGTAAGAAGGACAACGTCAGTCGTCACAATTGGGTTTCTTGGGACGCCGTATGTCGTCCCAAAAACGAAGGCGGATTAGGCTTGCGTAACCCGAAGGACCTTTGTGCGGCTTTTGCTTATAAGTTGTGGTACAGGTTTGGGGCTAACGACTCTTTATGGGCGGTGTTCCTTCACGCAAAGTACCACAGGCTTGCGGGATCACGTTTCATGGGCTGTCCATCCTACGCTAATTAGACCTTGAAGCTCATGCAGTCGGTGAAGCCTTTTTCAGACTCTCATGGCGGCTTAACCGGCTGGGATAGCGGTTCGTTCTCCATTTTGAATGTTTGGACCTCGGTTAGAACCCCATGTCCAATTCGTCCTTTGTTTTTCCTTCATCTGGGATTCTAGAATCCCCCCTAAAGTCTCTATGTTTATGTAGCATCTCCTGCATGATGGGTTGCGATTAGACGAGAACCTTCAGAAGATCGGTATCCCTTCCGTTTCCTGTTGCAGGTGTTGTGGCAATGGGGATACGGAATCTTTGAGCCATTTGTTTTTTGATGGTTTTTCAGCCAGAGCGTGCTGGAATTACTTTGGGAATCTGGTTGGTGTTCGAGGTATTACCAGGTCTCCGAATGAATTGCAGAGCACCTGGTGGGCCGGGATCTCTGGTAAATCGCTTCGGTCGATCTTGTTCCGTCGGATTCCGTGCCTGATCTGCTGGCACCTTTGGTGCGCGCGGAATAAGGCAACCTTTGAAGATTCTCCGATGGATCCTCAGTCCATCATTCGGCGTGTTAGGAATGACGTCTTTCTTGCTTTCCGAGGTAGACCTTTCAAGGGACCCATTGGCTCCCGCTCTAGGCGGGGAGTGGGTCTTCTTTCTATCTCCTGTGTTCTGGATTCCGCAAGATTGAGAGTTGGTTGAGTCCTTTTGGCGGGGCATCGGCTCTCTCCCTTCGCCTCCTCTACCCCCCCCCCCTCTTTATTTCTTATGTGCTTGCTAGTTTCTCAGGTACAGGCTTTTCTGGGTTGTCTCCCAGTCTGTGATCCTTACGGTTAGCGCTCTGATCGGTTTGTGATGGAGTTGCTTGGGGTGTGGTTCCACCTTTGCAACTGGTTTTTCTGTGGTCTTCTCAGATTTCTCTGGTGAGCCCCATGTTCCCTCTATGCAGTTGTTGCTCAGTTTGAGATTCTTCTAACATCATCATTGAGCGGTGGCCTTGCCGAAGCTCAATGATGATGTCAGATGGGCGGTGGTGTTTTCGAATCTCTTCTTCTTTCTCCATCGCTGATGCCTTTCTCAGGAGTCCGGTTCTTTGGTTGTCGCTGTTTTGGTGTTAGGTTACCTATTCCCTTCTGTTTTTGTTTCATTTGTATTTGTTTTGCGTTTCTTTATGCTCTGTTTGTTTTTGCTTTCTCTCGTTACCTGCCAGGCTTGTTGGCAACTCTTGGTGCTTGTTATTTATATATGTGATTCTGTAAAAAAAAGCGGTGTAATTCTTACACAAATTCACAAAGTTCTGAGGCAGTTGAACTTGCATTACTACTTCTACTACCGACTCTACAACTAGCTCATTTCTAAGAGCTCTGCCATTTGTGGCCATGCTGGTTCCAGATCCACTCCCTCTTCTTCCTCTTGTATTCATTTTCAATAACCTAGATAAGTGACAGGTATCTTTAGAATACAAAGATAGGCTCAAAGATGATAAAGGAGAAACTGAAATAAAGAATCTAAAACCAGACTTTTAGGGGAGAAAAGGAAATGCTCTTCCAAGATTAACTCATATAGGGCTCGGCTTACCCTATCTCTAATGAGTTATAACCTATTTAGGCTAAGGTGTTCTCTCAACCGAAGCTTTGATACCAACTATGATGAACCACCTTTCCAACCACTAGGAATGACACTTAACACGTCCTTGTTGTTTGTATGTCGTTGCCTAAGCATAGAAAAGATGAATAATCATGGGGTGAAATAAAGAACAGAATAGAAAACCTCATAATGAGACTATAAAATAAACCATAATAGTCGATAGTACATCAGGTTACTCCTTAATAGGGAGTTATCCGAGTTACAAAAAGTACTACAAAACATCTTAGGCAGTTATAACATCCCTCTTTTCATATGCTGAAATAAAATACGCTCACATAAATAAAATAATAAAGCGAAACAGATAACTAAGAAGATAAAAGCCTATTGCTTGAGCGCCGTCTTCAAAAGAGCCCAATAAAGACCTGCCACTCTCGGACTACTCAAATAAAATCAACACTCGAGAGTTTAGGAAAATAAACAACTCAGCTCAGACGATATGTCTGTATGAATAAAACTTTAAACAATAGGTGTGAAATAAAACACAAACATATGAGACTATGCCACTGAGCAGGGAACGAGTTTACTCCTGCATAAACTAACATCTAAACGTAAAGAACAGGTAAATTATTATTAAACACAAGAAGAGTGGTTGAATTTTCCCGATGCAAATAAATTTGAAGGTCCAAATTAAATCAGAAAAGGAAGATCTCCAACAAATGACTAGGAAGGCGGAGCACCCTTGAAATATATCTCTAGTAATATACTTCAAAGAAGCTCATATACTCTGTGACACTTCTTGGAAACGTACCAGCCGGACCTCGCCAAACCTTACCAAGAATCCAAAATTTTCACATTTAAACGCACAATTGAATCTGATTTAGATGGGATGTGAAAATACCCTAATGGGAGCAACCCTACGTAGTTGGACGTCCTTTCGCTCTTGGGTTCAGTATTTTACCGATAAAGGATAAGAAGGATCAATGAAGCAACAAATCATCTTAAAATGATGATAATAAAGAAGCTGAAGTAACCGATAGCTGAGAAACCAACAATCGAGGATATAAAACGATCATATATAGAAATTAATCTTGTATACTCACCACCACTCATCGAATTCAAACTTGTACTATTTCTTGATTAATAATAATACTGGACAAGTCAAGGTAGTGTTACCTCAAAGCCATGTCCCACTATTATTCATAGGTTTAAAAATAGCAGAAAGTCAACTTCTTCGAAGTTTAATGCTAATTATACAAATAAATCATTTCCATACACGTGAATCGCTTGATGGAAATTAATTCATTTCCATAAACAATTCAAACTTTTCTTTTAAAAATCTAAATTCGTACTTGGCTTCACATTATAAGTATTAGATTTAAAATACTTTGTTAAAAGGGTTTACTATCTTTGAACCATCATTATAAAAAGGATTTAGCAACTTAAAATATCCTTATTTTGTCGATTAATTAACTTTTAAACTTTATTAACTAAGTTGATTAATTAACTTCAATGACCTTTAATTTAAACGGGTAAGTCAACTTTAAAACATCATTGATTCAATTAATTAATTAATTTAATTTAATAACAATTAAATATCATTATTTAAACGTGATTAATTAATTTAAAACTTTATTTAAGGATAGATTAATTAAGGTTAAATAGATTTATTAACCTTTAAAAGTCATTAACTAAATAGGATTAATTAATTTTAAAAACATCATTAACTAATAAATTAATAAATCTTAATCCATCATTACCAAATGATCAATTAGCCTTAAACAACATTAAATAAAATGATAAATTAAATTTAAAATTTCATTTACTAAGTAATTAGTTAAATTTAAAATACACTGTTAATAAGTTAATTAGCTAATTTTAATCCTTATTAATTAAACAATTAAATAAATTATAAACATTGTTAAAATAATTAGTTATTTTTGAAAACATCATTAATTAAAAACTTGCTTAACTTGTAAAATAATTCCAAGCATGACAATAAAACCAAATGGACTTTACAAATGATGATTTTCCGAAAGTGTTGATATAGCGACTATCACTATACATGCAGTTCAGAATTCAAGCTTATGTCATCTGCAATACAACCAAACATAACATAGCAATTGAATAAGCATACATACATGATGATTTACAATGATACAACATATATCAAGCATTTATTAAGGATTGATTTGACTACTAGATTTTCATATAACACATGATTCGCTTACTAACTTTCCAAAGCGACTAACTTTACAAGCAACAAACCAATTCAACAAACAAACCATTATAACAACAGTTAGTATTTAATAGTTACAAATATGGGCATGAATATAGTTTAAAATTTATGGTTTAAAAGTGGAAGCTTCACTTACCAAAACGCTTATTGACTTTACTGAACGTTCACTAACTTCTCGAATGAAAAAAGATCTAAGCTCTACTATGAAAATGGCTCGATTTAGTGGATCATTTATAGGCTTTTGGGCTCGACCTATGTCATATGAGGCTCCGCCATGGTGAAAATGTGGGGTATAGGTATTGCTTAGTATAGGATGGTTTTGGAAGTGAAGTAAGGAGTCTAGCTTAATATTTGGAAGTGTATTCAGTAGTTTTTTTTACTTTGGAAATAATTTTAAAAGCCATGGATATTCTTGAACAGGAAGAAAAGGGAAGTGAATATGAAAATGAAGATGTGAAAGGAGAATGTGTGGAGATGGTGGGTATTCATAGGCAAAGAAGTGGAGTGTTATTCAACTTAGATTAAACATTCAAATAATATAAAAATTATCATGCAACATGGAAGCCATGCCTCTCCACCATCCTTAGTACACACGTTACCCCCCCCCCCCAGGTCCACCTACACCATGCTTTAAGTCCTATCCTAGGTAGCTTACATGATAAGTTATTTAATTAATGTCCTAACGTTATTTAATATGTTTTATGCATTTTATGTCAAATCAAGGTTTATATTTAAACAAAGCTTGATTGCTAACTTTAACACATTTATTATCTTATCTCATGGCATATGTGCATGTATGTGCATGTGTATCTGAGTGATACAAACATTTATACAATGTTTTCGATGACTTTTCGATGCTGAAAAGTCAAATTTTCAAAAAACTTTTTCAGTCACATTTTCTATTTTTATTTCAACCATTTATTTTGGTAAAAAAAATTTAAAATGATTTTAATATCATTATTAATATTTAAAATATGTCTATTTGGTTATTAAAATTCATTATTCAAATGTTTAAAAATTATTTAAATATTCAAATACAAAGCGATAAATTTACAGGTCATTGCTCTATTGACGACCATAAATCAAGGTTTATATTTAAATTAAGCTTGATTATTAACTTTAACACATTTATTTTCTTATCTCGTCGCATATGTGCATGTGTATATGAGTTAATAAACATTTTTACAACGTTTTCAATGACCTTTCGATACTGAAAAAGTCAAATTTTTGGAAAACGTTTTTCAGTTGCATTTTCTATTTTTATTTCAACTATTTATTTTGGTAAACAAAATTTGAAAATGATTTTAATATCATTATTAATATTTAAAATATGTCTATTTGGTTATTAAAAATCCATTAAAAATTATTTAAATATTCAAATAGATAGCGATAAATTTACGGGACGTTGCTCTATTGACGACCATAAATGTTCAAGCGTAAGCTTTATCTTAATTTCTCTTATGCAGTATATGTAGTTAGGTTTGGTGAGTACGTCATTTTTAGATGAAATAAAGTTTGGTATAGACATTTTCTGCAAATTTAATTGCGTTGATTAGGATATTATTCATTTACTTATTTTAATTTAAACTTTTAAACTTAAAATTTTCATTTTCATTTCAAAATAGATTTTAAAAATTAGCCCAAGACCCCAATTCAAATTGGGCCTACCATACTATGGATAACATTTGGGCTTTTGTTACCTTTCAGGCTATGCTGGTAGCCAAGTAGGGCATGTTACTTGATTGCCCAAACTTAGCTTAGACACTACTATTATAGATATTGTACTAAATGGGTAAGCTTAATTAGTTGGTCATAATCCTGCTAATTTATACCGCATAGGCTATTGGGCTTCGATACCATCATTGGATCTGGACCAGCACGTAGTGGGTTAAATTGGAGAATTTCAAAAAAAAATTCCATTTCAGATCTTACAGAGCCTATGAAGTCAAAATTAAGTTAGATTTAATCTACATTATTTTAAATAAAATCATAGTTTTATTTAATTAACTAAGATAAAGATTTATTTATTTATGTATTATATATATAATGGGCATGAGTGTATTAAATATGCATATATGTATATGTACACGTATAGCATATGTTGTGTATGTGGTTTAATATGCTCATACCTAGCTGTTGGGATTTGCACCACAACAAACATATTAGCCCCTTCGTATACTATTTATTGTCCGATGCTATATAATGTCAATATAATATAAAATTTACTTATGTATACACATATACTTGTAATATAAAATAATTATATATATACACATATATTTACATGTAAAATAATTATATATGGATTTAAATATAAAATAATTTTAAATTCAAATTTAAAATCTTCAAAAAAATTCAATTTGAAATTAGATCAAAATTTAAATATTCCTTTAAATTCAAATTCAAGTTCAAATATTTTAACTAATTTATAAAATTATATTTACGTACACATGGTAAAGTAAAACTATTTTTTCGAAAATAGAAAAAATATATATTTATATAAATATATTACCTTAATTTTAAATTCATTTGTTTATTTAAACAATGTTGCATAATAACATATAATATATATATAATTTTTGACCACATTATTTTGACAAAATCAATTTTTTTTAATGTAAATTTCCATGCAGAATTTTTTTAACTTTAAATTCCAAACAAAATTAATTTATAAAATTTTTATATGTTTATAGTAACAAATTACAATGTAATGCCTTTTAAAATAATTAATATTATTAACATATTTCGAAATAAATAATTTATATATAAACAAAATTTATATTTTTTTATATACATGTGAAAATACAAGTATTAAAATTTATAAGCTATGTATATAACAATGGTTTTAAAATAATTTTTAAATTCGAAAAAAAAATGTTTTTTATGCTATGGCCTAAAATAATATATAATTGTATATACAAAAAAATTATTTTATTTTATAATACATTCATATGTAGAATGACAATAAATACAAATATGAATTCATGTTATAATTTTAGCTTGTTCTTATACAACATCACAATAGACTGTACATATTAATTGATACAAAATAAATGTTAGCTCAGTTGTAGTGTTGATTCGAAAGAACTCCTAGAATCTTATTCAATCTCATATAGAAAATTCTAGTAATCGAAGAGATCTACAAACCTTTAAATTAAATTAACTTGAATTTGATTTGAAAAAATAAAAGGGGAAGGGTAAGAGGTTTCTACCTAAGGGGGTATAGAGGCAAGAGAAAAGTAATTATTTAAATGGAGAGGGTAGCGGGTTCATTTAATAAAAGAAAGAGAGAAGAAAAAAAGGGTTCAAGATTTGATCTTTTACCCCTTCTTTCACTATTAATTCGAACTCACATATCAAAATATCACACCCCTCATAACCTCCATACATGGTCGGGCACTCCTATAGGCAAAAGGGCTTATATGCATTTTCAAACTAGATCAATGTTTGCATAATTTGAATCCAATTCAAATGTACATCAACATTGTATATCAATACGTGTGTGTGTGTGTGCATATACATATACATATATATATATGCCCTATTTTTAATACCTATTCAAATAAATCAAATAATTTTTTTATAAATTAATATTTCACAAATATTAATTAATATAATGAATTATAACAATTATAGTTCAATTAAATCAAGTGCTATTTGGAGTATTTAACATTTTGATTGTGGGAATCATGTGTGTAAATTCAGTCAGCAATAGATGTCGAACAATTCATATTAATGTTCACACTTCACCTTAGCTAGTTGTGTGATGGTCTGGCTGAATTTATCACTTACATAGTTTTGATAAAATCCAATTTTATTATTTTAAGCGATCTCCGGTAGTGACAATTATCTACACCGATTTTCATTGTCAAAACTATATCACATTAGGGCTAATGTAATTTGGTATTGGCCAAAATTCGAATATCATCCACATTAATTATGTATATTCTAAAAAAAAAGTCCTCAATTCAATAAAAATAATAATTATTGATTAAACTGCCTTGGTTAGAGACTTTGACTTTTAGTTGACTGTAGCTGATTGTGATATTAACCTCATATAACCAAAGAGACGAATTCTCCAGTAAATCGTATTTCACATTCAGTGCTTCAGCTCAGCCCTAACTATAGTTGCTTGATGGATGTCGTGCCATGATTTTTCTATAATCAAAGTGGAATGCATACATTGAAGTTCAACTGTATCCTCAAGTCGAGAGAACTATGTATTATCTCTCCACTTCGATGTTTTATGTCTGACCTCAGTTATATTATCCAATAGAAAATAATGAGTAAATCATTCTATACTTATCGAATAACTATCGGTACGTAACCCTATAATGCCCCCAACAACCATGAGTGGCACATTGCCCAATATTTAGAGAGCATTATATACTCTAGTCTCAAAGGATGTATAAATATCTAGTCTCGATACATCTTGACTATGAATATTTAAAACAATTTATTAATATTCAATGTGATAAATTGCTTGTGAACTCAACACGTTATAAATACTATTAAATATATTTAAATTTCTCATGGATTTTCTATTAAACAAATTTAAATTAAATAACTAATTAATATAACACATTATGGTAAGTATATAATAGAAAGAAAACCACTTTTATTTTGAATGAGATATTATTAAAGAGTTAATAATTTATAATAAATTACGGAATTGCCCGTAAGGAATACCCTCCTAACTCTATCAACATGGAGACTCTTGTGGATTCGCTCTGTGATTGTTCCAAACAACTACAGGTACGTAATCCCTTGTTATTGCCGATTATCATGAGTAATTCATCATCTATCAAACAGAGAGCATTACATACACTTGTTTTTACGGCTGTATTGATATCTTTTTGTCGGTACATCATGATTCGGAACAACTGAAGGATAAGTATTTTCCCACCAAATGAATTTCTTTTACCTTCAAAAATAAATGAGATACTCTATCCAATAATATGCATTGATATACATGCTTTGTAGAGATCTGTATAAGTTTTCTAAAACCAATCATTGTGGCTACAATTACCATTGATTGAAATGAACCAATTTTTCAATAGGGCACTTCCACGTACCCTTCTTGGCGGCGTTGCCCCCTAAATCCAACGACTTGGTACTTACACCCTCACTAGATTGACCATCGCCCATAGGGACGTTGTCCCACACACCACCTAAGGGGGGTGGAAGTTTCCACCCTCTTACCTCCTTGTACTAAAAAATATTATAAAAATAATGACAATTTATTTTGAAAAAAAATACATTAAATAAAAGGTATCTTCATGCTAGCAAAATTATTTTAGTAACATTAAACTAAATACTAAAAAAACCAAAGAATAACATTATACCAAATTATTAATAGATTATTAATTATTAGCTACTTATTAATTATTATTTAACTAATAATAAAATAATAAAATATTATTGCACAATATTACAGCCGAACTCAGCTTCATCACTTAAAGTGCTTAGAACGTAATTCAACGAACTACCATTCCCCCAAACAATTGAACTGTTATTTTGTACTTTTTTAGGAAAATTCTATTTATACACCATAAATTACGTAGTATACACCACTATCTCATTAAAAAAAATTACTGCTAAGTTACCCTTCTTCTTATTAATTCAAATTTTAGTCTTTTTCTTATAACTCATTAAATAAATAAAATAAGTTAACAATAAATTGTCAAATCTATACATTTGTTATGAAGCGATTAATTTTACCATGAAACCTAAAATATCAGTTTAGACGATTTCATAATCAAGTTCTCTACTTTTAGAAGTATTTAACCTTTTTTCTTGTTCTAAAAAAAATCTAAAATTAAAGTTGAATTTATTGAGATTAAGAAATTAAAATAAAAACTAAAGAAATTATGATATAGCGTGAAATATTAGAGTTCAATTTGTTGAATTAAACTTAATTTAGTGTAAAAATTTCTAGTTTTCTGTAAAAGATATTCAAGCTCTAAAGAGAAAAGATGATAAAGATGAAAATAAGAGTAATTTTGTAAAAGATATGATGTATGTAAAGTAATTTTTGATGTATACTAGTTTATTACATTTTTTGGTGTATATTAATGGATTATTGATGTATAAATAGAGTTTGCTCTTTTTTTATTTGACTAGCTTGATATGATCATTTCAAACCCACAAGCTTGGAGTTGTCTATGGGAACTCTTTATTGGTAAAAAAACGTTGAAGAGCCATATGACCCACTTTCTTATATTCTACGCTTTAGAAGAACTATTCTTTACAAAAAATTAATGATTATCCTCTTTATCCATATTTTATTCAAAAAATATGCACGTTATTATAATATATATTAGTAATAAGGGTGGATATGCTAAATGTCAAAGGACATTGTTGTAATTTCCATTGCATAGGAAATCTATAAATAGAGAACTCAGTTGTATTATACTATGATCTGAATGAATAAAAACACCTTCTCTCTAATGGTTTTTATTACTGTTTATTTTATAACACGTTATCAGCATGAAGTTTTATTATTTTTGTTGGTTTATGTTATGCTTCCATGCATCACTCATGTGATGCGTACGCATGAAGTTAATTTGTTTAATTTTTATATGCTTTGGTTATGTTTTATACATTCAGATATTTATCCTCTTATTTTTTTTGGAACAGTTTTAACAAGCGTTTCTATGTATCATATTTTCATCTAATTTTACTCGTTCTCCACGGAATATTTACTAAATAATTTTACCCTATAAATATTCTTTTATATGGTTGATTCCAGTACAAATCTTATTAGGTTTTACTTGCAGTAAAAGTTTTATTAACTTTTCCCATCAATTAAGGTACTTCAATGCTTTGTTATACTTATTCATCTTTGTTGTTTCATCTTCAAGGAAATTGTTTTACTCAAACATCTTTAGTTGATGCGATGATGTAACATTAAGCTAGTTGTATTAACTTTATTTTATTAAATGTCAATTCATCGTAACTTTCACTGACATATTTCTTTGTAATTGACTTGCTACTTGCTTTTTTTTAATCTCTCTGTTTTTTTATAAACAAGGTGAAAGAAACATAACATCTCTCTATTATATTATTATTTTACTTTTTAGCTTCTATTTTTTTTGAAAACCCAGGAAAACCTGGCAGGCCGGTAAACTCCTGAGGAGGGTACAGTAAAGCCGCCCGTTGATCCAAGCCCCCATACCTCTGAGTAAATTTATATAGAATAGAGAAGCACATGGTAGGAATCGAATTTGAGTCTTTTTACCAGAACTCAAGCCTCTTTTCCACTGCGCTGGACCCACGGACAGTTTCTGTCTTTATAAAACTACATTGTCATGCTATAAAGTCTTCACCATTTATTCTCGCATCTTATGTTTTTTACGTTTAAAAACAATTGGATGTTCAATATACTTGTATCTTGTAAGGTAATCCATTCTTTTTATTAATATTTCTCATCCTTACGATAGTGTAGGCTATGTTATTTATACTAGGCTCATCATTCTTGACTAACAATATGTAATACTTGCATGTAAACATTTTCTCAGTTTGGAAGTATAATATAAAGATGTTTCATAATCAAATTATCATGGAGTCTTGAACTTCTTTTGTCTTGCACTCAGTTTTTATTTACATACTGCTTATGTTCACATTTTCCTACTTTATCTTTGTTTTAATTTCTAAGACTACAAATATATTTTTTCATTTTCTCGTCTTCTTTACAGTAAACAGAATTGATGACAAACATAATTAAGTTTGAATTCAAAGCCATGGACATATCTGGAAACAACCACTTATCATGGATATTGGATACTAAGATCCATCTACAACCTCAGTTCTTAGAAAATGCCATTAAAAATGGTAATAATATGTCCCAATAAAAAAAAATAAAGGCTTTGATATTTTTAAGACGTCACAACCACGATGATCTAAAAATAGAACATTTAACTTAAAAAGATCATCTCCATTCACGAAGGAGCGGTATGATCGTCATAGTACAATTATACTTCCAAATACTAGACAAGAGAGTACGATTATACTTCCAAATACTAGACAAGAGTGATTGAATCTGAGGTTTCAAGACTTCAAATTTGTAAGGGAATATAATCCCGTATAGAATTACTTCTAAACTAAAATTATATGGAGAAAAGATAGATGGTGCACAGATTGTTGAAAATACATTTTCAACGTTTCATGCATCAAACATCCTCCTGCAGCAATATCGAGAGCGTCATTTTACAAAATATTATGAACCCTTAGGATATTTATTAACTGCTAAGCAAAATAATAAATACATACATACATACATATATATACATGCCTGTTCTTCTCTATTTTAGAGGATCACACATTTTTCTTAAAAAAAACACTCCTCAAGACCAACTGGTTCAGCTACATTAGCGGAAGTTAAAGCTAATTTTTCCCACTCCAGAAGAGGCAAAGGTGGAGGTAGAGGACGTAGTCGTAGACGTGGACACACTTGTGTGTACACTCGCAACGCTTTATACTCTTCTCACGTAAAAAAAATATAGATAAAAAAGAATTTTGTATATATGTATATGCTTTATTAACACCTATAGTCGATAGGTGTACACAGTTATGTGTACACTTGCCACACTCTATACTCTTCTCACGTAAGCCCACAAGGCAGTGCAAGGATGGTATATCTAACCTACAGTCAATAGGTGCACACACTTTTGTGTACACTCGCAATGCTCTATATTCCCCTCATGTGAGTCCACAAGGCGGTGCATGGGTGGTATATCAGGCCTTAGTTTTCTGAGTTAAGTATATGTAAATATTGTTAATATAAATAAAGTTTTGAAACAAAGAGAGAGTAAGCAACTGAAATCCAAACACTATTTCACTTAGTTGATTTGACTTGTTATTCAAAAGAAATAAAAATACCAAGTTGAAAAACATCGGTAATCAATTAAGGATCCATTTTATAGTTGCACTATGTTACCAACCGAAACAATTAGCCAAACAAGAGTATAATTATAAGGATGGCTTAATTTTTGTTGGAAGTTTTGACGAGTAAAATGACTTAAATTTATTGAGAATGATCAGAACTTGTATTTAACTTATTCTTTTCGATTTAAAAGTAAATTCCCATTTGTAAATATTTTCAAAAAACTTGCATTCATATCTCTGTAAATAAATCTTGCATTTAGGAATTTTTTGTGTTGCATTTGGATTTTGTATGTAGTATCCACTGAAACCCATCACGAGACGACACTCATCCTACTAAAGACCCTAGAAGTTTAACGGCTTATTGCATATGCTCAATGCAATCATGCTCCCAATAAATGTGGATTTATCTTAGTTTTAGTTTATTCGAGAACGAATAAAAAGATAAGTGTGAGGTTATCTGATGTGCACGTAAAAATATATATTTTCACTCACACTTAATCTCATTTTTAGTAGAATAAGTGTCATAATTGGGTGTTTTTACATGTTTAAAACCAAATTTCAAAAATGCTTTCAAGTCATCATTCATGCATTTATATGGGAGCAAAACGGTATTTTCAAGTATGAATTAATTTGAAAAGAAATTACTGGCACGTTGTAATTTTCTTTGTAGGAATTTGGATTCAACTTGGTAGTGAATTCATTGAAATATGCATGTACAAGAGTTAGAAGCCAAAGAAACGAAGAAATAAAAGAATACATGTAATTATGGAGGAACCCACCTATCCACTAACCATGAATCACAATTAAGAACTAATGCATATGTTAGTGTGGATTAAAGACATATGCACATTTAATGGAGGGTTAATTTCATACGAAAGATAACTTAGATGCCACATTACCTCAAGTGCATTTTAGAGAGTTCTCTAAAAATAGATTAAGGTTTTAGTCATGTATAAATAACTCTTTCATGTTTATGTAATGAAGGTTGAATTTTTTATATTACCTTATCATATTATTCAAGTTGTAGCCAAAAACCAATGAGAAATAAAATGGCTTCCTAAGCCTCTTCTTCTTCTTTTTCTTTGTTTTTACATGATTTCATTTTATTTTATGCTCATTTTTATTTACATGCCCTCTTTCCTTTTATGTCAGTAGATTAGATTTTCATTTATGCACTTAGTTTTTTTTTTTTAATGTAAGTAGTTAGTTCTCTTTTCTTTTAAGTTGCTCTTACTTTTTTTTTTCTTTTTAATGTTGCAATCTACATGTGTGGAAATGATAACAAAAATGAGAAGCTAAACTCCTTCAATTTATGGGTAATGAAACTCTTTTAAATCATATAGATTCAACATATTTGCTAATTTATGATCTCTTTTTATGCTTCGTTAGATGTTGATGTAAGTTTATTGGTGAAGTTGATAGTCCATGTTTATCATAAACAGGCTATTCTTACTCAAACATAAACACAATTTACATTAACATCTAACTAAGTGATTTTGATCATGGAATTAAAATAGAATCAAAATTTAATGATATATGTTACTAATCAAAAATAGTAAATAGATCATGCTTAAAATATATTATTTTTTTAATTTCATATTCATTTTCATGACATCTAACAAAATGATTTTAGTTGTTTTATCAAAGTTTGATGGTTTAAGTTGTGTTAATTAATAACACAAATAGACTATTCTTATGATAAGTACATCACTAATTCTACTTAGATTAAAATGAGAGATCATAGATTGATGTTATGTTGATTTATGTGAGAATATGAGAGTGGATTTGCCTCTAAATTGTCTCTTAATCTCGTATTTTTATTCACTTTTGTTTTAGTTAGTTTTTACAATTTTCTTAGCTTAAAACAATCTCAAGCTTTAGTTTAATTTGATTGAGTAGAATTTAAAATTAATTCATTCCATGCGGATTGATTCGTACTTGCCTACGTACTACAGTAGTACATCGTGCGTTTGCGGTATTTTAAGATGATATAATTTTTCGATGATTTTCTAACCGATAGAAAATTCGTCGTCTAACAGCTACATTAGCAGAAGTTAATGCTAATTTTTCCCACTCCGGAAGAGGCAGAGGCGGAGGTAGAGGATGTAGTCGTAGATGTGGCTGTGGTCGTGAATGTGGATATAACTCTAACAAAGACTATTATGTTGGTTTTAAAAGGCAATAAAACTACCAACTTTAAAAAGCAACAAAAGAAAATTGAGCCTGAAATGAATAATGATTTTACTCCAAAAAACAAAAGGCACCATGAGGAAGCTTATTATAGATGTGGATCACTAGTCACGTACATGCAGATCATGAAAGAAAACAATTGAAGAATACCAACATTTGAAGAATATTGAGAACAAATAATACTGAAAGATTGTTTGATAATACTAATTTGAAGTTAGATGATTTCTTCGAAGATAATGATGGAAATTTGATAAATGATGAAAATTTCAACGCAATGATTCATGATATGACCAATCTGGTCAACTAGAAGTAGCCTGAAGCTTGTTGTATGGTTTTATTTTATTTTATTTTTAGTTTATCATCTTGTATTAATAAGTTAGTTTAAAGCTAATGTTTGATTATTTCTCAGTTTTTCGAGAATTAGTTGAAATAACACGGACTGGTGGATGTTGATTTTAATTAATAGTTTGTTTTGGAATTCTTTTTTTGAAAGTATTACCATTTATTTGTGTTCACGGATTATTTTAATAATTGACTAGCTATACTATCATTAATTCTTAAGTTATGGACCATCAATATTTGAGTGATGATATATGCCTGCTAGATAGTGCAACTACTAATATAATTTTGAAAAAGCAAAAGTTTTTCTCTGAATTATCTGATAATATTTCAGCTAAAGTTTCCACTATAATTGGATCTGCTAATATAATCGAAGGGTCCGGAAGAGCCCATAAAGCATTACCAATACATATATCTTCATTCAAAATGCATTATACTCGGGCAATTTTAAAAGATATCTGTTAAGTTTTAAGGATATAAAAATGAATGATTACCATAATGCAACTATACATGAAAACAACAAAGAATATCTTTGCATTATCTCTAGAATTGAATGCTAGAAGCCAATTTGACACAATTTCAACTGTATTATATTTCACGAAAATTGGCATAGTTGAATCCCACTCGATAAATATGAGCCAGAAGCTCACAAATACAAAGACACTTTGGTATGATCGATTGGGTCATCCTGAGTCAACTATGCTGCATAATCGCAGGATACCCATATGCGTAAAATCTAGTTACTTTTCATCGGTGCTGAACTGTATCTTTCTAGAAGGCTTACTGAGAATGCAATGTCCAGTCTCGTGCATTGAGCTAAATATAATAATGCAGCAGTGGAACTGGGATATGATACTTATGGACCAAGCACATTTTCATCATCTTTTTTTGGATGGTACATGAACCAAACATTCGTAGCAACATCATCCAATTATTCTGAAATACTAGCACTACATGAAGCAAGTCGAAAATGTATTTACTTAAGATCATTAATTGAGCATGTTCGAAATACTTGTCAACTTTCCTCAGCTACAGAAGGATCAACTATTATTTATGGAGGCAATGCAGCTTGCGTAGCTTAGATTCAGACAGGTTACATGAAGGGTGATAGGACGAAACACATTTCTCCTAACTTTTTCTTCACACATGAGCTACAAAGGGATAATAAGATAGTGGTGAAACGAATTTAGTCCGAAGAAAATCCGATAGATCTATTTATAAAGGCACTTCCAAAATCAACATTTCAGAATATGGTGTATAAAATTCGTATGCGTCGGCTGCATCAACAGACTGATTGAATAATGCGTTATAAAGCATGAGCAACATACAAAAGTATGTTATAATGTGCTCATTTTTCCTCACTAATATTTTTCTCAGGGATCTTTGTTGGTAAGGTTTTGGTTAGGCATTATCTTGATCCAGAAGAATTAACCATCATAATAACATTATAAAACATATTATCTAAAGATGAAATAAAATTATACTTTTTATTTATTTATGATCTTCCACTGGATGTTTCATAATACCAATTTTTAATGAGGGAATTATTATTATCAGACGCATATTCGCGAAGAGAGGGTGTAATATATATTAATAATAATGATAAATATGTTAAATGTCAAAGGATATTACTGTAATTTCCGTTGCATATGAAATTTATAAATAGAGAGCTCATTTGCATTGTATGAATAAAATTCCCGGCCTTATTTTATAGCACACCATCGATTTTTATTCAAAAAACTTGTGCAACTAGCTTTATCACGTCAAAAGGGACAAATTTCTGCAACTATCATCGAATTTGTTGACCCAGAATATCCACTACCAAACTCGTTTACCAACAGTCTGGCCCAACCGAGTTTGTCATCGGCATAAAAAAATTTGTCCCCATTCAAGAAAATGGCTTCCATGTCCATCAAAAACAACCCTATCTTTGAAAGTACTCCTGATCAGATTGATGGAGACCCCCCTCTCCATCTCAGTCCTCCTCTAATCTCCTCTCTATCCACTAATCCCAAAGATAAACCTCCTGATCAAGATGAGGAGGGATTCCAAATTGTCAAGAATCGTCACAGAAACAGAAATGTGAAATCCCATACTCCTCTTAATAGATCGGCAATGGAACGAAGGGATAGATCCGTTCACACAGGGCAGAAATCTATCCCTAATCCTCTCAATAGGCAAGCAAGTGCTAATCAACCGCCAAAGCTACCAAGATCTCAACCAACTGTCGCGTCAAACCTCTCCAAATCAGCCTCTTCTTGGGCAAATTTAGTCAAAAATGGTGGCCTTGGCAATAACTTTTAACTATTCGGCTCCTATCAAGTTGGGTGACAAGAAAATAGTGATCCTTAAGGAAGAAATTAGTAGAAGGACTGAGAGTAAATGGAGTAACTCTACCATACCTTATGTGTATGGAGCTCGCCCATACTATCATCATTTCAGGAATTATGTTTAAAAAACTTGGAACCCTGTTGGCAACTTTGAAATCTTTACAAGAAACAATGGTTTCTTTATTATCAAATTTTCAGAAGAGCAAGATTGTATCAAAGTAACTCAAAACGGTCCCTTCTTCATTAATGGCAAATTAATAATCTTGAAAAGATGGGACAAAAAACTGGTTCTTGACCGAGATCTCCTCTCCACCTATCCAATCTGGATTAGGTTACCGGAATTAAACCTCAGATTATGGGATAAAGAGGCGTTTGTCGCCATAGCCAGTGTAGTGGGTAAACCACTAAAGTTAGACGAGCCTACAGCCAAGGAAACTCGCCTAAGCTATGCCAGAATTTTAGTTGAAATTAAAGCTACGGATGAGTTACCAGATCTTGCCATTATCTCCATGCACGATGGAGAGAATATCAAACAAAAAATCGAATATGAGTTTATCCCTCCTAGATGTCAAAAAGGTGCTTGCTTTGGTCACCTTTCTGATTATTGCTCATGGAAAACTATTTGGAAAGAAAAGGAGTCTTCTTGCAGCAATATAGATAAAAATTCTCTTAATGTTTCAGAAAATGAAAGAAACCACAATCAAGAAAATTTACTTCAGGGAAATTCTCCGTCTGAAAACCATGTCTTTGTAAATAATATTGATCCTGGAAATCAGTCAGAAAATACTGAAAACTGTTTGAGCACGGGGGTTTCAAATGGAAATACCAAAAAGAAACTTATTGAAATTAATGAGCAATCAGAAAGTTTCATCCCGCAAGCTTACTCAAGAAACAATAAGGCAAAAAATCAAATCTTTAATGTAGCCATGGATACTGATCAGCAAATGACTGAGACAATTACTGCTCCAGATCAACATGGCAATTCCCAAATAGTTGAAAATAATCAAGCACATATCAAAGGGGATTATAAAGATCAGTTCTTGCTTTCTCCCCCCCTTCAGGAAAAAGCAATTTTAGTTACAGACAATGATTCAAATCTTACACTGACAGTCACAAAGAACAAAAATCAAAATTTTACAAAAAATATATCTGATAGCCCCTCTCTGTCTGATTAAATGCTAGAAAATGCAGGCCTGCTTTTCTCCTCTGTCTCATCTTCACCTGCCAATAACAAAAAAAAAGAAGGCCAAGAAGAAGTCCATTCAAGAAATCATGAGGAAAAATGCAGAAGTTAGTCCAGACAGTCCAGCTTCCTATTCTAATTCTAAACTCTTTGAGAAGAAATACATCATCAAAATCCCAAAATGGAAGGAATTTCTCAAAGTTCAAGACAAAAAAGACTATAAAAGGAAAGGAGAAAAGGCTACAGAAAGCATGGGAATATGCAGCAATATCCTAACTTAGCTGCTGCTGTATCCTTTTTTGTTTTGTTTTTTCTCAATATCTTATTATTATGAATATAATCACTTGGAATGTTAGAGGTCTTAATTCTCCTGAGAGGAAATTAGATCTCTCAAATTTGCTGGTCACATATAAACCATCTTTAGTTGGTATTTAGAGCATAAACTGTCAGACAAAAACATTGATATGTTTAAGATTAACAACATTAATAATTGGCAGCTTATCCATAATAATTCTATGGGTGGAAATGGCAGGATCATTGTACTTTGGGATCCTACCATTTGGGATATTAGTAATTTCACTATTAACCTCCAGTATATACATTGTAACTTTAAAAACAAAGGTGACCTACATATCTCTGTCACATTTGTTTATGCCTCAAACTTTGAAAATGATAGAATCCAGTTATGGAATTCCCTTGTCCATCTTAATTCTAATATTGCTCTCCCATGGGTTATTATGGGGGATTTTAATACTATAACTAAAGTTAATGAAAAAAGAGGAGGAATTCCAGTCCCTTTAAAAAAACTGGAATTTTTCTCTAACTTCCTAATCAAAACTGGGTTGATTGAGCCTTCATTAAAGGGTAACAATTTTACTTGGAAATCTGGGGAATTTAGAAACATTCAATGCAAGTTAGATAGAATTCTTGTCAATAAATTTTTTATAAACCTCTTCTCTGATTTTTCATGCTTCACTTTACCTCAATATACTAGTGATCACACTCCCATTCAACTTATTTTATCTCAAAACACTTCTACTAGAAAGAACTTCCCTTTTAGATTTAAATTTTTTTGGGCATTTGACTCTAAATACAAAAATGTTATTCAAAATTGCTTACATTTCACCTCTAAAGGATCTGCCCAATTTAAGTTCAGAAATTTTCTTATTCATACTAAAAATAATCTTAAAGCTTGGAATTTTTCTAAAAATAAGAACAATAATGAAATTAATCAAATTAGAGAGGAATGTGTCAAATTGCAAGACAGTATTGATGAAAATAACTCAGATAAAACCAAAATTAAAGAATTCTATTTTTTACAAAAAAAACTCTCCAATGCCCTTAATATTGAAGCTGCTAATATTAGGCAGAAAGACAAAGTTAATTGGCTCTCACAAGGGGATCTTCCTACTAAATTCTTTTATGCTAAAATGTCTGGCAGGAAATATCATAATAACATAGGTAAACTTATCAACAATAATGGGAAGATTATTAATGATGCCACTCAATTAGAGAAGGAAGCTATCAGCTACTTTTCTGACTTATTTTATTCTGCGGAGAACACTTGTTCTTTTTCAGGGGTTTCTCCTAAATTTATTTTACACTCTAACAGTGAGGACATCCTTCTTGCCCCTATATGTCTTGAAGATATCAAAAATATTGTGTTTTCTGCTAAGGATGATAAAAGCCGTGGACCTGATGGTTTTGGGGCTAAATTTTTTAAAACACATTGGGAAGATATAAAAGACATGCTGTTTGAGGCTGTAAAAGAATTTTTTTCCCTCTGGTAAACTTCTTAAAAATATTAATCATACTTTCATAACCTTTGTTCCTAAGACTAAAAACCCCTCAAATTTGGGTGAATATAGACCAATTGCTTGCTGCAATTTCTTATACAAAATTATAGCCTCTATTCTTAGCAAAAGAATTAAATGTTTCCTAAAATTTCTCATTTCAAAAAACCAGTGTGCTTTTATACCAGACATGCTTATTGTAGATAACATTCTTTTATCTCATGAACTGCTTAGGGACTTTAATTAGACAGGTAAAAATAAAATGTGTCTCAAAATTGACCTTCATAAGGCTTTTGACAAAATAAATAGAAACTTTATTATATACATGATGGGTCAACTGGGCTTCAATGAAAATTTTTGCAACTTAGTCAAGGAATGCATATGTAATGTAACTTATTCCATACTTATTAATGGATCTCCTTGTGGTATGATACACAGTAATAGAGGAATTAGACAAGGAGATCCTTTATCTCCTTATTTATTCACTATTGCTATGGAATATTTTACCTTACAAATGGAAAAGGAAATTATGTGTAGAAATATTAAACCTATTAACTCCATTCTTCCCTGTATTTCTCATCTTCTATATGCTGATGACCTTTTAATTTTTTCAAATGCAGATATTTCTTCTGCAGTCAATATCAAAAAAATCTTTGACAATCTAAGTCAGCAAGCAGGCCTTCAAATCAATGAAAGCAAAAATAAAATCTTTTCAGCAAAAATTGTAGAAACAAAATGGATATCCTCAGCACTTTAAAATTTCAACAGAGTGTTCTTCCTGTCAGATATCTTGGCCTACCTCTAAGTAGCAATCAAATCAAAGAAAAAGACTGTGCTAAACTCTATCAATCCATCCAGAATAAAATCAACAACTGGTCTAGTAAAATGCTTTCTACAGCAGGCAGAGTTGAGTTAGTGCATACAGTCATCACAGCAATCATGATGTACTGGTTCCAAACACACAATATTCCCTCAAAAACTTTAGAGAAAATTGAAAAACTATGTGCCAACTTCATTTGGAATGGTAAATTCCACAAAATATCTTGGAGTACCATTACAAAAACTAAAGAAGCTGGAGGATTGGGAATCATAAATTTTTCAGACATTAGTGAAGCTTGCAAATACAAACTTTTCTGGAAATTCATAGAAGGAAAAACATTATGGGCTGAATGGATGAGGTTCAAATATGTTAAAAGAAAAAACTTTTGGACCATGCCCATTAAAAGCCATTACTCCTCTGGTTGGAAAAGCATTTTAAATTGTAGAGAAGTTGGTGCCAAACTTATAGAAAGAAATTTTAAGGATGGTAAAAACACAAATTTATGGTTTGACCCTTGGATAAATGGTAATTCTCTTATCAACTTATTAGGGTGGAACAACCTTTATATCTTTGGAAAAGTTAATGCTATTGTCGATAATATCATCCATAATTCTACTTGGAACACTCAAGCATTTCTTGCAGCTGCTATTTTCAATTCTACTATTAATAAAATGGTGATTGACCCAAATATTGAGGAAGATGATTGGAACTGGAAACTATCTTTAAAAGGAAAATTTTCTTTCAAGAATACTTGGCATTTTCTTAAAGGAGAGGATATGGAAGTTGGTTGGCACAAATCAGTTTGGAACTCTGCCAATTGTCCAAAAATGTCTTACTGCACCTACTTTGCCTTACTAAATCATTTGCCAACTAGAGAAAGATGTGGAAAATGGAGAAAAAACTCTGGAGATTTAAAATGTCTGTTTTGCAAATTTGATATTGAAAATACTGATCACCTTTTCTTTGACTGTCCCTATTCTAGGCTTGTTTGGTTCATTGCCAAAAATAATCTCAATATAAGTCAACATCTGGCTCTCCAAAACATTAGAGACTGTATTCAATATTTTCGAAAAGCATACAAAGGCAAGAAAGCTGAATTTAACAAAGCTACTGTAGTTCTCACTACAGTCATATATTTTATATGGAAAGAGAGAAATAATAGACTTCACAATAGTAAAGCAACTTACAGTATTCAACTTTGGAAAACTATTGAAATGGAATGCAACATTATTCTTCAAAAACTCAGCAGAAACGGCAACAATACTCATAGCATTTCAGAAACTGACAATTATGAGAATCTTGTTGAAGATTACTTACAGAATGAGAATTTTAATAAAAATTCTCTTTATCCAGCTGAAGATGGCAATTTGATGATGAAGACATCAAATCTTATGGTCCAGAGTTCCTCAGTTGAAGGTTGCTATACCAACTTACATACCAGAATAATATCCTGCAAGGGAAGTAAACATAATTCCAACTTTAATTCTATTTCTAATAATCACTTAAAAAAGAATTCTTACTCTTCTTTACCTGATATGCATAGGAATAGCCGTCCATTCTATTCTGAGCCTCTCCTTCCTACTGTTTGTCATCTACACAACAACAGCAGAGTTATGTGCGATGCTAATGTTCCCATTGCTACTAATACTCTTGAGCACTTATCTGATTCGGCACACTTTAAAGATGCTAACAAGGCTACTGTTGCTAATCCCCTCAATATTCATATTCCAACCTGTCAGGGAAGTTTCAAGGCTCTTAATACTGCTAATAGTTCTATTAATAAAGAATTAAGCACTAATAAAAATGTTTTGTTACCTGAATATAGTAAGAGGAGAAGCAACTACACTGAAGATGGCAGCAAATTGCTTCTGTCCAATATTGAACAAAGATTAGGTTTTCCATGTTACATCAGCATGCTTAATGGACATATCTATCACTTATCTGATTGGGATAGAGGTGAGAGCAGCAACTCTCATGCCGGTGGTGTAATTATGGAGTGGAGAACCCCATAAGATCAAAGAGGGTTTGCATTAGAGTTTCGAAGGAGATTCAGTAATCAACCTCTCTTTTTTGAAGCGAAGTTTCGTTTTATTAAATCGCCTCCACCATTTCTGAACTTTGTTTGTTTTGTTTCGTGAGTATGAAATGTCGGCAACCCTAGTTAGGGTATGAGTTGTATTGTTGCTTCGGGTGTTTTTGTTTTCTACCCGGTTCTTTTTTACCTTGGGCTGGGCCCTGTTTATACTTTTCAAAAAAAACAGTCTGGCCCAACCATTTCAATGAACAGAAATCCAGCCCATTAAGACTGTGCTAGAAGTTTCGATACGTGCAGGTTCTTCTGCGCTACAGAACCCTAACCCATTCTTATAAATTCCGCGCTTCTATTCTGCCTGCATCTCCATTCGACTCCTGATGCGGAGTCGAGATGATATTTGGTATTTTTCCTCTTTTTCTCTTCAAATTTAGATCATAAACTTGGTGAATGACATTAATGGTTCCATCTAGGCTCGGATTTTTTTTTTACCCATAGCAACTGAAATATTGACTCAATTGTTATATTAGTTCTATATTTAGTTTACTAAATGTAATTTGCTCGACTCCTTGTCTCTGTATGGAAATAGCGCCAATTTTCGAGCAAGTTATTGTTATTTTTTTCGATTGAACCGTGCACTGAAAATTTCATTTAGTATTTTGAAGTTGCTTGTGACTAGTGTAATGTGGTTTACTCGTATATTATGATGCGTGTTCAATGGAGCAAACAAAAACTATGTCTGCATATTCCTGAGCGTACATCATATATGAAGCTACTGAGTGTTGAAGGAATTTTCTCTGAATTTTCTCTGCTGGTAAGCGGTCTCATATTCCATCGCCTTCTGTAGTGGCATTGCTGCACTAATCAGTTTGGAATGGCCATGAGACATACAATTCATTTGTTATTTCCCTCCTCTTTTTTGCTTGTTTATTTTTGTAGATAACTTAGTTTGGGTGTGGGTTTGTGTTATTTAGTTGTATTGTTTTGAATCTAATTAATGAAGATAACATACACAGGTACAATATCCACATAATGAAGTTATTCTCTAAGAACAGATATTTATAAATGCTTTGCCTGTCAACATCGTTGCTTTTAGCTAATTTTTTTTAATGAGTACTCGATGGAGCTTGCCAAACATGTTTGTGGTTTCCTGAGCAAATGTCAAAAATATAAAGCCTTTTAGCCTGGGTGGAATTTCATTGGAGATTTCTTGGTTAGAAGTGTTTTCATATTCATTTGTTATTCTTTCCTCTTCACTTGTATTGTTTTGAAATTGATCTATTTACGCATGCACTATCCTCAAAATGAAATAGTTCTTTGATAAATAAATGTTGATGGCCCTTTCGGTATTATTACTGCTACGATAAATTTTGAATGACCATGAAATATATTAATTGTTGTTTTTGACCCTTTCTATGCCTATTTGCATACATATCGCATTCAGTTTTATAGCACTTGTATGCTGCTTTACTTGCATATTTGTGAAACTCTTAAAATTATTCTGAATCTAAATGTTAACCAATTTGTTTAGGAGTTTAAATATTGCCCTTTTTAACATCATTTCTAATGGCTACTCGCAAGGGAGCATTTCTAATGGCTACTTTTTAACATTTCCCTTTTCAACATCATTTCTGTAGTAGTCTATTGAATAGTTGCTTCTTTTCTAGTTGTAAGCGATATATGATTATTTTCTTATAGAGTATCATAGAACTGATAATGCCAATTTTAAACACCATAACGGTTTAAATTATTGCCCTTTTATTCATTAAGTTACCTGTTTCCCGAGAAATTACTACATTTTGTTCATTTTGCGTTGCATTTGCGCATCCTATCATTTCTCTAGACATTTGAAGTATCGAATTGTTAATCAGTTCAATTTTCGTAGTTTTTCCAGGTACGACTAGTTTGGTACATAAATTGCTGTTCATTATGTATTTTTGGTTAATAATATGTCTTCTTAGTTATAATTTTGGACATCAGTCGGTTTCATATGTGCCCATTTCTGTTTTCCTGGTTCTAGTCTGTGTATATAGTTGTAATATGTTTATGCAAAATAAGAGAAGGGAAAGTGTGAAGTTGAATATGGGCACACGTGCAAGGTTTTCAAAATAGGATTTAAATCGTAAATTGTTGATCACAGATTCAAAAGATCCATATTCAATGTGTATACACACTTTGAAATCGATTTTGTTGTTTGAACTTCTACATCTAGACCTAAAAGTCAATTTTCTCTCTTATTCTATTTTTATTTTGTTTTGAAAACATTAGAATTGAAATCATGAATTCAAATAAATATTTAGTATGTATTTTGAATGATGTTTTTAAATTGTTGTTTTAACTAAGTTTGAATTGAAATATGAATTGAATTGTAAAGCGAGATATCCAAAATCTAAAACGAGATTTAAATCGTAAATTTAAGATTTTTGATAATACTAAGCATATGGATATTCTAGTATCTACATCTAACGAAAACACACTTTTCGGAAATAGTTTTAGTTTCCATCCATAATTTTGTTCGAGTTCCATTTCTATTTTATTTTAATTGACACATCCAATTATTGTGAATCTAATCTAATTCCTTAATTCCTTAAATATCAAATGTAGTTCATTGTATCATCCTGAAATTAACTTACAACTACTATTATTCAATAATTTGGTATACTGTATTTTATTTTAATTACATTGCTTCGGCTTTTTTTTTTCTAGTGCTAGTCTTACATTTTTTTCCAGTCTGTGTGATCTATTGTCACTGTGTATGGAATAAAGATAGTTTTTTAAGTTATCTTTTCTGGTTGAACTTTGTAAGATCCTAAAACTGTTATTTAGTATTTTGTCATTGTCTTTGATTATTATTACTTGCTTAATTGGATTACCATTGTGTTACGATGTGTACTCATTGGAGCAAATAAAACAATGTTTGCATATTCTTTGAGTGAGCATCATATATAAAGTTATTGAGCACTGAATGAATTTTCTTTCAGATTTCTCTGCTTGTAAGCGGTCTCATATTCCATCGCCTTCAGTAGTGGCATTGCTGCAGTAATCAGTTTGGAATGGCCATGAGACATACAATTCAATTTTTATTTTGTTAACCCATTCTTTTTTGCTTGTTTAACTTCGAAATTAAAACTGCATAGAGAGATTTGCGATACCTTTATTGTATCGTCTTAAGACCTCTACTCACTAGAGCTAACCAAACCAAGTCTGCATGTTCCTGACTAAATTTAAAATACAAAGTTTTATAGATTTGGAATTTCTTAGGAAATTCCTTTATTTAGAAGTGGTCTCATATTTCATTTTCTTGTGCGGCAATCAGTTTGGAAGAGCCAGATGGTCATGAAACTTGCAATTTAATTGATTTCTCCCTATGTTTTGCTTCTTCATTTTTGAAAATAAACCCATTTAAAGAGGTTTGTGCCACATTAGTTTTATAATTTTTAGGCCTATCTGTGGAAAGATAATATACATATGATACCTGCATATTCGATGTATTTCTATGAGTAAATATTTTTGCAAATGCTCTCTCCCTCTATACCACTTGCTTCTTCTTTTAAAAAGTACTTAATGGAGCTTACCAAACCATTTTTGCATATTCTCAAGTAAAGGTTGAATATAAAACCTTTTAGAGCCGATGGAATTTTTTGGAAATCTCTTTTGCTTAGAAGCAGTCTGATATTCTGTTGCCGTCTGTAGTGGCATTGCTGCAGTTATCAGGTGGATTGGACATGAGACATGCAATTTGTATACTATTTTCTTCCCCTCCTTTTTGCTTGTTTACTTTCTGAAAATAAATCAGTTTAGACTTTAGAGCGATCCAAGTTACTTTAGTTGTATTGTTTTAAATTTGACCTTTTTACATATACTATATCCACTTATGTAACGAATATTTGTTATTGGTTCTGGCATTATTATTGCCCCTTTTTTTTATTGTGGATACTCAACGGGGCATGCGGGCTTGCCAAGTTGTGTTTCCCTATTCCTGAGTAAATGGCGACTATAATATGTTTTTTGGTGTTGATGAAATTTCAATGGCAATTTATATATGCTTAGTGTTAATATTGTTGTTTTTAGCTTCCGCTTTTTGATGGATGCTCAACGGAGCATACCAAACCATCTTCTCATATTCCTGAGTATATAGCAAATTTAATGCTTCTTTGATGTTGATGAAATTTCCTTGTGCTAAGTGGCGTCATCATGTTGCTATGATCAATTTGGAATGGCCACAAGACTTGCGTCTTAAAAGTCTGAACTATTTTAATGTTTCTTTACACTTATTTTTATAACCCATTCATGCTGTTAGAGTTTCAAATATTAAACTAATTGTCTTCTTGTTTTAAATATTGTCAGTTTGGATGTCCCCAATAACATTGTGGTCTGTCAAGTATAAGGTTATGGGGTGGCATTCGCGTCATGTTCCACCGCCTCCGGTAGCATAATTGCTATGTTGATTTTTGTTGTTTTAATTAAAAAATTATGTTGAATGGTTGCTTCTTTTTTAGTAGTGATCAGTGTATGATCATTCCTTCGCAGAGAAGCATAGAATTGTGAATGCCAGTTTTAAACAGCATAATGCTTTATTTGGTTTTTGCGTTATGTTACCTGTCTCCTGGTAAATTGCTACATTTTGTTCGCTTCCCATTGTGTTTCCTGACTCTCAAGACGTTTGATGTATGAAATTGTTAAATCAGCTGAAACAATTTTTATAGTTCTTTCAAGTTAGCTAATTTGGTACAATAATAAATCATTATTGTTTGCGTGTGCGTGTGTGTGTTTTTGATTGATAACATGATATATCTGATTATAATTTTGGTGTTCAGTTGGTTTCCTATGTGCTCAAATTTGTTTTCCTGGTCGTTGTCAATATCCAGTTTTAGTATTTCTACTTGAAATGAGAGATTGAGGGAATATGAGCCAATGCATGAAGTTGGAGTTATGTGTGCACAACCTTATTCTACTGTTTATACATAATAACAAAAGCACACTGTTCAATAACACTTTAAGTTAGCTCCCACATTATTTTCTCCAAATTTCATTGCTTATTTTCTCTGTTTTTAAGCTTTTTCGTCATCCATATGTCAAAGTCGGATCCAAAATTTGTTTTCCGGGTTTTAACACCACCGTCGTATCTTCATTGTAGTTGTAATTGTCTAAAATTTTAAGGTAGCGTTTGGTTTAAAAATTGAGCTTTGTGTTTTGAGTTTTCAACGTGTACTTTAAAATACACAGAAGGGCGAAAGCGGCGCAAAACGGTCAATTTGAAAATTTCTTTTAACGTATAAGATTGAAAATGATTTTTTGTGTTTTCCATCTTTTGAAAACTATCAAAATCTATCTTTTCTCGTCTCTTCTACCTATTGTTGGATGGACTAGAGTGTTCCAACTCTTTCATTCACCCCACACACAAATATTGAAAACGCATAACACAACTTTTTTTCAAACCAAACATTACCTAATTTTTTTTCTGTAATCCTTGTATTTTGTTGTAAATGTTGAAAATCAAAAATGGAAAACTCAAAAAGAAACCAAATGTGAACATACTTATTTTAGTCAACCAAACATCCCAAACTTAAGCATCCTTGCGAGTTAAATTGATTTGGCAGTTTCTATGTCGCATGGGAAGATATGAATCAGGGATGAAGGTACATTCATGCATTTTAATTTTATCATCATGAACATATTCTTAAGTTTTTGTTGGATATGACAAAAAATGCATTCATTTGGAATATCCATTTGGTCTTATAGATGCATTCCAAAAAATTTTATGTAGTATGCTGCTATTTCATCATTAAAATGTAGTTATATCCTTCAAAATACACGAGCTTAAAATTAACTTAAGCAGACACATGCTTTTATATTTATATATCAAGATCACGAGATATGGGATGCGATATGGAATATAAAAATTGGAAGTAGGTGTACATTTTTATTGTTTTATGCTATGTTTAAAAAACTCAATTCAATATCGATTCGACCATGGTTAACCTTCGATTTTGGCGCGTTACAACTCTAAAAATGAAATAGCCTTGTGCGTGGTTGAACTTGCGATTTAATTTCAAAACCTTGAAAATACCTCTAGATCGGCCTCTTTGAATCACACGGTTTTTCAAATTCGAGGAAAAATTATCGCTTCATTTTTCATTTTTCTTCTTCATATAATCAATTTAACAAATAATTCAATAAACTTAGCTACTAAATTATTGGATTATCTTATCAATTGTGGACGACATAATACATTTAGTGTACATTTCACAAATTATTGTTAAACTGATCCTTTTTCATCTTTAAAAAATTAGGAAATTTACAATTTTGCTCAATAAAATTGTTATAGAATTATTCCAATTAATATTTATTATGAAATATTCAAAAATAATCGTTTTAAAGTTCAATATAATAATAAAAACTACCTCAGTCTATCAAGTGTAAAGTCTAAGTTGAACAAAGCATAAATATTTTGAAGAAAAATCACTCTTGCAGCCATAACTGTTTTTACAAATCTTCTAGGCAACTCTATCTTTGCTGCTAGCCAAGATCAGATAGAGGGGTCTCTTCCTTCATCTCCATCTAATTCTCCTCACTTTCAAGTCTCAATTCGCATTCACAATAACATCCGATTGAAAAAGCTTCTGAAATCGATGAATAGGGTTTTCAGATTGTTCAGAATCGTCGATCCAAATACTTGTATAACAGATCTGTATCTCAGAATTATTATGAAAAAATAGAGAAAAAAATAATACTAACAGAGACCTACTTACTACAATGCCAATATGGATTAGATTACTAGAACTGAATCTTAGACTGTGCGATAAGGAAATAGCCAGTGTAGTAGGTAATCCTCCAAAGTTAGATGAACATACTGCAAAGGAGACTAGACTATCATATGTAAGAATTCTGGTAGAAATTAAAGCTAAATGCATATTTACGAAAAGATGCCTACATTTCTATGCATGATGGAGAAAATTTAGTGCAAATCATAAATATGAATGGATTCCTACTACATGCAACACATGCTCATGTTCAAGTGTTTTGGAAATCATAATATAATCATACATAATTTGTTTCATTTACTAAATTTGAAAACAATATTGTGTTAGTTTGCTCTGTTCAAGTGTTTTGGAAATCCTATCGATAGCGTTGATCAGACGAATCGATCGAAAACCCAAATCAACATTAACAACTCAAACAACACAACATATAAAACAATTTAATATTAAAAAAATACACTCCCTCACTCGATGATACCAGAATGGATTTCAAAACAAGGATAGTGGTTCAAATTCAAAGGAACTCTAATTAATTCTAACTAGAAAACAAGCTCGAAACGAAGATAAGATGATTAAATAAAAAATATAAAAGGTGGATGGACTTATATAGATCGTGGGCGGCCTTAATCTGGTCAACCGTGATCCAAAATAAGTTCGAAGTAGAATTGTGTGGCAAATCGACATTCGATCACTAGAGATAGAATTTGGGTACAGCAAGAGATAACAGCATCAAAACCGATTATACAGAAATCTTTGGTGAATCGATGCCCATTGTAAAGGAGTGTCACCCCGTTACAAACTATTCAGTGGAGTTATGGGTTACTCCAGGATCAAGAAAATATGAATAGGACAGACAATGATGGATTTCAGAAGAATGGGTGAGTTCCAAAGTTCAAGAAAAACCGAGTCAAGGAGGAAGAGATTCAAGCACGAACGAAGGCGATTCCGTAATTGAATTTACTTTATATGTTGAGTTTTGCCTAAAACCAAAGCTCTGATACCACATGTAACATCCCGATTTTTTCAACCATTTGCATCAGCACATGTCGGATTTGAATTGCTCAAAATATCAAGTTGTTAATTTATATTTGGCAAAACTCGGCATATACTGTAAATAAATAAATCACAGAATCACAGACACAGAGTAATATCACAATAATGCAGCGGAAACAAGAGAATAGTAGTTCATGAAGCAACCATATATATAACGGAGTTAAATAAGAAACAACATAAGTCTCGAATACAATAGTAAAAATAAAAGATCAGAATACATTACTAGAATCAACCGAATATCTGAAAGCTGGATAGATAGCTGGATCTCCAAGCGAAGCTCCAACTTCAAAGGTGAGTCTCAAAAGCTGAACCACTCAATCTGACCCGAGCGTAAAGAAAAACACAAAACACTAGAGTCAGGATTAACATGCATATATCATTAATACATAACACTAGGGTATGTATCATTTCAACCCATAGAGAATTCTATACTAATAGAGAACTTGAAGAGTGATAACAGATATGATAATAATATAACATGCATATATCATTAATATAAATAACAGATAATGGTGTCAGATGTCACAGGTGAATAGATAACATATAGCAGCATATAAATATCAATGTAAATAACTAACGGTAGTATACCTCAATTGTCATTTCAATTGAAATCAAATTTAATGAATATAAAAACATAAATCGTGAGTGATTGCTCACCGTTTGAGGCTAGAGAAGATAGACAATGAAATTGGGCTATGAATTCCAAAGCAACGTTAGATGGACACGATCTGATGAAGAAAACAGGCACGACAGAACAAAGCTGATAAATGGAAGATCGAAGAGGACAATCAAGTCAGTTTTGGTATAAACTGAAAATATATATATATACATTATTATTTTATTATTCCCTAAAACCAATACACAATTAAAATACATACTTAAAATCTATAAATATAACTTCAAATAAACTCTTGCTGTATTTTCAAAAATCAAATGGATATGTATATATACAAACTTTTATTATTTAATTAATATTTTTCTTAGAACCAATATTCAGTTTAATTTACATATTTGGGATAACATAAATATCTCACATGTAACGTATATTCAAGTGACCTAAACAACTACTATTATTTTATATTAAAAGCGTTATATATATATAATAACTACTAACGTATAAACTATATGTATACAGTTGTACACAGTAGTAACGTATATTCACTGGTAACCAAAAACTACAAAATATATGCCTATGTACATATTATATTTTAAAATTTATATTCATTATAAAATCAATATCAATTTTGCTTTGTTATAATATTTATAAACTAACATATGTACACAGTCGTAACTCTACATACAGATAACATATAATACAAATTTAAACTCACACCAGCAGATATCAAATAGTTTCAATATAAACTCAGTTTATGAATATATACACGTTTATTTTAAAATCGATTGTTATAAAATCAATATAACCTTATATACTTTAAAAATATAAAATGTAAAACTTTATAGTTGTATATACAACGAATTACATTGCTTAAATACACTATATATACTTTAAAAAAAAGAAGTCAAGTACTATTATGAACACTATACATATATATAACTGTCGAAACTTTATAAACATTATATATATATATATTAGAATCAATGTTTTTTTTAAAAAATATAGGCTTACTAGGATATAATATCTCTGACACAACAGACTTTATATATATAAATTAAAGAATCCTTTTTATACTAACAGGCCGCCTATATCTAACTAGATAGAACGTAGATATAGACAAAGATATAAAATAATGTAACGTATATATATGGTAAACACATATAACATAGTATAGCTCATATAGGACTCGAATTGTTGTAAAATATATAATATATACCTGAATCAATATTAATATATACATATTTATACATATCATCACAACCTTCAAAACACAAATAAACTATACAGCTGAAACGATATACATATTAACCTGAAATACATATAACATACTTAGTATTATAACTTATATATATTACTTGTTTAAAAATAACAGAGAGAAAGGTGAGATTACCAGAGGATTTTAGTTACACTGTGTTAGGCGAAGGTGAAGGCAAACGAGGTTGGGCGGCCCGGGCGGTCAGGGGACGGCTGCATGCAGCATGCGATAGCCGGGGAAATAAAGGCTGTAGAGGCGTAGCATGGGAGGAGGAGGTGGAATGAGAAAAGAGATAGGAAGAAGAAAGCAAGTTGGCTCTGTCATAGGGTGGTGTAAGGGGTATGGCGTGTTTTGCATGGGTGGATGAGAGAGACACGTGAGAGGCTTTGGCTTCAGAGAAATAAAAATGAAAATAGGTTGCAAAAGAGGATGAGTAGAGCAATTTATGTAAAAAAAGAAGGGGAATAGAGAAAGGTGATATTGGAAACAGCAAACGAAATAAAAGGTGGCATTGATTTCAAAATTTATTAATAGCTAGGAATAGGGAAAGACTATGCATGAATTCAGGAAAAATATAATGATAGCAAATGGCTGTTTATTTTTTTCTTCAACCATTGAAAATTTGAGTGGACACACAAATCAAAATCAAACGTTAGAACGGATACTGATACATTGGGTCGTTATGTAGCTTTCGTTGCGTACCGGACATCAAAATGTATGAATAAATATGCTGTAGAGATCAGCACGACGAGATAATCAAAACGGTGTACAGATAGCAACGGTACGATCATCCGATCAAAAATCGATAATCGGTAGTGAAAATGCTGCAAATTTGTCGGAAATAAGATAAACGGAGCAATAGAAGTCCAAATTTGATGAAACGAAATATGACGTCACACTCAGAAGATGATTTACAAATTTTCTGTATAAAAAATCCAGGTTTGGAAAACATTTTATTGCCATCAATTTCTAACTGGTATAAATTGAAATAAAATTACACAAAATAAACTTTCATATTTTTAGATGAAAATTTACCCGTTGTTGTATTTAAGAAGACGTATTCCAAATATTAAATTTTATCTCCAAATTCAAATATTAATATTTTCAGAAAAATTCAGTTTAATTACGTTATTAAAACAGTTAAAATTTATGGGTCGTTACAGATTATAATAAATGTTTAAACGCTTAATTTTTAATTGTAAAAATGTTAATAGAGATAAATAGAATAATAAGTTAATTGAATAATAAATGAGATAATAAAACAAAATTTATTCTGAGGGAATTAATAAATTGAAATTAAATCAACTAAATGAAATACCTTGAATTTAAATCAATTATTGGACATTAATTAATTTAAATTTAAATTTATATGGTTTTAAATTAATTGTTTTATTTTTATTTCAACCTAATTTCTTTCTGGTTGTTTCTATTCTCCTACTTGCTCTTTTTCGGGGACGAAAAGTTTTGTGTGAGGGAGAGTGTAACGATCCGTAAATTTTAGTGGTTTTATTTATTTAATTGAAATTTTATGAAATTTTAAATAATAAAACTTTGAAATAAAAGTTTAATATTTGGAATACGTCTACTTTAACATAGCAAATAGTAAGCTTTCATATAATAATATGGAAGTTTATTTTACTATGCAATTTTATTTCAATTCAAATCAGTTAAAATTGATGATGATGATATTTTTTCCAAACCTGAATATTTTTGTACAATAAATTTGTAAATCGTCTTCCGTGTGAGACGTCATGTTTCGTTTCTCCAAATTCGGGCTGCTATTACTCCATTTATCTTATTTCCAAGAAATTAGCAACATTTGTGGTACCAATTACCGACTTTCGGTAGGATGATCGTACCACTGATATCTATATACCGTTTTGATCGTCTCGTCATGCTGATCTTTACGGTATATTCATTTGGGTGTTTTGGAGTACAATATGCGACGAAACCGACAAAACATTTAGCCGTATTGGTTCCACATTTAGGCCTTTTGGGCTTTTTATGTCTTTTCAAACTATCCAGCTGTGAGATAATGGGTCTGTATAGCCTTTATTATCTCCTTGAATTCCCGTTTTGACATTTGTGATTTCGATTTGTTCAATTTCATTTGCTTTGTGACCTTTTACTCTCCCCTTTGAGATCCATTTTATCAACTCTGCTCCTCTCCTTCTTTCGTTCTGCATTGCAAAAAAAACTTATATCTGTTTCCATCAGAAAAAAATGGACCCTCGCCCTCCTCTCTGCCAAGCACGCAACCCTCTGCGCGGCAACCAAGACCATCGGCCCCCATAAACCCGAAAACCATGCCACCTCGCCCATCACCTCCGCCTTCTACCCTTGCTCGGCCTCCTCTCTTTCCCTCTTAGCTTCAGCCCGAACCACCTCTGCCTCCAACACCGATCCCAGCCACCATCCCACTGACCTTAACCCCCTACGAACTCACCTCCTACCCGATCCATTTTTCACGTAGCAGCCTGCTCATCGTCGAAAACAAGCATCGGCCTTCCCTCTTCACTCTTGTGCTCTTCCTCTTCGTGCCTCTTCTCCTCCTCGCCAGAACTCTAAGCATTCCTTCTTTTACAGAGTTATATATATATATATATATATATATATATATATATATATATATATATATATATATGCTTTTTTTGGGCAAGGCCAGCCGGTTTTATAGTGGACCGTCCACTTTTATTACGAACGTAATAAAAATTTGAAATACAGGAGTAAGGTTGAAGCACCTTAACTACTAAATGAAAGAGGAAAATACAGCACAGGAGTATGACAGAATGTCACAGCTACTAAAACTAAAGGCATGACTAGTTCTCCTTCGAAGAGGAAGAATCTCCAACGTCAACATCTACCAGGGATGAAACCAAAGACCCATTCCCAAGAAGTCCAAAATAGGGGCGAAACAATATAGCAAGAGAGGGATCATAAATCTCAGCATCAGAAGAGTAAATAAAAGATCGATCCCAGGCAGTATCAGAAAGAATAACAGAATTTTTCTCAGCATACAAACCCTCCAAATCAAGGAGCAAGGAATCACCAGAGATTCTGTAATATAGGCAACGAAGGTCCGATAGGTCGTTTGAAACAAATCTAAAATTGTAATCATCCACAGGGTTGAATCTCATATCAGAACGGCGATCAACCCAACAATGCTCAGACTCAGGCCAAACAACAAGAGGCGGAGAGAGATCCGCCACAGCAATGGGATCCACAGGATCAGCAAGTGGCGGTTCAGGATCAGATAAAAGAATAGGAGAAGCAACTTGAGAGGCTTTGGGAACCCATTTCCTAAGCGGAGGCCGAGGTAGAGGAATCTTAGGAGCAGCAGCAGATGCAGCAGGTTGCGAGCAGGCGGAAGCTAAATGGCCAAAAGACTGACAGGAGGAACAAATGTCAGGGACCCATCCATAACGAACACGGACATCCACCACATGGCCAACAGCTAGCTGAACGGGAATAGAGGATGGAAGAGGCTTATGGGGAGTAATCTCAATGAGAGCCTTAGCGTAAACAAGCTTTTCACGCGCAACTGTACTAGAGTCAAAACATTTCAATTTGCCAATATTGCATGCAAGCCAATTCAAACCAATCAACGGTTGAAGAGCAGAAGGGATTTGAGAGAAATAAAACCAAAAAGGGATAGAAAAAACTTGTTCACGAGCACTAGATACCGTTGGAGACCAGGGAGTAATAATAAAAGGTTGACCATCAAAGAAAAAGGGCTCGGCCTCAAGAACATGACTACGTTCCTCAAGGGAGGAGAACAACAGGTAGTACAAGGAGTCAACCAGCTTAACACGGATGCCACCACGAAGTCTCCAGGCCCTCCGACAAACAACAACCACATCATGAAGACGATGTTTAGGGTCCAAAAAGAAGCCAACCACATATTCTGACCAAAAGTCCATAGCAGCTTGCATGACAACAGGGGGAGGGATCATCACTCCATTTTCCTCAACAATTTCAAACTCAACAGGATCATATACACCCGCATTACGGGGCAAGGTAGAAAATAAAGAAGACCAAGTTTTGGGAGCAGATGGACAGGAAGCAGCTGGTCGACAATCCTCATCACCAACATAGGCCACAGGAAAGGGGCATCGATCATCTACAGTGGAAGAGACAGCAAGCAAGGAAACACCAGAGCTTAAAACATTGGTGATTGGGACACCATTATCAACAGCATTTTGTCAAACAGGTGATGTACATCGAGCACTACTAGAAATATCAGCCACAATAGCAACTGAATCAACCTCCAAACCAACCTAGCAGCACAAACATCTGCTGCATCAACATTCAAATGCTCAGGACCACAAGACCCGACTCCTACCAGAGAATCAACCAATACCGAGCTCAAACTATGGCAAACGACAGAAACAGGGGGCGGATTAGCGGAAGGCGGGGGGGATACTCAGCATCATCGAGCAAGGGCGGAATCGCAGGCACAGAAGAAGCACCATTGAAGATCCTACCAGAACGCGTAGAAGACGGGGAATGGGAAGGGGGAAGGATAGGTGGGAGAGGGGGGAAGGCATGGGAGAGGCGGGAGAAACGGAAGGGAAAGAAACAGATCGAAGAAGAAGCAAACGCGTTCAGGATCGAAGAAGCGGCACAATTATCGAATGAGACCTGAGAAGCGGCGCCATTACCTGAGAAGGGAGCAACTTTAGGTTTTATATATATATGCTTTTTATTTACAATAATATACATGTTTATTTGGTTTAGCTTATATATATTATGTGTGTTGTTTATTTTCTTTGAGCTATTTGTTATAGCATCTAAAGCAAGTTATAGTATATAATATATGTTATATATAAGTTATATAAGTGATGTACAATCTGTTAGTTTGTATATATATGGTCAGTAGAAATTTTGTGCATAATATACATATGTCGATTTTAGATAAGTATACATATATGTGTGTGTATAAGTTTTTAAGTTTATATATATATATGTTATATATTAGCTTATATACGTAAGTGTATATGCGTTGAATTTTCATATATATATATATAAAGAGATTTTTTGTTTGGTCTAAAATTTTATAAAGATATATGTGTGTGTGTGTGTGTGTGCGCGCGCGTAAGCTTATATGTTTTAAAATATATAATTTCGTGACTGGTTATGCAATATATAGTGAAGAGAATACGTAAGTTTTATAACAGTATATATATATATATATGGTTATGTCTACATTATCTTGTATATATATGATAGTCTATATGTATCTTCCTATATTAGTTATATATGTGTGCTATCTATATAGGTTTGAATATGGTATATATTAATATTTTGATTTTTTACAAGTACATATATAAAAACATTGATGTGATAATATAATGTGTATATATGTTTGTTTTAATGTATATGAGTCTGTATAGGCTTATATCAATTTGTGTATATATATATATATATATATATATATATATATATATGAGTATACATCAGTTTGGGTTTTCAAGTTTTATTGATTTCAGAGAAAAATATATACAGGTATTGATTTTAGTTAATGGGTTAAGAAATAATGATTTTGAAATATATATATATATATATTGATTTCAATATATATGTTTAAAATTTAAGATTGATTTAAAAAAAATGTGTATATGTGTTTTAAAATTGTATATTTAGTTTCAGGAAAAAAAATTATAATGTACATCTTGTTTAAATTTTATCAAACAAATTTTTGATTTGTTCTCGTCGATTTCTGCTATCCGCTCTATTCGTCGAATTTGTACCAATCTAGCTTTGATTTAGAATTCGTGATTGGATCCGTAACTCAATTCATTGTCTATCCTCTCTAGCCTCGAAAGGTGAGCAATGACTCACGATTAATGTTTTTATATTTATTAAGTTTGATTTCAATTGAAGCGATAATTGAAATATGCTGCTGTTAGCTATTTACATTGATATATATGCTATTATCTGTATCTATTCACCTGTGACATATGGCACCATTATCTGTTATTTATATTTAAGATATATGCATGTTATATTGTTATCATATCTTTTATCACTCTGCAAGTTCCCTGTTAGTTTAGAACTCCCTATGGGTTGAAATGTAACATACCCGAAAGATCTGCAGAAAAGAAGAAAATCAATATAGGTTGAAATGAAACCCAAGCATTTTCATTGAATTGAATCTGGGATTGCGGGTTGAAATGATATATACCTATACATATTTAAATTGTGGATTGAAATGATAAATATCTGTATCACTTGACCGTATGATAGAAAATTCTATATAGAAACCGTTGGTCAATATATATATATATATATATATATATATATATATATATATATATATTGAAATGTTTTCCATGGTTTTGAAAATGAATATTTGGTTTTAATAAATATTGATTTTAAGATATATATATATATGTTATTTTTATAAAGGTTATAAATTTTGATTTTAAAATTATATGTTTTGAAAATTTTAAAATTATAAGTTAGTTTTTGGAATTATAAATTTTAAAATTTTACTTACAATTTTACTATTTTAAAATATATTTAAAATAAGTTTAATAATAAGATTTGATTTATTAAAGTTGATTTACTAAAGTTGATTTAATTAATATATAATATGTTTAAGTATTTATTTAAAATTTATATTTTTAAATATAGAGTTTATAATGATTTTAATAAAATTTAGGTTGGAAAGAGAAATAGAAATTGGTTTGAAATTGAATTTATTTAAGAATTATACTCAAATAAGTTTGATTTGAAATTTATTAAAATTGGGATATTAAAGATATGATTTTATAACTTTATTTTGATTAAAAGTGATTTAAATGAATATTTCAAATTTACATAAACTGAAATGGTATATTTAGTTTTATTTAAATTTGAAATTTGAAGTTTTATTTAAATGTTATTTGAATGATTCAGTAAATATTTCAAAATAAATAATAGTAAAGTGCATTTTGATATATAAATGAAATTATCAAATCTAGTTTTGAAATGTTGAATATTTAAGCTTTGAAAATATTGAAATTGAAACGGTTTATTTTATGGTTAAAAATCTATGTTTGAAATCAATTAATTTGAAATGGTTTATTGAGAAACTAAATTGAGCTGAAATTGATGAATTGAGATTGAATTAAATTTGAATTTTAGAATTCGAGTTGATTTGAATCGATTTGTGAAATTTGAGGAAACTATATTATTATATAAGGTATTTTTAAAATTTTATTTATAACTATTTATATAATTTACTATAAACTATTTTAATATAAACTATTTTAATATAAATCATTTTTAATATAAATATTTTCAATATAAACTATTTTTATATACTAACTATTTTATTTTAAACTATTTTAACCTATAACTACTTTATGTAAACTATTTAAATATCTAAACCGGTTAAGTCGGAAGTGTTGTGGTTTTCCAAAGTATTTCGATTTCTAAATTATGATTTCCAAAGTGTTATGGTTTTCAAAGTATTATGATTTCTAATTATGATTTTCAAAGTATTATGACTTCCAAAGTATTATGATTTCCAAAGTGTTATGATTTTCAAAGTATTATGATTTCAAAAGGTTATGATTTCTAAAGTATAATGATATCTAAGTTATGATTTCAAAATTTAGGTTTTCCAAAGTATTATGATTTCAATGGTCTTATAATTTCAAGTGTTTTGGTTTTGAAGGTGTTATAATTTTGAAAGTGCTATGATATTGGAAATGAATATGTCTGAAGTGAAATGATATCGTTTTGATATGGTTTTGAAATGGAAATGATATTTTGGAAGTATAAATTATTTTGAAACGACCATGGTGTTATAACAACGATTGGTCGTTGAAGAGACCGGGATCAGATATTGTCATACTATGCCAATACCGGAAACCACTTTAACAATCGTGTAGGTGGAGATTCCCGAATGAAGTAGGATGGTGGCGACGATCCTATATGAGGTATATACGTGGACCTGACTCCCGTGAGTTGGCATAAGGTGGCTAAAACAGGAGCAATCGACGGACCAAGTGAGGTAGCTCCTCCGATTGGACACATGTCTTCGTATGCCATTCTATTACCTTTTGATTGATTTGGTGCGCACCTTTGATTTGGGAGTGTGGCTCAAGCTACGGCTATGCGTTACCACCAGATCGACCTGGATATTCCCCAGTTTCATAAATTCACCATTGTCGAGACTTCATCATCATTCTCATTGTCTATGTTGGTTTCAACGATGATGTGTTTCGACTACATATATCGAAGTCGATCCTCTGCATTGCATAGACAAAAAGAAATTAAGAGATTGGGTTAGAATCATGTGTAATAGATCATTAGACTAGCTAATGATCTAAATGATCTTCTTCCTCATCAATATCCTTAGTGAACCAACCATCTCTCTTTTATTAATAATCCAAAATGAGTTACAATTAATAGGACTTTATCCCCAATTTGATTTAGGGTTTTTTGAGAATTCAATTGTAACTAAGAAATGGGAGTGGAAAAAAATTAAATTTGGGATTCCAAAATTTCGTCCCAAAAACCGAACCTCCTTGGGTCTTATTATAGATGCATGTCGGCCACCTTTCATGCATGTGCTTTCGACTTGGTCGAAAGGACCCCTTCTTATATGCCGCCTCTCGCCTTTGGACTTGGTCGAAAGGTCATGTCTGCCTTTGACACTGTCGAAAGGCATCTTCTCTGAGTTCTTTGATTTACCCCTGTGCTTCCTTGGTCCTTCTCAATCCTTTCGACTAAGTTGAAAGGGTACCTTACCAACCTTTCGCCTTTATTAAGTTATGAGTATCTTTTCTTGCTGCTTCCTGTAGAATATTCGACGTTGCCGAAAGTTCACCAAATGCGCTTTTACCTTCATGTTTCTTTGTTGTCATTGGAAGTTAGATAGGTATCTCCAACTCTGCCGATAGGTTACCTATAAAGGCTTCGAAGATGTTGATGTACCAATGGCTTCGATGATGTTGAGTAGCTTTCGAATGCATGCCTGAGAATTGAGGCGGAACTTTCCCCTAACATCATTGGCCTTGACCAGTTCGAAAGGCTTGTTTATGCTTTTGAAAGAGTCGTATATGGGCTAAACCTTTAGTTCCGAAAGGTTTGGCGCGCATATGGGAGATTATCATTCATTGCCTTCGAAAGGGGGTTCCAAAGTAGTCTCTGCTGATCCATTTGTGTTGAAAGGTCTTAGAGAGGCAGAAAGGTGGCTTTGCTTCTCCTTTTTTCATCTTTTTCGGAGGCTTGTACATGATTTAACACCTGTGAGGATGCCTGCCACTTTCGACTCCTTCGAAAGCCTTCCCAATGCCTTCGGAACCTTTCTTCTTTCTCGAAACTTGCTTTAGAAGAAGTTGGTACTTTACTTATCTTCTTTCAAGCCTTTGTTCATCGAGTGGATTTTATGACTAACAATTTGCCCCCTATCTGGTAGAAGCTTTTGTTCTTTAGGACAAAAATTTCACAACTTTTTCGCTCTTTATAACTTATTTTTTTGCAAAATTTAAGGTAAGAGATATTCTCTATTGCAAGCTTATTAACTTGTTTATATGCATGCTTCATGGCAATCGACATATTAACGCTTCTGTATTTAGATGGTTATGATCCCAATTTAAAAGATATGAGACCCGTGATCAATATCCATTTATGTATATAATAAATGTAGTCTACGAACTCATTATGGCTGTGTAGTTAAAGCGCTCGGTAGATTCAATGTGGTGGAGGTGCAAAAAGTCACAGCGAGAATACAGTGGGATATAGCGGATGACTCTAAAATAACATGTGAAACCCGTACTTAATGTTTTTACAAATATATAAATGGTAGTTAAATGAAAAATTAACATTCAATTTAATTATAATTAATTAATAAATAATTTTAAATAAAAACATGTGCGAATATACTGTAAATAAACGTAAAAATGTTATATAACACAATTGAATTTAGTAGAATAATAGAGTATTTTCATTTCTGAAAATATATAAAAAATTCAATCAAATGAATTAATTTCATAATTTTTATAATAATGTATAAATATCATTTTTCAATTAATTTCTTTTAAAGAAGATATAGCGGAAATAGCGGAATATAGCGGGAATAACGGGATATAGCGGGGCTTAAAGCAGAAAGGTTATATTTGGGGCTACATGGAAAAATTATAGCGGTAGAAATCCGTTATGAGATATAGCTAGGTTATAGCCGGGTATTCACCGCACAACATTGTGGTCAATTGCCAATAAGTTGTAAATAGGGGCTATAAGTTATTATCAGAAAATAAGCCTTTATATCCCATCTACTCTAATATGTACTTGAAAATTTTTCTAGAGATTTGAATGATCCTGAAACTTTCATTCAGATGTTGGTGAGCATCATTTAGAGTTATAAAACATTAACTCTAATTTAGGTATTAAGAAGACCAATTTGAAATTTCTGGTTTCCTGAAGTAACTTCAACTCTACTACTTCACACCCCCGATTTGGGATTCAATAGTGATTGAGAAGTAATGAGACTTTAATCCAAATTAGGGTATTAACTTGTGAAGTTAATAACGAGATATCCAAAATCCTGATTGCAACATCCACAAATAGTCCTTTGAGTGGAAATTCTAAACCCAGATTCAAGTATTTATTGTGGATTAACCAGAAACCCGATATAATTGTCTTCATGTACAAAAGTCCCGAGCCCAGATCAGGACATGTATAAGATAATTAGAAATTTTTAACAATTATCTTTGTAATAAGAATCTTTGGCCCAGATTAGGGCATTTGTTGGATGAGTAAAATCCACGGTTATTATTTGTCATAATTGAAGTCCTTGGCCCGGATTAGAGCATATATCGGATTGCCAGAAGTCTCTGGTAGCTTTAAACGACAGGCCCAAATTAGGGCATCAAGTAATAATCCTGAAACCTAGATTTGGGTATAATAAAGATAGGGTACTTTTGGCACAGGTCCTTAATAAGTTTCAAAATTCATGAAAAGTCCTTCACTAAATTTCAGTGTAAATTAGGTCCCTGTTTTTTATTCACGATTATTGCAGAGCATGATGCAACTTTTCTTAAAAGTTGCTGACATTTCCGCAACTTTTCTGTACACTGTGAACATAGTGTATGAAAGTTGCTGAAATATCAGCACTTATTTATAAAAGTTGATGACATTTCAGCAACATTTATGTACACTGTAAACACAGTGTATGAAAGTTGCCGAAAATCAGCACTTATTTATAAAAGTTGCTGACATTTCAGCAATAATTTTTCTTCATTTTCAAAAAATAGGGACCCGCTTTACAGTGAAACTTTGACAGGAAAAGCTGCTGAAATATTAGCACTTATTTATAAAAGTTGCTGGCATTTCAGCAATAATTTTTCTCCGTTTCCAGAAAACAGGGACCCGCTTTACAATGAAACTTTGACAGAGACCCGTTTTACAATATGAAAGTATGATAGGGATGCCTTCCTAATTTCCACATAAAGATAACCAGTGATTGATAAAGACCCGAGTCATTGATTTGGGTATTAGTAAATGGTCCAGAAATGAAGTTCCAAAACCTAGATTTGGGTATAATAAAGATTATGAGTGATTGATAATAACCCGAAGCCTAGATTCGGGATTGATATATGAAATCCTGAAATGAGATACCCGAAACCCAGATTCGGGTATTAATAGATGAAATCCAGAAATGAGAAAGCCGAAACCCAAATTCAGGTATTTAATTGACGGAGTTTGGCTTTACTCTTTAGATTCTATCTTCCTTGAGATGTATGAACCCTTCAGGTCTTGTATGTAGTTGTAATTTGATCAATTGCCTCTTGGACTTGGGCATCTTAATCCACTATTTGATGAGCCTCTTTTTGGGCTTGGACATCTTAGTTCGTTGTTGTCCGGTGCCCTTGGTTAGCTCATCTTAGGGGCTGGAACCAAGGACTTACCTGACCTCTCTCTAGGAGGCGACTGCCCTGGCCATAGCGTCGTATGGATAGAGCTATGTTCGGTGCTTTACCATGACCATCTTATGGCACAGATAAAGGCTTACTCCACCCTCCCTCCAGGAGACGCTCTGCCCTGGCCATCTCGGTGCAGACGGAGGCTTTCTACCATCTTGGATAGATTACCTTCTTAGGTAGTATCCAAATATAAGGAGCATTTCACTCACAATCATGTAGATTTTCTTTTTGAAGAAAGAGATGCTTTATTCATTCATCTTTGGAAAATATGGCCTCAAATGTTCGACATTCCATGTTCTCCGAACTATATTGCCATCTAATCGGCATAACTTGTAAGCCGCCGGGGGATTACTTTGCAAACGATTAATGGTCCTTTCCAATTTGGCTCCAGGGGTCCATCTGTGGGGTTTTTGGTATTTTCCATTACTTTTCGGAGTACCAAGTCTCCTTCGTGAACTGATCGAGTTCTCACTTTTGAGTTGTAGTATTTTGAGATTCTTCTTTAATACTCAACGGTTCTTACCGCTGCTTCATCTCTCAATTCATATATTAAATCTAAGGATTCTACTTTCAACTCTTGATTCTTAACGAATGCGTAGACGGTTCTTCGATGTGAGGGTATTTCAATCTCAATTGGTAACATCGCCACACACTCATATGTCAAAAAGTAGGGAGTATGTCCCATCGCCATTTTGGTGGATGTTCGATAAGCCCATAACACAAGCGCCAGTTCTTATACCCAATTTTCTATTTTTTTGTTTAGCCGCTTTTTCATAATTGTCTTTATGGTTCTGTTTGTAGCTTCAACTGCCCCATTCGCTTTTGGATGTGCGATGGATGAAAAACTTTTAACAGTTCCATTTTTGTGGCAAAAGCAAGAGAATTCTTCACTCTCAAATTGTGTCCCATTGTATGAAATTTTCTTTTGGGGAATTCCTAACCTGGTTATGATATTCTTGATAACTAATCTAAGTACCTTCCCAAAAGTAATCTTTGGAAGTGGTTCTGCTTCAACCCATTTGGTGAAATAGTCTATGGTGACTACAACGTACTGTGCTCCTCCTTTTGGAATTAGCAATGGGCCGATTAAGTCTATTCCATATACGTCAAAGGGCCATGGACTTGCAATTGGAGTCAATTGACTTGGGGTCAATCTAGGAATCTTTAAGTATTTGCGAAATTTTTCACATCTTCTCACATACTCGATGGGTTGGCTAACCATACATGGCCAATAAAATCCTTGCCTCATTATTTTCGTTGCCACTTTTGTTCCATTTGAATGATCTCCGCAAAACCCCTTGTGTGCTTCAACCGTTAATTTCACTCCATTATTCGTGCTCAAACATCTTAGATAGGGAAGAGCATATCCCTTTTTATAAAGGATTTCATCCATCATTACAAAGTTTGGAGCTTGTCTCCTGATTTTCCTTGCTTCACCTTTGTCCAATGGGAGTATTCCTTTAACAAGGTATTCAACAATGAGTGACATCCAGGTGCCATCATACATGTTACTTAGTCTTGATTGGTCAACTATTTCATCTGATATTACTTTATTATTTTATCTTCTCTCTTCCCCTTATGATTTTTCTTCATACCTTGTTAGAACTGACAATTCATTTTCCTGTATGTATGCCTCCTCTCCAATACTTGGAATTTCTTGATATCCCACTGGAACAATACGTGTCTCCCTGGCTCCCCTTGAGCTTGCTAGTTTTGCTAGGGAGTTTGCTTGCGAATTTTCCGCTCTTGGGACTTGGTGTATTGAAAAGTCTTCAAACAAAGAAAGCATTCTTAGTATCTTCTTCACGTATAAAGATAGCTTGGGGTTCTTTGTTTGATATACCTATTTCACTTGGTTCACCATTAGCTGAGAATCGCTAAAGATCTGTATTCGTGGAATTTTGAGTTCTAATGCTAAGGTTAATCCCGCTACAATAGATTCATATTCTACTACATTGTTAGTTGCGTGGAATCCCAATTTCATGGCATAATGTACATAGTGTCCATCCGATGTAATGATTACATATACTGCACCGGCCCTGCTTCGTTTGATGCACCATCATCAACAAATAATTTCCAAATAGGCCTTTGGTCTTTCTCCTTTTTTGATTGTTCCTTGATAAAGTTAGTGCACTCGTTAATGAAGTCTGCTAATGCTTTCCCCTTGATTGCAGCTCGTGGCTGAATTTGATGTCATATTGCCCGAGCTTGATTCCCCATTTTACCAACATTTCTGATGTTTTTAGTTTACTAAAAACTTGCTTAAGGGGAAAATTGGTCAATGCCCTAATCGGGTGTGCTTGAAAATATGTTTAAGCTTTCGAGCTATGAGAATCAAGCAATAGGCTAACTTTTATATCAATGGGTATTAGATCTTTGCATCCTTCCACCGTCTGCTCACATAATATACTAAAGGTTGTGCCCCATTCCTTCTCTAATTAACACTGAAATAACTATATGCACTGAGGCTGCCATATATAGGTATAAGGTTTCCTCATTCTCAAGAACAGAAAGAATTGGCGGCTTTTCCAGGTGGCTTTTTAGTTCCTGAAAGGCTTTCTTACAATCTTCCGCTCATTAAATGTTATTCTTCTTCAAGATTACATCAAAGAAGGGTATGCACTTATCGGTAGCTTTAGAGATAAATCTACTTAGGGCAGCCACCATTCCGTTCAAACTCATCATGTCTTTGCTGGTTTTAGGTTCGGCCATGTCCCTAATGGCTTAAATTTGATCAGGACTAGCTTCGATCCCTTATGCACTGACAAGGTAGCCTAAAATTTTTCCAGAATGGACTCCAAAAGAACACTTTTGCGGGTTTAGTTTCATTTGATATTTCCACAATACCTGAACATATCTTCCAAATCTTTAAGATGATTTTCGGGTTCGTCAAACTTCACCAGCATATCGTCCACATAAACTTTCATATTCCAACTAATTTGAACCTTAAGCATTTGGTTGACCAAACTTTGATATATTTCCCCTATATATTTTAACCCAAATTGCATTACGTTGTGACAATAAATCCTCCACTCAGTTATGAAGCTAGTGTGTTCCTCATCTGGTTAGAACATTGGTATTTGATTGTAACCTGAATAGGCATCTATCAAAGACAACAACTTGTGACCACTTGTTGCATCTACTAACTGATCAATTCGCGTCAATAGGAAACAATCTTTCGGATACGCTTTGTTCAAATCATATAGTCAATGCAAGTCCTCCATTTCCCATTTGATTTTTTTACCAAAACTGGATTGGCTAACCATTTTGGGTAGTATATTTCCTGAATAAATCCATTCTCAAGGAGTCTGCTAACCTCTTCTTTCAAAGCATCTGATCGTACCTTGTCCATCTGTCTCTTTCTCTGCTTTATTAGGGTTGCTGCTGGATTAATGTTGAGGGCATGACATATGACCTTTGGATCAATTCCCACCATATCGGAATGTGACTAGGCAAATACGTTTTTGTTGACTTTGAGAAATTGTATCAAATCCTTCTTTAAGTCACTGTTAAGATCTTTTTCCACCTTAACCACTTTGATAGCATCATCTGAATCTATGTATGCTTCCTCAAGATCCTTTGTGGGTTTTATCCTTTTCGTTTCGCCTCGGCAATCGAATTCTGCGACTATTAGGCTTTCTTCCGCTGAGTTAGCATCAATTTTCTTGCCTTCAGAAGGAATGTTACTTTGATACATACTGTTTTAGATTTATACGTTTTAGATTTATTAATTTTCTTGCCTCTCCTTTCTTCTCATATTTATTCTTGAAAAAGCGGTGAATTAAAATATTCAAACATAGGTATACAAATTGGAGAAGAACGAAAATTAGAAAGAAAAGGAAGAGAATCACCCTACAACACGTATATTCAAGGTAAACCTATATTCCTATTTCCATACTTATATTTTTATTCCCATCCATACTAAATCTCTTCTCAAATCTGAATCTTAATGTACGTGTATTCCTTTTTTTATACATATTTCAAGGATTTAAAAGGTGGAGTTGAATTAAAGGTTCTACTTCAGATCTGCAGATTTGGATCACTTTTTAAAGGTGAGCAGGAAATTTTTTAGATTAATATAATATGAAAATCATCCCATTGGTGTTTATTTGATTATTATGCCTAACTAGATAATTGTATATGAGTTGTAGGCAACAAATTCAATGTAATTCTAATATAATAAATATCCCCTGCATATTCTTGGTTATGAACCGATTTAGAATTGTTCACAACTCGATCTGGAAATTAGTCTCAAAAGTATGAATTTAGAATATTGATTTGAATGAAATTTATTCCAATTCTGGAAATAAGTTGTATAATAATGTTATGAATTTGGATTATCACCCTAATCTTGTTGGAATGTAAAACTTTTCTTTGTTTGGATTGTGGGAATTTAGATCCTTTTAATATTTATAAATTAGTTTGATTTCTTTTCCTTTTAGAAAAAAATTTAGTGTTTGATCTAACAAGGAATGGATGCAAATAAAAGGACAAAGAGATGTGTATAGTACAAATCCATTGTGGTTTGCACTATCTATTTCAACAATAAAAAGAAATGATTATTCCTTGTAATTTCAAGCAATGTAATCTTTTATATTTTGAAGTTAAATCTTTTATTTTAGACTAATTTTTGGAAATTATAGCAGATAATATTTTAGATATGGTTCTAACATTTGAACATGGAAAAGAATATTGTAGTGAAGATGTATGACAAGAATACATTTGATAAAAGTAGATATTTATATATAATTTAATACGCTTGCAATAATTAAAATAAAGCTTAATTAATAACGACACTTGCATGTAATATTCTCATTTAGGATAACTAATTAGTGGGAAAGGAATTTAAAAGGTTTTAACTCAAATAAATGGAAATTAGATGGAAACAAATATGGAAGTTGCAATAATTTGATAGGTTAAATGGATTAATGGGACTGATAAATAAATAAGTTGAATTAATAACTATGGAATAGTTCAAGTGATTACTAATTGATTATTAGTAAACATATAAATATCTCAGAAAATGTCCTTAGGATGATATTCATTTATCATGGACAAGTGTACATTTATGGATGGGTAAATAAAATTGAATTTGTTAGTACTGGAATATTTATGGTAGATATATTGCCTTAAATAAAAAAGAGGATTAGTAAGCTAAGTCCAAAGTTCAACTTAGAATAATAAATAGATAAATTTAATAATAATAAGCCTAGGATAGTATGGCCTAAAAATAAAATAATAATAATAAGCATAGGATAATTAATTAGACTTAGCGATTTGGGAGTGCAAGGTCAGTAGAGTTTTACAAAAGAGGTTTGCCTTTCACTCAAAGGCTACCAACAGGTATGCACACTTATTCCTTATGTGAGGTATTTCCAACTATAGAATCTGAATAAATGACTGCTAAGGAAAAATAGGAAGGAATTCTTATGTAGCCAAATCAATTGACATGGTGAGATGTGGATATATACATAAGAGTGTGGTAAATGTGGCAAAGTCATAGGGATATCACATATGATAAGTATTTGGCTATATAAGAATTCCTTCCTTTTTTCCTTAATAATTAATACATCCAAATATAGCCTAATCACTTAATATATCCGAATAAATGGTTGCTTGAGGAACCGCCTCTCTCGAAGTATGAATGGTCGACCCACGAAACAAATGAAATACATGCTTGATGAACTTAAGGTATTAGTGGTTGTTTGAAGACCCGGCTCTTTCCTTTATTAGAAAAGTATTAAATGGTTAGTATATGTAGTTAAGAGAAGCAGAGGCTATCTCGGGAATAGTCTACTTTAAGTTTGAGGTCTTAAGTGACTGTTATATGGTTCACCTCTGCCTGTAACAAAAGTATTAGGTGACTAAGAGAAATTCCAAGCAATGTCAGCTAGATTGCACCTTTGGGAAGTCTGCCTGAGGTTATGTATTAAATGACGGGGGCCTTCTTGGAATTTTGAAGGTATTAATTGGTCGTTGGAGGACCCACCACTCTCGAAGTATTAAATTGTCAAAAGTTTTCCTAGCCCTTGTTATACAGGTCTTGGTAGCTAAGACCAATAAACTAACGTTGACTATGCTAGATGCTCCGCTTCATTTTAGAAAGTATGAAGTGGCTAAATAGCATATGTTGTACCTTTGGAAAAGGTTAGGTAGATTATGGGTTGATAATCTATCATACATAAATGGTAAAAAAAATTAGGTTTACTTTAAATAATATACATAACAATTAAATGGGAACCTATCGGTATAAATTTATATTATGGACAGTGTATAGGTTTTCCAATCATCGGAATGTTGTTTTAACCCTTCCCCATTACAACCCGTAGGATAGATTGGACGGACATGTCAATGGAGCTGGATATGATTGGTTGATGATGTAGTCTTCTCTCTCTAATGCTCGGTGTTGACATGGCAATTGATGCCCGATGAACTCTATAAATTTCGAGGTAGTAGCCATTGTCAATATTTATATCCTAACATTAATTCTTCCACAATGAGTTCAGTTTGATCAATCTCTGATATGCTTATATTTATTACAGGTACCAAATTTAATGACTCATATTTTGGTGGACTTGGGTTTCAATTATTATCGAAATTTGGGTCCATTAAGGTATAGATTGTTACATTTGGTATCATAGCTTTGGTTAGTTGATCAGAGTAATTAGGGTAAATTGACAGAACTTATTTTTATTTTCTATCAACCATTATCATATCTTCATTTGACCCTAAGAATACCGACTATAGCATAGTTGTAGTCCTTCCTCGTAGGAATATCCAAAATGCCCATGAATTGAAATATTTTAGAGTAGATTATCATGCCAACCCCAAATTACCCCATGGTGTGTTAGGCAGTAGTTTAGAAGAGCAAGAATACGACATATGGAAGTATCCCCAAAAGTAGAGGTGTTCAACTTGATGGCTGGGATCTTATGGTCTTAGATTTTGGCGATGGGTTATAGTCGAAGGTACGCATTTTCTCGGCTTAGGTGAAAAATTGAAGTCTGTATGCATAACTGCCTAAAAGAAAGATCTTGCAAGGGTACATTCAACGTTCACCTCTTTGATGGAAAATCGGGTCTTTTTATTTGGATAAGTTTAATCAATTCCTTAGTCCAACCCTATGAGATAAATTTGATTATATATATTGGAAATGCTTCAAAATTTGAAAAGGGTTCAAAGTATTTTACTTCTAGATCTATTTGGGAAGTTTGTATTTTTCTAAAAGGTTTTTGAAACCCTTGTATATATATAATAAAAGTTTGATTTTTAAGAAGTTTTGGTATGAAATAGTTTCTTGTTTCTTTTAAGAAGTTTTGGCATGAAATAATTTCTATTATTTAGAAACAAGTGTTAAAAACATATATTTAGCTTGATGATTTTTTGGTTTATAAACTCGAGGTTTTTAAAAGTTTTCTCTCTTCCAACAAATGGAGAAAATATGAATGTCTTTTAATTCTATTAGGCAATGTCAGTGAATTGTTGTTCTATCTAACATCCCCTACTTGGAAACCCAAAATCAACTGCTATGGAGCTGCAGTCATCCATAGTCATTAATCCTTGGCAAACAAATACGGTAATGTTAGATACATTGACATAACAGAAAAACATGGATATGGAAATTTTTTAAATTCATTCAGCAACTTTCACATTCCATTTCAAATCATTTCAACATTCATTACAAAGTTCGAGAACCATGTTCAGAGAAATTATATAGGGCTGTTACGGTTGCGGTAACCGTCGTTATTACCACCACCATAACTGTAATCGTTGTTGAGGGTTATAAATTCTTTAACTATTACCGCAACCATCTATGATGATTAACCGTCATATTTTCAATTTTGAAGCATGTCGTATATATATTTTCAATAAAATGCATTATTGATGATAAATTGATGTAGCTCTAACTGTTTTTTGCAAATTTATTTATTTGTTTATAAAACGACAAATATGCATGCTCATGTTATTAGTTCATTAAGACACATATTATTAATTTACAAGCTATTCCATTAACTTAAATTACTAACTTTTATACTTACTATTAATATTTCACAAAACAATCATATATGGTTGGTATGGTTAACCGTGGTTTTCAAATTCTTCAACCCTTATCGTAACCATTACCGTTATAGATGATAACCGCATGAACGGTTGGTACGATTGAGCGATTCAACCGTAACAGCCCAAAAATTATAATTATTACAACATACGCCATGAGCGACATATGAAGATGCCCCTTGGATGATTAGAGTATATACTAAGTAAATAAACAACTTTGTCTTTACAAAAAACACAACAAAATCAAAATAGAAAGAATTCTTTTTATCTAGCTTGCCTCTTGCATGTCACCGGAAGCTTGTTCGTCTAAAGAGGTACCTGAAAACCTCAGCTCTCAAACTACTCAAAAACAATTGGGCACCCAAGAGTTTAAGGGAAAAACATAAACTTCAACTCAGATATAAAGCCTGGTATGAATAATAATCTACCATCTCAAACCATTTAGATATCTAATGTGACCACGATGCTTAGCGGAACGGGTTTCCTCTCACTGGTATCCTCCAAAAATTTATAATAAACATATACCGTGCTTTTGCATCCACAATGGTTAAAATGTAACAATTCAAAATATTACGATAATATGCAAACAAGTAAATCATTTTGGATCTCTCATCCCCATTCATTTTGATTAGCTGTCTCATGTATAGTTTCTAGGGTCACTATTAACCTAATAGTTTTCATGTGCTTACTAATAACCTATTTAAAGCTTATGGACATCTTGTTCGATTTAATAGTTTTCATGTGATCACTAAGAACCTATTGGCCTCTGCTAACAATTTAATGTTTCATGGATACTCCCTGAACCTGTTGGTATCTCCAATAACTTTTCTCTTATCCTAGTTTTCGTGGGTTGACTAGGAACCTATTGATTTCAGTCAATAACTTAATCTGAATACAATTTCATGGGTTCACTACAAACCTATTGGCCTCTGCCAATAACTCTTTCTAATCATAGTTTTCATGGGTTTACTATGTACCTATTGGCTCCTGCCAATAACTCTTTCTAAACATGGTTTTCATGGATTTACTATGAACCTGTCCATCTGATAACTTCTTTAATCAGTATTTAGGCATCCTACATTCAGGTCTATCTGACCTCGTGGATGCAATTCTATTCATTTCAAGAGTTAACTCAATCTATATTCACTATTGGGTCAACCTAGCTGGTTATTTTGTCCTTTTTCCCCAAAATCTAGTACTGGGACCATTTTACAGTGAATATGTATTAGGAGAAGCAAACATAATAACATCAACATCTATGGTTTAATATCCTTGAAATTATTTTCATATGAAACATGGTTAATCTCTTTAACCTATTATTTTATCAAGGAAAGTTTCTTCAAAAATTTCAAACTTAAAAGCCATATCAGAACTCCTTTATTACGCCATAGGTTTTCTTTAAAAACGAGATTGGGTTCTTTGTTTTGAAAACTAAGGCTTTCAAAACCTTAAACCTTTACTTTCAAAACCGTTGGATAACCTCCTTTGAAAGCATTCAAATCTTCTTTTCAAAACACTAAGCATATGCCTTTCGAAACACTTTAAATCATCTCTTTCAGAACCCTCAAAAACATATGTTTCGAAAGTATTAAAGTGTTACTTATTAACTCTTAAAAGCATAACTTTGAACTTATTGAAAGTATCCCTTTTGAAACTATTTGAAAGTACCTCTTTCGAAACCATTAGGTTTATCCTTAAAAATATCTTTTGGGTCAAAGTATGTAAACGTAAGTACCTCTTTCAAAACCGTTAACCTTCATATAAAAGAGTTCGAGGAAAACTGATCGCTTCGGAATCATCCTTTCGAACACTTAAATCATTTAAGTTAAATGTTAGAAGGATAGCTTCGAAACTCCTTTCGAAGCCATTGCCTTCGAAACCATTAAAATCTTTTGAAAACTTTAGGAAGTGGCTTATTCATTTATAAAACAAAAGCTACCATTCGAACCAGTTAATGACTTTAATCCATTCGAAAGGCATAGCGTCAGCAACAGGGTTTCGACTAGGTACAATCCACCCTTTCGAAAGCATTGATTTAAAAACAAAGGAACTCACTCAAAAGCTACATTTTAAACAAAAAGATGGCAACCCCATCGAAAGCTAATTAAAGGACCCTTTTGAAAGCATTGATTTCGACTACTTCGAAGGCATTCATTAAAACAAGGCAAGCACATTTCTTTGGATGGTAAAAAAAAGACCTTTGAAAGCTAACTGGTTTTGACCCCTTCGAAAGCATGGTTTTGTCTCCATACTTGTCGCCTTTCTCCAATCCACCACGTACCAACGTATTGATAACTTGTGTATTGGTTTCAACTTAGTTGGTTTCGACTTTATTGAGGAGGAAGTACAGTGTCGAAAGGTACTACTGAAAGAGGCAAAACATAATTTCTGGGCAAAGACTAATTTAATGCCTTTTTAAGTAATTGCTTTTTAATTATCCTGTCTATTTGTAAACATTCAATTGGTTGCCATATACTTTTCAAATTATTTCCAAAAAACTGCCGTGGTTATTTCAGATTCAAAGTAAAAGTGATTTAGCAAATAAGCCCTTCCATTAAGCGAAACCATTAAATCATTTAAGTCCTTCATCTAAAATAATTTAATTTTCATAATAAGTCACTTAGGAAAAATCCTTAAAAATCATAGAAAATTACTTTTAATATGTTATCTAACACATATAAATTTTAGACCCAACTTCTTCATAATATAGCCAAAACCAATTTCTAAACCCAATTATTCATATTTTCTTTTGAAAATTCATAATAAAATATCCATGGCTTGGAAAATTATAAAAATTAAAATCCATCTCCAAAATAATATTTTACATAACATATAAATTCATCATTGCATTTGCAATACAATAAAAACGATTTTAGCCTTAAAATCGTGTGAAACAATTATCAAGCGAACTTGTTTGAATATAATATACCATAAAATCCAATCATATCATCATCAAAAGTCATCATAATGGATTTAAACTTAGACCTGAAATCAAAGGATCATATAAAATAAAATAGAGATGGTTTTGATTATTATTCACCTCGATTAGGATAAGGAATGAGAGATTTTATCCTTGATTAATTCCCCTATCTTGATTCTTTAGCTTTAGATGAATTTCTCCTCTTTTCCTCCTAAGTAATGGCCGGCTTGAGCTTTTAAGTTTTTACGTTTTGTGTTTTTTAAGAATGAACAAGATAAAGAATGGAAACGTGGATTTTAGGTGTTAAGGAATTATGGTGCGGCAATTCTTAATATGCCCTTATGTTAATTAATTAACATTTAAAACCATTCATAAGCCCATTTATTTAATTAAGCCCGGCCTCTATATAAATTTTCAAATCTCAATCCCCACATCACTCTAATATTTACATTATTCTATCTGATTTATCTAATTAAATTTCCTCGATAATGTTACTAAAAGTTAGTAGGAGTTACAGGTTCTCCTCCTTTAAGAATTTCGTCCTCGAAATTCATTAAGGACTAAATATTAAACATAGAAATCATCTGTAACAACTCCTAAAAACCATACTAGTCTACCTAACTAACACTTATCTATATAAATCTAATATAGACAACCCCTCAAAGTAGATCAGGATGTATTACTTATCCCATCTTCTGTCTTCCAAGTACAATCCTTCTCGTTATTGCTCCACTGAACTTTCACCAACCTGGTTGTCTTATTCTTAACCAATTCTCATCTCTTGCTACAACCCGAACTGGTTGTCTAACCAAAGTCAAATTAGGCTCTACTATCAAATCTTCCAACCCTATCGGTGGAATAGTGGTCTTTGGATCATGCACATACTTGCGAAGAAGAGACGCATGAAATACATTATGGACACCTACCATACTGCTCGGCAACTATACTCTGTATGCAAGCTTCCCGATCCTCTCTATAACTAGGAACAGGCCAACATATCTCGGGGCTAGTTTCCTGAACTTTCCAAATCGTACCACAGCCTTCATCGGTGATATCTTAATGAAAACCTTATCTCCAACTTTGAATTCAAGGTCTATGCGCCTCTTATCTTGTAACTTTTCTGTCTAGATTGAGCTTTCTTCGTCCTTTCTCGGGTCAACGCAATCTTCTCTATCGCCTCTATAGTAAAATCTGGACCTAAGACTAATCTGCATCCGGTCTCCAACTAACATGATGATAATTTACACGGCCTTCCATACAAAGCATCAAAAGGCGTCATTCCTATACTGGTCTGATAACTATTATTCTATGAAAACTCCACAAAATACAAATGATCTTCCTAAGGTCAACCAAAGTCCAACACACAAGCTCTCAATAAATTCTCGAGTAACTTATTGACCTTCTCTTCCTTCCTATCTGTTTGCGGGTGATATGTAGTACTCATACTAAACTTGGTTCCTAACACATCCTGTAGGCTCTTTCAGAATTCACTAATAAACTAAGCATCTCTTTCACTGACTATAATACTAAGAATCTCATGTAGTCTAACTATGTTCTTCATGAACAACTTAGCTAAAATAGATGTCGTCCTTGTTGATTTAACTGGAATGAAATAGGCACTATTGGTCAACCTATCCGCTATGACGCATATACTTTCATTTCCTCTATTTTACCTTAGCAACCCGTCTATAAAATCCATGGATATTGAATCCTATTTCCAAACTGGTACCTCCAAAGGTTGAAGCAACCCACTTGGATTTTGATGTTCAGCCTTCATTTGTTGACAGTTTGCACATTGCTTAACCCACAAGCCAACATCCCTCTTCATACCTCTCCAATAGAAGCTCCTCTTCATATCTTGGTACATCTTGGTCCCTCCTGGATGAATTGTAAAGTTGAACCAATGACATTCCTTAAGAACTTCTTTCCTTAAGTCCTCAATGTTCGGAACACCCAACTGTCCCTTCTCCCACAACCATTCCTTCTGGTCAAGACTAAAATCCTTTAGATCATTGATATCAGTTCCAACCTCAAGCCTTCTAATCCTCTCGGCTAACAATGAATCCTCTTTCTGCGTAGAAGCAAACCTTTCGAGCAACACGGGTCGAACTTCTAAACAAAACAACAAGGTGGTGCTTTGACTAAAACTAGTTATCGATCTTAACTGCACATTACAAGTAGTCAACATCAAATCTCATATCTATAGTATCAAAGTTAAGGTGAATAATTGCTACACCCCATTTTCTTTGGTTTTCTATTTTCAGACTAAGATCCGAAATTCTTCTGCAAGTACATGTCATGTTTTGAAGATTAAAGTTACATACATTTATTTGTTGGTGAAATATACGTCTTAATACTTGTTTTTATGATATGTTTGATATGAAAACTCTAATAAATAACATCCAATTGCCTTGAAAATTTAAGTCATGATCAGAAATGATATTTTAGGGATGGGTTTCAAATTTCATAATTTTCTGAATTATGGTGGATTTTAAATTAATTTTCTAGTGAAGGAAATTTTTTATTGGGTTATTAATTATTTACGGCTAAGATAACTAATATTCGACGTTGAAATTTTTATGTGCTAGGAAACATATTAAAATAGATTTTTTGGGATATTTCCCAATTTTTTCTAAATGTTTTGATGGATATATAAAACTATTTTAGGTGTGGGACTTAAATGTTTTTTATATTTAATTAAGGAGAAGGAGCATTTTGTAAAATAATATGATTATTAATTTTGAAAAAAATGGCAGCACATTTCTGAAGAGAATTAGTTAACCAATGAAAATTTGCAAAAAAAGGCAGGTTAGTGAAAAGTTATCCTTTTTACGTTAAAAATAAAGAAATCATACTTTTAGCATGTTTCAACCAATTACAGCAGTAAATCTTCCGAGTCAGACCTTCCAACAAGGTCAAAAGGTTCTAAGCCCTCGACAAGGTCAAACCAATTCATATGGTATCAAGCTACTTTTATGTAATGTGTTGGACAGAGTTGAAAGGTTTTTAGTCGAAAGGTTGATGGCCAAAGATGGTGGGGTATGTTTGTTTTATAAACCTTCACCTGCTTTGCTTTCGAATTAATGCTTTCAACTTGGTTGCTTTCGACCAGGTCAAAATGTTTAAATAAAAGGTTTTAAACCTTTCGACATAATTGAAAGGTTACAACTGCTACTTTATTTTGAAACCTTCCATCATAGTTGAAAGGTTGCTGCCGCTTTATATAAATGTTTTGTTTTGAACCTTCCGATAAAGTCAAAGGGTTTGCTTTGATTGATTCGAAAGGTTTGCTTGTTTTAAAAACTAACCAATTCTTCATGCTATTGAAAGGAAGCTTTCGAATTAGGTGATTTACCCTTGTTTTATAAATTGAACTATAACTCAAAGCTTTCGAAAGAGTTATTTAAAAAAATGTTTTAAAGCTTTTAAAGCAAAGCTTTCGACTTAGCTGAAAGGTTGCTTCCAGTGGAGTCAAATGGTTTTAAAAGAAGGTTTTCCACCTGTTTTAAAATGAACCCAAAAATGTTTTCAAAAGGTTGCGTTAAAGTAGATTAAATACTTTCGAAAGGATTTGTTCACTGAATGGTTTTAAAAGGGGTCAAAAGCCAAGCTTTCGATGGAGTCGAAAGATAATCTTTCAAAGGGGTCGAAAGGTTTTTGTTTCTGAATGATTTCAAAAGGTTTTAATGGAAGGGTTTCTAAAGGTTTTGCTAGGCAATGTATCAAGTGTTTTTAAAAAAGGATGTTTAAGGTTTTATTGCTTTCGAAAGAGATGATTTCAACTTAAACTTGAAATTGAATGATCATAAAAAATAAAATAGAGATGGTTTCAATTATTATTCACCTTGATTAGGATAAGAAATTTTAGATTTTATCCTTGATCTATTCCCCTAGCTTGATTCCTTAACTATAGATGAATTTCTCCTCTTTTCCTCCTAAATAATGGCCAGCTCGAGCTTTTAAGTTTTTACGTTTTATGTTTTTGAAAAAAAAACGTGAGAAAGAATGTGAACATGGGTTTTAGGTGTTAAGGAATTATGGTGGGGCAATTTCTAATATGCCCTTATGTCAATTAATTAACATATAAAACCATTCATAAGCTCATTTATTTAATTAAGCTTGGCCTCTAAATAAATTTCATATCTCAATCCCTTTATCACTCTAATATTTGCATTATTCTATTTAATTTATCAAATTAAATCTCCTAGGTAATGTTATTGAAAATTAGGGGTGTTACCTTCTACCCGCCAGCTATTAAAAGGAATATTTCTGTATACTGCGAAATAATAGTTGGATTTTTTTGGGTTTTTGTAGGATTGTTGGTTGCAGTAGTTTTTGTTGGGACTAATTTGAATTGCTGGAGAATGGTTCGGAACTAGACAATTGTCATTGGTACTATCGAGATGAGGACAAGAAATTTTCAAATCATGTCGATTCAAAGGAGACGACGCGAAATGAATGTTATTATTTCATCCGATCCAAATTGGGTTTAGGTTCAACCAAGGCCCAAATACCGTCTAGCGGTTGACCACCTAGCGGAAAACCTAGAGTAGTCTACTAGTCAACTAGTTTTGGCACAAAACTGAACCTGGAATGCGACTATAAAAGTCATATCTGAATTCCCCCAGTTGCATTCTTTCATCATTCCTTCCTCAAACAGCCGAGCCCAATCTTCGTCCTCCTCCTCCAAAGTAGTAGCCTCTCTCCTCCATTCCACCACCAGGCAAATTGCCTTGCCTTCCCCTTCTTACGTTGGTTTTTGCACGTTAGATCCTGCCCCACCACCAATCCAGATCTAAACCCTATTTCTTCCCTCCAACCACCCCTTAACCTATGACAACTTCCCACATTACCGGTTCTTCCTTGCACCATCCTGGTCTCACCCCTCAAAAGGCTACAAATTGGGTCAGAACGAGCAGAATATTTCACTACTTTTGGGCTAGAGGAATTATTCATCGCGGTAGGACTTACACTGATCCTCTGCTTCAAGACTTTTAAAGGGGAATTTTACCTATGTTGCATCTTCCTTTTTGATGCTCAACTGGTGTATAATTTCGATAAAGGCAATAGTTTGATTTGTTCAAAGATAAAGGGTGTCCAGATTGAGCTAATTAATTTGATCTCGCTGAGGTTTTGGAGGTTTCCACAGAGGGCACGTACTTGAATGGTCTAGAAATGACCGACCTAGAGATTTTATAGTGGATCTTTTCTCAGGATGTCGATGTTTGAAGACGAATAATCTATGTCCGAATATTGATCTACTTGTGCGCATTATTCAGCACAATATCATTCTAAAGAGGGAAGTTATGACTGGATTTATCCCATGGTGAGAAAAGCCACCTATGCTAATATTGGCAGCATCGCCGTCAATTAGACCTACACCCTTATGGTTCATCTTATCGATCAAGGAGTCGATACTTCATGGAGTTATTTTTCATATTGTCACCTATTCATTCTTGTCTTTAGGCAATACAGATGAATCTTCATGAAGATGTGGTTTAGAAGAAGTTTCCTTCCGCCATTGATAGATCCTCCCTTAGGAAGACTGTAATTCTAAAGCCACGGTAACAAGAGATGCACCAACAACACAAGATTTAGTGTATAGCCGCCATGCTATGCCCATTCAAAGGGCTTGGCAATGGCTTAAGCTCTGGCTGTGGAGCAAGGCATATCATAGTCTATATGCGGTGTTTATGATTTATGGTGTTGTTGCCCTTTTCGTTCCAACATTTGTTCTTTCTTTTAGTTTGTAACTGTTGGTTGTCTCTTGAAAAAAGGCATGTACGATATTATGAGAATGTTCCTATTTGTTTACTGTGCTATTGTTTTTGGACATGTGATCCATTCTTATAGATGCATGGTGAAGAAACGATATAAATATGAAAATCTCACAAAGACACTTAACTAACAGCAAATGCAATATAAAACTACGAGTTTAGAATAGTTGGAAAATTATAGCAAGGATGGGATAAAGTTGTTTTGGTATCATGGGTTATTGCTCTTGTTCCATAAAAACTGAATTTTTTTGAATGATAGATGTGTTGACATTTTTTATCACATTTTGTAGGTTAAGGCTAGCTGTGCGATTTTTGAATTTGGTTTATGCATTTTGCACATAACTAACTGCCAACTACGCTGAATTTTGGCATGATTTTTCAAAATCTTTAAGGAGAAAAAATATTTTAAAAAGTTTTCCTTGATTTAAAAAGTTTCTCTTTTGAAAAAAAATACGGTTTGAGTTATTTTTGGCTCTTAAATAATTTTTAGAGTTTGTGTCCAAATTCCGAATTAAAGGGAAAATGTATGTCTAGAAAATTTTGAATTTATTTTTCAAATAATGTACAAATTTGAAAATGAGAAACATTTCTGCAAAATCTTTGATTTTGAAGGCCACATGTTAGGCGTAAGAAAGACAAATAAAGCTAGAAACTGTGGATTCAATGGTGCATTAGGATTGGTGATACGATAAAAAGCAAGCATTAGCAAGGAAAAACACATTTTAGCATGGATTTCCTATTTCCATAACTTCTTGACGATATGTGTGAATCTATTTGTAGACTCGATTTCATTTTAGAGCATGAAAACAAGCCTCCATATGCATTTTGTGCGTGGATAATTTGGAGTAATTGTGGGGTTGTGGGGAAATTCCACTGTACTACGAAAATGATAAACTTATAGAGTGGTAAGAATGTTAAATTCTTCATCCAAATTCCTTTTTCGATAGAGGAGTAAAGTTAAGGAAACAATTTTGCGATGCATTAAATTTTTGAATGGTAGGAATTGGATGCAAAATTGGTCGCATTATACTTCTATTCGTAGGAGTATGGAGATTTTGGTGAAAAGAATTTTCAATCTCTGCATACATATAGAACTGCCAGTATATATATAGGTTTGTTTGCATCATGTTTCTTAAAAAGTTTTTAAAAGAAATGCATTCATATAGTAGGGTCCGATTTAGAACCAGTCAACATACATATTTTCTTTGTGATGAGACAGTAATGCATTATGCACTTGTGCACATTTGGTTACAAAATTTAATGTATACATATTGCTCGTGTAGTTTGGGTAAGCACGGATAATAACCATGACTTAGTCATTGGTGTCAATTTCAGGGACGAAATTTTTTTAAGAGGGAAGAATGTAACATCCTGCAAATTTTACATTAGTTAATTATTAAAGCTAGTTAGTTTACAAAAATGGATTTTGTGCAAACGATTGAATTTGATCGTGGAACTTGCACCATTGTGTTTTTGGTGAAATTATGAGAAATTTTCATATTTGGAGTTTCACGATCGAAGCCAAAACGAAGAAGTTATGGATGAAAACCAAATTTGGAATGAAAAAAATTGACTCAATTAATTAACGTGGATAATTAATTTCCCAAGCATACAGGACAACCCATTATTGGGGTCGGTCGATCGGTGATCCTAAGTAGTCAACCACTGGGCATGCGGTAGCTTGGGTTTGCCTAGCCCACAATGGCCCGAATTTAATATATTTAATCGTATGGCCATGGTTGATTCTAGCACCTATAAATTTAGGCCTAACCCTCTCCTTTCTTCTCATATTTTTTTTTTTAAAAGTAGCGAAGCTCTTCCATTTATCTTCTCCACTATTTTTCTATGATTTAAAAAAAATTATAAATACGTATACAAATTGGAGAAGAATAGAAATTAGAAAGAAAAGGAAGAGAATCACCCTACAATACATTTACCGAGGCAAATCTATATTCGTATTTTAATATTTTTATTTTTATTCCTTTATACCCAAATCTCGTCTCAGATATGAAATCCAAACATATGTATATTCCCTTTTTTATACATATTTCATGGATTTAAAAGAAGATGGAGCTATAAAGGTTCTACTTTAGATTTGGAGATTCTGAGCACTTTTTAAAGGTGAGTGGGAAATTCTATAGATTGTTATAATATGAAAATTATCTCTTTGATGTTTATTTGATTATTACGCTTAACTGGATAATTGTGTATGAGTTGTAGGCAACAAATTGAATATAATCCGAATAAAATAAATATCGCATATAAGTTCTTGTATATGAATTGATTTAGAATTGTTTACAACCTGATTTGAATATCAGTCCCAAAAGTATGAATTTTTAACGTTGATTTGAGTGAAATTTATTCCATATCTGAAAATAGATTGTGTAATTATGTTATGAATTTGGATTATTACCCTAATCTGGTTGGAATGTAAACTTTTCTATACTCGGATTATTGGAATTTAGATACGTTTAATATTTTTAAGTAATTTGATTTCTTTCCCTTTTAGAAAAATACATTGTTTGATTTAACAAGGAATAGATGCAAACAAAAGTGAAAGAGGTGTGTAATATATGAATTCATTGTGGTTTACACTGTCTATTTCAATAATAAAAAGAAATGATTATTCTTTGTAATTTCAAGCGATGTGATCTTTTATATTTTTAAGTTAAATCTTTTGTTTGGACTAGTTTTAGAAATTATAGTGGATAATCTTTTAGATATGATTCCAACGATTGAATATGAAAAAGAATATTTTAGTGAAGATGTATAACTAGAATATATTTGATTAAAGTATATATTTGTACGTAATTTACCGCTCTTGTAATAGTTAAAATAAAGCTTAACAAATAACGACTCTTACCCCTAATATGCACATTTAGGGTAACTAATTAATGGAGAATGAGTTAAAAGGTTGTAACTCAAATAAATGGAAAATAAATGGAAATAAATATGGGATTGCAATAGTTTGATAGGTTAATGGGATTTATGGGATTGATAAATAAAGAAGTTGAACTAATAACTACGGAATAGTTAAAAAATTAATAATTAGATATTAGTAAACATGCAAATTTATGAGGAAATGTCCTTAGGATAATATTCATTTACCTTGGATAAGTTGATGTTTATGGATGTGTAATTAAAAGGGGAATTGGTTTGTAATGGAATCTTTAAGTTAGATATATAGCCTTAAATAACAAAAGGGGATTAGTATGCTAAGTTCAGTGTTCAACTTGGAATAATAATAAATAAATTTAAGAATAATAAGCCTAGTATAATATGGCTTAAAAATAAAATAACAATAAGTTTAGGTTAATTAGTTAAACTTAGTGGATTGGAAACGCGAGGTCAGTAGATTTTTACAACAGAAGTATGCCCTTCACTTAGAGGCTACTAGCAGTTGTGCACACTTATTGCTAATGTGAGATATTTCAACTATCGAATCCGAATAAATGATTGTTAAGGCAAAATAGGAAGGGATCCTTATATAGCATAATTAATTGACACGGTGAGATGACTGTGTATATAAGAGTGTGGTAAATACGGCTAAGTCATAGAGATATCTCCTATGATAAGTGCTTGGCAATGACAGAAGGTTAGTCCCAAATTCTATAGAGTAAATCTGACCATCTAATCTAGCTACCAGTTCCTGTGAATAGTCGGACTAATGTGAGACATCGTTGTGAGTATAGGTCATAAAGTGAAGAACCTTTTTTCCAAGTTTGAAGGTATTAAGTGGTTATTTGAGGACTTGCCTCTCTCGATGTATTAAATGGTTGACCCATGAAAATAAATGGAAGACTTACTTGAAGGATTTAAAGTATTAAGTGGTTCTTTGAGCGCTCACCTCTTTCTAAATTACAAAAGTATTGATGGTCAGTATAAGCAATTAAGAGTAGTAGAGGACATATTTGGAATGGTCCACTTTGGCTGTAAGGTCTAAAGTGACTGTTATAGGGTTTTGCCTCTGCCCGTGACAAAAGTATTTAGCGACTAAGTGAGATCCATGCAATGTCAGATAGATTGTACCTTTGGGAAGTCCGCTTTAGGTTAGGTATCAAATAATGAGGGCCTGCTTCGGGCGTTTTGAAGGTATTAAGTGGTCATTGGAGGATTCGCCTCTCTTGAAGTACTGAATGGTTAAAAGTCTACCTCATCCTTATTATAAAGGTATTAAGTGGCTTAGGTACATTCTCTCACATAGCTTAGCTTTTATGAGCAGTTGATATGTTATTTGAATGCCGATTATATATTAAAAACCATGTATAGAGGTTTGAGGTCTTGGTAACTAAGACTAATAAATCAACGTTGACTATGTTAGGGAGTCTGCTTCCTAGGAAGTATTAAGAGGATAAATAGCGTAAGTCATATCATTGGAAAAGGTTAGGTAGATTTGGGGTAGATAACCTATCATACATGCATGGTAAACAAATTGGATTTACATTAAATAATAGAAATAGCAATTAAATGGGAACCCATCGGTATAAATTTATACCATGGATAGTGAATAGATTTTCCGATTATCAAAACTTTGTATTGACCCCTCCACATTACTGTCCACATGATATATTAGAGGGACAGGTCGATGGAGATGGATATGATCGGTTGATAGTGTAGTCTTCTCTCTTCCATGCTCGGTATTTATATGGCGATTGATGTCTTAAAAATTCTATAAATTTCGAGGTAGTAGCCACTGTCAATATTTATATCCTAACATTAATTCTTCCACAGTTTGTTTAGTTTGATGGATCTTTGTACCAATTTCAATGATTCGTGCTTTGGTGGACTTGGGTTTTGATTTTATCTAAATTTTGATTCATTGAGGTACGGGTTGTTCCGAAAGACCTCTTGGTATCTGTTGAATATGCGCTTTGCGCTATATGATTTTTGTTTGATGATAATAAACATATATACATTCATATAAATGTATTTGGTAATGTACTATTTTGTTTTTCATAGTTTAAATAAATATTTGTTGAATAAAATTAAATTACACAGAATTCGAATTTGAATTCAAACAGAACAAGTTAAACAGATTTTGAATTCAAACAGAAATTTTTATTCAAACAAATATTTATTACAAATTGTAAATAGTACAATTTCATGCTCTCACTATACATGTACATTTTTGATTACAATCACATCACATTTACATCACGACCTTACTACATATCTCTCACACTCATATTTTTGTCTTCAACTATAATCCGGTTTGAATCCAGCATCTGAGTAATCTGCAAAAATATTTTAAACGCAGTAAAATTGAAAGAGAAATATTTTTGAAATTTGAAAGAAACGATGATTTTGAAAACATTGTTTGCCTCAGTTATTTGGGTTGTTCGTCATCATTTTTGACTGTGCAATATCTGTGCATATCGATATTTTTTATCAGGGACAGGTAATTACAAGTGGCTGCAGTACACACGTGTACATTCGTATACGTGTGCACTGCCTCGCCAACTCGTGTGCAAAAATCAAACAAAAGCACAGAAATCAAAAACAAGGTCAAACCCAAGATAGGTTCAACTCAAAGCACCACTGACCAGACATTGCAAACACAGTCTCAAGCATGAAACAAGGTGCACCAGACCAGATTGCAAAAATAATCAAATATACACAAATGCAGCCCAATAGACTACAGCAACACAGTAGTAAGACTGCATCCACAGAAATACACAACTACAAGGCATTTTCATTGCAACTGCATAGCTACACAACAAAGCAAAGACCAGAAACTCAAGCTTCAAAAAGCTACAGCAACAATGCACCAATAAAGTCGAGACAAAGCAACTGTTCTTAACAGCAAGTTCAAACCAAAGCACAAAAGTGCACAGCAACACAAAACTGCAGTGGACAGCAAAGACCACATGCCACAACATCAAAAAAAAAACAGCAAGAATATGAGTGCAAGCCAGAGTGAATGCAGACAAGCACATGAATACATAAAGCTACAAGTGATGCAGCATCAATCAAGAAGTGATATGGTGAAGCACTAACTCAAGATTACAGGGCAGTGGACAGTACAAGACTGACCAGAATACAAATGAATCAAGTCAGGCATGAAGACAATGCCAACAACAAAAACAGCAAGTCAGTGGCAAGACCTCAGTGACACAGAGAAAGTTGCACAAGATATAGAGCCACAACAAGTCCAGCAACAAGTCCAGTTGCAACATGGTGAACAAGACACAATGCTGAGCACATGCAAACTGCAATGAATAATGCAACATGACCAAATATACAAACTGAAGACTGCACGAAATGTATGCAAACATAATGCAAGTTTATATGTGCAGAAAGTTACAAGTATCAACGAATTGGATGAACAAAACTCGAGAGCAACAGTGAAAGTGCAAATCATGTCAACAAGACAAATGTATGGATCAGTGCCAAAGTCGAAAAATAACAATGCAGACGTACAAATGTAACGCAGTGATAAAAATTCACGTACGAATACAGTATTGACGAAGTTCAACATTACAGAGATGATCGAAGTAAAATACTAATCAAGTCAGAACTCAGTGAAGTCAGTGAAGTCGAAAGCAACAGGGATGAACACTGTAAACATTGAAGCCGTGGATATGATTCAAGAAATCAAAACAGTGCAGTGATGATCAGGGCACAAAACCAAGTAAGAAATTCAAGTATGTAAATTTGACAAAGTCAAATATCTCAAATCACAAAATCAAATTCAAGCCGAGAATTCTCTACCGTGTCAACCAAGGAATCAAGTGCATACGAATTTGATTAAGTCAAAGAAATCTCAAGCATCAATACATAATCGAACGACCAAAGCAATTTTTTGAAATAATCAGTCGAACGCAAAAATAGGAAATCAAATCCTATTAAAACCCTAATCATCATCGGCATTTCAATTCGATCGAGTTCAAGTATCAAATTAGAAAAGCAAAAGGAGACAGCACATACCGAATTCACAAGCATCAAAACTCGATCGAGCAACTGCAAGCAAGCTAGGGCAACCAATCACAGATCAATTGAAGAAACCAGAGCCATAATTGCAACGAAGAACCGAAGCCCTAATTGCAACGAAGAGCCGAAGCCCTAACTGGATCAAAAGGGAACGAAGCCCTAACTGGAACGAAGCCGCCATTATTTCACGAACGAAGATAAAAAAAGGATCGGGTGTAATAAGGAAGTGGGCCGGTGTTCAAAAAACAAAAGGGGTTTCTTTTGTTATTAATTAATATTGTTAATAAACTTATATTAATAATGTTAATTAGTTTAGGGCTATTTTGTTCTTAATTATTATTTATTTATTCTACGAATCAAAGAGTTTAGGTAAATCACCACCTTGGTTTTAGGTTGTGTCTGATTGTCTATTTAGAGTTAGTTCAGTAAGCAGGGGTTGCGAGTTTGCAAAACTCTATAGGCGGTAGCAGGGTTTGCAAGTCTGTTAGAGTGTTTGTAAGCGTGATACTGTTTAATTCTAATAGAAATCTGGGAATGCAGCAGTAGGCAGGGGTTGCCGAAGCTGGGTAAATCTTGTGTGTGATTTACTTTTCAGTATATTTATTTCTGCAGTTTATTTTTGTGTTTAAATTAAGAAAATTTGCTATAAACCTATTCACCCCCCCCCCTCTAGGGTTAATTTAGATCCTACAAGTGGTATCAGAGCCTGGTATTTTTAACTCTAGAGTCATGAGTCTACAAAATAATGCTTTTTCTGAGGGGCAATCTATTGCTAGGCCACCCATGTTTAACGGGAACGATTATGCTTATTGGAAAGTTAGGATGGGTATCTATCTCAGTTCTGTTGATTATGAAGTTTGGGATATTATTGAAACTGGCTATAAACCCCCCACTATAATCGTTGGTGATACTGAGATTCCTAAACCTAAGGATAGGTGGGATGCTAACGATAAGAAATTGAAAACAACAAATGCTAAAGCCATGAATGCTTTGATATGTGCTCTTGATAAAAATGAATTTAATAGAATTTCTCATTGTACAATAGCACAGGAAATATGGCATACTTTGGAGGTGACACACGAAGGAACTTCTCAAGTCAAGGAGTCTCGGCTAGCCCTGTTCAGCAATGAATACGAAAACTTTGTGATGGACAAAGGCGAGAGCATAAAGGATATGTTTGGACGTTTTTCAACCTTGGTATACAATGCTAGAGCGCTTGGGAAGGTATTCACTGAGGTAGAGCTTGTGCGAAAGATACTACGAGTTTTACCAATGAACTTTGAGGCAAAAGTCACGGCAATCCAAGAATCGAAAGATCTGAGCAAACTAAGCATGGAGGAGTTGATTGGAAACTTGATGACATATGAGCTTGAGCTAAAAGCAAAGGAAGAACGCAATAACTCCGAACCAAAGAAGAAGACGATTGCCTTAAAGAGCAAAGAAGAAAGCGATGAAGAAGAAGAAGATCCAATTGAAGAGCTTGCAATGGCTGTCAATAATCTTAAAAAATGGTCAAGATTCAAGTCACGAAAGAAGAAAATAAGTGGTAATAAGTCAAAGAATTCTGACGATTCCGATAATGAATTGACATGCTATAACTGCAAGAAGCCTGGCCACTTCAAACAAAAATGTCCACTTCTCAAAAACAACAAAGGAAAGAAAAAGAAAAAGAAGGCTTTTGCAGCAACTTGGGATGATGAAGAAGGAGAGGAAGTTTCAAATAATAGCTCAGAGGAGGCTAACTTGTGTCTTATGTCAAAATCGGATTCAGAAGCAAGCTTAGAGGAATCTAGTGAGGTAAGTAACTATTCTTATAAAGAACTTGTTTCAATGTGTTGTGATTTTACTAAAATGATTGATACTCTTGAATCTAAAATTGAAAAACTAAAATCTGATAGGAGAGAACTTGTCCATGAAAATTCTAGGTTAGAAACTGAAATTGAAAATATTCAAAACCTAGAATGTAAAAAATGTAAGATTTTAGATTCAGAATTATCAAAACTGAGGAATAACTTTGAAAGTCTTGAAAGTGAAAACTTGAATCTTAAGGAAACCATCGACACTAGGAGAAAGGATTTTATTAATCGATGCACCTCACTTGTTACTGAAAACTCAACATTAAAAACCAAAGTCCAAAGTCTTGAGAAATCTTTGAATAACTTTTCAAGAGGCGAAAAATCTTTCAACATGCTATTGGGAAATCAAATTTTTGCTAACAACGTGAAAGGACTAGGTTTTGGGAAAACACAAGTTGATGATAATGCAAAATATAAGAATGTCTTTGATAGATGTGAAATATATAGATGTCGTAATGAAAATGATAGTCATAGGAACAAGAACACAAAATTTATACAAGTTTGGGTTCCTAAGAATTCTAAAAACAAATTTCATGTTTATTGGAATAAAAATAAAAGGACTAAACAAGTATGGATTCCAAAGGGATTGTTTATTCACAATGCTTCTATCACTAATAACATTGGACCTAAGAGTTTCTCTAGGTCATCTTCCTCTCTTCTTATGTAGGTCTGTTGGCGGGCTAAGGAACAACAAGAATGGTTTCTAGATTCAGGTTGTTCTAGACATATGACAGGTGACAAATCGAAGTTCCTTAGCTTAGAGAATTTTAAAGGTGGAAATGTGATCATGGGAGACAATAGCAAGTGTAAGATTATTGGCAAAGGTGAAGTTGGTAACGGTATTTTTTCTTTGACTAATGTTTTATACGTTGAAAATCTGCATCACAATCTCATTTCTATTAGCCAACTATGTGACAAAGGTATGAACGTGATTTTTGATAGTGATACTTGCAAAATTATTGATAAATCTTCTAGTAACATTGTTTTTATGGGCAAAAGAAAAGGGAATGTTTACTCACTTTCATTTGATAATCTAAAACTTTCTAGATGTTTGGTAGCCACTGACGAAGAGGCATATTTATGGCATAGGAGACTTGGACATGCTAGCATGAGTCTCTTAGAAAAACTCGAATCAAAAGAATTAGTCAGAGGGTTACCACATCAGAAATTTAAAAATAATAAAGTGTGTAAAGCATGTTCCTTGAGCAAGCTTAGTCGATCATCATTTCGTCCTAAAAACATTGTTAGCACATCAAGGGTCCTTGAACTAGTTCACATGGATTTATTTGGACCAAATGAAATTTCAAGCTTGAATGGAAAACGTTATTGTTATGTATTGGTTGATGATTATTCTAGATTTACATGGGTTTACTTTTTAGCCAAAAAGTCTGAATCTTTCGAATATTTTTCAAAATTTGCAAAACTTGTTCAAAATGAAAAAGGAGTTACAATTAAAACCTTGAGAAGTGATCATGGAGGCGAATTTGAAAATTCTGAATTTGAAAATTTTTGTGAAGAAAACGGTTTAAAACATGAATTTTCTGCTCCACGAACACCTCAACAAAATGGGGTGGTTGAAAGGAAAAATCGTACATTACAGGAATTGGCTAGATCCATGTTAAGTGAGTATAAGCTACCTCTAATCTTTTGGGCAGAGGCAGTGAATACTTCGTGCTATGTAATGAATAGAGTAATGATTAGACCAATACTTGGCAAAACGTCTTATGAACTGTGGCATGAAAGGAAACCTAACATTTCTTATTTTCGTATATTTGGGTGTCCTTGTTTCATTCTTAACACAGGTGATCAACTTGGAAAATTTGAATCAAAGGCTGATGATGGAATTTTCATGGGCTATTCAACAAGGAGTAAGGCTTACAGGATATATAACAAACGAACAAAGACAATTGTTGAGTCAATCAATGTGAAATTTGATGAATCTGATCTGGAAAAAATGACTGAAAGGATGGTTGACGATGGAGTAGATCCTGAAGGCACTGAAGAAGGGACATTTAGTAAGAAAACTGAAAGGAGGACTGTTGATGCTGATAAATTAAGGTTCAAACCTAATCATCCTCCTGAATTAATTATTGGTGATCCTACGGAAGGTATACGTACTCGTTCCTCATTTGATGAAAATTTATGTGCGTTTTGTTGTCATAGTGGTTTTATTTCTGAAATTGAACCTGATTCTGTTGAAATGGCTCTTAATGATGAAAATTGGTTTTTAGCAATGCAAAATGAACTTAATCAATTTGAGAGAAACAAAGTCTGGAATTTAGTTCCTAGGCCTAATGACTATCCAATTGTAGGGACTAAATGGGTGTTTAAAAATAAATTTGATGAATCTGGAAATGTAATTAGAAACAAGGCTAGGTTGGTTGCAAAAGGTTATAACCAAATAGAAGGCACAGACTTTGATGAAACATTTGCTCCAGTTGCTAGGTTAGAAGCCATTAGAATCTTGCTAAGTTTTGCATGTTACAAGGGTTTCAAACTTAAACAAATGGATGTAAAAAGTGCCTTTTTGAATGGTGATTTAAAAGAAGAAGTTTTTGTTGAACAACCACCCGGTTTTGAAAATCATGAATTTCCAAATTATGTGTATAAGCTAGAAAAAGCATTATATGGTCTTAAGCAAGCACCAAGAGCTTGGTATGACTGCCTCTGTACATATCTTTTGGAAAATGGTTTTAAAAAGAGAAGTGCTGACACGACTCTGTTTCTATTACATAAAGAACATGATTTTTTGATTGTTCAGATTTATGTGGATGATATTATTTATGGTGCTACTAATGAGCTTTTGTGTGAGAATTTTGAACAAGTCATGCAGGCTAAATTTGAGATGAGTTTGGTTGGTGAATTGAAATACTTTCTTGGATTTCAAATTAAGCAAAGCAGTGATGGTATCTTCATTTCACAATCCAAATATGTGTTGGAGCTATTGAAGAAATTTGGAGTCGAAAATTCCAAACCATTGAGAACTCCTATGAGCCCATCAACAAAGTTGGACAAAGATGAGAAAGGAATTGCAATTGATCAAAAGAAATATCGAGGGATAATCGGTTCACTTCTCTATCTTACTGCTTCTAGACCTGATATTATGTTTTCTGTGTGCTTGTGTGCACGTTTTCAAGCTAATCCCAAAGAATCTCATTTAAAAGCTACTAAACGAATTTTGAGATATCTTTCACACACACACAAATTTGGACTATGGTACCCCTCTTGTGAAAATTTTGATTTAGTAGGTTATTCCGATGCTGATTATGCTGGTTCATTAGTTGACAGAAAAAGCACTAGTGGAACATGTTTCATGCTAGGACATTCATTAGTCTCATGGTCAAGTCGGAAACAGAATTGTGTTGCATTATCCACCACTGAAGCAGAATATATTGCTTTGGGAAGTTGTTGTGCTCAAATTCTATGGATGATGCAAACTCTTTCTGATTTTGGCTTAGTCTATAAACAAGTCCCATTAAAATGTGATAGTAGGAGTGCTATAGATTTGTCAAATAATCCTGTTCATCACTCTCGCACAAAACACATTGATGTGAGACACCATTTTCTTCGAGATCACATTGCTAAAGAAGACATTTGCATTGAATATATTTCAACAGAAACTCAACTTGCTGATATTTTCACAAAACCTCTCCCCGAAGACAGATTTTCCAAATTACGTTTAGATTTGGGAATTATAGAGGTTGACTAATCATTTTTTAAAAAAAAAAAAAAATTGATTTTTGAATTTGATTCTAAATGACAATTTTTTTAACTAATCTAACTCCCTAATGATTATCGAAAAGATGAATAGTGATTGAAAAAGTGATGAGTGTTGATATTTATCATATATTAAAACTCGAGAAAATATAATTAGGAAATTTCTGTAGAATTTCATAACAAGAGTTATAAAAACTTTTTGTTGGGTAATAATTCCATGACCATTTCTATTTCTATCATCTTTCTATCAAACATTACTCATCAAGATCATATTTAGTATGTAAATTTGTGGTAGTTTACAAAGGAAATCATTTGTTCTTCAATATCTTTAAATCAGTGAAGGAAATTATTTGTGCTTCAATTTATTATATTCAGCAATTAAAAATAAATACCCAAAGTATTCACTCTCATTTAAAAGTCCTCACGGTCATGCATGGGTGAATTACTTGGATTTTTGATTATGTGCTTCCATGCTCATTTAAAAGTCCTCACGGTTATGCATGTATGGAACGCATATTAAAAATAATTGATTTAATAGACAAGTTGATTCTAATCCCATTTAAAAGTCCTCACGGTCATGCGTGGTTAGAAGATACTTGATTTCATTTTTTTTTTAAATTAAATTGGAATACTACTAATCTCATTTAAAAGTCCTAACGGTTATGCATGGTTAGTAGATATTCAAATTTCCAGAAATAAATATACCACAAATAGACATAACTATATGAATTTTTGATGATTCTATCTTCATCACTTCTGAAAGTGGAATATGCGCTTGACAAGGGTAATTATGATTTTTGTTTGAATTTTATTGAAATTTGATATTTATATTTAATTGAGTTAAATGTTTGATTCATGTCGATCATTTCATCCCTATTTTATAACACTATTATTCTTTTGCTGATAACAAAAGGGGGAGAGAAAAGTTAAGATTTTTGTCGAATAGAATCAAGCAAAGGTCAAATAATTTTCATTGTGCATATAGGCTCTCTTATATATTTCTATACATATATGTAGGGGGAGCATTGTGTAGAGAGGGAGCATTCAAATAGGGGGAGAAAATGAAATTATCAAATACATTTAATATATTCAAAATCTTAAATATATGTTTGTTATCATCAAAAGGGGGAGATTGTTGAATATGCGCTTTGCGCTATATGATTTTTGTTTGATGATAATAAACATATATACATTCATATAAATGTATTTGGTAATGTACTATTTTGTTTTTCATAGTTTAAATAAATATTTGTTGAATAAAATTAAATTACACAGAATTCGAATTTGAATTCAAACAGAACAAGTTAAACAGATTTTGAATTCAAACAGAAATTTTTATTCAAACAAATATTTATTACAAATTGTAAATAGTACAATTTCATGCTCTCACTATACATGTACATTTTTGATTACAATCACATCACATTTACATCACGACCTTACTACATATCTCTCACACTCATATTTTTGTCTTCAACTATAATCCGGTTTGAATCCAGCATCTGAGTAATCTGCAAAAATATTTTAAACGCAGTAAAATTGAAAGAGAAATATTTTTGAAATTTGAAAGAAACGATGATTTTGAAAACATTGTTTGCCTCAGTTATTTGGGTTGTTCGTCATCATTTTTGACTGTGCAATATCTGTGCATATCGATATTTTTTATCAGGGACAGGTAATTACAAGTGGCTGCAGTACACACGTGTACATTCGTATACGTGTGCACTGCCTCGCCAACTCGTGTGCAAAAATCAAACAAAAGCACAGAAATCAAAAACAAGGTCAAACCCAAGATAGGTTCAACTCAAAGCACCACTGACCAGACATTGCAAACACAGTCTCAAGCATGAAACAAGGTGCACCAGACCAGATTGCAAAAATAATCAAATATACACAAATGCAGCCCAATAGACTACAGCAACACAGTAGTAAGACTGCATCCACAGAAATACACAGCTACAAGGCATTTTCATTGCAACTGCATAGCTACACAACAAAGCAAAGACCAGAAACTCAAGCTTCAAAAAGCTACAGCAACAATGCACCAATAAAGTCGAGACAAAGCAACTGTTCTTAACAGCAAGTTCAAACCAAAGCACAAAAGTGCACAGCAACACAAAACTGCAGTGGACAGCAAAGACCACATGCCACAATATCAAAAAAAAAAAACAGCAAGAATATGAGTGCAAGCCAGAGTGAATGCAGACAAGCACATGAATACATAAAGCTACAAGTGATGCAGCATCAATCAAGAAGTGATATGGTGAAGCACTAACTCAAGATTACAGGGCAGTGGACAGTACAAGACTGACCAGAATACAAATGAATCAAGTCAGGCATGAAGACAATGCCAACAACAAAAACAGCAAGTCAGTGGCAAGACCTCAGTGACACGGTGAAAGTTGCACAAGATATAGAGCCACAACAAGTCCAGCAACAAGTCCAGTTGCAACATGGTGAACAAGACACAATGCTGAGCACATGCAAACTGCAATGAATAATGCAACATGACCAAATATACAAACTGAAGACTGCACGAAATGTATGCAAACATAATGCAAGTTTATATGTGCAGAAAGTTACAAGTATCAACGAATTGGATGAACAAAACTCGAGAGCAACAGTGAAAGTGCAAATCATGTCAACAAGACAAATGTATGGATCAGTGCCAAAGTCGAAAAATAACAATGCAGACGTACAAATGTAACGCAGTGATAAAAATTCACGTACGAATACAGTATTGACGAAGTTCAACATTACAGAGATGATCGAAGTAAAATACTAATCAAGTCAGAACTCAGTGAAGTCAGTGAAGTCGAAAGCAACAGGGATGAACACTGTAAACATTGAAGCCGTGGATATGATTCAAGAAATCAAAACAGTGCAGTGATGATCAGGGCACAAAACCAAGTAAGAAATTCAAGTATGTAAATTTGACAAAGTCAAATATCTCAAATCACAAAATCAAATTCAAGCCGAGAATTCTCTACCATGTCAACCAAGGAATCAAGTGCATACGAATTTGATTAAGTCAAAGAAATCTCAAGCATCAATACATAATCGAACGACCAAAGCAATTTTTTGAAATAATCAGTCGAACGCAAAAATAGGAAATCAAATCCTATTAAAACCCTAATCATCATCGGCATTTCAATTCGATCGAGTTCAAGTATCAAATTAGAAAAGCAAAAGGAGACAGCACATACCGAATTCACAAGCATCAAAACTCGATCGAGCAACTGCAAGCAAGCTAGGGCAACCAATCACAGATCAATTGAAGAAACCAGAGCCATAATTGCAACGAAGAACCGAAGCCCTAATTGCAACGAAGAGCCGAAGCCCTAACTGGATCAAAAGGGAACGAAGCCCTAACTGGAACGAAGCCGCCATTATTTCTCACGAACGAAGATAAAAAAAAGGATCGGGTGTAGTAAGGAAGTGGGCCGGTGTTCAAAAAACAAAAGGGGTTTCTTTTGTTATTAATTAATATTGTTAATAAACTTATATTAATAATGTTAATTAGTTTAGGGCTATTTTGTTCTTAATTATTATTTATTTATTCTACGAATCAAAGAGTTTAGGTAAATCACCACCTAGGTTTTAGGTTGGGTCTGATTGTCTATTTAGAGTTAGTTCAGTAAGCAGGGGTTGCGAGTTTGGAAAACTCTATAGGCGGTAGCAGGGTTTGCAAGTCTGTTAGAGTGTTTGTAAGCGTGATACTGTTTAATTCTAATAGAAATCTGGGAATGCAGCAGTAGGCAGGGGTTGCCGAAGCTGGGTAAATCTTGTGTGTGATTTACTTTTCAGTATATTTATTTCTGCAGTTTATTTTTGTGTTTAAATTAAGAAAATTTGCTATAACCCTATTCACCCCCCCCCTCTAGGGTTAATTTAGATCCTACAATATCAAGCACTTTTCTAAATTCTCAATACCGAGTCCTTTCCTTTGTCACTTCAAGACTTCATACTTCTGAAGTTCCCTTCCAAGGTCATTATGACCTTGGCCTCGAGTTCCTGAACCATTTTGTCTTCATTCTGACATCTAGATTCACTTGAAGGCTATTTAGTTTAAACACTGGATATCAAAGCTCTTGTCCAACATACTCACCTCCTTGATTGGATCAAAGTATTTTAATCTTATGGTTGGTCTGAATTTTGACCACATTTTAATATTCAATGAAAATTTTATGGACATCAGACTTGTTCTTCATAAGATACAAATATCCTAATCTGGAGAAATCATCCGTAAAGCATACAAAATAAGAAGAATTATCTTGCGTAACCATAGGTATTGGGCCATATACATCAGTATGTATAATATCCAAGAGTTCTTTACCTCTTTCTTTGCTTCGACTAAAGGGTGCTAGTCATTTTCCTTTAAGATACAACTCACAAGCATCAAATGATTCAGAATCAAATGATGGTAGAAGACCTTCGATTTTTAATTTGTGTAGTTGTTCGTCACTTATATAACTTAGTCTATAATGCCAAAGATAGTTATTATTAATACCAACATTAGAAGAGTTATTTCGAACATGGACACAACTAAAATTAACTACATAAATGCCATTATCTGAAACACGGTTATAGACTTTATTTCCATTTCAACGTAATGTTCATAACATTATTGTTATTAACTAATGAAAAGTAAATCTAATCTCAGATAATCAAGACACACAAATTATACTATAAATAAAATTTCTTACATAGAAGTTATTTAAAATCACAACCAATCATTTAGCAACGATAAATAATAACCCCCAATTGTCGTTGTACCCATTAAAGATCCATCAATGACTTGAAGCATCATTCTTCCTACGCCATGTGACGTCCGTTCCTAAGTCCCTATAATGAATTACCAATCGAGCTCTAAATTCAGTATCTAAAACTCTGGGTAATTTATTGATTGCAAAACGGTTTTGAATCATGAATACATGTGTAGGAGTTGCAGAACTATTATGTTTCTTCTCTTTGACTATCTTCAAGTACTACGAATGGTTACATTTCCAATGAACCTTCTTGTGACAATGATGACGCTCACACTTGTCGGCTAAAGCAATCTTTTTATTCTTCTTATTAATCCTTTTCTTCTTCTTTGAACCATTCAAAGATGATGCCTTCCCTTTAACTGCGAGCACCACTCTTTGATCCTTGGATGAAGATTCGGATGACCTCAACATATTGAGTAGCTCCATGAGGCTTACATTCAATTGATTCATATTATGATTTTATATAAACGGCTCAAAGTTAGGAGTAAGTGCCTATAACGAATTACAAATATGAGTTCCAGATCCAAAATCTAAAACACAAGGAAATTTATTGATTGCAAAACAATTTTAAATCATGAATATACATGTATGAGCCACAAAATTGTTCTGTTTCTTCTCTTTAACTATCTTCAAGTATGAAGACCGGTTACATTTCCAATGAATCTTCTTGTGACAATGATGACACTTACACTTGTCAGCTAAAGCAATCTTCTTATTCTTCTTATTAACCCTTTTTTGCTTCTTTGAACCATTCAAAGATGATGCCTTCCCCTTAACTACGAGCACCACTCCCTGATCCTTCGATAAAGATTCGGTTGACCACAATATATTGAACAACTCTATTAGGCTTATGTTCCATTGATTCATACTATAACCGGCTCAAATTGAGGAGTAAGTGACCTTAAGATCAAATCCATTTGAACTCGTTGTCCATTATAGCGTCTAATAGAGAAAATCTATCAGTATATCCTTTCATCATTAGGACGTATTCATCCACTTTCATGTCCTTCGTCATCTTCATAATAAACAGTTTCTTAATAAGTACTCTCCTTATGAAATGAAACTGCTCTAAAAATAATTCTTTGAGGTTACCAAAGATCTAATAGACATTTATGTTTTCATGTTGTCTCTGCAATGATTTTTTTAACGTAGACAATAGGTAAACTTGGGTGATCTCAAGGTCTGTAGCACATTTGCTATATGCTAAATTTAGTTTGATGTCTGCATTATCTATGGGTTTTTCCTTGAGATTAGATATCTATGACAATCCACTTTTTTGACTCCTATGAACGACACTTAAGACATCCTCAGTGTTTGTGTGTCATTACCCAAGCATAGGAAAGATGAATCATTGTGGATGACATAAAGAACAATAGAAAACCTTACAACAAGATTGTAAAATAAACTAGAACAGTCAATAGTACATCAGGTTGCTCCTTGGCAAGGAGTTATCAGAGTTACACAAAATACTACCAAACAGCTTAGGCAGGTATAACATCCCACCTTTACATATGATGAAGCAAAATACACTTATACAAACAAGATAATACAGCGGAACAGATAACTAAGACGATAAAAGCCTCATGCTCGAACGCCGTCTTTAAAGGAGCCCAACAAAGAACTACTACTCTCGGACTACTCAAATAAAATGAGTATCCGAGGGTTTAGAAAAACAAAAAACTCGGGTCATACAATATGTTCGGTATGAGTAAAATTTAAGGTGTGAAATTAAACATAAACATGTGAGACTACGCCGCTAAACATGGAACGAGTTTACTCCCACAAAAGTCAACATCCAAATGTAAAGAATGGATAAATAATTAAACACCACGAAGAGTGGTTGACTCTTCCCGATGCAGATAAATTTGATTTTTCGAATAAAATCAAAATAGGAAAATCTCCAACAAATGACTAGGATGGTACATCACCCTTAAAGTATACCTCTAGTAATATACTTTAGAGAAGCTCATATACTCTATGACACTTCTTGGAAATGTACCTGTCGGATCCTACCAAGCATTACCGAGGATACGAATATTTCACATCTAAATGCGCAAATGAATTCAATCTAGATGAGATGTGAAAATACCCTAACATGAACAACGCCACATAGTTGGATGTCCTTTCGTGCTTTGTGTTATGTCATTTACCGACAAAGGATAACAAAGCTCAACGGAGCAACAAATTGTCTTAAAAGGATGGTAATAAAGAAGCTGAAGCAACTGATAGTTGAGAAACCAACTATCGAGGATGTAAAATGATCGTATATAAAAATTAAGTCTCGTATACTCACCATCACTCATCGAACTCAAACTTGCACCATTTCTTGGTTAGCAAAAATACCGAACAAATCAAGGTAGTGTTACCTGAAAGTCATGTCTCACGATTATTCTTAACTTTTGAAATAGCGACAAGTCTATTTCTTTGGTTTTTAATGTTAATTATACAAATAAATTATTTCCATATAAATGAATTGCTTTACAGAATTAATTCATTTCCATAAACAATTCAAACTTTTCTTTTAAAAATTCAAATTCGTACTTGACTTCACATTACAAGTATTGGCTTTAAAATACTTTGTTAAAAGAGTTAAACTTTGAACCATCATTACAATACGGATTTAACAAACTTAAAAAATCCTTATTTCATTGATTAATTAACTTTTAAACTTTGTTAAGTAAGTTGATTAATTAACTTCAATAACATTTAATTAAAAAGGGTAAATAACATTAAAAACATAGTTGATTCAATTAATTAATAATATAATTAATTAATTTAATTTAATAATAATTAAATATCATTATTTAAAAGTGATTAATTTATTTAAAAATTTATTTAAGGAAAGATTAATTAAGGTCAAACAGGTTTATTAACCCTTAAAAGTGACTAATTAAAAGGGATAAATTAATTTTAAAAACAACATTAATTAATACATTAATAAATCTTAATCCAGCATTATCAAAAGACTAATTATCCTTAAATTGTTTGCGCCAAAATTAGTCACAAACACCCAACTACAGAAGAAAGCACCAAATCACAGTCACAGATCACAGATCACAGATAGATTGTATGCAGTAGAGTTAAATACAAAGAACACTTGATAAATTAGGAGGAAAGCTGTAAAATGACAAGATTTATACTAGTTCTGTAATGGTCCAAAATTTAACCTCTTCAAAATATAATATTAAATTGATTTTAAATATAAAATATAAAAGGTTTTATGATTCAAATAATATTAGATAGGATTTGGAAATAGAAATATAAATGAAAATAGTAACATTTGCTTATATCGACAAAGGTGACAAAATCCTGATTTCAGAAAAGTAAGTTTAAATGGTTTAATAAATTATTTTAATTTATTTATAAGTATTTATATTTTTAAATAACATTATACAAATTTATTTTTAAATTTGGTTTACATAAATAAATAGTTTAACTAAAACGTCAAAATATGACCGTAAAATATTTTGTCAAAAATCAACATTGCGTCGTTTTAAAGTTGTCGTAGCGCCGTTGCACCTTTATGTACATAATTTAATAAATATGTTAACATATAAAGGTAGATAACAATCAACTAAACAAGGTTACTTTTAATAATCATACATAGAAAATTCTAAAAAGTAATTAGCAAAAGTAAACTAAAAAAGACAAAACATATGTCACATCACATGTGATGTAAAGTAAAGTAATGTGACATGAAGTAAAGTGATCATTCTTATTCTTTACTTAACCCTTAAGTATTTGAATTTCAAAAGTGTGATGTAATGTGGATGGTAAGTGTCGAATTAAATAAATTTACTTAATTCTTAAGGAAGACTATTAAAGAAAAAACACAAATCTATATTTTAATCTCAAATATTTTCTATAAGTACCCATCCACTTCTTCTTCACTTTTGCACCATTTCTTCTCTAATTTCTTAATCTCAAAAATTTGTCACACCTATGAGATCTAAAAGTAAAAACAAGGTGTGTAACTAAGGTTAGGGATGGAGCAACCAGTGCTCTAAACTTACCAAGGCTCAATTTTCTCTTTTAGGCAATGGGTGGAACATATCGAAAGGAAAGCTTGGATGCTCAACTCGGATTTTATAGAAATAATCTTCTTATATTCATTATTAAAATCCAAAGAGGGAACTTTCCTATTCGTGGAATTTAAAAGGTGATCTCACCGTTATTCCGTCCATATCACTCGTTGAATATGGAAGTTGATTTTGAGTAAAAGCAGAATGATTTCTATAATCCTATTTTCTCAAAAGATACTCTTTAAAAATGATTTGAGAAATATTCAAAAAGAGAGGTTTAAATTGTTCTGTATTCACTAAAAGAATATTTTGACATATTTCTCGAAGATATTTTGGTGAAGGAAAACGAATGAATCGGAAAAAAATCGCCTAATTGCATTATTTTTATCGACGATTGGATTTCAAAGGAATCGGGGTCAGATTTGGGTGATTCTTATCCGAAGACCACTTTGAACCAATTTACGTGTTCTAAGATTAAAGGTGTTGAAGATGGAGATATTGAGTCAAATAATAACGAGGGACTATTGGGGATAAACTCCCGATTCACTATATTGTAGCGGTGGTCTCTTTGTTATGAAAAATCTCAAAACCACAAGGACTTCTCGCCTGGTAATGGCCGAGAAATATACCTTCAGTTTCGTTCAATCCCAGAACGAACTTGTATGGATGAATGTCTGACCTTGCATTCTAAATCACAATGAGTGGTCTCTATAAAAGTATATTAGTCGGTGGCGGAGAAGACACCTTCTTTTAGCTTAAGACCCTTTCCTAAGACATACGAGCTCAAAAAGTTATATGTTTGTAGAAATAACTCGTGTGAATGTGCAATGACAATGTGGCATTCAAAGTGAAAGAAGATGTGCTATATGAAAAGGTAATCATTGCCTCGAGCCTCATCAACCCGAAATGATCAAAACAGGGTTAGATGCGGCAAGGCTAAGTGGGTCATTCCCAATTAGGGTACGATCATCCCCTTCTAGATATATTTCTTCCCGCTATGACGTTTAGGATATAAATTTGTGTGGATGTATGCGAAGGGAGCTCTCGGATAAAGGTCGGTAATGGTCGAAGGATGACATATTCGGCACTATCTAGTTATAAAGATAGGTCGGTCTTGTGTTGGCAGAGAGCTTTGTGATGGTTCCTCGGGACATCCATCTGGAGGTGTACCCATCGAAAGGTATTCCCTTCATCTGGTCATTTGTATGGAATCCATTCTCCAATAAAAACCTACGGTTTTGTTTGTAATGGCATAATAAATAGCCCTGAAATGCTATATGGATAACCATTCGACTAAGAATTATTACTTTATTTGCAAATGTTTTCGAAGAAAGTCATTAAAAATAATATCCTTAAATTTTACGCAATAAAGAGTTTTGGTTATCATAAGGTAAAAACCCGTTCCGTGTTTATGTACGACGTGGTCTTATGAGATATCTTTTTGTTTTCAAAACATCGTACTTTGAGTTCTCATACTAATCCCATGAGTGACCTGGATTTTGTTTTTCCCTTTAAACTCTGGGTGCCCTATTTTTCGGGCGGTTGTGTAGTTAGGATACCATAGGACCATTTTGGAGCATTTGGAGAAGTGTTTTGGAACAATGAAGCTTAAGTACCTTATTTAGATATTTACCCAATTTCCGTTGTGTTATGAGGTACGTATTTTCCAGCATATGTACGGATAGACAGTTATAACTATCCCGCTGGATTTGTATTTGACTCCGATCATTTATGTATAGTTAAAATGTTGAATGCGATGTGAGGTTCTTCTATTATGTTGTCGTCTTTCTTTATTTACTTTTACACCCTTTATAATCTGCCTCCCCAGCACTTGGATTTACGGCACGTGAATACTATGGCTATATTAGTGTCAATTTCTAAGGGTCACGAAGACGGGTCATCACATGTGGTATCATTGCTGAAGGTTAAGGGAGAATCTTGGCTTTGTTGGGGTATGACTCATTAAAGATAGGGTTAGTAATGCCTTAGAATGAGTTTAGTCTGAGATAGCGCATAATTGAAACTTTTAACTTGGATAAGTATATTCATACTGTATAGCATTCCCTAAGATATCTCATCTATACATCCCAAAGATCTTTTTCTTACTATATACAGATTGTAGAAAATGAGTGAAAGAAGGGACGAGGTAAGGGAGGAAACAATACCACAAATGGTCAAACTCCCACAGCTACAATAGTCGAGGAAGTAGTAGTTCCGGTACCGCTCCAAATTAACTTTGCAACTTTATGGAAGAACTAAACCAGCCTTGGTGGTAAACCTTTCAAAGGAACAAAAACCATCAATGAAGTACAAGCTTGGATCCGCTCTTGTGAAAGAATTTTCAAAGGACTGAATATTGGAGATGAGCAAAAGAGATTCTTAACTTCTCGACAACTATAAGATGGAGTTCTAGTTTGGTGGGAATTTATTACTCAGAATGAGTCAGAAGATAATTTCTCATGGGAACAATTCAAAGAAGTTCCGAAGGAGCAGTATATGCCAGAAGCAAGAAAATCCCGTCTTTATCGAAATTTTATGGATTTTAAACAAGAGGAGATGTCGTTTGAGGAGTATACTAATAAGTTAAACGAATTATCTCATTTTGGGCCTGGATTGATAGATACACCCTTTAAAAAGAATGAAAAGTTTATTTCTGGAATGAAGAAGCAATACCATGTCAAAATGACTAGGCATGTGAAAGAACCATTTGTAGACTTAATATACATGGAATACATATATGAAACTTTGGATAAGATAGATTACCTGTAGTACAAGAAAGTAACAACAATAACTAGAATAAGAGGAAGTTCAATGGCAAGAAGCCATGGTAAAGAAAACCTAAAAGAGGATCTCAGGATAAATACTTTAAAAATGTCACTTGCTACATTTTCCAACAAAAGGGTCACCTATAAACTCATTGTAGAAAACTCAGAACTCAAGGATCAACACTAAGAAGCTGCTTTAGTTGTCATCAATCAGGTCCCATAATAAAGGATTGTCCCTTAATGAAGAAAGGAGAATAAGCCAAAGTTTATGCTATCAAGGATGAGCCTTCAACCTCCAAAGATGTGAAGGGTAAAGGAGCGTTGGAAGGTAGTATTTTTATCAAAAATGTTTTAGTTAGAGTATTATTTGATACAGGAGCTTCCCATAGTTTTATTTCTAAATCAACTATAGAAGAATTAGAACTTGAACCTAAAATTGTTAATGACCCTATCTGCATGACGAATGCAATAGAAGATTCCACTAGTCTTTGTATGCACTGTGAAAAAGTCCCAATTTCGTATCCTCCCCATCACTTTCCTTTTGATCCTTTTGTCTTAGATTTTATTGGATTTGAAATTTTACTCGGTATGGATTGGTCGGCTAAGTACAAAGCTGCGCTCGATTGCGAAAATAGAACGATATCTTTATGGACCGTCTTTTGAAAAATCGTAGAATATCTTATGGAAGTCCTAGCCAAGAAGGGATAGTTTTCTTTATGCTTTAGATACATCCCTAACAGGATTAGAAACAACACCCATTGTTAAAGAATTTGCAGATGTCTTTGAGGAAATAAAAAAGTTTGCCCCCACAACGAGAAATCGAATTCCATATCAATTTAGACCCTAGTGCGATACCAATTAAATAACAAGATAGAAGGACGGCTCCGAAAGAAAGGGATGAGTTGAATAACCAAACCCAAGAGCTATTAAAGAAAGGATTGATAAGACCTAGCCGTTCAAATTGAGGATCAGCCGTAGTTTTTGTTGTTAAGTCAGACGGATCATTGAGATTGTGTGTAGACTATCGAGATCTAAATAAGCGAACCATTAAGAATAAGTATCCTCTACCTTGAATAGATGACTTGTTTGACCAGTTACATGGATCTCGAGTTTTTTCTTAAATGGACCTAACAACAGGATTCCATCAGTTAAGGATCGCTGAAGACCGCATCCATCTAACTGCATTCAAAGGTTTGAATGCTTTCTATGAGTGGTTGGTTATGCCTTTTGGGCTGACTAATGCACTTGTTTATTTTGTTGACCTTATGAATAGAGTGTTTAGAAATGTTCTAAACAAATTCGTGTTAGTCTTTATCGATGATATCCTTATCTACTTAAAGACAGAAGAAGAACACATAAGGCATCTAGAAGCTGTATTGGAGATATTGAGAAATAACGTGCTTAAAGCCAAATTCTCAAAGTGCCATTTTTGGGAGGAGGAGGTAAGATTCCTTGGACATATAATATCAAAGGATGGAGTTTCAGTGGATCCAGGGAAAGTCGCTACTACTCAAGATTAGAAGCAGCCACAAACTCCTAAAGAGATTCGTAGCTTCTTAGATTTAGCAGGCTACTACAGAAGATTCATTCAAGACTTCTCAAAGATTTCCTATCACCTAACGAAGTTGATAATGAAGGATGAAAATTTATCTGGACTCCTAAGTATGAAGAAGCATTCCAAGAACTAAAAAAGAAGTTGACAACTGCTTCAGTTTTAGCAATTATAAATGGAAATAGTGGATTGACCGTTTATACAGATACTTGTGGAGAAAGAGTTGGTGCAGTTTTAATGCAAGATGGGAAGGTGATTGCTTATGCAATTATGCATGTGAAGACGCATGAGAAGAATTATGCAACACATGACTTAGAATTATTAGCCATTCTAAAGATATGGAGACATTATTTTCTGGGTAAGAACCTTTCATAGTTTATGTCGATAAAAATTTGAATTGACCTTAGTAAATTATATTCCATCTTTTAGGTGAAAAATTAGAACTCTTCATGGGCCACAAACCTTTGAAGTATCTTTTCACGCAGAATGATTTGAACATTTTACGGCAACGCCGTAAAGCATTTCTCGTGTCATAGGATCTAGATATTCTATATACACCAGGGAAAGCCAACGTAGTAGCGGATGCATTGATAGGAAGTTAGCTACTATTTCTTATTTGGTAGTTACTCTAACTCTCCTAGAAAAGATCACCAGCAAACTATAGGAGGATCTATTTCTCAAGGAGAACATTAGGAATATACATCAAGGATATAATTCAAGATTTAAAATAGATAACCTTGGAGTATTGCGGTTAAATGGAAGAATTTATGTTCCAAATATCGGAAATCTTAAGCAAGAAGCATTAGCTGAATGCCACATTGCCAAACTTAGCATTCATCTGGGAATTCATAAGACATACAAGGACATGAAGCGTACATTTCGGTGGAAAAGTATGAAGAGGGACATATCTATCTATGTCAGTCATTGTGAAAATTGCCAAAGAATCAACAGTGACCAAAAGAAGATGGCAGGATTACTTCAACCTTTGGAGATTCCAGCTTGGAAGTGGGATCAAAAATCCATGGATTTCATTGATGACTTACCCCGAACAAGGAAAGAAAATGAAGTCATGTGGCTTATTATAGATCGATTAACCAAAAGTGCGCACTTTATTTCAGTTAAGCCAACAAGAACTACAGCAAGCCTTACAGTTATATATATGAAGGAGATTGTCCGATTGCATGGAGTTTCAACGGTATAGTAAGCGATCGTGATCCAATCTTCACTAGTTAGTTTTGGGAAGCACTACAGACAGCTTTGGGAACCAAGCTAAGTATAAGCACTGCATATTACCCCCAAAGTGATGGACATATGGAAAGAGTCAACCGTGTTTTGGAAGATCTTTTAAGGGCATGTATTCTAGACTTTGGAGGCTCGTGGGAGAATCATTTACATTTAATAGAGTTGAACTGACCCTCACAATTTTCGCCTTAATTTACCAAATTTTTTTTTTGTATATGTATATGTGTAAATTTCCATACATATTTAATTTATACATGTGCATGTGTGTCCATATATATATATATATATTCATTTGCGTATTTAAATTTGATTTAGTTTTACTTCCAGTTTTCAGGGTCATTTTCCTTTTTCAAATAATTCATCCAGGATTCAAAATTTCTACCAATATAAATATATCAGTTTACTCCTAAAAATATACACACACATATGAAGATGTTTATGTTCCTCTTGTTTAAATCAGAGTATGGTTTTAATTCCATTTGTTAAACAAGAGCATGTTGTTTGACCTTGGATTTGAATAAATCTGCATAGGATTAATTACCATTTTCTTTTGAATATTTGTAATATGTTACTAAATCCTGTGCATATTTAATTCATATGGATTTGGTCATTCTAATTTATAAATTTGCTGTCAATTTATCTTGGCAAATAGATTTTATAGTACTTGGGATTCCCTTTTTTTTCATAGTTTAATTATATTGATATTTAGCTAAGACCAGAAAATGATATATTCACTTATCATTTCCCACTCATGTATTTTCTAGAAACTTTCTTATTTTGATTCAATTTATATGGCTTGTTTATTATAGTCTTAACCTATATGACCCACTGTGGGTTGAGCATTTGCAAAAAAAATTGCTATGACAAGAATCTGGATTTTGAAGTATTTAAAAGAATGTAGAGTGCTTCTAGGTTTGTTAGTACAAACCAGTTCAAATTGCATATTTGTTATAGCTTTTGAAAATTGGTTGTGGTGAAACAGTTACTAAATGAACTAAAGCACTTGAAAGGCATTTTATTGTCAAAATACAATCAAACTTAATCAACCAAAACTTCACTCATTTGAAGCTGGTTAACTCATGTGTCTTGTGTCAACCAGATATCTGATCATGGCAATTGAAATGCCACTCCTTTGCATTATATCTGAAGCCTTCCCATACATTTACTTTTCTCAAAACAATTTAGAACGTAGACTTGAACCTTTTGCAAAACATTTCAGAGATAAACAATTAGATACTTGAAGGTATGTTTCAAGATAATTCTGAATTTACTCCAAAACTCGGTGTTTTAAAATGACTCAAGGTTGTCTAATTCATAATATAATATATGCAAGGCAATTTCTCACATGCCTATATATTTCTTTACTAGGTTTTCATAGCTAACACTTTGAGCATTATTTTTCTTGTTTATGTCTCAGACAATTCTTCAATATTCAAACCTTAACACAAAATAATTTCAACATAACCACTAATTTAATCTAACACTTTACAAAATTCAATAAAAGCAACATGTTCAACGAAACATAGCAGTTCATTACATAACTGGAATTTAAAAACTTAGTTTTCATGAATCACATGCAGATAAACATCATAGGCTCTTATTAAAACTAGCAAGCATGCTCATCCAACTTTCTCATTAGCCATTAACCTTTTCTTCCTATTTAAGCTTTGCATTCCCTGCAAGAACATTGGTGGCTGCCTCATTTTAAAATGAGACACCCCCATATGCCATAAGGGTCAGATCTATGATCTGGTATGAGCAACATCAATATATCCATGATATTAAGCAATAGAGAATATAAGTGTAATGACTTGCTATTTATGCAAGTTTCTGCAATCAATCATTTTTATCATTGTGTAAATAAAGTGACTCGGGTATGATAACTTCTTCTATCATTCCTACACATAGATACATAATCTTGCAATCATAAATATGAATCTGCAACATGTGCATTCACTGGAACAATCATGGTTCCAGATCAACCAACCTAAGGAATATTCATAATCCTATCTCTTCATGTACAGGTTGTATAACTCAGTTTAAATTCCTGCCTCATCTGCTATCAAGGAATCACAGGGACACATTGCAATGAACTAATTCACATCATTGCACAAAGATCTCAGGGCTTAAACAAACCATGTGCCAACTTGCATACTTCAAATATGACAAGCATTCCAGCAGCCTTCTTGGCCTTCCCTTCCCTAGTTTATTTACTAGTGCATTGATTCAAATCCTATTATCAAATGTTAAGTGAACATGTCACTGCAAACATGGAAACACCCATAATTTTCCTAGCATACTTTCCTCAGAAATTAAGTAAACGGTTGTTTCAAAAAAAATGTGGACATCATATCTTGATCTCAGTAAAATATAAGAATATTTTAACTGTTAAAAGATGCATGGCATGTCATGTTATATTGATCTGCAAGCCTCTATGATTGAATCAGATTCATGATCTGGCTCAATCATAATTTTTAGCTTGTGGGTTTTTTTATTTGATTAAGGGCTCAGCACATATAGAATTTCTATTGCACCCTTAATTAATTTCTTTTTTAAGCCTCAGCACTTATACAAAATATAATGCAGCTCATAATATTTTCCTTGTTAAAATTTCCATGCCATAGATCTATAACAGTTGAGGGTATTCTCTCCATAATTTAAAATTCTAGGCCTTAACATTTCTGAGCAAAATAAAACAGTAAGTTGCACATCCAAAGGCAAACATCACAACAAATCAAAAATCACCCAAAACATCCATGATAAAATCATATCAGATCCAGAGAAAACAACCAAAGAACATTGATAAAATCATATACATAAAAACCAGCAATATGAAAATGGCAATATAGAAAGTAGTTGCCTCATCTCAGGTCTTAATGCCATGAATTTAGTGAGGTTACTCACCTAAATATTTTCTTCTTTTGATCCAGAAAACCCTTGTGTGTTTTCTCCTTCCTTTCAATATTTTCCTTTCTTTCTTATTTTTGAGCAACTCGGGGTAAAAATGATTTCCTAGCCAAAGCTACCTATTTATAACAATGTTTTCCACTAGGGTTTGTTAAAAAAAATTGCATTTCTATCCTAGTTAACATCATGCATTTTCCATTTTTCATTTTCACGTTTTCATCCCCGGCCACATTAGTCAGTTTTGGGCAGTGCTTGTCTCTTTTGCTCTTTTTTTTTCAGAAATGACTATTTTTGTATGCTCACCCAAGTCATGATAAATGTGTGACTACTATATTTTATACTTTTATTCTTTTCTAGAAATTTTCCTTTCTATTTTTTACCTACACAAGCATATTGACTTGTATTATATTTCATGTCATTTTGATGTTTCCTTTTTATTGTTTTGCTTTAACACTTTCTGCTCACAGAAAATATACATGTACATAGGTGTGTATATATATATACATTTTCTAATTTATAAATGAGTTAGATCTGGTAAAAGAAAATACAATGCTTTAAGTAAGAATTACTTCTCTGCTCAAATAAAAAATTTCTGCCTCTTTATTATTTTTATTATTATTTTTTCACAAATTCTTAGATTTCCTTCTATGCCATTTTCAGTGTGCATGTGCACACACATCCTTGCACACTATTTAATTTCAAGAATTTCACTATATTTAAATCTAAATATTTCAAAATTAAATCATTTTATCAAAATGATTTTTCACAAAATTTGGGGTATTACATTCACCCTTCCTTTTTAGGAATTGTGTCCTCACAATTTTCCTAGTACTTATAACAAGCATCATCTTATTTTCTGAAAATCTAACAAACATATGCATAAGCAAGCAAATTCAACCACAACAATCATTCATATCAAATTTTCCAGAAATTAAAATTAATTTGCAAAGAGCCTAGGATAATCCCTCCTTATCTTATCTTCTAACTCCCATGTGTAGTCATTAGGATCAATACTCCACTAGACCTTCACTAGTTTGAAAGTTTTGCTCCTCGATTTCTTTTCTTCTTTAGCTAAAATCCCCACCGTCTCTTTCTCATAAAACAAATTGGGATTTATCTTAATTTGAATAGGCTTGTCCAGAATTTCCTCCTTATCATGTACCCATCTTCTAAGTTGTGACATATGAAAAACATTATGCATTGCTTTCATTTCCTCTGGCAGTTCCAGTTTATATGCTAATGAACCAATTCTTTCCAGAATTTTGTAGGGTCCAACATACCTTGGTGTAAGCTTACCTTGCTTGCCAAATCTCAAGACCTTACAGAAACAAAGTCACCCACTTCATATTCCACCTGCTTTCTCTTCATGTCTGCAAATTTCTTTTGCCTTTCTTGAGCTGCAGCAATTCTTTTCCTCACCAATTCAATTTTCTCTGTAGTTTCTTGTATGTACTCAGGCCCTAAAATAGCTCTTTCTCCTATTTCCACCCAACATACAGGTGATAAACATGGCTTGCCATATAAGGCTTCAAATGGTGCTATCCCTATGGTGCTTTGATAACTGTTATTGTATGTGAATTCAGCTAAATGGAGATAGTCTTCCCAATTGCCTCCAAAATCCAGTGCACATGCCCTTAATAAATCCTCTAAAACTTTGTTCACCACCTCAGTTTGTCCATCTGATTGTGGATGGTAGGCAGTGCTTAGGCACAATTCACTTCCCATAGCTTCTTGAAAACTCTTCCAAAATCTTGAGGTGAAGATGGCATCCCTATCACTCACAATGGTTTTGGGAATGCCATGCAGTCTTACCACCTCTTTCATAAATACTTGAGCCAATTTTGGTGCATTCCTATCTGATTTGACTGGGATAAAATGTGCTACTTTGGTTAGCCTATCCACTATTACCCATATACTTGTGTTTCCTCTCTTGGATCTGGGCAGACCATCTATGAAATCCATAGATATATCCCCCTATTTCCACAGTGGTATACTAAGGGGTTGCAACGGTCCTGATGGCCTTTGTGTCTCTGCCTTGACTTGTTGGCAAGTCATACACTTTGCAACATGTTTGGCCACATCAGACTTCATTCCCTTCCACCAAAGATTTTTCTTCAAGTTTTGATACATCTTTGTACTGCCTGGGTGTATGGAGTATTTACTCCTATGGTATTCATTCAATATTTCCTTCTTCAACTCTATGTTTTCTCGAACACACATTCTGTCCTTGTTCCTTAAATAACCATTTTTTATCAATGTGGTAATTTATCACCTCTTCTCCCTTTGATATGAGAATTTTCTTCTCCAATAAGTATGTGTCTTGCTCCTGTATTTTTCCAACCTTCAGAAGTAAATCTGATTGCAGAGATATTAAACTCAGTTTTCCTTTACTTTCATCTTCTTCCATTGGTACCATTTGTACTTCACTACTTTCTTCAATTTCCAAATCAGTAAGTATAGACAAATCCTTAAACTCTTCCTTCATCAACATGGCTACTTTGGCATGTTGCCTACTCAAGGCATCTGCAACTTTATTTGCCTTACCTGGTGTATAGAGTATATCTAGATCATAGGCAGCTAGGAACTCCACCCATCTATGTTGCCTAATGTTCAAATCTTTTTGTGAGAAAAGATATTTCAATGCTTTATGATCTGTGTACAAATTAAACTTTGCACCTAATAAATAATGTCTCCAAAGTTTCAAAGCATACACTACTGCTGCTAGTTCAAGATCATGAGTTGCATATCTTGTTTCATGTGGCTTTAATTGCCTACATGCATAGGCTATCACCTGGTCTTGCTGCATCAACACAGCCCCTAGCCCGGAGCCACTTGCATCAGCATACACAGTTAAGTTCTCGTTCCCTTCTGGCACTCTCAATACTGGTGCATGAATTAAAGCTTCTTTTATTTTGATAAAAGCTTGCTCACATTTTTCTGTCCATACAAAGGCCTGGTTCTTTCTAGTTAAATTGGTAAGTGATGATGATATTTTTGAAAAATCTTTTATAAATCTCCTATAATATCCTGTCATCCCCATAAATGACCTTACTTCACTCACTGTGCTAGGCCTCTTCCATGCTTGGATAGCTACTACCTTATTGGGGTCTACTGAAATTCCTTTGGCAGAGATAATATGTCCAAGAAAATGTACTTCTTCTTACCAAAATGCACATTTTGAAAATTTTGCCTTTAAATCATTTTCTCTTAATCTTGACAAAATCAAATGCAAATGATTTTTATGCTCTTCCACTGTTTTGGAATAAACCAAAATATCATCAATAAAAATCAGTACAAATTTGTCTAAATAATTCCTGAATATTCTATTCATTAAATCTACAAAATATGAAGGAGCATTTATCAATCCAAATGGCATAACCATAAATTCATATAAGCCATATCTAATGTTAAATGCAGTATATTTAATACTTGAGTCTTCAACCTTCATTTAATGAAATCCTGATGCTAAGTCTAATCTATAAAATATTTTAGCATCACTGAGTTTATCAAAAGGATCATCTATTCTAGGCAATGGGTATTTATTTTTGATGGTTACTTTATTTAGTTCTCTGTAATCTATGCACATTCTCAAAGTACCATCATGTTTTCTTACAAACACTACTGGAGCACCCCAGCATGAATTACTTGGCCTTGTAAATCCTTTGCCTTCTAATTCTTCCAACTGATTTTTCAATTCCTTCAATTCACTTGGCCCCATTCTGGTGGGTTTCTTGATTATGGGACTTGCTCCTGGAATGAGATTAATTTGAAACTCAACCGGTCTATGGTGTGGAACACCCTTAACTTCCCCAAACACATCCAAGTATTCATTGACTATGGGAATTTCTTCAATGGTTAGTTCACTGAAATCTTTTTCTGAGTCAACTAAATGATATAAATTTCTTTCCTTAGCCACTTCACATAAAACTGTGACCCTTTGGCCTCTAGAATTTTGCAATGATATGGTGGATGAGTCTTAATTAATTATGGCTTTAAATTGCCTTAACCAGTCTACCCCCAATATAACACCTATATTTGGGTAATTCAAAACATATAAATTGGAAATAAAAATATTTCCTCCTATGTTTAACTCCACATCCACACAATTCATGTTCAAAACACTAGAGCTCCCTAGTGGACTATGTATGAGCAGTGGGGTTTCAACCAATATGCAATTTAATTTTAGCATTTTAACTAATTCATAGGAAATCAAAGAGTGAGTTGCCCCAATGTCATATACTACTACTATAGGTATGGTACAAATAAATAATGTACCTTCCACTTGACCATGATTTTCAGCTCCACTCTCCACTGTGGATTTTCCTTTGGCTTCCAAATTTGCAATTTTCCCTTGCTGTTTGTACTCAGGATAGTTCCTCTTCATATGCCCATCTTTCCCACATAGGTAGCATTTGAAGGCTCCTCCTTTCAACTCTGGGCACCTTGGTTTGATGTATCCTTCCTTTCCACATTGATTATAGACCAATTTCTTCTTAGCATCATTAGCCTTGGCATCATTGGCCGTTTTGTTGTCTGCCTCTTCCTTCTTTTTATCATAAGGGTGATATCTTCCCTTGTTCTTCTTGTTGTTGCTGCTCTTAAAATTCCTATACTTCTCCCTTTCCTTATCATGCTGCTCAAGTTTCAAAGCCAAGTCTATCACTTGATCAAAAGTTCTGTCAGCATATGGTAACATGGCCCTGCTAAGCCCTGGATTCAGTCCTTTAATATACCTATCATTTTTGGATGCTTCATCTGCCACTAACATTGCTCCATACTTAGATAACCCCTCAAACTTTTGAGTGTATTCAGTGACATTCAAAGTTCCTTGCCTAAGCCTAATAAATTCTTCCAGTAAAGTGGTCTTGGCTGATGCTAGTACAAATCTTGCCTCAAACATTTCCTTGAATTGATTCCATGTAATTTCATTTTCAATCCTTCCAGCTATGATCACCTCCCACTAGCTTAAAGCCACTCCTTTCAGCTGTCTTGAAGCCACTTGGCTCTTCCTTTGATCATCAAGCTGCATGTCATTGAAAATCCTTTCTAATGTTCCTAACCATGCTTGAATTTCCATCACATTCTCAGTCCCTTCAAAACTTTTACCTCCCAAATTGGTATAGCCTTTAATAGTTTTGAAAGTTCCTCATGTGGATTTTCAGGCCTATGCCCAATTCCATCCCTTAAAATCCTCACAAACTCTTGCATATCAAGCATATGTGGTGCACTTGTCCCTGCTTGATGTTATCCCCTTCCTACCATGATTTGCTAACTAAGTTCTGGGAAAATGGTATTAGTATATTATGAGTATTTCTATAATTAATATTTTCTTATCCAATTTATTTCATCCAAAATAAATAGACATAACACATTTCCATAGTACTCAACCATCAATGCAACCATTTAATTATGCTACCATTTGCTCTGATACCAAATTGAAATGACCCTCACAATTTTCACCTTAATTTCCCAAAAAAATAAAAATTTGTATATGTATATGTGTAAATTTCCATACATATTTAATTTATACATGTGCATGTGTGTCCATATATATATATATATATATATATATATATATTCATTTGCGTATTTAAATTTGATTTAGTCTTACTTCCAGTTTTCAGGGTCATTTTCCTTTTTCAAATAATTCATCCAGGATTCAAAATTTCTACCAATATAAATATATCAGTTTACTCCTAAAAATGTACACACACATATGAAGATGTTTGTGTTCCTCTTGTTTAAATTAGAGTATGTTTTTAATTCCATTTGTTAAACAAGAGCATGATGTTTGACCTTGGATTTGAATAAATCTACATAGGATTAATTACCATTTTCTTTTGAATATTTGTAATATGTTACTAAATCCTGTGCATATTTAATTCATATGGATTTGGTCATTCTAATTTATAAATTTGCTGTCAATTTATCTTGGCAAATAGATTTTATAGTACTTGGGATTCCCTTTTTTTTCATAGTTTAATTATATTGATATTTAGCTAAGGCCAGAAAACGATATATTCATTTATCATTTCCCACTCATGTATTTTCTAGAAACCTTCTTATTTTGATTCAATCTATACGGCTTGTTTATTATAGTCTTAACCTATATGACCCACTGTGGGTTGAGCATTTGCACAAAAATTTGCTGTGACAAGAATCTGGATTTTGAAGTATTTAAAAGAATGTAGAGTGCTTCTAGGTTTGTTAGTACAAACCAGTTCAAATTGCATATTTGTTATAGCTTTTGAAAATTGGTTGTGGTGAAACAGTTACTAAATGAACTAAAGCTTTTGAAAGGCATTTTATTGTCAAAATACAATCAAACTTAATCAACCAAAACTTCACTCATTTGAAGCTGGTTAACTCATGTGTCTTGTGTCAACCAGATACCTGATCATGGCAACTGAAATGCCAGTCCTTTGCATTATATCTGAAGCCTTCCCATACATTTACTTTTCTCAAAACAATTTAGATAGTAGACTTGAACCTTTTGCAAAACATTTCAGAGATAAACAATTAGATACCTAAAGGTATATTTCAAGATAATTCTGAATTTACTCCAAAACTCACTGTTTTAAAATGACTCAAGGTTGTCTAATTCATAATATAATATATGCAAGGAAATTGCTCACATGCCTATATATTTCTTTACCAGGTTTTCATAGCTAACACTTTGAGCATTATTTTTCTTGTTTATGTCTCAGACAATTCTTCAATATTCAAACCTTAACACACAATAATTTCAACAGAACCACTAATTTAATCTAACACTTTACAAAATTCAATAAAAGCAACATGTTCAACTAAACATAGCAGTTCATTACATAACTGGAATTTAAAAACTTAGTTTTCATGAATTACATGCAAATAAACATCATAGGCTCTTATTCAAACTAGCAAGCATGCTCATCCAACTTTCTCATTAGCCATTAACCTTTTCTTCCTATTTAAGCTTTGCATTCCCTGCAAGAACATTGGTGGCTGCCTCATTTTAAAATGAGACACCCCCATATGCCATGAGAATATAAGGGTCAGATCTATGATCTGGCATGAGCAACATCAATATATCCATGATATTAAGCAATAGAGAATATAAGTGTAATGACTTGCTATTTATGCAAGTTTCTGCAATCAATCATTTTTTTCATTGTGTAAATAAAGTGACTCAGGTATGATAACTTCTTCTATCATTCCTACATATACATACAAAATCTTGCAATCATAAATATGAATCTGCAACATGTGCATTCACTGGAACAATCATGGTTCCAGATCAACCAACCTAAGGAATATTCATAATCCTATCTCTTCATGTACAGGTTGTATAACTCAGTTTAAATTCCTGCCTCATCTGCTATCAAGGAATCACAGGGACACATTGCAATGAACTAATTAACATCATTGCACAAAGATCTCAGGGCTTAAACAAACCATGTGCCAACTTGCATACTTCAAATATGACAAGCATTCCAGCAGCCTTCTTGGCCTTCCCTTCCCTAGTTTATTTACTAGTGCATTGATTCAAATCCTATTATCAAGTAGCTAAGTGAACATGTCACTGCAAACATGGAAATACCCACAATTTTCCTAGCATACTTTCCTCAGAAATTAAGTAAACAGTTGTTTCAAAAAAATTGTGGACATCATATCTTGATCTCGGTAAATATAAGAATATTTTCAAATGTTAAAAGAGGCATGGCATGTCATGTTATATTGATCTGCAAGCCTCTATGATTGAATCAGATTCATGATCTGGCTCAATCATAATTTTTAGCTTGTGGGTTTTTTTTATTTGATTAAGGGCTCAGCACATATAGAATTTCTATTGCACCCTTAATTAACTTCTTTTTCAAGCCTCAGCACTTATACAAAATATAATGCAGCTCATAATATTTTCCTTGTTAAAATTTCCATGCCGTAGATCTATAACAGTTGAGGGTATTCTCTCCATAATTTGAAATTCTAGGCCTTAACATTTCTGAGCAAAATAAAACAGTAAGTTGCACATCCAAAGGAAAACATCATAACAAATCAAAAAACACCCCAAACATCCATGATAAAATCATATCAGATCCAGAGAAAACATCCAAAGAACATTGATAAAATCATATACATAAAAACAAGCAATATAAAAAGTGGCTGCCTCATCTCAGGTCTTAATGCCATGAATTTAGTGAGGTTACTCACCTAAATATTTTCTTCTTTTGATCCAGAAAACCCTTATGTGTTTTCTCCTTCCTTTCAATATTTTCCTTTCTTTCTTATTTTTGAGCAACTCGGGGTAAAAATGATTTCCTGGCCAAAGCTGCCTATTTATAACAATGTTTTCCACTAGGGTTTGTTAAAACAAAATTCCATTTCTATCCTAGTTAACATCATGCATTTTTCATTTTGCATTTTCACATTTTCATCCCCGGCCACATTAGTCAGTTTTGGGCAGTGCTTGTCTCTTTTGCTCTTTTTTTTTCCAGAAATGACTATTTTTGTATGCTCACCCAAGTCATGATAAATGTGTGACTACTATATTTTATACTTTTATTCTTTTCTAGAAATTTTCCTTTCTATTTTTTACCTACACAAGCATATTGACTTGTATTATATTTCATGTCATTTTGATGTTTCCTTTTTATTGTTTTGCTTTAACACTTTCTGCTCACAGAAAATATACATGTACATAGGTGTGTGTATATATATACATTTTCTAATTTATAAATGAGTTAGATCTGGTAAAAGAAAATACAATGCTTTAAGTAAGAATTACTTCTCTGCTCAAATAAAAATTTTCTGCCTCTTTATTATTTTTATTATTATTTTTTCACAAATTCTTAGATTTCCTTCTATGCCATTTTCAGTGTGCATGTGCACACACATCCTTGCACACTATTTAATTTCAAGAATTTCACTATATTTAAATCTAAATATTTCAAAATTAAATCATTTTATCAAAATGATTTTTCACAAAATTTTAGGGTATTACAAGGGTCCTCCTATAACAACAACTATCATGCTAGTATCAGCATGGCACCGTATGGAGCTCTGTATGTTCATCCATGTAAATCTCCAACATGTTGGATAGGATCCGGAGATTGGTTAGTTCTTGGCCTAGAAATGATACGAGAAGCTTCAAAGAAAGTTGATATGATTAGAAAGAAGCTAAAAGAAGCCCAAAGTAGACAGAAGAGTTATGCAGATTGAAGGTGCAGAATTATGGAATTCTCAGTTAGAGATTCAATCTTTTTGAAAGTATCTCCAATGAGAGGAGTAGTAAGATTGGAAGAGCTAGAAAGTTAGCACCTCGATATATTGGACCTTTTCCCATTCTCGAAAAAATTGGCTCACTAGCTTATCGAGTACAATTTCCTGAACGATTGTCTGGTGTATACAATGTTTTTCACGTATCATATTTATGGAAGCATGTATATGACCAGAACAAATCATAGGAACTGCTGCTCAGGATGACATGGAGATAGAACCAAACAGAGCGGTTATTAGAAGGCCCATTCAAATCGTGGATCAAGATGAAAAACGATTAAGAAGGAAGGTAGTACGGTTGGTCAAAGTTCAATGGAGCGGGGATGCTGATGATTGCACATGGGAAACGGAAGATAGAATGAGAAAAGCATATCCCGAGTTTAGGATCGATGTGTAGACTTTATTTATCACTTGAGTGTGCTCACCACATGTGGTATAGTAGCTTATTTTACATATTCTATCTTATTGAATATATATTTCCTTTTGAGCTATTTTCTTCTTATCTAATTTCGAGGACGAAATTCATTTAAGTAGGGGAGAATGTAACGATCCAAAATTTAACCACCTCAAAATATAATATTTAAAGTGATTTTAAATATAAAATATAAAAGGTTTTATGATTCAAATAATATTAGATAGGATTTGGAAATAGAAATATACATAAAAATATTAACATTTGCTTATATTAACAAAAGTGACAAAATCCTAATTTCAGAAATGTAAGTTTAAATGGTTTAATAAATTATTTTAATTTATTTATGATTATTTATATTTTTAAATAACATTATAAAAATTTATTTTTAAATTTCGTTTACATAAATAAATAGTCTAACTAAAACGTCAAAATATGACTTTAAAACATTTTGTCAAAAATCAACATTTTGTCGATTTGAAGTTGTCGCAACATTGTTGCACTTTATGTATACAATTTAATAAATATGTTAACATATAAAGGTAGTTAACAATTAACTAAATAAGGTTACTTTTAATAATCACACTTAGAAAATTCAAAAAAGTAATTAACAAAAGTAAACTAAAAAAGATAATACACATGTCATATTACATGTAACATAAAGTAAAGTAATGTGACATAAAGTAAAATAATCATTCTTATTCTTTATTCAACTCTTAAGTATTTGAATTTTAAAACTATGATGTGATGTGGATGGTAAGTATTGAATTAAATAAGTTTACTTAATTCTTAATGAAGGTTATTTAAGTAAAAACACAAAACTATATTTTAATCTCAAATATTTTCTATAAATACACATCCACTTCTTCTTCACTTTTGCTCCGTTTCTTCTCTACTTTCTTAAGCTCTCTTACATCCTTTAATGGATTCTTTCCATAATTAAATAATACCAAAATATTTCCAAAAATAAAACAAAGAAAAATGTCAATAAAACTACGTCCGACCACATCAAAACTCCTCCATTCCCCTTCTATTGCTCACACCCCCTTCCTTATTTGGCTGAGCACATTTTTCCTTTCAAGCATGGTCATGGCCTCCTAAGGGAAGTACGAGGACGTTTAGCAAGTTCTAAGATCTTAAAGCAAAGTTTAGCCAAGTTAGAAAATTTTAAAACTAGTTTGAAAGCAACAAAAGGTGAGAACTCTAAAGTGATAAGTAAGAAATGTTTATATGATGTTTTGCAAGTTATAAAATTTGTTTTGCATGCTTATTAGTTGTATATTGAATATATATATATATATATATATATGTTGAAACAAGTCACCGATTTACACGATGTATAATTACATGGAAATCACTTTCCAAAAGAAATGAAATGTGATATGGAATCATTTATACATTTGAAAAATGTTTACATATGCTTTAGAAAGACTCATAAGTGTTTAAACTTGTTTCGAAAAAGTTTGGATAAGAATCTCAAAATAGGCCTAAAAATTTGGCGCGTCGCATAATGGTAGTTCGTGTTTTCACGTCAAAAGTTTAAATGAACACACAAAATGGAATATAGTTCATAATTCTTCAAAGTAAAAATATTCTGAATCCGTATATCCATATCTTTCGCATAAAAAAAGAAAATCAATATTTCATTTTGTATATTTTGAATATGGCAAAATCAGTTTTCAAGAAAAATCCTGTTTTTGCACTAAATGACAAAGTTGGAAATTGTTAAAATAATCTTTTTAAAAATATGAAATAATTTCTTAACATCTTTTAAAATGATTTAGAAATGATTTAAGTTTAAAATATGATTTTCTAAATGATATAAAAGTTGTTTTGAAGAATATAGCGTTTTAAAGCACTTTTTGCAACACTATTTGCAACACTTTTCGCTACGTTTTTCAATAACTTTTGAAATAAAGGTTGAAACTTAACAATTCTTTCCCAAATCCCTATTAAATGCTTTTAAGTAAATAATAAAGCATTTTAAAAGAAATTTGAACAACTCAAAATTATTTCAAAGATGGTTAAACAAATAGTTAAGTGATTTAAAAAGGAAAAATGAGTATGCGAAAACGACTAGTACATTTTTCCCGCCTGTGAGATCTAAAAGTGAAAACAAGGTGTTTAACTAAGGTTAGAGATGGAGCAACTAGTGCCGTGAACTTACCTGGCCTCAGTTTTCTCTTTTAGACGACGTGTGGAACATATCAAAAGGAAAGCCCAGATGCTCAACTCGGATTTTAAAGAAATAATCTTCTTATACTCATTCTTAAATCCGAAGAGAGACCTGTCCTATTCGTGGAATTTGAAAGGTGGTCTCACTATTATTCCATCCATAGCACTCATTGAATACGAAATTTGATTTTGAATAAAAGTAGAATGATTTCTATAATCCTATTTTCTCAAAAGACACTCTTTAAAAATGATTAGAGAAATATTCAAAAAGGGAGATTTAAATGATTCCGTATTCATTAAAAGAATATTTTGAAAATATATATCTCCCAAAGATATTTTGATAAAGGAAAATGAATGAATCAAAAAACAATCACTTAATTACATCATTTTAATCGATGATTGGATTTCGAAGGAACCGGGGTCGGATTTGGGTGATTCCTATCCGAAGACCACTTCGAACCAATTTACATGTTCGAAGATTAAAGGTTTGAAGATGGAGATATTGAGACGAATAATAACGGGGGACTACTTGTTGATTAATTGGGGATAAACTCTCGATTCACTATATTGTAACGGTGGTCTTTTTGTTATGAAAAATCTCAGAACCACAAGGACTTCTCGCTTAGTAATGGCCAAGAAAAATGCCTTCGGTTTCGTTCAATCCCAAAATGAACTTGTATGGATGAATGTCTGACCTTGCATTCTAAATCACAATGAATGGTCTTTATAAAAGTATATCATTCGATGGCGGAGAAGACACATTCTCTTAGCTTAACACCCATTCTTAAGACATACGAGCTTTGGAAGTTATACTTTTGTAGAAATCAGTCATGTGAATGTGGAATGACTATGTGGCATTCAAAGTGAAAGAAGATGTGCTATGTGAAAAGGTAATCGTTGCCTCGAGCCTCATCAACGGAAAAATGACCAAAACAGGGTTAGATGCGGCAAGGCTAAGTGGGTCATTCCCAATTTGGGTATGATCATCCCCTTCTAGATATATTTCTTCCCGCTATGACGTTATAGATGTAAATTAATTTTGATGTATGCGAAGAGAGCTCTCGGATAAAGGTCGGTAACAACCGGGGGATGAAATATTCGGTACTATCTAGTTATAGAGATAGCCGATCTTGTGTACGTAGTGGAGCTTTTTCATGGTTCCTCAGGACATCCATCTAGAGGTGTACCCATCGAAAGGTGGTCCCTTCACCTGGTCATTTGTAGGGAAATCCATTCTCCAATAAGAACCTACGGTTTTTTTGTACTGGCGTAATGAATTGCCCCGAAATGCTATATAGGTAACCATTTTTGCTAAGATTTATAAGTTTATTTGCAAATATATTCAAAGAAAGTCATTAAGAATAATATCCCCAAATTTTACGTAATAAATAGTTTTGGTTGTCACAAGGTAAAAACTCATTCCGTGTTTATATGCAGCATGGTCTTATGAGATACCTTTTTGTTTTCAAAACATCGTACATTGAGTTCTCACACTAGTCCCATGACTGACTCAGAGTGTTTTTTCCCTTTAAACTCTAGGTGCCCTATTTTTTGTGCAGCCGTGTAGTTTGGATCATGTTGGGGAGCATTTTGGAGCATGTCGGGGAGCATTTTGGAGAAGTGTTTTGGAGCTATGAAGCCGAAGTACCTTATGTAAGTATTTACCCATTTTCTGCTGTGTTATGTAGTATGTATTTTCCATCATATGTACGGATAGACAGTTATAACTATCCCACTGGATTTATTTTTGACTCTGATCATTTATGTACAATTAATATGTTGAATGCGATGTGAGTTTCTATTATTGTGTTATCGTCTATCTTTATTTTCTTTTACACCCCTGATAATCTGCCTTCCCCGCACTTGGATTTACCTCACGTGAATACCATGGACGTATTAGTGTTGATTTCTGAGGGTCGAGAAGAAGGATCGTCACAGATTCGGCGTTGTAGCCTACGTCCACTTTGAATAGTTGTTGTTTTATTGATGATTCTCTACTGATTTATAAGAGTACACTTGATAATATTCGAATTACAAAGGAGTTCAGCAGAGTGACGATGCCGTAGAACCAAAACGACCCATTTTCCAAAGGCCTGGGACTGCTATTTATAAGCATAGGCTACAAATATCTCCCTCGAATCCCGAAAGACCCTTTCTCTCAAGTAGGTTGGCCCACGTGATCGATCCCTGGCTATTTGGAATCGTTTAATGATCGATATGTACGCGTTTCATATCGATCAAGAATTGCTCCAACGGTGATGAGATTGATCACGAATGTCCTTCTAATGGTACGCAAGCTATAGTGAAATTTTGGTAGCATTTGGACTTGTAGATTTTGAGTTGTGATCGATCCAATCTCGACACTTCCATAGGCTAACGCCTTCGTATCAACCCATTTCGTATCGTTTTGCTCGTATCCATCACTTGTGTATCGATCGAAGCGACGTGGAGCTACATTCCAAAGTCGATCCTCCTTTCATGCCGCACGACCACTTCCTCCACTTTTTCATGCTTTGTCTACATTGTCTTGGAATGCTTCATTTTGCATCGAATATCTAGAGGCTGCTTCGTATCAATCCGTGTGCATTATTTCGCATCGATTATTCGACTGATCGATACGAACTACACAGAAAGGGAATCGATACGAAGCAAGCAATTCAGTGTACTTCACATCGATGCCGTAGGAGCTATTTCATATCGATACAATCCAACCTCTTCTCATATCGGTTGCATGCAGCCGCTTCATATCGATACGAACTCATGCTTTCCTATCGATAATTCAAATACCATTTCGTATCGACCACCCCGCACACCCTTTGTATCGATTGTTTTAGTGGCATTCTTCATATCGATCGTTGGCAGATCGATACGAGGCAAGTTGATGAGGAGTATGGACAAGGTCGATATGAAGCATTGCTTGTTGATGGACATGAAGTGAAGTGATCATGATGGATACGAAATAGCCTAATTTCGATGGATATGAACTAGATTAAACATGATGGATACGAACTAGGGCCTTCCATCTTGATTTTATCGATTCGTAACTCTGACTCTAAGTAGCTTCCTTCTAGACACGAAGTAACCTTGCCACTGACTCGGATCAAGTGCTGTGGTGACTCGAAGCTGTTTGTGAATATGCTAATCCATTAAAGACTCGAAGCTGACCCTTCTCTGACCTGGAGCAGCATGGCTGAAAACCCAAAGCAAACCCTGGGACGACTCGAAGCAAACTCCAAGCAGATTGAAGCGACTCAATCTTTGTCGAAACCATATTTTAGACATCTTGCGCTATTTTTTCATCGACTATGCTATGTTTTGGCTTCGTCATCATGTTTATTATCAATGAAAATTCAACTTCGATCATTATGAAGTCGAGTGGGTTGAATCAGCCTATATGTTGCCTTTCCAAAAGGCGGATTAACACTTTGCCCCCCAAAACATGCTTTGCGATAGGAAGGTGTGCTTTGTAATGCCATAAGCTGGATGTTCGTATCCTGTTGATGACCTATAAAGAGATTGATGATCTTAGCTGATTGTGGATTGCTATCCTTTGAGATCGTATTGCCGTTCGAGGTGATATGTGACCGTTCAAGGTCGGATGCCATTCAAGGCGATATATGACCGTTCGAGGTCGGATGCCGTGCGAGGCGAATGGTGATCATTCGAGATCGGATTCTATTCGAGACGAATGGTGACCGTTCGAGGTCAGATGTCATTCGAGGCGAATGATTGCCGTTCGAGGCGAATGATTGCCGTTCGAGGCAAATGGTGACCCTTCGAGTTCGGATGCCATTCAAGGCGAATGGTGACCCTTCAAGATCGGATGCCATTTGAGGCGAATGGTGACCATTCCAGGTCGGATGCCGTTTGAGGAGAATGGTGAATGTGACCGTTCGAGGTCATGTGCCGTTCGAAGCAAGTTGTATATGCCCAAGGGGACTTAGTATCATTATTGTCATATTGGACGTTCGACTGAGTTTCTGAATTGTTTATTATGGCGGTTCATCGTCATCCCAAAGCATGCCTAAGGATCGTTCGCAATTCCATGAATGTTCAAGTGACTTGACCATTGTGGAATTATAAAAATCAGATTTACATTCAAAATGAGTCTTATAACCAACATGTCCAACCAAATTAAGAATAGATACAAAAAATAGAAAATAATAGTAAAACAAAAATGTCGAAGTGCAAACACTTACACTAATGCGGTTGATAGTCGTCTCAAAGCACGCCGAGGACCGTTTGTGATCTAGAACATGTGTAAGCGACTTAACAGGGTTAGTATGGAGATTTCCACTTATTCGTCATTATTATAATCAGTTGATGACAAGCTGATGCCTCAATCAGAGCTGTCCTCATTCGATGCAGTTGGTAGTCGCTCTTGCTCCATCGTTGACGCTCGCCTCCTCACGTACTGTAATAGCATGTCTTTCCAGATATTCCCTTCTATCTCATCCCTCAAGTGTTTGCAATCATTTGTACTATGTCCGTTTATCTCGTGAATAGGCAGTACTTGTTCGATTTCTTCTTGTGGGTGGCTGGGTCCCTCCTCATCGGCCTGCGGTAAGGAATCCGCCCCTTAATGTCTTGGTAAATTCGTTCCAAAGTCTCATTTAATTCCGTATAAGAGGTGAATCCCGGTTCCTTTAGTGGTCACTTTGGCTCGTTGTAGTTATTCTCTGCTTTCTGTTTCCCTTTATCCTTGCTTGTATCTTTTTCGGGCGGATCTCCGCTTTTGACTGCATACACATCAACTCCCTCTCCTTTCTCTCTCTCTCTCAGCATTCACATCCTCTTATCGCAGAAACCTTTCTGCCTTGTGGTAAAACTCTTCTAGATCCATAGGTGGATCCCTTATCAATGAACTCTTTAACTCTGTTGCACCCGCTATGCCAGATACAGTCGCCATCAGAACCATGGATGGATCAGGTCGGTCGACCGATGCTGCTGCTGCATTGAATCGTGTCAGAAAGTTCCTTAAAGATTCCCCGGTTCTCTTCTTCAATGCTTAAAACTCATCACATTCTTAGGCCTCGAAATGTGAACTCTGAATTGCCTCATAAACTTCTCAATTAACTCGGTCCATGTTCCAGTGGAGCCCTCTCCAATTGCCGAAACCACAGTGTTGCTATGTATGTCCAATACAATGGGAAGCACTAGGCTATGACCTCCTCCGGTACCCCTAATACCTCCATGTGCCTCATATACCTTGTCAGATGAATTGTTGGATCCATCGTACGTCTCCAGTGTTGGTAGCTTGAATTTTGGTGGATTTCTGGCCTACCTAATTGTGGGAGCGAAGGGGCTCCTATTTACATCTTCCAAATCTCTATTCGCTAATCCGCCTTTCTTGGACGAGCATCTGTTCCTCTATCAACACCATGTTGTGCAGTTTCGGCAGGTATCCTGCCTGAGATTAGATCAACTCCCTCTTGGGGAGTGCCTCCTAGCTCAGGGGCTACTCCGGATAGTCTTACTTTATCTGATTGCCTATTGAGTCCTTTGGGTCCAGCTTTGTGGATCTAAACTCCAGCAGCTTTGGCTGTTCCTGCTTGTCCAAACTATCTGAGAATGTTCTGCATCGTTTCCTCCTGCCTTTCCAATAGTTCCTCATGCATAGCTCCCATCATCTCCATCTTATCTCAGGTGATGAAAACTGAGGCCTGATTTTCTCCTAAGAAAGCCTCCTGACTCCCTTTGTGCTGACTCCTTTCCGCTCTCTGTCTCCTTGTTGATTGCTTCGTCATAGCTTTCCAGATCCAAGTCTTTAAATCTAAAATTCAAGCTTTAGAATCCCTGAGAGCTAGCCTTCTCAGTGAAAGCACCAAAATATTTGTGCAAAAATTGGTCACAAACATAAATATCATTAAAAAATTAACTAAATTTAAAACGTGACTAATGAAGTAATTAGTTAAATTAAACACATCGTTAATAAGTCAATTAGCTAACTTTAATCCTCTTAATTAAATAAATTAAACAATCATTATTAAAACAATTAATTATTTTTGAAAACATCATTAATTAAAAACTTGCTTAACTTGTAAAATAATTCTAAGCATGATAATGAAACCAAATGGTTTGAATAAAAGGTAATTTTCCAAAAGTGCCGATATAGCGACTATCGCTATACGGGCAATTCAGAATTCAAGCTTATATCATTTGCAATATAACAAAACATCACATAGCAAGGGAATGAGCATACATACACGATGATTTATAATAATAAAACATATATCAAGCATTTATTTACAACGTGATTGGTTTAACTACTAGATTTTTATATAACCATTGATTCGTTTATTGACTTTCCAACGCGATTAACTTTTCAAGCAAAAAAAAATCAAACAACCGAACCATTATCACAACTATATGATAAGCTTTTAATAGCTACAAAAATGGGCACGAATATAGCATAAACTTTTTGGTTCAAAAATGGAAGCTTCACTCACCAAAACTCTTAATAACTTCACCGAACTTTCACTAACTTCTCAAATGCGACAAGATCTAAGCTTTACTGTGAAAATGGCTCGATTTAGTGGATCTTTTTTAGGCTTTTAGGCTCGGATTAAATCATATAAGGCTCTGCCATGGTGGATATGTAGGGGTATAAGTTCTTGTTTACTAGAGAATGCTTTTTGGAAGCGAAATAAGGAGTTTAGCTTTATTTTTGGAAGCATGTTCACTAGTTTTTGACTTTGGGAATAATTTTAGAAGCCATGGATATTCTTGAAAATGAAGAAACGGGAAGTGAATATGAAAATGATGATGTAAAGGGAGAATGTATGCAGATGGTGGGTATTTATAGGCAAAGAAGTGAAGTATTATTTAAATTCGCTTAAACGTTTAAATAATATAAATGTTATCATGTAACATGGAAACCATGTCTTTCCACTACCCTTAGGTCCACCCACACCATGCTTTAGGTCCTACACTAGGTAGTTTAGGTGATGGTTAGGTTATTTAATTAACTTCCTAAGGGTATTTAATATATTTTCTGCATTTTATGTCAAATCAAAGTTTATATTTGAACTAAGCTTGATTGTTAACTTTAATACATTTATTATCTTATCACATGGCATATGTGCAAGTGTGTGCATGTATATATGAGTGATACAAGAAATGTCTACAATGTTTTCAACGACTTTCCATGTCGAAAAGTCAAATTTTCGAAAAAAGTTTTTCATTCATATTTTCTATTTTTATTTGAACTATTTGTTTTAGTAAAAAAAATTGAAAATGATTTTAATATCTTTAATTTATATCTAAAATATGTCTATTTGGTTATTAAAATCCATTATTAAATATTTAAATAATTAAATATAAAGTGATTAATTTATGGGTCGTTACACTCTCCCCTCTTAGGAGATTTTCATCCCTCAAATTAATATGCAATAGACAATCCAAAAGATATGTGTTATACCTAGAAATTCTTATAACAATGCAAAGCAACAATGCGAAACAAGAACATTCATAATGCATTCAAACAACAAATAAGTAACCTGGCATTACACCAGGGTAAGTTTCCGTGATATGATCTTCAATCTTCCAAGTACAATACCAAGGATCATCACTCCACCGAACCTTCACAAGCTTCACCACTTTGTTTCTCAGTCTCCTTTCATCTCGATCTACAATATGAATTGGATGTCGGGCTACCGTCAAATTCAGTTCTATTTCCAAGTCTTGTTGAACAGTCATCTCTACAATCAGCGATGGGTTATGAACATGATTTCTCAGATGAGATACATGAAAAAAATTGTGAACTTCAGACAATCTCTTAGGAAAATCTACTCTATAGGCCTACGATCCAATTCTCTCAAGGATTCTAAATAGTCCAATGAATTTGGATGCTAGCTTTCCTGCCTTTTGAATCATACAACTTCTTTCATCGGGGAAACTTTCACAAATACCAAATTCCCAACCGCAAACTCTAAGTCCCTTCTCCATTGATTGGCATAAATTTTCTGTTGATCTTGGGATTCTTTCATCCTTTCCTTGATCATAACCACTTTCTCCGATGCTTCTCGATGGTCCAAGAACTAAATGATCTCCAATCTCTACCCCACATTAAGATGATTTAGATGGTCATCCATACAAAGCCTCGTAGGGTGTCAGCTAATGCTAGCTTGATAATTGTTGTTGTAAGAGAACTCTATCAAATTCAGATGATCTTCCCAAGAACCTCCAAAATTCAAAATACATACTCTCAGGAGATCCTCCAAACTCCAGTTCACCCTTTCGGTTTGTCCATTTGTCTGTGGCTGATAGGCTGTGCTCAAACTCAACTTTGTCCCTAAAGTTGCTTGCAATGCTTCAATCACTAACTATGATTACAGGAATTCCATTAAGTCGAACTATCTACCTCAAATAAATCCCTGCCAAAGAAACTGCAGTTTTTGTTGACTTCACCTGAATAAAGTGGGCACTCTTTGTTAATCGATCTATAATTACCTAAATGCATTCATTACCTCTTCTTGTTCTAAGAAACCCATCGATAAAGTTCGTAGGTACTTGCTTCCAATTGCGATTCGGTATCTCTAATGGTTGTAGCAACCCAACAATCTTCAACTAGTTACTTTTGACTTATTGACAATTCACACACCGGCTTACAAAAATCGAAATGTCCTTCTTCATCCCTTTCCACCAAAAGGTCTTCTTCATATATTATGAAACAGTATAGTTACTCCTGGGTGGATAGATAACCATGACTGATGGCATGCTCTCAGCACATTCTGTTTAATTCCATTAACATCAGGCACACAAACCCATCCATTCATTCTTAAAATGCCTCAAGAGTAAATCTGAAAACTTGAAATAATTCCTTCTTCAACATCCTTCTTAAGCTGAGCTAAAATAGGGTCCTCTTCTAGGAAATATGCAATTCTCTCTATTAATGCTGGCTTAACTTCCAAATTTGCAATCGTCACCACATTCCTACTTAACTCATCTGCAATGGTGTTTGCCCTCCCTAAGGTAAAAAGAATCTCTAGGTCATAAGACACAAGAAACTCCAACCATCTTTGTTACCTTAAGTTCAAGTTCTTTTGGGTAAAAAAAGATACTTTAATGACTTGCGATCAGTAAATAACTCAAACTTTGCACTCAAAAGGTAATGCCTCCATACCTTCAATGCGAAGACCGCCAATAGCTCCAACTCGTGCGTACTGTAATTCTTCTCATGAGATTCATTCTGCGTCAAAATTGCTCCCAATCCAGTCCTACAAGCATCCTTGTAAACTGTCAATCCTTCATCCCATTAGGAATAGTAAAAACAGGAGACTTATCAACTTCTCCTTTAACTCGTTGAAAGCTTGACCGCATTTGGGTATCCAAACAAACTTAGCATCCTTCTTCACAAGCTTTGTTAGATGAGAAGCAATCTTCGAGAAATATTTAATGAAACTTCTATAGAAACCTGCCAATCCCAAGAAACTTCTGATCTTAGTCGCATTTTTAGGTTTCTTCCAATCTTGAACCGTAACTACTTTAGCTGGCTCTACTAATATGCTTTCTCCCAAAACTACGCTCCCTAAAAATCTAACTTCGTATTTCCAAAAGTAGCACTTAGAAAACTTTGCTTTTAAAACATGTCTTCTTAAAGTGCTTAGAACAACTTCCTCCGTTTTAGAGTAAAGAAGAATGTCATCAATGAAGACTAGAACAAATTTGTTAAGAAAATCTCAAAACACTCTATTCATCAAATACACCAAATAAGTAGGTGCATTCCTCAATCTGAATAGCATGACTAACCACTCATAAAAACTACCAAGGGTTCGAAAGTTGTTAAGGGTACACTCTCCTCTGCTACCCTTAATTTGTGAAACCCAAAGGCTAGATCCAATTGAGAAAATATCCAAGCTCCATGGAGTTGGTCAAACATGTCATCAATCCTAGGTAAAGGATACTTATTCTTAATTGTCCTCTTATTTAACTCCCGGTAATCTACATAATCTAAGAGAACCATAGCCTTGGTAACGAACGCCACCGGCGATCCGCAACTCGATGTGCTACGTCCAGTCAAACGCTTCTACATAAATCAAACATCTACTTCTCTAAATCTCTCCTTTCCATCCGAGCCAACCTTCAAGGAGGTTGTACAATCGGTCTGGTTCCTAGAATCAAATCAATGCAAAACTCAACTTCCCAGTGAGGAGGTAAACCTTACACTTCTTCAGAAATATCCTTGAAGTCCCCAACAATTGGTATATTCCTCTCTGCTTTGGGTACTTCGAGGGACTAAAGGAAACTGCTCATCAACTTATTAGGCTCTCTGCAATAGATATCAATGCTTCTTCCAACTGCATCTTTTATCACGATGATTCTTCTATTACAATCTAGGATGACATTGAACTTAGATAACCAATCCATCCCCAAAAGTAAGACAAAACCCATGAACCTAGGAACGAATAAGTCAAACAAGAAGTGCCAAACTCCATAAGAAATAGGCACTTTCAAGCACATAGTGTCAAGATTTTTTAGACCGCAAATGGGGTTCGAGACACAAAGAGAATTGTCTAAAAGAATGGGTTTAGGGTTAAACTTATCAACAAGATCTACTGAAATGAAACTATGGGATGCACCGGTATCAAATAACGCTCTAACAGGAATATCAATGGATAATGTATCTTACAACACCTGTTTTCCTTTTCCATCACTAGGAGTAGATGGTATTACCTCAATAGTAAAAGCTTGTCCTGTTAATCCCTTCTTTGGAAAAGGGCACAAATTCTTCATATGTCCATGTCTATTGCAATAGTAGCAGAGTGGTCCACTAGCCGGGTTCGAGCATTGATTTGCAAAGTGGCCCATTTTGTTGCACTTATAACAAAAGGACTTAGTCAAGTCTAACTACTTATTTTGAGCTGGAGCTTCATCCCAGCTTCTTTCCCGACCACTTCTTCTTCCCTTCGCGCCTGAAAAACAGCTTACTAGTAACTGGTATCATTGATAAAGGTTGGGCATTGACTGCTGGCACTACCCACTTCTACACTCCTTGCTCAGCATCAAGAGCCTAAAATATCAAAGCCATATTGATCGGATTGGTAAAGGTACTGTTGGGATGATTGGTCATTTTCTGATGAAATTCTGGTCACATTCCTTTCGCAAACATTTCATTCTTTTTGAGTGGTGTATCAATCAATCCTGGTCCAAACTGGGAATGCACTGAACCGATGCTCATACTACGCCACTGTCATCTCAACTTGTTTCAAATCCATAAAACTTCGGAACAACTGAGTCCTTCTTTCCTCTAGGATAAAGTGAGCTTCAAAAACCTCTTTAAACTACGCCAAAGAGAAGTCTTCTTCTGGTGTATTCATGGTGATTGAATCTCGCCAATCCATTGCTGCTTTCTAAAGTTGACACGATGCTAACAATCTCTTTCTAGCATCTCCCAACTAAAGATCCTCGAAGATCCTTGAACAAGAGCAGAGCCATGTCGGAACTCCCAAGATATCTTCGGTTCCATAGAAAGGCTTACTACCTAAAGCGGTTGTTTGCGCCAAAATTGGTCACAAACCCCAAATACCGTGAAAGCACCAATGTATGAATATAGATCACAAACACAGATCACAGATCACAATGAATAACAAGCAACAATTCAATAGTAATGAACAGAGACAGAAGATTTATAGTGGTTCGACTATCTCCGGCCTACATACACTCCAAAATTTTATACTTTATTGATTATCCTTGCTAATTACAGATGATTACAGCAGTAGCAATGATAAATTTCGAGTACAATTGCTATATTAGAAATGTAGATGTGAATCCGGCAAAGTCTGGGAGTTGAATGGCCAAAAGATCTTCTTTCTTTAGGCTTCAGGGGGCTATTTATAGGTGTAGGAGGCTAATATCGAGCTAAAACTTTGGGATACTTCTTCTGGCACGTGAGTGGGCCCACGCGACTGACCCCACAAAGTTTCGACTCGATCTGCGATCGATACGAAGTGATTTCGTATCCATCAAAAAATGATCCAATCGAGCTGAAACTTGGTAGGATGGTTCTTTACATTATACGTAAGCTCCTGTGAAAATTTCATTGTATTTGGATCTGTGGATCTTGAGTTATGATCGATTCAAGCTTGGGTATTTCATTGGCTATCGTCTTCGAATCCATCTGTTCGAATCCATCACTTTCGACTCGATGGAGGCACGTGCGCGTGTGATGACGTGTCGCGAAATCCCTGGGTTGATCCACCTTCCTCGCCGTGTTGAACGCTTCTTTCCTGGACACGTGGGTACTCTTCGCTCGCCTCCGTATTTCATGCTCGTTCGCATCTATAACTTCGCAAATCAATTGGGATTCCTCTTTGCATCAATTCCGGGAGTACACTTCGTATCGATACCTTGAGAACTAATCGATACGAAATGACCATGGGGGCCATCGATACGAAGTGGTTGTGACGAAATGGATACGAAGTTCACCCTTATGATGGATACGAACGAGTCCTTACCTGATGGATGCGAACGAAGCTCCGGTGATTGATATCACCTGTCCCCATCCCGATCGATACGAAATGTACCGATTTGAACAAACCTCCGCACGCTTGCCTACCAATCTGGGTGTGTCGCCATCGAGTCGAAATCCATCTACCCTTCCTGTCCGACCGATACGAAGTCATTGAGTCGAACCTGTGTCGATCGATACGAATCCAATCGATATGAAATCCTTACTATCTGATCGATATGAAGTGTATCGATTCGAACCACCATATGATGATCGATACGAAAGGCATCGATCCGAACCATGCATTGCGCACCGATGGATACGAACAACATGTTCTTCATACCTTGCATCGACCATATTTCCTTCGTATGAACTTCGATTAACCTGAAATTTGAAACATAGCCTCTACTAGTCCTCATCATCATCTCCAATCGATTTCGTCCCAATCGGAGCTCAACCAAATTTTGACGACATCGATTGCAGCCTTGATTCCAATCGATTTCCAATCCCAATATCCATTATTCCTTGCCAATTTGTTGATATTCCAGCCTTGACCAAAAGGTGGGATAACATTTGCCCCCCAAAACATGCCTTGTGATAAGAAGGCGTGTTTTGAATAGTTCCGAATCCAGTACCCAAAGTTCATAGCCAATTCCATGTCCATCCAAACTCGATAGCCGAGTTTTAATCCATCCTTATCCAATAGCCAACAACCGAATCCAGGACCTCTCCGGGCCGATATCCAAATCCATAACCTCTCCGGGTTCTTGCCAAGTTCAATCCACACTTGACGACCGTGGCCCAGTGTCCCTGGACGTTGAGCTAACCCCTCCGGGTTCTTGCCAAGCACAATCCACACTTGACGACCGTGGTCCAGTGTCCCTAGACGTAAGTAGTGTCGTGGCTTAAGTCCTAAGCCGAATCCTGGTGCTCTGGACCCTTGTTGAGCATAGTCCATACTCAACGACCTGAAAATAACAATTGATAATACAGGTCCTAAGTCCTAGGCCGAATCATGGTCTCTCCGGACCCTTGTCGAGCAAAGTCCATACTCGACGACCTGAATGAGTCAATTTACCGCGTTCGGGCAAAGTGACTCACCCCTTGCCAGGCACAATGCATACCCAACGACCTTTTATCAAAAACCAGATAAAAATCCAATTAAAATCCAATCCAAAATCCAAATCAAAGCAAAAAATCAGAAATCCAAACCAGCATCCAAAACATAAACCAACCATCTAGACAAAAATCCAAACAAGAAAGCAAGCAAAATCAGGAGTTCAAACCAAACTCCAAAACCAAAACCAAACCAGAAAATCAAGTGTCCAATCCAAGAAAAAAGGTAGATTTCACAAACCATAGCTTCACGATTTATCATCATTCAGAGCATGCCTAGGGGCTGTCTCTGTCCCCATACATGTGTAAATGATTTGGTCGTTTGCTAGTGGTTGGTTTATTACTTATTGCACATTATCCAGGTCAATTGATAATCAATCGACCATCATTCCTGGGCCTCACATCATCATGGTGTGAGGTAGACGGTGACTGCTCCTGCTCCACCACTGCATTCTGTGCTCCAACATACTGCCTCAGTTGCCCATTCCTCATATGTTCCTCAATTATGTCCTTTAAGTGCCTGCAGCTGTTGGTATCATGTCCATCCAAATTGTGGAAGAGACGGTTCCTTCCTGATGCCCTCTCCCGTTCGGAAGGTTCTCTCCTAGTCGGCCTTCGATAAGGAAGGCGATTCCAAGTTTCCATGTATATTCGTTCCAGCGTCTCGTTTAATCCTGTGTAAGTGGAAAACTTTGGATCCTTCCATCGCTTTCGAGCTTTCCTTGAATTGTCATCCAGCTTCCTCTTTCCCTTATCCTTATCTGAGCTTCCGTTGGATGGTCCTCCACCCTCAGTCACGTTCACCTCCTTTAGCTTTAAATCCATATTCGCATCTTCTTGCCGAAGGAACCTTTCGGCTTTGTGGAAGAATTCCTCGAGATCCTGTGGAGGATCTCGTATTAAAGTTATCTTAAAGTCTGAATCCACTCTGACTCCTGATACCGCCGCCATCAAAACCATCGATGGATCCGGCCGATCCACCAAAGCAACTGCCGCGTTGAATCGGGTTAGAAAACTTCTAAGCGATTCATCCGTCCTTTGCTTTACCGATGTCAATGTCATTACATTCTTCGGCCTCTTGATATGAACCAAAAAATACCCCAAAACCTATCCACCAATTCCCTCCAAGTCCTGATAGATCCTTCTCCCAACTGCCTAAACCACATTGCCGCTAAGTCGGTCAAATACAAAGGGAAACACCGGGCCATCACTTCCTCCGACGCCCCCAACACTTCCATGTGTCTAGTATACCTCATCAAATGATCAGTTGGGTTAGCCTTGCCATCATATACGTCCACGCTAGGTAGCTTGAACTTAGGTGGGTTCTGAGCTATCCTGATTTTCTAAGTAAACAGACTCCTGTTTACTCCTTCCATATCTCTATTAGTCAAACCTCCACGCATAGTTTTCCTAATGATCTCCACTAATCCAGCATTGTCCGTCCGAGATTGCCCCCCATGCCTCCGAGTGAATTCTGGTACATATTCCTCATGCGGTTCATTAACATCCGCGTTCATTCTAGCCTGTTGGGTTCCATCCAAAGGTCTTCCAGCGTCAGATCCTGCGGGCCTGCCACCAAGCCCTCGTCGATTGTTTCCCAGCTTTGTATTCTATTCTCCATTAGGTTCCACAACCCTAGCTCCTTGCTCCACATCCACAACCGCAGTAGTTGTTCCTAAGTTCTGCGTCCCTGCAGCTCTCATCTGCTCAAAGAAAGTCTACATCATTTCCTATTGACTTTTCAACAATCTCTCTTGCAACGAATTGGTCATAGCCTCCATTTCATCCCTGGTTATGTAAATTGAAGCTTGTCCTTCTCTAGCTCCAGAGGATGCTTCTTGACTTCCTTCCTATTGGCTTCTCTCAGCCCTTTGCCTCCTACTGGTTTGTTTAGTCATTCCTTCTGAATCTGAATCTTTCAAGACTTTCAAATCTTAACTTCAACCCAATATAGCGGGGGCCGGTCCTTCTCAGTGAAAGCACCAAAGTGTTTGCGCCAAAATTGGTCACAAACCCCAAATACCGTGAAAGCACCAAAGTATGAATATAGATCACAAACACAAATCACAATGAATAACAAGCAACAATTCAACGGTAATGAATAGAGACAGAAGATTTATAGTGATTCGGCTATCTCCGGGCTACTTCCACTCCAAAGTTTTATCCTTTATTGATTATCCTTGCTGATTACAAATGGTTACAGCAGTAGCAATGATAAATTTCGAGTACAATTGCTATATTAGAAATGTAGAGGTGAATCCGGCAGAGTCTGGGCGTTGAATGGCCAAAAGATCCTCTTTCTGTAGGCTTCAGGGGGCTATTTATAGGTGTAAGAGGCTGATATCGAGCTAAAACTTTGGGATACTTCTTCTGGCACGTGAGTGGGCCCACGCGACCGACCCCACCAAGTTTTGACTCGATCTATGATCGATACGAAGTGATTTCGTATCCATTAAAAAATGATCCAATCGAGCTGAAACTTGGCAGGATGATTCTTTACATTATACGTAAGCTCCTGTGAAAATTTCATTTTATTTGGATCGGTGGATCTTGACTTATGATCGATTCAAGCTTGGGTTTTTCATTGGCTGTCGTCTTCGAATCCATCTATTTGAATCCATCACTTTCGACTCGATGGAGGCACGTGCGCGTGTGATGGCGTGTCGCGAAATCCCTGGGTTGATCCACCTTCCTCGCCGTGTTGAACGCTTCTTTCCTGGAGACGTGGGTATTCTTCGCTCGCCTCCGTATTTCGTGCTCGTTCGCACCCATAACTTCGCAAATCAATTGGGATTCCTCTTTGCATCGATTCCGGGAGTACACTTCGTATCGATACCTTGCGAACTGATCGATACGAAATGACCATGGGGGACATCGATACGAAGTGGTTGTGATGAAATGGATACGAAGCTCACCCTTATGATGGATACGAACGAGTCCATACCTTATGGATGCGAACGAAGCTCCGGTGATTGATATCGCCTGTCCCAATCCTGATCGATACGAAATGTACCAATTCGAACAAACCTCCGCATGCTTGCCTACCAATCTAGGTGTGTCGCCATCGAGTTGAAATCCATCTGCCCTTCCTGTCCGATGGATACGAAGTCATTGAGTCGAACCTGTGTCGATCGATACGAATCCAGTCGATACGAAATCCTTACTTTCTGATCGATACGAAGTGTGTCGATTCGAACCACCATATGATGATCGATGCGAAATGCATCGATACGAACCGTGCCTTGCGCACCGATGGATACGAACAGCATGTTCTTCCTACCTTGCATTGATCATATCTCCTTCGTATGAACTCCGATTAACCTGAAATTTGAAACATAGCCTCTCCTAGTCCTCATCATCATCTCCAATCGATTCTGTCCCTTTTGGAGCTCAACCAAATTTTGACGACATTGATTGCAGCCTTGATTCTAATCGATTTCCAATCCCAATATGCATTATTCCTTGTCAATTTGTTGATATTCCAGCCTTGACCAAAAGGTGGGATAACAGCGGTGTAATTCTCAATATACTAAACATTTACTTTTTCTCAACGGTAAAATTAATGGCCGAATCCCAAGCTCTCTAAAAAAAATAAAAGATAACAAAAGCTCGCAAGTCCATCCGCAAGCCGCTCTCTACCATCAATTCTCTCTGGCTTTCCCTCATCCTACGTGCTTTTTAGTGTGCTGCTTCTTCGTGTCAGAGTCTTTTATATCGGTGGTCCTTTTCTAGGGCTAGGTCTATGGACTTGGGGGTTTTTGAGCTGTGTGGCGATTTCGTGCGGTCATGTCCCTCATTTGCAGCTATAGCTACTGCTATCTTGGAGGTGGCACTTCCACCGATATCGGTGTGCATTGTTTGTAGTAGATCGGTTGTTATTCGCATTTACTCACCAGGGGCTTTCTCTGGTCTTTCTCTATTCAAGTTTTTAGTAGTCGAGGGGAGCTTCATGGAGATTTCCCCGTGCTTCTCAAGGGAGCTGGGCAGCTCGGTCTCTTCTAGACCGAGTTTGCCTTATTCTTCGGCGACTGCTTTTGGGGTCTTGTCTCCCGACCGTCATGCCTCTATCGGCAAAAGGGATTTCATCACCCGATTTGCGCCGAGTTTGCTGTTTGGGGACGAGGATGGTTTGAGGGATTCGTCATGGTCTGATTGCTGCTTTGACACGTTGGTTAGTTCTGCCGTGAATGGAGTTATTGGTAACAATGATGGTTCTTTGGTCTGCTCAAGTAACAAACGAGATTTCATCACTCGCTTTGTCCCTCGCCTTTCTATTTGTGGGGTTGCTATTGCCGATGGCTCTTTTGGGATTCCCTGCGCTTTTGGGTCTGTTGGGGATGAAGGCTCTGGTTGTGGTATCGAGGAGTGTCTTCCTTGCCTTCTCTATCTGGTCCTCAGCTGGTTGATATATTTGGAGGTGGGTCGGTTGATTGGGCTAGTGATCGGGGAGAAGATTCGCAGCTTGTAGTTTCTGTTGTATCAGCGGGCTTTGATACTGCTGTTGGCAAGCCCTGTGCTCTTGCATCTGCGCGTGCTACTCCTCCGGCGTGTGCTGCCTCTTTTTCTTCTTCGATCAGGTCTGGGTTCGTCCCTCTTGTTTCCACGTTCAGGCATGGTTTGCTGCTTGGCCTATGTCGGGTTCGTTTTTCCCCTTGTCTTTTTGGTTTTGTGTCCTTGTTTCAGGCTAGTGGTCTGTTGTTATTAGTTTGGGATAATATTGTTCTTGCTGCTATGAGCCATGACACGTGTTCGCGTGTGCTCCCTTCATATTCGATTGCCTCTACGGAGGTAGTTAGTGTTGGTCCCAGTAGTGCTTCTTATCGGTTCGTCCGTTTGAGCTGTGCTTTCTCGCTCGACGTTGTGTTTTGCTTCGGGGTTTTGGGGGTGGTTAACTCCTGTTTTGTTTTTGTCTTTTTCGACTTTATTGGTTGGAGCATTGTCGCTATTTCTGATTGGTTTGTTTCGATGGCTATCAGCATATATGTCGGTTATATGTTGATGGTCAGTCCCACTTCGCTTTGTTTCTTTAGGAGTTTGGGTGTTGAGAGTTCAGGGATCGGTTCCGCCTCTCGTCAGATCTCGCTGGCTTCCAGCTGGCTTAGGTTCCTCGATACCCTATCTTGCTGTCAATTCATTGACAGTGAGACTCTGTCAAGAACCTCTCAGAGAGTCGAGTCGCACGTTTGTTGCGTTTCTACTTTTATTTCGCCTCCCGCTCCTGCCTTTTCTTCTTCTCCTTCCCCAATTTCCTCGTCGACTGGTTCAATGTTGTCATTATCTGTTGGTTATTCCTCCTCTTTATTTTTATCGCTCTCATCTCATCCTTTTCCAGCCATGGATTGGTTCTTACGGCAACGTGGGGTGCGCCTTGTCTGCCCTCCCTCGTTCTTTCGATTTTCTTCCGATCTCAAGGAGCGCTTTGTTCCTCCTGACTCTTCTTGCTCCTCAGCGTGCTCTCTTCCCTCCTCTTCTTGTTCATTATCCATATCCATCCCGCTTCTGAGTAAGGCTGAAATTGCGATCATTAATGATCGCCTAGCGTGCCTTACTAAGAACTTGGCCCCTTCCCTGCTTTGTGATTCGCAGTCTTCTTTGTCGGAGGCCGGTTGTGAGGTGTCGTTTGAGTCCTCTTCCCGGTATTCTGTTCCTCCTCCTCGCTCGTCTCATCGCAGATTGCGAAGAGTCCCCTCTACTCCCCGCACCATCCGCACACGCTCTATAGCGGCGTCCGAGCAGATCGTCCGATCTACTTGATATTCGTTGTATCTTATCTGAGCTGGACCTACTTTCCCTTGGAAGTTTTCCCTTCGCTGTTCTTCTCTCTCTGCTTCCTTTTTTTCTTTCCTTCTCGTCATGTTGAATTTCCTTTTCGGGAATGTCCGTGGGATTGGCAACGATGCGTCTTCGGCCAGGCTAAAATGCATTATCAGAAAGCATCCTATGGGCTTGGTTGCTCTTCTGGAACCTTTCTTGGGGCCGGAGGATGTAACCAAAACCGTTTTATCCTTAGGTTTTGGCTGTGCCTTATCCAACGTTTCCGATAAGATTTGGATCTTATGATCCAAATCCTTTGATGTTTGTCCCGTTTTTGACTCTCTCCAGCTTTTAGCGGTGGCCTGTTCAGCTCCTTCGTTTGCCTCATCATTTCTATTCTCGGCAGTCTACGCCAAATGCGATCGATTGGAGAGGCTGTCTCTCTGGCCTGACATTCTATCCCTCTCTGATTTGGGCATCTCGTCATCTGTCGTTGGCAGCAATTTCAATGTTGTCGCATGCCAAGCTGAAAAACGGGGAGGAACCGCCATCAGCCGCTCCGCGATAGCGGATTTCAACTCGTTCATTGTTAGCTCGGGCCTCTCTGAGCTATCCTTTGTGGGATCTGCTTTCACCTGGTCGAACAACCAAGAGGGACCAAACTGTATTCTCTCCAGACTAGACCGTGTTTTTGGGACGGAAGATTGGTTTCGTCTCCTCTTTTCTTTCTCTATCTCTCATCTTCGTCGGACCTTTTCTGACCATGCTCCTATGATTGTGCGCTGCTCCCCTATCTCTCTATCGGGCCCCTCATCTTTTAGATTTCCAAAGTATGTGGATATCTCACCACTCGTTTCTTCAAGTGATGGAGGAATCTTGGAGCTCTCCTATTGTTGGCTCTCCCAGTGTTGGTTTCTCTCGAAAGCTTCAGCGTCTCAAGGCTTGCCTTAAGGTGTGGAACGGTCAAGTTTTCAAGAACATTTTCGATCGCGTATGGGTGGCCGAAGAATCCCTCATCTTAGCCGAATCCTTGTTAGACGAGGATCCGTCTGCTGCTAACAAGGAGGCTTGGACGTTAGCTCAATCAGTCTTCTCCTTGGAACTTCGTATTGAAAACGACTATCTTCATCAAAAGGTGAGGATCAAATGGGTGGTCGTCGGAGATTCGAACTCCAAATTTTTCCATTCTTCTATTCGAAAGGAGAATAACCTTCTCTCTATTGTGAGATTCTGCGTCCAAATCTCTCTGTGGCTTCTTCGCCCGAGGAAGTCAAAGTAACCATTCTGTCCCACTTTCAATCATTTTTAGGCTCTCCTTCTGTTTCGATTTCCGATCCGGCACTTTTGGCCTTCATACCTTGCGTGGTTCATTCTCCTGAAAGTTCCCTTTTAGCGGAACCTCCATCTTCGAAGGAGATCCGTGCTTGTGTCTTTACTCTGAGCAAGGATAGTGCCAGTGGTCCTGATGGATTCAACGGTGTCTTTTTCAGAAGTGCTTGGCCTATTATTCAAGCTGATTTTTATCTAGCTGTTCAGTCCTTCTTATCTGGAGGTTCTCTTCCCTTAGGTTGGACGTCCACCAACCTGATTCTTATTCCTAAGTGCGAGAATCCATGATGTTGCATGGATTTTCGTCCCATCAGCCTGTGCAACTTTTCGAACAAAGTTATATCTAAAATCATGGCCAGGCGCTTGGCCCCGTTCCTTGACCGTATCATCTCTCCGTCTCAAGCGGGGTTTGTTAAAGGCCGTTTAATCACTGATAACGTCCTTTTATCCTAAGAACTGATTTCCCATCTTGACCGGAAGGTGAGGGGTTCTAATGTTGTCTTCAAACTTGACATGGCTAAGGCTTACGATCGCATGTCCTGGTTTTTCGTCATCAAGGTTTTGCGGGCTTTCGGTTTTCGAGAACCTCTCATTGACTTGGTGTGGAGGCTCATTTCCAACTGTTGGTTCTCCATGCTCATTAACGGGTCGGCCAATGGGTTTTTTAAGGCGGGAAGGGGTTTGCATCAAGGAGACCCACTTTCGCCTTCTCTTTTCGAGGTCGCGGCAGACGCTTTCATTCGCGGTCTTCAAACCCTTACAATCTTCGGTCAGATTCAACATTTCGGGATTCCGAGGGGCTGTCTTCTTGTTTCTTCCTTATCCTTTGCTGATGACATTGTCATCTTCTCTAATGGAAGTCGATCGTCTGTTCGTCGGCTCCTTCGGTTCATTCATCAATACGAGAGGTGCTCGGGCCAACTCGTCAACCCATCCAAAAGTTGCTTCGTCCATGCGAAGGACTTGTTCCCCATTCGAGCTTCTTGGATTGAGGACTTCTCCGAGTTAAAGGAAGATTCCCTTCCCTTACCTTACCTGGGCATTGTCCTTTACCGAGGTAGGAAGCTTAACGCTATCTTCGATCCCTTGACTGACAAGGTTAAGGGAAAGGTCATCCGTTGGAATGCGTCTCTCCTTTCTCAGGCTGGTAGATTGATTCTCATTAAGTCGGTCTTAGACTAGATGGTTACTCATGTCTTCGCTGTGATGACCCCTACCTCTTCTTTCTTCCGGTCTTATCGGTCCTTGGCCTCGTCCTTCTTTTGGGGTAAGAAGGACAACGTCAGTCGTCACCATTGGGTATCTTGGGACGCCATATGTCGTCCCAAAAACGAAGGCGGATTAGGCTTGCGTAACCTGAAGGACCTTTGTGCGGCTTTTGCTTGTAAGTTGTGGTACAGGTTTGGGGCTAACGACTCTTTATGGGCGGTGTTCCTTCACGCAAAGTACCACAGGCTTGCGGGATCAAGTTTCATGGGTTGTCCATCCTACGCTAATGAGACCTTGAAGCTCAAGCAGTCGGTGAAGCCTTTTTCAGACTCTCATGGCGGCTTAGCCGGCTGGGATAGCAGTTCGTTCTCCATTTTGAATGTTTGGACCTCGGTTAGAACCCCATGTCCAATTCGTCCTTTGTTTTCCTTCATCTGGGATTCTAGAATCCCCCCTAAAGTCTCTATGTTTATGCGGCATATCCTGCATGATGGGTTGCCATTAGACGAGAACCTCCAGAAGATCGGTATCCCTTCCGTTTCCCGTTGCAGGTGTTGTGGCAATGGGGATACGGAATCTTTGAACCATTTTTTTTTTATGGTTTTTCAGCCAGAGCGTGCTGGAATTACTTTGGGAATCTGGTTGGTGTTCGAGGTATTACCAGGTCTCCTAATGAATTGCAGAGCACCTGGTGGGCCGGGATCTCTGGTAAATCGCTTCGGTCGATCTTGTTCCGCCGGATTCCGTGCCTGATCTGCTGGCACCTTTGGTGTGCGCGGAATAAGGCAACCTTTGAGGATTCTCTGATGGATCCCCAGTCCATCATTCGGCGTGTTAGGAATGACGTCTTCCTTGCTTTCCGAGGTAGACCTTTCAAGGGACCCGTTGGCTCCCGCTCTAGGCGGCTAGTGGGTCTTCTTTCTATCTTCTGTGTTCTGGATTCCGCTAGATTGAGAGTTGGTTGAGTCCTTTTGGCGGGGAGTCGGCTCTCTCCCTTCGCCTCCTCTACCCCTTCCCTCTTTATTTCTTATGTGCTTGCTAGTTGCTCAGATACAGGATTTTCTGGGTTCTTTCCCGGTCTGTGATCCTTACGGTTAGCGCTCTGATCGGTTTGTGATGGAGTTGCTTGGGGTGTGGTTCCACCTTTGCAGCTGGTTTTTCTATGGTCTTCTCTGATTGCTATAGTGAGCCCCATGTTCCCTCTATGTCGTTGTTGCTCAGTTTGAGATTCTATAACATCATCATTGAGCGGTGGCCTTGCCGAAGCTCAATGATGATGTCAGATGGGCGGTGGTGTTTCCGGAGCTCTTCTTTCTCCATCGCTGATGCCTTTCTCAGGAGTCTGGTTCTTTGGTTGTCGCTGTTTTGGTGTTAGGTTACCTATTCCCTTCTGTTTTTGTTTCATTTGTATCTGTTTTGCGTTTCTTTCCGCTCTGTTTGTTTTTGCTTTCTCTCGTTACCTGCCAGGCTTGTTGGCAGCTCTTGGTGCTTGTTATTTATATATATGATTCTGTAAAAAAAAAGCGGTGTAATTCTTACACAAATTCACAAAGTTCTGAGGCAGTTGAACTTGCATTACTGCTTCTACTACCGACTCTACAACTAGCTCATTTCTAGGAGCTCTGCCATTTGTGGCCATGCTGGTTCCAGATCCACTCCCTCTTCTTCCTCTTGTATTCATTTTCAATAACCTAGATAAGTGACGGGTATCTTTAGAATACAAAGATAGGGTCAAAGATGATAAAGGAGAAACTGAAATAAAGAATCTAAAACCAGACTTTTAGGGGAGAAAAGGAAATGCTCTTCCAAGATTAACTCATCTAGGGCTCGGCTTACCCTATCTCTAATGATTTATAACCTATTTAGGCTAAGGTGTTCTCTCAACCGTAGCTTTGATACCAACTGTGATGACCCACCTTTCTAACCACTAGGAATGACACTTAACACGTCCTTGTTGTTTGTATGTCATTGCCTAAGCATAGAAAATATGAATCATCATGGGGTGAAATAAAGAACAGAATAGAAAACCTCATAATGAGACTTTAAAATAAACAATAATAGTCGATAGTACATCAGGTTACTCCTTAATAGGGAGTTATCCGAGTTACAAAAAGTACTACAAAACATGTTAGGCAGTTATAACATCCCTCTTTTCATATGCTGAAATAAAATACGCTCACATAAATAAAATAATAAAGCGAAACAGATAACTAAGAAGATAAAAGCCTATTTTTTGAGCGCCGTCTTCAAAAGAGCCCAATAAAGACCTGCCACTCTCGGACTACTCAAATAAAATCAACACTCGAGAGTTTAGGAAAACTAATAACTCAGGTCAGACGATATGTATGTATGAATAAAACGTTAAACAATAGGTGTGAAATAAAACACAAACATATGAGACTATGCCACTGAGCAGGGAACGAGTTTACTCCTGCATAAACTAACATCTAAACGTAAAGAACAGGTAAATTTATTGTTAAACACAAGAAGAGTGGTTGAATTTTCCCGATGCAAATAAATTTGAAGGTCCAAATTAAATCAGAAAAGGAAGATCTCCAACAAATGACTAGGAAGCCGGAGCACCCTTGAAATATAGCTCTAGTAATATACTTCAAAGAAGCTCATATACTCTGTGACACTTCTTGGAAACGTACCAGCTGGACCTCGCCAAACCTTACCAAGAAACCAAAATTTTCACATTTAAATGCATAATTGAATCCGATTTAGATGGGATGTGAAAATACCCTAATGGGAGCAACCCCACGTAGTTGGACGTCCTTTCGCTCTTGGGTTCAGTATTTTACCGATAAAAGATAAGAAGGATCAATGGAGCAAAAAATCATCTTAAAATTATGATAATAAAGAAGCCGAAGTAACCGATAGCTGAGAAACCGACTATCGAGGATATAAAACGATAATATATAGAAATTAATCTTGTATACTCACCACCACTCATCGAATTCAAACTTGTACTATTTCTTGATTAATAATAATACTGGACAAGTCAAGGTAGTGTTACCTCAAATCCATGTCCCACTATTATTCATAGGTTTCAAAATAGCAGAAAGTCAACTTCTTCGAAGTTTAATGCTAATTATACAAATAAATCATTTCCATACGCGTGAATCGCTTGATGGAAATTAATTCATTTCCATAAACAATTCAAACTTTTCTTTTAAAAATCTAAATTCGTACTTGGCTTCACATTATAAGTATTAGATTTAAAATACTTTGTTAAAAGGGTTTACTATCTTTGAACCATCATTATAAAAAGGATTTAGCAACTTAAAATATCCTTATTTCATCGATTAATTAACTTTTAAACTTTATTAACTAAGTTGATTAATTAACTTCAATGACCTTTAATTTAAAAGGGTAAGTCAACTTTAAAACATCAATGATTCAATTAATTAATTAAATTAATTTAATAACAATTAAATATCATTATTTAAACGCGATTAATTAATTAAAAACTTTATTTAAGGAAAGATTAATTAAGGTTAAATAGATTTATTAACCTTTAAAAGTCATTAATTAAATGGGATTAATTAATTTTAAAAACATCATTTACTAATAAATTAATAAATCTTAATCCATCATTACCAAATGATCAAATAGCCTTAAACATCATTAAATAAAATGATAAATTAAATTTAAAATGTCATTTACTAAGTAATTAGTTAAATTTAAAATACACGTTAATAAGTTAATTAGCTAACTTTAATCCTTATTAATTAAACAATTAAATAAATTATAAACATTGTTAAAATAATTAGTTATTTTTGAAAACATTATTAATTAAAAACTTGCTTAACTTGTAAAATAATTCCAAGCATGACAATGAAACCAAATGGACTTTACAAAAGGCGATTTTTCGAAATTGTTGATACAGCGACTATCACTATACGTGCAGTTCAGAATTCAAGCTTATGTCATCTGCAATACGACCAAACATAACATAGCAAAAGAATAAGCATACATACATGATGATTTACAATGATACAACATATATCAAGCATTTATTTAGGATTGGTTTAACTACTAGATTTTCATATAACACATGATTCGCGTACTAACTTCCCAAAGCGACTAACTTTTCAAGCAGCAAACCAATTCAACAACCAAACCATTATAACAACTATACAGTAAGTATTTAATAGCTACAAGTATGGGCATGAATATAGTTTTTATGGTTTAAAAGTGGAAGCTTCACTCACCAAAACGCTTACTGACTTTACGGAACGTTCACTAACTTCTCAAATGAAAAAAGATCTAAGCTCTACTATGAAAATGGCTCGATTTAGTGGATCATTTATAGGCTTTTGGGCTCGACCCATGTCATATGAGGCTCAGCCATGGTGAAAATGTGGGGTATAGGGTATTGTTTAGTATATGATGGTTTTGGAAGTGATGTAAGGAGTCTAGCTTAATATTTGGAAATGTATTCACTAGTTTTTTACTTTGGAAATAATTTTAAACGCCATGGATATTCTTGAACAGGAAGAAAAGGGAAGTGAATATGAAAATGAAGATGGGAAGGGAGAATGTGTGGAGATGGTGGGTATTCATAGGCAAAGAAGTGGAGTGTTATTCAAATTAGATTAAACATTCAAATAATACAAAAATTATCATGTAACATGGAAGCCATGCCCCTCCACCAGCCTTAGTACACACGTTACCCCCCTCCCTCCCCTCCCAAGGTCCACCTACACCATGCTTTAGGTCCTATCCTAGGTAGCTTACATGATAGTTAGGTTATTTAATTAATTTCCTAAGGTTTAATATGTTTTATGCATTTTATGTCAAATCAAGGTTTATATTTAAACAAAGCTCGATTGCTAACTTTAATACATTTATTATATTATCTCATTGCATATGTGCATGTATGCGCATGTGTATCTGAGTGATACAAACATTATACAATGTTTTCGATGCCGAAAAGTCAAATTTTCAAAAAACGTTTTTCAGTCACATTTTCTATTTTTATTTCAACCATTTATTTTGGTAAAAAAAATTAAAATGATTTTAGTATCATTATTAATATTTAAAATATGTCTATTTGGTTATTAAAATTCATTATTCAAATGTTTAAAAATTATTTAAATATTCAAATACAAAGCGGTAAATTTACAGGTCGTTGCTCTATTGATGACCATAAATCAAGGTTTATATTTAAATTAAGCTCGATTATTAACTTTAACACATTTATTTTCTTATCTCGTGGCATATGTGCATGTGTATATGAGTTAATAAACATTTTTACAAAGTTTTCAATGACCTTTCGATACTGAAAAAGTCAAATTTTTGAAAAACGTTTTTCAGTCGCATTTTCTATTTTTATTTCAACTATTTATTTTGGTAAACAAAATTTGAAAATGATTTTAATATCATTATTTTTTTTTTTTTTTGAAACTGGGTACTTATATTTACAAAGTAGGCAGCACACAAGTCTGCAAGAATCATCATGGCGCACAGTTTAATATGCCAGAGGCAGGGATCGAACTGCCGACCTTGTCGTCAACAGCCTGGCGTTTTACCACTGCACCAAGGCCTCGGACATTTGGTTATTAAAATAATGATTTTAATATCATTATTAATATTTAAAATATGTCAATTTGGTTATTAAAAATCCATTAAAAATTATTTAAATATTCAAATAGATAGCGATAAATTTACGGGACGTTGCTCTATTGACGACCATAAATGTTCAAGCATAAGCTTTATCTTAATTTCTCTTATGCAGTATATGTATTTAGGTTCGGTGAGTACGTCATTTTTAGATGAAATAAAGTTTGTTATAGACATTTTCTGCAAATTTAATTGAGTTGATTAGGATATTATTCATTTACTTATTTTAATTTAAACTTTTAAACTTAAAATTTTCACTTTAATTTCAAAATAGATTTTAAAAATTAGCCCAAGACCCAAATTCAAATTGGGCCTACCATACTATAGATAACATTTGGGCTTTTGTTACCTTTCAGGCTATGCTGGTAGCCAAGTAGGGCATGTTACTTGATTGCCCAAACTTAGCTTAGACACTACTATTATAGATATTGTACTAAATGGGTAAGCTTAATTAGTTGGTCATAATCCTGCTAATTTAGACCGCATAGGATATTGGGCTTCGATACCATCATTGGGTCTGGACCAGCACGCAGTGGGTTAAATTGGAGAATTTCAAAAAAAATTCCATTTCAGATCTTACAGAGCCTATGAAGTCAAAATTAAGTTAGATTTAATCTACATTATTTTAAATAAAATTATAGTTTTATTTAGTTAACTAAGATAAAGATTTATTTATTTATGTATTATATATATAATAGACATAAGTGTATTAAATATGCATATATGTATATGTACACGTATAGCATATGCTGTGTACATGGTTTAATATGCTCGTATCTAGCTATTGGGATTTGCACCACAACAGACGTATTAGCCCCTTCGTATACTATTTGTTGTCCGATGCTATATAATGTCAATATAATATAAAATTTACTTATGTATACACACATACTTGTAATATAAAATAATTATATATATACACATATATTTACATGTAAAATAATTATATATGGATTTAAATATAAAATAATTTTAAATTCAATTTTAAATCTTCAAAAAAAATTCAAATTTGAAATTAGATCCAAATTTAAATATTCCTTTAAATTCAAATTCAAGTTCAAATATTTTAACTAATTTATAAAATTATATTTACGTACACATGGTAAAGTAAAACTATTTTTTCAAAAATAGAAAAAATATATATTTATATAAATATATTACCTTAATTTTAAATTTATTTGTTTATTTAAATAATGTTGCATAATAACATATAATATATATATATATATATATAAAATTTTTGACCACGTTATTTTGACAAAATCAATTTTTTTAATGTAAATTTTAATGTAGATTTTTTTTAACTTTAAATTCGATACAAAATTAATTTATAAAATTTTTATATGTTTATATGTGTTTATAGTAACAAATTACAATGTAATGCCTTTTAAAATAATTAATATTATTAACATATTTCAAAATAAATAATATATATATAAAAAAAATCTATATTTTTTTTATATACATGTGAAAATACAAGTATTAAAATTTATAAGCTATGTATATAACAATGGTTTTAAAATTTAATTTTAATTTAACAATGTTTTGAAATAATTTTTAAATTCAAAAAAAATGTTTTTTATGCTATGGCCGAAAATAATATATAATTGTATATACAAAAAAATTATTTTATTTTATAATACATTCATATGTAGAATGACAATAAATACAAATATGAATTAATGTTATAATTTTAGCCTATTCTTATACAACATCACAATAGATTGCACATATTAATTGATATAAAATAAATGTTAGCTCAGTTGTAGTGTTCATTCGAAAGAACTCCTAGAATCTTATTCAATCACATACAGAAAATTCTAGTAATCGAAGAGATCTACAAACCTTTAATTTAAATTAACTTGAATTTGATTTGAAAAAATAAAAGGGGAAGGGTAAGAGGTTTCTACCTAAGGGGGTATAGAGGCAAGAGAAAAGTAATTATTTAAATGGAGAGGGTAACGGGTTCATTTAATAAAAGAAAGAGAGAAGAAAAAAAGGGTTCAAGATTTGATCTTTTACCCCTTCTTTCACTATTAATTCGAACTCACATATCAAAATATCACACCCCTCATAACCTCCATACATGGTCAGGCACTCCTATAGGCAAAAGGGCCTATATGCATTTTCAAACTAGATCAATGTTTGCATAATTTGAATCCAATTCAAATGTACATCAACATTGTATATCAATACGTGTGTGTGTGTGTGCATATACATATACATATACATACATACATATATATATGCCCTATTTTTAATACCTATTCAAATAAATCAAATAAATTTTTTATAAATTAATATTTCACAAATATTAATTAATATAATGAATTTATAACAATTATAGTTCAATTAAATCAAGTGTTATTTGGAGTATTTAACATTTTGATTGTGGGAATCATATGTGTAAATTCAGTCAGCAATAGATATCGAACAATTCATATTAATGTTCACACTTCATCTTAGCTAGTTGTATGACGGTCTGGCTAAATTTATCACTTACATAATTTTGATAAAATCCAATTTTACTATTTTAAGCAGTCTCCGGTAGTGACAATTATCTACACCGATTTTCATTGTCAAAACTATATCACATTAGGGCTAATGTAATTTGGTATTGGCCAAAATTCGAATATCATCCACATTAATTATGTATATTCTAAAAAAAAGTCCTCAATTCAATAAAAATAATAATTATTGATTAAACTGCCTTGGTTAGAGACTTTTACTTTTAGTTGACTGCAGTTGACTGTGATATTAACCTCATATAACCAAAGAGATGAATTCTCCAGTAAATTGTATTTCACTTTCAGTGCTTCAGCTCACCCCTAACTATAGTTGCTTGATGGATGTCGTGCCACGATTTTGCTATAATCAAATTGGAATGCATACATTGAAGTTCAACTGTATCCTCAAGTCGAGAGAACTATGTATTATCTCTCCACTTCGATGTTTTATGTCTGACCTCAGTTATATTATCCAATAGAAAATAATGAGTAAATCATTCTATACTTATCGAATAACTATCGGTACGTAACCCTGTAATGCCCCCAACAACCATGAGTGGCACATTGCCCAATATTTAGAGAGCATTATATATTCTAGTCTCAAAGGATGTATCAATATCTAGTCTCGATACATCTTGACTATGAATATTTAAAATAATTTATTAATATTCATTGTGATAAATTGCTCGTGAACTCAACACGTTATAAATACTATTAAATATATTTAAATTTCTCATGGATTTTCTATTAAACAAATTTAAATTAAATAACTAATTAATATAACACATTATGGTAAGTATATAATAGAAAGAAAACCACTTTTATTTTGAATGAGATCTTATTAAAGAGTTAATAATTTATAATAAATTACGGAATTGCCCGTAAGGAATACCCTCCTAACTCTATCAACATGGAGACTCTTGTGGATTCGCTCTATGATTGTTCCAAACAACTACAGGTACGTAATCCCTTGTTATTGCCGATTATCATGAGTAATTCATCATCCATCAAATAGAGAGCATTACATACACTTGTCTTTACGGATGTATTGATATCTTTTTGTCGGTACATCATGATTCGGAACAACTGAAGGATAAGTATTTTCCCACCAAATGAATTTCTTCTACCTTCAAAAATAAATGAGATACTCTATCCAATAATATGCATTGATATACATGCTTTGTAGAGATCTGTATAAGTTTTCTAAAACCAATCATTGTGGTTACAATTACCATTGATTGAAATGAACCAATTTTTCAATGGGGCACTTCCACGTACCCTTCTTGGCGGCGTTGCCCCCTAAATCGAACGACTTGGTACTTACACCCTCGCTAGATTGACCATCGCCCATAGGGACGTTGTCCCACACACCACCTAAGGGGGGTGGAAGTTTCCACCCTCTTACCTCCTTTACTAAAAAATATTATAAAAATAATGACAAATTATTTTGAAAAAAAATACATTAAATAAAAGGTATCATGATGCTAGCAAAATTATTTTAGTAACATTAAACTAAATACTAAAAAAACCAAAGAATAACATTATACCAAATTATTAATAGATTATTAATTATTAGCTACTTATTAATTATTATTTAACTAATAATAAAAACAAAAAAATAATATTGCATAATATTACAGCCGAACTCAGCTTCATCACTTAAAGTGCTTAGAACGCAATTCAACGAACTACCATTCCCCAAAACAATTGAACTGTTATTTTGTACTTTTTTAGGAAAATTCTATTTATACACCATAAATTACGTAGTATACACCACTATCTCATTAAAAAAAATTACTGCTAAGTTACCCTTCTTCTTATTAATTCAAATTTTAGTCTTTTTCTTATAACTCATAAAACAAAAAATTTAAGTTAATAATAAATGGTCAAATCTATACATTTGTTATGAAGCGATTAATTTTACCATGAAACCTAAAATATCAGTTTAGACGATTTCATAATCAAGTTCTCTACTTTTAGAAGTATTTAACCTTTTTTCTTGTTCTAAAAAAATTCTAAAATTAAAGTTGAATTTATTGAGATTAAGAAATTAAAAGAAAAACTAAAGAAATTATGATATAGCGTGAAATATTAGAGTTTAATTTGTTGAATTAAACTTAATTTAGTGTTAGAATTTCTAGTTTTCTGTAAAAGATATTCAAGCTCTAAAGAGAAAATATGATAAAGATGAAAATAAGAGTAATTTTGTAAAAGATATGATGTATGTAAAGTAATTTTTGATGTATACTAGTTTATTACATTTTTTGGTGTATATTAATGGATTATTGGTGTATAAATAGAGTTTGCTCTTTTTTTATTAGACTAGCTTGATAGGATCATTTCAAACCCACAAGCTTGGAGTTGTCTATGGGAACTTTTTATTGGTAAAAAAAAGTTGAAGAGCCATATGACCCGCTTTCTTATATTCTACGCTTTAGAAGAACTATTCTTTACAGAAAATTAATGATTATCCTCTTTATCCATATTTTATTCAAAAAAATACGCATGTTATTATAATATATATTAGTAATAAGGGTGGATATGCTAAATGTCAAAGGACATTGTTGTAATTTCCATTGCATAGGAAATCTATAAATAGAGAACTCAGTTGTATTATACTATGATCTGAATGAATAAAAACACCTTCTCTCTAATGGTTTTTATTACTGTTTATTTTATAACACGTTATCAGCATGAAGTTTTATTATTTTTGTTGGTTTACGTTATGCTTCCATGCATCACTCATGTGATGCGTACGCATGAAGTTAATTTGTTTAATTTTTATATGCTTTGGTTATGTTTTATACATTCAGATATCTATCCTCTTATTTTTTTTGGAATAGTTTTAACAAGCGTTTCTATGTATCATATTTTCATCTAATTTTACTCGTTCTCCATGGAATATTTACTAAATAATTTTACCCTATAAATATTCTTTTATATGGTTGATTCCAGCACAAATCTTATTAGGTTTTACTTGTAGTAAAAGTTTTATTATCTTTTCCCATCAATTAAGGTACTTCAATGCTTTGTTATACTTATTCATCTTTGTTGTTTCATCTTCAAGGAAATTGTTTTACTCAAACATCTTTAGTTGATGCGATGATGTAACATTAAGCTAGTTGTATTAACTTTATTTTATTGAATGTCAATTCATCGTAACTTTCACTGACATATTTCTTTGTAATTGACTTGCTACTTGCTTTTTTTAATCTCTCTGTTTTTATATAAACAAGGTAAAAGAAACATAACATCTCTCTATTATATTATTATTTTACTTTTTAGCTTCTATTTTTTTTTGAAAACCCAGGAAAACCCGGCAGGCCGGTAAACTCCAGTGGATGGTACAGTAAAGCCGCCCGTTGATCCAAGCCCCCATACCCCCGAGTAAATTTATATAGAATAGAGAAGCGCATGGTAGGAATCGAATTTGAGTCTTTTTACCAGAACTCAAGCCTCCTTTCCACTGCGCTGCACCCATGGACAGCTTCTGTCTTTATAAAACTACATTGTCATGCTATAAAGTCTTCACCATTTATTCTCGCATCTTATGTTTTTTACGTTTAAAAACAATTGGATGTTCAGTATACTTGTATCTTGTAAGTTAATCCATTCTTTTTATTAATATTTCTCATCCTTACGATAGTGTAGGCTATGTTATTTATATTAGGCTCATCATTCTTGACTAACAATATGTAATACTTGCATGTAAACATTTTCTCAGTTTGGAAGTATAATATAAAGATGTTTCATAATCAAATTATCATGGAGTCGTGAACTTCTTTTGTCTTGCACTCAGTTTTTATTTACATACTGCTTATGTTCACATTTTCCTACTTTATCTTTGTTTTAATTTCTAAGACTACAAATATATTTTTTCATTTTCTTTTACAGTAAACAGAATTGATGACAAACATAATTAAGTTTGAATTCAAAGCCATGGGCATATCTGGAAACAACCAGTTATCATGGATATTGGATACTAAGATCCATCTACAACCTCAATTCTTAGAAAATGCCATTAAAAATGGTAATAATATGTCCCAGCAAAACAAAATAAAGGCTTTGATATTTTTAAGACGTCACAACCACGATGATCTAAAAATAGAACATTTAGCTTAAAAAGATCATCTCCATTCCCGAATGAGCGGTATGATCATCAGAGTACGATTATACTTCCAAATACTTGACAAGAGAGTACGATTATACTTCCAAATACTAGACAATATAGTACGATTATACTTCCAAATACTAGACAAGAGTGATTGAATCTGAGGTTTCAAGACTTCAAATTTGTAAGAGAATATAATCCCATATAGAATTACTTCTAAACTAAAATTATATGGAGAAAAGACAGATGGTGCACAAATAGTTGAAAATACATTTTCAACATTTCATGCATCAAACATCCTCCTGCAGCAATATCGAGAGCGTCATTTTACAAAATATTCTGAACCCTTAGGATATTTATTAACTGCTGAGCAAAATAATAAATACAAATATACATACATATATATACATGTGTGTTCTTCTCTATTTTAGAGGATTACACATTTTTCTCAAAAAAAAAACACTCCTCAAGACCAACTGGTTCAGCTACATTAGCGGAAGTTAAAGCTAATTTTTCCCACTCCAGAAGAGGCAAAGGTGGAGGTGGAGGACGTAGTCGTAGACGTGGACACACTTGTGTGTACACTCGCAACGCTTTATACTCTTCTCACGTAAAAAATATAGATAAAAAAGAATTTTGTATAAATGTATATGCTTTATTTACACCTATAGTCGATAGGTGTACACAGTTATGTGTACACTTGCCACACTCTATACTCTTCTCACGTAAGCCCATAAGGCAGTGCATGGATGGTATATCTAACCTACAGTCAATAGGTGCACATACTTTTGTGTACACTCGCAATGCTCTATATTCCCCTCATGTGAGTCCGCAAGGCGGTGCATGGGTGGTATATCATGCCTTAGTTTTCTGAGTTAAGTATATGTAAATATTGTTAATATAAATAAAGTTTTGAAACAAAGAGAGAGTACGCAACTGAAATCCAAACACTATTTCACTTAGTTGATTTGACTTGTTATTCAAAAGAAATAAAAATACCAAGTTGAAAAACATCGGTAATCAATTAAGGATCCATTTTATAGTTGCACTCTGTTACCAACCGAAACAATTAGCCAAACAAGAGTATAATTATAAGGATGACTTAATTTTTGTTGGATGTTTTGACGAGTAAAATGACTTTAATCTATTGAGAATGATCAGAACTTGTATTTAACTTATTCTTTTCGATTTAAAAGTAAATTCCCATTTGTAAATATTTTCAAAAAACTTGCATTCATATCTCTGTAAATAAATCTTGCATTTAGGAATTTTTCGTGTTGCATTTGGATTTTGTATGTAGATCCACTGAAACCCATCACGAGACGACACTCATCCTACTAAAGACGCCTAGAAGTTTAACGGCTTATTGCATATGCTCAATGCAACCATGCTCCTAATAAATGTGGATTTATCTTAGTTTTAGTTTATTCGAGAACGAATAAAAAGATAAGTGTGAGGTTATCTGATGTGCACGTAAAAATATATATTTTCACTCACACTTAATCTCATTTTTAGTAGAATAAGTGTCATAATTGGGTGTTTTTACATGTTTAAAACCAAATTTCAAAAATGTTTTCAAGTCATCATTCATGCATTTATATGGGTGCAAAACGGTATTTTCAAGTATGAATTAATTTGAAAAAAAATTACTTGCACATTGTAATTTTCTTTGTAGAAATTTGGATTCAACTTGGTAGTGAATTCATTGAAATATGCATGTACAAGAGTTAGAAGCCAAAGAAACGAAGAAATAAAAGAATACATGTAATTATAGAGGAACCCACCTATCCACTAACCATGAATCACAACTAAGAACTAATGCATATGTTAGTGTGGATTAAAGACACATGCACATTTAATGGAGGGTTAATTTCATACTAAAGATAACTTAGATGCCACATTACCTCAAGTGCATTTTAGAGAGTTCTCTAAAAATGGATTAAGGTTTTAGTCATGTATAAATAACTCTTTTATGTTTATGTAATGAAGATTGAATTTTTTATATTACCTTATCATATTATTCAAGTTGTAGCCACAAAACCAATGAGAAATAAAATGGCTTCCTAAGCATCTTCTTCTTCTTTTTCTTTGTTTTTACATGCTTTCATTTTATTTTATGCTCATTTTTATTTACATGCCCTCTTTCCTTTTATGTCAGTAGATTAGATTTTCATTTATGCACTTAGTTTTTTTTTTAATGTATGTATTTAGTTCTCTTTTCTTTTAAGTTGCTCTTACTTTTTTTTTCTTTTTAATGTTGCAATCTACATGTGTGGAAATGATAACAAAAATGAGAAGCTAAACTCCTTCAATTTATGGGTAATGAAACTCTTTTAAATCATATAGATTCAACATATTTGCTAATTTATGATCTCTTTTTATGCTTAGTTAGATGTTGATGTAAGTTTATTGGTGAATTTGATAGTCCATGTTTATCATAAACATGCTATTCTTACTCAAACATAAACACAATTTACATTAACATCTAACTAAGTGATTTTGATCATGAAATTAAAATAGAATCAAAATTTAATGATATATGTTACTAATCAAAAATAATATAAGATCATGCTTAAAATATATTATTTTTCAATTTCATATTCATTTTCATGACATCTAACAAAATGATTTTAGTTGTTTTATCAAAGTTTAATGGTTTAAGTTGTGTTGATTAATAACACAAATAGATCATTCTTACGATAAGTACATCACTAATTCTACCTAGATTAAAATGAGAGATCATAGATTGATGTTGTGTTGATTTATGTGAGAGTTTGAGAGTGGATTTGCCTCTAAATTGTCTCTTAATCTCGTATTTTTATTCACTTTTGTTTTAGTTAGTTTTTACACTTTTCTTAGCTTAAAACAATCTCAAACTTTAGTTTAATTTGATTGAGTAGAATTCAAAATTAATTCATTCCCTGCAGATTGATCTGTACTCGCATACGTACTACAATAGTACGCCGTGCGCCTGCGGTATTTTAAGATGATATAATTTTTCGATGATTTTCTAACCATAGAAAATTCGTCGTCTAACAGCTAAATTAGCAGAAGTTAATGCTAATTTTTCCCACTCCGGAAGAGGCAGAGGTTGAGGTAGAGGATGTAGTCGTAGATGTGGCTGTGGACGTGAATATGGATATAACTCTAACAAAGGCTATTATGTTGGTTTTAAAAGGCAATAAAACTACCAACTTTAAAAAGCAACAAAAAAAATTGAGCCTGAAATGAATAATGATTTTACTCCAAAAAACAAAAGGCACCATGAGGAAGTTTGTTATAGATGTAGATCACCAGTCACGTACATGCAGATCATGAAAGAAAACAATTGAAGAATACCAACATTTGAAGAATATTGAGAACAAATAAACTGAAAGATTGTTTGATACTACTAATTTGAAGATAGATGATTTCTTCGAAGATGATGATGAAAATTTAATAAATGATGAAAATCTCAATGCAATGATTCATGATATGACCAATCTAGTCAACTAGAAGTAACCTGAAGCTTGTTGTATGGTTTTATTTTATTTTATTTTTAGTTTATCATCTCGTATTAATAAGTTACTTTAAAACTGATGTTTGATTATTTCTCAGTTTTTCCAGAATTAGTTGAAATAATGCGGACTGGTGGATGTTGATTTTAATTAATAGTTTGTTTTGGAATTCTTTTTTTGAAAGTATTACCATTTATTTGTGTTCACAGATTATTTTAATAATTGACTAGCTATACTATCTTTAATTCTTAAGGTATGGACCATCAATATTTGAGTGATGATATATATGCCTACTAGATAGTGCAACTACTAATATAATTTTGAAAATGCAAAAGTTTTTCTCTGAATTATCTGATAATATTTCAGCTAAATTTTCCACCATAATTGGATCTGCTAATATAATTGAAGGGTCCGGAAGAGCCCATAAAGCACTACTAATACATATATCTTCACTCAAAATGCGTTATACTCGAGCTATTTTAAAAGAAATCTGTTAAGTTTTAAGGATATAAAAACGAATAATTACCATAATGAAACTATACATAAAAACAACAAAGAATATCTTTGCGTTATCTCTGGAATTGAATGCTGAAAGCTTATTTTAGAAAAATTTGACACAATTTCAACTGTATTATATTTCACGTAAATTGGCATAGTTGAATCCCACTCAATAAATATAAGCCAGAAGCTCACAAATACAAAGACACTTTGGTATGATCGATTGGGTCATCCTGAGTCAACTATGCTGCGTAAAATCGCAGGATACCCATATGCGTAAAATCTAGTTACTTTTTATTGGTGTTGAGCTGTATCTTGCTAGAAGACTTACTGAGAATGCAATGTCCAAGTCTCGTGCATTGAGGTAATATAATAATGCAGCAATGGAACTGTGATATGATACTTATGGACCAAGCATATTTTCATCATCTTTTTTTGGATGGTACATGAAGCAAACATTGGTAGCAACATCATAAAATTATTCCGAAATACTAGCACTACATGAAGCAAGTCGAGAATGTATTTACTTAAGATCATTAATTGAGCATGTTCGAAATACTTGTCAACTTTCGTCAGCTACAGAAGGATTAACTATTATTTATGGAGGCAATGCAGCTTGCGTAGCTTAGATTCAGACAGGTTACATGAAGGGTGATAGGACGAAACGCATTTCTCCTAACTTTTTCTTCACGCATGAGAATACAAAGGGATAATAAGATAGTGGTGAAACGAATTTAGTTCGAAGAAAATCTGGTAGATCTATTTATAAAGGCACTTCCAAAATCAACATTTCAGAAGATGGTGTATAAAATTCGTATGCGTCGGCTGCATCAACAGACTGATTGAATAATGCGTTATAAAGCATGAGCAACATACAAAAGTATGTTATAATGTGCTCATTTTTCCTCACTAATATTTTTATTAGGGATCTTTGTTGGTAAGATTTTGGTTAGGCATTATCTTGATCCAGAAGAATTAACCATCATAATAACATTATAAAACATATTTCCTAAAGATGAAATAAAATTATACTTTTTTATTTATTTATGATTTTCCACTGGATGTTTCATAATACCGATTTTTAATGAGGCAATTATTATTATCAGACGCATATTCGCGACGAAGAGAGGGTGTAATATATATTAATAATAATGATAAATATGTTAAATGTCAAAGGATATTACTGTACTTTCCGTTGCATAAGAAATTTATAAATAGAGAGCTCATTTGTGTTGTATGAATAAAATTCCCGCCCTTATTTTATAGCACACCATCGATTTTTATTCAAAAAACTTGTGCAACTAGCTTTATCACGTCAAAAGGGACAAATTTCTGCAATTATCATCGAATTTGTTGACCCAGAATATCCACTACCAAACTCGTTTACCAACAGTCTGGCCCAACCATTTCAATGAACAGAAATCCAGCCCATTAAGACTGTGCTAGAAGTTTCGATACGTGCAGGTTCTTCTGCGCTACAGAACCCTAACGCATTCTTATAAATTCCGCGCTTCTATTCTGCCTCCCTATCCATTCGAGTCCTGATGCGGAGTCGAGATGATATTTCGGATTTTTCCTCTTTTTCTCTTCAAATTTAGATCATCATTGATTCCATCTGGGCTCCGATTTTTTTACCCGTAGCAACTGAATTACTGACTCAATTGTTATATCAGTTCTATATTTAGTTTACTTAAATGTAATTTGCTCGACTCCTTGTCTCTGTATGGAAATAGCGCCAATTTTTCGAGCAAGTTATTGTTATTTTTTTCGATTGAACCGTGCACTGAAAATTTCATTTAGTATTTTGAAGTTGCTTGTGACTAGTGTAATGTGGTTTACTCGTATATTATGATGCGCGTTCAATGGAGCAAACAAAAACTATGTCTGCATATTCCTGAGCGTACATCATATATGAAGCTACTGAGTGTTGAAGGAATTTTCTGTGAAATTTCTCTGCTTGTAAGCGGTCTCATATTCCATCGCCTTCTGTAGTGGCATTGCTGCACTAATCAGTTTGGAATGGCCATGAGACATACAATTCATTTGTTATTTCCCTCCTCTTTTTTGCTAGTTTATTTTTGTAGATAACTTGGTTTGGGTGGATTTGTGTTATTTAGTTGTATTGTTTTGAATTAATTAATGAAGATAACATACACAGATACAATATCCACATAATGAAGTTATTCTCTAAGAACAGATATTTATAAATGCTTTGCCTGTCGTTGCTTTTAACTAATTTTTTTTATTGAGTACTCGATGGAGCTTGCCAAACATGTTTGTGGTTTCCTGAGCAAATGTCAAAAAATATAAAGCCTTTTAGCCTGGGTGGAATTTCATTGGAGATTTCTTGGTTAGAAGTGTTTTCATTGGAAATTGATCTATTTACGCATGCACTATCCTCAAAATGAAATAGTTCTTTGATAAATAAATTATTGCCCTTTTATTCATTAAGTTACTTGTGTCCCGAGAAATTACTACATTTTGTTCATTTTGCATTGCATTTGCGCAATCTATCATTTCTCTAGACATTTGAAGTATCGAATTGTTAATCAGTTCAATTTTCGTAGTTTTTCCAGGTACGACTAGTTTGGTACATAAATTGCTGTTCATATAGTTATATGTATTTTTGGTTAATAATATGTCTTCTTAGTTATAATTTTGGACATCAGTCGGTTTCATATGTGCCCAATCTGTTTTCCTGGTTCTAGTCTGTGTATAGTTGTAATATGTTTATGCAAAATAAGAGAAGGGAAAGTTTGAAGTTGAATATGGGCACGCATGCAAGGCTTTCAAAATATGATTTAAATCATAAATTGTTAATCGCAAATTCAAAAGATCCATATTTCAATGTGTATACACACTTTGAAATCGATTTTGTTGTTTGAACTTCTACATCTAGACCTAAAACTCAATTTTCTCTCTTATTCTATTTTTATTTTGTTTTGAAAACATTAGAATTGAAATCGTGAATTCAAATAAATATATTAGTATGTATTTTGAATGATGTTTTTAAATTGTAGTTTTAACTAAGTTTGAATTGGAATATGAATTGAATTGTGAAGCGAGATATCCAAAATCTAAAACGAGATTTAAATTGTAAATTTATGATTTTTGATAATACTGAGCATATGCATATTCTAGTATCTACATGTAACGAAAACACACTCTTTGGTAATAGTTTTAGTTTCCATCCATTATTTTGTTCGAGTTCCATTTCTATTTTATTTTAATTGACACATCCAATTATTGTGGATCTAATCTAATTCCTTAATCCCTTAACTGTTGTCTTAGTTTTATATCGAATGTAGTTCATTGTATCATCCTGAAATTAACTTACAACTATTATTATTCAGTAATTTGATATACTGTATTTTATTTTATTTACATTGCTTCGGCTATTTTTTCTCTGTGTGATCTGTTGTCACTGTGTATGGAGTAAAGATCGTTTTTTTGAGTTATCTTTTCTGATTGAACTTTGTAAGATCCTAAAACTGTTATTTAGTATTTTGTCATTGTCTTTGATTATTATTACTTGCTTAATTCGATTACCATTGTGTTACGAATACGATGAGTACTCATTGGAGCAAATAAAACAATGTTTGCATATTCTTTGAGTGAGCATCATATATAAAGCTATTGAGCACTAAATGAATTTTCTTTCAGATTTCTCTGCTTTTAAGCGGTCTCATATTCCATCACCTTCAGTAGTGGCATTGCTGCAGTAATCAGTTTGGAATGGCCATGAGACATACAATTCATTTGTTATTTTGTTAACCCATTCTTTTTTGCATGTTTAACTTCGAAATTAAAACTGCATAGAGAGATTTGCGATACCTTTATTGTATCGTTTTAAGACCTCTACTCACTGGAGCTAACCAAACCATGTCTGCATGTTCCTGACTAAATTTAAAATACGAAGTTTTATAGATTTGGAATTTCTGAGGAAATTCCTTTATTTAGAAGTGGTCTCATATTTCATTTTCTTGTGCGGCAATCAGTTTGGAAGAGCTAGACGGTCATGAGACTTGCAATTTAACTGATTTCTCCCTATGTTTTGCTTCTTTATTTTTGAATAAACCCGTTTAAAGAGGTTTGTGCCACATTAGTTGTATAATTTTTAGGCCTATTTGTGGAAAGATAATATACATATGATACCTGCATATTCGATGTATTTCTAAGAGTAAATATTTTTGCAAATGCTCTCTCCCTCTATACCATTTGCTTCTTCTTTTAAAAAGTACTTAATGGAGCTTACCAAACCATTTTTGCATATTCTCAAGTAAAGGTTGAATATAAAACCTTTTAGAGCCGATGGAATTTTTTGGAAATCTCTTTTGCTTAGAAGCAGTCTCATATTCTGTTGCCGTCTGTAGTGGCATTGCTGCAGTTATCAGGTGGATTGTTCCCCTCCTTTTTGCTTGTTTACTTTTTGAAAATAAATCAATTTAGACTTTAGAGCGGTCCAAGCTACTTTAGTTGTATTGTTTTAAATTTGATCTGTTTACATATACTATATCCACTTATGTAACAAATATTTGTTATTGGTTCTGGCAGTATTATTGCCCCTTTTTTTTTTATTGTGTATACTCAACGGGGCATGCGGGCTTGCCAAGTTGTGTTTCCCTATTCCTGAGTAAATGGCGGCTATAATATGTTTTTTGGTGTTGATGAAATTTCAATGGCAATTTATATATGCTTAGTGTCAATATTGTTGTTTTTAGCTTCCGCTTTTTGATGGATGCTCAACGGAGCATACCAAACCATCTTCTCATATTCCTGAGTATATAGCAAATTTAATGCTTCTTTGATGTTGATGAAATTTCCTTGTGCTTAGTGGCGTCATCATGTTGCTATGATCAATTTGGAATGGCCACAAGACTTGCATCTTAAAAGTCTGAACTATTTTAATGTTCCTTTACACTTATTTTTATAACCCATTCATGCTGTTAGAGTTTCAAATATTAAACTAATTGTCTTATTGTTTTAAATATTGTCAGTTTGGATGTCCCCAATGACATTGTGGTCTCTCAAGTATAAGGTTATGGGGTGGTCTTCGCGTCATGTTCCACCGCCTCCGGTAGCAGAATTGCTATGTTGATTTTTGTTGTTTTAATTAAAAAATTCTGTTGAATGGTTGCTTCTTTTTTAGTAGTGGTCAGTGTATGATCATTCCTTCGCAGAGAAGCATAGAATTGTGAATGCCAGTTTTAAACAGCATAATGCTTTATTTGGTTTTTGCGTTATGTTACCTGTCTCCTGGTAAATTGCTACATTTTGTTCGCTTCCCATTGTGTTTCCTGACTCTCAAGACGTTTGATGTATGAAATTGTTAAATCAGCTGAAACAATTTTTATAGTTCTTTCAAGTTAGCTAGTTTGGTACAATAATAAATCATTATTGTTTGCGTATGCGTGTGTGTGTTTTTGGTTGATAACATGATATATCTGATTATAATTTTGGTGTTCAATTGGTTTCCTATGTGCTCAATTTTGTTTTCCTGGTCGTTGTCATTATCCATTTTTAGTATTTCTACTTGAAATGAGAGATTGAGGGAATATGAGCCAATGCATGAAGTTGGATTTATGTGTACACAACCTTATTCTACTGTTTATACAAAATAACAAAAGCACACTGTTCAATAACACTTTAATTTAGCTCCCACATTATTTTCTTCAAATTTCATTGCTTATTTTCTCTGTTTTTAAGCTTTTTCGTCATCCATATGTCAAAGTCGGATCCAGAATTTGTTTTTCGGGTTTTATCACCACCGTCCTATCTTCATTGTAGTTGTAACTGTCTAAAATTTTAAGGTAGCGTTTGGTTTAAAAATTGAGCTTTGTGTTTTGAGTTTTCAACGTGTACTTTAAAATACACAGAAGGGCGAAAGCGGCGCAAAACGGTCAGTTTGAAATTTTCTTTTAACGTATAAGATTGAAAATGATTTTTTGTGTTTTCCATCTTTTGAAAACTATCATAATCTATCTTTTCTCGTCTCTTCTACCTATTGTTGGATGGACTAGAGTGTTCCAACTCTTTCATTCACCCCACACACAAATATCGAGAATGCATAACACAACTTTTTTCCAAACCAAACATTACCTAATTTTTTTTCTGTAATCCTTGTATTTTGTTGTAAATGTTGAAAATCAAAAATAGAAAACTCAAAAAGAAACCAAATGTGAACATACTTATTTTATCCAAACATGTCAAACTTAAGCATCCTTGCGAGTTAAATTGATTTGGCAGTTTCTATGTCCCATGGGAAGATATGAATCACGGATGAAGGTACATTCATGCATTTTAATTTTATCATCATGAACACATTCTTAAGGTTTTGTTGGATATGAAAAAAAATGCATTCATTTGGAATATCCATTTGGTCTTATAGTTGCATTCCAAAAAAAATTATGTAGTATGTTGTTATTTCATCATTAAAATGTAGTTATATCCTTCAAAATACGGGAGCTTAAAATTAACTTAAGCAGACACATGCTTTTATATTTATATATCAAGATCACGAGATATGGGATGCAATATGGAATATAAACATTGGAAGTAGGTGTACATTTTTATTGTTTTATGCTATGTTTAAAAAACTCAATTCAATATCGATTCGACCATGGTTAACCTTCGATTTTGGCGCGTAACAACTCTAAAAATGAAATAGCCTTGTGCGTGGTTGAACTTGCGGTTTAATTTCAAAACCTTGAAAATACCTCTAGATCGGCCTCTTTGAATCACACGGTTTTTCAAATTCGAGGAAAAATTATCGCTTCATTTTTTATTTTTCTTCTTCATATAATCAATTTAACAAATAATTTAATAAACTTAGCTACTAAATTATTGGATTATCTTATCAATTGTGGACGACATAATACATTTAGTGTACATTTCACAAATTATTGTTAAACTGATCCTTTTTCATCTTTAAAAAATAAGGAAATTTACAATTTTGCTCAATAAAATTTTTATAGAATTATTCCAATTAATATTTATTATGAAATGTTCAAAAATAATCGTTTTAAAGTTCAATATAATAATAAAAACTACCTCAGTCTATCAAGTGTAAAGTCTAAGTTGAACAAAGCATAAATATTTTGAAGAAAAATCACTCTTGCAGCCATAACTGTTTTTACAAATCCTCTAGACAACTCTATCTTTGGTGCTAGCCAAGATCAGATAGAGCGGTCTCTTCCTTCATCTCCGTCTGATTCTCCTCACTTTCAAGTCTCAATTCGCATTCACAATAACATCCGATTGAAAAAGCTTCTGAAATCGATGAATAGGGTTTTCAGATTGTTCAGAATCATCGATCCAAATACTTGTATAACAGATCTGTATCTCAGAATTATTATGAAAAAATAGAGAAAAAAATAATATTAACAGAGACCTGCTTACTACAATTCCAATATGGATTAGATTACTAGAACTGAATCTTAGACTGTGCGATAAGGAAATAACCAGTGTAGTAGGTAATCCTCCAAAGTTAGATGAACATACTGCAAAGGAGACTAGACTATCATATGTAAGAATTCTGGTAGAAATTAAGGCTAATGCATATTTACGAAAAGATGCCTACATTTCTGTGCATGATGGAGAAAATTTAGTGCAAATCATAAATATGAATGGATTCCTCCTACATGCAACACATGCTCATGTTCAAGTGTTTTGGAAATCATAATATAATCATACATAATTTGTTTCATTTACTAAATTTGAAAACAATATTGTGTCAGTTTGCTCTGTTCAAGTGTTTTGGAAATCCTATCGATACGTTGATCAGACGAATCGATCGAAAACCCAAATCAACATTAACAACTCAAACAACACAACATGTAAAACAATTTAATATTAAAAAAATACACTCCCTCACTCGATGATACCAGAATGGATTTCAAAACAAGGATAGTGGTTCAAATTCAAAGGAACTCTAAATAATTCTAACTAGAAAACAAGCTCGAAACAAAGATAAGATGATTAAATAAAAAAATAAAAAAGGTGGATGGACTTATATAGATCGTGGGCGGCCTTAATCTGGTCAACCGTGATCCAAAATAAGATCGAAGTAGAATTGTGTGGCAAATCGACATTCGATCACTAGAGATAGAATTTGGGTACAGCAAGAGATAACAACATCAAAACCGATTATACAGAAATCTTTGGTGAATCGATGCCCATTGTAAAGGAGTGTCACTCTGTTACAAACTATTCAGTGGAGTTATGGGTTACTCTAGGATCAAGAAAATATGAATAGGACAGTCAATGATGGATTTCAGAAGAACCGGTGAGTTCCAAAGTTCAAGGAAAACCGAGTCAAGGAGGAAGAGATTCAAGCACGAACGAAGGCGATTCCTAATTGAGTTTACTTTATATGTTGAGTTTTGCCTAAAACCAAAGCTCTGATACCACATGTAACATCCCATTTTTTCAACCATTTGCATCAGCACATGTCGGATTTGAATTGCTCAAAATATCAAATTGTTAATTTATATTTGGCAAAACTCAGCATATACTGTAAATAAATAAATCACAGAATCACAGACACAGAGTAATATCACAATAATGCAGCGGAAACAAGAAAATAGTAGTTCATGAAGCTACCATATATATAACGGAGTTAAATAAGAAACAACAGAAGTCTCGAATACAATAGTCAAAATAAAAGATCAGAATACATTACTAGAATCAACTGAATATCTGAAAACTGGATATATAGCTGGATCTCCAAGCGAAGCTCCAACTTCAAAGGTGAGTTTCAAAAGCTGAACCACTCAATCTGACCCGAGCGTAAAGAAAAACACAAAACACTAGAGTCAGGATTAACATGCATATATCATTAATACATAACACTAGGGTATATATCATTTCAACCCATAGTGAATTCTATACGAATAGAGAACTTGCAGAGTGATAACAGATATGATAATAATATAACATGCATATATCATTAATATAAATAACAGATAATGGTGTCAGATGTCACAAGTGAATCGATAACATATAGCAGCATATAAATATCAATGTAAATAACTAACAGCAGCATACTTCAATTGTCATTTCAATTGAAATCAAATTTAATGGATATAAGAACATAAATCATGAGTGACTGCTCACCGTTCGAGGCTAGAGAAGATAGACAATGAAATTGGGCTATGAATTCCAAAGCAACATTGGATGGACATGATCTGATGAAGAAAACAGGCACGACAGAATAAAGCTGATAAATGGAAGATCGAAGAGGACAATCAAATCAGTTTTGGTATAAACTGAATATATATATATATATATATATATACATTATTATTTTGTTATTCCCCAAAACCAATACGCAATTAAAATACATACTTAAAATCTATAAATATAACTTCAAATAAACTCTTGCTGTATTTTCAAAAATCAAATGGATATGTATATATACAAACTTTTATTATTATAATTAATATTTTTCTTAGAACCAATATTCAGTTTAATTTACATATTTGGGATAACATAAATATCTCACATGTAACGTATATTCAAGTGACCAAAACAACTACTATTGTTTTATATTAAAAGCGTTATATATATATATAATAACTACTAACGTATAAACTATATGTATACAGTTGTACACAGCAGTAACGTATATTCACTGGTAACCAAAAACTACAAAATATATGCCTATGTACATATTATATTTTAAAATTTATATTCATTATAAAATCAATGTCAATTTTGCTTTGTTATAATATTTATAAACTAACCTATGTACACAGTCGTAACTCTACATACAGATAACATATAATACAAATTTAAAATCACACCAGCAGATATCAAATGTTTCAATATAAACTCAGTTTATGAATATACACACGTTTATTTTAAAATAAATTGTTATAAAATCAATATAACCTTATATACTTTAAAATATATAAAATGTAAAACTTTATAGCTGTATATACAACGAATTACATTGCTTAAGTACACCATATATACTTTAAAAAAAAGAAGTCAAGTACTATTATGAACAATATACATATATATAACTGTCGAAACTTTATAAACATTATACATATATATATATATTAGAATCAATGTTTTTAAAAAAAAAATATAGGCTTACTAGGATATAATATCTCTGACACAACAGACTTTATATATATAAATTAAAGAATCCTTTTTATACTAACAGGCCGCCTATATCTAACTAGATAGAACATAGATATAGACTAAGATATAAAATAATGTAACATATATATATATATATATATATATATATATATGGTAAACACATATAACATAGTATAGCTCATATAGGACTTGAATTGTCGTAAAATATATAATATATACCTGAATCAATATTAATATATACATATTTATACATATCATCACAACCTTTAAAACACAAATAAACTGTACAGCTGAAACGATATACATATTAACCTGACATACATATAACATACTTAGTATTATAACTTATATATATTACTTGTTTAAAAATAACAGAGAGAAAGGTGAGATTACCAGAGGATTTTAGTTACACTGTGTTAGGCGAAGGTGAAGGAAAACGAGGTTGGGCGGCCTGGGCGGTCAGGGGATGGCTGCATGCAGCATGCGATAGCCGGGGAAATAAAGGCTGTGGAGGCGTAGCATGCGGGAAGGAGGTGGAACGAGAAAAAAGAGAGGAAGAAGAAAGCAAGGTGGCTCTGTCATAGGGTGGTGTAAGGGGTGTGGCGTGTTTTGCATGGGTGGATGAGAGAGACACGTGAGAGGCTTTGGCTTCAGAGAAATAAAAATGAAAATAGGTTGCAAAAGAGGATGTGTAGAGCAATTTATGTAAAAAATGAAGGGGAATAGAGAAAGGTGATATTAGAAACAGCAAACGAAATAAAAAGTGGCACTGATTTCAAAATTTATTAATAGCTAGGAATAGGGAAAGACTATACATGAATTCAGGAAAAATATAATGATAGCAAACGGCTGTTTATTTTTTTCTTCAACCATTGGAAATTTGAGTGGACACACAAATCAAAATCAAACGTTAGAATGGATACCGATACATTGGGTTGTTATGCAGCTTTCGTTGCGTACCGGACATCAAAATGTATGAATAAATATACTGCAAAGATCAGCACGACGAGATAATCAAAACGGTGTACAAATAGCAGCGGTACGATCATCCGATCAAAAATCGATAATCGGTAGTGAAAATGCTGCAAATTTGTCGGAAATAAGATAAACGGAGCAATAGAAATCCAAATTTGATGAAACGAAATATGACGTCACACTCAGAAGATGATTTACAAATTTTCTGTATAAAAAATTCAGGTTTGGAAAACATTTTATTACCATCAATTTTTAACTGATATAAATTGAAATGCAATTACACAAAATAAACTTTCATATTTTTAGATGAAAATTTACCCGTTGTTGTATTTAAGAAGACGTATTCCAAATATTAAATTTTATCTCCAAATTCAAGTATTAATATTTTCACAAAAATTCAGTTTAATTACGTTATTAAAACAGTTAAAATTTATGGGTCGTTACAGATTATAATAAATGTTTAAATGCTTAATTTTTAATTGTAAAAATGTTAATAGAGATAAATAGAACAATAAGTTAATTGAATAATAAATGAGATAATAAAACAAATTTTATTCTGAGGGAATTAATAAATTGAAATTAAATCAACTAAATGAAATACCTTGAATTTAAATCAATTATTGGACATTAATTAATTTAAATTAAAATTTATATGGTTTTAAATTAATTGTTTTATTTTTATTTCAACCTAATTTCTTTCTGGTTGTTTCTATTCTCCTACTTGCTCTTTTTTGGGGACGAAAAGTTTTGTGTGAGGGAGAGCGTAACGATCCGTAAATTTAAGTGGTTTTATTTATTTAATTGAAATTTTATGAAATTTTAAATAATAAAACTTTGAAATAAAAGTTTAATATTTGGAATATGTCTACTTTAACATAGCAAATAGTAAGCTTTCATATAATAATATGGAAGTTTATTTTACTATGCAATTTTATTTCAATTCAAATCAGTTAAAATTAATGATGATAAAAATTTTCCAAACCTAAATATTTTTGTACAATAAATTTGTAAATCGTCTTCCGTGTGAGACGTCATATTTCGTTTCTCCAAATTCGGGCTGCTATTACTCCATTTATCTTATTTCCAAGAAATTAGCAACATTTGTGGTACTGATTACCGACTTTCGGTAGGATGATCGTACCACTGATATCTATATACCGTTTTGATCGTCTCGTCATGCTGATCTTTACGGTATATTCATTTGGGTGTTTTGGAGTCCAATATGCGATGAAACCGACAAAACATTTAGCCGTATTGGTTCCACATTTAGGCCTTTTGGGCTTTTTATGTCTTTTCAAACTATCCAGATGTGAGATAATGGGTCTGTATAGCCTTTATTATCTCCTTGAATTCCCGTTTTGACATTTGTGATTTCGATTTGTTCAATTTTATTTGCTTTGTGACCTTTTACTCTCCCCTTTGAGCCATTTTATCAACTCTGCTCCTCTCCTTCTTTCGTTCTGCATTGCTAAAAAAACTTATATCTGTTTCCATCAGAAAAAAACCAACCCTCGCCCTCCTCTCTGCCAAGCACGCAACCCTCTGCGTGGCCACCAAGACCATCGACCCCCATAAACCCAAAAACCATGCCACCTCGCCCATCACCTCCGCCTTCTACCCTTGCTCGGCCTCCTCTCTTTCCCTCTTAGCTTCAGCCCGAACCACCTCTGCCTCCAACACCGATCCCAGCCACCATCCCACTGACCTTAACCCCCTTCGAACTCACCTCCTACCCGATCCATTTTTCACGTAGCAGCCTGCTCATCGTCGAAAACAAGCATCGGCCTTCCCTCTTCACTCTTGTGCTCTTCCTTTTCGTGCCTCTTCTCCTCCTCGCCAGAATTCTAAGCATTCCTTCTTTTACAGAGGTGTGTGTATATATATATATATGCTTTTTTTTGGCATGGCCAGCCGGTTTTATAGTGGACCATCCACTTTTATTACGAACGTAATAAAAATTTGAAATACAGGAGTAAGGTTGAAGCACCTTAACTACTAAATGAAAGAGGAAAATATAGCACAGGAGTATGACAGAATGTCATAGCTACTAAAACTAAAGGCATGACTAGTTCTCCTCCGAAGAGGAAGAATCTCCAACGTCAACATCTACCAGGGATGAAACCAAAGACCCATTCCCAAGAAGTCCAAAATAGGGGCGAAACAATATAGCAAGAGAGGGATCATAAATCTCAGCATCAGAAGAGTAAATAAAAGATTGATCCCAGGCAGTATCAGCAAGAATAACAGAATTTTTCTCAGCATACAAACCCTCCAAATCAAGGAGCAAGGAATCACCAAAGATTCTGTAATATAGGCAACGAAGGTCCGATAGGTCGTTCGAAACAAATCTAAAATAGTAATCATCCATAGGGTTGAATCTCATATCAGGACGGCGATCAACCCAACAATGCTCAGACTCAGCCCAAACAACAAGAGGCGGAGAGAGATCCGACACAGCAATGGGATCCACAAGATCAGCAGGTGGCGGTTCAGGATCAGATAAAAGAACAGGAGAAGCAACTTGAGAGACTTTGGGAACCCATTTCCTGAGAGGAGGCTGAGGTAGAGGAATCTTAGGAGCAGTAGCAGATGCAGCAGGTTGCAAGCAGGCGGAAGCTAAATGGCCAAAAGACTGACAGGAGGAACAAATGTCAGGGACCCATCCATAACGAACACGGACATCCACCACATGGCCAACAGCTAGCTGAACGGGAATAGAGGATGGAAGAGGCTTATGGGGAGTAATCTCGATGAGAGCCTTAGCGTAAACAAGCTTTTCATGCGCAACTGTACTAGAGTCAAAACATTTCAATTTGCCAATATTGCATGCAAGCCAATTCAAACCAATCAGCGGTTGAAGAGCAGAAGGGATTTGAGAGAAATAAATCCAAACAGGGATAGAAAAAACTTGTTCACGAGCACTAGATACCGTTGGAGACCAGGGAGTAATAATAAAAGGTTGACCATTGTTCGTCGATGGAAATTCTATCGGTTTAGAAAACCGTCGAACGAATTTAAAATTAAAAATAACCGCAAGCGCACGGTGTACGAATGTAGCACGCGGCGAATACGGGTCGATCCGCAGGGAATTGATGATTTTAAAATTCTACTCAATCAAATTATACCAAAGTCGAGAGTGTGTTTAAGCTAAAAAATGAGAAAATGAACTAACTAACAAAAAGAAAAGAAATGCAAATATGAGAGTTAAATGACAATTTGGAGAATAAATCCACTCTCTAGATCATGTAGTTCAACATATGAAATCATGATCTCTCTTTTATGGTCAATAGTGTTTTAATTTATGTGTTTATTATAAGTATGGCATATTTGAGCTATTGATTAGCCAACATAAGCCATCAAACTATAACACACCCCTTAAAACACTTACTAACTTTCATGAAAATTGATAAAGAAAATGAGAATGAAATCTATTTTAAGTATGGCCTATTAACTATTGATTAGAAACATAGACCATCAAATTTTAATTTCAAATCACTTTCTTATGCCATAATCATATATTGATGAAGAGGTATTTATGTTAGTGATTGTTTAAGCATAGCCTATTTGGTGTCAACAATATAGACTATCAAATTCAAAGCAAAAACAACAAATAAAACCACTTCTATCATCATCATTAAGCACAAAAAGAGAGCATGAATTAACAAAATGTTGAAACTACATTAATTAGAGAGCTTAATTACCCCTAAATTGAAGGGGTTTGGCTTCTCATATTTGTCATTTTATTAACAAATGTAGCTTGCAACATGAAAGGAAAAAAGAAAGAAAAATGAAAGCAAATGAAAAGAAAATTATTCTACTTGCATGAAAGTAAACCTACACTACTAGCATGAAAGGAAATGAACATGTAAGTAAAAGGAAACACTAATTAACATTGCATAAAAAGAAAAAAAAATTACATAAAATAAAAATGGCTAAGTAGCCATGAAAAGAAAAAGAGAGCTTCCTTTTATTTGATATAAACTAAACTAAAGAGAAAGAGGCCTAAGAGAGACTAAAGAAGAGATATGTTACATGAAACATAATGGGTTATTTATACATGCATGAAACCCTAATCCATAATTTGGGGAATGACCAAACTACCCTTGAGAAAGTGTGGTGGCCAAGTTATCATTAGCTTCAATAATCCCCCACTTAAATGTACATGAAGCTTTAAATGTCTTTTAGCATGTGCATTAGCCTTTAATTTGTACATTAAGGTAGGTGGGTAGGTGGGGCCCTCCATGATCTTCACTTTGAATTATTTCCTTCTTCATTCCTTTATATCCATTTTGTGCATGCATGTTTCTTCATGAACCCACTTGTAATTGAGTTTAAATTCCTCTAAAATAATATAGAAATTTCCCATTAAATTTTCTCAATTTGATATATGCACAAAAATGACCATTCTGCCCTTGGATGACGATGAAAATGTGACAATTTCAAATAATTTGAATTTTGGTTAAAACAAGTTAAAATACCCAATATGATCATTTATTCAATTTAAATAGATTAAATATGGTGGTAAAAATATGCATATTTACATGCACATCAAATACCCCCACACTTATCATTTTATTTGTCCTCGAATAAAGAAAAACTAAGATAAATCCGTTTTCGTAGGGAGCACGATTGCATTGAGCGTATGCAACAAGCCGTTAAACCTCTGGGTGTCCCCAGTAGGACGAGTGTTGTCTCGTGAGGGTTTTCAGCGGATACTACCCACAAAATCCAAATGCAGGATGAAAATATTTACAAAATGTAAGATTTATTTACAAAGAGAATAATGCAAGTTTTTGAAATATTTACAAATGAAGGATTTATTGACACAACTAAGTTAAATTTAGGTTTTGGTTATTATCTTGAAAATTTATGTCATTTACTCATCAATATTTCCAATAAAAACGAAGTTACCATAACAAATAAACAATAGTTTAACTCGTTGTTTTGGTTAATAACACAGTGTAACTATGAAATGGATCCTTAGTTGATTATCGAAGTTTATCAAAGTGGTATTTTCATTTCTTTTCAATAACAAATTAAATCAAATAAGTAAAAATAGTGCTAGGATTTCAATTGCTTGCTCTATCATTATTTGCAAGAAAAAGTACACACCTAGCTCAGGTAAACTGAGGCCAAATATACCACCCATGCACTGCCTTTCGGGCTTATGTGAGGGGAGTACAGAGCATGGCGAGTGCACACACTTTCGTGCATACACCTATCGACCGTAGGTGGTTTTTATTAAGTATATTCTTTTTTTTACATGTGTTCTATACATGCATAACCGTGAGGACTTTTAAATGAGTATGAAAACACATAATCAAAGATTCCAAGTAATTCACCCATGCATAACCATGAGGACTTTTAAATGAGAGTGAATACTTTGAATGTTATTATTATTATTATTATTTTATATATTTTTTTAAGAGAGAGAGAGAGAGAGTTTTCCAAAATCATCTTAGCATCATTTAACTTAGAAGACAAAAAAAATGTTATATCCTTTACTTTAAATTCACCACTTTTAAAACAAAGATTTTCAATTAGGATGTATTTCATAATTAACACGTATCAATCTTCCTATATACAAGTTAAACCATTATTATTTATAATCAAACTTCATTTTTATTTTTGTTAAGATAAATAAAATTTCAATAATTTCAATTTAATAAACCAAAACCATATATTTATCCTATAGTGTTTCTTTAAAAATAAATCAAAAACGCTAAAAAAAAATTCTTCTTTTTTTTTGGATTTTTTTTTTGAGTTTTTGGAAGAAAAATGAAAAATTAATCCTAAAAAATTAAGAAGAAGATGAGTCTCTCCCCACACTTGATTTTGACTGTGTCCCTACAGTCAACCCAAGTGAAAGGAACGTTTATTATTATTTACATGAAAATAAAATTTATTTACACGGCATCAGAAAGTATATCGCCGAAAAGTAAATGAAACGGTCTTCCAAAGATCGATTCATTGTCTTGTCAAGTACACGAGACACGACTTAAGCTCGAAAAACCAAACCATAAAAGATTTCAAAGTCGAATGTGGATTTGAAAAAACGAATGTCGTTTTATTAAAAATCGTACGAGTTGTTTTATTTTCGATGATTTTTGGGGTATATATAACGATTGATTGAAATTCAAGTTTATTTTCACCAAATTGAAATTCAAGTTTGTCATTGAAAAATTCTTCAAAATTATTGATTTCAAAATCAAAGTGGTGATTTAAATCTTCCCCGTCGAAATTTAACAACTCGTCATCCAAAAGTCCAAAAAATTCGTGTTCATTAAATTCGTCTTCCTTTGTTGGATTATCAACAACTTCATTGCGTATCTCAAGTTCAAAATCCAAAGTTGTTGTATTCAAATTTTCAAGATTGAGAAAAGGAAGATTGAATTTTAAATTTGGTTCCACGCCCTCAAAAGAATTGAAATCCAACTCTATTACCGTGTTTTCAACAACTTCATTAAGATTGTTATTTACAATTTCAAAAGTTGTTATTTGAAAATCATCGATTTGGGTAAAAGATGGATTATCACTTGACTCATCACACGTTGGGATTTAATTTTGTTTTTCACGTTGTTTCATATATATTTCAAACAACAAATTTGTGCGATCATCGTTAATTTCGTTCATTTGTTCAACAAAATCCAACTTATAATTATTGACTTGAGAATTTTGGATTTGGATTTGTTGATAACAAAAAATTTCACTCGTAACCTGGTTAAGATTATTCCCATTGCCAAATTAGTTTAAAAAGTTGTTTCCATTTTCATGTTGAGTTTTAAATTCATTTTGGAGTTCGAAATTAAATTGGCATGGGTTATAATCGTAATCGTTTGAATTTTGAATTGAATTCAAATTTCGAAATCCTTGACTCGAGTTATTACAAAAATAAGAATTACATAAATCATTTATCTCTTGATTTTGTCATGTAGAAAGTTCGAGTAAAGATGAAATCATTTCAATGCTATTTTCAAGAGTCGAAGGTTGGTCATCGTTTTGAAAATTTTGTTGTTCGAAATTTGAATTATTTACACAAAAGTTGTTATAAAAATATCCATAAGAATTTTGAGTGAACTCATATGGATTATATTGATTTTCACAGTTAAATTCAAGTGAGTAAGAAAAAGAAAATTCGGACATTTTCAAGATTTTTTTTTTTGGTTTTTTTATAAAGAAAAATATTTACAAGTTGAATTTATTTTTCAAAAGGGAAATTGATTTTTGTTTGGTTTTTTTTTGTTTTTAAAATTTTTTTCTTTGTTTCTGAAAAGTTTTTTTTCTAAATTTTTTTGGATTTTTTTTTTGAAATTTCAAAGGAAAAGAGTTTTAATTTTAAAGAAATATAAAAGGAATATTTACACTTTTTTTAGTTTTGGATTTTTGATTTTTTTTAAATATGCATGAACTAATGCACCTAAATGAATGTAAGGGTTAAGTACAAATGATTTATCCTATGTTAACCCAAAATTGTATAATCAAAAATTGTCTTAAATTAACAAGATAGTTCTCAGCCAGGTAACAGACAAGATTTGTCGGTGCAGCAGAATCACCGTAGCAATGCAGCCGAAGGTTTAAGTACCTTCAGAGGAACAACCACTATAATATTTACGAATCACCGTAATATTTATAAATGGTTATTACTCTGCCGTAGCCTAGACACCAAGAAATTAAATTTTTCAAGGAAGACAAATTGTTGATATACAATTAAGTGTTGTCAATGTCTAACCATTATTATTAATCAAAATCTAAGATGAAATGCAAAGCAGAAATTAAACGTGTATTAACAATGCAACTACGAATGAATTTTTGTTTTGGTTTTTTAATTTTGTTTTTTTAATAAAATGCAAGCAAACAACAATGCAAGACAAATAAAAACAATAATATAGCAAGCAAGCAGTTTATTTTTTTTATTTTTTTTGCAAGCAAAGCGAAACAATTATTTTTGGCAAACCAAGCAGAGTAAGTGACTCTTCCAATCTGCTTTGGCAACCTGAAAAAAAACAAGATATATATACAGTTTTTTTTCTTTTTCAAAAGAAAACCAACAAAAACCAATAAAACAAAATTAAAATTGTTTTTTTATATATCAAAAGAAGAAAATCAAAGCAAATGAAAAACTAAAAAAAAATCTTTTTCTTTTTGGATTCAAATTAAAACGAAAGTTGAAATCAATTCTACTTCACCCAAATCACAAATTATTTTTTTCTTTTAAATGAAGGTTCAAACAAAACACACACTTACTCACCCACTAAAAAATATATCCAAACTAAATCTCTCAACCCAACTCGTATAACCCAAACCCAAAGCCCATTATCCTCTTTAATCTAAACCCACAGTTCAAACAAATAAATAAAAAATTTGCTTTCCTTGCTGTTCGATTATCACCGCTGTTATTTCAAGTTCACCCCCTTTTTTTTGGGAAATCAAATTTAGTTCACGCAAATTCAAGTATGAAATTGCAAAATCAAATTATGCCGTTCGAGAGTTGCTCGAGGAATAAGGAGGGTTCGTTGATGGTACTCGTCGATTAGGTCGATGAGGTTGTGGTGGGTTTTGGTTACGCAAGTTTCGACGGTTAAGACAGAGGCAAGGGGGTGTTGAATGGCAGGGATTTTGATGTTCAGGTTGCGGGTCCGAGCAAATTAGGGCTAGGGCGACTTGTATGATGGTGAAGTAGTTGTCGTGGGTAGGGGATTTTAGGCGATTGACGATTATGAAGTGGAATGGGAATGGCGATTGATGGAAGTTGTGATGGAGATGTCGAATGTTGAGGTGGCTACAGTTTAGTTTGTCTAATAGCAGTGGTTTGCTTGAGGAGTAGCTTGATGTCTGATGCTAGAAGTGGATGGTATGGTTCTGTGTGTTGACAGTAAGGAGGCTGTTAAGGTGATGGTGGTAGGAGTGTAAGTATTGAGGCAATGTAACAGTGGACTTGTGAGGTAGGTTGGAGTTTGAAGTGACTGTGAAGCATGGAGGGGCAGTTTCAAGTGATATGTATGTGGAGTAGAAACAGGGGAGGCAGTGTGGTATTTGGTGTGGCACGGTGAGTGGTGAAGGCTTACTGTATGGTTTGCAGTTTGACTGGGAGGTTGAAAGTGATTGAGATGTAGGTGGAAATTGATTTGTGGTCGGGGTTTTGTAACTGCTATGTTAGTTGATGGGTTGATGTTAGTTGAAGTTCATGAGACTGTTAAGGTGATGGCGGTAGGAGATGCTATATGGCCAGTTGTTTGTGATGGCTTGGAATGTTTATTGCTGTCGTGCACTAGAAGGAAGCAGTAATGGGATTTGAAGGAGACGTGTGGTTGAAGTTCGATTCGTGTTGTGGTCTGGGTTTTGTGGTCAAGGTGGTTGATGGCAGAGGTTGGGTGATGCAGTGGAATGGTTGTAATAGGTTGGGTTGATGGCAGAAGTTTGATTATTTGGGTAGGAAGAGGATTGGCGTGTTACTATTGCGAATGAAGCAGGGGTGACAGAAAGAGTTGTGTGTGAAGCTTGCCGATGTGGTTCGTATGTGGTGAAGTGGGGGAGAGTGCTTGCAGGCAGGTTGTGGGATGTTGGAAGAATGTGGGCAGTTTCTTGTTTTTGTAACAGAGGAGCAGAGTTTGATTGAAGTCTGTTGTTTCAGGTTGGTGGTTAGATGAAGTGATAATGGAATGGTATGCAAATGCAATGTAAACACAGTGGTATGCTTGTTTGGTGATAGAAGAGTGTAGGCTGTGGTGAAATGGTTTGTTTGTGGTAAGACTTGAAATGGAAAGAAGTGGTTGATGGTGCTAATGTGTAGCAATGGCTATTGTCGGGTTTGGGTGAATGGATGGGTGGAAGGAGTTGCAGTGCAATGTGATGTAACTGGAAGTTGCTGATGACAGGGGTAGTAAAGTATTGGCAGGGCAATTGCGTTGCTTGCTGTTTGAAGGAGTTATGTAGTGGGAGATGTTGTGATAGCAGCAGTTTGCAGGGGGTGAGGGAGTGAGACAGTAATTGTAAATAAAAAAGAAAAAACAGAGATTACTGTACAATGTAAACTGAAACAGAAAAAAAAATGGAATGAAAATTTTCTTTTCTTTTTCAATTGAGATTGCGTGAATGGTTTTTTTTTTAAAAAAATAGAAATGAAAATTGCAAATGCAAGAAGAAAACAAATGGAACAACTGCACTCACACAACTTAAATGCACACAAAACAAACACTCAAACAAAAATCAAACAACAAACACACAACAATTTTTTTTTAAATGCAAACATACAAAACAAAAACACGCAAAAATCAAAAGAAAATAATTCGAAGAATAGAAAATCAAAATCAAAACAATTCCCTGGCAACGGCGCCAAAAACTTGGTCATCGACGGAAATTCTATCGGTTTAGAAAACCGTTGAACGAATTTAGAAATAAAAATAGCCGCAAGCGCATAGTGTACGAATGTTGCACGCGGCGAATACGGGTCGATCCGCAGCGAATTGATGATTTTGAAATTCTACTCAATCAAATTATACCAAAGTCGAGAGTGTGTTTAAGCTAAAAAATGAGAAAATGAACTAACTAACAAAAAGAAAAGAAATGAAAATATGAGAGTTAAATGACAATTTAGAGAATAAATCCACTCTCTAGATCATGTAGTTCAACACATGAAATCATGATCTCTCTTTTATGGTCATTAGTGTTTTAATTTATGTGTTTATTATAAGTATGACATATTTGAGCTATTGATTAGCCAACATAAGCCATCAAACTATAACACACCCCTTAAAACACTTACTAACTTTCATGAAAATTGATAAAGAAAATGAGAATGAAATCTATTTTAAGTATGGCCTATTAACTATTGATTAGAAACATAGACCATCAAATTTTAATTTCAAATCACTTTCTTATGCCACAATCATATATTGATGAAGAGGCATTTGTATTAATGATTGTTTAAGCATAGCCTATTTGGTGTCAACAATATAGACTATCAAATTCAAAGCAAAAACAACAAATAAAACCACTTCTATCATCATCATTAAGCACAAAAAGAGAGCATGAATTAACAAAATGTTGAAACTACATTAATTAGAGAGCTTCATTACCCCTAAATTGAAGGGGTTTAGCTTCTCATATTTGTCATTTTATTAACAAATGTAGCTTGCAATATGAAAGGAAAAAGAAAGAAAAATGAAAGCAAATGAAAAGAAAACTATTCTACTTGCATGAAAGTAAATCTACACTACTAGCATGAAAGGAAATGAACATGTAAGTGAAAGGAAACACTAATTAACATTGCATAAAAAGAAAAGAAAATTACATAAAATAAAAATGGCTAAGTAGCCTGATGTGCACGTAAATGTGCATATTTTTACCACCATATTTATTCTTTTTAAATTAAATAAATGATCATATTGGGTATTTTAACTTGTTTAAACCAAAATTCATATTATTTGAAATTGTCACATATTCATCTTCATCCATGGGCAAAATGGTCATTTTTTGTGCATATATTTCTTTGAGAAAAATTAATTGAAAATTTGTATATATTTTTGTAGGAATTTGATCTCAAATAGAAGTGGTTTCATGAAGATATGCATGCATAAAATTAATACAAAGGAATGAAGATAGAAATAATTCAAAGTGAAGAACATGGAGGACCCCACCTACCTTAATGTACAAATTAAAGGCTAATGCACATGCTTTTGGAGTTAATGGCTTCATGTACACTAAATGGGGGATTAAGACATGTTAATGATAACTTGGCCTCCACACTTCCTAAGGGGCATTTTGGGCATTCCCCAAAAAAATGAATTAGGGTTTTAACACTTGTATAAATACCCCTTATATTTCACGTAGCCATCCTCCTCTTAGTTAGTTAGTTTTAGTTTAGAAAATAAATCAAATCTCTCTTTCTTTCCATGGCTACTTAGCCATTTCTTCTCTTATGTAATTCTTTTCTTTTATGCAATGTTAATTATTGTTTCTTTTTAATTACATGTTCATTTCCTTTTATGCAAGTAGTGTAGATTTTCCTTTATGCAATTAGAATAGTTTTCCATTTCACTTTGCTCTCTTTTCCTTTTCTTTTTCTCTCATGTTGCAAGCTACATTTGTTCATATGATAACAAATATGAGAGGCTAAACCCCTTCAATTTAGGGGTAATGTAGCTCTCTAATCATGTAGCATCAACTAAATTTGATGTTTATGCTCTCTTTTTATGCTTAATGAGAATGAATGAAGTGGTTTAATGATGTTGTTTAGCTTTGAATTTGATAGTCTATGTTGTTTATAACAAATAGGCTATGCTTAAACAAACAAAACACAAATTGCCTCTTTATCTACATATGATTATGGCAAAGAAGTGATTGTTGAAATTGAAATTTGATGGCTTATATTTCTAATTAATGGTTAATAGGCCATGCTTAAAATAAATTTTGCTTTCAACTTTGTTGTCATATTTTATGAGATTTAAAAGTTTATTAGTGGTTGTGTTATAGTTTGATGGTTTATATTGAGCTAATTAATAGCACAAATATACCATACTTATGATAAGCACATCAAGACAAGAAAAGAGAGATCATAACTTCATTTTGTTGATTTATGTGATCTAGAGAGTGAAAATTGCCTCTAAATTGTCTTAACACTCTCATATTTTTATCTATTTTCTTTTGTCATTTTTTTTAGTTAATCACTCTTCCAACTTTGATTAATTTGATTGAGTAGAATTTTAAAATCATCAATTCCCTGCGGATCGACCCGTATTCGCCACGTGCTACATTCGTACACCGTGCGCTTGCGGTATAAATTTTATCTCTAAATTCGTTCGACGGTTTTCTAAACCGATAGAATTTTCGTCGACGAACATAGCCATGAAAAGAAAAGGAGAGCTTCCTTTTATTTGATATAAACTAAACTAAAGAGAAGGAGGCCTAAGAGAGACTAAAGAAGAGATATGTTACATGAAACATAATGGGTTATTTATTCTTTTGTATCTTCTTTGTACATGCATATTCCATCATGAAACCACTTCTAATTACATTTGTTCATATTCCATCAAAGAAAAAGGGCTCGGCCTCAAGAACATGACTACGTTCCTCAGGGGAGGAGAACAACAGGTAGTACAAGGAGTCAACCAGCTTAACACGGAGGCCACCACGAAGTCTCCAGGCCCTCCGACAAACAGCAACCACATCATGAAGACGATGTTTAGGGTCCAAAAAGAAGCCAACCACATATTCTGACCAAAAGTCCATAGCAGCTTGCATGACAACAGGGGGAGGGATCATCACTCCCTTTTCCTCAACAATTTCAAACTCAACAGGATCGTATACACCCGCATTACGGGAGAAGGTAGAAAATAGAGAAGACCAAGTTTTGGGAGAAGATGGACAGGGAGCAGCTGGTCGACAATCCTCATCACCAACAGAGGCCGCAGGAAAGGGGCATCGATCATCAACAGTGGAAGAGACAGCAAGCAAGGAAACACCAGAGCTTAAAACATTGGGGATTGGGACACCATCATCAACAGCATTTTGTCGAACAGGTGATGTGCATCGAGAACTACTGGAAATATCATCCACAATAGCAACTGAGTCAACCTCCAAACCAACTCTAGCAGCACAAACATCTGCTGCATCAACATTCAAATGCTCAGGACCACAAGACCCGACTCCTACCAGAGAATCAACCAATACCGAGCTCAAACTATGGCAAACGACAGAAACAGGGGCGGATTAGCAGAAGGCAGGGGGATACTCAGCATCATCGAGCAAGGGCGGAATCGCAGGCATAGGAGAAGCACCATTGAAGATCCTACCAGAACTCGTAGAAGACGGGGAATGGGAAGGGGGAAGGATAGGTGGGAGAGGGGGGGGGAAGGCATGGGAGAGCCGGGAGAAACTGAAGGGAAAGAAACAGATCGAAGAAGAAGCAAACGCCTTCAGGATCGAAGAAGCGGCACAATTATCGAATGAGACCTGAGAAGCGGCTCCATTACCTGAGAAGGAAGCAACTTTAGGTTTTATATATATATGCTTTTTATTTACAACAATATATATGTTTATTTGGTTTAGCTTATATATATTATGTGTGCTGTTTATTTTCTTTGAGCTATTTGTTATAACATATAAAGCAAGTTATAGTATATAATATATGTTATATATAAGTTATATAAGTGATGTACAATCTGTTAGTTTGTATATATATGGTCAGTAGAAATTTTGTGTATAATATACATATGTTGATTTTAGATAAGTATACATATATGTGTGTGTATAAGTTTTTTAGTTTATATATATATATATATATATATGTTATATATTAGCTTATATACGTAAGTGTATATGCATTGAATTTTCATATATATATATATATATATACATACATAAAGAGATTTTTTGTTTGGTCTGGAATTTTATAAAGATATATATATATATGTGTGTGTGTGTGTGTGTGTGCGTAAGCTTATATGTTTTAAAATATATAATTTCGTGACTGGTTATGCAATATATAGTGAAGAGAATACGTAAGTTTTATAACAGTATATATATATATATATGGTTATGTCTACATTATCTTGTATATATATGATAGTCTATATGTATCTGCCTATATTAGTTATATATGTGTGCTATCTGTATAGGTTTGAATATGGTATATATTAATATTTTGATTTTTTACAAGTACATATATAAAAACATTGATGTGACAATACAATGTGTATATATGTTTGTTTTAATGTATATGAGTCTGTATAGGCTTATATATCAATTTGTATATATATATGAGTATACATCAGTTTGGGTTTTCAAGTTTTATTAATTTCAGAGAAAAATATATACAGGTATTGATTTTAGTTAATGGGTTAAGAAATAATGATTTTGAAATATATATATATATATATATATATATATATATATATATATTGATTTCAATATATATGTTTAAAATTTAAGATTGATTTAAAAAAAATGTGTATATGTATTTTAAAATTGTATATTTAGTTTCAGGAAAAAAATTTATAATATACATCTTGTTTAAATTTTATCAAACAAATTTTTAATTTGTTCTCGTCGATTTCTGCTATCCGCTCTATTCGTCGAATGTGTACCAATCTAGCTTTGATTTGGAATTCGTGATTGGATCCGTAACTCAATTCATGGTCTATCCTCTCTAGCCTTGAAAGGTAAGCAATGACTCACGATTAACGTTTTTATATTTATTAAATTTGATTTCAATTGAAGCGATAATTGAAAAATGCTGCTGTTAGCTATTTACATTGATATATATGCTATTATCTGTATCTATTCACCTGTGACATATGGCACCATTATCTGTCATTTATATTGAAGATATATGCCTATTATATTGTTATCATAACTTTTATCACTCTGCAAGTTCCCTGTTAGTTTAGAACTCCCTATGGGTTGAAATGTAACATACCCGAACGATATGCAGAATAGATGAAAATCAATATAGGTTGAAATGAAACCCAAGCATTTTCATTGAATTGAATCTGGGATTGCGGGTTGAAATGATATATACCTGTACATATTTAAATTGTGGATTGAAATGATAAATATCTGTATCACTTGACCGTATGATAGAAAATTCTATATAGAAACCGTTGGTCAATATATATATATTTTGAAATGTTTTCCATGGTTTTGAAAATGAATATTTGGTTTTAATAAATATTGATTTTAAGATATATATATATATATATTATTTTTATAAAGGTTATAAATTTTGATTTTAAAATTATATGTTTTGAAAATTTTAAAATTATAAGTTAGTTTTTGGAATTATAAATTTTAAAATTTTACTTACAATTTTACTATTTTAAAATATATTTAAAATAAGTTTAATAATAAGATTTGATCAGGGCTCTGGGTTGAGTTTTAAAAAAAAAATTAGTATATAATATGTTTAAGTATTTATTTAAAATTTATATTTTTAAATATAGAGTTTATAATGATTTTAATAAAATTTAGGTTGGAAAGAGAAATAGAAATTGGTTTGAAATTGAATTTATTTAAGAATTATACTCAAATAAGTTTGATTTGAAATTTATTAAATTTGGGATATTAAAGATATGATTTTATAACTTTATTTTGATTAAAAGTGATTTAAATGAATATTTCAAATTTACATAAACTGAAATGGTATATTTAGTTTTATTTAAATTTGAAATTTGAAGTTTTATTTAAATGTTATTTGAATGATTCAGTAAATATTTCAAAATAAATAATAGTAAAGTGCATTTTGATATATAAATAAAATTATCAAATCTAGTTTTGAAATGTTGAATATTTAAGCTTTGAAAATATTGAAATTGAAACGGTTTATTTTATGGTTAAAAATCTATGTTTGAAATCAATTAATTTGAAATGGTTTATTGAGAAACTGAATTGAGCTGAAATTGATGAATTGAGATTGAATTAAATTTGAATTTTAGAATTCGAGTTGATTTGAATCGATTTGTGAAATTTGAGGAAACTATATTATTATATAAAGTATTTTTAAAATTTTATTTATAACTATTTATATATTTTACTATAAATTATTTTAATATAAACTATTTTAATATAAATCATTTTTAATATAAATATTTTCAGTATAAACTATTTTTATATACTAATTATTTTATTTTAAACTATTTTAACCAATAACTACTTTATGTAAACTATTTAAATATCTAAACCGGTTAAGTGGGAAGTGTTGTGGTTTTCCAAAGTATTTCGATTTCTAAATTATGATTTCCAAAGTGTTATGGTTTTCAAAGTATTATGATTTCTAATTATGATTTTCAAAGTATTATGACTCCAAAGTATTATGATTTCCAAAGTGTTATGATTTTCAAAGTATTATGATTTCAAAAGGTTATGATTTCTAAAGTATAATGATATCTAAGTTATGATTTCAAAGTTTGGGTTTTCCAAAGTATTATGATTTCAAAGGTCTTATAATTTCAAGTGTTTTGGTTTTGAAAGTGTTATAATTTTGAAAGTGCTATGATATTGGAAATGAATATGTTTGAAGTGAAATGATATCGTTTTGATATGGTTTTGAAATGGAAATGATATTTTGGAAGTATAAATTATTTTGAAACGACCACGGTGTTATAATAACGATTGGTCGTTGAAGAGAACGGGATCAGATATTGTCATACTCTGCCAATACCGGAAACCACTTTAACAAACGTGTAGGTCGAGATTCCCGAATGAAGTAGGATGGTGGCAACGATCCTATATGAGGTATATACGTGGACCTGACTCCCGTGAGTTGGCATAAGGTGGCTAAAACAGGAGCAATCGACGGACCAAGTGAGGTAGCTCCTCCGATTGGACACACGTCTTCGTATGCCATTCTATTACTTTTTGATTGATTTGGTGCGCACCTTTGATTTGGGAGTGTGGCTCAAGCTGCGGCTATGTGTTACCACCAGATCGACCTGGATATTCCCCAGTTTCATAAATTCACCATTGTCGAGACTTCATCATCATTCTCATTGTCTATGTTGGTTTCAACGATGATGTGTTTCGACTACATATATCGAAGTCGATCCTCTGCATTGCATAGACAAAAAGAAATTAAGAGATTGGGTTAGAATCATGTGCAATAGATCATTAGACTAGCTAATGATCTAAATGATCTTCCTCCTCATCAATATCCTTAGTGAACCAACCATCTCTCTTTTATTAATAATCCAAAATGAGTTACAATCAATAGAGCTTTATCCCCAATTTGATTTAGGGTTTTTTGAGAATTCAATTGTAACTAAGAAATGGGAGTGGAAAAAAATTAAATTTGGGATTCCAAAATTTCATCCCCAAAACCGGACCTCATTGGGTCTTATTATAGATGCATGTCGGCCACCTTTCATGCATGTGCTTTCGACTTGGTCGAAAGGACCCCTTCTTATATGCCGCCTCTCGCCTTTGGACTTGGTCGAAAGGTCATGTCTGCCTTCGACACTGTCGAAAGGCATCTTATCTGAGTTCTTTGATTTACCCCTGTGCTTCCTTGGTCCTTCTCAATCCCTTTCGACTAAGTTGAAAGGGTACCTTACCAACCTTTCGCCTTTATTAAGTTATGAGTATCTTTTCTTGCTGCTTCCTGTAGAATATTCGACGTTGCCGAAAGTTCACCAAATGCACTTTTACCTTCATGTTTCTTTGTTGTCATTGGAAGTTAGATAGGTATCTCCAACTCTGTCGATAGGTTGCCTATAAAGGCTTCGAAGATGTTGATGTACCAATGGCTTCGATGATGTTGAGTAGCTTTCGAATGCATGCCTGAGAATTGAGGCGGAACTTTCCCCTAACATCATTAGCCTTGACTAGTTCGAAAGGCTTATGTATGCTTTTGAAAGAGTCGTATATGGGCTAAACCTTTAGTTCCGAAAGGTTGGGCGCGCATATGGGAGATTATCATTCATTGCCTTCGAAAGGGGGTTCCAAAGTAGTCTCTGCTGATCCATTTGTGTTGAAAGGTCTAAGAGAGGCAGAAAGGTGGCTTTGCTTCTCCTTTTTTCATCTTTTTCAGAGGCTTGTACATGATTTAACACCTGTGAGGATGCCTGCCACTTTCGACTCCTTCGAAAGTCTTCCCAATGCCTTTAGAACCTTTCTTCTTTCTCGAAACTTGCTTTAGAAGAAGTTGGTACTTTACTTATCTTCTTTCATGCCTTTGTTCATCGAGTGGATTTTATGGCTAACAATTTGCCCCCCTATCTGGTAGAAGCTTTTGTTCTTTAGGACAAAAATTTCACAACTTTTTCGCTCTTTATAACTTATTTTTTTGCAAAATTTAAAGTAAGAGATATTCTCTATTGCAAGCTTATTATCTTGTTTATATGCGTGCTTCATGGCAATCGACATATTAACGCTTCTATATTTAGATGGTTATGATCCCAATTTAAAAGATATGAGACCCGTGATCAATATCCATTTATGTATATAATAAATGTAGTCTACGGACTCATTGTGGCTGTGCAGTTAAAGCGCTCGGTAGATTCAATGTGGTGGAGGTGCAAAAAGTCACAGCGAGAATACAGTGGGATATAGCGGATGACTCTAAAATAACATGTGAAACCCGTACTTAATGTTTTTACAAATATATAAATGGTAGTTAAATGAAAAATTAACATTCAATTTAATTATAATTAATAAATAAATAATTTTAAATAAAAACATGTGCGAATATACTGTAAATAAACGTAAAAATGTTATATAACATAATTGAATTTAGTAGAATAGTAGAGTATTTTCATTTCTGAAAATATATAAAAAATTCAATCAAATAAATTAATTTCATAATTTTTATAATGTGTAAATATCATTTTTCAATTAATTTCTTTTAAAGAAGATATAGCGGAAATAGCGGAATATAGCGGGAATAACGGGATATAGCGGGGCTTAAAGTGGAAAGGTTATATTTGGGGCTACATGGAAAAATTATAGCGGTAGAAATCCGTTACGAGATATAGCAAGGTTATAGCCGGGAATTCACCGTACAACATTGTGGTCAATTGCCAATAAGTTGTAAATAGGGGCTATAAGTTATTATCAGAAAATAAGCCTTTGTATCCCATCTACTCTAATATGTACTTGAAAATTTTTCTAGAGATTTGAATGATCCTGAAACTTTCATTCAGATGTTGGTGAGCATCATTTAGAGTTATAAAACATTAACTCTAATTTAGGTATTAAGAAGACCAATTTGAAATTTCTGGTTTCCTAAAGTAACTTCAACTCTACTACTTCATACCCCCGATTTGGGATTCAATAGTGATTGAGAAGTAATGAGATTTTAACCCAAATTAGGGTATTAACTTGTGAAGTTAATAACGAGATATCCAAAATCCTGATTGCAATATCCACAAATAGTCCTTTGAGTGGAAATTCTAAACCCAAATTCAAGTATTTATTGTGGATTAACTAGAAACCCGATATAATTGTCTTCATGTACGAAAGTTCCGAGCCCAGATCAGGACACGTATAAGATAATTAGAAATTTTAACAATTATCTTTGTAAGAAGAATCTTTGGCCCAGATTAGGGAATTTGTTGGATGTGTAGAAATCCATGGTTATTATTTCTCATAATTGAAGTCCTTGGCCCGGATTAGAGCATATATCAGATTGCCAGAAGTCCCTGGTAGCTTTAAACGACAGGCCCAAATTAGGGTAATCAAGTAATAATCCTGAAACCTAGATTTGGGTATAATAAAGACAGGGTACTTTTGGCACAGGTCCTTATTAAGTTTCAAAATTCATGAAAAGTCCTTCACTAAATTTCAGTGTAAATTAGGTCCCTGTTTTTTATTCACGATTATTGCAGAGCATGATGCAACTTTTCATATAAGTTGCTGACATTTCCGCAACTTTTCTGTACACTGTGAACATAGTGTATGAAAGTTGCTGAAATATCAGCACTTATTTATAAAAGTTGCTGACATTTCAGCAACATTTATGTACACTGTAAACATAGTGTATGAAAGTTGTCGAAATATCAGCACTTATTTATAAAAGTTGATGACATTTCAGCAATAATTTTTCTTCGTTTTCAAAAAACAGGGACCCGCTTTACAATGAAACTTTGACAGGAAAAGCTGCTGAAGTATTAGCACTTATTTATAAAAGTTGCTGGCATTTCAGCAATAATTTTTCTTCATTTCCAGAAAACAGGGACCCGCTTTACAATGAAACTTTGACAGGGACCCGTTTTACAATATGAAAGTATGATAGGGATGCCTTCCTAATTTCCACATAAAGATAACCAGTGATTGATAAAGACCCGAATCATAGATTTGGGTATTAGTAAATGGTCCAGAAATGAAGTTCCAAAACCTAGATTTGGGTATAATAAAGATTATGAGTGATTGATAATGACCCGAAGCCTAGATTCGGGATTGATATATGAAATCCTGAAATGAGATACCCGAAACCCTGATTCGGGTATTAATAGATGAAATCCATAAATGAGAAACCCGAAACCTAAATTTGGGTATTTAATTGATGGAGTTTGGCTTTACTCTTTAGATTCTATCTTCCTTGAGATGTATGAACCCTTCAGGTCTTGTATGTAGTTGTAATTTGATCAATTGCCTCTTGGACTTGGGCATCTTCATCCACTATTTGATGAGCCTCTTTTTGGGCTTGGACATCTTAGTTCGTTGTTGTCCGGTGCTCTAGGTTAGCTCATCTTAGAGGCTGGAACCAAGGACTTACCTGACCTCTCTCTAGGAGGCGACTGCCCTGGCCATAGCGTCGTGTGGATAGAGCTATGATCGGTGCTTTACCATGGCCATCTTATAGCATAGATAAAGGCTTACTCCACCCTCCCTCCAGGAGACGCTCTGCCCTGGCCATCTCGGTGCAGACGGAGGCTTTCTACCATCTTGGATAGATTACCTTCTTAGGTAGTATCCAAATATAAGGAGCATTTCACTCACAATCATGTAGATTTTCTTTTTAAAGAAAGAGATGCTTTATTCATTCATCTTTGGAAAATATGGCCTCAAATGTGCGGCATTCCATGTTCTCCAAACTATATTGTCATCTAATCGGCATAACTTGTAAGCTCCCGGGGGATTACTTTGCAAACGATTAATGGTCCTTTCCAATTTGGCTCCAGGGGTCCATCTGTGGGGTTTTTGGTATTTTCCATTACTCTTTGGAGTACCAAGTCTCCTTCATGAACCGATCGAGTTCTCACTTTTGAGTTGTAGTATTTTGAGATTCTTCTTTAATACTCAACGGTTCTTACCGCTGCTTCATCTCTCAATTCATATATTAAATCTAAGGATTCTACTTTCAACTCTTGATTCTTAACGAATGCGTAGACGATTCTTCGATGTGAGGGTATCTCAATCTCGATTGGTAACATCGCCACACACTCATATGTCAAAAAGTAGGGAGTATGTCCCATCGCCGTTTTGGTGGATGTTCGATAAGCCCATAACACAAGCGCCAGTTCTTGTACCCAATTTTCTATTTTCTTGTTTACCCGCTTTTTCATAATTGTCTTTATGGTTCTGTTTGTGGCTTCAACTGCCCCATTCGCTTTTGGATGTGCGATGGATGAAAAACTTTTAACAGTTCCATTTTTGTGGCAAAAGCAAGAGAATTCTTCACTCTCAAATTGTGTCCCATTGTATGAAATTTTCTTTTGGGGAATTCCAAGCATGGTTATGATATTCTTGATAACTAATCTAAGTACCTTCCCAAAAGTAATCTTTGGAAGTGGTTCTGCTTCAACCCATTTGGTGAAATAGTCTATGATGACTACAGCGTACTGTGCTCCTTTTTTGGAATTAGCAATGGGCCGATTAAGTCTATTCCATATAAGTCAAAGGGCCATGGACTTGCAATTGGAGTCAATTGACTTGGGGTCAATCTTGGAATCTTTGAGTATTTCTGAAATTTTTCACATCTTCTCACATACTCGATGGGTTGGCTTACCATACATGGCCAATAAAATCCTTGCCTCATTATTTTCTTTGCCACTTTTGTTCCATTTGAATGATCTCCGCAAAACCCCTCGTGTGCTTCAACCTTTAATTTCACTCCATTATTCGTGCTCACACATCTTAGATAGGGAAGAGCATATCCCTTTTTATAAAGGATTTCATCCATCATTACAAAGTTTGGAGCTTGTCTCCTGATTTTCCTTGCTTCACCTTTGTCCATTGGGAGTATTCCTTTAACAAGGTATTCAACAATGAGTGACATCCAGGTTCCATCATACATGTTACTTAGTCTTGATTGGTCAACTATTTCATCTGATATTACTTTATTATTTTCTCTTCTCTCTTCCCCTTATGATTTTGCTTCATACCTTCTTAGAACTGACAATTCATTTTCCTGTATGTACGCCTCCTCTCCAATAGTTGGAATTTCTTGATATCCCACTGGAACAGTACGTGTCTCCCTGGCTCCCCTTAAGCTTGCTAGTTTTGCTAGGGAGTTTGCTTGCGAATTTTCCGCTCTTGGGACTTGGTGTATTGAAAAGTCTTCAAACAAAGAAAGCATTCTTAGTATCTTCTTCACGTATAAAGATAGCTTGGGGTTCTTTGTTTGATATACCTATTTCACTTGGTTCACCATTAGCTGAGAATCGCTAAAGATCTGTATTCTTGGAATTTTGAGTTCTAATGCTAAGGTTAATCCCGCTACCATAGATTCATATTCTACTACATTATTAGTTGCGGGGAATCCCAATTTCATGGCATAATGTAAATAGTGTCCATCCGATGTGATGATTACATATACTGCATCGGCCCTTCTTCGTTTGATGCACCATCATCAACAAATAATTTTCAAATAGGCCTTTGGTCTTTCTCCTTTTTTGATTGTTCCTTGATAAAGTTAGTGCACTCGTTAATGAAGTCTGCTAATTCTTGCCCCTTGATTGCAGCTCGTGGCTGAATTTGATGTCATATTGCCTGAGCTTGATTCCCCATTTTACCAACATTTCTGATGTTTTTGGTTTACTAAAAACTTGCTTAAGGGGAAAATTGGTTAATACCCTAATCGGGTGTGCTTGAAAATATGTTTAAGCTTTCGAGCTGTGAGAATCAAGCAATAGGCTAACTTTTATATCAATGGGTATTAGATCTCTGCATCCTTCCACCGTCTGCTCACATAATATACTAAAGGTTGTGCCCCATTCCTTCTCTTATTAACACGGAACTAACTATGTGCACTGAGGCTGCCATATATAGGTATAAGGTTTCCCCATTCTCAAGACCAGAAAGAATTGGCGGCTTTTCCAGGTGGCTTTTTAGTTCCTGAAAGGCTTTCTTACAATCTTCCTCTCATTAAAAGTTATTCTTCTTCCAGATTACATCAAAGAAGGGTATGCACTTATCGGTAGCTTTAGAGATAAACCTACTTAGGGCAGCCACCATTCCGTTCAAACTCATCACATCTTTGCTAGTTTTAGGTTCGGCCATGTCCCTAATGGCTTAAATTTGATCAGGACTAGCTTCGATCCCTTATGCACTGACAAGGTAGCCTAAAAACTTTCCAGAATGGACTCCAAAAGAACACTTTTGCGGGTTTAGTTTCATTTGATATTTCCACAATACCTGAACATATCTTCCAAATCTTTAAGATGATTTTCGGGTTCGTCAAACTTCACCAGCATATCGTCCACATAAATTTTCATATTCCGACTAATTTGAACCTTAAGCATTTGGTTGACCAAACTTTGATATATTTCCCATGTATATTTTAACCCAAATTGCATTGCGTTGTGACAATAAATCCTCCACTCAGTTATGAAGCTAGTGTGTTCCCCATCTGGTTTGAACATTGGTATTTGATTGTAACCTGAATAGGCATCTATCAAAGACAACAACTTGTGACCACTTGTTGCGTCTACTAACTGATCAATTCGGGGCAATAGGAAACAATCTTTCGGATACGCTTTGTTCAAATCCATATAGTCAATGCAAGTCCTTCATTTCCCATTTGATTTTTTTACCAAAACTAGATTGGCTAACCATTTTGGGTAGTATATTTCCTGAATAAATCCATTCTCAAGGAGTCTGCTAACCTCTTCTTTCAAAGCATCTGATCGTACCTTGTCCATCTGTCTCTTTCTCTGGTTTATTAGGGTTGCTCCTGGATTAATGTTGAGAGCAGGACATATGACCTTTGGATCAATTCCCACCATATCGGAATGTGACTAGGCAAATACGTTTTTGTTGACTTTGAGAAATTGTATCAAATCCTTCTTTAAGTCACCATTAAGATCTTTTTCCACCTTAACTACTTTGATAGCATCATCTGAATCTATGTATGCTTCCTCAAGATCCTTTGTGGGTTTTATCCTTTTCGTTTCGCCTCGCAATCGAATTCTGCGACTATTAGGCTTTCTTCCGCTGGGTTAGCATCAATTTTCTTGCCTTCAGAAGGAATGTTACTTTGATACATACTGTTTTAGATTTATACGTTTTGGATTTATTAATTTTCTTGCCTCTCCTTTCTTCTCATATTTATTCTTGAAAAAGCAGTGAATTAAAATATTCAAACATAGGTATACAAATTGGAAAAGAACGAAAATTAGAAAGAAAAGGAAGAGAATCACCCTACAACACGTATATTCAAGGTAAATCTATATTCCTATTTCCATACTTATATTTTTATTCCCATCCATACTAAATCTCTTCTCAAATCTGAATCTTAATATACGTGTATTCCCTTTTTTATACATATTTCGAGGATTTAAAAGGTGGAGTTGAATTAAAGGTTCTACTTCAGATCTGCAGATTTGGATCACTTTTTAAAGGTGAGCAGGAAATTTTTTAGATTATTATAATATGAAAATCATCCCATTGGTGTTTATTTGATTATTATGCCTAACTAGATAATTGTATATGAGTTGTAGGCAACAAATTCAATGTAATTCAAATATAATAAATATCCCCTGCATATTCTTGGTTATGAATCGATTTAGAATTGTTCACAACTCGATCTGGAAATTAGTCTCAAAAGTATGAATTTAGAATATTGATTTGAATGAAATTTATTCCAATTCTGGAAATAAGTTGTATAATAATGTTATGAATTTGGATTATTACCCTAATCTTGTTGGAATGTAAAACTTTTCTTTGTTTGGATTGTGGGAATTTAGATCCTTTTAATATTTATAAATTAGTTTGATTTCTTTTCCTTTTAGAAAAAAATATAGTGTTTGATCTAACAAGGAATGGATGCAAATAAAAGGACAAAGAGATGTGTATAGTACAAATCCATTGTGGTTTGCACTATCTATTTCAACAATAAAAAGAAATGATTATTCCTTGTAATTTCAAGCAATGTAATCTTTTATATTTTGAAGTTAAATCTTTTATTTTAGACTTATTTTTGGAAATTATAGCAGATAATATTTTAGATATGGTTCTAACATTTGAACATGGAAAAGAATATTCTATTGAAGATGTATGACAAGAATACATGTGATAAAAGTAGATATTTGTATGTAATTTAATACGCTTGCAATAATTAAAATAAATCTTAATTAATAACAACACTTGCATGTAATATTCTCATTTAGGATAACTAATTAATGGGAAAGGAATTTAAAAGGATTTAACCCAAATAAATGGAAAATAGATGGAAATAAATATGGAAGTTGCAATAATTTGATAGGTTAAATGGATTAATGGGACTGATAAATAAATAAGTTGAATTAATAACTATGGAATAGTTCAAGTGATTACTAATTGATTATTAGTAAACATATAAATATCTCAGAAAATGTCCTTAGGATGATATTCATTTATCTTGGACAAGTGTACATTTATGGATGGGTAAATAAAATTGAATTTGTTAGTAATGGAATATTTATGGTAGATATATTGCCTTAAATAAAAAAGAGGATTAGTAAGCTAAGTCCAAAGTTCAACTTAGAATAATAAATAGATAAATTTAATAATAATAATAAGCCTAGGATAGTATGGCCTAAAAATATAATAATAATAATAATAAGCATAGGATAATTAATTAGACTTAGCGATTTGGGAGTGCAAGGTCAGTAGAGCTTTACAACAGAGGTCTGCCTTTCACTCAAAGGCTGCCAACAGGTATGCACACTTATTCCTTATGTGAGGTATTTCCAACTATAGAATCTGAATAAATGACTGCTAAGGAAAAATAGGAAGGAATTCTTATGTAGCCAAATCAATTGACATGGTGAGATGTGGATATATACATAAGAGTGTGGTAAATATGGCTAAGTCAAAGGGATATCACATATGATAAGTATTTGGCTATATAAGAATTCCTTCCTTTTTTCCTTAATAATTAATACATACAAATATAGCCTAATCACTTAATATATTCGAATAAATGGTTGCTTGAGGAACCGCCTCTCTCGAAGTATGAATGGTCGACCCATGAAACAAATGAAATACATGCTTGATGAATTTAAGGTATTAGTGGTTGTTTGAAGACCCGTCTCTTTCCTTTATTAGAAAAGTATTAAATGGTTAGTATATGCAGTTAAGAGAAGTAGAGGCTATCTCGGGAATAGTCCACTTTAAGTATGAGGTCTTAAGTGACTGTTATATGGTTCACCTCTGCATGTAAGTATTAGGTGACTAAGAGAGATTCCTAGCAGTGTCAGCTAGATTGCACCTTTGGGAAGTCTGCCCGAGGTTATGTATTAAATGACGGGGCCTTCTTGGAATTTTGAACGTATTAATTGGTCGTTGGAGGACCCACCACTCTCGAAGTATTAAATTGTCAAAAGTTTTCCTAGCCCTTGTTATGCAGGTCTCGGTAGCTAAGACCAATAAACTAACGTTGACTATGCTAGATGCTCCGCTTCATTTTAGAAAGTATGAAGTGGCTAAATAGCATATGTCGTACCTTTGGAAAAGGTTAGGTAGATCATGGGTTGATAATCTATCATACATAAATGGTAAAAAAAATTAGGTTTACTTCAAATAATATACATAACAATTAAATGGGAACCTATCGGTATAAATTTATGTTATGGACAGTGTATAGATTTTCCAATCATCAGAATGTTGTTTTAACCCTTCCCCATTACAACCCGTAGGATAGATTGGACGGACATGTCAATGGAGCTGGATATGATTGGTTGATGATGTAGTCTTCTCTCTCTAATGCTCGGTATTGACATGGCAATTGATGCCCGATGAACTCTATAAATTTCGAGGTAGTAGCCATTGTCAATATCTATATCCTAACATTAATTCTTCCACAATGAGTTCAGTTTGATCAATCTCTGATATGCTTATATTTATTACAGGTACCAATATTAATGACTCATGTTTTGGTGGACTTGGGTTTCAATTATTATCGAAATTTGGGTCCATTGAGGTATAGATTGTTACATTTGGTATCATAGCTTTGGTTAGTTGATCAGAGTAATTAGGGTAAATTGACAGAACTTATTTGTATTTTCTATCAACCATTATCATATCTTCATTTGACCCTAAGAATACCGACTATAGCATAGTTGTAGTCCTTCCTTGTAGGAATATGCAAAACGCCCATGAATTGAAATATTTTAGAGTAGATTATCATGCCAACCCCAAATTACCCCACGGTGTGTTAGGCAGTAGTTTAGAAGAGCAAGAATACGACATATGGAAGAATCCCCAAAAGTAGAGGTGTTCAACTTGATGGCTGGGATCTTATGATCTTAGATTTTGGCGATGGGTTATATTCGAAGGTACGCATTTTCTCGACTTAGGTGAAAAATTGAAGTCTGTATGCATAACTGCCTAAAAGAAAGATCTTGCAAGGGTACATTCAACGTTCACCTCTTTGATGGAAAATCGGGTCTTTTTATTTGGATAAGTTTAATCAATTCCTTAGTCCAACCCTATGAGATAAATTTGATTATATATATTGGAAATGCTTCAAAATTTGAAAAGGGTTCAAAGTATTTTACTTCTAGATCTATTTGGGAAGTTTGTATTTTTTAAAAAGGTTTTTGAAACCCTAGTATATATATAATAAAAGTTTGATTATTAAGAAGTTTTGGTATGAAATAGTTTCTTGTTTCTTTTAAGAAGTTTTGGTATGAAATAATTTCTATTATTTAGAAACAAGTGTTAAAAAGCATATATTTAGCTTGATGATTTTTTGGTTTATAAACTCGAGGTTTTTAAAAGTTTTCTCTCTTCCAACAAATGGAGAAAATATGAATGTCTTTTAATTCTATTAGGCAATGTCAATGAATTGTTGTTCTATCTAACATCCCCTACTTGGAAACCCAAAATCAACTGCTATGAAGCTGCAGTCATCCATAGTCATTAATCCTTGGCGACCAAATACGATAATGTTAGATACATTGACATAACAAAAAAACATGGATATGGAAATTTTTTAAATTCATTCAGCAACTTTCACATTCCATTTCAAATCATTTCAACATTCATTACATAATCTCAAGTTCGAGAACCATGTTCAGAGAAATTATATAGGGCTGTTACGGTTGCGGTAACCGTCGTTATTACCACCACCATAACTGTAATCGTTGTTGAGGGTTATAAATTCTTTAACTATTACCGCAACCATCTATGATGATTAACCGTCATATTTTCAATTTTGAAGCATGTCGTATATATATTTTCAATAAAATGCATTATTGATGATAAATTGATGTAGCTCTAACTGTTTTTTGCAAATTTATTTATTTGTTTATAAAACGACAAATATGCATGCTCATGTTATTAGTTCATTAAGACACATATTATTAATTTACAAGCTATTCCATTAACTTAAATTACTAACTTTTATACTTACTGTTAAATATTTCACAAAACAATCATATATAGTTGGTATGGTTAACCGCGGTTTTCAAATTCTTCAACCCTTATCGTAACCATTACCGTTATAGATGGTAACCGCATGAACGGTTGGTACGGTTGAGCGATTCAACCGTTACAGCCCAAAAATTATAATTATTACAACATACGCCATGATCGACATATGAAGATGCCCCTTGGATGATCAGAGTATATACTAAGTAAATAAACAACTTTGTCTTTACAAAAAACACAACAAAATCAAAATAGAAAGATTTCTTTTTATCTAGCTTGCCTCTTGCATGTCACCGGAAGCTTGTTCGTCTAAAGAGGTACCTGAAAACCTCAGCTCTCAAACTACTCAAAATCAATTGGGCACCCAAGAGTTTAAGGGAAAAACATAAACTTCAACTCAGATGTAAAGCCTGGTATGAATAATAATCTATCATCTCAAACCATTTAGATATCTAATGAGACCACGCTGCTTAGCGGAACGGGTTTCCTCTCACCAGTATCCTCCAAAAATTTATAATAACCATATACCGTGCTTTTGCATCCACAATGGTTAAAACGTAACAATTCAAAATATTACGATAATATGCAAACAAGTAAATCATTCTGGATCTCTCATCCCCATTCATTTTGACTAGCTGTCTCATGTATAGTTTCTAGGGTCACTATTAACCTAATAGTTTTCATGGGCTTACTAATAACCTATTTAAAGCTTATGGACATCTTGTTCGATTTAATAGTTTTCATGTGATCACTAAGAACCTATTGGCCTCTGCTAACAATTTAATGTTTCATGGATACTCCTTGAACCTGTTGGTATCTCCAATAACTTTTCTCTTATCCTAGTTTTCATGGGTTGACTAGGAACCTATTAATTTCAGCAATAACTTAATCTGAATACAATTTCATGGGTTCACTACAAACCTATTGGCCTCTGCCAATAACTCTTTGTAATCATAGTTTTCATGGGTTTACTATGTACCTATTGGCTCCTGCCAATAATTCTTTCTAAACATGGTTTTCATGGGTTTACTATGAACCTGTCCATCTGATAACTTCTTTAATCAGTATTTAGGCATCCTACATTCAGGTCTATCTGACCTCGTGGATGCAATTCTATTCATTTCAGGATTTAACTCAATCTATATTCACTATTGGGTCAACCTAGCTGGTTATTTTGTCCTTTTTCCCCAAAATCTAGTTATGGGACCATTTTACAGTGAATATGTATTAGGAGAAGCAAACACAATAACATCAACATCTATGGTTTAATATCCTTGAAATTATTTTTATATGAAACATGGTTAATCTCTTTAACCTATTATTTTATCAAGGAAAGTTTCTTCAAAAATTTCAAACTTAAAAGCCATATCAGAACTCCTTTATTATGCCATAGGTTTTCTTTAAAAATGAGATTGGGTTCTTTGTTTTGAAAACTAAGGCTTTCAAAACCTTAAACCTTTACTTTCAAAACCGTTGGATAACCTCCTTTGAAAGCATTCAAATCTTCTTTTCAAAACACTAAGCATATGCCTTTCGAAACACTTTAAATCATCTCTTTCAGAACCCTCAAAAACATATGTCTCGAAAGTATTAAAGTATTACTTATTAACTCTTAAAAGCATAACTTTGAACGTATTGAAAGTATCCCTTTTGAAACTATTTGAAAGTACCTCTTTCGAAACCATTGGGTTTATCCTTAAAAATATCTTTTGGGTCAAAGTAAATGTAAACGAAAGTACCCCTTTCAAAACCGTTAACCTACATATAAAAGAGTTTGAGGAAAACTGATCGCTTCGGAATCATCCTTTCGAACACTTAAATCATTTAAGTTAAATGTTAAAAGGATAGCTTCGAAACTCCTTTCGAAACCATTGCCTTCGAAACCATTAAAATCTTTTGAAAACTTTAGGAAGTGGCTTATTCATTTATAAAACAAAAGCTACCATTCTAACCAGTTAATGACTTTAATCCATTCGAAAGGCATAGAGTCAGCAACAGGGTTTCGACTAGGTTCAATCTACCCTTTTGAAAGCATTGATTTAAAAACAAAGGAACTCACTCAAAAACTACATTTTAAACAAAAAGATGGCAACCCCATCGAAAGCTAATTAAAAGACCCTTTTGAAAGCATTGATTTCGACTACTTCGAAGGCATTCATTAAAACAAGGCAAGCACATTTCTTTGGATAGTAAAAAAAAGACCTTTGAAAGCTAACTGGTTTTGACCCCTTCGAAAGCATGGTTTTGTCTCCATACTTGTCGCCTTTCTCCAATCCACCACGTACCAACGTATTGATAACTTGTGTATTGGTTTCAACTTAGTTGGTTTCGACTTTATTGAGGAGGAAGTACAGTGTCGAAAGGTACTACTGAAAGAGGCAAAACATTATTTCTCGTTAAAGACTAATTTAATGCCTTTTTAAGTAATTGCTTTTTAATTATCCTGTCTATTTGTAAACATTCAATTGGTTGCCATATACTTTTCAAATTCTTTCAAAAAAACTATCGAGGTTATTTCAGATTTAAAGTAAAAATGATTTAGCAAATAAGCCTTTCCATTAAGCGAAACCATTAAATCATTTAAGTCCTTCATCTAAAATAATTTAATTTCCATAATAAGTCACTTAGGAAAAATCCTCAAAAGTCATAGAAAATTACTTTTAGTATGTTATCTAACACATATAAATTTTAGACCCAACTTCTTCATAATATAGCCCAAACCAATTTCTAAACCCAATTATTCATATTTTCTTTTGAAAATTCATAATAAAATTTCAATGGCTTGGAAAATTATAAAAATTAAAATCCATCTCCAAAATAATATTTTACATAACATATAAATTCATCATTGCATTGCAATACAATAAAAACGATTTTAGCCTTAAAATCGTGTGAAACAATTATCAAGCGAACTTATTTGAATATAATATACCATAAAATCCAATCATATCATCATCAAAAGTCATCATAATGGATTTAAACTTAGACCCGAAATCAAAGGATCGTATAAAATAAAATAGAGATGGTTTTGATTATTATTCACCTCGATTAGGATAAGGAATGAGAGATTTTATCCTTGATTAATTCCCCTAGCTTGATTCTTTAGCTTTAGATGAATTTCTCCTCTTTTCCTCCAAAGTAATGGCCGGCTTGAGCTTTTAAGTTTTTACGTTTTGTGTTTTTTAAGAATGAACAAGAGAAAGAATGGAAACGTGGATTTTAGATGTTAAGGAATTATGGTGCGGCAATTCTTAATATGCCCTTATGTTAATTAATTAACTTTTAAAACCATTCATAAGCCCATTTATTTAATTAAGCCCGGTCTCTAAATAAATTTTCAAATCTCAATCCCCACATCACTCTAATATTTACATTATTCTATCTGATTTATCTAATTAAATCTCTTGGATAATGTTACTAAAAGTTAGTAGAAGTTACAGGTTCTCCACCTTTAAGAATTTCGTCCTCGAAATTCAGTAAGGACTAAATATTAAACATAGAAATCATCTGTAACAACTCCTAAAAACCATACTAGCCTACCTAACTAACACTTATCTACATAAATCTAATATAGACAACCCCTCAAAGTAGATCAGGATGTATCACTTATCCTGTCTTTTGTCTTCCAAGTACAATCCTTCTCGTTGTTGCTCTACTGAACTTTCACCAACCTGGTTGTCTTATTCTTAACTAATTCTCATCTCTTGCTACAACCCGAACTGGTTGTCTAACCAAAGTCAAATTAGGCTCTACAATCAAATCTTCCAACCCTATCGGTGGAATAGTGGTCTCTGGATCATGCACATGCTTGCGAAGAAGAGACGCATGAAATACACTATGGACACCTACCATACTGCTCGACAACTATACTCTGTATGTAAGCTTCCCGATCCTCTCTATAACTAGGAACAGACCAACATATCTCGGGGCTAGTTTTTCGAACTTTCCAAATCGTACCACAGCCTTCATCGGTGATATCTTAATGAAAACCTTATCTCCAACTTTGAATTCAAGGTCTATGCGCCTCTTATCTTGTAACTTTTCTGTCTGGATTGAGCTTTCTTCATCCTTTCTCGAGTCAACGCAATCTTCTCTATCGCCTCTATAGTAAAATCTGGACCTAAGACTAATCTGTATCCGGTCTCCAACCAACATGCTGATAATTTACATGGCCTTCCATACAAAGCATCAAAAGGCATCATTCCTATACTGGTCTGATAACTATTATTCTATGAAAACTCCACAAAATACAGATGATCTTCCTAAGATCAACCAAAGTCCAATACACAAGCTCTCAATAAATTCTCGAGTACCTTATTGACCTTCTCTGCCTGCCTATCCATTTGTGGGTGATATGTAGTACTCATGCTAAACTTGGTGCCTAACACATCCTGCAGACTCTTTCAGAATTCACTAATAAACAAAGCATCTCTGTCACTGACTATACTACTAAGAATATCATGTAGTCTAAATATGTTCTTCATGAACAACTTAGCTAAAATAGATGTCATCCTTGTTGATTTAACTGGAATGAAATGGGCACTCTTAGTCAACCTATCTGCTATGACGCATATACTTTCATTTCCTCTATTTTACCTTGGAAACCCGTCTATAAAATCCATGGATATTGAATCCTATTTCCAAACTGGTACCTCCAAAGGTTGAAGCAACCCACTTGGCTTTTGATATTCAGCCTTCACTTGTTGATAGTTTGCACATTTCTTAACCCACAAACCAACATCCCTCTTCATACCTCTCCAATAGAAGCTCCTCTTCATATCTTGGTACATCTTGGTTCCTCCTGGATGAATCGTAAAGTTGAACCAATGACATTCCTTAAGAACTTCTTTCCTTAATTCCTCAATGTTCGGAACACCCAACTGTCCCTTCTTCCACAATCATTCCTTTTGGTCAAGACTAAAATCCTTTAGATCATTGATCTCAGTTCCAACCTCAAGCCTTCTAATCCTCTCGGCTAACAATGTATCCCCTTTCTGCAAAGAAGCAAACCTTTCGAGCAACACGGGTCGAACTTCTAAACAAAACAACAAGGTGGTGCTCTGACTAAAACTAGCTATCGATCTTAAATGCACATTACAAGTAGTCAAGCTTCTAAATCCTTCCATTCTGCCAATATCACTAACACCACATTTTGATGTTTTATGCTAAAAGCATCTGCTACCTTATTTTCTTTCCCAGGTGTATACTCCATACTAAAATCATAAGCTGCTAAAAACTCCATGTCACACCCCATATTTTCATGACATTACCTAGGATATTGAATTGGTTAAATTAAGTAAAACAACATGGAGATTAATGGATTGAGATTTGTTTTAGCTAAGGGTAGCCGTGCCATGATAGTGTGTTAATTATATTAAAATAACCAAAATAAGGTGTTAGGAAATAACAAGGGCAATATGGGAAATATGTGGAGCTTATACCCTAAACACTTAGGAGACAGAAACTTACGTTCATTTCAATTTACACAAACTAAAAACACTAAGTCTGGCAACCATTTCACTCTCAAGAAGAAGATTAAAGCTAGGATTCAAGAGAAGGGAAACAAACCAACTAAATCAACATCAAATCTCATATCTATAGTATCAAAGTTAAGGTGAATAATTGCTACACCCCATTTTCTTTGGTTTTCTATTTTCAGACTAAGATCCGAAATTCTTCTGCAAGTACATGTCATGTTTTGAAGATTAAAGTTACATACATTTATTTGTTGGTGAAATATGCGTCTTAATACTTATTTTTATGATATGTTTGATATGAAAACTCTAATAAGTAACATCCAATTGCCTTGAAAATTTAAATCATGATCAGAAATGATATTTTAGGGATGAGTTTCAAATTTCATAATTTTCTGAATTATGGTGGATTTTAAATTAATTTTCTAGTGAAGGAAATTGTTTATTGGGTTATTAATTATTTACGGCTAAGATAATTAATATTCGACGTTGAAATTTTTATGTGTTAGGAAACATATTAAAATAGATTTTCTGGGATATTTCCTATTTTTTTCTAAATGTTTTGATGGATATATAAAACTATTTTAGGTGTGGGACTTAAATGTTTTTTATATTTAATTAAGGAGAAGGAGCATTTTGTAAAATAATACGATTATTAATTTTGAAAAAAGTGGTAGCACATTTCTGAAGAGAATTAGTTAACCAATGAAAATTTGCAAAAAAAGGTAGGTTAGTGAAAAGTTATCCTTTTTAAGTTAAAAATAAAGAAATCATACTTTTACTATGTTTCAGCCAATTACAGCAGTAAATCTTCCGACTCAGACCTTCCAACAAGGCCGAAAGGTTCTAAGCCCTCGACAAGGTCAAACCAATTCATATGGTATCAAGCTACTTTGTACGTAATGTGTTGGACAGAGTTGAAAGGTTTTTAGTCGAAAGGTTGATGGCCAAAGATGGTGGGGTATGTTTGTTTTATAAACCTTCACCTGCTTTGCTTTCGAATTAAAGCTTTCAACTTGGTTGCTTTCGACCAGGTCAAAATGTTTAAATAAAAGGTTTTAAACCTTTCGACATAATTGAAAGGTTACAACTGCTACTTTATTTTGAAACCTTCCATCATAGTCGAAAGGTTGCTGCCGCTTTATACAAATGTTTTGTTTTGAACCTTCCGATAAAGTCAAAGGGTTTGCTTTGATTGATTCAAAAGGTTTGCTTGTTTTAAAAACTAACCAATTCTTCATGCTATTGAAAGGAAGCTTTCGAATTAGGTGATTTACCCTCGTTTTATAAATTGAACTATAACTCAAAGCTTTCGAAAGAGTTATTTCAAAAAATGCTTTAAAGCTTTTAAAGCAAAGCTTTCGACTTAGCTGAAAGGTTGCTTCCAGTGGAGTCGAATGGTTTTAAAAGAAGGTTTTCCACCTGTTTTAAAATGAACCCAAAAATGTTTTCAAAAGGTTGCGTTAAAGTAGATTAAATACTTTCGAAAGGATTTGTTCACTGAATGGTTTTAAAAGGGGTCGAAAGCCAAGCTTTCGATGGAGTCGAAAGATAATCTTTCAAAGGGGTCGAAAGGTTTTTGTTTCTGAGTGATTTCAAAAGGTTTTAGTGGAAGGGTTTCTAAAGATTTTGCTAGGCAATGTATCAAGTGTTTTTAAAAAAGGATGTTTAAGGTTTTATTTCTTTCGAAAGAGATGATTTCAACTTAAACTCGAAATTGAATGATCATAAAAAATAAAATAGAGATGGTTTTAATTATTATTCACCTTGATTAGGATAAGAAATTTTAGATTTTATCCTTGATCTATTCCCCTAGCTTGATTCCTTAACTATAGATGAATTTCTCCTCTTTTCCTCCTAAATAATGGCCAGCTCGAGCTTTTAAGTTTTAACGTTTTGTGTTTTTGAAAAATAAACGTGAGAAAGAATGTGAACATGGGTTTTAGGTGTTAAGGAATTATGGTGGGGCAATTTCTAATATGCCCTTATGTCAATTAATTAACATATAAAACCATTCATAAGCTCATTTATTTAATTAAGCTTGGCCTCTAAATAAATTTTCAAATCTCAATCCCTTTATCACTCTAATATTTGCATTATTCTATTTAATTTATCAAATTAAATCTTCTAGGTAATGATATTGAAAATTAGGGGTGTTACCTTCTACCCGCCAGCTATTAAAAGGATTATTTCTGTATACTGCGAAATAATAGTTGGAATTTTTTGGGTTTTTGTAGGATTGTTGGTTGCAGTAGTTTTTGTTGGGACTAATGTGAATTGCTGGAGAATGGTTCCGAACTAGACGGTTGTCATTGGTACTATCGAGATGAGGACAAGAAATTTTCAAATCATGTCGATTCAAAGGAGACGACGCGAAATGAATGTTATTATTTCATCCGATCCTAATTGGGTTTAGATTCAACCAAGGCCCAAATCCCATCTAGCGGTTGACCACCTAGCGGAAAACCTAGAGTAGTCTACTAGTCAACTAGTTTTGGCACAAAACTATACCTGGAATGCGACTATAAAAGTCATATCTGAATTCCCCCAGTTGCATTCTTTCATCATTCTTTCCTCAAACAGCCGAGCCCAATCTTCATCCTCCTCCTCCAAAGTAGTAGCCTCTCTCCTCCATTCCATCACCAGGCAAACTGCCTGCCTTCCCCTTCCCACGCTGGTTTTTGCACGTTAGATCCTGCCGCACCACCAATCCAGATCTAAACCCTATTTCTTCCCTCCAACCACCCCTTAACCTATGACAACTTCCTACATTACCGGTTCTTCCTTGCACCATCCTGGTCTCACCCCTCAAAAGGTTACAAATTGGGTCAGAACGAGCAGAATATTTCACTACTTTTGGGCTAGAGGAATTATTCATCGCGGTAGGACTTACACTGATCCTCTGCTTCAAGACTTTTAAAGGGGAATTTTACCTATGTTGCATCTTCCTTTTCGATGCTCAACTGGTGTATAATTTCGATAAAGGCAATAGTTTGATTTGTTCAAAGACAAAGGGTGTCCAGATTGAGCTAATTAATTTGATCTTGTTGAGGTTTTGGAGGTTTCCGCAGAGGGCACAGACTTGAATGGTCTAGAAATGACTGACCTAGAGATTTTACAGTGGATCTTTTCTCAGGATGTCGATGTTTGAAGACGAATAATCTATGTTCGAATATTGATCTACTTGTGCGCATCAATCAGCACAATATCATCCTAAATACGGGAAGTTATGAATGGATTTATCCCATGGTGCGAAAAGCCACCTATGCTAATATTGGCAGCATTGCCGTCAATCAGATGTACACCCTTATGGTTCATCTTATCGATCAAGGAGTCGATACTTCATGGAGTTATTTTCATATTGTCACCTATTCATTCTCGTCTTTAGGCAATACAGATGAATCTTCATGAAGATGTGGTTTAGAAGATGTTTGCTTCTGCCATTGATAGATCCTCCCTTAGGAAGACTGTAATTCTAAAGCCACGGTAACAAGAGATGCACCAACAACAAAAGATTTAGTGTATAACCGCCATGCTATGCCCATTTAAAGGTCTTGGCAATGGCTTAAGCTCTGGCTGTGGAGCAAGGCATATCATAGTCTGTATGCGGTGTTTATGATTTATGGTGTTGTTGCCCTTTTCATTCCAACATTTGTTCTTTCTTTTAGTTTGTAACTGTTGGTTGTCTCTTGAATAGTTGGAAACCGTATGCGGTGTTTATGATTTATGGTTGTCTCTGAGTTTAGAATAGTTGGAAAATTTTAGCAAGGATGGGGTAAAGTTGTTTTGGTATCATGGGTCATTGCTCTTGTTCCATAAAAACTAATTTTTTTGAATAATAGATGTGCTGACATTTTTTATCACATTTTGTAGGTTAAGGCTAGCTGTGCGATTTTAGAATTTGGTTAATGCATTTTGCACATAACTAACTTCCAACTACGCTGAATTGTGGCATGATTTTTCAAAATCTTTAAGGATAAAAAATATTTTAAAAAGTTTCCCTTGATTTAAAAAGTCTCTTTCGAAAAAAAATATGGTTTGAGTTATTTTTGGCTCTTAAATAATTTTTAGAGTTTGTGTCCAAATTCTGAATTTAAGGGAAAATGCATGCCTAGAAAATTTTGAATTTATTTTTCAAATAATGTACAAATTTGAAAATGATAAATATTTCTGCAAAGTCTTTGATTTTGAAGGCCACATGTTAGGCGTAAGAAAGACAAACAAAGCTAGAAACTGTGGATTCAATGGTGCATTAGGATTGGTGATACGATAAAATGCAAGCATTAACAAGAAAAAACACATTTTAGCATGGATTTCCTATTTCCATAACTTCTTGACGATATGTGTGAATCTATTTGTAGACTCGATTTCATTTTAAAGCATGAAAACAAGCCTCCATATGCATTTTGTGCATGGATAATTTGGAGCAATTGTGGGGCTGTGGGGAAATTCCATTGTACTACGAAAATGATAAACTTATAGAGTGGTAAGAATGTTAAATTCTTCATCCAAATTCCTTTTTTGGACAGAGAAGTAAAGTTAAGGAAACAATTTTGCGATGCATTAAATTTTTGAATGGTAGGAATTGGATGCAAAATTGGTCGCATCATACTTCTATTCGTAGGAGTGTGGAGGTTTTGGTGAAAAGATTTTTCAACCTCTGCATACATATAGAACTGCCAGTATATATATAGGTTTGTTTGCATCATGTTTCTTAAATTATTTTTAAAAGAAATGCATTCATATAGTAGGGTCCGATTTAGAACCAGTCAGCATACATATTTTCTTTGTGATGAGACAGTAATGCATTATGCACTTGTGCACATTTGGTTACAAAATTTAATGTATACAAATTGCTCGTGTAGTTTGGGTAAGCAAGGATAATAACCATGACTTAGTCATTGGTGTCAATTTCAGGGACGAAATTCTTTTAAGAGGGAAGAATGTAACATCCTGCAAATTTTACATTAGTTAATTATTAAAGCTAGTTAGTTTACAAAAATGGATTTTGTGCAAACGACTGAATTTGATCGTGGAACTTGCACCATTGTGTTTTTGGTGAAATTATGAGAAATTTTCATATTTGGAGTTTCACGATCGGAGCCAAAACGAAGAAGTTATGGATGAAAACCAAATTTGGAATGAAAAAAATTGACTCAATTAATTAACGTGGATAATTAATTTCCCGAGCATACAGGACAACCCATTATTGGGGCCGGTCGATCGGTGATCCTAAGTAGTCAACCACTGGGCATGTGGCAGCTTGGGTTTGCCTAGCCCACAATTACCCGAATTTAATATATTTAATCGTATGGCCATGGTTGATTCTAGCACCTATAAATTTAGGCCTAACCCTCTCCTTTCTTCTCATATTTTTTTAAAAAAAGTAGCGAAGCTCTTCCATTTATCTTCTCCACTATTTTTCTATGATTTAAAAAAAATTATATATACGTATACAAATTGGAGAAGAATAGAAATTAGAAAGAAAAGGAAGAGAATCACCCTACAATACATGTACCGAGGTAAATCTATATTCATATTTTAATATTTATATTTTTATCCCTTTATACCCAAATCTCGTCTCAGATATGAAATCCAAACATATGTATATTCCCTTTTTTATACGTATTTCATGGATTTAAAAGAAGATGGAGCTGTAAAGGTTCTACTTTAGATCTGGAGATTCTGAGCACTTTTTAAAGGTGAGTGGGAAATTCTATAGATTGTTATAATATGAAAATTATCTCTTTGATGTTTATTTGATTTTTACGCCTAACTGGATAATTGTGTATGAGTTGTAGGCAACAAATTGAATATAATCCGAATAAAATAAATATCGCATATAAGTTCTTGTATATGAATTGATTTAGAATTGTTTACAACCTGATTTGAATATCAGTCCCAAAAGTATGAATTTTTAACGTTGATTTGAGTGAAATTTATTCCATATTTGTAAATAGATTGTGTAATTATGTTATGAATTTGGATTATTACCCTAATCTGGTTGGAATGTAAACTTTTCTACACTCGGATTATTGGAATTTAGATACGTTTAATATTTTTAAGTAATTTGATTTCTTTCCCTTTTAGAAAAATACATTGTTTGATTTAACAAGGAATAGATGCAAACAAAAGTGAAAGAGGTGTGTAATATATGAATTCATTGTGGTTTACACTGTCTATTTCAATAATAAAAAGAAATGATTATTCTTTGTAATTTTAAGCGATATAATCTTTTTTTTTTAGTTAAATCTTTTGTTTTGGACTAGTTTTAGAAATTATAGTGGATAATCTTTTTAGATATGATTCCAACGATTGAATATGAAAAAGAATATTTTAGTGAAGATGTATAACTAGAATATATTTGATAAAAGTATATATTTGTACGTAATTTACCGCTCTTGTAATAGTTAAAATAAAGCTTAACGAATAACGACTCTTACCCCTAATATGCACATTTAGGGTAACTAATTAATGGAGAATGAGTTAAAAGGTTGTAAATCAAATAAATGGAAATAAATATGGGATTGCAATAGTTTGATAGGTTAATGGGATTTATGGGATTGATAAATAAAGAAGTTGAACTAATAACTATAGAATAGTTAAAAAATTAATAATTAGATATTAGTAAACATGCAAATGTCTTAGGAAATGTCCTTAGGATGATATTCATTTACCTTGGATAAGTTGATGTTTATGGATGTGTAATTAAAAGGGGAATTGGTTTGTAATGGAATCTTTAAGTTAGATATATAGCCTTAAATAACAAAAGGGGATTAGTATGCTAAGTTCAGTGTTCAACTTAGAATAATAATAAATAAATTTAAGAATAATAAGCCTAGTATAATGTGGCTTAAAAATAAAATAACAATAAGTTTAGGTTAATTAGTTAAACTTAGTGGGTTGGAGACGCGAGGTCAGTAGAGTTTTACAACAGAAGTATGCCCTTCACTTAGAGGCTACTAGCAGTTGTGCACACTTATTGCTAATGTGAGATATTTCAACTATAGAATCCGAATAAATGATTGTTAAGGAAAAATAGGAAGGGATCCTTATATAGCATAATTAATTGACATGGTGAGATGACTGTGTATATAAGAGTGTGGTAAATACGGCTAAGTCATAGAGATATCTCCTATGATAAGTGCTTGGCAATGACAGAAGGTTAGTCCCAAATTCTATAGAGTAAATCTGACCATCTAATCTAGCTACCAGTTCCTGTGAATAGTCGGACTAATGCGAGACATCGTTGTGATGGTCATAAAGTGAAGAACCTTTTTTCCGAAGTTTGAAGGTATTAAGTGGTTATTTGAGGACTTGCCTCTCTCGAAGTATTAAATGGTTGACCCATGAAAATAAATGGAAGACTTACTTGAAGGATTTAAAGTATTAAGTGGTTCTTTGAGCGCTCACCTCTTTCTAAATTAGAAAAGTATTGATGGTCAGTATAAGCAATTAAGAGTAGTAGAGGACATATTTGGAATGGTCCACTTTGGCTGTAAGGTCTAAAGTGACTGTTATAGGGTTTTGCCTCTGCCCGTGACAAAAGTATTTAGTGACTAAGTGAGATCCGTGCAATGTTAGCTAGATCGTACCTTTGGGAAGTTCGGTTTAGGTTAGGTATCAAATAATGAGGGCTTGCTTCGGGCGTTTTGAAGGTATTAAGTGGTCATTGGAGGATTCGCCTCTCTTGAAGTACTGAATGGTCAAAAGTCTACCTCATCCTTATTATAAAGGTATTAAGTGTCTTAGGTACATTCTCTCACATAGCTTAGCTTTTATGAGCAGTTGATATGTTATTTGAATGCCGATTATATATTAAAAACCATGTATAGAGGTTTGAGGTCTTGGTAGCTAAGACTAATAAATCAACGTTGACTATGTTAGGGAGTCTGCTTCCTAGGAAGTATTAAGAGGCTAAATAGCATAAGTCATATCATTGGAAAAGGTTAGGTAGATTTTGGGTAGATAACCTATCATACATGCATGGTAAACAAATTGGATTTACATTAAATAATAGAAATAACAATTAAATGGGAACCTATCGGTATAAATTTATACCATGGATAGTGAATAGATTTTCCGATTATCAAAACTTTGTATTGACCCCTCCACATTACTGTCCACATGATATATTAGAGGGACAGGTCGACGGAGATGGATATGATCGGTTGATAGTGTAGTCTTCTCTCTTCCATGCTCGGTATTTATATGGCGATTGATGTCTTAAAAATTCTATAAATTTTGAGGTAGTAGCCACTGTCAATATTTATATTCTAACATTAATTCTTCCACTGTGAGATTAGTTTGATGGATCTTTGTACCAATTTCAATGACTCGTGCTTTAGTGGACTTGGGTTTTGATTTTATCTAAATTTGGATTCATTGAGGTACGGGTTGTTCAAAAAGACCTCTTGGTATCAAGCACTTTTCTAAATTCTCAATACTGAGTCCTTTCCTTTGTCACTTCAAGACTTCATACTTCTGAAGTTCCCTTCCAAGGTCATTATGAGCTTGGCCCCGAGTTCCTGAACCATTTTGTCTTCATTCTGACATCTAGATTCACTTGAAGGCTATTTACTTTAAACACTGGATATCAAAGCTCTTGTCCAACATACTCACTTCCTTGATTGGATCAAAGTATTTTAATCTTATGGTTGGTCTAAATTTTGACCACATTTTAATATTCAATGAAAATTTTATGGACATCAGACTTGTTCTTCATAAGATACGAATATCCTAATCTGGAGAAATCATCCGTAAAGCATAAAAAATAAGAAGAATTATCTTGGGTAACCATAGGTATTGGGCCATATACATCAGTATGTATAATATCCAAGAGTTCTTTACCTCTTTCTTTGCTTCGACAAAAGGGTGCTAGTCATTTTCCTTTAAGATACAACTCACAAGCATCAAATGATACAGAATCAAATGATGGTAGAAGACCTTCTATTTTTAATTTGTGTAGTTGTTCGTCACTTATATAACTTAGTATAATGCCAAAGATAGTTATTATTAATACCAAAATTAGAAGAGTTATTTCAAACATGGACACAACTAAAATTAACTACATAAATGCCATTATCTGAAACACGTATAGACTTTATTTCCATTTCAACATAATGTTCATAACATTATTGTTATTAACTAATGAAAAGTATATCTAATCTCAGATAATGAAGACACACAAATTATACTATAAATAAAATTTCTTACATAGAAATTATTTAAAATCACAACCAATCATTTAGCAACGATAACTAATAACCCCCAATTGTCGTTTTGCCCACCAAAGATCCATCAATGACTTGAAGCATCATTTTTCCTTCGCCATGTGACGTCCGTTCCTAAGTCCCTATAATGAATTACCAATCGAGCTCTAAATTCAATATCTAAAACTCTGGGTAATTTATTGATTGCAAAACGGTTTTGAATCATGAATACATGTGTAGGAATTGCAGAACTATTATGTTTCTTCTCTTTGACTATCTTCAAGTACTACGAATGGTTACATTTCCAATGAATCTTCTTGTGACAATGATGATGCTCACACTTGTCGGCTAAAGCGATCTTTTTATTCTTCTTATTAATCCTTTTCTTCTTCTTTGAACCATTCAAAGATGATGCCTTCCCTTTAACTGCGAGCACCACTCTCTGATCCTTGGATGAAGATTCGGATGACCTCAACATATTGAGTAGCTCCATGAGGCTTACATTCAATTGATTCATATTATGATTTTATATAAACGGCTCAAAGTTAGGAGTAAGTCCTTATAACGAATTACAAATATGAGTTCCAGATCCAAAATCTAAAACACAAGGAAATTTATTGATTGCAAAACAATTTTAAATCATGAATATACATGTATGAGCCGCAAAATTGTTCTGTTTCTTCTCTTTAACTATCTTCAAGTATGAAGACCGGTTACATTTCCAATGAATCTTCCTGTGACAATGACACTTACACTTGTCAGCTAAAGCAATCTTCTTATTCTTCTGATTAACCCTTTTTTGCTTCTTTGAACCATTCAAAGATGATGCCTTCCCCGCACCACTCCCTGATCCTTGGATAAAGATTCGGTTGACCACAATATATTGAACAACTTTATTAGGCTTATGTTCCATTGATTCATACTATAACCGGTTCAAATTGAGGAGTAAGTGACCTTAGGATCAAATCCATTTGAACTCGTTGTCCATTATAGCGTCTAATAGAGAAAGTCTATCAGTATATCCTTTCAATATTAGGACGTATTCATCCACTTTCATGCCCTACGTCATCTTCATAATAAACAGTTTCTTAATGAGTACTCTCCTTATGAAATGAAAATGCTCCAAAAATAAATCTTTGAGGTTACCAAAGATCTAATAGACATTTATGTTTTCATGTTGTCTCTGCAATGATTTTTTTAACGTAGACAATAGGTAAACTTGGGTGATCTCAAGGTCTGTAGCACATTTGCTATAGGCTAAATTTAGTTTGATGTCTGCATTATCTGTGGGTTTTTCCTTGAGATTAGCTATCTATGGCAATCCACTTTTTTGACTCCTATGAACGACACTTAAGACATCCTCAGTGTTTGTGTGTCATTACCCAAGCATAGGAAAGATGAATCATTGTGGGTGAAATAAAGAACAATAGAAAACCTTACAACAAGATTGTAAAATAAACTAGAACAGTCAATAGTAAATCAGGCTGCTCCTTGGCAAGGAGTTATCAGAGTTACAAAAAGTACTACCAAACATCTTAGGCAGGTATAACATCCCACCTTTACATATGCTGAAGCAAAATACACTTATACAAACAAGATAATACAACGGAACAGATAACTAAGATGATAAAAGCCTCCTGCTCGAACGCCGTCTTTAAAGGAACCCAACAAAGACCTACTACTGTCGGACTACTCAAATAAAATGAGTATCCGAGAGTTTAGAAAAACAAAAAACTCGGGTCATACAATATGTTTGGTATGAGTAAAATTTAAGGTGTGAAATTAAACATAAACATGTGAGACTACGCCGCTAAACATGGAACGAGTTTACTCCCACAAAAGTCAACATCCAAATGTAAAGAATGGATAAATAATTAAACACCACGAAGAGTGGTTGACTCTTCCCGATGCAGATAAATTTGAATTTTCGAATAAAATCAAAATAGGAAAATCTCCAACATATGACTAGGATGGTACACCACCCTTAAAGTATACCTCTAGTAATATACTTTAGAGAAGCTCATATACTCTATGACACTTCTCGGAAATGTACCTGTCGGATCCTACCAAGCATTACCGAGGATACGAATATTTCACATCTAAATGCGCAAATGAATTCGATCTAGATGAGATGTGAAAATACCCTAACATGAACAACGCCACATAGTTGGACGTCCTTTCGTGCTTTGTGTTATGTCATTTACCGGCAAAGGATAACAAAGCTCAACGGAGCAACAAATTGTCTTAAAAGGATGATAATAAAGAAGCTGAAGCAACTGATAGTTGAGAAACCAACTATCGAGGATGTAAAATGATCGTATATAAAAATTAAGTCTCGTATACTCACCATCACTCATCGAACTCAAACTTGCACCATTTCTTGGTTAGCAATAATACCGAACAAATCAAGGTGGTGTTACCTGAAAGTCATGTCCCATGATTATTCTCAATTTTTGAAATAGAGACAAGCCTATTTCTTCGATTTTTAATGCTAATTATACAAATAAATTATTTCCATATAAATGAATTGCTTTACAAAATTAATTCATTTCCATAAACAATTCAAACTTTTCTTTTAAAAATTCGAATTCGTACTTAGCTTCACATTACAAGTATTGGCTTTAAAATACTTTGTTAAAAGAGTTAAACTTTGAACCATCATTACAATACGGATTTAACAAACTTAAAAAATCCTTATTTCATTGATTAATTAACTTTTAAACTTTGTTAAGTAAGTTGATTAATTAACTTCAATAACATTTAATTAAAAAGGGTAAATAACCTTAAAAACATAGTTGATTCAATTAATTAATAATATAATTAATTAATTAATTTAATAATAATTAAATATCATTATTTAGAAGTGATTAATTTATTTAAAAATTTATTTAAGGAAAGATTAATTAAGGTCAAACAGGTTTATTAACCTTTAAAAGTCACTAATTAAAAGGGATAAAATAATTTTAAAAACAACATTAATTAATACATTAATATATCTTAATCCAGCATTATCAAAAGACTAATTATCCTTAAATTGTTTGCGCCAAAATTAGTCATAAACACCCAACTACAGAAGAAAGCACCAAATCACAGTCACATATCACAGATCACAGATAGATTGTATGCAGTAGAGTTAAATACAAAGAACACTCGATAAATTAGGAGGAAAGCAGTAAAATGACAAGATTTATACTGGTTCTGTAATGGTCCAAAATTTAACCTCTTCAAAATATAACATTTAAATTGATTTTAAATATAAAATATAAAAGGTTTTATGATTCAAACAATATTAGATAGGATTTGGAAATAGAAATATACATGAGAATAGCAACATTTGCTTATATCGACAAAAGTGACAAAATCCCGATTTCAGAAAAGTAAGTTTAAATGGTCTATAATTTATTTATAAGTATTTATATTTCTAAATAACATTATACAAATTTATTTTTAAATTTGGTTTACATAAATAAATAGTTTAACTAAAACGTCAAAATATGACCGTAAAATATTTTGTCAAAAATCAACATTGCGTCATTTTAAAGTTGTCGTAGCGCTGTTGCACCTTTATGTACATAATTTAATAAATATGTTAACATATAAAGGTAGTTAACAATCAACTAAACAAGGTTACTTTTAATAATCATACTTAGAAAATTCTAGAAAGTAATTAGCAAAAGTAAACTAAAAAAGACAAAACATATGTCACATCACATGTGATGTAAAGTAAAGTAATGTGACATAAAGTAAAGTGGTCATTCTTATTCTTTACTTAACCCTTAAGTATTTGAATTTAAAAAGTGTGATGTAATGTGGATGGTAAGTGTCGAATTAAATAAATTTACTTAATTCTTAAGGAAGACTATTTAAGAAAAAACACAAATCTATATTTTAATCTCAAATATTTTCTATAAGTACCCATCCACTTCTTCTTCACTTTTGCACCATTTCTTCTCTAATTTCTTAATCTCAAAAATTTGTCACACCTATGAGATCTAAAAGTAAAAACAAGGCGTGTAACTAAGGTTAGGGATGGAGCAACCAGTGCTCTAAACTTACCAAGGCTCAGTTTTCTCTTTTAGGCAATGGGTGGAACATATCGAAAGGAAAGCTTGGATGTTCAACTCGGATTTTATAGAAATAATCTTCTTATATTCATTATTAAAATCCAAAGAGGGAACTTTCCTATTCATGGAATTTAAAAGGTGATCTCACCGTTATTCCGTCCATATCACTCGTTGAATACGGAAGTTGATTTTGAGTAAAAGCAGAATGATTTCTATAATCCTATTTTCTCAAAAGATACTCTTTAAAAATGATTTGAGAAATATTCAAAAAGAGAGGTTTAAATTGATCTGTATTCACTAAAATAATATTTTGATATATCTCTCAAAGATATTTTGCTGAAGGAAAACGAATGAATCGAAAAAAAATCGCCTAATTGCATTATTTTTATCGACGATTGGATTTCAAAGGAACCGGGGTCAGATTTGGGTGATTCTTATCCGAAGACCACTTTGAACCAATTTACGTGTTCTAAAATTAAAGGTGTTGAAGATGGAGATATTGAGACAAAAAATAACGAGGGACTACTTGTTGATTAATTGGGGATAAACTCTCGATTCACTATATTGTAGCGGTGGTCTCTTTGTTATGAAAAATCTCAAAACCACAAGGACTTCTCGCCTAGTAATGGCCGAGAAATATACCTTCAGTTTCGTTCAATCCCAGAACGAACTTGTATGGATGAATGTCTGACCTTGCATTCTAAATCACAATGAGTGGTCTCTATAAAAGTATATTAGTCGGTGGCGGAGAAGACACCATCTTTTAGCTTAAGACCCTTTCCTAAGACACACGAGCTTAAAAAGTTATATGTTTGTAGAAATAACTCATGTGAATGTGCAATGACAATGTGGCATTTAAAGTGAAAGAAGATGTGCTATATGAAAAGGTAATCATTGCCTCGAGCCTCATCAACCCGAAATGATCAAAACAGGGTTAGATGCTGCAAGGCTAAGTGGGTCATACCCAATTAGGGTACGATCATCCCCTTCTAGATATATTTCTTCCCGCTATGACGTTTAGGATATAAATTAATGTGGATGTATGCGAAGGGAGCTCTCGGATAAAGGTCGGTAATGATCGAAGGATGACATATTCGACACTATCTAGTTATAGAGATAGGTCGGTCTTATGTTGGCAGAGGAGCTTTGTGATTGTTCCTCGGGACATCCATCTGGAGGTGTACCCATCGAAAGGTATTCCCTTCATCTGGTCATTTGTATGGAATCCATTCTCCAATGAAAACCTACGGTTTAGTTTGTAATGGCGCAATAAATAGCCTTGAAATGCTATATGGATAACCATTCGACTAAGAATTATAACTTTATTTGCAAATGTTTTCGAAGAAAGTCATTAAAAATAATATCCCTAAATTTTACGTAATAAAGAGTTTTGGTTATCATAAGGTAAAAACCTGTTCCGTGTTTATGTACGACGTGGTCTTATGAGATACCTTTTTGTTTTCAAAACATCATACTTTGAGTTCTCATACTAATCCCATGAGTGACCTTGAGTTTGTTTTTCCCTTTAAACTCTGGGTGCCCTATTTTTCGAGCGGTTGTGTAGTTAGGATACCTTAGGAGCATTTTGGAGCATTTGGAGAAGTGTTTTGGAGCAATGAAGCTTAAGTATCTTATGTAGATATTTACCCAATTTCCGCTGTGTTATGAGGTACGTATTTTCCAGCATATGTACGGATAGACGGTTATAACTATCCCGCTGGATTTGTATTTGACTCTGATCATTTATGTATAGTTAAAATGTTGAATGCGATGTGAGGTTCTTCTATTGTGTTATCGTCTTTCTTTATTTACTTTTACACCCTTTATAATCTGCCTCCCCAGCACTTGGATTTACGGCATGTGTATACTATGGCTATATTAGTGTCGATTTCTGAGGGTCACGAAGACGGGTCATCACATGTGGTATCAGTGCTGAAGGTTAAGGGAGAACCTCGGCTTTGTTGGGGTATGACTCATTAAAGATAGGGTTAGTAATGTCTTAGAATGAGTTTAGTCTGAGAGAGCGCATAATTGAAACTTTTAACTTGGATAAGTATATTCATACTGTATAGCATTCCCTGAGATATCTCATCTATACATCCTAAAGATCTTTTTCTTACTATATACAGATAGTAGAAAATGAGTGAAAGAAGGGACGAGGTAAGGGAGGAAATAATACCACAAATGGTCAAACTCCTGCAGCTACAATAGTCGAGGAAGTAGTAGTTCCGGTACCGCTCCAAATTAACTTTACAACTTTATGGAAGAACTAAACCAGCCTTGGTGGTAAACCATTCAAAGGAACAGGAACCATCAATGAAGTACAAGCTTGGATCCGCTCTTGTGAAAGAATTTTCAAAGGACTGAATATTGGAGATGAGCAAAAGAGATTCTTAACTTCTCGGCAACTATAAGATGGAGCTCTAGTTTGGTGGGAATTTATTACTCACAATGAGTCTGAAGATAATTTCTCATGGGAACGATTCAAAGAAGTTCCGGAGGAGCAGTATATGCCAAAAGTAAGAAAATCCCGTCTTTATCAAAATTTTATGGATTTTAAATAAGAGGAGATGTCGTTTGAGGAGTATACTAATAAGTTAAACGAATTATCTCGTTTTGGGCCTGGATTGATAGATACACCCTTTAAAAAGAATGAAAAGTTTATTTCTGGAATGAAGAAGCAATACCATGTCAAAATGACTGGGCATGTGAAAGAACCATTTGTAGACTTAATATACATGGAATACATATATGAAGCTTTGGATAAGATAGATTACCTATAGTACAAGAAAGTAACAACAATAACTAGAATAAGAGGAAGTTCAATGGCAAGAAGCCATGGTAAAGAAAACCTAAAAGAGGATCCCAGGATAAATACTTTAAAAATGTCACTTGCTACATTTGCCAACAAAAGGGTCACCTATCAACTCATTGTAGAAAACTCAGAACTCAAGGATCAACACTAAGAAGCTGCTTTAATTGTCATCAATCAGGACCCATAATAAAGGATTGTCCCTTAATGAAGAAAGGAGAACAAGCCAAAGTTTATGCTATCAAGGATGAGCCTTCAACCTCCAAAGATGTGAAGGGTAAAGGAGTGTTGGAAGGTAATATTTTTATCAAAAATGTTTTAGTCAGAGTATTATTTGATACAGGAACTTCCCATAGTTTTATTTCTAAATCAACTATAGAAGAATTTGAACTTGAACCTAAAATTGTTCATGACCCTATCTGCATGACGAATGCAATAGAAGATTCCACTAGTCTTTGTATGCACTGTGAAAAAGTCCCAATTTCGTATCCTCCCCATCACTTTCCTTTTGATCTTTTTGTCTTAGATTTTATTGGATTTGAAATTTTACTCGGTATGGATTGGTCGGCTAAGTACAAAGCTGTGCTCGATTGCGAAAATAGAACGATATCTTTATGGACTGTCTTCTGAAAAATCATAGAATATCTTATGGAAGTCCTAGCCAAGAAGGGATAGTTTTCTTTATGCTTTAGATACATCCCTAACAGGATTAGAAACAACACCCATTGTTAAAGAATTTGCAGATGTCTTTGAGGAAGTAAAAAAGTTTGCCCCCACAACGAGAAATCGAATTCCATATCAATTTAGTTCCTTGTGCGATACCAATTAAATAACAAGATAGAAGGATGGCTCCGAAAGAAAGGGATGAGTTGAATAACCAAACCCAAGAGCTATTAAAGAAAGGATTGATAAGACCCAGCCGTTCAAATTGAGGATCAGCCGTAGTTTTTGTTGCTAAGTCAGATGGATCATTGAGATTGTGTATAGACTATTGAGATCTAAATAAGCGAACCATTAAGAACAGGTATCCTCTACCTCGAATAGATGACTTGTTTGACCAGTTACATGGATCTTGAATTTTTTCTTAAATGGACCTAACAACAGGATTCCATCAGTTAAGGATCGCTGAAGACCGCATCCATCTAACTGCATTCAAAGGTCTGAATGCTTTCTATGAGTGGTTGGTTATGCCTTTTGGGCTGAATAATGCACTTGTTTATTTTGTTGACCTTATGAATAGAGTGTTTAGAAATGTTCTAAAAAAATTCGTGTTAGTCTTTATCGATGATATCCTTATCTACTTAAAGACAGAAGAAGAACACGTAAGGCATCTAGAAGCTGTGTTGGAGATATTGAGAAATAACGTGCTTAAAGCCAAATTCTCAAAGTGCCATTTTTGGGAGGAGGAGGTAAGATTCCTTGGACAGATAATATCAAGGGATGGAGTTTCAGTGGATCCAGGGAAAGTCGCTACTACTCAAGATTAGAAGCAGCCACAAACTCCTAAAGAGATTCGTAGCTTCTTAGATTTAGCAGGCTATTACAGAAGATTCATTCAAGACTTCTCAAAGATTTCCTGTCACCTAACGAAGTTGATAATGAAGGATGCAAATTTATCTGGACTCCTAAGTATGAAGAAGCATTCCAAGAACTAAAAACGAAGTTGACAACCGCTCCAGTTTTAACAATTATAAATGGAAATAGTGGATTGACCATTTATACAGATACTTGTGGAGAAAGAGTTGGTGCAGTTTTAATGCAAGATGGGAAGGTGATTGCTTATGCAAGTATGCATGTGAAGACGCATGAGAAGAATTATGCAACACATGACTTAGAATTATTAGCCATTCTAAAGATATGGAGACATTATTTTCTAGGTAAGAACCTTTCATAGTTTATGTCGATAAAAATTTGAATTGACCTTAGTAAATTATATTCCATCTTTTAGGTGAAAAATTAGAACTCTTCACGGGCCACAAACCTTTGAAGTATCTTTTCATGCAGAATGATTCGAACATGAGACGGCAATGCTAGAAAGCATTTCTCGTGTCATAGGATCTAGATATTCTATATACACCCGGGAAAGCCAACGTAGTAGCGGATGCATTGATAGGAAGTTAGCTACTATTTCTTATTTGGTAGTTACTCCAACTCTCCTAGAAAAGATCACCAGCAAACTATAGGAGGATCTATTTCTCAAGGAGATCATTTGGAATATACATCAAGGATATAATTCAAGATTTAAAGTAGATAACCTTGGAGTATTGTGGTTAAATGGAAGAATTTATGTTCCAAATATCGGAAATCTTAAGCAAGAAGCATTAGCTGAATGCCACACTGCCAAACTTAGCATTCATCTGGGAATTCATAAGACATACAAGGACATGAAGCGTACATTTTGGTGGAAAAGTATGAAGAGGGACATATCTATCTATGTCAGTCATTGTGAAAATCGCCAAAGAACCAAAAGTGACCAAAATAAGATGGCAGGATTACTTCAACCTTTGGAGATTCCAGCTTGGAAGTGGGATCAAAAATCCATGGATTTCATTGATGACTTACCCCGAACAAGGAAAGAAAATGAAGTCATGTGGCTTATTATAGACCGATTAACCAACAGTGCGCACTTTATTTCAGTTAAGCCAACAAAAACTGCAGCAAGCCTTGCAGATATATATATGAAGGAGATTGTCTGATTGCATGGAGTTTCAATGGTATAGTAAGCGATCGTGATCCAATCTTCACTAGTTAGTTTTGGGAAGCACTACAGACAGCTTTGGGAACCAAGCTGAGTATAAGCACTGCATATCATCCCCAAAGTGATGGACAGATGGAAAGAGTCAACCGTGTTTTGGAAGATCTTTTAAGGGCATGTATTCTAGACTTTGGAGGCTCGTGGGAGAATAATTTACATTTAGTATAGTTTAACTGACCCTCACAATTTTCACCTTAATTTCCCAAAAAAATATTTTTGTATATGTATATGTGTAAATTTCCTTACATATTTAATTTATACATGCGCATGTGTGTCCATATATATATAATATATATATATATATATATATATTTTCATTTGCGTATTTAAATTTGATTTAGTCTTACTTCCAGTTTTCAGGGTCATTTTCCTTTTTCAAATAATTCATCCAGGATTCAAAATTTCTACCAATATAAATATATCAGTTTACTCCTAAAAATATACACACACATATGAAGATGTTTGTGTTACTCTTGTTTAAATAAGAGTATGTTTTTATTTCCATTTGTTAAACAAGAGCATGCTGTTTGACCTTGGATTTGAATAAATCTGCATAGGATTAATTACCATTTTCTTTTGAATATTTGTAATATGTTACTAAATCCTGTGCATATTTAATTCATATGGATTTGGTCATTCTAATTTATAAATTTGCCGTCAATTTATCTTGGCAAATAGATTTTATAGTACTTGGGATTCCCTTTTTTTCATAGTTTAATTATATTGATATTTATCTAAGACCAGAAAATGATATATTCACTTATCATTTCCCACTCATGTATTTTCTAGAAACCTTCTTATTTTGATTCAAACTATATGGCTTGTTTATTATAGTCTCAACCTGTATGACCTACTGTGGGTTGAGCATTTGCACAAAAATTTGCTGTGACAAGAATCTGGATTTTGAAGTATTTAAAAGAATGTAGAGTGCTTCTAGGTTTGTTAGTACAAACCAGTTCAAATTGCATATTTGTTACAGCTTTTGAAAATTGGTTGTGGTGAAACAGTTACTAAATGAACTAAAGCTTTTGAAAGGCGTTTTACTGTCAAAATACAATCAAACTTAATCAACCAAAACTTCACTCATTTGAAGCTGGTTAACTCATGTGTCTTGTGTCAACTAGATACCTGATCACGGCAATTGAAATGCCAGTCCTTTGCATTATATCTGAAGCCTTCCCATACATTTACTTTTCTCAAAACAATTTAGAAAGTAGACTTGAACCTTTTGCAAAACATTTCAGAGGTAAACAATTAGATACTTGAAGGTATATTTCAAGATAATTCTGAATTTACTCCAAAACTCAGTGTTTTAAAATGACCCAAGGTTGTCCAATTCATAATATAATATATGCCAAGCAATTGCTCACATGCCTATATATTTCTTCACCAGGTTTTCATAGCTAACACTATGAGCATTATTTTTCTTCTTTATGTCTCAGACAATTCTTCAATATTCAAACCTTAACACAAAATAATTTCAACAGAACCACTAATTTAATCTAACACTTTACAAAATTCAATAAAAGCAACATGTTCAACTAAACATAGCAGTTCATTACATAACTGGAATTTAAAAACTAAGTTTTCATGAATCACATGCAGATAAACATCATAGGCTCTTATTAAAACTAGCAAGCATGCTCATCCAACTTTCTCATTAGCCATTAACATTTTCTTCCTATTTAAGCTTTGCATTCCCTACAAGAACATTGGTGGCTGCCTCATTTTAAAATGAGACACCCCCATATGCCATGAGCAAATAAGGGTCAGATCTATGATCTGGTATGAGCAACATCAATATATCGATGATATTAAGCAATAGAGAATATAAGTGTAATGACTTGCTATTTATGCAAGTTTCTGCAATCAATCATTTTTATCATTGTGTAAATAAAGTGACACGGGTATGATAACTTCTTCTATCATTCCTACACATACATACATAATCTTGCAATCATAAATACGAATCTGCAACATGTGCATTCACTGGAACAATCATGGTTCCAGATCAACCAACCTAAGGAATATTCATAATCCTATCTCTTCATGTACAGGTTGTATAACTCAGTTTAAATTCCTGCCTCATCTGCTATCAAGGAATCACAGGGACACATTGCAATGAAATAATTCTAATCATTGCACAAAGATCTCAGGGCTTAAACAAACCATGTGCCAACTTGCATACTTCAAATATGACAAGCATTCCAGCAGCCTTCTTGGCCTTCCCTTCCCTAGTTTATTTACTAGTGCATTGATTCAAATCCTATTATCAAGTAGCTAAGTGAACATGTCACTACAAACATGGAAACACCCACAATTTTCCTAGCATACTTTCCTCAGAAATTAAGTAAACAGTTGTTTCAAAAAAAATGTGGACATCATATCTTGATCTCAGTAAAATAAAAGAATATTTTCAACTGTTAAAAGAGGCATGGCATGTCAAGTTATATTGATCTGCAGGCCTCTATGATTGAATCAGATTCATGATCTGGCTCAATCATAATTTTTAGCTTGTGGGTTTTTTTTTTGATTAAGGGCTCAGCACATATTGAATTTCTATTGCACCCATATTTAATTTCTTTTTCAAACCTCAGCACTTATACAAAATATAATGCAGATCACAATATTTTCCTTGTTAAAATTTCCATGCCATAGATCTATAACAGTTGAGAGTATTCTCTCCCTAATTTAAAATTCTAGGCCTTAACATTTCTGAGCAAAAAAAAACAGTAAGTTGCACATCCAAAATCAAACATCATAACAAATCAAAAAACACCCCAAACATCCATGATAAAATCATATCAGATCTAGAGAAAACATCCAAAGAACATTGATAAAATCATATACATAAAAACAAGCAATATGAAAATGGCAATATAAAAAGTGGCTGCCTCATCTCAGGTCTTAATGCCATGAATTTAGTGAGGTTACTCACCTAAATATTTTCTTCTTTTGATCCAGAAAACCCTTGTGTGTTTTCTCCTTCCTTTCAATATTTTCCTTTCTTTCTTATTTTTGAGCAACTCGGGGTAAAAATGATTTCCTGGCCAAAGCTGCCTATTTATAACAATGTTTTCCACTAGGGTTTGTTAAAACAAAATTCCATTTCTATCCTTGTTAACATCATGCATTTTTCATTTTGCATTTTCACATTTTCATCCCCGGCCACATTAGTCAGTTTTGGGCAGTGCTTGTCTCTTTTGCTTTTTTTTCCAGAAATGACTATTTTTGTATGCTCACCCAAGTCATGATAAATGTGTGACTACTATATTTTATACTTTTATTCTTTTCTAGAAATTTTCCTTTCTATTTTTTACCTACACAAGCATATTGACTTGTATTATATTTCATGTCATTTTGATGTTTCCTTTTTATTGTTTTGCTTTAACACTTTCTGCTCACAGAAAATATACATGTACATAGGTGTGTATATATATACATTTTCTAATTTATAAATGAGTTAGATCTGTTAAAAGAAAATCCAATGCTTTAAGTAAGAATTACTTCTTTGCTCAAATAAAATTTTTCTACGTCTTTATTTTTTTTATTTTTTTCACAGATTCTTAGATTTCCTTCTGTGCCATTTTTAGTGTGCATGTGCACACATATCCTTGCACACTATTTAATTTCAAGAATTTCACTATATTTAAATCTAAATATTTCAAAATTAAATCATTTTATCAAAATGATTTTTCACAAAATTTGGGGTATTACATTCACCCCTCCTTTTTAGGAATTGTGTCCTCACAATTTTCCTAGTACTTAACAAGCATCATCTTATTTTCTGAAAATCTAACAAACATATGCATAAGCAAGCAAATTCAACCACAGCAATCATTCATATCAAATTTTCCAGAAATTAAAATTACCTTCAATTTGCAAAGAGCCTAGGATAATCCCTCCTTATCTTATCTTCTAACTCCCATGTGCAGTCATTAGGATCAATACTCCACTAGACCTTCACTAGTTTGAAAGTTTTGCTCCTCTATTTCTTTTCTTCTTTAGCTAAAATCCCCACCGGTTCTTTCTCATAAACCAAATTGGGATTTATCTTAATTTGAGTAGGCTTGTCCAGAATTTCCTCCTTATCATGTACCCATCTTCTAAGTTGTGACACATGAAAAACATTATGCATTGCTTTCATTTCCTCTGGCAGTTCCAGTTTATATGCTAATGAACCAATTCTTTCCAGAATTTTGCAGGGTCCAACATACCTTGGTGTAAGCTTACCTTGCTTGCCAAATCTCAAGACCTTTTTCATAGGTGAAACTTTGATAGAAACAAAGTCACCCACTTCATATTCCACCTGCTTTCTCTTCATATCTGCAAATTTCTTTTGCCTGTCTTGAGCTGCAGCAATTTTTTCCTCACCAATTCCATTTTCTCTGTAGTTTCTTGTATGTACTCAGGCCCTAAAATAGCTCTTTCTCCTGTTTCCACCCAACATACAGGTGATAAACATGGATTGCCATATAAGGCTTCAAATGGTGCCATCCGTATGGTGCTTTGATAACTGTTATTGTATGTGAATTCAGCTAAATGGAGATAGTCTTCCCAATTGCCTCCAAAATCCAGCGCACATGCCCTTAATAAATCCTCTAAAACTTTGTTCACCACCTCTGTTTGTCCATCTGATTATGGATGGTAGACAATGCTTAGGCACAATTCACTTCCCATAGCTTCTTGAAAACTCTTCCAAAATCTTGAGGTGAAGATGGCATCCCTATCACTCACAATGTTTTTGGGAATGCTATGCAGTCTTACCACCTCTTTCATAAATACTTGAACCAATTTTGGTGCATTACTATCTGATTTGACTGGGATAAAATGTGCTACTTTGTTTAGCCTATCCACTATTACCCATATACTTGTGTTTCCTCTCTTGGATCTGGGCAGACCATCTATGAAATCCATAGATATATCCTCCCATTTCCACTGTGGTATACTAAGGGGTTGCAACAGTCCTGATGGCCTTTGTGTCTCTGCCTTGACTTGTTGGCAAGTCATACACTTTGTAACATGTTTGGCCACATCAGACTTCATTCCCTTCCACCAAAGATTTTTCTTCAAGTTTTGATACATCTTTGTACTACCTGGGTGTATGGAGTATTTACTCCTATGGTATTCATTCAATATTTCCTTCTTAAACTCTATGTTTTCTGGAACACACATTATGTCCTTGTTCCTTAAATAACCACTTTTTATCAATATGGTAATTTATCACCTCTTCCCCCTTTGATATGAGAATTTTCTTCTCCAATAAGTCTGTGTCTTGCTCTTGCATTTTTCCAACCTTCAGAAGTAAATCTGATTGCAGAGATATTAAACTCAATTTTCCTTTCCTTTCATCTTCTTCCATTGGTACCATTTGTACTTCACTACTTTCTTCAATTTCCAAACCAGTAAGTATAGACAAATCCTTAAACTCTTCCATCATCAACATGGCTACTTTGGCATGTTGCCTACTCAAGGCATCTGCAACTTTATTTGCCTTACCTGGTGTATAGAGTATATATAGATCATAGGCAGCTAGGAACTCCACCCATCTATGTCGCCTCATGTTCAAATCTTTTTGTGAGAAAAGATATTTCAATGCTTTATGATCTGTGTACAAATTAAACTTTGCACGTAATAAATAATGTCTCCAAAGTTTCAAAGCATACACTACTGCTACTAGTTCAAGATCATGAGTTGCATATCTTGTTTCATGTGGCTTTAATTGCCTAGATGCATAGGCTATCACCTAGTCTTGCTGCATCAACACAGCCCCTAGCCCAGAGCCACTTGCATCAGTATACACAATTAAGTTCTCATTCCCTTTTGGCACTCTCAATACTGGTGCATGAATTAAAGCTTCTTTTATTTTGATAAAAGCTTGCTCACATTTTTCTGTCCATACAAAGGCCTGGTTCTTTCTAGTTAAATTGGTAAGGGATGATGATATTTTTGAAAAATCTTTTATAAATATCCTATAATATCCTGCCATCCCCATAAATGACCTTACTTCACTCACTGTGTTAGGCCTCTTCCATGCTTGGATAGCTACTACCTTATTGGGGTCTACTGAAATTCCTTTGGCAGAGATAATATGTCCAATAAAATGTACTTCTTCTTTCCAAAATGCACATTTTGAAATTTTTTCCTTTAAATCATTTTCTCTTAATCTTGACAAAATCAAATGCAAATGATTTTTATGCTCTTCCACTGTTTTGGAATAAACCAAAATATCATAAATAAAAATCAGTACAAACTTGTCTAAATAATCCCTGAATATTCTATTCATTAAATCTACAAAATATGAAGGAGCATTTGTCAATCCAAATGGCATAACCATAAATTCATATAAGCCATATCTAATGTTAAATGAGGTATATTTAATACTTGAGGCTTCAACCTTCATTTGATGAAATCCTGATGCTAAGTCTAATCTAGAAAATATTTTAGCATCAATGAGTTGATCAAAAAGATTATCTATTCTAGGCAATGGGTATTTATTTTTGATGGTTACTTTATTTAGTTCTCTGTAATCTATGCACATTCTCAAAGGACCATCATGTTTTCTTACAAACACTACTGGAGCACCCTAGCATGAATTACTTGGCCTTATAAATCCTTTGCCTTCTAATTCTTCCAACTGATTTTTCAATTCCTTCAATTCACTTGGCCCCATTCTGGTGGGTTTCTTGATTATGGGACTTGCTCGTGGAATGAGATTAATTTGAAACTCAACCGGTCTATGGTGTGGAACACCCTTAACTTCCCCAAACACATCCAAGTATTCATTGACTATGGGAATTTCTTCAATGGTAAGTTCACTGAAATCTTTTTCTGAGTCAACTAAATGACATAAATTTCTTTCCTTAGCCACTTCACATAAAACTGTGACCCTTTGGCCTCTAGAATTTTGCAATGATATGGTGGATGAGTCTAAATTAATTATGGCTTTAAATTGCCTTAATCGGTCTACCCCCAATATAACACCTATATTTGGGTAATTCAAAACATATAAATTGGAAATAAAAATATTTCCTCCTATGTTTAACTCCACATCCACACAATTTATGTTCAAAACACCAGAACTCCCCAGTGGACTATGTATGAGCAGTGGGGTTTCAACCAATATGCAATTTAATTTTAGCATTTTAACTAATTCATAGGAAATCAAAGAGTGAGTTGCCCCAATGTCATATACTACTGCTATAGGTATGGTACAAATAAATAATGTACCTTCCACTTGACCATGATTTTCAGCTCCACTCTCCACCGTGGATTTTCCTTTGGCTTCCAAATTTGCTATTTCCCCTTGCTGTTTGTACTCAGGACAGTTCCTCTTCATATGCCCCTCTTTCCCACATAGGTAGCATTTGAAGGCTCCTCCTTTCAACTCTAGGCACCTTGGTTTGATGTGTCCTTCCTTTCCACATTGATTACAGACCAATTTCTTCTTAGCATCATTAGCCTTGGCATTATTGGCCTTTTTGTTGTCCGTCTCTTCCTTCTTTTTATCATAAGGGTGATATCTTCCCTTGTTCTTCTTGTTGTTGCTGCTCTTAAAATTCCTATACTTCTCCCTTTCCTTATCATGCTGCTCAAGTTTCAAAGCCAAGTCTATCACTTGATCAAAAGTTCTATCAGCATATGGTAACTTGGCCCTGCTAAGTCCTGGATTCAGTCCTTTAATATACCTATCATTTTTGGATGCTTCATCTGCCACTAACATTGCTCCGTACTTAGATAACCCCTCAAACCTTTGAGTGTATTCAGTGACATTCAAAGTTCCTTGCCTAAGCCTAATAAATTCTTCCAGTAAAGTGGTCTTGGCTGATGCTGGTACAAATCTTGCCTCAAACATTTCCTTGAATTGATTCCATGTAATTTCATTTTCAATCCTTCCAGCTATGATCACCTCCCACCAGCTTAAAGCCACTCCTTTCAGCTGTCTTGAAGCCACTTGCCTCTTCCTTTGATCATCAAGCTGCATGTCATTGAAAATCCTTTCTAATGTTCTCAACCATGCTTGAATTTCCATCACATTCTCAGTCCCTTCAAAACTTTTACCTCCCAAATTGGTATAAGCCTTTAATAGTTTTGAAAGTTCCTCATGTGGATTTTCAGGCCTATGCCCAATTCCATCCCTTAAAATCCTCACAAACTTTTGCATATCAAGCATCTGTGGTGCACTTGTCCCTGCTTGATGTGATCCCCTTCCTACCATGATTTGCTAACTAAGTTCTGGGAAAATGGTATTAGTATATTATGTGTATTTCTATAATTAATATTTTCTTATCCAATTTATTTCATCCAAAATAAACAGACATAACACATTTCCATAGTACTCAACCATCAATGCAACCATTTAATTATGCTACCATTTGCTCTGATACCAAATTGAAACGACCCTCACAATTTTCACCTTAATTTCCTAAATTTTTTTTTTGTATATGTATATGTGTAAATTTCCATACATATTTAATTTATACATGTGCATGTGTGTCCATATATATATATATATATATATATATATATATATTCATTTGCGTATTTAAATTTGATTTAGTCTTACTTCCAGTTTTCAGGGTCATTTTCCTTTTTCAAATAATTCATCCAGGATTCAAAATTTCTACCAATATAAATATATCAGTTTACTCCTAAAAATATACACACACATATGAAGATGTTTGTGTTCCTCTTGTTTAAATCAGAGTATGTTTTTAATTCCATTTGTTAAGCAAGAGCATGCTGTTTGACCTTGGATTTGAATAAATCTGCATAGGATTAATTACCATTTTCTTTTGAATATTTGTAATATGTTACTAAATCCTGTGCATATTTAATTCACATGGATTTGGTCATTCTAATTTATAAATTTGCTGTCAATTTGTCTTAGCAAATAGATTTTATAGTACTTGGGATTCCCTTTTTTTCATAGTTTAATTATATTGACATTTAGCTAAGACCAGAAAATGATATATTCACTTATCATTTCCCACTCATGTATTTTCTAGAAACCTTCTTATTTTGATTCAATCTATATGGCTTGTTTATTATAGTCTTAACCTATATGACCCACTGTGGGTTGAGCATTTGCACAAAAATTTTCTGTGACAAGAATCTGGATTTTGAAGTATTTAAGAATGTAGAGTGCTTCTAGGTTTGTTAGTACAAACCAATTCAAATTGCATATTTGTTATAGCTTTTGAAAATTGGTTGTGGTGAAATAATTACTAAATGAACTAAAGCTTTTGAAAGGCATTTTACTGTCAAAATACAATCAAACTTAATCAACCAAAACTTCACTTATTTGAAGCTGGTTAACTCATGTGTCTTGTGTCAACCAGATACCTGATCATGGCAATTGAAATGCCAGTCCTTTGTATTATATCTGTAGCCTTCCCATACATTTACTTTTCTCAAAACAATTTAGAAAGTAGACTTGAACCTTTTGCAAAACATTTCAGAGATAAACAATTAGATACTTGAAGGTATATTTCAAGATAATTCTGAATTTACTCCAAAACTCAGTGTTTTAAAATGACTCAAGGTTGTCTAATTCATAATATAATATATGCAAGGCAATTGCTCACATGCCTATATATTTCTTTACTAGGTTTTCATAGCTAACACTTTGAGCATTATTTTTCTTGTTTATGTCTCAGACAATTCTTCAATATTCAAACCTTAACACACAATAATTTCAACAGAACCACTAATTTAATCTAACACTTCACAAAATTCAATAAAAGCAACTTGTTCAACTAAACATAGCAGTTCATTACATAACTGGAATTTAAAAACTTAGTTTTCATGAATTACATGCAGATAAACATCATAGGCTCTTATTCAAACTAGCAAGCATGTTCATCCAACTTTCTCATTAGCCATTAACCTTTTCTTCCTATTTAAGCTTTGCATTCCCTGCAATAACATTGGTGACTGCCTCATTTTAAAATGAGACACCCGCATATGCCATGAGCAAATAAGGGTCAGATCAATGATCTGGTATGAGCAACATCAATATATCCATGATATTAAGAAATAGAGAATATAAGTGTAATGACTTGCTATTTATGCAAGTTTCTGCAATCAATCATTTTTATCATTGTGTAAATAAAGTGACTCAGGTATGATAACTTCTTCTATCATTCCTACATATACATACATAATCTTGCAATCATAAATATGAATCTGCAACATGTGCATTCACTGGAACAATCATGGTTCCAGATCAACCAACCTAAGGAATATTTATAATCCTATCTCTTCATGTACAGGTTGTATAACTCAGTTTAAATTCCTGCCTCATCTGCTATCAAGGAATCACAGGGACACATTGCAATGAACTAATTAACATCATTGCACAAAGATCTCAGGGCTTAAACAAACCATGTGCCAACTTGCATACTTCAAATATGACAAGCATTCCAGCAGCCTTCTTGGCCTTCCCTTCCCTAGTTTATTTACTAGTGCATTGATTCAAATCCTATTATCAAGTAGCTAAGTGAACATGTCACTGCAAACATGGAAACACCCATAATTTTCCTAGCATACTTTCCTCAGAAATTAAGTAAACAGTTGTTTCAAAAAAATGTGGACATCATATCTTGATCTTAGTAAAATATAAGAATATTTTCAACTGTTAAAAGAGGCATGGCATGTCATGTTATATTGATCTGCAAGCCTCTATGATTGAATCAGATTCATGATCTGGCTCAACCATAATTTTTAGCTTGTGGGGTTTTTTTTATTTGATTAAGGGATCAGCACATATAGAATTTCTATTGCACCCTTAATTAATTTCTTTTTCAAGCCTCAGCACTTATACAAAATATAATGCAGCTCACAATATTTTCCTTGTTAAAATTTCCATGCCATAGATCTATAACAGTTGAGAGTATTCACTCCATAATTTAAAATTCTAGGCCTTAACATTTCTGAGCAAAATAAAACAGTAAGTTGCACATCCAAAGGCAAACATCATAACAAATCAAAAAACACCCCAAACATCCATGATAAAATCATATCAGATCCAGAGAAAACATCCAAAGAACATTGATAAAATCATATACATAAAAACAAGCAATATGAAAATTGCAATATAAAAAGTGGCTGCCTCATCTCAGGTGTTAATGACATGAATTTAGTGAGGTTACTCACCTAAATATTTTCTTCTTTTGATCCAGAAAACCCTTGTGTGTTTTCTCCTTCCTTTCAATATTTTCCTTTCTTTCTTATTTTTGAGCAACTCGGGGTAAAAATGATTTCCTGGCCAAAGCTGCCTATTTATAACAATGTTTTCCACTAGGGTCTTTTAAAACAAAATTCCATTCCTATCCTAGTTAACATCATGCATTTTGCATTTTCACATTTTCATCCCCGGCCACATTAGTCAGTTTTGGGCAGTGCTTGTCTCTTTTGCTTTTTTTTTTCCAGAAATGACTATTTTTGTATGCTCACCCAAGTCATGATAAATGTGTGACTACTATATTTTATACTTTTATTCTTTTCCAGAAATTTTCCTTTCTATTTTTTACCTACACAAGCATATTGACTTGTATTATATTTCATGTCATTTTGATGTTTCCTTTTTATTGTTTTGCTTTAACACTTTCTGCTCACAGAAAATATACATGTACATAGGTGTGTGTATATATACATTTTCTAATTTATAAATGAGTTAGATATGGTAAAAGAAAATCCAATCGTTTAAGTAAGAATTACTTCTTTGCTCAAATAAAATTTTTCTGCCTCTTTATTATTATTATTATTTTTCACAGATTCTTAGATTTCCTTCTATGCCATTTTCAGTGTGCATGTGCACACATATCCTTGCACACTATTTAATTTCAAGAATTTCACTATATTTAAATCTAAATATTTCAAAATTAAATCATTTTATCAAAATGATTTTTCACAAAATTTTGGGGTATTACAAGAGTCCTCCTATAATAATAGCTATCATGCTAGTATCAGCATGGCACCGTATGGAGCTCTGTATGGTCGTCCATGTAAATCTCCAACATGTTGGATAGAATCCGGAGATTGGTTAATTCTTGGCCTAGAAATGATACGAGAAGCTTCAAAGAAAGTTGATATGATTAGAAAGAAGCTAAAAGAAGCCCAAAGTAGACAGAAGAGTTATGCAGATTGAAGGTGCAGAATTCTGGAATTCTCAGTTGGAGATTCAATCTTTTTGAAAGTATCTCCAATGAGAGGAGTAGTAAGATTGGAAGAGCTAGAAAGTTAGCACCTCGATATATTGGACCTTTTCCCATTCTAGAAAAAATTGGCTCACTAGCTTATCGAGTACAATTTCCTGAACGATTGTCTGGTGTATACAATGTTTTTCACATATCATATTTATGGAAGCATGTATATGACCAGAACAAATCATAGGAACTGCTGCTCAGGATGACATGGAGATAGAACCAAACAGAGCGGTTATTAGAAGGCCCATTCAAATCGTGGATCAAGATGAAAAACGATTAAGAAGGAAGGTAGTACGATTGGTCAAAGTTCAATGGAGCGGGGATGTTGATGATTGCACATGGGAAACGGAATATAGAATGAGAAAAGCATATCCCGAGTTTAGGATCGATGTGTAGACTTTATTTATGATTTGAGTGTGCTCACCACATGTGGTATAGTAGCTTATTTTACATATGCTATCTTATTGAATATATATTTCCTTTTGAGCTATTTTCTTCTTATCTAATTTCGAGGACGAAATTCTTTTCAGTAGGGGAGAATGTAACGATCCAAAATTTAACCACTTCAAAATATAATTGTTAAAGTGATTTTAAATATAAAATATAAAAGGTTTTATGATTCAAATAATATTAGATAGGATTTGGAAATAGAAATATACATAAAAATATTAACATTTGCTTATATCAACAAAAGTGACAAAATCCTAATTTCAGAAATGTAAGTTTAAATGGTTTAATAAATTATTTTAATTTATTTATGATTATTTATATTTTTAAATAACATTATACAAATTTATTTTTAAATTTCGTTTACATAATTAAATAGTTTAACTAAAACGTCAAAATATGACTTTAAAACATTTTGTCAAAAATCAATATTTTGTCGATTTGAAGTTTGTCGCAACATTGTTGCACTTTATGTACACAATTTAATAAATATGTTAACATATAAAGGTAGTTAACAATTAACTAAATAAGATTACTTTTAATAATCACACTTAGAAAATTCAAAAAAGTAATTAACAAAAGTAAACTAAAAAATATAATACACATGTCATATCATATGTAACATAAAGTAAAGTATTGTGACATAAAGTAAAATAATCATTCTTATTCTTTATTCAACTCTTAAGTATTTGAATTTTAAAACTATGATGTGATGTGGATGGTAAGTATTGAATTAAATAAGTTTACTTAATTCTTAATGAAGGTTATTTAAGTAAAAACACAAAACTATATTTTAATCTCAAATATTTTCTATAAATACACATCAACTTCTTCTTCACTTTTGCTCCGTTTCTTCTCTACTTTCTTAAATATTTCCAAAAATAAAACAAAGAAAAATGTCAATAAAACTACGTCCGAACCACTTCAAAACTCCTCCATTCCCCTTCTATTGCTCACGCCCCCTTCCTCCATTTGGCTGAGCACATTTTTCCTTTCAAGCATGGTCATGGCCTCCTAAGGGAAGTACGAGGATGTTTAGCAAGTTCTAAGAGCTTAAAGCAAAGTTTAGCCAAGTTAGATAAATTTAAAACTAGTTTGAAAGCGACAAAAGGTGAGAACTCTAAAGTGATAAGTAAGAAATGTTTATATGATGTTTTGCAAGTTATAAAATTTGTTTTGCATGCTTATTAGTTGTATATTGAATATATATATATATATATATATATATGTTGAAACAAGTCACCGATTTACACGATGTATAATTACAAGGAAATCACTTTCCAAAAGAAATGAAATGTGATATGGAATCATTTATACATTTGAAAAATGTTTACATATGCTTTAGCAAGACTCATAAGTGTTTAAACTTGTTTCGAAAAAGTTTGGATAAGAATCTCAAAATAGGCCTAAAAATTTGGCGCGTCGCATAATGGTAGTTCGTGTTTTCACGTCAAAAGTTTAAATGAACACACAAAATGAAATATAGTTCATAATTCTTCAAAGTAAGAATATTCTGAATCCTTATTGTAACATTCCTGAAATATTAGCCGAAATAATTCAATAATTAAATTGATTTTGAATTTAAACTGTGAATTTAATTGTGAATTAATTTGAGATTTCCAAAATAAACTTAAAAATTGGATTTGAAAACCACATAATTTATACTAGTAGAAATTTGGTAATATTTCTTTTGAAAAATTTATTTTGAATTAGATATAAATGATATACAACTAAGCTTAAAAATAATATTGGTTTAAAAAGTAATATTATAAAATTGATATAAATAAATAAAAAATTTACAAAAGCTATTTCAGAATTTTAATTCAACCCTATTATATACTTTTTTATTTGATTTGATTAAAAGATTTAAAATACATCTTCTTCTGGAAAAGAATATAGTTTTATATTTCCAAAATTTGAAATGTAAAAATATTACAAATGTTAGGAGTATGAAAATATAAATAATACAAATCACTTCCATATTTACAAATCAATAATACAAAAGAGGTAGAACATGAAAAATATGTATATTGTACATATGTATATGTACAAACAATGTAATCATACCTTTAGATCTTACATGTTTATATACATACAAATAGCATCATTTCTTTTGTTTAAAATAATGAAATTAAAAAAAAAAAAAATACAAGAAACTTCACATCTTCCCATATGCCATCATATAGTATCTTAGAAAATCTGAAAAAAATAGTAGAAAAAAGATTTGGCTTCACATCTTTCAAAGCCATAAAGCTGTTCAAAACATAAGATAAGAAAAAAAAAAACAATTCAGTTTGAACTCAAAACAAAAGAAAAACCCAAAATCTTCATTCTCAGACCATACAAACTGCATTTTTCAAATCTGCATACATTTGCATTCATGTTAAAATCTGAAACCCAAACAAACCTTCAACTCCTCTTTCCAAAAATTGCAAATCTGCATCAAACAATCCAACTCCTCTTCTTCAAAATACAAGCCTGCACATCAATTTAAAGCCTGCATGTATAAATCAAAAAGCCCTGCAATTTCAAGGTTGAGGCTCTGCATTTCAAAGGCCTGCATGCATCCATTTAAAGCTCTGCATATCATTTATAGATCAAGTTGAAGCTTTACATTTCTAAGCATCTGAAGAAAGAGGTCTGCATTCAAGGAGCCTGCCTGCATTTCATATTTTCAAAAGTCTGATAACCTGCAAGTTGATTGTGCTCTGCATTCTGCATAATTAGGTGAGTAACACTTAATTTAAAGTAAATTAAGTAGGATTGCTTGCTTGATTTTCTACTGAGTTAAATGTTTGTACATGTTTTCTTTTTACTGTCTGTGTATTTATGAATGTAATGCATGTTTGATTCCATGGTTCTGATTGCTATAGTTTAAGTTCTAGTTAATAGAAAAATCCTATTTCTTTCGATTTGTTTGCTGTTATGTTTCAATCTTGATTGAAATTTGCTTATTTCAAAATAAAGTAAGCATTAAAAAAAAATTATATAAGTTGTTTAGTTTTCTGTGTTGTCTGAAATATAAACACAATTAAATTCTGTAACTTGAAAAAAAAAATAGGTATCAGGAATTAAGGTTTCAAGTTTATAAATAGAATCATAAACGAATTCAAGAATTTTAAAAACAAAAATTCCAAATTATTTTGTGTGGTAAATATAGTGCAGTTTTCAAAGGCACAGTATTCTACATTTTTGATCAAGTTCAGTTGATCTTTGCCTGTGAACTAGTTAATTTGTTTTCTGAAGATAGTGTATCTATTAAGGATTGTGGGAAATTATTTAATTGAGTTGAAGTTGGGTTTGGTGTTGAAATTTGGAAGGTTTCTGTTATGAACCCTAGTTCCACTGAGTTGCTATAATTGCTCGAGTATGAACTCAAGGGTTGATCGAGTTCAAAGATCTTTGGGGTGTGTATTGATGATGTGTTGAAGGAGTCATCGCCGGAGTATGGTGTGTGATGATGGTCGGAGATGGTCGATAATGGAGTTGACAGGTTTGAAGTGGAGGGGGGTTGGTCTGTTTCCAGGTTTGTGATATGTTGGGTTGAAGGGTTTTTGACTCGAGTTAGTCACGGGGGAAGTAGGAAATAACCCGAAGCAAGTAGGAAAATGACTCGAAGTCAAATAGGGTCTGTGTATTTTGTTGTTTCAGGCTTTTATTGACAGAAACTGTTACTGTTCTATTTTTTTGATTTTAAAAAGCCAAGTTTAGATTAAATCTGAAATTTGAATATGAAGATGAATTCAACATATTTGAATTCTGATGTTGTAATAATTTAAATGCAAGAATTCAAATAAGATTAAGTTGCATTGTTTCAGGTTTTATTTAACAGACCTGTTCTGTTTTTTTTTATAATTTTAAGAATCAAGTTTAAACTAAAATGGAAATTTGAACTTAGGATTTAAAATTGAACCTAGGGATGAATTCAAATTGTTTGAATTATTATTTTGTAATAATTTAAATGCAGAAATTTTAATTGGTTTAAAAAAAAAAGAAAAAAAAAAGAAAGGAGGAACATGAGCCTGTTTCCAGATTTTTAAGGTTTGAATTAAATGCAAACTACAATCTAACTTAGGTTTTTGAAACTCAATTCAAATATGAATTTGAATAAGTTGAAATTCTGTTCTTTTGAAATTATTTAAGTTCTGGAAATTTCAAAGTTTAAGTTTTAAAGTAAACAGAAAACTGTTTTCTGTTTTAAGTATTAAGATAAAGTTTAAAATTTGCAGGTGTAGGATTTAAACTGAGTGTAAGTTTGGAATTTGAATATGAATTCAAATTTAAATTTGTCAGATATTTGAAAAAATTTATGTTTTAAAATTTAAATTTGATTTTTAACTCTCAAGTATAAAATGCATTGTTGTTTTGCATTTGAAGTAAAAGGTTAAGTATTTAATTTAGGAATTCAAGTGAATTCAAAACTGAGTTTTAAATCTGAATTTAAATTTTAAACTTTAGTTTTTAAAATAAGGATTTAAATTTAAATTGCTTTCAAATGATTTACATTTGAATTGAAGGTGAAATTGTAGGAAGAGTTTTAAAGAGTTTAAACTAAATTGAAATGGAAGTTATATTTCAGTTTTGAGATTTTAAAGCAATTTTTAAATTTATTTGAATTCAAGTTGAATTGAAATCTAAATTGTTTTTGAACTTAGTAATAAAGTATATGTTTCTTTTAAACATATAAGATTAAGTTGTGTATTGTTTTAAACTCTTATTTAAGACAAATTTGAGTCTTGAGTTTAAAGAAAATGTTAAATGGAATTTAATGTAAATTTAAAAACATTTTGTTTTTTTTAATGCATAATTTAAATAAGGAATGTTTATCTAAAGATAAAGAAAAGTAAAATGATCTGTAATTCATTTAATTATTAAGGTAGTACAAATGGATAATTAATATAATTAATTAATTAATGAAATGGATAATTAGTTAAAGTAATTAAGGGTTTTAATTTGATTAATTAAAGTTTAAGATTAATTTTTCTTAGAATGATTAATTTGTAATTAAGAAATCATTAATTGAATGATATTAGACTTTAAATTAATAATTGAAGATTTATTAATTGAATAAATATGGATAGTTAATTAATTAGGAATAATAAATGAAAGTAATCATGTAGGTAATAAATTTAAAACCACCCAGTTTATTCATCTTAATTGTAGATGCTGATTGTTATTGAATGTTGTGTGATGGATTGATATATTTGATATGTGATGTGATGCTATGTGATACTTTGTGCTGATCTGCTATATTTGTGATGAATATACTGTTGTATGATTATGAAACCCTTTGACCCGTAAAACGACATTTGAATTTCGATGCGACAGGGAGTCGGATTCCAGCTGGTTATCCGAAACCCACATCGAATCATATTAATGAATTTTTGTGATTGATAATTTACTTTATCTATGAATCTGTGAATATAGATAAGCGTTATGGGTTATACCGCTTATCTTTATGATTGAATCTGTGATGATGATGTTGTGCACTATTGTATTGAACCCCTGGACCACACTTATACACACACAAATATGGATTGCACGTGGAAATGGGTTAAGTCACAGATTTTGAAATTGTTTTAAAATTTGAATTTTTGAATCCAAAATAGTTTTGGAATTAGAATTGAAGCTTTTGAAAAAAATGAATTTCAAAAATAAAACTTATTTTGAATAACTCGATTGAGTTTTGAAATTTAAATAATTTGAGTTAAATTTGAATTCAATAATTGAATTGAATTCTATGATTTGGGAACTAGGGTTTAAAAAAGTTATCCAACTTATAAATGGGTTTATATGGGGTTTTTAAACCATTTTAAAAGGTGATGTTTTGAAATTTAAAATTAAACCAAGATTTCAACTTGTATAAATCGGACTTTTCTGAAACGAAAACTGTCGTTTTCAAATAATAGAAGCTTTCATATAAGAAATGGATTTCCAATGTATGTTAAAAGGAATTCAAGTTTTGAAATGAAAATGGTATTCCAAGTTATAAATAAATCTTTGGAACGGGTTTTTGAAAGCTATAAATTAAATCTTTAATTTAAAGATTTATTGAGTTAATCCAATTGAAATGGAAGTTGTTTTGAAATCTATGAATAGATCTTTGTGAAACTAGGTGAAACTTTGTGAAATAAATCTTTTTGTTTAAAGATTTAAAATGGTAATTTGTTTAACCATTTGAAAGAAAAGTTTTGGATTTTATAAGTTGTGACTTAACTAAAATCCCATATCCATATGTTTTAAAATATGGCGCTCATTATTCGGTTTAGCCGGGAGAGGACCTAGTGTCATATAGCCCATTCCGAATAGTGATACGACGTTATGGATAGCAATTGAAGACCGGTGGTGAAGACCGGATATTTCCGAAAACAAAAGGATAACTCATCGATTGTCTCTGCACTGGCTGATCCCCGGTATAGAGATCTTCATATGTGATGGGAAGTCCGGACGTGATTAGGGATTATCCGGATTTGCAAGGGCTTCTTCGGAAGTGCCTTCGGTTCTGTTCGAACCCGGAACAGACTTGTATGGTTGTATGTCCGACATTACACTTTGAGATGTTAACTGATTTCTATCAAATACATTTCTGCCTGGTGGCGGAGAATTTATTCTCTCAGCTTAACACCCTTCTCTGAGACGTACGAGCTCAGAGGTTATGTAGTTGATATTTATCAGTGATATATTCCCAATTTGGTAATGTGGCATGCTGAGTGCTGCTGTGTGATGATCATTGGTTGATCATTTGTGATATGATCATTTGTTTGATCATTTATCTTTGTGATCATTGCTTTGGTCATCTTTTGACCCAAAGCATGGCTTTGTGCCAAAGCGTAGCTTTGTGGACGAGACTGCATCAGGACCTCACACCCCGGAAATGGTCGAAACAGGAAAGATGCGGCAAGGTTATGAGGGTCGCTCCCTTTAGGGTGTGTCATTCCCTTCTGGTAAAGGGTGGTATCAGGTATGGAGCCCTGGTATTTAACCTATGTGGTTGCTCCAATCTCATTTACTGTGTGGTTGTTGCTTTGAGGCGCCTCGGATAAAGGTCCCAAAGGACCGGGGGATGGCATATTCGTGTAGTAGTTACCTAGTTACAGAGGTAACCCGGCCTTGTGTTGGCAGAGATCTAACCGTAACGTTAGTTCTCGGGACGTCCCGCCAGAGGCGATCCCATGTGGCAGTAGGAAGTTCCTTAGCCTGACCATTTGTTGGAAATCCATTCATCCAATACGTGCCTTGTACGGTTTTAGTTGTAGAACCTGCCATTTAACATGGCAGCTATAGTAGGCATAGTATCATGGTACCTATGCTGGCTAGGATTTATATTATACTTTCGAAAGATTTTCCACTATGCACTAGTAATAATATCAAAGGATTTTTCTCGTAGTAAGCATGTTTGACTATCATAAGGAGAAATCTCCCCCATGTGTGCGTTTGCATTGTGTGTGTGCCGGGAGGCCTTATGGTAGTTTCATTTTTCAAAAAGCATTGCGGATTTCAAATTTAAATTCTGTTGTTTGTTTTAAAAGACCAAATGTTTTTGTTTGCTCATACCAGTCCCATGACTGACTTGGAGTTTATTGTTCCTTTCCTAAACTCTGGGTGCCCACTATTTTCCCACACGGGCAGTCTAGAGTTGGGGTTTTCAGATAACCAGTAGTAGGTGTAGATTCGATAGCTTTCAGCCTTAGGATTTGGCAATTACAATTGGATCGAGTTGCTTCTCTTCATCTTGATTTGGGAGTTCTCGCTATTTCTGGATTGATGCCTTGGAGATGGAGTTACAGCTGGAGTTCTTTCTTGAAGCTACATTGGAGATTTTGTTCCGCTGCTAGTGTTATCTTTTATTTCCGCTGCTATTCTTTGTAACTCTGATGTATATTGATGTTCATTGTACCATTCATGTTGTATCAGTTATTGTATCAAATGCTGTATATGAAATATATTATTCATTTCTTCCGCTGTGTTATTTACTTAATGTGTTATAAGCTCCGGCGACTCGAATTTGAACGGTCGAATCTGCGGCATTCGAGTACAATGTAAAGTATGGATGTCGATTTTCGAACGCGAAAAATTCGAATCGTTACATTTGGTATCAGAGCTGAAGGTTAAAACTTTAGCTCAGGAGTATAACACATTAAGTAACTCATTAGAGATAGGGTGAAGTAAACCCTAGAATGAGTATATCCCTGAGATATCCGTTCGAATGCCTCAGTAAATTCTCTTACTATCCACTGATAGTGAGTATGAGTGCGAGAAGAGAACGAGATAGGGGACAGGGGAGTACCACTACAAATGGTCAATACCCTGCAACAGTGGGAATATCTTTTCTCTATCAATCTCCTTTGATTCAATTTCGAATTCTTTTGATTGCTTCGTAGCTGCTCCAGAAAGAAGTTTCGGTGTGATGATGGCCATACGTATTGTTGTAGGAAATTCTTACTTCGTATCATCATCGGTTTCTTATCAGCTTTTCGATCTAAACTCTAATGAATTTGAAATTGAAAATATTAAATAAATTGGAAATTTTAAATTAGTAAATTGGTTAACTAATATGAAGATTTGATCCATCTATCTATTCTCTGGGATCCGATATATTCTACGAACGATTAGTTATCTCTTCGAACTAGTCAATGTCCTTGCATATTCGTAGACCGATGGACCCAAACATCTTGTGTAATATTTTATGAGATTGTTCTCATATCTATTGTTGATATTCTTATTTGGTAAGCCAAATGCAGAATAGTTAATCGGCCTGATTTATGAGTCGATTATGTATCCTTGTGTATCTATCCATCATTGGTTGTCTTCCTACTTTCAAATTTCGAGGACGAAATTTCTTAAGGAGGGGAATCTGTAACATTCCTGAAATATTAGCCGAAATAATTCAATAATTAAATTGATTTTGAATTTAAACTATGAATTTAATTGTGAATTAATTTGAGATTTCCAAAATAAACTTAAAAATTGGATTTGAAAACCACATAATTTATACTAGTAGAAATTTGGTAATATTTCTTTTGAAAATTTTATTTTGAATTAGATATAAATGATATACAACTAAGCTTAAAAATAATATTGGTTTAAAAAGTAATATTATAAAATTGATATAAATAAATAAAAAAATTACAAAAGCTATTTCAGAATTTTAATTCAACCCTATTATATACTTTTTTATTTGATTTGATTAAAAGATTTAAAATACATCTTCTTCTGGAAAAGAATATAGTTTTATATTTCCAAAATTTGAAATGTAAAAATATTACAAATGTTAGGAGTATGAAAATATAAATAATACAAATCACTTCCATATTTACAAATCAATAATACAAAAGAGGTAGAACATGAAAAATATGTATATTGTACATATGTATATGTACAAACAATGTAATCATACCTTTAGATCTTACATGTTTATATACATACAAATAGCATCATTTCTTTTGTTTAAAATAATGAAATTAAAAAAAAAAAATACAAGAAACTTCACATCTTCCCATATGCCATCATATAGTATCTTAGAAAATCTGAAAAAAATAGTAGAAAAAAGATTTGGCTTCACATCTTTCAAAGCCATAAAGCTGTTCAAAACATAAGATAAGAAAAAAAAAACAATTCAGTTTGAACTCAAAACAAAAGAAAAACCCAAAATCTTCATTCTCAGACCATACAAACTGCATTTTTCAAATCTGCATACATTTGCATTCATGTTAAAATCTGAAACCCAAACAAACCTTCAACTCCTCTTTCCAAAAATTGCAAATCTGCATCAAACAATCCAACTCCTCTTCTTCAAAATACAAGCCTGCACATCAATTTAAAGCCTGCATGTATAAATCAAAAAGCCCTGCAATTTCAAGGTTGAGGCTCTGCATTTCAAAGGCCTGCATGCATCCATTTAAAGCTCTGCATATCATTTATAGATCAAGTTGAAGCTTTACATTTCTAAGCATCTGAAGAAAGAGGTCTGCATTCAAGGAGTCTGCCTGCATTTCATATTTTCAAAAGTCTGATACCCTGCAAGTTGATTGTGCTCTGCATTCTGCATAATTAGGTGAGTAACACTTAATTTAAAGTAAATTAAGTAGGATTGCTTGCTTGATTTTCTACTGAGTTAAATGTTTGTACATGTTTTCTTTTTACTGTCTGTGTATTTATGAATGCAATGCATGTTTGATTCCATGGTTCTGATTGCTATAGTTTAAGTTCTAGTTAATAGAAAAATCCTATTTCTTTCGATTTGTTTGCTGTTATGTTTCAATCTTGATTTAAATTTGCTTATTTCAAAATAAAGTAAGCATTAAAAAAAAATTATATAAGTTGTTTAGTTTTCTGTGTTGTCTGAAATATAAACACAATTAAATTCTGTAACTTGAAAAAAAAAATAGGTATCAGGAATTAAGGTTTCAAGTTTATAAATAGAATCATAAATGAATTCAAGAATTTTAAAAACAAAAATTCCAAATTATTTTGTGTGGTAAATATTGTGCAGTTTTCAAAGGCACAGTATTCTACATTTTTGATCAAGTTCAGTTGATCTTTGCCTGTGAACTAGTTAATTTGTTTTCTGAAGATAGTGTATCTATTAAGGATTGTGGGAAATTATTTAATTGAGTTGAAGTTGGGTTTGGTGTTGAAATTTGGAAGGTTTCTGTTATGAACCCTAGTTCCACTGAGTTGCTGTAATTGCTCGAGTATGAACTCAAGGGTTGATCGAGTTCAAAGATCTTTGGGGTGTGTATTGATGATGTGTTGAAGGAGTCATCGCCGGAGTATGGTGTGTGATGATGGTCGGAGATGGTTGATAATGGAGTTGACAGGTTTGAAGTGGAGGGGGGTTGGTCTGTTTCCAGGTTTGTGATATGTTGGGTTGCAGGGTTTTTGACTCGAGTTAGTCACGGGGGAAGTAGGAAATAACCCGAAGCAAGTAGGAAAATGACTCGAAGTCAAATAGGGTCTGTGTATTTTGTTGTTTCAGGCTTTTATTGACAGAAACTGTTACTGTTCTGTTTTTCTGATTTTAAAAAGCCAAGTTTAGATTAAATCTGAAATTTGAATATGAAGATGAATTCAACATATTTGAATTCTGATGTTGTAATAATTTAAATGCAAGAATTCAAATAAGATTAAGTTGCATTGTTTCAGGTTTTATTTAACAGACCTGTTCTGTTTTTTTTATAATTTTAAGAATCAAGTTTAAACTAAAATGGAAATTTGAACTTAGGATTTAAAATTGAACCTAGGGATGAATTCAAATTGTTTGAATTATTATTTTGTAATAATTTAAATGCAGAAATTTTAAATTGGTTTAAAAAAAAAAGAAAAAAAAAAGAAAGGAGGAACATGAGCCTGTTTCCAGATTTTTAAGGTTTGAATTAAATGCAAACTACAATCTAACTTAGGTTTTTGAAACTCAATTCAAATATGAATTTGAATAAGTTGAAATTCTGTTCTTTTGAAATTATTTAAGTTCTGGAAATTTCAAAGTTTAAGTTTTAAAGTAAACAGAAAACTGTTTTCTGTTTTAAGTATTAAGATAAAGTTTAAAATTTGCAGGTGTAGGATTTAAACTGAGTGTAAGTTTGGAATTTGAATATGAATTCAAATTTAAATTTGTCAGATATTTGAAAAAATTTATGTTTTAAAATTTAAATTTGATTTTTAACTCTCAAGTATAAAATGCATTGTTGTTTTGCATTTGAAGTAAAAGGTTAAGTATTTAATTTAGGAATTCAAGTGAATTCAAAACTGAGTTTTAAATCTGAATTTAAATTTTAAACTTTAGTTTTTAAAATAAGGATTTAAATTTAAATTGCTTTCAAATGATTTACATTTGAATTGAAGGTGAAATTGTAGGAAGAGTTTTAAAGAGTTTAAACTAAATTGAAAATGGAAGTTATATTTCAGTTTTGAGATTTTAAAGCAATTTTTAAATTTATTTGAATTCAAGTTGAATTGAAATCTAAATTGTTTTTGAACTTAGTAATAAAGTATATGTTTCTTTTAAACATATAAGATTAAGTTGTGTATTGTTTTAAACTCTTATTTAAGACAAATTTGAGTCTTGAGTTTAAAGAAAATGTTAAATGGAATTTAATGTAAATTTAAAAACATTTTGTTTTTTTTAATGCATAATTTAAATAAGGAATGTTTATCTAAAGATAAAGAAAAGTAAAATGATCTGTAATTCATTTAATTATTAAGGTAGTACAAATGGATAATTAATATAATTAATTAATTAATGAAATGGATAATTAGTTAAAGTAATTAAGGGTTTTAATTTGATTAATTAAAGTTTAAGATTAATTTTTCTTAGAATAATTAATTTGTAATTAAGAAATCATTAATTGAATGATATTAGACTTTAAATTAATAATTGAAGATTTATTAATTGAATAAATATGGATAGTTAATTAATTAGGAATAATAAATGAAAGTAATCATGTAGGTAATAAATTTAAAACCACCCAGTTTATTCATCTTAATTGTAGATGCTGATTGTTATTGAATGTTGTGTGATGGATTGATATATTTGATATGTGATGTGATGCTATGTGATACTTTGTGCTGATCTGCTATATTTGTGATGAATATACTGTTGTATGATTATGAAACCCTTTGACCCGTAAAACGACATTTGAATTTCGATGCGACAGGGAGTCGGATTCCAGCTGGTTATCCGAAACCCACATCGAATCATATTAATGAATTTTTGTGATTGATAATTTACTTTATCTATGAATCTGTGAATATAGATAAGCGTTATGGGTTATACCGCTTATCTTTATGATTGAATCTGTGATGATGATGTTGTGCACTATTGTATTGAACCCCTGGACCACACTTATACACACACAAATATGGATTGCACGTGGAAATGGGTTAAGTCACAGATTTTGAAATTGTTTTAAAATTTGAATTTTTGAATCCAAAATAGTTTTGGAATTAGAATTGAAGCTTTTGAAAAAAATGAATTTCAAAAATAAAACTTATTTTGAATAACTCGATTGAGTTTTGAAATTTAAATAATTTGAGTTAAATTTGAATTCAATAATTGAATTGAATTCTATGATTTGGGAACTAGGGTTTAAAAAAGTTATCCAACTTATAAATGGGTTTATATGGGGTTTTTAAACCATTTTAAAAGGTGATGTTTTGAAATTTAAAATTAAACCAAGATTTCAACTTGTATAAATCGGACTTTTCTGAAACGAAAACTGTCGTTTTCAAATAATAGAAGCTTTCATATAAGAAATGGATTTCCAATGTATGTTAAAAGGAATTCAAGTTTTGAAATGAAAATGGTATTCCAAGTTATAAATAAATCTTTGGAACGGGTTTTTGAAAGCTATAAATTAAATCTTTAATTTAAAGATTTATTGAGTTAATCCAATTGAAATGGAAGTTGTTTTGAAATCTATGAATAGATCTTTGTGAAACTAGGTGAAACTTTGTGAAATAAATCTTTTTGTTTAAAGATTTAAAATGGTAATTTGTTTAACCATTTGAAAGAAAAGTTTTGGATTTTATAAGTTGTGACTTAACTAAAATCCCATATCCATATGTTTTAAAATATGGCGCTCATTATTCGGTTTAGCCGGGAGAGGGCCTAGTGTCATATAGCCCATTCCGAATAGTGATACGACGTTATGGATAGCAATTGAAGACCGGTGGTGAAGACCGGATATTTCCGAAAACAAAAGGATAACTCATCGATTGTCTCTGCACTGGCTGATCCCCGGTATAGAGATCTTCATATGTGATGGGAAGTCCGGACGTGATTAAGGATTATCCGGATTTGCAAGGGCTTCTTCGGAAGTGCCTTCGGTTCTGTTCGAACCCGGAACAGACTTGTATGGTTGTATGTCCGACATTACACTTTGAGATGTTAACTGATTTCTATCAAATACATTTCTGCCTGGTGGCGGAGAATTTATTCTCTCAGCTTAACACCCTTCTCTGAGACGTACGAGCTCAGAGGTTATGTAGTTGATATTTATCAGTGATATATTCCCAATTTGGTAATGTGGCATGCTGAGTGCTGCTGTGTGATGATCATTGGTTGATCATTTGTGATATGATCATTTGTTTGATCATTTATCTTTGTGATCATTGCTTTGGTCATCTGTTGACCCAAAGCATGGCTTTGTGCCAAGCGTAGCTTTGTGGACGAGACTGCATCAGGACCTCACACCCCGGAAATGGTCGAAACAGGAAAGATGCGGCAAGGTTATGAGGGTCGCTCCCTTTAGGGTGTGTCATTCCCTTCTGGTAAAGGGTGGTATCAGGTATGGAGCCCTGGTATTTAACCTATGTGGTTGCTCCAATCTCATTTACTGTGTGGTTGTTGCTTTGAGGCGCCTCGGATAAAGGTCCCAAAGGACCGGGGGATGGCATATTCGTGTAGTAGTTACCTAGTTACAGAGGTAACCCGGCCTTGTGTTGGCAGAGATCTAACCGTAACGTTAGTTCTCGGGACGTCCCGCCAGAGGCGATCCCATGTGGCAGTAGGAAGTTCCTTAGCCTGACCATTTGTTGGAAATCCATTCATCCAATACGTGCCTTGTACGGTTTTAGTTGTAGAACCTGCCATTTAACATGGCAGCTATAGTAGGCATAGTATCATGGTACCTATGCTGGCTAGGATTTATATTATACTTTCGAAAGATTTTCCACTATGCACTAGTAATAATATCAAAGGATTTTTCTCGTAGTAAGCATGTTTGACTATCATAAGGAGAAATCTCCCCCATGTGTGCGTTTGCATTGTGTGTGTGCCGGGAGGCCTTATGGTAGTTTCATTTTTCAAAAAGCATTGCGGATTTCAAATTTAAATTCTGTTGTTTGTTTTAAAAGACCAAATGTTTTTGTTTGCTCATACCAGTCCCATGACTGACCTGGAGTTTATTGTTCCTTTCCTAAACTCTGGGTGCCCACTATTTTCCCACACGGGCAGTCTAGAGTTGGGGTTTTCAGATAACCAGTAGTAGGTGTAGATTCGATAGCTTTCAGCCTTAGGATTTGGCAATTACAATTGGATCGAGTTACTTCTCTTCATCTTGATTTGGGAGTTCTCGCTATTTCTGGATTGATGCCTTGGAGATGGAGTTACAGCTGGAGTTCTTTCTTGAAGATACATTGGAGATTTTGTTCCGCTGCTAGTGTTATCTTTTATTTCCGCTGCTATTCTTTGTAACTCTGATGTATATTGATGTTCATTGTACCATTCATGTTGTATCAGTTATTGTATCAAATGCTGTATATGAAATATATTATTCATTTCTTCCGCTGTGTTATTTACTTAATGTGTTATAAGCTCCGGCGACTCGAATTTGAACGGTCGAATCTGCGGCATTCGAGTACAATGTAAAGTATGGATGTCGATTTTCAAATGCGAAAAATTCGAATCGTTACACTTATATCCATATCTTTCGCATAAGAAAAGAAAATCGATATTTCATTTTGTATATTTTGAATATGGCAAAATCAGTTTTCAAGAAAAATCCAGTTTTTGCACTAAATGACAAAGTTGGAAATTGTTAAAATAATCTTTTTAAAAATATGAAATAAATTCTTAACATCTTTTAAAATGATTTAGAAATGATTTAAGTTTAAAAGATGATTTTCTAAATGATATAAAGGTTGTTTTGAAGAATATAGCGTTTTAAAGCACTTTTTGCAACACTTTTCGCAACGTTTTTCAATAACTTTTGAAATAAAGGTTGAAACTTAACAATTCTTTCCCAAATCCCTATTAAATGCTTTTAAGTAAATAACAAAGCATTTTAAAAGAAATTTGAACAGCTCAAAATTGTTTCAAGGATGGTTAAACAAATAGTTAAGTGATTTAAAAAGGAAAAATGAGTATGCGGAAACGACTAGTACATTTGTCCCGCCTGTGAGATCTAAAAGTGAAAACAAGGTGTTTAACTAAGGTTAGAGAAGGAGTAACTAGTGCCGTGAACTTACCTGGCCTTAGTTTTCTCTTTTAGACAACGTGTGGAACATATCAAAAGGAAAGCCCAGATGCACAACTCGGATTTTAAAGAAATAATCTTCTTATACCCATTCTTAAAATCCGAAGAGAGACCTGTCCTATTCGTGGAATTTGAAAGGTGATCTCACCATTATTCCATCCATAGCACTCATTGAATACGAAAGTTGATTTTGAATAAAAGTAGAATGATTTCTATAATCCTATTTTCTCAAAAGACACTCTTTAAAAATGATTAGAGAAATATTCAAAAAGGGAGATTTAAATGATTCTGTATTCACTAAAAGAATATTTTGAAAATATATATCTCCCAAAGATATTTTGATAAAGGAAAATGAATGAATCAAAAAACAATCACTTAATTACATCATTTTATCGATGATTGTATTTCGAAGGAACCGGGATCGGATTTGGGTGATTCCTATCCGAAGACCACTTCGAACCAATTTACATGTTCGAAGATTAAAGGGTTGAAGATGGAGATATTGAGATGAATAATAACGGTGGACTACTTGTTGATTAATTGGGGATAAACTCTCGATTCACTATATTGTAATGGTGGTCTTTTTGTTATGAAAAATCTCAGAACCACAAGGACTTCTCGCTTAGTAATGGCCAAGAAAAATGCCTTCGGTTTTTTCCTTTAAACTCTAGGTGCCCTATTTTTTGAGCAACCATGTAGTTTGGATCATGTTGGGGAGCATTTTGGAGCATGTTGGGGAGCATTTTGGAGAAGTGTTTTGGAGCTATGAAGCTGAAGTACCTTAGGTAAGTATTTACCCATTTTTCGCTGTGTTATGTAGTATGTATTTTCCAGCATATGTACGGATAGACAGTTATAACTATCCCACTGGATTTATTTTTGACTCTGATCATTTATGTACAGTTAATATGTTGAATGCGATGTGAGTTTCTATTATTGTGTTATCGTCTATCTTTATTTTCTTTTACACTCCTGATAATCTGCCTTCCCCGCACTTGGATTTACCTCACGTGAATACCATGGACGTATTAGTGTTGATTTCTGAGGGTCGAGAAGAAGGATCGTCACATATTCGGCGTTGTAGCCTACGTCCACTTTGAATAGTTGTTGTTTTATTGATGATTCTCTACTAATGTATAAGAGCACACTTGATAATATTCGAATTACAAAAGAGTTCAGCAGAGTAACGACGCCGTAAAACCAAAACGACCCATTTTCCAAAGGCCTGGGACTGCTATTTATAAGCATAGGCTGCAAATATCTCGCTCGTATCCCAAAAGACCCTTTCTCTCAAGTAGGTGGGCCCACGTGATCGATCCCTGGCCATTTGGAATCGTTTAATGATCGATATGTACGTGTTTCATATCGATCAAGAATTGCTCCAACGGCGATGGTATCGATCACGAATGTCCTTCTAATGGTGCGCAAGCTATAGTGAAAATTTGGTAGCATTTGGACTTGTAATTTTGAGTTGTGATCGATCCAAGCTCGACACTTCCATAGGCTGACGCCTTCGTATCAACCCATTTCATATCGTTTTGCTCGTATCCATCACTTGTGTATTGATAGAAGCGACGTGGAGCTACATTCCAAAGTCGATCCTCCTTTCATGTCGCACGACCACTTCCTACACTTTTTCATGCTTTTTCTGCATTGTCTTGGAATGCTTCATTTTGCATCGAATATCTAGAGGCTGCTTCGTATCAATCCGTGTCCATTGTTTCGCATCGATTATTCGACTGATCGATACGAACTACACAGAAAGGGAATCGATACGAAGTAAGCAATTCAGTGTACTTCACATCGATGCCGTAGGAGCTATTTCATATCGATACAATCCAACCTCTTCTCGTATCGGTTGCATGCAGCCGCTTTGTATCGATACGAACTCATGCTTTCGTATCGATAATTCAAATGCCATTTCGTGTCGACCACCCCGCACACCCTTTGTATCGATTGTTTTAGTGGCATGCTTCATATCGATCGTTGGCAGATCGATACGAGGCAAGTTGATGAGGAGTATGGACAAGGTCGATATGAAGCATTGCTTGTTGATGGACATGAAGTGAAGTGATCATGATGGATACGAAATAGCCTGATTTGGATGGACATGAACTAGATTAAACATGATGGATACGAACTAGGGCCTTCCCTCTTGATTTTATCGATTCGTAACTCTGACTCTAAGTAGCCGCCTTCTAGACACGAAGTAACCTTGCCACTGACTCGGAGCAAGTGCTGTGGTGACTCGAAGCAGTTTGTGAATATGCTAATCCATTAAAAATTCGAAGCTGACCCTTCTTTGACCTGGAGCAGCATGGCTGAAAACCCGAAGCAAACCCTGGGACGACTCGAAGCAAACTCCAAGCAGATTGAAGCGACTCAATCTTTGTTGAAACCATATTTTAGACATCTTGCGCTATTTGTTCATCGACTATGATATGTTTTGGCTTCGTCATCATGTTTACTATCCATGAAAATTCAACTTCGATCATTATGAAGTCGAGTGGGTTGAATCAGCCTATCTTTTGCCTTGCCAAAAGGCGGATTAACACTTTGCCCCCAAAACATGCTTTGCGATAGGTAGGTGTGCTTTGTAATGCCATAAGCTGGATGTTAGTATCCTGTTGATGACCTATAAAGAGATTGATGATCTTAGCTGATTGTGGATTGCTATCCTTTGAGATCATATTGCCATTCGAGGTGATATGTGACCGTTCAAGGTCGGATGCCATTCAAGGCGATATATGACCGTTCGAGGTCGGATGCCGTGCGAGGCGAATGGTGATCATTCGAGATCGGATTCTATTCGAGAAGAATGGTGACCGTTTGAGGTCAGATGCCATTCGAGGCGAATGATTGCCGTTCGAGGCAAATGGTGACCCTTCGAGTTCGGATGCCATTCAAGGCGAATGGTGACCGTTCAAGATCGGATGCCATTTGAGGCGAATGGTGACCATTCCAGGTCGGATGTCGTTTGAGGAGAATGGTGAATGTGACCGTTCGAGGTCATGTGCCGTTCGAAGCAAGTTGTATATGCCCAAGGGGACTTAGTATCATTATTGTCATATTGGACGTTCGACTGAGTTTCTGAATTGTTTATTATGGCGGTTCATCGTCATCCCAAAGCATGCCTAAGGATCGTTCGCAATTCCATGAATGTGTAAGTGACTTGACCATCGTGGAATTATAAAAATCAGATTTACATTCAAAATGAGTCTTATAACCAACATGTCCAACCAAATTAAGAATAGATGCAAAAAATAGAAAATAAAAGTAAAATAAAAACGTCGAAGTGCAAACACTTACACTAATGCGGTTGATAGTCGTCTCAAAGCACGCTGAGGACCGTTTGTGATCTAGAACATGTGTAAGCGACTTAACAGGGTTAGTATGGAGTTTTCCACTTATTCGTCATTATTATAATCAGTTGATGACAAGATGATGCCCCAATCAAAGCTGTCCTCATTCGATGCAGTTGGTAGTCGCTCTTGCTACATCGTTGATGCTCGCCTCCTCACGTACTCTAATAGCATGTCTTTCCAGATATTCCCTTCTATCTCATCCCTCAAGTGTTTGCAATCATTTGTACTATGTCCGTTTATCTCGTGAATAGGAAGTACTTGTTCGATTTCTTCTTGTGGGTGGCTGGATCCCTCCTCATCGGCCTGCGGTAAGGAATCTGCCCCCTAATGTCTTGGTAAATTCGTTCCAAAGTCTCTTTTAATTCCGTATAAGAGGTGAATCCTGGTTCCTTTAGTGGTCACTTTGGCTCGTTGTTGTTATTCTCTGCTTTTTGTTTCCCTTTATCCTTGCTTGAATCTTTTCCGGGCGGATCTCTGCTTTTGACTGCATACACATCAACTCCCTCTCCTTCCTCTCTCTCTCTCGGCATTCACATCCTCTTATCGCAGAAACCTTTCTGCCTTGTAGTAAAACTCTTCTAGATCCATAGGTGGATCCCTTATCAATGAATTCATTAACTTTGTTGCACCCACTATGCCAGATATAGTCGTCATCAGAACCATGGATGGATCAAGTCGGTCGACCGATGCTGTTGCTGCATTGAATCGTGTCAGAAAGTTCCTTAAAGATTCCTCGGTTCTCTTCTTCAATGCTGTAAAACTCATCACATTCTTGGGCCTCGAAATGTGAACTCTGAATTGCCTCATAAACTTCTCAATTAACTCGGTCCATGTTCCAATGGAGCCACTCTCCAATTGCCGAAACCACAGTGCTGCTATGTCTGTCAAATACAATGGGAAGCACCAGGCTATGACCTCCTCCGGTACCCCTAGTACCTCCATGTGCCTCATATACCTTGTCAGATGAATTGTAGGATCCATCGTACGTCTCCAGTGTTGGTAGCTTGAATTCTGGTGGATTTCTAGCCTGCCTAATTGTGGGAGCGAAGGGGCTCCTATTTACATCTTCCAAGTCCCTATTCGCTAATCCGCCTCTCTTGGACGAGCATCTGTTCCTCTATCAACACCATGTTGTGCAGTTCCGGCGGGTATCCTGCCTGAGATTAGATCAACTCCCTCTTGGGGAGTGCCTCCTAGCTCAGAGGCTACTCCGGATAGTCTTACTTTATCTGATTGCCTATTGAGTCCTTTGGGTCCAGCTTTGTGGATCTAAACTCCAGCAGCTCTGGCTGTTCCTGCTTGTCCAAACTATCTGAGAATGCTCTGCATCGTTTCCTCCTGCCTTTCCAATAATTTCTCATGCATAGCTCCCATCATCTCCATCTCATCTCAGGTGATGAAAACTGAGGCCTGATTTGCTCCTAAGAAAGCCTCCTGACTCCCTTTGTGCTGACTCCTTTCCGCTCTCGGTCTCCTTGTTGATTGCTTCGTCATAGCTTTCCAGATCCAAGTCTTTAAGCCTTTAAATCTAAAATTCAAGCTTTAGAATCCCTGAGAGCTAGCCTTCTCAGTGAAAGCACCAAAATATTTGCGCAAAAATTGGTCACAAACATAAATATCATTAAAAAATTAACTAAATTTAAAACGTGACTAATGAAGTAATTAGTCAAATTAAACACATCGTTAATAAGTCAATTAGCTAACTTTAATCCTCTTAATTAAATAAATTAAACAACCATTATTAAAACAATTAATTATTTTTGAAAACATCATTAATTAAAAACTTGCTTAACTTGTAAAATAATTCTAAGCATGATAATGAAACCAAATGGTTTCAATAAAAGGTAATTTTCCAAAAGTGCCGATATAGCGACTATCGCTATACGGGCAATTCAGAATTCAAGCTTATATCATTTGCAATATAACAAAACATCACATAGCAAGGGAATGAGCATACATACACGATGATTTATAATAATAAAACATATATCAAGCATTTATTTACAATGGGATTGGTTTAACTACTAGATTTTTATATAACCATTGATTCGTTTATTGACTTTCCAACGCGATTAACTTTTCAAGCAAAAAAAATCCAACAACCGAACCATTATCACAACTATATGATAAGCTTTTAATAGCTACAAAAATGGGCACGAATATAGCCTAAACTTTATGGTTCAAAAGTGGAAGCTTCACTCACCAAAACTCTTAATAACTTCACCGAACTTTCACTAACTTATCAAATGTGACAAGATCTAAGCTTTACTGTGAAAATGGCTCGATTTAGTGGATCTTTTTTAGGCTTTTAGGCTCAGATTAGATCCTATAAAGCTCTGCCATGGTGGATATGTGGGGGTATAAGTTCTTGTTTATAGAGAATGCTTTTTGGAAGCGAAATAAGGAGTTTAGCTTTATTTTTGGAAGCGTGTTCACTAGTTTTTGACTTTGGGAATAATTTTAGAAGCCATGGATATTCTTGAAAATGAAGAAACGGGAAGTGAATATGAAAATGATGATGTAAAGGGAGAATGTATGCAGATGGTGGGTATTTATAGTCAAAGAAGTGAAGTATTATTTAAATTAGCTTAAACGTTTAAATAATATACATGTTATCATGTAACATGGAAACCATGTCTTTCCACTACCCTTAGGTCCACCTACACCATGCTTTAGGTCCTACACTAGGTAGTTTAGGTGATGGTTAGGTTATTTAATTAATTTCCTAAGGGTATTTAATATATTTTCTGCATTTTATGTCAAATCAAAGTTTATATTTGAACTAAGCTTGATTATTAACTTTAATACATTTATTATCTTATCACATGGCATATGTGCAAGTGTGTGCATGTATATATGAGTGATACAAGAAATGTCTACAATGTTTTCACCGACTTTCCATGTCGAAAAGTCAAATTTTCGAAAAAAGTTTTTCAGTCATATTTTCTATTTTTATTTGAACTATTTGTTTTAGTAAAAAAAATTGAAAATGATTTTAATATCTTTAATTGATATCTAAAATATGTCTATTTGGTTATTAAAATCCATTATTAAATATTTAAATAATTAAATACAAAGTGATTAATTTATGGGTCGTTACACTCTCCCCTCTTAGGAGATTTTCATCCCTCAAATTAATATGCAATAGACAATCCAAAAGATATGTGTTATACCTAGAAATTCTTATAACAATGCAAAGGAACAATGCGAAACAAGAACATTCATAATGCATTCAAACAACAAATAAGTAACCTGACATTACACCAGGGTAAGTTTCCCTGATATGATCTTCAATCTTCCAAGTACAATACCAGGGATCATCACTCCACCGAACCTTCACAAGCTTCACCACTTTGTTTCTCAGTCTCCTTTCATCTCGATCTACAATATGAATTGGATGTCGGACTACCGTCAAATTCAGTTCTATTTCCAAGTCTTGTTGAACAGTCATCTCTACAATCAGCGATGGGTTATGAACATGCTTTCTCAGATGAGATACATGAAAAAAATTGTGAACTTCAGACAATCTCTTAGGAAAATCTACTCTATAGGCCTACGATCCAATTCTCTCAAGGATTCTAAATAGTCCAATGAATTTGGATGCTAGCTTTCCTGCCTTCTGAATCATACAACTTCTTTCATCGGGGAAACTTTCACAAATACCAAATCCCCAACCGCAAACTCTAAGTCCCTTCTCCATTGATTGGCATAAATTTTCTGTTGATCTTGGGCTTCTTTCATCCTTTCCTTAATCATAACCACTTTCTCTGATGCTTCTCGATGGTCCAAGAACTAAATGATCTCCAATCTCTACCCCACATTAAGATGATTTAGATGGTCATCCATACAAAGCCTCGTAGGGTGTCAGCTAATGCTAGCTTAGTAATTGTTGTTGTAAGAGAACTCTATCAAATGCAGATGATCTTCCCAAGAACCTCCAAAATTCAAAATACATACTCTCAGGAGATCCTCCAAACTCCAGTTCACCCTTTCGATTTTTCCATTTGTCTGTGGGTGATAGGCTATGCTCAAACTCAACTTTGTCCCTGAAGTTGCTTGCAATGCTTCAATCACTAACTATAATTACAGGAATTCCATGCAGTCGAACTATCTACCTCAAATAAATCCCTGCCAAAGAAACTGCAGTTTTTGTTGACTTCACCTGAATAAAGTGGGCACTCTTTGTTAATCGATCTATAATTACCTAAATGCATTCATTACCTCTTCTTGTTCTAAGAAACCCATCGATAAAGTTCGTAGGTACTTGCTTCCAATTGCGATTCGGTGACTCTAATGGTTGTAGCAACCCAACAATCTTCAACTAGTTACTTTTGACTTATTGACAATTCACACACCGGCTTACAAAAATCGAAATGTCCTTCTTCATCCCTTTCCACCAAAAGGTCTTCTTCATATATTATGAAACATTTCAGTTACTCCTGGGTGGATAGATAACCATGACCGATGGCACGCTCTCTGCACATTCTGTTTAATTCCATTAACATCAGGCACACAAACCCATCCATTCATTCTTAAAATGCCTCAAGAGTAAATCTGAAAACTTGAAATAATTCCTTCTTCAACATCCTTCTTAAGCTGAGCTAAAATAGGGTCCTCTTCTAGGAAATATGCAATTCTCTCTATTAATGCTGGCTTAACTTCCAAATTTGCAATCGTCACCACATTCCTACTTAACTCATCTGCAATGGTGTTTGCCCTCCCTAAGGTATAAAGAATCTCTAGGTCATAAGACACAAGAAACTCCAACCATCTTTGTTACCTTAAGTTCAAGTTCTTTTGGGTAAAAAAAGATACTTTAATGACTTGTGATCAGTAAATAACTCAAACTTTGCACTCAAAAGGTAATGCCTCCATACCTTCAATGCGAAGACCGCCAATAGCTCGAACTCGTGCGTACTGTAATTCTTCTCTTGAGATTCATTCTGCGTCAAAATTGCTCCCAATCCAGTCCTACAAGCATCCTTGTAAACTGTCAATCCTTTATCCCATCAGGAATAGTAAAAACATGGGACTTATCAACTTCTCCTTTAACTCGTTGAAAGCTTGACCGCATTTGGGTATCAAACAAACTTAGCATCCTTCTTCATAAGCTTTGTTAGATGAGAAGCAATCTTTGAGAAATATTTAATGAAACTTCTATAGAAACCTGCCAATCCCAAGAAACTTCTGATCTTAGACGCATTTTTAGGTTTCTTCCAATCTTGAACCGTAACTACTTTAGCTGGCTCTACTAGTATGCTTTCTCCCAAAACTACGCTCCCTAAAAATCTAACTTCGTATTTCCAAAAATAGCACTTAGAAAACTTTGCTATTAAAACATGTCTTCTTAAAGTGCTTAGAACAACTTCCTCTGTTTTAGAGTAAAGAAGAATGTCATCAATGAAGACTAGAACAAATTTGTTAAGAAAATCTCAAAACACTCTATTCATCAAATACACCAAATAAGCAGGTGCATTCCTCAATATGAATAGCATGACTAACCACTCATAAAAACTACCAAGGGTTCGAAAAGTTGTTAAGGGTACACTCTCCTCTGCTACCCTTAATTTGTGAAACCCAAAGGCTAGATCCAATTGAGAAAATATCCAAGCTCCATGGAGTTGGTCAAACATGTCATCAATCCTAGGTAAAGGATACTTATTCTTAATTGTCCTCTTATTTAACTCCCGGTAATCTACATAATCTAAGAGAACCATAGCCTTGGTAATAAACGCCACCGGCGATCCGCAACTCGATGTGCTACGTCCAGTCAAACGCTTCTACATAAATCAAACATCTACTTCTCTAAATCTCTCCTTTCCATCCGAGCCAACCTTCAAGGAGGTTGTACAATCGGTCTTGTTCCTAGAATCAAATCAATGCAAAACTCAACTTCCCAGTGAGGAGGTAAACCTTACACTTCTTCAAAAATATCCTTGAAGTCCCCAACAATTGGTATATTCCTCTCTTCTTTGGGTACTTCGAGGGACTAAAGGAAACTGCTCATCAACTTATTAGGCTCTCTGCAATAGATATCAATGCTTCTTCCAACTGCATCTTTTATCACGATGATTCTTCTACTACAATCTAGGATGACATTGAACTTAGATAACCAATCCATCCCCAAAAGTAAGACAAAACCCATGAACCTAGGAACGAATAAGTCAAACAAGAAGTGCCAAACTCCATAAGAAATAGGCACTTTCAAGCACATAGTGTCAAGATTTTTTAGATCGCAAATGGGGTTCGAGACACAAAGAGAATTGTCTAAAAGAATGGGTTTAGGGTTAAACTTATCAACAAGATCTACTGAAATGAAACGATGGGATGCACCGGTATCAAATAACGCTCTAACAGGAATATCAATGGATAATGTATCTTACAACACCTGTTTTCCTTTTCCATCACTGGGAGTAGATGGTATTACCTCAATAGTAAAAGCTTGTCCCGTTAATCCCTTCTTTGGAAAAGGGCACCAATTCTTCATATGTCCATGTCTATTGCAATAGTAGCAGAGGGGTCCACTAGCCGGGTTCGAGCATTGATTTGCAAAGTGGCCCATTTTGTTGCACTTATAACAAAGGGACTTAGTCAAGTCTAACTACTTATTTTGAGCTGGAGCTTCATCCCGGCTTCTTTCCCGACCACTTCTTCCCTTTGCGCTTGAAAAACAGCTTACTAGTAACTGGTATCATTGATAAAGGTTGGGCATTGACTGCTGGCCCTACCCACTTCTCACTCCTTGCTCAACATCAAGAGCCTAAAATATCAAAGCCATATTGATCGGATTGGTAAAGGTACTGTTGGGATGATTGGTCATTTCTGATGAAATTCTGGTCACATTCCTTTCGCAAACATTTCATTCTTTTTGCGTGGTGTATCAATCAATCCTGGTCCAAACTGGGAATGCACTGAACCGATGCTCATACTATGCCACTGTCATCTCACCTTGTTTCAAATCCATAAAACTTCGGAACAACTGAGTCCTTCTTTCCTCTAGGATAAAGTGAGCTTCAAAAACCTCTTTAAACTACGCCAAAGAGAAGTCTTCTTCTGGTGTATTCATGGTGACTGAATCTCGCCAATCCATTGCTGCTTTCTAAAGTTGGCACGATGCTAACAATCTCTTTCTAGCATCTCCCAACTAAAGATCCTCGAAGATCCTTGAACAAGAGCAGAGCCATGTCTGAACTCCCAAGATATCTTTGGTTCCATAGAAAGGCTTACTACCTAAAGCAGTTGTTTGCGCCAAAATTGGTCACAAACCCCAAATACCGTGAAAGCACCAAAGTATGAATATAGATCACAAACACAAATCACAGATCACAATGATTAACAAGCAACAATTCAACAGTAATGAACAGAGATAGAAGATTTATAGTGGTTCGGCTATCTTCGGCCTACATACACTCCAAAGTTTTATACTTTATTGATTATCCTTGCTGATTACAGATGCTTACAACAGTAGCAATGATAAATTTCGAGTACAATTTCTATATTAGAAATGTAGAGGTGAATCCGGTAGAGTCTGGGCGTTGAATGGCCAAAAGATCCTCTTTCTATAGGCTTCAGGAGGCTATTTATAGGTGTAGGAGGCTGATATCGAGCTAAAACTTTGGGATACTTCTTCTGGCACGTGAGTGGGCCCACGCGACTGACCCCACCAAGTTTCGACTCGATCTGCGATCGATACGAAGTGATTTCGTATCCATTAAAAAATGATCCAATCGAGCTGAAACTTGGCAGGATGGTTCTTTACATTTTACGTAAGCTCCTGTGAAAATTTCATTGTATTTGGATCGGTGGATCTTGAGTTATGATTGATTCAAGCTTGGGTTTTTCATTGGTTGTCATCTTCGAATCCATCTATTCGAATCCATCACTTTCGACTCCATGGAGGCACGTGCGCGTGTGATGACTGTCGCAAAATCCCTGGGTTGATCCACCTTCCTCGCCGTGTTGAACGCTTCTATCCTGGACACGTGGGTATTCTTCGCTCGCCTCCGTATTTCGTGCTCGTTCGCATCTATAATTTCACAAATCAATTGGGATTCCTCTTTGCATCAATTCCGGGAGTACATTTCGTACCGATACCTTGAGAACTGATCGATACGAAATGACCATGGGGGCCATCGATACGAAGTGGTTGTGATGAAATGGATACGAAGCTCACCCTTATGATGGATACGAACGAGTCCTTACCTGATGGATGCGAACGAAGCTCCGGTGATTGATATCACCTGTCCCCATCCTGATCGATACGAAATGTACCGATTCGAACAAACCTCTGCATGCTTGCCTACCAATCTGGGTGTGTCGCCATCGAGTCGAAATCCATCTACCTTTCCTGTCCGATCGATACGAAGTCATTGAGTCGAACCTGTGTCGATCGATACGAATCCAGTCGATACGAAATCCTTACTTTCTGATCGATATGAAGTGTATCGATTCGAACCACCATATGATGATTGATACGAAATGCATCAATCCTATCCGTGCATTGTGCACTGATGGATACGAACAACATGTTCTTCCTACCTTGAATCGATCATATCTCCTTCGTATGAACTCCGATTAACCTGAAATTTGAAACATAGCCTCTCCTAGTCCTCATCATCATCTCCAATCGATTTCGTCCCAATCGGAGCTCAACCAAATTTTGACGACATCGATTGCAGCCTTGATTCCAATCAATTTCCAATCCCAATATCCATTATTCTTTGCCAATTTGTTGATATTCCAGTCTTGACCAAAAGGTGGGATAACATTTGCCCCCCAAAACATGCCTTGTGATAAGAAGGCGTGTTTTGAATAGTTCTGAATCCAGTACCCAAAATTCATAGCCAATTCCATGTCCATCCAAACTCGATAGTCGAGTTTTAATCCATCCTTATCCAATAGCCAACAACCGAATCCAGGACCTCTCCGGGCCGATATCCAAATCCATAACCTCTCCGGGTTCTTGCCAAGTGCAATCCACACTTAACGACCATGGCCAGTGTCCCTGGACGTTGAGCTAACCCCTCCGAGATCTTGCCAAGCGCAATCCACACTTGACGACCGTGGTCCAGTGTCCCTAGACGTAAGTAGTGCCGTGGCTTAAGTCCTAAGCCGAATCCTGGTCGCTCTGGACCCTTGTTGAGCATAGTCCATACTCAACGACCTGAAAATAACAATTGATAATACAGGTCCTAAGTCCTAGGCCGAATCCTGGTCTCTCCGGACCCTTGTCGAGCATAGTCCATACTCGACGACCTGAATGAGTCAATTTACCGCGTTCGGGCAAAGTGACTCACCCCTTGCCGGGCACAATCCATACCCGACGACCTTTTATCAAAAACCGGATAAAAATCCAATTAAAATCCAATCCAAAATCCAAATCAAAGCAAAAAATCAGAAATCCAAACCAGCATCCAAAACGGAAACCAACCATCTAGACAAAAATCCAAACCAGAAAGCAAGCAAAATCAGGAGTTCAAACCAAACTCCAAAACCAAACCAGATATTCCAATCCCAATATCCATTATTCCTTGTCAATTTGTTGATATTCCAGCCTTGACCAAAAGGTGGGATAACAGCGGTGTAATTCTCAATATACTAAACATTTACTTTTTCTCAAAGGTAAAATTAATGGCCGAATCCCAAGCTCTCTAAAAAAAATAAAAGATAACAAAAGCTCGCAAGTCCATCCACAAGCCGCTCTCTACCATCAATTCTCTCTGGCTTTCCCTCATCCTACGTGCTTTTTAGTGTGCTGCTTCTTCGTGTCAGAGTCTTTTATATCGGTGGTCCTTTTCTAGGGCTAGGTCTATGGAATTGGGGGTTTTGGAGCTGTGTGGCGATTTCGTGCGGTCTTGTCCCTCATTTGCAGCTATAGCTACTGCTATCTTGGAGGTGGCGCTTCCACCGATATCGGTGTGCTTTGTTTGCAATAGATCGGTTGTTATTCGCATTTACTCACCAGGGGCTTTCTCTGGTCTTTCTCTGTTCAAGTTTTTAGTAGTCGAGGGGAGCTTCATGGAGATTTCCCCGTGCTTCTCAAGGGAGCTGGGCAGCTCGGTCTCTTCTAGATCGAGTTTGCCTTATTCTTCGGCGACTGCTTTTGGGGTCTTGTCTACCGGCCGTCATGCCTCTATTGGCAAAAGGGATTTCATCACCCGATTTGCGCCGAGTTTGTTGTTTGTGGACGAGGATGGTTTGAGGGATTCGTCATGGTCTGATTGCTGCTTTGACACGTTGGTTGGTTCTGCCGTGAATGGAGTTATTGGTAACAATGATGGTTCTTTGGTCTACTCAAGTAACAAACGAGATTTCATCACTCGTTTTGTCCCTCGCCTTTCTATTTGTGGGGTTTCTATTGCCGATGGCTCTTTTGGGATTCCCTGCACTTTTGGGTCTGTTGGGGACGAAGGCTCTGGTTGTGGTATCAAGGAGTTGTCTTCCTTGCCTTCACTATCTGGTCCTCAGCTGGTTGATATATTTTGAGGTGGGTCGGTTGATTGGGCTAGTGATCGGGGAGCAGATTCGTAGCTTGTAGTTTCTGTTGTATCAGCAGGCTTTGATACTGCTGTTGGCAAGCCCTGTGCTCTTGCATCTGCGCGTGCTGCTCCTCCGGCGTGTGCTGCCTCTTTTTCTTCTTCGATTAGGTCTGGGTTCGTCCCTCTTGTTTCCGCGTTTAGGCATGGTTTGCTGCTTGGCCTATGTCGGGTTCGTTTTTCCCCTTGTCTTTTTGGTTTTGTGTCCTTGTTTCAGGCTAGTGGTCTGTTGTTATTAGCTCGGGATAATATTTTTCTTGCTGCTGTGAGCCATGACACGTGTTCGCTTGTGCTCCCTTCATATTCGATTGCCTCTACGGAGGTAGTTAGCGTTGGTCCCAGTAGTGCTTCTTATCGGTTCGTCCGTTTGAGCTGTGCTTTCTCGCTCGACGTTGTGTTTTGCTTCGGGGTTTTAGGGGTGGTTAACTCCTGTTTTGTTTTTGTCTTTTTTGACTTTATTGGTTGGAGCATTGTCGCTATTTCTGATCGGTTTGTTTCGGTGGCTATCAGCATATATGTCAGTTATATGTTGATGGTCAGTCCCACTTCGCTTTGTTTCTTTAGGAGTTTGGGTGTTGAGAGTTCAGGGATCGGTTCCGCCTCTCGTCGGATCTCGCTGGCTTCCAGCTGGCTTAGGTTCCTCGATACCCTATCTTACTTTCAATTCATTGACAGTGAGACTTTGTCAGGAACCTCTCAGAGAGTCGACCCGCACGTTTGTTGCGTTTCTACTTTTATTTTGCCTCCCGCTCCTGCCTTTTTTTCTTCTCCTTCCCCAATTTCCTCGTCGACTGGTCCAATGTTGTCATTATCTATTGGTTATTCTTCCTCTTTATTTTTATCGCTCTCATCTCATCCTTTTCCAGCCATGGATTGGTTCTTACGGCAACGTGGGGTGCGCCTTGTCTGCCCTTCCTCGTTCTTTCGATTTTCTTCCAATCTCAAGGAGCGCTTTGTTCCTCCTGACTCTTCTTGCTCCTCAGCGTGCTCTCTTCCCTCCTCTTCCTGTTCATTATCCATATCCATCCCGCTTCTGAGTAAGGCTGAAATTGCGATCATTAATGATCGCCTAGCGTGCCTTACTAAGAACTCGGCCCCTTCCCTGCTTTGTGATTCGCAGTCTGCTTTGTCGGAGGCCGGTTGTGAGGTGTCGTTTGAGTCCTCTTCCCGGTATTCTGTTCCTCCTCCTCGCTCGTCTCATCGTAGATTGCGAAGAGTCCCCACTACTCCCCGCACCATCCGCACACGCTCTATAGCGGCATCCGAGTAGATCGTCCGATCTACTCGATATTCGTTGTATCTTATCTGAGCTGGACCTACTTTCCCTTGGCAGTTTTCCCTTCGTTGTTCTTCTCTCTCTGCTTCCTTTTTTTCTTTCCTTCTCGTCATGTCGAATTTCCTTTTCAGGAATGTCCATGGGATTGGCAACGATGCATCTTCGGCCAGGCTAAAACGCATTATCAGAAATCATCCTATGGGCTTGGTTGCTCTTTTGGAACCTTTCCTGGGGCCGGAGGATGTAACCAAAACCGTTTTATCCTTAGGTTTTGGTGGTGCCTTAGCCAACGTTTCCGGTAAGATTTGGATCTTATGGTCCAAATCCTTTGATGTTCGTCCCCTTTTTGACTCTCTCTAGCTTTTAGCAGTGGCCTGTTCAGCTACTTCGTTTGCCTCATCATTTCTATTCTCGGCAGTCTACGCCAAATGCGATCGATTGGAGAGGCTGTCTCTCTGGTCTGACATTCTATCCCTCTCTGATTTGGGCATCTCGTCATCTGTCGTTGGCAGCAATTTCAATGTTGTCGCATGCCAAGCTGAAAAACGGGGAGGAACCGCTATCAGCTGCTCTGCGATGGCGGATATCAACTCGTTCATTGTTAGCTCGGGCCTCTCTGAGCTATCCTTTGTTGGATCTGCTTTCACCTGGCCGAACAACCAAGAGGGACCAAACGGTATTCTCTCCAGACAAGACCGTGTTTTGGGTCGGAAGATTGGTTTCGTCTCCCCTTTTCTTTCTCTATCTCTCATCTTCGTCGGACCTTTTCTGACTATGCTCCTATGATTGTGCGATGCTACCCTATCTCTCTCTCGGGCCCCTCATCTTTTAGATTCCAAAGTATGTGGAGATCTCAACACTCGTTTCTTCAAGTGATGGAGGAATCTTGGAGCTCTCCTATTGTTGGCTCTCCCTGTGCTGGTTTCTCTCGAAAGCTTCAGCGTCTCAAGGCTTGCCTTAAGGTGTGGAACGGTCAAGTTTTCAAGAACATTTTCGATCACGTCCGGGTGGCCGAAGAATCCCTCATCTTAGCCGAATCCTTGTTAGACGAGGATCCGTCCGCTGCTAACAAGGAGGCTTGGACGTTAGCTCAATCAGCATTCTCCTCAAAACTTCGTATCGAAAACGACTATCTTCATCAAAAGGCGAGGATCAAATGGGTGGCCGTCGGAGATTCAAACTCTAAATTTTTCCATTCTTCTATTCGAAAGAAGAATAACCTTCTCTCTATTGTGAGATTCTGCGTCCAAATCTCTCTGTGGCTTCTTCGCCTGAGGAAGTCAAAGTAACCATTCTGTCCCACTTTCAATCCTTTTTGGGCTCTCCTTCTGTTTCGATTTCCGATCCGGCACTTTTGGCCTTCATACCTTGCGTGGTTCATTCTCCTGAAAGTTCCCTTTTAGCGGAACCTCCATCTTCGAAGGAGATCCGTGCTTGTGTCTTTACTCTGAGCAAGGATAGTGCCAGTGGTCCTGATGGATTCAACGGTGTCTTTTTCAGAAGTGCTTGGCCTATTATTCAGGCTGATTTTTGTCTAGCAGTTCAGTCCTTCTTCTCTGGAGGTTCTCTTCCCTTAGGTTCGACGTCCATCAACCTGATTCTTATTCCTAAGTGCGAGAATCCACGATCTTGCACGGATTTTCGTCCCATCAGCCTGTGCAACTTTTCGAACAAAGTTATTTCTAAAATCATGGCCAGGCGCTTGGCCCTGCTCCTTGAACGTATCATCTCTCTATCTCAAGCAGGGTTTGTTAAAAGCCGTTTAATCACTGATAACGTCCTTTTATCCCAGGAACTGAATTCCCAGCTTGACTGGAAGGTGAGGGGTTTTAATGTTGTCTACAAACTTGACATGGATAAGGCTTACGATCGCATGTCCTGGTTTTTCGTCATCAAGGTTTTGCGGGCTTTCGGTTTTCCAGAACCTCTCATTGACTTGGTGTGGAGGTTCATTTCCAACTGTTGGTTCTCCATGCTCATCAATGGGTCGGCCAATGGGTTTTTCAACGCGGGAGGGGTTTGCATCAAGGATACCCACTTTCGACTTCTCTTTTCATGATCGCGGCAGAGGCTTTCATTCGCGGTCTTCAAACCCTTACAATCTTCGGTCAGATTCAACATTTCGGGATTCCGAGGGGCTGTCCGCTTGTTTCTTCCTTATCCTTTGCTGATGACATTGTCATCTTCTCCAATGGCAGTCGATCCTCTGTTCGTCGGCTCCTTCGGTTCATTCATCAATACGAGAGGTGCTCGGGCCAACTCGTCAGCCCATCCAAAAGTTGCTTCGTCCATGCGAAGGACTTGTCCCCCATTCGAGCTTCTTGGATTTAGAACTTCTCCGAGTTAAAGGAAGATACCCTTCCCTTACCTTACCTGGGCATTGTCCTTTACCGAGGTAGGAAGCTTAACGCTATCTTCGATCCCTTGACTGACAAGGTTAGGGGAAATATCATCCGTTGAATGTGTCTCTCCTTTCTCAGGCTGGTAGATTGATTCTCATTAAGTCGGTCTTAGACTGGGTACACATGTCTTTGCTGTGATGACCCCTACCTCTTCTTTCTTCCGGTCTTATCGATCCTTGGCCTTGTCCTTCTTTTGGGGTAAGAAGGACAACGTCAGTCGTCACCATTGGGTTTCTTGGGACGCCGTATGTCGTCCCAAAAACGAAGGCAGATTAGGCTTGCATAACCCAAAGGACCTTTGTGCGGCTTTTGCTTGTAAGTTGTGGTACAGGTTTGGGGCTAGCGACTCTTTATGAGCGGTGTTCCTTCACGCAAAGTACCACAGGCTTGCGGGATCAAGTTTCACGGGCTGTCCATCCTACGCTAATGAGACCTTGAAGCTCATGCAGTCGGTGAAGCCTTTTTCAGACTCTCATGGCGGCTTAACCGGCTGGGATAGCGGTTCCTTCTCCATTTTGAATGTTTGGACCTCGGTTAGAACCCCATGTCCAATCCGTCCTTTGTTTTCCTTCATCTGGGATTCTAGAATCCCCCCTAAATTCTCTATGTTTATGTGGCATATCCTGCATGATGGGTTGCCATTAGACGAGAACCTCCAGAAGATCGGTATCCCTTCCGTTTCCCGTTGCAGGTGTTGTGGCAATGGGGATACAGAATCTTTGAACCATTTGTTTTTTGATGGTTTTTCAGCCAAAGCGTGCTGGAATTACTTTGGGAATCTGGTTGGTGTTCGAGGTATTACCAGGTCTCCTAATGAATTGTAGAGCACCTGGTGGGCCAGGATCTCTGGTAAATCGCTTCGGTCGATCTTGTTCCGTCGGATTCCGTGCCTGATCTGCTGGCACCTTTGGTGTGCGCGGAATAAGGCAACCTTTGAGGATTCTCCAATGGATCCCCAGTCCATCATTCGGCGTGTTAGGAATGACATCTTCCTTGCTTTCCGAGGTAGACCTTTCAAGGGACCCGTTGGCTCCCGCTCTAGGTGGCTAGTGGGTCTTCTTTCTATCTCCTGTGTTCTGGATTCCGCTAAATTGGGAGTTGGTTGAGTCCTTTTGGCGGGGCGTCGACTCTCTCCCTTCGCCTCCTCTACCCCCCCTCTTTATTTCTTATGTGCTTGCTAGTTGCTCAGGTACAGGCTTTTTTGGGTTCTTTCCCGATCTGTGATCCTTATGGTTAGCGCTCTGATCGGTTTGTGATGGAGTTGCTTGGGGTGTGGTTCCACCTTTACAACTGGTTTTTCTGTGGTCTTCTCTGATTGCTCTGGTGAGCCCCATGTTCCCTCTATGCCGTTGTTGCTCAGTTTGAGATTCTTCTAACATCATCATTGAGCGGTGGCCTTGCCGAAGCTCAATGATGATGTCAGATGGGCGGTGGTGTTTTCGGAGCTCTTCTTCTTTCTCCATCACTGATGCCTTTCTCAGGAGTCTGGTTCTTTGGTTGTCGCTGTTTTGGTGTTAGGTTACCTATTCCCTTTTGTTTTTGTTTCATTTGTATTTGTTTTGCATTTCTTTCCGCTCTGTTTGTTTTTGCTTTCTCTCGTTACCTGCCAGGCTTGTTGGCAGCTCTTGGTGCTTGTTATTTATATATATGATTCTGTAAAAAAAAAGCGATGTAATTCTTACACAAATTCACAAAGTTCTGAGGCAGTTGAACTTGCATTACTGCTTCTACTACCGACTCTACAACTGGCTCATTTCTAGGAGCTCTGCCATTTGTGGCCATGCTGGTTCCAGATCCACTCCCTCTTCTTCCTCTTGTATTCATTTTCAATAACCTAGATAAGTGACAGGTATCTTTAGAATACAAAGACAGGGTCAAAGATAATAAAGGAGAAACTGAAATTAAGAATCTAAAACCAGACTTTTAGGGGAGAAAAGGAAATGCTCTTCCAAGATTAACTCATCTAGGGCTCGGCTTACCCTATCTCTAATGAGTTATAACCTATTTGCTAAGGTGTTCTCTCAACCGAAGCTTTGATACCAACTGTGATGACCCACCTTTCTAACCACTAGGAATGACACTTAACACGTCCATGTTGTTTGTATGTCGTTGCCTAAGCATAGAAAAGATGAATCATCATGGGGTGAAATAAAGAACAGAATAGAAAACCTCATAATGAGACTGTAAAATAAACCATAATAGTCGATAGTACATCAGGTTACTCCTTAATAGGGAGTTATCCGAGTTACAGAAAGTACTACAAAACATCTTAGGCAGTTATAACATCCCTCTTTTCATATGCTGGAATAAAATACGCTCACATAAATAAAATAGTAAAGCGAAACAGATAACTAAGAAGATAAAAGCCTATTACTTGAGCGCCGTCTTCAAAAGAGCCCAATAAAGACCTGCCACTCTCGGACTACTCAAATAAAATCAGCACTCGAGAGTTTAGGAAAACAAACAACTCAGGTCAGACGATATGTCTGTATGAATAAAACTTTAAATAATAGGTGTGAAATAAAACACAAACATACGAGACTATGCCACTGAGCAGGGAACGAGTTTACTCCTGCATAACTAACATCTAAACGTAAAGAACAGGTAAATTATTATTAAACACAAGAAGAGTGGTTAAATTTTCCCGATGCAAATAAATTTGAAGGTCCAAATTAAATCAGAAAAGGAAGATCTCCAACAAATGACTAGGAAGGCGGAGCACCCTTGAAATATAGCTCTAGTAATATACTTCAAAGAAGCTCATATACTCTATGACACTTCTTGGAAACGTACCAGCCGGACCTCGCCAAACCTTACCAAGAATCCAAAATTTTCACATTTAAACGCACAATTGAATCCGATTTAGATGGGATGTGAAAATACCCTAATGGGAGCAACCCCACGTAGTTGGACGTCCTTCCGCTCTTAGGTTCAGTATTTTACCGATAAAGGATAAGAAGGATCAATGGAGCAACAAATCATCTTAAAATGATGATAATAAAGAAGCCGAAGTAACCGATAGCTGAGAAACCATCTATCGAGGATATAAAACGATCATATATAGAAATTAATCTTGTATACTCACCACCACTCATCGAATTCAAACTTGTACTATTTCTTGATTAATAATAATACTGGACAAGTCAAGGTAGTGTTACCTCAAAGCCATGTCCCACTATTATTCATAGGTTTCAAAATAGCAGAAAGTCAACTTCTTCGAAGTTTAATGCTAATTATACAAATAAATCATTTCCATACGTGTGAATCGCTTGATGAAAATTAATTCATTTCCATAAACAATTCAAATTTTTCTTTTAAAAATCTAAATTCGTACTTGGCTTCACATTATAAGTATTAGATTTAAAATACTTTGTTGAAAGGGTTTACTATCTTTAAACCATCATTATAAAAAGGATTTAGCAACTTAAAATATCCTTATTTCGTCGATTAATTAACTTTTAAACTTTATTAACTAAGTTGATTAATTAACTTCAATGACCTTTAATTTAAACGGGTAAGTCAACATTGATTAAATTATTTAATTAATTTAATTTAATAACAATTAAATATCATTATTTAAACGCGATTAATTAATTTAAAACTTTATTTAAGGAAAGATTAATTAAGGTTAAATAGATTTACTAACCTTTAAAAGTCATTAACTAAATAGGATTAATTAATTTTAAAAACATCACTAACTAATAAATTAATAAATCTTAATCCATCATTACCAAATGATCAATTAGCCTTAAACAACATTAAATAAAATGATAAATTAAATTTAAAATTTCCTTTACTAAGTAATTAGTTAAATTTAAAATACACTATTAATAAGTTAATTAGCTAATTTTAATCCTTATTAATTAAATAATTAAATAAATTATAAACATTGTTAAAATAATTAGTTATTTTTGAAAACATCATTAATTAAAAACTTGCTTAACTTGTAAAATAATTCCAAGCATTACAATAAAACCAAATGGACTTTACAAAAGGTGATTTTCCGAAAGTGTTGATATAGCGACTATCACTATACTTGCAGTTCAGAATTCAAGCTTATGTCATCTGCAATACAACCAAACATAACATAGCAATTGAATAAGCATACATACATGATGATTTACAATGATACAACATATATCAAGCACTTATTAAGGATTGATTTGACTACTAGATTTTCATATAACACGTGATTCGCTTACTAACTTTCCAAAGCGACTAACTTTTCAAGCAACAAACCAATTCAACAACCAAACCATTATAACAACAATTAGTATTTAATAGCTACAAATATGGGCATGAATATATTTTAAAATTTATGGTTTAAAAGTGGAAGCTTCACTTACCAAAAAGCTTATTGACTTTACTGAACGTTCACTAACTTCTCGAATGAAAAAAGATCTAAGCTCTACTATGAAAATGGCTCGATTTAGTGGATCATCTATAGGCTTTTGGGCTCGACCTATGTCATATGAGGCTCCTCCATGGTGAAAATGTGGGGTATAGGGTATTTCTTAGTATAGGATGGTTTTGGAAGTGAAGTAAGGAGTCTAGCTTAATATTTGGAAGTGTATTCAATAGTTTTTTACTTTGGAAATAATTTTAAAAGCCATGGATATTCTTGAACAGGAAGAAAAGGGAAGTGAATATGAAAATGAAGATGTGAAAGGAGAATGTGTGGAGATGGTGGGTATTCATAGGAAAAGAAGTGGAGTGTTATTCAACTTAGATTAAACATTCAAATAATATAAAAATTATCATGCAACATGGAAGCCATGCCTCTCCACCAGCCTTAGTACACACGTTACCCCCCCCCCCCCCCCAAGGTCCACCTACACCATGCTTTAGGTCCTATCCTAGGTAGCTTACATGATTGGTTATTTAATTAATGTCCTAAGGTTATTTAATATGTTTTATGCATTTTATGTCAAATCAAGGTTTATATTTAAACAAAGCTTGATTGCTAACTTTAACACATTTATTATCTTATCTCATGGCATATGTGCATGTATGTGCATGTGTATCTGAGTGATACAAACATTTATACAATGTTTTCGATGACTTTTCGATGCTGAAAAGTCAAATTTTCAAAAAACGTTTTTCAGTCACATTTTCTATTTTTATTTCAACCATTTATTTTGGTAAAAAAAATTTAAAATGATTTTAATATCATTATTAATATTTAAAATATGTCTATTTGGTTATTAAAATTCATTATTCAAATGTTTAAAAATTATTTAAATATTCAAATACAAAGCGGTAAATTTACAGGTCGTTGCTCTATTGACGACCATAAATCAAGGTTTATATTTAAATTAAGCTTGATTATTAACTTTAACACATTTATTTTCTTATCTTCTGGCATATGTGCATGTGTATATGAGTTAATAAACATTTTTACAACGTTTTCAATGACCTTTCGATACTGAAAAAGTCAAATTTTTGGAAAACGTTTTTCAGTCGCATTTTCTATTTTTATTTCAACTATTTATTTTGGTAAACAAAATTTGAAAATGATTTTAATATCATTATTAATATTTAAAATATGTCTATTTGGTTATTAAAAATCCATTAAAAATTATTTAAATATTCAAATAGATAGCGATAAATTTACGGGACGTTGCTCTATTGACGACCATAAATGTTCAAGCGTAAGCTTTATCTTAATTTCTCTTATGCAGTATATGTAGTTAGGTTCGGTGAGTACGTCATTTTTAGATGAAATAAAGTTTGGTATAGACATTTTCTGCAAATTTAATTGAGTTGATTAGGATATTATTCATTTACTTATTTTAATTTAAACTTTTAAACTTAAAATTTTCATTTTAATTTCAAAATAGATTTTATAAATTAGCCCAAGACCCAAATTCAAATTGGGCCTACCATACTATGGATAACATTTGGGCTTTTGTTACCGTTCAGGCTATGCTGGTAGCCAAGTAGGGCATGTTACTTGATTGCCCAAACTTAGCTTAGACACCACTATTATAGATATTGTACTAAATGGGTAAGCTTAATTAGTTGGTCATAATCCTGCTAATTTAGACCGCATAGGCTATTGGGCTTCGATACCATCATTGGATCTGGACCAGCACGCAGTGGGTTAAATTGGAGAATTTCAAAAAAAAAAATCCATTTCAGATCTTACAGAGCCTATGAAGTCAAAATTAAGTTATATTTAATCTACATTATTTTAAATAAATCATAGTTTTATTTAATTAACTAAGATAAAGATTTATTTATTTATGTATTATATATATAATAGGCATGAGTGTATTAAATATGCATATATGTATATGTACACGTATAGCATATGCTGTATACATGGTTTAATATGCTCATATCTAGCTGTTGGGATTTGCACCACAACAGACATATTAGCCCCTTCCTATACTATTTGTTGTCCGATGCTATATAATGTCAATATAATATAAAATTTACTTATGTATACCCACATACTTGTAATATAAAATAATTATATATATACACATATATTTACATGTAAAATAATTATATATGGATTTAAATATAAAATAATTTTAAATTCAAATTTTAAACCTTCAAAAAAAATTCAAATTTGAAATTAGATCCAAACTTAAATATTCCTTTAAATTCAAATTCAAGTTCAAATATTTTAACTAATTTATAAAATTATATTTACGTATACATGGTAAAGTAAAACTATTTTTTCGAAAATAGAAAAAAAAATATTTATATAAATATATTACCTCAATTTTAAATTCATTTGTTTATTTAAACAATGTTGCATAATAACATATAATATATATATATATATATATATATATATATATAATTTTTGACCACGTTATTTTGACAAAATCAATTTTTTTAATGTAAATTTTCATGCAGAATTTTTTTTAACTTTAAATTCCAAACAAAATTAATTTATAAAATTTTTATATGTTTATATGTGTTTATAGTAATAATCACAATGTAATGCCTTTTAAAATAATTAATATTATTAACATATTTCAAAATAAATAATATATATATAAACAAAATTTATATTTTTTTATATACATGTGAAAATACAAGTATTAAAATTTATAAGCTATGTATACAACAATGGTTTTAAAATTTAATTTTAGTTTAACAATGTTTTAAAATAATTTTTAAATTCGAAAAAAAATGTTTTTTATGCTATGGCCTAAAATAATATATAATTGTATATACAAAAAATTATTTTATTTTATAATACATTCATATGTAGAATGGCAATAAATACAAATATGAATTCATGTTATAATTTTAGCCTATTCTTATACAACATCACAATAGATTGCACATATTAATTGGTACAAAATAATTGTTAGCTCAGTTGTAGTGTTGATTCGAAAGAACTCCTAGAATCTTATTCAATCTCATACAGAAAATTCTAGTAATCGAAGAGATCTACAAACCTTTAATTTAAATTAACTTGAATTTGATTTGAAAAAATAAAAGGGGAAGGGTAAGAGGTTTCTACCTAAGGGGGTATAGAGGCAAGAGAAAAGTAATTATTTAAATGGAGAGGGTAGCGGGTTCATTTAATAAAAGAAAGAGAGAAGAAAAAAAGGGTTCAAGATTTGATCTTTTACCCCTTCTTTCACTATTAATTCGAACTCACATATCAAAATATCGCACCCCTTATAACCTCCATACATGGTCGGGCACTCCTATAGGCAAAAGGGCCTATATGCATTTTCAAACTAAATCAATGTTTGCATAATTTGAATCCAATTCAAATGTACATCAACATTGTATATCAATACGTGTGTGTGTGTGTGTGCGCGCATATACATATACATATACATATACATATACATATACATATACATATACATATACATATACATATACATATACATATACATATACATATATATATATATATATGCCCTATTTTTAATACCTATTCAAATAAATCAAATAAATTTTTTATAAATTAATATTTCACAAATATTAATTAATATAATGAATTTATAACAATTATAATTCAATTAAATCAAGTGCTATTTGGAGTATTTAACATTTTGATTGTGGGAATCATATGTGTAAATTCAGTCAGCAATAGATATCGAACAATTCATATTAATGTTCACACTTCACCTTAGCTAGTTGTGTGACAGTCTGGCTGAATTTATCACTTACATAGTTTTGATAAAATCCAATTTTACTATTTTAAGCGGTCTCCGGTAGTGACAATTATCTACACCGATTTTCATTGTCAAAACTATATCACATTAGGGCTAATGTAATTTGGTATTGGCCAAAATTCGAATATCATCCACATTAATTATGTATATTCTAAAAAAAGTCCTCAATTCAATAAAAATAATAATTATTGATTAAACTTCCTTGGTTAGAGACTTTGACTTTTAGTTGACTGCAGTTGACTGTGATATTAACCTCATATAACCAAAGAGATGAATTCTCCAGTAAATCGTATTTCACTTTCAGTGTTTCAGCTCAGCCCTAACTATAGTTGCTTGATGGACGTCGTGCCACGATTTTGCTATAATCAAAGTGGAATGCATACATTGAAGTTCAATTGTATCCTCAAGTCGAGAGAACTATGTATTATCTCTCCACTTCGATGTTTTATGTCTGACCTCAGTTATATTATCCAATAGAAAATAATGAGTAAATCATTCTATACTTATCGAATAACTATCGGTACGTAACCCTGTAATGCCCCCAGCAACCATGAGTGGCACATTGCCCAATATTTAGAGAGCATTATATACTCTAATCTCAAAGGATGGATCAATATCTAGTCTCGATACATCTTGACTATGAATATTTAAAATAATTTATTAATATTCATTGTGATAAATTGCTCGTGAACTCAACACGTTATAAATACTATTAAATATATTTAAATTTCTCATGGATTTTCTATTAAACAAATTTAAATTAAATAACTAATTAATATAACACATTATGGTAAGTATATAATAGAAAGAAAACCACTTTTATTTTGAATGAGATCTTATTAAAGAGTTAATAATTTATAATAAATTACGGAATTTCCCGTAAGGAATACCCTCCTAACTCTATCAACATGGAGACTCTTGTGGATTCGCTCTGTGATTGTTCCAAACAACTACAAGTACGTAATCCCTTGTTATTGCCGATTATCATGAGTAATTCATCATCCATCAAATGGAGAGCATTACATACACTTGTCTTTACGGATGTATTGATATCTTTTTGTCGGTACATCATGATTCGGAACAACTGAAGGATAAGTATTTTCCCACCAAATGAATTTCTTTTACTTTCAAATATAAATGAGATACTCTATCCAATAATATGCATTGATATACATGCTTTGTGGAGATCTGTATAAGTTTTCTAAAACCAATCATTGTGGTGACAATTACCATTGATTGAAATGAACCAATTTTTCAATGGGGCACATCCACGTACCCTTCTTGGCGGCGTTGCCCCCTAAATCCAACGACTTGGTACTTACACCCTCACTAGATTGACCATCGCCCATAGGGACGTTGTCCCACACACCACCTAAGGGGGGTGGAAGTTTCCACCCTCTTACCTCCTTGTATTAAAAAATATTATAAAAATAATGACAATTTATTTTGAAAAAAAATACATTAAATAAAAGGTATCATCATGCTAGCAAAATTATTTTAGTAACATTAAACTAAATACTAAAAAAACCAAAGAATAACATTATACCAAATTATTAATAGATCATTAATTATTAGCTACTTATTAATTATTATTTAACTAATAATAAAATAATAAAATAATATTGCACAATATTACAGCCGAACTCAGCTTCATCACTTAAAGTGCTTAGAATGCAATTCAACGAACTACCATTCCCCCAAACAATTGACTGTTATTTTGTACTTTTTTAGGAAAATTCTATTTATACACCATAAATTACGTAGTATACACCACTATCTCATTAAAAAAAATTACTGCTAAGTTACCCTTCTTCTTATTAATTCAAATTTTAGTCTTTTTCTTATAACTCATTAAATAAAAAAAATAAGTTAATAATAAATGGTCAAATCTATACATTTGTTATGAAGTGATTAATTTTACCATGAAACCTAAAATATCAGTTTAGACGGTTTTATAATCAAGTTCTCTACTTTTAGAAGTATTTAACCTTTTTTCTTGTTCTAAAAAAATTCTAAAATTAAAGTTGAATTTATTGAGATTAAGAAATTAAAAGAAAAACTAAAGAAATTATGATATAGCGTGAAATACTAGAGTTCAATTTGTTGAATTAAACTTAATTTAGTGTTGGAATTTCTAATTTTCTGTAAAAGATATTCAAGCTCTAAAGAGAAAAGATGATAAAGATGAAAATAAGAGTAATTTTGTAAAAGATATGATGTATGTAAAGTAATTTTTGATGTATACTAGCTTATTACATTTTTTGGTGTATATTAATGGATTATTGGTGTATAAATAGAGTTTGCTCTTTTTTTATTAGACTAGCTTGATAGGATCATTTCAAACCCACAAGCTTGGAGTTGTCTATGGGAACTTTTTATTGGTAAAAAAAAGTTAAAGAGCCATATGACCCGCTTTCTTATATTCTACGCTTTAGAAGAACTATTCTTTACAGAAAATTAATGATTATCCTCTTTATCCATATTTTATTCAAAAAATATGCACGTTATTATAATATATATTAGTAATAAGGGTGGATATGCTAAATGTCAAAGGACATTGTTGTAATTTCCATTGCATAGGAAATCTATAAATAGAGAACTCAGTTGTATTATACTATGATCTGAATGAATAAAAACACCTTCTCTCTAATGGTTTTTATTACTGTTTATTTTATAACACGTTATCAGCATGAAGTTTTATTATTTTTGTTGGTTTATGTTATGCTTCCATGCATCACTCATGTGATGCGTACGCATGAAGTTAATTTGTTTAATTTTTATATGCTTTGGTTATGTTTTATACATTCGGATATTTATCCTATTATTTTTTTTGGAACAGTTTTAACAAGCGTTTCTATGTATCATATTTTCATCTAATTTTACTCGTTCTCCATGGAATATTTGCTAAATAATTTTACCCTATAAATATTCTTTTATATGGTTGATTCCAGTACAAATCTTATTAGGTTTTACTTGCAGTAAAAGTTTTATTAACTTTTCCCATCAATTAAGGTACTTCAATGCTTTGTCATACTTATTCATCTTTGTTGTTTCATCTTCAAGGAAATTGTTTTACTCAAACATCTTTAGTTGATGCGATGATGTAACATTAAGCTAGTTGTATTAACTTTATTTTATTAAATGTCAATTCATCATAACTTTCACTGACATATTTCTTTGTAATTGACTTGCTACTTGCTTTTTTTAATTTCTTTGTTTTTATATAAACAAGGTAAAAGTAACATAACATCTCTGTATTATATTATTATTTTACTTTTTAGCTTCTATTTTTTTTGAAAACCCAGGAAGACCCGGCAGGCCGGTAAACTCCTGAGGAGGGTACAGTAAAGCTGCCCGTTGATCCAAGCCCCCATACCCCCGAGTAAATTTATATAGAATAGAGAAGCGCATGGCAAGAATCGAATTTGAGTCTTTTTACCAGAACTCAAGTCTCCTTTCCACTGCGCTGCACCCACGGACAGCTTCTGTCTTTATAAAACTACATTGTCATGCTATAAATTCTTCACCATTTATTCTCGCATCTTATGTTTTTTACGTTTAAAAACAATTGGATGTTCAGTATACTTGTATCTTGTAAGTTAATCCATTCTTTTTATTAATATTTCTCATCCTTACGATAGTGTAGGCTATGTTATTTATACTAGGCTCATCATTCTTGACTAACAATATGTAATACTTATATGTAAACATTTTCTCAGTTTGGAAGTATAATATAAAGATGTTTCATAATCAAATTATCATGGAGTCGTGAACTTCTTTGTCTTGTACTCAGTTTTTATTTACATACTGCTTATGTTCACATTTTCCTACTTTATCTTTGTTTTAATTTCTAAGACTACAAATATTTTTTTTTCATTTTCTTGTCTTCTTTACAGTAAACAAAATTGATGACAAACATAATTAAGTTTGAATTCAAAGCCTTGGACATATCTGGAAACAACCACTTATCATGGATATTGGATACTAAGATCCATCTACAACCTCAGTTCTTAGAAAACGCCATTAAAAATGGTAATAATATGTCCCAGCAAAACAAAATAAAGGCTTTGATATTTTTAAGACGTCACAACCACGATGATCTAAAAATAGAACATTTAACTTAAAAAGATCATCTCCATTCCCGAAGGAGCGGTATGATCATCAGAGTACAATTATACTTCCAAATACTAGACAAGAGAGTACGATTATACTTCCAAATACTAGACAAAGGTGGAGGTAGAGGCAAAGCTAATTTAGCGAAAGTTAAAGCTAATTTTTCCCACTCTAGAAGAGGCAAAGGTGGAGGTAGAGGACATAGTCGTAGACGTGGACACACTTGTGTGTACACTCGCAACGCATTATACTCTTCACGTAAAAAAATATAGATAAAAAAGAATTTTGTATATATGTATATGCTTTATTAACACCTATAGTCAATAGGTCTACAAAGTTATGTGTACACTTGCCACACTCTATACTCTTCTCACGTAAGCTCACAAGGCAGTGCATGGATGGTATATCTAACCTACAGTCAATAGGTGCACACACTTTTGTATACACTCGCAATGCTCTATATTCCCCTCATGTGAGTCCGCAAGGAGGTGCATGGGTGGTATATTAGGCCTTAGTTTTCTGAGTTAAGTATATGTAAATATTGTTAATATAAATAAAGTTTTGAAACAAAGAGAGAGTAAGAAACTGAAATCCAAACACTATTTCACTTAGTTGATTTGACTTGTTATTCAAAAGAAATAAAAATACCAAGTTGAAAAACATCGGTAATCAGTTAAGGATCCATTTTATAGTTGCACTATGTTACCAACCGAAATAATTAGCCAAACAAGAGTATAATTATAAGGATGACTTAATTTTTGTTGGAAATTTTGACGAGTAAAATGAATTAAATTTATTGAGAATGATCAGAACTTGTATTTAACTTATTCTTTTCAATTTAAAAGTAAATTCCCATTTGTAAATATGTTCATAAAACTTGCATTCATATCTCTGTAAATAAATCTTACATTTAGGAATTTTTCGTGTTGCATTTGGATTTTGTATGTAGTATCCACTGAAACCCATCACGAGACGACACTCGTCCTACTAAAGACGCCTAGAAGTTTAACGGCTTATTGCATATGCTCAATGCAATCATGCTCCCAATAAATGTGGATTTATCTTAGTTTTAGTTTATTCGAGAACGAATAAAAAGATAAGTGTGAGGTTATCTGATGTGCACGTAAAAATATATATTTTCACTCACACTTAATCTCATTTTTAGTAGAATAAGCGTCATAATTGGGTGTTTTTACATGTTTAAAACCAAATTTCAAAAATGCTTTCAAGTCATCATTCATGCATTTATATGGGAGCAAAACGGTATTTTCAAGTATGAATTAATTTGAAAAAAAATTACTTGCACATTGTAATTTTCTTTGTACGAATTTGGATTCAACTTGGTAGTGAATTCATTGAAATATGCATGTACAAGAGTTAGAAGCCAAAGAAACGAAGAAATAAAAGAATACATGTAATTATGGAGGAACCCACCTATCCACTAACCATGAATCACAATCAAGAACTAATGCATATGTTAGTGTGGATTAAAGACACATGCACATTTAATGGAGGGTTAATTTCATACTAAAGATAACTTAGATGCCACATTACCTCAAGTGCATTTTAGAGAGTTCTCTAAAAATGGATTAAGGTTTTAGTCATGTATAAATAACTCTTTTATGTTTATATAATGAAGGTTGAATTTTTTATATTACCTTATCATATTATTCAAGTTGTAGCCATAAAACCGATGAGAAATAAAATGGCTTCCTAAGCCTCTTCTTCTTCTTTTTCTTTGTTTTTACATGCTTTCATTTTATTTTATGCTCATTTTTATTTACATGCCCTCTTTCCTTTTATGTCAGTAGATTAGATTTTCATTTATGCACTTAGTTTTTTTTTTAATGTAAGTAGTTAGTTCTCTTTTCTTTTAAGTTGCTCTTACTTTTTTTTCTTTTTAATGTTGCAATCTACATGTGTGGAAATGATAACAAAAATGAGAAGCTAAACTCCTTCAATTTATGGGTAATGAAACTCTTTTAAATCATATAGATTCAACATATTTGCTAATTTATGATCTCTTTTTATGCTTAGTTAGATGTTGATGTAAGTTTATTGGTGAATTTGATAGTCCATGTTTATCATAAACATGCTATTCTTACTCAAACATAAACACAATTTACATTAACATCTAACTAAGTGATTTTGATCATGGAATTAAAATAGAATCAAAATTTAATGATATATGTTACTAATCAAAAATAGTAAATAGATCATGCTTAAGATATATTATTTTTCAATTTCATATTCATTTTCATGACATCTAACAAAATGATTTTAGTTGTTTTATCAAAGTTTAATGGTTTAAGTTGTGTTAATTAATAACACAAATAGATTAATCTTACGGTAAGTACATCAATAATTCTACTTAGATTAAAATGAGAGATCATAGATTGATGTTGTGTTGATTTATGTGAGAGTATGAGAGTGGATTTGCCTCTAAATTGTCTCTTAATCTCGTATTTTTATTCACTTTTGTTTTAGTTAGTTTTTACACTTTTTTTAGCTTAAAACAATCTCAAGCTTTAGTTTAATTTGATTGAGTAGAATTCAAAATTAATTCATTCCCTGCGGATTGATCTGTACTATCATACGTACTACAATAGTACGCCGTGCGCCTGCGGTATTTTAAGATGATTTAATTTTTCGATGATTTTCTAACCGATAGAAAATTCGTCGTCTAACAGCTAAATTAGCAGAAGTTAATGCTAATTTTTCCCACTCCGTAAGAGGCAGAGGTGGAGGTAGAGGATGTAGTCGTAGATGTGGTTGTGGACGTGAATGTGGATATAACTCTAACAAAGGCTATTATGTTGGTTTTAAAAGGCAATAAAACTACCAACTTTAAAAAGCAATAAAAGAAAATTGAGCCTGAAATGAATAATGATTTTACTCCAAAAAACAAAAGGCACCATGAGGAAGTTTGTTATAGATGTAGATCACTAGTCACGTACATGCAGATCATGAAAGAAAACAATTGAAGAATACCAACATTTGAAGAATATTGAGAACAAATAATACTGAAAGATTGTTTGATACTACTAATTTGAAGATAGATGATTTCTTCGAAGATGATGATGAAAATTTAATAAATGATGAAAATCTCAATGCAATGATTCATGATATGACCAATCTGGTCAACTAGAAGTAGCCTGAAGCTTGTTGTATGGTTTTCTTTTATTTTATTTTTAGTTTATCATCTTGTATTAATAAGTTATTTTAAAGTTGATGTTTGATTATTTCTCAGTTTTTCGAGAATTAGTAGAAATAACGTGGACTGGTGGATGTTGATTTTAATTAATAGTTTGTTTCGGAATTCTTTTTTTGAAAGTATTACCATTTATTTATGTTCACAGATTATTTTAATAATTGACTAGCTATGCTATCTTTAATTCTTAAGGTATGGACCATCAATATTTGAGTGATGATATATGCCTACTAGATAGTGCAACTACTAATATAATTTTGAAAAAGCAAAAGTTTTTCTCTGAATTATCTGATAATATTTCAGCTAAATTTTCCACCATAATTGGATCTGCTAATATAATTGAAGGGTCCGGAAGAGCCCATAAAGCACTACTAATACATATATCTTCATTCAAAATGCGTTATACTCGAGCAATTTTAAAAGAAATCTGTTAAGTTTTAAGGATATAAAAACGAATAATTACCATAATGCAACTATACATAAAAACAACAAAGAATATCTTTGCGTTATCTCTAGAATTGAATGCTGAAAGCTTATTTTAGAAAAATTTGACACAATTTCAACTGTATTATATTTCACGAAAATTGGCATAGTTGAATCCCACTCAATAAATATGAGCCAGAAGCTCACAAATACAAAGACACTTTGGTATGATTGATTGGGTCATCCTGAGTCAACTATGCTGCGTAAAATCGCAGGATACCCATATGCGTTAAATCTAGTTACTTTTCATTGGTGTTGAACTGTATCTTGCTAGAAGACTTACTGAGAATGCAATGTTCAAGTCTCGTGCATTGAGCTAAATATAATAATGCAGCAATGGAACTGGGATATGATACTTATGGACCAAGCATATTTTCATCATCTGTTTTTCGATGGTACATGAAGCAAACATTGGTAGCAACATCATAAAATTATTCTGAAATACTAGCACTACATGAAGCAAGTCGAGAATGTATTTACTTAAGATCATTAATTGAGCATGTTCGAAATACTTGTCAACTTTCCTCAGCTACAGAAGGATCAACTATTACTTATGGAGGCAATGCAGCTTGCGTAGCTTAGATTCAGACAGGTTACATGAAGGGTGATAGGACGAAACACATTTCTCCTAGCTTTTTCTTCACACATGAGCTACAAAGGGATAATAAGATAGTGGTGAAACGAATTTAGTCCGAAGAAAATCTGGTAGATCTATTTATAAAGGCACTTCCAAAATCAACATTTCAGAAGATGGTGTATAAAATTTGTATGCGTCGGCTGCATCAACAGACTGATTTAATAATGTGTTATAAAGCATGAGCAACATACAAAAGTATGTTATAATGTGCTCATTTTTCCTCACTAATATTTTTCTCAGGGATCTTTGTTGGTAAGGTTTTGGTTAGGCATTATCTTGATCCAGAAGAATTAACCATCATAATAACATTATAAAACATATTACCTAAAGATGAAATAAAATTATACTTTTTTTTTATTTATGATTTTCCACGGATGTTTTATAATACCGATTTTTAATGAGGCAATTATTATTATAAGACGCATATTCGCGAAGAGAAGGTGTGATATATATTAATAATAATGATAAATATGTTAAATGTCAAAGGATGTTTACTAAATTGTTATATTAGTTCTATATTTAGTTTACTAAATGTAATTTGCTCGACTCCTTGTCTTTGTATGGAAATAGCGCCAATTTTTCGAGCAAGTTATTGTTATTTTTTTCGATTGAACCGTGCACTGAAAATTTCATTTAGTATTTTGAAGTTGCTTGTGACTAGTGTAATGTGGTTTACTAGTATATTATGATGTGTGTTCAATGGAGCAAACAAAAACTATGTCTGCATATTCCTGAGCGTACATCATATATGAAGCTACTGAGTGTTGAAGGAATTTTCTGTGAAATTTCTCTGCTTGTAAGCGGTCTCATATTCCATCGCCTTCTGTAGTGGCATTGCTGCACTAATCAGTTTGGAATGGCCATGAGATATACAATTCATTTGTTATTTCCCACCTCTTTTTTGCGTGTTTATTTTTGTAGATAACTTGGTTTGGGTGGATTTGTGTTATTTAGTTGTATTGTTTTGAATCTAATTAATGAAGATAACATACACAGATACAATATCTACATAATGAAGTTATTCTCTAAGAACAGATATTTATAAATGCTTTGCCTGTCAACATCGTTGCTTTTAACTAATTTTTTTTTTAATGAGTACTCGATGGAGCTTGCCAAACATGTTTGTGGTTTCCTGAGCAAATGTCAAAAAATATAAAGCCTTTTAGCCTGGGTGGAATTTCATTGGAGATTTCTTGGTTAGAAGTGTTTTCATATTCATTTGTTATTCTTTGCTCTTTACTTGTATTGTTTTGAAATTGATCTATTTACGCATGCACTATCCTCAAAATGAAATAGTTCTTTGATAAATAAATGTTGATGGCCCTTTCGGTATTATTACTGCTACGATAAATTTTGAATGACCATGAAATATATTAAGTGTTGTTTTTGACCCTTTCTATGCCTATTTGCATACATATCACATTCATTTTTTATAGCACTTGTATGCTGCTTTACTTGCATATTTGTGAAACTCTTAAAATTATTCTGAATCCAAATGTTAACCAATTTGTTTAGGAGTTTAAATATTGCCCTTTTTAACATCATTTCTAATGGCTACTCGCAATTGAGCATTTCTAATGGCTACTTTTAAATATTGCCCTTTTTAACATTATTTCGACGTACAGAAGTCTATTGAATAGTTGCTTCTTTTCTAGTTGTAAGCAATATATGATTATTTTCTTAGAGAGTAACATAGAACTGATAATTCCAATTTTAAACACCATAATGGTTTAAATTATTGCCCTTTTATTCATTAAGTTACTTATCTCTCGAGAAATTACTACATTTTGTTCATTTTGCATTGCATTTGCGCAATCTATCATTTCTCTATACATTTGAAGTATCCAACTGTTAATTAGTTCAATTTTCGTAGTTTTTCCAGGTACGACTAGTTTGGTGCATAATTTGTTGTTCATATAGTTATATGTATTTTTGGTTAATAATATGTCTTCTTAGTTATAATTTTGGACATCAGTCCGTTTCATATGTGCCCAATCTGTTTTCCTGGTTCTAGTCTGTGTATAGTTGCAATATGTTTATGCAAAATAAGAGAAGGGAAAGTATGAAGTTGAATATGGACACGCATGCAAGGCTTTCAAAATAGGATTTAAATCGTAAATTTTTAGTCGTAAATTCAAAAGATCCATATTTCAATGTGTATACAAACTTTGAAATCGATTTTGTTGTTTGAACTTCTACATCTAGACCTAAAACTCAATTTTCTCTCTTATTCTATTTTTATTTTGTTTTGAAAACATTAGAATTGAAATCGTGAATTCAAATAAATATATTAGTATGTATTTTGAATGATGTTTTTAAATTGTAGTTTTAACTAAGTTTGAATTGGAATATGAATTGAAATGTGAAGCGAGATATCCAAAATCTAAAACGAGATTTAAATTGTAAATTTATGATTTGTGATAATACTGAGCATATGCATATTCTAGTATCTACATGTAACGAAAACACACTCTTCGGTAATAGTTTTAGTTTCCATCCTTTATTTTGTTCGAGTTCCATTTCTATTTTATTTTAATTGACACATCCAATTATTGTGGATCTAATCTAATTCCTTAATTCCTTAATTGTTGTCTTATTTTATATCGAATGTAGTTCATTGTATCATCCTGAAATTAACTTACAACTATTATTATTCAGTAATTTGATATAATGTATTTTATTTTATTTACGTTGCTTCGGCTATTTTTTCTCTCTGGTGCTAGTCTTATATTTTTTTCCAGTCTGTGTGATCTGTTGTCACTGCGTATGGAATAAAGATCGTTTTTTTGAGTTATCTTTTCTGATTGAACTTTGTAAGATCCTAAAACTATTATTTAGTATTTTATCATTGTCTTTGATTATTATTACTTGCTTAATTGGATTACCATTGTGTTACGAATACGATGAGTACTCATTGGAGCAAATAAAACAATGTTTGCATATTCTTTGAGTGAGCATCATATATAAAGCTACTGAGCACTGAATGAATTTTCTTTCAGATTTCTCTGCTTGTAAGCGGTCTCATATTCCATCGCCTTCAGTAGTGGCATTGCTGCAGTAATTAGTTTGGAATGGCCATGAGACATACAATTCATTTGTTATTTTGTTAACCCATTCTTTTTTGCATGTTTAACTTCGAAATTAAAACTGCGTAGAGAGATTTGCGATACCTTTATTGTATCGTTTTAAGACCTCTACTCACTGGAGCTAACCAAACCATGTCTGCATGTTCCTGACTAAATTTAAAATACAAAGTTTTATAGATTTTGAATTTCTTAGGAAATTCCTTTATTTAGAAGTGGTATCATATTTCATTTTCTTGTGCAGCAATCAGTTTGGAAGAGCTTGACGGTCATGAGACTTGCAATTTAACTGATTTCTCCCTATGTTTTGCTTCTTTATTTTTGAAAATAAACCCGTTTAAAGAGGTTTGTGCCACATTAGTTGTATAATTTTTAGGCCTATTTGTGGAAAGATAATATACATATGATACCTGCATATTCGACGTATTTCTAAGAGTAAATATTTTTGCAAATGCTCTTTCCCTCTATACCATTTGCTTCTTCTTTTAAAAAGTACTTAATGGAGCTTACCAAACCATTTATGCATATTCTCAAGTAAAGGTTGAATATAAAACCTTTTAGAGCCGATGTAATTTTTTGGAAATCTCTTTTGCTTAGAAGCAGTCTCATATTCTGTTGCCGTCTGTAGTGGCATTGCTGCAGTTATCAGGTGGATTGGACATGAGACATGCAATTTGTATACTATTTTCTTCCCCTCCTTTTTGCTTGTTTACTTTTTGAAAATAAATCAGTTAGACTTTAGAGCGATCCAAGCTACTTTAGTTGTATTGTTTTAAATTTGATATGTTTACATATACTATATCCTCTGGCAGTATTATTGCCCCTTTTTTTTTATTGTGTATACTCAACGGGGCATGCGGGCTTGCCAAGTTGTGTTTCCCTATTCCTGAGTAAATGGCGACTATAATATGTTTTTTGGTGTTGATGAAATTTCAATGGCAATTTATATATGCTTAGTGTCAATATTGTTGTTTTTAGCTTCCGCTTTTTGATGGATGCTCAACGGAGCATACCAAACCATCTTCTCATATTCCTGAGTATATAACAAATTTAATGCTTCTTTGATGTTGATGAAATTTCCTTGTGCTTAGTGGCATCATCATGTTGCTATGATCAATTTGGAATGGCCACAAGACTTGCATCTTAAAAGTCTGAACTATTTTAATGTTTCTTTACACTTATTTTTATAACCCATTCATGCTGTTAGAGTTTCAAATATTAAACTAATTGTCTTATTGTTTTAAATATTGTCAGTTTGGATGTCCCCAATGACATTGTGATCTGTCAAGTATAAGGTTATGGGTGGTCTTCGCGTCATGTTCCACCGCCTCCGGTAGCAGAATTGCTATGTTGATTTTTGTTTTTTTAATTAAAAAAGTCTGTTGAATGGTTGCTTCTTCTTTAGTAGTGATTAGTGTATGATCATTCCTTCACAGAGAAGCATAGAATTGTGAATGCCAGTTTTAAACAGCATAATGCTTTGTTTGGTATTTGCGTTATGTTACCTGTCTCCTGGTAAATTGCTACATTTTGTTCGCTTCCCATTGTGTTTCCTGACTCTCAAGACGTTTGATGTATGAAATTGTTAAATCAGCTGAAACAATTTTTATAGTTCTTTCAAGTTAGCTAGTTTGGTACAATAATAAATCATTATTGTTTGCGTATGCATGTGTGTGTTTTTGGTTGATAACATGATATATCTGATTATAATTTTGGTGTTCAATTGGTTTCCTATGTGCTCAATTTTTTTTTCCTGGTCGTTGTCATTATCCAATTTTAGTATTTCTACTTGAAATGAGAGATTGAGGGAATATGAGCCAATGCATGAAGTTGGATTTATGTGTACACAACCTTATTCTACTGTTTATACATAATAACAAAAGCACACTATTCAATAACACTTTAATTTAGCTCCCACATTATTTTCTCCAAATTTCATTGCTTATTTTCTCTGTTTTTAAGCTTTTTCGTCATCCATATGTCAAAGTCGGATCCAGAATTTGTTTTTCGGGTTTTATCACCACCGTCGTATCTTCATTGTAGTTGTAACTGTCTAAAATTTTAAGGTAGCGTTTGGTTTAAAAATTGAGCTTTGTGTTTTGAGTTTTCAACGTGTACTTTAAAATACACAGAAGGGCGAAAGCGGCGCAAAACGGTCAGTTTGAAAATTTCTTTTAACTAAGATTGAAAATGATTTTTTGTGTTTTCCATCTTTTGAAAACTATCAAAATCTATCTTTTCTCGTCTCTTCTACCTATTGTTGGATGGACTAGAGTGTTCCAACTCTTTCATTCACCCCACACACAAATATCGAGAATGCATAACACAACTTTTTTCCAAACCAAACATTACCTAAATTTTTTCTGTAATCCTTGTATTTTTTTGTAAATGTTGAAAATCAAAAATATAAAACTCAAAAAGAAACCAAATGTGAACATACTTATTTTAGTCATCCAAACATGTCAAACTTAAGCATCCTTGCGAGTTAAATTGATTTGGCAGTTTCTATGTCGCATGGGAAGATATGAATCAAGGATGAAGGTACATTCATGCATTTTAATTTTATCATCATGAACACATTCTTAAGGTTTTTTTGGATATGACAAAAAATGCATTCATTTGGAATATCCATTTGGTCTTATAGTTGCATTCCAAAAAAAATTATGTAGTATGCTGTTATTTCATCATTAAAATGTAGTTATATCCTTCAAAATACACGAGCTTAAAATTAACTTAAGCAGACACATGCTTTTATATTTATATATCAAGATCACGAGATATGGGATGCGATATGGAATATAAACATTGGAAGTAGGTGTACATTTTTATTGTTTTATGCTATGTTTAAAAAACTCAATTCAATATCGATTCGAGCATGGTTAACCTTCGATTTTGGCGCGTTACAACTCTAAAAATGAAATAGCCTTGTGCGTGGTTGAACTTGCGGATTAATTTCAAAACCTTGAAAATACCTCTAGATCGGCCTCTTTGAATCACACGGTTTTTCAAATTCGAGGAAAAATTATCGCTTCATTTTTCATTTTTCTTCTTCATATAATCAATTTAACAAATAATTTAATAAACTTAGCTACTAAATTATTAGATTATCTTATCAATTGTGGACGACATAATACATTTAGTGTACATTTCACAAATTATTGTTAAACCGATCCTTTTTCATCTTTAAAAAATAAGGAAATTTATAATTTTGCTCAATAAATTTTTTATAGAATTGTTCCAATTAATATTTATTATGAAATGTTCAAAAATAATCGTTTTAAAGTTCAATAGAATAATAAAAACTACCTCAGTCTATCAAGTGTAAAGTCTAAGTTGAACAAAGCATAAATATTTTGAAGAAAAATCACTCTTGCAGCCATAACTGTTTTTACAAATCTTCTAGACAACTCTATCTTTGGTGCTAGCCAAGATCAGATAGAGCGGTTTCTTCCTTCATCTCCATCTGATTCTCCTCACTTTCAAGTCTCAATTCGCATTCACAATAACATCCGATTGAAAAAGCTTCTGAAATCGATGAATAGGGTTTTCAGATTGTTCAGAATCGTCGATCCAAATACTTGTATAACATATCTGTATCTCAGAATTATTATGAAAAAATAGAGAAAAAAATAATATTAACAGAGACCTGCTTACTACAATGCCAATATGGATTAGATTACTAGAACTGAATCTTAGACTATGCGATAAGGAAATAACCAGTGTAGTAGGTAATCCTCCAAAGTTAGATGAATATACTGCAAAGGAGACTAGACTATCATATGTAAGAATTCTGGTAGAAATTAAAGCTAAATGCATATTTACGAAAAGATGCCTACATTTCTGTGCATGATGGAGAAAATTTAGTGCAAATCATAAATATGAATGGATTCCTCCTACATGCAACACATGATCATGTTCAAGTGTTTTGGAAATCATAATATAATCATACATAATTTATTTCATTTACTAAATTTGAAAACAATATTGTGTCAGTTTGCTCTGTTCAAGTGTTTTGGAAATCCTATCGATAGCGTTGATCAGACGAATCGATCGAAAACCCAAATCAACATTAACAACTCAAACAACACAACATGTAAAACAATTTAATATTAAAAAATACACTCCCTCACTAGATGATACCAGAATGGATTTCAAAACAAGGATAGTGGTTCAAATTCAAAGGAACTCTAAATAATTCTAACTAGAAAACAAGCTCGAAACAAAGATAAGATGATTAAATAAAAAAATAAAAAAGGTGGATGGACTTATATAGATCGTGGGCGGCCTTAATCTGGTCAACCGTGATCCAAAATAAGATCGAAGTAGAATTGTGTGGCAAATCGACATTCGATCACTAGAGATAGAATTTGGGTACAGCAAGAGATAACAACATCAAAACCGATTATACAGAAATCTTTGGTGAATCGATGCCCATTGTAAAGGAGTGTCACCCCATTACAAACTATTCAGTGGAGTTATGGGTTACTCCAGGATCAAGAAAATATGAATAGGACAGTCAATGATGGATTTCAGAAGAATCGGTGAGTTCCAAAGTTCAAGGAAAACCGAGTCAATGAGGAAGAGATTCAAGCACGAACGAAGGCGATTCCTAATTGAGTTTACTTATTATGTTGAGTTTTTCCTAAAACCAAAGCTCTGATACCACATGTAACATCCCATTTTTTCAACCATTTGCATCAGCACATGTCGGATTTGAATTGCTCAAAATATCAAGTTGTTAATTTATATTTGGCAAAACTCAGCATATACTGTAAATAAATAAATCACAGAATCACAGACACAGAGTAATATCACAATAATGCAGCGGAAACAAGAGAATAGTAGTTCATGAAGCTACCATATATATAATGGAGTTAAATAAGAAACAACAGAAGTCTCGAATACAATAGTCAAAATAAAAGATCAGAATACATTACTAGAATCGACTGAATATCTGAAAGCTGGATAGATAGCTGGATCTCCAAGCGAAGCTCCAACTTCAAAGGTGAGTTTCAAAAGCTGAACCACTCAATCTGACCCGAGCGTAAAGAAAAACACAAAACACTAGAGTCAGGATTAACATGCATATATCATTAATACATAACACTAGGGTATATATCATTTCAACCCATAGTGAATTCTATACTAATAGAAAACTTGCAGAGTGATAACAAATATGATAATAATATAACATGCATATATCATTAATATAAATAACAGATAATGGTGTCAGATGTCACAGGTGATTAGATAACATATAGTAGCATATAAATATCAATGTAAATAACTAACAGCAGCATACTTCAATTGTCATTTCAATTGAAATCAAAGTTAATGGATATAAGAACATAAATCGTGAGTGACTGCTCACCGTTCGAGGCTAGAGAAGATAGACAATGAAATTGGGCTATGAATTCCAAAGCAACATTAGATGGACATGATCTGATGAAGAAAACAGGCACGACAGAATAAAGCTGATAAATGGAAGATCGAAGAGGACAATCAAATCAGTTTTGGTATAAACTGAAAATATATATACATTATTATTTTATTATTCCCCAAAACCAATACGCAATTAAAATACATACTTAAAATCTATAAATATAACTTCAAATAAACTCTTGCTGCATTTTCAAAAATCAAATGGATATGTATATATACAAACTTTTATTATTATAATTAATATTTTTCTTAGAACCAATATTCAGTTTAATTTACATATTTGGGATAACATAAATATCTCACATGTAACGTATATTCAAGTGACCAAAACAACTACTATTGTTTTATATTAAAAGCGTTATATATATATATATATAATAACTACTAACGTATAAACTATATGTATACAGTTGTACATAGCAGTAACGTATATTCACTGGTAACCAAAAACTACAAAATATATGCCTATGTACATATTATATTTTAAAATTTATATTCATTATAAAATCAATATCAATTTTGCTTTGTTATAATATTTATAAACTAACCTATGTACACAGTCGTAACTCTACATACAGATAACATATAATACAAATTTAAACTCACACCAGCAGATATCAAATAGTTTCAATATAAACTCAGTTTATGAATATACACACGTTTATTTTAAAATAAATTGTTATAAAATCAATATAACCTTATATACTTTAAAATATATAAAATGTAAAACTTTATAGCTGTATATACAACGAATTACATTGCTTAAGTACACCATATATACTTTAAAAAAAAAGAAGTCAAGTACTATTATGAACAATATACATATATATAACTGTCGAAACTTTATAAACATTATACATACATACATACATATATATATATATATATATTAGAATCAATGTTTTTTTAAAAAAAAAATAGGCTTACTAGGATATAATATCTCTAACACAACAGACTTTATATATATAAATTAAAGAATCCTTTTTATACTAACAGGCCGCCAATATCTAACTAGATAGAACATTAGATAGAACATAGATATAGACTAAGATATAAAATAATGTAACATATATATAAATGGTAAACACATATAACATAGTATAGCTCATATAGGACTCGAATTGTCATAAAATATATAATATATACCTGAATCAATATTAATATATACATATTTATACATATCATCACAACCTTTAAAACACAAATAAACTATACAGCTGAAACGATATACATATTAACCTGACATACATATAACATACTTAGTATTATAACTTATATATTACTTGTTTAAAAATAACAGAGAGAAAGGTGAGATTACCAGAGGATTTTAGTTACACTGTGTTAGGCGAAGGTGAAGGCAAACAAGGTTGGGCAGCCCGGGCGGTCAGGGGATGGCTGCATGCAGCATGCGATAGCAGGGGAAATAAAGGCTGTGGAGGCGTGGCATGCGGGAAGGAAGTGGAACGAGAAAAGAGAGAGGAAGAAGAAAGCAAGGTGGCTCTGTCATAGGGTGGTGTAAGGGGTGTGGCATGTTTTGCATGGGTGGATGAGAGAGACACGTGAGAGGCTTTGGCTTCAGAGAAATAAAAATGAAAATAGGTTGCAAAAGAGGATGTGTAGAGCAATTTATGTAAAAAATGAAGGGGAAGAGAGAAAGGTGATATTGGAAACAGCAAACGAAATAAAAAGTGGCATTGATTTCAAAATTTATTAATAGCTAGGAATAGGGAAAGACTATGCATGAATTCAGGAAAAATATAATGATAGCAAACGGCTGTTTATTTTTTTCTTCAACCATTGGAAATTTGAGTGGACACACAAATCAAAATCAAACGTTAGAATGGATACCGATACATTGGGTCGTTATGCAGCTTTCGTTGCGTACCGGACATTAAAATGTATGAATAAATATACTGCAGAGATCAGCACGACGAGATAATCAAAACGGTGTACAAATAGCAGCGGTACGATCCTCCGATCAAAAATCGATAATCGGTAGTGAAAATGCTGCAAATTTGTCGGAAATAAGATAAACGGAGCAATAGAAGACCAAATTTGATGAAACGAAATATGACGTCACACTCAGAAGTTGATTTACAAATTTTCTATATAAAAAATTCAGGTTTGGAAAACATTTTATTACCATCAATTTTTAACTGATATAAATTGAAATTAAATTACAGAAAATAAACTTTCATATTTTTAGATGAAAATTTACCCGTTGTTGTATTTAAGAAGACGTATTCCAAATATTAAATTTTATCTCCAAATTCAAGTATTAATATTTTCACAAAAATTCAGTTTAATTACGTTATTAAAACAGTTAAAATTTATGGGTCGTTACAGATTATAATAAATGTTTAAACGCTTAATTTTTAATTGTAAAAATGTTAATAGAGATAAATAGAACAATAAGTTAATTGAATAATAAATGAGATAATAAAACAAATTTTATTCTGAGGGAATTAATAAATTGAAATTAAATCAACTAAATGAAATACCTTGAATTTAAATCAATTATTGGACATTAATTAATTTAAATTAAAATTTATATGGTTTTAAATTAATTATTTTATTTTTATTTCAACCTAATTTCTTTCTGGTTGTTTCTATTCTCCTACTTGCTCTTTTTCGGGGACGAAAAGTTTTGTGTGAGGGAGAGTGTAACGATCCGTAAATTTTAGTGGTTTTATTTATTTAATTGAAATTTTATGAAATTTTAAATAATAAAACTTTGAAATAAAAGTTTAATATTTGGAATATGTTTACTTTAACATAGCAAGTAGTAAGTTTTCATATAATAATGTGGAAGTTTATTTTATTATGCAATTTTATTTCAATTCAAATCAGTTAAAATTGATGATGATAAAATTTTTCCAAACCTGAATATTTTTGTACAATAAATTTGTAAATCGTCTTCCGTGTGAGACGTCATATTTTGTTTCTCCAAATTCGGGCTGCTATTACTCCATTTATCTTATTTCCAAGAAATTAGCAACATTTGTGGTACTGATTACCGACTTTCGGTAGGATGATCGTACCACTGATATCTATATACCGTTTTGATCGTCTCGTCATGCTGATCTTTACGGTATATTCATTTGGGTGTTTTGGAGTCCAATATGCGACAAAACCGACAAAACATTTAGCCGCATTGGTTCCACATTTAGGCCTTTTGGGCTTTTTATGTCTTTTCAAACTATCCAGCTGTGAGATAATGGGTCTGTATAGCCTTTATTATCTCCTTGAATTCCCGTTTTGACATTTGTGATTTCAATTTGTTCAATTTTATTTGATTTTGCTTTGTGACCTTTTACTCTCCCCTTTGAGATCCATTTTATCAACTCTGCTCCTCTCCTTCTTTCGTTCTGCATTGCAAAAAAAACTTATATCTGTTTCCATCAGAAAAAACTGACCCTCGCCCTCCTCTCTGCCAAGCACGCAACCCTCTACGTGGCCACCAAGACCATCAGCCCCCATAAACCCGAAAACCATGCCACCTCGCCCATCACCTCCGCCTTCTACCCTTGCTCGGCCTCCTCCCTTTCCCTCTTAGCTTCAGCCCGAACCACCTCTGCCTCCAACACCGATCCCAGCCACCATCCCACTGACCTTAACCCCCTTCGAACTCACCTCCTACCCGATCCATTTTTCACGTAGCAGCCTGCTCATCGTCGAAAACAAGCATCGGCCTTCCCTCTTCACTCTTGTGCTCTTCCTTTTCGTGCCTCCTCGCCAGAACTCTAAGCAATCCTTCTTTTACAGAGGTGTGTATATATATATATGCTTTTTTTTGGCATGGCCAGCCGGTTTTATAGTGGACCGTCCACTTTTATTACGAACGTAATAAAAATTTGAAATACAGGAGTAAGGTTGAAGCACCTTAACTACTAAATGAAAGAGGAAAATACAGCACAGGAGTATGACAGAATGTCATAGCTACTAAAACTAAAGGCATGACTAGTTCTCCTCCGAAGAGGAAGAATCTCCAACGTCAACATCTACCAGGGATGAAACCAAAGACCCATTCCCAAGAAGTCCAAAATAGGGGCGAAACAGTATAGCAAGAGAGGGATCATAAATCTCAGCATCATAAGAGTAAATAAAAGATCGATCCCAGGCAGTATCAGCAAGAATAACAGAATTTTTCTCAGCATACAAACCCTCCAAATCAAGGAGCAAGGAATCACCAGAGATTCTGTAATATAGGCAACGAAGGTCCGATAGGTCGTTGGAAACAAATCCAAAATAGTAATCATCCACAGGGTTGAATCTCATATCAGGACGGCGATCAACCCAACAATGCTCAGACTCAGCCCAAACAACAAGAGGAGGAGAGAGATCCGACACAGCAATGGGATCCACAGGATCAGCAGGTGGCGGTTCAGGATCAGATAAAAGAACAGGAGAAGCAACTTGAGAGACTTTGGGAACCCATTTCCTGAGCGGAGGCCGAGGTAGAGGAATCTTAAGAGCAGCAGCAGATGCAGCAGGTTGCAAGCAGGCGGAAGATAAATGGCCAAAAGACTGACAGGAGGAACAAATGTCAGGGACCCATCCATAACGAACACGGACATCCACCACATGGCCAACAACTAGCTGAACGGGAATAGAGGATGGAAGAGGCTTATGGGGAGTAATCTCAATGAGAGCCTTAGCGTAAACAAGCTTTTCACGCGCAACTGTACTAGAGTCAAAACATTTCAATTTGCCAATATTGCATGCAAGCCAATTCAAACCAATCAGCGGTTGAAGAGCAGAAGGGATTTGAGAGAAATAAATCCAAACAGGGATAGAAAAAACTTGTTCACGAGCGCTAGATACCGTTGGAGACCAGGGAGTAATAATAAAAGGTTGACCATTGTTCGTCGATGGAAATTCTATCGGTTTAGAAAACCGTCGAACGAATTTAAAATTAAAAATAACCGCAAGCGCACGGAGTACGAATGTAGCACGCGGCGAATACGGGTCGATCCGCAGGGAATTGATGATTTTAAAATTCTACTCAATCAAATTATACCAAAGTCGAGAGTGTGTTTAAGCTAAAAAATGAGAAAATGAACTAACTAACAAAAAGAAAAGAAATGCAAATATGAGAGTTAAATGAAAATTTGGAGAATAAATCCACTCTCTAGATCATGTAGTTCAACATATGAAATCATGATCTCTCTTTTATGGTCAATAGTGTTTTAATTTATGTGTTTATTATAAGTATGGCATATTTGAGCTATTGATTAGCCAACATAAGCCATCAAACTATAACACACCCCTTAAAACACTTACTAACTTTCATGAAAATTAATAAAGAAAATGAGAATGAAATCTATTTTAAATATGCCTATTAACTATTGATTAGAAACATAGACCATCAAATTTTAATTTCAAATCACTTTCTTATGCCATAATCATATATTGATGAAGAGGCATTTATGTTAGTGATTGTTTAAGCATAGCCTATTTGGTGTCAACAATATAGACTATCAAATTCAAAGCAAAAACAACAAATAAAACCACTTCTATCATCATCATTAAGCACAAAAAGAGAGCATGAATTAACAAAATGTTGAAACTACATTAATTAAAGAGCTTCATTACCCTAAAATTGAAGGGGTTTAGCTTCTCATATTTGTCATTTTATTAACAAATGTAGCTTGCAACATGAAAGGAAAAAAGAAAGAAAAATGAAAGCAAATGAAAAGAAAATTATTCTACTTGCATGAAAGTAAATCTACACTACTAGCATGAAAGGAAATGAACATGTAAGTAAAAGGAAACACTAATTAACATTGCATAAAAAGAAAAGAAAATTACATAAAATAAAAATGGCTAAGTAGCCATGAAAACAAAAAGAGAGCTTCCTTTTATTTGATATAAACTAAACTAAAGAGAAGGAGGCCTAAGAGAGACTAAAGAAGAGATATGTTACATGAAACATAATGGGTTATTTATACATGCATGAAACCCTAATCCATAATTTGGGGAATGACCAAACTACCCTTGAGAAAGTGTGGTGGCCAAGTTATCATTAGCTTCAATAATCCCCCACTTAAATGTACATGAAGCTTTAAATGTCTTTTAGCATGTGCATTAGCCTTTAATTTGTACATTAAGGTAGGTGGGTAGGTAGGGTCCTCCATGATTTTCACTTTGAATTATTTCCATCTTCATTCCTTTGTATCCATTTTGTGCATGCATGTTTCTTCATGAACCCACTTGTAATTGAGTTTAAATTCCTACAAAATAATATAGAAATTTCCCATTAAATTTTCTCAATTTGATATATGCACAAAAATGACCATTTTGCCCTTGGATGACGATGAAAATGTGACAATTTCAAATAATTTGAATTTTGGTTAAAACAAGTTAAAATACCCAATATGATCATTTATTCAATTTAAATAGATTAAATATGGTGGTAAAAATATGCATATTTACGTGCACATCAAATACCCCCGCACTTATCATTTTATTCGTCCTCGAATAAAGAAAAACTAAGATAAATCCGTTTTCGTAGGGAGCACGATTGCATTGAGCGTATGCAACAAGCCGTTAAACCTCTGGGTGTCCCCAGTAGGACGAGTGTTGTCTCGTGAGGGTTTTCAGCGGATACTACCCACAAAATCCAAATGCAGGATGAAAATATTTACAAAATGTAAGATTTATTTACAAAGAGAATAATGCAAGTTTTTGAAATATTTACAAATGAAGGATTTATTGACACAACTAAGTTAAATTTAGGTTTTGGTTATTATCTTGAAAATTTATGTCATTTACTCATCAATATTTCCAATAAAAACGAAGTTACCATAACAAATAAACAATAGTTTAACTCGTTGTTTTGGTTAATAACACAGTGTAACTATGAAATGGATCCTTAGTTGATTATCAAAGTTTATCAAAGTGGTATTTTCATTTCTTTTCAATAACAAATCAAATCAAATAAGTAAAAATAGTGCTAGGATTTCAATTTCTTGCTCTATCATTATTTGCAAGAAAAATTACACACCTAGCTCAGGTAAACTGAGGCCAGATATACCACCCATGCACTGCCTTTCGGGCTTATGTGAGGGGAGTACAGAGCATGGCGAGTGCACACACTTTCGTGCATACACCTATCGACCGTAGGTGGTTTTTGTTAAGTATATTCTTTTTTTTACATGTGTTCTATACATGCATAACCGTGAGGACTTTTAAATGAGTATGAAAACACATAATCAAAGATTCCAAGTAATTCACCCATGCATAACCATGAGGACTTTTAAATGAGAGTGAATACTTTGAATGTTATTATTATTTTTATTTTTTTATATATTTTTTTAAGAGAGAGAGAGAGTTTTCCAAAATCATCTTAGCATCATTTTACTTAGAAGACAAAAAAATGTTATATCCTTTACTTTAAATTCACCACTTTTAAAACAAAGATTTTCAATTAGGATGTATTTCATAATTAACACGTATCAATCTTCCTATATACAAGTTAAACCATTATTATTTATAATCAAACTTCATTTTTATTTTTGTTAAGATAAATAAATTTTCAATAATTTCAATTTAATAAACCAAAACCATATATTTATCCTATAGTGTTTCTTTAAAAATAAATCAAAAACGCTAAAAAAAAATTCTTCTTTTGTTTTTGGATTTTTTTTTTTTGAGTTTTTGGAAGAAAGGTGAAAAATTAATCCTAAAAAATTAAGAAGAAGATGAGTCTCCCCCCCCCACACTTGATTTTGACTGTGTCCCCACAGTCAACCCAAGTGAAAGGAACGTTTATTATTATTTACATGAAAATAAAATTTATTTACACGGCATCAGAAAGTATATCGTCGAAACGTAAATGAAACGGTCTTCCAAAGATCGATTCATTTGTCTTATCAAGTACACGAGACACGACTTAAGCTCGAAAAACCAAACCATAAAAGATTTCGAAGTCGAATGTGGATTTGAAAAAACGAATGTCGTATTATTAAAAATCGTACGAGTTTTTTTATTTTCGATGATTTTTGGGGTATATATAACGATTGATTGAAATTCAAGTTTATTTTCACCAAATTGAAATTCAAGTTTGTCATTGAAAAATTCTTCAAAATTATTGATTTCAAAATCAAAGTGGTGATTTAAATCTTCCCCGTCGAAATTTAACAACTCGTCATCCAAAAGTCCAAAAAATTCATGTTCATTAAATTCATCATCCTTTGTTGGATTATCAACAACTTCATTGCGTATCTCAAGTTCAAAATCCAAAGTTGTTGTATTCAAATTTTCAAGATTGAGAAAAGGAAGATTGAATTTTAATTTGGTTCCACGCCCTCAAAAGAATTGAAATCCAACTCTATTACCGTGTTTTCAACAACTTCATTAAGATTGTTATTTTCAATTTCAAAAGTTGTTATTTGAAAATCATCGATTTGGGTAAAAGATGGATTATCACTTGACTCATCACACGTTGAGATTTGGTTTTGTTTTTCACGTTGTTTCATATATATTCAAACAACAAATTTGTGTGATCATCGTAAATTTCGTTCATTTGTTCAACAAAATCCAACTTATAATTATTGACTTGAGAATTTTGGATTTGGATTTGTTGATAACAAAAATTTTCACTCGTAACCTGGTTAAGATTATTCCCATTGCCAAATTCGTTTGAAAAGTTGTTTCCATTTTCATGTTGAGTTTTAAATTCATTTTGGAGTTCGAAATTAAATTGGCATGGGTTATAATCGTAATCGTTTGAATTTTGAATTGAATTCAAATTTTGAAATCCTTGACTCGAGTTATCACAAAAATAAGAATTACATAAATCATTTATCTCTTGATTTTGTCGTGTAGAAAGTTCGAGTAAAGATGAAATCATTTCAATGCTATTTTCAAGAGTCGAAGGTTGGTCATCGTTTTGAAAATTTTATTGTTCGAAATTTGAATTATTTACACAAAAGTTGTTGTAAAAATATCCATAAGAATTTTGAGTGAACTCATATGGATTATATTGATTTTCACAGTTAAATTCAAGTGAGTAAGAAAAAGAAAACTCGGACATTTTCAAGATTTTTTTTTTGGTTTTTTTATAAAGAAAAATATTTACAAGTTGAATTTATTTTTCAAAAGGGAAATCGATTTTTGTTTGGTTTTTTTTTTGTTTTTAAAATTTTTTTCTTTGTTTTTGAAAAGTTTTTTTTTTTCTAAATTTTTTTGGATTTTTTTTTTTTTGAAATTTCAAAGGAAAAGAGTTTTAATTTTAAAGAAATATAAAAGGAATATTTACACTTTTTTTAGTTTTGGATTTTTGAATTTTTTTTTTAAATATGCATGAACTAATGCACCTAAATGAATGCAAGGGTTAATTACAAATGATTTATCCTATGTTAACCCAAAATTGTATAATCACAAATTGTCTTAAATTAACAAGATAGTTCTTAGCCAGGTAACGGACAGGATTTGTCGGTGCACCACGAATCACCGTAGCAATGCAGCCGAAGGTTTAAGTACCTTCAGAGGAACAACCACTATAATATTTACGTATCACCGTAATATTTATAAATGGTTATTACTCTGCCGTAGCCTAGACACCAAGAAATTAAATTGTTCAAGGAAGACAAATTGTTGATATACAATTAAGTGTTGTCGATGTCTAACCGTTATTATTAATCAAAATCTAAGATGAAATGCAAAGCAGAAATTAAACGTGTATTAACAATGCAACTACGAATGAATTTTTGTTTTGGTTTTTGAATTTTGAATTTTTTTTAATAAAATGCAAGCAAACAACAATGCAAGACAAATAAAAACAATAATATAGCAAGCAAGCAGTTTATTTATTATTATTATTTTTTGCAAGCAAAGCGAAACAATTATTTTTGGCAAACCAAGCAGAGTAAGCGACTCTTCCAATCTGCTTTGGCAACCTGAAAAAAAACAAGATATATATACAGTTTTTTTTCTTTTTCAAAAGAAACCCAACAAAAACAAATAAAAAAAATTAAAATTGTTTTTTTTATATATCAAAAGAAGAAAATCAAAGCAAATGAAAAACTAAAAAAAATCTTTTCCTTTTTGGATTCAAATTAAAACGAAAGTTGAAATCAATTCAACTTCACCCAAATCACAAATTATTTTTTTCTTTTAAATGAAGGTTCAAACAAAACACACACTCACTCACCCACTAAAAAATATATCCAAACTAAATCTCTCAACCCAACTCGTATAACCCAAACCCAAAGCCCATTATCCTCTTTAATCTAAACCCACAGTTCAAACAAATAATTAAAAAATTTGCTTTCCTTGCTGTTCGATTATCACCGCTGTTATTTCAAGTTCGCCCCCTTTTTTTTGGGAAATCAAATTCAGTTCACGCAAATTCAAGTATGAAATTGCAAAATCAAATTATGCCGTTCGAGAGTTGCTCGAGGAATAAGGAGGGTTCGTTGATGGTACTCGTCGATTAGGTTGATGAGGTTGTGGTGGGTTTTGGTTACGCAAGTTTCGACGGTTAAGACAGAGGCAAGGGGGTGTTGAATGGCAGGGATTTTGATGTTCAGGTTGCAGGTCCGAGCAAATTAGGGCTAGGGCGACTTGTATGATGGTGAAGTAGTTTCCGTGGGTAGGGGATTTCAGGCGATTGACGATTATGAAGTGGAATGGGAATGGCGATTGATGGAAGTTGTGATGGAGATATCGAATGTTGAGGTGGCTACAGTTTAGTTTGTCTAATAGCAGTGGTTTGCTTGAGGAGTAGCTTGATGTCTGATGCTAGAAGTGGATGGTATGGTTCTGTGTGTTGACAGTAAGGAGGCTGTTAAGGTGATGGTGGTAGGAGTGTAAGTATTGAGGCAATGTAACAGTGGACTTGTGAGGTAGGTTGGAGTTTGAAGTGACTTTGAAGCATGGAGGGGCAGTTTCAAGTGATATGTATGTGGAGTAGAAACAAGGGAGGCAGTGTGGTATTTGGTGTGGCACGGTGAGTGGTGAAGGCTTACTGTATGGTTTGCAGTTTGACTGGGAGGTTGAAAGTGATTGAGATGTAGGTGGAAATTGAATTGTGGTCGGGGTTTTGTAACTGCTATGTCAGTTGATGGGTTGATGTTAGTTGAAGTTTATGAGACTGTTAAGGTGATGGCGGTAGGAGATGCAATATGGCCAGTTGTTTGTGATGGCTTGGAATGATTGTTGCTGTCGTGCACTAGAAGGAAGCAGTAATGGGATTTGAAGGAGACGTGTGGTTGAAGTTCGATTCGTGTTGTGGTCTGGGTTTTGTGGTCAAGGTGGTTGATGGCAGAGGTTGGGTGATGCAGTGGAATGGTTGTAATAGGTTGGGTTGATGGCAGAAGTTTGATTATTTGGGTAGGAAGAGGATTGGCGTGTTACTGTTGCGAATGAAGCAGGGGGTGATAGAAAGAGTTGTGTGTGAAGCTTGCCGATGTGGTTCGTATGGGGTGAAGTGGGGGAGAGTGCTTGCAGGCAGGTTGTGGGATGTTGGAAGAATGTGGGCAGTTTCTTGTTTTTGTAACAGAGGAGCAGAGTTTGGTTGAAGTCTGTTGTTTCAGGTTGGTGGTTAGATGAAGTGATAATGGAATGGTATGCAAATGCAATGTAAACACAGTGGTATGCTTGTTTGGTGATAAAAGAGTGTAAGCTGTGGTGAAATGGTTTGTTTGTGGTAAGATTTGAAGTGGAAAGAAGTGGTTGATGGTGCTAATGTGTAGCAATGGCTATTGTCGGGTTTGGGTGAATGGATGGGTGGAAGGAGTTACAGTGCAATGTGATGTAACTGGAAGTTGCTGATGACAGGGGTAGTGAAGTATTGGCAGGGCAATTGCGTTGCTTGCTGTTTGAAGGAGTTATGTAGTGGGAGATGTTGTGATAGCAGCAGTTTGTAGGGGGTGAGGGAGTGAGACGGTAATTGTAAATAAAAAAGAAAAAACAGAGATTACTGTACAATGTAAACTGAAACAGAAAAAAAATGGAATGAATCTTTTCTTTTTCAATTGAGATTGCGTGAATGGTTTTTTTTTAAAAAAATAGAAATGAAAATTGCAAATGCAAGAAGTAAACAAATGGAACAACTACACTCACACAACTTAAATGCACACAAAACAAACACTCAAACAAAAATCAAACAACAAACACACAACAAATTTTTTTTTAATGCAAACACACAAAACAAAAACACGCAAAAATCAAAAGAAAATAATTCGAAGAATAGAAAATCAAAATCAAAACAATTCCCCGGCAACGGCGCCAAAAACTTGGTCGTCGACGGAAATTCTATCGGTTTAGAAAACCGTCGAACGAATTTAGAAATAAAAATAACCGCAAGCGCACAGTGTACGAATGTAGCACGCGGCAAATACGGGTCGATCCGTAGGGAATTGATGATTTTAAAATTCTACTCAATCAAATTATACCAAAGTCGAGAGTGTGTTTAAGCTAAAAAATGAGAAAATGAACTAACTAACAAAAAAAAAAGAAATGAAAATATGAGAGTTAAATGACAATTTAGAGAATAAATCCAATCTCTAGATCATGTAGTTCAACACATGAAATCATGATCTCTCTTTTATGGTCATTAGTGTTTTAATTTATGTGTTTATTATAAGTATGTCATATTTGAGCTATTGATTAGCCAACATAAGCCATCAAACTATAACACACCCCTTAAAACACTTACCAACTTTCATGAAAATTGATAAAGAAAATGAGAATGAAATCTATTTTAAGTATGGCCTATTAACTATTGATTAGAAACATAGACCATCAAATTTTAATTTCAAATCACTTTCTTATGCCACAATCATATATTGATGAAGAGGCATTTGTGTTAATGGTTGTTTAAGCATAGCCTATTTGGTGTCAACAATATAGACTATCAAATTCAAAGAAAAAAACAACAAATAAAACCACTTCTATCATCGTCATTAAGCACAAAAAGAGAGCATGAATTAACAAAATGTTGAAACTACATTAATTAGAGAGCTTCATTACCCCTAAATTGAAGGGGTTTAGCTTCTCATATTTGTCATTTTATTAACAAATGTAGCTTGCAACATGAAAGGAAAAAGAAAGAAAAATGAAAGCAAATGAAAAGAAAACTATTCTACTTGCATGAAAGTAAATCTACACTACTAGCATGAAAGGAAATGAACATGTAAGTAAAAGGAAACACTAATTAACATTGCATAAAAAGAAAAGAAAATTACATAAAATAAAAATGGCTAAGTAGCCTGATGTGCACGTAAATGTGCATATTTTTACCACCATATTTATTCTTTTTAAATTAAATAAATGATCATATTGGGTATTTTAACTTGTTTAAACCAAAATTCATATTATTTGAAATTGTCACAGATTCATCTTCATCCATGGGCAAAATGGTCATTTTTTGTGCATATATTTCTTTGAGAAAAATTAATTGAAAATTTGTATATATTTTTGTAGGAATTTGATCTCAAATAGAAGTGGTTTCATGAAGATATGCATGCACAAAATTAATACAAAGGAATGAAGATGGAAATAATTCAAAGTGAAGAACATGGAGGACCCCACCTACCCACCTACCTTAATGTACAAATTAAAGGCTAATGCACATGCTTTTGGAGTTAATGGCTTCATGTACACTTAATGGGGGATTAAGACATGTTAATGATAACTTGGCCTCCACACTTCCTAAGGGGCATTTTGGGAATTCCCCAAAAAAATGAATTAGGGTTTTAACACTTGTATAAATACCCCTTATGTTTCATGTAGCCATCCTCCTCTTAGTTAGTCAGTTTTAGTTTAGAAAATAAATCAAATCTCTCTTTCTTTCCATGGCTACTTAGCCATTTCTTCTCTTATGTAATTCTTTTCTTTTATGTAATGTTAATTATTGTTTCTTTTTAATTACATGTTCATTTTCTTTTATGCAAGTGGTGTAGATTTTCCTTTATGCAATTAGAATAGTTTTCCATTTCACTTTGCTCTCTTTTCCTTTTCTTTTTCTCTCATGTTGCAAGCTATATTTGTTCATATGATAACAAATATGAGAGGCTAAACCCCTTCAATTTAGGGGAAATGAAGCTCTCTCATGTAGCTTCAACTTAATTTGATGTTTATGCTCTCTTTTTATGCTTAATGAGAATGAATGAAGTGGTTTAATGATGTTGTTTAGCTTTGAATTTGATAGTCTATGTTGTTTATAACAAATAGGCTATGCTTAAACAAACAAAACACAAATTGCCTCTTCATCTATATATGATTATGGCAAAGAAGTGATTGTTGAAATTGAAATTTGATGGCTTATATTTCTAATTAATGGTTAATAGGCCATGCTTAAAATAAATTTTGCTTTCAACTTTGTTGTCATATTTTATGAGATTTAAAAGTGTATTAGTGGTTGTGTTATAGTTTGATGGTTTATATTGAGCTAATTAATAGCACAAATATACCATACTTATGATAAGCACATCAACTAATTCACTAATGACAAGAAAAGAGAGATCATAACTTCATTTTGTTGATTTATGTGATCTAGAGAGTGGAAATTGCCTCTAAATTGTCTTAACACTCTCATATTTTTATCTATTTTCTTTTGTCATTGTTTTTTAGTTAATCACTCTTCCAACTTTGATTAATTTGATTGAGTAGAATTTTAAAATCATCAATTCCCTACGGATCGACCCGTATTCGCCACGTGCTACATTCGTACACCGTGCGCTTGCGGTATAAATTTTATCTCTAAATTCGTTCGACGGTTTTCTAAACCGATAGAATTTCCGTCGACGAACATAGCCATGAAAAGGAAAAGAGAGCTTCCTTTTATTTGATATAAACTAAACTAAAGAGAAGGAGGCCTAAGAGAGACTAAAGAAGAGATATGTTACATGAAACATAATGGGTTATTTATTCTTTTGTATCTTCTTTGTACATGCATATTCCATCATGAAACCACTTGTAATTACATTTGTTCATATTCCATCAAAGAAAAAGGGCTCGGCCTCAAGAACATGACTACGTTCCTCAGGGGAGGAGAACAACAGGTAGTACAAGGAGTCAACCAGCTTAACACGGAGGCCACCACGAAGTCTCCAGGCCCTCCGACAAACAGCAACCACATCATGAAGACGATGTTTAGGGTCCAAAAAGAAGCCAACCACATATTCTGACCAAAAGTCCATAGCAGCTTGCATGACAACAGGGGAAGGGATCATCACTCCATTTTCCTCAACAATTTCAAACTCAACAGGATCGAATACACCCGCATTACGGGGCAAGGTAGAAAATAGAGAATACCAAGTTTTGGGAGCAGATGGACAGGGAGCAGCTGGTCGACAATCCTCATCACCAACAGAGGCCGCAGGAAAGGGGCATCGATCATCAACAGTGGAAGAGAAAGCAAGCAAGGAAACACCAGAGCTTAAAACATTGGGGATTGGGACACCATTATCAACAGCATTTTGTCGAACAGGTGATGTGCATCGAGCACTACTGGAAATATCAGCCACAATAGCAACTGAGTCAACCTCCAAACCAACTCTAGCAGCACAAACATCTGCTGCATCAACATTCAAATGCTCAGGACCACGAGACCCGACTCCTACCAAAGAATCAACCAATACCAAGCTCAAACTATGGCAAACGACAGAAACAGGGGGCGGATTAGCAGAAGGCGGGGGGGATACTCAGCATCATCGAGCAAGGGCGGAATCGCAGGCATAGGAGAAGCACCATTGAAGATCCTACCAGAACGCGTAGAAGACGGGGAATGGGAAGGGGGAAGGATAGGTGGGAGAGGGGGGGAAGGCATGGGAGAGCCGGGAGAAACTGAAGGGAAAGAAACAGATCGAAGAAGAAGCAAACGCATTCAGGATCGAAGAAGCGGCACAATTATCGAATGAGACCTGAGAAGCGGCGCCATTACCTGAGAAGGGAGCAACTTTAGGTTTTATATATATATATATATGCTTTTTATTTACAATAATATATATGTTTATTTGGTTTAGCTTATATATATTATGTGTGCTGTTTATTTTCTTTGAGCTATTTGTTATAACATATAAAGCAAGTTATAGTATATAATATATGTTATATATAAGTTATATAAGTGATGTACAATCTGTTAGTTTGTATATATATGGTCAGTAGAAATTTTGTGTATAATATACATATGTTGATTTTAGATAAGTATACATATACATGTGTGTATAAGTTTTTAAGTTTATATATATATATATATATATATATATATGTTATATATTAGCTTATATACGTAAGTGTATATGCATTGAATTTTCATATATATATATATATATATACATAAAGAGATATTTTGTTTGGTCTGAAATTTTATAAAGATATATATATGTGTGTGTGTGTGTGTGCGTAAGCTTATATGTTTTAAAATATATAATTTCGTGACTGGTTATGCAATATATAGTGAAGAGAATACGTAAGTTTTATAACAGTATATATATATATATATATATATATATATATATATATATATATGGTTATGTCTACATTATCTTGTATATATATGATAGTCTATATGTATCTGCCTATATTAGTTATATATGTGTGTTATCTGTATAGGTTTGAATATGGTATATATTAATATTTTGATTTTTTACAAGTACATATATAAAAACATTGATGTGACAATACAATGTGTATATATGTTTGTTTTAATGTATATGAGTCTGTATAGGCTTATATATCAATTTGTATATATGTGAGTATACATCAGTTTGGGTTTTCAAGTTTTATTGATTTCAGAGAAAAATATATACAGGTATTGATTTTAGTTAATGGGTTAAGAAATAATGATTTTGAAATATATATATATATATTGATTTTAATATATATGTTTAAAATTTAAGATTGATTTAAAAAAAATGTGTATATGTATTTTAAAATTGTATATTTAGTTTCAGGAAAAAAAATTTATAGTATACATCTTGTTTAAATTTTATCAAACAAATTTTTAATTTGTTCTCGTCGATTTCTGCTATCCGCTCTATTCGTCGAATTTGTACCAATCTAGCTTTGATTTGGAATTCATGATTGGATCCGTAACTCAATTCATGGTCTATCCTCTCTAGCATCGAAAGCTGAGCAATGACTCACGATTAACGTTTTTATATTCATTAAATTTGATTTCAATTGAAGCGATAATTGAAAAATGCTACTGTTAGCTATTTACATTGATATATATGCTATTATCTGTATCTATTCACTTATGACATATGGCACCATTATCTGTTATTTATATTGAAGATATATGCCTGTTATATTGTTATCATATCTTTTATCACTCTGCAAGTTCCCTGTTAGTTTAGAACTCCCTATGGGTTGAAATGTAACATACCCGAACGATCTGCAGAATAGAAAAAAATCAATATAGGTTGAAATGAAACCAAAGCATTTTAATTGAATTGAATCTGGGATTGCGGGTTGAAATGATATATACCTATACATATTTAAATTGTGGATTGAAATGATAAATATCTGTATCACTTGACCGTATGATAGAAAATTCTATACAGAAACTGTTGGTCAATATATATATTTTGAAATGTTTTCCATGGTTTTGAAAATGAATATTTGGTTTTAATAAATATTGATTTTAAGATATAGATATGTATATATATATATATATATATATTATTTTTATAAAGGTTATAAATTTTGATTTTAAAATTATATATTTTGAAAATTTTAAAATTATAAGTTAGTTTTTGGAATTATAAATTTTAAAATTTTACTTACAATTTTACTATTTTAAAATATATTTAAAATAAGTTTAATAATAAGATTTGATCAGGGCTCTGGGTTGAGTTTTTTAAAAAAAAATTACTATATATTATGTTTAGGTATTTATTTAAAATTTATATTTTTAATATAGAGTTTATAATGATTTTAATAAAATTTAGGTTGGAAAGAGAAATAGAAATTGGTTTGAAATTGAATTTATTTAAGAATTATACTCAAATAAGTTTGATTTGAAATTTATTAAATTTGGGATATTAAAGATATGATTTTATAACTTTATTTTGATTAAAAGTGATTTAAATGAATATTTCAAATTTACATAAACTGAAATGGTATATTTAGTTTTATTTAAATTTGAAATTTGAAGTTTTATTTAAATGTTATTTGAATGATTCAGTAAATATTTCAAAATAAATAATAGTAAAGTGCATTTTGATATATAAATGAAATTATCAAATCTAGTTTTGAAATGTTGAATATTTAAGCTTTGAAAATATTGAAATTGAAACGGTTTATTTTATGGTTAAAAATCTATGTTTGAAATCAATTAATTTGAAATGGTTTATTGAGAAACTGAATTGAGCTGAAATTGATGAATTGAGATTGAATTAAATTTGAATTTTAGAATACGAGTTGATTTGAATCGATTTGTGAAATTTGAGGAAACTATATTATATATAAAGTATTTTTAAAATTTTATTTATAACTATTTATGTATTTTACTATACATTATTTTAATATAAACTATTTTAATATAAATCATTTTTAATATAAATATTTTCAGTATAAACTATTTTTATATACTAACTATTTTGTTTTAAACTATTTTAACCAATAACTACTTTATGTAAACTATTTAAATATCTAAACCGGTTAAGTGGGAAGTGTTGTGGTTTTCCAAAGTATTTCGATTTCTATATTATGATTTCCAAAGTGTTATGGTTTTCAAAGTATTATGATTTCTAATTATGATTTTCAAAGTATTATGACTTCCAAAGTATTATGATTTCCAAAGTGTTATGATTTTCAAAGTATTATGATTTCAAAAGGTTATGATTTCCAAAGTATAATGATATCTAAGTTATGATTTCAAAATTTGGGTTTTCCAAAGTATTATGATTTCAAAGGTCTTATAATTTCAAGTGTTTTGGTTTTGAAAGTGTTATAATTTTGAAAGTGCTATGATATTGGAAATGAATATGTTTGAAGTGAATTGATATCGTTTTGATATGGTATTGAAATGGAAATGATATTTTGGAAGTATAAATTATTTTGAAACGACCATGGTGTTATAATAACGATTGGTCGTTGAAGAGACCGGGATCAGATATTGTCATACTCTGCCAATACCGGAAACCACTTTAACAATCGTGTAGGTGGAGATTCCCGAATGAAGTAGGATGGTGGCGACGATCCTATATGAGGTATATACGTGGACCTGACTCCCGTGAGTTGGCATAAGGTGGCTAAAACAGGAGCAATCGACGGACCAAGTGAGGTAGCTCCTTCGATTGGACACATGTCTTCGTATGCCATTCTATTATTTTTGATTGATTTGGTGCGCACCTTTGATTTGGGAGTGTGGCTCAAGCTGCGGCTATGTGTTACCACCGGATCGACCTGGATATTCCCCAGTTTCATAAATTCACCATTGTCGAGACTTCATCATCATTCTCATTGTCTATGTTGGTTTCAACGATGATGTGTTTCGACTACATATATCGAAGTCGATCCTCTGCATTGCATAGACAAAAAGAAATTAAGAGATTGGGTTAGAATCATGTGCAATAGATCATTAGACTAGCTAATGATCTAAATGATCTTCCTCCTCATCAATATCCTTAGTGAACCAACCATCTCTCTTTTATTAATAATCCAAAATGAGTTACAATTAATAGAGCTTTATCCCCAATTTGATTTAGGGTTTTTTGAGAATTCAATTGTAACTAAGAAATGGGAGTGGAAAAAAATTAAATTTGGGATTCCAAAATTTCGTCCCCAAAACCGGACCTCCTTGGGTCTTATTATAGATGCATGTCGGCCACCTTTCATGCATGTGCTTTCGACTTGGTCGAAAGGACCCCTTCTTATATGCCGCCTCTCGCCTTTGGACTTGGTCGAAAGGTCATGTCTTCCTTCGACACTGTCGAAAGGCATCTTCTCTGAGTTCTTTGATTTACCCCTGTGCTTCCTTGGTCCTTCTCATTCCCTTTCGACTAAGTTGAAAGGGTACCTTACCAACCTTTCGCCTTTATTAAGTTATGAGTATCTTTTCTTGCTGCTTCCTGTAGAATATTTGACGTTGCCGAAAGTTCACCAAATGCACTTTTACCTTCATGTTTCTTTGTTGTCATTGGAAGTTAGATAGGTATCTCCAACTCTGCCGATAGGTTGCCTATAAAGGCTTTGAAGATGTTGATGTACCAATGGCTTCGATGATGTTGAGTAGCTTTCGAATGCATGCCTGAGAATTGAGGCGGAACTTTCCCCTAACATCATTGGCCTTGACCAGTTCGAAAGGCTTGTGTATGCTTTTGAAAGAGTCGTATATGGGCTAAACCTTTAGTTCCGAAAGGTTGGGCGCGCATATGGGAGATTATCATTCATTGCCTTCGAAAGGGGGTTCCAAAGTAGTCTCTGCGGATCCATTTGTGTTGAAAGGTCTTAGAGAGGCAGAAAGGTGGCTTTGCTTCTCCTTTTTTCATCTTTTTCGGAGGCTTGTACATGATTTAACACCTGTGAGGATTCCTGCCACTTTCGTCTCCTTCGAAAGCCTTCCCATTGCCTTTAGAACCTTTCTTCTTTCTCGAAACTTGCTTTAGAAGAAGTTGGTACTTTGCTTATCTTCTTTCATGCCTTTGTTCATCGAGTGGATTTTATGGCTAACAATTTGCCCCCCTATCTGGTAGAAGCTTTTGTTCTTTAGGACAAAAATTTCACAACTTTTTCGCTCTTTATAACTTATTTTTTTGCAAAATTTAAAGTAAGAGATATTCTCTATTGCAAGCTTATTATCTTGTTTATATGCATGCTTCATGGCAATCGACATATTAACGCTTCTATATTTAGATGGTTATGATCCCAATTTAAAAGATATGAGACCCGTGATCAATATCCATTTATGTATATAATAAATGTAGTCTACGGACTCATTGTGGCTGTGCAGTTAAAGCGCTCGGTAGATTCAATGTGGTGGAGGTGCAAAAAGTCACAGCGAGAATATAGTGAGATATAGCGGATGATTCTAAAATAACATGTGAAACCCGTACTTAATGTTTTTACAAATATATAAATGGTAGTTAAATGAAAAATTAACATTCAATTTAATTATAATTAATAAATAAATAATTTTAAATAAAAACATGTGCAAATATACTGTAAATAAACGTAAAAATGTTATATAACATAATTGAATTTAGTAGAATAATAGAGTATTTTCATTTCTGAAAATATATAAAAAATTCAATCAAATAAATTAATTTCATAATTTTTATAATTTATAAATATCATTTTTCAATTAATTTCTTTTAAAGAAGATATAGCGGAAATAGCAGAATATTGCGGGAATAACGGGATATAGCGGGGCTTAAAGCAGAAAGGTTATATTTGGGGCTACATGGAAAAATTATAGCGGTAGAAATCCGTTACGAGATATAGCAAGGTTATAGCCGGGCATTCACCGCACAACATTGTGGTCAATTGCCAATAAGTTGTAAATAGGGGCTATAAGTTATTATCAGAAAATAAGCCTTTGTATCCCATCTACTCTAATATGTACTTGAAAATTTTTCTAGAGATTTGAATGATCCTGAAACTTTCATTCAGATGTTGGTGAGCATCATTTAGAGTTATAAAACATTAACACTAATTTAGGTATTAAGAAGACCAATTTGAAATTTCTGGTTTCCTAATGTAACTTCAACTCTACTACTTCATACCCCCGATTTGGGATTCAATAGTGATTGAGAAGTAATGACATTTTAACCCAAATTAGGGTATTAACTTGTGAAGTTAATAACGAGATATCCAAAATCCTGATTGCAATATCCACAAATAGTCCTTTGAGTGGAAATTCTAAACCCAAATTCAAGTATTTATTGTGGATTAACCAGAAACCCGATATAATTGTCTTCATGTACAAAAGTCCCGAGCCCAGATCAGGACACGTATAAGATAATTAGAAATTTTAACAATTATCTTTGTAAGAAGAATCTTTGGCCCAGATTAGGGCATTTGTTGGATGTGTAGAAATCCACGGTTATTATTTGTCATAATTGAAGTCCTTGGCCCGGATTAGAGCATATATCGGATTGCCAGAAGTCCCTGGTAGCTTTAAACGACAGGCCCAAATTAGGGCATCAAGTAATAATCCTGAAACCTAGATTTGGGTATAATAAAGATAGGGTACTTTTGGCACAGGTCCTTATTAAGTTTCAAAATTTATGAAAAGTCCTTCACTAAATTTCAGTGCAAATTAGGTCCCTGTTTTTTATTCACGATTATTGCAGAGCATGATGCAACTTTTCATATAAGTTGCTGACATTTCCGCAACTTTTTTGTACACTGTGAACATAGTGTATGAAATTTGTTGAAATATCAGCACTTATTTATAAAAGTTGCTGACATTTCAGCAACATTTATGTACACTGTAAACACAGTGTATGAAAGTTGTCGAAATATCAGCACTTATTTATAAAAGTTGCTGACATTTCAGCAATTATTTTTCTTCGTTTTCAAAAAACAGGGACCCGCTTTACAATGAAACTTTGACAGGAAAAGCTGCTGAAGTATTAGCACTTATTTATAAAAGTTGCTGGCATTTCAGCAATAATTTTTCTTCATTTCCAGAAAACAGGGACCCGCTTTACAATGAAACTTTGATAGGGACCCGTTTTACAATATGAAAGTATGATAGGGATGCCTTCCTAATTTCCACATAAAGATAACCAATGATTGATAAAGACCCGAATCATAGATTTGGGTATTAGTAAATGGTCCAGAAATGAAGTTCCAAAACCTAGATTGGGGTATAATAAAGATTATGAGTGATTGATAATGACCCGAAGCCTAGATTCGGGATTGATATATGAAATCCTAAAATGAGATACCCGAAACCCTGATTCGGGTATTAATAGATGAAATCCAGAAATGAGAAACCCGAAACCTAAATTCGGGTATTTAATTGATGGAGTTTGGCTTTACTCTTTAGATTCTATCTTCCTTGAGATGTATGAACCCTTCAGGTCTTGTATGTAGTTGTAATTTGATCAATAGCCTCTTGGACTTGGGCATCTTCATCCACTATTTGATGAGCCTCTTTTTAGGCTTGGACATCTTAGTTCGTTATTGTCCGATGCTCTTGGTTAGCTCATCTTAGAGGCTAGAACCAAGGAATTACCTGACCTCTCTCTAGGAGGCGACTGCCCTGGCCATAGCGTCGTGTGGATAGAGCTATGTTCGGTGCTTTACCATGGCCATCTTATGGCACAGATAAAGGCTTACTCCACCCTCCCTCCAGGAGACGCTCTTCCCTGGCCATCTCGGTGCAGACGGAGGCTTTCTACCATCTTGGATAGATTACCTTCTTAGGTAGTATCCAAATATAAGGAGCATTACACTCACAATCATGTAGATTTTCTTTTTAAAGAAAGAGATGCTTTATTCATTCATCTTTGGAAAATATGGCCTCAAATGTTCGGCATTCCATGTTCTCCAAACTATATTGTCGTCTAATCGGCATAACTTGTAAGCTCTCGAGGGATTACTTTGCAAACGATTAATGGTCCTTTCCAATTTGGCTCCAGGGGTCCATCTGTGGGGTTTTTGGTATTTTCCATTACTCTTCGGAGTACCAAGTCTCCTTCATGAACTGATCGAGTTCTCACTTTTGAGTTGTAGTATTTTGAGATTCTTCTTTAATACTCAACGGTTCTTACCGCTGCTTCATCTCTCAATTCATATATTAAATCTAAGGATTCTACTTTCAACTCTTGATTCTTAACGAATGCGTAGACGATTCTTCGATGTGAGGGTATCTCAATCTCGATTGGTAACATCGCCACACACTCATATGTCAAAAAGTAGGGAGTATGTCCCATCGCCATTTTGGTGGATGTTCGATAAGCCCATAACACAAGCGCCAGTTCTTATACCCAATTTTCTATTTTCTTGTTTACCCGCTTTTTCATAATTGTCTTTATGGTTCTGTTTGTGGCTTCAACTGCCCCATTCGCTTTTGGATGTGCGATGGATGAAAAACTTTTAACAGTTCCATTTTTGTGGCAAAAGCAAGAGAATTCTTCACTCTCAAATTGTGTCCCATTGTATGAAATTTTCTTTTGGGGAATTCCAAACCTGGTTATGATATTCTTGATAACTAATCTAAGTACCTTCCCAAAAGTAATCTTTGGAAGTGGTTCTGCTTCAACCCATTTGGTGAAATAGTCTATGATGACTACAGCGTACTGTGCTCCTTTTTTGGAATTAGCAATGGGCCGATTAAGTCTATTCCATATACGTTAAAGGGCCATGGACTTGCAATTGGAGTCAATTGACTTGGGGTCAATCTAGGAATCTTTGAGTATTTCTGAAATTTTTCACATCTTCTCACATACTCGATGGGTTGGCTTAACATACATGGCCAATAAAATCCTTGCCTCATTATTTTCTTTGCCACTTTTGTTCCATTTGAATGATCTCCGCAAAACCCCTCGTGTGCTTCAACCTTTAATTTCACTCCATTATTCGTGTTCACACATCTTAGATAGGGAAGAGCATATCCCTTTTTATAATGGATTTCATCCATCATTACAAAGTTTGGAGCTTGTCTCCTGATTTTCCTTGCTTCACCTTTGTCCAATGGGAGTATTCCTTTAACAAGGTATTCAACAATGAGTGACATCCAGGTTCCATCATACATGTTACTTAGTCTTGATTGGTCAACTATTTCATCTGATACTACTTTATTATTTTCTCTTCTCTCTTCCCCTTATGATTTTGCTTCAGACCTTGTTAGAACTGACAATTCATTTTCATGTATGTACGCCACATCTCCAATACTTGGAATTTCTTGATATCCCACTGGAACAATACGTGTCTCCCTGGCTCCCCTTGAGCTTGCTAGTTTTGCTAGGGAGTTTGCTTGCGAATTTTCCGCTCTTGGGACTTGGTGCATTGAAAAGTCTTCAAACAAAGAAAGCATTCTTTGTATCTTCTTCACGTATAAAGATAGCTTGGGGTTCTTTGTTTGATATACCTATTTCACTTGGTTCACCATTAGCTGAGAATCGCTAAAGATCTGTATTCGTGGAATTTTGAGTTCTAATGCTAAGGTTAATCCCGCTACCATAGATTCATATTCTACTACATTGTTAGTTGCGGGGAATCCCAATTTCATGGCATAATGTAAATAGTGTCCATCCGATGTGATGATTACATATACTGCACCGGCCCTTCTTCGTTTGATGCACCATCATCAACAAATAATTTCCAAATAGGCCTTTGGTCTTTCTCCTTTTTTGATTGTTCCTTGATAAAGTTAGTGCACTCGTTAATAAAGTCTGCTAATGCTTGCCCCTTGATTGTAGCTCGTGGCTGAATTTGATGTCATATTGCTTGAGCTTGATTCCCCATTTTACCAACATTTCTGATGTTTTTGGTTTACTAAAAACTTGCTTAAGGGGAAAATTAGTCAATACCCTAATCGGGTGTGCTTGAAAATATGTTTAAGCTTTCGAGCTGTGAGAATCAAGCAATAGGCTAACTTTTATATCAATGGGTATTAGATCTCTGCATCCTTCCACCGTCTGCTCACATAATATACTAAAGGTTGTGCCCCATTCCTTCTCTTATTAACACTGAACTAACTATGTGCACTGCGGCTGCCATATATAGGTATAAGGTTTCCCCATTCTCAAGACCAGAAAGAATTGGCGGCTTTTCCAGGTGGCTTTTTAGTTCCTGAAAGGCTTTCTTACAATCTTCCGCTCTTTAAAAGTTATTCTTCTTCCAGATTAAATCAAAGAAGGGTATGCACTTACCGGTAGCTTTAGAGATAAATCTACTTAGGGCAGCCACCATTCCGTTCAAACTCATCACATCTTTGCTGGTTTTAGGTTCGACCATGTCCCTAATGGCTTAAATTTGATCAGGACTATCTTCGATCCCTTATGCACTGACAAGGTAGCCTAAAAACTTTCCAGAATGGACTCCAAAAGAACACTTTTGCGGGTTTAGTTTCATTTGATATTTCCACAATACCTGAACATATCTTCCAAATCTTTAAGATGCTTTTCGGGTTCGTCAAACTTCACCAGCATATTGTCCACATAAATTTTCATATTCCGACTAATTTGAACCTTAAGCATTTGGTTGACCAAACTTTGATATATTTCCCCTGTATATTTTAACCCAAATTGCATTGCGTTGTGACAATAAATCCTCCACTCAGTTATGAAGCTAGTGTGTTCCCCATCTGGTTTGAACATTGGTATTTGATTGTAACCTGAATAGGCATCTATCAAAGACAACAACTTGTGACCACTTGTTGCGTCTACTAACTGATCAATTCGCGGCAATAGGAAACAATCTTTCGGATACGCTTTGTTCAAATCCATATAGTCAATGCAAGTCCTTCATTTCCCATTTGATTTTTTTACCAAAACTAGATTGGCTAACCATTTTGGGTAGTATATTTCCTGAATAAATCCATTCTCAAGGAGTCTGCTAACCTCTTCTTTCAAAGCATCTGATCGTACCTTGTCCATCTGTCTCTTTCTCTGGTTTATTAGGGTTGCTACTGGATTAATGTTGAGAGCAGGACATATGACCTTTGGATCAATTCCCACCATATCGGAATGTGACTAGGCAAATACGTTTTTGTTGACTTTGAGAAATTGTATCAAATCCTTCTTTAAGTCACCGTTAAGATATTTTTCCACCTTAACCACTTTGATAGCATCATCTGAATCTATGTATGCTTCCTCAAGATCCTTTGTGGGTTTTATCCTTTTCGTTTCGCCTCGCAATCGAATTTTGCGACTATTAGGCTTTCTTCCGCTGAGTTAGCATCAATTTTCTTGCCTTCAGAAGGAATGTTACTTTGATACATACTGTTTTAGATTTATACGTTTTAGATTTATTAATTTTCTTGCCTCTCCTTTCTTCTCATATTTATTCTTGAAAAAGCAGTGAATTAAAATATTCAAACATAGGTATACGAATTGGAAAAGAACGAAAATTAGAAAGAAAAGGAAGAGAATCACCCTACAACACGTATATTCAAGGTAAATCCATATTCCTATTTCCATACTTATATTTTTATTCCCATCCATACTAAATCTCTTCTCAAATCTGAATCTTAATGTACGTGTATTCCCTTTTTTATACATATTTCAAGGATTTAAAAGGTGGAGTTGAATTAAAGGTTCTACTTCAGATCTGCAGATTTGGATCACTTTTTAAAGGTGAGCAGGAAATTGTTTAGAGTATTATAATATGAAAATCATCCCATTGGTATTTATTTGATTATTATGCCTAACTAGATAATTGTATATGAGTTGTAGGCAACAAATTCAATGTAATTCAAATATAATAAATATCCCCTGCATATTCTTGGTTATGAATCGATTTAGAATTGTTCACAACTCGATCTGGAAATTAGTCTCAAAAGTATGAATTTAGAATATTGATTTGAATGAAATTTATTCCAATTCTGGAAATAAGTTGTATAATAATGTTATGAATTTGGATTATTACCCTAATCTTGTTGGAATGTAAAACTTTTCTTTGTTTGGATTGTGGGAATTTAGATCCTTTTAATATTTATAAATTAGTTTGATTTCTTTTCCTTTTAGAAAAAAATATAGTGTTTGATCTAAAAAGGAATGGATGCAAATAAAAGGACAAAGAGATGTGTATAGTACAAATCCATTGTGGTTTGCACTATCTATTTCAACAATAAAAAGAAATGATTATTCCTTGTAATTTCAAACAATGTAATCTTTTATATTTTGAAGTTAAATCTTTTATTTTAGACTTATTTTTGGAAATTATAGCAGATAATATTTTACATATGGTTCTAACATTTGAACATGGAAAAGAATATTCTATTGAAGATGTATGACTAGAATACATTTGATAAAAGTAGATATTTGTATATAATTTAATACGCTTGCAATAATTAAAATAAAGCTTAATTAATAACGACACTTGCATGTAATATTATCATTTAGGATAACTAATTAATGGGAAAGGAATTTAAAAGGATCTAACTCAAATAAATGGAAAATAGATGGAAATAAATATGGAAGTTGCAATAATTTGATAGGTTAAATGGATTAATGGGACTGATAAATAAATAAGTTGAATTAATAACTATGGAATAGTTCAAGTGATTACTAATTGATTATTAGTAAACATATAAATATCTCAGAAAATGTCCTTAGGATGATATTCATTTATCTTGGACAAGTGTACATTTATGGATGGGTAAATAAAATTGAATTTGTTAGTAATGGAATATTTATGGTAGATATATTGCCTTAAATAAAAAAGAGGATTAGTAAGCTAAGTCCAAAGTTCAACTTAGAATAATAAATAGATAAATTTAATAATAATAATAAGCCTAGGATAGTATGGCCTAAAAATAAAATAATAATAATAATAATAAGCATAGGATAATTAATTAGACTTAGCGATTTGGGAGTGCAAGGTCAGTAGAGTTTTACAACAGAGGTCTGCCTCTCACTCAAAGGCTACCAACAGGTATGCACACTTATTCCTTATGTGAGGTATTTCCAACTATAGAATCTGAATAAATGACTGCTAAGGAAAAATAGGAAGGAATTCTTATGTAGCCAAATCAATTGACATGGTGAGAAGTGGATATATACATAAGAGTGTGGTAAATATGGCTAAGTCATAGGGATATCACATATGATAAGTATTTGGCTATATAAGAATTCCTTCCTATTTTCCTTAATAATTAATACATCCAAATATAGCCTAATCACTTAATATATTCGAATAAATGGTTGCTTGAGGAACCGCCTCGCTCGAAGTATGAATGGTCGACCCATGAAACAAATGAAATACATGCTTGATGAATTTAAGGTATTAGTGGTTGTTTGAAGACCCGTCCCTTTCCTTTATTAGAAAAGTATTAAATGGTTAGTATATGCAGTTAAGAGAAGCAGAGGCAATCTTGGGAATAGTCTACTTTAAGTTTGAGGTCTTAAGTGACTGTTATATGGTTCACCTCTGCCTGTAAGTATTAGGTGACTAAGAGAGATTCCAAGCAATGTCAGCTAGATTGCACCTTTGGGAAGTCTGCCCGAGGTTATGTATTAAATGACGGGGGCCTTCTTGGAATTTTGAACGTATTAATTGGTCGTTGGAGGACCCACCACTCTCGAAGTACTAAATTGTCAAAAGTTTTCCTAGCCCTTGTTATACAGGTCTCGGTAGCTAAGACCAATAAACTAACGTTGACTATGCTAGATGCTCCGCTTCATTTTACAAAGTATGAAGTGGCTAAATAGCATATGTCGTACCTTTGGAAAAGGTTAGGTAGATTATGGGTTGATAATCTATCATACATAAATGGTAAAAAAATTAGGTTTACTTCAAATAATATACATAACAATTAAATGGGAACCTATCGGTATAAATTTATGTTATGGACAGTGTATAGATTTTCCAATAATCAGAATGTTGTTTTAACCCTTCCCCATTACAACCCGTAGGATAGATTGGACGGACATGTCAATGGAGTTGGATATGATTGGTTGATGATGTAGTCTTCTCTCTCTAATGCTCGGTATTGACATGGCAATTGATGCCCGATGAACTCTATAAATTTTGAGGTAGTAGCCATTGTCAATATTTATATCCTAACATTAATTCTTCCATAATGAGTTCAGTTTGATCAATCTCTGATATGCTTATATTTGTTACAGGTACCAAATTTAATGACTCATGTTTTGGTGGACTTGGGTTTTAATTATTATCGAAATTTGGGTCCATTGAGGTATAGATTGTTACATTTGGTATCATAGCTTTGGTTAGTTGATCAGAGTAATTAGGGTAAATTGATAGATCTTATTTGTATTTTCTATCAACCATTATCATATCTTCATTTGACCCTAAGAATACCGACTATAGCATAGTTGTAGTCCTTCCTCGTAGGAATATGCAAAACGCCCATGAATTGAAATATTTTAGAGTAGATTATCATGCCAACCCCAAATTACCCCACGGTGTGTTAGGCAGTAGTTTAGAAGAGCAAGAATACGACATATGGAAGAATCCCCAAAAGTATAGGTGTTCAACTTGATGGCTGGGATCTTATGATCTTAGATTTTGGCGATGGGTTATAGTCGAAGGTACGCATTTTCTCGACTTAGGTGAAAAATTGAAGTCTGTATGCATAACTGCCTAAAAGAAAGATCTTGCAAGGGTACATTCAACATTCACCTCTTTGATGGAAAATCGGGTCTTTTTATTTGGATAAGTTTAATCAATTCCTTAGTCTAACCCTATGAGATAAATTTGATTATATATATTGGAAATGCTTCAAAATTTGAAAAGGGTTCAAAGTATTTTACTTCTAGATCTATTTGGGAAGTTTGTATTTTTTTTTAAAGGTTTTTGAAACCCTAGTATATATATAATAAAAGTTTTATTTTTAAGAAGTTTTGGTATGAAATAGTTTCTTGTTTCTTTTAAGAAGTTTTGGTATGAAATAATTTCTATTATTTAGAAACAAGTGTTAAAAAGCATATATTTAGATTGATGATTTTTTGGTTTATAAACTCGAGGTTTTTAAAAGTTTTCTCTCTTCCAACAAATGGAGAAAATATGAATGTCTTTTAATTCTATTAGGAAATGTTAATGAATTGTTGTTCTATCTAACATCCCCTACTTGGAAACCCAAAATCAACTGCTATGGAGCTGCAGTCATCCATAGTCATTAATCCTTGGCGACCAAATACGATAATGTTAGATACATTGACATAACAAAAAAACATGGATATGGAAATTTTTTAAATTCATTCAGCAACTTTCACATTCCATTTCAAATCATTTCAACATTCATTACATAATCTCAAGTTCGAGAACCATGTTCAGAGAAATTATATAGGGCTGTTACGGTTGCGGTAACCGTCGTTATTACCACCACCATAACTGTAATTGTTGTTGAGGGTTATAAATTCTTTAACTATTACCGCAACCATCTATGATGATTAACCGTCATATTTTCAATTTTGAAGCATGTCGTATATATATTTTCAATAAAATGCATTATTGATGATAAATTGATGTAGCTCTAACTGTTTTTTGCAAATTTATTTATTTGTTTATAAAACGACAAAAATGCATGCTCATGTTGTTAGTTCATTAAGACATATATTATTAATTTACAAGCTATTCCATTAACTTAAATTTCTAACTTTTATACTTACTGTTAAATATTTCACAAAACAATCATATATGGTTGGTATGGTTAACCGCGGTTTTCAAATTCTTCAACCCTTATCGTAACCATTACCGTTATAGATGGTAACCGCATGAACGGTTGGTACGGTTGAGCGATTCAACCGTAACAGCCCAAAAATTATAATTATTACGACATACGCCATGAGCGACATATGAAGATGCCCCTTGGATGATCAGAGTATATACTAAGTAAATAAACAACTTTGTCTTTACAAAAAACACAACAAAATCAAAATAGAAAGATTTCTTTTTATCTAGCTTGCCTCTTGCATGTCACCGTAAGCTTGTTCGTCTAAAGAGGTACCTGAAAACCTCAGCTCTCAAACTACTCAAAATCAATTGGGCACCCAAGAGTTTAAGGGAAAAACATAAACTTCAACTCAGATATAAAGCCTGGTATGAATAATAATCTACCATCTCGAACCATTTAGATATCTAATGAGACCACGCTGCTTAGCGGAACGTGTTTCCTCTCACTGGTATCCTCCAAAAATTTATAATAACCATATACCGTGCTTTTGCATCCACAATGGTTAAAATGTAACAATTCAAAATATTACGATAATATGCATACAAGTAAATCATTCTGGATCTCTCATCCCCATTCATTTTGACTAGCTGTCTCATGTATAGTTTCTAGGTCACTATTAACCTAATAGTTTTCATGGGCTTACTAATAACCTATTTAAAGCTTATGGACATCTTGTTCGATTTAATAGTTTTCATGTGATCACTAAGAACCTATTGGCCTCTGCTAACAATTTAATGTTTCATGGATACTCCCTGAACCTGTTGGTATCTCCAATAACTTTTCTCTTATCCTAGTTTTCATGGGTTGACTAGGAACCTATTGATTTCAGCAATAACTTAATCTGAATACAATTTCATGGGTTCACTACAAACCTATTGGCCTCTGCCAATAAGTCTTTCTAATCATAGTTTTCATGGGTTTACTATGTACCTATTGGCTCCTGCCAATAACTCTTTCTAAACATGGTTTTCATGGGTTTACTATGAACCTGTCCATCTGATAACTTCTTTAATCAGTATTTAGGCATCCTACATTCAGGTCTATCTGACCTCGTGGATGCAATTCTATTCATTTCAGGAGTTAACTCAATCTATATTCACTATTGGGTCAACCTAGCTGGTTATTTTGTCCTTTTTCCCCAAAATCTAGTTATGGGACCATTTTACAGTGAATATGTATTAGGAGAAGCAAACATAATAACATCAACATCTATGGTTTAATATCCTTGAAATTATTTTCATATGAAACATGGTTAATCTCTTTAACCTATTATTTTATCAAGGAAAGTTTCTTCAAAAATTTCAAACTTAAAAGCCATATCAGAACTCCTTTATTACGCCATAGGTTTTCTTTAAAAATAAGATTGGGTTCTTTGTTTTGAAAACTAAGGCTTTCAAAACCTTAAATCTTTACTTTCAAAACCGTTGGATAACCTCCTTTGAAAGCATTCAAATCTTCTTTTCAAAACACTAAGCATATGCCTTTCGAAACACTTTAAATCATCTCTTTCAGAACCCTCAAAAACATATGTTTCGAAAGTATTAAAGTATTACTTATTAACTCTTAAAAGCATAACTTTGAACGTATTGAAAGTATCCCTTTTGAAACTATTTGAAAGTACCTCTTTCGAAACCATTGGGTTTATCCTTAAAAATATCTTTTGGGTCAAAGTAAATGTAAACGAAAGTACCTCTTTCAAAACCGTTAACCTACATATAAAAGAGTTTGAGGAAAACTGATCGCTTCGGAATCATCCTTTCGAACACTTAAATCATTTAAGTTAAATGTTAGAAGGATAGCTTCGAAACTCCTTTCGAAGCCATTGCCTTCAAAACCATTAAAATCTTTTGAAAACTTTAGGAAGTGGCTTATTCATTTATAAAACAAAAGCTACCATTCGAACCAGTTAATGACTTTAATCCATTCGAAAGGCATAGGGTCAGCAACAGGGTTTCGACTAGGTTCAATCTACCCTTTCGAAAGAATTGATTTAAAAACAAAGGAACTCACTCAAAAGCTACATTTTAAACAAAAAGATGGCAACCCCATCGAAAGATAATTAAAAGACCCTTTTGAAAGCATTGATTTCGACTACTTCGAAGGCATTCATTAAAACAAGGCAAGCACATTTCTTTGGATAGTTAAAAAAAGACCTTTGAAAGCTAACTGGTTTTGACCCCTTCGAAAGCATGGTTTTGTCTCCATACTTGTCGCCTTTCTCCAATCCACCACGTACCAATGTATTGATAACTTGTGTATTGGTTTCAACTTAGTTGGTTTCGACTTTATTGAGGAGGAAGTACAGTGTCGAAAGGTACTACTGAAAGAGGCAAAACATAATTTCTGGGTAAAGACTAATTTAATGCCCTTTTAAGTAATTGCTTTTTAATTATCCTGTCTATTTGTAAACATTCAATTGGTTGCCATATACTTTTCAAATTCTTTCCAAAAAACTGCCGTGGTTATTTCAGATTTAAAGTAAAAATGATTTAGCAAATAAGCCCTTCCATTAAGCGAAACCATTAAATCATTTAAATCCTTCATCTAAAATAATTTAATTTCCATAATAAGTCACTTAGGAAAAATCCTCAAAAATCATAGAAAATTACTTTTAATATGTTATCTAACACATATAAATTTTAGACCCAACTTCTTCATAATATAGCCAAAACCAATTTCTAAACCCAATTATTCATATTTTCTTTTGAAAATTCATAATAAAATTTCCATGGCTTGGAAAATTATAAAAATTAAAATCCATCTCCAAAATAATATTTTACATAACATATAAATTCATCATTGCATTGCAATACAATAAAAACGATTTTAGCCTTAAAATCGGGTGAAACAATTATCAAGCGAACTTATTTGAATATAATATACCATAAAATCCAATCATATCATCATCAAAAGTCATCATAATGGATTTAAACTTAGACCCGAAATCAAAGGATCATATAAAATAAAATAGAGATGGTTTTGATTATTATTCACCTCGATTAGGATAAGGAATGAGAGATTTTATCCTTGATTAATTCCTCTAGCTTGATTCTTTAGCTTTAGATGAATTTCTCCTCTTTTCCTCCTAAGTAATGGCCGGCTTGAGCTTTTAAGTTTTTACGTTTTGTGTTTTTTAAGAATGAACAAGAGAAAGAATGGAAACGTGGATTTTAGATGTTAAGGAATTATGGTGCGGCAATTCTTAATATGCCCTTATGTTAATTAATTAACTTTTAAAACCATTCATAAGCCCATTTATTTAATTAAGCCCGGTCTCTAAATAAATTTTCAAATCTCAATCTCCACATCACTCTAATATTTACATTATTCTATCTGATTTATCTAATTAAATCTCCTGGATAATGTTACTAAAAGTTAGTAGAAGTTACAGGTTCTCCACCTTTAAGAAAATCTAATATAGACAACCCCTCAAAGTAGATCAGGATGTATCACTTATCCTGTCTTCTGTCTTCCAAGTACAATCCTTCTCGTTGTTGCTCCACTGAACTTTCACTAACCTGGTTGTCTTCTTCTTAACCAATTCTCATCTCTTGCTACAACCCGAACTGGTTGTCTAACCAAAGTCAAATTAGGCTCTACTATCAAATCTTCCAACCCTATCGGTGGAATAGTGGTCTCTGGATCATGCACATACTTGCGAAGAAGAGACGCATGAAATACATTATGGACACCTACCATACTGCTCTGCAACTATACTTTGTATACAAGCTTCCTGATCCTCTCTATAACTAGGAACAGACCAACATATCTCGGGGCTAGTTTTTCGAACTTTCCAAATCGTACCACAGCCTTCATCGGTGATATCTTAATGAAAACCTTATCTCCAACTTTGAATTCAAGGTCTATGTGCCTCTTATCTTGTAACTTTTCTGTCTGGATTGAGCTTTCTTCATCCTTTCTCGGGTCAACGCAATCTTCTCTATCGCCTCTATAGTAAAATCTGGACCTAAGACTAATCTGTATCCGGTCTCCAACCAACATGCTGATAATTTACAAGGCCTTCCATACAAAGCATCAAAAGGCGTCATTCCTATATTGGTCTGATAACTATTATTCTATGAAAACTCCATAAAATACAGATGATCTTCCTAAGATCAACCAAAGTCCAATACACAAGCTCTCAATAAATTCTCGAGTACCTTATTGACCTTCTCTACCTGCCTATCCATTTGTGGGTGATATGTAGTACTCATACTAAACTTGGTGCCAAACACATCCTGTAGACTCTTTCAGAATTCACTAATAAACAAAGCATCTCTGTCACTGACTATACTACTAAGAATATCATGTAGTCTAAATATGTTCTTCATGAACAACTTAGCTAAAATAGATGTCGTCCTTGTTGATTTAACTGGAATGAAATGGGCACTCTTAGTCAACCTATCCGCTATGACGCATATACTTTCATTTCCTCTATTTTACCTTGGAAACCCGTCTATAAAATCCATGGATATTGAATCCTATTTCCAAACTGGTACCTCCAAAGGTTGAAGCAACCCACTTGGCTTTTGATGTTCAGCTTTCACTTGTTGATAGCTTGCACATTGCTTAACCCACAAGCCAACATCCCTCTTCATACCTCTCCAATAGAAGCTCCTCTTCATATATTGGTACATCTTGGTCCCTCCTGGATGAATCGTAAAGTTGAACCAATGACATTCCTTAAGAACTTCTTTCCTTAAGTCCTCAATGTTCGGAACACCTAACTGTCCCTTCTTCCACAACCATTCCTTTTGGTCAAGACTAAAATCCTTTAGATCATTGATCTCAATCTCAGTTCCAACCTCAAGCCTTCTAATCCTCTCAGCTAACAATGAATCCTTTTTCTGCATAGAAGCAAACCTTTCGAGCAACACGGGTCGAACTTCTAAAAAAAACAACAAGGTGGTGCTCTGACTAAAACTAGCTATCGATCTTAAATGCACATTACAAGTAGTCAAGCTTCTAAATCCTTCCATTCTGCCAATATCATTAACACCACATTTTGATGTCTTATGCTAAAAGCATCTGCTACCTTATTTCCTTTCCCAGGTGTATACTCCATACTAAAATCATAAGCTGCTTAAAACTCCATGTCACACCCCATATTTTCATGACATTACTTAGGATATTGAATTGGTTAAATTAAGTAAAACAACATGGAGATTAATGGATTGAGATTTGTTTTAGCTAAGGGTAGCCGTGCCATGATAGTGTGTTAATTATATTAAAATAACCAAAAAAAGGTGTTAGGAAATAACAAGGGCAATATGGGAAATATGTGGAGCTTATACCCTAAACACTTAGGAGACAGAAACTTACGTTCATTTCAATTTACACAAACTAAAAACACTAAGTCTGGCAACCTTTTCACTCTAAAGAAGAAGATTAAAGCTAGGATTCAAGAGAAGGGAAACAAACCAACTAAATCAACATCAAATCTCATATCTATAGTATCAAAGTTAAGGTGAATAATTGCTACACCCCATTTTCTTTGGTTTTCTATTTTCAGACTAAGATCTGAAATTCTTTTGCAAGTATGTGTCATGTTTTGAAGATTAAAGTTACATACATTTATTTGTTGGTGAAATATGCGTCTTAACACTTATTTTTATGATATGTTTGATATGAAAAATCTAATAAGTAACATCCAATTGCCTTGAAAATTTAAATCATGATCAGAAATGATATTTTAGGGATGGGTTTCAAATTTCATAATTTTCTGAATTATGGTGGATTTTAAATTAATTTTCTAGTGAAGGAAATTGTTTATTGGGTTATTAATTATTTACGGCTAAGATAATTAATATTCGACGTTGAAATTTTTATGTGTTAGGAAACATATTAAAATAGATTTTTTGGGATATTTCCCAATTTTTTCTAAATGTTTTGATGGATATATAAAACTATTTTAGGTGTGGGACTTAAATGTTTTTTATATTTAATTAAGGAGAAGGAGCATTTTGTAAAATAATATGATTATTAATTTTGAAAAAAGTGGCAGCACATTTCTGAAGAGAATTAGTTAACCAATGAAAATTTGCAAAAAAAAGGCAGGTTAGTGAAAAGTTATCCTTTTTAAGTTAAAAATAAAGAAATCATACTTTTACTATGTTTCAGCCAATTACAGCAGTAAATCTTCCGACTCAGACCTTCCAACAAGGTCGAAAGGTTCTAAGCCCTCGACAAGGTCAAACCAATTCATATGGTATCAAGCTACTTTGTACGTAATGTGTTGGACAGAGTTGAAAGGTTTTTAGTGGAAAGGTTGATGTCCAAAGATGGTGGGGTATGTTTGTTTTATAAACCTTCACCTGCTTTGCTTTCGAATTAAAGCTTTCAACTTGGTTGCTTTCGACCAGGTCAAAATGTTTAAATAAAAGGTTTTAAACCTTTCGACATAATTGAAAGGTTACAACTGCTACTTTATTTTGAAACCTTCCATCATAGTCGAAAGGTTGCTGCCGCTTTATATAAATGTTTTGTTTTGAACCTTCCGATAAAGTCAAAGGGTTTGCTTTGATTGATTCAAAAGGTTTGCTTGTTTTAAAAACTAACCAATTCTTCATGCTATTGAAAGGAAGCTTTCGAATTAGGTGATTTACCCTCGTTTTATAAATTGAACTATAACTCAAAGCTTTCGAAAGAGTTATTCCAAAAAATGCTTTAAAGCTTTTAAAGCAAAGCTTTCGACTTAGCTGAAAGGTTGCTTCCAGTGGAGTCGAATGGTTTTAAAAGAAGGTTTTCCACCTGTTTTAAAATGAACCCAAAAATGTTTTCAAAAGGTTGCGTTAAAGTAGATTAAATACTTTCGAAAGGATTTGTTCACTGAATGGTTTTAAAAGGGGTCGAAAGCCAAGCTTTCGATGGAGTTGAAAGATAATCTTTCAAAGGGGTCGAAAGGTTTTTGTTTCTGAATGATTTCAAAAGGTTTTAATGGAAGGGTTTCTAAAGATTTTTCTAGGCAATGTATCAAGTGTTTTTAAAAAAGGACGTTTAAGGTTTTATTTCTCTCGAAAGAGATGATTTCAACTTAAAATCGAAATTGAATGATCATAAAAAATAAAATAGAGATGGTTTTAATTATTATTCACCTTGATTAGGATAAGAAATTTTAGATTTTATCCTTGATCTATTCCCCTAGCTTGATTCCTTAACTATAGATGAATTTCTCCTCTTTTCCTCCTAAATAATGGCCAGCTCGAGCTTTTAAGTTTTTACGTTTTGTGTTTTTGAAAAATAAACGTGAGAAAGAATGTGAACATGGGTTTTAGGTGTTAAGGAATTATGGTGGGGCAATTTCTAATATGCCCTTATGTCAATTAATTAACATATAAAACCATTCATAAGCTCATTTATTTAATTAAGCTTGGCCTCTAAATAAATTTTCAAATCTCAATCCCTTTATCACTCTAATATTTGCATTATTCTATTTAATTTATCAAATTAAATCTCCTAGGTAATGATATTGAAAATTAGGGGTGTTACCTTCTACCCGCCAGCTATTAAAAGGAATATTTCTGTATACTGCGAAATAATAGTTGGAATTTTTTGGGTTTTTGTAGGATTGTTGGTTGCAGTAGTTTTTGTTGGGACTAATGTGAATTGCTGGAGAATGGTTCCGAACTAGACGGTTGTCATTGGTACTATCGAGATGAGGACAAGAAATTTTCAAATCATGTCGATTCAAAGGAGACGACGCGAAATGAATGTTATTATTTCATCCGATCCTAAGTGGGTTTAGATTCAACCAAGGCCCAAATCCCATCTAGCGGTTGACCACCTAGCAGAAAACCTAGAGTAGTCGATTAGTCAACTAGTTTTGGCACAAAACTAAACCTCGAATGCGACTATAAAAGTCATATCTGAATTCCCCCAGTTGCATTCTTTCATCATTCTTTCCTCAAACAGCCGAGCCCAATCTTCATCCTCCTCCTCCAAAGTAGTAGCCTCTCTCCTCCATTCCACCACCAGGCAAACTGCCTGCCTCCCCCTTCCCACGCTGGTTTTTGCACGTTAGATCCTGCCGCACCACCAATCCAGATCTAAACCCTATTTCTTCCCTCCAACCACCCCTTAACCTATGACAACTTCCCACATTACCGGTTCTTCCTTACACCATCCTGGTCTCACCCCTCAAAAGGCTACAAATTGGGTCAGAACGAGTAGAACATTTCACTACTTTTGGGCTAGAGGAATTATTCATCGCGGTAGGACTTACACTGATCCTCTGCTTCAAGACTTTTAAAGGGGAATTTTACCTATGTTGCATCTTCCTTTTCGATGCTCAACTAGTGTATAATTTCGATAAAGGCAATAGTTTGATTTGTTCAAAGATAAAGGGTGTCCAGATTGAGCTAATTAATTTGATCTCGCTGAGGTTTTGGAGGTTTCCGCAGAGGGCACGGACTTGAATGGTCTAGAAATGACCGACCTAGATATTTTACAGTGGATCTTTTCTCAGGATGTCGATGTTTGAAGACGAATAATCTATGTTCGAATATTGATCTACTTGTGCGCATCATTCAGCACAATATCATCCTAAAGACGGGAAGTTATGAATGGATTTATCCCATGGTGCGAAAAGCCACCTATGCTAATATTGGCAACATTGCCGTCAATTAGACCTACACCCTTATGGTTCATCTTATCGATCAAGGAGTCGATACTTCATGGAGTTATTTTTCATATTGTCACCTATTCATTCTCGTCTTTAGGCAATACAGATGAATCTTCATGAAGATGTGGTTTAGAAGATGTTTGCTTCTGCCATTGATAGATCCTCCCTTAGGAAGACTGTAATTCTAAAGCCACGGTAAAAAGAGATGCACCAACAACACAAGATTTAGTGTATAACCGCCATGTTATGCCCATTCAAAGGTCTTGGCAATGGCTTAAGCTCTGGCTGTGGAGCAAGGCATATCATAGTCTGTATGCGGTGTTTATGATTTATGGTGTTGTTGCCCTTTTCATTCCAACATTTGTTCTTTCTTTTAGTTTGTAACTGTCGGTTGTCTCTTGAAAAAAGGCATGTAAGATATTATGAGAATGTTCCTATTTGTTTACTGTGCTATTGTTTTTGGACATGTGATCCATTCTTATAGATGCATGGTGAAGAAACGATATAAATATGAAAATCTCACAAAGACACTTAACTAACAGCAAATGCAATATAAAACTATGAGTTTAGAATAGTTGGAAAATTTTAGCAAGGATGGGGTAAAGTTGTTTTGGTATCCTGGGTCATTGCTCTTGTTCCATAAAAACTGAAATTTTTGAATAATAGATGTGCTGACATTTTTTATCACATTTTGTAGGTTAAGGCTAGCTGTGCGATTTTAGAATTTGGTTAATGCATTTTGCACATAACTAACTTCCAACTACGCTGAATTGTGGCATGATTTTTCAAAATCTTTAAGGATAAAAAATATTTTAAAAAGTTTCCCTTGATTTAAAAAGTCTCTTTCGAAAAAAAAAATGGTTTGAGTTATTTTTGGCTCTTAAATAATTTTTAGAGTTTGTGTCCAAATTCTGAATTTAAGGGAAAATGTATGTCTAGAAAATTTTGAATTTATTTTTCAAATAATGTACAAATTTGAAAATGAGAAATATTTCTGCGAAATCTTTGATTTTGAAGGCCACATGTTAGGCGTAAGAAAGACAAATAAAGCTAGAAACTGTGGATTCAATGGTGCATTAGGATTGGTGATACAATAAAATGCAAGCATTAACAAGAAAAAACACATTTTAGCATGGATTTCCTATTTCCATAACTTCTTGACGATATGTGTGAATCTATCTGTAGACTCGATTTCATTTTAGAGCATGAAAACAAGCCTCCATATGCATTTTGTGCATGGATAATTTGGAGCAATTGTGGGGTTGTGGGGAAATTCCACTGTACTACGAAAATGATAAACTTAAAGAGTGCTAAGAATGTTAAATTCTTCATCCAAATTCCTTTTTTCGAAAGAGAAGTAAAGTTAAGGAAACAATTTTGCGATGCATTAAATTTTTGAATGGTAGGAATTGGATGCAAAATTGGTCGCATCATACTTCTATTCGTAGGAGTGTGGAGGTTTTGGTGAAAAGATTTTTCAACCTCTGCATACATATAGAACTGCCAGTATATATATAGGTTTGTTTGCATCATGTTTCTTAAAAAGTTTTTAAAAGAAATGCATTCATATAGTAGGGTCCGATTTAGAACCAGTCAGCATACATATTTTCTTTGTGATGAGACAGTAATGCATTATGCACTTGTGCACATTTGGTTACAAAATTTAATGTATACAAATTGCTCGTGTAGTTTGGGTAAGCAAGGATAATAACCATGACTTAGTCATTGGTGTCAATTTTAGGGACGAAATTCTTTTAAGAGGGAAGAATGTAACATCCTGCAAATTTTACATTAGTTAATTATTAAAGCTAGTTAGTTTACAAAAATGGATTTTGTGCAAACGACTGAATTTGATCGTGGAACTTGCACCCTTGTGTTTTTGGTGAAATTATGAGAAATTTTCATATTTGGAGTTTCACGATCGGAGCCAAAACGAAGAAGTTATGGATGAAAACCAAATTTGGAATGAAAAAAATTGACTCAATTAATTAACGTGGATAATTAATTTCCCGAGCATACAAGACAACCCATTATTGGGGTCGGTCGATCGGTGATCCTAAGTAGTCAACCACTGGGCATGCGGTAGCTTGGGTTTGCCTAGCCCACAATTGCCCGAATTTAATATATTTAATCGTATGGCCATGGTTGATTCTAGCACCTATAAATTTAGGCCTAACCCTCTCCTTTCTTCTCATATTTTTTTAAAAAAAAGTAGCGAAGCTCTTCCATTTATCTTCTCCACTATTTTTCTATGATTTAAAAAAAATTATATATACGTATACAAATTGGAGAAGAATAGAAATTAGAAAGAAAAGGAAGAGAATCACCCTACAATACATGTACCAAGGTAAATCTATATTCATATTTTAATATTTATATTTTTATTCCTTTATACCCAAATCTCGTCTCAGATATGAAATCCAAACATATGTATATTCCCTTTTTTTTACACATATTTCATGGATTTAAAAGAAGATGGAGCTATAAAGGTTCTACTTTAGATCTGGAGATTCTGAGCACTTTTTAAAGGTGAGTGGGAAATTCTATAGATTGTTATAATATGAAAATTATCTCTTTGATGATTATTTGATTTTTACGCCTAACTGGATAATTATGTATGAGTTGTAGGCAACAAATTGAATATAATCCGAATAAAATAAATATCGCATATAAGTTCTTGTATATGAATTGATTTAGAATTGTTTACAACCTGATTTGAATATCAGTCCCAAAAGTATGAATTTTTAACGTTGATTTGAGTGAAATTTATTCCATATCTGAAAATAGATTGTGTAATTATGTTATGAATTTGGATTATTACCCTAATCTGGTTGGAATGTAAACTTTTCTACACTCGGATTATTGGAATTTAGATACGTTTAATATTTTTAAGTAATTTGATTTCTTTCCCTTTTAGAAAAATACATTGTTTGATTTAACAAGGAATAGATGCAAACAAAAGTGAAAGAGGTGTGTAATATATGAATTCATTGTGGTTTACACTGTCTATTTCAATAATAAAATGAAATGATTATTCTTTGTAATTTTAAGCGATGTAATCTTTTATATTTTTAAGTTAATTCTTTTGTTTTGGACTAGTTTTAGAAATTATAGTGGATAATCTTTTTAGATATGATTCCAACGATTGAATATGAAAAAGAATATTTTAGTGAAGATGTATAACTAGAATATATTTGATAAAAGTATATATTTGTACGTAATTTACCGCTCTTGTAATAGTTAAAATAAAGCTTAGCGAATAACGACTCTTACCCCTAATATGCACATTTAGGGTAACTAATTAATGGAGAATGAGTTAAAAGGTTGTAAATCAAATAAATGGAAAATAAATGGAAATAAATATGGGATTGCAATAGTTTGATAGATTAATGGGATTTATGGGATTGATAAATAAAGAAGTTGAACTAATAACTACAGAATAGTTAAAAAAGTAATAATTAGATATTAGTAAACATGCAAATGTCTTAGGAAATGTCCTTAGGATGATATTCATTTACCTTGGATAAGTTGATGTTTATGGATGTGTAATTAAAAGGGGAATTGGTTTGTAATGGAATCTTTAAGTTAGATATATAGCCTTAAATAACAAAAGGGGATTAGTATGCTAAGTTCAGTGTTCAACTTGGAATAATAATAAATAAATTTAAGAATAATAAGCCAAGTATAATATGGCTTAAAAATAAAATAACAATAAGTTTAGGTTAATTAGTTCAACTTAGTGGGTTGGAGACGCGAGGTCAGTAGAGTTTTACAACAGAAGTATGCCCTTCACTTAGAGGCTACTAGCAGTTGTGCACACTTATTGCTAATGTGAGATATTTCAACTATAGAATCCGAATAAATGATTGTTAAGGCAAAATAGGAAGGGATCCTTATATAGCATAATTAATTGACATGGTGAGATGACTGTGTATATAAGAGTGTGGTAAATACGGCTAAGTCATAGAGATATCTCCTATGATAAGTGCTTGGCAATGACAGAAGGTTAGTCCCAAATTCTATAGAGTAAATCTGACCATCTAATCTAGCTACCAGTTCCTGTGAATAGTCGGACTAATGCGAGACATCGTTGTGATGGTCATAAAGTGAAGAACCTTTTTTCCGAAGTTTGAAGGTATTAAGTGGTTATTTGAGGACTTGCCTCTCTCGAAGTATTAAATGGTTGACCCATGAAAATAAATGGAAGACTTACTTGAAGGATTTAAAGTATTAAGTGGTTCTTTGAGCGCTCACCACTTTCTAAATTAGAAAAGTATTGATGGTCAGTATAAGCAATTAAGAGTAGTAGAGGACATATTTGGAATGGTCCACTTTGGCTGTAAGGTCTAAAGTGACTGTTATAGGGTTTTGCCTCTGCCCGTGACAAAAGTATTTAGTGACCAAGTGAGATCCGTGCAATGTCAGCTAGATTGTACCTTTGGGAAGTTCGGTTTAGGTTAGGTATCAAATAATGAGGGCCTGCTTCGGGCGTTTTGAAGGTATTAAGTGGTCATTGGAGGATTCGCCTCTCTTGAAGTACTGAATGGTCAAAAGTCTACCTCATCCTTATTATAAAGGTATTAAGTGTCTTAGGTACATTCTCTCACATAGCTTAGCTTTTATGAGTAGTTGATATGTTATTTGAATGCCGATTATATATTAAAAACCATGTATAGAGGTTTGAGGTCTTGGTAGCTAAGACTAATAAATCAACGTTGACTATGTTAGGGAGTCTGCTTCCTAGGAAGTATTAAGAGTCTAAATAGCATAAGTCATATCATTGGAAAAGGTTAGGTAGATTTTGGGTAGATAACCTATCATACATGCATGGTAAACAAATTGGATTTACATTAAATAATAGAAATAACAATTAAATGGGAACCTATCGGTATAAATTTATACCATGGATAGTGAATAGATTTTCCGATTATCAAAACTTTGTATTGACCCCTCCACATTACTGTCCACATGATATATTAGAGGGACAGGTCGATGGAGATGGATATGATCGGTTGATAGTGTAGTCTTCTCTCTTCCATGCTCGGTATTTATATGGCGATTGATGTCTTAAAAATTCTATAAATTTCGAGGTAGTAGCCACTGTCAATATTTATATCCTAACATTAATTCTTCCACAGTGAGTTTAGTTTGATGGATCTTTGTACCAATTTCAATGACTCTTGCTTTGGTGGACTAGGGTTTTGATTTTATCTAAATTTGGATTCATTGAGGTACGGGTTGTTCAAAAAGACCTCTTGGTATCAAGCACTTTTCTAAATTCTCAATACCGAGTCCTTTCCTTTGTCACTTCAAGACTTCATACTTCTGAAGTTCCCTTCCAAGGTCATTATGAGCTTGGCCTCGAGTTCCTGAACCATTTTGTCTTCATTCTGACATCTAGATTCACTTGAAGGCTATTTACTTTAAACATTGGATATCAAAGCTCTTGTCCAACATACTCACTTCCTTGATTGGATCAAAGTATTTTAATCTTATGGTTGGTCTGAATTTTGACCACATTTTAATATTCAATGAAAATTTTATGGACATCGGACTTGTTCTTCATAAGATACAAACATCCTAATCTGGAGAAATCATCCGTAAAGCATACAAAATAAGAAGAATTATCTTGGGTAACCATAGGTATTGGGCCATATACATCAGTATGTATAATATCAAAGAGTTCTTTACCTCTTTCTTTGCTTCGACAAAAGGGTGCTAGTCATTTTCCTTTAAGATACAACTCACAAAATTAGAAGAGTTATTTCGAACATGGACACAACTAAAATTAACTACATAAATGCCATCATCTGAAACACGGTTATAGACTTTATTTCCATTTCAACGTAATGTTCATAACATTATTGTTATTAACTAATGAAAAGTATATCTAATCTCAAATAATCAAGACACACAAATTATACTATAAATAAAATTTCTTACATAGAAATTATTTAAAATCACAATCAATCATTTAGCAACGATAACTAATAACCCCCAATTGTCGTTGTGCCCACCAAAGATCCATCAATGACTTGAAGCATCATTTTTCCTTCGCCATGTGACGTCCGTTCCTAAGTCCCTATAATGAATTACCAATCGAGCTCTAAATTTAGTATCTAAAACTCTGGGTAATTTATTGATTGCAAAACGGTTTTGAATCATGAATACATGTGTAGGAGTTGCAGAACTATTATGTTTCTTCTCTTTGACTATCTTCAAGTACTATGAATAGTTACATTTCCAATGAATCTTCTTGTGACAATGATGACGCTCACACTTGTCGGCTAAAGCGATCTTTTTATTCTTCTTATTAATCCTTTTCTTCTTCTTTGAACCATTCAAAGATGATGCCTTCCCTTTAACTGCGAGCACCACTCTCTGATCCTTGGATGAAGATTCGGATGACCTCAACATATTGAGTAGCTCCATGAGGCTTACATTCAATTGATTCATATTATGATTTTATATAAACGGCTCAAAGTTAGGAGTAAGTCCCTATAACGAATTACAAATATGAGTTCCAGATCCAAAATCTAAAACACAAGGAAATTTATTGATTGCAAAACAATTTTAAATCATGAATATACATGTATGAGCTGCAAAATTGTTTTGTTTCTTCTCTTTAACTATCTTCAAGTATGAAGACCGGTTACATTTCCAATGAATCTTCTTGTGACTATGATGACACTTACACTTGTCAGCTAAAGCAATCTTCTTATTCTTCTGATTAACCCTTTTTTGCTTCTTTGAACCATTCAAAGATGATGCCTTCCCCTTAACTACGAGCACCACTCCCTGATCCTTGGATAAAGATTCGGTTGACCACAATATATTGAAAAACTCTATTAGGCTTATGTTCCATTGATTCATACAATAACCGGCTCAAATTGAGGAGTAAGTGACCTTAGGATCAAATCCATTTGAACTCGTTGTCCATTATAGCGTCTAATAGAGAAAGTCTATCAGTATATCCTTTCATCATTAGGACGTATTCATCCACTTTCATGCCCTTCGTCATCTTCATAATAAACAGTTTCTTAATGAGTACTCTCCTTATGAAATGAAAATGCTCCAAAAATACATCTTTGAGGTTACCAAAGATCTAATAGACATTTATGTTTTCATGTTGTCTCTACAATGATTTTTTTAACGTAGACAATAGGTAAACTTGGGTGATCTCAAGGTCTGTAGCACATTTGCTATAGGCTAAATTTAGTTTGATGTCTGCATTATCTATGGGTTTTTCCTTGAGATTAGCTATCTATGGCAATCCACTTTTTTGACTCCTATGAACGACACTTAAGACATCCTCAGTGTTTGTGTGTCATTACCCAAGCATAGGAAAGATGAATCATTATGGATGAAATAAAGAACAATAGAAAACCTTACAACAAGATTGTAAAATAAACTAGAACAGTCAGTAGTACATCAGGTTGCTCCTTGGCAAGGAGTTATCAGAGTTACACAAAGTACTACCAAACATCTTAGGTAGGTATAACATCCCACCTTTACATATGCTGAAGAAAAATACACTTATACAAACAAGATAATACAGCGGAACAGATAACTAAGATGATAAAAGCCTTCTGCTCGAACGCCGTCTTTAAAGGAACCCAACTAAGACCTACTACTGTCGGACTACTCAAATAAAATGAGTATCCGAGAGTTTAGAAAAACAAAAAACTCGGGTCATACAACATGTTTGGTATGAGTAAAATTTAAGGTGTGAAATTAAACATAAACATGTGAGACTACGCCGCTAAACATGGAACGAGTTTACTCCCACAAAAGTCAACATCCAAATGTAAAGAATGGATAAATAATTAAACACCACGAAGAGTGGTTGACTCTTCCCGATGCAGATAAATTTGAATTTTCGAATAAAATAAAAATAGGAAAATCTCCAACAAATGACTAGGATGGTACACCACCCTTAAAGTATACCTCTAGTAATATACTTTAGAGAAGCTCATATACTCTATGACACTTCTCGGAAATGTACCTGTCGGATCCTACCAAGCATTACCGAGGATACGAATATTTCACATCTAAATGCGCAAATGAATTCAATCTAGATGAGATGTGAAAATACCCTAACATAAACAACGCCACATAGTTGGACATCCTTTCGTGCTTTGTGTTATGTCATTTACCGACAAAGGATAACAAAGCTCAACGGAGCAACAAGTTGTCTTAAAAGGATGATAATAAAGAAGATGAAGCAACTGATAGTTGAGAAACCAACTATCGAGGATGTAAAATGATCGTATATAAAAATTAAGTCTCGTATACTCACCATCACTCATCGAACTCAAACTTGCACCATTTCTTGGTTAGCAATAATACCGAACAAATCAAGGTAGTGTTACCTGAAAGTCATGTCCCACGATTATTCTTAATTTTTGAAATAGCGACAAGTCTATTTCTTCGATTTTTAATGCTAATTATACAAATAAATTATTTCCATATAAATGAATTGCTTTACAGAATTAATTCATTTCCATAAACAATTCAAACTTTTCTTTTAAAAATTCGAATTCGTACTTAGCTTCACATTACAAGTATTGGCTTTAAAATACTTTGTTAAAAAAGTTAAACTTTGAACCATCATTACAATACGGATTTAACAAACTTAAAAAATCCTTATTTCATTGATTAATTAACTTTTAAACTTTGTTAAGTAAGTTGATTAATTAACTTCAATAACATTTAATTAAAAAGGGTAAATAACCTTAAAAACATAGTTGATTCAATTAATTAATAATATAATTAATTAATTAATTTAATAATAATTAAATATCATTATTTAAAAGTGATTAATTTATTTAAAAATTTATTTAAGGAAAGATTAATTAAGGTCAAATAGGTTTATTAACCTTTAAAAGTCACTAATTAAAAGGGATAAATTAATTTTAAAAACAACATTAATTAATACATTAATATATCTTAATCCAGCATTATCAAAAGACTAATTATCCTTAAATTGTTTGCGCCAAAATTAGTCATAAACACCCAACTACAGAAGAAAGCACCAAATCACACTCACATATCACAGATCACAGATAGATTGTATGCAGTAGAGTTAAATACAAAGAACACTCGATAAATTAGGAGGAAAGCAGTAAAATGACAAGATTTATACTGGTTCTGTAATGGTCCAAAATTTAACCTCTTCAAAATATAATATTTAAATTGATTTTAAATATAAAATATAAAAGATTTTATGATTCAAACAATATTAGATAGGATTTGGAAATAGAAATATACATGAGAATAGCAACATTTGCTTATATCGACAAAAGTGACAAAATCCTGATTTCAGAAAAGTAAGTTTAAATGGTCTAATAAACTATTTTAATTTATTTATAAGTATTTATATTTTTAAATAAAATTATACAAATTTATTTTTAAATTTGGTTTACATAAATAAATGGTTTAACTAAAACGTCAAAATATGACCGTAAAATATTTTGTCAAAAATCAACATTGCGTCGTTTTAAAGTTGTCATAGCGTTGTTGCACCTTTATGTACATAATTTAATAAATATGTTAACATATAAAGGTAGTTAACAATCAACTAAACAAGGTTACTTTTAATAATCATACTTAGAAAATTCTAGAAAGTAATTAGCAAAAGTGAACTAAAAAAGACAAAACATATGTCACATCACATGTGATGTAAAGTAAAGTAATGTGACATAAAGTAAAGTGGTCATTCTTATTCTTTACTTAACCCTTAAGTATTTGAATTTAAAAAGTGTGATGTAATGTGGATGGCAAGTGTCGAATTAAATAAATTTACTTAATTCTTAAGGAAGACTATTTAAGAAAAAACACAAATCTATATTTTAATCTCAAATATTTTCTATAAGTACCCATCCACTTCTTCTTCACTTTTGCACCATTTCTTCTCTAATTTCTTAATCTCAAAAATTTGTCACACCTATGAGATCTAAAAGTAAAAACAAGGTGTGTAACTAAGGTTAGGGATGGAGCAACCAGTGCTCTAAACTTATCAAGGCTCAGTTTTCTCTTTTAGGCAATGGGTGGAACATATCGAAAGGAAAGCTTGGATGCTCAACTCGGATTTTATAGAAATAATCTTCTTATATTCGTTATTAAAATCCAAAGAGGGAACTTTCCTATTCGTGGAATTTAAAAGGTAATCTCACCGTTATTCTGTCCATATCACTCGTTGAATACGGAAGTTGATTTTGAGTAAAAGCAGAATGATTTCTATAATCCTATTTTCTCAAAAGATACTCTTTAAAAATGATTTGAGAAATATTCAAAAAGAGAGGTTTAAATTGTTCTGTATTCACTAAAAGAATATTTTGATATATCTCTCGAAGATATTTTGCTGAAGGAAAACGAATGAATCGAAAAAAATCGCCTAATTGCATTATTTTTATCGACGATTGGATTTCAAAGGAACCGAGGTCAGATTTGGGTGATTCTTATCCGAAGACCACTTTGAACCAATTTACGTGTTCTAAAATTAAAGGTGTTGAAGATGGAGATATTGAGACAAAAAATAACGAGGGACTACTTGTTGATTAATTGGGGATAAACTCTCGATTCACTATATTGTAGCGGTGGTCTCTTTGTTATGAAAAATCTCAAAACCACAAGGACTTCTCGCCTAGTAATGGCCGAGAAATATACCTTCAGTTTCGTTCAATCCCAGAACGAACTTGTATGGATGAATGTCTGACCTTGCATTCTAAATCACAATGGGTGGTCTCTATAAAAGTATATTAGTCGATGGTGGAGAAGACACCATCTTTTAGCTTAAGACCCTTTCCTAAGACACACGAGCTCAAAAAGTTATATGTTTGTAGAAATAACTCATGTGAATGTGCAATGACAATGTGGCATTCAAAGTGAAAGAAGATGTGCTATATGAAAAGGTAATCATTGCCTCGAGCCTCATCAACCCGAAATGATCAAAACAGGGTTAGATGCGGCAAGGCTAAGTGGGTCATACCCAATTAGGGTACGATCATCCCCTTCTAGATATATTTCTTCCCGCTATGACGTTTAGGATATAAATTAATGTGGATGTATGTGAAGGGAGCTCTCGGATAAAGGTCGGTAATGATCAAAGGATGACATATTCGACACTATCTAGTTATAGAGATAGGTCGATCTTGTGTTGGTAGAGGAGCTTTGTGATTGTTCCTCGAGACATCCATCTGGGGGTGTACCCATCGAAAGGTATTCCCTTCATCAGGTCATTTGTATGGAATCCATTCTCCAATGAAAACTTACGGTTTTGTTTGTAATGACATAATAAATAGCCCTGAAATTCTATATGGATAATCATTCGACTAAGAATTATAACATTATTTGCAAATGTTTTCGAAGAAAGTCATTAAAAATAATATCCCTAAATTTTACGTAATAAAGAGTTTTGGTTATCATAAGGTAAAAACCTGTTCCGTGTTTATGTACGACGTGGTCTTATGAGATACCTTTTTGTTTTCAAAACATCGTACTTTGAGTCCTCAAACTAATCCCATGAGTGACCTGGAGTTTGTTTTTCCCTTTAAACTCTGGGTGCCCTATTTTTCAGGCGGTTGTGTAGTTAGGATACCTTAGGAGCATTTTGGAGCATTTGGAGAAGTGTTTTGGAGCAATGAAGCTTAAGTACCTTATGTAGATATTTACCCAATTTCCGCTGTGTTATGAGGTACGTATTTTCCAGCATATGTACGGATAGACGGTTATAACTATCCCGCTGGATTTGTATTTGACTCTGATCATTTATGTATAGTTAAAATGTTGAATGCGATGTGAGGTTCTTCTATTATGTTATCGTCTTTCTTTATTTACTTTTACACCCTTTATAATCTGCCTCCCCAGCACTTGGATTTACGGCATGTGAATACTATGGCTATATTAGTGTCGATTTCTGAGGGTCACGAAGACGGGTCATCACATGTGGTATCAGTGCTGAAGGTTAAGGGAGAACCTCGGCTTTGTTGGGGTATGACTCATTAAAGATAGGGTTAGTAATGTCTTAGAATGAGTTTAGTCTGAGAGAGCGTATAATTGAAACTTTTAACTTGGATAAGTATATTCATACTGTATAGCATTCCCTGAGATATCTCATCTATACATCCTAAAGATCTTTTTCTTACTATATACAGATAGTAGAAAATGAGTGAAAGAAGGGACGAGGTAAGGGAGGAAATAATACCACAAATGGTCAAACTCCTGCAGCTACAATAGTCGAGGAAGTAGTAGTTCCGGTACCGCTCCAAATTAACTTTACAACTTTATGGAAGAACTAAACCAGCCTTGGTGGTAAACCTTTCAAAGGAACAGGAACCATCAATGAAGTACAAGCTTGGATCCGCTCTTGTGAAAGAATTTTCAAAGGACTGAATATTGGAGATGAGCAAAAGAGATTCTTAACTTCTCGGCAACTATAAGATGGAGCTCTAGTTTGGTGGGAATTTATTACTCAGAATGAGTCAGAAGATAATTTCTCATGGGAACAATTCAAAGAAGTTCCGGAGGAGCAGTATATGCCAAAAGCAAGAAAATCCCGTCTTTATCGAAATTTTATGGATTTTAAATAAGAGGAGATGTCATTTGAGGAGTATACTAATAAGTTAAACGAATTATCTCATTTTGGGCCTGGATTGATAGATACACCCTTTAAAAAGAATGAAAAGTTTATTTCTGGAATGAAGAAGCAATACCATGTCAAAATGACTAGGCATGTGAAAGAACCATTTGTAGACTTAATATACATGGAATACATATATGAAGCTTTGGATAAGATAGATTACCTATAGTACAAGAAAGTAACAACAATAACTAGAATAAGAGGAAGTTCAATAGCAAGAAGCCATGGTAAAGAAAACCTAAAAGAGGATCTCAGGATAAATACTTTAAAAATGTCACTTACTACATTTGCCAACAAAAGGGTCACCTATCAACCCATTGTAGAAAACTCAGAACTCAAGGGTCAACACTAAGAAGCTGCTTTAACTGTCATCAATCAGGACCCATAATAAAGGATTGTCCCTTAATGAAGAAAGGAGAACAAGCCAAAGTTTATGCTATCAAGGATGAGCCTTCAACCTCCAAAGATGTGAAGGGTAAAGGAGTGTTGGAAGGTAATATTTTTATCAAAAATGTTTTAGTTAGAGTATTATTTGATACAGGAGCTTCCCATAGTTTTATTTCTAAATCAACTATAGAAGAATTAGAACTTGAACCTAAAATTGTTCATGACCCTATTTTATGCTTTAGATGCATCCCTAACAGGATTAGAAACAACACCCATTGTTAAAGAATTTGCAGATGTCTTTGAGGAAGTAAAAAAGTTTGCCCCCACAACGAGAAATCGAATTCCATATCAATTTAGTTCCTAGTGAGATACCAATTAAATAACAAGATAGAAGGGATGGCTCCGAAAGAAAGGGATGAGTTGAATAACCAAACCCAAGAGCTATTAAAGAAAGGATTGATAAGACCCAGCTGTTCAAATTGAGGATCAGCCGTAGTTTTTGTTGCTAAGTCAGATGGATCATTGAGATTGTGTGTAGACTATTGAGATCTAAATAAGCGAACCATTAAGAACAGGTATCCTCTACCTCGAATAGATGACTTGTTTGACCAGTTACATGGATCTCGAATTTTTTCTTAAATGGACCTAACAACAGGATTCCATCAGTTAAGGATCGCTGAAGACCGCATCCATCTGACTGCATTCAAAGGTCTGAATGCTTTCTATGAGTGGTTGGTTATGCCTTTTGGGCTGACTAATGCACTTGTTTATTTTGTTGACCTTATGAATAGAGTGTTTAGAAATGTTCTAAAAAAAATTCGTGTTAGTCTTTATCGATGATATCCTTATCTACTTAAAGACAGAAGAAGAACACGTAAGGCATCTAGAAGCTGTGTTGGAGATATTGAGAAATAACGTGCTTAAAGCCAAATTCTCAAAGTGCCATTTTTGGGAGGAGGAGGTAAGATTCCTTGGACAGATAATATCAAGGGATGGAGTTTCAGTGGATCCAGGGAAAGTCGCTACTACTCAAGATTAGAAGCAGCCACAAACTCCTAAAGAGATTCGTAGCTTCTTAGATTTAGCAGGCTATTACAGAAGATTCATTCAAGACTTCTCAAAGATTTCCTATCACCTAACGAAGTTGATAATGAAGGATGCAAATTTATCTGGACTCCTAAGTATGAAGAAGCATTCCAAGAACTAAAAAAGAAGTTGGCAACCGCTCCAGTTTTAGCAATTATAAATGGAAATAGTGGATTGACCATTTATACAGATACTTGTGGAGAAAGAGTTGGTGCAGTTTTAATGCAAGATGGGAAGGTGATTGCTTATGCAAGTATGCATGTGAAGACGCATGAGAAGAATTATGCAACACATGACTTAGAATTATTAGCCATTCTAAAGATATGGAGACATTATTTTCTGGGTAAGAACCTTTCATAGTTTATGTCGATAAAAATTTGAATTGACCTTAGTAAATTATATTCCATCTTTTAGGTGAAAAATTAGAACTCTTCACGGGCCACAAACCTTTGAAGTATCTTTTCACGCAGAATGATTCGAACATGAGACGGCAATGTTGGAAAGCATTTCTCGTGTCATAGGATCTAGATATTCTATATACACCCGGGAAAGCCAACGTAGTAGCGGATGCATTGATAGGAAGTTAGCTACTATTTCTTATTTGGTAGTTACTCCAACTCTCCTAGAAAAGATCACCAGCGAACTATAGGAGGATCTATTTCTCAAGGAGATCATTAGGAATATACATCAAGGATATAATTCAAGATTTAAAATTGATAACCTTGGAGTATTGTGGTTAAATGGAAGAATTTATGTTCCAAATATCGAAAATCTTAAGCAAGAAGCATTAGCTGAATGCCACACTGCCAAACTTAGCATTCATCTGGGAATTCATAAGACATACAAGGACATGAAGCGTACATTTTGGTGGAAAAGTATGAAGAGGGACATGTCAGTCATTGTGAAAATTGCCAAAGAACCAAAAGTGACCAAAAGAAGATGGCAGGATTACTTCAACCTTTGGATATTCCAACTTGGAAGTGGGATCAAAAATCCATGGATTTCATTGATGACTTACCCCGAACAAGGAAACAAAATGAAGTCATGTGGCTTATTATAGACCGATTAACCAAAAGTGCGCACTTTATTTCAGTTAAGCCAACAAAAACTGCAGCAAGCCTTGCAGATATATATATGAAGGAGATTGTCTGATTGCATGGAGTTTCAATGGTATAGTAAGCGATCGTGATCCAATCTTCACTAGTTAGTTTTGGGAAGCACTACAGACAGCTTTGGGAACCAAGCTGAGTATAAGCACTGCATATCATCCCCAAAGTGATGGACAGATGGAAAGAGTCAACCGTGTTTTGGAAGATCTTTTAAGGGCATGTATTCTAGACTTTGGAGGCTCGTGGGAGAATCATTTGCATTTAGTACAGTTGAACTGACCCTCACAATTTTCACCTTAATTTCCCACAAAAAATTTTTGTATATGTATATGTGTAAATTTCCTTACATATTTAATTTATACATGCACATGTGTGTCCATATATATATATATATATATATATATATATATATATTCATTATCGTATTTAAATTTGATTTAGTCTTACTTCCAGTTTTCAGGGTCATTTTCCTTTTTCAAATAACTCATCCAGGATTCAAAATTTCTACCAATATAAATATATCAGTTTACTCCTAAAAATATACATGCACATATGAAGATGTTTGTGTTCCTCTTGTTTAAATAAGAGTATGTTTTTAATTCCATTTGTTGAACAAGAGCATGCTGTTTGACCTTGGATTTGAATAAATCTGCATAGGATTAATTACCATTTTCTTTTGAATATTTGTAATATGTTACTAAATCCTGTGCATATTTAATTCATATGGATTTGGTCATTCTAATTTATAAATTTGCTGTCAATTTATCTTGGCAAATAGATTTTATAGTTCTTGGGATTCCCTTTTTTTCATAGTTTAATTATATTGATATTTAGCTAAGACCAGAAAATGATATATTCACTTATCATTTCCCACTCATGTATTTTCTAGAAACCTTCTTATTTTGATTCAATCTATATGGCTTGTTTATTATAGTCTTAACCTGTATGACCCACTGTGGGTTGAGCATTTGCACAAAAATTTGCTGTGACAAGAATCTGGATTTTGAAGTATTTAAAAGAATGTAGAGTGCTTCTAGGTTTGTTAGTACAAACCAGTTCAAATTGCATATTTGTTACAGCTTTTGAAAATTGGTTGTGGTGAAACAGTTACTAAATGAACTAAAGCTTTTGAAAGGCATTTTACTGTCAAAATACAATCAAACTTAATCAACCAAAACTTCACTCATTTGAAGCTGGTTAACTCATGTGCCTTGTGTCAACCAGATACATGATCATGGCAATTGAAATGCCAGTCCTTTGCATTATATCTGAAGCCTTCCCATACATTTACTTTTCTCAAAACAATTTAGAAAGTAGACTTGAACCTTTTGCAAAACATTTCAGAGATAAACAATTAGATACTTGAAGGTATATTTCAAGATAATTCTGAATTTACTCCAAACCTCAGCATTTTAAAATGACTCAAGGTTGTCTAATTCATAATATAATATATGCCAGGAAATTGCTCACATGCCTATATACTTCTTTACCAGGTTTTCATAGCTAACACTTTGAGCATTATTTTTCTTGTTTATGTCTCAGACAATTCTTCAATATTCAAACCTTAACACAAAATAATTTCAATAGAACCACTAATTTAATCTAACACTTTACAAAATTCAATAAAAGCAACATGTTCAACTAAACATAGCAGTTCATTACATAACTGGAATTTAAAAACTAAGTTTTCATGAATCACATGCAGATAAACATCATAGGCTCTTATTAAAACTAGCAAGCATGCTCATCCAACTTTCTCATTAGCCATTAACCTTTTCTTCCTATTTAAGCTTTGCATTCCCTGCAAGAATATTGGTGGCTGCCTCATTTTAAAATGAGACACCCCCATATGCCATGAGCAAATAAGGGTCAGATCTATGATCTGGTATGAGCAACATCAATATATCGATGATATTAAGCAATAGAGAATATAAGTGTAATGACTTGCTATTTATGCAAGCTTCTGCAATCAATCATTTTTATCATTGTGTAAATAAAGTGACACGGGCATGATAACTTCTTCTATCATTCCTACACATACATACATAATCTTGCAATCATAAATACGAATCTGCAACATGTGCATTCACTGGAACAATCATGGTTCCAGATCAACCAACCTAAGGAATATTCATAATCCTATCTCTTCATGCACAGGTTGTATAACTCAGTTTAAATTCCTGCCTCATCTGCTATCAAGGAATCACAGGGACATATTGCAATGAAATAATTCACATCATTACACAAAGATCTCAGGGCTTAAACAAATCATGTGCCAACTTGCATACTTCAAATATGACAAGCATTCCAGCATCCTTCTTGGCCTTCCCTTCCCTAGTTTATTTACTAGTGCATTGATTCAAATCCTATTATCAAATAGCTAAGTTAACATGTCACTGCAAACATGGAAACACCCATAATTTTCCTAGCATACTTTCCTCAGAAATTAAGTAAACAGTTGTTTCAAAAAAAATGTGGACATCATATCTTGATCTCAGTAAAATATAAGAATATTTTCAACTTTTAAAAGAGGCATGTCATGTCATGTTTTATTGATCTGCAAGCCTCTATGATTGAATCAGATTCATTATCTGGCTCAATCATAATTTTTAGCTTGTGGGTTTTTTTTATTTGATTAAGGGCTCGGCACATATAGAATTTCTATTGCACCCTTAATTAATTTTTTTTTCAAGCCTCGGCACTTATACAAAAGATAATGCAGCTCACAATATTTTCCTTGTTAAAATTTCCATGCCATAGATCTATATCAGTTGAGAGTATTCTCTCCATAATTTAAAATTCTAGGCCTTAACATTTCTGAGCAAAATAAAACAGTAAGTTGCACATCCAAAGGCAAACATCACAACAAACCAAAAATCACCCTAAACATCCATGATAAAATCATATCAAATCCAGAGAAAACTTCCAAAGAACATTGATAAAATCATATACATAAAAACCAGCAATATGAAAATGGCAATATAAAATGTAGCTGCCTCATCTCAGGTCTTAATGTCATGAGTTTAGTGAGGTTACTCACCTAAATATTTTCTTCTTTTGATCTAGAAAACCCTTGTGTGTTTTCTCCTTCTTTTCAATATTTTCCTTTCTTTCTTATTTTTGAGCAACTCGGGGTAAAAATGATTTCCTGGCCAAAGCTACTTATTTATAACAACGTTTTCCACTAGGGTTTGTTAAAACAAAATTCCATTTCTATCCTAGTTAACATCAAGCATTTTTCATTTTTCATTTTCACATTTTCATCCCCGGCTACATTAGTCAGTTTTGGACAGTGCTTGTCTCTTTTGCTTTTTTTCCAGAAATGACTATTTTTGTATGCTCACCCAAGTCATGATAAATGTGTGACTACTATATTTTATACTTTTATTCTTTTCCAGAAATTTTCCTTTCTATTTTTTACCTACACAAGCATGTTGACTTGTATTATATTTCATGTCATTTTGATGTTTCCTTTTTATTGTTTTGCTTTAACACTTTCTGCTCACAGAAAATATACATGTACATAGGTGTGTATATATATACATTTTCTAATTTATAAATGAGTCAGACCTGGTAAAAGAAAATCCAATGCTTTAAGTAAGAATTACTTCTTTGCTCAAATAAAAATTTTCTGCCTCTTTATTATTTTTATTATTTTTTTTCACAAATTCTTAGGTTTCCTTCTGTGCCATTTTCAGTGTGCATGTGCACACATATCCTTGCACACTATTTAATTCAAGAATTTCACTATATTTAAATCTAAATATTTCAAAATTAAATCACTTTATCAAAATGATTTTTCAAAAATTTTGGGGTATTACATTCACCCCTCCTTTTTAGGAATTGTGTCCTCACAATTTTCCTAGTACTTATAACAAGCATCATCTTATTTTCTGAAAATCTAACAAACATATGCATAAGCAAGCAAATTCAACCACAGCAATCATTCATATCAAATTTTCCAGAAATTAAAATTACCTTCAATTTGCAAAGAGCCTAGGATAATCCCTCCTTATCTTATCTTCTAACTCCCATGTGCAGTCATTAGGATTAATACTCCACTAGACCTTCACTAGTTTGAAAGTTTTGCTCCTCTATTTCTTTTCTTCTTTAGCTAAAATCCCCACCGGTTCTTTCTCATAAACCAAATTGGGATTTATCTTAATTTGAGTAGGCTTGTCGAGAATTTCCTCCTTATCATGTACCCATCTTCTAAGTTGTGACACATGAAAAACATTATGCATTGCTTTCATTTCCTCCGGCAGTTCCAGTTTATATGCTAATGAACCAATTCTTTCCAGAATTTTGTAGGGTCCAACATACCTTGGTGTGCGCTTACCTTGCTTGCCAAATCTCAAGACCTTTTTCATAGGTGAAACTTTGATAGAAACAAAGTCACCCACTTCATATTCCATCTGCTTTCTCATCATATCTGCAAATTTCTTTTGCCTGTCTTGAGCTGCAGCAATTCTTTTCCTCACCAATTCAATTTTTCTCTGTAGTCTCTTGTATGTACTCAGGCCCTAAAATAGCTCTTTCTCCTATTTCCACCCAACATACAGGTGATAAACATGGCTTGCCATATAAGGCTTTAAATGGTGCCATCCCTATGGTGCTTTGATAACTGTTATTATATGTGAATTCAGCTATATGGAGATAGTCTTCCCAATTGCCTCCAAAATCCAGTGCACATGCCCTTAATAAATCCTCTAAAACATTGTTCACCACCTCAGTTTGTCCATCTGATTGTGGATGGTAGGCAGTGCTTAGGCACAATTCACTTCCCATAGCTTCTTGAAAACTCTTCCAAAATCTTGAGGTGAAGATGACATCCCTATCACCCATAATGTTTTTGGGAATGCCTTGCTGTCTTACCACCTCTTTCATGAATACTTGATCCAATTTTGGTGCATTCCTATCAGATTTGACTGGGATAAAATGTGCTACTTTGGTTAGCCTATCCACTATTACCCATATACTTCTGTTTCCTCTCTTGGATCTGGGCAGACATCTATGAAATCCATAGATATATCCTCTCATTTCCACTGTGGTATACTAAGGGGTTGCAACAGTCCTGATGGCCTTTGTGTCTCTGCCTTGACTTGTTGGCAAGTCATACACTTTGCAACATGTTTGGCCACAACAGACTTCATTCCCTTCCACCAAAGATTTTTCTTCAATTTTGATACATCTTTGTACTGCCTGGGTGTATGGAGTATTTACTGCTATGTTATTCATTCAATATTTCCTTCTTCAACTCTATGTTTTCTGGAACACACATTCTGTCCTTGTTCCTTAAATAACCATTTTTTATCAATATGGTAATTTATCACCTCTTCCCCCTTTGATATGAGAATTTTCTTCTCCAATAAGTCTGTGTCTTGCTCCTGCATTTTTCCAACCTTCAGAAGTAAATCTGATTGCAGAGATATTAAACTCAATTTTCCTTTCCTTTCATCTTTTTCCATTGGTACCATTTGTACTTCACCACTTTCTTCAATTTTCAAACCAGTAAGTATAGACAAATCCTTAAACTCTTCCATCATCAACATGGCTACTTTGGCATGTTGCCTACTCAAGGCATCTGCAACTTTATTTGCCTTACCTGGTGTATAGAGTATATCTAGATCATAGGCAGCTAGGAACTCCACCCATCTATGTTGCCTCTTGTTCAATTCTTTTTGTGAGAAAAGATATTTCAATGCTTTATGATCTGTGTACAAATTAAACTTTGCACCTAATAAATAATGTCTCCAAAGTTTCAAAGCATACACTACTGCTGCTAGTTCAAGATCATGAGTTGCATATCTTGTTTCATGTGACTTTAATTGCCTAGATGCATAGGCTATCACCTAGTCTTGCTGCATCAACACAGCCCCAAGCCCAGAGCCACTTGCATCAGTATAAACAATTAAGTTCTCATTCCCTTTTGGCACACTCAATACTGGTGCATGAATTAAAGCTTCTTTTATTTTGATAAAAGCTTGCTCACATTTTTTTGTCCATACAAAGGCCAGGTTCTTTCTAGTTAAATTGGTAAGGGATGATGATATTTTTGAAAAATCTTTTACAAATCTCCTATAATATCCTGCCATCCCCATAAATGACCTTACTTCACTCACTGTGCTAGGACTCTTCCATGCTTGGATAACTACTACCTTATTGGGGCCTACTGAAATTCCTTTGGCAGAGATAATATGTCCAATAAAATGTACTTCTTCTTTCCAAAATGCACATTTTGAAAATTTTGCCTTTAAATCATTTTCTCTTAATCTTGACAAAATCAAATGCAAATGATTTTTATGCTTCCACTATTTTGGAATAAACCAAAATATCATAAATAAAAATCAGTACAAACTTGTCTAAATAGTCCCTGAATATTCTATTCATTAAATCTACAAAATATGAAGGAGCATTTGTCAATCCAAACGGCATAACCATAAATTCATATAAGCCATATCTAATGTTAAATGCAGTATATTTAAAACTTGAGTCTTCAACCTTCATTTGATGAAATCCTGATGCTAAGTCTAATCTAGAAAATATTTTAGCATCACTGAGTTGATCAAAAAGATTATCTATTCTAGGCAATGGGTATTTATTTTTGATGGTTACTTTATTTAGTTCTCTGTAATCTATGCACATTCTCAAAGTACCATCATGTTTTCTCACAAACACTACTGGAGCACCCCAGCATGAATTACTTGGCCTTATAAACCTTTGCCTTCTAATTCTTCCAACTGATTTTTCAATTCCTTCAATTCACTTGGCCCCATTCTGGTGGATTTCTTGATTATGGGACTTGCTCCTGGAATGAGATTAATTTGAAACTCAACTGTTCTATGGTGTGGAACACCCTTAACTTCCCAAACACATCCAAGTATTCATTGACTATGGGAATTTCTTCAATGGTTAGTTCACTGAAATCTTTTTCTGAGTCAACTAAATGATATAAATTTCTTTCCTTAGCCACTTCACATAAAACTGTGACCCTTTGGCCTCTAGAATTTTGCAATGATATGGTGGATGAGTCTAAATTAATTATGGCTTTAAATTGCCTTAATCAGTCTACCCCCAATATAACACCTATATTTGGGTAATTCAAAACATATAAATTGGAAATGAAAATATTTCCTCCTATGTTTAACTCCACATCCACACAATTCATGTTCAAAACACTAGAACTCCCCAGTGGACTATGTATGAGCAGTGGGGTTTCAACCAATATGCAATTTAATTTTAGCATTTTAACAAATTCATAGGAAATCAAAGAGTGAGTTGCCCCAGTGTCATATACTACTGCTATAGGTATGGTACAAATAAATAATGTACCTTCCACTTGACCATGATTTTCAGCTCCACTCTCCACTGTGGATTTTCCTTTGGCTTCCAAATTTGCTATTTTCCCTTGCTGTTTGTACTCAGGACAGTTCCTCTTCATATTCCCCTCTTTCGCACATAGGTAGCATTTGAAGGCTCCTCCTTTCAACTCTGGGCACCTTGGTTTGATGTGTCCTTCCTTTCCATATTGATTACAGACCAATTTCTTCTTAGCATCATTAGCCTGGCATCATTGGCCTTTTTGTTGTCTGTCTCTTCTTTCTTTTTATCGTAAGGGTGATATCTTCCCTTGTTCTTCTTGTTGTTGCTGCTCTTAAAATTCCTATACTTCTCCCTTTCCTTATCATGCTGCTCAAGTTTCAAAGCCAAGTCTATTTTTTGATCAAAAGTTCTGTCATCATATGGTAACATGGCCCGGCTAAGTCCTGGATTCAGTCCTTTAATATACCTATCATTTTTGGATGCTTCATCAACCACTAACATTGCTCCATACTTAGATAACCCCTCAAACTTTTGAGTGTATTCAGTGACATTCAAAGTTCCTTGCCTAAGCCTAATAAATTCTTCCAGTAAAGTGGTCTTGGCTAATGCTGGTACAAATCTTGCCTCAAACATTTCCTTGAATTGATTCCATGTAATTTCATTTTCAATCCTTCCATCTATGATCACCTCCCACCAGCTTAAAGCCACTCCTTTCAGCTGTCTTGAAGCCACTTGCCTCTTCCTTTGATTATCAAGTTGCATGTCATTGAAAATCCTTTCTAATATTCTCAACCATGCTTGAATTTCCATCACATTCTCAGTCCTTTCAAAACTTTTACCTCCCAAATTGGTATAAGCCTTTAATAGTTTTGAAAGTTCCTCATGTGGATTTTCAGGCCTATGCCCAATTCCATCCCTTAAAATCCTCACAAACTCTTGCATATCAAGCATCTGTGGTGTACTTGTCCCTGCTTGATGTGATCCCCTTCCTACCATGATTTGCTAACTAAGTTCTGGGAAAAAGGTATTAGTATATTATGAGTATTTCTATAATTAATATTTTCTTATCCAATTTATTTCATCCAAAATAAACAGACATAACAAATTTCCATAGTACTCAACCATCGATGCAACCATTTAATTATGCTACCATTTGCTCTGATACCAAATTGAAATGACCCTCACAATTTTCACCTTAATTTCCCAATTTTTTTTTTGTATATGTATATGTGTAAATTTCCATACATATTTAATTTATACATGTGCATGTGTGTCCATATATATATATATATATATATTCATTTGCGTATTTAAATTTGCTTTAGTCTTACTTCCAGTTTTCAGGGTCATTTTCCTTTTTCAAATAATTCATCCAGGATTCAAAATTTCTACCAATATAAATATAACAGTTTACTCCTAAAAATATACACACACATATGAAGATGTTTGTGTTCCTCTTGTTTAAATCAGAGTATGTATTTAATTCCATTTGTTAAACAAGAGCATGCTGTTTGACCTTGGATTTGAATAGATCTGCATAGGATTAATTACCATTTTCTTTTGAATATTTTTAATATGTTACTAAATCCTGTGCATATTTAATTCATATGGATTTGGTCATTCTAATTTATAAATTTGCTGTCAATTTATCTTGGCAAATAGATTTTATAGTACTTGGGATTACCCTTTTTTCATAGTTTAATTATATTGATATTTAGCTAAGACGAGAAAATGATATATTCACTTATCATTTCCCACTCATGTATTTTCTAGAAACCTTCTTATTTTGATTCAATCTATATGGCTTGTTTATTATAGTCTTAACCTATACGACCCACTGTGGGTTGAGCATTTGCACAAAAAATTTCTGTGACAAGAATCTGGATTTTGAAGTATTTGAGAATGTAGAGTGCTTCTAGGTTTGTTAGTACAAACCAGTTCAAATTGCATATTTGTTATAGCTTTTGAAAATTGGTTGTGGTGAAACAGTTACTAAATGAACTAAAGCTTTTGAAAGGCGTTTTACTGTCAAAATACAATCAAACTTAATCAACCAAAACTTCACTCATTTGAAGCTGGTTAACTCATGTGTCTTGTGTCAACCAGATAACTGATCATGGCAATTGAAATGCCAGTCCTTTGCATTATATCTGAAGCCTTCCCATACATTTACTTTTCTCAAAACAATTTAGAAAGTAGACTTGAACCTTTTGCAAAACATTTCAGAGATAAACAATTAGATACTTGAAGGTATATTTCAAGATAATTCTGAATTTACTCCAAAACTCAGTGTTTTAAAATGACTCAAGGTTGTCTAATTCATAATATAATATATGCCAGGAAATTGCTCACATGCCTATATATTTCTTTACCAGGTTTTCATAGCTAACACTTTGAGCATTATTTTTCTTGTTTATGTCTCAGACAATTCTTCAATATTCAAACCTTAACACAAAATAATTTCAATAGAACCACTAATTTAATCTAACACTTTACAAAATTCAATAAAAGCAACATGTTCAACTAAACATAGCAGTTCATTACATAACTGGAATTTAAAAACTAAGTTTTCATGAATCACATGCAGATAAACATCATAGGCTCTTATTAAAACTAGCAAGCATGCTCATCCAACTTTCTCATTAGCCATTAACCTTTTCTTCCTATTTAAGCTTTGCATTCCCTGCAAGAACATTGGTGGCTGCCTCATTTTAAAATGAGACACCCCCATATGCCATGAGCAAATAAGGGTCAGATCTATGATCTGGTATGAGCAACATCAATATATCCATAATATTAAGAAATAGAGAATATAAGTGTAATGACTTTCTATTTATGCAAGTTTCTGCAATCAATCATTTTTATCATTGTGTAAATAAAGTGACACGGGTATGATAACTTCTTCTATCATTCCTACACATACATACATAATCTTGCAATCATAAATACGAATCTGCAACATGTGCATTCACTAGAACAATCATGGTTCCAGATCAACCAACCTAAGGAATATTCATAATCCTATCTCTTCATGCACAGGTTGTATAACTCAGTTTAAATTCCTGCCTCATCTGCTATCAAGGAATCACAGGGACATATTGCAATGAAATAATTCACATCATTGCACAAAGATCTCAGGGCTTAAACAAATCATGTGCCAACTTGCATACTTCAAATATGACAAGCATTCCAGCAGCCTTCTTGGCCTTCCCTTCCCTAGTTTATTTACTAGTGCATTGATTCAAATCCTATTATCAAATAGCTAAGTTAACATGTCACTGCAAACATGGAAACACCCATAATTTTCCTAGCATACTTTCCTCAGAAATTAAGTAAACAGTTGTTTCAAAAAAAATGTGGACATCATATCTTGATCTCAGTAAAATATAAGAATATTTTCAACTGTTAAAAGAGGCATGTCATGTCATGTTATATTGATCTGCAAGCCTCTATGATTGAATCAGATTCATTATCTGGCTCAATCATAATTTTTAGCTTGTGGGTTTTTTTTATTTGATTAAGGGCTCGGCACATATAGAATTTCTATTGCACCCTTAATTAATTTTTTTTTCAAGCCACGGCACTTATACAAAATATAATGCAGCTCACAATATTTTCCTTGTTAAAATTTCCATGCCATAGATCTATATCAGTTGAGAGTATTCTCTCCATAATTTAAAATTCTAGGCCTTAACATTTCTGAGCAAAATAAAACAGTAAGTTGCACATCCAAAGGCAAACATCATAACAAATCAAAAAACACCCCAAACATCCATGATAAAATCATATCAGATCCAGAAAAAACATCCAAAGAACATTGATAAAATCATATACATAAAAACAAGCAATATGAAAATGGCAATATAAAAAGTGGCTGCCTCATCTCAGGTCTTAATGCCATGAATTTAGTGAGGTTACTCACCTAAATATTTTCTTCTTTTGATCCAGAAAACCCTTGTGTGTTTTCTCCTTCCTTTCAATATTTTCCTTTCTTTCTTATTTTTGAGCAACTCGGGGTAAAAATGATTTCCTGGCCAAAGCTGCCTATTTATAACAATGTTTTCCACTAGGGTTTGTTAAAACAAAATTCCATTTCTATCCTAGTTAACATCATGCATTTTTCATTTTGCATTTTCACATTTTCATCCCCGGCCACATTAGTCAGTTTTGGGCAGTGCTTGTCTCTTTTGCTTTTTTTTTCCAGAAATGACTATTTTTGTATGCTCACCCAAGTCATGGTAAATGTGTGACTACTATATTTTATACTTTTATTCTTTTCCAGAAATTTTCCTTTCTATTTTTTACCTACACAAGCATATTGACTTGTATTATATTTCATGTCATTTTGATGTTTCCTTTTTATTGTTTTGCTTTAACACTTTCTGCTCACAAAAAATATACATGTACATAGGTGTGTATATATATACATTTTCTAATTAATAAATGAGTTAGATCTGGTAAAAGAAAATCCAATGCTTTAAGTAAGAATTACTTCTTTGCTCAAATAAAAATTTTCTGCCTCTTTATTTTTTTTATTTTTTTTCACAGATTCTTAGATTTCCTTCTGTGCCATTTTCAGTGTGCATGTGCACACATATCCTTGCACACTATTTAATTTCAAGAATTTCACTATATTTAAATCTAAATATTTCAAAATTAAATCATTTTATCAAAATGATTTTTCACAAAATTTGGGGTATTACATTCACCCCTCCTTTTTAGGAATTGTGTCCTCACAATTTTCCTAGTACTTATAACAAGCATCATCTTATTTTCTGAAAATCTAACAAACATATGCATAAGCAAGCAAATTCAACCACAGCAATCATTCATATCAAATTTTCCAGAAATTAAAATTACCTTCAATTTGCAAAGAGCCTAGGATAATCCCTCCTTATCTTATCTTCTAACTCCCATGTGCAGTCATTAGGATTAATACTCCACTAGACCTTCACTAGTTTGAAAGTTTTGCTCCTCTATTTCTTTTCTTCTTTAGCTAAAATCCCCACCGGTTCTTTCTCATAAACCAAATTGGGATTTATCTTAATTTGAGTAGGCTTGTCGAGAATTTCCTCCTTATCATGTACCCATCTTCTAAGTTGCGACACATGAAAAACATTATGCATTGCTTTCGTTTCCTCTGGCAGTTCCTGTTTATATGCTAATGAACCAATTCTTTCCATAATTTTGCAGGGTCCAACATACCTTGGTGTGAGCTTACCTTGCTTTCCAAATCTCAAGACCTTTTTCATAGGTGAAACTTTGATAGAAACAAAGTCACCCACTTCATATTCCACCTGCTTTCACTTCATATCTGCAAATTTCTTTTGCCTGTCTTGAGCTGCAGCAATTCTTTTCCTCACCAATTCCATTTTCTTTGTAGTTTCTTGTATGTACTCAGGCCCTAAAATAGCTCTTTCTCCTGTTTCCACCCAACATACAGGTGATAAACATGGATTGCCATATAAGGCTTCAAATGGTGCCATCCGTATGGTGCTTTGATAACTGTTATTGTATGTGAATTCAGCTAAGTGGAGATAGTCTTCCCAATTGCCTCCAAAATCCAGCGCACATGCCCTTAATAAATCCTCTAAAACTTTGTTCACCACCTCAGTTTGTCCATCTGATTATGGATGGTAGGCAGTGCTTAGGCACAATTCACTTCCCATAGCTTCTTGAAAACTCTTCCAAAATCTTGAGGTGAAGATGGCATCCCTATCACTCAAAATGTTTTTGGGAATGCCATGCAGTCTTACCACCTCTTTCATAAATACTTGAGCCAATTTTGATGTAGTACTATCTGATTTGACTGGATAAAATGTGCTACTTTGGTTAGCCTATCCACTATTACCCATATACTTGTGTTTCCTCTCTTGGATCTGGGCAGACCATCTATGAAATCCATAGATATATCCTCCCATTTCCACTGTGGTATACTAAGAGGTTGCAACAGTCCTGATGGCCTTTGTGTCTCTGCCTTGACTTGTTGGCAAGTCATACATTGCAACATGTTTGGCCACATCAGACTTCGTTCCCTTCCAACAAAGATTTTTCTTCAAGTTTTGATACATCTTTGTACTGCCTGGGTGTATGGAGTATTTACTCCTATAGTATTCATTCAATATTTCCTTCTTAAACTCAATGTTTTCTGGAACACACATTCTGTCCTTGTTCCTTAAATAACCATTTTTTATCAATATGGTAATTTATCACCTCTTCCCCCTTTGATATGAGAATTTTCTTCTCCAATAAGTCTGTGTCTTGCTCCTGCATTTTTCAAACCTTCAGAAGTAAATCTGATTGCAGAGATATTAAACTCAATTTTCCTTTACTTTCATCTTCTTCCATTGGTACCATTTGTACTTCACTACTTTCTTCAATTTCCAAACCAGTAAGTATAGACAAATCCTTAAACTCTTCCATCATCAACATGGCTACTTTGGCATGTTGCCTACTCAAGGCATCTGCAACTTTATTTGCCTTACCTGGTGTATAGAGTATATATAGATCATAGGCAGCTAGGAACTCCACCCATCTATGTTGCCTCATGTTCAAATCTTTTTGTGAGAAAAGATTTTTCAATGCTTTATGATCTGTGTACAAATTAAACTTTGCACCTAATAAATAATGTCTCCAAAGTTTCAAAGCATACACTGCTGCTGCTAGTTCAAGATCATGAGTTGCATATCTTGTTTCATGTGGCTTTAATTGCCTAGATGCATAGGCTACCACCTGGTCTTGCTGCATCAACACAGCCCCTAGCCTAGAGCCACTTGCATCAGTATACACAATTAAGTTCTCATTCCCTTTTGGCACTCTCAATACTGGTGCATGAATTAAAGCTTCTTTTATTTTGATAAAAGCTTGCTTACATTTTTCTGTCCATACAAAGGCCTGGTTCTTTCTAGTTAAATTGGTAAGGGATGATGATATTTTTGAAAAATCTTTTATAAATCTCCTATAATATCCTGCCATCCCCATAAATGACCTTACTTCACTCACTATGCTAGGCCTCTTCCATGCTTGGATAGCTACTACCTTGTTGGGGTCTACTGAAATTCCTTTGGCAGAGATAATATGTCCAATAAAATGTACTTCTTCTTTCCAAAATGCACATTTTGAAAATTTTTCCTTTAAATCATTTTCTCTTAATCTTGACAAAATCAAATGCAAATGATTTTTATGCTCTTCCACTGTTTTGGAATAAACCAAAATATCATAAATAAAAATCAGTACAAACTTGTCTAAATAATCCCTGAATATTCTATTCATTAAATCTACAAAATATGAAGGAGCATTTGTTAATCCAAATGGCATAACCATAAATTCATATAAGCCATATCTAATGTTAAATGCAGTATATTTAATACTTGAGTCTTCAACCTTCATTTGATGAAATCCTGATGCTAAGTCTAATCTAGAAAATATTTTAGCATCACTGAGTTGATCAAAAAGATTATCTATTCTAGGCAATGGGTATTTATTTTTGATGGTTACTTTATTTAGTTCTCTGTAATCTATGCACATTCTCAAAGTACCATCATGTTTTCTTACAAACACTACTGGAGCAACCCAGCATGAATTACTTGGCCTTATAAATCCTTTGCCTTCTAATTCTTCCAACTGATTTTTCAATTCCTTCAATTCACTTGGCCCCATTCTGGTGGGTTTCTTGATTATGGGACTTGCTCGTGGAATGAGATTAATTTGAAACTCAACTGGTCTATGGTGTGGAACACCCTTAACTTCCCCAAACACATCCAAGTATTCATTGACTATGGGAATTTCTTCAATGGTAAGTTCACTGAAATCTTTTTCTGAGTCAACTAAATGACATAAATTTCTTTCCTTAGCCACTTCACATAAAACTGTGACCCTTTGGCCTCTAGAATTTTGCAATAATATTGTGGATGAGTCTAAATTAATTATGGCTTTAAATTGCCTTAATCAGTCTACCCCCAATATAACACCTATATTTGGGTAATTCGAAACATATAAATTGGAAATAAAAATATTTCCTCTTATGTTTAACTCCACATCCACACAATTCATGTTCAAAACACTAGAACTCCCCAGTGGACTATGTATGAGCAGTGGGGTTACAACCAATATGCAATTTAATTTTAGCATTTTAACTAATTCATAGGAAATCAAAGAGTGAGTTGCCCCAATGTCATATACTACTGCTATAGGTATGGTACAAATAAATAATGTACCTTCCACTTGACCATGATTTTCAGCTCCACTATCCACTGTGGATTTTCCTTTGGCTTCCAAATTTGCTATTTTCCCTTGATGTTTGTACTCATGACAGTTCCTCTTCATATGCCCCTCTTTCCCACATAGGTAGCATTTAAAGGCTCCTCCTTTCAACTCTAGGCACCTTGGTTTGATGTGTCCTTCCTTTCCACATTGATTACAGACCAATTTCTTCTTAGCATCATTAGCCTTGGCATTATTGGCCTTTTTGTTGTCTGTCTCTTCCTTCTTTTTATCATAAGGGTGATATCTTCCCTTGTTCTTCTTGTTGTTGCTGCTCTTAAAATTCCTATACTTCTCCCTTTCCTTATCATGCTGCTCAAGTTTCAAAGCCAAGTCTATCACTTGATCAAAAGTTCTGTCAGCATATGGTAACATGGCCCTGCTAAGTGCTGGATTCAGTCCTTTAATATACCTATGATCACCTCCCACCAGCTATGATCACCCTGCTAATTTCTTTTTCAAACCTCGGCACTTATACAAAATATAATGCAGCTCACAATATTTTCCTTGTTAAAATTTCCATGCCATAGATCTATAACAGTTGAGAGTATTCACTCCATAATTTAAAATTCTAGGCCTTAACATTTCTGAGCAAAATAAAATAGTAAGTTGCACATCCAAAGGCAAACATCATAACAAATCAAAAAACGCCCCAAACATCCATGATAAAATCATATCAGATCTAGAGAAAACATCCAAAGAACATTGATAAAATCATGTACATAAAAACAAGCAATATGAAAATGGCAATATAAAAAGTGGCTGCCTCATCTCAGGTCTTAATGACATGAATTTAGTGAGGTTACTCACCTAAATATTTTCTTCTTTTGATCCAGAAAACCCTTGTGTGTTTTCTCCTTCCTTTCAATATTTTCCTTTCTTTCTTATTTTTGAGCAACTCGGGGTAAAAATGATTTCCTGGCCAAAGCTGCCTATTTATAACAATGTTTTCCACTAGGGTCTTTTAAAACAAAATTCCATTCCTATCCTGGTTAACATCATGCATTTTGCATTTTCACATTTTCATCCCCGGCCACATTAGTCAGTTTTGGGCAGTGCTTGTCTCTTTTGCTTTTTTTTTCCAGAAATGACTATTATTGTATGCTCACCCAAGTCATGATAAATGTGTGACTACTATATTTTATACTTTTATTCTTTTCCAGAAATTTTCCTTTCTATTTTTTACCTACACAAGCATACTGACTTGTATTATATTTCATGTCATTTTGATGTTTCCTTTTTATTGTTTTTCTTTTACACTTTCTGCTCACGGAAAATATACATGTACATAGGTGTGTATATAAATACATTTTCTAATTTATAAATGAGTTAGATCTGGTAAAAGAAAATCCAATGCTTTAAGTAAGAATTACTTCTTTTCTCAAATAAAAATTTTCTGCCTCTTTATTATTTTTATTATTTTTTTTCACAGATTCTTAGATTTCCTTCTATGCCATTTTCAGTGTGCATGTGCACACATATCCTTGCACACTATTTAATTTCAAGAATTTCACTATATTTAAATCTAAATATTTCAAAATTAAATCATTTTATCAAAATGATTTTTCACAAAATTTTTGGGTATTACAAGAGTCCTCCTATAATAACAGCTATCGTGCTAGTATCAGCATGGCACCGTATGGAGCTCTGTATGGTCGTCCATGTAAATCTCCAACATGTTGGATAGAATTCGGAGATTGGTTAGTTCTTGGCCTAGAAATGATACGAGAAGCTTCAAAGAAAGTTGATATGATTAGAAAGAAGCTAAAAGAAGCCCAAAGTAGACAGAAGAGTTATGCAGATTGAAGGTGCAGAATTCTGGAATTTTCAGTTGGAGATTCAATCTTTTTGAAAGTATCTCCAATGAGAGGAGTAGTAAGATTGGAAGAGCTAGAAAGTTAGCACCTCGATATATTGGACCTTTTCCCATTCTCGAAAAAATTGGCTCACTAGCTTATCGAGTACAATTTCCTGAACGATTGTCTGGTGTATACAATGTTTTTCACGTATCATATTTATGGAAGCATGTATATGACCAGAACAAATCATAGGAACTGCTGCTCAGGATGACATGGAGATAGAACCAAGCAGAGCGGTTATTAGAAGGCCCATTCAAATCGTGAATCAAGATGAAAAACGATTAAGAAGGAAGGTAATACGATTGGTCAAAGTTCAATGGAGCGGGGATGCTGATGATTGCACATGGGAAACGGAAGATAGAATGAGAAAAGCATATCCCGAGTTTAGGATCGATGTGTAGACTTTATTTATGATTTGAGTGTGCTCACCACATGTGGTATGGTAGCTTATTTTACATATGCTATCTTATTGAATATATATTTCCTTTTGAGCTATTTTCTTCATATCTAATTTCGAGGACGAAATTCTTTTCAGTAGGGGAGAATGTAACGATCCAAAATTTAACCACTTCAAAATATAATATTTAAAGTGATTTTAAATATAAAATATAAAAGGTTTTATGATTCAAATAATATTAGATAGGATTTGGAAATAGAAATATACATAAAAATATTAACATTTGCTTATATCAACAAAAGTGACAAAATCCTAATTTCAGAAATGTAAGTTTAAATGGTTTAATAAATTATTTTAATTTATTTATGATTATTTATATTTTTAAATAACATTATACAAATTTATTTTTAAATTTCGTTTACATAAATAAATAGTTTAACTAAAACGTCAAAATATAACTTTAAAAAATTTTGTCAAAAATCAACATTTTGTCGATTTGAAGTTTGTCGCAACATTGTTGCACTTTATGTACACAATTTAATAAATATGTTAACATATAAAGGTAGTTAACAATTAACTAAATAAGGTTACTTTTAATAATCACACTTAGAAAATTCAAAAAAGTAATTAACAAAAGTAAACTAAAAAATATAATACACATGTCATATCACATGTAACATAAAGTAAAGTATTGTGACATAAAGTAAAATAATCATTCTTATTCTTTATTCAACTCTTAAGTATTTGAATTTTAAAACTATGATGTGATGTGGATGGTAAGTATTGAATTAAATAAGTTTACTTAATTCTTAATGAAGGTTATTTAAGCGAAAACACAAAACTATGTTTTAGTCTCAAATATTTTCTATAAATACACATCAACTTCTTCTTCACTTTTGCTCCGTTTCTTCTCTACTTTCCTAAATATTTCCAAAAATAAAACAAAGAAAAATGTCAATAAAACTACGTCCGAACCACTTCAAAACTCCTCCATTCCCCTTCTATTGCTCACGCCCCCTTCCTCCATTTGGCTGAGCACATTTTTCCTTTCAAGCATGGTCATGGCCTCCTAAGGGAAGTACGAGGACGTTTAGCAAGTTCTAAGAGCTTAAAGCAAAGTTTAGCCAAGTTAGAAAAATTTAAAACTAGTTTGAAAGCGAGAAAAGGTGAGAACTCTAAAGTGATAAGTAAGAAATGTTTATATGATGTTTTGCAAGTTATAAAATTTGTTTTGCATGCTTAGTAGTTGTATATTGAATATATATATATATATATATATATATATATATATATATGTTGAAACAAGTCACCGATTTACACGATGTATAATTACATGGAAATCACTTTCCAAAAGAAATGAAATGTGATATGGAATCATTTATACATTTGAAAAATATTTACATATGCTTTAGCAAGACTCATAAGTGTTTAAACTTGTTTCGAAAAAGTTTGGATAAGAATCTCAAAATAGGCCTAAAAATTTTGCGCGTCGCATAATGGTAGTTCGTGTTTTCACGTCAAAAGTTTAAATGAACACACAAAATGAAATATAGTTCATAATTCTTCAAAGTAAGAATATTCTGAATCCTTATATCCATATCTTTCGCATAAAAAAAGAAAATTAATATTTCATTTTGTATATTTTGAATATGGCAAAATCAGTTTTCAAGAAAAATCCAGTTTTTGCACTAAATGACAAAGTTGGAAATTGTTAAAATAATCTTTTTAAAAATATGAAATAAATTCTTAACATCTTTTAAAATTATTTAGAAATGATTTAAGTTTAAAAGATTATTTTCTAAATGATATAAAGGTTGTTTTGAAGAATATAGCGTTTTAAAGCACTTTTTGCAACACTTTTCGCAACGTTTTTCAATAACTTTTGAAATAAAGGTTGAAACTTAATAATTCTTTCCCAAATCCCTATTAAATGCTTTTAAGTAAATAATAAAGCATTTTAAAAGAAATTTGAACAGCTCAAAATTGTTTCAAGGATGGTTAAACAAATAGTTAAGTGATTTAAGAAGGAAAAATGAGTATGCGGAAACGACTAGTACATTTGTCCCGCCTGTGAGATCTAAAAGTGAAAACAAGGTGTTTAACTAAGGTTAGAGATGGAGTAACTAGTGACATGAACTTACCTGGCCTCAGTTTTCTCTTTTAGACAACGTGTGGAACATATCAAAAGGAAAGCCCAGATGCTGAACTCGGATTTTAAAGAAATAATCTTCTTATACCCATTCTTAAAATCCGAAGAGAGACCTGTCCTATTCGTGGAATTTGAAAGGTGATCTCACCATTATTCCATCCATAGCACTCATTGAATACGAAAGTTGATTTTGAATAAAAGTAGAATGATTTCTATAATCCTATTTTCTCAAAAGACACTCTTTAAAAATGATTAGAGAAATATTCAAAAAGGGAGATTTAAATGATTCTGTATTCACTAAAAGAATATTTTGAAAATATATATCTCCCAAAGATATTTTGATAAAGGAAAATGAATGAATCAAAAAACAATCACTTAATTACATCATTTTATCGATGATTGGATTTCGAAGGAACCGGGGTCGGATTTGGGTGATTCCTATCCGAAGACCACTTCGAACCAATTTACATGTTCGAAGATTAAAGGGTTGAAGATGGAGATATTGAGACGAATAATAACGGTGGACTACTTGTTGATTAATTGGGGATAAACTCTCGATTCACTATATTGTAACGGTGGTCTTTTTGTTATGAAAAATCTCAGAACCACAAGGACTTCTCGCTTAGTAATGGCCAAGAAAAATGCCTTCGGTTTCGTTCAATCCCAAAATGAACTTGTATGGATGAATATCTGACCTTGCATTCTAAATCACAGTGAATGGTCTTTATAAAAGTATATCATTCGATGGCGGAGAAGACACCTTCTCTTAGCTTAACACCCATTCCTGAGACATACGAGCTTTGGAAGTTATACATTTGTAGAAATCAGTCATGTGAATGTGGAATGACTATGTGGCATTCAATGTGAAATAAGATGTGCTATGTGAAAAGGTAATCGTTGCCTCAAGCCTCATCAACGGAAAAATGACCAAAACAGGGTTATATGCGACAAGGCTAAGTGGGTCATTCCCAATTGGGGTATGATCATCCCCTTCTAGATATATTTCTTCCCGCTATGACGTTATAGATGTAAATTAATTTTGATGTATGCGAAGAGAGCTCTCGGATGAAGGTCGGTAACGACTGGGGGATGACATATTCGGTAATTTCTGGTTATAGAGATAGCCAATCTTGTGTACGTAGAGGAGCTTTGTCATGGTTCCTCAGGACATCCATCTAGAGGTGTACCCATCGAAAGGTGGTCCCTTCACCTGGTCATTTGTATGTAAATCCATTCTCCAATAAGAACCTACAGTTTTTTTGTACTGGCGTAATGAATTACCCCGAAATGCTATATAGGTAACCATTTTTGCTAAGATTTATAAGTTTATTTGCAAATGTATTCAAAGAAAGTCATTAAGAATAATATCCCCAAATTTTACGTAATAAATAGTTTTGGTTGTCATAAGGTAAAAACTCATTCCGTGTTTATGTGCGGCGTGGTCTTATGAGATACCTTTTTGTTTTCAAAACATCATACATTGAGTTCTCACACTAGTCCTATAATTGACTCAGAGTGTTTTTTTTCCTTTAAACTCTAGGTGCCCTATTTTTTGAGCAGCCATGTAGTTTGGATCATGTTGGGGAGCATTTTGGAGCATGTTGGGGAGCATTTTGGAGAAGTGTTTTGGAGCTATGAAGCTGAAGTACCTTAGGTAAGTATTTACCCATTTTTCGCTGTGTTATGTAGTATGTATTTTCCAGCATATGCACGGATAGACAGTTATAACTATCCCACTAGATTTATTTTTGACTCTGATCATTTATGTACAGTTAATATGTTGAATGCGATGTGAGTTTCTATTATTGTGTTATCGTCTATCTTTATTTTCTTTTACACCCCTAATAATCTGCCTTCCCCGCACCTGGATTTACCTCATGTGAATACCATGGATGTATTAGTGTTGATTTCTGAGGATCGAGAAGAAGGATCGTCACAGATTCGGCGTTGTAGCCTACGTCCACTTTGAATAGTTATTGTTTTATTGATGATTCTCTACTGATTTATAAGAGTACACTTGATAATATTCGAATTACAAAGGAGTTCAGCAGAGTAACGACGCCGTAGAACCAAAACGACCCATTTTCCAAAGTCCTAGGACTGCTATTTATAAGCATAGGCTGCAAATATCTCGCTCGTATCCCGAAAGACCCTTTCTCTCAAGTAGGTGGGCCTACGTGATCGATCCCTGGGCATTTGGAATCGTTTAATGATCGATATGTACACATTTCATATCGATCAAGAATTGCTCCAACGGTGATGGGATCGATCATGAATGTCCTTCTAATGGTACGCAAGCTATAGTGAAAATTTGGTAGCATTTGGACTTGTAGATTTTGAGTTGTGATCGATCCAAGCTCGACACTTCCATAGGCTGACGCCTTCGTGTCAACCCATTTCGTATCGTTTTGCTCGTATCCATCACTTGTGTATTGATAGAAGCGACGTGGAGCTACATTCCAAAGTCGATCCTCCTTTCATGTCGCACGACCACTTCCTCCACTTTTTCATTCTTTTTCTGCATTGTCTTGGAATGCTTCATTTTGCATCGAATATCTAGAGGCTGCTTCGTATCAATCCGTGTCCATTGTTTCGCATCGATTATTCGACTGATCGATACAAACTACACAGAAAGGGAATCGATACGAAGCAAGCAATTCAGTGTACTTCACATCGATGCTGTAGGAGCTATTTCATATCGATACAATCCAACCACTTCTCGTATCGGTTGCATGCAGCCGCTTTGTATCGATACGAACTCATGCTTTCGTATCGATAATTCAAATGCCATTTCGTATCGACCACCCCGCACACCCTATGTATCGATTGTTTTAGTGGCATGCTTCATATCGATCATTGGCAGATCGATACGAGGAAAGTTGATGAGGAGTATGGACAAGGTCGATATGAAGCATTGCTTGTTGATGGACATGAAGTGAAGTGATCATGATGGATACGAAATAGCCTGATTTGGATGGACATGAACTAGATTAAACATGATGGATACGAACTAGGGCCTTCCCTCTTGATTTTATCGATTCGTAACTCTGACTTCAAGTAGCCGCCTTCTAGACACGAAGTAACCTTGCCACTGAATCGGAGCAAGTGCTGTGGTGACTCGAAGCAGTTTGTGAATATGCTAATCCATTAAAGACTCGAAGCTGACCCTTCTTTGACCTGGAGCAGCATGGCTGAAAACCCGAAGCAAACCCTGGGACGACTCGAAGCAAACTCCAAGCAGATTGAAGCGGCTCAATCTTTGTCGAAACCATATTTTAGACATCTTGCGCTATTTGTTCATCGACTATGCTATGTTTTGGCTTCGTCATCATGTTTATTATCCATGAAAATTCAACTTCGATCATTATGAAGTCGAGTGGGTTGAATCAGCCTATCTGTTGCCTTGCCAAAAGGCGGATTAACACTTTGCCCCCAAAACATGCTTTGCAATAGGAAGGTATGCTTTGTAATGCCATAAGCTGGATGTTCGTATCCTGTTGATGACCTATAAAGAGATTGATGATCTTAGCTGATTGTGGATTGCTATCCTTTGAGATCGTATTGTCGTTCGAGGTGATATGTGACCGTTCAAGGTCGGATGCCATTCAAGGCGATATATGACCGTTCGAGGTCGGATGCCGTGCGAGGCGAATGGTGATCATTCGAGATCGGATTATATTCGAGACGAATGGTGACCGTTCGAGGTCAAATGCCATTCGAGGCGAATGATTTCCGTTCGAGGCAAATGGTGACCCTTCGAGTTCGGATGCCATTCAAGGCGAATGGTGACCGCTCAAGATCGGATGCCATTTGAGGCGAATGGTGACCATTCCAGGTCGGATGCCGTTTGAGGAGAATGGTGAATGTGACCGTTCGAGGTCATGTGCCGTTAGAAGCAAGTTGTATATGCCCAAGGGGACTTAGTATCATTATTGTCAGATTGGACGTTCGACTGAGTTTCTGAATTGTTTATTATGGCGGTTCATCGTCATCCCAAAGCATGCCTAAGGATCGTTCGCAATTCCATGAATGTGTAAGTGACTTGACCATTGTGGAATTATAAAAATTAGATTTACATTCAAAATGAGTCTTATAACCAACATGTCCAACCAAATTAAGAATAGATGCAAAAAATAGAAAATAAAAGTAAAACAAAAACGTCGAAGTGCAAACACTTACACTAATGCGGTTGATAGTCGTCTCAAAGCACGCCGAGGACCATTTGTGATCTAGAACATGTGTAAGTGACTTAACAGGGTTAGTATGGAGTTTTCCACTTATTCGTCATTATTATAATCAGTTGATGACAAGCTGATGCCCCAATCAAAGTTGTCCTCATTCGATGCAGTTGGTAGTCGCTCTTGCTGCATCGTTGACGCTCGCCTCCTCACGTACTGTAATAGCATGTCTTTCCAGATATTCCCTTCTATCTCATCCCTAAAGTGTTTGCAATCATTTGTACTATGTCCGTTTATCTCGTGAATAGGCAGTACTTGTTCGATTTCTTCTTGTGGGTGGCTGGATCCCTCCTCATCGGCCTGCGGTAAGGAATCTGCCCCCTAATGTCTTAGTAAATTCGTTCCAAAGTCTCTTTTAATTCCGTATAAGAGGTGAATCCTGGTTCCTTTAGTGGTCACTTTGGCTCGTTGTAGTTATTCTCTGCTTTCTGTTTCCCTTTATCCTTGCTTGAATCTTTTTCGGGCGGATCTCTGCTTTTGACAGCATACACATCAACTCCCTCTCCTTCCTCTCTCTCTCTCAGCATTCACATCCTCTTATCGCAGAAACCTTTCTGCCTTGTAGTAAAACTCTTCTAGATCCATAGGTGGATCCCTTATCAATGAATTCTTTAACTTTGTTGCACCCGCTATGCCAGATATAGTCGTCATCAGAACCATGGATGGATCAGGTCGGTCGACCGATGCTGCTGCTGCATTGAATCGTGTCAGAAAGTTCCTTAAAGATTCCCCGGTTCTCTTCTTCAATGCTGTAAAACTCATCACATTCTTGGGCCTTGAAATGTGAACTATGAATTGCCTCATAAACTTCTCAATTAACTCGGTCCATGTTCCAATGGAGCCACTCTCCAATTGCCGAAACCACAATGCTGTTATGTCTGTCAAATACAATGGGAAGCACCAGGCTATGACCTCCTCCGGTACCCCTAGTACCTCCATGTGCCTCATATACCATGTCAGATGAATTGTAGGATCCATCGTACGTCTCCAGTGTTGGTAGCTTGAATTCTGGTGGATTTCTAGCCTGCCTAATTATGGGAGCGAAGGGGCTCCTATTTACATCTTCCAAATCTCTATTCGCTAATCCGCCTCTCTTGGACGAGCATCTGTTCCTCTATTAACACCATGTTGTGCAGTTCCGGCGGGTATCCTGCCTGAGATTAGATCAACTCCCTCTTGGGGAGTGATTCCTAGCTCAGAGGCTACTCCGGATAGTCTTACTTTATCTGATTGCCTATTGAGTCCTTTGGGTCCAGCTTTGTGGATCTAAACTCTAGTAGCTCTGGCTGTTCCTGCTTGTCCAAACTATCTGAGAATGTTCTGCATCGTTTCCTCCTGCCTTTCCAATAATTCCTCATGCATAGCTCCCATCATCTCTATCTCATCTCAGGTGATGAAAACTGAGGCCTGATTTGCTCCTAAGAAAGCCTCCTGACTCCCTTTGTGCTGACTCCTTTCCGCTCTCGGTCTCCTTGTTGATTGCTTCGTCATAGCTTTCCAGATCCAAGTCTTTAAGCCTTTAAATCTAAAATTCAAGCTTTAGAATCCCTGAGAGCTAGCCTTCTCAGTGAAAGCACCAAAATATTTGCGCAAAAATTGGTCACAAACATAAATATCATTAAAAAATTAACTAAATTAAAATGTGACTAATGAAGTAATTAGTTAAATTAAACACATCGTTAATAAGTCAATTAGCCAACTTTAATCCTCTTAATTAAATAAATTAAACAACCATTATTAAAACAATTAATTATTTTTGAAAACATCATTAATTAAAAACTTGCTTAACTTGTAAAATAATTCTAAGCATGATAATGAAACCAAATGGTTTCAATAAAAGGTAATTTTCCAAAAGTGCCGATATAGCGACTATCGCTATACGGGCAATTCAGAATTCAAGCTTATATCATTTGCAATATAACAAAACATCACATAGCAAGGGAATGAGCATACGTACACGATGATTTATAATAATAAAACATATATCAAGCATTTATTTACAACGGGATTGGTTTAACTACTAGATTTTTATATAACCATTGATTTGTTTATTGACTTTCCAACGCGATTAAAAAAAATCCAACAACCGAACCATTATCACAACTATATGATAAGCTTTTAATAGCTACAAAAATGGGCACGAATATAGCCTAAACTTTATGGTTCAAAAGTGGAAGCTTCACTCACCAAAACTCTTAATAACTTCACCGAACTTTCACTAACTTCTCAAATGCGACAAGATCTAAGCTTTACTGTGAAAATGGCTCAATTTAGTGGATCTTTTTTAGGCTTTTAGGCTCAGATTAGATCATATAAGGCTCTGCCATGGTGGATATGTGGGGGTATAAGTTCTTGTTTAGTAGAGAATACTTTTTGGAAGCGAAATAAGGAGTTTAGCTTTATTTTGGGAAGCGTGTTCACTAGTTTTTGACTTTGGGAATAATTTTAGAAGCCATGGATATTCTTGAAAATGAAGAAACGGGAAGTGAATATGAAAATGATGATGTAAAGGGAGAATGTACGCAGATGGTGGGTATTTATAGGCAAAGAAGTGAAGTATTATTTAAATTAGCTTAAACGTTTAAATAATATACATGTTATCATGTAACATGGAAACCATGTCTTTCCACTACCCTTAGGTCCACCTACACCATGCTTTAGGTCCTACACTAGGTAGTTTAGGTGATGGTTAGGTTATTTAATTAATTTCCTTAGGGTATTTAATATATTTTCTACATTTTATGTCAAATCAAAGTTTATATTTGAACTAAGCTTGATTATTAACTTTAATACATTTATTATCTTATCACATGGCATATGTGCAAGTGTGTGCATGTATATATGAGTGATACAAGAAATGTCTACAATGTTTTCAACGACTTTCCATGTCGAAAAGTCAAATTTTCGAAAATAGTTTTTCAGTCATATTTTCTATTTTCATTTGAACTATTTGTTTTAGTAAAAAAAATTGAAAATGATTTTAATATCTTTAATTGATATCTAAAATATGTCTATTTGGTTATTAAAATCCATTATTAAATATTTAAATAATTAAATACAAAGTGATTAATTTATGGGTCATTACACTCTCCCCTCTTAGGAGATTTTCATCCCTCAAATTAATATGCAATAGACAATCCAAAAGATATGTGTTATACCTAGAAATTCTTATAACAATGCAAAGGAACAATGCGAAACAAGAACATTCATAATGCATTCAAACAACAAATAAGTAACCTGACATTACACTAGGGTAAGTTTCCCTGATATGATCTTCAATCTTCCAAGTACAATACCAGGGATCATAACTCCACCGAACCTTCACAAGCTTCACCACTTTGTTTCTCAGTCTCCTTTCATCTCGATCTACAATATGAATTGGATGTCGGACTACCGTCAAATTCAGTTCTATTTCCAAGTCTTGTTGAACAGTCATCTCTACAATCAGCGATGGGTTATGAACATGCTTTCTCAGATGAGATACATGAAAAAAATTGTGAACTTCAGACAATCTCTTAGGAAAATCTACTCTATAGGCCTACGATCCAATTCTCTCAAGGATTCTAAATAGTCCAATGAATTTGGATGCTAGCTTTCCTGCCTTCTGAATCATACAACTTCTTTCATCGGGGAAACTTTCACAAATACCAAATCCCCAACCGCAAACTCTAAGTCCCTTCTCCATTGATTGGCATAAATTTTCTGTTGATTTTGGGCTTCTTTCATCCTTTCCTTAATCATAACCACTTTCTCTGATGCTTCTCGATGGTCCAAGAACTAAATGATCTCCAATCTCCACCCCACATTAAGATGATTTAGATGGTCATCCATACAAAGCCTCGTAGGGTGTCAGCTAATGCTAGCTTGGTAATTGTTGTTGTAAGAGAACTCTATCAAATGCAGATGATCTTCCCAAGAACCTCCAAAATACAAAATACATACTCTCAGGAGATCCTCCAAACTCCAGTTCACCCTTTCGGTTTGTCCATTTGTTTGTGGGTGATAGGCTGTGCTCAAACTCAACTTTGTCCCTAAAGTTGCTTGCAATGCTTCAATCACTAACTATAATTACAGGAATTCCATGCAGTCGAACTATCTACCTCAAATAAATCCCTGCCAAAGAAACTGCAGTTTTTGTTGACTTCACCTGAAAAAAGTGGGCACTCTTTGTTAATCGATCTATAATTACCTAAATGCATTCATTACCTCTTCTTGTTCTAAGAAACCCATCGATAAAGTTCGTAGGTACTTGCTTCCAATTGCGATTCGGTGACTCTAATGGTTGTAGCAACCCAACAATCTTCAACTAGTTACTTTTGACTTATTGACAATTCACACACCGGCTTACAAAAATCGAAATGTCCTTCTTCATCCCTTTCCACCAAAAGGTCTTCTTCATATATTATGAAACATTTTAGTTACTCCTGGGTGGATAGATAACCATGACCGATGGCACGCTCTCAGCACATTCTGTTTAATTCCATTAACATTAGGCACACAAACCCATCCATTCATTCTTAAAATGCCTCAAGAGTAAATTTGAAAACTTGAAATAATTCCTTCTTCAACATCCTTCTTAAGCTGAGCTAAAATAGGGTCCTCTTCTAGGAAATATGCAATTCTCTCTATTAATGCTGGCTTAACTTCCAAATTTGCAATCGTCACCACATTCCTACTTAACTCATCTGCAATGGTGTTTGCCCTCCCTTAGGTATAAAGAATCTCTAGGTCATAAGACACAAGAAACTCCAACCATCTTTGTTACCTTAAGTTCAAGTTCTTTTGGGTAAAAAAAGATACTCTAATGACTTGTGATCAGTAAATAACTCAAACTTTGCACTCAAAAGGTAATGCCTCCATACCTTCAATGCGAAGACCGCCAATAGCTCCAACTCGTGCGTACTGTAATTCTTCTCATGAGATTCATTCTGCGTCAAAATTGCTCCCAATCCAGTCCTACAAGCATCCTTGTAAACTGTCAATCCTTTATCCCATCAGGAATAGTAAAAACGGGAGACTTATCAACTTCTCCTTTAACTCGTTGAAAGCTTGACCGCATTTGGGTATCCAAACAAACTTAGCATCCTTCTTCATAAGCTTTGTTAGATGAGAAGCAATCTTCGAGAAATATTTAATGAAACTTCTATAGAAACCTGCCAATCCCAAGAAACTTCTGATCTTAGACGCATTTTTAGGTTTCTTCCAATCTTGAACCGTAACTACTTTAGCTGGCTCTACTAATATGCTTTCTCCCAAAACTACGCTCCCTAAAAATCTAACTTCGTATTTCCAAAAATAGCACTTAGAAAACTTTGCTTTTAAAACATGTCTTCTTAAAGTGCTTAGAACAACTTCCTCCATTTTAGAGTAAAGAAGAATGTCATCAATGAAGACTAGAACAAATTTGTTAAGAAAATCTCAAAACACTCTATTCATCAAATACACCAAATAAGCAGGTGCATTCCTCAATATGAATAGCATGACTAACCACTCATAAAAACTACCAAGGGTTCGAAAAGTTGTTAAGGGTACACTCTCCTCTGCTACCCTTAATTTGTGAAACCCAAAGGCTAGATCCAATTGAGAAAATATCCAAGCTCCATGGAGTTGGTCAAACATGTCATCAATCCTAGGTAAAGGATACTTATTCTTAATTGTCCTCTTATTTAACTCCCGGTAATCTACATAATCTAAGAGAACCATAGCCTTGGTAATAAACGCCACCGGCGATCCGCAACTCGATGTGCTACGTCCAGTCAAACGCTTCTACATAAATCAAACATCTACTTCTCTAAATCTCTCCTTTCCATCCGAGCCAACCTTCAAGGAGGTTGTACAATCGGTCTGGTTCCTAGAATCAAATCAATGCAAAACTCAACTTCCCAGTGAGGAGGTAAACCTTACACTTCTTCAAAAATATCCTTGAAGTCCCCAACAATTGGTATATTCCTCTCTGCTTTGGGTACTTCGAGGGACTAAAGGAAACTGCTCATCAACTTATTAGGCTCTCTGCAATAGATATCAATGCTTCTTCCAACTGCATCTTTTATCACGATGATTCTTCTACTACAATCTAGGATGACATTGAACTTAGATAACCAATCCATCCCCAAAAGTAAGACAAAACCCATGAACCTAGGAACGAATAAGTCAAACAAGAAGTGCCAAACTCCATAAGAAATAGGCACTTTCAAGCACATAGTGTCAAGATTTTTTAGACCGCAAATGGGGTTCGAGACACAAAGAGAATTGTCTAAAAGAATGGGTTTAGGGTTAAACTTATCAACAAGATCTACTGAAATGAAACTATGGGATGCACCGGTATCAAATAACGCTCTAACAGGAATATCAATGGATAATGTATCTTACAACACCTGTTTTCCTTTTCCATCACTGGGAGTAGATGGTATTACCTCAATAGTAAAAGCTTGTCCCATTAATCCCTTCTTTGGAAAAGGGCACCAATTCTTCATATGTCCATGTCTATTGCAATAGTAGCAGAGTGGTCCACTAGCCGGGTTCGAGCATTGATTTGCAAAGTGGCCCATTTTGTTACACTTATAACAAAGGGACTTAGTCAAGTCTAACTACTTATTTTGAGATGGAGCTTCATCCCGGCTTCTTTCCCGACCACTTCTTCTTCCCTTTGCGCTTGAATAAAAGCTTACTAGTAACTGGTATCATTGAGAAAGGTTGGGCATTGACTGCTGGCACTACCCACTTCTACACTCCTTACTCAACATCAAAAGCCTAAAATATCAAAGCCATATTGATCGGATTGGTAAAGGTACTGTTGGGATGATTGGTCATTTTCTGATGAAATTCTAGTCACATTCCTTTCGCAAACATTTCATTCTTTTTGAGTGGTGTATCAATCAATCCTGGTCCAAACTGGGAATGCACTGAACCGATGCTCATACTATGCCACTGTCATCTCACCTTGTTTCAAATCCATAAAAACGGAACAACTGAGTCCTTCTTTCCTCTAGGATAAAGTGAGCTTCAAAAACCTCTTTAAACTACGCCAAAGCGAAGTCTTCTTCTGGTGTATTCATGGTGACTGAATCTCGCCAATCCATTGCTGCTTTCTAAAGTTGACACGATGCTAACAATCTCTTTCTAGCATCTCCCAACTAAAGATCCTCGAAGATCCTTGAACAAGAGCAGAGCCATGTCTGAACTCCCAAGATATCTTCCGTTCCATAGAAAGGCTTACTACCTAAAGCGGTTGTTTGCGCCAAAATTGGTCACAAACCCCAAATACCATGAAAGCACCAAAGTATGAATATAGATCACAAACACAAATCACAGATCACAATGAATAACAAGTAATAATTCAACAGTAATGAACAGAGACAGAAGATTTATAGTGGTTCGGCTATCTCCGGCCTACATACACTCCAAAATTTTATACTTTATTGATTATCCTTGCTGATTACAGATGATTACAGCAGTAGCAATGATAAATTTCGATTACAATTGCTATATTAGAAATGTAGAGGTGAATCCGGCAGAGTCTGGGCGTTGAATGGCCAAAAGATCCTCTTTCTGTAGGCTTCAGGAGGCTATTTATAGGTGTAGGAGGCTGATATCGAGCTAAAACTTTGGGATACTTCTTCTGGCACGTGAGTGGGCCCACGCGACTGACCCCACGAAGTTTCGACTCGATCTGCGATCGATACGAAGTGATTTCGTATCCATCCAAAAATGATCCAATCGAGCTGAAACTTGGCAGGATGGTTCTTTACATTTTACGTAAGCTCCTGTGAAAATTTCATTGTATTTGGATCGGTGGATCTTGAGTTATGGTCGATTCAAGCTTGGGTTTTTCATTGGTTGTTGTCTTCGAATCCATCTGTTTGAATCCATCACTTTCGACTCAATGGAGGCACGTGCGCGTGTGATGACTGTCGCAAAATCCCTGGGTTGATCCACCTTCCTTGCCGTGTTGAACGCTTCTTTCCTGGACACGTGGGTATTCTTCGCTCGCCTTCGTATTTCGTGCTCGTTCGCATCTATAATTTCACAAATCAATTGGGATTCCTCTTTACATCAATTCCGGGAGTACATTTCGTATCGATACCTTGAGAACTGATCGATACGAAATGACCATGGGGGCCATCGATACGAAGTGGTTGTGATGAAATGGATACGAAGCTCACCCTTAAGATGGATACGAACGAGTCCTTACCTGATGGATGCGAACGAAGCTCCGGTGATTGATATCACCTGTCCCCATCCTGATCGATACGAAATGTACAGATTCAAACTAACCTCTGCATGCTTGCCTACCAATCTGGGTGTGTCGCCATCGAGTCGAAATCCATCTACCTTTCCTGTCCGATCGATACGAAGTCATTGAGTCGAACCTGCGTCGATCGATACGAATCCAGTCGATACGAAATCCTTACTTTCTGATCGATATGAAGTGTATCGATTCGAACCACCATATGATGATCGATACGAAATGCATCGATCCGAACCATGCATTGCGCACCGATGGATACGAAAAACATGTTCTTCCTACCTTGCATCGATCATATCTCCTTCGTATGAACTCCGATTAACCTAAAATTTGAAACATAGCCTCTCCTAGTCCTCATCATCATCTCCAATCGATTTCGTCCCAATTGGAGCTCAACCAAATTTTGACGACATCGATTGCAGCCTTGATTCCAATCGATTTCCAATCCCAATATCCATTATTCTTTGCCAATTTGTTGATATTCCAGCCTTGACCAAAAGGTGGGATAACATTTGCCCCCCAAAACATGCATTGTGATAAGATGGCGTGTTTTGAATAGTTCTGAATCCAGTACCCAAAATTCATAGCCAATTCCATGTCCATCCAAACTCGATAGCCGAGTTTTAATCCATCCTTATCCAATAGCCAACAACCGAATCCAGGACCTCTCCGGGACGATATCCAAATCCATAACCTCTCCGCGTTCTTGCCTAGTGTAATCCACACTTGACGACCGTGGCCCAGTGTCCCTGGACGTTGAGCTAACCCCTCTGTGTTCTTGCCAAGCGCAATCCACACTTGACGACCGTGGTCCAGTGTCCCTAGACGTAAGTAGTGCCGTGGCTTAAGTCCTAAGCTGAATCCTGGTCGCTCTGGACCCTTGTTGAGCATAGTCCATACTCAACGACCTGAAAATAACAATTGATAATACAGGTCCTAAGTCCTAGGCCGAATCCTGGTCTCTCCGGACCCTTGTCGAGCATAGTCCATACTCGACGACCTGAATGAGTCAATTTACCGCGTTCGGGCAAAGTGACTCACTCCTTGCCAGGCACAATCCATACCCGGTGACCTTTTATCAAAAACCAGATAAAAATCCAATTAAAATCCAATCCAAAATCCAAATCAAAGCAAAAAATCAGAAATCCAAACCAGCATCCAAAACGGAAACCAACCATCTAGACAAAAATCCAAACCAGAAAACAAGCAAAATCAGGAGTTCAAACCAAACTCCAAAACCAAACCAGAAAATCAAGTGTCCAATCCAAAACAAAAGGCAGATTTCACAAACCATAGCTTCACGATTTACCATCATTCAGAGCATGCCTAGGGGCTGTCTCTGTCCCCATACATGTGTAAATGATTTGGTCATTTGCTAGTGGTTGGTTTGTTACTTATTGCACATTATCCAGGTCAATTGATAATCAATCGACCATCATTCCTGGGCCTCACATCATCATGGTGTGAGGTAGACGATGGCTGCTCCTGCTCCACTGCTGCATTCCATGCTCCAACATACTGCCTCAGTTGCCCATTCCTCACATGTTCCTCAATTATGTCCTTTAAGTGCATGCAGTTGTTGGTATCACGTCCATCCAAATTGTGGAAGAGAAAGTTCCTTCCTGATGCCCTCTCCCGTTCGTAAGGTTCTCTCCTAGTCGGCCTTCGATAAGGAAGGCGATTCCGAGTTTCCATGTATATTCGTTCCAGCGTCTCGTTTAATCCTGTGTATGTGGAAAACTTTGGATCCTTCCATCGCTTTCCAGCTTTCCCTGAATTGTCATCCAGCTTCCTCTTTCCCTTATCCTTATCTGAGCTTCCGTTGGATGGTCCTCCACCCTCAGTCGCGTTCACCTCCTTTAGCTTTAAATCCATATTCGCATCTTCTTGCCGAAGGAACCTTTCAGCTTCGTGGAAGAATTCCTCGAGATCCTATAGAGGATCTCGTATTAAAGATACCTTAAAGTATGAATCCTCTCTGACTCCTGATACTGCCGCCATCAAAACCATCGATGGATCCGGCCGATGCACCGAAGCAACTGCCGCGTTGAATCGGATTAGAAAACTTCTAAGCGATTCATCTGTCCTTTGCTTTACCGATGTCAATGTCATTACGTTCTTCGGCCTCTTGATATGAACCCGAAACTACCCCGAAAACCTATCCATCAATTCCCTCCAAGTCCTGATAGAATCCTTCTCCCAATTGCCTAAACCACATTGCCGCTAAGTCGGTCAAATAAAAAGGGAAACACCGGGCCATCACTTCCTCCGACGCCCCCAACACTTCCATGTGTCTAGTATACCTCATCAAATGATCAGTTGGGTCAGCCTTGCCATCATATACGTCCACGCTAGGTAGCTTGAACTTAGGTGGGTTCTGAGCTATCCTAATTTTCCAAGTAAACGGACTCCTATTTACTCTTTCCATATCTCTATTAGTCAAACCTCCACGCATAGTTTTCCTAATGATCTCCACTAATCCAGCATTGTCCGTCCGAGAATGCCCCCGAGGGAATTCCGGTACATATTCCTCATGCGGTTCATTAACATCCGCGTTCATTCTAGCCTGTTGGATTCCATCCAAAGTTCTTCCAGCGTCAGATCCTGCGGGCCTGCCCCCAAGCCTTCGTCGATTGTTTCCCAGCTTTGTATTCTATTCTCCATTAGGTTCCATAACCCTAGCTACTTGCTCCACATCCACAACCGCAGTAGCTGTTCCTAAGTTCTGCGTCCCTGCAGCTCTCATCTGCTCAAAGAAAGTCTGCATCATTTCCTGTTGACTTTTCAACAATCTCTCTTGCAACGAATTGGTCATAGCCTCCATTTCATCCCTGGTTATGTAAATTGAAGCTTGTCCTTCTCCAGCTCCAGAGGATGCTTCTTGACTTCCTTCCTATTGGCTTCTCTCAGCCCTTTGTCTCCTACTGGTTTGTCTAGTCATTCCTTCTGAATCTGAATCTTTCAAGCCTTTCAAATCTTAGCTTCAACCCGATGTAGCGGGTGCCGGTCCTTCTCAGTGAAAGCACCAATGTGTTTGCGCCAAAATTGGTCACAAACCCCAAATACCGTGAAAGCACCAAAGTATGAATATAGATCACAAACACAGATCACAATGAATAACAAGCAACAATTCAATAGTAATGAACAGAGACAGAAGATTTATAGTGGTTTGGCTATCTCCGGCCTACGTCCACTCCAAAGTTTTATCCTTTATTGATTATCCTTGCTGATTACAGATGGTTACAGCAGTAGCAATGATAAATTTCGAGTACAATTGCTATATTAGAAATGTAGAGGTGAATCCGGCAGAGTCTGGGCGTTGAATGGCCAAAAGATCCTCTTTCTGTAGGCTTCAGGGGGCTATTTATAGGTGTAAGAGGCTGATATCGAGCTAAAACTTTGGGATACTTCTTCTGGCACGTGAGTGGGCCACGCGACCGACCCCACCAAGTTTCGACTCGATCTGCGATTGATACGAAGTGATTTCGTATCCATTAAAAAATGATCCAATCGAGCTGAAACTTGGCAGGATGATTCTTTACATTATACGTAAGCTCCTGTGAAAATTTCATTGTATTTGGATCAGTGGATCTTGACTTATGATCGATTCAAGCTTGGGTTTTTCATTGGCTATCGTCTTCAAATCCATCTGTTTGAATCCATCACTTTCGGCTCGACGGAGGCACGTGCGCGTGTGATGACGTGTCGCGAAATCCCTGGGTTGATCCACCTTCCTCGCCGTGTTGAATGCTTCTTTCCTGGAGACGTGGGTATTCTTCGCTCACCTCCGTATTTCGTGCTCGTTCGCACCCATAACTTCGCAAATCAATTGGGATTCCTCTTTGCATCGATTCCGGGAGTACACTTCGTATCGATACCATGCGAAATGATCGATACGGAATGACCATGGGGGCCATCGATACGAAGTGGTTGTGATGAAATGGATACGAAGCTCACCCTTATGATGGATACGAACGAGTCCATACCTGATGGATGCGAACGAAGCTCCGGTGATTGATATCACCTGTCCCCATCCTGATCGATACGAAATGTACCGATTCGAACAAACCTCCGCATGCTTGCCTACCAATCTGGGTGTGGCGCCATCGAGTTGAAATCCATCTACCCTTCCTGTCTGATCGATACGAAGTCATTGAGTCGAACCTGTGTCGATCGATACGAATCTAGTCGATACGAAATCCTTACTTTCTGATCGATACGAAGTGTATCGATTCGAACCACCATATGATGATCGATGCGAAATGCATCGATACGAACCGTGCCTTGCGCACCGGTGGATACGAACAGCATGTTCTTCCTACCTTGCATTGATCATATCTCCTTCGTATGAACTCCGATTAACTTGAAATTTGAAACATAGCCTCTCCTAGTCCTCATCATCATCTCCAATCGATTCTGTCCCAATCGGAGCTCAACCAAATTTTGACGACATCAATTGCAGCCTTGATTCCAATCGATTTCCAATCCCAATATCCATTATTCCTTATCAATTTGTTGATATTCCATCCTTGACCAAAAGATGGGATAACAGCGGTGTAATTCTCAATATACTAAACATTTACTTTTTCTCAACGGTAAAATTAATGGCCGAATCCCAAGCTCTCTAAAAAAAATAAAAGATAACAAAAGCTCGCAAGTCCATCCACAAGCCGCTCTCTACCATCAATTCTCTCTGGCTTTCCCTCATCCTACGTGCTTTTTAGTGTGCTGCTTCTTCGTGTCAGAGTCTTTTATATCGGTGGTCCTTTTCTAGGGCTAGGTCTATGGAATTAGGGGTTTTTGAGCTGTGTGGCGATTTCGTGCGGTCCTGTCCCTCATTTGAAGCTATAGCTACTGCTATCTTGGGGGTGGCGCTTCCACCGATATCGGTGTGCTTTGTTTGCAATAGATCGGTTGTTATTCGCATTTACTCACCAGGGGCTTTCTCTGGTCTTTCTCTGTTCAAGTTTTTAGTAGTCGAGGGGAGCTTCATGGAGATTTCCCCGCGCTTCTCAAGGGAGCTGGGCAGCTCGGTCTCTTCTAGATCGAGTTTGCCTTATTCTTCGACGACTGCTTTTGGGGTCTTGTCTCCCGGCCGTCATGCCTCTATCGGCAAAAGGGATTTCATCACCCGATTTGCGTCGAGTTTGCTGTTTGTGGACGAGGATGGTTTGAGGGATTCGTCATGGTCTGATTGCTGCTTTGACACGTTGGTTGGTTCTGCCGTGAATGGAGTTATTGGTAACAATGATGGTTCTTTGGTCTGCTTAAGTAACAAACGAGATTTCATCACTCGTTTTGTCCCTCGCCTTTCTATTTGTGGGGTTTCTATTGCCGATGGCTCTTTTGGGATTCCCTGCGCTTTTTGGTCTGTTAGGGACGAAGGCTCTGGTTGTGGTATCAAGGAGTTGTCTTCCTTGCCTTCACTATCTGGTCCTCAACTGGTTGATATATTTGGAGGTGGGTCGGTTGATTGGGCTAGTGATCGGGGAGCAGATTCGCAGCTTGTAGTTTCTGTTGTATCAGCAGGCTTTGATACTGCTGTTGGCAAGCCCTGTGCTCTTGCATCTGCGTGTGCTGCTCCTCCGGCGTGTGCTGCCTCTTTTTCTTCTTCGATTAGGTCTGGGTTCGTCCCTCTTGTTTCCGCGTTCAGGCATGGTTTGCTGCTTGGCCTATGTCGGGTTCGTTTTTCCCCTTGTCTTTTTGGTTTTGTGTCCTTGTTTCAGGCTAGTGGTCTGTTGTTATTAGTTCGGGATAATATTTTTCTTGCTGCTGTGAGCCATGACACGTGTTCGCTTGTGCTCCCTTCATATTCGATTGCCTCTACGGAGGTAGTTAGTGTTGGTCCCAGTAGTGCTTCTTGTCGGTTCGTCCGTTTGAGCTGTGCTTTCTCACTCGACGTTGTGTTTTGCTTCGGGGTTTTAGGGGTGGTTAACTCCTGTTTTGTTTTTGTCTTTTTTGACTTTATTGGTTGGAGCATTGTCGCTATTTCTGATCGGTTTGTTTCGGTGGCTATCAGCATATATGTCAGTTATATATTGATGGTCAGTCCCACTTCGCTTTGTTTCTTTAGGAGTTTGGGTGTTGAGAGTTCAGGGATCGGTTCCGCCTCTCGTCGAATCTCGCTGGCTTCCAGCTGGCTTAGGTTCCTCGATACCCTATCTTACTTTCAATTCATTGACAGTGAGACTTTGTCAGGAACCTCTCAGAGAGTCGACCCGCACGTTTGTTGCGTTTCTACTTTTATTTCGCCTCCCGCTCCTGCCTTTTTTTCTTCTCCTTCCCCAATTTCCTCGTCGACTGGTCCAATGTTGTCATTATCTATTGGTTATTCCTCCTCTTTATTTTTATCGCTCTCATCTCATCCTTTTCCAGCCATGGATTGGTTCTTACGGCAACGTGGGGTGCGCCTTGTCTGCCCTCCCTCATTCTTTCAATTTTCTTCCGATCTCAAGGAGCGCTTTGTTCCTCCTGACTCTTCTTGCTCCTCAGCGTGCTCTCTTCCCTCCTCTTCCTGTTCATTATCCATATCCATCCCGCTACTGAGTAAGGCTGAAATTGCGATCATTAATGATCGCCTAGCGTGCCTTACTAAGAACTCGGCCCCTTCCCTGCTTTGTGATTCGCAGTCTGCTTTGTCGGAGGCCGGTTGTGAGGTGTCGTTTGAGTCCTCTTCCCGGTATTCTGTTCCTCCTCCTCACTCGTCTCATCGCTGATTGTGAAGAGTCCCCTCTACTCCCCGCACCATCCGCACACGCTCTATAGCGGCGTCCGAGCAGATCGTCCGATCTACTCGATATTCGTTGTATCTTATAGCTGGACCTACTTTCCCTTGGCAGTTTTCCCTTCGTTGTTCTACTCTCTCTGCTTCCTTTTTTTCTTTCCTTCTCGTCATGTCGATTTCCTTTTCAGGAATGTCCGTGGGATTGGCAACGATGCATCTTCGGCCAGGCTAAAACGCATTATCAGAAAGCATCCTATAGGCTTGGTTGCTCTTTTGGAACCTTTCCTGGGGACGGAGGATGTAACCAAAACCGTTTTATCCTTAGGTTTTGGCGGTGCCTTAGCCAATGTTTCCGGTAAGATTTGGATCTTATGGTCCAAATCCTTTGATGTTTGTCCCCTTTTTGACTCTCTCCAGCTTTTAGCGGTGGCCTGTTCAGCTCCTTAGTTTGCCTCATCATTTCTATTCTCGGCAGTCTACGCCAAATGCGATCGATTGGAGAGGCTGTCTCTCTGGTCTGACATTCTATCCCTCTCTGATTTGGGCATCTCGTCGTCTGTCGTTGGCAGCAATTTCAATGTTGTCGCATGCCAAGCTGAAAAACGGGGAGGAACCGCCATCAGCCGCTCTGCGATGGCGGATATCAACTCGTTCATTGTTAGCTCGGGCCTCTCTGAGCTATCCTTTGTTGGATCTGCTTTCATCTGGTCGAACAACCAAGAGGGACCAAACCGTATTCTCTCCAGACAAGACCGTGTTTTGGGTCGGAAGATTGGTTTCGTCTCCCCTTTTCTTTCTCTATCTCTCATCTTCGTCGGACCTTTTCTGATTATGCTCCTATGATTGTGCGCTGCTACCCTATCTCTCTCTCGGGCCCCTCATCTTTTAGATTCCAAAGTATGTGGAGATCTCAACACTCGTTTCTTCAAGTGATGGAGGAATCTTGGAGCTCTCCTATTGTTGGCTCTCCCTGTGCTGGTTTCTCTCGAAAGCTTCAGCGTCTCAAGGCTTGCCTTAAGGTGTGGAACGGTCAAGTTTTCAAGAACATTTTCGATCGCGTACGGGTGGCCGAAGAATCCCTCATCTTAGCCGAATCCTTGTTAGACGAGGATCCGTCCACTGCTAACAAGGAGGCTTGGACGTTAGCTCAATCAGCCTTCTCCTCAGAACTTCGTATCGAAAACGACTATCTTCACCAAAAGGCGAGGATCAAATGGGTGGCCGTCGGAGATTCGAACTCCAAATTTTTCCATTCTTCTATTCGAAAGAAGAATAACCTTCTCTCTATTGTGAGATTCTGCGTCCAAATCTCTCCGTGGCTTCTTCGCCTGAGGAAGTCAAAGTAACCATTCTGTCCCACTTTCAATCCTTTTTGGGCTCTCCTTCTGTTTCGATTTCCGATCCGGCACTTTTGGCCTTCATACCTTGCGTGGTTCATTCTCCTGAAAGTTCCCTTTCAGCGGAACCTCCATCTTCGAAGGAGATCTGTGCTTGTGTCTTTACTCTGAGCAAGGATAGTGCCAGTGGTCCTGATGGATTCAACGGTGTCTTTTTCAGAAGTGCTTGGCCTATTATTCAGGCTGATTTTTGTCTAGCTGTTCAGTCCTTCTTCTCTGGAGGTTATCTTCCCTTAGGTTGGACGTCCAACAACCTGATTCTTATTCCTAAGTGCGAGAATCCACGATCTTGCACGGATTTTCGTCCCATCAGCCTGTGCCACTTTTTGAACAAAGTTATTTCTAAAATCATGGCCAGGCGCTTGGCCCTGCTCCTTGAACGTATCATATCTCCGTCTCAAGCAGGGTTTGTTCAAGGCCGTTTAATCACTGATAACGTCCTTTTATCCCAGGAACTGATTTCCCAGCTTGACTGGAAGGTGAGGGGTTCTAATGTTGTCTTTAAACTTGACATGGCTAAGGCTTACGATCGCATGTCCTGGTTTTTCGTCATCAAGGTTTTGCGGGCTTTCGGTTTTCCAGAACCTCTCATTGACTTGGTGTGGAGGTTCATTTCCAACTGTTGGTTCTCCATGCTCATCAATGGGTCGGCCAATGGGTTTTTCAACGCGGGAGGGGTTTGCATCAAGGAGACCCACTTTCGACTTCTCTTTTCGTGATCGCGGCAGAGGCTTTCATTCGCGGTCTTCAAACCCTTACAATCTTCGGTCAGATTCAACATTTCGGGATTCCGAGGGGCTGTCCGCTTATTTCTTCCTTATCCTTTGCTGATGACATTGTCATATTCTCCAATAGCAGTCGATCCTTCGTCGGCTCCTTCGGTTCATTCATCAATACGAGAGGTGCTCGGGCCAACTCGTCAGCCCATCCAAAAGTTGCTTCGTCCATGCGAAGGACTTGTCCCCCATTCGAGCTTCTTGGATTGAGAACTTCTCCGAGTTAAAGGAAGATTACCTTCCCTTACCTTACCTGGGCATTGTCCTTTACCGAGGTAGGAAGCTTAACGCTATCTTCGATCCCTTGACTGACAAGGTTAGGGGAAAGATCATCCGTTGGAATGTGTCTCTCCTTTCTCAGGCTGGTAGATTGATTCTCATTAAGTCGGTCTTAGACTGGGTACACATGTCTTCACTGTGATGACCCCTACCTCTTCTTTCTTCCGGTCTTATTGATCTTTGGCCTTGTCCTTCTTTTGGGGTAAGAAGGACAACGTCAGTCGTCACCATTGGGTTTCTTGGGACGCCGTATGTCTTCCCAAAAACGAAGGCGGATTAGGCTTGCGTGACCCAAAGGACCTTTGTGCGGCTTTTGCTTGTAAGTTGTGGTATAGGTTTGGGGCTAGCGACTCTTTATGGGCGGTGTTCCTTCACGCAAAGTACCACAGGCTTGCGGGATCAAGTTTCACGGGCTGTCCATCCTACGCTAATGAGACCTTGAAGCTCATGCAGTCGGTGAAGCCTTTTTCAGACTCTCATGGCGGCTTAACCGGCTGGGATAGAGGTTCGTTCTCCATTTTGAATGTTTGGACCTCGGTTAGAACCGCATGTCCAATCCGTCCTTTGTTTTCCTTCATCTGGGATTCTAGAATCCCCCCTAAAGTCTCTATGTTTATGTGGCATATCCTGCATGATGGGTTGCCATTAGACGAGAACCTCCAGAAGATCGGTATCCCTTCCGTTTCCCGTTGCAGGTGTTGTGGAAATGGGGATACAGAATCTTTGAACCATTTGTTTTTTGATGGTTTTTCAGCCAAAGCGTGCTGGAATTATTTTGGGAATCTGGTTGGTGTTCGAGGTATTACCAGGTCTCCTAATGAATTGTAGAGCACCTGGTGGGCTGGGATCTCTGGTAAATCGCTTCGGTCGATATTGTTCCGTCGAATTCCGTGCCTGATCTGCTGGAACCTTTGGTGTGCGCGGAATAAGGCAACCTTTGAGGATTCTCCAATGGATCCCCAGTTCATCATTTGGCGTGTTAGGAATGACATCTTCCTTGCTTTCCGAGGTAGACCTTTCAAGGGACTCGTTGGCTCCCGCTCTAGGCGGCTAGTGGGTCTTCTTTCTATCTCCTGTGTTCTGGATTCCGCTAGATTGGGAGTTGGTTGAGTCCTTTTGGCGGGGCGTCGACTCTCTCCCTTCGCCTCCTCTACCCCCCCTCTTTATTTCTTATGTGCTTGCTAGTTGCTCAGGTACAGGCTTTTCTGGGTTCTTTCCCGGTCTGTGATCCTTACGGTTAGCGCTCTGATCGGTTTGTGATGGAGTTGCTTGGGGTGTGGTTCCACCTTTGCAGCTGGTTTTTCTGTGGTCTTCTCTGATTGCTCTGGTGAGCCCCATGTTCCCTCTATGCCGTTGTTGCTCAGTTTGAGATTCTTCTAACATCATCATTGAGCGGTGGCCTTGTCGAAGCTCAATGATGATGTCAGATGGGCGGTGGTGTTTCCGGAGCCCTTCTTCTTTCTCCATCGCTGATGCCTTTCTCAGGAGTCTGGTTCTTTGGTTGTCGCTGTTTTGGTGTTAGGTTACCTATTCCCTTCTGTTTTTGTTTGTTTTGCGTTTCTTTCCGCTCTGTTTTTTTTGCTTTCCCTCGTTACCTGCCAGGCTTGTTGGCAGCTCTTGGTGCTTGTTATTTACATATATGACTCTGTAAAAAAAAAGCGGTGTAATTCTTACACAAATTCACAAAGTTCTGAGGCAGTTGAACTTGCATTACTGCTTCTACTACCGACTCTACAACTGGCTCATTTCTAGGAGCTCTGCCATTTGTGGCCATGCTGGTTCCAGATCCACTCCCTCTTCTTCCTCTTGTATTCATTTTCAATAACCTAGATAAGTGACAGGTATCTTTAGAATACAAAGATAGGGTCAAAGATAATAAAGGAGAAACTGAAATTAAGAATCTAAAACCAGACTTTTAGGGGAGAAAAGGAAATGCTCTTCCAAGATTAACTCATCTAGGGCTCGGCTTACCCTATCTGTAATGAGTTATAACCTATTTGCTAAGGTGTTCTCTCAACCGAAGCTTTGATACCAACTGTGATGACCCACCTTTCTAACCACTAGGAATGACACTTAACACGTCCATGTTATTTGTATATCGTTGCCTAAGCATAGAAAAGATGAATCATCATGGGGTGAAATAAAGAACAGAATAGAAAACCTCATAATGAGACTGTAAAATAAACCATAATAGTCGATAGTACATCAGGTTACTCCTTAATAGGGAGTTATCCGAGTTACAAAAAGTACTACAAAACATCTTAGGTAGTTATAACATCCCTCTTTTCATATGCTGAAATAAAATACGCTCACATAAATAAAATAGTAAAGCGAAACAGATAACTAAGAAGATAAAAGCCTATTGCTTGAGCGCCGTCTTCAAAAGAGCCCAATAAAGACCTGCCACTCTCGGACTACTCAAATAAAATCAGCACTCGAGAGTTTAGGAAAACAAACAACTCAGGTCAGACGATATGTCTGTATGAATAAAACTTTAAACAATAGGTGTGAAATAAAACACAAACATATGAGACTATGCCACTGAGCAGGGAACGAGTTTACTCCTGCATAACTAACATCTAAACATAAAGAACAGGTAAATTATTATTAAACACAAGAAGAGTGGTTAAATTTTCCTGATGCAAATAAATTTGAAGGTCCAAATTAAATCAGAAAAGGAAGATCTCCAACAAATGACTAGGAAGGCGGAGCACCCTTGAAATATAGCTCTAGTAATATACTTCAAAGAAGCTCATATACTCTATGACACTTCTTGGAAACGTACCAGCCGGACCTCGCCAAACCTTACCAAGAATCCAAAATTTTCACATTTAAACGCACAATTGAATCTGATTTAGATGGGATGTGAAAATACCCTAATGGGAGAAACCCCACGTAGTTGGACGTCCTTCCGCTCTTAGGTTCAGTATTTTACCGATAAAGGATAAGAAGGATCAATGGAGCAACAAATCATCTTAAAATGATGATAATAAAGAAGCCGAAGTAACCGATAGTTGAGAAACCAAAAATCGAGGATATAAAACGATCATATATAGAAATTAATCTTGTATACTCACCACCACTCATCGAATTCAAACTTGTACTATTTCTTGATTAATAATAATGCTGGACAAGTCAAGGTAGTGTTACCTCAAAGCCATGTCCCACTATTATTCATAGGTTTCAAAATAGCAGAAAGTCAACTTCTTCGAAGTTTAATGCTAATTATACAAATAAATCATTTCCATACGCGTGAATCGCTTAATGGAAATTAATTCATTTCCATAAACAATTCAAACTTTTCTTTTAAAAATCTAAATTCGTACTTGGCTTCACATTATAAGTATTAGATTTAAAATACTTTGTTAAAAGGGTTTACTATCTTTGAACCATCATTATAAAAAGGATTTAGCAACTTAAAATATCCTTATTTCGTTGATTAATTAACTTTTAAACTTTATTAACTAAGTTGATTAATTAACTTCAATGACTTTTAATTTAAACGGGTAAGTCAACTTTAAAACATCATTGATTAAATTAATTAATTAATTTAATTTAATAACAATTAAATATCATTATTTAAATGCGATTAATTAATTTAAAACTTTATTTAAGGAAAGATTAATTAAGGTTAAATAGATGTATTAACCTTTAGAAATCATTAACTAAATAGGATAAATTAATTTTAAAAACATCACTAACTAATAAATTAATAAATCTTAATCCATCATTACCAAATGATCAATTAGCCTTAAACAACATTAAATTAAATGATAAATTAAATTTAAAATGTCATTTACTAAGTAATTAGTTAAATTTAAAATACACTATTAATAAGTTAATTAGCTAATTTTAATCCTTATTAATTAAACAATTAAATAAATTATAAACATTGTTAAAATAATTAGTTATTTTTGAAAACATCATTAATTAAAAACTTGCTTAACTTGTAAAATAATTCCAAGCATGACAATAAAACCAAATGGACTTTACAAAAGGTGATTTTCCGAAAGTGTTGATATAGCGACTATCACTATACATGCAGTTCAGAATTCAAGCTTATGTCATCTGCAATACAACCAAACATAACATAGCAATTAAATAAGCATACATACATGATGATTTACAATGATACAACATATATCAAGCACTTATTAAGGATTGATTTGACTACTAGATTTTCATATAACACATGATTCGCTTACTAACTTTCCAAAGCGACTAACTTTTCAAGCAACAAACCAATTCAACAACCAAACCATTATAACAACAGTTAGTATTTAATAGCTACAAATATGGGCATGAATATAGTTTAAAATTTATGGTTTAAAAGTGGAAGCTTCGCTTACCAAAACGATTATTGACTTTACTGAACGTTCACTAACTTCTCGAATGAAAAAAGATCTAAGCTCTACTATGAAAATGGCTCGATTTAGTGGATCATTTATAGGCTTTTGGGCTCGACCTATGTCATATGAGGCTCCTCCATGGTGAAAATGTGGGGTATAGGGTATTTCTTAGTATAGGATGGTTTTGGAAGTGAAGTAAGGAGTCTAGCTTAATATTTGGAAGTGTATTCAATAGTTTTTTACTTTGGAAATAATTTTAAAAGCCATGGATATTCTTGAACAGGAAGAAAAGGGAAGTGAATATGAAAATGAAGATGTGAAAGGAGAATGTGTGGAGATGGTGGGTATTCATAGGCAAAGAAGTGGAGTGTTATTCAACTTAGATTAAACATTCAAATAATATAAAAATTATCATGCAACATGGAAGCCATGCCTCTCCACCAGCCTTAGTACACACGTTATCCCCCCCCCCCCAAAGGTCCACCTACACCATGCTTTAGGTCCTATCCTAGGTAGCTTACATGATTGGTTATTTAATTAATGTCCTAAGGTTATTTAATATGTTTTATGCATTTTATGTCAAATCAAGGTTTATATTTAAACAAAGCTTGATTGCTAACTTTAACACATTTATTATCTTATCTCATGGCATATGTGCATGTATGTGCATGTGTATCTGAGTGATACAAACATTTATACAATGTTTTCGATGACTTTTCGATGCTGAAAAGTCAAATTTTCAAAAAACGTTTTTCAGTCACATTTTCTATTTTTATTTCAACCATTTGTTTTGGTAAAAAAAATTTAAAATGATTTTAATATCATTATTAATATTTAAAATATGTCTATTTGGTTATTAAAATTCATTATTCAAATGTTTAAAAATTATTTAAATATTCAAATACAAAGCGGTAAATTTACAGGTCGTTTCTCTATTGACGACCATAAATCAAGGTTTATATTTAAATTAAGCTTGATTATTAACTTTAACACATTTATTTTCTTATCTCATGGCATATGTGCATGTGTATATGAGTTAATAAACATTTTTACAACGTTTTCAATGACCTTTCGATACTGAAAAAGTCAAATTTTTGGAAAACGTTTTTTAGTCGCATTTTCTATTTTTATTTTAACTATTTATTTTGGTAAACAAAATTTGAAAATGATTTTAATATCATTATTAATATTTAAAATATGTTTATTTGGTTATTAAAAATCCGTTAAAAATTATTTAAATATTCAAATAGATAGCGATAAATTTACGGGACGTTGCTCTATTGACGACCATAAATGTTCAAGCGTAAGCTTTATCTTAATTTCTCTTATGCAGTATATGTAGTTAGGTTCGGTGAGTATGTCATTTTTAGATGAAATAAAGTTTGGTATAGACATTTTCTGCAAATTTAATTGAGTTGATTAGGATATTATTCATTTACTTATTTTAATTTAAACTTTTAAACTTAAAATTTTCATTTTAATTTCAAAATAGATTTTATAAATTAGCCCAAGACCCAAATTCAAATTGGGCCTACCATACTATGGATAACATTTGGGCTTTTGTTACCTTTCAGGCTATGCTGGTAGCCAAGTAGGGCATGTTACTTTATTGCCCAACTTAGCTTAGACACTACTATTATAGATATTGTACTAAATGGGTAAGCTTAATTAGTTGGTCATAATCCTGCTAATTTAGACCGCATAGGCTATTGGGCTTCGATACCATCATTGGATCTGGACCAGCACGCAGTGGGTTAAATTGGAGAATTTCAAAAAAAAAAATCCATTTCAGATCTTACAGAGCCTATGAAGTCAAAATTAAGTTATATTTAATCTACATTATTTTAAATAAAATCATAGTTTTATTTAATTAACTAAGATAAAGATTTATTTATTTATGTATTATATATATAATGGGCATGAGTGTATTAAATATGCATATATGTATATGTACACGTATAGCATATGCTGTGTACATGGTTTAATATGCTCATATCTAGCTGTTGGGATTTGCACCACAACAGACATATTAGCCCCTTCCTATACTATTTGTTGTCCGATGCTATATAATGTCAATATAATATAAAATTTAGTTATGTATACCCACATACTTGTAATATAAAATAATTATATACATACACATATATTTACATGTAAAATAATTATATATGGATTTAAATATAAAATAATTTTAAATTCAAATTTTAAATCTTCAAAAAAAAATTCAAATTTGAAATTAGATCCAAACTTAAATATTCCTTTAAATTCAAATTCAAGTTCAAATATTTTAACTAATTTATAAAATTATATTTACGTACACATGGTAAAGTAAAACTATTTTTTCAAAAATAGAAAAAAAAAATTTATATAAATATATTACCTTAATTTTAAATTCATTTGTTTATTTAAACAATGTTGCATAATAACATATAATATATAAATATATATATATATATATATATATATATATAATTTTTGACCACATTATTTTGACAAAATCAATTTTTTTAATGTAAATTTTCATGCAGAATTTTTTTTAACTTTAAATTCCAAACAAAATTAATTTATAAAATTTTTATATGTTTATATGTGTTTATAGTAATAATCACAATGTAATGCCTTTTAAAATAATTAATATTATTAACATATTTCGAAATAAATAATATATATATAAACAAAATTTATATTTTTTTATATACATGTGAAAATACAAGTATTAAAATTTATAAGCTATGTAAACAACAATGGTTTTAAAATTTAATTTTAATTTAACAATGTTTTAAAATAATTTTTAAATTCGAAAAAAAATGTTTTTTATGCTATGGCCTAAAATAATATATAATTGTATATACAAAAAAATTATTTTATTTTATAATGCATTCATATGTAGAATGACAATAAATACAAATATGAATTCATGTTATAATTTTAGCCTATTCTTATACAACATCACAATAGATTGCACATATTAAATTATACAAAATAAATGTTAGCTCAGTTGTAGTGTTTATTCGAAAGAACTCCTAGAATCTTATTCAATCTCATACAGAAAATTCTACTAATCGAAGAGATCTACAAACCTTTAATTTAAATTAACTTGAATTTGATTTGAAAAAATAAAAGGGGAAGGGTAAGAGGTTTCTACCTAAGGGGGTATAGAGGCAAGAGAAAAGTAATTATTTAAATGGAGAGGGTAGCGGGTCCATTTAATAAAAGAAAGAGAGAAGAAAAAAAGGGTTCAAGATTTGATCTTTTACCCCTTCTTTCACTATTAATTCGAACTCACATATCAAAATATCACACCCCTCATAACCTCCATACATGGTCGGGCACTCCTATAGGCAAAAGGGCCTATATGCATTTTCAAACTAGATCAATGTTTGCATAATTTGAATCCAATTCAAATGTACATCAACATTGTATATCAATACGTGTGTGTGTATGCATATACATATACATATACATATATATATGCCCTATTTTTAATACCTATTCAAATAAATCAAATAAATTTTTTATAAATTAATATTTCACAAATATTAATTAATATAATGAATTTATAACAATTATAATTCAATTAAATCAAGTGCTATTTGGAGTATTTAACATTTTGATTGTGGGAATCATATGTGTAAATTCAGTCAGCAATAGATATCGAACAATTCATATTAATGTTCACACTTCACCTTAGCTAGTTGTGTGACAGTCTGGCTGAATTTATCACTTACATAGTTTCGATAAAATCCAATTTTACTATTTTAAGCGGTCTCCGGTAGTGACAATTATCTACACCGATTTTCATTGTCAAAACTATATCACATTAGGGCTAATGTATTTGGTATTGGCTAAAATTCGAATATCATCCACATTAATTATGTATATTCTAAAAGAAGTCCTCAATTCAATAAAAATAATAATTATTGATTAAACTTCCTTGGTTAGAGACTTTGACTTTTAGTTGACTGCATTTGACTGTGATATTAACCTCATATAACCAAAGAGATGAATTCTCCGGTAAATCGTATTTCACTTTCAGTGTTTCAGCTCAGCCCTAACTATAGTTGCTTGATGGATGTCGTGCCACGATTTTGCTATAATCAAAGTGGAATGCATACATTGAACTTCAATTGTATCCTCAAGTTGAGAGAACTATGTATTATCTCTCCACTTCGATGTTTTATGTCTGACCTCAGTTATATTATCCAATAGAAAATAATGAGTAAATCATTCTATACTTATCGAATAACTATCGGTATGTAACCCTGTAATGCCCCCAGCAACCATGAGTGGCACATTGCCCAATATTTAGAGAGCATTATATACTCTAGTCTCAAAGGATGTATCAATATCTAGTCTCGATACATCTTGACTATGAATATTTAAAATAATTTATTAATATTCATTGTGATAAATTGCTCGTGAACTCAACACGTTATAAATACTATTAAATATATTTAAATTTCTCATGGATTTTCTATTAAACAAATTTAAATTAAATAACTAATTAATATAACACATTATGGTAGGTATATAATAGAAAGAAAACCACTTTTATTTTGAATGAGATCTTATTAAAGAGTTAATAATTTATAATAAATTACGGAATTGCCCGTAAGGAATACTCTCCTAACTCTATCAACATGGAGACTCTTGTGCATTCGCTCTGTGATTGTTCCAAACAACTACAAGTACGTAATCCCTTGTTATTGCCGATTATCATGAGTAATTCATCATCCATCAAATGGAGAGCATTACATACACTTGTCTTTATGGATGTATTGATATCTTTTTGTCGGTACATCATGATTCGGAACAACTGAAGGATAAGTATTTTCCCACCAAATGAATTTCTTTTACCTTCAAATATAAATGAGATACTCTACCCAATAATATGCATTGATATACATGCTTTGTAGAGATCTGTATAAGTTTTCTAAAACCAATCATTGTGGTTACAATTACCATTGATTGAAATGAACCAATTTTTCAATGGGGCACTTCCACGTACCCTTCTTGGCGGCGTTGCCCCTTAAATCCAACGACTTGGTACTTACACCCTCACTAGATTGACCATCGCCCATAGGGACGTTGTCCCACACACCACCTAAGGGGGGTGGAAGTTTCCACCCTCTTACCTCCTTGTATTAAAAAATATTATAAAAATAATGACAATTTATTTTGAAATAATTACATATTAAATAAAAGGTATCATCATGCTAGCAAAATTATTTTAGTAACATTAAACTAAATACTAAAAAAACCAAAGAATAACATTATACCAAATTATTAATAGATTACTAATTATTAGCTACTTATTAATTATTATTTAACTAATAATAAAATAATAAAATAATATTGCACAATATTACAGCCGAACTCAGCTTCATCAAGTGCTTAGAATGCAATTCAACGAACTACCATTCCCCCAAACAATTGAACTGTTATTTTGTACTTTTTTAGGAAAATTCTATTTATACACCATAAATTACGTAGTATACACCACTATCTCATTAAAAAAAATTACTGCTAAGTTACCCTTCTTCTTATTAATTCAAATTTTAGTCTTTTTCTTGTAACTCATTAAATAAAAAAAAATAAGTTAATAATAAATGGTCAAATCTATACATTTGTTATGAAGTGATTAATTTTACCATGAAACCTAAAATATCAGTTTAGACGGTTTTATAATCAAGTTCTCTACTTTTAGAAGTATTTAACCTTTTTTCTTGTTCTAAAAAAATTCTAAAATTAAAGTTGAATTTATTGAGATTAAGAAATTAAAAGAAAAACTAAAGAAATTATGATATAGCGTGAAATACTAGAGTTCAATTTGTTGAATTAAACTTAATTTAGTGTTAGAATTTCTAGTTTTCTGTAAAAGATATTCAAGCTCTAAAGAGAAAAGATGATAAAAATGAAAATAAGAGTAATTTTGTAAAAGATATGATGTATGTAAAGTAATTTTTGATGTATACTAGTTTATTACATTTTTTGGTGTATATTAATGGATTATTGGTGTATAAATAGAGTTTGCTCTTTTTTTATTAGACTAGCTTGATAGGATCATTTCAAACCCACAAGCTTGGAGTTGTCTATGGGAACTTTTTATTGGTAAAAAAAGTTGAAGAGCCATATGACCCGCTTTCTTATATTCTACGCTTTAGAAGAACTATTCTTTACAGAAAATTAATGATTATCCTCTTTATCCATATTTTATTCAAAAAATATGCACGTTATTATAATATATATTAGTAATAAGGGTGGATATGCTAAATGTCAAATGACATTGTTGTAATTTCCATTACATAGGAAATCTATAAATAGAGAACTCAGTTGTATTATACTATGATCTGAATGAATAAAAACACCTTCTCTCTAATGGTTTTTATTACTGTTTATTTTATAACACGTTATCAGCATGAAGTTTTATTATTTTTGTTGGTTTATGTTATGCTTCCATGCATCACTCATGTGATGCGTACGCATGAAGTTAATTTGTTTAATTTTTATATGCTTTGGTTATGTTTTATACATTCAGATATTTATCCTCTTATTTTTTTGGAACAGTTTTAACAAGCGTTTCTATGTATCATATTTTCATCTAATTTTACTCGTTCTCCACGGAATATTTACTAAATAATTTTACCCTATAAATATTCTTTTATATGGTTGATTCCAGTACAAATCTTATTAGGTTTTACTTGCAGTAAAAGTTTTATTAACTTTTCCCATCAATTAAGGTACTTCAATGCTTTGTTATACTTATTCATCTTTGTTGTTTCATCTTCAAGGAAATTGTTTTACTCAAACATCTTTAGTTGGTGCGATGATGTAACATTAAGCTAGTTGTATTAACTTTATTTTATTAAATGTCAATTCATCGTAACTTTCACTGACATATTTCTTTGTAATTGACTTGCTACTTGCTTTTTTTTAATCTCTCTGTTTTTATATAAACAAGGTAAAAGAAACATAACATCTCTCTATTATATTATTATTTTACTTTTTAGCTTCTATTTTTTTTGAAAACCCAGGAAAACCCGGCAGGCCAGTAAACTCCTGAGGAGGGTACAGTAAAGCCGCCCGTTGATCCAAGCCCCCATACCCCCGAGTAAATTTATATAGAATAGAGAAGCGCATGGCAAGAATCGAATTTGAGTCTTTTTACCAGAACTCAAGTCTCCTTTCCACTGCGCTGCACCCACGGACAGCTTCTGTCTTTATAAAACTACATTGTCATGCTATAAAGTCTTCACCATTTATTCTCGCATCTTATGTTTTTTACGTTTAAAAACAATTGGATGTTCAGTATACTTGTATCTTGTAAGTTAATCCATTCTTTTTATTAATATTTCTCATTCTTACGATAGTGTAGGCTATGTTATTTATACTAGGCTCATCATTCTTGACTAACAATATGTAATACTTGCATGTAAACATTTTCACAGTTTGGAAGTATAATATAAAGATGTTTCATAATCAAATTATCATGGAGTCGTGAACTTCTTTTGTCTTGCACTCAGTTTTTATTTACATACTGCTTATGTTCACATTTTCCTACTTTATCTTTGTTTTAATTTCTAAGACTACACATATATTTTTTCATTTTCTCGTCTTCTTTACAGTAAACAGAATTGATGACAAATATAATTAAGTTTGAATTCAAAGCCATGGACATATCTGGAAACAACCACTTATCATGGATATTGGATACTAAGATCCATCTACAACCTCAGTTCTTAGAAAACGCCATTAAAAATTGTAATAATATGTCCCAGCAAAACAAAATAAAGGCTTTGATATTTTTAAGACGTCACAACCACGATGATCTAAAAATAGAACATTTAACTTAAAAAGATCATCTCCATTCCCGAAGGAGCGGTATGATCATCAGAGTACGATTATACTTCCAAATACTAGACAAGAGAGTACGATTATACTTCCAAATACTAGACAATAGAGTACGATTATACTTCCAAATACTAGACAAGAGTGATTGAATCTGAGGTTTGAAGACTTCAAATTTGTAAGGGAATATAATCCCGTATAGAATTACTTCTAAACTAAAATTATATGGAGAAAAGACAGATGGTGCACAAATAGTTGAAAATACATTTTCAACGTTTCATGCATCAAACATCCTCCTGCAGCAATATCGAGAGCGTCATTTTACAAAATATTCTGAACCCTTAGGATATTTATTAACTGCTGAGCAAAATAATAAATAGATACATACATACATATATATACATGTGTGTTCTTCTCTATTTTAGAGGATCACACATTTTTCTCAAAAAAAAACACTCCTCAAGACCAACTGGTTCAGCTACATCAGCGGAAATTAAAGCTAATTTTTCCCACTCCAGAAGAGGCAAAGGTGGAGGTAGAGGACGTAGTCGTAGACGTGGACACACTTGTGTGTACACTCGCAACGCTTTATACTCTTCTCACGTAAAAAAATATAGATAAAAAAGAATTTTGTATATATGTATATGCTTTATTAACACCTATAGTCGATAGGTGTACACAGTTATGTGTACACTTGCCACACTCTATACTCTTCTCACGTAAGCCTACAAGGCAGTGCATGGATGGTATATCTAACCTACAGTCAATAGGTGCACACACTTTTGTGTACACTCGCAATGCTCTATATTCCCCTCATGTGAGTCCGCAAGGAGGTGCATGGGTGGTATATCAGGCCTTAGTTTTCTGAGTTAAGTATATGTAAATATTGTTAATATAAATAAAGTTTTGAAACAAAGAGAGAGTAAGCAACTGAAATCCAAACACTATTTCACTTAGTTGATTTGACTTGTTATTCAAAAGAAATAAAAATACCAAGTTGAAAAACATCGGTAATCAGTTAAGGATCCATTTTATAGTTGCACTATGTTACCAACCGAAATAATTAGCCAAACAAGAATATAATTATAAGGATGACTTAATTTTTATTGGAAGTTTTGACGAGTAAAATGAATTAAATTTATTGAGAATGATCAGAACTTGTATTTAACTTATTCTTTTTGATTTAAAAGTAAATTCCCATTTGTAAATATTTTCAAAAAACTTGCATTCGTATCTCTGTAAATAAATCTTGCATTTAGGAATTTTTCGTGTTGCATTTGGATTTTGTATGTAGTATCCACTGAAACCCATCACGAGACGACACTCATCCTACTAAAGGCGCCTAGAAGTTTAACGGCTTATTGCATATGTTCAATGCAATCATGCTCCCAATAAATGTGGATTTATCTTAGTTTTAGTTTATTCAAGAACGAATAAAAAGATAAGTGTGAGGTTATCTGATGTGCACGTAAAAATATATATTTTCACTCACACTTAATCTCATTTTTAGTAGAATAAGTGTCATAATTGGGTGTTTTTACATGTTTAAAACCAAATTTCAAAAATGTTTTCAAGTCATCATTCATGCATTTATATGGGAGCAAAACGGTATTTTCAAGTATGAATTAATTTGAAAAAAAATTACTTGCACATGTAATTTTCTTTGTGCGAATTTGGATTCAACTTGGTAGTGAATTCACTGAAATATGCATGTACAAGAGTTAGAAGCCAAGGAAACGAAGAAATAAAAGAATACATGTAATTATGGATGAACCCACCTATCCACTAACCATGAATCACAATCAAGAACTAATGCATATGTTAGTGTGGATTAAAGACACATGCACATTTAATGAAGGGTTAATTTCATACTAAAGATAACTTAGATGCCACATTACCTCAAGTGCATTTTAGAGAGTTCTCAAAAAATGGATTAAGGTTTTAGTCATGTATAAATAACTCTTTTATGTTTATGTAATGAAGGTTGAATTTTTTATATTACCTTATCATATTATTAAAGTTGTAGCCACAAAACCGATGAGAAATAAAATGGCTTCCTAAGCCTCTTCTTCTTCTTTTTCTTTGTTTTTACATGCTTTCATTTTATGCCCTCTTTCCTTTTATGTCAGTAGATTAGATTTTCATTTATGCACTTAGTTTTCTTTAATGTAAGTAGTTAGTTCTCTTTTCTTTTATGTTGCTCTTGCTTTTTTTTTCTTTTTAATGTTGCAATCTACATGTGTGGAAATGATAACAAAAATGAGAAGCTAAACTCCTTTAATTTATGGGTAATGAAACTCTTTTAAATCATATAGATTCAACATATTTGCTAATTTATGATCTCTTTTTATGCTTAATTAGATGTTGATGTAAGTTTATTGGTGAATTTGATAGTCCATGTTTATCATAAACATGCTATTCTTACTCAAACATAAACACAATTTACATTAACATCTAACTAAGTGATTTTGATCATGGAATTAAAATAGAATCAAAATTTAATGATATATGTTACTAATCAAAAATAGTAAATAGATCATGCTTAAAATATATTAGTTTTCAATTTCATATTCATTTTCATGACATCTAACAAAATGGTTTTAGTTGTTTTATCAAAGTTTAATGGTTTAAGTTGTGTTAATTAATAACACAAATATATTAATCTTACGATAAGTACATCACTAATTCTACTTAGATTAAAATGAGAGATCATAGATTGATGTTGTGTTGATTTATGTGAGAGTATGAGAGTGGATTTGCCTCTAAATTGTCTCTTAATCTCGTATTTTTATTCACTTTTGTTTTAGTTAGTTTTTACACTTTTCTTAGCTTAAAACAATCTCAAGCTTTAGTTTAATTTGATTGAGTAGAATTCAAAATTAATTCATTCCCTGCGGATTGATCTGTATTAGCATGCGTACTACAATAGTACGCCGTGCGCCTGCGGTATTTTAAGATGATATAATTTTTCGATGATTTTCTAACCGATAGAAAATTCGTCGTCTAACAGTTAAATTAACAGAAGCTAATGCTAATTTTTCCCACTCCGAAAGAGGCAGAGGTGGAGGTAGAGGATGTAGTCGTAGATGTGGTTATGGACGTGAATGTGGATATAACTCTAACAAAGGCTATTATGTTGGTTTTAAAAGGCAATAAAACTACCAACTTTAAAAAGCAACAAAAGAAAATTGAGCCTGAAATGAATAATGATTTTACTCCAAAAAACAAAAGGCACCATGAGGAAGTTTGTTATAGATGTAGATCACTAGTCACGTACATGCAGATCATGAAAGAAAACAATTGAAGAATACCAACATTTGAAGAATATTGAGAACAAATAATACTGAAAAATTGTAGATACTACTAATTTGAAGATAGATGATTTCTTCGAAGATGATGATGAAAATTTAATAAATGATGAAAATCTCAATGCAATGATTCATGATATGACCAATCTGGTCAACTAGAAGTAGCCTGAAGCTTGTTGTATGGTTTTCTTTTATTTTATTTTTAGTTTATCATCTTGTATTAATAAGTTAGTTTAAAGTTGATGTTTGATTATTTCTCAGTTTTTCGAGAATTAGTTGAAATAACGCAGACTGGTGGATGTTGATTTTAATTAATAGTTTGTTTCGGAATTCTTTTTTTGAAACTATTACCATTTATTTGTGTTCAGAGATTATTTTAATAATTGACTAGCTATACTATCTTTAATTCTTAAGGTATGGACCATCAATATTTGAGTGATGATATATGCCTACTAGATAGTGCAACTACTAATATAATTTTGAAAAAGCAAAAGTTTTTCTCTGAATTATCTGATAATATTTCAGCTAAATTTTCCACCATAATTGGATCTGCTAATATAATTGAAGGGTCCGGAAGAGCCCATAAAGCACTACTAATACATATATCTTCATTCAAAATGCGTTATACTCGAGCAATTTTAAAAGAAATCTGTTAAGTTTTAAGGATATAAAAACGAATAATTACCATAATGCAACTATACATAAAAAACAACAAAGAATATCTTTGCGTTATCTCTAGAATTGAATGCTGAAAGCTTATTTTAGAAAAAATTGACACAATTTCAACTGTATTATATTTCACGAAAATTGGCATAGTTGAATCCCACTCAATAAATATGAGCCAGAAGCTCACAAATACAAAGACACTTTGGTATGATCGATTGGGTCATCCTGAGTCAACTATGCTGCGTAAAATCGCAGGATACCCATATGCGTTAAATCTAGTTACTTTTCATTGGTGTTGAACTGTATCTTGCTAGAAGACTTACTGAGAATGCAATGTTCAAGTCTCGTGCATTGAGCTAAACATAATAATGCAGCAATGGAACTGGGATATGATACTTATGGACCAAGCATATTTTCGTCATCTTTTTTTGGATGGTACATGAAGCAAACATTGGTAACAACATCATAAAATTATTCTGAAATACTAGCACTACATGAAGCAAGTCGAGAATGTATTTACTTAAGATCATTAATTGAGCATGTTCGAAATACTTGTCAACTTTCCTCAGCTACAGAAGGATCAACTATTACTTATGGAGGCAATGCAGCTTGCGTAGCTTAGATTCAGACAGGTTACATGAAGGGTGATAGGACGAAACACATTTCTCCTAGCTTTTTCTTCACACATGAGCTACAAAGGGATAATAAGATAGTGGTGAAACGAATTTAGTCCGAAGAAAATCTGGTAGATCTATTTATAAAGGCACTTTCAAAATCAACATTTCAGAAGATGGTGTATAAAATTCGTATGCGTCGGCCGCATCAACAGACTGATTGAATAATGCGTTATAAAGCATGAGCAACATACAAAAGTATGTTATAATGTGCTCGTTTTTCCTCACTAATATTTTTATTAGGGATCTTTGTTGGTAAGGTTTTGGTTAGGCATTATCTTGATCCAGAAGAATTAACCATCATAATAACATTATAAAACATATTTCCTAAAGATGAAATAAAATTATACTTTTTTATTTATTTATGATTTTCCACTGGATGTTTCATAATACCGATTTTTAATGAGGCAATTATTATTATCAGACGCATATTCGCGACGAAGAGAGGGTGTCATATATATTAATAATAATGATAAATATGTTAAATGTCAAAGGATATTACTGTACTTTCCGTTGCATAAGAAATTTATAAATAGAGAGCTCATTTGTGTTGTATGAATAAAATTCCCGCCCTTATTTTATAGCACACCATCGATTTTTATTCAAAAAACTTGTGCAACTAGCTTTATCACGTCAAAAGGGACAAATTTCTGCAATTATCATCGAATTTGTTGACCCAGAATATCCACTACCAAACTCGTTTACCAACAGTCTGGCCCAACCATTTCAATGAACAGAAATCCAGCCCATTAAGACTGTGCTAGAAGTTTCGATACGTGCAGGTTCTTCTGCGCTACAGAACCCTAACGCATTCTTATAAATTCCGCGCTTCTATTCTGCCTCCCTATCCATTCGAGTCCTGATGCGGAGTCGAGATGATATTTCGGATTTTTCCTCTTTTTCTCTTCAAATTTAGATCATCATTGATTCCATCTGGGCTCCGATTTTTTTACCCGTAGCAACTGAATTACTGACTCAATTGTTATATCAGTTCTATATTTAGTTTACTTAAATGTAATTTGCTCGACTCCTTGTCTCTGTATGGAAATAGCGCCAATTTTTCGAGCAAGTTATTGTTATTTTTTTCGATTGAACCGTGCACTGAAAATTTCATTTAGTATTTTGAAGTTGCTTGTGACTAGTGTAATGTGGTTTACTCGTATATTATGATGCGCGTTCAATGGAGCAAACAAAAACTATGTCTGCATATTCCTGAGCGTACATCATATATGAAGCTACTGAGTGTTGAAGGAATTTTCTGTGAAATTTCTCTGCTTGTAAGCGGTCTCATATTCCATCGCCTTCTGTAGTGGCATTGCTGCACTAATCAGTTTGGAATGGCCATGAGACATACAATTCATTTGTTATTTCCCTCCTCTTTTTTGCTAGTTTATTTTTGTAGATAACTTGGTTTGGGTGGATTTGTGTTATTTAGTTGTATTGTTTTGAATTAATTAATGAAGATAACATACACAGATACAATATCCACATAATGAAGTTATTCTCTAAGAACAGATATTTATAAATGCTTTGCCTGTCAACATCGTTGCTTTTAACTAATTTTTTTTTAATGAGTACTCGATGGAGCTTGCCAAACATGTTTGTGGTTTCCTGAGCAAATGTCAAAAAATATAAAGCCTTTTAGCCTAGGTGGAATTTCATTGGAGATTTCTTGGTTAGAAGTGTTTTCATATTCATTTGTTATTCTTTGCTCTTCACTTGTATTGTTTTGAAATTGATCTATTTACGCATGCACTATCCTCAAAATGAAATAGTTCTTTGATAAATAAATGTTGATGGCCCTTTCGGTATTATTACTGCTACGATGAATTTTGAATGACCATGAAATATATTAAGTGTTGTTTTTGACCCTTTCTATGCCTATTTGCATACATATCACATTCAATTTTTTATAGCACTTGTATGCTGCTTTACTTGCATATTTGTGAAACTCTTAAAATTATTCTGAATCCAAATGTTAACCAATTTGTTTAGGAGTTTAAATATTGCCCTTTTTAACATCATTTCTAATGGCTACTCGCAACTGAGCATTTCTAATGGCTACTTTTAAATATTGCCCTTTTAACCATTATTTCTACGTACAGAAGTCTATTGAATAGTTGCTTCTTTTCTAGCTGTAAGCAATATATGATTATTTTCTTAGAGGGTAACATAGAACTGATAATTCCAATTTTAAACACCATAATGGTTTAAATTATTGCCCTTTTATTCATTAAGTTACTTGTCTCCCGAGAAATTACTACATTTTGTTCATTTTGCATTGCATTTGCGCAATCTATCATTTCTCTAGACATTTGAAGTATCCAACTGTTAATCAGTTCAATTTTCGTAGTTTTTCCAGGTACGACTAGTTTGGTACATAACTTGCTGTTCATATAGTTATATGTATTTTTGGTTAATAATATGTCTTCTTAGTTATAATTTTGGACTTCGGTCGGTTTCATATGTGCCCAATCTGTTTTCCTGGTTCTAATCTGTGTATAGTTGTAATATGTTTATGCAAAATAAGAGAAGGGAAAGTATGAAGTTGAATATGGACACGCATGCAAGGCTTTCAAAATAGGATTTAAATCGTAAATTGTTAATCGCAAACTCAAAAGATCCATATTTCAATGTGTATACATACTTTGAAACCGATTTTGTTGTTTGAACTTCTACATCTAGACCTAAAACTCAATTTTCTCTCTTATTCTATTTTTATTTTGTTTTGAAAACATTAGAATTGAAATCGTGAATTCAAATAAATATATTAGTATGTATTTTGAATGATGTTTTTAAATTGTAGTTTTAACTAAGTTTGAATTGGAATATGAATTGAATTGTGAAGCGAGATATCCAAAATCTAAAATGAGATTTAAATTGTAAATTTATGATTTTTGATAATACTGAGCATATGCATATTCTAGTATCTACATGTAACGAAAACACACTCTTCGGTAATAGTTTTAGTTTCCATCCATTATTTTGTTCGAGTTCCATTTCTATTTTATTTTAATTGACACATCCAATTATTGTGGATCTAATCTAATTCCTTAATTCCTTAACTGTTGTCTTAGTTTTATATCGAATGTAGTTCATTGTATCATCCTGAAATTAACTTACAACTATTATTATTCAGTAATTTGATATACTGTATTTTATTTTATTTACGTTGCTTCGGCTATTTTTTCTCTCTAGTGCTAGTCTTATATTTTTTTCCAGTCTGTGTGATCTGTTGTCACTGTGTATGGAGTAAAGATCGTTTTTTGAGTTATCTTTTCTGATTGAACTTTGTAAGATCCTAAAACTGTTATTTAGTATTTTGTCATTGTCTTTGATTATTATTACTTGCTTAATTCGATTACCATTGTGTTACGAATACGATGAGTACTCATTGGAGCAAATAAAACAATGTTTGCATATTCTTTGAGTGAGCATCATATATAAAGCTATTGAGCACTAAATGAATTTTCTTTCAGATTTCTCTGCTTTTAAGCGGTCCCATATTCCATCACCTTCAGTAGTGGCATTGCTGCAGTAATCAATTTGGAATGGCCATGAGACATACAATTCATTTGTTATTTTGTTAACCCATTCTTTTTTGCATGTTTAACTTCGAAATTAAAACTGCATAGAGAGATTTGCGATACCTTTATTGTATCGTTTTAAGACCTCTACTCACTGGAGCTAACCAAACCATGTCTGCATCTTCCTGACTAAATTTAAAATACAAAGTTTTATAGATTTGGAATTTCTTAGGAAATTCCTTTATTTAGAAGTGGTCTCATATTTCATTTTCTTGTGCGGCAATCAGTTTGGAAGAGCTAGACGGTCATGAGACTTGCAATTTAACTGATTTCTCCCTATGTTTTGCTTCTTTATTTTTGAAAATAAACCCATTTAAAGAGGTTTGTGCCACATTAGTTGTATAATTTTTAGGCCTATTTGTGGAAAGATAATATACATATGATACCTGCATATTCGATGTATTTCTAAGAGTAAATATTTTTGCAAATGCTCTCTCCCTCTATACCATTTGCTTCTTCTTTTAAAAAGTACTTAATGGAGCTTACCAAACCATTTTTGCATATTCTCAAGTAAAGGTTAAATATAAAACCTTTTAGAGCCGATGGAATTTTTTGGAAATCTCTTTTGCTTAGAAGCAGTCTCATATTCTGTCGCCGTCTGTAGTGGCATTGCTGCAGTTATCAGGTGGATTGGACATGAGACATGCAATTTGTATACTATTTTCTTCCCCTCCTTTTTGCTTGTTTACTTTTTGAAAATAAATCAGTTTAGACTTTAGAGTGATCCAAGTTACTTTAGTTGTATTGTTTTAAATTTGATCTGTTTACATATACTATACCCACCTATGTAACGAATATTTGTTATTGGTTCTGGCAGTATTATTGCCCCTTTTTTTTATTGTGTATACTCAACGGGGCATGCGGGCTTGCCAAGTTGTGTTTCCCTGTTCCTGAGTAAATGGCGACTATAATATGTTTTTTGGTGTTGATGAAATTTCAATGGCAATTTATATATGCTTAGTGTCAATATTGTTGTTTTTAGCTTCCGCTTTTTGATGGATGCTCAACGGAGCATACCAAACCATCTTCTCATATTCCTCAGTATATAGCAAATTTAATGCTTCTTTGATGTTGATGAAATTTCCTTATGCTTAGTGGCGTCATCATGTTGCTATGATCAATTTGGAATGGCCACAAGACTTGCATCTTAAAAGTCTGAACTATTTTAATGTTTCTTTACACTTATTTTTATAACCCATTCATGCTGTTAGAGTTTCAAATATTAAACTAATTGTCTTATTGTTTTAAATATTGTCAGTTTGGATGTCCCCAATGACATTGTGGTCTCTCAAGTATAAGGTTATGGGGTGGTCTTCGCGTCATGTTCCACCGCCTCCGGTAGCAGAATTGCTATGTTGATTTTTGTTGTTTTAATTAAAAAATTCTGTTGAATGGTTGCTTCTTTTTTAGTAGTGGTCAGTGTATGATCATTCCTTCGCAGAGAAGCATAGAATTGTGAATGCCAGTTTTAAACAGCATAATGCTTTATTTGGTTTTTGCGTTATGTTACCTGTCTCCTGGTAAATTGCTACATTTTGTTCGCTTCCCATTGTGTTTCCTGACTCTCAAGACGTTTGATGTATGAAATTGTTAAATCAGCTGAAACAATTTTTATAGTTCTTTCAAGTTAGCTAGTTTGGTACAATAATAAATCATTATTGTTTGCGTGTGCGTGTGTGTGTTTTTGGTTGATAACATGATATATCTGATTATAATTTTGGTGTTCAGTTGGTTTCCTATGGGCTCAATTTTATTTTCCTGGTCGTTGTCAATATCCAGTTTTAGTATTTCTACTTGAAATGAGAGATTGAGGGAATATGAGCCAATGCATGAAGTTGGAGTTATGTGTACACAACCTTATTCTACTGTTTATACATAATAATAAAAGCACACTATTCAATAACACTTTAATTTAGCTCCCACATTATTTTCTCCAAATTTCATTGCTTATTTTCTCTGTTTTTAAGCTTTTTCGTCATCCATATGACAAAGTCGGATCTAGAATTTGTTTTCCGGGTTTTATCACCACCGTCGTATCTTCATTGTAGTTGTAATTGTCTAAAATTTAAAGGTAACGTTTGGTTTAAAAATTGAGCTTTGTGTTTTGAGTTTTCACGTGTACTTTAAAATACACAGAAGGGCGAAAGCGGCGCAAAACGGTCAATTTGAAAATTTCTTCTAACGTATAAGATTGAAAATGATTTTTTGTGTTTTCCATCTTTTGAAAACTATCAAAATCTATCTTTTCTCGTCTCTTCTACCTATTGTTGGATGGACTAGAGTGTTCCAACTCTTTCATTCACCCCACACACAAATATTGAAAATGCATAACACAACTTTTTTTCAAACCAAACATTACCTAAATTTTTTTCTGTAATCCTTGTATTTTGTTGTAAATGTTGAAAATCAAAAATAGAAAACTCAAAAAAGAAACCAAATGTGAACATACTTATTTTAGTCATCCAAACATGTCAAACTTAAGCATCCTTGCGAGTTAAATTGATTTGGCAGTTTCTATGTCGCATGGGAAGATATGAATCAGGGATGAAGGTACATTCATGCATTTTAATTTTATCATCATGAACATATTCTTAAGGTTTTCTTGGATATGACAAAAAATGCATTCATTTGGAATATCCATTTGGTCTTATAGTTGCATTCCAAAAAAAATTATGTAGTATGCTGTTATTTCATCATTAAAATGTAATTATATCCTTCAAAATACAGGAGCTTAAAATTAACTTAAGCAGACACATGCTTTTATATTTATATATCAAGATCACGAGATATGGGATGCGATATGGATATAAACATTGGAAGTAGGTGTACATTTTTATTGTTTTATGCTATGTTTAAAAAACTCAATTCAATATCGATTCGACCATGGTTAACCTTCGATTTTGGCGCGTTACAACTCTAAAAATGAAATAGACTTGTGCGTGGTTGAACTTGCGGTTTAATTTCAAAACCTTGAAAATACCTCTAGATCGGCCTCTTTGAATCACACGGTTTTTCAAATTCGAGGAAAAATTATCGCTTCATTTTTCATTTTTTTTCTTCATTTAATCAATTTAACAAATAATTCAATAAACTTAGCTACTAAATTATTGGATTATCTTATCAATTGTGGACGACATCATACATTTAGTGTACATTTCACAAATTATTGTTGAACTGGTCCTTTTTCATCTTTAAAAAATAAGGAAATTAACAGTTTTGCTCAATAAAATTGTTATAGAATTATTCCAATTAATATTTATTATGAAATGTTCAAAAATAATCGTTTTAAAGTTCAATATAATAATAAAAACTACCTCAGTCTATGAAGTGTAAAGTCTAAGTTGAACAAAGCATAAATATTTTGAAGAAAAATCACTCTTGCAGTCATAACTGTTTTTACAAATCTTCTAGACAACTCTATCTTTGCTGCTAGACAAGATCAAATAGAGGGGTCTCTTCCTTCATCTCCATCTAATTCTCCTCACTTTCAAGTCTCAATTCGCATTCACAATAACATCCGATTGAAAAAGCTTCTGAAATCGATGAATAGGGTTTTCAGATTGTTCAGAATCGTCGATCCAAATACTTGTATAACAGATCTGTATCTCAGAATTATTATGAAAAAATAGAGAAAAAAATAATATTAACAGAGACCTGCTTACTACAATGCCAATATGGATTCGATTACTAGAACTGAATCTTAGACTGTGCGATAAGGAAATAGCCAGTGTAGTAGGTAATCCTCCAAAGCTAGATGAACATACTGCAAAGGAGACTAGACTATCATATGTAAGAATTCTGGTAGAAATTAAAGCTAAATGCATATTTACGAAAAGATGCCTACATTTCTGTGCATGATGGAGAAAATTTAGTGCAAATCATAAATATGAATGGATTCCTCCTACATGCAACACATGCTCATGTTCAAGTGTTTTGGAAATCATAATATAATCATACATAATTTGTTTCATTTACTAAATTTGAAAACAATATTGTATCAGTTTGCTCTGTTCAAGTGTTTTGCAAATCCTATCGATAGCGTTGATTAGACGAATCGATCGAAAACCCAAATCAACATTAACAACTCAAACAACACAACATATAAAACAATTTAATATTAAAAAAATACACTTCCTCACTCGATGATACCAGAATGGATTTCAAAACAAGGATAGTGGTTCAAATTCAAAGGAACTCTAAATAATTCTAACTAGAAAACAAGCTCGAAACGAAGATAAGATGATTAAATAAAAAATAAAAAAGGTGGATGGACTTATATAGATCGTGGGCGGCCTTAATCTGGTCAACCGTGATCCAAAATAAGATCGAAGTAGAATTGTGTGGCAAATCGACATTCGATCACTAGAGATAGAATTTGGGTACAGCAAGAGATAACAGCATCAAAACCGATTATACAGAAATCTTTAGTGAATCGATGTCCATTGTAAAGGAGTGTCACCCCGTTACAAATTATTCGGTGGAGTTATGGGTTACTCCAGGATCAAGAAAATATGAATAGGACAGACAATGATGGATTTCAGAAGAATGGGTGAGTTCCAAAGTTCAAGGAAAACCGAGTCAAGGAGGAAGAGATTCAAGCACGGACGAAGGAGATTCCGTAATTGAATTTACTTTATATGTTGAGTTTTGCCTAAAACCAAAGCTCTGATACCACATGTAACATCCCGATTTTTTCAACCATTTGCATCAGCACATGTCGGATTTGAATTGCTCAAAATATCAAGTTGTTAATTTATATTTGGCAAAACTCAGCATATACTGTAAATAAATAAATCACAGAATCACAGACACAGAGTAATATCACAATAATACGGAGGAAACAAGAGAATAGTAGTTCATGAAGCTACCATATATATAACGGAGTTAAATAAGAAACAACAGAAGTCTCGAATACAATAGTCAAAATAAAAGATCAGAATACATTACTAGAATCAATTGAATATCTGAAAGCTGGATAGATAGCTGGATCTCCAAGCGAAGCTCCAACTTCAAAGGTGAGTCTCAAAAGCTGAACCACTCAATCTGACCCGAGCGTAAAGAAAAACACAAAACACTAGAGTCAGGATTAACATTCATATATCATTAATACATAACACTAGGGTATGTATCATTTCAACCCATAGTGAATTCTATACTAATAGAGAACTTGCAGAGTGATAACAGATATGATAATAATATAACATGCATATATCATAAATATAAATAACAGATAATGGTGTCAGATGTTACAGGTGAATAGATAACATATAACAGCATATAAATATCAATGTAAATAACTAACAGCAGCATACTACAATTGTCATTTCAATTGAAATCAAATTTAATGAATATAAGAACATAAATCGTGAGTGATTGCTCACCGTTCGAGGCTAGAGAAGATAGACAATGAAATTGGGCTATGAATTCCAAAGCAACGTTAGATGGACACGATATGATGAAGAAAACAGGCACGAGAACAAAGCTGATAAATGGAAGATCGAAGAGGACAATCAAATCAGTTTTGGTATAAACTGAAAATATATATATACATTATTATTTTATTATTCCCCAAAACCAATACGCAATTAAAATACATACTTAAAATCTATAAATATAACTTCAAATAAACTCTTGCTGTATTTTCAAAAATCATATGGATATGTATATATACAAACTTTTATTATTATAATTAATATTTTTCTTAAAACCAATATTCAGTTTAATTTACATATTTGGGATAACATAAATATCTCACATGTAACGTATATTCAAGTGACCAAAACAACTACTATTGTTTTATATTAAAAGCGTTATATATATATATATATATATATATATATATATATATATAATAACTAGTAACGTATAAAATACAGTTGTACACAGCAGTAACGTATATTCACTGGTAACCAAAAACTACAAAATATATGCCTATGTACATATTCTATTTTAAAATTTATATTCATTATAAAATCAATATCAATTTTGCTTTGTTATAATATTTATAAACTAACCTATGTACACAGTCGTAACTCTACATACAGATAACATATAATACAAATTTAAACTCACACCAGCAGATATCAAATAGTTTCAATATAAACTCAGTTTATGAATATATACACGTTTATTTTAAAATCGATTGTTATAAAATTAATATAACCTTATATACTTTAAAATATATAAAATGTAAAAATTTATAGCTGTATATACAACGAATTACATTGCTTAAGTACACCATGTATACTTTAAAAAAAAGAAGTCAAGTACTATTATGAACAATATACATATATATAACTGTCAAAACTTTATAAACATTATATATATATATATATTAGAATCAATGTTTTTTTAAAAAAAATATAGGCTTACTAGGATATAATATCTCTGACACAACAGACTTTATATATATAAATTAAAGAATCCTTTTTGTACTAACAGGCCACCTATATCTAACTAGATAGAACATTAGATAGAACATAGATATAGACTAAGATATAAAATAATGTAACGTATATATATGGTAAACACATATAACATAGTATAGCTCATATAGGACTCGAATTGTCGTAAAATATATAATATATACCTGAATCAATATTAATATATACATATTTATACATATCATCACAACCTTTAAAACACAAATAAACTATACAGCTGAAACGATATACATATTAACCTGACATACATATAACATACTTAGTATTATAACTTATATATATTACTTGTTTAAAAATAACAGAGAGAAAGGTGAGATTACCAGACGATTTTAGTTACACTGTGTTAGGCGAAGGTAAAGGCAAACGAGGTTGGGCGGCCCGGGCGGTCAGGGGATGGCTGCATGCAGCATGCGATAGCCAGGGAAATAAAGGCTGTGGAGGCGTAGCATGCGGGGAGGAGGTGGAACGAGAAAAGAGAGAGGAAGAAGAAAGCAAGGTGGCTCTGTCATAGGGTGGTGTAAGGGGTGTGGCGTGTTTTGCATGGGTGGATGAGAGAGACACGTGAGAGGCTTTGGCTTCAGAGAAATAAAAATGAAAATAGGTTGCAAAAGAGGATGAGTAGAGCAATTTATGTATAAAATGAAGGGGAATAGAGAAAGGTGATACTGGAAACAGCAAACGAAATAAAAGGTGGCATTGATTTCAAAATTTATTAATAGCTAGGAATAGGGAAAGACTATGTGTAGCGACCCGTAGATTTCATGGATTTAATTTGGTCAAATTAAGTTGTAATTAAATTTAGAAGAAAAATAAATTAAAAACCTACTTATAGTAATTCGAAGTTAATTCAAATGATTTTAAGTAGTGAAAAGAATTTTACCAGCGTACGAGTTGAATATGAGGAATTTGAGGAAATTATTAAACTAATATAATGTAATAAACATTGTTAACAGTAAATGGAATATGATAATAAGAAAAATTGCAAGTTTGTATTTATGGGCGAAATAATATTGATAGGTAATAATTGTTGTAGAGAATAAATTACAAATGTATAAATTGTATAATGGTAACAACTATTGTTCGTTACCAATGCATTTAATTTATAGCGATTAAATAAGAAATAACTGAAAATTTTGAAGGAAAAATCAATAGAAAGGTTAACTACATGCATAAGATGGAAAGTTGAATAGAATTCTAATAAATGATAATAATGGAAAATATATACAATCAATGTAGGTAATTTGAAATTACAAATGATTAAACGTTTCTTGTGATAATGAATAAATAACGAAAGGAGTAAGCATATTTATTTAGAGTATTAATTACTATTGGGTAGAGATTTAAGTAACAACGTTTAATGCAATGTAAGTAATGACATTTTTAAGTCAATAATAAGGAATTGGGAATCATATCTATGAAATGACAACGAGAATACAAGATGATAAATGCCAATTAAGGGTAATAATTAAGAAACTTAATGAAATCCCAATTTTATACAAAATAATTTAAAAGGTCAGGTTTGGTTATAATTTGAACATAAGTAAATTGAATTTGTAGTATGAAAATATATGCAGAAATTGATTTTTGTAATAAAGGATTTTGTATGTGACAAAAAGGTAACGGTAGTGTTTATGGTAGGTTGCCTATTCATTTATTTAGATTGTTAGTTGGAACTGGAAATAAGTTTGTAATAAATATAAATAAATGATACATTTATGTAACCAATGTAAATTTTACTTATAATATAGCAAAAGGTGGATTTAAGAAGTGAAATTGTAGAATTTGAAGCTAATTAATAATAGACATAGTAAAGATGGCAATCCAATCAAATGCTTAGGAATCAGATTTATTGGAAGGTAACCTAATTTATAAATAAATGGTAAGTATTAAGATATAATTCTATATAAATTGAAACTGATTGTAGATTTAGTGTAGTAACGTTAAGGCTAACTGAATTTGATTGATAGTTGGAATTAAAATCAAGATGGATAGGTAACGAACTTAAAAATTTAATAAGTGAATTTATTTCAATCGGTGCAATAAAAGGATACGTAAATAAATGGTAAGATGAAATGGTAAAAATTTTGATGTTAATTAAATGTTTTTTTTTTGAATTGAAATAAGTATTATAATGGGCAAATTTAGTTACTTTAAAGTGAAACGAAAATTTTAACGCAATAGTTTGAATGCAATATTAAATTCATCTAATTTATAATAAAGATTCGTTAGATTTATTTAATAGAAATTTTGGGACTTTTAATAGATAATTGCTGATGTTGAATGGAACAAAGGAATTGAATTTAACATGAATAGCATGAATAGCATGAATATTAATAAAAGAAATTATGTAATAATTGATTTATTTTAGCATTTATGAATGAAATAGGAATTTAGGTTTAAGCAAGTGATGAATAAGATGTTGTGCAATCCAAATTAATATAGTAATTGTGAGTAATAAGAGCTTATTTGAGATTCTAATTTTTTTTATATATGTTTTACAATTTCAATATAAATGGAAATAGTAGCAATACAAAGAAAGGCAAAATTTTTGAATATAGTAGTTAAGAAAAGGCAAACAAATCCTTCCATCTAAATCCAATTTAAAATAAAGCTTAATTATTGCAGTGGTTAGAATTAAATATTATGCTAGTCGAATACTAACTAATTCATTGAAATACCTATTCATGAAAAACAATTGAAAGGTTTTATTTGGTTATAATTGGTAGATTTGAAATAAACGTAAAGTTATATTAATTGACGTAATAATACGCAGTAAACTATAAGGTCATAGTCAAAGTTAAATTTAAGTAAATGCTTGGAATTTACAATATCTGTATTTACCGTAATTGAATTCAAACACTGAAATTTATAAATATATTTACTTGACATTGATATCTGGGTTTGTTTAATTTGTTGTAACTAAAGTGAAATTATAAAAATGATCAAATTTTCAATTTTAAAGTCAAAAATTTTAAAGATTGAATTTAATTAATTTATTTGCCTATTTATTTAATTAATATAAAAATAGCCATTTTGGGCACGGACTCGGATTTCGACGAAACCAGTTTCATCGGATCCGTAACGGTGAATTATAATAATGTTTCAAGTTTCGTAGCGATCGGACTTGTCGTTTGATCGTACGGACTCGAAACGCCTTGAAATTTACGCATTTTGAAATCAATGTGAAATTTTTGTTTTTTTGGCATAACTTCTTCATACGATCGAATTTGGTCGCGAAACTTTTTCCATTGCGTTCAGAATATTTTAAAACACCTATTTGGATATATAGTTTTAACAAATCCGACTCCGGTGGCATAGCGGGCTTTTTGGACCATGGTTTGTCACGCACGTTCGCGTATCCAGTCTAGCTACCCTACCTCTAGCCTATCTATAAATATACAGCTATAAACCCTAGCTCCTTTCTTTTTCATTTGCTGTACGTTCATTTCTTCACTCCTTTCTCTTCCCCAAATGTATACATCTCAGATCCAATTGCAGATCCATCCACAGTTCAAAATCAAAAGTCAAAACTCAAAAATTTCAGAAAATTCCAGAAAAAATATATGTTGAAGTATTCGATACGCGTAAATTACTGGTGAAATTCGTTTTTCAATTAGAGCTGTCGTTCATCCAGAATAAATTCAAACAGCCCCAAAATCGTTCATCATCGTCGCGCAAAACTTCGTCGGATCGGAAAACGGTTTCTGGGTTTTGGAGAGGGAACCGAGGGGATCGCATCTATGTATTTTGTTTGGCGTTTCGACGGTTGGATTGTCGGGAATTTTGGATTAGGGTTTCGGCCAAGGGGAGAAGATGGGGGCGGCGTGCGTTGGTATCTGCAAATATTTTTGCTGTTGCGTGAAGACACAGAGATGACGTGGCATGTGTTAGGTGAGATGTGTATCACTTTTGCTATTTTTCAATTTTGAATTCGAGTGCAATTTTCGACATAACTCTCGCATACGATCTCCGATTCACGTGAGATTTTTTTTGTTAGGATCGTAATTTAATTCCGGACTCGATGACGCTGGTTTGGACGAATTCTGAGATGGGCGAATTTTTGGGTTTAAATCGGGTTTGAATTCGATTTAAATTCAAAAGGTGAGTGTTTTAACCCACTCACAATTACTAGAAGCTTTTATGTTTGTTAAATAAATTTTAGAAATGAATAGAAATTTATTTATGATCTTTTGGCATGTTATTTCATTCATATCTGTTGAATTGCAATTTTTTTGAATTTAACTGTAAATTTAATTGATTTATTGCGTGTTAATTGGCTGTTAGAAATTATTGTTTGCATATGAACTGCTAGTTAACAGTTATGTCAATTATCACTGAATATAAATTGTTAGATTAATAGTTGATAAATATAATTTGAAATAAAACTGCCAATTATTACCTGTTGTATATTACCAAACATATATTGTTATTGATTGATATTGCTTGATGTTTGTGATTGGGTGATGGATGTGTTATTGAATGGATGTTTTATTTGATATCGTTAAACTGCAAGTTAGTATGCATTTTTCATTTCATTCGGGATTGCGGTTTGAAATGATATACAACCGCAGTTTTATTTTTAATTTGCGGATTGAAATGATAAATATCCGTATCACTTGACCATAGGATAGAAACTATATACAGGCACCGCGGTCTATATATAACTATTTTAATGTGATTTCTATGGTTTGGATTGAATACGGTCTATAAATCTTAAATTTATATTGTATAAATATTTTATTCCATATTTATATACCTATGAAGTTGGAATTTTGAAATTAAAAGGAATATAAATTTCTTTATTGAAAATGGAAAAATTTTAGAAAATGGAGTTTGGTAAATTTATATCCTATGTTTAAATGTAAAGTTGGAAATTATAAGATATGATATTTGTAATTGGATTTTTCCAAAATAAATAGAAATGGATATTCTAGTATAATTTGAAGTGGAAAAATTCTATATATATATATATATATATATTTTACTAGAAATTGAAGTCTTATTAATTATGGATTTTATGTGAATGGTCAAGATTAATTAATAGAATATTGATTTTGAAAGGATAAAAATCCAACTTTAGTTGAAATATTAATGCTCAAAAATGGATATAAATATATATAAAATTGAAATGGTTGTGGGACTTGAAGTAATATTTTGGACTTTGGTTTAACTTTAAAACAAGAAATATTTGGAAAGCCATGTAATTTATTCTTTATAAAGCAACAGTAAAGTTAAACCTTTTTAATTCGCATACCGTTGAATATCCAAACCATTTAGTTTTGAAAATAATGGTTTTAAAATACTATGGATTTTCGAAGAATTATGTTGAAAGTTACAAACAAAATATTGGTTACATGGGATATTAAATAATAAAAAGTGACATAAATTTTGGAAAGGAAAATTTTATTTGGGAAACGATATCATGGATTTGGGTTTTTATAAAATAACATGAAGATAAATTATTTGTGTTTTAAAGAAAAATGATATCGTAATATTATGGTTTTGAAAGGGACTATGTTCTGGTTTTAAAGTATAAACTATTTTAAATGACCGCGGTGTTATAATAACGATTGGTTGGCAAAGAGACCGGGATCGGATATGGACATACTCTCTGTCGATACCGAAAACCACTTTGACTAACCGTGTACGCGGTGGAGATTCCAGAATGAAGTAGGTGGTGGCGACGTTTCCTGTAAGGTAAATACGTGGACCCAACTCCCGTGAGTTGGCATAAGGTGGCTAAAACAGGAGCGATTCTCAGGCCAATGAGGTCATTCCTCTGATCGGACGCTCCTCTTCGATATTATACTTTGACTTGGATTTGATTCAGTGGCCACTTCTATATTTTGATTTTGGGGAGTTAGTCCGAGGTGGGCGGTAACTGCGGCTACGCGTTTCCACCAGCCTGGATAGCAATTGGTATATCTACCCTGGCATTGCCTCGTTGTGCCGTGTCACCTACCATATCGAGCCTTGTACGAGTTTGGTTTTCTCCCGTAGCCCGTGTGGTATCCTCTAGTTGCTTCCCGAGTAGGAGGAGCTATGATATTGGATGGACTACTGGGACTATTACGTGTTAAGGTGGAAAATGTAAAGCTTTAACGCTATTTAAAAGTAAGTTTATTTTATAAATAGACACTATTATAATAGCGCAATATACTACATAGTAAATAGTTTAACGGATCCTTAGGAGATGTAAATCCCGAACATCTCTTGAGTTACTGTACTCATATTTATTTCTGTTTATTTAACTCACATAAGATATTCTAGTCTGACTCGGGTGTTTTTGTCTATTCAAATTCGCTCGGGTCAGTCCGAGCATTTCAGGATAGCAGATTTTAGCTTTGGAGGACGAAGACGAAGAATAAGTATTATGTTATATATAGTATTACACCACACTCTTTCTATTCCGCTGCATTGCTTGTATTGGTATGTGTAACTCTGATATTTATTGTAAAAGAAGAATCAAGCTTTTGTAAACTGTTTATGAACTGTATATTTGTTATTATATTTTATCCTTCCGCTGTGAGATTCTGTTTTGTTTTTTTTATTTCTTCTCTGTTTTTCTTATTTACCCCATAACAATCCGCCCTTGCGTATGCTTTGAATTGGTACGTGTGTCGGTTTAAAGTGTGCAAAAAGGCGGGATGTTACACTATGCATGAATTCAGGAAAAATATAATGATAGAAAACGGCTGTTTATTTTTTTCTTCAACCATTGGAAATTTGAGTGGACACACAAATCAAAATCAAACGTTAGAATGGATACTGATACATTGGGTCGTTATGCAGCTTTCGTTGCGTACCGGACATCAAAATGTATGAATAAATATACTGCAGAGATCAGCACGACGAGATAATCAAAACGGTGTACAGATAGCAGCGGTACGATCATCCGATCAAAAATCGATAATCGGTAGTGAAAATGCTGCAAATTTGTCGAAAATAAGATAAACGGAGCAATAGAAGTCCAAATTTGATGAAACGAAATATGACGTCACACTCAGAAGATGATTTACAAATTTTCCGTATAAAAAATTCAGGTTTGGAAAACATTTTATTACCATCAATTTTTAACCGATATAAATTGAAATAAAATTACACAAAATAAACTTTCATATTTTTAGATGAAAATTTACCCGTTGTTGTATTTAAGAAGACGTATTCCAAATATTAAATTTTATCTCCAAATTCAAATATTAATATTTTCACAAAAATTCAGTTTAATTACGTTATTAAAATAGTTAAAATTTATGGGTCGTTACAGATTATAATAAATGTTTAAACGCTTAATTTTTAATTGTAAAAATGTTAATAGAGATAAATAGAATAATAAGTTAATTGAATAATAAATGAGATAATAAAACAAATTTTATTCTGAGGGAATTAATAAATTGAAATTAAATCAACTAAATGAAATACCTTGAATTTAAATCAATTATTGGACATTAATTAATTTAAATTAAAATTTATATGGTTTTAAATTAATTGTTTTATTTTTATTTCAACCTAATTTCTTTCTGGTTGTTTCTATTCTCCTACTTGCTCTTTTTCGGCGACGAAAAGTTTTGTGTGAGGGAGAGTGTAACGATCCGTAAATTTTAGTGGTTTTATTTATTTAATTGAAATTTTATGAAATTTTAAATAATAAAACTTTGAAATAAAAGTTTAATATTTGGAATACGTCAACTTTAACATAGCAAATAGTAAGCTTTCATATAATAATATGGAAGTTTATTTTACTATGCAATTTTATTTCAATTCAAATCAGTTAAAATTGATGATGATAATATTTTTTCCAAACCTGAATATTTTTGTACAATAAATTTGTAAATCGTCTTCCGTGTGAGACGTCATATTTCGTTTCTCCAAATTCGGGCTGCTATTACTCCATTTATCTTATTTCCAAGAAATTAGCAACATTTGTGGTACCGATTACCAACTTTCGGTAGGATGATCGTACCACTGATATCTATATACCGTTTTGATCGTCTCGTCATGCTGATCTTTACGGTATATTCATTTGGGTGTTTTGGAGTCCAATATGCGACGAAACCGACAAAACATTTAGCCGTATTGGTTCCACATTTAGGCCTTTTGGGCTTTTTATGTCTTTTCAAACTATCCAGCTGTGAGATAATGGGTCTGTATAGCCTTTATTATCTCCTTGAATTCCCGTTTTGACATTTCTGATTTCGATTTGTTCAATTTTATTTGCTTTTGCTTTGTGACCTTTTACTCTCCCCTTTGAGATCCAATTTATCAACACTGCTCCTCTCCTTCTTTCGTTCTACATTGCAAAAAAAAAAAACTTATATCTGTTTCCATCAAAAAAAACTGACCCTCACCCTCCTCTCTGCCAAGCACGCAACCCTCTGCGCGGCCACCAAGACCATCGGCCCCCATAAACCCGAAAACCATGCCACCTCGCCCATCACCTCCGCCTTCTACCCTTGCTCGGCCTCCTCTCTTTCCCTCTTAGCTTCAGCCCGAACCACGTCTGCCTCCAACACCGATCCCAGCCACCATCCGACTGACCTTAACCCCCTTCGAACTCACCTCTTACCCGATCCATTTTTCACGTAGCAGCCTGCTCATCGTCGAAAACAATCATCGGCCTTCCCTCTTCACTCTTGTGCTCTTCCTCTTCGTGCCTTTTCTCCTCCTCGCCAAAACTCTGAGCATTCCTTCTTTTACAGAGGTGTATATATATATGCTTTTTTTTTGGCAAGGCTAGCCGGTTTTATAGTGGACCGTCCACTTTTATTACGAACGTAATAAAAATTTGAAATACAGGAGTAAGGTTGAAGTACCTTAACTACTAAATGAAAGAGGAAAATACAGCACAGGAGTATGACAGAATGTCACAGCTACTAAAACTAAAGGCATGACTAGTTCTCCTCCGAAGAGGAAGAATCTCCAACGTCAACATCTACCAGGGATGAAACCAAAGACCCTTTCCCAAGAAGTCCAAAATAGGGGCGAAACAGTATAGCAAGAGAGGGATCATAAATCTCAGCATCAGAAGAGTAAATAAAAGATCGATCCCAAGCAGTATCAGCAAGAATAACAGAATTTTTCTCAGCATACAAACCCTCCAAATCAAGGAGCAAGGAATCACCAGAGATTCTGTAATATAGGCAACGAAGGTCCAATAGGTCGTTCGAAACAAATCTAAATTAGTAATCATCCATAGGGTTGAATCTCATATCAGAACGGCGATCAACCCAACAATGCTCAGACTCAGCCCAAACAACAAGAGGCGGAGAGAGATCCGACACAGCAATGGGATCCACAGGATCAGCAGGTGGCGGTTCAGGATCAGATAAAAGAACAGGAGAAGCAACTTGAGAGACTTTGGGAACCCATTTCCTGAGCAGAGGCCGAGGTAGAGGAATCTTAGGAGCAGCAGCAGGTTGCGAGCAGGCGGAAGCTAAATGGCCAAAAGACTGACAGGAGGAACAAATGTCAGGGACCCATCCATAACGAACACGGACATCCACCACATGGCCAATAGCTAGCTGAACGGGAATAGAGGATGGAAGAGGCTTATGGGGAGTAATCTCAATGAGAGCCTTAGCGTAAACAAGCTTTTCACGAGCAACTGTACTAGAGTCAAAACATTTCAATTTGCCAATATTGCATGCAAGCCAATTCAAACCAATCAGCGGTTGAAGAGCAGAAGGGATTTTAGAGAAATAAACCCAAACAGGGATAGAAAAAACTTGTTCACGAGCACTAGATACCGTTGGAGACCAGGGAGTAATAATAAAAGGTTGACCATCAAAGAAAAAGGGCTCGGCCTCAAGAACACGACTACGTTCCTCAGGGGAGGAGAACAACAGGTGGTACAAGGAGTCAACCAGCTTAACGCGGAGGCCACCACGAAGTCTCCAGGCCCTCCGACAAACAACAACCACATCATGAAGACGATGTTTAGGGCCCAAAAAGAAGCCAACCACGTATTCTGACCAAAAGTCCATAGCAGCTTGCATGACAACAGGGGGAGGGATCATCACTCCATTTTCCTCAACAATTCAAACTCAAAAGGATTGTATACACCCGCATTACAGGGCAAGGTAGAAAATAGAGAAGACCCAGTTTTGGGAGCAGATGGACAGGGAGCAGATGGTCGACAATCCTCATCACCAACAGAGGCCACGGGAAAGGGGCATCGATCATCAATAGTGGAAGAGATAGCAAGCAAGGAAACACCGGAGCTTAAAACATTGGGGATTGGGACACCATTATCAACAGCATTTTGTCGAACAGGTGATGTGCATCGAGCACTACTGGAAATATCAGCCACAATAGCAACCGAATGAACCTCCAAACCAACTCTAGCAGCACAAACATCTACTGCATCAACATTCAAATGCTCAGGACCACAAGACCCGACTCCTACCAGAGAATCAACCAATACCGAGCTCAAACTATGGCAAACGACAGAAACAGGGGGCGGATTAGCAGAAGGCAGGGGGATACTCAGCATCATCGAGCAAGGGCGGAATCGCAGGCACAGAAGAATCACCATTGAAGATCCTACCAGAACGCGTAGAAGACGGGGAATGGGAAGGGGGAAGGATAGGTGGGAGAGGGGGGGAAGGCATGGGAGAGGCGGGAGAAACTGAAGGGAAAGAAACAGATCGAAGAAGAAGCAAACGCGTTCAGGATCGAAGAAGCGGCACAATTATCGAATGAGACCTGAGAAGCGGCGCCATTACCTGAGAAGGGAGCAACTTTAGGTTATATATATATATATATATATGCTTTTTATTTACAATAATATATATGTTTATTTGGTTTAGCTTATATATATTATGTGTGCTGTTTATTTTCTTTGAGCTATTTGTTATAACATATAAAGCAAGTTATAGTATATAAGTTATAGTATATAAGTTATGTTATATATAAGTTATATAAGTGATGTACAATCTGTTAATTTTTATATATATGGTCAATAGAATTTTGTGTATAATATACATATGTTGATTTTAGATAAGTATACATATATGCGTGTGTATAAGTTTTTAAGTTTATATACATATATATATGTTATATATTTGCTTATATACGTAAGTGTATATGCGTTGAATTTTCATATATATATATATATATATATATACATATAAAGAGATTTTTTTGTTTGGTCTGAAATTTTATAAAGATATATGTGTGTGTGTGTGTGCGTGCGTGCGTGCATAAGCTTATATGTTTTAAAATATATAATTTCGTGACTGGTTATGCAATATATAGTGAAGAGAATACGTAAGTTTTATAACAGTATATATATATATGGTTATGTCTACATTATCTTGTATATATATGATAGTCTATATGTATCTGCCTATATTAGTTATATGTGTGTGCTATCTGTATAGGTTTGAATATGGTATATATTAATATTTTGATTTTTTACAAGTACATATATAAAAACATTGATGTGACAATATAATGTGTATATATGTTTGTTTTAATGTATATGAGTCTGTATAGGCTTATATATCAATTTGTATATATACGAGTATACATCAGTTTGGGTTTTCAAGTTTTATTGATTTCAGAGAAAAATATATACAGGTATTGATTTTAGTTAATGGGTTAAGAAATAATGATTTTGAAATATATATATATATATATATATATATATATTGATCTCAATATATATGTTTAAAATTTAAGATTGATTTAAAAAAAATGTGTATATGTATTTTAAAATTGTATATTTAGTTTTAGGAAAAAAAATTTATAATATACATCTTGTTTAAATTTTATCAAACAAATTTTTGATTTGTTCTCGTCTATTTCTGCTATCTGCTCTATTCGCGAATTTGTACCAATCTAGCTTTGATTTGGAATTCGTGATTGGATCCGTAACTCAATTCATTGTCTATCCTCTCTAGCCTCGAAAGGTGAGCAATGACTCACGATTAACGTTTTTATATTTATTAAATTTGATTTCAATTGAAGCGATAATTGAAATATGCTGCTGTTAGCTATTTACATTGATATATATGCTATTATTTGTATCTATTCACTTGTGACATATGGCACCATTATCTGTTATTTATATTGAATATATATGCATGTTATATTGTTATCATATCTTTTATCACTCTGCAAGTTCCCTGTTAGTTTAGAACTCCCTATGGGTAGAAATGTAACATACCCAAACGATCTGCAGAATAGAAGAAAATCAATATAGGTTGAAATGAAACCCAAGCATTTTCATTGAATTGAATCTGGGATTGCGGGTTGAAATGATATATACCTGTACATATTTAAATTGTGGATTGAAATGATACATATCTATATCACTTGACCGTATGATAGAAAATTCTATACAGAAACCGTTGGTCAATATATATATATATATATATTTTGAAATGTTTTCCATGGTTTTGAAAATGAATATTTGGTTTTAATAAATATTGATTTTAAGTGATATATATATATATATATGTGATTTTTATAAAGGTTATAAATTTTGATTTTAAAATTATATGTTTTGAAAATTTTAAAATTATAAGTTAGTTTTTGGAATTATAAATTTTAAAATTTTACTTACAATTTTACTATTTTAAAATATATTTAAAATAAGTTTAATAATAAGATTTGATTTATTAAAGTTGATTTAATAAAGTTGATTTAATTAATATATAATATGTTTAAGTATTTATTTAAAATCTATATTTTTAAATATAGAGTTTATAATGATTTTAATAAAATTTAGGTTGGAAAGAGAAACAAAAATTGGTTTGAAATTGAATTTATTTAAGAATTATACTCAAATAAGTTTGATTTGAAATTTATTAAATTTGGGATCTTAAAGATATGATTTTATAACTTTATTTTGATTAAAAGTGATTTAAATGAATATTTCAAATTTACATAAACTGAAATGGTATATTTAGTTTTATTTAAATTTGAAATTTGAAGTTTTATTTAAATGTTATTTGAATGATTCAGTAAATATTTCAAAATAAATAATAGTAAAGTGCATTTTGATATATAAATGAAATTATCAAATCTAGTTTTGAAATGTTGAATATTTAAGCTTTGAAAATATTGAAATTGAAACGGTTTATTTTATGGTTAAAAATCTATGTTTGAAATCAATTAATTTGAAATGGTTTATTGAGAAACTGAATTGAGCTGAAATTGATGAATTGAGATTGAATTAAATTTGAATTTTAGAATTCGAGTTGATTTGAATCGATTTGTGAAATTTGAGGAAACTATATTATTATATAAAGTATTTTTAAATTTTATTTATAACTATTTATATATTTTACTATAAATTATTTTAATATAAACTATTTTAATATAAATAATTTTTAATATAAATATTTTCAATATAAACTATTTTTATATACTAACTATTTTATTTTAAACTATTTTAACCTATAACTACTTTATGTAAACTATTTAAATATCTAAACCGGTTAAGTGGGAAGTGTTGTGGTTTTCCAAAGTATTTCAGTTTCTAAATTATGATTTTCAAAGTGTTATGGTTTTCAAAGTATTATGATTTCTAATTATGATTTTCAAAGTATTATGACTTCCAAAGTACTATGATTTCCAAAGTGTTATGATTTTCAAAGTATTATGATTTCAAAAGGTTATGATTTCTAAAGTATACTGATATCTAAGTTATGATTTCAAAGTTTGGGTTTTCCAAAGTATTATGATTTCAAAGGTCTTATAATTTCAAGTGTTTAGGTTTTGAAAGTCTTATAATTTTGAAAGTGCTATGATTTTGGAAATGAATATGTTTGAAGTGAAATGATATCGTTTTGATATGGTTTTGAAATGGAAATGATATTTTGGAAGTATAAATTATTTTGAAACGACCACGGTGTTATAATAACGATTAGTCGTTGAAGAGACCGGAATCAGATATTGTCATACTCTGCCAATACCGGAAACCACTTTAACAATCGTGTAGGTGGAGATTCCCGAATGAAGTAGGATGGTGGCGACGATCCTATATGAGGTATATACGTGGACCTGACTCCCGTGAGTTGGCATAAGGTGGCTAAAAAAGGAGCAACCGACGGACCAAGTGAGGTAGCTCCTCCGATTGGACACACGTCTTCGTATGCCATTCTATTACTTTTTTATTGATTTGGTGCGCACCTTTGATTTGGGAGTGTGGCTCGAGCTGCGGCTATGCGTTACCACCAGATCGACCTGGATATTCCCCAGTTTCATAAATTCACCATTGTCGAGACTTCATCATCATTCTCATTGTCTATGTTGGTTTCAACAATGATGTGTTTCGACTACATATATCGAAGTCGATCCTCTGCATTGCATAGACAAAAAGAAATTAAGAGATTGGGTTAGAATTATGTGCAATAGATCATTAGACTAGCTAATAATCTAAATGATCTTCCTCCTCATCAATATCCTTAGTGAACCTACCATCTCTCTTTTATTAATAATCCAAAAAGAGTTACAATTAATAGAGCTTTATCCCCAATTTGATTTAGGGTTTTTTGAGAATTCAATTGTAACTAAGAAATGGGAGTGGAAAAAAATTAAATTTGGGATTCCAAAATTTCGTCCCCAAAACTGGACCTCCTTGGGTCTTATTATAGATGCATGTCGGCCACCTTTCATGCATGTGCTTTCGACTTGGTCGAAAGGACCCCTTCTTATATGCCGCCTCTCATCTTTGGACTTGGTCGAAAGGTCATGTCTGCCTTCGACACTGTCGAAAGGCATCTTCTCTGAGTTCTTTGATTTACCCCTGTGCTTCCTTGGTCCTTCTCAATCCCTTTCGACTAAGTTGAAAGGGTAACTTACCAACCTTTCGCCTTTATTAAGTTATGAGTATCTTTTCTTGCTGCTTCCTGTAGAATATTCGACGTTGCCGAAAGTTCACCATATGCGCTTTTACCTTCATGTTTGTTTGTAGTCATTGGAAGTTAGATAGGTATCTCCAACTCTGTCTATAGGTTGCCTATAAAGGCTTCGAAGATGTTGATGTACCAATGGTTTCGATGATGTTGAGTAGCTTTCGAATGCATGCCTGAGAATTGAGGCGGAACTTTCCCCTAACATCAGTGGCCTTGACTAGTTCGAAAGGCTTGTGTATGCTTTTAAAAGAGTCGTATATGGGCTAAACCTTTAGTTCCGAAAGGTTTAGCGCGCATATGGGAGATTATCATTCATTACCTTCGAAAGGGGGTTCCAAAGTAGTCTATGCTGATCCATTTGTGTTGAAAGGTCTTAGAGAGGCAGAAAGGTGGCTTTGCTTCTTCTTTTTTCATCTTTTTCGGAGGCTTGTACATGATTTAACACCTGTGAGGATGCCTGCCACTTTCGACTCCTTCGAAAGCATTCCCAATGCCTTCAGAAGACGTTGGTACTTTACTTATCTCCTTTCATGCCTTTGTTCATCGAGTGGATTTTATGGCTAACAATTTGCCCCCTATCTGGTAGAAGCTTTTGTTCTTTAGGACAAAAATTTCACAACTTTTTCACTCTTTATAACTTATTTTTTTTGCAAAATTTAAAGTAATAGATATTCTCTATTGCAAGCTTATTATCTTGTTTATATGCATGCTTCATGGCAATCGGCATATTAACGCTTCTATATTTAGATGGTTATGATCCCAATTTAAATGATATGAGACCCGTGATAAATATCCATTTATGTATATAATAAATGTAGTCTACGGACTCATTGTGGCTTTGCAGTTAAAGCGCTCGGTAGATTCAATGTGGTGGAGGTGCAAAAAGTCACAGCGAGAATACAGTGGGATATAGCGGATGACTCTAAAATAACAGGTGAAACCCGTACTTAATGTTTTTACAAATATATAAATGGTAGTTAAATGAAAAATTAACATTCAATTTAATTATAATTAATAAATAAATAATTTTAAATAAAAACATGTGCGAATATACTGTAAATAAATGTAAAAATGTTATATAACATAATTGAATTTAGTAGAATAATAGAGTATTTTCATTTCTGAAAATATATAAAAAATTCAATCAAATAAATTAATTTCATAATTTTTATAATGTATAAATATCATTTTTCAATTAATTTCTTTTAAAGAAGATATAGCAGAAATAGCGGAATATAGCGGGAATAACGGGATATAGCAGGGCTTAAAGCGGAAAGGTTATATTTGGGCTACATGGAAAAAATATAGCGGTAGAAATCCGTTATAAGATATAGCAAGGTTATAGTCGGGCATTCACCGCACAACATTGTGGTCAATTGCCAATAAGTTATAAATAGGGGCTATAAGTTATTATCAGAAAATAAGCCTTTGTATCCCATCTACTCTAATATGTACTTGAAAATTTTTCTAGAGATTTGAATGATCCTGAAACTTTCATTCAGATGTTGGTGAGCATCATTTAGAGTTATAAAACATTAGCTCTAATTTAGGTATTAAGAAGACCAATTTGAAATTTCTGGTTTCCTGAAGTAACTTCAACTCTACTACTTCACACCCCCGATTTGGGATTCAATAGTGATTGAGAAGTAATGAGATTTTAACCCAAATTAGGGTATTAACTTGTGAAGTTAATAACGAGATATCTAAAATCTTGATTGCAATATCCACAAATAGTCCTTTGAGTGGAAATTCTAAACCCAGATTCAAGTATTTACTGTGGATTAACCAGAAACCCTATATAATTGTCTTCATGCACAAAAGTCCCGAGCCCAGATCAGGACATGTATAAGATCATTAGAAATTTTAACAATTATCTTTGTAAGAAGAATCTTTGGCCCAGATTAGGGCATTTGTTGGATGAGTAGAAATCCACGGTTATTATTTGTCATAATTGAAGTCCTTGGCCTGGATTAGAGCATATATCGGATTGCCAAAAGTCCCTGGTAGCTTTAAATGACAGGCCCAAATTAGGGCATCAAGTAATAATCCTGAAATCTAGATTTGGGTATAATAAAGATAGGGTACTTTTGGCACAGGTCCTTATTAAGTTTCAAAATTCATGAAAAGTCCTTCACTAAATTTCAGTGTAAATTAGGTCCCTGTTTTTTATTCACGATTATTGTAGAGCATGATGCAACTTTTCATAAAAGTTGCTAACATTTCCGCAACTTTTCTGTACACTGTGAATATAGTGTATGAAATTTGCTGAAATATCAGCACTTATTTATAAAAGTTGCTGACATTTCAGCAACATTTATGTACACTGTAAACATAGTGTATGAAAGTTGCCGAAATATCAGCACTTATTTATAAAAGTTGCTGACATTTCAGCAATAATTTTTCTTCGTTTTCAAAAAATAGGGACCCGCTTTACAATGAAACTTTGATAGGAAAAGCTGCTGAAGTATTAGCACTAATTTATAAAAGTTGCTGGCATTTCAGCAATAAGTTTTCTTCGTTTCCAGAAAACAGGGACCCGCTTTACAATGAAACTTTGACAGGACCCGTTTTACAACATGAAAGTATGATAGGGATGCCTTCCTAATTTCCACATAAAGATAACCAGTGATTGATAAAGACCCAAATCATAGATTTGGGTATTAGTAAATGGTCCAGAAATGAAGTTCCAAAATCTAGATTTGGGTATAATAAAGATTATGAGTGATTGATAATGACCCGAAGCCTAGATTCGGGATTGATATATGAAATCCTAAAATGAGATACCCGAAACCCAGATTCGGGTATTAATAGATGAAATCCAGAAATGAGAAATCCGAAACCCAAATTCGGGTATTTAATTGACGGAGTTTGGCTTTACTCTTTAGATTCTATCTTCCTTGAGATGTATGAACCCTTCAGGTCTTGTATGTAGTTGTAATTTGATCAATTTCCTCTTGGACTTGGGCATCTTAATCCACTATTTGATGAGCCTCCTTTTGGGCCTGGACATCTTAGTTCGTTGTTGTCCGGTGCTCTTGGTTAGCTCATCTTAGAGGCTGGAACCAAGGACTTACCTGACCTCTCTCCTGGAGGCGACTGCCCTGGCCATAGTGTCTTGTGGATAGAGCTATGTTCGGTGCTTTACCATGGCCATCTTATGGCACAGATAAAGGCTTACTCCACCCTCCCTCCAGGAGACGCTCTGCCCTGGCCATCTCGGTGCAGACGGAGGCTTTCTACCATCTTGGATAGATTACCTTCATAGGTAGTATCCAAATATAAGGAGCATTTCACTCACAATCAAGTAGATTTTCTTTTTGAAGAAAGAGATGCTTTATTCATTCATCTTTGGAAAATATGGCCTCAAATGTTCGGCATTCCATGTTCTCCGAACTATATTGCCGTCTAATCGGCATAATTTGTAAGCTACCGGGGGATTACTTTGCAAACGATTAATGGTCCTTTCCAATTTGGCTCCAGGGGTCCATCTGTGGGGTTTTTGGTATTTTCCATTACTCTTCGGAGTACCAAGTCTCCTTCGTGAACTGATCGAGTTCTCGCTTTTGAGTTGTAGTTTTGAGATTCTTCTTTAATACTCAATGGTTCTTACCGCTGCTTCATCTCTCAATTCATATATTAAATCTAAGGATTCTACTTTCAACTCTTGATTCTTAACGAATGCGTAGACGATTCTTCAATGTGAGCGTATCTCAATCTCGATTGGTAACATCGCCACATACTCATATGTCAAAAAGTAGGGAAAATGTCCCATCGCCGTTTTGGTGGATGTTCGATAAGCCCATAACACAAGCGCCGGTTCTTATACCCAATTTTCTATTTTCTTGTTTAGCCACTTTTTCATAATTGTCTTTATGGTTCTGTTTGTAGCTTCAACTGCCCCATTCGCTTTTGGATGTGCGATGGATGAAAAACTTTTAACAGTTCCATTTTTGTGGCAAAAGCAAGAGAATTCTTCACTCTCAAATTGTGTCCCATTGTACGAAATTTTCTATTGGGGAATTCCAAACCTGGTTATGATATTCTTCATAACTAATCTAAGTACCTTCCCAAAAGTAATCTTTGGAAGTGGTTCTGCTTCAACCCATTTGGTGAAATAGTTTATGGTGACTACAGCGTACTGTGCTCCTCCTTTTGGAATTAGCAATGGGCCGATTAAGTCTATTCCATATACGTTAAAGGGCCATGGACTTGCAATTGGAGTCAATTGACTTGGGTTCAATCTAGGAATCTTTGAGTATTTCTGAAAATTTTCACATCTTCTCACATACTCGATGGGTCGGCTTACCATACATGTCCAATAAAATCCTTGCCTCATTATTTTCTTTGCCACTTTTGTTCCATTTGAATGATCTCCGCAAAACCCTCGTGTGCTTCAACCGTTAATTTCACTCCATTATTCGTGCTCACACATCTTAGATAGGGAAGAGCATATCCCTTTTTATAAAGGATTTCATCCAGCATTACAAAGTTTGGAGCTTGCCTCCTTATTTTCATTGCTTCACCTTTGTCCAATGGGAGTATTCCTTTAACAAGGTATTCAACAATGAGTGACATCCAGGTGCCATCATACATGTTACTTAGTCTTGATTGGTCAACTATTTCATCTGATATTATTTTATTATTTTCTCTTCTCTCTTCCCCTTATGATTTTGCTTCATACCTTGTTAGAACTGACAATTCATTTTCCTGTATGTATGCCTCCTCTCCAATACTTGGAATTTCTTGATATCCCACTGGAACAATACGTGTCTCCCTGGCTCCCCTTTAGCTTGCTAGTTTTGCTAGGGAGTTTGCTTGCGAATTTTCCGCTCTTGGGACTTGGTGTATTGAAAAGTCTTCAAACAAAGAAAGCATTCTTAGTATCTTCTTCACGTATAAAGATAGCTTGGGGTTCTTTGTTTGATATACCTATTTCACTTGGTTCACCATTAGCTGAGAATCACTAAAGATCTGTATTCGTGGAATTTTGAGTTCTAATGCTAAGGTTAATCCCGCTATCATAGATTCATATTCTACTACATTGTTAGTTGCAGGGAATCCCAATTTCATGGCATAATGTAAATAGTGTCCATCCGATGTGATGATTACATATACTGCAACGGCCCTTCTTCGTTTGATGCACCATCATCAACAAATAATTTCCAGATAGGCCTTTGGCCTTTCTCCTTTTTTGATTGTTCCTTGATAAAGTTAGTGCACTCGTTAATGAAGTCTACTAATGTTTGCCCCTTGATTGCAGCTCGTGGCTGAATTTGATGTCATATTGCCTGAGCTTGATTCCCCATTTTACCAACATTTCTGATGTTTTTGGTTTACTAAAAACTTGCTTAAGGGGAAAACTGGTCAATACCCTAATCGGGTGTGCTTGAAAATATGTTTAAGCTTTTGAGCTGTGAGAATCAAGCAATAGGCTAACTTTTATATCAATGGGTATTAGATCTTTGCATCCTTCCACCGTCTGCTCACATAATATACTAAAGGTTGTGCCCCATTCCTTCTCTAATTAACACTGAACTAACTATGTGCACTGAGGCTGCCATATATAGGTATAAGGTTTCCCCATTCTCAAGACCAGAAAGAATTGGCGGCTTTTCCAGGTGGCTTTTTAGTTCCTGAAAGGCTTTCTTACAATCTTCCGCTCATTAAAAGTTATTCTTCTTCCAGATTACATCAAAGAAGGGTATGCACTTATCGGTAGCTTTAGAGATAAATCTACTTAGGGCAGCCACCATTCCGTTCAAACTCATCACATCTTTGCTGGTTTTAGGTTCGGCCATGTCCCTAATGGCTTAAATTTGATCTGGACTAGCTTCGATCCCTTATGCACTAACAAGGTAGCCTAAAAACTTTCCAGAATGGACTCCAAAAGAACACTTTTGTGGGTTTAGTTTCATTTGATATTTCCACAATACCTGAACATATCTTCCAAATCTTTAAGATGATTTTCGGGTTCGTCAAACTTCACCAGCATATCGTCCACATAAACTTTCATATTCCGACTAATTTGAACCTTAAGCATTTGGTTGACCAAACTTTGACATATTTCCCCTGTATATTTTAACCCAAATTGCATTGCGTTGTGACAATAAATCCTCCACTCAGTTATGAAGCTAGTGTGTTCCTCATCTGGTTTGAACATTGGTATTTGATTGTAACCTGAATAGGCATCTTTCAAAGACAACAACTTGTGACCACTTGTTGCATCTACTAACTGATCAATTCGTGGCAATAGGAAACAACCTTTTGAATACGCTTTGTTCAAATCCATATAGTCAATGCAAGTCCTCCATTTCCCCTTTGATTTTTTTACCAAAACTGGATTGGCTAACCATTTTGGGTAGTATATTTCCTGAATAAATCCATTCTCAAGGAGTCTACTAACCTCTTCTTTCAAAGCATCTGATCGTACCTTGTCCATCTGTCTCTTTCTCTGCTTTATTAGGGTTGCTCCTGGATTAATGTTGAGAGCATGACATATGACCTTTGGATCAATTCCCACCATATCGGAATGTGACTAGGCAAATATGTTTTTGTTGACTTTGAGAAATTGTATCAAATCCTTCTTTAAGTCACCATTAAGATCTTTTTCCACCTTAACCACTTTGATAGCATCATCTAAATCTATGTATGCTTCCTCAAGATCCTTTGTGGGTTTTATCCTTTTCATTTCGCCTCGGCAATCGAATTCTGCGACTATTAGGCTTTCTTCCGCTGAGTTAGCATCAATTTTCTTGCCTTCGGAAGGAATGTTACTTTGATACATATTGTTTTAGATTTATACGTTTTAGATTTATTAATTTTCTTGCCTCTCCTTTCTTCTCATATTTATTCTTGAAAAAGCAGTGAATTAAAATATTCAAACATAGGTATACAAATTGGAGAAGAACGAAAATTAGAAAGAAAAGGAAGAGAATCACCCTACAACACGTATATTCAAGGTAAATCTATATTCCTATTTCCATACTTATATTTTTATTCCCATCCATACTAAATCTCTTCTCAAATCTGAATCTTAATGTACGCGTATTCCCTTTTTTATACATATTTCAAGGATTTAAAAGGTGGAGTTGAATTAAAGGTTCTACTTCAGATCTACAGATTTGGATCACTTTCTAAAGGTGAGCAAGAAATTTTTTAGATTATTATAATATGAAAATCATCCCATTGGTGTTTATTTGATTATTATGCCAAACTAGATAATTGTATATGAGTTGTAGGCAACAAATTCAATGTAATTCGAATATAATAAATATCCCCTGCATATTCTTGGTTATGAATCGATTTAGAATTGTTCACAACTCGATCTGGAAATTAATCTCAAAAGTATGAATTTAGAATATTGATTTGAATGAAATTTATTCCAATTCTGGAAATAAGTTGTATAATAATGTTATGAATTTGGATTGTTACCCTTATCTTGCTGGAATGTAAAACTTTTCTTTGTTTGGATTGTGGGAATTTAGATCCTTTTAATATTTATAAATTAGTTTGATTTCTTTTCCTTTTACAAAAAAATATAGTGTTTGATCTAACAAGGAATGGATGCAAATAAAAGGACAAAGAGATGTGTATAGTACAAATCAATTGTGGTTTGCACTATCTATTTCAACAATAAAAAGAAATGATTATTCCTGGTAATTTCAAGCAATGTAATCTTTTATATTTTGAAGTTAAATCTTTTATTTTAGACTAATTTTTGGAAATTATAGCAGATATATTTTAGATATGGTTCTAACATTTGAACATGGAAAAGAATATTCTAGTGAAGATGTGTGACAAGAATACATTTGATAAAAGTAGATATTTGTATATAATTTAATATGCTTGCAATAATTAAAATAAAGCTTAATTAATAACGACACTTGCATGTAATATTCTCATTTAGGATAACTAATTAATGGGAAAGGAATTTAAAAGGTTTTAACTCAAATAAATGGAAAATAGATGGAAATAAATATGGAAGTTGCAATAATTTGATAGGTTAAATGGATTAATGGGACTGATAAATAAATAAGTTGAATTAATAACTATGGAATAGTTCAAGTGATTACTAATTGATTATTAGTAAACATATAAATATCTCAGAAAATGTCCTTAGGATGATATTCATTTATCTTGGACAAGTGTACATTTATGGATGGGTAAATAAAATTGAATTTGTTAGTATTGGAATATTTATGGTAGATATATTGCCTTAAATAAAAAAGAGGATTAGTAAGCTAAGTCCAAAGTTCAACTTAGAATAATAAATAGATAAATTTAATAATAATAATAAGCCTAGGATAGTATGGCCTAAAAATAAAATAATAATAATAAGCATAGGATAATTAATTAGACTTAGCGATTTGGGAGTGCAAGGTCAGTAGAGTTTTACAACAGAGGTCTGCCTTTCACTCAAAGGCTACCAACAGGTATGCACACTTATTCCTTATGTGAGGTATTTCCAACTCTAGAATCTGAATAAATGACTGCTAAGGAAAAATAGGAAGGAATTCTTATGTAGCCAAATCAATTGACATGGTGAGATGTGGATATATACATAAGAGTGTGGTAAATGTGGCTAAGTCATAGTGATATCAAATATAATAAGTATTTGGCTATATAAGAATTCCTTCTTTTTTTCCTTAATAATTAATACATCCAAATATAGCCTAATCACTTAATATATCTGAATAAATGGTTGCTTGAGGAACCGCCTCTCTCGAAGTATGAATGGTCGACCCACGAAACAAATGAAATACATGCTTGATGAATTTAAGGTATTAGTGGTTGTTTGAAGACCCGTCTCTTTCCTTTATTAGAAAAGTATTAAATGGTTAGTATATGCAGTTAAGAGATGCAGAGGCTATCTCGGGAATAGTCTACTTTAAGATTGAGGTCTTAAGTGACTGTTATATGGTTCACCTCTGCCTGTAACAAAAGTATTAGGTGACTAAGAGAGATTCCAAGCAATATTAGCAAGATTGCACCTTTGGGAAGTCTGCCCAAGGTTATGTATTAAATGACGGGGGCCTTCTTGGAATTTTGAAGGTATTAATTGGTCGTTGGAGGACCCACCACTCTCGAAGTATTAAATTGTCAAAAGTTTTCCTAGCCCTTGTTATACAGGTCTCGGTAGCTAAGACCAATAAAGTAACGTTGACTATGCTAGATGCTCCGCTTCATTTCAGAAAGTGTGAAGTGGCTAAATAGCATATGTCGTACCTTTGGAAAAGGTTAGGTAGATTATGGGTTGATAATCTATCATACATAAATGGTAAAAAAATTAGGTTTACTTTAAATAATATACATAACAATTAAATGGGAACCTATCGGTATAAATTTATGTTATGGACAGTGTATAGATTTTCCAATCATCGGAATGTTGTTTTAACCCTTCCCCATTACAACCTGTAGGATAGATTGGATGGACATGTCAATGGAGCTGGATATGATTGGTTGATGACGTAGTCTTCTCTCTCTAATGCTCGGTATTGACATGGCACTTGATGCCCGATGAACTCTATAAATTTCGAGGTAGTAGCCATTGTCAATATTTATATCCTAACATTAATTCTTCCACAATGAGTTCAGTTTGATCAATCTCTGATATGCTTATATTTATTACATGTACCAAATTTAATGACTCATGTTTTGGTGGACTTGGGTTTCAATTATTATCGAAATTTGGGTCCATTGAGGTATAGATTGTTACATTTGGTATCATAGCTGTGGTTAGTTGATCAGAGTAATTAGGGTAAATTGATAGAACTTATTTGTATTTTCTATCAACCATTATCATATCTTCATTTGACCCTAAGAATACCGACTATAGCATAGTTGTAGTCCTTCCTCGTAGGAATATGCAAAACGCCCATGAATTGAAATATTTTAGTGTAGATTATCATGCCAACCCCAAATTACCCCACGGTGTGTTAGGCAGTAGTTTAGAAGAGCAAGAATACGACATATGGAAGAATCCCCAAAAGTAGAGGTGTTCAACTTGATGACTGGGATCTTATGATCTTAGATTTTGGCGATGGGTTATAGTTGAAGGCACGCATTTTCTCGACTTAGGTGAAAAATTAAAGTCTGTATGCATAACTACCTAAAAGAAAGATCTTGCAAGGGTACATTCAACGTTCACCTCTTTGATGGAAAATCGGGTCTTTTTATTTGGATAAATTTAATCAATTCCTTAGTCCAACCCTATGAGATAAATTTGATTATATATATTGGAAATGCTTCAAAATTTGAAAAGGGTTCAAAGTATTTTACTTCTAGATCTATTTGGGAAGTTTGTATTTTTTTTAAAAGGTTTTTGAAACCCTAGTATATATATAATAAAAGTTTGATTTTTAAGAAGTTTTGGTATGAAATAGTTTCTTGTTTCTTTTAAGAAGTTTTGGTATGAAATAATTTCTATTATTTAGAAACAAGTGTTAAAAAGCATATATTTAGCTTGATGATTTTTTGGTTTATAAACTCGAGGTTTTTAAAATTTTCTCTCTTCCAACAAATTGAGAAAATATGAATGTCTTTTAATTCTATTAGGCAATGCCAATGAATTGTTGTTCTATCTAACATCCCCTACTTGGAAACCCAAAATCAACTGCTATGGAGCTGCAGTCATCCATAGTCATTAATCCTTGGCGACCAAATATGGTAATGTTAGATACATTGACATAACCGAAAAACATGGATATGGAAAATTTTTAAATTCATTCAGCAACTTTCACATTCCATTTCAAATCATTTCAACATTCATTACATAATCTCAAGTTCGAGAACCATGTTCAGAGGAATTATATAGGGCTGTTACGGTTGCGGTAACCGTCGTTATTACCACCACCATAACTGTAATCGTTGTTGAGGGTTATAAATTCTTTAACTATTACCGCAACCATCTATGATGATTAACCGTCATATTTTCAATTTTAAAGCATGTCGTATATATATTTTCAATAAAATGCATTATTGATGATAAATTGATGTAGCTCTAACTGTTTTTTGCAAATTTATTTATTTGTTTATAAAACGAAAAATATGCATGCTCATGTTATTAGTTCATTAAGACACATATTATTAATTTACAAGCTATTCCATTAACTTAAATTACCAACTTTTATACTTACTGTTAAATATTTCACAAAAAAATCATATATGGTTGGTATGGTTAACCGCGATTTTCAAATTCTTCAACCCTTATCGTAACCATTACCGTTATAGATGGTAACCGCATGAACGGTTGGTACGGTTGAGCGATTTAACCGTAACAGCCCAAAAATTATAATTATTACAACATACGCCATGAGCGACATATGAAGATGCCCCTTGGATGATAAGAGTATATACTAAGTAAATAAACAACTTTGTCTTTACAAAAAACACAACAAAATCAAAATAGAAAGAATTCTTTTTATCTAGCTTGCCTCTTGCATGTCACCGGAAGCTTGTTCGTCTAAAGAGGTACCTGAAAACCTCAGCTCTCAAACTACTCAAAATCAAATGGGCACCCAAGAGTTTAAAGGAAAAACTTAAAATTCAACTCAGATATAAAGCCTGGTATGAATAATAATCTATCATCTCAAACCATTTAGATATCTAATGAGACCACGCTGCATAGCGGAATGGGTTTCCTCTCACTGGTATCCTCCAAAAATTTATAATAACCATATACCGTGCTTTTGCATCCACAATGGTTAAAACGTAACAATTCAAAATATTACAATAATATGCAAACAAGTAAATCATTCTGGATCTCTCATCCCCATTCATTTTGGCTAGCTGTCTCATGTATAGTTTCTAGGGTCACTATTAACCTAATAGTTTTCATGGGCTTACTAATAACCTATTTAAAGCTTATGGACATCTTGTTCGATTTAATAGTTTTCATGTGGTCACTAAGAACCTATTGGCCTCTGCTAACAATTTAATGTTTCATGGATACTCCCTGAACCTGTTGGTATCTCCAATAACTTTTCTCTTATCCTAGTTTTCATGGGTTGACTAGGAACCTATTGATTTCAGTCAATAACTTAATCTGAATACAATTTCATGGGTTCACTACAAACCTATTGGCCTCTGCCAATAACTCTTTCTAATCATAGTTTTCATGGGTTTACTATGTACTTATTGGCTCCTGCCAATAACTCTTTCTAAACATGGTTTTCATGGGTTTACTATGAACCTGTCCATCTGAAAACTTCTTTAATCAGTATTTAGGCATCCTACATTCAGGTCTATCTGACCTCGTGGATGCAATTCTATTCATTTCAGGAGTTAATTCAATCTATATTCACTATTGGGTCAACCTAGATGGTTATTTTGTCCTTTTTCCCCAAAATCTAGTTATGGGACCATTTTACAGTGAATATGTATTATTTTCATATGAAACATAATAACATCAACATCTATGGTTTAATATCCTTGAAATTATTTTCATATGAAACATGGTTAATCTCTTTAACCTATTATTTTATCAAGGAAAGTTTCTTCAAAAATTTCAAACTTAAAAGCCATATCAGAACTCCTTTATTACGCCATAGGTTTTCTTTAAAAATGAGATTGGGTACTTTGTTTTGAAAACTAAGGCTTTCAAAACCATAAACCTTTGCTTTCAAAACCGTTGGATAACCTCCTTTGAAAGCATTCAAATCTTCTTTTCAAAACACTAAGCATATGCCTTTCGAAACACTTTAAATTATCTCTTTCAGAACCCTCAAAAACATATGTTTCGAAAGTATTAAAGTATTACTTATTAACTCTTAAAAGCATAACTTTGAACTTATTGAAAGTATCCCTTTTGAAACTATTTGAAAGTGCCTCTTTCGAAACCATTGGGTTTATCCTTAAAAATATCTTTTGGGTCAAAGTAAATGTAAACGAAAGTACTCTTTCAAAACCGTTAACCTTCATGTAAAAGAGTTTGAGGAAAACTGATCGCTTCGGAATCATCCTTTCGAACACTTAAATCATTTAAGTTAAATGTTAGAAGGATAGCTTCGAAACTCCTTTCGAAGCCATTGCCTTCGAAACCATTAAAATCTTTTGAAAACTTTAGGAAGTGGCTTATTCATTTATAAAACAAAAGCTACCATTCGAACCAGTTAATGACTTTAATCCATTCGAAAGGCATAGGGTCAGCAACAGGGTTTCGACTAGGTTCAATCTACCCTTTCGAAAGCATTGATTTAAAAACAAAGGAACTCACTCAAAAGCTACATTTTAAACAAAAAGATGGCAACCCCATCGAAAGCTAATTAAAAGACCCTTTTGAAAGCATTGATTTCGACTACTTCGAAGGCATTCATTAAAACAAGGCAAGCACATTTCTTTGGATAGTAAAAAAAAGACCTCTGAAAGCTAACTGGTTTGGACCCCTTCGAAAGCATGGTTTTGTCTCCATACTTGTCGCCTTTCTCCAATCCACCACGTGCCAACGTATTGATAACTTGTGTATTGGTTTCAACTTAGTTGGTTTCGACTTTATTGAGGAGGAAGTACAGTGTCGAAAGGTACTACTGAAAGAGGCAAAACATAATTTCTAGGTAAAGACTAATTTAATGCCTTTTTAAGTAATTGCTTTTTAATTATCCTGTCTATTTGTAAACATTCAATTAGTTGCCATATACTTTTCAAATTCTTTCTAAAAAACTGCCGTGGTTATTTCAGATTTAAAGTAAAAATGATTTAGCAAATAAGCCCTTCCATTAAACGAAACCATTAAATCATTTAAGTCCTTCATCTAAAATAATTTAATTTCCATAATAAGTCACTTAGGAAAAATCCTCAGAAATCATAGAAAATTACTTTTAATATGTTATCTAACACATATAAATTTTAGACCCAACTTCTTCATAATATAGCCAAAACCAATTTCTAAACCCAATTATTCATATTTTCTTTTGAAAATTCATAATAAAATTTCCATGGCTTGGAAAATTATAAAAATTAAAATCCATCTCCAAAATAATATTTGACATGACATATAAATTCATCATTGCATTTGCAATAAAATAAAAACGATTTTTGCCTTAAATCGTGTGAAATAATTATCAAGCGAACTTGTTTGGATATAATATACCATAAAATCCAATCATATCATCATCAAAAGTCATCATAATGGATTTAAACTTAGACCCGAAATCAAAGGATCGTATAAAATAAAATAGAGATGGTTTTGATTATTATTCACCTCGATTAGGATAAGGAATGAGAGATTTTATCCTTGATTAATTCCCCTAGCTTGATTCTTTAGCTTTAGATGAATTTCTCCTCTTTTCCTCCTAAGTAATGGCCGGCTTGAGCTTTTAATTTTTTACGTTTTGTGTTTTTTAAGAATGAACAAGAGAAAGAATGGAAACGTGGATTTTAGGTGTTAAGGAATTACGGTGCGGCAATTCTTAATATGCCCTTATGTTAATTAATTAACATTTAAAACCATTCATAAGCCCATTTATTTAATTAAGCCCGATCTCTAAATAAATTTTCAAATCTCAATCCCCACATCACTCTAATATTTACATTATTCTATTTGACTTATCTAATTAAATCTCCTGGATAATGTTACTAAAAGTTAGTAGGAGTTACAGGTTCTCCTCCTTTAAGAATTTCGTCCTCGAAATTCAGTAAGGACTAAATATTAAACATAGAAATCATCTGTAACAACTCCTAAAAACCATACTAGAACTAACACTTATCTATATAAATCTAATATAGACAACCCCTCAAAGTAGATCAGGATGTATCACTTATCCTGTCTTCTGTCTTCCAAGTACAATCCTTCTCGTTGTTGCTCCACTGAACTTTCACCAACCTGGCTGTCTTATTCTTAACCAATTCTCATCTCTTGCTACAACCCGAACTGGTTGTCTAACCAAAGTCAAATTAGGCTCTACTATCAAATCTTCCAACCCTATCAGTGGAATAGTGGTCTCTGGATCATGCACATACTTGCGAAGAAGAGACGCATGAAATACATTATGGACACCTACCATACTGCTCGGCAACTATACTCTGTATGCAGGCTTCCCGATCCTCTCTATAACTAGGAACATACCAACATATCTCGGGGCTAGTTTCCCGAACTTTCCAAATCGTACCACAGCCTTCATCGGTGATATCTTAATGAAAACCTTATCTCCAACTTTGAATTCAAGGTCTATGCGCCTCTTATCTTGTAACTTTTTTGTCTGGATTGAGCTTTCTTCATCCTTTCTCGGGTCAACGCAATCTTCTTTATCGCCTTTATAGTAAAATCTGGACCTAAGACTAATCTGTATCCGGTCTCCAACCAACATGCTGATAATTTACATGGCCTTTCATACAAAGCATCAAAAGGCGTCATTCCTATACTGGTCTGATAACTATTATTCTATGAACACTCCACAAAATACAGATGATCTTCCTAAGATCAACCAAAGTCCAATACACAAGCTCTCAATAAATTCTCGAGTACCTTATTGACCTTCTCTGCCTGCCTATCCGTTTGTGGGTGATATGTAGTACTCATACTAAACTTGGTGCCTAATACATCCTGTAGACTCTTTCAGAATTCACTAATAAACAAAGCATCTCTGTCACTGACTATACTACTAAGAATCTCATGTAGTCTAACTATGTTCTTCATGAACAACTTAGCTAAAATAGATGTCATCCTTGTTGATTTAACTGGAATGAAATGGGCACTCTTGGTCAACCTATCCGCTATGACGCATATGCTTTCATTTCCTCTATTTTACCTTGGCAACCCGTCTATAAAATCCATGGATATTGAATCCTATTTCCAAGCTGGTACCTCCAAAGGTTGAAGCAACCCACTTGGCTTTTGATGTTCAGCCTTCACTTGTTGACAGTTTGCACAATGCTTAACCCACAATCCAACATCCCTCTTCATACCTCTCCAATAGAAGCTCCTCTTCATATCTTGGTACATCTTGGTCCCTCTTGGATGAATCGTAAAGTTGAACCAATGACATTCCTTAAGAACTTCTTTCCTTAAGTCCTCAATGTTCGGAACACCCAACTGTCCCTTCTTCCACAACCATTCCTTCTGGTCAAGACTAAAATCCTTTAGATCATTGATCTCGGTTCCAACCTCAAGCCTTCTTATCCTCTCGGCTAACAATGAATCCTCTTTTTGATAGAAGCAAACCTTTCGAGCAACACGGGTCGAACTTCTAAACAAAACAACAAGGTGGTGCTCTACTAAAACCAGCTATCGATCCTAACTGCACATTACAAGTAGTCAAGCTTCTAAATCCTTCCATTCTGCCAATATCACTAACACCACATTTTGATGTCTTATGCTAAAAGCATCTGCTACCTTATTTCCTTTCCCAGGTGTATACTCCATACTAAAATCATAAGCTGCTAAAAACTCCATGTAACACCCCATATTTTCATGACATTACTTAGGATATTGAATTGGTTAAATTAAATAAAACAACATGGAGATTAATGGATTGAGATTTGTTTTAGCTAAGGGTAGTCATGCCATGATAGTGTGTTAATTATATTAAAATAACCAAAAAAAAGGTGTTAGGAAATAACAAGGGCAATATGGGAAATATGTGGAGCTTATACCCTAAACACTTGGGAGACAGAAACTTACGTTCGTTTCATTTTACTCAAACTAAAAACACTAAGTCTGGCAACCATTAAAGCTAGGATTCAAGAGAAGGGAAAAAAACCAACTAAATCAACATCAAATCTCATATCTATACTATCAAAGTTAAGGTGAATAATTGCTACATCCCATTTTCTTTGGTTTTCTATTTTCAGACTAAGATCCGAAATTCTTTTGCAAGTATGTGTCATGTTTTGAAGATTAAAGTTACATACATTTATTTGTTGGTGAAATATGCGTCTTAATACTTGTTTTTATGATAAGTTTGATATGAAAACTCTAATAAATAACATCCAATTGCCTTGAAAATTTAAATCATGATCAGAAATGATATTTTAGGGTGGGTTTCAAATTTCATAATTTTCTGAATTATGGTGGATTTTAAATTAATTTTCTAGTGAAGGAAATTGTTTATTGGGTTATTAATTATTTACTGCTAAGATAATTAATATTCGATGTTGAAATTTTTATGTGTTAGGAAACATATTAAAATAGATTTTTTGGGATATTTCCCAATTTTTTCTAAATGTTTTGATGGATATATAAAACTATTTTAGGTGTGGGACTTAAATGTTTTTTATATTTAATTAAGGAGAAGGAGCATTTTGTAAAATAATATGATTATTAATTTTGAAAAAAGTGGCAGCACATTTCTGAAGAGAATTAGTTAACCAATGAAAATTTGCAAAAAAAAGCAGGTTAGTGAAAAGTTATCCTTTTTAAGTTAAAAATAAAGAAATCATACTTTTAGCATGTTTCAGCCAATTACAGCAGTAAATCTTCCGACTCAGACCTTCCAAAAAGGTCGAAAGGTTCTAAGCCCTCGACAAGGTCAAACCAATTCATATGGTATCAAGCTACTTTGTACGTAATGTGTTGGACAGAGTCGAAAGGTTTTTAGTCGAAAGGTTGATGGCCAAAGATGGTGGGGTATGTTTGTTTTATAAACCTTCACCTGCTTTCCTTTCGAATTAAAGCTTTCAACTTGGTTGCTTTCGACCAGGTCAAAATGTTTAAATAAAAGGTTTTAAACCTTTCGACATAATTGAAAGGTTACAACTACTACTTTATTTTGAAACCTTCCACCATAGTCGAAAGGTTGCTGCCGCTTTATATAAATGTTTTGTTTTGAACCTTCCGATAAAGTCAAAGGGTTTGCTTTGATTGATTCGAAAGGTTTGCTTGTTTTAAAAACTAACTAATTCTTCATGCTATTGAAAGGAAGCTTTCGATTAGGTGATTTACCCTCGTTTTATAAATTGAACTATAACTCAAAGCTTTCGAAAGAGTTATTTCAAAAAATGCTTTAAAGCTTTTAAAGCAAAGCTTTCGACTTAGCTGAAAGGTTGCTTCTAGTGGAGTCGAATGGTTTTAAAAGAAGGTTTTCCACCTGTTTTAAAATGAACCCAAAAATGTTTTCAAAAGGTTGCGTTAAAGTAGATTAAATACTTTCGAAAGGATTTGTTCACTGAATGGTTATAAAAGGGGTCGAAAGCCAAGCTTTCGATGGAGTCGAAAGATAATCTTTCAAAGGGGTCGAAAGGTTTTTGTTTCTGAATGATTTCAAAAGGTTTTAATGGAAGGGTTTCTAAAGGTTTTTCTAGGCAATGTATCAAGTGTTTTAAAAAAAGGATGTTTAAGGTTTTATTGCTTTCGAAAGAGATGATTTCAACTTAAACTCGAAATTGAATGATCATAAAAAATAAAATAGAGATGGTTTTAATTATTATTCACCTTGATTAGGATAAGAAATTTTAGATTTTATCCTTGATCTATTCCCCTAGCTTGATTCCTTAACTATAGATGAATTTCTCCTCTTTTCCTCCTAAATAATGGCCAGTTCGAGCTTTTAAGTTTTTCGAAAGAATGTGAACATGGGTTTTAGGTGTTAAGGAATTATGGTGGGGCAATTTCTAATATGCCCTTATGTCAATTAATTAACATATAAAACCATTCATAAGCTCATTTATTTAATTAAGCTTGGCCTCTAAATAAATTTTCAAATCTCAATCCCTTTATCACTCTAATATTTGCATTATTCTATTTAATTTATCAAATTAAATCTCCTAGGTAATGTTATTGAAAATTAGGGGTGTTACCTTCTACCCGCCAGCCATTAAAAGGAATATTTCTGTATACTACGAAATAATAGTTGGAATTTTTTGGGTTTTTGTAGGATTGTTGGTTGCAGTAGTTTTTGTTGGGACTAATGTGAATTGCTGGAGAATGGTTCGGAACTAGACGGTTGTCACTGGTACTATCGAGATGAGGACAAGAAATTTTCAAATCATGTTGATTCAAAGGAGACGACGCGAAATGAATGTTATTATTTCATCCGATCCTAATTGGGTTTAGGTTCAACCAAGGCCCAAATCCTGTCTAGCGGTTGACCACCTAGCGGAAAACCTAGAGTAGTCTACTAGTCAACTAGTTTTGGCACAAAACTGAACCTGGAATGCGAATATAAAAGTCATATCTGAATTCCCCCAGTTGCATTCTTTCATCATTCTTTCCTCAAACAGCCGAGCCCAATCTTCGTCCACCTCCTCCAAAGTAGTAGCCTCTCTCCTCCATTCCACCACCAGGCAAACTACCTTGCCTCCCCCTTCCTACGCTGGTTTTTGCACGTTAGATCCTGCCCTACCACCAATCCAGATCTAAACCCTATTTCTTCCCTCCAACCACCCCTTAACCTATGACAACTTCCCACATTACCGGTTCTTCCTTGCACCATCCTGGTCTCACCCCTCAAAAGGCTACAAATTGGGTCAGAACGAGCAGAATATTTCACTACTTTTGGGCTAGAGAAATTATTCATCGCGGTAGGACTTACACTGATCCTCTGCTTCAAGACTTTTAAAGGTGAATTTTACGTATGTTGCATCTTCCTTTTCGATGCTCCACTGGTGTATAATTTCGATAAAGGCAATAGTTTGATTTGTTCAAAGATAAAGGGTGTCCATATTGAGCTAATTAATTTGATCTCGCCGAGGTTTTGGAGGTTTCCGCAGAGGGCACGGACTTGAATGGTCTAGAAATGACCGACCTAGAGATTTTACAGTGGATCTTTTCTCAGGATGTCGATGTTTGAAGACGAATAATCTATGTCCGAATATTGATCTACTTGTGCGCATCATTCAGCACAATATCACCCTAAAGATGGGAAGTTATGACTGGATTTATCCCATGGTGCGAAAAGCCACCTATGCTAATATTGGCAGCATCGCCGTCAATTAGACTTGTGGTTCATCTTATCGATCAAGGAGTCGATACTTCATGGAGTTATTTTTCATATTGTCACCTATTCATTCTCGTCTTTAAGCAATACAGATGAATCTTCATGAAGATGTGGTTTAGAAGAAGTTTCCTTCTGCCATTGATAGGTCCTCCCTTAGGAAGACTGTAATTCTAAAGCCACGGTAACAAGAGATGCACCAACAACACAAGATTTAGTGTATAACCGCCATGCTATGCCCATTCAAAGGTCTTGGCAATGGCTTAAGCTCTGGCTGTGGAGCAAGGCATATCATAGTCTGTATGCGGTGTTTATGATTTATGGTGTTGTTGCCCTTTTCGTTCCAACATTTGTTCTTTCTTTTAGTTTGTAACTGTTGGTTGTCTCTTGAAAAAAGGCATGTACGATATTATGAGAATGTTCCTATTTGTTTACTGTGCTATTGTTTTTGGACATGTGATCCATTCTTATAGATGCATGGTGAAGAAACGATATAAATATGAAAATCTCACAAAGACACTTAACTAACAGCAAATGCAATATAAAACTATGAGTTTAGAATAGTTGGAAAATTTTAGCAAGGATGGGGTAAAGTTGTTTTGGTATCATGGGTCATTGCTCTTGTTCCATAAAAACTGAAATTTTTGAATAATAGATGTGCTGACATTTTTTATCACATTTTGTAGGTTAAGGCTAGCTGTGCGATTTTAGAATTTGGTTAATGCATTTTGCACATAACTAACTGCCAACTACGCTGAATTGTGGCATGATTTTTCAAAATCTTTAAGGCTAAAAAATATTTTAAAAAGTTTCCCTTGATTTAAAAAGTCTCTTTCGAAAAAATATATGGTTTGAGTTATTTTTTGGCTCTTAAATAATTTTTAGAGTTTGTGTCCAAATTCTGAATTTAAGGGAAAATGTATGTCTAGAAAATTTTGAATTTATTTTTCAAATAATGTACAAATTTGAAAATGAGAAATATTTCTGCAAAATCTTTGATTTTGAAGGCCACATGTTAGGCGTAAGAAAGACAAATAAAGCTAGAAACTGTGGATTCAATGGTGCATTAGGATTGGTGATACGATAAAATGCAAGCATTAACAAGGAAAAACACATTTTAGCATGGATTTCCTATTTCCATAACTTCTTGACGATATGTGTGAATCTATTTGTAGACTCGATTTCATTTTAGAGCATGAAAACAAGCCTCCATATGAATTTTGTGCGTGGATAATTTGGAGTAATTGTGGGGCTATAGGGAAATTCCACTGTACTACGAAAATGATATACTTATAGAGTGGTAAGAATGTTAAATTCTTCATCCAAATTCCTTTTTTCGACAGAGGAGTAAAGTTAAGGAAAAAAATTTGCGACGCATTAAATGTTTGAATGGTAGGAATTGGATGCAAAATTGGTCGCATCATACTTCTATTCGTAGGAGTGTGGAGATTTTGGTGAAAAGATTTTTCAACCTCTGCATACATATAGAACTGCCAGTATATATATAGGTTTGTTTGCATCATGTTTCTTAAAAAGTTTTTAAAAGAAATGCATTCATATAGTAGGGTCCGATTTAGAACCAGTCAGCATACATATTTTCTTTGTGATGAGACAGTAATGCATTATGCACTTGTGCACATTTGGTTACAAAATTTAATGTATACAAATTGCTCGTGTAGTTTGGGTAAGCACGGATAATAACCAGGACTTAGTCATTGGTGTCAATTTCAGGGACGAAATTCTTTTAAGAGGGAAGAATGTAACATCCTGCAAATTTTACATTAGTTAATTATTAAAGCTAGTTAGTTTACAAAAATGGATTTTGTGCAAACGACTGAATTTGATCGTGGAACTTGCACCATTGTGTTTTTGGTGAAATTATGAGAAATTTTCATATTTGGAGTTTCACGATCGGAGCCAAAACGAAGAAGTTATGGATGAAAACCAAATTTAGAATGAAAAAAATTGACTCAAATAATTAACGTGGAAAATTAATTTCCCGAGCATACAGGACAACCCATTATTGGGGTCGGTCGATCGGTGATCCCAAGTAGTCAACCACTGGGCATGCGGCAGCTTTGGTTTGCCTAGCCCACAATGGCCCGAATTTAATATATTTAATCGTATGGCCATGGTTGATTCCAGCACCTATAAATTTAGGCCTAACCCTCTCCTTTCTTATCATATTTTTTCAAAAAAAAGTGGCGAAGCTCTTCCATTTATCTTCTCCACTATTTTTTTATGATTTAAAAAAAATTATATATACATATACAAATTGGAGAAGAATAGAAATTAGAAAGAAAAGGAAGAGAATCACCCTACAATACATGTACCGAGGTAAATCTATATTCGTATTTTAATATGTATATTTTTGTTCCTTTATACCCAAATCTCGTCTCAGATATGAAATCCAAACATATGTATATTCCCTTTTTTATACATATTTCATGGATTTAAAAGAAGATGGAGCTATAAAGGTTCTACTTTAGATCTGGAGATTCTGAGCATTTTTTAAAGGTGAGTGGGAAAATCTATAGATTGTTATAATATGAAAATTATCTCTTTGATGTTTATTTGATTATTACGCCTAACTGGATAATTGTGTATGAGTTGTAGGCAACAAATTGAATATAATCTGAATAAAATAAATATCACATATAAGTTCTTGTATATGAATTGATTAGAATTGTTTACAACCTGATTTGAATATCAATCCCAAAAGTATGAATTTTTAACGTTGATTTGAGTGAAATTTATTCCATATCTGAAAATAGATTGTGTAATTATGTTATGAATTTGGATTATTACCCTAATCTGGTTGGAATGTAAACTTTTCTATACTCGGATTATTGGAATTTAGATACATTTAATATTTTTAAGTAATTTTATTTCTTTCCCTTTTAGAAAAATACATTGCTTGATTTAACAAGGAATAGATGCAAACAAAAGTGAAAGAGGTGTGTAATATATGAATTCATTGTGGTTTACACTGTCTATTTCAATAATAAAAAGAAATGATTATTCTTTGTAATTTCAAGCGATGTAATATTTTATATTTTTAAGTTAAATCTTTTGTTTTGGACTAGTTTTAGAAATTATAGTGGATAATCTTTTTAGATATGATTCCAACGATTGAATATGAAAAGGAATATTTTAGTAAGATGTATAACTATAATATATTTGATAAAAGTATATATTTGTACGTAATTTACCGCTCTTGTAATAGTTAAAATAAAGCTTAACGAATAACGACTCTTACCCCTAATATGGACATTTAGGGTAACTAATTAATGGAGAATGAGTTAAAAGGTTGTAACTCAAATAAATGGAAAATAAATGGAAATAAATATGGGATTGCAATAGTTTGATAGGTTAATGGGATTTATGGGATTGATAAATAAAGAAGTTGAACTAATAACTACGGAATAGTTAAAAAATTAATAATTAGATATTAGTAAATATGAAAATGTCTTAGGAAATGTCCTTAGGATGATATTCATTTACCTTGGATAAGTTGATGTTTATCGATGTGTAATTAAAAGGGGAATTGGTTTGTAATGGAATCTTTAAGTTAGATATATAGCCTTAAATAACAAAAGGGGATTAGTATGCTAAGTTCAGTGTTCAACTTGGAATAATAATAAATAAATTTAAGAATAATAAGCCTAGTATAATATGGCTTAAAAATAAAATAACAATAAGTTTAGGTTAATTAGTTAAACTTAGTGGGTTGGAGACGCGAGGTCAGTAGAGTTTTACAACAGAAGTATGCCCTTCACTTAGAGGCTACTAGCAGTTGTGCACACTTATTGCTAATGTGAGATATTTCAACTATAGAATCCGAATAAATGATTGTTAAGGCAAAATAGGAAGGGATCCTTATATAGCATAATTAATTGACACGGTGAGATGACTGTGTATATAAAAGTGTGGTAAATACGGCTAAGTCATAGAGATATCTCCTATGATAAGTGCTTCGCAATGACAGAAGGTTAGTCCCAAATTCTATAGAGTAAATCTGACCATCTAATCTAGCTACCAGTTTCTATGAATAGTCGGACTAATGTGAGACATCGTTGTGAGTATAGGTCATAAAGTGAAGAACCTTTTTTCCGAAGTTTGAAGGTATTAAGTGGTTATTTGAGGACTTGCCTCTCTCGAAGTATTAAATGGTTGACCCATGAAAATAAATGGAAGACTTACTTGAAGGATTTAAAGTATTAAGTGGTTCTTTGAGCGCTCACCTCTTTCTAAATTAGAAAAATATTGATGGTCAGTATAAGCAATTAAGAGTAGTAGAGGACATATTTGGAATGGTCCACTTTGGCTGTAAGGTCTAAAGTGACTGTTATGGGGTTTTGCCTCTGCCTGTGACAAAAGTATTTAGTAACTAAGTGAGATCCATGCAATGTCAGCTAGATTGTACCTTTGGGAAGTCCGCTTTAGGTTAGGTATCAAATAATAAGGGCCTGCTTCGGGCGTTTTGAAGGTATTAAGTGGTCATTGGAGGATTCGCCTCTCTTGAAGTACTGAATGGTCAAAAGTCTACCTCATCCTTATTATAAAGGTATTAAGTGGTTTAGGTACATTCTCTCACATAGCTTAGCTTTTATGAGCAGTTGATATGTTATTTGAATGCCGATTATATATTAAAAACCATGTATAGAAGTTTGAGGTCTTGGTAGCTAAGACTAATAAATCAACGTTGACTGTGTTAGGGAGTCTGCTTCCTAGGAAGTATTAAGAGGCTAAATAGCATAAGTCATATCATTGGAAAAGGTTAGGTAGATTTTGGGTAGATAACCTATCATACATGCATGGTAAACAAATTGGATTTACATTAAATAATAGAAATAGCAATTAAATGGGAACCTATCGGTATAAATTTATACAATGGATAGTGAATAGATTTTCGAATTATCAAAACTTTGTATTGACCCCTCCACATTACTGTCCACATGATATATTAGAGGGACAGGTCGATGGAGATGGATATGATCGGTTGATAGTGTAGTCTTCTCTCTTCCATGCTCGGTATTTATATGGCGATTGATGTCTTAAAAATTCTATAAATTTCGAGGTAGTAGCCACTGTCAATATTTATATCCTAACATCAATTCTTCCACTGTGAGTTTAGTTTGATGGATCTTTGTACCAATTTCAATGACTCGTGCTTTGGTGGACTTGGGTTTTGATTTTATCTAAATTTGGATTCATTGAGGTACGGGTTGTTCCAAAAGACCTCTTGGTATCAAGCACTTTTCTAAATTCTCAATACCGAGTCCTTTCCTTTGTCACTTCAAGACTTCATACTTCTGAAGTTCCCTTCCAAGGTCATTATGAGCTTGGCCTCGAGTTCCTGAACCATTTTGTCTTCATTCTGACATCTAGATTCACTTGAAGGCTATTTAGTTTAAACACTGGATATCAAAGCTCTTGTCCAACATACTCACCTCCTTGATTGGATCAAAGTATTTTAATCTTATGGTTGGTCTGAATTTTGACCACATTTTAATATTCAATGAAAATTTTATGGACATCAGACTTGTTCTTCATAAGATACAAATATCCTAATCTGGAGAAATCATCCGTAAAGCATACAAAATAAGAAGAATTATCTTGGGTAACCATAGTTATTAGGCCATATACATCAGTATGTATAATATCCAAGAGTTCTTTACCTCTTTCTTTGCTTCGACTAAAGGGTGCTAGTCATTTTCCTTTAAGATACAACTCACAAGCATCAAATGATTCAGAATCAAATGATGGTAGAAGACCTTCGATTTTTAATTTGTGTAGTTGTTCATCACTTATATAACTTAGTCTATAATGCCAAAGATAGTTATTATTAATACCAACATTAGAAGAGTTATTTCGAACATGGACACAACTAAAATTAACTACATAAATGCCATTATCTGAGACACGGTTATAGACTTTATTTCCATTTCAACGTAATGTTCATAACATTATTGTTATTAACTAATGAAAAGTATATCTAAACTCAGATAATCAAGACACACAAATTATACTATAAATAAAATTTCTTACATAGAAATTATTTAAAATCACAACCAATCATTTAGCAACGATAACTAATAACCCCCAATTGTCGTTGTGCCCACCAAAGATCCATCAATGACTTGAAGCATCATTTTTCCTTCGCCGTGTGACGTCCGTTCCTAAGTCCCTATAATGAATTACCAATCGAGCTCTAAATTCAGTATCTAAAACTCTGGGTAATTTATTGATTGCAAAATGGTTTTGAATCATGAATACATGTGTAGGAGTGGCAGAACTATTATGTTTCTTCTCTTTGACTATCTTCAAGTACTACGAATGGTTACATTTCCAATGAATCTTCTTGTGACAATGATGACGCTCACACTTGTCGACTAAAGCGATCTTTTTATTCTTCTTATTAATCCTTTTCTTCTTCTTTGAACCATTCAAAGATGATGCCTTCCCTTTAACTGCGAGCACCACCCTCTGATCCTTGGATGAAGATTCGGATGACCTCAACATATTGAGTAGCTCCATGAGGCTTACATTCAATTGATTCATATTATGATTTTATATAAACGGCTCAAAGTTAGGAGTAAGTTCCTATAACAAATTACAAATATGAGTTCCAGATCCAAAATCTAAAACACAAGGAAATTTATTGATTGCAAAACAATTTTAAATCATGAATATACATGTATGAGCCGCAAAATTGTTCTGTTTCTTCTCTTTAACTATCTTCAAGTATGAAGACCGGTTACATTTCCAATGAATCTTCTTGTGACAATGATGACACTTACACTTGTCATCTAAAGCAATCTTCTTATTCTTTTTATTAACCCTTTTTTGCTTCTTTTAACCATTCAAAGATGATGCCTTCCCTTAACTATGAGCACCACTCCCTGATCCTTGGATAAAGATTCGGTTGACCATAATATATTAAACAACTCTATTAGGCTTATGTTCCATTTATTCATATTATAACCAGCTCAAATTGAGGAGTAAGTGACCTTAGGATCAAATCCATTTGAACTCGTTGTCCATTATAGCGTCTAATAGAGAAAGTCTATCAGTATATCCTTTCATCATTAGGACGTATTCATCCACTTTCATGCCCTTCATCATCTTTATAATAAACAGTTTCTTAATAAGTACTCTCCTTATGAAATGAAACTGCTCCAAAAATAAATCTTTGAGGTTACCAAAGATCTAATAGACATTTATGTTTTCATGTTGTCTCTGCAATGATTTTTTTAACGTAGACAATAGGTAAACTTGGGTGATCTCAAGGTCTGTAGCACATTTGCTATAGGCTAAATTTAGTTTGATGTATGCATTATCTGTGGGTTTTTCCTTGAGATTAGCTATCTATGACAATCCACTTTTTTGACTCCTATGAACGACACTTAAGACATCCTCAGTGTTTGTGTGTCATTACCCAAGCATAGGAAAGATGAATCATTGTGGGTGAAATAAAGAACAATAGAAAACCTTACAACAAGATTGTAAAATAAACTAGAACAGTCAATAGTACATCAGGTTTCTCCTTGGCAAGGAGTTATCAAAGTTACATAAAGTACTACCAAACAGCTTAGGCAGGTATAACATCCCACCTTTACATATGTTGAAGCAAAATACACTTATACAAACAAGATAATACAGCGGAACAGATAACTAAGACGATAAAAGCCTCCTGCTCGAACGCCGTCTTTAAAGGAACCCAACAAAGACCTACTACTCTCGGACTACTCAAATAAAATGAGTATCCGAGAGTTTAGAAAAATAAAAAACTCGGGTCATACAATATGTTTGGTATGAGTAAAATTTAAGGTGTGAAATTAAACATAAACATGTGAGACTACGCCGCTAAACATGGAATGAGTTTACTCCCACAAAAGTCAACATCCAAATGTAAAGAATGGATAAATAATTAAACACCACGAAGAGTGGTTGACTCTTCCCGATGTAGATAAATTTGAATTTTCGAATAAAATCAAAATAGGAAAATCTCCAACAAATGGCTAGGATGGTACACCACCCTTAAAGTATACCTCTAGTAATATACTTTAGAGAAGCTCATATACTCTATGACACTTCTCGGAAATGTACCTGTCGGATCCTACCAAGCATTACCGAGGATACGAATATTTCACATCTAAATGCACAAATGAATTCGATCTAGATGAGATGTGAAAATACCCTAACATGAACGATGCCACATAGTTGGACGTCCTTTCGTGCTTTGTGTTATGTCATTTACCGACAAAGGATAACAAAGCTCAACGGAGCAAAAAATTGTCTTAAAAGGATGATAATAAAGAAGCTGAAGCAACTGATAGTTGAGAAACCAACTATCGAGGATGTAAAATGATCGTATATAAAAATTAAGTCTCGTATACTCACCATCACTCATCGAACTCAAACTTGCACCATTTCTTGGTTAGCAATAATACCGAACAAATCAAGGTAGTGTTACCTGAAAGTCATGTCCTACGATTATTCTTAACTTTTGAAATAGCGACAAGTCTATTTCTTCGATTTTTAATGCTAATTATACAAATAAATTATTTCCATATAAATGAATTGCTTTACAGAATTAATTCATTTCCATAAACAATTCAAACTTTTCTTTTAAAAATTCGAATTCGTACTTGACTTCACATTACAAGTATTGGCTTTAAAATACTTTGTTAAAAGAGTTAAACTTTGAACCATCATTACAATACGGATTTAAAAAACTTAAAAAATCCTTATTTCATTGATTAATTAACTTTTAAAATTTGTTAAGTAAGTTGATTAATTAACTTCAGTAACATTTAATTAAAAAGGGTAAATAAACTTAAAAACATAGTTGATTCAATTAATTAATAATATAATTAATTAATTTAATTTAATAATAATTAAATATCATTATTTAAAAGTGATTAATTTATTTAAAAATTTATTTAAGGAAAGATTAATTAAGGTCAAACCGGTTTATTAACCTTTAAAAGTCACTAATTAAAAGGGATAAATTAATTTTAAAAACAACATTAATTAATACATTAATAAATCTTAATCCAGCATTTTCAAAAGACTAATTATCCTTAAATTGTTTGCGCCAAAATTAGTCACAAACACCCAACTACAGAAGAAAGCACCAAATCACAGTCACAGATCACAGATAGATTGTATGAGGTAGAGTTAAATACAAAGAACACTCGATAAATTAGGAGGAAAGCGGTAAAATGACAAGATTTATACTGGTTCCGTAATGGTCCAAAATTTAACCTCTTCAAAATATAATATTTAAATTGATTTTAAATATAAAATATAAAAGGTTTTATGATTCAAACAATATTAGATAGGATTTGAAAATAGAAATATACATGAAAATAGTAACATTTGCTTATATCGACAAAAGTGACAAAATACTGATTTCAGAAAAGTAAGTTTAAATGGTTTAATAAATTATTTTAATTAATTTATTAGTATTTATATTTTTAAATAACATTATACAAATTTATTTTCAAATTTGGTTTACATAAATAAATAATTTAACTAAAATGTAAAAATATGACCGTAAAATATTTTGTCAAAAATCAACATTGCGTCGTTTTAAAGTTGTCGTAGCGCTGTTGCACCTTTATGTACATAATTTAATAAATATGTTAACATATAAAGGTAGTTAACAATCAACTAAACAAGGTTACTTTTAATAATCATACTTAAAAAATTCTAGAAAGTAATTAGCAAAAGTAAACTAAAAAAGACAAAACATATGTCACATCACATGTGATGTAAAGTAAAGTAATGTGACATAAAGTAAAGTGATCATTCTTATTCTTTACTTAACCCTTAAGTATTTGAATTTAAAAAGTGTCATGTAATGTGGATGATAAGTGTCGAATTAAATAAATTTACTTAATTCTTAAGGAAGACTATTTAAGAAAAAACACAAATCTATATTTTAATCTCAAATATTTTCTATAAGTACCCATCCACTTCTTCTTCACTTTTGCACCATTTCTTCTCAAATTTCTTAATCTCAAAAAAATTTCACACCTATGAGATCTAAAAGTAAAAACAAGGTGTGTAACTAAGGTTAGGGATGGAGCAACCAGTGCTCTAAACTTACCAAGGCTCAGTTTTCTCTTTTAGGCAATGGGTGGAACATATTGAAAGGAAAGCTTGGATGCTCAACTCGAATTTTATAGAAATAATCTTATTATATTCATTATTAAAATCCAAAGAGGGAACTTTCCTATTCGTGGAATTTAAAAGATGATCTCACCGTTATTCCGTCCATATCACTCGTTGAATACGGAAGTTGATTTTGAGTAAAAACAGAATGATTTCTATAATCCTATTTTCTCAAAAGATACTCTTTAAAAATGATTTGAGAAATATTCAAAAAGAGAGGTTTAAATTGTTCTGTATTCACTAAAATAATATTTTGATATATCTCTCGAAGATATTTCGGTGAAGGAAAATGAATGAATCGAAAAAAATGGCCTAATTGCATTATTTTTATCGACGATTGGATTTCAAAGGAACCGGGGTCAGATTTGGGTGATTCTTATCCGAAGACCACTTTGAACCAATTTACGTGTTCTAAGATTAAAGGTGTTGAAGATGGAGATATTGAGACAAATAATAACTAGGGACTACTTGTTGATTAAATGGGGATAAACTCCCGATTCACTATATTGTAGCGGTGGTCTCTTTGTTATGAAAAATCTCAAAAACCACAAGGACTTCTCGCCTAATAATGGCCGAGAAATATACCTTCAGTTTCGTTCAATCCCATAGCGAACTTGTATGGATGAATGTCTGACCTTTCATTCTAAATCACAATGAGTGGTCTCTATAAAAGTATATTAGTCGGTGGCGGAGAAGACACCTTCTTTTAGCTTAGGACCCTTTCCTAAGACATACGAGCTCAAAAAGTTATATGTTTGTAGAAATAACTCGTGTGAATGTGCAATGACAATGTGGCATTCAAAGTGAAAGATGATGTGCTATATGAAAAGGTAATCATTGCCTCGAGCCTCATCAACCCGAAATGATCAAAACAGGGTTAGATGTGGCAAGGCTAAGTGGGTCATACCCAATTAGGGTACGATCATCCCCTTCTAGATATATTTCTTCCCGCTATGACGTTTAGGATATAAATTAATGTGGATGTATGCGAAGGGAGCCCTCGGATAAAGGTCGGTAATGATCGAAGGATGACATATTCGGCACTATCTAGTTATAGAGATAGGTCGGTCTTGTGTTGGCAGAGGAGCTTTGTGATGGTTCCTCGGGACATCCATCTGGAAGTGTACCCATCAAAAGGTATTCCCTTCATCTGGTCATTTGTATGGAATCCATTCTCCAATAAAAACCTACGGTTTTGTTTGTAATGGCGTAATAAATAGCCCTGAAATGCTATACGGATAACCATTCAACTAAGAATTATAACTTCATTTGCAAATGTTTTCGAAGAAAGTCATTAAAAATAATATCCCTAAATTTTACGTAATAAAGAGTTTTGGTTATCATAAGGCAAAAACCTGTTCCGTGTTTATGTACGATGTGGTCTTATGAGATACCTTTTTGTTTTCAAAATATTGTACTTTGAGTTCTCATACTAATCCCATGAGTGACCTGGAGTTTGTTTTTCCCTTTAAACTCTGGGTGCCCTATTTTTCGGGCGGTTGTATAGTTAGGATACCTTAGGAGCATTTTGGAGCATTTGGAGAAGTGTTTTGGAGCAATGAAGCTTAAGTACCTTATGTTGATATTTACCCAATTTCCGCTGTGTTATGAGGTACGTATTTTCCAGCATATGTACGGATAGAAAGTTATAACTATCCCGCTGGATTTGTATTTGACTCTAATCATTTATGTATAGTTAAAATGTTGAATGCGATGTGAGGTTCTTCTATTATGTTATCGTCTTTCTTTATTTACTTTTACACCCTTTATAATCTACCTCCCCAGCACTTGGATTTACGGCACGTGAATACTATGGCTATATTAGTGTCGATTTTTGAGGGTCACGAAGACGGGTCATCACATGTGGTATCAGTGCTGAAGGTTAAGGGAGAACCTTGTCTTTGTTGGGGTATGACTCATTAAAGATAGGGTTAGTAATGCCTTAGAATGAGTTTAGTCTGAGAGAGCGCATAATTGAAACTTTTAACTTGGATAAGTATATTCATACTGTATAGCATTCCCTAAGATATCTCATCTATACATCCTAAAGATCTTTTTCTTACTATATACAGATAGTAGAAAATGAGTGAAAGAAGGGACGAGGTAAGGGAGGAAATAATACCACAAATGGTCAAACTCCCGCAGCTACAATAGTCGAGGAAGTAGTAGTTCCGGTACCGCTCCAAATTAATTTTGCAACTTTATGGAAGAACTAAACCAGCCTTGGTGGTAAACCTTTCAAAGGAACAGAAACCATCAATGAAGTACAAGCTTGGATCCGCTCTTGTGAAAGAATTTTCAAAGGACTGAATATTGGAGATGAGCAAAAGAGATTCTTAACTTCTCGGCAACTATAAGATGGAGCTCTAGTTTGGTGGGAATTTATTACTCAGAATGAGTCAGAAGATAATTTCTCATGGGAACGATTCAAAGAAGTTTCGGAGGAGCAGTATATGCCAGAAGCAAGAAAATCCCGTCTTTATCGAAATTTTATGGATTTTAAACAAGAGGAGACGTCGTTTGAGGAGTATACTAATACGTTAAACGAATTATCTCATTTTGGGCCTGGATTGATAGATACACCCTTTAAAAAGAATGAAAAGTTTATTTCTGGAATGAAGAAGCAATACCATGTCAAAATGACTGGGCATGTGAAAGAACCATTTGTAGACTTAATATACATGGAATACATATATGAAGCTTTGGATAAGATAGATTACCTGTAGTAAAAGAAAGTAACAACAATAACTAGAATAAGAGAAAGTTCAATGGCAAGAAGCCATGGAAAGAAAACCTAAAAGAGGATCTCAGGATAAATACTTTAAAAATGTCACTTGCTACATTGCCAACAAAAGGGTCACCTATCAACTCATTGTAGAAAACTCAGAACTCAAGGATCAACACTAAGAAGCTGCTTTAATTGTCATCAATCAGGACCCATAATAAAGGATTGTCCCTTAATGAAGAAAGGAGAACAAGCCAAAGTTTATGCTATCAAGGATGAGCCTTCAACCTCCAAAGATGTGAAGGGTAAAGGAGTGTTGGAAGGTAATATTTTTATCAAAAATGATTTAGTTAGAGTATTATTTGATACAGGAGCTTCCCATAGTTTTATTTCTAAATCAACTATAGAAGAATTAGAACTTGAACCTAAAATTGTTGATGACCCTATCTGCATGACGAACGCAATAGAAAATTCCACTAGTCTTTGTATGCACTGTGAAAAAGTCCCAATTTCGTATCCTCCCCATCACTTTCCTTTTGATCTTTTTGTCTTAGATTTTATTGGATTTGAAATTTTACTCGATATGGATTGGTCGGCTAAGTACAAAGTTGTGCTCGATTGCGAAAGTAGAACGATATCTTCATGGACCGTCTTTTGAAAAATCGTAGAATATCTTATGGAAGTCCTAGCCGAGAAGGGATAGTTTTCTTTATGCTTTAGATACATCCCTAACAGGATTAGAAACAACACCCATTGTTAAAGAATTTGCAGATGTCTTTGAGGAAGTAAAAAAGTTTGCCCCCACAACGAGAAATTGAATTCCATATCAATTTAGTTCCTAGTGCGATACCAATTAAATAACAAGATAGAAGGATGGCTTCGAAAGGAAGGGATGAGTTGAATAACCAAACCCAAGAGCTATTAAAGAAAGGATTGATAAGGACCAGCCGTTCAAATTGAGGATCAGCCATAGTTTTTGTTGCTAAGTCAGATGGATCATTGAGATTGTGTGTAGACTATCGAGATCTAAATAAGCGAACCATTAAGAACGAGTATCCTCTACCTCGAATAGATGACTTGTTTGACCAGTTACATTGATCTCGAGTTTTTTCTTAAATGGACCTAACAACAGGATTCCATCAGTTAAGGATCGCTGAAGACCGCATCCATCTAACTGCATTCAAAGGTCTGAATGCTTTCTATGAGTGGTTGGTTATGCCTTTTGGGCTGACTAATGCACTTTTTTATTTTGTTAACCTTATGAATAGAGTGTTTAGAAATGTTCTAAACAAATTCGTGTTAGTCTTTATCGATGATATCCTTATCTACTTAAAGACAGAAGAAGAATACGTAAGGCATCTAGAAGCCGTGTTGGAGATATTGAGAAATAACGTGCTTAAAGCCAAATTCTCAAAGTGCCATTTTTGGGAGGAGGAGGTAAGATTCCTTGGACATATAATATCAAGGGATGGAGTTTCAGTGGATCCAGGGAAAGTCGTTACTACTCAAGATTAGAAGCAGCCACGAACTCCTAAAGAGATTCGTAGCTTCTTAGATTTAGCAGGCTATTACAGAAGATTCATTCAAGACTTCTCAAAGATTTCCTATCACCTAACGAAGTTGATAAGGAAGGATGCAAATTTATCTGGACTCCTAAGTATGAAGAAGCATTCCAAGAACTAAAAAAGAAGTTGACAACCGCTCCAGTTTTAGCAATTATAAATGGAAATAGTGGATTGACCGTTTATACAGATACTTATGGAGAAAGAGTTAGTGCAGTTTTAATGCAAGATGGGACGGTGATTACTTATGCAAGTATGCATGTGAAGACGCATGAGAAGAATTATGCAACACATGACTTAGAATTATTAGCCATTCTAAAGATATGGAGACATTATTTTCTGGGTGAGAACCTTTCATAGTTTATGTCGATAAAAATTTGAATTGACCTTAGTAAATTATATTCCATCTTTTAGGTGAAAAATTAGAACTCTTCACGGGCCACAAACCTTTGAAGTATCTTTTCACGCAGAATGATTTAAACATGAGACGGCAACGCTGGAAAGCATTTCTCGTGTCATAGGATCTAGATATTCTATATACACCTGGGAAAGCCAACGTAGTAGCGAATGCATTGATCGGAAGTTAGCTACTATTTCTTATTTGGTAGTTACTCCAACTCTCCTAGAAAAGATCACCAGCAAACTATAGGAGGATCTATTTCTCAAGGAGATCATTAGGAATATACATCAAGGATATAATTCAAGATTTAAAATAGATAACATTGGAGTATTGCGGTTAAATGGAAGAATTTAAGTTCCAAATATCGGAAATCTTAAGCAAGAAGCAATAGCTGAATGCCACACTGCCAAACTTAACATTCATCTGGGAATTCATAAGACATACAAGGACATGAAGCGTACATTTTGGTGGAAAAGTATGAAGAGGGACATATCTATCTATGTCAGTCATTGTGAAAATTGCCAAAGAATCAAAAGTGACCAAAAGAAGATGGCAGGATTACTTCAACCTTTGGAGATTCCAGCTTGGAAGTGGGATCAAAAATCCATGGATTTCATTGATGACTTACCCCGAACAAGGAAAGAAAACGAAGTCATGTGGCTTATTATAGACCGATTAACCAAAAGTGCACACTTTATTTCAATTAAGCCAACAAGAACTGCAGCAAGCCTTGCAGATATATATATGAAGGAGATCATCCGATTGCATGGAGTTTCAATGGTATAGTAAGCGATCGTGATCCAATCTTCGCTAGTTAGTTTTGGGAAGCACTACAGACAGCTTTGGGAACCAAGCTGAGTATAAGCACTGCATATCGCCCCCAAAGTGATGGACAGATGGAAAGAGTCAACCGTGTTTTGGAAGATTTTTAAGGGCATGTATTCTAGACTTTGGAGGCTCGTGGGAGAATCATTTACATTTAGTAAAGTTGAACTGACCCTCACAATTTTCACCTTAATTTCCCAAATTTTTTTTTTGTATATGTATACGTGTAAATTTTCATACACATTTAATTTATACATGTGCATGTGTGTCCATATATATATATATATATATATATATATATATATATATTCATTTGCGTATTTAAATTTGATTTACTTTTACTTCCAGTTTTCAGGGTCATTTTCCTTTTTCAAATAATTCATCCAGGATTCAAAATTTCTACCAATATAAATATATCAGTTTACTCCTAAAAATATACACACACATATGAAGATGTTTGTGTTCCTCTTGTTTGAATCAGAGTATGTTTTTAATTCCATTTGTTAAACAAGAGCATGTTGTTTGACCTTGGATTTGAATAAATCTGCATAGGATTAATTAGCATTTTCTTTTGAATATTTGTAATATGTTACTAAATCCTGTGCATATTTAATTCAAATGGATTTGGTCATTCTAATTTATAAATTTTCTGTCAATTTATCGTGGCAAATAGATTTTATAATACTTGGGATTCCCTTTTTCTTCAAAGTTTAATTATATTGATATTTAGCTAAGACCATAAAATGATATATTCACTTATCATTTCCCACTCGTGTATTTTCTAAAAACCTACTAATTTTGATTAAATCTATATGGATTGTTTATTATAGTCTTAACCTATATGACCCGGTGTGGGTTGAGCATTTGCACAAAAATTTGTTGTGACAAGAATCTGGATTTTGAAGTATTTAAAAGAATGTAGAGTGCTTCTAGGTTTGTTAGTACAAACCAGTTCAAATTGCATATTTGTTATAGCTTTTGAAAATTGGATGTGGTGAAACAGTTGCTAAATGAACTAAAGCTTTTCAAAGGCATTTTACTGTCAAAATACAATCAAACTTAATCAACCAAAACTTCACTCATTTGAAGCTGGTTAACTCATGTGTCTTGTGTCAACCAGAAACCTGATCATGGCAATTGAAATGCCAGTCCTTTGCATTATATCTGAAGCCTTCCCATACATTTACTTTTCTCAAAACAATTTAGAAAGTAGACTTGAACCTTTTGCAAAACATTTCAGAGATAAACAATTAGATACTTGAAGGTATATTTCAAGATAATTCTGAATTTACTCCAAAACTCAGTGTTTTAAAATGACTCAAGGTTGTCTAATTCATAATATAATATATGCAAGGCAATTGCTCACATGCCTATATATTTCTTTACCAGGTTTTCATAGCTAACACTTTGAGCATGATTTTTCTTGTTTATGTCTCAGACAATTCTTCAATATTCAAACCTTAACACAAAATAATTTCAACAGAACCACTAATTTAATCTAACACTTTACAAAATTCAATAAAAGCAACATGTTCAACTAAACATAGCAGTTCATTACATAACTGGAATTTAATAACTTAGTTTTCATGAATCACATGCAGATAAACATCATAGGCTCTTATTAAAACTAGCAAGCATGCTCATCCAACTTTCTCATTAGCCATTAACCTTTTCTTCCTATTTAAGCTTTGCATTCCCTACAAGAACATTGGTGGCTGCCTCATTTTAAAATGAGACACCCCCATATGCAGGAGAAAATAAGGGTCAGATCTATGATCTGGTATGAGCAACATCAATATATCCATGATATTAAGCAATAGAGAATATAAGTGTAATAACTTGCTATTTATGCAAGTTTCTACAATCAATCATTTTTATCATTGTGTAAATAAAGTGACTCGGGTATGATAACTTCTTCTATCATTCCTACACATACATACATAACCTTGCAATCATAAATATGAATCTGCAACATGTGCATTCACTGGAACAATCATGGTTCCAGATCAACCAACCTAAGGAATATTCATAATCCTATCTCTTCATGTATAGGTTGTATAACTCAGTTTAAATTCCTGCCTCATCTGCTATCAAGGAATCACAGGGACACATTGCAATGAACTAATTCACATCATTGCACAAAGATCTCAGGGCTTAAACAAACAATGTGCCAACTTTCATACTTCAAATATGACAAGCATTTCAGCAGCCTTCTTGGCCTTCCCTTCCCTAGTTTATTTACTAGTGCATTGATTCAAATCCTCTTATCAAACAGCTAAGTGAACATGTCACTGCAAACATGGAAACACCCATAATTTTCCTAGCATACTTTCCTCAGAAATTAAGTAAACAGTTGTTTCAAAAAAAATGTAGACATCATATCTTGATCTCAGTAAAATATAAGAATATTTTCAACTGTTAAAAGAGGCATGGCATGTCATGTTATATTGATCTGCAAGCCTCTATGATTGAATCAGATTCATGATCTGGCTCAACCATAATTTTTAGCTAGTGGGTTTTTTTTTATTTGATTAAGGGCTCAGCACATATAGAATTTCTATTGCACCCTTAATTAATTTCTTTTTCAAGCCTCAGCACTTATACAAAATATAATGCAGCTCACAATATTTTCCTTGTTAAAATTTCCATGCCATAGATCTATATCAGTTGAGAGTATTCTCTCCATAATTTAAAATTCTAGGCCTTAACATTTCTGAGCAAAATAAAACAATAAGTTTCACATCCAAAGGAAAACATCACAACAAATCAAAAATTACCCAAAACATCCATGGTAAAATCATATCAGATCCAGAGAAAACATCCAAAGAACATTGATAAAATCATATACATAAAAACCAGCAATATGAAAATGGCAATATAAAAAGTAGCTGCCTCATCTCAGGTCTTAATGCCATGAATTTAGTGAGGTTACTCACCTAAATATTTTCTTCTTTTGATCCAGAAAACCCTTGTGTGTTTTCTCCTTCCTTTCAATATTTTCCTTTCTTTCTTATTTTTGAGAAAATCGGGGTAAAAATGATTTCCTGGCCAAAGCTATCTATTTATAACAATGTTTTCCACTAGGGTTTGTTAAAACCAAATTCCATATCTATCCTAGTTAACATCATGCATTTTTCATTTTTCATTTTCATATTTTCATCCCCGGCTACATTAGTCAGTTTTGGGCAGTGCTTGTCTCTTTTTCTTTTTTTTCCAGAAATGACTATTTTTGTATGCTCACCCAAGTTATGATAAATGTGTGACTACTATATTTTATACTTTTATTCTTTTCCAGAAATTTTCCTTTCTATTTTTTACCTACACAAGCATATTGACTTGTATTATATTTCATGTCGTTTTGATGTTTCCTTTTTATTGTTTTGCTTTAAAACTTTCTGCTCACAGAAAATATACATGTACATAGGTGTGTATATATATATATACATTTTCTAATTTATAAATGAGTTAGATCTGGTAAAAGAAAATCCAATGCTTTAAGTAAGAATTACTTCTTTGCTCAAATAAAAAATTTCTGCCTCTTTATTATTATTATTATTTTCACAAATTCTTAGATTTCCTTCTGTGCCATTTTCAGTGTGCATGTGCACACATATCCTTGCACACTATTTAATTTCAAGAATTTCACTATATTTAAATCTAAATATTTCAAAATTAAATCATTTTATCAAAATGATTTTTCACAAAATTTGGGGTATTACATTCACCCCTCCTTTTTAGGAATTGTGTCCTCACAATTTTCCTAGTACTTATAACAAGCATCATCTTATTTTCTGAAAATCTAACAAACATATGCATAAGAAAGAAAATTCAACCACAGCAATCATTGATATCAAATTTTCCAGAAATTAAAATTACCATTAATTTGCAAAGAGCCTAGGATAATCCCTCCTTATCTTATCTTCTAACTCCCATGTGCAGTCATTAGGATCAATACTCCACTAGACCTTCACTAGTTTGAATGTTTTGCTCCTCAATTTCTTTTCTTCTTTAGCTAAAATCCCCACCGGTTCTTTCTCATAAACCAAATTGGGATTTATCTTAATTTGAGTAGGCTTGTCCAGAATTTCCTCCTTATCATGTACCCATCTTCTAAGTTGCGACACATGAAAAACATTATGCATTGCTTTCATTTCCTTTGGCAGTTCCAGTTTATATGCTAATGAACCAATTCTTTCCATAATTTTGTAGGGTCCAACATACCTTGGTGTGAGCTTATCTTGCTTGCCAAATCTCAAGACCTTTAGGTGAAACTTTGATAGAAACAAAGTCACCCACTTCATATTCCACCTGCTTTCTCTTCATATCTGCAAATTTCTTTTGCTTGTCTTGATCTGCAGCAATTCTTTTCCTCACCAATTCAATTTTCTCCGTAGTTTCTTGTATGTACTCAGGCCCTAAAATAGCTCTTTCTCCTGTTTCCACCCAACATACAGGTGATAAACATGGCTTGCCATATAAGGCTTCAAATGGTGCCATCCCTATGGTGCTTTGATAACTGTTATTGTATGTGAATTCAGCTAAATGGAGATAGTCTTCCCAATTGCCTCCAAAATCCAGTGCACATGCCCTTAATAAATCCTCTAAAACTTTGTTCACCACCTCAGTTTGTCCATCTGATTGTGGATGGTAGGCAGTGCTTAGGCACAATTCACTTCCCATAGCTTCTTGAAAACTCTTCCAAAATCTTGAGGCGAAGATGGCATCCCTATCACTCACAATGGTTTTGGGAATGTCGTGCAGTCTTACCACCTCTTTCATAAATACTTGAGCCAATTTTGGTGCATTCCTATCTGATTTGTCTGGGATAAAATGTGCTACTTTGGTTAGCCTACCCACTATTACCCATATACTTGTGTTTCCACTCTTGGATCTGGGCAGACCATCTATGAAATCCATAGATATATCCTCCCATTTCCACTGTGGTATACTAAGGGGTTGCAACTGTCCTGATGGCCTTTGTGTCTCTGCCTTGACTTGTTGGCAAGTCATACACTTTGCAACATGTTTGGCACATCAGACTTCATTCCCTTCCACCAAAGATTTTTCTTCAAGTTTTGATACATCTTTGTACTGCCTGGGTGTATGGAGTATTTATTCCTATGGTATTCATTCAATATTTCCTTCTTCAACTCTATGTTTTCTGGAACACACATTCTGTCCTTGTTCCTTAAATAACCATTTTTTATCAATATGGTAATTTATCACCTCTTCCCCCTTTGATATGAGAATTTTCTTCTCCAATAAGTCTGTGTCTTGCTCCTGCATTTTTCCAACCTTCAGAAGTAAATCTGATTGCAGAGATATTAAACTCAATTTTCCTTTACTTTCATCTTCTTCCATTGGTACCATTTGTACTTCACTACTTTCTTCAATTTCCAAATCAGTAAGTATAGACAAATCCTTAAACTCTTCCATCATCAACATGGCTACTTTGGCATGTTACCTACTCAAGGCATCTGCAACTTTATTTGCCTTACCTGGTGTATAGAGTATATCTAGATCATAGGCAGCTAGGAACTCCACCCATCTATGTTGCCTCATGTTAAAATCTTTTTGTGAGAAAATATATTTCAATGCTTCATGATCTGTGTACAAATTAGACTTTGCACCTAATAAATAATGTCTCCAAAGTTTCAAAGCATACACTACCGCTACTAGTTCAAGATCATGAGTTGCATATCTTGTTTCATGTGGCTTTAATTGCCTAGATGCATAGGCTATCACCTGGTCTTGCTGCATCAACACAGCCCCTAGCCCAGAGCCACTTGCATCAGTATACACAATTAAGTTCTCATTCCCTTCTGGCACTCTCAATACTGGTGCATTAATTAAAGCTTCTTTTATTTTGATAAAAGCTTGCTCACATTTTTCTGTCCATACAAAGGCCTGGTTCTTTCTAGTTAAATTGGTAAGGGATGATGATATTTTTGAAAAATCTTTTATAGATCTCCTATAATATCCTGACATCCCCATAAATGACCTTACTTCACTCACTGTGCTAGGCCTCTTCCATGCTTGGATAGCTACTACCTTCTTGGGGTCTACTGAAATTCCTTTGGCAGAGATAATATGTCCAAGAAAATGTACTTCTTCTTTCCAAAATGCACATTTTGAAAATTTTGCCTTTAAATCATTTTCACTTAATCTTGACAAAATCAAATGCAAATGATTTTTATGCTCTTCCACTGTTTTGGAATAAACCAAAATATCATCAATAAAAATCAGTACAAACTTGTCTAAATAATCCCTGAATATTCTATTCATTAAATCTACAAAATATGAAGGAGCATTTGTCAATCCAAATGGCATAACCATAAATTCATATAAGTCATATCTAACGTTAAATGCAGTATATTTAATACTTGAGTCTTCAACCTTCATTTGATGAAATCCTGATGCTAAGTCTAACCTAGAAAATATTTTAGCATCATTGAGTTGATCAAAAAGATCATCTATTCTAGGCAATGGGTATTTATTTTTGATGGTTACTTTATTTAGTTCTCTGTAATCTATGTATATTCTCAAAGTGCCATCATGTTTTCTTACAAACACTACTGGATCACCCAGCATGAATTACTTGGCTTTATAAATCCTTTGCCTTCTAATTCTTCCAACTGATTTTTCAATTCCTACAATTCACTTGGCCCCATTCTGGTGGGTTTCTTGATTATGGGACTTGCTCCTAGAATGAGATTAATTTGAAACTCAACTGGTCTATGGTGTGGAACACCCTTAACTTCCCCAAACACATCCAAGTATTCATTGACTATGGGAATTTCTTCAATGGTTAGTTCAATGAAATCTTTTTCTGAGTCAACTAAATGATATAAATTTCTTTCCTTAGCCACTTCACATAAAACTGTGACCCTTTGGCCTCTAGAATTTTGCAATGATATGGTGGATGAGTCTAAATTAATTATGGCTTTAAATTACCTTAACCAGTCTACCCCCAATATAACACCTATATTTGGGTAATTCAAAACATATAAATTGGAAATAAAAATATTTCCTCCTATGTTTAACTCCACATCCACATAATTCATGTTCAAAACACTAGAACACCCCAGTGGACTATGTATGAGCAGTGGGGTTTCAACCAATATGCAATTTAATTTTAGCATTTTAACTAATTCATAGGAAATCAAAGAGTGAGTTGACCCAATGTCATATACTACTGCTATAGGTATGGTACAAATAAATAATGTACCTTTCACTTGACCATGATTTTCAGCTCCACTCTCCACTGTGGATTTTCCTTTGGCTTCGAAATTTGCTATTTTCCCTTGCTGTTTGTACTCAGGACAGTTCCTCTTCATATGCCCCTCTTTCCCACATAGGTAGCATTTGAAGGCTCCTCCTTTCAACTCTGGGCACCTTGGTTTGATGTGTCCTTCCTTTCCACATTGATTACAGACCAATTTCTTCTTAGCATCATTAGCCTTGGCATCATTGGCCTTCTTGTTGTCTGTCTCTTCCTTCTTTTTATCATAAGGGTGATATCTTCCCTTGTTCTTCTTGTTGTTGCTGCTCTTAAAACTCCTATACTTCTCCCTTTCCTTATCATGCTGCTCAAGTTTCAAAGCCAAGTCTATCACTTGATCAAAAGTTCTGTCAGCATATGGTAACATGGCCCTGCTAAGTCCTGGATTTAGTCCTTTAATATACCTATCATTTTTGGATGCTTCATCTGCCACTAACATTGCTCCATACTTAGATAACCCCTCAAACTTTTGAGTGTATTCAGTGACATTCAAAGTTCCTTGCCTAAGCCTAATAAATTCTTCCAGTAAAGTGGTCTTGGCTGATGCTGGTAAAAATCTTTTCTCAAACATTTCCTTGAATTGATTCCATGTAATTTCATTTTCATTCCTTCCAGCTATGATCACCTCCCACCAGCTTAAAGCCACTCCTTTCAGCTGTCTTGAAGCCACTTGCCTCTTCCTTTGATCATCAAGCTGCATGTCATTGAAAATCCTTTCTAATGTTCTCAATCATGCTTGAATTTCCATCACATTCTCAGTCCCTTCAAAACTTTTACCTCCCAAATTGGTATAAGCCTTTAATAGTTTTGAAAGTTCTCATGTGGATTTTCAGGCCTATGCCCAATTCCATCCCTTAAAATCCTCACAAACTCTTGCATATCAAGCATCTGTGGTGCACTTGTCCCTGCTTGATGTGATCCCCTTCCTACCATGAAGTTCTGGGAAAATGGTATTAGTATATTATGAGTATTTCTATAATTAATATTTTCTTATCCAATTTATTTCATCCAAAATAAACAGACATAACACATTTCCATAGTACTCAACCATCAATGCAACCATTTAATTATGCTACCATTTGCTCTGATACCAAATTGAAATGACCCTCACAATTTTCACCTTAATTTCCCAAAAAAAAATTTTTGTATATGTATATGTGTAAATTTCCATACATATTTAATTTATACATGTGCATGTGTGTCCATATATATATATATATATATATATATATATATATATATATATTCATTTGCGTATTTTAATTTGATTTAGTCTTACTTCCAGTTTTCAGGGTCATTTTCCTTTTTCAAATAATTCATCCAGGATTCAAAATTTCTACCAATATAAATATATTAGTTTGCTCCTAAAAATATACACACACATATGAAGATGTTTGTGTTCCTCTTGTTTAAATCAGAGTATGTTTTTAATTCCATTTATTAAACAAGAGCATGCTGTTTGACCTTGGATTTGAATAAATCTGCATAGGATTAATTACCATTTTCTTTTGAATATTTGTAATATGTTACTTAATCCGGTGCATATTTAATTCATATGGATTTGGTCATTCTAATTTATAAATTTGCTGTAAATTTAACTTGGCAAATAGATTTATAGTACTTGGGATTCCCCTTTTTTTCATAGTTAATTATATTTATATTTAGCTAAGACCAGAAAATGATATATTCACTTATCATTTCCCACTCATGTATTTTCTAGAAACCTTCTTATTTTGATTCAATCTATATGGCTTGTTTATTATAGTCTTAACCTATATGACCCACTGTGGATTGAGCATTTGCACAAAAATTTGTTGTGACAAGAATCTGGATTTTGAAGTATTTAAGAATGTAGAGTGCTTCTAGGTTTGTTAATACAAGCCAGTTCAAATTGCATATTTGTTATAGCTTTTGAAAATTGGTTGTGGTGAAACAGTTACTAAATGAACTAAAGCTTTTGAAAGGCATTTTACTGTCAAAATACAATCAAACTTAATCAACCAAAACTTCACTCATTTGAAGCCGATTAACTCATGCGTCTTGTGTCAACCAGATACCTGATTATGGCAATTGAAATGCCAGTCCTTTGCATTATATCTGAAGCCTTCCCATACATTTACTTTTCTCAAAACAATTTAGAAAGTAGACTTGAACCTTTTGCAAAACATTTTAGAGATAAACAAGTAGATACTTGAAGGTATATTTCAAGATAATTCTGAATTTACTCCAAAACTCAGTGTTTTAAAATGACTCAAGTTTGTCTAATTCATAATATAATATATGCAAGGCAATTGCTCACATGCCTATATATTTCTTTACCAGGTTTTCATAGCTAACACTTTGAGCATGATTTTTCTTGTTTATGTCTCAGAAAATTCTTCAATATTCAAACCTTAACAAAAAATAATTTCAACAGAACCACTAATTTAATCTAACACTTTACAAAATTCAATAAAAGCAACATGTTCAACTAAACATAGCAGTTCATTACATAACTGGAATTTAAAAACTTAGTTTTCATGAATCACATGCAGATAAACATCATAGGCTCTTATTAAAACTAGCAAGCATGCTCATCCAACTTTCTCATTAGCCATTAACCTTTTCTTCCTATTTAAGCTTTGCATTCCCTGCAAGAACATTGGTGGCTGCCTCATTTTAAAATGAGACACCCCCATATGCCATGAGCAAATAAGGGTCAGATCTACGATCTGGTATGAGCAACATCAATATATCCATGATATTAAGCAATAGAGAATATAAGTGTAATAACTTGCTATTTATGCAAGTTTCTGCAATCAATCATTTTTATCATTGTGTAAATAAAGTGACTCGGGTATGATAACTTCTTCTATCATTCCTACATATACATACATAATCTTGCAATCATAAATATGAATCTGCAACATGTGCATTCACTGGAACAATCATGGTTCCGGATCAACCAACCTAAGGAATATTCATAATCCTATCTCTTCATGTACAGGTTGTATAACTCAGTTTAAATTCCTGCCTCATCTGCTATCAAGGAATCACAGGGACACTTTGCAATGAACTAATTAACATCATTGCACAAAGATCACAGGCTTAAACAAACCATGTGCCAACTTGCATACTTCAAATATGACAAGCATTCCAGCAGCCTTCTTGGCCTTCCCTTCCCTAGTTTATTTACTAGTGCATTGATTCAAATCCTATTATCAAGTAGCTAAGTGAACATGTCACTGCAAACATGGAAACACCCACAATTTTCCTAGCATAGTTTCCTCAGAAATTAAGTAAACAGTTGTTTCAAAAAATGTGGACATCATATCTTGATCTCAGTAAAATATAAGAATATTTTCAACTGTTAAAAGAGGCATGACAGGTTGCCTTCTGGGCTAGAGTCATTGTGTAAATAAAGTGACTCGGGTATGATAACTTCTTCTATCATTCCTACATATACATACATAATCTTGCAATCATAAATATGAATCTGCAACATGTGCATTCACTGGAACAATCATGGTTCCGGATCAACCAACCTAAGGAATATTCATAATCCTATCTCTTCATGTACAGATTGTATAACTCAGTTTAAATTCCTGCCTCATCTGCTATCAAGGAATCACAGGGACACATTGCAATGAACTAATTAACATCATTGCACAAAGATCACAGGGCTTAAACAAACCATGTGCCAACTTGCATACTTCAAATATGACAAGCATTCCAGCGGCCTTCTTGGCCTTCCCTTCCCTAGTTTATTTACTAGTGCATTGATTCAAATCCTATTATCAAGTAGCTAAGTGAACATGTCACTGCAAACATGGAAACACCCACAATTTTCCTAGCATACTTTCCTTAGAAATTAAGTAAACAGTTGTTTCAAAAAAATGTGGACATCATATCTTGATCTCAGTAAAATATAAGAATATTTTCAACTGTTAAAAGAGGCATGGCATGTCATGTTATATTGATCTGCAAGCCTCTATGATTGAATCAGATTCATGATCTGGCTCAATCATAATTTTTAGCTTGTGGGGTTTTTTTTATTTGATTAAGGGCTCAGCACATATAGAATTTCTATTGCACCCTTAATTAATTTCTTTTTCAAGCCTCAGCACTTATACAAAATATAATGCAGCTCACAATATTTTCCTTGTTAAAATTTCCATGCCATAGATCTATAACAGTTGAGAGTATTCTCTCCATAATTTAAAATTCTAGGCCTTAACATTTCTGAGCAAAATAAAACAGTAAGTTGCACATCCAAGGCAAACATCATAACAAATCAAAAAACACCCCAAACATCCGTGATAAAATCATATCAGATCTAGAGAAAACATCCAAAGAACATTGATAAAATCATATACATAAAAACAAGCAATATGAAAATGGCAATATAAAAAGTGGCTGCCTCATATCAGGTCTTAATGCCATGAATTTAGTGAGGTTACTCACCTAAATATTTTCTTCTTTTGATCCAGAAAACCCTTATGTGTTTTCTCCTTCCTTTCAATATTTTCCTTTCTTTCTTATTTTTGAGCAACTCGGGGTAAAAATGATTTCTTGGCCAAAGCTGCCAATTTATAACAATGTTTTCCACTAGGGTTTGTTAAAACAAAATTCCATTTCTATCCTAGTTAACATCATGCATTTTTCATTTTGCATTTTCACATTTTCATCCCCGGCCACATTAGTCAGTTTTGGGCAGTGCTTGTCTCTTTTGCTTTTTTTTCCAGAAATGACTATTTTTGTATGCTCACCCAAGTCATGATAAATGTGTGACTGCTATATTTTATACTTTTATTCTTTTTCAGAAATTTTCCTTTCTATTTTTTACCTCTACAAGCATATTGACTTGTATTATATTTCATGTCATTTTGATGTTTCCTTTTTATTGTTTTGCTTTAACACTTTCTGCTCACAGAAAATGTACATGTACATAGGTGTGTATATATATACATTTTCTAATTTATAAATGAGTTAGATCTGGTAAAAGAAAATCCAATGCTTTAAGTAAGAATTACTTCTTTTCTCAAATAAAAATTTTCTGCCTCTTTATTATTTTTATTATTATTTTTTCACAAATTCTTAGATTTCCTTCTATGCCATTTTTAGTGTGCCTGTGCACATATATCCTTGCACACTATTTAATTTCAAGAATTTCACTATATTTAAATCTAAATATTTCAAAATTAAATCATTTTATCAAAATGATTTTTCACAAAATTTTGGGGTATTAGAAGAGTCCTCCTATAATATCAGCTATCATGCTAGTATCAGCATGGCACCGTATGGAGCTCTGTATGGTCGTCCATGTAAATCTCCAACATGTTGGATAGAATCCGGAGATTGGTTAGTTCTTGGCCTAGAAATGATACGAGAAGCTTCAAATAAAGTTGATATGATTAGAAAGAAGCTAAAAGAAGCCCAAAGTAGACAGAAGAGTTATGCAGATTGAAGGTGCAGAATTCTAGAATTCTCAGTTGGAGATTCAATCTTTTTGAAAGTATCTCCAATGAGAGGAGTAGTAAGATTGGAAGAGCTAGAAAGTTAGCACCTCGATATATTGGACCTTTTCCCATTCTCGAAAAAAATTGGCTCACTAGCTTATCGAGTACAATTTCCTGAACGATTGTCTGGTGTATACAATGTTTTTCACGTATCATATTTATGGAAGCATGTATATGAGCAGAACAAAACATAGGAACTGCTGCTCAGGATGACATGGAGATAGAACCAAACAGAGCGGTTATTAGAAGGCCCATTCAAATCGTGGATCAAGATGAAAAACGATTAAGAAGGAAGGTAGTACGATTGGTCAAAGTTCAATGGAGCGGGGATGCTGATGATTGCACATGGGAAACGGAAGATAGAATGAGAAAAGCATATCCCGAGTTTAGGATCGATGTGCAGACTTTATTTATCATTTGAGTGTGCTCACCACATGTGGTATAGTAGCTTATTTTACATATTCTATCTTATTGAATATATATTTCCTTTTGAGCTATTTTCTTCTTATCTAATTTCGAGGACGAAATTCTTTTAAGTAGGGGAGAATGTAACGATCCAAAATTTAACCACTTCAAAATATAATATTTAAAGTGATTTTAAATATAAAATATAAAAGGTTTTATGATTCAAATAATATTAGATAGGATACGGAAATAGAAATATACATAAAATATTAACATTTGCTTATATCAACAAAAGTGACAAAATCCTAATTTCAGAAATGTAAGTTTAAATGGTTTAATAAATTATTTTAATTTATTTGTGATTATTTATATTTTTAAATAACATTATACAAATTTATTTTTAAATTTCGTTTACATAAATAAATAGTTTAACTAAAACGTCAAAATATGACTTTAAAACATTTTGTCAAAAATCAACATTTTGTCGATTTGAAGTTGTCGCAACATTGTTGCACTTTATGTACACAATTTAATAAATATGTTAACATATAAAGGTAGTTTTTTTTTTGAAAGGCAAGAGCAAGAACTCACTTTATTGACTTAACTAAAATTACAAACAATTAACAGATACAGTTCCACAAAAATACATCCTATTACAACCAACTTGACAACTACAGATATAATAAAACAAACAAATACAAACTAACAATCAATCAATCCAAGCATTACAGTATACTGCATACAACCTGAGAATCCAGTCATGTCATATCAAACATTCCAGAAGAAGGCCATCTGCAAAGCTTCCATGAAATGCAGGCAAACTTCAGATATAGTTTGTTTTCAAATCTCTAAGTATACTACCATGAACCATATTATAGAGTTGTAATGAATTTCTGTTACCAATACCAAAAACTCTGTTATTTCTTTCTGTCCATACTGCATATATTAGCCTCTTAAGAAGCTTTAGGAGCAATCTGGTCACACTGGTCTTCCATCTTGTTGCTTTAAACACATTAAACCATTCAATTGAACTAACTGGTGAAGGTTTATAAAATCCACCATTTGACAAAAGCCTATACCATATCTGATATACAAAAGTGCACTCAAAAAACAAATGAGTATTTGTTTCAGTTTTTGATCTGCAGAGAACACAAATATCCTCTGAAATAATACCCATTTTACAGAGCTTATCCTTAGTGTTTAATGCATTTGCCATCACTTTCCACAACAATAAGTTTTCTTTAGCACTTCCACCAATTTTCCAAATTCTTGAATGCCAGGGAAAATGTGAACCAACTCTGCAGAGAGATTTGTAAACATGCCTAACAGAATGAAACTTACCCTTGTCTGACCAGATCAAAACATTTTCATTATTCTTAATAGGATTACTGGTGATAACATTCCATAAATTCCTAAGCTGAAAAGAACTAGAATATGGTAATACTATACAATCATCTTGCATAAATTCATCAACTGTTGCCAATTCAGAAATACCATAATTCCTTCTCAAATTATAACCAACAGCAGAACTTAAAATCAATCCTTGTTTAGCCCATGGAGAATGCCAGAAAGATAAACCTTTAATTAAAACATAATTACATTGTAAGAGAGGAATAAAGGTCTCCCTAAGCTTGAGAATACATCTCCAACTCCAACTGCAGTTTTGTGGAATTTGCATAGTCCAAATATTCCTCTTACCAATAAGATGGTGATTGACCCATTGAGACCATAAATTTCTATCAGTTTCAAAAATCTTATTGAAGTATACTGACATAGCTGCCTTATTCCATAGAAAAATATTAGTAATACCAAGTCCACTATTCTTCTTAGATTCAAACAGCTTATAAAATGAAATAGGGACATGCCAGAGGAATTTATTAAGGGCACTAGAAATCATATTTATAAGCTTTACGGGGAGTATATAATGTCTAGTCCAATAAGTAGTCATAGCCACAACAATGGATTGGATGATTGTAAGCCTACCAGCTTGTGACAGTTTATCAATAGGCCATAACTGAAGTCTTTCAATAATCTTCTCAAAGAGTGGCAAGCAATTTTGTTTAGTAATCCTAGAACTTAAGATAGGTAATCCCAAATAGTAAGAATTTTTAGATAATTCTTGAAGACAAGGTGAGTAATGATTGGTTTTTTACATTTGGGATGAAGCTGAAGATCTTTTTTAACAACTAGATCCATTAGAATAGAATTAAGAAGTTCCATAACTATTATGAACAAATATGCAGAGATTGGATCACCTTGCCTAACACCTTGTACCCCTTTAAAATAACCATACAGTCCACCCTCTCTTGAAATAGAGTACATAGGTGATGATATGCATGTGAAAATCCAAGCTAGAAAAGGTTTTGGGAAGTTCATCCTAGACATAATAGCTAAAATAGAAGGCCAAGCAATAGAATCAAAAGCCTTCTTAATGTCTAGTTTTAACATGCACCTTGGTGAAATATTTTTCCTCTCATAGCCATACAACAATTCTTGAGTCAAGAGAATATTATCACTTATTGATCTACCAGTAATATATGCAGCTTGATTGTCTGAGATAATGGATGGCACGACTATTTTTAATCTATTAGCTAAAGCCTTTGAGATGATTTTGTAAATAATATTACAACATGAAATTGGCCTAAAATCAGCAACTGAAGATGGATTAACAATCTTGGGAATTAAAGCAATAGCAGTTGCAGCAAGTCCAACAGGGAGTTTATTATGAAGAAAAAAATGTTGAATAGCCTTTACAAAAGTAATTCAAAAAAGGTTACTTTTAATAATCGCACTTAAAAAATTCAAAAAAGTAATTAACAAAAGTAAACTAAAAAAGACAATACACATGTCATATCACATGTAACATAAAGTAAAGTAATGTGACATAAAGTAAAATAATCATTCTTATTCTTTATTCAACTCTTAAGTATTTGAATTTTAAAACTATGATGTGATGTGGATGGTAAGTATTGAATTAAATAAGTTTACTTAATTCTCAATGAAGGTTATTTAAGTAAAAACACAAAACTATATCTTAATCTCAAATATTTTCTATAAATAAACATCCACTTCTTCTTCACTTTTGCTCCGTTTCTTCTCTACTTTCTTAAGCTCTCTTACATCCTTTAATGGATTCTTTCCATAATTAAATAATACCAAAATATTTCCAAAATAAAACAAAGAAAAATGTCAATAAAACTACGTCTGAACCACTTCAAAACTCCTCCATTCCCCTTCTATTGCTCACGCCCCCTTCCTCCATTTGGCTGAGCACATTTTTCCTTTCAAGCACGGTCATGGCCTCCTAAGGGAAGTACGAGGACGTTTAGCAAATTCTAAGAGCTTAAAGCAAAGTTTAGCCAAGTTAGAAAATTTTAAAACTAGTTTGAAAGCGACAAAAGGTGAGAACTCTAAAGTGATAAGTAAGAAATGTTTATATGATGTTTTGCAAGCTATCAAATTTGTTTTGCATGCTTATTAGTTGTATATTGAATATATATATATATATATATATATATATATATATATATATCTGTGTGTGTGTGTGTGTTGAAACAAGTCACTGATTTACACGTTGTATAATTACATGGAAATCACTTTCCAAAAGAAATGAAATGTGATATGGAATCATTTATACATTTGAAAAATGTTTACATATGCTTTAGAAAGACTCATAAGTGTTTAAACTTGTTTCGAAAAAGTTTGGATAAGAATCTCAAAATAGGCCTAAAAATTTGGCGCGTCGCATAATGGTAGTTCGTGTTTTCACGTCAAAAGTTTAAATGAACACACAAAATGGAATATAGTTCATAATTCTTCAAAGTAAGAATATTCTGAATCCTTATATCCATATCTTTCGCATAAAAAAAGAAAATCAATATTTCATTTTGTATATTTTGAATATGGCAAAATCAGTTTTCAAGAAAAATCCAGTTTTTGCACTAAATGACAAAGTTGGAAATTGTTAAAATAATCTTTTTAAAAATATGAAATAAATTCTAAACATCTTTTAAAATGATTTAGAAATGATTTAAGTTTAAAAGATGATTTTCTAAATGATATAAAAGTTGTTTTGAAGAATATAGCGTTTTAAAGCACTTTTTGCAACACTATTTGCAAAACTTTTCGCAACATTTTTCAATAACTTTTGAAATAAAGGTTGAAACTTAACAATTCTTTCCCAAATCCCTATTAAATGCTTTTAAGTAAATAACAAAGCATTTTAATAGAAATTTGAACAACTCAAAATTATTTCAAAGATGGTTAAACAAATAGTTAAGTGATTTAAAAAGGAAAAATGAGTATGCGGAGATGACTAGTACATTTGTCCCGCCTGTGAGATCTAAAAATGAAAACAAGGTGTTTAATTAAGGTTAGAGATGGAGCAACTAGTGTCATGAACTTACCTGGCCTCAGTTTTCTCTTTTAGACGACATGTGGAACATATCAAAAGGAAAGCCCAGATGCTCAACTTGGATTTTAAAGAAATAATCTTCTTATACTCATTCTTAAAATCCGAAGAGAGACCTGTCCTATTCGTGGAATTAGAAAGGTGATCTCGCCATTATTCCATCCATAGCATTCATTGAATACAAAAGTTGATTTTGAATAAAAGTAGAATGATTTCTATAATCCTATTTTCTCAAAAGACACTCTTTAAAAATGATTAGAGAAATATTCAAAAAGGGAGATTTAAATGATTCTGTATTCACTAAAAGAATATTTTGAAAATATATATCTCCCAAAGATATTTTGATAAAGGAAAATGAATGAATCAAAAAACAATCACTTAATTACATCTTTTTTATCGATGATTGGATTTCGAAGGAACCGGGGTCGGATTTGGGTGATTCCTATCCGAAGACCACTTCGAACCAATTTACATGTTCGAAGATTAAAGGGTTGAAGATGGAGATATTGAGACGAATAATAACGGGGGACTACTTGTTGATTAATTGGGGATAAACTCTCGATTCACTATATTGTAACGGTGGTCTTTTTGTTATGAAAAATCTCAGAACCACAAGGACTTCTCGCTTAGTAATGGCCAAGAAAAATGCCTTCGGTTTCGTTCAATCCCAGAACGAACTTGTATGGATGAATGTCTGACCTTGCATTCTAAATCACAATGAATGGTCTTTATAAAAGTATATCATTCGATGGTGGAGAAGACACCTTCTCTTAGCTTAACACCCATTCCTGAGACATACGAGCTTTGGAAGTTATACGTTGTAGAAATCAGTCATGTGAATGTGGAATGACTATGTGGCATTCAAAGTGAAAGAAGATGTGCTATGTGAAAAGGAAATCGTTGCCTCGAGCCTCATCAATGGAAAAATGACCAAAACAGGGTTAGATGCGGCAAGGCTAAGTGGGTCATTCCCAATTTGGGTATGATCATCCCCTTCCAAATATATTTCTTCCCGCTATGACGTTATAGATGTTGTAACGACCCGTAAATTTAGCCGGTTTTAATAACGTTGTTAATTGGAATTTTGCGGAATTTTAAACGATAAAATTTTGAAATATAAATTTGATATTTGGAATGCGTCTAGTTAAACATAGCAACTGGTAAATTTTCGTCCGAAAATATGAAAGTTTATTCCGCGCGTAAATTTACTTCAATTTAATCAGCTAAAAAGCGATGAAAATAAAAAGTTTCCAAAACCGAAATATTTTTACATAGAAAAATTCTAAAGCATCTTTTGAGCAAGTTGTCAGTTTGTCGTTTTTCCAAATTCGGATATTTTTGGCTCCGTCGATCTTATTTTTCTACGATTTTTATGCATTTTCTGTAGTATAAAATTTCGAATTTTTATAATGCAATCGTACCACTGATATTCATATACCGTTTTGATCGTCTCGTCGTGCCGATCTCTATGGTGTATTTATTTCTCTATTTCGGAGCCCGTTCGGTGTAATCCACAAAACATCTACCGTATCGGTACGGGATTCGTGACCTTTTGCTTCCTTTCGCCTTTCAAACTTCAGCCTTGTCATTCAAGCAATAATAAATTGCTTTAAATTATTCTTCAAATCAAAGCGTTTGGCCATTTCATTATTTTCATGTAATGTAGGGATCGTTCATTGTTTTGAGAAGGTTCAAATTTAAAAATAGTATCGTCTAACGTTCAAAAAGCCAATGCATGATTATCTGTAGCCAGCTGTCCCTTCCTTTCCGTTTCCATTTTGAAACGTCAAGACTAATAATGATAAAAAGTGGTTCATATCGGTTAGCGTACTTTTGCTTTGATTGTCTATACATTTTTTTTTTGTGCCCAAACTGCTGTTCAAATTTCTTCTTCCATTTTGTTTGAACGTGGCCATTTTTCTTTGCCATTCCCTCTCCCCTACAGCCTACTCTTTCTCCTCCATTTACAAAAAAAAAAAAAATTCTCTCCTCTGTTGTTTCTCCACCTTCCCAAATTTCTTCCTTTTGCTGAAACTCCACCTTAACCACGCATCCATGCATGAATCCAAACCATGCAGCCGCCTATGACCTTCCCACCTACACCGCTCCGTCAACACGGCCATGGCCTTCAACACCTTGACACCCACCTTTTATCAACCGTGCCTCACCGTCGTTCACACCCTAAAGGCCAGCAAGCCCTCCACTTTGGCCTCCCCTCCGCTTCGGCAATCGCCGACGTACCCAGATCGAACGTCCACATCATCTGCCTCCGCATTAGCTCGGCCTCCGTTCGCCTTCCTCTTGAACGCCTCCACTTGCCACCATTGCCGAAACCAGAGCTGCCACGGCCTCCCGCCTTCTCTTCCCAATTGCCGAGCTAAATCACGCGGCACCTCATGCTCCGTCTGGCCGATGGCCACAACTTTGCTAGCGGGTTTGATCATGTCCTCATTGCTGATGAAGCGCAGTTCAAATTCGATAGGTGCATCAGATTGTTGCATGATACAGTCAATAATCTCTCAATATTTGGAGTTGGCCATTCTTTAGGATCTGTAATCCACTTTTTCACGTGAACCAGCTACTGCCAACCCCTTTGCTGGACTTCGCTCACGAACCCGCCTTGGCCTCGCCTCCTCCCCTCTTCTCTTTGTACGTGGCCTGCACTCATGCGTGAGCCTCCCCGATCCGAGCCATTGTGTTATATATACGCGTTTTCCCTGATTGGTGAGCTTTTAATTATATTCCTAGTTTATGTAGTTACGTAAATTTGTTGTTGATATATTTAAGTTATATGAGTTTTGACCCATTTGTTAAATATACATATTATATAAAGTATATAATCCATTGATTTAGATATCTATTTACCTAAGTTTCATATAGTTATAGTTAGTTGTAAATTTGTGTTTACATAAGTATATTAAGACAGTTTATATGCAGATACATTTTCAACATAGTTTGCCCAATGTTTTGCAGTGTTATATATATGTTCTATAAACCATAGTTTTGAGTTTATGTTATGATTTTATTTGTATTATAATATGGTAGATCGTGGTTTAAGTAAGCTATATAATAGAGTTTCATATTATATATATATATATATATATATATATATATATATATATTTAAAGCATATGAAGTCTCGGCTATATATATACAAGTTTTGTTTGCCAGCTCATTTTGTGTCATTTGCAATATTGAGGCTTACAACATATTTACTTTATAGGTTTAATATACAGATTATATAAGATTCATAGAAATTGTTTGTTACGTATATAGTATAAAAGCTTTGTCACTTTAGTCTATTACCTGCTATCAAACTTTATAACAATATGTAGTTGCTCTTGTATATATTTAGTACTGTAGATGTTTTGAAGTTTGTTAGTTCATATATGTTTGAAAAAGAAGTTGTTTTATATATTGTTTTATATATGGTCCTATAGACGTTAATAAATAAATAAATAAATAAATAAATAAATACTTTTTATTTATTTTATTTTGTTGTATGTATGTGTCAGTACATATTTTTAACATGCATGCGTGCATACATGAGTCTACTGTATGCATTATTCAAAGCTTTTATGTTTACAGTGCAAGTTACATTCTACATATAGCTAGGCTATTTGTTTCATGTTTTGGGCACCAGGCTATTATACACGTAAGTGTATATATTTATGTATTAGTTTATGAAGTTTCTAACAAAGCATATATTTACATTAGACTGTATTGGATATATGTACAAACTTTATAATATAGTGATGTATATATATTAATATGTTCGAACCTGTACATTACTATTGTATTGTATGTATATATATGCGGGTTTTGAAATATAAGTTTATATTTGTTTATTTTTATTTTTCTGAACAACAGTTAGACTTCATGTTCACGATGTCATATCTTACTCATGTTTTATCGGAATGGGTTGATTCTATTTTTAAAAAAGAGTCGAAGTTACCTAGTTTATGCATGTCAAATTTCAGCAAAATCCGACATCGTTTGATTAGTGGTCGAGGATCTAGAAGTTTGATCCAGGCAGCTGTTCTTTTGTACTTAAAATTGTTTCACTGCTGCAAACACGACCTGAGTTCATGTTTGACGCATCGTATCTCCTCCGTCTTACGTCGGAATCAAGTGATTCTTTGCAGTTTTGAAATACAAGTTTTGATCTTTATTCATACCAAATTTCAGACCATTTCGATCTCGGTAGCACATAGAATTATATTGTTAAACTTTGACGTAGGACATGTTTTGTAATTGTTGCTATGTTGAATATTTTGATTTGATTTCGGCAATTCCTATTTAACAGTTGCTCGTCGATTTGTGCCAATCTTACTTTGCTCTGAGAATCATGCTTGGATTTGTAACTCCATTTCAGTGTCCGTATCAGTGTGCGTATCCGTGCCATCTTATATTTTCTCTAGCCTCGAAAGGTGAGCAATCACTCACGATTAATATTCTTTTATTTATTAAATTTGATTTCAATTGAAACAACAATTGAAATATACCTGTTGCTAGTTATGTACACTGTTGTTACCTGTATCTGTCCACCTTTGACATCTGACACCATTATCTGTTAATTATTATGCGATGATAATACAGTTTGGTTGAAATTGATTGATTGTTTGTTGTTTATATTCGATGTTAAATTAAAATGTAAAAAGTGATGAATAGTATGCAATTGAATTTGACGTAGGATAGTTATAAATTTTGAATCGACGTATGTGTTGAATTTGATTAGTTAATTTGAATAATATGACCCCTTGAAATTGTTAAGTTAATTGACACGTAGAATATGATAAATTATATTTTGAACCCTTGAACGTATATTGGATTAATTGTTGTAGAATAAAATTTGAAATTGAAGTTGAACGACAAGTGGGAAAACTGTAATATAATAATCTTTAATCTACATGAAATGATAGTATAGATTCTAGAGATAATTATATTAATTCGCACAAATAACAATGCGAATTAATACGATTATTTCGGGATTATTTGAATCAATTATTGGATTGTTATTGATTGTGTATTGCTTGTTTATTTACTTTGACACCATCCATGTTATCACACTACAAGTTCCCTTTGCTATGCTTTGATTTGTGAATTGAATTGGAATCGGGTTGAAATGATAAATACCCAAAATGAACTTGACTTAGGATAGAGAATTAAATAAACCGATTGGTCAAAATTTGATTTGAAATAAAATAAAGATTTTATTTGAAAAATAAGGTTTTTGAAATAAAATTGGGACGTAAATTTTGATAAAAAGGAAAATGTAAAGATTGAAATCTGAAACAAATATTAACGTAGTAATTGATGAAAGAACGTTGTTTGAAATTTAATTATTTAATAATTAAATTTGGAATTATTAATAAATAATTTGGAATTAGTAATAATTGAGTTTTGAAGTTATTAAGTTTGAAATCATTTAATAATTAAATTTGAAATTATAATTAAGTTGGAATTATAATTAAGTTGGAAATTATTAAGTTGAATTCATAATTAAGTGGAAATGATTTAATAATTAAGTTTGAATTGATAATTAAGTTTGAAATTATTAAGATTGAAATTATTAATAATTGAGATTGAAATTATTTAATAATTGAATAAGGCAAATTATTTGATAATTGAATAAAATTTGAATTCTTTGATAAGAGAAATTGAACTTTTGAATAAGTGTATTTGAACTTCGTTAATAAATGAAATTGGGTTTCTTTATTAGTTAAGCTTTGGAAAATTTAAGTAAGTTAATAAGTGAAATTAAATTTCTCGAATATATGAAATTTATTTCTTTATTAATTGAGTTTGGAATTTGTAATGAAGTCAATAAATAAGTGAAAAATTGAATTTCTTTAACAAGAAATAAAATGTGATCTATTGAAATAAATGAGATTTATTGAAATTAACGTAAGACTTGTAATTTAAAGAATTTGATTTGACGAATCTAATTTAATTCAATTTGTAAGTTTTGTTATAATGGAGTTGAACTTAAATAATTGATTTAATGAATTGAAATTTGAATGGAAATTGTTTTAAATGACAAATTTACTTAATGAATATTGAATGAAATCGATATATGAATTTAAATTGATTTGAACGGTAAATTAATTTGATTTAAATGATTTCGGAATGAAATTTATATACGAACATGAATCAATATTTGAATTGTTTTAAATAAAAACTGAAATCGAATTATAAGATTTTGAAATGGTAATTTGGAAGTTTTGAAACGTAAACTTTGGAAATTGATTTAGAAAGACAAACGAAATGTTGATTTACGAATTGAAATTGAAATTGGATTTGATTTGATTTTTGAAAATGACCAATCGGTGTAATAATTACGAAAGTTATTAAAGAGACCGGAATCGGTTATGGATATACTCTCTATCTAAGCCGAAACCACTTTAATAACTATACGCGGAGTGTGATCCAGAATGAAGTGGTTGGAATGATGTACGTGATGACTGAAGAAAGAGAACGATAATGGATAGCCTTGACACTTGTGTCAAATTGGAAATGACTAAAATCAGGAGCCGTACCGGGCCAAATGGGGTTAGCCACCTCGAGCGAACACACTTCTTCGTAACTATTACTCATTACTTGTTATCGATTGGTGCACCCTCGTACTTTTCAGGAGTGTTGTTTCGCGGTGTTGCGATCGCTGTGGCGATGCGTTCTCACCAGTCCGGATCAGGCGAACGGTAGTTTCACCACCTTGGGTATTGCCTCATGTGCCTTGTCATACTTGTATCCCTATATACGCGACCACTACGAATTTGTTTTGTGTTATACCTATGGAGTACTCCCTGATATCCCACCAGTTTACGGTGGAGTTTACAGTGCTGTATAGACTATGATGCTTATAAAAATGTGTTAAGGGGGATAATGGTAACGCCTTAACACTATTTTGATATTTTAGATTACTGATAGACATTATCTATTTAGCGTACATTACTACATAGTAGATAGTTTAACGGATCCTTAGAGGATGGTGATTCCAACATCCTTTGAGTTACTTGTATTTCGATTGCTATTTCACTTGAGTTGGATTTATTGATATGAGAATATTAATCCTGACTTGAGTGTTTTGTGTTTTGCTTTACGCTCGGGTCAGACTGAGTGTACCAGTATTCGAGGCTCACCTTTGGAGTTGGAGCTTCGCTTGGAGATCCAGCTATCTATCCAGCTTTCAGATATTCGATGATTCCAGTGATGTATTCTGATTTTTATAGTTGACTGTTGTATTCGAGACTTCTGTTGTAACTTATTTAACTCTGATGTATCTTATATATTTATATAGTAGCTTCATGAACTACTATCTCTTTTACTTACGCTGCATATTATTACTCTGTGTCTGTGATTCTGTGATTATTTATTTACTGTATGTCTGAGTTTTGCCAAATTTTAAATTAACAATTCGGTATTTTGAATTATTCAAGTCCGACATGTGCGGATGCGAATAGTCCAAAATAGCGGGTCGTTATAGATGTAAATTAATTTGGATGTATGCGAAGAGAGCACTCGGATAAAGGTCGGTAACGACCGAGGGATGACATATTCGGTACTATCTAGTTATAGAGATAGCCGATCTTGTGTACGTAGAGGAGCTTTGTCATGGTTCCTCAGGACATCCATCTAGAGATGTACCCATCGAAAGGTGGTCCTTTCACCTGGTCATTTGTACGGAAATCTATTATCCAATAAGAACCTAAGGTTTTTCTTGTATTGGCGTAATGAATTGCTCCGAAATGCTATATAGGTAACCATTTTTGCTAAGATTTATAAGTTTATTTGCAAATGTATTCAAAGAAAGTCATTAAGAATAATATCCCCAAATTTTATGTAATAAATAGTTTTGGTTGTCATAAGGTAAAAACTCATTCCGTGTTTATGTGCGGCGTAGTCTTATGAGATACCTTTTTGTTTTCAAAACATCGTACATTGAGTTCTCACACTAGTCCCATGACTGACTCAAAGTGTTTTTTCCCTTTAAACTCTAGGTGCCCTATTTTTTGGGCAGCCGTGTAGTTTGGATCATGTTGGGGAGCATTTTGGAGCATGTTGGGGAGCATTTTGGAGAAGTGTTTTGGAGCTATGAAGCTGAAGTACCTTATGTAAGTATTTACCCATTTTCCGCTGTGTTATGTAGTATGTATTTTCCAGCATATGTACGGATAGACAGTTATAACTATCCCACTGGATTTATTTTTGACTCTGATCATTTATGTACAATTAATATGTTGAATACGATGTGGGTTTCTATTATTGTGTTATCGTCTATCTTTATTTTCTTTTATACCCCTGATAATCTGCCTTCCCCGCACTTGGATTTACCTCACGTGAATACCATGGACGTATTAGTGTTGATTTCTGAGGGTCGAGAAGAAGGATCGTCACAGATTCGGCGTTGTAGCCTAAGTCCACTTTGAATAGTTGTTTTTTTATTGATGATTCTCTACTGATTTATAAGAGTACACTTGATAATATTCGAATTACAAAGGAGTTCAGCAGAGTAACGACGCCGTAGAACCAAAACAACCCATTTTCCAAAGGCCTGGGACTGCTATTTATAAGCGTAGGCTGCAAATATCTCGCTCGAATCCCGAAAGACCCTTTCTCTCAAGTAGGTGGGCCCACGTGATCGATCCCTGGCCATTTGGAATCGTTTAATGATCGATATGTACGTGTTTCATATCGATCAAGAATTGCTCCAACGGCGATGGGATCGATCACGAATGTCCTTCTAATGGTACGCAAGCTATAGTGAAAATTTGGTAGCATCTGGACTTGTAGATTTTGAGTTGTGATCGAGCCAAGCTCGACACTTCCATAGGCTGACGCCTTCGTATCAACCCATTTCATATCATTTTGCTCGTATCCATCACTTGTGTATCGATCGAAGCAACGTGGAGCTACATTCCAAAGTCGATCCTCCTTTCATGCCGCACAACCACTTCCTCCACTTTTTCATGCTTTGTCTGCATTGTCTTGGAATGCTTCATTTTTCATCGAATATCTAGAGGTTGCTTCGTATCAATCCGTGTCCATTGTTTCGCATCGATTATTCGACTGATCGATACGAACTACACAGAAAGGGAATCGATACGAAGCAAGCAATTCAGTGTACTTCACATCGATGCCGTAGGAGCTATTTCATATCGATACAATCCAACCTCTTCTCGTATCGGTTGCATGCAGCCGCTTTTTATCGATACGAACTCATGCTTTCGTATCGATAATTCAAATGCCATTTCGTATCGACCACCCCGCACACCCTTTGTATCGATTGTTTTAGTGGCATGCTTCATATCGATTGTTGGCAGATCGATACGAGGCAAGTTGATGAGGAGTATGGACAAGGTCGATATGAAGCATTGCTTGTTGATGGACATGGAGTGAAGTGATCATGATGGATACGAAATAGCCTGATTTCGATGGATATGAACTAGATTAAACATGATGGATACGAACTAGGGCCTTCCCTCTTGATTTTATCGATTCGTAACTCTGACTCTAAGTAGCCGCCTTCTAGACACGAAATAACCTTGCCACTGACTCGGAGCAAGTGCTGTGGTGACTCGAAGCAGTTTGTGAATATGCTAATCCATTAAAGACTCGAAGCTGACCCTTCTCTGACCTGGAGCAGCATGGCTGAAAACCTGAAGCAAACCCTGGGACGACTCGAAGCAAACTCCAAGCAGATTGAAGAGACTCAATCTTTGTCGAAACCATATTTTAGACATCTTGCGCTATTTGTTCATCGACTATGCTATGTTTTGGCTTCATCGTCATGTTTATTATCCATGAAAATTCAACTTCGATCATTATGAAGTCGAGTGGGTTGAATCAACCTATATGTTGCCTTGCCAAAAGGCAGATTAACACTTTGCCCCCCAAAACATGCTTTGCGATAGGAAGGTGTGCTTTGTAATGCCATAAGCTGGATGTTCGTATCATGTTGATGACCTATAAAGAGATTGATGATCTTAGCTAATTTTGGATTGCTATCCTTTGAGATCGTATTGCCGTTCGAGGTGATATGTGACCGTTTAAGGTCGGATGCCATTCAAGGCGATATATGACCGTTCGAGGTCGGATGCCGTGCGAGGCGAATGGTGATTATTCGAGATCGGATTCTATTTGAGACGAATGGTGACCGTTCGAGGTCAGATGCCATTCGAGGCGAATGATTGCCGTTCGAGGCAAATGGTGACCCTTCAAGTTCGGATGCCATTCAAGGCGAATGGTGACCGTTCAAGATCGGATGCCATTTGAGGTGAATGAGGACCATTCCAGGTCGGATGCCGTTTGAGGAGAATGGTGAATGTGACCGTTCGAGGTCATGTGCCGTTCGAAGCAAGTTTTATATGCCCGAGGGGACTTAGTATCATTATTGTCATATTGGACGTTCGACTGAGTTTCTGAATTGTTTATTATGGCGGTTCATCGTCATCCCAAAGCATGCCTAAGGTTCGTTCGCAATTCCATGAATGTGTAAGTGACTTGACCAATGTGGAATTATAAAAATCAGATTTACATTCAAAATGAGTCTTATAACCATCATGTCCAACCAAATGTAAAACAAAAACATCGAAGTGCAAACACTTACACTAATGCGGTTGATAGTCGTCTCAAAGCACGCCGAGGACCGTTTGTGATCTAGAACATGTGTAAGCGACTTAACAGTGTTAGTATGGAGTTTTCCACTTATTCGTCATTATTATAATCAGTTGATGACAAGCTGATGCCTCAATCAGAGCTGTCCTCATTCGATGCAGTAGGTAGTCGCTCTTGATCCATCGTTGACGCTCGCCTCCTCACGTACTGTAATAGCATGTCTTTCCAGATATTCCCTTCTATCTCATCCCTCAAGTGTTTGCAATCATTTGTACTATGTCCGTTTATCTCGTGAATAGGCAGTACTTGTTCGATTTCTTCTTGTGGGTGGTTGGATCCCTCCTCATCGGCCTGCGGTAAGGAATCTACCCCCTAATGTCTTGGTAAATTCGTTCCAAAGTCTCATTTAATTCCGTATAAGAGGTGAATCCCGGTTCCTTTAGTGGTCACTTTGGCTCATTGTAGTTATTCTCTGCTTTCTGTTTCCCTTTATCCTTGCTTGAATCTTTTTCGGGCGGTTCTCCGCTTTTGATTGCATACACATCAACTCCCTCTTCTTCCTCTCTCTCTCTCTTTCATCATTCACATCCTCTTATCGCAGAAACCTTTCTTCCTTGTGGTAAAACTCTTCTAGATCCACAGGTGGATCCCTTATCAATGAATTCTTTAACTCTATTACACCCGCTATGCCAGATACAGCCGCCATCAGAACCATGGATGGATCAGGTCGGTCGACTGATGCTGCTGCTGCATTGAATCGTGTCAGAAAGTTCCTTAAAGATTCCCCGGTTCTCTTCTTCAATGCTGTAAAACTCATCACATTCTTGGGCCTCAAAATGTGAACTCTGAATTGCCTCATAAACTTCTCAATTAACTCGGTCCATGTTCCAATGAAGCCACTCTCCAATTGCCGAAACCACAGTGCTGCTATGTCTGTCAAATACAATGGGAAGCACCAGGCTATGACCTCCTCCGGTACCCCTAGTACCTCCATGTGCCTCATATACCTTGTCAGATGAATTGTAGGATCCATCGTACGTCTCCAGTGTTGGTAGCTTGAATTCTGGTGGGCCTACCTAATTGTGGGAGCGAAGGAGCTCCTATTTACATCTTTCAAATCTCTATTCGCTAATCCGCCTCTCTTGGACGAGCATCTGTTCCTCTATCAACACCATTTTGTGCAGTTCCGGCGGGTATCCTGCCTGAGATTAGATCAACTCCCTCTTGGGGAGTGCCTCCTAGCTCAGGGGCTACTCCGGATAGTCTTACTTTATCTGATTGCCTATTGAGTCCTTTGGGTCCAGCTTTGTGGATCTAAACTCCAGCAGCTTCGGCTGTTCCTGCTTGTCCAAACTATTTGAGAATTTTCTGCATCGTTTCCTCCTGCCTTTCTAATAGTTCCTCATGCATAGCTCCCATCATCTCCATCTCATCTCAGGTGATGAAAACTGAGGCCTGATTTGCTCCTAAGAAAGCCTCATGACTCCCTTTGTGCTGACTCCTTTCCGCTCTCTGTCTCCTTGTTGATTGCTTCGTCATAGCTTTCCAGATCCAAGTCTTTAAACCTTTAAATCTAAAATTCAAGCTTCAGAATCCCTGAGAGCTAGCCTTCTCAGTGAAAGCACCAAAATATTTGCGCAAAAATTGGTCACAAACATAAATATCATTAAAAAATTAACTAAATTTAAAACGTAACTAATGAAGTAATTAGTTAAATTAAACACATCGTTAATAAGTCAATTAGCTAACTTTAATCCTCTCAATTAACTAAATTAAACAACCATTATTAAAACAATTAATTATTTTTGAAAACATCATTAATTAAAAACTTGCTTAACTTGTAAAATAATTCTAAGCATGATAATGAAACCAAATGGTTTTAATAAAAGGTAATTTTCCAAAAGTGCCGATATAACGACTATCGCTATACGGGCAATTTAGAATTCAAGCTTATATCATTTGCAATATAAAAAAACATCATATAGCAAGGGAATGAGCATACATACACGATGATTTATAATAATAAAACATATATCAAGCATTTATTTACAATGGGATTGGTTTAACTACTAGATTTTTATATAACCATTGATTCGTTTATTGACTTTCCAACGCGATTAACTTTTCAAGCAAAAAAAAATCCAACAACCGAACCATTATCACAACTATATGATAAGCTTTTAATAGCTACAAAAATGGGCAGGAATATAGCCTAAACTTTATGGTTCAAAAGTGGAAGCTTCACTCACCAAAACTCTTAATAACTTCACCGAACTTTCACTAACTTCTCAAATTCGACAAGATCTAAGCTTTACTGTAAAAATGGCTCAATTTAGTGGATCTTTTTTAGGCTTTTAGGCTCGGATTAGATCATATAAGGCTCTGCCATGGTGGATATGCGGGGGTATAAGTTTTTGTTTAGTAGAGAATGCTTTTTGGAAGCGAAATAAGGAGTTTAGCTTTATTTTTGGAAGCGTGTTCACTAGTTTTTGTCTTTGGGAATAATTTTAGAAGCCATGGATATTCTTGAAAATGAAGAAACGGGAAGTGAGTATGAAAATGATGATGTAAAGGGAGAATGTATGCAGATGGTGGGTATTTATAGGCAAAGAAGTGAAGTATTATTTAAATTAGCTTAAACGTTTAAATAATATAAATGTTATCATGTAACATGGAAACCATGTCTTTCCACTACCCTTAGGTCCACCTACACCATGCTTTAGGTCCTACACTAGGTAGTTTAGGTGATGGTTAGGTTATTTAATTAATTTCCTAAGGGTATTTGATATATTTTCTGCATTTTATGTCAAATCAAAGTTTATATTTGAACTAAGCTTGATTATTAACTTTAATACATTTATTATCTTATCACATGGCATTTGTGCAAGTGTGTGCATGTATATATGAGTGATACAAGAAATGTCTACAATGTTTTCAACGACTTTCCATGTCGAAAAGTCAAATTTTCGAAAAAAGTTTTTCAGTCATATTTTCTATTTTTATTTGAACTATTTGTTTTAGTAAAAAAAATTGAAAATGATTTTAATATCTTTAATTGATATCTAAAATATGTCTATTTGGTTATTAAAATCCATTATTAAATATTTAAATAATTAAATACAAAGTGATTAATTTATGGGTTGTTACACTCTCCCCTCTTAGGAGATTTTCATCCCTCAAATTAATATGCAATAGACAATCCAAAAGATATGTGTTATACCTAGAAATTCTTATAACAATGCAAAGCAACAATGCGAAACAAGAACATTCATAATGCATTCAAACAACAAATAAGTAACCTGACATTACACCAGGGTAAGTTTCCCTGATATGATCTTCAATCTTCCAAGTACAATACCAGGGATCATCACTCCACCGAACCTTCACAAGCTTCACCACTTTGTTTCTCAGTCTCATTTCATCTCGATCTACAATATGAATTGGATGTCGGACAACTGTCAAATTCAGTTCTATTTCCAAGTCTTGTTGAACAGTCATCTCTACAATCAGCGATGGGTTATGAACATGCTTTCTCAGATGAGATACATGAAAAAAATTGTGAACTTCAGACAATCTCTTAGGAAAATCTACTCTATAGGCCTACGATCCAATTCTCTCAAGGATTCTAAATAGTCCAATTAATTTGGATGCTAGCTGCCTTCTGAATCATACAACTTCTTTCATCGGGGAAACTTTCACAAATACCAAATCCCCAACCGCAAACTCTAAGTCCCTTCTCCATTGATTGGCATAAATTTTCTGTTGATCTTGGGCTTCTTTCAAACTTTCCTTGATCATAACCACTTTCTCTAATGCTTCTCGATGGTCCAAGAACTAAATGATCTCCAATCTCTACCCCACATTAAGATGATTTAGATGGTCATCCATACAAAGCCTCGTAGGGTGTCAGCTAATGCTAGCTTGGTAATTGTTGTTGTAAGAGAACTCTATCAAATGAAGATGATCTTCCCAAGAACCTCCAAAATTCAAAATACATACTCTCAGGAGATCCTCCAAACTCCAGTTCACCCTTTCGGTTTGTCCATTTGTCTGTGGGTGATAGGCTGTGCTCAAACTCAACTTTGTCCCTAAAGTTGCTTGCAATGCTTCAATCACTAACTATAATTACAGGAATTCCATGCGGTCGAACTATCTACCTCAAATAAATCCCGGCCAAAGAAACTGCAGTTTTTGTTGACTTCACCTGAATAAAGTGGGCACTCTTTGTTAATCGATCTATAATTACCTAAATGCATTCATTACCTCTTCTTATTCTAAGAAACCCATCGATAAAGTTCGTAGGTACTTGCTTCCAATTGCGATTCGGTATCTCTAATGGTTGTAGCAACCCAACAATCTTCAACTAGTTACTTTTGACTTATTGACAATTCACACACTGGCTTACAAAAATCGAAATGTCCTTCTTCATCCCTTTCCACCAAAAGGTCTTCTTCATATATTATGAAACATTTTAGTTACTCCTGGGTGGATAGATAACCATGACCGATGGCACGCTCTCAGCACATTCTGTTTAATTCCATTAACATCAGGCACACAAACCCATCCATTCATTCTTAAAATGCCTCAAGAGTAAATCTGAAAACTTGAAATAATTCCTTCTTCAACATCCTTCTTAAGCTGAGCTAAAATAGGGTCCTCTTCTATGAAATATGCAGTTCTCTCTATTAATGCTGGCTTAACTTCCAAATTTGCAATCGTCACCACATTCCTACTTAACTCATCTACAATGGTGTTTGCCCTCCCTAAGGTATAAAGAATCTCTAGGTCATAAGACACAAGAAACTCCAACCATCTTTTTTACCTTAAGTTCAAGTTCTTTTGGGGAAAAAAGATACTTTAATGACTTATGATCAGTAAATAACTCAAACTTTGCACTCAAAAGGTAATGCCTCCATACCTTCAATGCGAAGACCGCCAATAGCTCCAACTCGTGCGTACTGTAATTCTTCTCATGAGATTCATTCTGCGTCAAAATTGCTCCCAATCCAGTCCTACAAGCATCCTTGTAAACTGTTAATCCTTCATCCCATCAGGAATAGTAAAAACAAGAGACTTATCAACTTCTCCTTTAACTCGTTGAAAGCTTGACTGCATTTGGGTATCCAAACAAACTTAGCATCCTTCTTCATAAGCTTTGTTAGATGAGAAGCAATCTTCGAGAAATATTTAATGAAACTTCTATAGAAACCTGCCAATCCCAAGAAACTTCTGATCTTAGTCGCATTTTTAGGTTTCTTCCAATCTTGAACCGTAACTACTTTAGCTGGCTCTACTAATATGCTTTCTCCTAAAACTACGCTCCCCAAAAATCTAACTTCTTATTTCCAAAAATAGCACTTAGAAAATTTTTCTTTTAAAACATGTCTTCTTAAAGTGCTTAGAACAACTTCCTCGGTTTTAGAGTAAAGAAGAATGTCATCAATGAAGACTAGAACAAATTTGTTAAGAAAATCTCAAAACACTCTATTCATCAAATACACCAAATAAGCAGGTGCATTCCTCAATCTAAATAGCATGACTAACCACTCATAAAAACTACCAAGGGTTCGAAAAGTTGTTAAGGGTACACTCTCCTCTGCTACCCTTAATTTGTGAAACCCAAAGGCTAGATCCAATTGAGAAAATATTCAAGCTCCATGGAGTTGGTCAAACATGTCATCAATCCTAGGTAAAGGATACTTATTCTTAATTGTCCTCTTATTTAACTCCCGGTAATCTACGTAATCTAAGAGAACCATAGCCTTGGTAACGAACGCCACCGGCGATCCTCAACTCAATGTGCTACGTCCAGTCAAACGCTTCTACATAAATCAAACATCTACTTCTCTAAATCTCTCCTTTCCATCCGAGCCAACCTTCAAGGAGGTTGTACAATCGGTCTGGTTCCTAGAATCAAATCAATGCAAAACTCAACTTCCCAGTGAGGAGGTAAACCTTACACTTCTTCAAAAATATCCTTGAAGTCCCCAACAATTGGTATATTCCTCTCTGCTTTGGGTACTTCGAGGGACTAAAGGAAACTGCTCATCAACTTATTAGGCTCTCTGCAATAGATATCAATGCTTCTTCCAACTGCATCTTTTATCACGATGATTCTTCTACTACAATCTAGGATGACATTGAACTTAGATAACCAATCCATCCCCAAAAGTAAGACAAAACCCATGAACCTAGGAACGAATAAGTCAAACAAGAAGTGCCAAACTCCATAAGAAATAGGCACTTCAAGCACATAGTGTCAAGATTTTTTAGACCGCAAATGGGGTTCGAGACACAAAGAGAATTGTCTAAAAGAATGGGTTTAGGGTTAAACTTATCAACAAGATCTACTGAAATGGAACTATGGGATGCACCGGTATCAAATAACGCTCTAACAGGAATATCAATGGATAATGTATCTTACAACACATGTTTTCCTTTTCCATCACTGGGAGTAGATGGTATTACCTCAATAGTAAAAGCTTGTTCCGTTAATCCCTTCTTTGGAAAAGGGCACCAATTCTTCATATGTCCATGTCTATTGCAATAGTAGCAGAGTGGTCCACTAGCCGGGTTCGAGCATTGATTTGCAAAGTGGCCCATTTTGTTGCACTTATAACAAAGGGACTTAGTCAAGTCTAACTACTTATTTTGAGCTGGAGCTTCATCCCGGCTTCTTTCCCGACCACTTCTTCTTCCCTTTGCGCTTGAAAAACAGCTTACCAGTAACTGGTATCATTGATAAAGGTTGGACATTGACTGCTGGCACTACCCACTTCTACACTCCTTGCTCGGCATCAAGAGCCTAAAATATCAAAGCCATATTGATCGGATTGTTAAAGGTACTGTTGGGATGATTGGTCATTTTCTGATGAAATTCTGGTCACATTCCTTTCGCAAACATTTCATTCTTTTTGAATGGTGTATCAATCAATCCTGGTCCAAACTAGGAATGCACTGAACCGATGCTCATACTACGCCACTGTCATCTCACCTTGTTTCAAATCCATAAAACTTCGTAACAACTGAGTCCTTCTTTCCTCTAGGATAAAGTGAGCTTCAAAAACCTCTTTAAACTACGCCAAAGAGAAGTCTTCTTCTGGTGTATTCATGGTGACTGAATCTCGCCAGTCCATTGCTGCTTTCTAAAGTTGACACGATGCTAACAATCTCTTTCTAGCATCTCCCAACTAAAGATCCTCGAAGATCCTTGAACAAGAGCAGAGCCATGTCTGAACTCCCAAGACATCTTCGGTTCCATAGAAAGGCTTACTACCTAAAGCGGTTGTTTGCGCCAAAATTGGTCACAAACCCCAAATACCGTGAAAGCACCAAAGTATGAACATAGATCACAAACAAAAATCACAGATCACAATGAATAACAAGTAACAATTCAACAGTGATGAACAGAGACAGAAGATTTATAGTGGTTAGGCTATCTCCGGCCTACATACACTCCAAAGTTTTATACTTTATTGATTATCCTTGCTGATTACAGATGATTACAGTAGTAGCAATGATAAATTTCAAGTACAATTGCTATATTAGAAATGTAGAGGTGAATCCGGCAGAGTCTGGGCGTTGAATGGCCAAAAGATCATCTTTCTGTAGGCTTCAGGGGGCTATTTATAGGTGTAGGAGGCTGATATCGAGCTAAAACTTTGGGATACTTCTTCTGGCACGTGAGTGGGCCCACGCGACTGACCCCACTTGCCGATAGCCGAGTTTTAATCCATCCTTATCCAATAGCCAACAACCGAATCCAGGACCTCTCCGGGCCGATATCCAAATCCATAACCTCTCCGGGTTCTTGCCAAGTGCAATTCACACTTGACGACCGTGGCCCAGTGTCCCTGGATGTTGAGCTAACCCCTCCGGGTTCTTGCCAAGCACAATAAACACTTGACGACCGTGGTCCAGTGTCCCTAGACGTAAGTAGTGCCGTGGCTTAAGTCCTAAGCCGAATCCTGGCCGCTCTGGACCCTTTTTGAGGATAGTCCATACTCAACGACCTGAAAATAACAATTGATAATACAGGTCCTAAGTCCTAGGCCGAATCCTGGTCTCTCTGGACCCTTGTCGAGCATAGTCCATACTCGACGACCTGAATGAGTCAATTTACCGCGTTCGGGCAAAGTGACTCACCCCTTGCCAGGCACAATCCATACCCGACGACCTTTTATCAAAAACCAGATAAAAATCCAATTAAAATCCAATCCAAATCTAAATCAAAGCAAAAAATCAGAAATCCAAATCAGCATCCAAAATAGAAACCAACCATCTAGACAAAAATCCAAACTAGAAAGCAAGCAAAATCAGGAGTTCAAACCAAACTCCAAAACCAAACCAGAAAATCAAGTGTCCAATCCAAAACAAAAGGCAGATTTCACAAACCATAGCTTCACGATTTATCATCATTCAGAGCATGCCTAGGGGCTGTCTCTGTCCTCATACATGTGTAAATGATTTGGTCGTTTGCTAGTGGTTGGTTTGTTACTTATTGCACATTATCCAGGTCAATTGATAATCAATCGACCATCATTCCTGGGCCTCACATCATCATGGTGTGAGGTAGACGGTGGCTACTCCTGCTCCACCGCTGCATTCCGTGCTCCAACATACTGCCTCAGTTGCCTATTCCTCACATGTTCCTCAATTATGTCTTTTAAGTGCCTGCAACTATTGGTATCATGTCCATCCAAATTGTGGAAGAGATAGTTCCTTCCTGATGCCCTCTCCCGTTCGGAAGATTCTCCCCTAGTCGGCCTTCAATAAGGAAGGCGATTCCGAGTTTCCATGTATATTCGTTCCAACGTCTCGTTTAATCCTGTGTATGTGGAAAACTATGGATCCTTCCATCGCTTTCCAGCTTTCCCTGAATTGTCATCCAGCTTCCTCTTTCCCTTATCCTTATCTAAGCTTCCGTTGGATGGTCCTCCACCCTCAGTCGCATTCACCTCCTTTAGCTTTAAATCCATATTCGCATCTTCTTGCCGAAGGAACCTTTCGGCTTCGTGGAAGAATTCCTCGAGATCCTGTTGAGGATCTCCTATTAAAGATACCTTAAAGTCTGAATCCTCTCTGACTCCTGATACCGCCGCCATCAAAACCATTGATGGATCCGAGCGATCCACCGAAGCAACTGCCGCGTTGAATCGGGTTAGAAAACTTCTAAGTGATTCATCCGCCCTTTTCCTTACCGATGTCAATGTCATTACGTTCTTCGGCCTCTTGATATGAACCCGAAACTACCCCAAAAACCTATCCACCAATTCCCTCCAAGTCCTGATAGATCCTTCTCCCAACTGCCTAAACCACATTGCCACTAAGTCGGTCAAATACAAAGGGAAACACCGGGCCATCACTTCCTCCGACGCCCCCAACACTTCCGTGTGTCTAGTATACCTCATCAAATGATTAGTTCGGTCAGCCTTGCCATCATATACGTCCACGCTAGGTAGCTTGAACTTAGGTGTGTTCTGAGCTATCCTGATTTTCCAAGTAAACGGACTCCTGTTTACTCCTTCCATGTCTCTATTAGTCAAACCTCCATGCGTAGTTTTCCTAATGATCTCCACTAATCCAGCATTGTCCATCCGAGATTGCCCCCCATGCCCCAGAGGGAATTCCGGTACATATTCCTCATGCGGTTCATTAACATCCGCGTTCATTCTAGCATGTTGGGTTCCATCCAAAGGTCTTCCAGCGTCAGGTCCTGCGGGCCTGCCCCCAAGCCCTCGTCGATTGTTTCACAGCTTTATATTATATTCTCCATTAGGTTCCACAACCCTAGCTCCTTGCTCCACATCCACAACCGCAGTAGCTGTTCCTAAGTTCTGCGTCCCTGCAGCTCTCATCTGCTCAAAGAAAGTCTGCATCATTTCCTGTTGACTTTTCAACAATCTCTCTTGCAACGAATTAGTCATAGCCTCCATTTCATCCCTGGTTATGTAAATTGAAGCTTGTCCTTCTCCAGCTCCAGAGGATGCTTCTTGACTTCCTTCCTAGTGGCTTCTCTCAGCCCTTTGTCTCCTATTGGTTTTTCTTGTCATTCCTTTTGAATCTGAATCTTTCAAGCCTTTCAAATCTTAACTTCAACCCGATGTAGCGGGTGACAGCCCTTCTCAGTAAAAGCACCAATGTGTTTGCGCCAAAATTGGTCACAAACCCCAAATACCATGAAAGCACCAAAGTATGAATATAGATCACAAACACAGATCACAATGAATAACAAGCAACAATTCAACAGTAATGAACAGAGACAGAAGATTTATAGTGGTTCGGCTATCTCCGGCCTACGTCCACTCCAAAGTTTTATCCTTTATTGATTATCCTTGTTGATTATAGATGGTTATAGCAGTAGCAATGATAAATTTCGAGTACAATTGCTATATTAGAAATATAGAGGTGAATCCGGCAGTGTCTGGCCAAAAGATCCTCTTTCTGTAGGCTTCAAGGGGCTATTTATAGGTGTAAGAGGCTGATATCGACCTAAAACTTTGGGATACTTCTTCTGGCACGTGAGTGGGCCCATGCGACCGACCCCACCAAGTTTCGACTCGATCTGCGATCGATACGAAGTGATTTCGTATCCATTAAAAAATGATCCAATCGAGCTGAAACTTGGCAGGATGATTCTTTACATTATACGTAAGCTCCTATGAAAATTTCATTGTATTTGGATCGGTGGATCTTGACTTATGATCGATTCAATCTTGGGTTTTTCATTGGCTGTCATCTTCGAATCCATCTGTTTGAATCAATCACTTTCGACTCGATGGAGGCATGTGCGCGTGTGACATGCGAAATCCCTGGGTTGATCCACCTTCCTCGTCGTGTTGAATGCTTCTTTCCTGGAGACGTGGGTATTCTTCGCTCGCCTCCGTATTTCGTGCTCGTTCGCACCCATAACTTCGCAAATCAATTGGGATTCCTCTTTGCATCGATTCCGGGAGTACACTTCGTATCGATACCTTGCGAACTGATCGATACGAAATGACCATGGGGGCCATCGATACGAAGTGGTTGTGATGAAATGGATACGAAGCTCACCCTTATGATGGATACGAACGAGTCCATACCTGATGGATGCGAACGAAGCTCCGGTGATTGATATCACCTGTCCCCATCCTGATCGATACGAAATGTACCGATTCGAACAAACCTCCGCATGCTTGCCAACCAATCTGGGTGTGTCGCCATCGAGTTGAAATCCATCTACCCTTCCTGTCTGATCGATACGAAGTCATTGAGTCGAACCTGTGTCGATCGATACGAATCCAGTCAATACGAAATCCTTACTTTCTGATCGATACGAAGTGTATTGATTCGAACCGCCATATGATGATCGATGCGAAATGCATCGATACGAACTGTGCCTTGCGCACCGATGGATACGAACAGCATGTTCTTCCTACCTTGCATTGATCATATCTCCTTCGTATGAACTCCGATTAACCTGAAATTTGAAACATAGCTCTCCTAGTCCTCATCATCATCTCCAATCAATTTCGTCCCAATCGGAGCTCAACCAAATTTTGACGACATCGATTGCAGCCTTGATTCCAATCGATTTCCAATTCCAATATCCATTATTCCTTGTCATTTTGTTGATATTCCAGCCTTGACCAAAAGGTGGAATAACAGCGGTGTAATTCTCAATATACTAAAAATTTACTTTTTCTCAACGGTAAAATTAATGGCCAAATCCCAAGCTCTCTAAAAAAATAAAAGATAAGAAAAGCTCGCAAGTCCATCCGCAAGCCGCTCTCTACCATCAATTCTCTCTGGCTTTCCCTCATCCTACGTGCTTTTTAGTGTGCTGCTTCTTCATGTCAGAGTCTTTTATATCGGTGGTCCTTTTCTAGGGCTAAGTCTATGGAATTGGGGGTTTTTGAGCTGGTGGCTATTTCGTGCGGCCCTGTCCCTCATTTGCAGCTATAGCTACTGCTATCTTGGAGGTGGCGCTTCCACCGATATCGGTGTGCTTTGTTTGCAGTAGATCGATTGTTATTCGCATTTACTCACCAGGGGCTTTCTCTGGTCTTTCTCTATTCATGTTTTTAGTAGTCGAGGGGAGCTTCATGGAGATTTCCCCGTGCTTCTCAAGGAAGCTGGGCAGCTCGGTCTCTTCTAGATCGAGTTTGCCTTATTCTTCGGCGACTGCTTTTGGGGTCTTGTCTCCCGGCCGTCATGCCTCTATCGGCAAAAGGGATTTCATAACCCGATTTGCACCGAGTTTGCCGTTTGGGGACGAGGATGGTTTGAGGGATTCGTCATGGTCTGATTGCTACTTTGACACGTTGGTTGGTTCTGTCGTGAATGGAGTTATTGGTAACAATGATGGTTCTTTGGTCTGCTCAAGTAAGAAATGAGATTTCATCACTCGCTTTGTCCCTCGCCTTTCTATTTGTGGGCTTGCTATTGCAGATGGCTCTTTTGGGATTCCCTGCGCTTTTGGGTCTGTTGGGGACGAAGGCTCTGGTTGTGGTATCGAGGAGTTGTCTTCCTTGCCTTCACTATCTGGTCCTCAGCTGGTTGATATATTTGGAGGTGGGTCGGTTGATTGGGCTAGTGGTCGGGGAGCAGATTCGCAGCTTGTAGTTTCTGTTGTATCAGCGGGCTTTGATACTGCTGTTGGCAAGCCCTGTGCTCTTGCATCTACGCGTGCTGCTCCTCCGGCGTGTGCTGCCTCTTTTTCTTCTTCGATCAGGTCTGGGTTCGTCCCTCTTGTTTCCGCGTTCAGGCATGGTTTACTGCTTGGCCTATGTCGGGTTCGTTTTTCCCCTTGTCTTTTTGGTTTTGTGTCCTTGTTTCAGGCTAGTGGTCTGTTGTTATTAGTTCGGGATAATATTGTTCTTGCTGCTGTGAGCCATGACACGTGTTCGCGTGTGCTCCCTTCATATTCGATTGCCTCTATGGAGGTAGTTAGTGTTGGTCCCAGTAGTGCTTCTTATCGGTTTGTCTGCTTGAGCTGTGCTTTCTCGCTCGACGTTGTGTTTTGCTTCGGGGTTTTGCGGGTGGTTAACTCCTGTTTTGTTTTTGTCTTTTTCGACTTTATTGGTTGGAGCATTTTCGCTATTTCTGATCGGTTTGTTCGGTGGCTATCAGCATATATGTCAGTTATATGTTGATGGTCAGTCCCACTTCGCTTTGTTTCTTTAGGAGTTTGGGTGTTGAGAGTTCAGGGATCGGTTCCGCCTCTCGTCGGATCTCGCTGGCTTCCAGCTGGCTTAGGTTCCTCGATACCCTATCTTACTGTCAATTCAGTGACAGTAAGACTTTGTCAGGAACCTCTCAGAGAGTCGAGCCGCACATTTGTTGCGTTTCTACTTTTATTTCGCCTCCCGCTCCTGCCTTTTCTTCTTCTCCATCCCCAATTTCCTCGTCGACTGGTCCAATGTTGTCATTATCTGTTGGTTATTCCTCCTCTTTATTTTTATCGCTCTCATCTCATCCTTTTCCAGCTATGGATTGGTTCTTATGGCAACGTGGGGTGAGCCTTGTCTGCCCTCCCTCGTTCTTTCGATTTTCTTCCGAGCTCAAGGAGCGCTTTGTTCCTCCTGACTCTTCTTGCTCCTCAACATGCTCTCTTCCCTCCTCTTCCTGTTCATTATCCATATCCATCCCGCTTCTGAGTAAGGCTGAAATTGCGATCATTAATGATCGCCTAGCGTGCCTTACTAAGAACTCGGCCGCTTCCCTGCTTTGTGATTCGCAGTCTGCTTTGTCGGAGGCCGGTTGTGAGGTGTCGTTTGAGTCCTCTTCCCGGTATTATGTTCCTTTTCCTCGCTCGTCTCATCGCAGATTGCGAAGAGTCCCCTCTACTCCCCGCACCATCCGCACACGCTCTATATCGGCGTCCGAGCAGATCGTCCGATCTACTCGATATTCGTTGTATCTTATCTGAGCTGGACCTACTTTCCCTTGGCAGTTTTCCCTTCGCTGTTCTTCTCTCTCTGCTTCCTTTTTTTCTTTCCTTCTCGTCATGTCGAATTTCCTTTTCGGGAATGTCCGTGGGATTGGCAACGATGCGTCTTCGGCCAGGCTAAAACACATTATCAGAAAGCATCCTATGGGCTTGGTTGCTCTTCTGGAACCTTTCCTGGGGCCGGAGGATGTAACCAAAACCGTTTTATCCTTCGGTTTTGGCGGTGCCTTAGCCAACGTTTTTGGTAAGATTTGGATCTTATGGTCCAAATCCTTTGATGTTCGTCTCGTTTTTGACTCTCTCCAGCTTTTAGCGGTGGCCTGTTCAGCTCCTTCGTTTGCCTCATCATTTCTATTCTCGGCAGTCTATGCCAAATGCGATCGATTGGAGAGGCTGTCTCTCTGGTCTGACATTCTAACCCTCTCTGATTTGGGCATCTCGTCATCTGTCGTTGGCAGCAATTTCAATGTTGTCACATGCCAAGCTAAAAAACGGGGAGGAACCGCCATCAGCCGCTCTGCGATGGCGGATTTCAACTCGTTCATTGTTAGCTCGGGCCTCTCTGAGCTATCCTTTGTTGGATCTGCTTTCACCTGGTCGAACAACCAAGAGGGACCAAACTGTATTCTCTCCAGACTAGACCGTGTTTTTGGGTCGGAAGATTGGTTTCGTCTCCCCTTTTCTTTCTCTATCTCTCATCTTCGTCGGACCTTTTCTGACCATGCTCCTATGATTGTGCGTTGCTCCCCTATCTCTCTCGGGCCCCTCATCTTTTAGATTCCAAAGTATGTGGAGATCTCACCACTCGTTTCTTCAAGTGATGGAGGAATCTTAGAGCTCTCCTATTGTTGGCTCTCCCTATGCTGGTTTCTCTCGAAAGCTTCAGCGTCTCAAGGCTTGCCTTAAGGTGTGGAACGGTCAAGTTTTCAAGAACATTTTCGATCGCGTACGGGTGGCCGAAGAATCCCTCATCTTAGCCGAATCCTTGTTAGACGAGGATCCGTCCGCTGCTAACAAGGAGGCTTGGATGTTAGCTCAACCGACCTTCTCCTCAGAACTGCGTATCGAAAACGACTATCTTCATCAAAAGACGAGGATCAAATGGGTGGTCGTCGGAGATTCGAACTCCAAATTTTTCCATTCTTCTATTCGAAAGAAGAATAACCTTCTCTCTATTGTGAGATTCTGCGTCCAAATCTCTCTGTGGCTTCTTCGCCTGAGGAAATCAAAGTAACCATTCTGTCCCACTTTCAATCCTTTTTGGGCTCTCCTTCTGTTTCGATTTTCGATCCGGCACTTTTGGCCTTCATACCTTGCGTGGTTCATTCTCCTGAAAGCTCCCTTTTAGTGGAACCTCCATCTTCGAAGGAGATCCGTGCTTGTGTCTTTACTCTGAGCAACGATAGTGCCAGTGGTCCTGATGGATTCAACGGTGTCTTTTTCAGAAGTGCTTGTCCTATTATTCAGGCTGATTTTTGTCTAGCTGTTCAGTCCTTCTTCTCTGTAGGTTCTCTTCCCTTGGGTTGGACGTCCACCAACCTAATTCTTATTCCTAAGTGTGAGAATCCACGATCTTGCATGGATTTTCGTCCCATCAGCCTGTGCAACTTTTTGAACAAAGTTATTTCTAAAATCATGGCCAGGCGCTTGGCCCTGTTCCTTGAACGTATCATCTCTCCGTCTCAAGCGGGGTTTGTTAAAGGCCGTTTAATCACTGATAACGTCCTTTTATCCCAGGAACTGATTCCCAGCTTGACCGGAAGGTGAGGGGTTCTAATGTTGTCTTCAAACTTGACATGGCTAAGGCTTACGATCGCATGTCCTGGTTTTTCGTCATCAAGTTTTTGCGGGCTTTCGGTTTTTCAAAACCTCTCATTGACTTGGTGTGGAGGCTCATTTCCAACTGTTGGTTCTCCATGCTCATTAACGGGTCGGCCAATGGGTTTTTCAAGGCGGGAAGGGGTTTGCATCAAGGAGACCCACTTTCGCCTTCTCTTTTCATGATCGCGGCAGAGGCTTTCATTCGCGGTCTTCAAACCCTTACAATCTTCGGTCAGATTCAACATTTCGGGATTCCGAGGGGTTGTCCGCTTGTTTCTTCCTTATCCTTTGCTGATGACATTGTCATGTTCTCTAATGGAAGTCGATCCTCTGTTCGTCGGCTCCTTCAATTCATTCATCAATACGAGAGGTGCTCGGGCCAACTCGTCAACCCATCCAAAAGTTGCTTCGTCCATGCGAAGGACTTGTCCCCCATTCGAGCTTCTTGGATTGAGGACTTCTCCGAGTTAAAGGAAGATTCCCTTCCCTTACCTTACCTGGGCATTGTCCTTTACCGAGGTAGGAATCTTAACGCTATCTTCGATCCCTTGACTGACAAGGTTAGGGGAAAGATCATCCGTTGGAATGCGTCTCTCTTTTCTCAGGCTGGTAGATTGATTCTCATTAAGTCAGTCTTAAACTAGATGGGTACTCATGTCTTCGCTGTGATGACCCCTACCTCTTCTTTCTTCCGGTCTTATCGGTCCTTGGCTTCGTCCTTCTTTTGGGGTAAGAAGGACAACGTCAGTCGTCACTATTGGGTTTCTTGGGACGCCGTATGTCGTCCCAAAAACGAAGGCGGATTAGGCTTGTGTAACCCGAAGGACCTTTGTGCGGCTTTTGTTTGTAAGTTGTGGTACAGGTTTGGGGCTAACGACTCTTTATGGGAGGTGTTCCTTCACGCAAAGTACCACAGGCTTGCGGGATCAAGTTTCACGGGCTGTCCATCCTACGCTAATGAGACCTTGAAGCTCATGCAGTCGGTGAAGCCTTTTTCAGACTCTCATGGCGGCTTAACTGGCTGGGATAGCGGTTCGTTCTCCATTTTGAATGTTTGGACCTCGGTTAGAACCCCATGTCTAATTCGTCCTTTGTTTTCCTTCATCTGGGATTCTAGAATCCCCCTTAAAGTCTCTATGTTTATGTGGCATATCCTGCATGATGGGTTGCCATTAGACGAGAACCGCCAGAAGATCGGTATCCCTTTCGTTTCCCGTTGCAGGTGTTGTGGCAATGGGGATACACAATCTTTAAAACATTTGTTTTTTTATGGTTTTTCAGCCAGTGCGTGCTGGAATTACTTTGGAAATCTGGTTGGTGTTCGAGGTATTACCAGGTCTCCTAATGAATTGCAGAGCACCTGGTGGGCCGGGATCTCTAGTAAATCGCTTCGGTCGATCTTGTTCCGCCGGATTCCGTGCCTGATCTGCTGGCACCTTTGGTGTGCACGGAATAAGGCAACCTTTGAGGATTCTCTGATGGATCCCCAGTCCATCATTCGGCGTGTTAGGAATGACGTCTTCCTTGCTTTCCGAGGTAGACCTTTCAAGGGACCTGTTGGCTCCCGCTCTAGGCGGCTAGTGGGTCTTCTTTCTATCTCCTGTGTTCTGGATTCCGCTAGATTGGGAGTTGGTTGAGTCCTTTTGACGGGGCGTCGACTCTCTTCCTTCGCCTCCTCTACCCCCTCCCCTCTTTATTTCTTATGTGCTTGCTAGTTGCTCAGGTACAGGCTTTTCTGGGTTCTTTCCCGGTCTGTGATCCTTACGGTTAGCGCTCTGATCGGTTTGTGATGGAGTTGCTTGGGGTGTGGTTCCACATTTGCATCTGGTTTTTCTGTGGTCTTCTCTGATTTCTCTGTTGAGCCTCATGTTCCCTCTATGCCGTTGTTGCTCAGTTTGAGATTCTTCTAACATCATCATTGAGCGGTGGCCTTGCCGAAGCTCAATGATGATGTCAGATGGGCGGTGGTGTTTCCGGAGCTCTTCTTCTTTCTCCATCGCTGATGCCTTTCTCAGGAGTCTGGTTCTTTGGTTGTCGCTGTTTTGGTGTTAGGTTACCTATTCCCTTCTGTTTTTGTTTCATTTGTATTTGTTTTGCGTTTCTTTTCGCTCTATTTGTTTTTGCTTTCACTCGTTACCTGCCAGGCTTGTTGGCATCTCTTGATGCTTGTTATTTATATATATGATTCTGTAAAAAAAGCGGTGTAATTCTTACACAAATTCACAAAGTTCTGAGGCAGTTGAACTTGCATTACTTCTTCTACTACCGACTCTACAACTGGCTCATTTCTAGGAGCTCTACCATTTGTGGCCATGCTGATTCCAGATCCACTCCCTCTTCTTCCTCTTGTATTCATTTTCAATAACCTAGATAAGTGACAGGTATCTTTAGAATACAAAGATAGGGTCAAAGATGATAAAGGAGAAACTGAAATAAAGAATCTAAAACAAGACTTTTAGGGGAGAAAAGGAAATGCTCTTCCAAGATTAACTCATCTAGGGCTCGGCTTACCCTATCTCTAATGAGTTATAACCTATTTAGGCTAAGGTGTTCTCTCAACCGAAGCTTTGATACCAACTGTGATGACCCACCTTTCTAACCACTAGGAATGACACTTAACACGTCCTTGTTGTTTGTATGTCGTTGCCTAAGCATAGAAAAGATGAATCATCATGGGGTGAAATAAAGAACAGAATAGAAAACCTTATAATGAGACTGTAAAATAAACCATAATAGTCGATAGTACATCAGGTTACTCCTTAATAGGGAGTTATCCGAGTTACAAAAAGTACTACAAAACATCTTAGGCAGTTATAACATCCCTCTTTTCATATGCTGAAATAAAACACGCTCACATAAATAAAATAATAAAGCAAAACAGATAACTAAGAAGATAAAAGCCTATTGCTTGAGCGTCGTCTTCAAAAGAGCCCAATAAAGACCTGCCACTCTCGGACTACTCAAATAAAATCAGCACTCGAGTATTTAGGAAAACAAACAACTCAGGTCAGACGATATGTTTGTATGAATAAAACTTTAAACAATAGGTGTGAAATAAAACACAAACATATGAGACTATGCCACTGAGCAAGGAACGAGTTTACTCCTGCATAAACTAACATCTAAACGTAAAGAACAGGTAAATCATTATTAAACACAAGAAGAGTGGTTGAATTTTCCCGATGCAAATAAATTTGAAGGTCTAAATTAAATCAGAAAAGGAAGATCTCCAACAAATGACTAGGAAGGCGGAGCACCCTTGAAATATAGCTCTAGTAATATACTTCAAAGAAGCTTATATACTCTGTGACACTTCTTGGAAACGTACCAGCCGGACCTCGCCAAACCTTACCAAGAATCCAAAATTTTCACATTTAAACGCACAATTGAATCCGATTTAGATGGGTTGTGAAAATACCCTAATGGGAGCAACCCCACGTAGTTGGACGTCCTTTCACTCTTGGGTTCAGTATTTTACCGATAAAGGATAAGAAGGATCAATGGAGCAACAAATCATCTTAAAATGATGATAATAAAGAAGCCGAAGTAACCGATAGCTGACCAACTATCGAGGATATAAAACGATCATATATAGAAATTAATCTTGTATACTCACCACCACTCATCGAATTCAAACTTGTACTATTTCTTGATTAATAATAATACTGGACAAGTCAAGGTAGTGTTACCTCAAAGCCATGTCCCACTATTATTCATAGGTTTCAAAATAGCAGAAAGTCAACTTCTTCGAAGTTTAATGCTAATTATACAAATAAATCATTTCCATACGCGTGAATCGCTTGATGGAAATTAATTCATTTCCATAAACAATTCAAACTTTTCTTTTAAAAATCTAAATTCGTACTTGGCTTCACATTATAAGTATTAGATTTAAAATACTTTGTTAAAAGGGTTTACTATCTTTGAACCATCATTATAAAAAGGATTTAGCAAATTAAAATATCCTTATTTCGTCGATTAATTAACTTTTAAACTTTATTAACTAAGTTGATTAATTAACTTCAATGACCTTTAATTTAAACGGGTAAGTCAACTTTAAAACATCATTGATTCAATTAATTAATTAATTAATTTAATAACAATTAAATATCATTATTTAAACGCGATTAATTAATTTAAAACTTTATTTAAGGAAAGATTAATTAAGGTTAAATAGATTTATTAACCTTTAAAAGTCATTAACTAAATAGGATTAATTAATTTTAAAAACATCATTAACTAATAAATTAACAAATCTTAATCCATCATTACCAAATGATCAATTAGCCTTAAACAACATTAAATAAAATGATAAATTAAATTTAAAATGTCATTTACTAAGTAATTAGTTAAATTTAAAATACACTATTAATAAGTTAATAAGCTAATTTTAATCCTTATTAATTAAACAATTAAATAAATTATAAACATTGTTAAAATAATTAGTTATTTTTGAAAACATCATTAATTAAAAACTTGCTTAACTTGTAAAATAATTCCAAGCATGACAATAAAACCAAATGGACTTTACAAAAGGTGATTTCCCGAAAGTGTTGATATAGCGACTATCACTATACATGCAGTTCAGAATTCAAGCTTATGTCATCTGCAATACAACCAAACATAACATAGCAATTGAATAAGCATACATACATGATGATTTACAATGATACAACATATATCAAGCATTTATTAAGGATTGATTTGACTACTAGATTTTCATATAACACATGATTCGCTTACTAACTTTCCAAAGCGACTAACTTTTCAAGCAACAAACCAATTCAACAACCAAACCATTATAACAATAGTTAGTATTTAATAGCTACAAATATGGGCATGAATATAGTTTAAAATTTATGGTTTAAAAGTGGAAGCTTCACTTACTAAAATGCTTATTGACTTTACTGAACGTTCCCTAACTTCTCGAATGAAAAAAGATCTAAGCTCTACTATGAAAATGGCTCGATTTAGTGGATCATTTATAGGCTCTTGGGCTCGACCTATGTCATATGAGGCTCCGCCATGGTGAAAATGTGGGTTATAGGGTATTGCTTAGTATAGGATGGTTTTAGAAGTGAAGTAAGGAGTCTAGCTTAATATTTGGAAGTGTATTCAATAGTTTTTTACTTTGGAAATAATTTTAAAAGCCATGGATATTCTTGAACATGAAGAAAAGGGAAGTGAATATGAAAATGAAGATGTGAAAGGAGAATGTGTGGAGATGGTGGGTATTCATTGGCAAAGAAGTGGAGTGTTATTCAACTTAGATTAAACATTCAAATAATATAAAAATTATCATGCAACATGGAAGCCATGCCTCTCCACCAGCCTTAGTACACACGTTACCCCCCCCCCCCCCCCCCCAAGGTCCACATACACCATGCTTTAGGTCCTATCCGAGGTAGCTTACATGATAGGTTATTTAATTAATGTCCTAAGGTTATTTAATATGTTTTATGCATTTTATGTCAAATCAAGGTTTATATTTAAACAAAGCTTGATTGCTAACTTTAACACATTTATTATCTTATCTCATGGCATATGTGCATGTATGTGCATGTGTATCTGAGTGATACAAACATTTATACAATGTTTTCGATGACTTTTCGATGCTGGAAAGTCAAATTTTCAAAAAACGTTTTTCAGTCACATTTTCTATTTTTATTTCAACCATTTATTTTGGTAAAAAAAATTTAAAATGATTTTAATATCATTATTAATATTTAAATTATGTCTATTTGGTTATTAAAATTCATTATTCAAATGTTTAAAAATTATTTAAATATTAAAATACAAAACGATAAATTTACAGGTCGTTGCTCTATTGACGACCATAAATCAAGGTTTATATTTAAATTAAGCTTGATTATTAACTTTAACACATTTATTTTCTTATCTCGTGGCATATGTGCATGTGTATATGAGTTAATAAACATTTTTACAACGTTTTCAATGACCTTTTGATACTGAAAATGTCAAATTTTTGGAAAACGTTTTTCGGTCGCATTTTCTATTTTTATTTCAACTATTTATTTTGATAAACAAAATTTGAAAATGATTTTAATATCATTATTAATATTTAAAATATGTCTATTTGGTTATTAAAAATCCATTAAAAATTATTTAAATATTCAAATAGATAGCGATAAATTTACGGGATGTTGCTCTATTGACGACCATAAATGTTCAAGCGTAAGCTTTATCTTAATTTCTCTTATGCAGTATATGTAGTTAGGTTCGGTGAGTACGTCATTTTTAGATGAAATAAAGCTTGGTATAGACATTTTCTGCAAATTTAATTAATTGATTAGGATATTATTCATTTACTTATTTTAATTTAAACTTTTAAACTTAAAATTTTCATTTTAATTTCAAAATAGATTTTAAAAATTAGCCCAAGACCCAAATTCAAATTGGGCCTACCATACTATGGATAACATTTGGGCTTTTGTTACCTTTCAGGCTATGCTGGTAGCCAAGTAGGGCATGTTACTTGATTGCCCAAACTTAGCTTAGACACTACTATTATAGATAGTACTAAATGGGTAAGCTTAATTAGTTGGTCATAATCCTGCTAATTTAGACCGCATAGGCTATTGGGCTTCGATACCATCATTGGATCTGGACCAGCACGCAGTGGGTTAAATTGGAGAATTTCAAAAAAATAAATTCCATTTCAGATCTTACAGAGCCTATGAAGTCAAAATTAAGTTAGATTTAATCTACATTATTTTAAATAAAATCATAGTTTTATTTAATTAACTAAGATAAAGATTTATTTATTTATGTATTATATATATAATGGGCATGAGTGTATTAAATATGCATATATGTATATGTACACGTATAGCATATGTTGTGTACATGGTTTAATATGCTCATATCTAGCTGTTGGGATTTGCACCACAACAGACATATTAGCCCCTTCGTATACTATTTGTTGTCCATGCTATATAATGTCAATATAATATAAAATTTACTTATATATACACACATACTTGTAATATAAAATAATTATATATATACACATATATTTACATGTAAAATAATTATATATGGATTTAAATATAAAATAATTTTAAATTCAAATTTTAAATCTTCAAAAAAATTCAAATTTGAAATTAGATCCAAATTTAAATATTCCTTTAAACTCAAATTCAAGTTCAAATATTTTAACTAATTTATAAAATTATATTTACGTACGCATGGTAAAGTAAAACTATTTTTTCAAAAATAGAAAAAATATATATTTATATAAATATATTACCTTAATTTTAAATTCATTTGTTTATTTAAACAATGTTGCATAATAACATATAATATATATATATATATATATAATTTGGCCACATTATTTTGACAAAATCAATTTTTTAATGTAAATTTTCATGCAGAATTTTTTTAACTTTAAATTCCAAACAAAATTAATTTATAAAATTCTTATATGTTTATATGTGTTTATAGTAACAAATTACAATGTAATGCCATTTAAAATAATTAATATTATTGACATATTTCAAAATAAATAATATATATATATATAAACAAAATTTATATTTTTTTATATACATGTGAAAATACAAGTATTAAAATTTATAAGCTATGTATATAACAATGGTTTTAAAATTTAATTTTAATTTAACAATGTTTTAAAATAATTTTTAAATTCGAAAAAAAATGTTTTTTATGCTATGGCCTAAAATAATATATAATTGTATATACAAAAAAATTATTTTATTTTATAATACATTCATATGTAGAATGACAATAAATACAAATATGAATTCATGTTATAATTTTAGCCTATTCTTATACAACATCACAATAGATTGCACATATTAATTGATACAAAATAAATGTTAGCTCAGTTATAGTGTTGATTCGAAAGAACTCCTAGAATCTTATTCAATCTCATACAGAAAATTCTAGTAATCGAAGAGATCTACAAACCTTTAATTTAAATTAACTTGAATTTGATTTGAAAAAATAAAAGGGGAAGGGTAAGAGGTTTCTACCTAAGGGGTTATAGAGGCAAGAGAAAAGTAATTATTTAAATGGAGAGGGTAGCGGGTTCATTTAATAAAAGAAAGAGAGAAGAAAAAAAGGGTTCATTTAAATGGACAGGTCGTAGGATCTGGGTCCCCAAGGCTCCTCCTTCTGAGTCTATGTTGCCTGATCAGAATATTCCTTCTATACCTCTTGTTTCGCCTGTTTCACCTACTGGTTCTGAGGTTCCTAGTGTTGCTCCTGACATCCCTTTAGTTGCTTCAGCCCCGTCCTCGCTGCTGCCTCCTGTAGCTTGGGATGAGGCTGAAGGGTGTTGGATTGATCCCATTTCCGATATGAGGTATAACCCGGTTAATGAATCTTTCTTCCGGTTTGTTTCTGACGATCATCTTGACCTTCGGTGCCTTCGCTACAAACGATCTGCTGACTCTCTTGTTCTTGATTTGGACGGTATTGATGCGGTAGCGAATTCTGTCATGCTTGCTGATCCGTCCTGGGATCGATCTTTTATCTACTGTTCTGACGATGTGGTTTTCGACCCTTGTATTGCTCTTCGGTTTCGCCCCTATGCTGGACTTTCTGGGTCTGACCCACTGTGCATTACTTCGGTGTCTGGAGATGTTGGTGATTCTCCTCCCGCGGTGGAGGAATAGTTTGTTGCTTTTTCTTTAGTTTTCGTGGCAAAGCAGTCACGTACCTGTGCTGTATTTTCTTTCTTCATTTTAGTAGATAAGGTGCTTTTACCTTGCTCCTGTACTTAAACTTTTATTACGTTCGTAATAAAAAGTGGACGGTCCACTATAAAACCGGCTGGCCTTGCCAAAAAAAAAAAAAAGGGTTCAAGATTTGATCTTTTACCCTTTCTTTCACTATTAATTCGAACTCACATATCAAAATATCACACCCCTCATAACCTCCATACATGGTCGGGCACTTCTATAGGCAAAAGGGCCTATATGCATTTTCAAACTAGATCAATGTTTGCATAATTTGAATCCAATTCAAATGTACATCAACATTGTATATCAATACGTGTGTGTGTGTGTGCATATACATATACATATACATATACATACATATATATATATGCCCTATTTTTAATACCTATTCAAACAAATCAAATAAATTTTTTATAAATTAATATTTCACAAATATTAATTAATATAATGAATTTATAACAATTATAGTTCAATTAAATCAAGTGCTATTTGGAGTATTTAACATTTTGATTGTGGGAATCATATGTGTAAATTCAGTCAGCAATAGATATCGAACAATTCATATTAATGTTCACACTTCACCTTAGCTAGTTGTGTGACAGTCTGGCTGAATTTATCACTTACATAGTTTTGATAAAATCCAATTTTACTATTTTAAGCGGTCTCCGGTAGTGACAATTATCTACACCGATTTTCATTGTCAAAACTATCACATTAGGGCTAATGTAATTTGGTATTGGCCAAAATTCGAATATCATCCACATTAATTATGTATATTCTAAAAAAAAGTCCTCAATTCAATAAAAATAATAATTATTGATTAAACTGCCTTGGTTAGAGACTTTGACTTTTAGTTGACTGCAGTTGACTGTGATATTAACCTCATATAACCAAAGAGATGAATTCTCCAGTAAATCGTATTTCACTTTCAGTGCTTTAGCTCAGCCCTAACTATAGTTGCTTGATGGATGTCGTGCCACGATTTTGCTATAATCAAAGTGGAATGCATACATTGAAGTTCAACTGTATCCTCAAGTCGAGAGAACTATGTATTATCTCTCCACTTCGATGTTTTATGTCTGACCTCAGTTATATTATCCAATAGAAATTAATGAGTAAATCATTCTATATTTATCGAATAACTATCGGTACGTAACCCTGTAATGCCCCCAACAACCATGAGTGGCACATTGCCCAATATTTAGAGAGCATTATATACTCTAATCTCAAAGGATGTATCAATATCTAGTCTCGATACATCTTGACTATGAATATTTAAAATAATTATTAATATGATAAATTGCTCGTGAACTCAACACGTTATAAATACTATTAAATATATTTAAATTTCTCATGGATTTTCTATTAAACAAATTTAAATTAAATAACTAATTAATATAACACATTATGGTAAGTATATAATAGAAAGAAAACCACTTTTATTTTGAATGAGATCTTATTAAAGAGTTAATAATTTATAATAAATTACGAAATTGCCCGTAAGGAATACCCTCCTAACTCTATCAACATGGAGACTCTTGTGGATTCGCTCTGTGATTGTTCCAAACAACTACAAGTACGTAATCCCTTGTTATTGCCGATTATCATGAGTAATTCATCATCCATCAAATGGAGAGCATTACATACACTTGTCTTTACGGATGTATTGATATCTTTTTGTCGGTACATCATGATTCGGAACAACTGAAGGATAAGTATTTTCCCACCAAATGAATTTCTTTTACCTTCAAAAATAAATGAGATACTCTATCCAATAATATGAATTGATATACATGCTTTGTAGAGATCTGTATAAGTTTTCTAAAACCAATCATTGTGGTTACAATTACCATTGATTGACATGAACCAATTTTTCAATGGGGCACTTCCACGTACCCTTCTTGGCAGCGTTGCCCCCTAAATCCAACGACTTGGTACTTACACGCTCACTAAATTGACCATCGCCCATAGGGACGTTGTCCCACACACCACCTAAGGGGGGGTGGAAGTTTCCACCCTCTTACCTCCTTGTACTAAAAAATATTATAAAAATAATGACAATTTATTTTGAAAAAAAATACATTAAATAAAAGGTATCATCATGCTAGCAAAATTATTTTAGTAACATTAAACTAAATACTAAAAAAACCAAAAAATAACATTATACCAAATTATTAATAGATTATTAATTATTAGCTACTTATTAATTATTATTTAACTAATAATAAAATAATAAAATAATATTGCACAATATTACAGCCGAACTCAACTTCATCACTTAAAGTGCTTAGAACGCAATTCAAAGAACTACCATTCCCCCAAACAATTGAACTATTATTTTGTACTTTTTTAGGAAAATTCTATTTATACACCATAAATTACGTAGTATACACCACTATCTCGTCAAAAAAAATTACTGCTAAGTTACCCTTCTTCTTATTAATTCAAATTTTAGTCTTTTTCTTATAACTCATTAAATAAAAAAATAAGTTAATAATAAATGGTCAAATCTATATATTTGTTATGAAGCGATTAATTTTACCATGAAACCTAAAATATCAGTTTAGACGATTTCATAATCAAGTTCTCTACTTTTAGAAGTATTTAACCTTTTTTCTTGTTCTAAAAAAATTCTAAAATTAAAGTTGAATTTATTGAGATTAAGAAATTAAAAGAAAAACTAAAGAAATTATGATATAGCGTGAAATATTAGAGTTCAATTTGTCGAATTAAACTTAATTTAGTGTTAGAATTTCTAGTTTTCTGTAAAAGATATTCAAGCTCTAAAGAGAAAAGATGATAAAGATGAAAATAAGAGTAATTTTGTAAAGATACGATGTATGTAAAGTAATTTTTGATGTATACTAGTTTATTACATTTTTGGTATATATTTATTGGTGTATAAATAGAGTTTGCTCTTTTTTTTATTAGACTAGCTTGATAGGATCATTTCAAACCCACAAGCTTGGAGTTGTCTATGGGAACTTTTTATTGGTAAAAAAAAAAGTTGAAGAGCCATATGACCCGCTTTCTTATATCCTACGCTTTAGAAGAACTATTCTTTACAGAAAATGAATGATTATCCTCTTTATCCACATTTTATTCAAAAAATATGCACGTTATTATAATATATATTAGTAATAAGGGTGGATATGCTAAATGTCAAAGGACACTGTTGTAATTTCCATTGCATAGGAAATCTATAAATAGAGAACTCAGTTGTATTATACTATGATCTGAATGAATAAAAACACCTTCTCTCTAATGGTTTTTATTACTGTTTATTTATAACACGTTATCAGCATGAAGTTTTATTATTTTTGTTGGTTTATGTTATGATTCCATGCATCACTCATGTGATGCGTACGCATGAAGTTAATTTGTTTAATTTTTATATGCTTTGGTTATGTTTTATACATTCAGATATTTATCCTCTTATTTTTTTTGGAACAGTTTTAACAAGTGTTTCTATGTATCATATTTTCATCTAATTTTACTCGTTCTCCACGGAATATTTACTAAATAATTTTACCCTATAAATATTCTTTTATATGGTTGATTCCAGTACAAATCTTATTAGGTTTTACTTGCAGTAAAAGTTTTATTAACTTTTCCCATCAATTAAGGTACTTCAATGCTTTGTTATACTTATTCATCTTTGTTGTTTCATCTTTAAGGAAATTGTTTTACTCAAACATCTTTAGTTGATGCGATGATGTAACATTAAGCTAGTTGTATTAACTTTATTTTATTAAATGTCAATTCATCGTAACTTTCACTGACATATTTCTTTGTAATTGACTTGCTACTTGCTTTTTTTTAATCTCTCTGTTTTTATATAAACAAGGTAAAAGAAACATAACATCTCTCTATTATATTATTATTTTACTTTTTAGCTTCTATTTTTTTTTGAAAACCCAGGAAAACCCGGTAGGCCGGCAAACTCCTGAGGAGGGTGAAGTAAAGCCACCCGTTGATCCAAGCCCCCATACCCCCGAGTAAATTTATAGAATAGAGAAGCGCATGGTAGGAATCGAATTTGAGTCTTTTTACCAGAACTCAAGCCTCATTTCCACTGCGCTGCACCCACGGACAGCTTCTGTCTTTATAAAACTACATTGTCATGCTATAAAGTCTTCACCATTTATTCTCGCATCTTATGTTTTTTACGTTTAAAAACAATTGGATGTTCAGTATACTTGTATCTTGTAAGTTAATCCATTCTTTTTATTAATATTTCTCATCCTTACGATAGTGTAGGCTATGTTATTTATACTAGGCTCATCATTCTTGACTAACAATATATAATACTTGCATGTAAACATTTTCTCAGTTTGGAAGTATAATATAAAGATGTTTCATAATCAAATTATCATGGAGTCGTGAACTTCTTTTGTCTTGCACTCAGTTTTTATTCACATACTGCTTATGTTCACATTTTCCTACTTTATCTTTGTTTTAATTTCTAAGACTACAAATATATTTTTTCATTTTCTCGTCTTCTTTACAGTAAACAGAATTGATGAAAAACATAATTAAGTTTGAATTCAAAGCCATGGACATATCTGGAAACAACCACTTATCATGGATATTGGATACTAAGATCCATCTACAACCTCGGTTCTTAGAAAATGCCATTAAAAATGGTAATAATATGTCCCAGCAAAACAAAATAAAGGCTTTGATATTTTTAAGACGTCACAACCACGATGATCTAAAAATAGAACATTTAACTTAAAAAGACCATCTCCATTCCCGAAGGAGCGGTATGATCATCAGAGTACGATTATACTTCCAAATACATGACAAGAGAGTACGATTATACTTCTAAATACTAGACAATAGAGTACGATTATACTTCCAGATACTAGACAAGAGTGATTGAATCTGAGGTTTCAAGACTTCAAATTTGTAAGGGAATATAATCCCGTATAGAATTACTTCTAAACAAAAATTATATGGAGAAAAGACAGATGGTGCACAAATAGTTGAAAATACATTTTCAACGTTTCATGCATCAAACATCCTCCTGCAGCAATATCGAGAGCGTCATTTTACAAAATATTCTGAACCCTTAGGATATTTATTAACTGCTGAGAAAAATAATAAATACATACATACATATATATACATGTGTGTTCTTCTCAATTTTAGAGTATCACACATTTTCTCAAGAAAAAAAACACTCCTCAAGACCAACTGGTTTAGTTACATTAGCGGAAGTTAAAGCTAATTTTTCCCACTCCAGAAGAGGCAAAGGTGGAGGTAGAGGACGTAGTCGTAGACGTGGACACACTTATGTGTACACTCGCAACGCTTTATACTATTCTCACGTAAAAAAAAAATAGATAAAAAAGAAGTTTGTATATATGTATATGCTTTATTAACACCTATAGTTGATAGGTGTACACAGTTATGTGTACACTTGCCACACTCTATACTCTTCTCACATAAGCCCACAAGGCAGTGCATGGGTGGTATATCTAACCTATAGTCAATAGGTGCACACACTTTTGTGTACACTCGCAATGCTCTATATTCCCCTCATGTGAGTCCGCAAGGCGGTGCATGGGTGGTATATCAGGCCTTAGTTTTCTGAGTTAAGTATATGTAAATATTGTTAATATAAATAAAGTTTTGAAACAAAGAGAGAGTAAGCAACTGAAATCCAAACACTATTTCACTTAGTTGATTTGACTTGTTATTCAAAAGAAATAAAAATACCAAGTTGAAAAACATCGGTAATCAGTTAAGGATCCATTTTATAGTTGCACTATGTTACCAACCGAAACAATTAGCCAAACAAGAGTATAATTATAAGGATGACTTAATTTTTGTTGGAAGTTTTGATGAGTAAAATGACTTAAATTTATTGAGAATGATCAGAACTTCTATTTAACTTATTCTTTTCGATTTAAAAGTAAATTCCCATTTGTGAATATTTTCAAAAAACTTGCATTCATATCTCTTTAAATAAATCTTGCATTTAGGAATTTTTCGTGTTGCATTTGGATTTTGTATGTAGTATCCACTGAAACCCATCACGAGACGACACTCATCCTACTAAAGACGCCTAGAAGTTTAACGGCTTATTGCATATGCTCAATGCAATCATGCTCCCAATAAATGTGGATTTATCTTAGTTTTAGTTTATTCGAGAACGAATAAAAAGATAAGTGTGAGGTTATCTGATGTGCACGTAAAAATATATATTTTCACTCACACTTAATCTCATTTTTAGTAGAATAAGTGTCATAATTGGGTGTTTTTACATGTTTAAAACCAAATTTCAAAAATTCTTTCAAGTCATCATTCATGCATTTATATGGGAGCGAAACGGTATTTTCAAGTATGAATTAATTTGAAAAAAAATTACTTGCACATTGTAATTTTCTTTGTAGGAATTTGGATTCAACTTGGTAGTGACTTCATTGAAATATGCATGTACAAGAGTTAGAAGCCAAAGAAACGAAGAAATAAAAGAATACATGTAATTATGGAGGAACCCACCTATCCATTAACCATGAATCACAATTAAGAACTAATGCATGTGTTAGTGTGGATTAAAGACACATGCACATTTAATGGAGGGTTAATTTCATACTAAAAATAACTTAGATGCCACATTACCTCAAGTGCATTTTAGAGAGTTCTCTAAAAATGGATTAAGGTTTTAGTCATGTATAAATAACTCTTTTATATTTATGTAATGAAGGTTGAATTTTTTATATTACTTTATCATATTATTCAAGTTGTAGCCACAAAACCAATGATAAATAAAATGGCTTCCTAAGCCTCTTCTTCTTCTTTTTCTTTGTTTTAACATGCTTTCATTTTATTTTATGCTCATTTTTATTTACATGCCCTCTTTCCTTTTATGTCAGTAGATTAGATTTTCATTTATGCACTTAGTTTTTTTTAAATGTAAGTAGTTAGTTCTCTTTTCTTTTAAGTTGCTCTTACTTTTTTTTTCTTTTTAATGTTGCAATCTACATGTGTGGAAATGATAACAAAAATGAGAAGCTAAACTTCTTCAATTTATGGGTAATGAAACTCTTTTAAATCATATAGATTCAACATATTTGCTAATTTATGATCTCTTTTTATGCTTAGTTAGATGTTGATGTAAGTTTATTGGTGAATTTGATAGTCCATGTTTATCATAAACATGCTATTCTTACTCAAACATAAACACAAATTACATTAACATCTAACTAAGTGATTTTGATCATGGAATTAAAATAGAATCAAAATTTAATGATATATATTACTAATCAAAAATAGTAAATAGATCATGCTTAAAATATATTATTTTTCAATTTCATATTCATTTTCATGACATCTAACAAAATGATTTTAGTTGTTTTATCAAAGTTTAATGGTTTAAGTTGTGTTAATTAATAACACAAATAGATTATTCTTACGGTAAGTACATCACTAATTCTACTTAGATTAAAATGAGAGATCATAGATAGATGTTGTGTTGATTTATGTGAGAGTATAAGAGTGGATTTGCCTCTAAATTGTCTCTTAATCTCGTATTTTTATTCACTTTTGTTTTAGTTAGTTTTTACACTTTTCTTAGCTTAAAACAATCTCAAGCTTTAGTTTAATTTGATTGAGTAGAATTCAAAATTAATTCATTCCCTACGGATTGATCTGTACTCGCATACGTACTACAATAGTACGCCGTGCCCCTGCGGTATTTTAAGATGATATAATTTTTCGATGATTTTCTAACCGATAGAAAATTCGTCGTCTAACAGCTAAATTAGCAGAAGTTAATGCTAATTTTTCCCATTCCGGAAGAGGCAGAGGTGGAGGTAGAGGATGTAGTCGTAGATGTGGCTGTGGACGTGAATATGGATATAACTCTAACAAAGGCTATTATGTTGGTTTTAAAAGGCAATAAAACTACTAACTTTAAAAGGCAACAAAAGAAAATTGAGCCTGAAATGAATAATGATTTTACTCCAAAAAACAAAAGGCACCATGAGGAAGTTTGTTATAGATGTAGATCACTAGTCACGTACATGCAGATCATGAAAGAAAACAATTGAAGAATACCAACATTTGAAGAATATTGAGAACAAATAATACTGAAAGATTGTTTGATACTACTAATTTGAAGATAGACGATTTCTTTGAAGATGATGATGAAAATTTAATAAATGATGAAAATCTCAATGCAATGATTCATGATATGACCAATCTGGTCAACTAGAAGTAGCCTGAAGCTTGTTGTATGGTTTTCTTCTATTTTATTTTTAGTTTATCATCTTGTATTAATAAGTTAGTTTAAAACTGATGTTTGATTATTTCTCAGTTTTTCGAGAACTAGTTGAAATAACGCGGACTGGTGGATGTTGATTTTAATTAATAGTTTGTTTTGGAATTCTTTTTTTGAAAGTATTACCATTTATTTATGTTCACAGATTATTTTAATAATTGTCTGGCTATACTATCTTTAATTCTTAAGGTATGGACCATCAATATTTGAGTGATGATATATGCCTACTAGATAGTGCAACTACTAATATAATTTTGAAAAAGCAAAAGTTTTTCTCTGAATTATCTGATAATATTTCAGCTAAATTTTCCACCATAATTGGATCTGCTAATACAATTGAAGGGTCCGGAAGAGCCCATAAAGCACTACTAATACATATATCTTCATTCAAAATGCGTTATACTCGAGCAATTTTAAAAGAAATCTGTTAAGTTTTAAGGATATAAAAACGAATAATTACCATAATGCAACTATACATAAAAACAACAAAGAATATCTTTGTGTTATCTCTAGAATTGAATGCTGAAAGCTTATTTTAGAAAAATTTGACACAATTTCAACTGTATTATATTTCATGAAAATTGGCGTAGTTGAATCCCACTCAATAAATATGAGCCAGAAGCTCACAAATACAAAGACATTTTGGTATGATCGATTGGGTCATCCCGAGTCAACTATGCTGCGTAAAATCGCAGGATACCCATATGCGTAAAATTTAGTTACTTTTCATTGGTGTTGAACTATATCTTGCTAGAACACTTACTGAGAATGCAATGTCCAAGTCTCGTGCATTGAGCTAAATATAATAATGTAGCAATGGAACTGGGATATAATACTTATGGGCCAAGCATATTTTCATCATCTTTTTTTGGATGGTACATGAAGCAAACATTGGTAGCAACATCATAAAATTATTCCGAAATACTAGCACTACATGAAGCAAGTCGAGAATGTATTTACTTAAGATCATTAATTGAGCATGTTCGAAATACTTGTCAACTTTCGTCAGCTACAGAAGGATTAACTATTATTTATGGAGGCAATGCAGCTTGCGTAGCTTAGATTCAGACAGGTTACATGAAGGGTGATAGGACGAAACGCATTTCTCCTAACTTTTTCTTCACGCATGAGAATACAAAGGGATAATAAGATAGTGGTGAAACGAATTTAGTTCGAAGAAAATCTGGTAGATCTATTTATAAAGGCACTTCCAAAATCAACATTTCAGAAGATGGTGTATAAAATTCGTATGCGTCGGCTGCATCAACAGACTGATTGAATAATGCGTTATACAGCATGAGCAACATACAAAAGTATGTTATAATGTGCTCATTTTTCCTCACTAATATTTTTATTAGGGATCTTTGTTGGTAAGATTTTGGTTAGGCATTATCTTGATCCAGAAGAATTAACCATCATAATAACATTATAAAACATATTTCCTAAAGATGAAATAAAATTATACTTTTTTATTTATTTATGATTTTCCACTGGATGTTTCATAATACCGATTTTTAATGAGGCAATTATTATTATCAGACGCATATTCGCGACGAAGAGAGGGTGTAATATATATTAATAATAATGATAAATATGTTAAATGTCAAAGGATATTACTGTACTTTCCGTTGCATAAGAAATTTATAAATAGAGAGCTCATTTGTGTTGTATGAATAAAATTCCCGCCCTTATTTTATAGCACACCATCGATTTTTATTCAAAAAACTTGTGCAACTAGCTTTATCACGTCAAAAGGGACAAATTTCTGCAATTATCATCGAATTTGTTGACCCAGAATATCCACTACCAAACCCGTTTACCAACAGTCTGGCCCAACCATTTCAATGAACAGAAATCCAGCCCATTAAGACTGTGCTAGAAGTTTCGATACGTGCAGGTTCTTCTGCGCTACAGAACCCTAAGGCATTCTTATAAATTCCGCGCTTCTATTCTGCCTCCCTATCCATTCGAGTCCTGATGCGGAGTCGAGATGATATTTCGGATTTTTCCTCTTTTTCTCTTCAAATTTAGATCATCATTGATTCCATCTGGGCTCCGATTTTTTTACCCGTAGCAACTGAATTACTGACTCAATTGTTATATCAGTTCTATATTTAGTTTACTTAAATGTAATTTGCTCGACTCCTTGTCTCTGTATGGAAATAGCGCCAATTTTTCGAGCAAGTTATTGTTATTTTTTTCGATTGAACCGTGCACTGAAAATTTCATTTAGTATTTTGAAGTTGCTTGTGACTAGTGTAATGTGGTTTACTCGTATATTATGATGCGCGTTCAATGGAGCAAACAAAAACTATGTCTGCATATTCCTGAGCGTACATCATATATGAAGCTACTGAGTGTTGAAGGAATTTTCTGTGAAATTTCTCTGCTTGTAAGCGGTCTCATATTCCATCGCCTTCTGTAGTGGCATTGCTGCACTAATCAGTTTGGAATGGCCATGAGACATACAATTCATTTGTTATTTCCCTCCTCTTTTTTGCTAGTTTATTTTTGTAGATAACTTGGTTTGGGTGGATTTGTGTTATTTAGTTGTATTGTTTTGAATTAATTAATGAAGATAACATACACAGATACAATATCCACATAATGAAGTTATTCTCTAAGAACAGATATTTGTAAATGCTTTGCCTGTCGTTGCTTTTAACTAATTTTTTTTATTGAGTACTCGATGGAGCTTGCCAAACATGTTTGTGGTTTCCTGAGCAAATGTCAAAAAATATAAAGCCTTTTAGCCTGGGTGGAATTTCATTGGAGATTTCTTGGTTAGAAGTGTTTTCATTGGAAATTGATCTATTTACGCATGCACTATCCTCAAAATGAAATAGTTCTTTGATAAATAAATATATGTTGATGACCCTTTCGGTATTATTACTGCTACGATAAATTTTGAATGACCATGAAATATATTAATTGTTGTTTTTGACCCTTTCTATGCCTATTTGCATACATATCACATTCATTTTTTATAGCACTTGTATGCTGCTTTACTTGCATATTTGTGAAACTCTTAAAATTATTCTGAATCCAAATGTTAACCAATTTGTTTAGGAGTTTAAATATTGCCCTTTTTAACATCATTTCTAATGGCTACTCGCAAGGGAGCATTTCTAATGGCTACTTTTTAATATTGCCCTTTTTAACATCATTTCTGTAGTAGTCTATTGAATAGTTGCTTCTTTTCTAGTTGTAAGCGATGTATGATTATTTTCTTTTAGAGTATCATAGAACTGATAATGCCAATTTAAACACCATAACGGTTTAAATTATTGCCCTTTTATTCAATTAAGTTACTTGTCTCCCGAGAAATTACTACATTTTGTTCATTTTGCATTGCATTTGCGCATTCTATCATTTCTCTAGTTTAAATAAGAGAAGGGAAAGTATGAAGTATCTAGTTTAAATATTGTCCTTCAATTTTTAACATCATTTCTGTAGTAGTCTATTGACTAGTTGCTTCTTTTCTAGTTGTAAGCGATGTATGATTATTTTCTTAGAGAGTATCATAGAACTGATAATACCAATTTTAAACACCATAATGGTTTAAACTATTCCATTTTATTCACTAAGTTACTCGTCTCCCGAGAAATTACTACATTTCGTTCATTTTGCATTGCATTTGCGCATCCTATCATTTCTCTAGACCTTTGAAGTATCGAATTGTTAATCGGTTCAATTTTCGTAGTTTTTCCAGGTACCACTAGTTTGGTACATAAATTGCTGTTCATATAGTTATATGTATTTTTGGTTAATAATATGTCTTCTTAGTTATAATTTTGGACATCAGTCGGTTTCATATGTGCCCATTTCTGTTTTCCTGGTTCTAGTCTGTGTATAGTTGTAATATGTTTATGCAAAATAAGAGAAGGGAAAGTGTGAAGTTGAATATGGGCACGCGTGCAAGGTTTTCAAAATAGGATTTAAATCGTAAATTGTTGATCACGAATTCAAAAGATCCATATTTCTATGTGTATACACACTTTGAAATCGATTTTGTTGTTTGAACTTCTACATCTAGACCTAAAAGTCAATTTTCTCTCTTATTCTATTTTTATTTCGTTTTGGAAACATTAGAATTGAAATCGTGAATTCAAATAAATATTTAGTATGTATTTTGAATGATGTTTTTAAATTGTTGTTTTAACTAAGTTTGAATTGAAATATGAATTGAATTGTAAAGCGAGATATCCAAAATCTAAAACGAGATTTAAATCGTAAATTTATGATTTTTGATAATACTAAGCATATGCATATTCTAGTATCTACATCTAACGAAAACACACTCTTCGGAAATAGTTTTAGTTTCCATCCATAATTTTGTTCGAGTTCCATTTCTATTTTATTTTAATTGACACATCCAATTATTGTGGATCTAATCTAATTCCTTAATTCCTTGAATATCAAATGTGGTTCATCGTATCATCCTGAAATTAACTTACAACTATTATTATTCAATAATTTGGTATACTGTATTTTATTTTAATTACATTGCTTCGGCTTTTTTTTTCTAGTGCTAGTCTTACATTTTTTTCCAGTCTGTGTGATCTATTGTCACTGTGTATGGAATAAAAATAGTTTTTTGAGTTATCTTTTCTGGTTGAACTTTGTAAGATCCTAAAACTGTTATTTAGTATTTTGTCATTGTCTTTGATTATTATTACTTGCTTAATTGGATTACCATTGTGTTACGATGAGTACTCATTGGAGCAAATAAAACAATGTTTGCATATTCTTTGAGTGAGCATCATATATAAAGCTATTGAGCACTGATGAATTTTCTTTCAGATTTCTCTGCTTGTAAGCGGTCTCATATTCCATCGCCTTCAGTAGTGGCATTGCTGCAGTAATCAGTTTGGAATGGCCATGAGACATACAATTCATTTGTTATTTTGTTAACCCGTTCTTTTTTGCTTGTTTAACTTCGAAATTAAAACTGCATAGAGAGATTTGCGATACCTTAATTGTATCGTCTTAAGACCTCTACTCACTGGAGCTAACCAAACCATGTCTGCATGTTCCTGACTAAATTTAAAATACAAAGTTTTACAGATTTGGAATTTCTTAGGAAATTCCTTTATTTAGAAGTGGTCTCATATTTCATTTTCTTGTGCAGCAATCAGTTTGGAAGAGCCAGACGGTCATGAGACTTGCAATTTAATTGATATCTCCCTATGTTTTGCTTCTTTATTTTTGAAAATAAACCCGTTTAAAGAGGTTTGTGTCACTTTAGTTGTATAATTTTTAGGCCTATTTGTGGAAAGATAATATACATATGATACCTGCATATTCAATGGTAAAGCGATCCAAGTTACTTTAGTTGTATTGTTTTAAATTTGATCTGTTTACATATACTATATCAAATTGCTTCGGCTTTTTATTTTCTAGTGCTAGTTATCCACTTATGTAACGAATATTTGTTATTGGTTCTGTCAGTATTATTTCCCCTTTTTTTTTATTGTGGATACTCAACGGGGCATGCGGGCTTGCCAAGTTGTGTTTTCCTGTTTCTGAGTAAATGGCGACTATAATATGTTTTTTGGTGCTGATGAAATCTCAATGGCAATTTATATATGCTTAGTGTCAATATTGTTGTTTTTAGCTTCTACTTTTTATGGATACTCAACGGAGCATACCAAACCATCTTCTCATATTCCTGAGTATATAGCAAATTTAATGCTTCTTTGATGTTGATGAAAATTCCTTGGAAATTTGTATGCTTGGTGGCGTCCTCATGTTGCTATGATCAATTTGGAATGGCCACAATACTTGCATCTTAAAAGTCTGAACTATATTAATGTTTCTTTACACTTACTTTTATAACCCATTCATGCTGTTAGAGTTTTAAATATTAAACTAATTGTCTTATTGTTTTAAATATTGTCAGTTTGGATGTCCCCAATGACATTGTGGTCTGTCAAGTATAAGGTTATGGGGTGGTCTTCGCATCATGTTCCACTGCCTCCTGTAGCAGAATTGCTATGTTGATTTTTGCTGTTTTAATTAAAAAAATTCAGTTGAATGGTTGCTTCTTTTTTCAGTAGTGATCAGTATATGATCATTCCTTCGCAGAGAAGCATAGAATTGTGAATGCCAGTTTTAAACAGCATAATGCTTTATTTGGTTTTTGCGTTATGTTACCTGTCTCCTGGTAAATTGCTACATTTTGTTCACTTCCCATTGTGTTTCCTGTCATCCCTCAAGACGTTTGATGTATGAAATTGTTAAATCAGCTGAAACAATTTTTATAGTTCTTTCAAGTTAGCTAGTTTGGTACAATAATAAATCATTATTGTTTATATATAGATGTATATATGTGTTTATATATGTATGTATGTATGTATAAATATATTTGGTTGATAACATGATATTTTTTATTATAATTTTGGTGTTCAGTTGGTTTCTTATGTGCTCAATTTTGTTTTCCTGGTCGTTGTCAATATCCAGTTTTAGTATATCCACTTGAAATGAGAGATTGAGGGAATGTGAGCCAATGCATGAAGTTGGAGTTATGTGTACACAATCTTATTCTACTGTTTATACATAACAAAAGCACACTGTTCAATAGCGTTTTAATTTAGCTCCCACATTATTTTCTCCAAATTTCATTGCTTATGTTCTCTGTTTTTAAGCCTTTTGGTCATTCATATGTCAAATTCGGATCTAGCAATGGCTTCAACTGAAGAGGTCGACGAAAAGAAGAAAAAAAAAAGTTGCTTGAAATGATGAAGAATGGAGAAACTGGGAAGCTCATTGCCAACAAAGCCGCAGTATAATGCAACTCATTACTCAGGTATCAATCCAATTTTGATTTCCACTGGATGTATAAATTGATCAGGGAGGCAGGGATGAAAAGAGGATTTTGTGTTACTTGTCAGCCTAAGCTTTTGTTTATCATCATCTCAAAGAGTAATCATATCACTATATTTATAAATTTTGTCGTTCTAAAATGGTTGTAATGCTGTCTTTCCCTTGAAAAGGCCACTTTCTCAATTGTATATGGATCACTAAGGTGTCACGTTGTCCATGATATCATATTTCACACATCTTAAGTAGCCTCTTCATTACAGACCCCACCCTTTGCCTCCTATTTTTCGTCAATAATTTTCATTTAAATGTTTGTTGGTTTATTCCGTTGCCGCATCATATTATTAATTAAATCAATGTTAGTGGCTAAAAACTGGATGTTGGGAGTGGGGACTGAGGATCCCTCTCTTTCTCTCTACACACATGAATGCACACATAATTGTTTTGTTCTACTTGCTTCTGGCACGGTCATTGCATTTATCTAAAAATTTTAAATAAAATCCGTGAACGCAAATCATACTGAGTTTTGAAACACGTCCATATATTGTGCTCTTGTATTAATTGCTTTTTGTGCAACAGAAACCAAAGGTACGCCATTCAGAATGGATTCATCTGGTAAGTAGAAGCTTGTATGGTTCTTCATCCTCGAATAGGGATATTATCTCTTGGACCTTGGCGAATCAAGTGAGTAAGCTAATTTTGTTATTTCTGTTTCTGTGGAGTCCATCATTTATAAAACATACAAAAATACACATGACATATGTATAATGACGAAATCGAACAATATAGAAAACGATGTTAAGATACAAAAATAGAAAACAACTCTTTTATTATTTTCCGTGTTTTGAGAAATAACACAAACGCGTGAAACAATTTATTCTTCCGTCGTCCCTTTATCTCCTTCGTCCTTCCATCCGTATTTCTTTCATTCCTTCCAACGTACCTTCACCCTTCTCATATTTGACATACATGTTGAAAATCGAAAACACAAAATTTGTTTTTAAACTAAACACTACATTAGGCTCTGTTTAGTTTTTTCATTTTTAGTTGTGTTTTCGTCAAAAAACGGGCATATGAAGCATGTATTTTTGAAAACAACAAATTTAAAAAATGAAGCTAAGACTGTGCAGTTAAAGCGCTCTGCAGATTCAATGCAGCGGAGGTGCAAAAAGTCATAGCGGGAATATAGCGAGAATATATCGGGATATAGCGGATGGCTCTAAAATAACATATAAAACTCGTACTTTATGTTTTTACAAATATACAATTGGTAATTAATGAAAAATCAACATTCAATTGAATTTTAAATAATACATAAATAATTTAAAATAAAAACATGTGCGAATACAATGTAAATAAACATAAAGCTGTTATGTAACATAATTGAATTAATTGAATATTAGATTATTTTTATTTCTGAAAATATATTAATAATTCAATTAAATAAATTAATTTTATAATTTTTATAAATATAAGTGTTATTTTTTAATTCATTTCTTTTAAAAAAGATATAGCGAAATATAATGGAAATAATGAGATATAGCGGACATAATGGGACTTAAAGCGGAAAGACTATATTTGAGGTTATATAAAAAAATCGTAGTGGTAGAAATCCGCTAGCAAGATTATAGCGGGTTAATGCCCTACACATAGCTAACATATAAAAGAGAATACAAATTTATTTTATTTTCCGCGTTTTATCACCACCGTCGTATTTTCATTGTAGTTGTAATTGTCTAAAATTTTAAGGTAGCGTTTGGTTTGAAAATTGAGTTTTGTGTTTTGAGTTTTCAACGTGTACTTTAAAATACATGGAAGGGCGAAAGCGGCGCAAAACGGTCAATTTGAAAAATTCTTTTAACATATAAAATTGAAAATGATTTTTTGTGTTTCCATCTTTTGAAAAATATCAAAATCTATATTTTCTCGTCTCTTCTTCCTAGTGTTGGATGGACTAGAGTGTTCCAACTCTTTCACTCACCCCATACACAAATATTGAAAATGCATAACATAACTTTTTTTTCAAACCAAACACTACCTAAGTTTTTTTCTGTACTCCTTGTATTTTGTTATAAATGTTGAAAATCAAAAATAGAAAACTCAAAAAGAAACCAAATGTGAACTTACTTATTTTAGTCATCCAAACATGTCAAACTTAAGCATCCTTGCGAGTTAAATTGTTTTGGCAGTTTCTATGTCACATGGGAAGATATGAATCGGGGATGAAGGTACATTCATGCATTTTAATTTTATCATCATGAACATATCCTTAAGGTTTTGTTGGATATGACAAAAAATGCATTCATTTGGAACATCCATTTGGTCTTATAGTTGCATTCCAAAAAAAATTATGTAGTATGCTGTTATTTCGTCATTAAAATGTAATTATATCCTTCAAAATACAGGAGCTTAAAATTAACTTAAGCAGACACATGCTTTTATAGTTACAATCCAATCTCGATTCAATCATGGTTAACCTTCAATATTGGCGCGTTACAACTCTAAAAATGAAATAGCCTTGTGCGTGGTTGAACTTGCGGTTTATTTCAAAACGTTGAAACTACCTCTAGATCGGCCTCTTTGAACCATACGGTTTATCAAATTCGAGGAAAAATTATCGCTTCATTTTTCATTTTTTTCTTCATATAATCAATTTAATAAATAATTCAAGAAACTTAGCTACTAAATTATTGGATTATCTTATCAATTATGGACGTCATAATACATTTAGTGTACATTTCACAAATTATTGTTAAACTGGTCCTTTTTCATCTTAAAGAAATAAGGAAATTTACAATTTTGCTCTAATAAAATTGTTATAGAATTATTCCAATTAATATTTATTATAAATTGTTCAAAAATAATCGTTTTAAAGTTCAGTATAATAACAAAAACTACCTCAGTCTATCAAGTGTAAAGTCTAAGTTGAACAAAACACCTCAGTCTATCAAGTGTAAAGTCTAAGTTGAACAAAGCATAAATATTTTGAAGAAAAATCACTCTTGCAGCCACGGCTGTTTTTACAAATCTTCTAGACAACTCTATCTTTGTAGCTAGCCAAGATCAGATAGAGGGGTCTCTTCCTTCATCTCCATCTAATTCTCCTCACTTTCAAGTCTCAATTCGCATTCACAATAACATCCAATTGAAAAAGCTTTTGAAATCGTTGAATAGGGTTTTCAGATTGTTCGGAATCGTCGATCCAAATACTTATATAACAGATTTGTATCTCAAAATCATCGAACTGGATTTGGGTCAAACCAGTTAAATCTGAAACAAAAGAATGCAAATCAATAAAAGATGCTTATGGAAAAGGCTCATACCAAATGAATCACAATTCTAGATACGCCGCAGAATCAAGAAACTCGTCAAGAAACAGCCGTTCAAATGTGGTTTCAGAAACTTTGATTCAGAGTGACAAGAAACTATTCAAGAAACATTCAATTAAATGAAAGTTCAGATTCACAATACAAGACAAACCTGAACAATGCCTCTTCTTGGGATGATATGATAAAAAAAAAGGGATTTAATTCTGATTTTGATCTTAAGTATGCTGCTCCCCTTCCTATAAATGAGAAAAAGAATGTTGTTTTGAATGCAGATGCCAGCAATAGGACAAGTGAAATTTCTTGGTTATTGCTTATGTATTTTGCAATAGACCCGCGTATCATCGCTTCAAGGTTGTCATTGCAAGATCATGTAATCCCACTGGTAATTTTGATATTTTTGCTCGTAATAATGGTTTCTTTATTATCAGATTTTCAAATGCTTCTAATTGTGAAAAATCAATTAATGGTGGCCCATATTTCATAAATGGGAGACTCATTATTACGAAAAAATAGAGTAAAAAATTAATATTAACAGAGACCTGCTTACTACAGTGCCAGTATGGATTAGATTACCAGAACTGAATCTTAGACTGTGCGATAAGGAAATAGCCAGTGTAGTAGGTAATCCTCCAAAGTTAGATGAACATACTGCAAAGGAGATTGGACTATCATATGTAAGAATTCTGGTTGAAATTAAAGCTAATGCATATTTACGAAAAGAAGCCTACATTTCTATGCATGATGGAGAAAATTTAGTGCAAAACATGCTCATGTTTTGGCCATGCAATTGATAACCGTGTTTCCAAAATGGTATGGAAAGAAACATATACAATGCAAGAAAAATAAGTAGAAGAAAGAAGCATTATACAAGAGGAAAGAGATGTAAATATTGAAGAAAGAAGCGTTATACAAGGATACAATTTTTGATTTGTTCTTGTCGATTTCTGTTATCAGCTCTATTCGTCGAATTCGTGCCAATCTAGCTTTGATTTGGAATTCGTGCTTGGATCCGTAATTCAATTCATTGTTTATCTCTCTAGCCTCGAAAGGTAAGCAATCACTCACGATAACGTTCTTATATTTATTAAATTTGATTTCAATTGAAATATATTGTTAGTTATTTACATCGCTACATATGCTATTATCTGTATTTGTTCACGTGTGACATCTAACACCACTATTTATTATTTATATTGATGACATGTGCATGTTATATTATTATCATATTTGTTATCACTCTGCAAGTTCCCTATTAGTTTCGAACTCCCTATGGGTTGAAATGATACATACCCAAACGATCTGTAGAATAGGAGAAAATCGTTATGTATTGAAATGATAAACCCAAGCGATTTTCATTGAATTGTATTTGGGATTGCGGGTTGAAATGATATGTACCCGTATATATTTTAATTGCAGATTGAAATGATAAATATCTGTATCACTTGACCATAGGATAGAAAATTATATAGAGACACCGTTGGTCAATATATATATTTTGAAATGATTTTCAAGGTTTTGAAAATGAATATTTTGGTTTTAATAAATATTGATTTTAAGATATACATACATATGTTATTTTCATAAAGGTTTTAAATATTGATTTTAAAATTATATGTTTTTAAATTTTTAAAATTACAAACTAGTTTTGGAATTATAAATTTTAAGATTTTATTTATGATTTTACTATTTTAAATATATATAAAATAATTTTAATAATAAGATTTGATTTATTAAAGTTAATTTAATAAAGTTGATTTAATTAATATATAATATGTTTAAGAATTTATTTAAAAATTATATTTTCAAATATAGAGTTTATAATGATTTTAATAAAATTCAGGTTGGAAAGAGAAATAGAAATTGGTTTGAAGTTGAATTTATTTAAGAATTATACTCAAATAAGTTTGATTTGAAATTTATTAAATTTTGGATTTTAAAGATATGATTTTATAACTTGATTTTGATTAAAAGTGATTTAAATGAATATTTCAAATTTACATAAAATGAAATGGTATATTTAGTTTCATTAAAATTTGAAATTTGAAGTTTTATTTAAATGTTATTTGAATGATTAAGTGAATATTTCAAAATAAATAATTGTAAAGTGAATTTTGATATATATATATATATATATATATATATATGAAATTATCAAATCTAGTTTTGAAATGTTGAATATTTAAGCTTTGAAAATATTGAAATTGAAACGGTTTATTTTGTGGTTAAAAATCTGTAGTTGAAATCGATTAATTTGAATAGTTTATTGAGAAACTGAATTGAGTTGAAATTGATGAATTGAGATTGAATTAAATTTGAATATTGAAATTCGAGTTGATTTGAATCGATTTGGAAAATTTGAGGAAACTATATTATTATATAAAGTATTTTGAAAATTTTATTTAAAACTATATATATATATATATATATTTTAATATAAATTATTTTAACATAAACTATTTTAGTATAATTCATTTTTTAATATAAACTATTTTTAATATAAACATTTTTATATACAAACTATTTTATTTTAACCTATAATTACTTTATATAATCAATTTTATTTTATAAACTATTTTACTTTATACACTATTTTAATATCTATACAGGTTAAGTGGGAAGTATTGTGGCTTTCCAAAGTATTATGATTTCTTAATTATGATTTCCAAAGTATTGTGATTTCTAAAGTATTATGATTTCTAATTACGATTTCCAAAGTATTATGACTTCCAAAGTATTATGATTACTAAATTATGAATTTCCAAAGTGTTATGATTTCCAAAGTTTTATGATTTTAAAAAGTTATGATATCCAGAGTTTTATGATATCTAAGTTATAATTTCAAAGTTAGGATTTTCCCAAGTATTATGATTTCAAAGTGTATGATTCAAAGGTGTTATAATTTTAAGTGTTTTGGTTTCGAAAGTGTTATAATTTTGAAAGTGCTATGACTTTGGAAATGAATATATTTCAAGTGAAATGATATCGTATTGATATGGTTTTGAAATGGAAATGATATTTTGGTTTTGAAGTATAAATTATTTTGAAATGACCATGGTGTGATAATAACGATTGGTTGTTAAAGAGATCGGGGTCGGTTATTGTCATACTCTCTGCCAATACCTAAAATCACTTTAACAACCGTGTACGCGGTGGAGATCTTAGAATGAAGTAGGATGGTGGCAATGATCTTATATGAGGTATATATGTGGACCCGACTCTCGTGAGTTGACATAAGGTGGCTGAAACAAGAGCAATCGACGGTCCAAGTAAGGTAGCTCCTCCGATCGAACACACTTCTTCGTATTTCATTCTATTACTTTGTGATTGATTTGGTGCGCACCTTTGATTTGGGAGTGTGGCTCGAGGTGGGTGGTAGCTGCGGCTATGCGTTACCACCAGCGCGGAAGTGTAATTGGTATATCTACCCTAGCATTGCCTAGTTGTGCCATGTCACCTACCCTATCGGGACCACTATGAGTTTTTGTGTCGTATCTATGTAGTATCCTCTGGTAGCCTTCCGATCAGGTGGTATTACGGTACTGTATAGACTATTGACACTATAAAATGTGTTAAGGGGGATATGTGTGATGCCTTAACGTTATTTTAATAGTTACTTTACTATAGACATTATTATAATAGCATATATTACTACATAGTAGATAGTTTAACGGATCCTTAGAGGATGGGTATTCCAAACATCCTTTAAGTTACTTGTATTGCAGTTAATATTTTACTTTTGTTTGATTTATTGATATAAGAATGTTAATCCTAACTCGAGTGTTTTGTGCTTTTGCTTTACGTTCGAGTCAGTCTGAGTGTCACAGCATTCGAGACTTACCTTTGGGATTTGGAGCTTTGCTTGGAGATTCAACTATCGATTCAGCTATCAGTTATTCAGTTGATTTCGGTGGTGTATTCAGATTTTGTATTTGACTGTTGTATTCGAGAATTCTGTTGATCCAACTATCGATTCGGCTATCAGTTATTCAGTTGATTTCGGTGATGTATTCAGATTTTGTATTTGACTATTGTATTCGAGACTTCTGTTGTATCATTTTAACTCTGTATATATATAGTAGCTTCATGAACTACTATTCTTTTGTTTCCGCTGCTTATTGTTATAATACTCTGTGTCTGTGATTCTGTTATTTATTTATTTCCTGTATATGTTGAGTTTTGCCAAATATAAATTAACAATTTGATATTTTGAGCAATTCAAATCCGACATGTGCTGATGCGAATGGTTGAAAATATCAGGATGTTACATGTGGTATCAGAGCTTTGGTTTTAGGCAAAACATATAAAGTAAATTCAATTACGGAATCGCCCTCGTTCGTGCTTGAATCTCTTCCTCCTTGACTAGGCTTTGCTTGAACTTTGGAACTCTCCCATTCTTCTATCCATCATTGTCTTTCCTATTCATATTTTCTTGATCCTGGAGTATCCGATAACTCCACTGAATAGTTTGTAACGGGGTGACACCTCTTTATAATGGGCATCGATTCACTAAAGATTTCTGTATCGTCGGTTTTGATGCTGCTATCTCTTGCTATACCAAAATTCTATCTCTAGTGATCGAATGTCGATTTGCCTCAGAATTCTTCTTCGATATTATTTTGGATCACGGTTGACCCGATTAAGGCCGCCCGTGATCTGTATAAGTCTATCCACCTTTTTTCTTTTTTATTTAATCATCTTATCTTCGTTTCGAGCTTGTTTTCTAGTTAGAATTATTTAGAGTTAACTCCATTCTGGTATCATCGAGTGAGGGAATGTATTTTTTTATTAATATTAAATTTCTTATATGTTGTGTTGTTTGAGTTGTTAATGTTGATTTGGGTTTTCGATCGATTCGTCTGATCAACGCTATCGATGGGATTTCCAAAACACTTGAACAGAGGAAACTGACAAAATATTGTTTTTAAATTTAGTAAATGAAACAAATTATGTATGATTATATTATATATAAGTATAAATTTTCAGGAATTAAAAGTTAAATAAATTGGTTGTTGTAAATGATAATATTTAATTTTCATTTATTGTTTTGTAAACCATTGATTTTTCCAACATGAAAATAAAATGAAATTATAAAACATGGTTTATAAATTGATTGGGTTTAAATAATTTTAATTAATAATTTGTGAATTAAATTTCTAGTATTTAGAGAATTTGGTTTAAAATTTAGGGTAGATTATTTAAAAGTATTTTCAAATAGAAATTATTTTCAGAAAATTTTAAGGTTTTAAATTAGTATTCTTATCGTTTGTCGCTGGAAAATAATTTCAGTGATGACTATAGCATCATCAACATTTATTTTCGAGTTTCAAAGTGGAGAGACCATTCTGTAGCTTTGCTACACTTTGTTTGAAAAACTAATTTGATATGAATTTCTTAAGTATTATTTGAATTATATATATAGATCTATGATTATAAATTTGATTTGATAAATATCGTGTGTGTATATATATAACTTTATCTAAATAGTTTAAAGTAAATTGAAAATTTAACCCTTAAATTATTGATTAAAGGATTATTTCAATTACAAAATAAAAATCAGAATTTTTAATAAATATTTAAACTTGAAATAATTGAATTGGGAAAAAATTTCTTATATAATACTCAATTACTTTCCAATATATAACTTACCTAAATTATTCAAAGGTTATCTATGTAATTGAATTAGTATAATATAAAATGATGTGAAAAGAATTTATAAATTTGAGTGATTATGTAACATCCCGATATTTTCAACCATTCGCATCCAAATACGCGGTAATTGAATTGCTCAAAATATCAAATTGTTAACTTATATTTGGCAAAACTCAGCATATACTGTAGATAAATAAATCATAGAATTACAGACACAGAGTAATATCATAATAATGCAGCGGAAACAAGAGAATAGTAGTTCAAGAAGCTATCATATATATAACGGAGTTAAATAAAGCACAACAGAAGTCTCGAATACAATAGTCAAAATACAAGATCAGAATACATCACTAGAATCAACTGAATATCTAAAAGCTGGATAGATAGCTGGATCTCCAAGCGAAGCTCCAACTCCAAATGTGAGTCTCAAAAGCTGAACCACTCAGTCTGACCCGAGCGTAAAGCAAAACACAAAATACTCGAGTCACGAATTAACATTCTTATATCAATAAATCCAACTCAAGTGAAATAACAACTGAAATACAAGTAACTCAAAGGATCCGTTAAACTATCTACTATGTAATAATATATGCTATTATAATAATGTCTAAAGTAAAGTATAATATATTTAAAAATAGCGTTAAGGCGTTACTCGTATCTCCCTTAACACATTTTATATATTCTCATAGTCTATACAGTACCACAATCTCCTCCGTACTGGGCGCCGTCAGAGGGGACTCTATAGGTATGGTACAAAACAAAATCGTATAAGGCACGCTAGGGTAGGTGACACGACACAACTAAGCAATGCCTGGTAGATATACCAGCTGCACTTCCAGACCGGTGGTAACGCATAGCCGCAGCCACCGCCCACCTCGAGCCACACTCCTAAAAATCAAAGGTACGCACCATATCAATCACAAAGTAATAGAATGGCATACGAAGAAGTGTGTTTGATCAGAGGAGCTACCTCATTAGCTCGTCGATTGCTCCTGTTTCAACCACCTTATACCAACTCATGGGAGTCAGGTCCACGTATATACCTTAATAGAACGTCGCTATCATCCTACTTCATTCTGGAATCTCCACCGTGTACACGGTTGTTAAAGTGGTTTTCGGAGTTGACAAAGAGTATGACAACTTCCGATCGCGGCCTCTTTAACAACCAAACGTTATTATAACACTGCGATCATTTTAAAATAGTTTATACTTCAAACCCAAATATCATTGCTATTTCAAAACCATACAAATACGATATCCTTTTCCATTTCAAAACCAAATACGATATCATTTCCATTTCAAAACCAAATACAACATCATTTCCATTTCAAATATATCCTTTTTCCAAAATCATAGCATTTTCAACGTTATAACACTTTCGAAACTAAACACTTGAAATTATAACACTTTCAAAACATAGTACTTTGAAATTCATAACTTTGAAAACGTAACCTCCACCACTTAAACAGTTTAGATATTAAAATAGTATATATAATAAAATAGTTTATAAAGTAAAATATTTTATACATAAAAGAGTTATGAGTTAAAATAGTTTAAAATAAAATAGTTAGTGTATTAAAATAGTTTATATTAAAATAATTTATAGAGTTAAATATATAACTGTTTTGAATTTAAAATTACTTTACGAAATAAAATAATTTCCTCAAACTTCACAAATTGATTCATATCAACTTGAATTCAAAAAACAAAAATTCAATTCAAATCAAATCTCAATCCATAAATCTCAACTCAATTCGGTTCTCAATAAACCATTTCAATTTATATCAATTTCAAAATAGAGTTTAACCACTAAATAAACCATTTCAATTTCCATATAATTAAAAGCTTGAAATGTTCCATAGTTTCAAAACTAAATTTTGATAATTCCATATATATCAAATTCAATTTAATATTATTTAGCTTTGGAAATATTCACTTAATAAATCCAATATCCTTTAAATAAAACTCAAACTTGAAATATTCATTAATTACTTCAAAATAACCTCGAGTTATAAAATCATATCCTCTAAAAACATAACATTTCATAAGTTTCAAATCATATCCTTTAAAAATATAACATTTCATAAGTTTCAAATTGTTTTAAAATAAATAAATTCTTAATTAAATACCATTTCAAACCAATTTCAAATCAATCTTCCCAACCTTAATTTATTAAACATTATCATAAACTATATGTTAAAATTAATTTAAATAAATATTTAACCATATTATATTTTAAATAAAAATCGAAATTTATCATTAACCTTATTCTAAATTAAAACAAATTTATACATAGCTTAAAATCAAGAGTTTAACTATATATAAAATAACAATTATATAATATCTAAAATCATTATTTTATAAAACCATATATTTCTTTCCAAGACCATAAAAATCATTTTCAAAATATTTATATGTATAGACCAACGGTGTCTGTATATAATTTTCTATTATATGGTCAAGTGATACGGATATTTATCATTTCAATCCGCAATTTAAATATATATATATATATATATATATATATATATATATATATATATATATACGGGTATATATCATTTCAACCCACAATCCCAAATTCAATTCAAATGAAAATCGCTTGGGTTTATCGTTTCAACCTATAACGATTTTCTCCTATTCTACAGATCGTTCGGGTATGTATCATTTCAACCCATAGTGAATTCTATACTAATAGAGAACTTGCAGAGTGATAACAGATATGATAATAACATAACATGCATATATTATTAATATAAATAACAGATAATGGTGTCAGATGTCACAGGTGAATAGATAATGTATAACAGCATATAAATATCAATGTAAATAACTAACAGCAAAATATTTCAATTGTCGTTTCAATTGAAATCAAATTTAATAAATATAAGAACATAAATCATGAGTAATTGCTCACCTTTCGAAGCTAGAGAAGATACACAATGAAAGTGAGCTATGAATTCCAAAGCAACGTTAGATGGACACGATCTGATGAAGAAAACAGGCACGACAGAACAAAGATGATAAATGGAAGATCGTAGAGAACAATCAAATCAGTTTTGATATAAACTGAAAATATATATATACATTATTATTTTATTATTCCCCAAAACCAATATGCAATTAAAATACATATTTAAAATCTATAAATATAACTTCAAATAAACTCTTGCTTTATTTTCAAAAATCAAGTGGATATGTATATATACAAACTGTTATCATTATAATTAATATTTTTCTTAAAACCAATATTCGGTTTAATTTACATATTTTAGATAACATAAATATCTCACGTGTAACGTATATTCAAGTGACCAAAACAACTACTATTGTTTTATATTAAAAGCATATATATATATATATATATATATATATATATATATATATAATAACAACTAACGTATAAACTATATGTATACAGTTGTACACAGCAGCTTATAAAACAGTTACTAATGTATATTCACTGGTAACCAAAAACTACAAAATATATACCTATGTACATATTATATTTTAAAATTTATATTCATTATAAAATCAATATCAATTTTGCTTTATTATAGTATTTATAAACTAACCTATGTACACAGTCTTAACTCTACAGATAACATATAATACAAATTTAAACTCACACCAGCAGATATCAAATAGTTTCAATATAAACTCAGTTTATGAATATATACACGTTTATTTTAAAATCGATTGTTATAAAATCAATATAACCTTATATACTTTAAAATATATAAACTGTAAAACTTTATAGATGCATATACAACGAATTACATTGCTTAAGTACACCATATATACTTTTAAAAAAAGAACTCAAGTACTATTATGAACAATATACATATATATAACTGTCGAAACTTTATAAAAATTATATATATATATATATATATATATATTAGAATCAATGTTTTTTAAAAAAAATAGGCTTACTAGGATATAATATCTATGACACAATAGACTATATATATATATATATATATATATATATATATATATATGAATTAAAGAATCCTATTTATACTAACAGACCGCCTATATCTAACTAGATAGAACATAGATATAGACTAAGATATAAAATATTGTAACGTATATATACGGTAAACACATATAACATAGTATAGCTCACATAGGACTCGAATTGTCGTAAAATATATAATATATACCTGAATCAATATTAATATATACATATTTATACATATCATCACAACCTTTAAAACACAAATAAACTATACAGCTGAAACGATATACATATTAACCTGACATACATATAACATACTTAGTATTATAACTTATATATATTACTTGTTTAAACATAACAGAGAGAAAGATGGGATTACCAGAGGATTTTAGTTGCACCGTGTTAGGCGAAGGTGAAGGCAAACAAGGTTGGGCGGCCAGGGCGGTCAGGGGATGGCTGCATACAGCATGCGACAGCCGGAGAAATAAAGGCGGTAGAGGCGTAGCATGCGGGGAGGAGGTGGAACGAGACAAGAGAGAGGAAGAAGAAAGCAAGGTTGCTCTGGCACAGGGTGGTGTAAAGGGTGTGGCGTGTTTTGCATGGGTGGATGAGTGAGACACGTGAGAGGCTTTGGCTTTAGTGAAATAAAAATGAAAATAGGTTGCAAAAGAGGATGAGTAGAGCAATTTATGTAAAAAAAATGAAGGGGAATAGAGAAAGGTGATATTGGAAACAGCAAATGAGATAAAAGGTGGCATTGGTTTCAAAATTTATTAATAGCTAGGAATAGGGAAAGACTATGCGTGAATTCAGGAAAAATATAATGATAGCAAACGGCTGTTTATTTTTTCCTTCAACCGTTGGAAATTTGAGTGGACACACAAATCAAAATCAAACGTTAGAACGGATACCGATACATTGGGTCGTTATGCAGCTTTCATTGCGTATCGGACATCGAAATATATGAATAAATATACAGCAGAGATCAGCACGACGAGACGACCAAAATGGTGTACGGATAACAGTGGTACGATCATCCAATCAAAAATTGATAATCGGTAGTGAAAATGCTGCAAATTTGTTGGAAATAAGATAAACGGAGTAATAGAAGTCCAAATTTGATGAAACAAAATATGACGTCACACTCAGACGACGATTTACAAATTTTCTATATAAAAAATTCAGGTGTGGAAAACATTTTGTTACCATCAATTTTTAACTGATATAAATTGAAATAAAATTACACAAAATAAACTTTCATATTTTTAGATGAAAATTTACCTGTTGTTGTATTTAAGAAGACGTATTCCAAATATTAAATTTTATCTCCAAATTCAAATATTAAAATTTTCTCAAAAATTCAGTTTAATTACATTATTAAAACGGTTAAAATTTACGGGTCGTTACAGATTATAATAAATGTTTAAACGCTTAATTTTTAATTATAAAAATGTCAATAGAGATAAATAGAATAATAAGTTAATTGAATAATAAATGAGATAAATAAAACAAATTTTATTCTGAGGGAATTAATAAATTGAAATTAAATTAACTAAATGAAATACCTTGAATTTAAATCAATTATTGGACATTAGTTAATTAAAATTAAAATTTATATGGTTTTAAATTAATTGTTTTATTTGTATTTCAACCTAATTTCTTTCTAGTTGTTTCTATTCTCCTACCTCGCTCTTTTTCGGGGACGAAAAGTTTTGTGTGAGGGAGAGTGTAACGACCCGTAAATTTTAGTGGTTTTATTTATTTAATTGAAATTTTATGAAATTTTAAATAATAAAAGTTTAATATTTGGAATACGTCTACTTTAACATAGCAAATGGTAAGTTTTCATTTAATAATATGGAAGTTTATTTTACTATGCAATTTTATTTCAATTCAAATCAGTTAAAATTGATGATAACAATATATTTTTTTCAAACCCAAATATTTTTGTACAATAAATTTGTAAATCGTCTTTCAAGTGAGACGTCATATTTCGTTTCTCTAATTCGGACTGCTATTACTTCGTTTATCTTATTTCCAAGAAATTAGCAACATTTGCGGTACCGATTATCGACTTTCGGTAGGATGATCGTACCACTGATATCTATATACCATTTTGATCGTCTCGTTATGCTGATCTTTACGATATATTCATTTGGGTGTTTTGGAGTCCAATATGCGACGAAACCGACAAAACATTTAGCCGTATTTGTTCCACATTTAGGCCTTTTGGGCTTTTTATGTCTTTTCAAATTGTCCAGCTGTGAGATAATGGACGGTCTCTAGCCTTTATTATCTCCTTGAATTCACATTTTGACATTTGTGATTTCGATTTGTTCAATTTTATTTGCTTTTGCTTTGTGACCTTTTACTCTTCCCTTTGAGATCCATTTTACCAACTCTGCTCCTCTCCTTCTTTCGTTCTGCATTGCAATAAAAACTTATATTTGTTTCCATCGGAAAAAAACTGACCCTCGCCCTCCTCCTCTCTGCCAAGCAAGCAGCCCTCTGCGCGGCCACCAAGACCACCGGCCTCCATAAACCCGACAACCATGCCACCTCGCCCATCACCTCCGCCTTCTCCCCTTGCTCGGCCTCCTCTCTTTCCCTCTTAGCTTCAGCCCGAACCACCTCTGCCTCCAACACCGATCGCAGCCACCATCCCACTGACCTTAACCCCCTTCAAACTCACCTCCTACCCGATCCATTTTTCACGTAGCAGCCTGCTTATCGACGAAAACAAGCACGGCCTTCCCTCTTCACTCTCGTGCTCTTCCTCTTCGTGCCTCTTCTCCTCCTCGCCAGAGCTTTGAGCATTCCTTCTTTTGCAGAGGGGTGTGTGTGTGTGTGTGTGTATGCTTGTTATTTACAATAATATATATGTTTATTTGGTTTAGCTTATATATATTGTGTATGCTGTTTATTTTGTTTGAGCTATTTGTTATAACATATAAAGCAAGTTATAGTATATAATATATGTTATATATAAGTTATATAAGTGATGTACAATCTGTTAGTTTGTATATAAATGGTCAGTGGAAATTTTGTATATAATATACATATGTATGTTGATTTTAGATAAGTATACATATATGTCTGTGTATAAGTTTTTAAGTTTATATATATATGTTATATATTAGCTTATGTATGTAAGTGTATATGCATTGAATTTTCATATATATATATATATATATATATAAAGAAATTTTTTGTTTGGTCTGAAATTTTATAAAGATATATGTGTGTGCGTGTGTGTGTGTGTGTATAAGCTTATATGTTTTAAAATATATAATTTCATGACTGGTTATGTAATATATAGTTAAGAGAATACGTAAGTTTTATAATAGTGTATATATATATGGTTATGTCTATATTATCTTGTATATATATGGTAGTCTATATGTATCTGCCTATATTAGTTATATATGTGTGCTGTTTGTATAGGTTTGAATATGATATGTATTAATATTTTGATTTTTTACAAGTACATATATAAAAACATTGATGTGAAAATATAATGTGCATATATGTTTGTTTTAATGTATATGAGTCTGTATAGGCTTATATATCAATTTGTATATATATGAATATACGTCAGTTTGGGTTTTCAAATTTTATTGATTTTAGAGAAAAATATATACAGGTACTTTGATTTTAGTTAATGGGTTAAGAAATAATGATTTTGTATGTATGTATATATATATATGTAGATTTTGATTTCAATATATATGTTTAAAATTTAAGATTGATTTAAAAAAATGTGTATGTGTATTTTAAAATTGTGTATTTGGTTTAAGGAAATTTTTATTATAATATACATCTTGTTTAAATTTTATCAAACAAAATTTTGATTTGTTCTCGTCGATTTCTGTTATTCGCTCCATTCGTCGAATTTGTGCCAATCTAGCTTTAATTTGGAATTCGTGCTTGGATCCGTAACTCAATTCATTGTCTATCCTCTCTAGCCTCGAAAGGTGAGCAATCACTCACGATTAATGTTCTTATATTTATTAAATTTGATTTCAATTGAAACGATAACTGAAATATGCTGTTGTTAGTTATTTACATTGATATATATGCTATTATCTGTATTTATTCACCTCTGACATCTGGCACCATTATCTTTTATTTATATTGATGATATATGCCTGTTATATTATTATCATATCTTTTATCACTCTGCAGGTTCCCTGTTAGTTTAGAACTCCCTATGGGTTGAAATTATACATACCCGAACGATCTGCAGAATAGAAGAAAATCATTATGGGTTGAAATGAAACCCAAGCGTTTTCATTGAATTGAATCTAGGATTGCGGGTTGAAATGATATATACCTGCATATATTTAAATTGCGGATTGAAATGATAAATATCTGTATCACTTGACCATATGATAGAAAATTCTATACAGAAACCGTTGGTCAATATATATATTTATATATATATATATTGAAATGATTTCCATGGCTTCGAAAATTAATATTTGGTTTTAATAAATATTGATTTTAATATATATATAGATGTTATTTTTATAAAGGTTATAAATTTTGATTTTAAAATTATATATTTTGAAAATTTTAAATTATAAGTTAGTTTTTGGAATTATAAATTTTAAGATTTTACTTACAATTTTACTATTTTAAAATATACATAAATAAGTTTAATAATTAGATTTGATTTATTAAAGTTGATTTAATCAATATATAATATGTTTAAGTATTTATTTAAAATTTATATTTTATAATATAGAGTTTACAATGATTTTAAAAAAATTCAGGTTGGAAAGAGAAATAGAAATTGGTTTGAAATTGAATTTATTTAAGAATTATACTCAAATAAGTTTGATTTGAAATTTATTAAATTTGGGATATGAAAGATATGGTTTTATAACTTGATTTTGATTAGAAGTGATTTAAATGAATATTTCAAATTTACATAAATCGAAATGGTATATTTAGTTTTATTTAAGTTTGAAATTTTAAGTTTTATTTAAATGTTATTCGAATGATTAAGTAAATATTTCAAAATAAATAATAGTAAAGTGCATTTTGATATATAAATGAAATTATCGAATCTACTTTGAAATGTTGAATATTTAAGCTTTGAAAATATTGAAATTGAAACGGTTTATTTTGTGGTTAAAAATCTGTGTTTGAAATCTATTAATTTGAAATGGTTTATTGAGAAACTGAATTGAGCTGAAATTGATGAATTGATATTGAATTAAATTTGAATTTTAGAATTCGAGTTGATTTGAATCAATTTGTGAAATTTGAGGAAACTATATTATTATATAAAGTATTTTTAAAATTTTATTTATAACTATTTATATATTTTACTATAAACTATTTTAATATAAATCATTTTAATATAAACTATTTTCAATATAAACTATTTTTTATGCTAACTATTTTTTTTAAAACTATTTTAACCTATAACTACTTTATATAAACTATTTTATTTATAAACTATTTTACTTTATACACTATTTTAATATCTAAACCGGTTAAGTGGGAAGTGTTGTGGTTTTCCAAAGTATTACGATTTCTAAATTATGATTTCCAAAGTGTTGTGATTTTCAAAGTATTATGATTTCTAATTATGATTTTTAAAGTATTATGACTTTCAAAGTATTATGATTTCTAAATTATGAGTTCCGAAGTGTTATGATTTCCAAAGTACTATGATTTTCAAAGTATTATGATTTCGAAAGGTTATGATTTCCAAAGTATAATGACATCTAAGTTATGATTTCAAAGTTTGGGTTTTCCAAAGTATTATGATTTCAAAGTGTATGATTTCAAAGGTCTTATAATTTCAACTATTTTGGTTTCGAAAGTGTTATAATTTTGAAAGTGTTATGACTTTGGAAATGAATATATTTGAAGTGAAATGATATCGTTTTGATATGGTTTTGAAATGGAAATGATATTTTGGAAGTATAAATTATTTTGAAATGACCACGGTGTTATAATAACGATTGGTTGTTGAAGAGACCGGGATCGAATATTGTCATACTCTGCCAATACCGGAAACCACTTTAACGGCCGTGTAGATGGAGATTCCCGAATGAAGTAGGATGGTGGCGACGATCCTATATGAGGTGTATACGTGGACCCGACTCCCGTGAGTTAGCATAAGGTGGCTAAAATAGGAGCAATCGACGGACCAAGTGAGGTAGCTCCTCCGATCGGACACACGTCTTCATATGCCATTCTATTACTTTTTGATTGATTTGGTGCGCACCTTTGATTTGGGAGTGTGGCTTGAGCTGCGACTATGCGTTACCACCAGATCGACTGGATATTCCCCAGTTTCATAAATTCACCTTTGTCGAGACCCCATCACCATTCTCATTGTCTATGTTGGTTTCAACAATGATGTGTTTCGACTACATATATCGAAGTCGATCCTCTGCATTGCATAGATGAAAAGAAATTAAGAGACTGGGTTAGAATCATGTGCAATAGATCATTAGACTAGCTAATGATCTAAATGATCTTCCTCCTCATCAGTATCCTTAATGAACCAACCATCTCTCTTTTATTAATAATCCAAAATGAGTTACAATTAATAGAGCTTTATCCCCAATTTTATTTAGGGTTTTTTGAGAATTCAATTGTAACTAAGAAATTGGAGTGGAAAAAATTGAATTTGGGATTCCAAAATTTCATCCCCAAAACCGGACCTCCTTGGGTCTTATTATAAATGCATGTCGGCCACCTTTCATGCATGTGCTTTCGACATGGTCGCAAGGTCCCCTTCTTATATGCCGCCTCTCGCCTTTGAACTTGGTCGAAAGGTCATGTCTGCCTTCGACACTATCGAAAGGCATCTTCTCTGAGTTCTTTGATTTACCCTTGCGCTTCCTTGGTCCTTCTCAAGCCCTTTCAAATAAGTTGAAAGGATACCCTACCAACCTTTTTCCTTTGTTTAGTTATGAGTATCTTTTCTTGCTGCTTCCTGTAGAATATTCAACGTTGTCGAAAGTTCACCAAATGTGCTTTGTCCTTCATGTTGCTTTGTTTTCATTGGAACTTAGATAGGTATCTCCGACGCTGCCGATAGGTTGCCTATAAAGGCTTCGAAGATGTTGATGTACCAATGGCTTCGATGATGTTGAGTAGCTTTCGAATGCATGCTTGAGAATTGAGGCGGAACTTTCCCCTAACATCATTGGCCTTAACCAGTTCGAAAGGCTTGTGTATGCTTTTGAAAGAGTCGTACATGGGCTAAACCTTTAGTTTCGAAAGGTTTGGCGCGCATATGGAAGATTATCATTCATTGCCTTCGAAAGGGGGTTCCAAAGTAGTCTCTGTTGATCCATTTGTGTAGAAAGGTCTTAGAGAGGTAGAAAGGTGGCTTTGCTTCTCCTTTTTTCATCTTTTTCGGAGGCTTGTACATGATTTAACACCTGTGAGGATGCCTGCCACTTTCGACTCCTTCGAAAGCCTTCCCAATGCCTTCAGAACCTTTCTTCTTTCTCGAAACTTGCTTTAGAAGAAGTTGGTACTTTTCTTATCTTCTTTCATGCCTTTGTTCATCGAGTGGATTTTATGGCCAACAATTTGCCCCTATCTGATAGAAGATTTTGTTCTTTAGGACAAAAATTTCAGAACTTTCTCGCTCTTTATAACTTTATTTTTTTGCAAAATTTAAAGTAAGACATATTCTCTATTGCAAGCTTATTATCTTGTTTATATGCATGCTTCATGGCAATCGGCATATTAACGCTTCTATATTTAGATGGTTATAATCCCAATTTAAAAGATATGAGGCTCGTGATCAATAGCCATTTATGTATATAATAAATGTAGTCTACGGACTCATTGTGGCTGTGCAGTTAAAGCGTTCGGCAGATTCAATGTGGTGGAGGTGCAAAAAGTCACAACGAGGATACAGTGGGATATAGCGGATGACTCTAAAATAACAAGCGAAACCCGTACTTAATGTTTTTAAAAATATATAAATGGTAGTTAAATGAAAAATTAACATTCAATTTAATTATAATTAATAAATAAATAATTTTAAATAAAAACATGTGCGAATATACTGTAAATAAACGTAAAATTGTTATATAACATAATTGAATTTAGTAGAATAATAGAGTATTTTCATTTTTGAAAATATATAAAAAAATTCAATCAACTAAATTAATTTCATAATTTTTATAGTGTATAAATATCATTTTTCAATTAATTTCTTTTAAAGAAGATATAGTGGAAATAACGGAATATAGCGGGAATAACGGGATATAGCGGGGCTTAAAGCGGAAAGGTTATATTTGGGGCTACATGAAAAAATCATAGCAGTAGAAATCCGTTATGAGATATAGCAAGGTTACAGCGGGGCATTCACCGCACAACATTATGGTCAATTGCCAATAGGCTATAAATAGGGGCTATACGTTATTATCGGAAAATAAGCCTTTGTATACTCTAATATGTACTTGAAAATTTTTCTAGAGATTTGAATGATCTTGAAGCTTTCATTCAGATGTTGGTGAGCATCATTTAGAGTTATAAAACATTGACTCTAATTTAGGTATTAAGAAGACCAATTTGAAATTTCTAGTTGCCTGAAGTAACTTCAACTCTACTACTTCACACCCCCGATTTGGGATTTGATAGTGATTAAGAAGTAATGAGATTTTGACCCAAATTAGGGTATTAACTTATGAAGTTAATAACGAGATATCTAAAATCCTGATTGCAATATCCACAAATAGTCCTCTGAGTGGAAATTCTAAACCTAGATTTAGGTATTTATTGTGGATTAACTAGAAACCTGTTATAATTGTCTTCATGTACAAAAGTCCTAAGCCCAGATCAGGACATATATAAGATAATTAGAAATTTTTAACAATTATCTTTGTAAGAAGAATCTCTAGCCCGGATTAGGGAATTTGTTGGATGAGTAGAAATCCACGATTATTGTTTGTCATAACTGAAGTCCTTGGCCTGGATTAGGGCATATATTGGATTGCCAGAAGTCCTTGGTAGCTGTAAATGACAAGCCCAAATTAAGGCATCAAGTAATAATCCTGAAACCTAGATTTAGGTATCATAAAGATAACCAGTGATTGATAAAGACCCGAATCATAGATTTGGGTATTAGTAAATGAAGTCCAGAAATGAAGTTCCAAAACCTAGATTTGGGTATAATAAAGATTGTAAGTGATTGATAATGACCCGAAGCCCAGATTCGGGATTGATATATGAAATCCTGAAATGAGAAACCCAAAACCCAGATTCGGGTATTAATAGATGAAATCCAGAAATGAGAAACCCGAAACCCAAATTCGGATATTTAATTGACGGAGTTTGTAGATTCTATCTTCCTTGAGATGTATGAACCCTTCAGGTCTTGTATGTAGTTGTAATTTGATCAATTGCCTCTTGGACTTGGGCATCTTAGTCCACTATTTAATGAGCCTCTTTTTGGGCTTGGACATCTTAGTTCGTTGTTGTCCGGTGCTTTTGGTTAGCTCATCTTAGAGGCTGGAACCAAGGACTTACCTGACCTCTCTCCAGGAGGCGACTGCCCTGGCCATAGCATCGTGTGGATAGAGGTATGTTCAGTGCTTTACCATGGCCATCTTATGGCACGGATAAAGGCTTACTCCGTTCTCCCTCCAGTAGGTGCCTTGACCTGACCAGAGGCATGGCCAAGGGCTTGTCCAGTGCTTTAATTTGGCCATCTTATGACGCGGCTAAAGGCTTACTCCACCCTCCCTCCAGAAGGCGCTCTGCCCCGGCCATCTCGGTGCAGACGGCACTACACCAAATAAGTGATTTTGCAACATTTTATATCTGTCAATTGCTAACACTTATAAATGTCACAGACCGCTAACAGTAAAAAAGTGTTAGGATACCTAAAAAGTGTTAGTAAGAATAAATAGTCTTCTGCATTAATTTTGCCAACGCATATAAGTGTTACAACAATCGGTAAAAATGTAAATAATTTAATAACAAAAGGAGTCTTTTGTAATTTGTAAATACGATCTCTTTTCCCACGCTTACCCATTCCTAAACAGATTTTGGCCGCCTAAAATTTAATTTAGGGTTTGCTCTTCCTCACAAAAAAAAACCAACGTCCAAGGCGCTTCCCAAAATCAACGGCATCTTCGTTGATTCAGAGACGTCCTTAAATGAAATGAGCTCCAGATCACACCAAATACTCAGACTGGTCAGTTTAATTTCTATTTTGCAATCAGTCAAAAATGTTAGTTTTTCTTGTGGTATAACGCAGGTAATTCAATCTTAGATTCGTCATGTATAGTAATTACATTAGTTTATTATTTGTGTCTTTATCCATGTGTATAGTTCTGCAAGAGAGTTCGTGGGCAAGAACAATTTCAGCACTCTTGTGGCTACTGTGATATGGATATATATTTTAAGTTATGTAGATATTTTATGATGTATCATGTATTAGAGTCTTATTATTGGAGTTGAAGAAACTTATAGCTTTATATCCCATGAAGAATTTTGTTGATTTGGCTGGTAGCGAGCGTGCTTCTCAAGCATTAACTGTTCGTTCGAGACTAAAAGAAGGCTGTCACATTAATCGAAGTCTACTTACTCTTGGAACTTTTATTCGCAAGCTAAGGTTGTTATAAGCTTTATGCACACTATTATACACATTTGTGTCATATTCGTTAATTCATATACCACTTATGAGCAATATTAATCTATGTTTTGGTACAACTGACTGTAAAAAATGTAAAAATAACTTCAAAAAAAAACCGTGTTATAACGTGATTCACTTTTCTAGACGACTTATACGTATATCACTAACTCTTGAATCAATCATTTGCAGCATCATAATTCTTATCACTAATCCTATATAACTTTTTGAAACAGCAAAGGAAGAAATGGACATGTTCCTTACAGAGACTCAAAGCTTACACGAATATTACAGTCATCATCCGAAGGAAATGCACGAACTGCTATCATATGCACAATGAGCCCAACGCGATGTTACATAGAGCAGTCTAGAAACACTCTTCAGTTTGCAATTTGTGTAAAAGAACTAGCTACAAATGCACAAGTTAACGTGATCATGTCAGATAAAGTATTGGTCAAGCATTTGAGAAAAGAACTTGCTCGACTTGAGAACGAACTGAAACACAAAGGGCCATCCAATCTAACGTCCACCTCTGATGTGTTAAAAAAAGAGAGGCCCAGATCAAAAAGGTGATGGTAAGTTATTTCTTTTGATAGTAAAGAAAACATACGCCAAATATAGGAAAATCTCTTTTTATTCAGATGATTTATACTCTTGTTTTTACTAATAGATGGAAAATGAGATGAAGGACATGATGAGACAACGTGACCAAGCCCAATCTAGACTTGAAGAGTTGCTCAGAACTGTTGGTGATGATCAAGCATCGGGGTCTTGGGTACAAATATTTTTTTTTCTCCAATAAACAATTCCCACTTTGAATATGCACTAACCAAAAAGTGTTCTATGAACAATAATGTTGGATACTGGTTTTACAACACTTTAGAAATATTAACTGACTATAATTTTTAGATCATCTACTTAGTAGGAAAAATGTATGGACTGGACCGATCGAATTCAGTGAAGCAAATTTGATGAAATCATATCACCTGCTCTAATTGAAAAGGAAAGCATGGCTCATCAAAAAAAATCTGGACCATGGTTCAAATAATCTGTTTATTTTAATAGATTTAATATTACTAAAGCACATTGATTGGTTAAAGGTCCAAACTTTTGGATGAACCGCTGCCTCTGGATTTTCAGGGATCTAATAATTTATGATTAACACAAACTTGCATTGACCAATGCAACCATTTTCCTTATTATAGGAGGAAATATGCCAGTCCTACTTGAGGCCCCGCGCACCAATCTCATATGATGATACACTCGGTCTCAGAGACATCAAGCATACCATGCCGAATACCAGAATACAGGGTATCGCATGTTGTAACAACCCTAGATTTTGATTATATAATTAAATTTGACTTTATTTCATTTTGAAATTATTTTCATTTTGAAATTATTTTAATTTTTTTTTTATATTTGTGTGATATCATTTCTAAACATTTTTAAATTGATAATATAATTTTTTCAAAATTTACCGTATTTATTTCCTATTTTTGAAGGCTGTTTTCTAATTTTCTGCCATTTTCTTCATTTTTAAATTTCTTTATTTTATTTTAAATTTGTTTATTTGTGAAAATTCATCTCTAAATATTTTTAAAATAATAATAGAATTTTTCTAAAAAAAACTGTGTTGATTTCCTATTTTTAAGGGCTGTTTTCCCATTTTCTGCTATTTTCTGCATTATAATTTTATATTTAAATTAAATTTTAAATATTTATTTTGTGAATATATTTGTATTTTATGTTATTATTTATGTTTAAAAATACTTTACAAGCTTATATGAATTTTCTAAAAATTATTTCATTTAACTTCAAATTTTGCTAGTCTAGTTCACTGTTTTAACTATTTTCCTTAATTTTACTTTACATAATTGATAAATATTATATATATTTGTATATTGGTTGAAAATTTCGAAATATTATCTGATATTATTATTATTTCAGCTACATAAATTTATATAAATAATAAAAGGTAAATTGAAAGGGTTTGTGACCTTTTGTTTCCTATGCCTTTTGATTTTCCCACCTTTTCACATTTTAACGTTTCTTTTCACTCAAATGACCATATCTCTTCATTCTTTCGGCTGCCACCCTCATTTCTCATTCACTTACTTCATTTTCTCTCTCATTTCCTCAAAAAATTTCGGCCATAGCTTTTGAAGAAAGTTTGGTAAACTTTATTTCCTTTTCCATTTGTTTATGCTTGAATTCGTGGTTTTTGCACTTGTTCTTCTTCATCATAGGTTCGGCCTTGCTCCTCCACCACCATAGCCACCTCCACCATCACCACATCAGGTCACCATCTCCTCCAACCCACTGACCAAGCCATGCCGTGGTCATCTATGACTAGATCCACCAAAGTTTATGCAAACACTCCACTTGTTCAGCCTAGCGGAACCATTTATGCACATACCCTTCATTTTTCACCTAAACCACCTCCTTGGCCGCCACCACCAGTCCCTCCACCACCTTTGGCCGACACTCCAGACCCCACCCGACCTTCACCTTGTAGGGGCCGAGCCCAATGGTCCTTTGGTTGATCCATGGTTGCACAAAAGCCACTTATTTGCCTTAAACCCTTTGTATTCACACCTTGTAACTTCCACCACTTCACCACACCCTTAGCCGGCCTTTGCACCACCTTCTCCAGCTCATACCTGAACTAAAACCACTGCCGCACCATCTCCTAGCCCCCAACAGGTCTGGCCATGCCATTTGTAGCCTTGCCCGATGCTTGAAATTGCACGAAAATCCACTTGTTTGCCTTGTACTTGTATTTTCATACATAGCAACTTCCATACCTTCACTACCCTTGCTAGGCCGACCATATATGACCCATACCTGACCAAATACACCCCATGGCAGTACCTTATCACCCTATAGGCTGAGCATAGTGATGGTGGAAGCAAGTGCAAGTGTTTGATTAATTGTTGTTCCTTAATTTCTAGCATCGTTTATCGTATTTTTGGTCTGAAACCTTATAATTATTATATTGTTTGTTTGATTTGTATTCAAGGGAATTAATCCTTGGCTCCTCCATTTCGTATCTGTATCGTGCTTTTGTTCTTGTGTAGATCCCGTTGTGCAATTCGTCGTTGTGTCATCAGCTCAAAACAGTGAGTAAATCTCACCAGACTAATATGTACTTATGTAGTGATAAACTGACATCACCTGAATCTGTAAATGCATATCATCCTGTTATAACTGCTATATTACATTCATATGAAGTTCACACCTATATTTACACTTGCTATACCATATGTTACTGTTATTTCATGCTATTCTGTTATTTTCATCAATTTATCACACTGCAAGTTCCCTGTAGACTAGAATCGCTATGGGTTGAAATGATACATACCCGAACGGAATTTAGAATAGGAGAAAATCGTTATGGGCTGAAATGATAGGCCTGAATGATTTTCAATTATTTTCTTTTACTTGGGATTGTGGGTTTGAAATGATCAAACCCGGTTTTCTTTGTAAATTACGGGTTGAAATGATATATTACCCGTATCACTTCATCTAGGCTAGAAAATGAAACACAGACCCGTTGTTAAAATATGTTTTTCTAAAATTTTTAATTATTTTAGAAATGTAAATATTATAATATTTTGATTTAAATTTGATTAAAAATGATTTTTGTAAAGCATTATTGATTTTCTGAAAATTTATAAGTGAAATAAATAAATGGTAAAGTTAGAAAATCTGGAATGTAAGTTATTTTGAAAACTAGAATTTGGTGATAAATTGAATTTAAATTAAATATGAAAATATGATAAATTTATGATATTTTGAATTAAATGAATTAAAAATGATTTTATAATATATCAATGATTTTTGAATAAAGTTAAAATGTGAAATGAATGAATATTTAGGTTGAAATTTGGAAATATAACTAAAATTGGAAATTTGTGAATTTGTCTTAAAAGTGAATTTTAAAATAAGTAAATAAAAATGAAATTAAGTTATATTTGAAAATTTTAAACTTAAGTGTTAAATTAAATTAAATTTAATGAATTTGAAATTTTATGTTGGAATTTAATAAGTGAATTATTATTAAATTTTGATTTTTGAATGGAGATTTAACTTTATAAAATCATGAATATAAGGGTATTTGAATGACCGTTTTAAAAGTGAAATTATATGATTTTATAAGCTAAAAATGATTTAAATAAAAATATAATTGTTTGTGAAATTATATTGAATACTTGAAGTTAATTAACTGCATTTCTGAAATGCTATTAATTCTAATGTAAATGATAATACAACATTTGTAAATGTTGTAGTTGATAATAATGAACCAAATGGCTAAGTTTAATTAAAGGTTATTATAGCATTTTTGTAAATTCTATAATTATTGAATTTAACTAAGTTTTATTTGAAACTAATGTAACCCTATTACAACCTTTTTAAATGCTATCTTTTATTAAATTGAACTGTTTTGAATGTAACTTTCCGTAGCAATTTCTAAATGCTGCGAAAGTTGAATTTTCATCTGTTTTAATAAATTAAGTGAATAAAAGAATTTTGAAAGAATAAAATTTTGGAAATTTAATAATTTAATTATTAAATATAATAACTTCATTTTATGATCTAAAATGAAGTAATTTGTTTTGAAATATAAACTATTTTGAAATGTGTTTTGTAATGGTATTTAAATTAAATAAAAATGAATGTGGTTTGGAAGATATGATATTTTGAATGATATTGAATTTTGAAATTACATTTGATTTTGAAGTTTAAAATACCATTTTGAAATTTTAACCACGGGATGTAATTAATTTATAGTTTAACTGATTCTTAAAGGATGGGTGATCCCAAGCATCCTTTAAGTTATTGTGCATTTCTACTACAGTTCACTTGAGTTGGTTTACATTATATAAGTATATATTGTCCTGACTCGAGTGTTTTGTGTTTTACTTTATGCTCGGGTCAGCCTGAGTATTCACAGCTTTGGATTTTCTTTCTGGAGCTGGTCTTTGCTGGAGTTTCTGCTTATCTACATTTATATCTGCTTTCTATTTCAGCTATTCTAGTTTATCTCATGTATTAGTGAATTTCTATGTATTTCGGATTTCTATTATGTTGTTTTCAGACTGTATTATGTATTTGGTTTGAGACTCTGCCGTAGTAGCTTCATGAACTACTATGTATTTTATATTCCGCTGCGAGGTATTCTGTTTGTTCTATGTCTGTGATTCTGTGATTGTATTTTATTTGCTCCAAATTTATTTACAACGCGGTATTTTGAGCAATTTAAGTCCGACATGTGCGGATGCGAATGGCTGAAAAATATCGGGTTGTTACAGTTGGTATCAGAGCTTAGGTTTTTAGGCAAACCTTAGCCTGCGGAGCAAAAACTCATTAGAGATAGGGTAGAAATACCCTAGAATGAGTGAAATCAATCTAAGGATCCTTTCTTTGTGAGAGAACGTATTTTCGAAGTATAAAATGATTTTTAAAAAGATTTTTAAAAGATTTTTCAAAGATTATTTTGGTATAAAAATGTTCTTATTTCGAAATCAAGATTTTCTAAACTTCGTCTCTTCGTTATCCACCTTGTTAGAAATCTTGTTTAAGATTCTTATCGACTAGGATTCCTTGAACTTTGGAACACTCCCACTTGTTCTGGAATCCAGTCTTGTTTTCCCCGTTTTTCCTTTTAATTTTGGAGCATTTGTAACTCTACTTTGGAATGACCTCTCTAAAGAGCGATGATTCCGTAAATCTTTGAATGATTTGTAAAGGGGTGAAACTCCTTTACAATTGGCATTGATTCACTGAAGATTTTTTTATCCTCTGATGTCGATGCTATCTATCTCCTGCTCTACCCGGATTCTATTCTCTGGCGATCGAAGGTCGATTTGCCTTAGATTTCGTATTGAATATATTCCTAAAGTCTTGGGTGACCGGTTAAGTTCGCCCGCGATTTATATGGGCTTACCTATCCTCTATTTGGTAATTAAATTATCTCATCTTCGTTTGAGTTTATCTTCGAACTAGAATTCTATTTGATTAGAGTCCCTCTAATTTTGAATCTTTGTTTGTTTGAAATCCTTCCCTGAATCATCCTTTGAAAATTTGTATTTGGTTGTATTTTGAAATTGTGCATACATCGAAATTATTAAGGATGGCCATATTTTTATATATAAAAGTGAAATGTTTTCGATAAGGATTATATACCTTTCAAAAATGAAAATTTGGAATTTTGAAAGAATTTGAAATTTTGAAAATTTTATAAGAACTTGATTTATACAAAAATGATTTATAACTGAAGGGTTTTGAATTTGAATTTCGAGGAATCGAATTCCGGTATTTTGAAATCGGTTTTAAGATTTTGGAAAATATGTATAGTAATATGATTTAAAGATATATATATATATATATATATATATTTCAAATAAGAAATGTTTCAAATGTATTCGAATGAATTTCAATGATTTCGAAGGAATTTCAAAGAAGTTTTTCAAAGTTAATTGAAGTCCAGAACTCACTTATGTCGCTGGAAAATAATTTCGGTGATGAATGCATGCATCATTGACATTGATTTTCGAGTTTCTGAGTGAGAGAGAGGCCACTCTAGTAGCTTTGCTCTGCGAGTGATTTTTTGAAACCAATTTTGATTTCAGATTTCGAAGTATGGTTTGATATTCGAAAGATAGATCCGTATATATATATATATATATTTGAAAAGATTTAAAGTAAGCCGGTGTTTAGTTCTCGAGTTTTAGATTTTGAAACCTAACTTTTGAAATTGATTTACTGATTTAGTGTTGATTTTCAACTCTTGGATTGAAAATATGACTTCTTCGACTATTTTAAGATTCGAGCACTTCCAAATCAAGGTTAATTCTTTCAAAGTTAATTTTTTTTTTTGAAAGGTATAAGGTATTTGTTAAAGAATATAAGTGTAGTTTGTATGTTTCAAGTATGAAATAATATGATTTGTATAAGTTGAAATGTTTTGTTAAGTAAATAAATAAGACTATTTTGAATTATACTAATATGAAATTTAGTTTTGAAATGTTTTGGATAAAAAATTAGTCTTTAAATGTTTGAGAAAATTTTGGTTTTAAATGTTTTAACTTAGTAACATCTTTATAAAACTATTTATTTAACAAGTTGGAATAGATACATAAGTTGTACGTACGTTGTTTTATTCGCATAATTAATTTGATCCAAGTTTGAGTACACAAGTTCGAGGTGAATTACACCATTTCATGTTAGGATTTTTCATTTGATTCTTGATGGCGAACATTTGATATGGATTTTGGGCTTGATTCTAGAATTCTCTATCATAGTATATGGCTATGCAAGGAGACTGATGGCTTCTAGTCAAGAAACCATATCGAAGTCCGCATTAGGGAAGTCGAATGGACAATACTAGTTCGAAAGCGAACTTGTGTGATCAAGCGAGCGATCGAATGTAATGTTGCGAAATAATGACATATGTAAGTAATAATGAAGTAAAGTTTGAGATATATGAAATTATGAAATTTAGTTTTGAAATATGGTATATTTAAGCCTTGAAACATATTTAAGATTTAATAGTTTATTTTGTAAATCAAATCTGTATTTGAAATTGATAATATTTGAAATGGTTTTGTTGGAAAACTAAATTGAAACTGATGGTTTGAATTGAATTAAAATTGGAAATTTTAGATTTTGGTTTAAAAAAAAATTTGAAATCTAAAGAATTAAGGGCATGTTTTAAGATTTCAAATGTATGATTTCAAAATGTTATGATTTTCAAAGTGAAATGATTTCAAGTATTTTGGTTTCGAAAGATTCATAACTTTGAAAGTACTATGACTTTTGAAGTGAATACATGTTTGAAATGGAAATGAATTTATTTGACCTAAATTTTGTTGATTTGGAAATTTGGATTATTTTCTAAACCTATTGTTTTAAGAAATTTTGAAACTGAATATGTATAACTTGAAAGAAATGATTTGGTGAAATCATATATGATTTTTAAACTGAAATACTATTGAAATGAATTAAAATTTAGAACCTGTTTTATTTAAAACTTGATTTGGGAGTTATCGAACTTATATAAAAATTAATTTGTGTAAGTATGCAGTTGATTTGAAAACTATTGATTCGAAAACTATTGAATTTGAAAGGGTACTCAATTTTGAAAAATGAAACCTTATATAATCGAAATTTATATAAGTGTGATTTGATATACTATTATTTTGGAAAGTATTTGATTTGAAATGAAATCTTATATATATGGACTTTATATAAATATGATATTTGAAAGTGATTTTGAAGGGTACTATATGATACATATTTTCGAAGTAAAGATATGGAAAGTGCCTTCTGCTTGATATCCGCTTTGTGGCCACACTGTGGATTCATTCTATCGATATTATTCTCTCTCTTTGATTTGGGTTTTCCGGATATGATACTCGAGTGTCCATCGAATTCCACGGCGATCCCCGTGGTCTTATGATCGCGACTACATAGCGCAACTGCCTGGCTGAGTCTTGCCTAGGGGTACGGATTGTTTCCTGGGGGATCCAGGCGTAACCATTGTGTATCCTGCAATCTGTGTAGGTCTCGAAGAGTAGCGCAATTGCCTGGCTGAGTCTTGCCTAGGGGTACGGATTGTTTCCTGGGGGATCCAGGCGTAACCATTGTGTATCCTGCATTCTACTCGTCATCATGGCGTAACTCGCAGGGCTGAGAAAGCTTACGGATACGGATTGTTTCCTGGGGGATCCAGGCGTAACCATTGTGTATCTGCGATCCATGGTTAGATAACTGTTTCGGTTTGGTTGATTTGTTTGGATTGTACTTTCCATATCTTTTTTTAAAAGTGTTTTCATTATTTTCACTGGGTGTTGAAACAAGTATACTAAGTACTTGGAGAATTCTAGCTTTGCGCCTGATCAACGCATAGCCAGAGTCTGCAGGAATGAAAGTAAACTTGTTAAGACATCGAGTTATAAAAGTATTTTGATAAAGTACTATATAAAGAATATTTTGATCAGTTATTTACCCTTCTAAAAATTTAAAATGTTTTAAATATTGTTTACTTTGAACCATCAGATTTGAATCAAATGGCTATTCATCATACTAAAAAAAAAAATTAATTGAAATGTATAATGGTTCAAATAATGGTTCATCCTTGTCTTTCAACCTGCTTTACCTCCTAGCTATCTTTTTTCCCTACCTTCTTTCGGGGATGCATTCCAACCTATTGCTCTTTCTTGTTGTTTCTCCGCTTCCTTCCTTTTCGAGGACGAAAAGATTTGAGTGGGGGAGAGTGTAACAACCCTAGATTTTGACTATATATTTAAATTTGACTTTGTTTCATTTTGAATTTTTTTTTATTTTTTTTTATTTGTGTGATATCATTTCTAAACATTTTTAAATTGATAATATAATTTTTCCAAAATTTACCGTATTTATTTCCTATTTTTGAAGGCTGTTTTCTAATTTTCTGTCATTTTCTTCATTTTTAAATTTCTTTATTTTATTTTAAATTTGTTTTATTTGTGAAAATTCATCTCTAAATATTTTTAAAATAATAATAGAATTTTTCTAAAAATTACTGTGTTGATTTCCTATTTTTAAGGGCTGTTTTCCCATTTTCTGCTATTTTCTGCATTATAATTTTATATTTAAATTAAATTTTAAATATTTATTTTGTGAATATATTTGTATTTTATGTTATTATTTATGTTTAAAACTACTTTACAAGCTTATATGAATTTTCTAAAAATTATTTCATTTAACTTCAAATTTTGCTAGTCTAGTTCACTGTTTTAACTATTTTCCTTAATTTTACTTTATACAATTGATAAATATTATATATATTTGTATATTGGTTGAAAATTTCGAAATATTATCTGATATTATTATTATTTCAGCTACATAAATTTATATAAATAATAAAAGGTAAATTGAAAGGGTTTGTGACCTTTTGTTTCCTATGCCTTTTGATTTTCCCACCTTTTCACATTTTAACGTTTCTTTTCACTCAAATGGCCATATCTCTTCATTCTTTCAGCTGCCACCCTCATTTCTCATTCACTTACTTCATTTTTTCTCTCATTTCCTCAAAAAATTTCGGCCATAGCTTTTGAAGAAAGTTTGGTAAACAACTTTATTTCCTTTTTCCATTTGTTTATGCTTGAATTCATGGTTTTTGCACTTGTTCTTCTTCATCATAGGTTCGGCCTTGCTCCTCCCCCACCATAGCCGCCTCCACCATCACCACATCAGGTCATCATCTCCTCCAGCCCACTGACCAAGCCATGCCGTGGTCATCTATGACTAGATCCACCAAAGTTTATGCAAACACTCCACTTGTTCAGCCTAGCCGAACCATTTATGCACATACCCTTCATTTTTCACCTAAACCACCTCCTTGGCCGCCACCACCAGTCCCTCCACCACCCTTGGCCGACACTCCAGACCCCACCCGACCTTCACCTTGTAGGGGCCGAGCCCAATGGTCCTTTGGTTGAGCCATGGTTGCACAAAAGCCACTTATTTGCCTTAAACCCTTTGTATTCACACCTTGTAACTTCCACCACTTCACCACACCCTTAGCCAGCCTTTGCACCACCTTCTCCAGCTCATACCTAAACTAAAACCACTGCCACACCATCTCCTAGCCTCCAGCAGGTCTGGCCATGCCATTTGTAACCTTGCCCGATGCTTGAAATTGCACGAAAATCCACTTGTTTGCCTTGTACTTGTATTTTCATACATAGCAACTTCCATACCTTCACTACCCTTGCTAGGCCGACCATATATGACCCATACCTGACCAAATACACCCCATGGCAGTACCTTATCACCCTATAGGCTGAGCATAGTGATGGTGGAAGCAAGTGCAAGTGTTTGATTAATTGTTGTTCCTTAATTTCTAGCATCGTTTATCGTATTTTTGGTCTGAAACCTTATAATTATTATATTGTTTGTTTGATTTGTATTCAAGGGAATTAATCCTTGGCTCCTCCATTTCGTATCTTTATCGTGCTTTTGTGCTTGTGTAGATCCCGTTGTGCAATTCGTCGTTGTGTCATCAGCTCAAAACAGTGAGTAAATCTCACCAGACTAATATGTACTTATGTAGTGATAAACTGACATCACCTGAATCTATAAATGCATATCATCCTGTTATAACCGCTATATTACATTCATATGAAGTTCACACCTATATTTACACTTGTTATACCATATGTTACTGTTATTTCATGCTATTCTGTTATTTTCATCAATTTATCACACTGCAAGTTCCCTGTAGACTAGAATCACTATGGGTTGAAATGATACATACCCGAACGGAATTTAGAATAGGAGAAAATCGTTATGGGCTGAAATGATAGGCCTGAATGATTTTCAATTATTTTCTTTTACTTGAGATTGTGGGTTTGAAATGATCAAACCCGGTTTTCTTTGTAAATTACGGGTTGAAATGATCTATTACCCGTATCACTTCATCTAGGCTAGAAAATGAAATACAGACCCGTTGTTACAATATGTTTTTCTAAAAAATTTAATTATTTTAGAAATGTAAATATTATAATATTTTGATTTAAATTTGATTAAAAATGATTTTTGTAAAGCATTATTGATTTTCTGAAAATTTATAAGTGAAATAAATAAATGGTAAAGTTAGGAAATCTGGAATGTAAGTTATTTTGGAAACTAGAATTTGGTGATAAATTGAATTTAAATTAAATATGAAAATATGATAAATTTATGATATTTTGAATTAAATGAATTTAAAATGATTTTATAATATATCAATGATTTTTGAATAAAGTTAAAATGTGAAATGAATGAATATTTAGGTTGAAATTTGGAAATATAACTAAAATTGGAAATTTGTGAATTTGTCTTAAAAGTGAATTTTAAGTTAAGTAAATAAAAATGAAATTAAGTTATATTTGAAAATTTTAAACTTAAGTGTTAAATTAAATTAAATTTAATGAATTTGAAATTTTATGTTGGAATTTAATAAGTGAATTATTATTAAATTTTGATTTTTGAATGGAGATTTAACTTTATAAAATCATGAATATAAGGGTATTTGAATGACTGTTTTAAAAGTGAAATTATATGATTTTATAAGCTAAAAATGATTTAAATAAAAATATAATTGTTTGTGAAATTATATTGAATACTTGAAGTTAATTAACTGCATTTCTGAAATGCTATTAATTCTAATGTAAATGATAATACAACATTTGTAAATGTTGTAGTTGATAATAATGAACCAAATGGCTAAGTTTAATTAAAGGTTATTATAGCATTTTTGTAAATGCTATAATTATTGAATTTAACTAAGTTTTATTTGAAACTAATGTAACCCTATTACAACCTTTTTAAATGCTATCTTTTATTAAATTGAACTGTTTTGAATGTAACTTTCCGTAGCAATTTCTAAATGCTGCGAAAGTTGAATTTTCATCTGTTTTAATAAATTAAGTGAATAAAAGAATTTTGAAAGACTAAAATTTTGGAAATTTAATAATTTAATTATTAAATATAATAACTTCATTTTATGATCTAAAATGAGGTAATTTGTTTTGAAATATAAACTATTTTGAAATGTGTTTTGTAATGGTATTTAAATTAAATAAAAATGAATGTGGTTTGGAAGATATGATATTTTGAATGATATTGAATTTTGAAATTACATTTGATTTTGAAGTATAAACTACCATTTTGAAATTTTAACCACGGGATGTAATTAATTTATAGTTTAACTGATTCTTAAAGGATGGGTGATCCCAAGCATCCTTTAAGTTATTGTGCATTTCTACTACAGTTCACTTGAGTTGGTTTACATTATATAAGTATATATTGTCCTGACTCGAGTGTTTTGTGTTTTACTTTACGCTCGGGTCAGCCTGAGTATTCACAGCTTTGGATTCTCTTTCTGGAGCTGGTCTTTGCTGGAGTTTCTGCTTATCTACATTTATATCTACTTTCTGTTTCAGCTATTCTAGTTTATCTCATGTATTAGTGAATTTCTATGTATTTCGGATTTCTATTATGTTGTTTTCAGACTGTATTATGTATTTGGTTTGAGACTCTACCGTAGTAGCTTCATGAACTACTATGTATTTTATATTTCGCTGCGAGGTATTCTGTTTGTTCTATGTCTGTGATTCTGTGATTGTATTTCATTTGCTCCAAATTTATTTACAACGCGGTATTTTGAGCAATTCAAGTCCGACATGTGCGGATGCGAATGGCTGAAAAATATCGGGTTGTTACACATGTACACAGTGATCCTAAAATTTATCACGAAGTTGAGGATCAACATGCCATAATCTCGCCTTTTTATCACACTGCAAGCACTCCTGCTTTCACTAGTCATGAAGAAATCTCTCTAGTGACGTCTCCATATTTCGACGAATATTTCAATGAAGTGCGCTGCATACAGATGATTAAACCAAGTAGGACCAATGCAGATGAATTCAGTCTATTGTCAAATGAAGATATAGACAGTTTATTGCCTCCTTCAATTGATGATGCCAGAGTATTTGTTCCCGAACAGGAGGTGAAAAATGAAGCAAAAACTAAAGTGGAGTTGAAAGATGAACGAAAGAATGTACCATTGCAGTTACCCATGGAAAAAAAGTAGGAGCGATTTTAAGTGTCGCGCTGTAGTTAGAAGTAGAAGCTGCAGGGCAAGTTTGATAAATGGAGGGACCTCTCCATAGTATGAGGAATTGGAAGGCTATGAAGATACACCATGTAACGATAATGTTTTCGAAGAAACTCTTGATATACCCAGACCCCACAAGAAAATGGCAGCGAGCAGCGGTTTTGAAATGAGAAGAAATGGAAGAAATGCATCTGAGGATTCTGATGAGAGTATGCACGGTGAAGTTACAAATTCACAGAAGGATGAAACTTCTTATGATGGAAAAGTCTCAAAATTTCATGATTCAGTTGATGGACTAAAGGAAGTGGATCAAATACAACATCAGAAAGCATCATACAATTATCAGGTGAAAATAATTATGAACTAAAAGCGAAGCAGCTGTTGAAATTATTTGCAATACAAAACAGACAAATTCTTTCTTTTGAATTTTTGTTTTCAATCATCGTTAGCATATATTTAATGGCACGTGTTAACATTTCTTAAATAAACTAATGGATCATTTTAGTAATCATTGTATAAATTTGTGTTAATTAATCGAGTGCGTATAAAAAACACAATCTCGTGCTTCTGTTGTACAAAATATTGATAATTTTTTGATGGTATCTTGCAAAAAGTAGATGACAAATGTTTAGATGTATTTCAAAATTTGAAATAACTAAGAAGATGATATAGTTATAAGTTGAAAAGTGTGTACATGTATTAGTAGCTTCTACAAAACTTTTCCTGCATTTTAAAGAAGTTTCTAAATCGTTTTTGAATTTGTCTAATGATCTTGCACGAATACGTCCTAACATTGCTTGGAATAAGCTAAAACTTTATTGACCCTAACGTTTATGATTAAAATAGTACAAAAACTTGGTCGTGGGTGATGTAGATTGTAAGGGTGTTTTGCTATTTGGTAATTTCTTTGGTGAACATAAATTTTTGAGGAACCAAAGTGAGGCAAAATTTGGTTACTGTATGTATTTGGGTTTGAGTTTGCAGTTGCTGGTGGTTGTGACATAGGTTTTGGGGGGTGATGCAGAAGTTTGGTCGAACAGGTCTGTGGGCAATTTGTTGTTGAAGTTTGTAAATAGAGAGTTATTGAAGTTTGTAGATAGAGAAGTTAGGTGGCCAAATTTCGCTTTTCTATTTTGCATCACACAAGTTATATTGTACCAAAACATATTCCTAGACCTCCATATGCTGCTTCAAAATTCTTGACAGAAATAGCAAAAGAGCATCAAATACACAATGGTGAAGGCATTGCTCGGATGAATGCTGCCGGTGAACTTGCTGCACAGGTTTTAGAATTTGCTAGATCACCAGTTCGGGTAAGAATTCATCTTATTCGTAGATGATAATATTTAATCTGAAGATTGCATAAAAATTTAATTTCTTCAGTTCAATGTAACAATAATTCGCTTATGAGCTATTTTATCAATTTATCTCTTCGTGAATGTTTGAAATGTGAAAATATCATATTTCATATGATTTGTTTGTGAGTATCGACAAGTATGAATTACCTCACTGTTCCTCACTGATTCATACATCAGCTAACTGTTGTTTTTATTTGAAATCATGAGTAATCATGCAACTATGAATTCAGCTGATCAAAAAAGGATAGCAATCAAAGAGCTCACCAAAGGGTTAGATATGGTGACCGAACTTTGATGTCTAGTGGATCAACAGTCGAGTGCATTAACAAAGTTATGTGATGAAATAATTGCTAACGTTGATCGTGGAATTTCACTTTTGACCACTAGTCCGGATACTGCACAACGTATGAAGGAGAATCAAGGCATCCTTCCTAAGCATTTGAAGATGAAGAGGACACCATGTTTAGAAAATGATATTTGTATCAGGTATTAACGTCACATTTATACTAATTATTAGCTTACCTTGGCTTTAAGAAAAATGGTTAAATGTTTGAAAATTTAATCCATTTAACACAAAACAGGATGAAAAACACAAAGAAAGTGGTCATTACTGATTCGCCATTTAGTGGGTTGTACCAGTGGAAGAAATATGGAGAGAAACCAATTAGTAATAGAAAGTACCCGAGATTTGTGTAAATTAGTACGTTCAATCTTTAACTATGTAGCTATTAAATATTTCACACGATTTTCTCTATATTTTCAGATGCTACTACCAGTGTAAGTCAGATAAATGCAATGGGAAAATCCGCGTTCAGCAAATAGATTGTAGTGAATTTCCTAAGTACGAAGTTATAGCAGCTAGTGAACATACATGTGATATGATTTCAGAACATAGTCCAATGCTTTCACATAGAAATGATGATCCAGGTCTGGAAAGTTCAAGATTTGAGTAGACATTTGATAGTGGAATACTTTCTAGTGGTACTGGAAATGTATGGTCGACATAAAACGAACCTCTACATTCTTGTCCAGTTTATTTACCTATTTATACTTAGGTAAGATAACAATGCTTGTCTTTTACCTTCTTGTGGCCTGTTGTTTACAGGGAAAATTTCATTTTCAGGTGTCGGCTTAAGTACAGACTGTAGAGAACAATGGGCCAACTAATCCATGGAATTGATGGCTAATTTGCAGAATTAATAGAGACAGCATTGAACTGTGAGTTTGAATTTTAACTGTATTTTGAAGAAAAAAAATTGAATGGTTAGATTAACCGTAAGTTAAACTTTAAGTGTATTTTGAATTTTTTTTTGAAGATTATGTTGTAATAATATCTGAATATATGACATTGTGGTATTTTAGATACGTAAATAATTGTTTATGATATATTATACTACATTTGCAGAGTGTTTAAACTTTGCATTGAATATGTATGATGAATTATTTATGATATGGAAACCATTATTTGCAGAGTGTTTATATTTAAACTTTGCGTTTAAGTTTTAGTGTGTATATATATGTGTGTGTGTGAATGTGTGTGTGTTACTAAATAATCATTTTCCAACACTTATAAGCATTATCGTATATTTCTGTACCAACACTTACAAGTGTTACCATATATTTCATTGCCAACACTTATAAGCGTTACCGTATATTTCTGTATCAACACTTATAAGTGTTACCGTATATTTCGTTACCAACGCTCATAAGCGTTACCGTATATTTCTGTACCAACACTTATAAGTGTTACCGTATATTTCGTTATCAACACTTATAAGCGTTACCGTATATTTAGGTACCAACATTTATAAGTGTTAGTAATACGTATGTTTGTAACACTTATAAGTGTTACAAATTTGGCCGCTTCATTCCTCACAATCCATCAGTAACACTTAAAAAGTGTTACTGAAATTATTTGTAACACTTATAAATGTTAGAATTTGCCTGTTTTGGTGTAGTGTGGAGGCTTTCTACCATCTTAGATAGACTACCTTCTTAGGTAGTATCCAAATATAAGAAGCATTTCACTCACAATCATGTAGATTTTCTTTTTGAAGAAAGAGATGCTTTATTCATTCATCTTTGCAAAATATGGCCTCAATGTTGGCATTCCTTGTTCTCCGAACTATATTGCCTTCTAATCGGCATAACTTGTAAGCTCCCAGGGGATTACTTTGCAAACGATTAATGGTCCTTTCCAATTTGGCTCCAGGGGTCCATCTGTGGGGTTTTTCGTATTTTCCATTACTCTTCGGAGTACCACGTCTCCTTCGTGAACTGATCGAGTTCTCACTTTTGAGTTGTAGTATTTTGAGATTCTTCTTTAATACTCGATGGTTCTTACCGCTGCTTCATCTCTCAATTCATATATTAAATCCAAGTATCTTTTTTCATCTCTTGATTCTTATCGAATGCGTAGATAATTCTTCGATGTGAGGGTATCTCAATCTCGATTGGTAACATCGCCTCACACTCATATGTCAAAAAAGTAGGGAGTATGTCCCATCGCCGTTTTGGTGGATGTTCGATAAGCTCATAACACAAGTGCCAGTTCTTATACCCAATTTTCTATTTTCTTGTTTAGCCGCTTTTTCATAATTGTCTTTATGGTTCTGTTTGTAGCTTCAACTGCCCCATTCGCTTTTGGATGTGCGACGGATGAAAAACTTTTAACGGTTCCATTTTTGTGGAAAAAGCAAGAGAATTCTTCGCTCTCAAATTGTGTCCCATTGTAAGAAATTTTCTTTTCAGGAATTCCAAACCTGGCTATGATATTCTTGATAACTAATCTAAGTACCTTCCCAAAAGTAATCTTTGAAAGTGGTTCTGCTTCAAGCCATATGGTGAAATAGTCTATGGTGACTACATCGTACTTTGCTCCTCCTTGGAATTATCAATGGGCCAATTAAGTCTATTCCATATACGTCAAAGGGCCACAGACTTGCAATTGGAGCCAATTGACTTAGGGTCAATCTGGGAATCTTCGAGTATTTCTGAAAATTTTCACATCTTCTCACATACTCGATGGGTTGGCTTACCATACATGGCCAATAAAATCCTTGCCTCATTATTTTCTATGCCACTTTTGTTCTATTTGAATGATGTCCGCAAAACCCCTCGTGTGCTTCAACCATTAGTTTCACTTCATTATTTGTGCTCACACATCTTAGATAGGGAAGAGCATATCCCTTTTTAAAAAGGATTTCATCCATCATCACAAAGTTTGGAGCTTGTCTCCTGATTTTCCTTGCTTCACCTTTGTCCAATGGGAGTATTCCTTTAACAAGATATTCAACAATGAGTGACGTTGTCATCATACATGTTACTTAGTCTTGATTAGTCAACTATTTCATCTGATATTACTTTATTATTTTCTCTTCTCTCTTCCCCTTATGATTTTGCTTCAGACCTTGTTAGAACTAACAATTCATTTCCTGTGTGTATGCCTCCTCTTCAATACTTGGAATTTCCTGATATCCCACTGGAACAATACGTGTCTCCCTGGCTTCCCTTGAGCTTGCTAGTTTTGCTAGGGAGTTTGCTTGCGAATTTTCCGCTCTTAGGACTTGGTGTATTGAAAAATCTTCAAACAAAGCAAGCATTCTTAGTATCTTCTTCACGTATAAAGATAGCTTGGGGTTCTTTGTTTGATATACCTATTTCACTTGATTCACCATTAGCTGAGAATCACTAAAGATCTATATTCGTGGAATTTTGAGTTCTAATGCTAAGGTTAATCCCGCTACCATAGATTCATATTCTACTACATTGTTAGTTGCGGGGAATCCCAGTTTCATGGCATAATGTAAATGGTGTCCATCCGATGTGATGATTACATATACAGCACTGGCCCTTGTTCGTTTGATGCACCATCATCAACAAATAATTTCCAAACAGGCCTTTGGTCTTTCTCCTTTTCTGATTGTTCATTGATAAAGTTAGTGCACTCGTTAATGAAGTCTGCTAATGCTTGCCCCTTGATTGCAGCTCATGGATGAATTTTATGTCATATTGCCTGAGCTTGATTCCCCATTTTACCAACATTTCTGATGTTTTTGATTTACTAAAGACTTGCTCAAGGGGAAAATTGGTCAATACCCTAATCGGGTGTGCTTGAAAATATGTTTAAGCTTTTGAGCTGTGAGAATCAAGCAATAGGCTAACTTTTATATCAATGGGTATTAGATCTCTGCATCCTTCCACCGTTTGCTCACATAATATACTAAAAGTTGTTCCTCATTCCTTCTCTAATTAACACTGAACTAACTACGTGCACTAAGACTGCTATATATAGGTATAAGGTTTCCTCATTCTCAAGACCAAAAAGTATTGGCGGCTTTTCCAGGTGGCTTTTTAGTTCCTGAAAGGCTTTCCTACAATCTTCCCCTCATTAAAAGTTCTTCTTCTTCCAGATTACATCAAAGAAGGGTATGCACTTATCGGTAGCTTTAGAGATAAATCTACTTAGGGCAGCCACCATTCCATCCAACTCATCACATCTTTGCTGGTTTAGGTTCGACCATGTCCCTAATGGCCTAAATTTGATCTGGACTAGCTTCGATCCCTTGTGCACTGATAAGGTAGCCTAAAAACTTTCCAGAATGGACTCCAAAAGAAAACTTTTGTGGGTTTAGTTTCATTTGATATTTCCGCAATACCTGAACATCTCTTCCAAATCTTTAAGATGATTTTCGGGTTCGCCAAACTTCACCAGCATATCGTCCACATAAACTTTCATATTCCCGCTAATTTGATCCTTGAGCATTCGTTTGACCAAACTTTGATATATTTCCCTTGCATATTTTAACCCAAATGGCATTGCTTTGTGACAATATATCCTCCACTCATTTATGAAGCTAGTTTGTTCCTCATCTGGTTTGAACATTGGTATTTGATTGTAACCTGAATAGGCATCTATCAGAGACAACAACTTGTGACCACTTGTTGCATCTACTAACTGATCAATTCGTGGCAATAGGAAACAATTTTTCGGATATGCTTTGTTCAAATCCATATAGTCAATGCAAGTCCTCCATTTCCCATTTGATTTTTTTACCAAAACTGGATTGGCTAACCATTTTGGGTAGTATATTTCCTGAATAAATCCATTCTCAAGGAGTTTGCTAATCTCTTCTTTCAAAGCATCTGATCGTACCTTGTCCATCTGTCTCTTTCTCTGCTTTATTAGGGTTGCTCCTGGATTAATGTTAAGAGCATGACATATGACCTTTGGATCAATTCCCACCATAACGGAATGTGACCTGGCAAATACGTTTTTGTTGACTTTGAGAAATTGTATCAAATCCTTCTTTAAGTCACCGTTAAGATTTTTTTCCACCTTAACCACTTTGATAGCATCATCTGAATCTATGTATGCTTCCTCAAGATCCTTTATGGATTTTATCCTTTTCGTTTCCCCACGGCAATCGAATTCTGTGACTATTAGGCTTTCTTCCACTGAGTTAGCATCAATTTTCTTGCCTTCGGAAGGAATGTAACTTTGACACATACTGTTTTAGATTTATTAATTTTAATCTTTCCTTCGAATGTTGGATTTGAAAATCCATCATCTGAAGGTTGTAAATAGTAGAAGAATCGAAGTAAACGGAATACTCCCTTTTATACTCGTTTAGAGTAGTGAAATACATTTCTCGGGAGCTAAACCACTCCATTTGGACGGTCCCCCATCCTCTTTTTGTCAAGAATTTTACCATGAGATATTTTAAAGAGACAAAGACATCTATTTTGTCGAGAACTAGTCTGCCAAAGAAGGCTTTGTAGTGTGAGAATTGGTTGATTATCACAAAGATGGTTTCGAAGGCTTCGTGGGTTGGTGGCACCCTCATTTATACGAGCATCTATCCAACCAGAGTTGATCCTTTGTTGTTGAATCCAAAAATGGTTTCCATGCTTACCTCCATTTTTTCTTTAGGAATGTTCATCTGATCGAAGGCGTGCTTGAAGATTACGTTGACGGCACTACCTGTGTCAACTACAATTTTAGAGACGATGGATAATCCAATTTGTGCAGTAACCATTAAAGGATCATTATGAGGATGGTGAAACCCCTTTCTTAGCTCTTGAGGAGTGGCAATAAGGTTTGGCATCTGAATGTTGAGATGTGTATTCTTTATTGAGGTTCCTCTTGGATAGAGTAAATGCCTTCTTTAGCTTCCGTAATATACCTGTTTCGAGCCCCTTTGCTATTTCATGTCGGATGTGGCCTACCGTGAATCGCTTCATTTCTGTTTACTAGTAGGCTCAAGCTTAAGGGTCTTCATCTTCCAATTATATTTATAGCAATGCAAGGGTATTTCTTTGGACCATCCCCTATCTATTGAGTTTTTTGAACTCCTTCAAATGACCCTCATGGATCTGTTTCTTAATAATGCCAGTTAGAACCCTGCACTCATCAGTCTTGTAACCATTGGTCTTGTGATAAGCACAGTAATCCCCTCCCTTTCTTTGTTCAGGGTTGTTCTTGGCTTTAAAGGAGGTTGGAAAGTCGACTCTTTCCTTAGCTATGGCATAGGGGTAAGATAGTGGCTTGATTAAAGCGATTGGGTTAGCGATTGGCTCTTCCCATCTTGTTCTTTTGTGTCCTCGGCATGGTTTTAAATCTCCTATATCTCGCCTGAGATCTCGCTCGAGATCTCATTTTCACACTTAAACGAGACGAGACATCAAATCTCCTCCATATCTCCCTCGACACTCATCTCGTCCGAGATATTCAAATCTCACCCGATATATGGATCAAAATCTCAATCCGAGATCTCACCCGAAGTTATACATTTTTCCAATTTTCCATAATAATTTTTATTTTCATATCGATTCAAAAGAAACTACTCAATCCAATTATAATTTACCAACTTCTTGAACATGTTCTTTACTTTTTATCTTAATGAGTCATAGCGAAAGGTTTCACTTCTTTATTACGTTCAAATAAAAGGAAATTATTCAATCATTACCAAATCAATTAAGCTAATCAAGCTACTACTCTTCTAAAAATATTTCTTTTTCCATGTAAATCAAGTATGTTACCATTTTTATTTTTATTTAAAAAAGTTATAATCGTTAAATAAATTTTTGACACATCAATTTTAAACACATAAGTACAACCGAGATATCCCCGAGATGCATTATAAGACCCGAGATGTCAATCCGAGATGTACACCCGATACATACTCATCTCGTCCGAGATCTCTCCCGATACGAGATAACTTGTGTAAAAATTTCGAGACGAAACGTGACCGAAATCCGGTATTTAAAACCTTGGTCCTCGGTCTTGGACAATATCCCTCCTTCTTTCTTGAGGATAGTTTTCTTCTTAGCATAGTAAAGCTCATCCATCCGGATGAACTTGTCTGTCTGGAAATGGAAGTCTTGTAAATCTTTACAGCCGTTAACAAAGAGATGTTTCCAAAAGAGAGTGTTTTCCATCATGCTAGAATGAACTGCAATAAGCTTGTCTCGATCATTCATGTCTTTGGCTTTTAAAGCTTCAGCGTTGAATTTTCTTAGATAATCTCCCAAGGATTCCCCATGAGTTTGGTTTATATTGGCCAAGACAGTATAGTCTATTGTGAGATCCTTGCAAATGCAGAATTGGGTGAACAATTCATAAGAGAATTGCTTCCATGAATATATGGTTTTCTCCTGGTATTGTCTGTACCATTTTGCTGCAGCCCCATGGAGAGTGACTGGGAACAATCGACATCTAACGGCTCCAGATGCATTGTATAAATCCATTTGGGTATCAAAGCCATTAGATGATCGTCTGGGTCTCCCCATGATATTTCATTGATGGGATCTTCATATATGGAGGGATGACTGTAGCCATGATCTCATCGGTGAAGGGTGGCAATCTTTCATTGTTATTAACATTTTCACTCATTGTTCTCTTCCCTTTCAAATTCGTAGCATCCTTTTTTGCATATTTAGCTGCATCTTTTAGATAATCCTCAACATTACAGTAATTTTTCTAGTCCAGGCAATACTCTTTTGATGTCGAGCTTCCTATTTGTTCTAGCGACTTGTCAAGAGCTCTTCCTTGATGGTTAGCTTTTGTCTAAAGACGCTCCTTCTTCTTGGAGGATGTTAAATTTGTTTTACTTTTATATTCAGCGGAGTTGGCTTTTAAATTTCTCCTGAAGGAAACCATCTCTTCTCCCTAAGTTGGTTTTGGTGTCTTTGAAGATTTCTAAGATAGTGCCAATTTAAGTAGCTCTTGCAGCTGCTGCTCCAAGTGTTTAACCTTTTCAGCGTTATCATCTTGCCGAGCTGGTGACGTAGGCTGTCCTTGAAAACCCTATCCAGATTAAAGGATGAAGTTATGTTCTCCTCAAGAGTGGTGGTGTGGATAACTCTTTTCTTAATTCCGCTTAATCAGTTAGATCTCATTTTCCTACGCAAATTAAATAAACTAAAATTAGTTTATAATATAGCGATAAGATAGGAGGTTCGAGACCTCCTTCTAGCACCAAAAATGTTAACAAGAAAACTTATCAACATCCTCAATGCTATGTGAAAGTTAACCAAGATGTTGGAAAGATCTCTCCTTTAGAAACCTACCTCTCGACCGAGTTGATTTAGTCGAAAGGATTTAAAGAAATTACTCTACCTTTCGACCAAGTTGGCTAAATCAAAAAGGATTTAAGTGTTAACTTAACCTTTCGACCAAGTTGACTTAGTCGAAAGGCTTTAAGAAGTTAGTTTAGGACTCTAGGCTAAAGAAGTTGCATCCTGCTCGAATCCTTTCCATTGAGTGTGTCGAAAGTAGCCAATCATCTTGACTTTTCATTCCTTTCGATCATGTCGAAAGGCTTGTAACGACCCTTTCGATCGTGTCGAAAGGGATGTATGTTTCACTAAAATGACACAGCTACTTACGACCCCATGGTTTCGCTACTTTTGCTGTGGAACCCTTTCGAAAGGGTTGTAGATGGAGCCACGGATTAACCCCTTTCGAATGAGTTCGTCCTCTCGATACAATTCTTAGCCAATTATAAACTGGAACTCCTTTGAAATCCCCGTTTCGTCTGAGTTGAGTGGGGTTCCACTCTTTCGAAACATGTCCAGCTTATAACTTCCCAAGCTTCACTTTGTTTTCCCTGTATAAGATCGACCTGGATATTCCCTAGTTTCATAAATTCAGCAATGTCAAAACCCCATCATCATTCTCATTTTCGTTGTCTATGTTGGTTTCGACGATGATGTGTTTCGACTGCATATATCCAAGTCGTTCCTATGCATTGCATAGACAAAATGAAATTAAGAGAATGGGTTAGAATCATGTGCAATGGATCATTACACTAGCTAATGTTCTAAATGATCGTCCTCCTCATCAATATCCTTAATGAACTAGCCGTCTTTCTTTTATTAATAATGCAAAATGAGTTACAATTAATATAGCTTTATCCCCAATTTGATTTAGGGTTTCTTGAGGATTTAATTGCAACTAAGAAATTGAATTAGAAAGAAATGAATTTGGGATTCCAAAATTCCATCCCCAAAACCGGACCCCTTGAATCTTATTTATAGATGCAGGTCGACCCTCATTCGTGTCTGTGCCTTCGACTCGGTCGAAAGGTCTCCTTCTTATATGTCGCCTCTCGCCATTTGACTTGGTCCAAAGATCATGTCTGCCTTCAACACTGTTGAAAGGAATCTTCTTTGAGTGGTTTGATTTACCCTTGCGCTTCATTGGTCCTTCTCAAACCCTTTCGACTAAGTCGAAAGGATCCCTTACCAACCTTTCATCTTTGTTAAGTTATGAATATCTTTTCTTACTGCTTCCTGTAGAACACCTTTCAGCTGTCGAAAGGTCTCCAAACATGCTTTTTCTTTCGTGTTGCTTTGTTGTCATTAGAAGTTAGATAGGTGTCTCCAACTCTATCGATATCTTGCTTATAGGGGATTCAAAGATGTTGATGTACCAATGGCTTCAATGATGTTGAGTACCTTTTGAATGCATGCCTGAGAATTGAGGCGGAACTTTCCCCTAACATCATTGGCCTTGACTGTTCGAAAGGCTTGTGTATGTTTTGAAAGAGTCATATAAGGACGAAACCTTTAGTTGCAAAATGTTCGATGTGCATATGGGAGATTATCATTCATTGCCTTCGAAAGATGGTTCCCAAGTAGTCTTTGCTGATCCATTTGTGTCGAAAGGTATTACAGAGGCGGAAAGGTGGCTTTGCTTCTCATTTTTTCATCTTTTTCGGAGGCTTGTATATAATTTAACACATGTGAGGATGCCTGCTACTTTCAACTCCTTCGAAAGTCTTCCCAACGCCTTCGGAACCTTCGTTCTTTGTCGAAACCCGCTTTAGAAGAAGTTGGTACTTTGCTTATGTTCTTTCATGCCTTTGTTCTCTGAGTGAATTTTATGGCCAACAAGTTGGAATACATTTGATCATCCTATTACATCAATTTTTAATGCAACTATTGAGCAGATCATTATTGACCCAAATCTTCAAAAGGATACATGGGAATGGAAGCTTTCTTCAAAAGGTGTTTTCTTATTCAAAAAAAGCTGGAGAGTTTGTAAAAGGATATGAAACAGAAGTAGATTGGCAATATGTTATATGAAATAAATCAAATTACCCAAAAATGTCCCATTATGCCTATTTTGCTATTGTAAATAGATTACCAACAAGTGATAGATGTCTAAAATGGAACAAAAAAAGGGGAAACAATATGTCTTATTTGTAAAAATGATACATAAAGCATTAATCATCTGTTTTTTAATTGTATATTTTCTAAACATATTCGGTATATTGCCAAAATAAATCTCAAGATAAATCAAAAGCAAGCAGTGAAAAATATCAGGGAAAACATCAAATACATTCAACAAAAATTCAAGGAAAAATCAAAAGAATTCGGAAAAGCAAGCACAATGCTAACAACAATAATCTTTCATATTTGGAAAGAGAGAAGTCAATGGCTTCATACACAAAACGAAACAAAAAGTATTGAACTTTGGAAAACAATTGAAATGGAAAGCTAGATCCTTCTCAAAAAATTTAAAAATTAATGCGTCTATTTAGACAATTCAAATCTGGATATCTGGCGAATTGATAACTACGAACAAAGGTGGAAGCTTTCTTACATAGTGGGAAAATCAATGTTGATATTACCAGTGACAGACTTCTTCACCATAGTGGCAATCAGTGGATGAAAGAGCCTAAAGGCCATATTGGAACCAATCACAAGATCGCATCTACTGGAGGCAGCCACCTCTACCATCGATCTAGAATCGGCTCCTGTAAAGGAAATGGAAGTAAACGTAATTTTATCATGCATGAATCAAAAAATAATTTGAATGAGAATACTAACCAATTTCCTATATAATCTGATAGGGGCGGAAGCTACCGCTTACGTAGCCATAATGAATTCAAGGCTAGTTCCTAGTAGATGGAAAAAACTTGCAACTTGACATAAATAATCAGATAATCTACGATGGTCGTTACAAAACCAAAATTAACAACTAAATATATCACTTATTAGTTTGGGAAAAAGGTGACGGCAACAAGCTTCCAGAACAAGAAAAGCTTATTACAATTGATCGAGATACTCGAGATAATTTAGATCGAAGCTTATCAGATCAAAGCAGCAAATTTCGAAAGCAAAAGGAGCCACTTTTGACCAAATCTAAAATTCAGTTTATCCCTGGAGAAACCTCAATCGATAGCTTGCAGTAGTAAACGCAAGCCTAAGTGTACCATCGAATTTCTTCACAAAGATACCTGAAGCTCCTCAAGGAGAGGAACTAGAATGAATAAACTGTTTTGCTTCCAATTCGGATAATTGTTTACACTTCTCCTCATTTTCCTTACGGGACATACGATAGGGAGGACGAGTGATAGGTAGAGCTCTAGGGATTAGATTAACTACGAACTCAATTGCTTGCTTATGTGGTAATCCTAAAACGGGATCAAATATATCAAGAAATTCACAAATAATGTGAATGCGGGAAATGACTCCTCATCATCATTATCGTCATCTCGTGGATTTGGAGAATATAAGGATGCTACCGAATTGGAATATGAATCTTTAATAATAATAGAAATCTGTTTAACGGATTGGGGATGTCGAAGATGGATAGTCCTCTCGGGACATAGGATGTGGGCTTCATAATGATTAAGACAATCCATTTCCAAAATCATTCTGAAACCTAAGTAATGCATAACATGCAAATCGACACGGAAAGCAAAATCACAAAATAATTTCAACATCTTTACAAAATAAACTGAGTGTTGTGGATCCACTAACCAGGTACGCAATTCTTAGTGAAGTCGTCAAGCCCATAACATTTAAAGAAAAGGTATCAAGAAGTTCTTTTGATATAAAAGAGTGAGATGCATCCGTATCAAAAAGAACTCAAATAGGATAATCTTGAAACATGCCATCAAGGACAGTACGAGAAATACCTTGACCAAGAGAAGGGTTACTAGGGGCTTGCACAACATTCAGCTTTCCCTCTTTTTTGCTTTGAAGTTTGGGACATGAAGATTTAGGATGACCCAAACTTTTGCAATAGCGACAAGTAAGGGTCTTCAGACACTTATTTGCACAGTGGTCCTTAGAACCATAATTGTAGCTCTCTCCACGACTAGAGGTAGGAGTCTTTGCTACCAAGTTGATGGCTTCCCTTTCTTAATGGGATTAGGGCCTTTGAACTTACTGTCGAGTTGCCTCTTCCTGCTGTTATTGATGTTTTTTTTGGCACCCCCAACATCACCGTCACTTTCATTATCGGTCTCTTCAAGTCGAAGAGCGATATTTACAAGCTGATCGATAGAAACTTCTAATTTCAAAAGTAAAGCCTTTTTGAGAGTCTTATTCTACCAATAGATAAACCTCTGATTTTTCTTCAATGGAGTTTTAATATACTCGACCCCATATTTAGAGAGGGATTCAAAAGATGCGATATAATCTGTCACTGAAGATTCACCTTGAATAAGGTCAACAAAGCGTCGAGCTAAAGTTACTTTTTAAGCTTCCGGCACAAACTTCAACTGGACCATTCCCCAATTACTCCCAACTAAGATCCGCTTCGACAATTTCCAAAATCAAAAGCTCATACCAAAATAATGCTCTCTCTTGAAGCATGCTAGAAGCCACTTGTACTCGATGTAGATCCACAAGATTCATGCGAGAAAATATGCTGTCGCAAGTTCTAAGCCAAGCTTTGACTTCTATAACGCTTTTGGAACCCTTGAATGGCCTTCCACCCAAATTGGTATAATCATTGCACAAGCATGAAAATTCGGATTTAGGATGAGTAGACTCGGGAATGGGTCTAGCAGCTTAGGCATTCTTTACAAGATCCAAAAGCTGTTGGGTAGACATGAATACGACATCCTAAGGAGCAAAACTGGATTGACCGGCGCCGGGGCGGCCAGATCTAACCATTCCTCTTCTTTAAGAAAGAAAGAAAAAAGAGGAAAAAGTTATTCTCAGAATGATTATAAAACAAACTTGATTAATAAAATAAGACATCATAAAAGGAAATAGGATAGAACGAATCCAAAGACTTGAATTAAATCCTAAGGCACGATGCCCCACTTCTATACTCACACTAACTAAAGACATTACTGGGCAATACCGTCAATTAGTATGAAGAATAAGGTTGTTGAGGAGCGACCATCTATGTAATTGATTTGTGCGAGTACTGACATGCCAGATAGAAGGTCATGCATTTCATTTCAAGAGGAAATCTAACGTATCAAATACAAACTCAAAACGACTACACGATGGCTATGTGGCCTTTGGAAACAAATATAAAATAAGCATAATACAAAATCATTCATAGATATTCATATCACTAAGGTGGAAATAGATATGAATAAAACTCATAGAAGTAAACATAAAAGTAGTGGTCATACAAGATCCACTATATCACAAAAGAATAGGTACAAGTGCTAGACAAAAGAATAAGTATACATCAAGAAGTTTCGATCTCAAATGTATAAAAACAAAAACTACTAAGCTAAAGTGGTTAGCCAAAAGTCAGAAGCTATTCCATCCTAAGAAGTCAAGTGGAAGCACCTGAAACACCTAGGTCTGACCCGAGTATTATTTAAGAAGAAAAATAATAAACGGATCAGTCTAGCTATAAATAACATATAAGATGAGATAGGATAAGAGATAGGACAAAAATATATGATAATAATAATGTCATACTGTGACAACATATATTTGATAACAACGAAAATCATATAATATCTCAAATCTCCTCAACTATCGAAAAAGAATACCACATTCCTTAGCTTGTTCACCAAACCTCAAATATTGACAAAACATATCAATGCAAATTGCAAAAATTGGTGAAACATAAATTCCAGAAATCAATAATCAGAAATCTAGAAAATACAAAGAGGGAGGTCTATCACAAACGGAAGCATGAAAACTCACCAACACATGTATCACAAACGGAACGCTATTTCATGGTCGTTAACCCATCAAATTTGAGCCGAAGCTCCACAAACGGCCCGAAGGCCATGGGTCGCTACCCTACCAATCTGAGCCGAAGCTCCACCAAAACAGGATTTAGTCCCCCACGCAGACAAAGAGACATCGCACATCGCTAGTCTAAATAACAAAATGATCATCATTGATCGATAAGTGTTTATTACACTAAGTTAGTAAATAAATGAGTTTAGCTTCATATCATATAACCATAGGCTTAACTTAAATATTTACGAACAAATTTCAGATTTCCACTCGAAAATTGTCACAAGATTTCAATCGAACAAGTCTAAGAATTAATCGACAAAGTAAACGCAAGCATTTCATACCATTTGTTTTGCTAAGTCGTTTAATTGGATATCTCATACGAATTAGGTAAAGATTTGTATATACTAATAGATTGGAAAATGGTTTTAAAAACGAGCTTTGTGTTAAAAGTCATGTTGAAATCATTTTAGTGAAAGAGTTCGAGTATTTACTACTAGTATAAAAACCTTAGTATTTTAAAGTGACAAATCATAGAAGATTGTAAAAACAATCTATCTCCAAAATCCACATTCGACGACGTGAATTAAAACCATGAAAATCGATATCGAATCCATTAAGTGGATATTACCAAAAATCCAGGAAAGAAGTCATCAAAGTTGATAATAAATGACAACAACTAGCCTGATTAATCAAATGGAAACCCACATAAAAATAGGCGGTTTGGCTGAATTTAACAGCGTCAAACGTCTGGTGGTTTTTTCAGACGTCCGAGCTGAAGGTTTGAAAATTTTCTTTCAGATCGTCCAGACGTCTAGGAATAACTTCAGACGTCTGAGCTGTAAATATGTAATATTTATTCCTTTGCTTCAGACGTTTGAGCATTTTACCAGAAGTCTGAGCTAAAGCTCAGGGAATAATTTGCATAAGCCATTGATGGTCAAATCAACTCGGAACCGATCGAATGAACGATGTTGGCTAGGATTTATGCCAAACGACAACCCAGCCCTATAAGCTGTTCAATAAACTCCAAACAACATGTCCAAACATCCATAGTAGGATTTTCATAGATTTTGACTTCAATATACCAAAAATTAAAAAATTCAACAAACCAATTCAATTCAAAAGCAATTGAACATGAAATAGATGTTAGGAATTCATACCTAACAGCAATGAAAGCTATAGGCATAGATAAGAGTTCAAGAACTTACCTTTAAACTCAAAAACAAGGAATGAGAAGCTATAAAACAAAGCAAGATCAATCTCTCTTCAACTTCACTTCAAGAACCTTAAATCTATGATCAAATGCAAAGTTTTTCCTAAGTTAGGTAATAGGAAAAATCAAGAATTAAAGAGGAATTGAGATGGAGAAGATGAAGAACATGTTTACCTAAGCTTCTCCTTGATTTTGGAACTTGAGTTTGAATTTCCTAAGAATCTAGGGTTTAGGAATTTTGATTTCCTTTCTTTTCCTCCATTTTTCCATTTGCTTGAGAGTGTTAGGAAATTAAGTGGAATAAATGAAAAGGAGTGGAGTTAGGATATTCGGTAGAGGGGTTTGGGTTATCTTGTTGGTTTGGTGAGCTAGAACCAAACCTAAAGCCCAATTGAAAATACCAAAATCCTAATCAACTCCAAACATATCGATATTTATACTCAAAAAAGTTGTAAATATCATTTTAAACTCAATGGAAGGGGTCTCAAGTTCGGATTCGATTGTTTACAAAAAGTCACGTTTCAGACTTTAAATTCAACTAACGATGCTGTATTTAAATAGAACATTTAAATAAATAATCGTAAAATATGTGAGTTGTTACAATTAGCTCCTAAATCTAGGTGAGGGTTTTTTTTATATGGAAGACGAGAGTTGTAAATGTTTCGACCAGGGTTTCATATGAGATATTTGCTTTGTATTCCGGGTAGGGTTATAATACCCTACAACTATATGAGATTTGGGCCTTTATTTTTACTTATTTCAAAAAATAAATTAATTATAATGGGTTAAATTTTTACATTAACTGAAATATATTACATTTTAATCAGAAAAATAAAAATTAACGACTAACCCATGTGACGACCCATATTTCGGAAGGTTTAAATCGCTAATAATCCACACATGTCCAACTTAAACAATCTAGACCCTAGATAATCAATGGATTTAAATAAGAAAAATAAGAATAGAAGAAGAAACAAACACAGAATCTCACAGCGAAAACGATTAAACATAATAATCAAATAACAGTTCAAGAAGCTGTTTATTATACATTTGATTATAATCTATACACATTTATCAGAGTTATATATATATATATATATACACATCAGAGATAAGTGATCAATATACTGGATGGCATAAATAAGGGAATAATAATAGTAGTAATATATCAAAATCTTCATGCTCGTCCACCAGTGGATAATCTTTAATACACTGAAAAAAATCTGGATTGACCCAGCGTAATAAAAAACAAAACATTCGAGTCAGGACTAAAATACTCTTATATAAGTCAAATCAATATCACAAATAGAAGTGCAATAACTTTAGAGATGTTACGGTTTTCTTTTCTATCTCCTAAGGATCCGTTAAACTATTTATATATAATAGTATACGCTATATAGATAATGTCTATCGGTAAAATAAATATCAAAATAGCGTTAAAGCTTTACATTATCCCCCTTAACACATTTTTACAGTTTTAAACCGAAATCATAATCGGCTCGTATAGGGATAAATATGACAAGACACGTGAGGCAATGGCTAAGGTAGGATTCTACGAGTTAACCCTTTCTGGTTGGCTGTAACCCATCCGTGGCCAACCGCGACAATTAATCCAATCGACAAAAGGTACATCCATCGAATACGCAATCACAATAGTAATATGAGGGATCAATGTCGCTATAGGTAGCTAATCTAAATGGTCAGACATAGGCTCCTATTTTAGTCATTTTAATTATGACACGAGTGTCAAAGCTATTCATCATCGTACTCTTACTAATTTCAGTAAACGTCGCCAATTTAACCACTACAATCTGGATATCATCCACTGCATACATGGTTGTCAAAGTGATTCCAATATTGACAAAAAGTATGCCAATAAGAGGCCTCGATCTCTTAAACAACCAAACGTCGTTTTACACACCGGTTGGTTCTTTTACATTTCGAAAACAGTTCTTACTTGATATCAAAATATCATATTCGCTTAGAAATCAAATCCATTTCGAAATTTTACATATTCGCTTCAAAAACCATATTTTACTTCAAAATATTAATTAAGTTCGATATATCAATTCCACTTTAAAATTCGATTCGAATTACAATTTAGGTTATAACTTCGCTTTAACCCATTTCATATTTAAATCCAAGATTTAAATATAACATTCCACCCTTTTAACCAGTTTGAATTTTAGAAAATAGTTTTAAATAGTTTTTAAAATAGTTAAATAGTTTAATAGAAAATAATTTGAGTAATAAAAATGGTTTATATAGTAAAATATTTTTGAAAATCAAAATAGTATGAATATTTAAAGAAAATAGGTTTGAAATAGTTCTAAAATAATTTGTTTAAAAATAGATTCAAAGTCAAGCCAATCCAATTCTAAATTTCCCAGTTCTAATCAATTCAATTTCCATTCCGATTTAATCGATTCAATTCCGATTTCCAATTCAAATCAATTTCAACTCCAAATTAAGTACAATTCCAATTCAAAATTTATTTCAATTCCTTTTCAAAATTAATTTAAATTCTAATTTCAATTTAATTTCAACTCCAAATTTCAAATTTAAACCATTTTGATTTATATCAATTTTCAAGTTTGATTTCTGGATATCGATTCAAAACACTTAAATCAAATTTTCGTTCAATATCCAATTTAAAACCAAATCTTCAAATATAATTGATTCCCGAACTCAATTTCGAAATATCGTTTTAAATCCCTTTTACTTACCAATAATCAAAATTCGAATAAAAGTCCAATCTTTTAAAATAAATCAATTTCTGAAATTCACATCATATTCCGATTATAACTAAAAAAATCTCAATTTTGATTAATTAAGCAATTTCTGTTCAAAATTTAAATTTCAACATTCCGAGTTCCAATTCGAAAATAATTCGGTTTCCATAAATTCTATTTTATTTCTTAAAACCAAATCGTTTAAATAATTTCAAATCAAAAAATTTAAATCATTTAATTTAACCAATCCGTTGCCCGTATAGAATTCTCTATCCTATGACCAAGTGAATCAATTGTTTCAATTTAATTTCAAGAATGGATATATATCATTTCAATCCAAATAAATGTCATAGGTATATATCATTTCAACCTATTTCTTAATTTATTCGAAATAATTCAATTTACAGTTTTATAAACTATAAATAATATACAGGATGATAACATGATATATCAAAATAAATAAATATCCAAATATCAACCAATAGCATCCATCACAATCAATCGTCCAAACAGTCAAAAAAATTCACAACGGTTTCATAATTATCAATATCGGGTATTTTACGAGTAATTAAATTTCAATTCAATTTAACTGCCAATTCAAATTCTGCCAATAAATTAAGATATCAATTTAAATATCAATTAAATTTATCAAGCAATAATCAATAAATTCAATTCACTTCACGATATAATTCAACTACATATAAAAAACAATTAGTACTTATGAGCATATAAACACCCACCTTATTATCTGAAATTGAAATATTTCCGCCTCAAATAAATGCCAATCCAATGCCGAGCTATAAATGATGTCGATACGATCACGACGCAATTTGTTTCACTCGAAACGGATCTCGTACGAAAACGATACACTATAATTAATATTATGGTAATTATAACGTAATTAACAAAATATTAATGTAATAAAAAAACCCTAATCACCTCTCTCATTCGTGCTTTCCCAAGTCAACTCATGCTCAAACCAAAACCCTCCCACACGCAATCGAAACTCCATCGCCGCCTCTTTCACAAACCAGCGGACCTTGCCGCAACCTGCCCTTCGCCTCGCCTGACTTCGCCACCTTACCTAGCGCCGCCATCGACCATTAAAGCTTCCTCGACCGATCCCAAATCTTAAAACCCTATCCGCGACGAGCTGATGCACGCGCACCTCGATGCCACCGCTCTCCTCTTATCAGCCACGCCTACGCGATGGTTCACGATTTTATATATATATATATATATATATATATATATATATATATATATATATATATATTCGGTTTTTCTCCTCTCTTTTTTATCTCCTGAAGGCTGCGATTTCAAAGAAAGATGAGATGGGGATTAGTGTATAGGTAGCGGCGTATAATACGAGCGTTGACCATTTATTATATTATTTAAATATGAAATATCTCGTCCGATTTGTCTGCAAAATACTGAACCCCAAACGAAGCATGCCAACTGGCATTTATAATGTTTTACCTCCATTGCAAACATAATGGAACTAGTTCCGAAACCTAATTTGATCTTATGCAGAATATAGCTTTTTGATTTGAATTATTTATTTAAATTTTGAATATAAAAGTTACGCGTTTCACGCTCGCACGGCCAAACGACATGTCCAATCGCTACAAAACTTGAAATTCAACATTAATTCACTATTTCTGATATGATCAAACTGGTTTCGTCGAAATCGGAGACGGTGGCCAGAATGGCTATTTTTACTCGTTAATTAAACGAGAAATTCCTGAAAAATTATTTATTCACTTCAAATTCAATTTTAAAAGTTAGCAATCTTCATTGTCGTTTAAATAAAACTTGAATAAATTTCCGTTATCATTTTCAGTCACATAAAATTCTGAATTCAATTATTCAAATAATTTCCAGTATTAAATTTAAACAATTTAATCATTTAATAAATTACATTAATAATCATTAATATATATTTCTAACCATATTTATATAATAATTACATTAAATTTAATAACTTACAATAGGTCAAAAGTATGGGTCGTTACATACTTCCCTTCTCAAAACTTTTTGTCCTCGAAAAGGCGTTAATTAAAGAATTTAAAATACAGTATATTTTATTCAATACAATTACCTTATAGAACATTAGAAATCTCATTTACAATACCTTTTCTATGCTCTCAATGCGCCCCGTCGATATCGGTTTGTTGAAAATATAACTTATATATGTGTATATATATATATATATATATATAACAAGTTATAATTTTTTATTACTTCAAAAAATTTCTAACTCTCGGATTTACGGAAAATTTTGGCAGAGACTTCTTTGCGTGGCTCGATTGAAAATTTTTACGATATCAATATATATCACAAATATACCAAATAGATATCAAATATACATCGCATCTTAATGATGAGGCATCCCGAAGGAAAAAAAATCTAAAATCGCGGTATGTAATCTGAGATACATACCTTAATATTAATAATACGAGCGAGTTCGCCCGTATTAGGCAAGCAAAAGCAACTAAATGCGTAATCATTCCCCAAAAGCAAGCGTATTCCCTTTCGTACCTACTAAACACTCAATAATAGATGATAACTTATATACGGAAAGACAAATCAATATATAACATAATTATACAAGAACTATATGAGCAACCATAGCCATGCAATAAAAGAAACATCCAAACAATCATATTCATGCAAGTTTTATTCATAGCCATACTATTATTCAATGTCAACATTTCAATTCATATATTTCCACTTCTATTAACTTCCACTTGGTTCCTTTTCCATTTATTCATATTTATTTTATTAACATTGAATCGACTTATATTCAGTTTCATTTATTTCCAATTAAGTGACATTTATTTCACTTATTATGTCAACATCTTCTAATTTACATTTGATTTTATTTCAATTTGTTTATATTCTATTTTACTTGCTTTCGATTTAGCTACATTTAATTTATTCACATTTAACTTGTTCGATTTCAATTATTCCACTTATTAACATACATTTCACATTGACATCTAATTGGTTCGCTTCATTTTACAGTCATTCAATATTCATTATTCAATTTCTCTATTGATTATAAACTATTCAATATATAGAATTCCTTTTTATTAAATTGACTACCATAATTGTAGTGGTAAAAATAATCAACATGAATTCTATTGAAAATAAAATGATTTTATACGTTATTCAAATACTAGAATTTGAAATAGACATTAACTATTGTTACCCCATATAAATTAAAGTTACATTTTTATTTCAACTAATAATAATTAAGTCACATAGATTCCTTAATTCAATTCCTTAGATTAATTCATTTAAATTTGGAAGCATAAACTAATAAAATTTCCTAAGTTCTCATTAAAATAAATTATGGTGAATTTATTCACATTTTTGGAATAAATTCCAGATAAATCTCGACCATGGTTGTTACAGTTCATTTTTTCATCCTCTAATATTTTATTGCAATTGCATTCTGATTTCAGTGTATACACTAAAATCTCGACTGAGGTTTATAAATAGACCTTTTAGTAGAATATGAAATAGATAAGTACTTTAGACTAGTGCATGACCATAACTACAGCCTATTTGAAAATTCACACATGAGTATTTTAGTATATATTTGAAAATTCATTCGTATACATTTGAAGCACTTTAAAACCCAGGTATTTAAAATCTTCATGTTGGAAATCTAATTTTGCTAAACTAATGTATTTGAAAAAACCATACCCATATGCATGGTCTGCAAATAAATTGAAAATCAGATGTAAGTGAAATCATTCACATACTTGGGAACTATATCTGCCCATACTTGAAATAATATGCTTTTCTCAAGGCTATAGGCTATATATTATATTTGTAACACCCCGCCTTTACGTATGATTTAAATCGACGATAAACCACACACGTCAGACTTAAACCATACAGAAGGGTGGATTGTTATGGGGTAAATAAAAAAAAGTAGAGAAAGAAAAACAAAATAGAATCTTGCAGCGGAACGATAAAATATAATAATCAAATATACAGTTCATGAAGCTGTTTTACAAAACATTTGATTATAATTATACAATACATATCAGAGTTACACATACCAACGAATAATAATTAATGCAGCGGAATACAGTGTGAAGTGGAATAATACAATAAATAATAATAAATCTTCGTCTTCGTCCTCCAGAATACGGTCTTTCAAATCCTGAAATGCTCAGGCTGACCCGAACGAATTGAAAAGACAAAACACTCGAGTCGGAACTAAAAGATCTTATGTAAGTTAAATCAACTAGAATAAATATGAGTGTAACGGCGTCGGAGATGTTTACAGGATTTGACATCTCTTATCCAGTGTCTAACGTGAGTGCAGTAACTTAAGAGATGCTCGAGATTCACATCTCCTAAGGATCCGTTAAACTATTTACTATGTAGTAATATTTCGCTATTATAATTATGTCTATAGTAAAATAAACTTACTTTTAAATAGCGTTAAGGAGTTACCTAATCTCCCTCTTAACACAATAATAGTCCCAGTAGTCCATCCAATATCATAGTCCCTCCTGATCGGGAAGCCACCAGAGGATACCACACGGGCTATGGGAGAAAACCAAACTCGTACAAGACGTGCTAGGGTAGGTGACACGACACAACAAGGCAATGCCAGGTAGATATACCAATTACGCTTCCGAGTCGGTGGTAACGTGTAGCGCACAGTTGCCGCCCACCTCGAGCCACACCCCCAAATAAAAAAAATCAAAAGTGGCCACCGAATCAACACAAGAGTCAAAGTATAATATCAAAGGGATGTGTTCGATCAAAGGTGCTACCTCATTAACCCGTCGATCGCTCCTGTTTTAGCCACCTTATGCCAACTCACATAAATTGGGTCCACGTATTTACCTCAAAGGAAACACTGCCACCATCCTACTTCATTCTAGAATCTCCACCGCGTACACGGTTGTTAAAGTGGTTTTCAGAGTTGGCAGAGAGTATGACAACTTCCGATCCCGGTCTCTTTAACAACCAAACGTTATTATAACAACGCGGTCATTTGAATAATTATACTTTTAAAACCAGAATATAATATCCATTTCACATCCATATAAATACGATATCATTTCCTCTTTAAAAAAACCCAAATCAAATTTGATATCATTTTCAAATATATCATTTTCCAAAATCATAACAATTTCACAGTTAAAATTATTTCGAAACCAAACCTTGAAATATAGCCTTTCAAAAACATAAAACTTTGAATTTCATAACTTTGAAACATACTACCCCTTAAATGGTTTAACTATTAAATTACTTTATATAATAAAATAGCTTCTTCACCTTCACAAATCAATTCCAAACATGGATTTAAATCCCCAAATAAACTAATATAATTTCCATATATTTCAAAGCTTTAATTATCCCACCATTTCAAAATTTATTCTTTGATAATTTCATATACATCAATTTCATATACACCATTTCAAAGCTTCTTCACCAGGGCGCACCGTCTCAACGCCCACCTCCTCCGCTCCTCGTGGGCTAACTGCGACCCCCAGCCGACCGACACCACCTAGGAACCTAACAGCCGCCACCGTGTATAAACCCTAGTTGAATTTTATACGGCGATCCAACCGTCGATTCCTCAAACGAACACCACCGATGCGTTCCCCTCAGCGATCTCCACAAAATCCATAAATTGATTTCCCGATCAGACGAGGTTCGTTGTCGAGCGATGAACGGCCAAAACTTCTTCGATTTTTACTGATCAGACGATGATCCAAAACAAAAAATGAATCATGGATCTGAGATGCGCTCGTCGAGAGCTTCGATATTTAATTTTTTTGAATTTTTTTGAAGAGTTTGAAATTTCAATTTGATTTGAACTGCAATTGGATCTAGAATTGGTTGTCTGCCATTGAGGAGTAGATATAGTTGAATTGTACGTATGGACAAATGAAAAATATAGGCAGACTAGGGTCTATAATAGGTTATTTATAGACAAAGCTGAAATAGAATAGATAGACACGATTTATAAATGCGCTGAACAGTAAATGGCCCGAAAAGCCCGTTTCGACTCCGGAACGAAACTGGATCAACCCGAATATCAAAATAGATGTTTTAAAATATTTTAAATGCAATGGAAAAGATTTCAGGTTCAAATTGCATCGTATGAAGAAGTTATGCTAAAATCAATATTTTTCAAATTATTTCAATTTCATTGATTTCAAGGCGTTTCACGTTCGTACGATCAAACGACAAGCCCGATCGCTACGAAACTTGAAATCCTACAATAATTCACCGTTACGGATCCGATGAAACTAGTTTCGTCGAAATCCGAGTCAGTGGCCACAATGGCTATTTTTACATTAAATAAATAAATAAATAAAATCAATCAATTAAATCCAATTTTTAATTTCACTTTTATAATTGACAATTTTATCACTTTTATATTTCTTAATCATCTACAATAATTTTAAACAAGTTTAGATGTCAATTTAAAGTTAATTAATCAATCAATTGCAGTGTCAAATTTTCAATTTCATTGTATTCAAAATAATACATTAAATTTCCAATAATTCTATTAAATTATTTTTCATTCTATTACTCAATTGATTATTGTCAATGGATGAAATAAATAATGGATTCAAAATCCTTTAAGTTAATATTACCACATTCCATCTTCATTTCAATTAGTGTAATAAAATTAAATTTCATTTAGAATAGATTCATTTATTAAAATTTGAGTTCCAATTAATTATAATAAAATTCTAAATAACTTTGATTTGATTAGTTTCAATCTTTATACTAAGTCAATTATCACTCTACACCTAGTTCCTATTGTTAACCTTCATTTGCTTGACATTTAAATGAACTTGATTCCAATAAATTCATTGACCGGTTAATTAGGTAATTGATAATAATTGTTATCATAACCTAAATTTACACTTAAGTTTATGTTATATTCAATTAATCATCATAACACTGTATAAAATTTACATTATTCCCAATTATTACCCTAATTTACATTAACGTAACATTACATTCCGATTTATTTCAATTGGTTACCCATTTTAATTAAATAGACTAGATAAATGGTTAACTTAAAACAACCGTTATCATAACTTTTAATTACACATATGAATCCACTATTCACAGATAAATGTTACAATTCTTATATAAAATTGATTTTATTCAATTGATTACGTATTACTTCCTTAGTTAATAACCTTTGAATTCACTCCCCAATTTCCTAATTTCCACCAATTATAACTTACTAATTTAAATAAATTCACTAATTGTCAATTGCCATCCCAAATAAATCCATTCATTTGAATTTTTCCTTATTATGTCAATTATAAACTTACTATCTTAAAGGTGATGTCAACATGGGTACTTATCTATTACACTAATCTACGTCTATTACATCTTACATTTGCATAAATGCTACATTAATATATTCAAATTTCTAACCCCTTTGTTATTAACCACCTTATTTCCATTTATTATATCTTTGCCAATTATATACATTAATTACGATTAAATATTCTAAATAAATTTATTCACTTGGTTTCAAGCTTTTTATTACATCAATTACTGCCTTATAAATAAATTTCCGTTTCTATTCAGTTCACATTCACACTTCCGTTATTATATTTATTATCATTAAAATAACTTTTATTTTAAATTGGTAAACCACTGGTAACGATCACCATTTGTCACCATTTTCCCTTTATAATACATGTATGTTTATTCTTCACAAATGATTTCCAACTATTACACTATTTCATACATTAATCATATAATTTTATTTGTTTTCTCACATTCCATTTATAACCAAGTCATAACATTTAAATTATTTTATTTAATTGGAATTTCATTCAAGTCATTAATTATTACTTTAATTAACCTTGTTACGTTTTCTCTAAGTAAATTTTCATTACATTATCACAACTTTTATTAGTAATTCACCAATTTTTATTTTCTTCAATATTAAATTTCAAAAATCTCAATAAATTAACAATTTTAATTATTGAAAATTTACGGGTCATTACACCCTCCCTCACTCAAAACTTTTCGTCCCCGAAAAGGAAAAAGAGGGAAAAGAAGAATTAAGAAGTCAATATATCTTATTTAAAATATTAAATTTATAAACAAATAAATTTACAAAATCAATTAATCTAAGTAAAATATACCAATTTATAACCATTAAATCTTTTATACTCAGATTAATAAAGTTTGGAAAACATTTTTCAAAATATTTTCTAAGTCCAAAATTTTACGAAAAAATTCGATAGAATCTCCTTTGTACGGAGAGGCTTGGGAGAAAATATAGTATCAAATATAACAATATACAGCATATATTTTTCAAATAATATATATCCCAACCCGAGAAGAACAATATGATAACGCTATAAACCGTAATCCGAAAATGTACCTATTTGTCGGGCAATTTACGCTTATGTAGGAAACCAAAAGCAGTAGCAATTGCTTCCATAACTTGTATTCCACTTATATATTCCAGAACAGTTAATAATTATATAAAATGAAATATTTAAAGTGGTTTCAACCATAAACAAACAAATCAATACAAACATCAGTCACTTGCACTAGGCATACAACCATCACATAGAATCATCACAAATCAATCATTCATTCATATCAAACAAAACAAATAGTTGTTCGGGTTCAACTTTAAATTGCACAGACAGAAAAATAAACTACTTAGTGCACCATTTACTCAACAGTCTTAGATGGAGCTAAATAGATTATTCATACATCTAAACAAAATTTAAAGTATCCTTGCCCAAACAACCATAAACAAAACAAACAATGATTTCAATCAACAGATAATCAATAGATTTAGTTCATTCTTATTAATTCCATTCATACGTTTGTTGTTTGATTTATTTTTCATTCATATAATGGTTTATCCCTTTTTATTTTACATTTATTTCTTACGATTTTATTTAGAAATAACTTCAACTTATTTACTTAAGTTTAAAATCATTTATTTTATAATACTTACCTTTCTATTATATCAAATTAGAAGTATTTTCAATTATACTTAAGTTTATAACACTAGACCATCAAATTCCTATTTATTAAAGAAATTCATTGAACACTTCCATTTATAAGTTTACTTGTACAACTTCTATTACATTTCTTATTAAACATTACAACTTTTAATATTTGGTAAGTTATATATATGCCTTTAAGACTATAACTGAAAGTCGTACAAGCTTTTCTCATTTCCTTTAACTAACTTAATATTCAATAATCCTATCCTTTGTTTTATAGATTATAATTTCAAATTTCCTTTAATTTCATTTATAACCGGGCATTTAATCTCTTATTTTATTGAAAGGTTCCAATTATTAGTTAACTACCATTTCACTACCCTAATTAAAACTATTAATTAGCGGAAACTTAAGAATTAAATACCGGGTTTAATTTCAAATCATTTTAAAATAATACATAAATATATACTTACAATTTATATATCCAATTATATTTAAAACAATTTAAAATTTACATTTGTTTATCAAAACAAATCTACAGTAAACTACTACAGTGGCCTTCCCACTTCGAAACTCGAAAATGAATGTCGATGATGCGTGCACTCATAGCGGAAATTATTTCCAGCGACAGAGAGGGGAGTACAGAATTATTTCTTCCAAAACTTCTTTAAAACAATGTATTTCAAATCATATTGAAATATTTATATCACAAAATACTTCTAATAATATTATTATTATATTCCAACATCATTCAAAAGAAGAGAAAGTTTTCAAAAGCCCGGAACTTAAGTTCTAAATTTTCGATTTTCATTTATTTTATTTTCAATCTTATGTCTACTATTATGTATAATTTCAATTTCTAACAACCAATATTTGCAACCAAATATATATCATTTATAAAAAATATATTTTATATATAGAAAATATAATAGGCAAAATTATTTCATTCACCTATATTAAAACAAATATTATGTCGGTCTGTCCTATTAAGTGTTTAGAAATCAATATTGATGTCATAGCGTCCCGTGCACCAACCAGAATTTATAAATACAAAACGGAACAAATTAACACAACATCAAAACCTTTTATAACACTAATAAGTACGCTCTCTCATATATATACACTCAGTGACTCACCATAGGGTATTACTACCCTATTAACAAAGAATCAAACCACACAAAGCTAAGGTTTAACACAAACCAAAGCTCTGATACCAGATGTAACATCCCGCCTTTACGTACGATTTAAATCGACGATAAACCACACACGTCAGACTTAAACCATACAGAAGGGCTGATTGTTATGGGGGTAAATAAGAAAAAGTAGAGAAAGAAAAACAAAATAGAATCTTACAACGAAACGATAAAATATAATAATCAAATATACAGTTCATGAAGCTGTTTTACAAAACATTTGATTATACTTATACAATACATATCAGAGTTACACATACCAGCGAATAATAATTAATGCAGTGGACTACAGTGTGAAGTGGAATAATATAATAAATAATAATAAATCTTCGTCTTCGTCCTCCAGAATATGGTCTTTCAAATCTTGAAATGCTCAGGATGACCCGAGCGAATTGAAAAGACAAAACACTCGAGTCAGAACTAAAAGATCTTATGTAAGTTAAATCAACTGGAATAAATATGAGCGTAACGGCGTCAGAGATGTTTACGGGGTTCGACATCTCTTATCCAGTGTCTAACGTGAGTGCAGTAACTTAAGAGATGCTCGGGATTCACATCTCCTAAGGATCCGTTCAACTATTTACTATGTAGTAATATTTTGCTATTATAATAATTTCTATAGTAAAATAAACTTACTTTTAAATAGCATTAAGGAGTTACCCAATCTCCCCCTTAATACAATAATAGTCTCACTAGTCCATCCAATATCATAGTCCCTCCTCATTGGGAAGCCACCAGAGGATACCGCACGAGCTACGAAACAAAACCAAACTCGTACAAGGCGCGCTAGGGTAGGTGACACGGCACAACTAGGCAATGCCAGGGTAGATATACCAATTACGCTTTCGGGTCGGTGGCAAGGCGTAGCGCGCAGCTACCGCACACCTCGAGCCACACCCCTAAATAAAAAATAAAAAGTGGCCACCGAATCAATCCAAAAGTCAAAATATAATATCGAAGGGATGTGTCCGATCAAAGATACTACCTCATTAACCCGTTGATCGCTCCTGTTTTAGCCACCTTATGCCAACTCACGGGAGTTGGGTCCACATATTTACCTCAAAGGAAATGCCGCCACCATCCTACTTCATTCTGGAATCTCCACCGCATACACGGTTGTTAAAGTGGTTTTCGGAGTTGGTAGAGAGTATGACAACTTCCGATCCCGGTCTCTTTAACAACCAAACGTTATTATAACACTCCAGTCATTTAAATAATTATACTTTTAAAACCAGAATATAATATCCATTTCAAATCCATATAAATACGATATCATTTCCTCTTTAAAAAACCCAAATCAAATTTGATATCATTTTCAAATATATCATTTTCCAAAATCGTAACAAATTCAAAGTTAAAATTATTTCGAAACCAAACCTTGAAATATAGCCTTTCAAAAACATAAAACTTTGAATTTCATAACTTTGAAACATACTACCCCTTAAATGGTTTAACTATTAAATCACTATATATAATAAAATAGCTTCTTCACCCTCATAAATCAGTTCCAAATATGGATTTAAATCCCCAAATAAACCAATATAATTTCCATATATTTCAAAGCTTTAATTATCCCACCATTTCAAAATTTATTCTTTGATAATTTCATATACATCAATTTCAACTACTATTATTTAGATTTGAAATGTCTACTAAATAAATCAAATGTCATTTTAGTAAAACCTTTAGACTTCAAATAACTGGATATTCTTTTAATTAAATTAACTTGATAATATTCATTTAGATCAAATAGATATTCATTTTAATCCTCTAAACAAAAATCAAGTTATAAAATAATACCCTTTAAATCTAAATTTATTTTCATTTCAAATCAAATTTTTCGAGGATAATTCTTAAATACTTTAATTCAAATCAAATCCACATTTATCTTGCAACCTTAATTTTATTTGAGTAATTGTAAACTCTATATACAAAAGAATTTAAATAGATACTTAACCATTTTATATAAAAGAAATCAATCTTTATTGTTAAACTCATTTTTATTAATCAATTTTATACATAGCTTACATTCAAGAATTTAACTATATATATATAAATAATATTTATATAATATCGAAAATTAATATTTATTAAACCGTATATTTATTACCGAATCCATAGAAAATCATTTCAAAATATTTTATATATATAGACCGCGTGCCTGTATACAATTTTCTATCCTATGGTCAAATGATATGGATATTTATCATTTCAATCCGTAATTTAAAATAAAATTACGGTTATATATCATTTCAAACCGCAATCTCGAATGAAATAAAAATGCATAACAACTTGCAGTTTATAATAATATATAATACAACATCCATTCATCCATTAACAGATCACACATCCATCACAATCATCATCCAAAAAAATCAATCAATATCAATAGAAAACCGATACTATATATAACAGGTATTTAACTAGCAGTTATATTCAAAAATAAATTAAATAACGATTTAATTTAAGTAAATGCAATTAACTAAGATGATGATTAAAATATACTAAACAGTCATAAATAAATGCATAATCACAACAAAAATTAAATTTAACAAACAAAAGAAATTCTGGAAGTTGTGAGTGGGTTAAAACACTCACCTTTTGAATTTAAATTGAATTCAAATCCAAATTAAACTCAAAAATTTCACAGTCTCCAAATCCATCCAAACCAGGGCCAAAGAGTCCGGAATTCCAATACGAACCTAGCGGAGAAAACCGCGCGTAAATCGGATATCGTATGAGCAAGTTACATCGATTAGAACATTTGAATTTAAAATTTTAAATAAAATAAAACGAAAAGAAGAAGAAAAAGAAAACACTCACCTTTACGCTACAACAGGTTCGTGCTCCTCGTTCCAGAACGCACGCGCGAACCAAATTTCGACCATGAAGCAGCCACGAATTCCACGTCACAGAAGCGTCGGCCCGGGCACGCCGTCTCAACGCCCGCCTCCACCGCTTCCCGTGGGCCAACTGCAACCCCCCAGCCACCGACGCCACCTAGGAACGTAGCAACCGCCACCGTGTATAAACCCTAGTTGAATTTTATACGGCAATCCAACCGTCGATTCCTCAAACGAACACCACCGATGCGTTCCCCTCAGCGATCTCCACAAAATCCATAAATTGATTTCCCGTTCAGACGAGATTCGTTGTCGAGCGATGAACGACCGAAACTTCTTCGATTTTTACTGATCAGACAATGAACCAAAACGGAAAACGAATCATGGATCTGAGATGCGATCGTCGAGAGCTTCGATATATAATTTTTTTGAATTTTTTTTGAAGAGTTTGAAATTTCTATTTGATTTTGAACTGCAATTGGATCTAGAATTGGTTGTCTACCATTGAGGAGTAGATATAGTTGAATTGTGCATACAGACAAATGAAAAATATAGGTAGGCTAGGGTTTATAACAGGGTATTTATAGACAAACCTGAAATAGAATAGATAGACACGATTTATAAAAGCGCTGAACGGTAAATGGCCCGAAAATCCCGTTTCGACTCCGGAACGAAATTGGGTCAACCCGAATATCAAAATAGATGTTTTAAAATATTTTAAACGCAGTGGAAAATGTTTCGGGTTCAAATTGCATCGTATGAAGAAGTTATGCTAAAATCAATATTTTTCAAATTGATTTCAATTTCATTGATTTCAAGGCGTTTCACGTTCGTACGACCAAACGAAAAGCCCGATCGCTACGAAACTTGAAATCCTACAATAATCCACCGTTACGGATCCGATGAAACTAGTTTCATCCAAATCCGAGTTAGTGGCCACAATGGCTATTTTTATATTAAATAAATAAATAAATCAATTAAACCCAATTTTTAATTTCACTTCTATAATTGACAATTTTATCACTTTTATATTTTTTAATCATCTACAATAATTTTAAACAAGTTTAGATGTCAATTTGAAGTTGATTAATCAATCAATTGTAGTGTCAAATTTTCAATTTCATTATATTCAAAATTATAAATTAAATTACCAATAATTCTATTAAATTATTTTTCATTCTACTATTCAATTCATTATTGTCAACGGATGAAATAAATATTAGATTCAAAATCCTTTATGTTAATATTACCACATTCCATCTTCATTTCAATTAGTGTAATAAAATTAAATTTCATTTAGAATAAATTCATTTATTAAAATTTGAGTTCCAATTAATTATAACAAAATTCCAAATAACTTTGATTTGATTAGTTTCAATCTTTATACTAAGTCAATTATCACTCTATACCTAGTTCCTATTATTACCCTTTATTTGCTTGACATTTAAATAAACTTGATTCCAATAAATTCATTGACCAATTAATTAGGTAATTAATAATAATTGTTATCATAACCTTAAATTTACACATGTTATATTCAACTAATCATCATAACACTAAATAAAATTTATGTTATTCCCAATTATTACGCTAATTTACATTAACGTAACATTAAATTCCGATTTATTTCAATTGGTTACTCGTTTTAATTAAATAGACTAGTGAATGGTTAACTTAAAACAACCATTATCATAACTTTTAATTACACATATGAATCCACTATTCACAAACAAATGCTACAATTCTTATATAAAATTGATTTTATTCAATTGATTACGCATTACTTCCTTAGTTAATAACCTTTGAATTCACTCCCCAATTTACTAATTTCCATCAATTATAACTTACTAATTTAAATAAATTCATTAATTGTCAATTGCCATCCCAAATAAATCCATTCATTTGAATTTTTCCTTATTATGAATCAATTATAAACTTGTCATCTTAAAGGTGATGTCAACATGGGTACTTATCTATTACACTAATCTACGCCTATTACATCTTACATTTGCATAAATGCTACATTAATATATTCAAATTTCTAACTCCTTTGTTATTAACCATCCTATTTCCATTTATTATATCGTTGCCAATTATATACATTAATTATGATTAAATATTCTAAATAAATTTATTCACTTGGTTTCAAGCTTTTTATTACATCAATTACTGCCTTATAAATAAATTTCCGTTTCTATTCAATTCACATCCACACTTCCGTTATTATATTAATTATCACTAAAGTAAATTTTATTTTAAATTGGTAAACCACTAGCAACGATCACCATTTGTCGCCATTTTCCCTTTATAATACATGTATGTTTATTCTTCACAAATGATTTCCAACTATTACACTATTTCATACATTAATCCAACAATTTCATTTGTTTTCTCATATTCCATTTATAACTAAGTCATAACATTTAAATTATTTTATTTAATTAGAATTTCATTCAAGTCATTAATTATTACTTTAATTAACCTTGTTATGTTTCCTCTAAGTAAATTTTCATTACATTATCACAACTTTTATTAATAATTCACCATTTTTTATTTTTTATTCAACATTGAATTTCAAAAATCTCACTAAATTAACAATTTTAATTATTGAAAATTTACGGGTCGTTACAATATTAAAATCACAAAGTATAATTTGAAAATTTATATATATCAAATGGTATCCATCTCGGTCTTTCTAAAATTTACAAGTATTAAATTATTCGTTATAACTCAAAAATCTGAATATTTCTTTAATAAATTTATAACTAAAATTAAATAAGAGAATGTATATATGTATATATATCAAACTTTTCTCAAATCAAAATATATTTATACATGACATCTTTATATAAATTATGAAAGATGGTATATAAGTACATTATATAAACGATGTTAGACGCACATGGATGGTAAATAGAGATCGTGATAAAAAGGTTCAGACTACAACAAAAATAGGAAACATGAATCATAACAGCACACGTCACAACACTACACCTCTCCATGCATATAGTTAATATATGGTAGTAGCAAGCCGAACACATAAAAGAAGTAGATAATCAAAATGGAATAGATAAGAAACTATTACTCAACAACATATTTTTATTTTTATTTTTCACATATACATGGGCGCACACATTGCAGTTGAGGGAAATATACAAAATTATCTTCTTAAAAGTTAGCTAGAGCAAGACTAGAAACTATAGAGACGCAAGCAAGGAACTGAGAAAAAATGTGCAGTCAAACGAAAAAAAATACACCATATGTGTTCAATATCAAAACCTATACACTCAGCTTGCATACATTAAACTTTACATGGGCAAAACTGGAAACACTTGAAATCTCAATGAATTTGAACTCTCTGCATACTCGTTCAAGACTATATATATTAAGGACTTCATGAATTTATATCTCTGAAACCATGAATTTATTCAAAATCACACATAACTAAAACTCACATGCTTAAACCTTTCATTTGTGAAACTCCTATTTGTAACTGAAGCCTTTGTGTTCTCTCAAACATATATATTAAACATAATATATTTGAAATTTTGTATGAATAACAAACTATATGTAGTCGTTATCAAAAGCTTATATCTATAAAGTTATGCATTATTGAAGACTATATATATTCTCAAACTCGGTATATACAAAAGTGGCATATTTAAAATTTTAGACATAGGATCCTACATTCGGACACTTATGCATCTGAAGATATATATATTTAAAACAATATACCAGCCCGAATTTAAAACCAAAATAAAATTTAATGTTTTTGAAACTTTTATGCATTTAAAGTAATGTATTCATTCAAAGCCTATATCTTTGAAATCTGATTACAAAAGTTGCTTATATCTAACACTTTTATACATGTGAGGCTGTATACATAAGAATCTCCCTATAAAAAAACCCATAATTTTTCTTTTTTAAACAGAAGCTATATGATGGTTGTCAAATGGACAATTATTTTATTTCGTATCTCAAATTCAAAATTTTCTTTTATTTGCTTAACCATAAATATTCAATAGTTTTAAGTTTAATTTTACTTTTCAGTTCAAATTTATAACTTATAAACTTATTTCTTATGTATATACTACTTCCATTTTTTTTATTCAAAACTAGTTCATATATTTATTAAATCATACTTAGAATCCTTTTCTTTCTTATTTTTTTTCACAATCAAAACTTGTTTTAATCGAAAATAAATTCCATTTGCTCACAGTTCTCATTCAGAAACTCAAAAATGAATAATGGCGATGTTGCAGTCATCCTTAGAATTATATTCCAACGATTAAATGAGCCTATTGCTTTTATTTCTCTCAAAAATCCATTCAAAATATATTTCTAGTCAAACACTTTCAAATAATACTATTATTAAATTTTAAGTCTTTGAAATGAAAAAATTTGAAAACAAAAGGATTTTAAATTCTAAAATGTCAAATTTTTAAATCACTTCTATTTATATTCTATATTTAAATATGCTCATATAATTTCATTACTTCATTGTGAAAATATTTCGTTAATTTACACATTTGTTATTTCAAACAATTTTTATTTTAATTAGATTTCAATTCAATTCTAATTACCAAATGCTTCATAAAATAAAATTCATCAAGTGTTCGTTTTGTTCTAATGCAACCAATAATCGATGATTACTAAATATTTCATCTCCCAACAACTAACATTAATTAAAATCATCATTATACATATAAAATAATTTAGGTAAAATTATTTCATTTACCCTATTTTAAAATAATACTATGTCGACTTGCCTCGTTTAAGTGTTTAGAAACCCCTATCGATAACATGGCATCCCGCACATCGATCGTCACAACAAGTGTTTCGAATGTGACGACCCACATTCGAAAGGTTTAAGTCGACAATAATCTGCATATGTCCAACTTAAACAAACCGAAACGTAGATAATCAATGGGGTTAAATAAAAAAAAGAAACAAACATAGAATCTCACAGCGGAAACGATAAAATATAATAATCAAACAACAGTTTATGAAGCTATTTACGATACATTTGATTATAATCTATACACATTTATCAGAGTTATATATATATACACATCAGAGATAAGTGATCAATAAACTGGATGACATAAATAAGGGAATAATAATAGTAGTAATATATCAAAATCTTCATGCTCATCCTCCAGTGGATAATCTTTAATACACTGAAAAAAATCTGGATTGACCCAGCGTAATAAAAAAACAAAACATTCGAGTCAGGACTAAAATACTCTTATATAAGTCAAATCAATATCACAAATAGAAGTGCAATACCTTTAGAGATGTTATGGTTTTCTTTTCTATCTCCTAAGGATCCGTTAAACTATTTATATATAATAGTATACGCTATATAGATAATGTCTATCGGTAAAATAAATATCAAAATAGCGTTAAGGCTTTACATTATCCCCCTTAACACATTTTTACAGTTTTAAACCAAAATCATAATCGGCTCGTATAGGGATAAATATGACAAGGCAGTGAGGCAATGCCCAAGATAGGATTCTACCAGTTTACCCTTTCTAACTGCTTGTAACCCATCCGTGGTCAATCGCGACAATCAATCCAACTGACGAAAGGTGCACCTATCGAATACGCAATCACAATAGTAATACGAGGGAGTCGCTAGAGGTAGCTAATCTCAATGGCTAGACATAGCCTCTTGTTTTAGACATTTTAATTATGACACGAGCATCAAGGTTATCCATCATCATTCTCTTACTTCATTCCAGTAAACATCGTCAATTCAACCACTACATTCTGGATATCATCCACCATGTACACGTTTGTCAAAGCGGTTCTAATATTGACAGAGAGTATGCCAATAAGAGGCCCTGGTCTTCCTAACAACCAAACGTCATTTTACACACCGGTTGGTTCTTTTACATTTGGAAAACAATTTATACTTGAAATTAAAATATCATATTTGCTTCAAAATCAGATCTTTTTTGAAATTTTACATATTCGCTTCAAAAATCATATTTTACTTCAAAACATTAATTTAGTTCGAAATATCTGTTACCCGGCTACTTGGTCCGGCTACGAAGCGACAGTTACAGAGGTTATGGTTGAGCCTAAACGGAACTCAAGTCAAGATAGGTATAGAAGTATAAGGGTTCGGTGTAACTCGATTAGTTTGGTATATTTGAGCGGATCGGCTTCTAGATATGGTTCGGCATGTGCGGGTCGGTCTTAGAAGGATTGACATGTATGGTTCGGCACGTATGGGTCGGCATGGATGGCTCGGTCAAGAAAGGAAGACCATGCGTGGATCGACTTAGCTGGATCAACAAGTATTATTCGGTCATGGTAGGAAAGCCAAGGTAAGTCGGTCGGATGAGGTTCGGCACTTTTAGGTCAACCTTAATTATTTGGCAAGTGTGGATTGGCCGTGTTGATTCGACACTAATGGTTAGGTCAGAGTGGATCGACCTTTAGTGGTTCGGTGATATGTGGTTCGGCCTCGGAAGGATTGTTTCAGGTGGGTCGACCTTTAGTGGTTTGGTAATATGGGATTGGCCAACATAACTGGAAGTTAGGAATGAGGAAATGGATCAGCATGAGCATAAAAATGAGTTACTTCGGGCTAAATACTAGGTTGCTTCGGGTGCGAGTGAGATCTACTCCAAGTCAACTTCTAGAGCATGCAGGATCGGTATGTGTAGATCGGTGGTAGTGGATCGGCATGTCTGATTCGGTCTACCTAACATATCGGCTATGGGCCGAGCTATTTTAGTCATGAGCCTGGACGGACGAACCAACCTATTTTTGTCTATAAATAGAGGGACATAGGTACAGTTTGAGGGACCTTTTTTGGGAGAACTCTAGGGAAACTCTGCCATTTTTTATACTCTCCTTTTGTTTGATTCAGACTTGTATTCAAGTGGTTTGTTTACGGATTATATCTATATTCTAGTGATTGGAAAAGTAATAAAGATTCTATTCAAAGTGGACGTAGACAATTACGCCGAACCACCATAAATTTGGTGTTCTTGTTTTCGTTGTTCTTTTGCACTCAATTATGTTATTTCTCTATTTTAATTTACATTCTTCATTAATCTCTCTATACAATTCTATTCAAGGGTGTTAGTGACCAATTTTGGTGCTAACAATATCAATTCCACTTCAAAATTCGATTCGAATTACAATTTAGGTTATAACTTCGCTTTAACCCAATTCATATTTAAATCCAAGATTTAGTTTGGAATAAATTTTAAAATAGTTAGAATAGTTTAATAGAAAATAATTTGAGTAATAAAAATGGTTTATAGAGTAAAATACTTTGGAAAATCAAAATAGTTTGAATATTTAAAGAAAATAGGTTTGAAATAGTTTATACTAAAATAATTTATTGAAAGTAGTTTCAAAGTCAAATCGATTCAATTCTAAATTTCCCAATTCAAATCAATTCCAATTTCCATTTAATCGATTCAATTCTAATTTCCAATTCAAATCAATTTCATCTCCAAATTAAGTTCAATTCCAATTCCAAATTAATTTCAGTTTCATTTCCAAATTAATTTAAATTCCAATTTTAATTTAATTTCAACTTCAAATTTCAAATTTAAACCATTTCGATTATCAATTTACGAATTCGATTTCTAGACATCGATTTAAAACACTTAAATCAAATTTTCCTTCAATATCCAATTTAATCCAAATCTTCAAATATAATAAGATTTTGAACTCAATTTCGAAATATCGTTTTAAATCACTTTTACTTAGCAATATTCAAAATTTGAATAAAAGTCCAGTCTTTTAAAACAAATCAATTTCTAAAATTCACATCATATTCCGATTACAATTAAAAGAAAATCGCAATTTTGATTAATTAAGAAATTTATGTTCCAAATTTAAATTTCTACATTCTGAGTTCCAATTCGATTTTATTTCTTAAAACCAAATCTTTTAAATAATTTCAAATCAAAAATTTTAAATCATTTAATTTAACCAATCCGGTGTCCGTATAGAATTCTCTATCACATAACCAGGTGAATCAATTATTCCAATTTAATTTCAACAATGGATATATATCATTTCAATCCAAAATAAATGTCATAGGTATATATTATTTCAACCTATTTCTTAATTTGTTCGAAATAATTCAATTTACAGTTTTATAAACTATAAATAATATATAAGATGATAACATGATATATCAAAATAAATAAACATCCAAATATCAACCAATAGCATTCATCACAATTAATCGTCCAAACAGTCAAAAAAATTCACAACAGTGTCATAATTATCAATATCGGGTATTTTGCGGGTAATTAAATTCCAATTCAATTTAACTGCCAATTCAAATTCTATCAATAAATTCAGATATCAATTGAAATGTCAATTAAATTTATCAAGCAACGATCAATAAATTTAATTCACTTCACGATATAATTCAACTATATATATAGTACTTATGAGCATATAAACACTCACCTTATTATCTAAAACCGAAATATTTCAACTTCAAATAAATGCCAATCCAACGTCGAGCTGTAAATGATGTCGATATGATCACGGCGCAATTTGTTTCACTCGAGACGGATCTCGTATGAAAACGGTACAATAACTAATATGACAGTAATTATAATATAATTAACAAAATATTAATGTAATAAAAAAAACCTAATCACCTCTCTCGTTCATTCTTTCCTAGGTCAACGCACGCTCAAACCAAAATCCTCCCACACGCGTTCGAAACTCCATCGTCGCCTCTTTCACGAACCACCGGACCTCGCCACAACCTCCCTCCGCCTCGCCTGACTTCGCGGCCTTGCCTAGCGCCGCCATCGACCATTGAAGCTTCGTCGACGATCCCAAATCCTAAAACCCTATCCACCACGAGCTGATACATGCAAGCCCCACCTTGATGTCAATCGCTCTCCCTTTGTCAGCCACTCATGCATGATGCGTTCACGATTTTATTTAAAAATTTATTTTATATACATTCGGTTTTTTCCCCTTTTTTAGCTCCTGAAGGCTGCGATTTCAAAGGAAAGATGAGATGGGGATTAGTGTATAAGTAGCGGTGTATAATACGAGCGTTGACTATTTATTATATTATCTAAATATGAAATATTTCGTCCGATTTGTTCGCATAATAATGAACTCCAAACGAATGAAGCGTGTCGTCTGCCGTTTATAATGTTTTACTCCCGTTCCAAACACAATGGAACTAGTTTCGAGATCTAATTGATTTTATGCAAAATATAGCTTTTCGATTTGAATTATTTATTTAAATTCTGAATTTAAATGCTACATGTTTCAAGATCGCACGGCCAAACGACAAGTCCAATCGATACAAAACTTGAAATTCAATAATAATCCACTATTTCGATTCTGATCAAACTGTTTTCGTCAAAATCCGATACAGTGGATAGAATTACTATTTTTACTCGTTAATTAAACGAGAAATTCCCTAAAATTTATTTATTCACTTTAAATTCAATTTAAAAGTTAACAATCTTCATTGTCGTTTAAATAAAACTTAAATAAATTTCCAATATCATTTTCATTCGCATAAAATTCAGAATTCAATTATTCAAATAATTTCCAGTATTAAATTAAAACAATTTAGTCATTCAAGAAATTACATTAATAATCATTAATATTTATTTCCAACCATATTTATCCAATAATTACATTAAATTTAATAATTTACAATAGTCAAAAGTACGAGTCGTTACAAAGCGGTTTTTACGGTCTGACCGGTTAAACCATAACCGGTTAAACCACTAGATCTTTGACCGTGCATCAATAATATTGTTGTATCTTCGAAACCATTGTTTTATGGGTTGTCAAAATTTTGAATTACCTCGAACACACTGCAACATTTATTGTTTTAGGTTATCTTATTGATTTTAGACTTTATTTTTTGAAGCGTTTATATCGTAATTTCATTTTTAGAAGAATCAAATCATATCAGTAATTTCATGCTGAACTTTATTCCACAGAATATTTGCGCTAGTAGAATAATTGCTATGGTTGGCTTTGTTACTTTTATGAAGATTTCAATGCCAACTGTTTAAAAATTAGTGGGCCTGCTGTATGTTTCATCTAGCGCTTTCTTTGTGTAATGGAGATAAATTTGAATGACATTGATGGTTCAAAAGAAACAGAAAAAGAAACTAAATGGAAGGATTGGCACTCTCGTCTGTTTGCTCCAAAATCGTATTATTTTGTTTGTAAGATTGAACACAGTGTTTTCATGACCCTAACCTTGAATAACCCTGAAGCTTGAACCACTACGATTCGAAACTCAATCGAATCTCATTCATCCATGGACCTTGGTCGGACCTTCAAACCAACGGTCTGACCGTCAATTTTACCTGGTTGAACCACGATTCTTTTGTTTTTTTCTACTTTCTCATCGTGTAATTCTCTCTCATTTTCATCTTTTCCATTGCTTTAAAGAAAATAAATAAATATATATATTCCAAAAATCATAATCGTTTCAAAATCTAAATCACTAACTTTATCACTTTGTTCTTCACTGCTGCAAACTCTTCAAATATCACCGTAAGATTCATTAAGTTTGTCGTCATTAAACTTTCATCGTTGTGCACCACTCTACTACATACAAAGCTATAATTGTGCTATGCAACAACACACAAGTTCGGTTGCAGACCTTGAAGACCATCTACAGCTTGTGTACATAGCATTATTATTTCAATATTTTTGTGTATAGTTTGTAGTTAAATGTGCAAATATTTCAAAAAAATAAATCACGGCTTCGACGGTTCTACCGGTTGAACTATCAAAAACCTTAAACCTTCAATCATTACGATTCGAGGCATGACACGGTCATGGAAACCATGATTGAACGCCTCAACCGCTTCATCGCCTAGACTTGTATTTTTTATGTTGTAGTTTATGGTGTAACGATCTGCCGATGATGCACCGTTTAATTTACGTATTATCTATTGTTGTCTGTTCTCTACGTAAGAAGACGAAGGAGAATGAGAAAATTGGAGGCATATCTTGTCTAATGATTTAAAATTATCATATAAATAGAAAAAACATAGGTTGGAGCCATTCTTGGTAAAAAGACCAGGTTCGATTCCTACCATGCGCTTTCATATCCTATATAAATTTACAAATTTACCCGGGGTATGGAGGCTTGGATCAGCGGACGGCTCTACTATACTCTCCCCAGGAGTTTACTGGTCCGTCGGGTTCTCCTAGGTTTAAAAAAATTCAACTGGTATCTTTGAATCTTATGAAATAAATATTAAAACATATCTCTAGAAGGTTCCTAACGTCGTGAGATAGTCCAGATGCACAAATGCCACAAAATAACAATACGCAGAACCGCATGCATGTTGTGAGTAAAGTGAGGTTGTCGTAGCGCCTCATTGAAGGGGACCCTCAATGGAGGTGAGGTGAATATATTATGTATTTTATGATCAACTAGATAATCGAGACACATTATGTGTTAATGTGTACCTCACTTGTAAGCTGTTCACTCAATCGTGCATCAAATTGTAAAACATCAACAAAGTACATGGGTTGACTTGTATAATTTCTTTTATTTAATTAACGACTTAATTATAAAATGTAACAAGTTTTGTGATAGAAAATAATATACCGTAAATGCGGACGGATATGGATATCGTTGTTTCTGCATCCTCGTTTGAAAATTATAACCCGCATTCGAATTTTCGTGGATGTTTCAAAATTCACATCCATATCTGAATCCATGGAGTTTTACTGCATATACCAAAATATTTGCATCTAGGGCTGTCAATGCATAGCCAAAAAAATCCGAAATTCGTTCGTATCCATATTTGAAAAGCGGATAAGTATTCAATATTTGAAAATGGATGTGAATGCGGGTACGAAGACATCCGCATTCGAAATTATCCGTCATGTTTCCCTCAATATTACTGTTTAAATTATCTATATTTTAATACAATGAAAGCTATTTATTTATTGTTTTATTAAGCTAAAAGTTTATATTATACAAATTAAATGCATATTAAAATTATCAAAACTATTTATTATCGTCATATTTGTATATTTCTATCATTTTAATAATCAGCGTGATTGAAAAAGTTTATAGTAAACTAAAAAAATTCATTTATGTTTCTTGTTTTATCAGTCATTAGCTGTGACTCCCCACCTCTATACCCACGCTAGCCAAGGACACTACGGTGTAATGCCGTCAACTAGCGCGGAGAATAAGGCTATTGAGAAGCGACCATCCGTGTAATTGCTTTGTGCAAGCACCGATATGTCAGAAAGTATAACATGCATTTCATTTCAAGTGGAAATCCGACATGCCGAGACAAACTCAAGGCTACTACAAAGTGGCTATGATATCTTCGAAAACATATAGAAATAAACATAACACAAATCAGTCACAGATATCCATATCACAAAGGCGGAAACAGATATGAATATAACACATGAAAGTGTACATCAGAGTAGTGGTCAACAAGATCCATAATATCACAAAATAATAGATACAAGTGTAAGACAAAATAATAAGTATACATCAAGGAGTCTCTATCTCGAATGTATACATAACAAAAACTACTAATCTAAAGTAGTTAGTCTGATGCAGCGCACCATGATAAGTCGCTCAACGATGATTTTCGAGTTTACATCGCTTAAGTCGCTCAATCTTAAGTTGCTCAACCTTAAGCCATCCCAACCATCCTTGCCCCAGCCATCCTTAAGTCGCAGGTCAGATGATGCAGCGCATGATAAGCGAGTTATATGCCTTAAGTCGCACCAACATATGTCGCTCAATCTTATGTCACAACCAACATATGCCTTAAGTCGCTCAAACTTATGTCGCATTCCTTAAGCCATTCACTGATGCCGCATTTCTATAAGTCGCTGATTCCTTATGTCGCTTAAGTCTCTTAAGCCATTCCTGAAGCTTATGCCGCATGAAGCTGTGCTACCTTTGTAACTCGTATGTGTTAGGTCGTGTGTTGTATTGTTAAGTTGCATGTGTGTTGTATTGTTAAGTCGTTAGGTCGTGAGTCGCATGTTATTATGTTGTAATTGTTGTTAAGTCGTATGTCGTGAGTCGTATGTTATTATGTTGTAATTGTTGTTAAGTCGTATGTCGTGAGTTGTATGTTGTTATGTTGTAATTGTTGTTAAGTCGTATGTTGTGGGTCGTATGATGTTGAGTCGCGGGTGTGTTGTAATTTCCTATAAATAGGGGTGTGTTGTCATTTGTAAAGAGAGTTGATTTTGAAATAAATTTGTGTGTGAGCTTTGGCCACTATTGTTGAAGTTGAGTATGATCTCCTTCTTCTTTCCATCTTGGGGTTATTCGTGAGAGAATCAACGAATTTGAAGCCAATTCTCGGTATCACTTACGAGTGATCAACGATCAAATTGTAGATCTTTCAACACGGCATCTTGCGAGATCAACGGGTTGGAGATAGCTAGATTCCGGTATCATCACGATCAACGGAATTGAGCATTTATCGTTCTATCAGTTTATTGACATGAAATCATCATTTCGTGAGGAAGATCTTGGATAGGTTGCGATGGTTTGGTATCTAAACTGCTCGAGCCCAGAATAAGCTGCGCAATTGGTATCAGAGCTGCGTCAATTGGTATCAAAGCTAAATCAGAGACAAAAACGAGATTATTTAATGATTATGCCTCCGAGACGTGCTAACCGCTATCATAATGTTGAAGATTTATGCAGAAGACAAGAAGCTGAGCAGATGGAGCAGCGTATCAATGAAAAGTTCAATGAGGGTATTGAAAAATTGGGGAAATTGATGAACGACATGAATCGAAATCAAAGAAGAACGTCACCAGTTTCGAACCAGAGTGGAAACAGGGTTTCACCATTGGTTTCGGGAGAAAGGAGGATGTCACCCCAGTCTTATCGAGATAGGAGAGAATCATCAGTTTCAATGATGAGAAACCACCATGGGTATCGAAATGAAGAGGGAGGAACACAACGTGGGTTCAAAAATGAACCACATCGTGATGCTGAAAGACAGGGTAGAAGGGACATGCGTGGTCGTAGGGACGTAGATGGTCAGGATCAATATCGAAATACGTCTGATTTTGAGGAATATGGTGATGGAGGTAGTATTCATTATCGAAATCGAGGCCAAGTGCGAAATCAATATTTGGATGCAGAAAATGATCGTAAATGGGAGTCAGGTATGAGGATGGAAATTCCAGAATTCAAAGGTGGTATTCAAGCAGAAGAATTTATTGATTGGTTGTCGAGTGTTGAAGAAATTTTGAAATTCAAGGAGGTGCCTGAGAATCGCAGAGTCCAATTAGTTGCTACAAAACTAAGGGGAAGAACTATGGCTTGGTGGCAACAAACTAAACTAACTCGAGAGAGAGTGGAAAAATCAAAAGTTGTCACTTGGGAGAAGATGAGAAAGATGATGAAAGCGAATTTCTTGTCGTACAATTATCAATCTCTTATGTATCAACGTTTGCAGAATTTGAGACAAGGGACGAGGACAGTGAATGACTATGCAGATGAATTCTATCAATTGATTGCAAGGAATGATATTATGGAAACCGAGGAACAGCTAACGGCCAGATATGTTGGAGGGTTACGAATGCAAATTCAAGACATGGTTAATATGTTTAATCCAATGTCTGTTGCTGAAGCACATCAGAAAGCTCTAGCTTGGGAGAAACAAGGGAGACGAGGAATTGGTGTGTTTGCGGGTTCTAACAACTAGAATAAGGGTACTAATAGCAGTGCTAATGTTTTCAAGGCTGTCAATAAACCAATTATTAATGAAGCTGCTAAAGCAAAGGTCAATAACAGTATCAAGTGCTATAATTTTTAGGAGTTTGGCCATAAAAGTAATGAATGTACAAAGCCAAAGAAGAGAGCATTAGTTGCAGAGAAATGTGAGTATGAGGATGTGGAAGTTGAAATTGATTATTCCCAACCATCGAAGCTTGATAAAGATGAAGAAGTTGTGTCAGGAGACGAAGGGTGTAATTTGATGATAAGGAGGTCTTGTTTAGTGCCAAAGCATGAGAATGATTCTATTTGGCTGAGAAGCAATATCTTTCAGTCTACATGTACTATCTTGGGAAAGGTTTGTCGATTTGTTATTGATGAGGGAAGCTGCGATAACATTATTTCTGAAGTAGCCGTCAAGAAGTTAGGGTTGAAAACTGAAAAACACCCTAGACCTTATAAACTGGCATGGCTAAAGAAAGGTGGAGAAGTGACAGTGGGAAGACGAGCATTTGTTACATTTTCTGTTAGGAAGAAGTACAAAGATGATATATAGTGTGATGTTGTCGATATGGATGTGTGTCATCTACTATTGGGAAGACCATGGCAATATGATAGAGCTGTACAACATAATGGTCGCACCAACAGCTACAGCTTCATATTCGAAGGTACCCAAGTTACCTTAGTACCTAAGAAGCGTGAACAAAGTGAAAGCAAGTTAGAAAAGAAAGTGGAATCAACTAGTCTATTATCTATGAGAGAATTTGTTAAAGAAGTGGAAGATAGTGCTGAATTGTTTATGTTGATTGGGTATGAAACAAGTGAAGATCTTGAAATTCCTACGGATGTTAGACCGGTGTTAAATGAATTTGAAGATGTCTTTCCTGCGGAATTACCCAAGGAATTACCGCCACTGAGGGATATACAACATCAAATTGATCTAGTGCCAGGTGCTGTTTTTCCGCATAGGCCACATTATCGTATGAGTCCAAAAGAGCATGAAGAGTTGAGGAGACAGGTGGAGAAGTTGCTTAAGAAAGGGTGTGTTCAAGAGAGTCCCAGTCCTTGTGCTGTACCAGCTTTGTTGGTACCGAAGAAAGATGGTTCATGGAGAATGTGTACAGGCAGCAGGGCACTCAACAAAATAACTATCAGATACAGATTTCCTATGCCAAGACTTGATGATCTATTGGATCAACTCAGTGGGTCTGTAATCTTTTCTAAGATCGACCTTAAGAGTGGTTATCATCAGATTCGCATAAGACCAGGTGATGAATGGAAGACAGCATTCAAGACTAGGGAAGGATTATATGAATGGCTGGTCATGCCATTTGGTCTATCTAATGCACCAAGCACATTTATAAGGGTGATGAATCAAATTTTTAGACCTTACATCGGGAAGTTTGTTGTAGTCTACTTTGATGATATCTTGATATATAGTGCTAGCATAGAGGAGCACATTCAACACTTGCGAAAGGTGTTAACTATTCTTCATCAAGAAAAGTTCTATGCAGCGACGAAGAAATGCGTGTTCATGATGCCAAGTGTTTTATTTATGGGTTATGTCATGTCTAAGGAAGGGATACAAGTGGACCAGAGTAAAGTAGCCGCAATCAGAAATTGGTCATAACCCAAAACTATAACAGAAATCAGAAGTTTCCATGGGATAACTACATTTTATCGAAGATTTATACCGCACTTTAGTAGTGTAATGGCTCCTATTACTGATTGTATGAAAGGAAAGCAGTTTTCATGGACGAAAGAGGCAGGATCCGCTTTTGAACAAATCAAGAAACTTTTAACCTCAGCACCGATTCTAGTGTTGCTAGATTTTCAGTTACCATTTGAGTTACATACAGATGCATCCAAAGTTGGAATCGGAGGAGTGTTGAGTCAGAAGGGACGTCCAATTGCCTATTTCATTGAAAAACTTTCTGGAGCAAAAATGAGTTTACAGTACTTATGATGTCGAGTTTTATGCTATTGTGCAGGCCATGAAGCATTGGATACATTACTTGTTCCACAAAGAATTTGTTTTGTATACAGATCATGAAGTGTTGAAAAATTTACAAGGGAAGAATAAAATTGTAGCTAGGCACGCATCGTGGATATCTTATTTGCAGCAATTTACATTCGTCATAAAGCACGAGTCTGGAGTAACTAATCGCGTCGCCGATGCATTGAGCCGGAGGAATAATTTACTAACAACCATGTGAATAGAGGTGATGGGTTTTGACTTACTTCCAGATCTGCTTACTTCAGATTCATATTTTTCCGAAATCCTAGACAAAGTCAAGCAGGGAAGCATGGATGGATATATGCTGGTTGAAGGTTTTCTATTCAAAGGAAATCAGTTGTGTATTCCAGATTGCAGTCTACGAATGAAAATCATCAAAGAATTACATGAAGAAGGACACGTGGGCTGCGACCGTACTATGCAGTTGATCTCAAAGACTTATTTTTGGCTGTCAATGAGCAAGGAGGTTGAGAAGTTCGTTCAGAGGTGCCATATTTGTCAAGTTTCAAAGGGAACCGCAACAAATGCAGGTTTATATATGCCGTTGCCTATACCTACTAAACCATGGTTGGATGTTAGTATGGACTTTGTATTGGGCTTGCCGAGGACGCAACGTGGCAGTGATTCTATCTACGTGGTGGTTGATCAGTTTTCAAAAATGGTACATTTTATCGCATGAAAGAAGACGGCAGATGCAGTTAATGTCGCACAGTTATACTTCAGAGAGATCTATCGACTTCACGGGTTGCCAAATCTATTGTATCGGATAGAGACACTCGTTTCCTGAGTCATTTTTGGATGAGTCTATGGAGAATGGTCGGAACAAAGCTGAAATTTAGTAGTGCTTATCATCCATAGACAGATGGACAGGAAGAAGTTGTGAATAGATCCCTAGGTAATCTATTGAGATGCCTCGTGAATGACAATTTGAAGAGTTGGGATTTCAAGCTGTGTCAATCTGAGTTTGCACACAACCATGCAGTTAATCGTAGCATTGGGTTCGGTCCATTCCAGATCATTTACTCAATAATCCCTAAGGGACCATTGGATTTATCTATAGTACCACAGCAAAAAGGAGTGATCAAACGAGCTAGTGATTTTGTGAATGAATTGCAAGAGTGCCATAAGGTTGTGCAGGAACGATTGCTTAAGGAGAATGAGAAATATAAGCAATCCGCAGATATTAAACGACGAAATGTTGAGTTCAAAGAGGGAGATTTTGTATATGTAATATTGACTAAGGATCGATTTCCTATTGGTACTTACAACAAACTAGCTGCTAGAAAGATTGGTCCTTTGGAAATCGTAAAGAAGAGTAATGAGAATGCTTATTAGTTATGATTGGCGGATCATATCCATACTGACGACGTTTTCAACGTCAAACACTTGATTCCATATCATGAGAATAAGTATGTCGAAGAAGAGGAAAGTGTAAATTCAGGGTCGAATTCTTTTCAACCAGGGGAGGATGATGCATCGCATCATAATAAGTCGCTCAACGATGATTTCCGAGTTACGTTGCTTAAGTCACTCAACGACCTTAAGTCGCTCAACCTTAAGTCGCTCAACCTTAAACCTCCCCAACCAACCTTGCCTCAACCATCCTTAAGTCGCAGGTCAGATGATGCAGCGCATGATAAGCGAGTTATATGCCTTAAGTCGCACCAACATATGTCGCTCAATCTTATGTCGCAACCAACATATGCCTTAAGTCGCTCAAACTTATGTCGCATTCCTTAAGCCGTTCACTGATGCCGCATTTCTATAAGTCACTGATTCCTTATGTCGCTTAAGTCTCTTAAGCTGTTCCTGAAGCTTATGCCCCATGAAGCTGTGCTACCTTTGTAACCCGTATGTGTTAGGTCGTGTGTTGTATTGTTAAGTCGCATGTGCGTTGTATTGTTAAGTCGTTGGGTCATGATTCGTATGTTGTTATGTTGTAATTGTTGTTAAGTCGTATGTCGTGAGTCGTATGTCGTTATGTTGTAATTGTTGTTAAGTTGTATGTCGTGGGTCGTATGATGTTGAGTCGCGAGTGTATTGTAATTTCCTATAAATAGGGGTGTATTGTCATTTGTAAAGAGAGTTGATTTTGAAATAAATTGGTGTGTGAGCTTTGGCCACCATTGTTGAAGTTGAGTGTGATCTCCTTCTTCTTTCCATCTTTGGGTTATTCGTGAGCGAATCAACGAATTTGAAGCCAATTCTCGATATCACTTACGAGTGATCAACGATCGAATTGTAGATCTTTCAACACGGCATCTTGCGAGATCAACAGGTTGGAGATAGCTAGATTCCAGTATCATCACGATAACGAAATTGAGCATTTATTGTTCTATCAGTTTATTGACACGAAATCATCATTTCGTGAGGAAGATCCTGGATAGGTTCCGACAGTTTGATATCTAAACTGCTCGAGCCTAGAAGAAGCTGCGTCATAGTCAAAAATCAGGCGATGGACCCTGATAAGAAGTCAAGTAGAAGCACCTATAATATCTCGGCTTGACCCGAGTATTATTTAAGAAGAAAATAATAAACGGATCAGTCTATCTATAAATATCAGATAAAATGAGATAGGATAATAGGTGCGATTAAAACATATGATAACGAAATTGTCATACTATATAAAGTATACATCAACGAACCACAAAAATCATACAATATCACAAGAAATCTCAAAGCACTAAAAAGAACGTCATATTCTTTATTTTATTCACCAAACCACAATTATTGACGATCATATCAATTCCAATCGGAAAAGTTAGTGAAACACAAATTCACTAATGCACAAAAATTGATAAAGCTTATCAATGCAAATCACGAAAATTGGTGAAACACAAATTCTGGAAATCGATCAATAGAAACCCAAAAATCACAAAAAGGGGAAAGAGGCCTATCACTAGAACGGGAGCATGAAAACTCACCAACACGTGTATCACAAAACGGAAAGATATTCCATGGTTGCTAACCATTAATTTTTGAGCCGAGGCTCCACTAAAACGGCCCGAAGACCATGAGCCGAAGCTCCACTAAAACGGCCCGAAGACCATGAGCCGAAGCTCCACTAAAATGGCCCGAAGACCATGGGTCGCTATCCCACCAAGTCGAAGCTCCACTAAAAACGGAGTTTAGTCTCCCTCGCAGACAAAGAGACATCACACGTTGCTAGTCTAAATCACAAAATGATCATCACTGATCGATAAGTGTAAATTACACTAAGCTAGTAAATAAATGAGTTTAGCTTCATGTCCCATAACCACTAGCTTAACTTAATTATTTACGAACAAATTGTAGACTTCCACTCGAGGTTAAGTGTAAATTACACTAAGCTAGTAAATATATGAGTTTAGCTTCATGTCCCATAACCACTAGCTTAACTTAAATATTAACGAACAAATTGTAGATTTCCACTCGAAAATTGTTACAAGAGATTCAATCGAACAAGTCCAAGAATTAACCGACGAAGTAAACGCAAGCGTTTCATACCACTTGTTTAACTAAGCCGTTTAATTAGATTTCTCATACGAGTGAGGTAAAGGTTTGTGTATGCTAGTAGATTGAAAAACGGTTTTATAGACAAGCTTGATATTGAAAATAGAGTTGAAATCGTTTTGATAAAAGAGTTTTGCTATTTACTACTAGTATTGAAACCTTTATATTTTTAAAAGTGACAAATCACAGAAATGATTGTAGAAACAATCAATCACCAAAATTCACATACGACGACGTGAATTAATTCCAAAGAAATCGATATCAAATCCATCAAAATGGATATTTTCAAAAATCCCAAAATAGAAGTCATCAAAGTCGAATAACAATTGATACAACAAGTGGGAATAAACCCGAATCGATTAAATTTGAAAACACAAGAGAAATAGACAAAAATAGGCACATTTAAGAGCAGGTCAGTCGACTGGCTCAATGAGTTCAGTCGACTGACTGCAGGAAACAGAGCCTTCCTGTCTCTGTTATCTGCCTTTGGTACACCAATTGGCTACAGCCAGTCGACTGGATTCAAAGCCCGGTCAACTGACTGGAACCTAGGAAGTTTTCTAGCCTATATAATTAATGTGCAATCACATCCAATTGGTGACTGAACGAGCAATGGCGCTAGGGATTTATGCCAATCGGCAACCAGACCCTATAGGATCTTCGATGCATCACCAAAAACATGTTCAAACAACAAAGCTATGATTTTTGAATATTTGAACTCAAAACACCAAAAATTGGAATATTCACAAAACCAATCCAAGTCAAAATAAATGCACATGAATAAGTCTAAATCACAAAATGATCATCATTGATCGATAAGTGTAAATTACACTAAGCTAGCTAGTAAATAAATTAGCTTAGCTTCATGTCCCATAACCACTAGCTTAACTTAATTATTTACAAACAAATTGTAGACTTCCACTCGAGGTTAAGTGTAAATTACACTAAGCTAGTAAATATATGAGTTTAGCTTCATGTCCCATAACCACTAGCTTAACTTAAATATTTACGAACAAATTGTAGATTTCCACTCGAAAATTGTCACAAGAGATTAAATCGAACAAGTCCAAGAATTAACCGACGAAGTAAACGCAAGCGTTTCATACCACTTGTTTTACTAAGCCGTTTAATTAGATTTCTCATACGAGTGAGGTAAAGGTTTGTATATGCTAGTAGATTGAAAAACGGTTTTATACACAAGCTTGATATTGAAAATAGAGTTGAAATCGTTTTGATAAAAGAGTTTTTCTATTTACTACTACTATTGAAACCTTTGTATTTTTAAAAGTGACAAATCACAGAAATGATTATAGAAACAATCAATCACTAAAATTCACATACGAAGACGTGAATTAATTCCAAAGAAATCGATATCAAATCCATCAAAATGGATATTTCCAAAAATTCCAAAATAGAAGTCATCAAAGTCGAATAACAATTGATACAACAAGTGGGAATAAACCCGAATTGATTAAATTGGAAACACAAGAGAAATAGACAAAAATAGGCATAATAGGAATTTAAGAGCAGGTCAGTCGACTGGCTCAATGAGTTCAGTCGACTGACTGCAGGAAACAGAGCCTTCCTGTCTCTGTTATCTTCCTTTGGTACGCCAATTGGCCACAGCCAGTCGACTGGATTCAAAGTTCAGTCGACTGACTGGAACCTAGGCAGTTTTTTAGCCTATATAATTGATGTGCAATCACATACAATTCGCGACCGAACGAGCAATGGCGCTAGGGATTTATGCCAATCGGCTACCCGGCCCTATAGGCTCTTCGATGCATCACCAAAAACATGTTCAAACAACAAAGCTATGATTTTTGAATATTTGAACTCAAAACACCAAAAATTGGAATATTCACAAAACCAATCCAAGTCAAAATCAAATGCACATGAATAAGGGTTAGGAATTCATACCTAACAATCAAAGATAATCATAGACTTAGATGTGAGATAAATATCTCACCTTTTACACAAAGAACAAGTAAGAAGAAGCTATAGAGCAAGGCAATGACAAACACTCTTCAATTCCAACCCAAGAAGCTTGAATCCAAGCTTAAAAGAAGAACATTTCCTAATTTAGGTTTAGGAATTTCTGAAATTAAAAGGAGAGTGAGTTGGAGATGAAGAAGATGATGATTACCAATAGCTCCTCTTTAAATTTGGAGTTAGAACTTGGATTTGCAATTGAACTAGGGCTTTGGAATTCAAATTCTTTTTCTCTTCCCCCATTTTTATCTAAAGCTTGAGTATTAGGAAATTATGAAGGAATGAAGAGAAGAGGGGGTGGAGCTTGGGTCTAATGGCTGAAACTAAACCAAAGCCCTAAGTGAAAAGGTAGCAAAATTCCACCGACTCCAAACATATCAATGTTTATACTCAAAAAGGTCGCAAACGTCATTTTGAACTCAATGGGGTGGTCTCGAGTCCTAATTCGACTGTTTGTAGAAAGTAGCTTTTCGGACTATAATCCGACTAACGATGAAATATTTAAATAAAAATATTTAAATATTCAATCGTGAAATATGTGGGTTGTTACATTAGTGAATAGGATAATTATCTGGTATCCGTTTGTATCCGCGGATGCAGATATCTTGTATCCGAAAATGGTTTCGAATACAGATATGGTACTGTCCGCATCCAAAAGAGAGTGCGGATATTTTCGGATGTTGGAAAATATCCAAAAAATCCGCATTCGAAAATTAAAGTGTGTTTTCATTTTGAAATTTTAAAATTAAAAAAACACAATTCATGAGGTGTTTAAATAACAATTGGATGTAAATACCAATAAACTACAATATTTCAGTTTTTCAAGTAATAAAACAATCATTTACATAATTAATCAGTTCATACGATATTACAGTTTTATTGGTATTGCAATTTGAATAAAACGTAGTAAATATAAAGAACAAGCATACAACTTAGTAAATAGAAAGTTTTTTTATTACATTGAGCTAGGGTTGCCACTGGTGAAATTGAAAGTGAAATTGTATAAACAAAGGCATTAGAAGAATTTAGACATGGTAAATATGTTTTTAAAATGTTAAAGGGATCATACACCTTAGGATATTTTCATATGGAACTCAACGGTAGAATGCAAAATATCTTTGGAAATAACATCGAAATGAGTAACTTTTTATTTTATTTTATTTTATTATAGTGTCCATTTCTACGATAATAGAATTACAAAAAATTTACTTAATTTCGAATAAGACGAATATTATTCGGATGAAGTTACATTTCGCATTTGAAAATATTTTCGGATATCCACATCCGGTATTTGGGTATCAAATAGTACCTTTATTTTGGGATATGAACATGGATGAATTTTAGATTTTTCGACTATTTATATACCTAACATATTATACAAATCAAAGGAATACTAATAAATGAAGCATCATAATAAAAGTTTAACAATAATGATTAAAAAGCAAATAACATGTTGGGAAATTGAAATCCAATTTTTATGTGTAATTTATATAGATAATGATGGAATAGTAAAAGCTAAACGAGTACTTTTGTCATTTAAATTTTCATTGTTGATTCGTATGAATTGAGTAACCTGATAAATTCTAAATTTTGTTCACTTTCCATTGTAGTTATGCATGCTGCCATCTGTCTAGACATTTGATGTATGAAATTTTGAAGTCATTTCCAACAATTTTCATAATTCTTTCCAGTCCAGCTAGTTTTGTACTACAACTGTTGCTTATATGGTTATATATTTTGGTTGATAATAATACGATAGGAGCAAATGTTTAATTTAATATTCTGACAACAATAGAATAATTTAGAGATGAGAAAAGGAAGAAAAGAAGTAATGGAGAAGGATAATAAGAGAAGGAGTCGTAGGACCGAGTTTAATAGATTGAGCAAAGACATTCTTTTATAGTTAGCAATACCAAGATCACCATAGTATAAAATACAATATTTATTGCGTTACATTGTCTTGATCGTTTTTAACTACAAATTTTAATGCATTTATGTCACCAAAGTGCATTCTTATCTATAAGCATTAAATGATATAAATTAGTTTGTGCTAAAATTTAATCTAATCCATTAAATGCGTGTGATAATAGAGTAATTGCTATATTTGGCTTTGTTAATTACTTTATGAAAATTTCAGTGCCAATTATGTAGAATTAGCGAACTTGCTGAATGTTTCACTTACCTCTCTTTGAGTAATGGAAATATATTGTAGATGAAGTTTATTGTTAAAAAAATTTGGAAGGATTTGTTGCAAGATTGAACGCCTCAGCCATGCTTTTCATTGTTCTCTTTTAGCACATTCAGATTGTGTGTAATGATCCACAGTCAGCCCAAATGCCGGAAAAATAAAAGCAACTCCTTAAATTAAGCAATAGTTGAAAGTACATAAATAAATTTTCCTTAAGTATTGCATGAATGATTTGACTAAATAGACACTATTTAGCATATGCACAGGTTTTAAAGCGACCAACCTTTTCGCCGTTTTAATTTAAAAGAGATGACTTTATCGTTTTAATTTTAAAAGACGAAAACTTCACCTTAAAACGATGAACCTTCTTTTTTCTTTTCATCGGAGTTATTTCACAAAGACTTGCCATGGTAAAAAGGAATAAGCACACTTGAAGAGCATAATACAACAGATAGCCGTATGCTGCGTTTGGGAAGGATGAATCGCTCTCGAAAAAGAATTTGTTGATTCTCTCACTATTGGTTGAATCAACTTATCGTTTCAATTTTTCCTCTGAAGAGAGACTCTTATTTTATTTAAAATGGGAAAGTCTTCGTCGTTTTATATTTAAAATGGCAAAAATGACAAAGTCTTTGCCGTTCTAATAACCAATTCTCTATTCAGTTCACCAGCCATCAAAACGAATAAAACTAGCCAAAACTCACTAAATAAACCATATATGGTTGCGTTGTAGCTATTTCAGTTCATTTTTTCATTCAACAAGTCATTGTTGGTTATGCTCTTACTAGAGATACGATATCTGTGCTCTTACTAAAGATCTTACTAGAGATGAGGTGCACATTATATACTTTATGATCAATTAGTAAGCATGATATCTTTCTTTTGTACCTCAATTGTGTGTCGTTCGCTCAATTTTATATCAGAATGTAAAACATTAATAAAACAATACCAACAAAATACATACATTAGTTTATATAACTAAAATTATTATTATTTAATGAACTATTTCTTTGATTTGAATTTACTGAATATGATAAGGTATTATGAGTAGAAAACAATATATCATACACGTACAAAAATAATACAAGTAAATAAAACATCATAATAAATGTCTATAACAATGACTAGAAAATTAATAACTTGTTGGAAGGTCAAGTTATTATGAGTAATATACATGGATAAAAATGGAGTTGATAAAAGAAGCTAAAACGAACACTATATTGGTTATATCATACTTTCATTAAATTCAGTCAATACATATTGGAGGCCTAAAGTAGTGATAGCTACTGAAGCTATATATGTTCATAAGGAGGCCATTGCCAAGTTTCGAGAAAGGAAAGTAATATAAACGAAGCCACTGCTTCGAATAAAATATGCTCCTACACAAATTGCAACAACTTGTACAAGACCAAAACGTGTCAAAATCCACCTAGAAGGCACTTGGATTAGAGCATGCAAAGTTAGTTATGAATATAGACATTGATTCATGTGGATTCTTTTTTATTTTCCTTTGTTTTCTTTATTTACAAAAGTTCGTTTGTACGTGCACTATAGTGCCAGCTATGCAAGTTTGTTACAAAAATTGTACTGCATTATGCTGAGATGAACGAGAGCTCTTCATACTCCACCATTATCAGATCTCCGATCTTTTGTCGGGAAAAGGAGCTCCAATGGTACTTTAGAATAAGAATAATAGGGACTAATAGCCAAATCCAGGCTTTTGAGTCCTTCTCTTATCCATAAAATTCATTATCTCCTTATCATTTGGTGCTTTCAACATTCTTCTCTCCTCCTTAACCTTTTTTAGTCTTCACCCTCCTCTGCACCTCCAGTTACCATGACCAAAGTTAATGCAGCTCTCCAACAAATCCGGGATACCACCTCTACCTATTTGACTATTTATAGACCTAACAAATCAATGCAAAACAAACCACCCATAGCAACTTACTACAGTCTCAACAATCTCAAATAAATAAAATCTAAACCACTCTTCAATCTCATAGCTTATCCCTGGATCAAATCACAAAAAGCCTGGATCAAATCACAACCAAACTATGCTCCATACCACCATCCTCTACCACATCATCAATATCATCTCCAAACCATACCTCTCATACTAATCGCCAACCATCATTATTACCCACCTCTAACTCTACCCTCACATGACCACCTAAATGTGAACTAACAATCTTTGATGGTTCGAATTCATTTGATTGGATCTTCCATGCCGAACGCTTCTTTGCGTTTCATGCCACCCGAAGAGTAGCACATAGATCTTGCAAGTTTCTACAGGATAGGGCAGCCATTAACTTTGTTCGAATAGATGTACAGAAACTAGCAACTTTCATCATGACAATCCCTCACCAAAGCCTTAGAGCAGCGTTTCGGTCCTTCTTCATTCACCAACCCCAAGATGTTCTGTTCAAACTACAACAAACCACCTCTGTTGAACAATACCAATCCACCTTCGGGACAACCAATAAATGTATAACGAATTTGGCACCTTATGCTTTGTTGAATTATTTCATTTTAGGACTAAAGCTAGCAATCAAACATGAACTCCTGCTACTCAAACCATCAACCTTAACTGATGCCATTGATATGGAAAAATCGGTATAAAGCAAGCAGCAAGAATCTCGCCATTATTATGGCCATAACCTACCGCCATTATTATGGCCATAACCTACCTTTCAAACAATCCACACCACCTCCACCAAACACCACCTCACTACCCCAAAATTCCTCTTTATCAAATTCACCATACCCAACCAAACGACTAACTCTGGCTAAGCAAGAACAACGCAGAGCAAAATGATGTTGTGCTTTAATTATGACGAATGGTATCACCCAAAACACCAATGCGCAATCAAACAAATCTTCATTCTACTTCCAGACGAACCACCAGATCCAAATCCACTGCTAATCAAGCTCTCTGAAACACCACAGATCCAAACAGAAGACCACATAGAAATCTCTTTCCATGCACTGGTTGGCTCCTCCAACCCAACAGCACTGCGTTTACAAGCTCGCATCAACAATCGACCAATCTCCATGCTAGTAGACGCCGGACGCGCACATAACTATCTACGCCTACACACTACTCGGTTTCTAGGCCTTAATCCTAATCGCCACTCCAGTTTCGTCGTTACAGTGGGAAACAACGATAAATTACAAAATCAAGGGAGTTGCATAGCGGTGGAAACAAAAATCAATGATGTGGTATTTTTTATTGATTATCGTCTACTCAATATTTATGGAGCCGATGGAGTCTTGGCCAATGGCTGTGTACGTTAAGCTCAATAACTACCGATCATAACACACTAACAATGTCCTTCACATACCACAACCAACCCATAACATTATCAGGCCTCAACGACCCAGGCCTAAATTCTATTTCACTCAACCAACCTAAAAGATTGGACCAAACCTCTTCAATCTCACTTTATTTTCAGCTACATCCCATACAAATCCCACCAAACGAAAGCCAACCAAATAATTACCCCCCTCCACTATAAAATTTACTTCATAAATATTCCATAATTTTTCAACCACCCAATGGCCTATCAGCACCGTACACTTGATCATCATATGTCTCTATTCCCCAACACATCACCTGTCAACATTCGACCATATCGCTACCCATATTTCCAAAAGAATAAGATCGAAAAACAAGTCCACGACATGCTTCAAACCAGAATTATTCAACCATCTACAAACTCTTTTTCTTCCTCAGTTTTACTAGTTTAAAAGGTGGATGAATCATGGAGGTTTTGGATCGATTATAGAGCACTTAACGCCATTACCATCAAAGACAAATATCCAATTCCAACGGTGGATAAATTATTAGATGAATTGTATGGCTCCCTTTACTTCTTCTCCATACTTGAATTACGTAGCGGGTATTATCAAATACGGGTACATCCACCAGACATTTCTAAAATGGCGTTTCGAACTCACGATGGCCGCTATGAATTTTGGTTATGCCATTTGGCTTAACTAACGCACTGTCGATATTTCAAGCTACCATGAGCGATATTTTCCTCTTTACCTTTGGAAATTTATGCTCGTATTTTTTGATATTATACTAATCTATAGTGGTTCTTGGTCAGACCATTTGGCACATTTACAAACCACTCTAGACATTTTATCTCAACATTAATTTTTGTAAATGTTTCAAAGTGTGCATATGGATTAACTAGTATTAACTACTTGGGCCATATAATTTCAAGAAAAGGAGTTCAAGTGAAGCCTTCAAAAATGACATCATGCTGAAATGTCCGAAACCCACTTCTCTGTCAGCAGCCAGAGGCTTCTTGGGGATTACAGGCTATTATAGATGCTTTATTCAACATTATGCAGCAATTGCGAGCCAACTATCAGATTTATTAAGAAAGGATTCCATTTGGTGGACCATAAAACCAGAGCAAGCCTTCAATGCATTGAAAGAAGAAATTGCATCAATGCTCTGTCTCCCCAATTTCTCTGCACCATTTGAAATCAACACAGATGCATCGGTGTTGTATTCTCACAAAGCAACCACCCAGTCGCTTATCATAGCCAACGTCTGCTGCCCTACATCCAAAATAGTTCCACCTACTCATGAGAGATGTTTGCAATAACCTCCGTAGTCTGACGATGAGGCTCCTATTTTTTGGGTCGCCGCTTCATCATTACAACCGACCACCAGAGCGTGAAACAATTGACCGCACAAACAATCCAAACTCCGAAGCAACAACGGTGGCTCGCTAAACTTTTGGGTTTCGATTTTGAGATCAAATATAAACCCGGTTCCTAAAATATGGTTGCGGATGCTCTATCGAGATGGTCCGATGACACACTGATGTCTGCAATTTCTGGTCCTATATTTCATATCACTGATGACATCCAATCAATGGCAGTGGCGATTCTAACTTCCAACGCCTACGAGAGCAGATCCAGTTTGGTATGAACTCATCAGTTAAACTCTAATTGTGTAATAATATATTATATTGGGGTAATATATTATATGTTTCAAACAATGAAGAGTTACAGAGAAAAAATTGTTAAAGCATATCGTAGTTCTAAAGAGGTTAGTCATTCCGGCATTAAAACCATAATTGTCCGAGTTTCCAGCAACTTTTATTAGCTAAAAATTGCAAGTACTGTACGAGATTTCATTGCAAATTGTTCAATTTGCATTCAATGCAAATTAGAAACTACACCAACAAAAGGGATACTACAACCCTTACCCGTCCCACAACAAATATAGGATGACATTTCCATGGACTTCATTACACATCTTCCATCTTCATTTGACAAGACATGTATTTGGATTATCGTAGATCGGTTATCGAAATATGCACATTTTTAAGCACTTTTCCGACATCTATATCCGCCAATTAGCCACACGCTTTGTTCATGAGTATATTAGATTCATGGTTTTCCTCGCACTATGGCATCAGATCGTGATCGTCTTTTCCTTAGCAAGATTTGGAAGAAGCTCTTTCGTATTCATGTCATCGAACTTCGCACGAGTAGCACAAACCATCCCCAAACGGATGGTCAATCGGAGGTTTAAATCATTGTTTATAGACTTATCTTAGAGCAATAGTGGCCGATGCACCAAATCAATGGACCAAATATCATCCTTGGGATAAATGGTGGTATAACACTTGCAAACATGCACCAATCGACATGTCTCCATTCAAAAAGGTTTATTGTAGACCACCACCAACTCTTGCAAATAACATCATGGTACGCCACATACACAAGAAGTAGAGGATTGGGAGAAGACATATTATGTATAATCAAAGCAAATTTACATAGAGCTCAAGTCCGAATAAAGAACCAAGCCGACCAATGCCGTAGGGATAAAGAATATTCCGTGGGCACTTGGTTGTTTGGGAAACTACAACCATATCAACAACTATCAATACATTCTTATTAGCACAAGCTTTCAAAAGAAGTATTTTGGACCTTTTCAAATAATCAAAAGGATTAAAGTAGCTACTTACAAGCTCCGCTTTCCCCCAAATGCTCGTATTCACCCATTTTTTCATATCTCAGTCCTAAACATATGTCCAAAACTAGCTGAAACTTGCCATACTCCATTGCCACCTTCTCTGCTTAGTGATGACATGGAAACTAGCCCTGAGGACAAGGTCGAACTTAAAGAGGGAGATGATATGAATGAAGCCACTGCTACAGATAAATATGCTCCTGCACAAATTACAGCAGCTTGTACGAGACCAAAACGTATCATAAATCCAACTAGAAGGCTCTTGGATTAGACCATGCAAAGTTAGTTATGAACGCAGGCAAATTGGCACATGTGAAATCTTTTTTATTTTCCTTTGATTTCTTATTTACCTAAGTTTGTTACATTGTACGTGCACTATAGTGCCACCTGTGTAAGTTTGTTACAAAAATTGTACTCCATTATATATGATGCTTCTGAAATGAATATGAGATAGAGAAAAGTTTATCCAATTTGGCTCTTCATATTCTCCATCATTATCCTTCTCTTATCTGTAAAATTCATTATCTCCTTATCAGAAAGCATATATAAATTTTATGGAGGTTATTCATTTGAATATTGATATTATTTTAATGAGCATATGTTATTAACACACACACTTAGAAGTCATTCAATGGTGTATGTAGCTTTGGTTTTGTCTTCTATGAAACCTGAGGCTTTTGGTACAAAAGTATATCAAAGTATTTTCAGTTCTTTAGCCTCAGACAAGGAATTGGTGCACTCTACTAAAATACCGAATATTGATAAGGAATTGATGCATTTTAGTACTACAAGCCTTATGTAGTATATAGTATACTACATATCAATATATCTTCAACAGCTTGAATCACGATATGTAAGTTTTGAATATGTGACCTTCCACATTAACGTCGAAACTTCTAACCACTGAGACATTTATTGTACGATTATTTTATTGTTGCATAATGGTGGATTTATTACTGTATGATTTTAAGTAGATTTATTGTTGCATAATGCTATCTTTTTGAGTGTTCATTTGTTATTCCATGTCAATTTTAAGGAGAACAGTGTGATTCATTTAATCAAAGATGAATCATATTGTATCGAACTGTTGGAAAATTCAATTTAATACAGCCACTAATTGAATATAGGAAAAATTTAGCAAAGGTTGTCTCAGCGTAGACGCAAGTATGTAATAATTTGTAGGTGCACAATTTATAATCATAGCATTTGTAGGTGCACACCTTATAATAGTAGTGCATTGAAGTACGAACCTAATGAGCATTTCGATCATCCAACCAAATTAACAAGCTATAACGCCGCAATGTCTATAATCATCGAAAATCATTTCGTAAATAAAATAAGTAACTCATGCCTAAAATCGTTAAAAGTCATTTAGTAAATAAAATAAGTAACTCATACCATCATACTTCATAATTTAACAAATAAAACATTTAATATATACTCAAAATCTCATATACGTTAAAACTTAATTATATAGAACTCCCTTGCTCAAAATAAATACTACTATTATATAATCACAGTGTAAAACATAGCTTCACTTTCCAATATAATATTTTCTTCAATAGATAATCCTCAAAATATTATATCATTTCTCATCACAAAATACCATTTTCAAAATTTTTAAATATTGTTACGTCCGTCAGAATATACTTCATTGTTCTAGTGTATAAAAGTAACTTTAAAAGCAATTTGAAACTATCTATTCATCAAAATAGCTTATCATGGATATGTGTATGTATGTGTATGTATGTATATGTGTATGTGACTTTAGAAGAGCTTATTTACTAATACCATAGTTTACAAAACTTACTTACTAATACCTTGTTTGAAAATGGAAAGCGAAGGGATAATGTTTGCAAAAATATGTAAAGACTAGGGCTGTTATGGTAATGGTTACCGTTACCATTTCAAAAATACCGTTACAGTACCATTTTTAATGGTAAACGAAAATAGCTTACCGATACCGATAGGCTGGTATACCGAAGACTGATATACCGATAATCTGGTAACCGTTACATTGGTAATGGTAAATTATCGTTTGTCTAAAAAAGGTTAGTAACATAACACGTATTCATACCTTAACGGTGCTTCATTATACAATTTATAGTGTTACTTAATAAAAGACATAAATTAGAAAGAAGTGAAGTGTATTTAACATTATTTCACCTGGTTAATAAACTAAATTTAATCATTTGCTTGGTTCTAAATGCCTATAATAAAGTATGTTACATGAATATACATGTATTATAAATTGATTGGTAAAATTACCATTACCGTTGGTATTGAAGAAATGTTACCGATGATTACCGTAGAAAATGGTAAATTTACCAATGCCATACCGATTAAACCGGTATACCGATTTCACTTGAAAATGGTAACCGATTGGCTGGTAATGATATGGTAATGGTAAATTTACCATTACCATAACAGCCCTAGTAAAGACACATAATATACAGTGTTTGATTAATGTTGATCTACGTCTACTATAAAAGTTCTTTTGTTACTTTGCTTCTCTTACAGTAGATGTGATTACAAGAGACGATAATAAGCAATTACAATGCTTGAGTGCTTAGATTGTTCAACCCATGCGAACATACATGTATCGATTTATTTATAACTGTTGGAATATATATACATCTACACACACACATATATAGTTAACGGTTGAGATTGAGCTATCATGGCCTAAAAGTTTTTTCTGGTCATCGATATAGCTGACTGGTTGATGTGCATGCCAGAAGGGATGCCTGTTGGACTGGATGGTGTAGATGATGCTAGCCAACCGATCATACTTCAAGCTCGCATTGCATTGAATGGTTCCTATATAGTGATGCTTTTTTAAGACAAACAATGTCGTTAATGTTAGTTTTCTTGGAATAACGCATGCGAACCTTCTCTTGGTAGTGGCAGTCTAGCGCCTATGGCCAAAGCCTACAGTATCAAGAAAAATGGGCTTCGAAAAGCATGGGCATTGGGCGTTGAAGAAGGGAGGGGGCCCGACCGATGATTAAGTCAATGGACATGTCGGTTGACTGTTGCGGTCACTTGCCAATTGAACTGCTACTTATTGTCTCGCTCGCTGTTGTTTAGGCTTACGTGGACCAGTGCTCATGCCGAAGCTATGCGAACTGCTTGCTGAGTGAGTCTTGCCATATAAGCCGGAGGTGGGCCATATACAACGGGAAAACAATGCGGCACACCGAAGATATGCGTACCGAGGTGCGTGATGGATCTAGGCTAGCACGCAGCGGGTTAACTGAGTGAATTTTAAAATAAATTTCATTTTAGATCTTATTGGATCTATGAAGTCCAGATTAATTTAGATTCAATCTAAATAATTTTAATACAAATCTTTATTTTAATTTTTCATTGTATATAAAGATTCGGTTTTTATTATATGTAGTACATAATGTACATGTGTATCAAATGCACACATACATGTATAGTGCATGTGCAATATGTAGATTTGTACAAAGTTAAATGTGCCCGTATGTACATGTTGAGATTTACATTGCAACAGACACATCTTTCCTTTATATGCATATTTGTTATCCATATTTATTAATTACATAAACACACACATACATATATATTTGTCCATGTATACATTTTTGTGTGTGTTAAAGTGTTTAGTGCTTCCATAATGATGGAGGTACAAAAATTTATAGCGGGAATATAGTGGAGGTGCTAAAAGCTTCATTAGACGTAAAAATAGATATTTAAAGTAAATTTATACTCATTTTCACATCATTTGTGTAGAAATAACAATGTTTTTTAATCTTATATAATAGAAACGAAAAATATCATGATTTTTTAGTTTATATTTGGTGACCACAATAGATTTCTAACTTGTACTAAGCACTTTCGCCCTAAAATTAGGCATTTACCCTAAATTTGTTGATTTGGTTTAAAAGAGAACTAGTGAAATCAATCTTTTTATATCGATGCTGCTAATGCAGATGTAGGGTAAAATAGGAGTCTTAAAGCGGATCTACTATTCAATAACGCTAAATTAAAAAACGTAGTGGTCAAAGAGTGCTATAGCAGGATTATGCGAGGTTTTAACCACATAGGCATGTATATTTAAATTATATTTATTTATAATTGACCAATTCAAAAGGGATTTAAATTAATATGTAGAATATTCGAAGATGTTATAAATGTAAAATTATATCCATCTAAGTGAGGGAAAAAATCCATTTCAAGTTTAAATTTAAATTTCAAATGTTAATATAACCTTTTTAATTATAAAATCCGTGTGGATTTTATTAAAAAATTGAACATAAATCCATACTAGTTTATAAAAAACTTTTTTTCTAACATGTATAATAATTTGAAAATATTTAAAATAATAATAAAATATAAATTGTATTTTTTCGGACAAAACAAAGTATTATTATATTGCACAAGCAAGCTGGTTTTATGATGGTCGTACCACTACTGTACAAATGTAATACAGGTTGAGGTTAAGAGGCCTCGGCAACTAATATAAAGACTAAACTAACTACAACACAGGAGTTAGGCAATATGCCTAAACTACTAAGTCCTAAGATTTGATTATACAAACACAATGATTCCTTCGCTTTATCAGCATATCTGAATCACAATCAGTAGATGCCAATATAACTGATCACAGACAACTCAAACAAAGTGGGTAATGCAACAAACCAACATAACACCGGAGACATTCCAAATACATCACAATTCCATGACAAAGCTATGAAATCCAACCAAAGAGATAACAATACCAGAATTCTGAAAGTAAGTCTTGGTTGAAAGGAGGATACTGAAGCAAATACCTACCAAAATGCCAACAGAAGGTAGCACAAGCAGCTACAAAGGCAGATGCCTCCATTGCAAGCAACCACCGAGAAGCTGAATAAAGAAGTCGCAGAAGAAAATGGGCATACAAGAATCCAGATATGAAACTCCGAAAACCCATCAAAGACAATAAAATAATAGGCACTACCACCACACAATGGTGGCGACCAGTCCAATCAAAACCAATGTAAGAGCATATTTCCACATTGAGAATATATTCCAGCTAGATAATATTTGATAAGTCCATTGCAACTAAAAATTTAGACTAATAAACAATCTAATATTCTAATGATTCCCGAAACCGAGGAAGCTGTAAGCAAAAATTGCAGCTTATGGAACAATATTCAAATCAACAAATTCCATCAGGCGTTGCAGCAAAATGGAACCACAAAAAATAGGCAAAAGCAGTAATCATGGCCAAGTAGAAAACTAATAGCGTCAAACTTACAAGAGCTGAAGACAAGCTTCGGATTAGGAATTGGGACAGTTAGCCAACACTAAGAACACATAATATCAACCGAATGATGATAATCCCTAGTGTAAACGCCGGGACACTGGAAGTGCAAGAAGCAGCATAGACTCTCAACCAAAAGCCAACACTAGAAGAACGAGCTTTAACACTGAAAATGGTGGACGCATAGGAACTACAGATTAACAAAGAGCCAGCCAATAAAATCTCTAACACACATAGTCGGCATCCCAACCTCGACTCGAAATAGAAATAGAATAGCACCGTAGCCTCTTCAAGGTCCAATATAGTGAAGCACTAAATAATTTCATAGAATCTGTGCGGTCGTAGGGGCATTCACTACTAGCGATTCCAATTTGAGGTAGCAGGCGGGCAACCAACAAAGCATATGTCTAGGAAGATTTGGGGCATACAAAGATGTAACATAGCAGTAATGGAGAAAGTAGGGTTGAGAAGGGAAAAGACTATTTGATGTGGCAGAAATTGAAGAGGAAGAGACGATAATGAGATGGAAAGAGGGATAATTAAAGGCGATGGAGGGAAGAAACCCTAATCTCCATTGATTCTGCGTTTATAAATTGTATTTTAAAATTCACATATATGTATAAATTATAAGGTCTAACAACAAAATATATTTAAATTTATGATCAAGCACAGATCTATTTATACTTGTGTATCAACATAAATAAATGTAAATATACATAAAAGGGCAGAGATTACCAATGATTGTTGTCTTGAATATGCACCTTGAATGTTGAATCAAAAACTCCTTAGATCCAATCCAGACTCCTTTTGAATTTGTAGCAAACAAGAAGAAGAGAACACCACTAATTAGAACTATATTTATTTGATTTAATTTTATTTTACAAATTAAAAAGCAACATGCCTTGGGATTTTCGACCAAGGAAGGTCGGTGGAGGCTCCAAAAAGTGTTTTAAAATTAAAGGAGATGATGGTTTATACAGGTAAGAGGATGGAGTAAAAAAGAGGATATCCGGATCCACTAGTTTGCCTCTTCTCTTTCCCAATTCAAAACTCAATTTTCCAAATAAAAATCTCCTCTCCCCTTTGTTTGGCTGGCCATATGTGGGTCTAATGGTCCCATATAATTTTCCAAACTTGATCAATATTTATTCATTTTGAAGCTAATTTAAAATGTTTATCGATAACATATATCGATATGTACATGTATAACTTTTATATACGTGCTTTACTAAATATTGATTCAAATAAATCAAACTATTTAATAATTAATATTTCATAAATATTAATTAATTTATAACAGTTATAATTTAATTAAATCATGTGGTAATTTTGAGAATTCAACATTGCGGCTGGGGGATTCATAGGTGTAAAGTCAACAAGCGATTAATATTAAACAATTTGAATATTGATGTTCACACATCACCTTAGCAGTGGTGTAATAGTTTGATCGAATTTATTACTTAGACATTTTTAGCAAACTCAAATTTTAGAATTTTAATCGGTCTCTTGTAGTAAAGATTATTTACATCAATTCTTTTCGTCAAACCCATGTCGCATTAGGACTTATGAAATATGGTTTTGGTCAAAATTCCAATATCATCCATATTCAACTTGTATAATCTAAACATAAAGTCTTTGGTTCAATAATAACTATTATTATTAACTAAACTACTTTGGCCAAGGACTTTGACATTGAGTTGACTAATGTTTACCTGATATTAACCTTATGTAGGGATGAATTCTATATTGAATAATGTTTCACTTCCAATGCATTGAATCAGACCCAACTATAGTCGTTAGATGGACATCGTACAACGATTTAACTATAATTAAAGTAGAATGTCCACATTTAAGTTTAACGGTATTCTCAAAATAAGAGAACTGTGTAATATCGTCACTTTGATATTCTCTGTATGACCTTAGTTATATTAATCAACATAAAACTATCGAATGAATCATTCCACAGTTACCCAATAACTATTAGTAGTAACCCCTTGGTGCCCCCAGTAGCCATCAGCAATACACTATTCAATATTTGAAGAGCGTTATATACTCTAGTCTTAGCAAATGTATCGATATCCGCCTCGAAACATCTTGATAAAAAAAATTGTAACAATATTTTATTTTCATTGTGATAAATTTTTCATGATTACGGCACACTGTAATTACTATCACAAAACATATTATTTAAGGATTTTCTGTTAAATATACTTACATTAAATAAATAGTTAACATAACATATTATGACAAGTATATAATAAAAAGAAAACACACATTCTATTTCGAAAAAGATTTTATTACAGAGTTAATAATTCATAGAAAATTACAAAATCACCCCTAGTGCAAATCCTTCACTCCATCAATCTCCCACTTGCATTTAAGCCAATTATAGAATCTCAATCCAATCCCTTCAATCAGTTTGCTTAGAACTGATCAGGTTAGTCCCTTCATAAATGGATCTACTATCTAGTTTCATAATCTACTTTATCAATCAACTCTCTCCAATACCGATGAATTTCATATATTATGTGAAACTTTTCAAAGTAAGTTAATTGACTTCCAGTGAGCTCTCGGTTCTTTTGTGACCTGTATCACGATATTGTTATCATATAACAAGGACATAAGATTCTCAATACATGGAATCACCCTTAAGTCAATTATAAATTTGTGAATTTATATATACATTTTATATATTAATAATTATTTAAGTCAAAATGTTTAAATTTGAATTTAAAACAGTTTCCTTTATTGATTAAGTATGCGAGCGCACGTGTCTTATATCGAATAAGATTATTTTACACCCACATCCACACACACACAGATATATATATATATATATATATATATATATCCAGGTATGTGTATTTATATATTTCAAAATATATATTTGTACATAAATATATATTTTTATTCATTACACATATGTTTTAAATATGAATGTTATATATAAAATATTAATTGCCACGAAAAAATATTTCTCTTTTACATTTACAAATAAATACTGCATGGGTTACTTTGTAATATTAAGTTGATATTATTTCATCACACTTTGATATTTTATTGACCGTAGGACAAAGTGGTCAATTTTACCCATGAACTCCATGGGTAGCTTATATGTTTATATTGTTGTGATGATTAATATATGAATGTGAATATCACAACGTGTTAAAATACAAAATTAATATAAATTACTAATACTTTTTCTAAAACAATAACAACAAATATATGAATGTGAATATCACAACGTGTTAAAATACAAAATTAAAATAAATTACTAATACTTTTTCTAAACCAATAACAATGAATAAATATTTTAATCATACTAGATAAATTAAAATATTCCAAAACCTTTTTATTAATTAATATTAAATTTGATTTAGCATAGAAAAAAATTATTTACATAAGTACGAAATAAATGTCTTGTGCTATTTAATAAAAGGTAATTCTTTTGAAATTCACTCATTTAACCCTGCTGCTAGTATACGTGATTCAACAATGGTATTGGAGTCCATATTGTGTTTATGTGAATAAACTACGAACAGTAAGGGTATTGGAGTCCCTATTGTGTTTATGTGAATAAACTGCGAATAGTAAGGGAATTACTCGTAGAAAAGTAAAAGTAGATAGGTGTTCAGGAAAACATGCTTAAACTAAGGAGAATGTAATTCTAGTTAAGAACTGCAATATGTGGAAAACCTCCTGATCCTTTGATCTTTACCTGGCTCATCGAAATGATTTGTTTCTAGAGTATGCTCTTTTGGAAGACTCAAAAGTATTTTGAGTCTTAGGTTAATAAAAAATCATATTGAAATATTATAAAATGTATTTAAATAGATAATTACGTAATTTATAAAGGGTTATGAATTATAAATTTAAAATTGCTTTAAATTTATAAAAAAATGTAAAATTTATATTTATAAATTAATTACACCATTTAATTAATAAAAGGAAATGCATATGAATATACATAACTAAATGAATGATAAAAGTTATAGTTAATGTATGTGTATATTATACGTAGGAAGCAAATGGGAGGTTAAAATAAATAAAACCCAAGTGACTTAAGGGGGTATACATTGGATGAATGTAAAAGATATTTAATATCATGAGTTATAACTGTTACACTCATCTCCCTTAGTTAACCTGTAACACTCTACAAAATTATTTTTAATTATGAATTTAATGTAATAATGATCTCTATCATTTATTTATATAATATAAATAAACTATCTTATACACCAACAAATTGTTAGGTTAACCCAAGTTATAGAGGATGTAAGGCGATGATTATATCATCCCAAATAAGTAAGAATATTATGTAACTTTGTTGGATAACTCAACAGTTATAGAACTTCCCTTAGGATATCACAAAATGACGGGTTTAATGTATCTAATATACTTTATTATTTGTTGGATAAGCTCAAGGTCATGAAGATGATTAGAAGCATAGTAAAAAGGTAAGTTAGGAGCTATATAATGTAATTAGTAAAATATTGCATATCATTTATGGAGACTAATATTTGTTAAGTAAACTCAAGGTCTTAGTAACGTGATAAACAGATCTTAACATCCATTAAAGAAATTTATGAAATTCGCGTGTCTCATTTAGGGTTTTTGAGAGATGTAGATTTCAGTGGAGCCTTATTAGGTTAATAAAGTAACCAATCTAATAAGTGTAAGAACATATGTGATATTTTAAAATCTAGTCATAATAAGTTTGCATAGTTAATATGATTGATAAAAAATTTATCAATTAAAATATAAAAAATCAACTTAACTAAAGATTGATATAGAAATGAAAAATATACTCACAAATAAATCTTTTGGAATGTTTTCGATTTATACAACCATTAAAAACATTATACTTTGGTCACTTAAGTATTTATTTTCCCAAGACTTTATTTTGTCTTTTGAGTTGTGAATTATAAAGTAGTATAAGAGTGTTGATATTAGATCCATATTAGATCACATACAAAATTTATGATCAACAATTGCATTTGTGATATACGAAATGTCAATAAAAATGTTTCACGAACTATAGGAAACCCTAGGAATGTGTGAGATAAAAATTTATAGTGTGAGATAATGTGTTCAATACAGTTGAATATAATTGATATCTTGTTATGTTAGAAACAACACTAGTCCAAGAACTATAGACATCCCTAGGAATTCGAATATTGAAATGTCAATTTGACCAGTTTACTTAAGTGTAACTCATTCGATCTCCTTATATGTAAAGGATGACCGAATGTATTTCTATAAAGAATTTGGTACAATTTTGTAGTAAAGGGTTTCTCATTTGAATGGTTCGACCATCCGAAATTGAGAATGGTAATAATGCCGACATGGTTGAGATAAAGAGACTTAATTGTCACTTTTGCTTCTTGAAAAGACATTGGAGATGAAGTAGGTAAAAATATTTGTTGATGTTTAATATGGAACAAGAAATATGATTTCTATTCCAAATTATTTTGTTATAGGAAATTTGTTCTCTATAAGATTTGTTTCTTGTATTCGAGAAATTTAATCTTTTATTCTCGATTGTAAATTAGTTATAGTAAAAGAAATGATAGCCCATAGTAAGATGTTGAATGGATATTTGTACTTCATAAATTGTTATAGTGACAACAAAAATTGTGGGAGCACATCATATAACACTTGTTAGTGGACATTTCAAGTTTTGAAATATTGCTTTTGATTATTGCAAATATTAATTATGAAATAATAACTATTTTGGTACTGACCAAAAATAGAAACACTTTTTTATATGAATGTTATGAGTATTCACTATAATAAACCCATGCTTTGGCATTTGAATAACGGTATTTGTTTTCATAACAATAGTGATATGTTAGCTATAAAATATACTGAAGCGTCGAAAATATTTAACACCAATTTTTGGGATCATAGAATCAGTAGTACATTTAAGAAATAATTCTTTAGTCATATGACTATGAATCATATAACACTTGTGAATTATATCTCAAATTATTAAGGGAAAAGTCTCCCATTTAGTGGGAGAGGCTGTAGAGTTAACAAACTCTTCGGACTAATACATATGAATGTATACATACCAAATTATAATGATACCAAAAGTAGATGCACCAACTCTGTTAAATTCGCCGATGAATTATTTGAGATATAAGTATACACAAATTCAATATTGGTGATATAGTTCATAGAATATAAAATGAACGTAGAAAACCAGAACATGCAAAAGAATAAAATAATTCGATTTGATCGATTATGTGAGTATTTTGGATAAGAGTTCCAATTGTAACTAAAAATGAATAAGATTCAATCTTAAATGTCACTCCTCCCTATAATAAATAATGATTTATCGATAATGAGCAATTGGACTTTGTTGGATAATGTATGAATGATAACATGTGAAGTTGAGTTTCTTCTTTCTAAGAACACATGCTTCTATAACACCCCCCACTTTGAGGTTCGAAACTAAGTGCTACAGATGTTGCAGTCATCCGTAGTATTAATTTCCTATGACAAAGTGCAGTTATATTAATCGTATTAATAATTAGAAGCACATGGATATGAAATTTTTTAAACACAATTTAATAGCAAGCTTTCACATTTCATAAATAACATTTTATATTCATCACAAAATCCCATTGCAATCCCATGTTTAGAGAAAATATAATTATTACAAAATAGTTTAAGAGTGACATATAAAGATTCCATCTTGGTTGGTCACAGCCTAACGCTTGGCGATTGTATGACTTGTCATTACATCCATACAGACAAATCAAACCACACAGTGTATTAGACTGCAGCATAGCTAGATTGCCTTCTGCATGTCTTCGGAAGCTTAATTATCTTACCGGAAACCCTTCTTCCTGACCTACTCAAATGAGTACCTGAGAGTTTAAGGGGAAAACAAATAGTCTAGTGTGGATAATAACCTACCATCTCGAACCAAAATAGATATCTAGTGAGACCGCGCCGTTGAGGAGAACGAGTTTTCCTCTCACGAGTATCTTAACCAAAACATATCAACCATATACCATGCTCCTGCATCCATAATGGTTAGAATATAGAAAATAAACATTTGCCATCATGAAACATATAATGGACTACCCATCACAATTCATCATACTATCTGTCTTAATTTCATTTGACTATCCGTCTTAATTTCATATGACTATCCATCTTATATTTATGTGGACTACCCATCTCAAATGTAAACATTTTATGGATTATCTATCCCCTCACGCTTGGTTTTATTATCAAAGTTATGTGGACTACTTATCACCTAATTAATTTATTTAAAATGAAGTGGACTACCCTGAAAGTGTACATGTAGTACTAAGGATCGTGTAATATGGTATATAAATGCGGAAACTGATAGTAGCAGTAAAATAAAAATTAAAGTAAGCACACCAGGAATTTTTATACTGGTTCGAACTTCCCGTTCTACGTCCAGTCCCAGAATACCCTCTGGATTTAAACTAAACCCCTCACTTCACCCGGAGGAATAGGTATACGACACCTGAGCAGCCGAACAGGAATTTTTCCGCCTCAACAGCCGAAGAGGACTTTAACTTCAATACAAATAGTTTGTTGACGAATGTGTTCTGAATAACACTGATTGTCTTTTGATAGTACAACTTTCCTATAATCAAATCCTCAAGAGTATATATGTGTGTGAAGATTTAGAAGGAAGATAATCACGTAGAATCGAAGTTTATGATTTAAATCAAGGATTCTAGTGATATTAAATAAGAATGAATGTTTTATTTGCAGAAATAAATAGAGAATAGATTTCATAATTATAAAGAAGAATCGGTGATTGTAGAAGTGATTTGAACATGTTTATATAGTTGTAGAATAGTTACAATCTTTCATAAAGAGTTTCAATCAAAAGTTGTGTCTGTATCTCTTGAATTGAGGGACGTATCTCTTCATGAAACAATCGCAACTCTTCAGAAAACTAGCCGTTATATGCAGGTCGGTCGACCGGAAAAACTGGTCGGTCAGCTGAGTTTGAAATCGTGTATAAAACAGAGAGTATCTGTGCACTGACTACAGGGTCGGTCGACCGAAGATACTGATCAGTCAGCCGACCTGTTGTTGAACAAAAACAGTAGTAGCTTATTTGGTTAGAGTACTTGCCTTCCAAACTAGTGACCCGGGTTCGATCCCTGCTCCATGCATTTTTTGTAAACTTGATTTTGATTAAAATATGCAAGCAAGTTCATTTGAATGTGAATTATGATTCTTGAGGAATGATTTTAACAATATTCTAAGACTCAATATAATAAAATATTAATACTAATCTCTGGATTGTAGTCTTGTCTCCTTTGTAGTGCACAATTTACTTTTATTCTCTTTTTGTCGCCTTTGTATAGTATTCTCTTTGTAGTTCGTCTTATGATCTCTGAAGCTTGTGTCATGAATTAAAACCCATGAATCAACATTCTCCCCCTTTTTGATTGATGACAATACTTATGTGACGAAGTAGTATATATTGTAATTCTCCCCCTGAATATATGGCGAATTTTCTGCAAAAACTTGTTAGCTTTTATATATTTCTCCCCCTTTGTCATCGACAAAAAGGAGAGTTTAACTGATGATATAAATTATATTTCACATAAGTGTTAACATAGAACAATATAAAACAAAATAACTACTACTTATAATGTAAGGTATCAGAAAAATTAACATTTAAAACATGCGATACCCAGGCTTCTTATAATTTCCTAAATTTTAGGAAACCATACCCATTTGGGTGTGGTTGAACCTTTATAAATATAATTTTCATTATTAACTACCATATCAAAATAATCATCAATGTATTTTTCTCTATTTTTCCAATTAACAGGAACCCATATACTTAGATAATTTTTATTCATATTTCCTGTTAATGATTTTGTACTTCTAAAGAAATTATCAACATTATAGGTCATAGTAGTATTTGAATTTCTATAAAAATTGGATTTAGGCTTTACTCGAAATTTAGTGCTAGCACTATCATTTTTACTATACATGAAAGCATATCTAGTGCTATTTCTACGATTGGTTTTATTATATCCTAAACCACTTTTATCATTGTGAGTTTTTGAATTCTTAACATAACCTAATCCCTTCTTATTTGAAGCAGGTTGAGAATTTTCAATAATCCTAGATAAATTTTCTCTCCCTTTATTAAAATTAGATACATTTTTAGATATATCATCAAATTTTATTTTAAGACTAGATTTTTCTAACTCTACATCCTTAATCTTAGAGTTTAAACTATTATTTTTGAAAAGTAAATCATCATTTTTATACTTTTGAATTTCTAGTTCTTCAGATATTGACGAAATTTGAGAGGATAAGTTAGAATTTGATTGTTGAGAACTTTCAAGTTCTTCTTCTAATATTTTCTTCTCATCTTTCAGCATATCTACTTCTAAGACTATTCTATCTAATTTTCTTTGCAACTCCTTATTTTTCTTTTTAAGTTGCTTTGTTACATTTACTAATTCAGAATTTATTTCAATTAAATCTTCAAAAGTAAAATCACTTACATCGTCTGATGAAGCCATGAAGCACACATTTGCTTGTTCATTATCACTTTCACTCTTTGAAGAGGATGATGAGTCAGTGTCGTCCCAAGTGACAGAAAAAGCTCTTCGTTTGGTTTTGTCCTTCTTAAAATTGCACTTTTTGCTTTCTGGACAATCTTTCTTCATGTGACCTTTCTTGTGACATTCATAACATTCCATTGCTGAAGATGATGGTTTGCTGCTATTAGAATTGTTGTTGGAATTATTTTTGTTTCCCTTGAATTTGTTTCTGTTGAATTTCAAAAACTTTTTGAAATTTTTAGCGATCATCGCCATATTTTCATTATCCGAGTCGGAATCGTCTTTTTCTGCTTGAAAAGCCACGTTTTTCTTTTCTTGTGCTCCATTTCTTTTTGCCTGCAAATTTACTTTGTAGGACATTAGATTACCTATCAATTCTTCTGGTTTTAATGTTGACAAATCACTTGCTTCTTCAATAAGACTTTTCTTTCCCATTCGTCCGATAAAGAATTCAAGATTTTTGTAACAACATCAAAATCAGTAAACTTTTGTTCTAGTGATAATAAAGCATGATAAATATCCTGAAATCTAGAGTACATTCATTTATAGATTCATTTGGCCTCATTTTGAAATTTTCAAATTGATTTTTCAACATAGAGATTTTGCTTAATTTAACTTTGTTTGTACCTTCATGTGTTATCTTAAGTGTTCTCCAAATTTCATAACCTGAAGTGCACATGCTAACTCTATTGAATTCATTTCTATCTAATGCACAAAATAAAATATTCATAGCCTTTGCATTTGATGTAGCATCTAGTTTTTGTGTGTTACTCCAAGTTGAGTATTCTCCAGTAGGAGTTATGTACTCTCTTTGTATGATATTCCAGATATCAAATCCACTAGATTGTATATGGATTCTCATTCTAGTTGACCAATAATTATAATTTATACCATTAAAAAATGGAGGTCGTGAAGTTGATTGACCCTCTGTGAAATTAGTATTAGTGCTAGTGCCAAAATCATTAGTTTGTGTCGTTGCCATATTACTAGAAATAAATATCAAATAACTTTGTGACGGTTATAGGATGACCTTGCTCCGATACCAAATGAAAGTGTACGTGTAGTACTAAGGATCGTGTAATATGGTATATAAATGCGAAAACTGATAGTAGCAGTAAATAAAAATTAAAGTAAGCACACCAGGAATTTTTATACTGGTTCGAACTTTCCGTTCTACGTCCAGTCCCAGAATACCCTATGGATTTAAACTAAACCCCTCACTTCACCCGGAGGAATAGGTATACGACGCCTGAGCAGCCGAACAGGAATTTTTCCGCCTCAACAGCCGAAGAGGACTTTAACTTCAATACAAATAGTTTGTTGACGAATGTGTTCTGAATAACACTGATTGTCTTTTGATAGTACAACTTTCCTATAATCAAATCCTCAAGAGTATATATGTGTGTGAAGATTTAGAAGGAAGATAATCACGTAGAATCGAAGTTTATGATTTAAATCAAGGATTCTAGTGATATTAAATAAGAATGAATGTTTTATTTGCAGAAATAAATAGAGAATAGATTTCATAATTATAAAGAAGAATCGGTGATTGTAGAAGTGATTTGAACATGTTTATATAGTTGTAGAATAGTTACAATCTTTCATGAAGAGTTTCAATCAAAAGTTGTGTCTGTATCTCTTGAATTGAGGGACGTATCTCTTCATGAAACAATCGCAACTCTTCAGAAAACTAGCCGTTATATGCAGGTTGGTCGACCGGAAAAACTGGTCGGTCAGCTGAGTTTGAAATCGTGTATAAAACAGAGAGTATCTGTGCACTGACTACAGGGTCGGTCGACCGAAGATACTGATCAGTCAGCCGACCTGTTGTTGAACAAAAACAGTAGTAGCTCATTTGGTTAGAGTACTTGCCTTTCAAACTAGTGACCCGGGTTCGATCCCTGCTCCATGCATTTTTTGTAAACTTGATTTTGATTAAAATATGCAAGCAAGTTCATTTGAATGTGAATGATGATTCTTGAGGAATGATTTTAACAATATTCTAAGACTCGATATAATAAAATATTAATACTAATCTCTGGATTGTAGTCTTGTCTCCTTTGTAGTGCACAATTTACTTTTATTCTCTTTTTGTCGCCTTTGTATAGTATTCTCTTTGTAGTTCGTCTTATGATCTCTGAAGCTTGTGTCATGAATTAAAACCCATGAATCAACATTCTCCCCCTTTTTGATTGATGACAATACTTATGTGACGAAGTAGTATATATTGTAATTCTCCCCCTGAATATATGGCGACTTTTCTGCAAAAACTTGTTAGCTTTTATATATTTCTCCCCCTTTGTCATCGACAAAAAGGAGAGTTTAACTGATGATATAAATTATATTTCACATAAGTGTTAACATAGAACAATATAAAACAAAATAACTACTACTTATAATGTAAGGTATCAGAAAAATTAACATTTAAAACATGCGATACCCAGGCTTCTTATAATTTCCTAAATTTTAGGAAACCATACCCATTTGGGTGTGGTTGAACCTTTATAAATATAATTTTCATTATTAACTACCATATCAAAATAATCATCAATGTATTTTTCTCTATTTTTCCAATTAACAGGAACCCATATACTTAGATAATTTTTATTCATATTTCCTGTTAATGATTTTGTACTTCTAAAGAAATTATCAACATTATAGGTCATAGTAGTATTTGAATTTCTATAAAAATTGGATTTAGGCTTTACTCGAAATTTAGTGCTAGCACTATCATTTTTACTATACATGAAAGCATATCTAGTGCTATTTCTACGATTGGTTTTATTATATCCTAAACCACTTTTATCATTGTGAGTTTTTGAATTCTTAACATAACCTAATCCCTTCTTATTTGAAGCAGGTTGAGAATTTTCAATAATCCTAGATAAATTTTCTCTCCCTTTATTAAAATTAGATACATTTTTAGATATATCATCAAATTTTATTTTAAGACTAGATTTTTCTAACTCTACATCCTTAATCTTAGAGTTTAAACTATTATTTTTGAAAAGTAAATCATCATTTTTATACTTTTGAATTTCTAGTTCTTCAGATATTGACGAAATTTGAGAGGATAAGTTAGAATTTGATTGTTGAGAACTTTCAAGTTCTTCTTCTAATATTTTCTTCTCATCTTTCAGCATATCTACTTCTAAGACTATTCTATCTAATTTTCTTTGCAACTCCTTATTTTTCTTTTTAAGTTGCTTTGTTACATTTACTAATTCAGAATTTATTTCAATTAAATCTTCAAAAGTAAAATCACTTACATCGTCTGATGAAGCCATGAAGCACACATTTGCTTGTTCATTATCACTTTCACTCTTTGAAGAGGATGATGAGTCAGTGTCGTCCCAAGTGACAGAAAAAGCTCTTCGTTTGGTTTTGTCCTTCTTAAAATTGCACTTTTTGCTTTCTGGACAATCTTTCTTCATGTGACCTTTCTTGTGACATTCATAACATTCCATTGCTGAAGATGATGGTTTGCTGCTATTAGAATTGTTGTTGGAATTATTTTTGTTTCCCTTGAATTTGTTTCTGTTGAATTTCAAAAACTTTTTGAAATTTTTAGCGATCATCGCCATATTTTCATTATCCGAGTCGGAATCGTCTTTTTCTGCTTGAAAAGCCACGTTTTTCTTTTCTTGTGCTCCATTTCTTTTTGCCTGCAAATTTACTTTGTAGGACATTAGATTACCTATCAATTCTTCTGGTTTTAATGTTGACAAATCACTTGCTTCTTCAATAAGACTTTTCTTTCCCATTCGTCCGATAAAGAATTCAAGATTTTTGTAACAACATCAAAATCAGTAAACTTTTGTTCTAGTGATAATAAAGCATGATAAATATCCTGAAATCTAGAGTACATTCATTTATAGATTCATTTGGCCTCATTTTGAAATTTTCAAATTGATTTTTCAACATAGAGATTTTGCTTAATTTAACTTTGTTTGTACCTTCATGTGTTATCTTAAGTGTTCTCCAAATTTCATAACCTGAAGTGCACATGCTAACTCTATTGAATTCATTTCTATCTAATGCACAAAATAAAATATTCATAGCCTTTGCATTTGATGTAGCATCTAGTTTTTGTGTGTTACTCCAAGTTGAGTATTCTCCAGTAGGAGTTATGTACTCTCTTTGTATGATATTCCAGATATCAAATCCACTAGATTGTATATGGATTCTCATTCTAGTTGACCAATAATTATAATTTATACCATTAAAAAATGGAGGTCGTGAAGTTGATTGACCCTCTGTGAAATTAATATTAGTGTTCGTGCCAAAATCATTAGTTTGTGTCGTTGCCATATTACTAGAAATAAATATCAAATAACTTTGTGACGGTTATAGGATGACCTTGCTCCGATACCAAATGAAAGTGTACGTGTAGTACTAAAGATCGTGTAATATGGTATATAAATGCGAAAACTGATAGTAGCAGTAAATAAAAATTAAAGTAAGCACACCAGGAATTTTTATACTGGTTCGAACTTCCCGTTCTACGTCCAGTCCCAGAATACCCTATGGATTTAAACTAAACCCCTCACTTCACCCGGAGGAATAGGTATACGACGCCTGAGCAGCCGAACAGGAATTTTTCCACCTCAACAGCCGAAGAGGACTTTAACTTCAATACAAATAGTTTGTTGACGAATGTGTTCTGAATAACACTGATTGTCTTTTGATAGTACAACTTTCCTATAATCAAATCCTCAAGAGTATATATGTGTGTGAAGATTTAGAAGGAAGATAATCACGTAGAATCGAAGTTTATGATTTAAATCAAGGATTCTAGTGATATTAAATAAGAATGAATGTTTTATTTGCAGTAATAAATAGAGAATAGATTTCATAATTATAAAGAAGAATCGGTGATTGTAGAAGTGATTTGAACATGTTTATATAGTTGTAGAATAGTTACAATCTTTCATGAAGAGTTTCAATCAAAAGTTGTGTCTGTATCTCTTGAATTGAGGGACGTATCTCTTCATGAAACAATCGCAACTCTTCAGAAATCTAGCCGTTATATGCAGGTCGGTCGACCGGAAAAACTGGTCGGTCAGCTGAGTTTGAAATCGTGTATAAAACAGAGAGTATCTGTGCACTGACTACAGGGTCGGTCGACCGAAGATACTGATCAGTCAGCCGACCTGTTGTTGAACAAAAACAGTAGTAGCTCATTTGGTTAGAGTACTTGCCTTCCAAACTAGTGACCCGGGTTCGATCCCTGCTCCATGCATTTTTTGTAAACTTGATTTTGATTAAAATATGCAAGCAAGTTCATTTGAATGTGAATGATGATTCTTGAGGAATGATTTTAACAATATTCTAAGACTCAATATAATAAAATATTAATACTAATCTCTGGATTGTAGTCTTGTCTCCTTTGTAGTGCACAATTTACTTTTATTCTCTTTTTGTCGCCTTTGTATAGTATTCTCTTTGTAGTTCGTCTTATGATCTCTGAAGCTTGTGTCATGAATTAAAACCCATGAATCAACATTCTCCCCCTTTTTGATTGATGACAATACTTATGTGACGAAGTAGTATATATTGTAATTCTCCCCCTGAATATATGGCGACTTTTCTGCAAAAACTTGTTAGCTTTTATATATTTCTCCCCCTTTGTCATCGACAAAAAGGAGAGTTTAACTGATGATATAAATTATATTTCACATAAGTGTTAACATAGAACAATATAAAACAAAATAACTACTACTTATAATGTAAGGTATCAGAAAAATTAACATTTAAAACATGCGATACCCAGGCTTCTTATAATTTCCTAAATTTTAGGAAACCATACCCATTTGGGTGTGGTTGAACCTTTATAAATATAATTTTCATTATTAACTACCATATCAAAATAATCATCAATGTATTTTTCTCTATTTTTCCAATTAACAGGAACCCATATACTTAGATAATTTTTATTCATATTTCCTGTTAATGATTTTGTACTTCTAAAGAAATTATCAACATTATAGGTCATAGTAGTATTTGAATTTCTATAAAAATTGGATTTAGGCTTTACTCGAAATTTAGTGCTAGCACTATCATTTTTACTATACATGAAAGCATATCTAGTGCTATTTCTACGATTGGTTTTATTATATCCTAAACCACTTTTATCATTGTGAGTTTTTGAATTCTTAACATAACCTAATCCCTTCTTATTTGAAGCAGGTTGAGAATTTTCAATAATCCTAGATAAATTTTCTCTCCCTTTATTAAAATTAGATACATTTTTAGATATATCATCAAATTTTATTTTAAGACTAGATTTTTCTAACTCTACATCCTTAATCTTAGAGTTTAAACTATTATTTTTGAAAAGTAAATCATCATTTTTATACTTTTGAATTTCTAGTTCTTCAGATATTGACGAAATTTGAGAGGATAAGTTAGAATTTGATTGTTGAGAACTTTCAAGTTCTTCTTCTAATATTTTCTTCTCATCTTTCAGCATATCTACTTCTAAGACTATTCTATCTAATTTTCTTTGCAACTCCTTATTTTTCTTTTTAAGTTGCTTTGTTACATTTACTAATTCAGAATTTATTTCAATTAAATCTTCAAAAGTAAAATCACTTACATCGTCTGATGAAGCCATGAAGCACACATTTGCTTGTTCATTATCACTTTCACTCTTTGAAGAGGATGATGAGTCAGTGTCGTCCCAAGTGACAGAAAAAGCTCTTCGTTTGGTTTTGTCCTTCTTAAAATTGCACTTTTTGCTTTCTGGACAATCTTTCTTCATGTGACCTTTCTTGTGACATTCATAACATTCCATTGCTGAAGATGATGGTTTGCTGCTATTAGAATTGTTGTTGGAATTATTTTTGTTTCCCTTGAATTTGTTTCTGTTGAATTTCAAAAACTTTTTGAAATTTTTAGCGATCATCGCCATATTTTCATTATCCGAGTCGGAATCGTCTTTTTCTGCTTGAAAAGCCACGTTTTTCTTTTCTTGTGCTCCATTTCTTTTTGCCTGCAAATTTACTTTGTAGGACATTAGATTACCTATCAATTCTTCTGGTTTTAATGTTGACAAATCACTTGCTTCTTCAATAAGACTTTTCTTTCCCATTCGTCCGATAAAGAATTCAAGATTTTTGTAACAACATCAAAATCAGTAAACTTTTGTTCTAGTGATAATAAAGCATGATAAATATCCTGAAATCTAGAGTACATTCATTTATAGATTCATTTGGCCTCATTTTGAAATTTTCAAATTGATTTTTCAACATAGAGATTTTGCTTAATTTAACTTTGTTTGTACCTTCATGTGTTATCTTAAGTGTTCTCCAAATTTCATAACCTGAAGTGCACATGCTAACTCTATTGAATTCATTTCTATCTAATGCACAAAATAAAATATTCATAGCCTTTGCATTTGATGTAGCATCTAGTTTTTGTGTGTTACTCCAAGTTGAGTATTCTCCAGTAGGAGTTATGTACTCTCTTTGTATGATATTCCAGATATCAAATCCACTAGATTGTATATGGATTCTCATTCTAGTTGACCAATAATTATAATTTATACCATTAAAAAATGGAGGTCGTGAAGTTGATTGACCCTCTGTGAAATTAATATTAGTGTTCGTGCCAAAATCATTAGTTTGTGTCGTTGCCATATTACTAGAAATAAATATCAAATAACTTTGTGACGGTTATAGGATGACCTTGCTCCGATACCAAATGAAAGTGTACGTGTAGTACTAAGGATCGTGTAATATGGTATATAAATGCGAAAACTGATAGTAGCAGTAAATAAAAATTAAAGTAAGCACACCAGGAATTTTTATACTGGTTCGAACTTCCCGTTCTACGTCCAGTCCCAGAATACCCTATGGATTTAAACTAAACCCCTCACTTCACCCGGAGAAATAGGTATACGACACCTGAGCAGCCGAACAGGAATTTTTCCGCCTCAACAGCCGAAGAGGACTTTAACTTCAATACAAATAGTTTGTTGACGAATGTGTTCTGAATAACACTGATTGTCTTTTGATAGTACAACTTTCCTATAATCAAATCCTCAAGAGTATATGTGTGTGTGAAGATTTAGAAGGAAGATAATCACGTAGAATCGAAGTTTATGATTTAAATCAAGGATTCTAGTGATATTAAATAAGAATGAATGCTTTTATTTGCAGAAATAAATAGAGAATAGATTTCAGAATTATAAACAAGAACCGGTGATTGTAGAAGTGATTTGAACATGTTTATATAGTTGTAGAATAGTTACAATCTTTCATGAAGAGTTTCAATCAAAAGTTGTGTCCGTATCTCTTGAATTGAGGGACGTATCTCTTCATGAAACAATCGCAACTCTTCAGAAAACTAGCCGTTATATGCAGGTCGGTCGATCGGAAAAACTGGTCGGTCAACTGAGTTTGAAATCGTGTATAAAACAGAGAGTATCTGTGCACTGACTACAGGGTCGGTCGACCGAAGATACTGGTCGGTCAGCCGACCTGTTGTTAAACAATAACAGTAGGAGCTCATTTGGTTAGAGTACTTGCCTTCCAAACTAGTGACCTGGGTTCGATCCCTGCTCCATGCATTTTTTTGTAAACTTGATTTTGATTAAAATATGCAAGCAAGTTTATTTGAATGTGAATGATGATTCTTGAGGAATGATTTTAACAATATTCTAAGACTCAATATAATAAAATATTAATACTAATCTCTGGATTGTAGTCTTGTCTCCTTTGTAGTGCACAATTTACTTTTATTCTCTTTTTGTCGCCTTTGTATAGTATTCTCTTTGTAGTTCGTCTTATGATCTCTGAAGCTTGTGTCATGAATCAAAACCCATGAATCAACATACCCATCCCACATCCCGTAGTTTTCCTAGGATGACTATGAACCCTTTATCAACCATATAGAGACTATCCATTTCTAACATGATGTGGGCTATCCATCACATATCCCATAGTTTTTCTAGGATAACTACGAACCCATCACTTATCAAATTTTAAATTATGTTTAACCCTAACATTCAACCCATGTCCATTGGTGTCCCCAATTGGGTTATATACCCCTTAAACTTATATATCTCAAAACGATATACATTGATATCTCTAATGATCTATGTCGAAATTTTAAAATGAAATATAATGGCATCCCCAATGATTAATGTCAAATCATAAAACAATGGTGTCAATATAGTATACATTGGTATTCCCAGTAAACAATGTCAAATTTCTAAAGCTTATAGCATGTCGAAGTTAATCTACATTGGTATCCCCAATGAACAATGTCAAATAAAAATTTTGGCCCACCGCCATTAGTAAAAATAATATGCAACATTCTTGCCATATTATACAATATTGAACCTCTATCCAAGGTTAGAAAACAAATTTTTTGATTTTATAAGCCATATGGCTAGCTGCCGAAATCATAAGGTTATCGACCTTCTTGAACATAAGCTATCTCATCTCTTTAAAACATACTTTAAGTTTGCGTAAAACTAGGCCTCACCGGCGTTGAAAATAAAGCCGATTGGCATTACCGTCGAAATCAGTCACTTGCGACATTAATACTATAATATTGAAAACCATATTACTTTGGCTCTATGCTGTAAAACATAGGGTGTCGGCATTGGCAACATACGATATAAATTTTCTTTATACCGAAACCAAATAATAGCAGCATCATCGCCACAGAATAGTTATCATTGAAATAGTGGTATGAGACGTCTTTTAAAACTATGGTGAAAACTTGCGGCATTGATGGATGACACTTAGACATGCAGTATCAGCTTCGTATGACTTAGGTTTCAAAACAAAGACAAAGGATTCTTGGTGAATTAAGAGATTACAATGATGCCTTTGAGAGGAGACCGACATGGTCCACATCGACATGATCAGAATCATTCCATAACTAAGTGGTTATAATAGGATTTCCTCCATATCAACGTCGACATTCATAGTTGTGGAACAGATAATTGCGGCATCCTTGACGATGACGACGGTAATCCTGTAATTAATATAAAAATTGTTTTATTTCCATTAAAAGCATTTTATTTTCACCAAATCTTATTCTCTGTCAATTTTTTATTGAATAACAATATATTTTTGTCCAAATTTTTCAAAAAACTGCCATAACCATATTTGTTTTTCCAATACTGATGTGCACGTTAATGTGCATATATTTACATCCATATTTTATGTATGTTTATTTAAATAAAAGTCATATTTGGGCATTTTAACATGTTTAAAACCATAATTCAATTATTTTCAAATCATCATATATTCATCTTCTTTCAGCGGCAAAATGGTCATTTTTGTGCATGTGTCAATTTGAAATTTTTTACTTGGATATTTGTTTATGATTTTTGTTGGAATTTGAATGCATATGGAAGAGGCTTTCATGAACATATGTGCATGCACAAAGGAATATAAAGGAATGAAGATGAAATAATTCAAGCACATGATAATGGAGGACCTCATCTACCCACTTACCTTGATATTCAATTAGGAGCTAATGCATATTCTAAAAGGCCATTAAAGCTTCATGCACATTAAAGTGGGAAATTAATATGTGCTAATGATTACTTGGTGACCACATTACCTCAAGGGCAATTTGGGCGTTCCCCAAAAATATGCATTAGGGTTTTATGCATGTATAAATATCTCTCTTATGTACATGTAAATATCTTCTACCCTCTTATATATTTGCTTAGGAAATTAGCAAGTTGTAAACAAAAATCAAAGTGAAATAAAAATGCCTTCCAAGCCTCTTTTTTTTTTTTTTTTTACATGCTTTTCTTTGTTTTATTGTTAATGTTAATTTCTATGCTCATTTTTTATGTTTGTAGCTTAGATTTACATTCATGCAATTAGTTTGATGTTATTTCATGCAAGTAGTTACTCTCATTTACTTTGTTTAATTTCTACTTTTTTTTGCTTTCCAATGTTGAAAATTACATGCGTTGATTTGAGAACACAAATAAGTAGCTAAACCCTTTCAATTTAGGGGTAATGAAGCTCCTAAATATCATGTAATTTCAACATTTTTATGATTTATGATCTCTTTAGCTTGTGCTTCTTGAAAGTGAATTTTGATGTAAGTTTATACAAGTGAGTTTGATAGCTTATATTGCTTATGCAAATGAGCTATTCTTATTCAACATAAACACATTTTCATCATCATTTGCTAATTAATTTTTAATTTTGAAATGAAAGTAAAAATGAAATTTGATAATCTATATTACTAGTTACAATAGTAAATAGATCATACTTAAAATAGCTTTTGCTTTGGCTTCATTTTCATGAGAATTGATATGTGGTTTATTTATTGTATTATACTTTGATGGTTTGAGTTGTGTTAATTAATAACATAAACAAACCATACTTATGATAAATACAACAATTATTTCATTTAGTATCAAAGCTAGAGATCATAAATTATTTATTTGTTGATTTACAAAATAATATGAGAGTGTATTTGCCTCTAAATTGTTCTCTAGTCTAATAGTATTTAAATCACATTTCAATTCTAGCCAAGCTTCTTTTTTGTAGTTAACAATTTTCTCTCGCTTTTGTCTAATTTGATTGAATTGAAAATTTTAAAAATTCCCTATGGATCGACCGGTACTCGCCACGTACTAAAATTGTGCGCCTTGCGCTTGCGGTTATTTTATATCAAAATTTATCGATATTTTTCTAATCAATAGAAAATTTGCCGTTAAATAAGTTTTTGGCGCTGTTGCCGGGGAGTTGCTTTGATTTTGATTTTGTAATCTTCAAATTATTTTTGTTTGATTTTTGTGTGTTTGATTTTGTGTGTTTGTTTGCATTTATAAAAAAAATTATTTATGTGAATTTTGATTTCCTTTGTGTGTTGCTTATTGTTTTTTAGCCCTTATTTCCATTTGCATTTCTACTATAAAAAAATCAACATACACAGTTTTTTTTTAAAAAAAAAAAACCAATTTTATTCTATTTCCTTTTCTTTACAAATTTTTCATTTACAATTTACATTGGCAATCTAATTTTCTTTTTAATTTTTGCCATTTACATTGTCAAAAACAATATCTCCCCAACTGTCAATACTTCTCTGTTTCAAATTTTCATTTATCCCTTCACTGTCCCCTTCTCAAACCAAAAGCTTTCTTCCTACCAATCACCCGCATCAGTTACAAATGCTCCTCAAACCCCCTCAACCATCTCCTTCTCCAACTGATAACAGCACTGTCCTGCCTTCTTTTACTTACTGCCTTCTACCACCTCTGTTCTCCCCCATTCCTTGTTGTAACTTCAAAACTGCTACTAATAGCCACTTTTCTGCCTTCCCCTGTTAACCAAGCCACATTTCAACTGCACAGTCTCAACCAAACAGTCTTCCATCATCAACATTACATCCATCCCCTTACTACTTCACAGCAGTACCTCCAAAACTGTAATCACCACCTCTACCATTATAAACTAACTTCTGCTACTTCCTCCGCCACAACCTGTTCCATTTCCATCTGTGCAAGTGCACATACCCACCTAACAGTGCATACCATATCCCCTTGAAAATATTGACTGTTTCCTCACAGATTACTGTCACTACGTTACTCATCAAGCATCAACTTCAATCACAGCGAAACCACTTCTGCACTTTAGCAAGCATCTCATCCACTTCGACATACAACAACACTCCATTACATCCTACTACTATTCTACTACATCTCACTATACAACTCCCTGACCACATAATTCATCAATTCAACATCTCCACATCCCCCTCTAACTTCATCTCCTCCACAAACTGTCCTCTGCCTCTTTACCCGAATCCTACCCAAATCCATGAACACCCACAACTGTCCACGCAACCGACCAAGATTCTCGGACAAAAGAAGAGCTTTCGTTTTCCGATTGCAATTCCAAGCTGAATTTCCAAATCACGAATTCGATTTCTGGATTGAGATATTGTTTACTGAATTATTTGCTGATTTTGTTTGAGATTTTGAATTTCATGAAATATTTATTCGCGAGTTTTTGGAATGGGTTGTGGTAGTTAATATTTTGGTTAGGCTTTGAGTCTTTGTGTTAACAGATTTTTTTTGACTTCTTAGGTTTGTTTTATGTGCGTTGCTTTGAGTGTTTTGTTTGAGTCTTTTTCTTAAAAAAATTTGCAAATTATTTAGAAAATAAAAAAGAATAATTTTTCTTATCTTTTCAAGTTTCTTTTCTTCCTTTATTTTTTTTAAAAAAGGGCTCTTTTGTATCTTGTTTTATTTTAAATTGAAATTTGTTTTATTTTCATTGTTTAGTTTAAGTTGTTTTGTTTTTGTTTGTTTAGTTTAATTTGGTTTTAATTATTAACTGCATTATATATATTGAAAAGGAGAAAAAATGTATATATCTTGTTCAATTTTTTAGGTTGCAGGAAATAAAAAGAAGAAGTGCTTGGCAAAAAAAAACTACTTTGCTTGCTTGCAAAAAAAACTACCGCTTTAAAATGATTGTTTATAAACTCTGCACGCTCTGGTATTGTGCTTTCATCTCTTATTTTTAATTTGATTTGCATTGTTGGTTGGTTATATTTGCATTTATATATATATATATATATATATATATATATATATATATATATAATTCAATATAAAAAAAATCCATTCGTAGTTGCATTGTTAATACAAATTTAATTTTTTATTTACATTCATCTCATCTTATTTTCTTTTCTAAGGGCAATCCCCCAATTCATATAAGGTGAGAGATTTCATATTCCTTTCCTTAGCTCACAAAAATATTTCATCGTAAAATTTAACTAATAATAAAGGTTAGACGTTCGACTTATGGGTGTCACGAGCTCACTTAGGGCTTAATTGTATATTCACAATTGTTTTCTTTAAACAATTATATTTCTTGGTGTCTAGGCTACGTCAGAGTAATAACCAGTTATAAAAATTACGGCGATTCGTAAATATTATACCGATTGTTTCTCTAAAAGTACTTAAACCTTTGGCTGCATTGCTACGGTATTCATGGTGCACCGATAACTCCAGCCCATTACCTGGCTGAGAAATATTTTTATTGATTTAAGACAAAGTGTGATTATACAATTTTCGGTTAGGAGATACTAAGGGCAGAAAATTGTAATTAAGTCCTTTGCATTAATTTAATTGCATTAGTTCATGCATATTTAAAAAAAATCCAAAATTCAAAAGAAAAAATTTGTAAATTTTACTTAACTTAGTTTTTAATCTAAAAAAAAAACCCTTCTTTCCTTTCCTTTGAAAATTTTCAATCCAAAAAAATATATAAAATCTTTTCAAAATGGAAAAAAATTAAAAATTCAAAAAATAATAATTGAAAACTCAAAAAAAAAAAAAATATAATTTCCATTTTCTAAAAACAAAAGAAAAACAAAAAATCTTTTTGGTAAATATTTGAAAATTTAAAAATTCAAAAACAAAAAAGTACAAAAACAGAAAACATATAAAAAAAAATTGAAAAACCAAAAACAAAACAAAAAACGAACTTTTCTTTATAAATTAATCACACTTGGTAAATAGTTTTCTTTTTTGTAAAAAAAGAAAATTCAAAAAACAAAAAAAAACAATTTTTCATTTCATTTTTCAAATCTTCTTTCATTCTCTAAAGTCGTTTCTAACTTGTTTCCCTCTTCTCGATTTTCACTTGTGCATGAGTACTTGAACTCGTGACACAACAACAAATCGTTGGACTCGTGATACAACAACTAATCGTTTAACTCGAACAGATGATCCTTTCGATATGGAAAACGAGAACGCCTCTACTACAAGAATAAGTATTATTAATGGAAAGCGGTTATAGCATTGTATTATAACCTGCTGTTGTTATGCTTATAAGTCATATGATAATACGAGAAGAACGAAGTACAAACGCTGTGGAAAAAAAACAACAGTGCAAAATTTGCAGGCGGGCTTCCAAATTATTTCGTGGCCGCTAATTTTCCAATTCTTCTCTCCTCCTTTTCGCTTTTTCCCTACTCTTCATATCTTCCATGGTCAATCATGAAAACTCTAAAAAAACCCTCTCTTTTGTTCATCTCTCTTATCACATCTCACATAATCAGTTCACCTGTCTTCTCCCGCCTCTGCCCACCTTCGCCGCCGCATCAATTCACCTGTCTTCTCCCGACGCCGCCCACCTCCACAGCCGCGTCTTCATGAATCATCTTTGCAACCTCTCAAAAAAGCACTTGCCTGTTGTCGATGCAGGGCTGCCTCACGTAAGTTGTTAATCTATTCTCCGGTTGCATCCATTTTTGTTTCCACTTTCTTCTCAATGACAACTTAACCAAATTCATCCAAATAGCCGCCTTAATTTCTCCAGTCCAGTGAATATTACGTCAATATTTATCTAACAATGTTAAATTTATGGTAACGTTTCTCCAGTCGAGAATTTGTAGTTCCCCTGATGCTCTCCGTACTCCGCATCGACTGTGCGGTAAAGCAGTTTCTTCATTATCGGATTATGATTTTTGCTATTCAAATTGCAGCCACGATTTTCTTAGTTTGCCGAGCAATTATTTTCACGTAATTTATATTTCCTATATCATGTAGTTTTGCATGACATTATCTAAGATTGACAACCTATTTTGTCCATCACCACCAAATTAACACCGATTCTTCCCCCTTTTTGTACTATTATTACTTACAGGGACTGCTGGAATTTTTTTCTCTTGATAAATTCCTACACCACATACCGTTTATTCTCGTCTCAATTATAGGCTGTTTAATTTGAATTAGTGTCTAGACTAGGCAAGTGAAAGCAAAGGTGGCCACATTTCACATGTATATCTAATGAATTCTGTAAGACGAGACATATAAAAGCACTAAAGTATGCAGTAATTATTGATTACTCCCATTTATTAGTTCACCAACCTTCTCTATTGTTCGTACAAGTTTAAACTGCATTCAATATTAAATGTTATACCTGAATGAAGTAAGATAGATTAGAGTTGATGATTTTCAAATTGTGCTGAAAAATAATTTTTAGCCAACTACAAGTATTTGACCTAATATATTTTATAAAGTTTCATTTATGTTGTATGAATATGACAATATGTATACCATGAAGTTTTTTATTTTGCTATCCAGTATAATCTCAAAATGGAGATGTGATGTTACAAAATCGTGGATGGTTTGGAGCTTTTGTTTTTGAATTAGCGGTTGAGATTTAAAGTATAGTTTATTACACTGTCAGCTTCATTAAAGTAGGTTTGAAATTGATAAGAGATTACCATCAATACATAGAAGTTTTGGTGGTTGTTCAAGCCACCATAAGCTCTGTCCCATATGAAATTCCGACGAACTCAAGTTGGACAACATATTAGTTTGGTCATGTTTCGAACAAGCTGAACAACATGCTAACAATGAAAGAAACTTCAAAGCGATTCGGGGTTTACTTTGTTCAATCATTTTATTAAAATAATTTAGTGTAATTATCATCCTTATATTGATTCTCCTGCCATATGAGTTTTCTTACAACAGCCTATTATTCAAACCTATAAGAATCACGAACCCATTCTTCGCACAACTTGATGTGGAAGCCGCTCATCACTTAGCTGTATCAGTTGCTGCACATTATTTGGTTCGTAGAGAAAAAAAGACCTGACGGCCTATTATTGGATTAAAGATTTGGGGTCTTAAAGTCTCATATCCCATAGGGATTGCTGTAGGTTTTGATAAAACACTAAAGTTGTCAAAGGTTTACTTGGACTAGAGTGTAGCTTTGTTGAAGCTGGGTCTGTTACTCCTGCTTCTCAGGAAGGCAACCCTAAACCAATAATTTCCAGATTGCCTAAGGAGGGATAAGCACGTATGATCCATTTTCTTCTTACATTCTCATGCTATATTTGAGTTAAATTCCCAATTATTTGGAAAATGCCTTTTAGTTTAGCCTATAGATAGGATGAACCTGGTAAGAAATTTTAATGCATAAATTATGAGGTAAAAATGATCTTAATCTAAGTTGAAGTGCTAAACAAATACTTATTAGTGTCTTACATATAGATTTATTTGAAAAGTATCTCAAAAAGGCAAAAGTTCAATACTTGTGAGCTGAAGTTGAATTTGTTGTACAAACAAATACCATTAAGTCTGGATCCAGTTACTGTTGAAATCATGTCAAAGTACTTATAATGTATTCAGTCGATGATAAATAGTTTCGAATGTAGTTTTGGACCTCTTCTCACTACACTATTTATTATTCTTTTTGGATAAAATACGCTTGGCTTAAATGGCCTTTAAAGTCGATGCTTATCCCAAAATGGCCTTACATTCGTATTGAGATCTCATAACTGGGATTATATTATATATTTTCTTTTATCATTATGGTTAATGAAGTATATGTAAATGATTTTGTAGTTGGCAGTGCTATTATCAATAAGTGTGGGTTCAGCGACGAAGGGATTGTTGTGGTTGCAAAATGTTTGGGTGCATAACATGGTAAGAGGAAAATGGAAGACATATTGGTCGTCGCCCCTGTGTCTACCGATGTATTATAACATGAAGGAAAAGCGGGGTCCTTGTATTCTTGGAGTCACTATTGGAAAGAACAAGCTAAGTGAGGATAATCCGCTGATCATGTGCAAGAAGTTCATACCTTATCATGGTATGTAGACTATCTAGCACCGTTCAGTATTTTGTTGCAAAAATATAAACTTATGTTAATTTAATATCTAATTTATCCTGAATGTATGTATTAAATCATTCATGATTTATTTTATACTATTGTAATCTTGTGAAGTCATAAATAAGACAGTTTAGGATGATTTTAAGGGCTGTATAGAATATAGTGCTCATATCTATAATTTTTAAATTATGACCAAGAGCTTTATGAATAAGAGTAAAAGTTTGTTGAAAAGGTGCATGAAATTTGTCTGGTGTTAGTGGCTCTTATGTATACAAGATAGCTAATTATAATTTTTAAATATTGCTGTCCATATTTAGATTCCTTTTACCAAATGGCAATTTAGAATATCATTTTCCAGCTAATTAGATGACACTCACACCATACCCATTTTTTGAACCGCCAGGTCAAAAAATCCAGTTAGCTAACATACACTGAAAACACTTCGGCTAATAGGTGTTGATGACGGGAAAACAAATTAGATAAGAGCTATAATTGACGAGGGGGAAATTAGGAAAATAGAATGAGTTATAAGGGGAAATTGTAAAAGTTTATTATGTGGTTATATATGATTTATAGATCAACATAACCTTAAATCATTTCTATTTATATTGTTTAATGAAAAAGTTTGTACTTGAAATTTTTTATAATTTATCTTTCCAAAATTTAAAAAGAAAATTTCCAAAAAGGTATAAAACATCAAATGGTTCTAATTTAAACTTTGGTAACTCTGATTAAGACAAATATGATGTAGTGTTGTACTTGAAGTCATGGATGATCATATTTTACCTTCTCGAGAAACAAGTTTGTGTAGTTTAGAGTCAGTCAAATGAAGACAAAGTTGGAGCATACTGCATTTTACATTGTCAGCAGTTCCATTTATTTAGTTTTCACTAACATTTCTCATGTCTTGTTCTATTTCTGCTGCGAGTATGCACTAGACGATTACCTGGAGAATGAATTTTCTAAATGATGTATTTTGGAAAATATAAGTGTATACAAGCAGATGCTCAAAGCTACTTTTTTAAGATCTCGTATATGTTTTGATAAAAAGTGTTTTAGATAATTTCAGAAGGCCAATGCTAAATACTTCTTTGACTTGTAGGAATTGCTAGAGGAGATAGAAGAGAGGAGAAAAGAAGCTTTGCCAATACAGGAACTGCATGTGGTCGAAGATAATGGGGTTGATAATGATATTGTTCTTGTGACCTGTAAAAATGAAAGGTCATGTTTACAGTTGTAAGATAGTATCAATAAAGGCCCACAAAAGGTAACTTATCATAGTTATGTAGTTTGCCCAACTGTTCTCTTGGGTAGCTGTATTTATTGAAACTCCATTGTGGCTAATAGTTGCAAACTCTTTCCTTTATAAGCTGTTTAAGGCCGATCATGAACACTATTAGTCTGGATTGTTTTTAATAATTAAAAGTTCAGTCTAAATCAGATGAATTTTCTTTTCTTTTCCATTAAAAAAACAAAACAAAACAAAACAAAGCAACATGTATCCATAATAGCAGGGATTGTTTTCAAAAGAAAGAAACGATTGTTTTTCTGAGCATTGGTTGTCTGGGTTAATTTTTGCATATCTTATTGTACAGATCAAAGCCAAACCCTAACAAGTTGTCAAAATTATGCAAGTAATTTCCAGTAATATGGAGAGTTTATGGTAATGTAAAATTGCAGCTATGCCCCTCTCTATGTTGAGTATGTTATATGTGCTCTCACATTATTAACTGTTATTTCTGAATATTCTAAAATATCATATGCATCTCTTCACATCGTTTAACAAATACTTAACCCCAAATAGGGAGATTGATTTCTGGTTATACCTCTTCAGCTCACTCTTTAATCACTCTCCAAAAGGGGAGGCTGTCGCATAGTGTAAAATATAAATGTCGGACAGCTTTCTAAAAGCATCTTTTTAAATAAAAGTATTACTTTTATTAAATTGAAGTTTCGAAGATAATAGCAACCACTTATGCCATTTAACATTTTTTTACTTCAGATATAGCAATGGCTATACCAATATTAAACATCAACTGTATGAGGCGAAAATAAATAATCTGATACATACATAGTTGTACATCCGGAGTAAGCAAGCAAACTTTCAGTACACCTCGATCCAAGATATAGAATTTCAAGTTTTACTACATCATCATCTTTTATGCTTATGCAATTGTCAAGAAAGAAATAAAAATAATCTATTATGAACACTTCTAGCGCCAAAAGATGTGGAGTATATTGTGTTTTGATCTATTTACTCTTTCTACATGCTGCACAAAATTCCTTTTGTACTTGAGCATCAATTCTTCTTCCTATAGTTCATGTGGGAAGAGTGGGAGAATTACTTGCTAGGTAAAGGCTGATTTACACATTTTGCAAAAAGGTAACAAGAATAAGAAAAGATCTCAAGATCCTAAAGGTTTTGGTTTACTCAATGGAGTAGCTCCCATTCCTTATGATAGCATAGGAGGTAGCATCATAGCCAAGATAGAAAACAATGCTTTACTAGCAGCAGCATCCGAAGTTTCTAAATTGCATAAAGAAGAAATCATGGTAGGGGATGCGCTTGAACAACATACTCCCCATAAAGCTAAGTTTGTAAGAGGGAAAGGGAGAAGGAGAGGAAAGGGGAATGCCATAAACACCACACCAAGAGCTCAAGGGTCTGGAAACGATGGTGAGAAACTTTCGAAAAGTGATAATGTGCATGCTACTATATAATGCATATGCTTTTATTTCAAAAGACTTCATTGCAGCAGTCACTATCTTCTTTGCAATTTTCTTTTCTTCTTCAACTTGAGTTTGTTTTAGATAATGGAAGAGTACATTATTGAAAAAAAAACGTTACTTTATGTACAGGGAGTAGCATAGTACAAATATTATTTTGTGATTGAATGTAAGATTTTGCAATGCTGCTTCAAAATATATACCAGCATAAGGGACTCTACTTTTGCATCACTTGAGGAAAGGTAAGGAAATCAATATTTATAATAAATTCAACGCAAGGTAAGGAAGTCAATATTTTACATCATATGCATGTTTATTGTAACTTCATAATCTTCCTATACAACAGTTTTGAAACTAATTTCTTTTAATGCTTGTTGATCCTCTGTCCTCCTTAACACCTTTTATATTTAGGCAACTGTGGCTTTTTACCCCATATCTTGTACAAGTAAGGTTATCCTAAACAACGCTAATCAGTTAGTTAAAACTATATGCCACTTAACTTTGGCAAGTAAAATACCGAAGTTAATTACATCAACATACATCAGTGTGTAGTATATGCTTATATAATTATACTAATCTTGCATCTGCTTATAAAGTTGAGGCATATGCTATGTCATATTATTATACCGATCCAGCATGTAAAATGTGTTTGTACATGCTGATAGAAATGATGTACATGCACAAGCTATGTCATATCTCATAGCAGCAGCAGCAATTCCTCAAGCTTTCACCGAGCTGCTCTATTATATCGCACCAGTGTAGTAGCACCATCTGGTTACTATATGGCTTTTATTGCTAATGGTCAAATTCCGAGTAAAGGCTTATGGGTTCATATACAGTAAATTTATTATACTTTACAATTTATATTGTTGCTAAGACTTATGAATACAATTTGTTGCCGAGGAAATATAAATATAGATAAAGAAAGCAACTTGTGCAGAGATCACATGTCGAATCAAGCTAGTGTTTGTCTTTTTTCATGTATTAATAAAAAATATATGAATGGTTGAAGATAATATGGTGGTTGAGAATGGTTGAAGAGATGTTGTCATACTTGATGAGGTACATTCTACTGTTGTCATTATACTTTTGCATTATACTGTTTTGTTCATACTCCCAGTCCATTGATTATATTAATGGTTTAGTGCACTAGGTTTCTAAGCCTACAAAGTTAACATCATGTATACTAAAGTTTTAAATACAGCAACTGTTATTTTATGGCTCGTTTTGATCTTTTTACGAGTTGTAAAGAGATTTAAAGCATTCATCCTCCATCTTTGTATTGTTATATAGTGATGTAGACTTATGCACATCAATTACACTATCATTTGAGATAGTTCCATTACTTTTGCTTTATAGATAGATAGACGACCGCGATGTAAAAAAAATGTTGCAACGAGTTATGGATCGAAGTTATTTTGCTGCTAGAACTACTTTTTGGTTTTAACGTATGTACTACTTGCTTTTATTTTGCTATTGCTACTTCTATATTTTGTTTCTGAACTATTGATGACGAAATGTTTATGTTTAATGTAAGAATATTGTGTATTTTGATTGTGAAATTTCATACATTGGTATCAAATATGTATCCAAAATTTGGTATTGATACAATATGTTGATTTTAAAATGTGGTATTGATATAATATGCTAATTTCGAAATTTCGTACATATACACATTATGGCTGATGTTTACTAAAATGGAATTTACAGAAAAGTAGAAAAAGCCTAATTGACTTAGCTTTATACAATTTAACGGTATTTTTATAACGCTGTTAAAACATTCCACGGTGTTTTTTTAACGCCACTGAATGTTTTAACAGCGTTTTAAAAACGCCGTTAAACTGTATCTAAAAACATAACCAAATACAATTTAACGGTGTCTCTAAAACGTTGTTAAAACATTACACGGCGTTTTTTAAACGCCGTTGAATGTTTTAACAACGTTTTAAAAATGCCGTTGAATTGTTTTAACAGCGTTTTATAAAAATGTTGTTAGATTAGACCAAACGATGTTAAATGATTTCATGACACCAAGGAAACGCTGTAAAAATGGACATTTAACAGCGTTTATTCCTTGTCATTGTATACCTCGGACATATAACTGCATGTCGATATACAACTTATGTAAAAACGCCGTAAAAAGCTTTTATAACGTTTTTAAAGGCTGTTAAAGGTCTTGTTTTTTGTAGTGTCGTCGAACTCTTATGGATAGAATCTTTCCCGATAGAGTTTCTATTCCATGATGCATCACGTTACTTGCCCCTACGGGTAACCATTTTGAAATTCACTCGAACCATATTGCCACACTTTCGAAATTTGGCAATTTCGAGCACGATGATCCATACATCTTTTTGACTAAATTCGACAAGTTTGTGCAACCATTAAACTCCAACAACGTTCCGATGATGGAATCAAACTGCGATTAATCTCATTCGCTCTTACGGATTATGCTGAAAAATGATTGTATAGCTTACCATCGAACTCGATTAAAACTTGGAAAGAATTCGTAAAAGCTTTCTTCAAAAAGTTCTACCCTTGGAAAAAACGAGTGGACTTCGAATTTTTTTTATAAATTTTCATCAATTCAATGGCGAACCGTACGTAAAATATTTGGAAAGATTCAAAGAGCTTTTGATAAAATGTCCACACCATAAGTTTGAAAAATGGACGATTTGCCATATCTTGTACGACGGACTCGAAAAAAGCTCACGAACCATGCTCGAATCAATGTGCCAAGGCAACTTTCTTGCCCAACATCACGATGATGTTTGGCAATTTCTTGAAAACCTCGTCGAAAAATCATCCTAATGGGAGCGTTCGAACAAAAAGTCAATTTACTCACGATCGAGTGCACACTCGATAGGATCTTCTTTTGCTTTGAAAGCTAAGATTGACGCAATGATTAAAAAATTCGATAACATTTTCTCATCGAATCAAATGAACCAAGCTTTCCACCCAATGTGTTATAAATGCAACGTTCCTAATCATATGGCCGATCAATGTCCCAATTCAGTTGAACAAATCAATGCTTTCAACAAAGCAAAAAACGACCCGTTTTGTCCAACGTACAACCCTGGTTGGAGAAATCATCCAAATTTTGCTTGGAACCAACACAATCCCAACACGAATACTGTTCATCCCAATTTTCAAGCTTTTCAGAATAACGCTTTGAATCCTCCATTTCAACCCAACAATTTTCAACCAAACTTTGTGGGTTCGTCTCATAATTAACCACAATAATCAAATTTTCAACCAAATTCTGCTCCTCCTCCTTAAGACGATGAACATTAACTTCGCTTGAGAAAACTCTTGAAACATTGGCTAAAGCAACCACTCAAAGCCTTCAATCAGACAGGAATTTGTAAAATTTATTGACCTCGTATATGCAAAACACAAACCAATCGATTGCAAAACTTGAAATGCAAATGAGTCAATTAGCCACATCTGTAAGAGAACGCGAACGTGGAACATTCCCAAGCCAGCCCATTCCAAATCCCAGAAATCAAAACGCAAATTCAAATCAAGCCCATGTTGTTCAAGATAGCAATGCCACCCAATTGAATGCTATCACAAATTTACATTCCGGTAAACAAATCGATAATCAAGTCGTTAATCCCAACGATTTACCGGAAACCTCTCTCGACACTTCTAAAGCAACGAATGAATCTGAACAGAATATGAAGCCAAATGTTGAATCGAATGCCAATCAAAATTATTCTTCTTCTGCTTGAGTAGACCCACCTACCGAGTATCATGTTCCATTGCCGCATCGTCTTCGACCAAAGAAACACGCGGACCAAATGGAAAAGATGTTGGAAATTTTTAAACAAGTCAAAGTAAACATTCTGCTTCTTGACATCGTTCAGCAAGTCCCAAGTACGCGAAAGTTTTAAGGACTTGTGTACCCAAAAGCGACACACTCAAGTCCCCAAAAAAGTCTTCTTAGCCGCCAATTTAAGTAAAGTCTTGTCCTAATCCATGCCCATAAAATACAAAGATCCTGCCTGCCTTGCGATTTCGTGTACAATTGGAGACAAGACAATTAACAAATGCTTGATAGACTTAGGTGCAAGTGTCAACTTGATTCCATATTCCGTGTACAACAATTAGGCTTAGGTGACCTCAAACCCACAAAGGTCACGCTTCATATTCCCCGTTGACTTTATCGTTCTTAAAACACAACCCGTGACAAATCCCGCAAGTCAAATTCCATTGATTTTAGGCCGATCATTCTTAGCCATCTCAAATGCCTTAATCAATTATCGCAACAGATCGATGAAAATTTCTTTTGGAAACCTGACTTTGGATCTTAATATTTTCAATCTTGAAAACCAATCGAATGAACCTAGTGACCAAACGTTGGAAGTTAGTGCAATTCATGAAAACGAGATACTTGGTCCTAACGACGAACGCGAAGCGAGTATGAAAAATTATTTCATGAAATTCCCAACGAAATTGAATACACTCTTCCCTTTGAATCGCTTCCAGTTGAGTCCGAGTCTCAACCTAATTCTTTGATCGAGAAACTCCCAAAGTTGAACCTCTACCCACTTCCCGATCACCTTAAGTATGCATACTTAGGTGAAAACGAAACTTGTCCCATCATCATTTCTAACAATTTTTCTCTTGCCCAAGAAGCTTCTCTTCTCTCTATTCTTTCAAAGAACAAGGAAGCGATGTGATGGTCGATCTCGATATAAAGGGAATTAGTCCCGCTCTTGTTCAACATCGCACTCATTTAAATGATGATGCCAAGCCTGTTCGTGACGCGTAACGAAGGCTTAATCAAAAAATGAAAGATGCGGTGCATGATGAAATTCTTAAACTTCTCGATAACGGAATCATTTACCTAATCTCTGATAGTTCATGGGTTAGCCCATTTCATGTTGTATCGAAAAAGTCTGGGATAACCATTGTCAAGAAAGATTCAGACAAACTTATTCCAATTCGTACTCAAAAGGGTTGGCGTGTTTGCATTGACTATCGAAAACTAAATGCCGCAACACGTAAAGATCACTTCCCTCTCCCTTTCATTGACCAAAGGCTCGAACGTTTAGCCGGCCACGAATTCTACTATTTCCGTGATGGTTATTACGGCTATAACCAAATTCCAATTGCTCCCGAAGATCAAGAAAAAAACGACTTTCATATGTCCATTCGGTACCTTTGCTTATCGATGTATGCCATTTGGACTTTGTAGCTCCTGCGACTTTCCAAAGATGCATGGTTGTCATCTTTTCCGACATGATTGAATGCTTTCTAGAAGTTTTTATGAATGATTTCTCTATCTTTGGCGATTCTTTTTTCCAATGTTTACATCATCTCGAGTTGGTTCTAAATCCATGTAAAGAAAAACATTTGACTTTCAATTGGAAAAAATTCCACTTTATGGTCAAACAAGGCATAGTCCTTAGACGTATCATCTCAAATAAAGGCATTGAGGTAGATAAAGCGAAAATCGATGTAATTGCAAACCTACCCATTCCCAAACCCGTTAAGGACATTCGATCATTTTTAGGGCATGCTGGCTTTTACCGATGCTTTATGAAAGACTTCAGCAAAATGGCTTGTACTTTGACGACTCTTCTCGAAAAAGACATTCCGTTCAATTTTAGCTCTGAGTGTATCTCTTCTTTTGAACGTCTTAAGAACGAACTCATTTCTGCTCCAATCATTTGCGAACCCAATTGGGATCTTCCTTTCGAAATAATGTGTGACGCTTCTAACTTTGCGGTTGGTACTGTCTTAGGATAACGCATCAACAAAATCCTTCATGTCATTTACTACGCGAGTATGACTTTGAATGATGCTCAACTCAACTACACAACAACTGAAAAAGAGATTCTTGCTGTCATTTTTGCTCTCGAAAAATTCCAACCTTACTTGATCAGGTCACACATTACTGTGTACGAGGACCATTCTATGCTTCGGTATCTCTTCGCTAAAAAGGATGCTAAATTCCGTTTGATTCTCTAGATCCTTTTACTTTAAGAATTTGACCTTACCATTAAAGACAAAAAAGATCTGATAATGTTATAGTCGATCACTTATCTCGTCTTCCAAATGCACCATCATCTTTACCGATCAATGAAAACTTCCCCGATGAACAACTTCTTTCACTTTCTATCGATCCATGGTATGTCGATATAGTGAATTACTTAATTACTAAAGAAACTCCCTCATCTTATCCAAACAGGACAAATGCAAATTCATGTCCCAAGTGAAATATTTCTATTGGGACGATCCATACTTGTTTAAATATTGTCCCGACCAAATCATCTGATGTTGCATTCCGGATAATGAGATCAGGAGTGTTCTTTCATTTTGCCATGATCAAGCGTGCAGCTGACATTTCGGTCCTCGAAAAACTACGGAAAAAGTGCTTTATTGTGGTTTATATTGGCCTTCTCTTTTCAAAGACTCGTTTGAATTTTGTAAAACTTGCGATCGATGTTAAATGCTTGGACGAATTTCTCGACGAGATATGATGCCTCTAAACCCCATTCTTACGATCGAAATCTTTGATGCTTGGGTTATCGACTTTATGGGACCTTTTCTCAATTCTTTTGAAAAAATTTATATCCTTCTCGCTGTCGATTACGTCTCAAAATGGGTCAAAAGCCGTTCCTTGCAAAACCAACGACTATAGAATTGTTGTGAAATTTCTCAAAGAAAACATCTTTTTGAGGTTCGACACACCTCGCACAATAATCAGTGATAACAGAACCCATTTTTGTAATCGTTCTTTTGAAACTTTAATGAGAAAATACTTAATAACCCACAAGTTATCCAGTCTGTATCATCCTCAGACTTGTGGCCAAGTTGAAGTTTCAAATCGATAAATAAAATAAATCTTGGAAAAAACTATTAACAAAAATCGAAAAGATTGGTCTTAGAAATTGACCGACGCGCTTTAGGCTTACCATACTGCTTTTAAAACTAACCTTAGGATGTCCCCATTTCATTTAGTTTACGGTAAGCTTGTCATTTACCCGTTGAAATCGAACACAAAGCATTGTGGACAATAAAAAATTTAAACTTTGATCTTAAGAAAGTTGGCAAAAACCGAAAACTACAACTCAACGAACTAGAAGAACTTAGGAACGACGCGTATGGAAACGAGAAAATTTATAAAGAAAGAACAAAAGTTTTTCATGACAAGTCAATCCTAAGGAAAATGTTTTTTCCTAACCAAAAATTTCTTTATATGACTCGAGACTTCATTTATTCCCTAGGAAACTTACATCGAGATGAACCGGACCATTTGTTGCACGACCTATTTTTCCACATGGTGCCGTAGAAATAGAAAACCCTAGGGATGGATCGATTTTCAAAGTCGATGGTCATCGTTTTATATCTTTCTTGGAATTGCCAAGTAACCAAGAGGAGGAGCTCATGATCCTTCATGAGCCAAGCTACGTCTAGTAAGAATGTGAACCCTCTTTTGTAAATATGTACATAATTTTCCCCTTTACACTCATTTTCTCGTGCATTAACTATGGGGACACGGTCAAAATTAAGTGTATGCGTGGAAGGGGGGGGGTCTCATTTTCATTTTTTTAGTTTTCGTGGCATTTTTGAATTTTCATTTTCCTTTATCTAAAAATAATCAAAATTTCTAAATCCCTAAAACATTTTCTTTTTAGAATTTTGATTTATTTTTGATGAAAAAAATATAGGATAAGTATAAGTTTTGGTCAATAAACTGAAATTTTTGAAAATTTATTTGTCATAACAAAAATAAAAATGAAGTTTGATTACAATAATTATGGTTTAACTAGTATGTAGAAAGGTTCATATGTGTTAATTATGAAACATGTTCTAATTGAAAATCTTTGTTTAAAAAAGTGGTAAATTTAAAGTAAAGGATATAACTTTTTTATCTTCTAAGTTAAATGGTGCTAAGATGATTTTGCAAAACTCTCTCTTTCTAAAAAAAATATAAGTAAAAAAACATTTGTGTATATATATATATATATATATTTAACACCTAGAGTCATGTGTTCACACTCCTGTGTTCACTCTCCATGCTCTGTACCCTTCTTACGTAAGTCCGAAAGGCAGTGCACGATCGGTATATCCGGCCTCAGTTTATCTGAGTTAGGTGTATGTATATAAAAATTCTTTTTTAATAATGCCTACAGTCGATAAGTGTTCACATTTGTGTGTTCACTCACCACGCTCTGTATTCCTCTCACATCAGTCCGAAAGGAAGTGCACGGGTAACATATATGGCCTTAGTTTACCTGAGTTAGGCATATGTAAATATTGTAAATATCAATTAAATTTTCAAATAAGAGAGAGTAAGCAATTGAAATCCAAGCACCATTTTAACTTGTTTGATTTGACTTGTTATTGGAAAGAAATGAAATTACCACTTTGATAAACTTTGATAATCAACTAAGGATCTATTTCATAGTTACACTATATTATCGACCGAAGCAACGAATTAAACTATTGTCTATTTGTTATGATAACATAATTTATATTTAACTTATTTATGTCTAAATAAAAGTAAATCTTTCATTTTTAAATATTTTTAAAAACTTGCATTCATCCCATTGTAAATAAATCTTGCATTTTGTAAATATTTTCACTTTGCATTTGGATTTTGTGGGTAGAATCTGCTGAAAACCCTCACGAGACAACACTCATCCTACTGGGAACACCCAAAGGTTTATCGGCTTGTTGCATATCCTCAATGCGATCGTGCTCCCTACGAAAATGGATTTATCTTAGTTTTCCTTTATTCGAGGATGAATAAAAAGATAAGTGTGGGGGTATTTGATGTGCACGTTAATGTGCATATATTTACATCCATATTTTATCTATTTTATTTAAATAAAAGTCATATTTACGCATTTTAACATGTTTAAAACCGTAATTCAATTATTTTCAAATCATCATATATTCATCTTCATTCAGGGGCAAAATGATTATTTTTGTGCATGTGTCAATTTGAGAATTTTTACTTGGACATTTTTTGATGATTTTTATAGGAATTTGGATGCATATGGAAGAGGCTTTCATGAATATATGTGCATGCACAAGGGAATACAAAGGAATGAAGAGGAAATAATTCAATCATATGATAATGAAGGACCTCACCTACCCACTTACCTTGTTTTTCAATTAGAAGCTAATGCACATTCTAAAAGGTCATTAAAGCTTCATGCACATTTAAGTGGATATTTAACATATGCTAACGATTACTTGGTGGCCACACTACCTTAGGGACAATTTGGGCATTCCTCAAAAATATGAATTAGGGTTTTATGTATGTATAAATATCCATCTTAAGTACATGTATATATCTTCTACTCTCTCATATATTTGCTTAGGAAATTAGCAAGCTGCGAACAAAAACCAAAGTGAAATAAAAATGGCCTTCAAGCCTCTTTCTTCTCACTTTTCTACATGCTTTTCTTCGTTTTATTGTTAATGTTTACTTCTACGCTCTCTTTCTTTTTATATTCAAAGCTTAGATTTACATTCAGGCAATTAGTTTGATGTTATTTATTTTCCTTTGCTTAATTTCTACTTCACTTTACTTTCCAATGTTGAAACTTACATGTGTTGATTTGATAAAACAAATGAGTAGCTAAACCCCTTCAATTTAGGGGTAATGAAACTCTCAAATATTATGTAATTTCAACATTTTTATGATTTATGATCTCTTTAGCTTGTGCTTCTTGAAAGTGAATTTTGATGTAAGTTTATACAAGTGGGTTTGATAGCTTATATTGCTTATATAAATGAGCTATTCTTATTCAACATAAACACAATTTACAACATCTTTGACTAATTAATTTTTGATTTTGAAATGAAAGTCAAAGTGAAATTTGATGATCGGTATTAATAGTTACAATAGTAAATAGATCATACTTAAAATAGCTTTTTCTTTGGCTTCATTTTCATGAGAATTGATAAGTGGTTTATTTGTTGTATTATAGTTTGATGGTTTGAGGTATGTTAATTAATAACATAAACAAACCATACTTATGATAAATGCAACAATTATTTCACTTAATAAAGCTAGATATCATAATTTATTTGTTTGTTGATTTACAAAAAAATATGAGAGTGGATTTGCCTCTAAATTGTTCTATAGTCTAATAGTTTTTAAACCACATTTCAATTCTAGCTTTAGCTTCTTTTTTGTAGTTAACAATTTTCTCTCACTTTGGTCTAATTTGGATGAACTGAAAATTTTAAAATCTTAAAAATCTCCTGCGGATTGACATATACTCGTCATGTACTAAAATTGTACACTGTGCACTTGCGGTTATTTTATTTCAAAATCTATCGGCATTTTTCTAATCAGTAAAAAATTTGCCGTTAAAAAAAACATAAATCAACTTTAATTAGTTAATATCATTAATAATTATTAATTTAAATGCTTATTAGAATTAATATATTCTTTTATCTATCAAAATTTCGAGACCAAAATAATTATTTTAATAATTAAAACTCGAAATAAAACCTATTTCCTTCTTAGAAAATTCATAAAATATTCATATTATCTTGGAAAATTATGTAGTTAAAAATCCAGCTCTAAAATAATGTTTTACCCAACATATTAGAAAATCAAATCGATTGGAGATTAAATACTTAGGTTTTACCCTTAAAACCAATTCAAATAATTTCATAAAATCAGAAATCGTTCTTCTGTCCAAATAATGATCATACGTCCATAACAAAGCAAAACAATCAAAATAAATTTGGGTTTTACCCGTAGCCGAATTCAATGCAAGGATAAAAGATATGGTTCACTTATTATTCACCTTACATTTGGATGTTAGAGTTGAGATTTAATGAAAATGGTTTCCTTAGCTTTTTCCTTTTGATTCACCCTTAATTTTCCTCCTCTAAGCTTGATTAATGGCCGACCTCCTTACGTTTCACTTGTTGTTTTTGTGTGAGTGTGTAAATGAGAATGGCATGGGGGAATGGTTTAGGGATGAAAGGTAGATCCATTCCTACTTTGCCCCTCTCATACATTCTTTTATGTTTTAATTCTAGGACATTCTTAACAACTAATTAGTTAAGGCTCAATCTTTTTATTTATGAAATCTCATCCTGCTTATCTTACTACATATCATATTATTCTATTTAATTTGTCTAAATAATTCTCCTAAATAATATTAATTAAAACTAAGTGTGTTACATGCTCTTCTCCTTAAAGAAATTCGTCCTTAAAATTCAGTAAGGACTACATAACAAGCATATCAAATATATAAATAATGCTAGTATATCCTACCATCTACAAAGTCTATGTATAACAAATACAGAACATGCCATTATAACATTTCAGGATAAGTATCCCTAATCATGTCCTCTGTCTTCTAAGTACAGTCTTTCTCGTTGTCGCTCCACTGGACTTTCACTAACTTAACTGTCTTGTTCCTTAACCTCTTCTCATCTCTGGCCACAACATGAACTAGTTGTCTCGCAAAACTCACATCTGGTTCTACTACTAAATCTTCCAATGTAGTCGAGGCAATAGTAGTCTCTGGATCATGCACATACTTTCTAAGATGAGAAACATGAAAAAAATATGGACTCATGCTAAACTACTCGGCAACTCTACTTGGTACACACGCTTCTTGATCCTCTCTATAATAGGGAACGGTCCAACATATCTAAGTGCTAGTTTCCCTGACTTTCCAAATCATACCACACACTTCATTGATGTTACTTTAATGAAAACATGATCTTCAACTGATAACTCTAAATCCTTACGCCTCTTATCTGCATGACTTTCTTACTAGACAGAGCCTCCCTCATCCATGCTTGGATCAACTCAATCTTCTCTGTGGCTTCTCTTACCATCTCTAGACCAAGGACCAATCCGTCTCTGGTCTTTAACCAACATGTTGTTGATTTGCATGACCTTCCATATAAAGCTTCAAAAGCCGCCATTCCTATACAAGTCTGATAATTATTATTATAGATAAACTCGACTAAGTGCAAATGGCTTCCCATGACCCACCAAAATCCAGTACACAAGCTTTTAACAAATTTTAATGTACCTTATTAACTCTCTCTATCTGCCCATCCATCTATGGGTGATAAGTGGTACTCATCTTAAGCTTTTACCTAACACTTCCTGTAGACACTTCCAGAGTTCACTAGTGAACAAAGTATCTCTGTAACTATACTACTAGGAATCTCATGCAGTCTAACATTATTCTTCATAAACAACTTTGCCAATAAAGGTGTTGTCCTGGTTGACTTAATGGGAATGAAGTGTGCACTCTTGGTTAGTTTATCCACTATAACCCAAATACTCTCATTTCCCCAATCCAACCTTGAGAACCCGTTAACAAAATCCATGGATATCGAATCCCACTTCCAAATCGGTATATCTAAAGGATGAAGAAATCCAGTTGGCTTTTGATGTTGGCTTTTATTTGCTGGAAATTCGCACGTAGCTTCACCCATAAGCCTGCATCCCTTTTCATGCCTTCCCAAAACAAACTTCTTTTTATATTATGATAAATCTTAGTTCCTCCGGTGTGTATAGTAAACTTCGATCGATGACACTCCCTAAGAACTTCCTTCCTTAGGTTACCAACGTCTAGAACACACAACCGTCCCTTCTTTCTTAACCATCCCCTCTGGTCAAGACTAAAATCTTTCAAATCATGAATCTCAGTTCCACCTTCCAACCTTCTAAACTTTTTGGCGACCAATGGATCATCTCTTTGCTTAGAAGTAATTCTTTCGATTAATATAGGTCGAACTTCTAATCATGACAACATGGCGATGCTTTGACTAGAACTAGCAGTCGGTCTTAATTGCACCCTACAAGTAGTCAATGCCTCTAAATCTTTCCATTCTGCCAACATAGCCAACACCACATTCTGATGTTTTCTGCTTGGTGCATCAGCCACTTTGTTTCCTTTCCCTGGTGTGTACTCAATACCAAAACCATAAGCTACTAAAAACTCCAGCCACCTTTGCTGTCTCATATTTAACTCTTTCTTAAATAATAAATATCTCAAAGACTTATGATCCGTACACAAATCGAATCTTTCTCTTAAGATGTAGTGTCTACACACTTTCAATGCAAAAACCACCGTTACCAACTCCAAATCATGAGTCAAATGTCTGACTTCATGTAGTATGAGCTATCAAGAAGCATAGGCAATCAATTTACCTCTTTGCATCAGTATAACTCCCAATCCTATTCCGTATACATCTACATACACCACCAAGTCCTGGTTACCATCTGGCACAACTAACATAGGTGCATTGGTCAACAAATGCTTTAACTGAAGGAATGATTCTTCACATTTATCGGATCAAATAAAATTTACGTCCTTCCTGTTTAGTTTAGTCAAAGGCGCCCACGATAAATCCTTAATGAATCTCTCATAATAGCCAACTAATTCAAGAAAACTTCTTATCTCCATCACCATCTCGGATCTCTTTCAACCATTTACAGCTTAGATCTTATCTAGACCCACTAACAACCCTTTCTCTGAATCTACATGACCAAGAAACTTCACTTCTCTTTTCCAGAAATGACACTTCAAAAATGCCGCTTTTAGCCGATGCTATCTAAATGTCTTAAGCACTATACTAAGATGAATCCCATGATCTCTTTCATCTTTAGAATATATCAGAATGTCATCAATAAACACTAACACGAACCTATCCAAGTGCTCTCAGAAAATTTAGTTCATCAGGTCCATAATGAAAGCAGATGCATTAGTTAACCCGAATGGCTATCTTATTCGAAACGTTATCAAAGGAATACTGCCCTCCACCACCCTCAATTGATGGAACCCTATCGCCAAATCCAATATGTGCTTGGCGGGCTGCATCCCACCATTCAATCAGTTCATCCATCGAGCCCTGAACTTTATGAGACTTTACTCCTACATGTATGCATCTGAATAACCATGCCTTTATTATTGACACATACTTAGTATTCTCCGAGCATTTGCATAGAGTGCCCAACGACGAGGAGATTCGATACATATATAACTTCAATAGCTAAAAAGAAAGTCCGTCCTCAATCTACCTAGACTAATCAGGGGTTGTAGAGTAGTCTCTAGCACATGGAATAAGTTGAGTTATTTCAAAAACAAGTGGTCTATGTTCGTTGTCCACCCAGATTTGCACGAGGATGGCTGTCCAGACGTTAGTTCCATTCCATGTGCAATACATGAATTTGTTTAATAGTCTATAGGCGACTCACATCTTGTTATATTATCCAAAATCTTGATGAGACCCAGTAGCGTGGCGCTTTCAGATGTCATTAATGTTCTTATGGCTATTTCGGTAAAAGATCGAGACGTCGGAGCTCTTCTGTCAGACGAGAATCTTCTTGCCCATGGTTTGTTAGAAGTGCGACATAGTACTGGTATAGTCCTAGTGGCTTCCAGTGATAACAATGATGACAATGAAAATGATTATCGCGAGAACTTGCCTGGAGGAGGCAATATTGATCCAAATGTGCCCCCAGTCCCGAGTCCCTAGGATAAAGTTGAAGAAAATATTGAGCAAGCATAAAAAAACATCGACTTCCTGGGATGAAGTTGAAGAAAATATTGAGAAAGCACAAAAACACATCGTGTCCCTAGGATGAAGTTGAGGAAATATTGAACAAGCAGAAAAACACATCGAGAAAGGTGAGATAATAGGTAAAAGTGGTGAAGCTGACCAAGGTAACATTGACGTAGGACATGAGTTTCAAATTGAGCAATCTAAAGTTGGTCAACAATCCATGCCGAGGAAAAAGCCAGTAGTGAAGATTTCTAAGGCTCAGACTTCTACATAGCGTTCAACAGTTACAACTACAGAGAAGATGCCTTCTATTCCATCGACATGCACATTTGTTGTATTAGGGCCAATTCCTATCGAATTTGGCTCCTTCAATGTCGGTAACATTAGTTTGGAGGGCATCAACTCTCTTATTCACTCTCATGAGAAAAGCTCCAACTCACGGTCTGCAGAGGATGGGGACACTAGGATACTCATGAGTGCACTTCAGGCACTGCATCACACTTGTCGTGTGTCCTCATTCATTGAATCTAACTCATTCTCATCTTATTTGCAAGATCTATGGAGAATAATATATATATATATATATATATATATATATATATATATATATATCCTTGGAGGAAAAAGCATTCCAAGCACAAAGGCCTTGATCGAGTTTGTATCACCAGGGAGGAGGTCGAGACTATGATTCGACCCACCAGTCTAGCCGTGATAGGGTTGATCGAGATAGAAGCAGTAACGATAGAGATTGCTCGTCACATGATTCTGCTTTCGAGCTTCTTCTTAAGTCTAGATCACTCCTTCTAGAGGTCCAGATAGGCCTTTTGATCGTCATGATGGCATTCCACTAGACGGCGCTTCTCGTACCTCACCTCCAATTCGTGTACAACATTTGGCGCCGTCTCACTTTAGTCGATCATCCGACCATAGGCACCATAAAAAATGGTTTTGATATTTCACACCACAAGCCTGACAAGCAGATCGTTGAAACTTCGGATGTTATAGTAGAGTAATAACTTGCGACTAACGCCTGAATGGCCAAACTGAAGGAAGAATTTCCAAACATTTTCTTTGATGGTTTTATGTTCGTGCCAAACTTGAAAAGAATCCCATATGACGTCTAAAAGATGACCATCGATTGTGTGATCGACATTCACAATCAATATACTGAATGGTTGAAGTTAGCTAAAAAAATTTCCAAAGTGTCGAGGGTTAGGCAGCTAGAGATTGAAAACCAAAAAATCATCGAAGCTGACAATATGAGGATCATAGCCACCCTTGATGCCAAAGTCAAAAACTTGAGGAAACCTTAAACCGAAGCGGAGAAGAAAGCAGAGGATGCCATCAAGGCACTCGAAGAGGAGAGGTTGAGATGAGATGAGAAAGCCTTCCATCGAAAACCTGATTTAAAACTGGATAGAGATGCCATGAAAAGCATTGCGGCTGAGCTGAAGACCAAGCTTCAATGCGAAACAAAAGAAAAAGAGGATGCGCTCCGACAAGATTAGCATTACTGTGATGAGTTGCTCGATGCTAGGGAAGAAAGAGATAGCGGTTGAACATGCTATGGATGTAGATGCCCGGGTCAAGAGGGATGTTGAGGCTATGGAGTAGCGAGTAGAAGAGCGTGTGATGGAGAATTCTAAACCACTGTTGAACCGGTATAATGCCGATGTGCTCAAATTTTGAAATCTAGAGTATTTTAAGGATGATTACCCCAGAATCCTTGCCCTCACCTGGGAGTGAATTGTTGAAGAGGAAAAGGCTCATCTTAAGGGTAGTGAAGTGAATTGGAGCAGCTAGAGAAAGAGGTCTTGGTAAGAGTAGAGCCCAAGATTTTGAAAGTCGGCCAGCTTATCCTTCGTCCGAAATTTGCCTCGATAGTGCATAAAGAATTGAGCGAAGGCTCCGAATTGATGCCACATGTTGCTACTGGCAGCCAAACGCTTAGGTCTCAAGCTACTCCGGATTCATCCTCTGATCTTGGGTATAATCCTGAGAGGCCCAAGATCCATATGCCTACCATTCTCTCTCCAATTCCCGAAGGGAACTCTGACGACACTCTGGCCCACATAGAACCCATACCGAAGAAGGTATCTCATTAACTTCTCCTATATTCCAGAAAGTTGATGTATTACCGATTAATATAGCTAATCTCTCTCTTTGTTTCTCAAGATTTAGGTCAGCCGCAGAACACTCTACTTCTCGATAAGGACTCTCAGCCGTGACTACAAGTGGCAATAACATAATCAGTTACTGCTACAACTTCGATAATGATTCCAACCATCCCAGCCTTAATGAGAAAATGATTGATGCTTTGCTAGGTAAGGGAGCTGGTGACCTACTAGGAACTCAGTCTAATGACGACGTGATTATCACCAAGGTTTTCGAGTCTTCATTAGGCCACACATGGTCGAAATTGAGCACGAACATTTCCTAGATGTAAGAATCAAGGTGGATAATGTGGAAACCTTCCCTCTTCCATTATCCATAGCCCAACCTAGCCAAACCATCTTCACCCTAATGTATATTCCTCCACTTGGGAGTGCTCAGAGTACACCCGTGGGATCTTCGCAAAGTACTCCGGCTTCCCTTCTTCCACCTAGGAACACCCAAAGCATGCCTACTAGAATATTGCAGAGCACTCTATCCAAAGGCAAAGGAAGTAGGGGAAGAACAAGAAAATAGATGAAAGGATCCAGCGCGTATTCATTTGCGGAGAAGAAGGAGAGAAAATAAAGAAAGATGAAGCTCAAGAAGTGATCGCTTGTCTTCTTTTTGCCTTTTGGTCGTATAGCAGTACTTAGGCTTTTTCCTAGTTTCTTGCTTTTTTCTTGTTTGGTCGGTGTAGTGCATATTCAGTCTCCGCTTCCACTTTCTTGCTTAGGTGTAAATAAACTCATACTTAGCTTTCCAAGTTCTGTTTTGAATATTAATAATAGAGTGACTTTTTTTTATCGAATCTTTATATGGATTTGCCTAAGCTATTTTAGTAATGCACTTTCCACTCAACATATTTGTATTTATTGCAAGACCAAATCCTTAGCCGGTTATGTAATTTTACTAGCCTTTCTTCGTTCTTGCAAACATAAGGTTATCGTTGAAGTGACAAACACTAGGTGTTTGTTAGGATTAGTCACTTAGGATTAGTGACTTAAGTATTCTTTTCTAGAATAATTACTTTCAATTATGCCAAACTCCGGGCGCTAGTTTAAGTCTACTACTTAGGATTGTAGTTCGTACAACCTCATCCAGGATGTTTAAGTTCAATCGCGCCTAACTCCGGGCATCGATTGAAGGTTTGTAAGTTAGGTTCCACCTTACGCCTGGCATGGATTTTTGTTTTGCCTACTTTGGGCAAAGTGTTAAGGATTGGATGGTCCTGTCGTGCCCTCTTTTATTTATACTTCTACCCCTAATCCGAGGACTAGAGTAGAGTGAATAAACGGTAATATCACATTTGTTTTGATTTATACTCCTACCCCTGATCCGTGGTTATGAGTTAGCATACGGACGGTCGTGTCATGTTCGGTTTAGTTTATACTCCTGCCTCCAATCTAAGGACAAGAATTGGCTGGTATCGATCTCCAGATACCAAAAAGGACTTCAAGGATCTGATCACGGACCAAGGAAGTTTGGTTGGAAACTATCTTCGAGTACCTGCACACCTACATTAATCATATGCAGATTCATTCGAATCAATCAGGTCACACCTCTTAAGCAATGGAAAGACATATCTTAAGCTGAAATAGCTGTTTTATTCTATAAAAGATGGGAATTGTCATAATCTATCTTATTACATAGCTCTAGCCAATTATTTATGAAATTATTTTTATGTGAAATAGCATCGTAAGCACTTGCTATTCCATGCCCTCGGAAGCGAAATCCCATATATCATTGCCAGCTTGAAAGTGCCATCTCTAAGATTTTGCTTTATTGCTTACGAACCTTTCGAACTCGAGTCCAATTTCCAAGGGCATGGGAAGGCTCGTCTGAGGACCAGGTCGCTGATCTCAAAGGTCCAATTCCTGACCATAACGTTGTAATATTAGGTGAGTTGCTGTCGATGTGCAGCTGCCCTCAACTTAGCCACGTCGTGCTTCTCATCAATCATATCAAGAGATTCTAGTAGGAGCTTCTCATTAGTCCGTGGATTGTAGTTAATCACTCGATGAGAAGTTACTTCCAATTCAACAAGAATCATAGCATTTGATCTGTAAGCTATTGGCGAAAGAAGAGTGGCTAGTCGCTGACTTGTGGATCGTTCGATAGGCCCATAGTGTTAACGGTAGTTCATCGACTAATTTGCCCTTGGCCTTTTCCAATCGCTTCTTGGGAATGGCCTTGATAATCTTGTCTACAGCTTCGACCTGTGCATTCGCCTAAGGGTGTGCCATAGCAAGAAATCTCTCCTATATGCAATGTCGGTGGCACTCCAAAATGGATTCAGTGCGGTCAAATTAGATCTCGTTATTGGTAGTAATTGCTTGTGGTGCTCCAAAATGATAGATAATATTCCAAACTACAAAGTTGACCACTTTTTGGTGGTGATTGTGGCTAATGGCTCTACCTTTGCCCATTTAGTGAAGTAATCAACTGCAGTGATGACGTACTTGGCGCCAACTTTAGATATCGGCAATACACCGATGATATCAATTCCCCAGACTGCAAATAGCCAAGGATTGATCATTTGAATAATCTACATTAATGGGGCTCTCAGAATTTTAGCAAATCACTAGCACCTGTCGCATCTGTGGTGTCTCGGTTGACAGTTGGCAAGTAGTACCATAACGAAGGATCTTTTTCGCTATGGTTTTCCCTCCAGTGTGGTTCACAAGCCCCTTCGTGAACTTTTCTTAAAACTCGCTTGGCCTCATCGTGAATGATGCACCAAAGCATTGGGATAGATAAACCCTTCCCGTACAATACTCCTTCTTGCATGATATATCTTAAAGCTTGTCGAAGGATCTTTCATCATTCATTCCTTCTCTCTGGAATGATTCCTTTTTGCAAATAATATTGAATCGGGGTCATCCATGACTCCCTTTTAGGTCTGGTATCCAAGATCCAATCGACATCCATCTAGTTGATGCTTGGAGCCAAAAGTACTTCCACCGAAACCAAACCCATAAGCTGCACATCTTTGAAACTAGCCAACTTGGCCAGTGAATAGACCTTCTCATTCTCCTCTTTGAGAATATGAGTAATTGTGTAATATTAATGTCACCGAGCAGCTTATGGACTCGATTTAGATAAGGAGTTACTCTCACTCCTTTCGCTTGAAACTCTTTTCGAATTTGATAAGCCAATAGTTAGGAGTTACAGAAAATGTGCAAAGTCTTTATCCCCAGTTCCTTGGCGATTTTAAGCTATGCAACCAAGGCCTCATATTCACCTTCATTGTTCGTCATCGAAAAGTCGAGTTTTAAAGCGTAAAAAATTAGGTGTCCTTCGAGAGTGACAAGTACAACTCTAGCAACGGAACACCATTCATTAGATGCACCATCCATATACATCTTCTACCAGTACTTTCTCACCGCTACCCTCCAGAAGATCATCTCATGTAGTGAATTCAACTATGAAATCCACTAAAGCTTGACCCTAGATTGCTCTCCAAGGGTGATAGGTTATGTTGTATTGACTCAATTCAATGTTCCATTTCAACAACCTTTCAGAAGTTTCAGATCGCTGCAAGACTTGTCGTAAAGGCTGGTCAATGAGAACTTTGATCGGATGAGCCTGAAAGTAAAGGTGGAGTTTTCTCGAGATAATAAATAGGCAGTATAGGAGCTTCTCTAGCTTCAGGTAATTTCTTCCTACTCCTATCAATCATTTATTAATATAATAGACCAATCACTGGATGCGAGATTCCTCTCATATGAGTGCGACACTCAAAGCATGCATTGACATTGCCTGTTATATAAATAGGTGTTCGTCATCCAACGGTTGGGAGAGGGTAGGGGGTCTTTCCAAATGATCCATCAGAGCTTGGAATGCGTATTTACATTCGTGATTCCATTCGAAATCCCCTTTTACTTTCTTAATGACATCAAAGAAAGGAATACATATCTATGGCTCTGGAGATGAACCGACTCATTATAGCGACCTTCCCATTTAAGCTTTGGACTTCCTAGATTGTCTTTGGAGCCTCAATCTTTCTCATTGCCACAATCTTTTCGGGATTGGCATCAATCGCATAGGAGTTCACAATGGAGCCCAAGAATTTCCTTGATGCAATTCCAAAAGAGCATTTCAAGGGATTGAGCTTCATTTCGTATTTTTGGAGGATACAAAACATCTCTGCTGAATCATCAATGTGGTTCACCAAATGCCATGACTTCACAAGCATGTCATCCATGTAGACTTCCACCGAATGTGCAATTTGATCTTTGAAAATCCAGTTTGCGAGCCTCTGGTAGGTTGCTTCTGCATTCTTTATTCTAAAGGGCATGACCAGATAGCAATATAGACCGATGTCGGTTATGAAGCTAGTGTGTTCCTAATCCGTGACGTGCATTAGGATTTGGTTGTATCTTGAGTGCACATCAATGAATGAAAGTAGCTCATGTCCAGTTATCAAATCCACTAACCGATCGATCCTCGGGAGCGGGAAGCTATCTTTTGGGTATACCTTATTCAAATCAGTATAGTCGATGCATGTTCTCTACTTCCCATTCGCCTTCCTCACCAAGACAGGATTAGATACCCACTTTAGGTATATGGCATCACGAATAAAGCCATTATCCTTTAGCTTATCCACCTCTTCTTTGAGTGCGACAAGTCTCTCCGAATATAGACAGTGGCGTTTATGTTTCATAAGAACACGGTTGAGATTTATATTTAATGCATGGCCCACTATGTCCAACGAGATCCCACATATATCTGAGTGCGTCCAAGCAAACACATCCAGGTTGCCTGGAGAAAACCAACCAAATCCTTGATTACTCTTGCTTCGTGTCATGTTAAGACCATTAAGACCAGATTTAGATCATCCTAGCTGACTCGAACAGCGATGGTCAACTTATTGGGAGCTTCTCTTCCACCTCCTGGTTCTTTACATCAATCCATGTCATCGTAGGATTGACTGGACTGCCCGAGCCGGGACTCAGGCAGTGGTTGCTATGTGTCCAAAGCCTTAATGTAGAGGGTCCTCTCCCCATTCTTTCCTTTCTCTCCTTATCTCCTTTCCTTTAGCTCAGTGACGTAGCATACATGGCCAGTCATTTGATCTCCCTTGACAATCCCTACGTCGTTCTCTATAGGAAACTTCATCTTCGAGCACCAAGGAGCTATAGTCGCTCTAAATTCAGCCAAGGCCGATCGAACTAGAAATGCCTATATGCCCAGTAAATATCCAACACTAAAAAAGGCATGATTCACACTCACTTGCATTCGCCCTCACCAAGTACCATCGGTAATTCAACATACATATGGCTTCGATAGCCATCCTATTGAACCCCTGTATTCGAGATGTATAAGGTTTCAAGTCCTCTTACAACATCATTTAGTCATAAGCTTTTTGAAACAAGATATTGACTAAACTCCCATAGTTATCCAGCACCTTCCAAACAATAGTAGGACCAATTGCGGTTATGATCATGAGTGGGTCTATCACTGGAGCTTCCACTCCATCCGTATCTCTATTCCTGAAAACAATATCTTCATTCATTGCTCTACATTGTTTTGCTAGAGTCCCATCTTCAACAGCAAAGCAACTTTCACTCTTCGCATGTTTTATTGCATCAACATATATGTCCATCTCAGCTAGACTCTTATCATCTGGGTGTGACCCACGAATAATTGTATTAATCAACAATTGTATTTTTGGCCGCCTAAATACATCTGCACCAGGCTTAACTTGCCCTTGTTGGGAAGATGACTCAGGGGATTTAGAATTTCTTGCCCATAATCGTATGGGGCTTTCACACATTGGTGTAGGCTTTTCTTATGAATTAACTCCTTAATTATATCTTGCAAGCGTCTACACTTGTTGGTATAATGACCACGAGTTTCATGGAATCAACAGAACTTGCCTAATTTTCTCTCTTTCTCAGTTGACTCTCTTGGAGCTAGCTTTCTGTACTGCTCTGTGTTTTGAGTTTCCAAATAGATTTTCTCTATCGACTTGTTCAATTCGTTATAGCTATTTTACTTAAAAGTCCTAATATGACTCCATTTATCTGGCCTTTTCTTTTTAGCTCCTTCATCATTCCATTTTTGATTACTATATTGGTTACTGTTGACCCAATTTTTCATTACGAGTACGGAAAACTCGACCGAACCTCGAAATGCGATCGCGACGACGAGGATACCATTGTGCCGACGCTAGACTTACTTTTTAAATGAGTCGACCCTAGAGGGAAGGCTTGCTGTTGTTGGTGGCACGAACCCATTTAAGCCACAAGGTTGGTTGCAGGCTGACCACCCCCAAGCGAAGGGCGGTCAGATGGGCCTTTTGTTGTTGGTCATTAATTGGGGAGTATGCAGGTTGAGTTGGGCAGAAGCGAACGGAGGCGCTTGCATATGGTAGGGAGTATAGCAGTCTAGAGTGGATAGGGAGACTTGCCCACGGTGGGAGTCAGTAGATGATGATCCTAAGGAGAGCTAAGTACAAAAAGTAAATACACAACAATGGTTCAGCCCTATGCAGTCTATGTCCACTGTGATGTTCCATTACTATATCGACCTCTTATTAGTTATAGACCATTACAAGAGAATAATAAAGGAGACTATACTAAATATTACAAGAGTATAACGTCCTAATCTAAGGGTCTCGTAGGGACGATACCTAAGGGAAGGCCCATCGGGAGAGTCGTCCCTTGAGGAAGAGTCCTGAATATGGGAAACCTCTTGAAGGAGGTGCTTGCTTTTGTCGGAAGGTAGGAGCTAGAAGGAGGTTCTACTATTTGAAGTGATGAGGTTGCTATTGGAAGTGATGATAGTTATAGATCTTGGTGGGTAGAGCATGGTAGGATGAGTGGTAGAGCTTGATGGAGGCTTTCTCTAACGGAAGTCGGGCTAAGCCTCCATTAGAGAGGTTTTGGAGGAGGAAAGAGTTAGTGAGGGAGTTTTTCCTCTCTTTGCTATTTCACTCGTTTTTGGTCATGTTTTTCCCCGCTTTTCCATATGGTATGGCATCGGTATACATAACGGGTGTAGGGTGTGAATGGATGGTCAAGATTGTAGAATAATAGTGCTAGAGAGGCTCCAGGCCATGGATTTGAAGGGATGTAAGATTGGAGCCAGTTAGAAACAAGATTCGAGGCCATGGCTAGGATTGCTTACTAGTTGGAAAGAAGGGTCTATGGCAAACCAAGAAAAGGCCGTAGGCTTTAATAGGTAGGGATGCAGAAATTCTGGTTGGTTATAGGCGGGGGAGAGGAAAGGGTTGAGCGTGGAGTACTATTGGTAGAGGAACAATAGTTTTCTCTGATGGCATATATTTCAGAGCAGTTGGTCTAGGAATGGATTAGATGCTTCACGATTAGCCGTTTTGGGTTAAGAAGGTGGTTCTAGCTATAGTTTAGGATTGCTAAGGAAATAAGGCATTGGTTCATAGTGGTCGGTGGATTCCTGTATAGGAGTAGTTGGGCTATACATGATAGCCAGTCCGATGTAGGCTCTGAACGACCTGGGCGTCCGGTGGAGGGCAGCATGTAGGGCCCGGTTGCAGCCGTGTGGGGAGAAAAGTTGACAGACGATTATGTGAGAGAGAAGCTACTTTTGATATCAGTATCATACCGAGGGCAGACCCGGACCTTAGAGGGGGAGGTAGGCCACTAAGAAATGGCGTTGCATGGAAGGTGTGGTACTTAGCGATGGATTGGGTTAAAGGACTGGATCGGGCGGGCGTCGAAGATGTTGGGGGCGACTCTAGTTTTAAGGCAAAGGATGCCAAGGAAGATCCGGGGCCACAACCTTGGGCTTGTGTCTCGAAGAGAAATTGGTTGATCGACTTCAGAGGATCGTCAAAATGTCAGAAGCGCTCGTTGCCTTCTGGAGAAGATGCGGTAGGAGGCCATGCTAAATCGAGCAGTAATGTTTTGTCGGCCGAGTGCCGAGCCTCCATCTATGCTATCTCCAAATATGGAGTAGGCACAGTTGGCCATTGAAGATGACTGACTGGCCACCCGCTGACTGGAGTAACCAGCCGGTTGAGCGAGGTTCTGATGGACCGACCGACTTTGGGAGCTTTTCGAGAAAGTTTTTTTTAACCCATAATTTTGGGTAACATTTTGCTCTTGAAATCTGTCCTTGCTTGCAAGGGCAGACTTGAATGCTTCGGGTGAATCTGGATTCGAGGGAAAAATGATAATGGCTTGTTGATGAACTGAGCGGCTAAGAATTTGAGGGTGGACTCATGGGTTTTTTTTTCATTTTTTTGGATTTTGAAGATGGGATGGCCTCAAGCGTGAGCATGCTGATTGAGAGGTTAGTTGATGCATCCGACTTCCTACTAACTACAGATTGGGGGCGGACACCAAGAGGACATTCCTTGCTCGGCCTGCAGCGGTTAGAGCATTGCTCGATTCAGCGGAAGTGAACAATTCAGTCCGTTAAAGTCTCTGGTACTCTAGGTGGGTTTGGGTATCCTAGCGCTGTGGCATTTGGAGAGCTGACGGAGGATGGCCATAGATGGAGAAAACTATAGAAGTGCTAGAGGAGGATAAGTCCAGGGGGATCCATGTCATGCCATCTCCAAGCAAACATCAGGTAGTAGTCGGAATGCGCATTATGGGTGCCTCACTTGCTCAGTGCTTCCTGGGAGTTTAAACACGTGGCCGCCTTCGGGGTCTATGATGGGGACACACTGCCAATTGAATGGAGTTACATCCTAAGTCTGAGTTGAATCTATAGCGAACTGGAGTGTTGTGGCCCACTTACTATTCCGAGTAGGCTGGTCAATGGATGCTTTCGGATGCAGATAGTGCTATATCCACATCCATCCGGAATCATTTTTGGATATCGGATATCCGCATCCGTGGAAACGAATGGATCTCGAGTAATTATCCTATTTGCTAAGACCAATAAACCAAGAATTATAAAAGAAAATTTTAGTTTAACATAAATATTTTTCAATCCCATTCATCATAAAAGTGTTTAAAATTAACAAATATAATGATAATTAATAGTTTCGAGTAGTTAAAAAGAATTAAGTGCATATAATATAAACTTCTTTCACTGCACTAAAATACACATAATTTAAATTATAATCTTGACAAAACCTGGACGGATAATTTTCGGATGCGTATGTCTTCGTACCCGCATCCATTTTTTCATATATCGGATATTTATCCGCTTTTCGGATGCGGATGGATTTTGGACTTTTCAGGTATCCATTGACAGCCCTAGTTCCGGGTGAATAGGATGGGCATGATTGGATGCATTTCGAAATCTCGGGCAGTCCTCGTGAGATCCCAGATGTACCGCAGCTTGCTTTCACCAGACTCTCCTAGGTAGTGGTGGATGCCCCCAGGTCCGAAGGAGGACGTTGATAGGGGTGCAAGAATGTTGGTGCGTTTCCCGAATTGCTTGGATAAAATGGCCGAAGAGGTGATCCTGCTCCAGGACTCTAGCTCTGACTGAAGTAGGATGTGCAACCATGGACGTCAGAATGTTGCGAGTTGTGTAGTGCGTGCAGGCCAGCTTTGAAGGGAGACCGTGGTGGCCCATCAAAGGGGGCGAAGAAGCTACTTCTCGCTATGCCGCATTTAGGGAGTGTCACATGAGATTGTGGAGGAGATGCATGCAAATCCATGGTATTTTCTAGAGTTTCCCTTTGATGCTTGAATTCGCTACCAATGGTATCGAGAGGAGGCCTAGGGTAGGAACTCGAGGCTGCCGCCGATGGTGTAAGGAATATGCTCCTCAGCTTCGGACTCTATGTCTCGCCCTTCAGGTCGAGAGGTGTCGCCCTTGGATCATGTATCGGTATTGCAAGGGAGAAGGAAGGATAGCGCGAATGCTCTGCCTACCAACGCGGTACCTGAAGGTCCGTGGAGTGCACGGTAAAGATGCAGGAGGGCTGAAGGATGCAGACGAGACTGCATCTTGGGGGAATATGAGACTATGAACACTTCTCTTGGGAGAACATGGGATGTCGAATAGGAAATTGAATTCCTCTCTTCCTTTCTCGGTCTTCCTTTTTCTTGGTTGGAGGGAGGAAGAGGACCAGGGGACTTGTGCAACTAAAGCTGGGATGTCGGTTGATGCGGGACGAGGTTGCCGCTGTGAGGCTTTCAACCTTATGGTCATGGGATCGGGCCCATGGTGGGTGCCAGAATGTTGACATGATTTTTTTGTCATGAGTAAGGAAAACCCATTCGAACCTCAAAATACGATCGCGCCGACGAGGATACCGCCGTGCCGATGCCTACCTTACTTTTTGGATGAGTCAACCCTGGAGGGATGGGTCTCCATTGGGGGGCACGAAACAGTTTGAGCCAAAAGGTTGGCTGCGGGCCGACCATCTCCATGTGGAGGGCGATTGGATAGGCCCTTTGCTGTTGGGCCACTGCTTGGGGGGTATGCATGTTGAGATGGTCAGGAGCGGATGAAGGCGCTTGCCCATAGTAAGGAGTATGGCGGGCTGGAACGGATAGGCAGACTTGCCCATGGCTGGAGTTAGCAGAGGATTATCTTAAGGAGAGTTAAGTATAAAAAGTAAATACACAGCGATATATTATGGTTCGGCTCTATGCGGTCTACGTCCACTGTGATGTTCCTTTACTATATCGACCTTTTACAATTTACAGACCATTATAAGAGAATAATAAAGGAGACTAGACTAAATAATACAAGAGTGTAATGTCTTAATCTAAGGGTCTTGCAGAAAGGAGACCTAATGGAAGGCCACCGGGAGGCCCGTCCCTTGAGGAGGAGTTTCGGAAAGTAGGCCCTAAAAGGAGGTGTCACTAGCTGGAGTGATGAGCTTGCTATTGAAGGTGGTGACGGTTGTAGAGTTTGGTGGGAGAGATGAGTGGTAGAGCTTGATGGCTCTCTCTAACGAAAGTCGGTCGAAGTCGCCGTTAGAGAGATTTTAGAGCAGGAGAGAGTTGGTGAGAAAGTTTTTCCTCTCTGTATTGTTTCACTCATTTTTTGGTCGTGTTTTTCCTTGGTTTGCCATATGGTATGTTATCGGGTATATGTGGGCGTGTGGGGTGTGAATGGATGGTCGAGGTTATAGGATAATAATGCAGGAGATGCCCTAGGCCATGGATTGGAGGGGACACAGGATGGGAGCCAACTAGAAAGTAGATTCGAGCCGACGGCTTGAATTGCTTACCAGTTGGAAAGAAGGGTTTATGGAAAACTTAGGAATACAGGCTTTAGTAAGCTGGGGATCAGGCGTTCTAGTTAATTATTGGAAAGGCAGAGGAGAGGAAAGGGATGCACATGGAATACTATTGGTAGAGGAATAATATTTTTCTTTGATGGCGTGTACTACAGAGCAGTTGAACTGGGAATGGTTAGGGTACTTAGCGATAAGCTATTTCGGGTTAAGCGGGTGGTCCTAGCTAGTAGGTTTAGGATTGCTAAGACATACGGCGGTCGGTCCATCGCGATCGGGTGGATCCCTATGTAAGAGTAGTTGGGCCACACGAGATAGCCATTCCGTTGTCAGCTCTAAACGACCAAATCATCCAATAGAGGGTGGATATACAGGGCCTGGTTGCAGTTGTGTGGAGAGCGAAGTCGACGGACAGTCACTTCAGAGCGAAGCTACTTCTGATATTAGGATCGTGCCGAGGGCAGACCCGGGCCTTAGAAGGAAAGGAAGGCCACTTAGAAATGGCGTTACATGGAAGGTGTTGTACTTGGCGCATGGAATGGGATAAAGGACTAGATCAGGCGGGCACCGAAGAGATCGAGGCGGCACTGGCTTTTAAGGGAAAGGATGCCAAGGAAGGTCCGAGGGTGGAAACTTGGGCTTATGTCTCTAGGAGAGATTGGCTGATCGGCTTCAAAGGATCGTTAGAATGTTAGGAGTGCTCGGTGCCTTCTAGAGAAGATGCGGCAGGAGGATGTGCTGAATTGGACAGACACGCTTCAGGTCCTGCCGTTCTTTTAGGATCCTAAGAGAAATAGTAATGGCTGAGGGCTGAGGGCTAAGCCTCCATCCTTGATGTCTTCGGATGTCGAGTAGGCACGGTTGGCCGCTGAAGACGATTGACTAGTCGTCCACTGACGGAGGTAACCAACCGATTGAGCGAGGATCCAATGGATGGACCGATGTTGGGAGCCTTTCCAGAAAGTTTTTGTTTACAAAATTTTGGGTAATAGTTACCAACATTCACATATATAGTTCTAGAGCTTCCTCCGAACTGCTTTACAATGACATTGCTTTTTATCACTTCATTTGAATTCCTAGCACCAGTCCTTCACAGATGCTTGCATGCTTCCTCTAAGCATAAGTACTCATTGCTTTTCTATAAAAAGAATCCATATTCGATGGGGGCTTCCTTTCCAACCATTTCCCAAACTCTGTATCGGAACGAATGACCCAATCAACGCCATCATCACTGTGTCATCCTTGGGATTTGTAATTTCTGTCATAGCCACATAGAATCAATTCAAGAAATCCTTTAGCGACTCTCCATCAGCTTGGAAGAGGTTTGACAAAGACATTACATGCTTCGGATGTGCAGTATGGAAACATAATTATTCTACAAACTTCTTTGATAACTTAGTGAAAGACGATATGGACCTCGAAGGGAGTCGAGCAAACCAATTCGTAGCTACTCCTTCTAAGAAAATTGGAAAACAATGGAATTTCACGGCATCAGAAGTTATGGCCAAATCCATATGCCACTAACATCTCATCAAATGCTTCCCAGGATCTGTCGTTCCTCCATATAACTGCATATTTGGCATTACTAATCTCTAGGGTAACTCTTGCATAGAACGTTCTTAGTAAATGGATTTCGACTGGGAGAGGTACCACATTCATCATTGCTTCTGAAACAATTTGCACTAAGAAGTCTCCTGACCATATCCTCCAAGTAGTCTGGTTCAACAAGTTCGTCTAAACGACGGTAATGGGTTCTACCCTAAGTGTTCGGCCTGGCGAACGCACTCGGTTTTGCTCTCGATGCCTAGGACCTACAGCCTCTTGGAGATCCATTCGTCCAGCAGTCTCCCCTATTTGATTCCCGTGAGCAACATCATCAACAACGACATCATTTTCCAAATTCTAACCATCAACAGCATGTCTAAGAGCCAAACCCACACAGCCTTCTAGATAGTGGGCTCTGAGCCCACCATTGGAGGGGTCGGTAACGACCCAGGTACCGACCCCTAACCTTGGGTCGGTACCGATCCCTATGTTTTAGCCGAAGTGCATCTTTCCCTCTGGTACAATGTTTCAACAATATTACGAGTCCTTTTCTGCTTTCTATCTCTCCGTCTCTACTCAAACGATGAGGAATTTTCAAAAGAAGAACTAGAATCCCTTCTACTCCTTTTACGACTATTTTAAGTTAGCTCATTCAATAGTCTCAAGCTTTGCTGCATCATTTGATTCATCTCATTTTGACTAGCCTGGAATCTATCTTCCATCTTCTTCATCATCATATCCATCTCTATTCTGGTCACGATGTCAGTTGGAGTCTAAATTTCCGTTTGAATAGGTTAGACAACTCTATCTCCATGCTGAGAATTTTGATTCTTAGATTCAGTGGTAGCTCGGGAATTGGTAGAATGGTCTCTTCTTATTAGGGCCATGGCAAGCAACCACTCTTAGATTAAAAAAAATCTGTAGAAGAATTAGATCTATCTCCTAGAATTAATAAATCTAATAGTAGACTATGGATCCAAATAATCTGAGAATATGTGCTCTCAGTGAAAGCACCAAAATATTTGAAAAAAAAATGGCACAAACACCTAGAAGTTTATGTAGAGAATTAAATATGAAGAAATGTAAGTGAAAATAAGATATAAGCAAGATACAATCGTGTATAGTGGCTCGGTAAAGCTTGGTTTATGTCCACTGTAAGATTTTATTGCTTATATTCTAATTTGAAGGCAGAATTTCTTAGGGGTCGGTACAACTCCGACACTTAGATTTTCTGAACTAAGAATATTGAATATGATAGAACTAGAGCCAAATGATCCTAAAAAATGAGCCCTACATTCCTATTTATAGAGGTAGAGGCCCAAAATCTCGTACAAAATATCTTCGGATCATTCTCCACTCTTTATTCCAATTCTCACAAGAAAGTAGGTGCCACCTCATCAGTTTGTATGGGTTGGTACAACTACAAGGTTAGGGGTCCGTAGCAACCCATAAGATGGCCAATATGACTGCTTTTAACTCTTCATCTTGGCTCGTCTTGTAGCTAGCTTTGTGATTTCATAGTTGTTTGCATCAATATTAGCTCATCTTTGAGTCCAAATAATGAAGTTGTGGAAGAACAAAATTCTAAATTCAAGTGCACGTGGAGATTGATGGAGAATTGTTATGGATTAACAAAACGACATTTGAAATAGACTTCTAGCATTGAATAAATGGTGCAGGCAGAAGATGAGAACCATAAGAGGAGGAAAGTAGGATTGGTACCGACCCTTAGGCATGGATCGGTACCGACCCCTAAATTAGATTGTTCCTGGGCCTTTATCTTTGTTAGGTTGGCATTGGCCTTGTGACTCTGTTTGTATTTGGTTTCTGGACTCTCGGATTGTCTCTTTGGACTTTCTTCCTCGGTATCTCCAATTTTGATTCATTCAATCTATCCAAACATTATCCAATCAAAAGGCCGGATAACACATACACAAATATATATAAGGGAAGGTGAGGTTATAAAAGTAGAGGGAGAGGCCATTCATTTCTCTCTCTAATTAGATTAATTGACATATTAAGTGGCATTTATACCTAAAATTGCACTTGACATATATTGTGAGTATATCTAATAGTCCCTTTACGTATGCCATTTCCAAAGTTTTGATTTTAAAAATACACACACACACACATATATAAAATTATGGAACGGTATATAATTAAATTTTATGACTTTACATAAAATTTCATTTTATAAAATTTGAGTTAATACATAAAAATACATAGGTTCAAATATAAATAATAGTAGACCATGTCTTAATATCAAATACAATATATATATATATATATATATATATATATAAATTTAAAATTTAGCAAAGTCAAATCGAAATTTCAATTAGGAAGGGGTAACATGATTTATGATTATACATAAAAGACCAAGTATAAAATTTGAATTGAAATAGCTTATACATTAATGCAAACAACAATCAAATAAAATATATTAAAATCAATAGGTTAGTCAATTTATTATTAAGAAATTTTTTTATATTAGAAAACTCACAACATCTGTGTATATATTTGACTAAAAGGTTTTCAATCAAATAGTATTAACTAAGAAATTGTTTGCAATCAAAATAATTGAAAGTTAAGCAAAATGGTATTCCATCAAAATTATTTGAAAACCATGTAAGCCACACACACACACACACACACATATACATACATATAATTTACAATCAGTATTGTTTTTTCCAATAATAATTGCAAAAAAAAAAAAAAATCAAAGCAGATCAGACAATTTAGGCCCACGTAAATTCATTATATTGATTCGGATGTAAACTACACACGAATAACAGACAACCAATTGAGATGAAGGAACTAAAATATATGTCAACATAAAAAATATACAATCAAAAGAGGTGTAGAAAGTGGATCTAAATTTAAATTAGCATGATCAACTGTTAATAAATTAGGATGTGATAAAAGTAGATATGAATTATATTGCAATTAAACAAAAACATATCATAATCAATTATATAATTAAATGAATTTGTAACTATAAATAGTACCGTACTATTGCCTAAGAGAATAATTTAAATGTTGAATCTTTATTGCTCTGTTTGAAACCTTGTTCAACACTTCCACAAGTCGCAACCCAATTGAGAAAGATACACACCATTCCTTTTTATTTTTAATTGAATATGCGTCGTATATTTACTTGAATTTTCAGAAGGGGGGAGAGGGATTTGATCAATTCAAATAAAAATTATAATTCAAATTTCATACATAGTAGTTAATTTAATTAATATATAAATTAGGTGGTAGATGAAGAATTCAACATTGTAGTTGTATTGACTCTTTAGGTGAAAATTTGATCAACAACTAACATCGAACGATTCAAATATTAACGTTCACATGTTACCTTGGCTAGTGGTGTGGTATTTTGGTAAAATTTATCGGTTATATAGCTTCAATAAAATCCAATTTTACATATTTAACCATTACCCGGTAGTGTCAGTTACACCAATTCTCTTCGTCAAAACTATACCATGGAGGACTTATGAAATTTGGTAATGCTCAAAATTCCAGTATCTTCCACATTCAACTTTATAATTCAAATACAAAAATCCTTGATTCAATAATAACAACTAATGTTAACTGAAATACTTTGACTAAAGTTTTTACTTTTGAGTCGAAATAAGTTGATCCCATGATACTAACCCATATAACCGAGGAGATGGATTCTCTCTTGAATGGAGTTTTACTTCCAATTATTTCGCTCGACCCAAGTATAGTCGTCCGATAGATGTTGTGACATAATTTAACTTCATTAAAGTGGAGGTTCCACATTAAAGCTCGATAGTATTCTCAGCTCGAGAGAATTGTGTAATATTGTCACATTGATATTCTTTACTTGACCTTAGTTATATTAACCAATAGAAAACTATCGAGTGAATCATTCCATAATTACCCAATAATTATTGGTATGCTATCCCTTGGTGCCCCCAATAGTCATGAGTAATATGCTGCCCAACATTCAGAGAGTGTTACGTACTCTAGTCTTAATGGATTTTTTGATATCCAGTCTCAATACATCTCAACTAGGAATATTTAAAATGGTATGTTTATTATATTATGATAAATTACTCACACTGAAAACAGATTGTGACTTCTATCATAAAACATACCATTTATGGATTTTCTATTAAATGTACTTAAATTGAATAATCAATTATTTATAACACCTTATAACAAGTATATGAAAGAAAACACCTTTTTATTTTAAACAAGATTTGTTATCAAGTTAGATTTATGTAACAGACTACATATTTCCCCTAAGGCTTACACCTAACTTTATCAATGATTACGTTCTTTTCGGTATTGCATACATCCATGTAGTCCTCGTCACACTTCTAGCAACGCTTATCAAATTGCTAAAAAAGGGATTCATAAAAGAATCAAATGATAATACATTTGTATATATTAAAGCTAGCAAACTTAAAAGGGCAAATTCTATTTCAATATGAAAATCATAACCTAGTATGTTAGAGGAGTAGGAATTCCACTACATTGCAGTAGAATAAAAAAATTAAAAGATAGCTCATCATATATCCTATTATTATAGGGAACCAAAATAGAACTTCTAATTCTCGATTTTTATAGATCGATCGATGAATTATTATTTTTAGAATGAGCTTTCATCGCCGTCAGGGGTAGCTATGGTCGTATTATGATCGATTAATGAGTTGGCAAGTTTAAGATTTTTCAGTCTATTCCCAAATTCACTCGCTCCATGTAATCCTGTTAGAAGCAATAAACAACTTTATGGTAAGCGTTTCTAATTTATATGCACCCAACAATAAAATTACTAGACGAACATTATAGTCTAAATGCTTGGAAGTCAAGCCCGCTTATCTTTAGGTCCTTAGATTGTAGAAGGGGACTTCAACGTCACAATATTTTTTGTTGAGCATGCCCTGAAAGAGGGAGATATTGAGGAAATGGATGAGTTTGATGACTTTGTTATTTTCAATAACCTTATCGACCTCCCAACATTGGGCAAAAAATTCACATGGTCCAATGATAGATAGGTTCCTTCTATAGCTCTTTTAGACAGATTCTTCACTAGTGAAGATTGGGAAGATAAATTCCCTTTCACTTAGATTTACAGATTAGCCATATGCTATCAAATCATTATCCAATTTTATTAAACTTACGCGATCAGATAATCAAAATAAATCACTTCAAACATGGCAAAATATGGCTACAAGTGAGTAGCTTTCAAGATCTTATTATTACAAAATGGAAATCAATGGATAACAAACTTTTTAATAATGCAACAAAAGAAGTTATTTACAAAATTAAGGAATTAAGAAAATATCTTCAAACTATTTCTTATCTTTAAACTAGAATAGTAATGTTTTTGGAAATATTAAAAACAAAAAAATAAACTACTTTATAAGATTTTAGAATTAAACAAATTAAGGGAACAAAGACTTTAAATCATCAAGAGATGGAGCTTCTTTCCATTTTACAAAAAGATCGCTATAAGACAATGGGCCGGGAGGAAATAACGTGGAAACAAAGCTCCCTAGTCTAATGATTCAAAGAAAGGGAAGACAACACCACTTTTTTTCATAGACCTGTTAATGACAGATGAAGGCATGACACTATTAAATTAACTAACATAAACAGAATTGAATATTTAGATCGATTTGAACAAATAATCTCTTGACCAAACACTTTAAGGGAATATACAGTGAAAGAACTCTGCGTAGAATTTAAGCCGAATGGTCTATCATTTATCCAACCGGCATTTCCTACCTATATGATCTAGACTCTCGCTTTATAGAGGAGGAGGCCTAGTCAGACATCGAGGGAATGTGAAGTGACAAACACCCCAACCCGACGGTTTTCTATGATTTTCTACCAAAATTTCGGCACGCTATTAAAAATGATGTAATGGAATTATTTAATGAACTGTATGATAGAAGTATTCAATTAGGCAGAGTTAATTTTGCCGACATTACGCTTATACGTATGAAGTAATTTCCAGATGATCTTGTAGATTATAAACCCATTTCTCTATTAATCTATTTTATTAAAATTATCACTAAAGTGTAAGCTAATAGGTTGAAATCTAAAATGGATAGTTTAAAAGACAAATCCAAATGGCTTTCATTCAGAATAGGAACATTTTGGACGGTGTGGTCACTATGTAAGAATTATGAACTATTACAATGTAAAAAAAATGAAATGTGCATTAATTAAATTAGATTTTTCCAAATCTTTTGAATCAATTTACTGGGGTTTTCTTCTTGATATCTTAAGAGCAAGATGTTTCCCAGGGTGATGGATTTCATGGATTAAATTGATTTTACAAATGGGCATATCATCCATCATGGTAATGGCGTCATGGGGAGTAAAATTCAAGCTAATCGAGGTCTGTCCCAGGGAGATCCTATGTCTCCTCTTCTATTTGATTTGGCTATAGATGTAACGACCCAGGAATTTTAGAAATTAAAATTTGAATATTTAATTAATTTTAAATATTAATAAGTGAATTTATAAGTCAAATAAATTTTATTTTTGAATTATTGAATTTAATTGAATAATTAAATCGATAATTTAATATGTTAAATTACAGAAATAATTGAAAACCGAGTTAAATATGATTGAAAATGATTTGTAAAATTTTATTTTATCATATTGGAGTTAGAACGATATTTTAGAACTTTTAAAATCGAATTAAAAGTTAATTTGTGAAAATTGAATATTTTAATATTAAAATCGACTAGTGAAAATAGTCAATTTTTGAACAGTCTCAGAATTGAACGAAACTAGTTCCATTGGATCCATAATAGTTAGTTATTACCGGATTTCAATTTTCGTGTCAATCGGAGTTACCGTTTGATCGTGGCAGCTCGAAAACGCATCGAATTATTTTTAATATTAATTTGGCGAGTTAAAATAGCCATTTTTCAAAAAGTCTCGGATTTCAACGAAACCAGTTTCATCGGATCCGTAATGTGATATTATTGTAAGGTTTCAAATTTCAAGTCGATTGGATTTACCGTTTGTCCGGTACAAATTAAAACGCCTAGAAATCGATTTAAATCGGTTTAATTTAAATTGAACGTTTATAGCCATAACTCGCACAGATGTCCGAATTAGCTTCCGAAACCTGTTCCATTGTGTCCGGAACGCGGGGTAAACCCTAGAAACGCTGGTTACGGCGCGTAAATCGGAGTTTGGAATTTCCGGGATGAATAGTGTTCGATTTTTTCCTATAAATAGCCCAAAAATTCACAAAAAAAAAAAAGAAACCAAAACCCTAGCCGCCTCCATTGTCATACACGGCCAGAAAACTCCCACATTCTTCCCCTCCGATCTCTCAATCCATCAGCTTTTAGACAAAACCCTCAACTACAATATTGTAGAGCATGGCAAGATCCTTATATTCAACGGTGGAGATCGAGATTGGAGCTACGGATCAACGGCAAATCGTTCGAGAAGGCGCTGCGTTTGGGCACGAATTCCCAGGCCATGATGAGGCCGAGTTGCAGGGCATTTGGGCCGAGTATAGTGCTAGGCTAGGCGCACGTGTTCATGCTTCCTGATCGAATTATCGTCGACGTATGATGGAGTATAATTTAACCCTAATTCTAAATGTTGGGTTCGGCCGTATCATCTTGCACGCGTGCGTGAAGGGGAAGAGGAAGAAGAAAAGAGCGGTGTTGATGGCTTGGCAGTGAGATCCTAAGGCCAAGATTGATTTAGGTTTATAAAAAGTAAATTATATGATGTAAATTATTATTTAAAAATCGTGTAACTTCAAAAATGTATATCTTTTTCATACGAGGTCGAAAACGCGCGAAACCAGTTGCGTTGGAATCGTATGGACGAGCACTACGCGATGAAATTGGATTGGAGTCATTTGGAGTTAGTGAAAATTTCGTGTAAAATTAAACGTCCGTTTAATTTTATTCGAAATAAATCGCTAAAACGGAAATAAAATCATGGTGAGAACTTCTCACTCAATCGAATCGGTTTCGATTTTTATTTTAAATAGTTAGATTTAAAATATTTGAATGCATGTTTGAATGTCGATTAATATCTATTGATTGTTAAAATAGACATTATATGCCGTTAGTAAGTGGATGTTATTTATTAAAAACATATACCGCGAATATTTCATAAACAGTGAAATTGGTATTATATATAATATCAATATATATATATTGGCATATGTATATATTGCAGTTATTGATTTCCCGCATTTTTTGTTTAGCGGATGAGACCCTATTGCGCCGCTATTAAGCGGATAATATTTTAAATCCCATATACCGCGATAATTTCGTACTGGAGCGAAATTGGTATTGTGCTAATGTTTGTGGATGCAGGAAAACAGGTTGGAGGGATCCAACTGGATTCCTCAACAGTATTTATTTGATTTCAGATATTTTGATATTCGTTGATTATCATATACGATATATGATATCGTTGTTGTCGTGATTGACTATTTGGTATGTAGCATCATTGGACCAAATTTTGGAATTTTAAAATGATTTTAAAAGTGATTTTTGAAACTATACTATATGTTTGGAATTTGATCTATTTTTAAATAAATAAACGTCATAATTTTCAAAGTTATAAAATTATGATTTTTGAGAAATATAGTTAAAAACTGATTTTTGAGAATATGATGCTAATGATTTTATAAAATAGTTTAATCGGGATTTTAGAATTTATTGTGAAAAGTTTAAATATAGGATTTATAAAATTTAATTATTTTATGAATCAAAATGGTGAAATAATAAAGGAGATTAAAGACGTTTTAAAGAATAATATAAATTGACTTATATTAAGAGATTTATAAATGGATATTTATAAATTGAAATATTGATATTATAAAACGAGTTTTTATAAGTATTTGAATGAAGTGTAAATGAATTTCATAAATGAATGAAATTTATAGAATTATAAATGGTGAAGTTATAAATGAAATTTATAAATATAAGATTTATAAATTTTGTGAAAATTATTAAAGAATATGTTTGGATGAATAATTGAATCTTATAAGTTATAAGATTTAAAATTATGAAGTTCAAAGAAACGATTTTGTAAAATAAAATCGTTTTATAAGCATTTGACTTATAATATGAACCTTTGTTTTATAATTGAGTTATAAATTGAATAGGTTAATAAAGGAATTTATAAACGTTGTTTTATAAATCCGTAAACGACTTATTTTGATAAGTAAATTGTTATAACTTATTTATGGAGTTATATTCACGTTTTGAGCTGTGAATAATCTTTTAAAATGAAATGAATAGAAATGATGAAGTTAGTTAACGTAGTATATTCACGTTTTTGAATAGTGAATAATATGTTAAAGAAATGTTTAGAATGTGATATTTTAAATAGAATTAAAACGATCTAACGATGTTTTAAAATGTGTTGAGATTCGAAACCATAGATTTCAACATTTATTGTTGAAATAGACGTTTTCGAGAAATAAAAGGAAATAGTGGACTATAACACTATTGTTATAGTAAATGATTTCCGAAAGGAAATGTTTTGTATAGTATTGGGATTTATATATCTATTTTAATTTCGAATCCCTATACTAGTGATTTTGGGTTGTCGTAACGATGTTTTACGCAACATTCGTTTTGGCCCAAATAAATATGTTTAAGAGAGTGATTTCCTTAAAGAATGAAATATATACTTAATTTCGATTTAAGCATATTGAATATTTTCTAAGTGTTGAAAATAAATAAAATTTGTTAATTACTTATGAATAAATAAGTATGGGAATGTTTTCCAATATAAAGTGAATATTTTGAGAATTTATCTTTTTGAAGATAAATTGAAATGAATAATTGAAATCGAATATTCATAGATATTTTGGATTATAAATTCACTATAGAGTTTATATGTGAAAGTGGAATTTGTATGAAAATAAATATTGATTTATTTTGGAAGTATTGAAATTTTATATCTTGTAAAGATATTTTGTGAAATAAATAATTTGGAAAATTATTTGGAAATTGGTGATGTGTGCATATCCATTGATAGTTCAATAACCGACTATCAATATTTCCCTTTGAATGGGTAATTGATGTGATTTGTTTGAATTTGAATGCCACACTTATTTTTGAATACGCGCTCACTATTCGGGTTAACCGGGAAAGGACCATGGGGTCGTATAACCCATTCTGAATATGTGATACGTCGTTATGAATTGCATTTGATGACCGGTGTTGAAGACCGAGTATTTGTGAAAGCGATAGGATGACCTATCGATTGTCTCTGCACTGGGTAGCTCCTGGTATAGAGATTCCTTAAGTGATGGGAAATCCGAACGTGATTAGTGAATACCCGGATTGCAAGGGCTTCGTAAGAAGTGCCTTCGGTTTTGTTCGAGCCCGGAACAGACTTGTATGGATTGTATGTCTGACATTACAAATTGAGATATAAAGCCGATTTCATTCAAATATATTTCTGTTGGTGGCGGAGAATTTATTCTTTTAGCTTAACACCCTTCTCTGAGACGTACGAGCTCAGAGGTTATATAGTTGAAGTTATCAGCGATATATTCCCAATTTGGTAATGTGACATGCTGAGTGTTGCTGTAAATGATCATTGTGTTGATTATTTGTGATAGGATCATTTGTTTGATCGTCTATCTTGGTGATCATCTCTATGATCATTTGTTGACCCAAAGCATGGCTTTTGTATAAAGTATGTTTTTGTGGACGTGACTTCGTCGAGCCTCACAAACCGGTAATGGTCGAAACATGAATTGTGCGGCAAGGTTTTCAGGGATAACTTCCCTAGGGTATGACCATTCCTTCTGGAAAAGGGTAGTATCATGGTATGGAGCCCAGATACTTACTCATGTTGAAACACTTATTATTATGGTGTGATGTTGGTTAGAGAGCGCTCTCGTTTAAAGGTCCCAAAGGACCGGGGGTGGCATATCTGAGGGTTTGTAATATTCCTTGGGAAAAGGGATTCCCGGCTTTGTTTAGCAGAGAACGGTGGTTCTCGGGGCGTCCATCCAGAGGCGTTTCCATGTGGCAATGGGAAGTTCCTTGGCCTGATCATTCGTTGGAAATCCAAAGAAACAATACGAGACTTGTACGGTTTTAGTTGTAGAACCTGCCATCTAATATGGTAGCTATAGTAAGCATACTATAATGGTACCTATGCTGGCTAAGATTTATATTCTACTTTCGAAATGAATTTTTCCTACACTATGCACTAGTAATAATATTAAAATGTTCTTTTAAATGCGTATCAAGCATCTTTGACTATCATAAGGAGAAATCTCCTCCAAGTCTGCGTTTGCATTGTGTGTGTGGTAGGAGGTCTTATGGTAGTCTCATTTTTAAAAGCATTGCGAATTGACTTTAAAAATATTCCTATATTTTGATTTTAAAGAAAAATAAACTGTTTTTGAGTTCTCACACCAGTCACATGATTGACTCGGAGTTTATTGTTTTCCTTCCTAAACTCTGGGTGCCCACCAATTTCCACACGGGCAGTCAAGAATTAGGTTTATCAGGATATTCTGGAGTTGCTGGAGGCAAGCTGGATGGCATGGCGTATTACTACTATATAGTATTTCTTTTCCGCTGCACTGTTTATTGTTGTGTTGTTGTTGTTGTACACTCTGATATGATGTAATGAAATGTAATGTATAAAATGTAATAACTGATATAGTTCTTTGTTTAAAGATTATTCATTTATTGTTATATGTTGTTCCGCTGCGAATTGTGAGATTCTGATGTTGTTCAGTTATTTTCTATTCTTTGTTGTTTCCTGTTTTTCTCTATTTTCTATGTTCTTCTATTTTCTGTTTTCTTTTCCCTCTCTATCTTTTCTATCTTCTTATCTCTTCTTCTGTCTTTTTCTTTTCTTAAATTTTTTTTAAAACCCTCAGTGTTCGGTTTTCCGTCGTTCGATTGCTCGGCAGTCGATAAAGTGAGTATCCATGTTGAATTTTCGAAAGACGAAGAATCGGGTCCTGACAATGTGGTATCGGAGCATATGGTTAAGCGACAACCATGGTTCTGTTGGGTATTTCTCATTAGAGATAGAGTCAGTAGTACTCTAGAATGAGTTGAGTGTAATAATAGCTATGAGAGCGTATTTGTTAGTGAATATATAAAATTGTTTTATATTGTGATGATTGGTTTATTGAGTGGCATATGAACTTTCGTCAGCGTGGTCCGCAAGACTATGCCGAAGGGGTTTCTAAACACTTGAATAGAACAATTCGACACAATATTGTTTTAAATTGGGTAAATGAAATAAATTTTTTTGCCTTGATTATATTTTATATATAAAGAAATAATTTTTCAGAATTATTAAAATGTATATAAGTTGATTGTTTAGTTGTTTGTATAATCTAAATTGAAGAATAATTGTATAAGTGAAAAGAATTATAAGAATTGAATTATAATTAAAGTGATTTACAATTGTGAAATAAACTTATATATGAGAAGTGAAACTATATGGATATATATATGAATATGAGTTGTAAGTAAAAATGAATTTAAAGTTAAATGGAAATTTACTTTAGAATTGAATGAGTGAATGGAATGCTAATCAATTAAATCAAATTGATATGAAATAATGAATGTAAGTGTTAATTCATTAAAATCTAATGTTATTAGAAGTTGAAAAATTGAATGAAAATCAATTTAATTAAACTAATTGAAAATGAATGTTAGTAAAAACATCCAATGTTAGTGAATCAAACGTGATTTAAATTGAAAACCAATTCATTGAATATTAATGAGAATATGAATGAATATGAATTTGTTGAATGCTAGTTGGTTGATGGTTGAAGATATTGCTTTTGTTTCATTTGCTATGTTGACATATATAGTTATTATGTTGCTATATGTTGTATATCGATACTATTGTCTATATGCATGATTCTCATGTTGTTCGTTGAGTGATTAGTAGGTGCGGATCGCGTTTGCTTCGTATTTGGAGCTCGCTTTCGCGCTATATTAGCCGTATATGCTTGCTAATAAAATATAAGGTACATATCTCGGATTAAATATCGTACTTTTACATTTTTTCCCTTCGGGATGCCTCATTACTTGATGAGATGTATATTTGTGATATATATACTGTCATTTTTTTTCGGATCGAGCCGCGCAAAGGAGACCATGGCGAATTTTTCCGAAAATTTAAGGCGTTAGAAAAATTTGAGAAAATTTGGAAAATTTTGAAAACTTTAACTTTGATTTGGAATTGAAAGTTAAACAATAGTAGTTGTTTTGAAAAGATAACTAAGTATGATTTGAAACTTAGTAAAGTTATTGTAAGAAGTTTAATTATGAATTTTTGGAAAGTTAATAGATTCTGTAACTTTTCTTACTTAATAAATTCGAGGACGAAATTCTTTTAAGTGGGGAAGATTGTAACGACCCAGGAATTTTAGAAATTAAAATTTGAATATTTAATTAATTTTAAATATTAATAAGTGAATTTATAAGTCAAATAAATTTTATTTTTGAATTATTGAATTTAATTGAATAATTAAATCGATAATTTAATATGTTAAATTACAGAAATAATTGAAAACTGAGTTAAATATGATTGAAAATGATTTGTAAAATTTTATTTTATCATATTGGAGTTAGAACGATATTTTAGAACTTTTAAAATCGAATTAAAAGTTAATTTGTGAAAATTGAATATTTTAATATTAAAATCGACTAGTGAAAATAGTCAATTTTTGAACAGTCTCAGAATTGAACGAAATAAGTTCCATTGGATCCGTAATAGTTAGTTATTACCGGATTTCAATTTTCGTGTCAATCGGAGTTACCGTTTGATCGTGGCAGCTCGAAAACGCATCGAATTATTTTTAATATTAATTTGGCGAGTTAAAATAGCCATTTTTCAAAAAGTCTCGGATTTCGACGAAACCAGTTTCATCGAATCCGTAATGTGATATTATTGTAAGGTTTCAAATTTCAAGTCGATTGGATTTACCGTTTGTCCGGTACAAATTAAAACGCCTAGAAATCGATTTAAATCGGTTTAATTTAAATTGAACGTTTATAGCCATAACTCGCACAGATGTCCGAATTAGCTTCCGAAACCTGTTCCATTGTGTCCGGAACGCGGGGTAAACCCTAAAAACGCTGATTACGGCGCGTAAATCGGAGTTCGGAATTTCCGGGATGAATAGTGTTCGATTTTTTCCTATAAATAGCCCAAAAATTCACAAAAAAAAAAAAAACCAAAACCCTAGCCGCCTCCATTGTCATACACGGCCAGAAAACTCCCACATTCTTCCCCTCCGATCTCTCAATCCATCAGCTTTTAGACAAAACCCTCAACTACAATATTGTAGAGCATGGCAAGATCCTTATATTCAACGGTGGAGATCGAGATTGGAGCTACGGATCAACGGCAAATCGTTCGAGAAGGCTCTGCGTTTGGGCACGAATTCCCAGGCCATGATGAGGCCGAGCTGCAGGGCATTTGGGCCGAGTATAGTGCTAGGCTAGGTGCACGTGTTCATGCTTCCTGATCGAATTATCGTCGACGTATGATGGAGTATAATTTAACCCTAATTCTAAATGTTGGGTTCGGCCGTATCATCTTGCACGCGTGCGTGAAGGGGAAGAGGAAGAAGAAAAGAGCGGTGTTGATGGCTTGGCAGTGAGATCCTAAGGCCAAGATTGATTTAGGTTTATAAAAAGTAAATTATATGTTGTAAATTATTATTTAAAAATCGTGTAACTTCAAAAATGTATATCTTTTTCATACGAGGTCGAAAACGCGCGAAACCAGTTGCGTTGGAATCGTATGGACGAGCACTACGCAATGAAATTGGATTGGAGTCGTTTGGAGTTAGTGAAAATTTCGTGTAAAATTAAACGTCCGTTTAATTTTATTCGAAATAAATCGCTAAAACGGAAATAAAATCAAGGTAAGAACTTCTCACTCAATCGAATCGGTTTCAATTTTTATTTTAAATAGTTAGATTTAAAATATTTGAATGCATGTTTGAATGTTGATTAATATCTATTGATTGTTAAAATAGACATTATACGCCGTTAGTAAGCGGATGTTATTTATTAAAAACATATACCGCGAATATTTCATAAACAGTGAAATTGGTATTATATATAATATCAATATATATATATTGGCATATGTATATATTGCAGTTATTGATTTCCCGCATTTTTTGTTTAGCGGAGAGACCCTATTGCGCCGTTATTAAGCGGATAATATTTTAAATCCCATATACCGCGATAATTTCGTACTGGAGCGAAATTGGTATTGTGCTAATGTTTGTGGATGCAGGAAAACAGGTTGGAGGGATCCAACTGGATTCCTCAACAGTATTTATTTGATTTCAGATATTTTGATATTCGTTGATTATCATATACGATATATGATATCGTTGTTGTCGTGATTGACTATTTGGTATGTAGCATCATTGGACCAAATTTTGGAATTTTAAAATGATTTTAAAAGTGATTTTTGAAAATATACTATATGTTTGGAATTTGATCTATTTTTAAATAAATAAACGTCATAATTTTCAAAGTTATAAAATTATGATTTTTGAGAAATATAGTTAAAAACTGATTTTTGAGAATATGATGCTAATGATTTTATAAAATAGTTTAATCGGGATTTTAGAATTTATTGTGAAAAGTTTAAATATAGGATTTATAAAATTTAATTATTTTATGAATCAAAATGGTGAAATAATAAAGGAGATTAAAGACGTTTTAAAGAATAATATAAATTGACTTATATTAAGAGATTTATAAATGGATATTTATAAATTGAAATATTGATATTATAAAACGAGTTTTTATAAGTATTTGAATGAAGTGTAAATGAATTTCATAAATGAATGAAATTTATAGAATTATAAATGGTGAAGTTATAAATGAAATTTGTAAATATAAGATTTATAAATTTTGTGAAAATTATTAAAGAATATGTTTGGATGAATAATTGAATCTTATAAGTTATAAGATTTAAAATTATGAAGTTCAAAGAAACGATTTTGTAAAATAAAATCGTTTTATAAGCATTTGACTTATAATATGAACCTTTGTTTTATAATTGAGTTATAAATTGAATAGGTTAATAAAGGAATTTATAAACGTTGTTTTATAAATCCGTAAACGACTTATTTTGATAAGTAAATTGTTATAACTTATTTATGGAGTTATATTCACGTTTTGAGCTGTGAATAATCTTTTAAAATGAAATGAATAGAAATGATGAAGTTAGTTAACATAGTATATTCACGTTTTTGAATAGTGAATAATATGTTAAAGAAATGTTTAGAATGTGATATTTTAAATAGAATTAAAACGATCTAACGATGTTTTAAAATGTGTTGAGATTCGAAACCATAGATTTCAACATTTATTGTTGAAATAGACGTTTTCGAGAAATAAAAGGAAATAGTGGACTATAACACTATTGTTATAGTAAATGATTTCCGAAAGGAAATGTTTTGTATAGTATTGGGATTTATATATCTATTTTAATTTCGAATCCCTATACTAGTGATTTTGGGTTGTCGTAACGATGTTTTACGCAACATTCGTTTTGGCCCAAATAAATATGTTTAAGAGAGTGATTTCCTTAAAGAATGAAATATATACTTAATTTCGATTTAAGTATATTGAATATTTTCTAAGTGTTGAAAATAAATAAAATTTGTGAATTACTTATGAATAAATAAGTATGGGAATGTTTTCCAATATAAAGTGAATATTTTGAGAATTTATCTTTTTGAAGATAAATTGAAATGAATAATTGAAATCGAATATTCATAGATATTTTGGATTATAAATTCACTATAGAGTTTATATGTGAAAGTGGAATTTGTATGAAAATGAATATTGATTTATTTTGGAAGTATTGAAATTTTATATCTTGTAAAGATATTTTGTGAAATAAATAATTTGGAAAATTATTTGGAAACTGGTGATGTGTGCATATCCATTGATAGTTCAATAACCGACTATCAATATTTCCCTTTGAATGGGTAATTGATGTGATTTGTTTTAATTTGAATGCCACACTTATTTTTGAATAAGCGCTCACTATTCGGGTTAACCGGGAAAGGACCATGGGGTCGTATAACCCATTCCGAATATGTGATACGTCGTTATGAATTGCATTTGATGACCGGTGTTGAAGACCGAGTATTTGTGAAAGCGATAGGATGACCTATCGATTGTCTCTGCACTGGGTAGCTCCTGGTATAGAGATTCCTTAAGTGATGGGAAATCCGAACGTGATTAGTGAATACCCGGATTGCAAGGGCTTCGTAAGAAGTGCCTTCGGTTTTGTTCGAGCCCGGAACAGACTTGTATGGATTGTATGTCTGACATTACAAATTGAGATATAAAACCGATTTCATTCAAATATATTTCTGTTGGTGGCGGAGAATTTATTCTTTTAGCTTAACACCCTTCTCTGAGACGTACGAGCTCAGAGGTTATATAGTTGAAATTATCAGCGATATATTCCCAATTTGGTAATGTGACATGCTGAGTGTTGCTGTAAATGATCATTGTGTTGATTATTTGTGATAGGATCATTTGTTTGATCGTCTATCTTGGTGATCATCTCTATGATCATTTGTTGACCCAAAGCATGGCTTTTGTATAAAGTATTTTTTTGTGGACGTGACTTCGTCGAGCCTCACAAACCGGTAATGGTCGAAACAGGAATTGTGCGGCAAGGTTTTCAGGGATAACTTCCCTAGGGTATGACCATTCCTTCTGGAAAACGGTAGTATCATGGTATGAAGCCCAGATACTTACTCATGTTGAAACACTTATTATTATGGTGTGATGTTGGTTAGAGAGCGCTCTCGTTTAAAGGTCCCAAAGGACCGGGGGTGGCATATCTGAGGGTTTGTAATATTCCTTGGGAAAAGGGATTCCCGGCTTTGTTTAGCAGAGAACGGTGGTTCTCGGGGCGTCCATCCAGAGGCGTTTCCATGTGGCAACGGGAAGTTCCTTGGCCTGATCATTCGTTGGAAATCCAAAGAAACAATACGAGACTTGTACGGTTTTAGTTGTAGAACCTGCCATCTAATATGGTAGCTATAGTAAGCATACTATAATGGTACCTATGCTGGCTAAGATTTATATTCTACTTTCGAAATGAATTTTTCCTACACTATGCACTAGTAATAATATTAAAATGTTCTTTTAAATGCGTATCAAGCATCTTTGACTATCATAAGGAGAAATCTCCTCCAAGTCTGCGTTTGCATTGTGTGTGTGGCAGGAGGTCTTATGGTAGTCTCATTTTTAAAAGCATTGCGAATTGACTTTAAAAATATTCCTATATTTTGATTTTAAAGAAAAATAAACTGTTTTTGAGTTCTCACACCAGTCACATGACTGACTCGGAGTTTATTGTTTTCCTTCCTAAACTCTGGGTGCCCACCAATTTCCACACGGGCAGTCAAGAATTAGGTTTATCAGGATATTCTGGAGTTGCTGGAGGCAAGCTGGATGGCATGGCGTATTACTACTATATAGTATTTCTTTTCCGCTGCACTGTTTATTGTTGTGTTGTTGTTGTTGTACACTCTGATATGATGTAATGAAATGTAATGTATAAAATGTAATAACTGATATAGTTCTTTGTTTAAAGATTATTCATTTATTGTTATATGTTGTTCCGCTGCGAATTGTGAGATTCTGATGTTGTTCAGTTATTTTCTATTCTTTGTTGTTTCATTTTTTCTCTATTTTCTATGTTCTTCTATTTTCTGTTTTCTTTTCCCTCTCTATCTTTTCTATCTTCTTATCTCTTCTTCTGTCTTTTTCTTTTCTTAATTTTTTTTTAAAACCCTCAGTGTTCGGTTTTCCGTCGTTCGATTGCTCGGCAGTCGATAAAGTGAGTATCCATGTTGAATTTTCGAAAGACGAAGAATCGGGTCCTGACAATGTGGTATCGGAGCATATGGTTAAGCGACAACCATGGTTCTGTTGGGTATTTCTCATTAGAGATAGAGTCAGTAGTACTCTAGAATGAGTTGAGTGTAATAATAGCTATGAGAGCGTATTTGTTAGTGAATATATAAAATTGTTTTATATTGTGATGATTGGTTTATTGAGTGGCATATGAACTTTCGTCAGCGTGGTCCGCAAGACTATGCCGAAGGGGTTTCTAAACACTTGAATAGAACAATTCGACACAATATTGTTTTAAATTGGGTAAATGAAATAATTTTTTTTGCCTTGATTATATTTTATATATAAAGAAATAATTTTTCAGAATTATTAAATTGTATATAAGTTGATTGTTTAGTTGTTTGAATAATCTAAATTGAAGAATAATTGTATAAGTGAAAAGAATTATAAGAATTGAATTATAATTAAAGTGATTTACAATTGTGAAATAAACTTATATATGAGAAGTGAAACTATATGGATATATATATGAATATGAGTTGTAAGTAAAAATGAATTTAAAGTTAAATGGAAATTTACTTTAGAATTGAATGAGTGAATGGAATGTTAATCAATTAAAGCAAATTGATATGAAATAATGAATGTAAGTGTTAATTCATTAAAATCTAATGTTATTAGAAGTTGAAAAATTGAATGAAAATCAATTTAATTAAACTAATTGAAAATGAATGTTAGTAAAAACATCCAATGTTAGTGAATCAAACGTGATTTAAATTGAAAACCAATTCATTGAATATTAATGAGAATATGAATGAATATGAATTTGTTGAATGCTAGTTGGTTGATGGTTGAAGATATTGCTTTTGTTTCATTTGCTATGTTGACATATATAGTTATTATGTTGCTATATGTTGTATATCGATACTATTGTCTATATGCATGATTCTCATGTTGTTCGTTGAGTGATTAGTAGGTGCGGATCGCGTTTGCTTCGTATTTGGAGCTCGCTTTCGCGCTATATTAGCCGTATATGCTTGCTAATAAAATATAAGGTACATATCTCGGATTGTATATCGTACTTTTACATTTTTTTCCCTTCGGGACGCCTCATTACTTGATGAGATGTATATTTGTGATATATATACTGTCATTTTTTTTTCGGATCGAGCCGCGCAAAGGAGACCATGGCGAATTTTTCCGAAAATTTAAGGCGTTAGAAAAATTTGAGAAAATTTGGAAAATTTTGAAAATTTTAACTTTGATTTGGAATTGAAAGTTAAACAATAGTAGTTGTTTTGAAAAGATAACTAAGTATGATTTGAAACTTAGTAAAGTTATTGTAAGAAGTTTAATTATGAATTTTTGGAAAGTTAATAGATTCTGTAACTTTTCTTACTTAATAATTTCGAGGACGAAATTCTTTTAAGTGGGGAAGATTTTAACGACCCAGGAATTTTAGAAATTAAAATTTGAATATTTAATTAATTTTAAATATTAATAAGTGAATTTATAAGTCAAATAAATTTTATTTTTGAATTATTGAATTTAATTGAATAATTAAATCGATAATTTAATATGTTAAATTACAGAAATAATTGAAAACTGAGTTAAATATGATTGAAAATGATTTGTAAAATTTTATTTTATCATATTGGAGTTCGAACGATATTTTAGAACTTTTAAAATCGAATTAAAAGTTAATTTGTGAAAATTGAATATTTTAATATTAAAATCGACTAGTGAAAATAGTCAATTTTTGAACAGTCTCAGAATTGAACGAAATAAGTTCCATTGGATCCGTAATAGTTAGTTATTACCGGATTTCAATTTTCGTGTCAATCGGAGTTACCGTTTGATCGTGGCAGCTTGAAAACGCATCGAATTATTTTTAATATTAATTTGGCGAGTTAAAATAGCCATTTTTCAAAAAGTCTCGGATTTCGACGAAACCAGTTTCATCGGATCCGTAATGTGATATTATTGTAAGGTTTCAAATTTCAAGTCGATTGGATTTACCGTTTGTCCGGTACAAATTAAAACGCCTAGAAATCGATTTAAATCGGTTTAATTTAAATTGAACGTTTATAGCCATAACTCGCACAGATGTCCGAATTAGCTTCCGAAACCTGTTCCATTGTGTCCGGAACGCGGGGTAAACCCTAGAAATGCTGGTTTACGGCGCGTAAATCGGAGTTCGGAATTTCCGGGATGAATAGTGTTCGATTTTTTCCTATAAATAGCCCAAAAATTCACAAAAAAAAAAGAAACCAAAACCCTAGCCGCCTCCATTGTCATACACGGCCAGAAAACTCCTACATTCTTCCCCTCCGATCTCTCAATCCATCAGCTTTTAGACAAAACCCTCAACTACAATATTGTAGAGCATGGCAAGATCCTTATATTCAACGGTGGAGATCGAGATTGGAGCTACGGATCAACGGCAAATCGTTCGAGAAGGCGCTGCGTTTGGGCACGAATTCCCAGGCCATGATGAGGCCGAGCTGCAGGGCATTTGGGCCGTGTATAGTGCTAGGCTAGGCGCACGTGTTCATGCTTCCTGATCGAATTATCGTCGACGTATGATGGAGTATAATTTAACCCTAATTCTAAATGTTGGGTTCGGCCGTATCATCTTGCACGCGTGCGTGAAGGGGAAGAGGAAGAAGAAAAGAGCGGTGGTGATGGCTTGGCAGTGAGATCCTAAGGCCAAGATTGATTTAGGTTTATAAAAAGTAAATTATATGTTGTAAATTATTATTTAAAAATCGTGTAACTTCAAAAATGTATATCCTTTTCATACGAGGTCGAAAACGCGCGAAACCAGTTGCGTTGGAATCGTATGGACGAGCACTACGCGATGAAATTGGATTGGAGTCATTTGGAGTTAGTGAAAATTTCGTGTAAAATTAAACGTCCGTTTAATTTTATTCGAAATAAATCGCTAAAACGGAAATAAAATCAAGGTGAGAACTTCTCACTCAATCGAATCGGTTTCGATTTTTATTTTAAATAGTTAGATTTAAAATATTTGAATGCATGTTTGAATATTGATTAATATCTATTGATTGTTAAAATAGACATTATACGCCGTTAGTAAGCGGATGTTATTTATTGAAAACATATACCGCGAATATTTCATAAACAGTGAAATTGGTATTATATATAATATCAATATATATATATATATATATATATATATATATATATATATATTGGCATATGTATATATTGCAGTTATTGATTTCCCGCATTTTTTGTTTAGCGGATGAGACCCTATTGCGCCGTTATTAAGCGGATAATATTTTAAATCCCATATACCGCGATAATTTCGTACTGGAGCGAAATTGGTATTGTGCTAATGTTTGTGGATGCAGGAAAACAGGTTGGAGGGATCCAACTGGATTCCTCAACAGTATTTATTTGATTTCAGATATTTTGATATTCGTTGATTATCATATACGATATATGATATCGTTGTTGTCGTGATTGACTATTTGGTATGTAGCATCATTGGACCAAATTTTGGAATTTTAAAATGATTTTAAAAGTGATTTTTGAAAATATACTATATGTTTGGAATTTGATCTATTTTTAAATAAATAAACGTCATAATTTTCAAAGTTATAAAATTATGATTTTTGAGAAATATAGTTAAAAACTGATTTTTGAGAATATGATGCTAATGATTTTATAAAATAGTTTAATCGGGATTTTAGAATTTATTGTGAAAAGTTTAAATATAGGATTTATAAAATTTAATTATTTTATGAATCAAAATGGTGAAATAATAAAGGAGATTAAAGACGTTTTAAAGAATAATATAAATTGACTTATATTAAGAGATTTATAAATGGATATTTATAAATTGAAATATTGATATTATAAAAAGAGTTTTTATAAGTATTTGAATGAAGTGTAAATGAATTTCATAAATGAATGAAATTTATAGAATTATAAATGGTGAAGTTATAAATGAAATTTATAAATATAAGATTTATAAATTTTGTGAAAATTATTAAAGAATATGTTTGGATGAATAATTGAATCTTATAAGTTATAAGATCTAAAATTATGAAGTTCAAAGAAACGATTTTGTAAATTAAAATCGTTTTATAAGCATTTGACTTATAATATGAACCTTTGTTTTGTAATTGAGTTATAAATTGAATAGGTTAATAAAGGAATTTATAAACGTTGTTTTATAAATCCGTAAACGACTTATTTTGATAAGTAAATTGTTATAACTTATTTATGGAGTTATATTCACGTTTTGAGCTGTGAATAATCTTTTAAAATGAAATGAATAGAAATGATGAAGTTAGTTAACGTAGTATATTCACGTTTTTGAATAGTGAATAATATGTTAAAGAAATGTTTAGAATGTGATATTTTAAATAGAATTAAAACGATCTAACGATGTTTTAAAATGTGTTGAGATTCGAAACCATAGATTTCAACATTTATTGTTGAAATAGACGTTTTCGAGAAATAAAAGGAAATAGTGGACTATAACACTATTGTTATAGTAAATGATTTCCGAAAGGAAATGTTTTGTATAGTATTGGGATTTATATATCTATTTTAATTTCGAATCCCTATACTAGTGATTTTGGGTTGTCGTAACGATGTTTTACGCAACATTCGTTTTGGCCCAAATAAATATGTTTAAGAGAGTGATTTCCTTAAAGAATGAAATATATACTTAATTTCGATTTAAGTATATTGAATATTTTCTAAGTGTTGAAAATAAATAAAATTTGTGAATTACTTATGAATAAATAAGTATGGGAATGTTTTCCAATATAAAGTGAATATTTTGAGAATTTATCTTTTTGAAGATAAATTGAAATGAATAATTGAAATCGAATATTCATAGATATTTTGGATTATAAATTCACTATAGAGTTTATATGTGAAAGTGGAATTTGTATGAAAATGAATATTGATTTATTTTGGAAGTATTGAAATTTTATATCTTGTAAAGATATTTTGTGAAATAAATAATTTGGAAAATTATTTGGAAACTGGTGATGTGTGCATATCCATTGATAGTTCAATAACCGACTATCAATATTTCCCTTTGAATGGGTAATTGATGTGATTTGTTTTAATTTGAATGCCACACTTATTTTTGAATAAGCGCTCACTATTCGGGTTAACCGGGAAAGGACCATGGGGTCGTATAACCCATTCCGAATATGTGATACGTCGTTATGAATTGCATTTGATGACCGGTGTTGAAGACCGAGTATTTGTGAAAGCGATAGGATGACCTATCGATTGTCTCTGCATTGGGTAGCTCCTGGTATAGAGATTCCTTAAGTGATGGGAAATCCGAACGTGATTAGTGAATACCCGGATTGCAAGGGCTTCGTAAGAAGTGCATTCGGTTTTGTTCGATCCCGGAACAGACTTATATGGATTGTATGTCTGACATTACAAATTGAGATATAAAGCCGATTTCATTCAAATATATTTCTGTTGGTGGCGGAGAATTTATTCTTTTAGCTTAACACCCTTCTCTGAGACGTACGAGCTCAGAGGTTATATAGTTGAAGTTATCAGCGATATATTCCCAATTTGGTAATGTGACATGCTGAGTGTTGCTGTAAATGATCATTGTGTTGATTATTTGTGATAGGATCATTTGTTTGATCGTCTATCTTGGTGATCATCTCTATGATCATTTGTTGACCCAAAGCATGGCTTTTGTATAAAGTATGTTTTTATGGACGTGACTTCGTCGAGCCTCACAAACCGGTAATGGTCGAAACGGGAATTGTGCGGCAAGGTTTTCAGGGATAACTTCCCTAGGGTATGACCATTCCTTCTGGAAAAGGGTAGTATCATGGTATGGAGCCCAGATACTTACTCATGTTGAAACACTTATTATTATGGTGTGATGTTGGTTAGAGAGCGCTCTCGTTTAAAGGTCCCAAAGGACCGGGGGTGGCATATCTGAGGGTTTGTAATATTCCTTGGGAAAAGGGATTCCCGGCTTTGTTTAGCAGAGAACGGTGGTTCTCGGGGCGTCCATCCAGAGGCGTTTCCATGTGGCAATGGGAAGTTCCTTGGCCTGATCATTCGTTGGAAATCCAAAGAAACAATACGAGACTTGTACGGTTTTAGTTGTAGAACCTGCCATCTAATATGGTAGCTATAGTAAGCATACTATAATGGTACCTATGCTGGCTAAGATTTATATTCTACTTTCGAAATGAATTTTTCCTACACTATGCACTAGTAATAATATTAAAATGTTCTTTTAAATGCGTATCAAGCATCTTTGACTATCATAAGGAGAAATCTCCTCCAAGTCTGCGTTTGCATTGTGTGTGTGGCAGGAGGTCTTATGGTAGTCTCATTTTTAAAAGCATTGCGAATTGACTTTAAAAATATTCCTATATTTTGATTTTAAAGAAAAATAAACTGTTTTTGAGTTCTCACACCAGTCACATGACTGACTCGGAGTTTATTGTTTTCCTTCCTAAACTCTGGGTGCCCACCAATTTCCACACGGGCAGTCAAGAATTAGGTTTATCAGGATATTCTGGAGTTGCTGGAGGCAAGCTGGATGGCATGGCGTATTACTACTATATAGTATTTCTTTTCCGCTGCACTGTTTATTGTTGTGTTGTTGTTGTTGTTGTACACTCTGATATGATGTAATGAAATGTAATGTATAAAATGTAATAACTGATATAGTTCTTTGTTTAAAGATTATTCATTTATTGTTATATGTTGTTCCGCTGCGAATTGTGAGATTCTGATGTTGTTCAGTTATTTTCTATTCTTTGTTGTTTCCTGTTTTTCTCTATTTTCTATGTTCTTCTATTTTCTGTTTTCTTTTCCCTCTCTATCTTTTCTATCTTCTTATCTCTTCTTCTGTCTTTTTCTTTTCTTAAATTTTTTTTTAAAACCCTCAGTGTTCGGTTTTCCGTCGTTCGATTGCTCGGCAGTCGATAAAGTGAGTATCGATGTTGAATTTTTGGAAGACGAAGAATCGGGTCCTGACAATAGATGTATTCATCAAAACTTTCAAACTAGCGATAAATAATGATATTTGACCAAAAATAGGCGATGACATCGAAACTGATGGACTATCGACACCTTAATTTTCCGATGACACCCTTCTTTTTTGTTCACATCTTCCTCATCATATTGCAATGCTAAAACTAATTTTATACAACTTTTAACTCTTATATGAACTCGGTATCAACTTCCACAAGAGTTTGGTTTTGATTCCCAATGATAATAGTAAATTACAGTGGACGTAGCTTATACTCTAAATTGTAAAACAGTGCAACTCCCAATAAATTACTTAGGCATACCAGTTACGCAAACAAAATGAAAAAAGAAGATTATTACAATTTTATTGATGAGGTTAACAAAAAACTGTCACATTGGAAAGGCAATTGTCTTTCTAGAGTGAGGAGAACAGTTCTTATTAAGTCGGTTCTCTCAGCTATTCCAATCTACTAGTCATCCTTTTATAAATTCCATGAATAATATCGAAAAAATTGATAAAATAAGGAGGAACTTCCACTGGAAAGGTGAGGCAAAATGCTTGAAAATAAACTGCCTGATTAACTGGAAGCAAGTTTGTAAACCTCGGATTCAAGGTGGATTTAGCATTGCCAACTTAATTTTTTTAATATTGCTCTCTTATGTAAATTGATATAGAAATTCTAGGAGGACAAGGACACTTTTTAGAAAGAAATAATGGAAATTCCCTTTTATAATAATCCTATAATTTATAGTATCCTTGGAATAATTACATATCTGTTTTCTAGAAGCATATCATAAGTTTACTGCCTATATGTAGAATTGGTCTCAAGTTACATACCCAATTGGGCATAAGCTCATTTTGGAATGATGCTTGGATTTTACCAATTGCTTTAAAACATGAATACCTCGAACCTTTTCTATTATCTAGGTATGAAAATGACCTCATTACAAATATCTTTCATTCTCTAAAGAAAGTTAAATGGAAATTTACTTTCAACCAAAATCATTTCAAAAATATTTTAAGACAATTCCAAGCTCTAGTCAACACAATGGATAATTTCAACATAGATGTACATCACGATGGAATCAAGGTTATGCCGTAGGGTTAATTATGTAATTTTTACATAAACCTAACTCAATAACAAATCTTGTTCGAAATAAAATGTGCTTCCAATCTATTATATACTTGATATAATATGTTTTATTAATCAATTATTTTAATTAAAATTAAATTTAGTTGAAAATTCAAGTATATTTTTAATGGTAATTACAAAGTATTACAATCATGAGTAATTTATCACAATGAAATTAAACATACCGTTTTCTATATCCCTAATCAAATTGTATATAGGCTGGATATTGATATGTCCACTGAGACTAGAGTATGTAACACTCTCTAAATATTGGACAGTGTATTACTCATAGTTGCTAAAGGCACCAAGGAGTTACATATTAATAGTTATTGGAAAAAATATGAAATGATTCACTTGATGGTTTTCTTGTTGGACAATATCTAAGGTCAAATAGAAAATATCAATGTGACAAAGTTACGCAGTTATCTTGACTTGAGGATACTGCGATCTTTAATGTGGAAGTTCCATTTTGATTATTGTTAAATCGTGGCATGATGTCCATCGAACTATATTTGGGTTGGGTCGAAGCATTGCAAGTGAAACAATATTCTAGAAAGGATTCATCTCCTCGGTTATATGAGGTTAGTAACACGGTCAATTGAAGTGAAGACAAAGTCAATGTTCTTGGCCATAGTAGTACGATCAACGATAATTGTTATAATTGAATAAACGGCTTTGTGTTTGGACTATAAAATTGAATATGGACGATATTAGAATTTTGAACATTACCAAATTCTTTATGTCTCACGGTGATATAGTTTTGATGACGAAAATTGGTGTAAATAATTGTCACTGTCGAGTTATGCTTAATTAAGTAAAATTGTATTTTACGGAAACTACATAAGCGATAAATTTGGCTATAATGTCACACTGCATGCTAAGTAATGTATAAACGTTAATATTCTAATTGTTCGATATTAATTTCTGATCGAATTTACTTCTTAGAGTCACACAACCGCAATGTTCAATACTCCGACTACCACCCGATTTAATTTTTACTAATAGTTGGCTTGGAAGCGCAATCTTTTGGCTTCCAAAAATACCCTTCACTCACATATAATTCAAATATTATCTATATTATTCTCTTTACAACCACCTAAAACAAAAAATAATTTCCGTTATTTCTAACCTGTTATTTTTACGCTAGACTGGAACAATTCAAACTAAGTTACAACCTGAATATTTCAATGAATATATTTCTAAGTTTGCGTGTTCGCTGAAATGAGATTAGATCAAATATGCACATCAGATAATAAAAGATTCTTCTAGATAATTCAGCATGTATTTATTAATAGTTGTAATACATTTGGTGTCACACATTTTTGGTGTCAATGTGAACTACAAAAAATGCCACTATATTTTAAAATCATGTAAAAATTGGATATAACTTTTTCTACAAGCTCAAAATTCCCCTCTGTAAATATTATAAAACTTAATATGATTTAAATATAGGATCTAACAAATAAACCTTTGCAAATACTATCAAATTTTAGTATCGCTTGAATATAGGATCTAATAGATAAACTTTGTTTTTCAAATTCAAAACTTTTCCTCTACAAATATTATCAAATCTTAATAAGACTTCAAAAAAAACCTAACAAATAAACCATTTTTTTACAAATTATTAGAAACAAAAATTCAAATAACAACAAATTAGGTATTGTAACTAAGAAATAAAAAAACAAAAACTTACTACATATGATTTCGATGTAAAAATATGACTTAACTTTTGTGCAAATCATTTCTTTTAAATATGTTAAACACATTCAATTTATAGAAAAACAATTCACGTGTAAAGTACATACCATCATCACGCATAAAGCGCGTGCTGTAACGCTCATTAATTGTACTGTTATACATTATTTAAATTAATTAATATTTACGAAATATTAATTACAAAATTTTAGTTGATTTGTGTTGAAAATAGTGCATAATTGTATACAGACGTATCGATATACGATATCAATGTATGTTTAAATTAAATTTAAATGTATTTTATTTGATTAGGCTTGAAGTGATTGGGAGGCCTATAAAGGGACCTGATTTGGCCGGCCATAAGTGTAGGTGGAAGGGTTAGATTTGATTTAAAAAGGAGTTTGAATTAGTAAACTTATTTGTGGATTTGGTTCCAAACTTTTGCTCCTCTCTTTTTCTATTATTTAAATACCCTTAATGCCTCATGTGTTGCTTGCTTTTTAGCCTCCACTACATCCATATCTAGCCAAAATTAGAAGCCCCCATAGATTCAAGCATTTCAAACTCAAATTCAAGTACAATCAAGACACGGTGCATACTACTTACAATCTAGTAGCTCTCTCTGGAAGGATTTGAATTCAAATCCAATCCGTTCAGCATTCAGTGTTAATAATTAGGCTATAGTCAAGTTAACTTATTTATTTACAATTGTACATATTTATTTTGTAATTATCTTGAACCACATGTACTTAGATTAGATCTTAATATCACAATTCCCTATATATAAAAGTTGTCAACATTGTATGTGAATATGTATATATGTATTGTGACTGGAAAAAATTATATATATATATATATATAGCGTGCGTGCATGCGCGCATATATAGCTCTTGGCCAGAAAAGAAAAAAAAATCGAATTTGATATTAATTTTAAAGAAAATTTTGATTTTTTAACTTATAAATGTGTATATAAATTATGCGTAAAGTTTTGTTATATCACATACATCTAATAATTTTCAAAAATTATACACATACACATATGTATTTATTATTTAAAACCGTAAATAAATAAATATGTATGTATACATTTATTTTTAAATACAAGATGTTACTCTAATATATATATATATATATATATATATATATATATGTATGTATGTATTAATGTAAAATAGTTATACCAATAATTACGAAATTTATTTAAAAAATATTTTTTTTGAACATTTTCATATACAAAAGATTTGCTAAAAAACGTTTTTTAAATCCATAAAGGATTTTTTAAAAAAGGGATTTTATCAAACATATTATACGACAAAATGTGAATATATATATATAATTTAATCATTTATATTCAAATATATAAGGATAATTTATATTTTAAAAATATACGTATATACATATAAATAGATATATATTTGTATATTTATGAAGTGTGCATATATATATATATATTATAATTCCATATATTTACGTTTATTTATTTATTTTATCATAATATTATTTTTGATTTAAATTTGAAATTATAAAATATTGTAAAGTCTACATCTTGATTTGAAATTTCAAATTAGTAATATTTTCATTTTCAAATAATATATATATATATATATATATATATATATATATATATATATGTGTGTGTGTGTTTGTGTGTGTACACACTCTTATAAATATATTTATATCGCATTGAAATGTGTGTGTGTGTGTGTGTGTGTGTATTAGGAAGCACATATGCATACCTAGGGGTTAACATGTTCATTGCGGGTAAATTCCAACACACACACACACATATGGGTATGTTAAACCATGCATACTATATATGTTGCATATGCACGTACACACATGTGCATATGATATGCATGTTAATATTACATAATATAAATATAATATCAAAATAAAAATTTATTCACAAATCAAAAAAATATTAATCTTATTTAGTATAAATTTAGATTAGATCTAAATAAACTTAGACTTCATAGGCCCAAAAGATTCAAAATGGAATATATTTTTTTGAAATTTTCCTATATACTCTACTACATGCTGGTCCAGTTCCAAAAATGGTATCAAAACCAAATAACCTATATAGTCTAAATTAGGAATATTACGGCTAACCTACTAAAGACTACCCAAATAGTAGGGTGTCTAAAAAAATAGTGTCCAAGATTGGGTTTAGCAATCAAGTACTTTGCATTACCTAGGTACTGGCCTGACCCGTAAGGTGGAGGTAAGCCCAAAGGTTATTCCCAATATAAAGGTCTACATTTATTTAGGCTTTGAGCTAATTTTCAAAATATTTTTTCAAATTAAATTAACATTTTAATTTAAGAGTTAAATTTAAAATAAATAAAAATAATATTTCAAATTTAAAGGTTAGATTTAAAATAAGTAATGATTTTATAAATGTTATAAAATAATATTCATTTTTTTGAAAATAAAATAATTATTTTTGAAAATTATCATTTATTAGTTGGATTAATAAATTTAATAATTAATTAATTATATTAAATAACATATATATTGATATATGCAATACTATCTTGAGATGTTAAAGTGATATATATATAAAGTTTTCGAAATTAATCATGATTAATTAATTTCTTTAATCAGATATAATAATTAAATGTTAATTAATAGATATGTATAAGATATATGTTCGTTACAATACATGTTACAATGCACATATTCAATTTAAAATATTTACAATAAATAAAATGAAATTAATTAAAATGTTGATAACTAATATTTGGATAATATAATGTTATACACAAGACTATTATATAAGTTAATTAAATTATAAAATTTATATAATAATTGAAACTTATATAATAAGAATGTATAAATTAAAGATTGAATAATAAGAAACTCAATTAGACTTAAATACATACGTATAGTACGTATGTCGTGATTTCTTATGTGTCTAACAGTTGAATCATGTGTTTCATAAGAAATACATTATTTCATAATTCAATATCACTCAATTAAATACACTAAAGATTATGGATCTTTAATATAAGCGTTATCCTCTACCATTTATTTATTAATAAATTACCTGCATATTCTCTGGTTGTCAAGAAAAGTCAAGCTAGAAATTTTATGTGTAGTACTATTAATATATTGACTAGATAATGTAAGACAAGGTGATATAAGTATTGTTCTCTACCATTTATATATTAATAAATTTAGATTAGATCTAAATAAATTTTCACTTCATAGGCCCAAAAGATTCAAAATGGAATAATTTTTTTGAAATTACTCATTTTCCACTCAACATGCTAGTCCAGTTCCAACACGTCATGTCACCATAGATTGGAATTGAAAAAATTTGCTCCTCAAAGATAGTGTATAAGTTTTTAAAATTTTCTAGGATTAAAGGACCTTTATTAAATATTTTTGGAAGGCTCATGCTCCTTATAAAGCCAAGATACATGTGTAGATTATTTTACATGACAAAATAATATTATCGAGATGTCAAAGTCAAAAAATTTTAATCTCACTAATAGTAATCTATATTATTAATGTAAATTAAATCCCAAATCCACCTACAGTTATTCTATGAATGTTATCACATTCAATTTATAGCTAGTCGGATAATGTACATATTCGAAATTCGGATAACGTCCACCATTCCAACCAAGAAGAATACTGGACTAACTTTAGATTTAACTTTACTAACGCAGAAAGGAAAGTGCTTGAAAATATAATTACTATTACCACACATCACTATAGAACGAGAGAAATAAATGAGTGTTCAATAAGAAATTTAAAAATATCCCATCATTATTGTATTCAATCATTTAGCATGCTTTCTTTCGATAGGTTCCACCTCAAGAATCCAGAAAGGATTGGTTGCAGAATACTCCCCCATATAGAAGACTCTTCAGTATTCACTTTATCTGATTCATATGCACGATCGTTGTTTCCTCAACTCTGACTCTTTGCCTTGCAAGCTCTTCCCCACCTCGTTATTAGTTCCTTCGCATTGCATTAGTTCATTACACGATGTTTTTTGTCTCACTGGTGCTGAGTCTAGTGTCCCATTATGCATCTATTTCAATCAACCTACCTGAAACCCCTACCATGTTCAACACTTATCTTCCATAACATGATCATTGCTTCCTTCTGGTTGCATCCCCTACCTCCACACCTTTGCCATAGCTAGCATAGGAGCTTAAAACCTATACATCAGATCCTCAACTTGCCTTCAGGCTTCGTGATGCTGTAACGAGTCTATTCAGCATGTTATGTTATGCTATCCTCACTTTTACTTTAAGCAACCTTTCATGGACCTCACATATATAGTAACTTCAGATGTAATCCAAAATCCATGCAGTCCATTGTAGAAACACCAATTGTCTCATACAGCCATGGAAGTTCTCTTCGCTTGCATTTCGGTTCTCTCATATTACCTGCACGAGCTACTCTTTAGCACACTTCATTGTTTCAGTCCACTTCGCATGCATTTTAGCTCATACCAGTTGCACTTCTAATTTCAAGAAGCCTTCATGCACTATTTACAACCACTATTAAACTATTTAATTTAATCCATGTAGCCATGAATGCAGTTTTACTGCCTCTTACCAGTTGTCCTAAAGCTCACGCCCACAAAGTTCAACTTAACATTATTGGTTTATCTGCTATTCAAGCTATTTAGTCACCAGTACACAATCAATTACCTCTAAAAGCTATCCTGAAGTTCATGCTCACCTCTAAGCTCGCTCTATCCTTAATTACATGCTCTTCAAGTTCGCCTTTAGCTCTGATACCATGATGTAACGATCACCTTCTTGACCCCTGAATGTTGACACTAATACATCCACGATATTCACGTGCCCATCACCTAAGTGTCGGAAAGATAGAAATTTAGGGTAAAAGAAAAAGAACAAGAAAGAGGAGAACAAAAATATCAGAATCTCACAAAGGAATGATAACATATACTATTAAAATGATCTTTACAAAAGAAACTGTATTGATATAATAATTAGAGCAAACTAACATATCATCAGCCTGGGCACTTATAACTGTCTGTCCTCACAGTTGCTGATACATAAAGTAGTGTAGCGGAAATAAGAATATTACAGTAGGTAATCATCCAGCTCCTCTTCAAGAGCTCCAATGAACACCAATGAAATCTAGAAATATACACACGGCTTACCCGAGCATTATAAGAAAATAACACCGATCAGTCTGGTAAACCAGCCTGAGAAACTCAAATCATGTGGATTATTTATTTATAAAACCCTTTGAAACATAATGGTATCTCGTAATACCATGCTACAAATAAACACAGACAAATTCTTACCTTACAACAACCAAATCATTTCTTTTAGGGAATCCAATGTTGTTACAATAATGTATATGGTGTTGAATATAAGTATGATATTAGGTACGTTGCTTGCATCTCACAACACAATAGTATAGAGTACATCTAAAACCACTTAGGTATGTTTTATATGGATTCTCCGTTGGAGGGTCCTTGGTACATCGAGGCAAACCTCTTGGCAAGGGTTAGAAAGTATCTTTTGAGCATCATATATCTCTAGATAAAATATACCAAATAAGGAAGACATAGTTCGTTCACACATAAAATGTGTTTCGAATACCATCAACTCCCACTAGCAACAATCGATAAACATACTCTAAATAATTGAGTTGATATGTACCCTATGAGGTTAGCTAAACCCCAATTGGCTATATGCCTACTCTATTTTAGCCATTTTATGTCGGGGTCACGGTCGGCATCTCTCACATGTGCCTTCAATACTCGAACAAATCATGAATTCCCATTTGGATTCCAGCATCTCGAACTGATCCACTTCTAAGAGATAAAGCACACATCTCGGTCTTGAAGTATTTTCGATAAGTAGAACATTTGCCAATCCTAGTCTCTCCAAGACTGAATCGATGAATTTGGTCATATTCAATAATAATGTGAATGGTCGCATAAGGGAACTAAGTCCTGCATACTTTCCTATAAGCAAGTAAACATACAAGCACTATCAATTCATACAAAGCATGATCAAGTCACCTAAACAACTTTTCATCCCTTCATAATTAATTTTTCCTTTATTAATTAAAACCCTTTTTATTAGTAAAGTTACTATTTATCTAATAAAAATTCTTTCATTAATCAAAACTTCTTTTATTAATTAATATTCCTTTATTAATTAAACTTCCTTATATACTTGTATATATATATATATATATTTAATTTCACTTTATAAATGGCATTTACTTGTATCCTGTTGTTTTACTATTCATTTATACTCTTTTCAATACTTCAAAAGTATTCATATACTTTTATTAATAGTATAAGTATATTCACAAATCATTTAACAATATTTACTTACTTTTAAAAATATAATCAAAGTGGTTAAAAAGAAAATGTTACTCAAACATTGTTACTATAAACCTCTTCTCACTTTTATATTTTAGGCATATACTTTTCTATCTTTTTATAAAAGATTCCATACTTATTATCTTTAAAACATCCATTATTGAAGTCCTAGTAATATTTTAATAATTTTGCCACTTTGAAATATAGTGCAAGGGTTTAAAAATAAATGCTACTAAAACATTGTTTACTACAAACCCAAAATACTTCACATTTAATCAGTCTCTTTTACACTCTCTTTCAAAGGTTTAATTACATTTATAAGGGCTCAAGACAAGTGTTATACAAACATTGTCACAACAAACCCAAATCCATTTCATACTTCAAAAACATTTCTCTTTAAACTTGATTTTTAAAAATTTTATTATACTCAAGGTTTTAAGACAAGTGTTGCTTAAAGCATTGTCCCAACAAACCCAAATCCATTTGATACTTTATATCATCTTTAAAAGCATTCTTTTAAAGATCTATGATAATACTTTGTTAAGTTCTCCAGTCGGCCAATCGATTATTTAGTTATAACAATTGCTTATACAAACCAATGTTTATATACTTAACTCGTTTTCAACATGTCAATTTGACTATTCTTTGTTTAAGAGTGAAGACAGATAAGTTAGAGCATTGGTTGCATCAAAGCCTTGCCTAGACACTTCATTCTTGAATCTTACAAATAGATAAGTCTACTCATCGACTTTTAGCGTTAAGCTTGGTGAATTACCTTTTTCAAAAATTATATATATATATATATTGGAATACTTTTAAAATACTTATAAATATGTTAAAACACTTTTAAACTACTTAAAAATATACTGTGATTATTTATATTAAATATTGTGTCAAAATAAATGATTTGGAAATAAATAGAAAAACCAATATAAACATATTTTATTTTATAAGCCACTAACAATTCATATTAATTATTAAAAATATATTTAAATACGAATACAATTTTAAAACACGCTAATATAAGTTAAAAAAACAACCCTAAAAAATTAGAGAAAAATACAATTTAGATATCATTTTTACACAATTTATAGTTTCAAACAACAAAGATAGAATTTCTACAAGTGCTATCAAAACAATTCGCAACAATTCAGAAGTGATTCAGACACAAAGGCAGCATTGCAGAAATACTACCAAAAGTCCTGAGCAGCTGTTCAAGTGATTTTGCTAGAAATTTATGCCTAGTTTTTGACGCTTGAATAAATGATTTTTGATCCATTCTTTTTATATTACTTATTACACTTTGGGTACATGAAAACCATGAAGATTGGTCCAAAAGTATATTTTTTTATTATTCTTGAGAAATTTCTAAAAATAAGGTATTTTTTCAAAGTGCTCGTAAAGCAACTATTTCACTATAAATTTTTCCACTTCGTTTTACCAGTTATCAAATGATTTAAGCTTCAAAATTTCTACAATAATAATACTATACTATTTAATTGTTAAACAGTAAAGAAAACCCTAAGAAAGTTTCCACAAAAATAAACGTCATTACTCAAAAACAAGTTATTTAAAAGTGTTGTTATAGCAATTATTTTTACTTCAAACTTTCTTAACTTTATTCAATCAATTCCACAACTTTCCAAACATATTCTTTGCTTTCCAAAACACTTATAGAAATGTTTATAATAATCTAAACAAGTTATCTCAAGACATTTTCAAAACTTACTAAATTACATAAGTTAAAGTTAAGGGATTCAAAGTGTGTTTATAGCGACTATCGCCACATTTAACATCATTCAATCATATATAAGTCAAGGCCTTCCAAGGCACAACAACCACATAAATAGTATGCTATTCATTGTAAATAACAAGGGTATATAACTTTACTTAGTTAGGGTCCATTATCATAGTTTTTAGCAACCAATTTAACAAGTTTCAATAGACAATTATCAAGTTATTGTTTTCATCCAAGGTAAGATAACTCACTTTCAATTAAACTAAACACTACCATCTTCCTACCAACAGTCAACAATCATACAAACCTCCTTCCTTCATCTCCCTTTGCTTCTAGCTTATGACTAAGACCTCCTTCATCCTTCCTTTGCACACGACCATGACCTGTACCCCAATATTGCCTTCAAAACCATAAAACCATGCATGCCCACACCTATGATTGCTTACGGTCTGGGATGAAAGTCCCCCCATCTCCATCATTTTTAAACTTATTAGAAGCTAAAGCATGTTTCGTATATGATATAAGAACTTTGGTATAGTTTAGTAGTGATTGGAGTTGGATTGATACGAGTTTAAGAAACTTAGTGCAACGACCCAGAATTTCTATCATTTGAAATTCGTATATTTAATTAATTTTAAATATTTAAAAGTTAATTTTGTAAGCTGAATAAATAATATTTCAAATATTTGGATTTGATTGGATAATTAAATTGATGATTTAATATTTGAAATTACAGAAATAATTGATATTTGAATTTAAGGTGGATAAAAAATATTTATAAAGTTGAATTAAATCATATTTGAATTAGAATGATGTTACAGAACTTTTAAAATTGAATTAAAAGTTAAACTGCAGAAAATGAATATTTTAATATTTAATTGACGAGTAAAAATAGTCATTTTTCAATCAGTCTCAGATTTCAACGAAACTAGTTTCATTGGAACCGTTATTTTATATTATTGTGAGATTTCAAATTTTGTGTCAATCGGATTTACGGTTTGTCCGGGGCAAGCTAAAACGCGTAGAAATCGATTTAAGTGAATTTTAAATTTAAATAGTAGATTCGAAAACCTATCTTCCAAATACAATCGAATTGGCTTTTGATATATATTCCATTGCGTTCGGAATAGGGGTAAAACATTATAAACGTCAGGCAACATGCTTCATTTGGAGTTCGGAAAATTTTTGGGTGAATAGTGTCGCAACATTTTCGATAAAAGGCCAACTTTTATTTCATTTTGCATCAAACCCTATTAGGGTTAGGGTTAGGGCTAGCCACCACTTCTTCATTCAATGACCGAAAATGTTTACTTATTCCTCCTCGATTTTCTTCAAATCTACGCATTAATTCAAGAAACTTCCTTCAGCAATATTGTAGAGCACGTTGCGAACTTCAAATCCAACGGTGGATTTGCGTTGAAGCGCTTCGATTCGCCAGGATTTGGCGATGAAGGGAGGGTGTTTGCGCATGTTTTTCAGGGCAATGATGTAGCCGAGTTAGACGGGGTTGTTGCCGTGGGGGGAGCTCGCTATGGCGGTACGGTGGGTGCTGATCGTCGTTGAAGTCGACGATGGTCGAGCGATAAGTAGGGTTGAACGACAGTTGTTGGGTTTACGTACGTACGTGAATGAAGAAGAGGAAGAAAGGCTCGATCGGCCAGATTTCATCAAGCAGTATCTAACGGCCATGATTGAAAGATTAAAAAAATAAAAAAAGGAAATTGTAAATTATTATATAAAAATTCGTATAAACTTTAAAACGTCATATTTTTGTCATACGAGGTCTGTTTTCGACGAAATGAATTGCATTGGGTTTGTTTTGACGAGCACTACGCGATGGAGCTAGTTTGAGCTGATTGGAGCTAGTGTGAATTTTGGGTAAAATTAAACGCTTGTTTAATTTTATTCGGAATAAAACACTGCAACTGCTATTGGATGCAATGTGAGTACAACTCACTCTTTCTGACTCACTGATATTTTTATATAAGTGAGAAATAATTTATTGTATGATGATTGATGATTGTTTGGATGATATGTGATATATTTATTGGTATTTGGATATATACCTGCCTAGTGGAGCAGATGACCGTATACGTTCCCGTGTATAAGCGGATGACCCTTTGTACGTGCGTCTGCCTTGAAGCGGACATTGTATACATATTCTAATATGTATATTTGTTGCAGGTAACAGGTTGGAGGGATCCAACTAGATTCCTCATCCGTATTGATCTATTTTCATATATTTTGATATATGTTGTTATCATATTATATATGATATTTTGGATGTCGTGATTGTTGTATGTAGTGTTGTTGCAGCATTGGGCCTATGTTTGGAATTCTAAAAATGTTAAAGTAACGATTTCGAATTTAAAAGAATTTTAAAAGTGATTTTGAAAATAAATGTTTTATTGAATTTTTGAATCGTTAAGAATTTATTTATTTTGAATAAATAAATATGATAGTTTTTATGTTATAAAAATTATGATGTTTTGGGAAATATAATTGAAATGTGATTTTTGTGAAATATGGAGTTGATGATTTTGTGAACTGGTTTAAATTTAGATTTTTGACTAATATAAATGGTTTATAAAGAAGATTTATAAAATTGAATTTTTATAAATCAGAATAATTGAATTATAAAGGAGTTTTTATAATTGTTAAAATAATGTTATAAATGGAATTTATAAGTGAATAAGATTTATAATTGTGAAGTTATAAAATATATGAATTTGTAAAATAAATGATTTATAAGTAATTAACTTAAAAATTGGATTTTGGCATGTAATTAAGTTATTAAACGTAATTGATTTATAAAGGAATTTTATATATATTGAAGTTTTTATAAAATAGAAATGGAAATTATAAAAATTGTTTTATAAATCCAAAATCAATTGAATTTGGTAAGTTAAATATAGAAGTTTATTCAAGGAGATATATCCACGATTTTGGACAGTGGATAATCTTTAATGAATATATAGAAGCAAAAATTTGGTAGAACAACTATATCCACGATTTTGGACAGTGGATAATTCTTTTAATAAAATGTGCAGAAGTATTGAATTTGGTAAACGATTTATATTCACAATTTTAAACAGTGAATAAAATATTATATAAATATTTTTGGGAAGTGATATTTTAAATGGAGTTAAACGATTTAAAGATGTTTTAAAATGTGTTGAGTATCGAAACCATAGATTTCAACACTCATTGTTGAAATAGACGTTTTCGAGAAATAAGGAAATGATGGACTATAACACTATTGTTATAGTTAATGATTTTCGAAAGGAAATGTTTTTGTGTATTATTGGGGTTTATATATCTATCTTATTTTTGAATCCCTATACTAGTGATTTTGGGTTGTCGTAACGATGTTTTACGCAACATTCGTTTTGACCCAAATAAAATATGTTTGAAAGAATCTTTTCCTTAAAAGAATAAATATATACTTAATCCTGATTTAAGTATATATAGTATTTTCGAAGTGTTGAAAATAAATTGATTTGTGAATTACTTATTATTAAGTAAGTATTTGAAAATGTTTCCCAATGTTGAAATGATTTTGGAATTATATCATTTTAAAGATAAATTGAACGGAATATTTGGAAAATGATTTAATTAATGAAAGATTAATTAAAAGGGCCCAGTGATTGTTACGGCGCTGAATATTTGTTTGTTTGCTTTGATAGTTAAATAACCGACTATCAAACTTTGCCAAAATTTTAGTTCCTCAACTTGATGTCGGAACAATTTAGTCGTACACTTAGTACGTAGTCTTCTGTGTAGGCTTGATTATCCTTTGTGTTGAGGATGTTGATTCGTATAGTGCAGAGTATTACTCTAATCTATCGAGCTTTCTTCTTAGCCCGAAGGATAGCAAGTTGAAAGTTGGAGACGTGATAAGTCTACGAGACTTAGTTGCTGTGTGAGGTTGAGAAACGCTTTTGCGTTGTTGGTGCGAAGAGACCGGGATCAGATTTATCTGAAAACCACTTCGGACCAACGTATATGTGACGATTGTGTGGGTTGCTTTGTGATGATATTGTTATTCTGGAGTTTCATAGTGGGGGAATGCTTGTTGATCGTTTGGGGTTAAAATCCCAATATACATCTAGTAGGAGTGGTATCTTTATTATGAAATATCCAATGCAAGGACTATTCACCACTAATCCAAGGGATTTCCCGATTGGATGTGGTAGGAAAGTACATTCGATTTGTCCTGTTCCTGGACAACTTGTATGGATGTTTGTCTGACATTGCATTTTTATAGATTACGTACATTGGTTTTTACAAACGTACATCAATGGTGGCGGAGAAGGCAACTTCTCTTAGCTTAACACCCTCCTTGAGACGTATGAGATTAAAGGTTGTATTTTTGTGGAAGTTAATTAGTAGTCAACGGAAATGGCCATGTGGAATTCTAAGTTATGTGATATGTGATTGTGAAAGGTAATCGTTACTACCTCATCAACCGAAAATGACCAAAACAGGGTTAGTTGCGGCAAGGTTAAGTGGGTCATTTCCAAGTAGGATATGATCATCCTCTTCTAGATATATCTTTACACGCTATGACGTCGTGTATCTGGTTATTGTGGTTTGTATGCTATAAGGGCCCTCGGTAAAGATCGGTAACGACCGAAGGATGATATATTCGGTACCATCTAGTTATAGAGGTGGGCCGGTCTTGTGTTGGTAGAGGATCCTTAGTGATGGTCCTCGGTACATTTTTTTGGAGATGTACTGCAGGGAGGTAGTCCCTTCACCTGGTCGTTTGTATGGAAATCCAATCCCCACTACGTGTTTGCCATTTTGATTGTATTGTCCAATTGGGCTATATGCTGGAATTTAATCAATGTAACAATTTCGGCTATGATTAATATTATTTGTATATAGTAGACACTACTATAATATAAGAGGATTTGATATGAAATGTTTTAGTTATCGTAAGGTAAAAACATGTCCGTGTTTATGTGTGGACTTGTCTTACGAGATACTTTTATTTTGATAAAGGAAAAGTTTGGTAATTTAATAAATTCAGTTGAGTGTGTTTCTCACGCTGGTTTACCAGACTGATCCGGGCATTTTTCCCTTTCAATGCTCGGATCAGACCGAGTATATTTACAGGTTTAGATTGGTGCTTTTGGAGCTTCAGAAGGAGAGCTGGAGACATTCATTTCGTATACGCTATCTGTTTTGATCATTGATTATCCGCTATGCTTTGTTTATTGTTGTATATTATCGGAAATTGTGAGGACATATTATTATAATTGTTCAAGCTGATAACTATTGATTGATTGTTGAACTCTGATTTATGTTTGTATATATACAGTTTCTGTTTTGTAAAGATCATTGATATGATATTATATATTTTCCGCTGCGATGTGAGAATCTGTATTTTTCTGTTTTGTTCTATCTTCTCTATTTCTTGTCTTCTCTTCTTTTCTTTCTCTTGACTTTCTGTCAGTCTATGCTTTTTGGGTCGGACATGTGTGGATTATTGTCGATTCAAAGGGTACGGATTTGCGGGTCGTCACACGTGGTATCAGAGCTTAGATTTTGTATATTCCTAAGCTTTGATGTGTACTCATTATAGATAGGGACAATAGCACCCTAGATTGAGTTGAGTGTATTATATATATAAGCGCATATTTGTTAGTGAATATAAAATGTTTTATATTGTGTTTGCTTATCCGTGGAGCTGTTTTTGAATTCTGGTCAGTATGTGGGACGCCATGTTATCGACAAGGATTTCTAAACACTTAAACGTGGCAAGTCTACATAGTATCATTTTAAATTGGATAAATGAAATAATTTTACCTCGATTATATTTTATATACAAAGAAATGATTTTTTAGGAAAAATTAAAGTGTATATAAACTGATTGTTTGGTTGTTTGAAAATGTAAATATATATGAGTTAATGAAAGCTGTTTGAATAATCTAAATAAAAACAACAATTGTAAGACAATAAATTATATAAACAAATGAATTATATAGTATGGAATTATAATTAAAACGATATACAATTGTGAAATAATCTTATATATAAGAAATGAAACTAAACAAGCATATTTTTAAATATGAGTTATAAATAAAAATGAACTTGAACTAAGAATTTGAGAATTTTGAATTCGTTTATTTTTAAAGTCGTTTTTCAAAATTAAAGAGATTATATTGTTATAACTCTTCATAAGATAAAAGAATTTGGAATGATCTTATATAACTAAAGTGAATAGTGAAGTTATATAAGTAAAGGTTTTTAAATGCGATTTATAAATAATAAGAAATTTTTGAAAGAATATAAAGCACTGAATTCACTACTGTTGCTGGAAAATAATAAGGGTGATGACTACAGCATCATCAGTATCATTTTCGAGTTTCTGTGTGATGGATTTGCTACCAATAGTAAATTGAAAATTGAAGTTTTGTTTTGATAAACAAATTTGATTTAAAATCCAAGTTAAAATTGATAAAAATAAGTGAAACGAGTTTTGGACTTATAATGTGAAGTAAGAATTTACTTTAGAAAAGTTGAAAGAAATTTGAGTTAGCATAATAAATATATGATTTGAAATTTAAATAAAGGAAATTTAAATAAGTTGGATTTGAATTGGATTAGATAAATTATTGGAATGGAAATTTAACTGGTAAGTGATTATATAATATGAATTTGGAAGTTTAGAAAAAATAAGCTGTATAACTTATAAAATGTGAAAAGTTAAGTAAAACCAATTGTTAAAATGGTTAAACAATTTTGTTAAGAAAAAAAAAATCTGCATTTGAATAGTGATATGAAATTTGACTTTAGTAAAAAGTTAAATAAAATGACTTTAGAGATGAAATGAAATATAACTTAAGTGATGTTAAAGAAGTTGATTATGGTATCGAAGTAAACTTAATAAAGTAAATTAAATGAATGCGAACTTGAGTAAGATAAATGAAATTCAACTTGAAGTGTAAAATGAATTAGCAATTGAATTAATAAATGGATTGAATGTTAATCAATCTAATGTAAATGAATTGTTATGGAATTATTTGATGTAGGTGTCAATTCATTAAAAGCTAATGAAACTAAGAATTGAATAATTGAATGAAAGTCAATTGAATGTTAAACCAATTTGAAATTAAATGTATTGAACCAAATTGAATGAATATAAAGTAAATTAATTTGGTAATGCTGGTTATACATTGGTTGTTAAATGGATGTTAATTGACTGTATAGAAAATCCATATGAAATTGAACTAATGAAATGGAAAGCTAAGTAATTGAATTTAAATGGGAAGCTAAGTGAATTTAAATAGATTTGATTTGATTTGGAAGTGAACAAATTGGAATATGAATTAGTGAATGTAAACTAATTGAATATGAATGAATGAATGTTAGGAAATCCAATGTTAATGAATCAAATGTGATTAAATAGAAAACCAATTAAACGAATATCAATAAGAATTGAATGAATGTTGATTTGGTTATGAATGTTAGTTGGATGATAGTTGGTGGATGGTTGGATTTATTGCTTTTGTTGAATTTTCTATATTGGCATATGTAGAGGTTGTATTGGTATGTGTTGTATATTGATATTACTTTCATATATACATGTTTCTCATTTGTTTATTGAGTGTATAGTAGGTGCGGATGGCGCTTGCTTCGCATTTGGAGCTTGCTTTCATGCTATATTAGCCGTATATGCTCGCTAATAATATATAAGGTACATATCTCGGATTACATATCGTACTTTTACACTTTTTTCCCTTCGGGATGCCTCATCCACGTAGATGAGATGTATATTTGTGATATATATATTGTTATTTTTTTTGGATCGAACCACGCAAAGGAGACTATGGTGAATTTTTTTGAAAATTCAAGGCGTTAGAATTTTTTTTGGAAAATTGGAAAAATTTGTGAAAACTAAATTTTGGTTTTTGAATTGAAAGATAAGCGATATTGGTTGGTTTTGAAAGAATAACTATGAATGGATTTGAAAACTTAGAGAAGTTATTGTAGGAAGTTTAACTAAATGATTTTGGGAAAGTTAAACATTTAAGTGATTTTGGTAAATATAAATTGAACGAATTGTTTTGAAAATTTAATGGATTTTGTAACTTTTTCTTATTTGGTAATTTCGAGGACGAAATTCTTTTAAGTAGGGGAGAATGTAACGACCCAGAATTTCTGTCATTTGAAATTCATATATTTAGTTAATTTTAAATGTTTAAAAGTTAATTTTATAAGCTGAATAAATAATATTTCGAATATCTGGATTTAATTGGATAATTAAATTGATAATTTAATATTTGAAATTACAGAAATGATTGATATTTTAATTTAATGTGGATAAAAATGATTTACAAATTTGAATTTAATCATATTTGAATTAGAATGATGTTACAGAACTTTTAAAATTGAATTAAAGGTTAAACTGTAGAAACTGAATATTTTAGTATTTAATTGATGAGTAAAAATAGTCATTTTTCAAACAGTCTCGGATTCTAACGAAACCAGTTTTGTTGGATCCATAATATTATATTATTGTGAGATTTCAAATTTCGTGTTAATTGGATTGACGGTTTGTCCGGGGCAAGCTAAAACGCATAGAAATCGATTTAAGTGAATTTTAAATTTAAATAGTAGATTCGAAAACTAATCTTCCAAATACAATCAAATTGGCTCTCGATATATATTCCATTGCGTTCGGAATAGGGGTTAAACATTATAAACGCCAGGCGGCACGCTTCGTTTGGAGTTCGGAAAAATTTCGGGTGAATAGTGTCGCAACATTTTCTATAAAAGGCCAACTTTTATTTCATTTTGCATCAAACCCTATTAGGGTTAGGGCTAGCCGTCACTTCTTCATTCAATGGCCAATAATTTTCACTTCTTCCTCCTCGATTTTCTTCAAATCTACGCATTAATTCAAGAAACTTCCTTCAGCAAAATATTAGAGCACGTTGCGAACTTCAAATCCAACGGTGGATTTGCGTTGAAGCAGCTTCGATTCGCCAGGATTTGGCGATGAAGGGAGGATGTTTGCGCATGTTTTTCAAAGCAATTATGTAGCCGAGTTGGATGGGGTTGTTGCCGTTGGGGGAGCTCGCTATGGTGGTTCGAATGGTGGGTGTTGATCGTCGTTGAAGTCAACGATGGTCGTGCGATAATTAGGGTTGAACGGCAGTTGTTGGGTTTACGTACGTACGTGAATGAAGAAGAGGAAGAAAGGCTCGATCGGCCAGATTTCATCAAGCAGTATCTAACGGCCACGATTAAAAGGTTAAAAAATAATAATAAAAGGAAATTGTAAATTATTATATAAAAATTCGTATAAACTTTAAAACGTCATATCTTTGTCATACGAGGTCCCTTTTCGACGAAACGAATTGCGTTGGGTTCGTATTGTCGAGCACTACGCGATGGAGCTAGTTTGGAGCTGATTGGAGCTAGTGTGAATTTTGGGTAAAATTAAACGCTTGTTTAATTTTATTCGGAATAAAACACTACAACTGCTGTTGGATGAAATATGAGTACAACTCACTCTTTCTGACTCACTCATATTTTTATATAAGTGAGAAATAAATTATTATATGATGATTGATGATTGTTTGGATGATATGTGATATATTGATTGGTATTTGGATATATACCTGCCTAGTGGAGCAGATGACCATATACGTTCCCTTGTATGAGCGGATGACCCTTTGTACGCGCGTCTGCCTTGAAGCGGACATTGTACACATATTCTAATATGTATATTTGTTGCAGGTAACAGGTTGGAGGGATCTAACTGGATTCCTCACCCGTATTGATTTATTTACAGATATTTTGATATATGCTATTATCATATCATATATGATATTTTGGATGCCGTGATTGTTGTATTTAGTGTTGTTGTAGCATTGGGCCTATTTTTAGAATTCTAAAAATGTTAAAGTAACTATTTCGAATTTAAAAGAATTTTAAAAGTGATTTTGAAATTAAACGTTTTATTGAATTTTTGAATCGTTAAGAATGGATTTATTTTGAATAAATAAATATGATATTTTTTATGTTATAAAAATTATGATGTTTTGGGAAATATAATTGAAATGTGATTTTTGTGAAATATGGAGTTGATGATTTTGTGAAATGGTATAAATCTAGATTTTTGACTAATATAAATGGTTTATAAAGAAGATCTATAAAATTGAATTTTTATAAATCAGAATAATTGAATTATAAAGGAGTTTTTATAATTATTAAAATAATGTTGTAAATGGAATTTATAAGTGAATAAGATTTATAATTGTGAAGTTATAAAATAAATGTATTTGTAAAATAAATGACTTATAAGTAATTAACTTATAAATTGGATTTTGGCATGTAATTAAGTTATTAAACGTAATTGATTTATAAAGGAATTTTATATATATTGAATTTTATATAAAATAGAAATGGAAATTATAAACATCGTTTTATAAATCCAAAATCAATTGAATTTGGTATGTTAAATATAGAAGTTTATTCAAGGAGATATATCCACGATTTTGGACAGTGGATAATCCTTTAATGAATATATAGAAGCAAAGATTTGGTAAAAAAAACTATATCCACGATTTTGGACATTGGATAATTCTTTTAATAAAATGTGTAGAAGTATTGAATTTGATAAACGATTTATATTCACGATTTTGGACAGCGAATAATATATTAAATAAATATTTTTGGGAAGTGATGTTTCAAATGGAGTTAAACGATTTAAAGATGTTTTAAAATGTGTTAAGTATCGAAACCATATATTTCAACATTCATTGTTGAAATAGACGTTTTTGAGAAATAAAGAAATGATGGACTATAACACTGTTGTTATAGTAAATGATTTTCGAAAGGAAATGTTTTTGTGTAGTATTGGGGTTTATATATCTATCTTATTTTCGAATCCCTATACTAGCGATTTTGGGTTGTCGCAATGATTTTTTACGCAACATTCATTTTGACCCAAATAAAAGATGTTTAAAAGAATCTTTTCCTTAAAAGAATAAATATATACTTAATCCTGATTTAATTATATGTAGTATTTTCTAAGTGTTGAAAATAAATTGATTTGTGAATTACTTATTATTAAGTAAGTATTTGGAAATGTTTTCCAATGTTGAAATGATTTTGGAATTATATCTTTTTAAAGATAAATTGAAGGGAATATTTGGCAAATGATTTAATCAATAAAAGATTAATTAAAAGGGCCCAGTGATTGTTACGGTGCCGAATATTTGTTTTTTTTCTTTGATAGTTAAATAATCGACTATCAAACTTTGCCAAAATTTTAGTTACTCAACTTGATGTGGGAACTATTTAGTCGTACACTTAGTACGTAGCCTTCTGTGTAGGCTTGATTATTCTTTGTGTTGAGAATGTTGATTCGTATAGTGTAGAATATTACTCCAATTTATCGAGCTTCCTTCTTGGCTCGAAGGATAGCAAGTTGAAAGTTGGAGACGTGATAAGTCTACGAGACTTAGTTGCTGTGTGAGGTTGAGAAAAGCTTTTGTGTTGTTGGTGCGAAGAGATAGGGATCAGATTTATATGAAAACCACTTCGGACCAATGTATATGCGACGATTGTGCAGGTTGCTTTGTGATGATATTGTTATTCTGGAGTTTCATAGTGGGGGACTGCTTGTTAATCATTTGGGGTTAAAATCCCAATATACATCCAGTAGTAGTGGTCTCTTTATTATGAAATATCCAATGCAAGGACTATTCGCTACTAATCCTAGGGATTTCTTGATAGGAAGTGGTAGGAAAGTACCTTCGGTTTGTCCTATCCTAGACAACTTGTATGGATGTTTGTCTGACATTGCATTTCTATAGATTACGTACATTGGTTTTTGCAAACGTACATCAGTGGTGGCGGAGAAGGCAACTTCCCTTAGCTTAACACCCTTCTTGAGACGTATGAGCTTAAGGGTTGTATTTTTATGGAAGACAATTAGTAGTCAACGGAAATGGCCGTGTGGCATTCTAAGTGATATGATATGTGATTGTGAAAGGTAATCGTTACCTCATCAGGCCTCATCCACCGAAAATGACCAAAACAGGGTTAGATGCGGCAAGGCTAAGTGGCTCATTCCCAAGTAGGATATGATCATTCTCTTCTAGATATATCTTTACACGCTATGCCGTCGTGTATCTGATTATTGTGGTTTGTATGCTATGATGAACCTCAGTAAAGGGCGGTAATGACCGGAGGATGATATATTCGGTACCATCTAGTTATAGAAGTGGGGCAGTCTTGTGTTGGTAGAGGATCTTTAGTGATGGTCCTCGGTACATTTTCCTAGAGATGTACTACCGGAAGGTAATCCCTTCACCTGGTCATCTATATGAAAATCCAAACCCCACTACGTGTTTGCCAACTTGATTGTATTACCAATTGGGCTATATGCTGGAATTTAATCAATGTAACAATTTCGGCCATGATTAATATTGTTGTATATAGTAGACACTACTATAATATAAGAGGATTAATATGAAATGTTTTAGTTATCGTAAGGTAAAAACATGTCTGTGTTTATGTGTGGACTTGTCTTACGAGATACTTTTATTTTGATAAAGGAAAAGTTTGGTAATTTAATAAATTCAGTTGAGTGTGTTTCTCACGCTGGTTTACCAGACTGATCTGGGCGTTCTTCCCTTTCAATGCTCGGGTCAGACCGAATATATTTACAGGTTTAGATTGGTGCTTTTGGAACTTCAGCAGGAGAGCTGGAGATCTTCATTTTGTGTACGCATATCTGTTTTGATTATTGATTATCCGCTATTTTGTTTGTTGTTGTATGTTATCGGCAATTGTGAGGACATGTTATTATAATTGTTCAAGCTGATAACTATTGATTGATTGTTGAAGTCTGATTTATGTATGTATATATAGTTTTTGTTTTGTAAAGATCATTGACATGATATTATATATTTTCCTCTGCGATGTGAGAATCTATATTATTCTGTTTTGTTCTATCTTCTCTCTTTCTTCTCTTCTCTTCTTCTCTCTTCTTTTCTTTCTCTTGACTTTTGCTTTTTGGGTCGGACATGTGTGGATTATTGTCGATTCAAAGGGTACAGATTTACGGGTCGTCACACTTAGAGAGGAGAAATAAGTGATATTAAGGAAGCCATTCATTTGAATTTGTGAATTGGTAAGGAATGAAGTAAACCTCCCCATCTAATTATAAGTTTAGGAAAAGTGGCAAATGACCGTCCATAACCCCTTCCTTTTACGCTTCGATACATATAAACTATACTCTTATACAAGCCATACCATCCTTAAATCACTCCTTGATTTAAGGCTTGACTTAGGGGTCTTTGTCCCTTCTCGAAGCATTCTTAGTTCGATTATTTTTGCTTGGTTGTTAGGTAATTCAAACGCTTGTAAATGTATTAATATGTTATCATACAAGTATACAAATATTCAAACAACTTTCATTTAACAAAAGTTAATTTATAGCAAAATGTTCTTTTGTCACATTTACATTATTCTTCAAAGCATGTATTTTCGTAAACACATTTTATAAACAAGTTTTCTAACACAAGTTATTAATTAAAGTGTTTAACAAGGTTATATAATCATATTTTTTTCCTATTAAATCCAAGATGCAAATATCTAAATATTCCAGATATTTAGATATGAAGGGTTATAAATGCTACCAAAAAAATTCTAACTGCCAATATTTTTGGAAATTTTGGCACAATCTACTTTTTATGGATATCGTTTTGATAAATCACAAAACACATATGTAACAACCCTAGTCGAGATTGCCTAAAATTAATCTAAAATTTGATCTATAATTATCTTAATTATTTTAATATAAATTTGGGAAATTTTATTAGTTATAATTTCCAAAGTAAAATGTCTTTCTAGATGGAAATTATTAAATTTGGGAAAATTTAACAAGTATCAAAATTATATAATTTTACTTCCTATGTTTGATAATATAAGAATAATCTTAGGAAAGATAAGAGTTTAATAAAATATATGGAAATAATTTTGTAAATTAAAATGTCAATTTTTCCAAAATTTATTCACTTAATTATTTTAAATAGAGATTTAGGATAAATATTTTCCTTTTCAGATTATTATAAAAAAAAATGTTGTAATTTAATTAAATGTTAATATTGATATTTATTATTAACATGAGATTTTTATAGTTAGTGGTTTATTTTATTTAAAAATAATGGGAACGACTTTTAATTCAAAAGTTATATTTAATTTTACAAAATATTACAATATTAAATAGAATTGGGATTTGACATATTAGTGCTTTGTAAAATTGGAGAAATCAATCTATACTTTTATAAAACATTGCTGTAAGTAAATTAGTATTTTAAAAGATAAAATAAATAAAATTAATCACTTTTCTTTTATTGGATCCTTACTTATCCATTTGGCCCATGTAGTAAGGTTAGGAGAGGAAATATGACAACCTGTACGTTGTTTTCCTCTCATTTCTTTCTCATTTCAGCCAACACTAGAAACTCGAAAAAAAATCCTCTTATTTCCATAACCCTAGAAATAAAAATTAATCACTAAATCAAGTGTAAATCGAAGGGCTTTTGATCAATAATAAAAGAAATCAAGTTCAAGTAATTTGCTCCACCTCTTTGTGCAACAGTTCAAGTCATTGGTTTCAGTTTTTGGCTTCGATTATAGCTCCCTCTTTTGGAATTGTTCGAATCAAACCTAGGTTGTAGCTGAAAACTATTAGCCTAGGAGAATCCAAGATTTTAGCACTAATTAAAGTTCAAGTCGGTGAGTAATCTTCACACTTCTAGGCTATAATTGAATGTTATTTTCAGCTTGCGGTTTTTGATGAATTTGGTGTAGAATTGACTCAAATCTTTTATGTAATTCATTTCTTTTGTTAAGAACTCTATGTTTGTTGATACCCATGTCAAAGATCCCATGTAAAATGATCTTATAAATCATCAATTTGAAGTTTTTTGATAGCTTGCATGATAGCTAATTCAATGTAGTAGAAGTATAGACTCAATTTAGCAAAGATATCACTGCCAATGGGAATTTAGAGCACCGCCGGTGATGGCTTGGGCTCAGCCCAGGCATGCAAACTGGTGCATCGGTCATCATGACCGATGAACCGGCCATGATCTGGGCTGAGACCCAGGTCAAACCATTTTGGGCTCCGTTTTCTCCTGCTTGCTCCTTCGTTCGCCCATTTGATCGCTTGAACCCAATTGTTTGATTTTGGTGCTATTTTCTATGCCGATTTTAACGTTATTTATAGATTTTAATTTATGAATTTGAGAATATATTTTCGAAGTTATTATACTACGAAAATGCTCTATGGGTTCATGGAGATTATACACAAGTTTTCTAGCACAATTTCAATTAGAATTTGAAATAGGTTGATTTCTAATTTAAAGTGTTTTATCAAAATCTTTTCTAGTACAACATATTTTCTGTAATAAGTTTATATACATGTTTTATTATTTATTTTGATAATAATGGTTTTATATTGAGATGGGAAAATGTTCCAATTTACTCCTATTAATAATTGTGTACAAAGAGGTTTGCAAAGACTTTCCTATATATATATATATATATATATATATATGCTTACTAATTAATGTCTAAATATATTTATGAATGTAAAAGTTTAAAAACTCCTTTTTCCTATAAATATTAGCTTATAAACTAGTATATAGTTCTAAGATGGTTTCTCAAAGCCTGATACTTTTATAAAATTGCACGACATCGATTGACCAAGGAATTGATTTAAACGGATTAATAAAACGAGTGGTATTGAATGCTCATGTTTATTTTCTGATTAATTCCCGTACTTTTTCGATCGAGCCATTTATACACACTAGTGGAGCTTACTATTGTATAGTAAAGTTTGGTAAACCCATGTTGTATGTGACACATGGTCGTTATTTATTCGGTTGCTATATTAATGTATTTAACACTTTTATTAATGAATTTATGACTCGCCTTTGGAGTTTGTAGGACTTGTGCCTATTTTGGAGTTTATTGGTCTCGTACCTATCCTGATGTTTATAGGACTTGTTCCTATCTTAATGGTTATAGGTCTCGTGCCTACCTTAATGTTTATAGGTCTCGTACCTATTTCGAAGATTATAAGACTTGTTCCTACCATGATGTTTATTGGTCTTGTACCTATCTTGATGTTTATAGACTTACACGTCTATTTTTGAGTTACATGTGTGTTGGTAAATTTATTCACCAATCTTGGGTTTGGTGCCTTTTCCCCCTTTTATCAAATTTTTGGATTTATATTTATGATTTCTAGATTTGATGTTATTTTTGTTATCACCAAATAGTTTCGAGGATTTTTTTAGAAGCTATTTGAGTTTTGATATTTGGTGATTTCATTCTCGAACTCGAAGTTTTGAAGCATGCTTGATATTTGTCAATACATGACTTGATGACTATATTGAAAATCTAGTTCATTTTATCTATCATTCATCTTGCTAACTTGGTTATTTTAGCCTAGACTGACCCATTTATTATTTCATAACACTCGGGTTAGATCGAGATGTTTTAGATCCTTAAGTTTGATGCTTTTATAGCGGACTCCTATCAATTAGCTAGGTGTTTAATTTTGTCATCATTATTGAATATGCTAGTATATGATTTTTATCTAATGATAATCAACACATATATAAATATATTCATTTAAATGTACTTGTTAACGTACAATTTTATTTTCACATAATTAAATAAATATTTGCTGAATAAAATAAATAACATAAAATTTAAACAAATATTTTATTATAATTTTGAATAGTACAAATTTGAGATCTCACTATATATACACAATTTCAATTACAATAAAAATTCGATTATATCATAATTTTCAATTTACATCAGCACCTCACTACATATCACTCATGCACTCGTAGTATTCTTCAACTCTATTCCAGATTGAATCCATCATCTGAGCAATCTGCAAAATAAACACTAATGCAGTAAAATTGAAAAGAAAATATCTTTGCAATGTAAAATAAAATGTATTTTGAAATATAATTTGCCTCAGTTATTTTGGTTGTTCGTTATCATTTAATTTTGAATTCATCGTACACGAACAGCTTGTGACATGCACAGTGTATCATTGTATATGATACAAGGCCGTGCACACCGATATGCTCTTGATAAAATTACAAGGACATGTGAGCACTAGGTCAAAACCAATCAAAAGATGGGTTCAACTCAAGTGCAATACAAAATAAAGCCACGAACGAGCACAAGGTCAAACCCGCTGGATTCAACACAGGTGCAATCCAAATGTACACATGAATGCTATAATCAAAGACAACAAATCAACTATGAAGTGCACGAAACCCCAGACTCCAAATTCCAAAATCTTAAATAAACTAAAATCAAGTGCACATATGTAACGACCCAAATTTTTTAACCTTTATAATAACATAATTTAACAGAAATTTGTGAAATTTCAAGCAATTGAATTTGAAAATAAAAATTTGATATCTGAAATACGTCTATTTAAAACATAGCAAATGGAAAATTTTAATCGGATAGTATGGAAGTTTATTTTATTGTGCAATTTTATTTAATTTCAAATCAGTCAATATTTGATGATAATAAAATGTTTTCCAAACCTGAATATTTTTACATGATAAATTTGTAAATCATCTTCTGAGTGAGACGTCATATTTCGTTTCTCCATTTTGAATGCTATTGTCCCGTTTATCTTATTTCTGGCATTTTAGCAGCATTTTCGGGATCGGTTATTGACTCTTGATAGGATGATCGTACCACCGATGTCTGTATACCATGTTGATCGTCTCTTCATGCTAATCCACATAGTCTATTTATTTGTGTGTTTCGGTGTTCGGTACACAACAGAATCTGGGAAATGGTGATCGGTATCGGTACCTTTTTGAAATCTAACGTTCGTAACCTTTCAATTTTCAACCATTTGAAAGCCAACGGTCATTTGCTGTTATTACCTCATAAATTCTGATGCTACTTTCACGGTGCCCTATATTCAATTCATTGCTAACGTTCTATTTGATCTTGTCGTTTATATTCCTTATTTTCTAACAGTTGGATTGAAAATTTATATATTATATTACAGCTTTACATATTTCTCTCTGTAGCTTGCCAAATCCCATCCCCTTCCTTATTTTCTCTTCTACCTGCTCTTCATCTTCCTTTATCTATGATTTGCCACCACACCTTTCCATCTAATCCACCATTTCTCACAGCCGTTGCCACCACCCTGCTCCCTCTCAACTCAGCATTGCCTTGCCTATCACCTAACCACCGCAAGCCAAGCCCACGCCCACTCCCCGAGCCCGTGCCCTCGGCCACCACTGTAAGCCTCATACAACCTCACCGATGGTAACACCTTGCCCTACAAGCCAGCCTTGGTCGAGCATCAGCCACGCTCGAACCGACTACCGTGATAGCCGCAACTCCTCCGCCATTGCTGTCACACCCATGGGAACCCACGGCCAACAACCGAAACCCAGATTCCACTTTCCACCCCTAGATCCATTCCGTACCCAGCAAGCATCCGGCCGAACCCACTCAGTGGCGTTTCCTCCCCATGTCCGCGAACTTACCTAGACGTGGCCTCCCATTGCCTCGCTTTAGTTCGTCTTTGCGATCCGGGTTGTTCCCCTCTTTTGTATATAAGGTGCTATATATTTTTTTATTTTAGTTCAGTTTATTTATTTATATATTATTTGTTATGTTCTGTTATATATGTAATATATATATATATATAATTTAAGTAGTGAAGAACTATAATATATGTGAGTTTGCATATTACTTTATTAGCAGTGCATACATTCATAATCTGTTGGATCTTAAATATACATATACATACATACATATATACATGTATGTGTATATATATAGCATTTGGTTCAAAACAGTTTGTTCATATGTGTTTAAGATTTCATTTTGGTATTTGTTTTAAAAAAGTAGTATATTTATAAAAATGTATATTGTAATTATATTATTTCAAGGTATTGGTGTCATTTGTAAAACAGCAATGTAAGTTCAATATATATATCAGTAATGAGTTATCTTGTTTATATATTAATTTAATTTACATAGGTTTATAATATGTATATGTTTTAGTTTACAAGTTATATAAGTTAAGTTATTTTACTGTAAAAATATATAGTTACATATATAGGTATATAACATGTAACGACCCGTAAAACTCGATGATTTTTAAATGAGTTAATTTAATAGGATTTCTAAGTTAATCTAGAAAGAAATAAAAGTCTTAAAATTTATATTGGAGCGAATGTAGAAATTAGATGAAGCAATTGTTTAAAATGTGAGTGTTTTAACATGTAACATCCTGCCTTTTCACACGCTTTAAATCGACAAACGTGCCAATTCAAACCGTTCGGAAGGGCAGATTGTTATGGGGTAAATAAGAAAAACGAGAAAGAAATAAAACAAAACAGAATCTCACAGCGGAAGGATAAAATATAATAATCAAATATACAATTTATAAAGCTGTTTTAAAATATTCGATTATACTTATACAACATACATCAGAGTTACACATACCATATAACAATGCAGCGGAACAATATGAGTGTAGTGGAATATAATAAATAATAATAGAAATCTTCGTCCTCGTCCTCTAGAGCTAAAGTCTTCGATCCTGAAACGCTCGGACTGACCCTAGCGAATTGAAAAGACAAAACACTCGAGTCGGAACTAAAAGATCTTATGTAAGTTAAATCAACAGAAGTAAATACGAGTGCAGTAACTCAAGAGATGCTCGGGATTTACATCTCCTAAGGATCCGTTAAACTATCTACTATGTAGTAATATTTCGCTATTATAATAGTGTCTAATTGTAAAATAAACTTACTTTAAAATAGCGTTAAGGAGTGACCTAATATTCCCCTTAACACAAATAACGCCAATAGTCTATACAATGCCTGCATATCACCTGATCGGGAGACTACGAGAAGACACTCCATATGTACGACACAAATATAAACTCGTACAAGGCACGATAGGGTAGGGACACGGCACAACTAGGCAATGCCAGGGTAAATATACCAATTGCTATCCGGACCGGTGGTAACGCATAGCCGCAGCTACCGCCCACCTCGAACAAACTCCCCCCCTAAAATCAAAAGTAAAGGTGGCCACCGAATCAATCCAAAGTCAGAGTATAGTATCAAAGAGGAGTGTCCGATAAAGGGCGCTAACCCCCTTGGCCCGAGAATCGCTCCTGTTTTAGCCACCTTATGCCAACTCACGGGAGTCGGGTCCATGTATTTACAGCAAAGGAAACGCCGCCACCATCCTACTTCATTCTGGAATCTCCACCGCATGCACGGTTGTTAAAGTGGTTTTCGGAGTTGGCAGAGAGTATGACAACTTCCGATCCCGGTCTCTTCAACAACTAAACTTTATTATAACACCGCGGTCTTTTCAAAATAGTTTATACTTTAAAAACCAAAATAAACTATTCATTTCAAAACCATATAAATACGATATCCTTTTCTTTTTTTTAAAACCCAAATCAATATGATATCATTTTTATTTCAAATATATCTTTTCCAAGAAATCATAGCATTTTCAAATCTATATACCTTGAAACCATAGCTTTGAAACATAACTTTAATACTTAATGGTTTAAATACTATATTGCTTTATATAATAAAATAGCTACTTTAAATTTCACAATAAATTACCAATACCAATTTAAACCTCCAAATAAACCATTTTAATTCCCATATATTTCAAAGCTTAAATATTCCATATTTCAAAACTTAAATTTTTATAGTTCATATATTTCAATCTTTAAATATTCCACTATTTCAAAATGGTTTTTTGATAATTTAATATGTATCAATATCCAATTCTATTTTTTTAAATTTTGAAATGTTTACTTAGTACAACAAATATTGTTTAAGTAAAACCCTTAAACTTCAATAACAGGATATTCTTTTAATTAAATTTAACTTGATAATATTCTTTAAATCAATTTGATATTCATTTAAATCCTCAAATCAAAATCAAGTTATAAAATCATACCCTTTAAATCTTAATTTATTCACATTTCAAAAAAAAAATTTGAGGATAATTCTTATATACTTTAATTCAAATCATATTCACATTTATCTTCAACCTTACTTTAACTTGAGTTATTATAAACCATATATATAATAGAATAGAAAGATACTTAACCATATTATATAAAAGAAATCAAACTTCATGATTTAGCTTATTTTATAATTCAAAACAAATTTATACATAGCTAAATTCAATAATAAAATAGCATTTATATAATATCTAAAATCAATATCTATATAACCCTATATTTCATTACAAAACCACATAAATCATTTAATTTTTTTTTACATATAGACCACGGTGCCTGTATATAATTTTCTATCCTATGGTCAAGTGATACGGATATTTATCATTTCAATCTGCAATTTAAAAATAAAATTTACGGTTATATATCATTTCAAACCGCAATCCCGAATGAAATGAAATGCATAACAACTTGTAGTTTATACAATATACAATACATCATCCATTCATCCAATACCATCCATCAACCATTTATCAAAATCATCATCAAATTCAACAATATGTCAATATATAACAGGTAATAAATAACGGGTATTTACTGACAGTTTATTATGCAATAATAAATTAAATAACAAGTAAAATAAATGAATGCAAATTAACTGAGATAATGATGAAACATATGCCAAACAACTATAAATAAATTTATAAACACATCATAAATCAATTTAACAAACATAAGAAATCTATTTGTGTCGTACCCATGGAGTGTCTTCTTGTAGTCTCCCGGTCAGGAGATATGCAGGCACTGTATAGACTATTGGCATTATTTGTGCTAAGGGGAATATTGGGTCACTGCTTAACGCTATTTTAAAGTAAGTTTATTTTACAATTAGACACTATTATAATAGCGAAATATTACTACATAGTAGATAGTTTAACGGATCCTTAGGAGATGTAAATCTCGAGCATCACTTGAGTTACTGCACTCATATTTACTTCTGTTGATTTAACTTACATAAGATCTTTTAGTTCTGACTCGAGTGTTTTGTCTTTTCAATTCGCTCGGGTTAGTCCGAGCGTTTCAGGATCGAAGACTTTAGCTCTGGAGGACGAAGATGGAGATTTCTATTATTATTATTTATTATATTCCACTACACTCATATTGTTCCGCTGCATTGTTATATGGTATGTGTAACTCTAATGTATGTTGTATAAGTATAATCGAATATTTTAAAATAGCTTTATAAACTGTATATTTGATTATTATATTTTATCCTTCTGCTGTGAGATTCTATTTTGTTTTATTTCTTTCTCGGTTTTCTTATTTACCCCATAACAATCCGCCCTTCCGAACGGTTTGAATTGGCACGTGTGTCGATTTAAAGCGTGCGAAAAGGCAGGATGTTACATAACGTATTAGTATGAATAGCATCATGTGTATATATTTAAACTGCTATATATTTAGTTACATAATGTTATATATATGATTTATATAAAAGTATAAAAGTTTGGCATGCATGGCTTGCTTTTTGAAAGTATGTCAGGGAAGTACTTGTGTAGTTTAATTATAGATAGTATAATATACTTAGTTTTTATTTGCTACACACACACACACACACACACACACACACACACACACACATATATATACATATGTTATTTCGGCTGTATAAACTCTATAGATAAATATATATGTTAGATGTGTTATAGTTTGAGATACATAAAGATATTTAGCATGTGTGCATGGTTACAGTAGTTAATTTACGGTTATACTAGTTTTGTTATGTAATTGGGTTTGCATTTGGTTTATTATATTGTATACTATAGGTCTATATAAATTTACATAAATAATTATATCATGGGAATCATATGGATAAGATGATTTTAATATTATATCTTATGTGACTGTATAAATTTTATATGAAGACAGTATATATATATACATATATATGTATGTATGTATAGTGTAAGGTGGTTGTACATTCTGTCTGCATATACTACATGGTTTTTAAGTGGGTATATATGCAATTATACACGATTTTTTATAAGGTACAGGTTATGGTTGGTTGCACATAGTTGATTTGGAAGTAGTACAACATATTTGAAAAGAAAAAAGTATGTTATGGGTATGGCTTTAAATATATATATCTAGTTTTGTGTTAAATGAAATATTGATTTCAAGGAAAGGAAATATAATATATATATTTAGTTTAATTCATATCAACTGATTCTAATTTTTTCGTCGATTCTTGTATCATCCTTATCCGTCAAATTCGTGCCAATCTAGCTTTGTTTTGGAATTCGTGCTTGAATTCGTAACTCATCTCATTCCCATTCATCTCTAGCCTCGAAGGTGAGCAATCACTCATGATTAATGTTCTTATATTTGATTTCAATTGAAATGATAATTGAAATATGCTGCTGTTAGTTATTCACATTGTATATACATGTTATTATCTGTATCTGTTCGCTTGTGACATCTGACGCCACTATTTTTTATTTATATTGATGATATATGCCTGTTATATTATTATTCATGTCTGGTATCAATCTGCAAGTTCCCTGTTAGTATAGAATTCCCTGAAATGATACACACCCGGACGATCTATACAATAGTATAAAATCATTATGGGTTGAATGATAAACCCAAGAAATTTTCATTTGAATTGAATTTGGGTTTGCGGGTTGAAATGATATATACCCGTATATATTTAAATTGCGAATTAAAGTGATAAATATCCATATCACTTGACCATATGATAGAAAATTATATACACACACCGTTGGTCTATATATATATATATATATATATATATATATATATATATATATATTGAAATGATTTCCAAGGTTTTGAACAGAAAAATATGTGGTTTTAATAAATATTGATTTTAAGATATTATATTTTCAATATAGATTTCATAATAATTTTAATAAGTTAAGTTGGAAAGAGAAATAGAAATTAATTTGAAATCTATTTGAATTTTTCTTAAATAAAACCATTTGAAACTTATTAAATTTGAGATTTTAAAGATATGATTTATGACTTGATTTTGATTTAAAGTGATTAAATGAATATTTCAAGTCAATAAGTTAAGGGAATATTTAGTTTATATGAAAAAGGCAATTTAAGGTTCTATTTAAATGATATTAGATTGACTAAGTGAATTTTTTGATATTGAATAATGGAAAGATGAATTTGAAATATTAATGAGTTTGAGCATGGAAATCTATTGAAATTGAAATGGTTTAAATTGTAGTTTATATATGTATTTGAAATCGATATGAATTTAAATGGTTTTGAACTGAATTGAACTTGGTGAATTGAGGTTAAATCAAATTGAATTTTTGGAATTTGAGTTGATCTGAATCGACTTGTGATTTTAGCGAAACTATTTTTATGTACAGTATTTTAATATATATAAATATTTTACTTTATGAAATATTTTTAACATAAACTAGTTTTAATATAAAACTATTTTTAATATACAACTATTTTATTATAAAAACTATTTTTATATAAACTATTTTATTATATATATTTATATAATAACTATTTAAATGGTGGAAGTTATGATTTCAAGGTTATGGTTTTCCAAAGTATTATGATTTCATAGTGTTATGATTTCCAAAGTGTTATAATTTCAAGTGTTTTGGTTTCGGAAGTGTTATAACCTTGAAAGTGATATGATTTTTGAAAATGGATACATTTGAAACGGAAATGATATTGTATTGATATGGTTTTGAAATGGAAAAGGATATTTTGGTTTTGAAGTCTAAACTATTTTGAAATGACCACGGTGTTATAATAACGATTGGTTGTTAAAGAGACCGGGATTGGATATTGTCATACTCTCTTCCAATACTGAAAACCACTTTAACAACTATGTACGTGGTGGAGATTTCAGAATGAAGTAGGATGGTTTGGTGACGATTCTATATAGTATTTACGTAGCACTGACTCCCGTGAGTCAGCTTGATGCGGCTAAAATAGGAGCCATGCCGGGCCAAGTGAGGTCATTCCTCCTATCGGACACATTTCTTCGATACCATTCTACTGCTTTTGTTGTTTGATTGGGTGCACCCTTTGATTTGGGAGTGCGTCACAAGGTGGGTGGTAGTAGCTGCTATGTGTTAACACTGGTCCGGATCCGCAAACGGTATATCTACCCTGGCATTGCCTAGAGTGCCTTGTCGCATGCCCTATCGCGCCTTCTACGATTTTGTTTTGTATCGTACCTATGTGATGTTCTCTGGGTAAACCTCCAGTTTACGGAGGAGCCTACGGTATTGTATAAACTGCGAGAATATATAAATGTGTTAAGAGGGATATGGGTAATGCCTTAACGCTATTTTAATATTTTTCTTTACTATAGACATATTACAATAGCGTATATTACTACAAAGTAGATAGTTCCACGGATCCTTAGATGATGGAAATCCCAAACATCTTTTTAAGTTATTTGTATTTTAATTGATATTTCACTTGAGTTGAATTTATTAATATAAGAATGTTAATCCTGACTCGAGTGTTTTGTGCTTTGCTTTACGCTGGGGTCAGACTGAGTGATACAGCATTTGAGACTCACCTTTGAAGTTTGGAGCTTCGTTGGAGATCCAACTATCGATTCAGCTTTCAGTCATTCAGTTGATTCCAGTGATGTATACAGATTTTGTTATTTGACTACATTGTATTTGATATATTATGTTGTATTTTGTTTAACTCTGTTATATATATATTAGCTTCATGAACTACTATTCATTTGTTTCCGCTGCATATTGTTATATTACTCTATATCTGTGATTATGTTATTATTTTATTACTGTATATGCTGAGTTTTGCTAGATATAAATTAACAATATGATATTCTGGGCAATTCAAGTCCGACATGTGCGAATGCGAATGGCACGAAATACCGGGTCATTACATGTGGTATCAGAGCTCTGGTTTTAGGTAAACTTAGCATATGTGGTAGAATTAATTACAGAATCACCTTCGTTCGAGCTTGAGTCCCTTCCTAAATGATCCTGATTCCTTCAAATTTTGGAACTTTCCCTTCGTTCTGAAATCCATTCTTGCCTCTTTCTGTTCGTGCTTTTCTTGATTCTGGAGTATCCCATAACTCCACTTCGATTGATCTCTATAATGAATCTGTGGTCCCGTCAGTCCTGGAATGATTTGTTAAGGGGTGAAACTCCTTCACAATGAGCATTGGTTCACCAAAGATTTTGTATCCTTGATTTAGATGCTTCTATCTCTTGCTATGTCCGAATTCTATTCTCTTGTGATCGAATGTCGATTTGCCTTTTGACTCTACATCGATCTTATTCTTGAAGTCAGGGTTGACCCGGTTAAGGTCTCCCATGGTACATCTAAGTCTATCCATCTTTTCACTTTTTTCTATTTAACCATCTTATCTCCCTTCCAAGCCTATCCACCTTTTCTCATTTATTATTTAACCATCTTATCCTCGTTCAAGCGGATTTTCTTAGTTAGAAACTTAATTTGATTAGGGTTCCCTTGAATTTGAATCTCTATCCTTATTCTAAGATTTATTCTAGAATCATCGTATAAGGGAGTGTATTTGTAATTAATATAAAATTGTTTTATATTGTGTTGTTTGAGTTGCTAAGATAAAATGTTAGGATATAATAAAGGGTTGTACAAGAAGAAAATTTAAGTAATAAATTGTTCAAACTAAAATCTGGCTTAATATAAATGTTGTACATTGTAACGACCCAGAATTTCTGTCAATTAAAATTTGTATATTTAATCGATTTTAAATATTAATAAGTGAAATTTATAAGTCAAATAAATTTTATTTCGAATAATTGGATTTAATCGGATAATTAAATCGATAATTAAATATTCGAAATTACAGAAATAATTGGAAATTGGGTTAAATATGATTGAAATTGATTTGTAAAATTTTATTATATCATATTGGAGTTAGAATGATGTTATAGAACTTTTAAAATTGAATTTAAAGTTAATTTGTGAAAATTGAATATTTTAATATTTAATTGACGAGTTAAAATAGCCATTTTTCAAACAGTCTTGGATTTCAACGAAACCAGTTTCATCGGATCCGTAATGTGATATTATTATATGGTTTCAAATTTCGTATCAATCGGATTTACCGTTTGTCCGGGGCGAGCCCAAACGCATAGAAATTAGCTTAACCGATTTAATTTAAAAACGATCGTTTATTTCCGTAACTCGCACAGATGATCGAATTCGCCTCCGAAACCTATTCCATTGTGTCCGAAACGCAGGGTAAAGCCTAGAAACGCCAGCCGGCACGCTTCGTTTGGACTTCGGAAAATTTCGAGTGAATAGTAATTTGAAAATTTTCTATAAAAGCACCACTCTTTTCATTTTTTCACTCAACACCCTGGCTAGGGTTACAGCCGCCAGTGATAATATTAATGGCCGAAATTGTTCTTCATTCTTTTTCAAATTTCTTCAAATCCGTTAACAATTACAAGAAATCACCAACTACAATATTGTAGAGCACGTTGCGAACTAGCTATCCAACGGTCATGATCGCGATTAAAGCAACGGATCGATGGGAATTTCACTGTAAAGCCTCCACGGTTGTTCTCGATTTTCGCGAGCTATAGCTGATCGAGTGGAGCCGGATTCTGGCCGGTGGTGACTTTGGGGGAGGCGCGCGACGTGGCGCCATCTGATCATCGTTGAAGACATCGGGGTAGGGTGCGAAAATTCGATTTATGATGGTGGCATGGGTTATTTCGAACGGGCCTGGGTGTTTTCACGCGTGAACGGGAAGAAAGTGATTCACGGCCAGATTTGGTTGCTCAGGAATCAACGGCCACGATTGATTTAGGGTTTGTAAATAAAAATTTAATTTGTAAATTTATATATATTAATTCGTATAAACTTTGAAAAATCATATCTTGTTCATACGAGGTCGAAAAATTACGAAACAAGTTGCGTTGGAATCGTATTGACGAATACTATGGGATGCAGTTGGATTGGAGTCGATTGGACGTAGTGAAAATTTCGGGTAAAATTAAACGCGCGTTTAATTTTATTCGAAATAAAACGCTGGAACTGATATCGGAAATTCAAGGTGAGAACTTCTCACTCAATCGAATTGTTTCGATTTAAATTTTAAATAGTTAGATTTAAAATTGATGATTATATGCCTGGATAATAAATTATTATCTATTGATTGTTAAAATAGACATTATACGTCGTATATTAAGCGGAGGTTATTTATTAAAAACATATACCGCGATAATTCCAACTTGTATGGAATTGGTATTATATATGTACTTGGAGTTGATTTTCCCGTATTATATAGCGGATGAGACCCTATTACGCCGCATAATAGAGGATAATATTTTATGAATCTCATATACCGTGATATTCCGAATTGACACGGAATTGGTATTGTGCTAACATCTGTGGATGCAGGGAAACAGGTTGGAGGGATCCAACTGGATTCCTCACCAGTATTTATTTGATTATAGATATTGTGATATTTGTTGATTATCATATGATGATATATGATGTTTTGATTGTCATGATTGATATATTATTGCTGTTGCAGCATTGGCCTATTTTTGAGTTTTAAAAATATTAAAGTAACGATTTTGAATTTAAAAGGATTTTAAAGTAATTTTTGAAAATATACGTTTTATTAAATTTTGGAATTGATTTATTTTAAATAAATAAATGTTATAAATTTAATGTTATAAAAATTATGATTTTTGTGAAATATAATCGAAATGTGATTTTTGAAATAAATAGTTGATAAATTTATAAAATAGTTTAAATTGGGATTTTTGGATTATTATAAACGATTTATATAAAATATTTATAAAATTGATATTTATAAATTAAAAATATAGGAATTATAAAACGAGTTTTTGTGTTAAAATGAAATAGTAAATGGATGGATTAGTAAGTAATGAAATTTATAGATTTATAAATTGAGAAGTTATAAAATAAATAGATTTTGTAAAATAAAAGATTTATAGTTAAATTTACTTATAATATGGATTTTGGCGTGTAAATGGGATATGGATAAAATTTGTGAATAAAGTGATTTTATAACTTGAAGTTTTTATAATATATAAATGTGAATTTATAAACATTGATTTATAAATTCAAGATTGATTGAATTTGATAAGTAAATTTTTATAGCTTATTAAAGAAGTATATTCACGATTTTGGGACAGTGGATATTTTTTGAATTGAATATGTAAAAGTGTTGAATTTGGTTAACGAAGAATATTCACGATTTTGGGACAGTGAATAATATGTTAAAGTGTTTTGGGGAAGTGATATTTTAAATAGAATTAAAACGATTTAAAGTTGTTTTAAATAGGGTTAAGTATCGAATACATAGATTTCAACATTTATTGTTGAAATAGACGTTTTCGAGAAATAGAAGGAAATGGTGGACTATAACACTGTTGTTATAGTAAATGATTTCCGAAAGGAAAAGTTTTGTATAGTATTGGGATTTGTATAGTTTTGTATAGTATTGGGATTTCCGAAAGGAAAAGTTTTGTATAGTATTGTGAGATTCTGATATTGTTATGTTGTTTCTTTCTGTTTTATTCTATCTTTTTCTTCTTCTTTAACCATAACAGTACGGTTTTCCGACATTCGATTGCTCGGCAGTTGATACAGTGGACGTATTGATGTCGGTTTTCGAGCGTCGAAAAGTCGCAACGTTACATTTGGTATCAGAGCTTATGGTGAAGCGACAACCTTAGCTCTGTTGGGTGTTACTCATTAGAGATAGAGTCAGTGGTACTCTAGAATGAGTGTGAGTGTAATAATAGCTATGAGCGCGTATTTGTTGGTGAATATAAAAATGTTTTATATTGTGTTTGCTTATCCGTTGAGCTATTTGTGAATTCTGGTCGGTAGATGGGAGGCCATATTATCGATAGGGTTTTCTAAACTCTTAAACAAGATAAGCCGACATAGTATCATTTTAAATTGGGTAAATGAAATAATTTTACCTCGATTATATTTTGTATATAAAGGAAATAATTTTTCGGAATTATTAAAGTGTATATGAATTGATTGTTTGCTTGTTGAATAAGTTAAATAAAAACAACAGCTGTAAAAGAATGAATTGTATAAGCAAAGGAATTATAAGTAGGAAGTTATAATTAAAATGATTTACACTTGTGAAATAATCTTATATATAAGAAGTGAAATTATATAAGTAAAAGATTTATAAATGTGATTTATAATCTGAAAATAAAATTCCAGAGAAATGTTTTGAAAGGATTTGATATTTTGGAAAATTGTTTTGGAGAAATTAAAGCTCTAAACTCTTTTCGGTCGCTGGAAAATAATTCCGATGATGATCGCGACATCATTGGTGTTCATTTTCGGGTTTCCAAAAGAGGAATTGCTGCCAGATTATTTAAATGAAAGTTGTTTGGAAATTTGGATTTGGTTTTGGAAATTCAAAAGGTAATTTGAATTGATTTCAAAAATGGTTTTGAAAGGTTGAAAAGACTCTGGAATCCTATTTAAAATATTTATGGGAATGATAAATGAGTTGATAACTTATACAATTTGAATTTTGATAGAATAAATTTAACTTAAAGGATGGAGTTAAATTAAAGTAAGTATAAGGGAATCAATAAAATCCAAGTAGTAATAGTTGAATATAAGTGAAACCAAATGATAAATGGTTAAACAATTTGTTAAGCAAAATAAATCTGGATTTGAACAAGTGATGAAAATTTGACTTTGGTAAAAGTTAAACAGAATTAAAATCTGAATTGGATTTATAAGGGGAAATATAAGTTAAGTTAAACAAATGATGTTTGAAATGGAATATAACTTAAGTGTAGTTGTTATGTTACAATATGATGTATATTGATATTACTTTCATATATGCATGTTCTCATGGTTTGTTGAGTGTTTAGTAGGTGCGGATTTCGCTTGCTTCGCATTTGGAGCTCACTTTTGTGCTATATTAGCCGTATATGCTCGCTAATAATAAATAAGCTACATATCTCGGATTACATACCGTACTTTTACACTTTTTTCCCTGCGGGATGCCTCATCACTTGATGAGATGTATATTTGTGATATATATACTGTCATTTTTTTGGATCGAGCCGCGCAAAGGAGACTATGGCAAATTTTTCCGAAAATTTAAGGCGTTAGAATTTTTTTGGGAATTTTGGAAAATTTTGAAAACTATAACTAAGTATGATTTGAAAACTTAGTAAAGTTATTGTAAGAGGTTTAACTATGAATTATGGGAAAGTTAAACACTTAAGAGATTTGAAAAATCCAATTTGAACGGTTTGGTTTTGGAAAGTTAATGGATTCTGTAACTTTTTCTTACTTGGTAATTTCGAGGACGAAATTCTTTTAAGGGGGGAAGTTTGTAACGACCCAGAATTTTTGTCAATTAAAATTTGTGTATTTAATTGATTTTAAATATTAATAAGTGAAATTTATAAGTTGAATAAATTTTATTTCGAATAATTGGATTTGATTGGATAATTAAATCGATAATTAAATATTTGAAATTACAGAAATAATTGGAAATTGGGTTAAATATGATTGAAAATGATTTGTAAAATTTTATTATATCATATTGGAGTTAGAATGATGTTGTGGAACTTTTAAAATTGAATTTAAAGTTAATTTGTGAAAATTGAATATTTTAATATTTAATTGACGAGTTAAAATAGCCATTTTTCAAACAGTCTCGGATTTCAACGAAACTAGTTTCATCGGATCCGTAATGTGATATTATTGTATGGTTTAAAATTTCGTGTCAATCGGATTTACCGTTTGTCCGGGGCGAGCCCAAACGCATAGAAATTAACTTAACCAATTTAATTTAAAATCGATCGTTTATTTCCGTAACTCGCACAGATGATCGAATTAGCCTACGAAACCTATTCCATTGTGTCCAGAACGCGGGGTAAACCCTAGAAACGCCAGTCGACACGCTTCGTTTGGAGTTCGGAAAATTTCGAGTGAATAGTAATTTGAAAATTTTCTATTAAAGCACCACTCTTTTCATTTTTTCACTCAACACCCTGGCTAGGGTAACAGCCGCCAGTGAAAATATTAATGGCCGAAATTGTTCTTCGTTCTTTCTCAAATTTCTTCAAATCCGTTGACAATTACAAGAAATCACCAACTACAATATTGTAGAGCACGTTGCGAACTAGCTATCCAACGGTCATGATCGCGATTAGAGCAACGGATCGATGGGAATTTCACTGTAAAGCCTCCACGTTCGTTCTCGATTTTCGCGAGCTACAGCTGACCGAGTGGAGCCGGATTCTGGCCGGTGGTGACTTTGGGGGAGGCGCGCGATGTGGCGCCATCTGATCATCATGGAAGACATCGGGGTAGGGTGTGAAAATTCGATTTATGATGGCGGCATGGGTTATTTCGAACGGGCCCGGGCGTTTTCACGCGTGAACGGGAAGAAAGTGATTCGCGGCCAGATTTGGTTGCTCAGGAATCAACGGCCATGATTGATTTATGGTTTGTAAATAAAAATTTAATTTGTAAATTTATATAAATTAATTCGTATAAACTTTGAAAAATCATATCTTGTTCATACGAGGTCGAAAAATTACGAAACAAGTTGCGTTAGAACCGTATTGACGAATACTACGCGATGGAGCTGAATTGGAGTCGATTGGACGTAGTGAAAATTTCGGGTAAAATTAAACGCACGTTTAATTTTATTCGAAATAAAACGCTGGAAATGATATCGGAAATTCAAGGTGAGAACTTCTCACTCAATCGAATTGTTTCGATTTAAATTTTAAATAGTTAGATTTCAAATTGATGATTGTATGCCTGGATGATAAATTATTATCCATTGATTGTTAAAATAGACATTATACGCCGTATATTAAGCGGAGATTATTTATTAAAAACATATACCGCGATAATTCCAACTTGTATGGAATTGGTATTATATATGTACTTGGAGTTGATTTTCCCGTATTATATAGCGGATGAGACCATATTACGCCGCATAATAGCGGATAATATTTTATGAATCCCACATACCGCGATATTCCGTATTAACACGGAATTGGTATTGTGCTAACATCTGTGGATGCAGGGAAACAGGTTGGAGGGATCCAACTGGATTCCTCACCAGTATTTATTTGATTATAGATATTGTGATATTTGTTGATTATCATATGATGATATATGATGTTTTGATTGTCATGATTGATATATTGTTGTTGTTGCAGCATTGGCCTATTTTTGGAGTTTTAAAAATATTAAAGTAATGATTTTGAATTTTAAAGGATTGTAATTTTTGAAAATATACGTTTTAGTAAATTTTGAAATTGATTTGTTTTAAATAAATAAATGTTATAAATTTAATGTTATGAAAATTATGATTTTTGTGAAATATAACCGAAATGTGATTTTTGAAATAAATAGTTGATAAATTTATAAAATAGTTTAAATTGGGATTTTTGGATTATTACAAACGATTTATATAAAAGATTTATAAAATTGATATTTATAAATTAAAAATATAGGAATTATAAAACGAGTTTTTTTGTGTTAAAATGAAATAGTAAATGGATGGATTAGTAAGTAATGAAATTTATATATTTATAAATTGAGAAGTTATAAAATAAATAGATTTTGTAAAATAAAAGATTTATAGTTAAATTTACTTATAATATGGATTTTGGCGTGTAAATGGGATATGGATAAAATTTGTGAATAAAGTGATTTTATAACTTGAGGTTTTTATAATATACAAATGTGAATTTATAAACATTGATTTATAAATTCAAGATTGATTGAATTTGATAAGTAAATTTTTATAGCTTATTAAAGAAGTATATTCACGATTTTGGGACAGTGTATAATTTTTGAATTGAATATGTAAAAGTGTTGAATTTGGTTAACGAAGAATATTCACGATTTTGGGACAGTGAATAATATGTTAAAGTGTTTTGGGGAAGTGATATTTTAAATAGAATTAAAACGATTTAAAGTTTTTTTAAAAAGCGTTAAGTATCGAATACATAGATTTCAACATTTATTGTTGAAATAGACGTTTTCGAGAAATAGAAGGAAATGGTGGACTATAACACTGTTGTTATAGTAAATGATTTCCGAAAGGAAAAGTTTTGTATAGTATTGGGATTTATATATCTATCTCAATTTCGAATCCCTATACTAGTGAATGTTTTAGTATATTGTTATAGTAAATGTTTTCCCTAAAGAATGAATTATATACTTAATTTTGATTTAAGTATATTGAATATGTTCCAAGTGTTAAAAATAAATGGATTTGTGAATTACTTATTATTAAATAAGTATGGTAATATTTTCCAATATGAAGTGAATGTTTTGAGATTTTATCTTTTAAAGATAAATTGAAAATGAATACCAGAAATCGATTCGGGAATCGTATATTCATAGATATTTTGGAATCATAAATTCACTATGGAATTTATGAAAAAAAGGGAAATTTGTTTAAAAATAAATGTTGATTTATTTTTGAAGTGTGGAAATAAATTTACGGATTTGGAACGTAAATTTAAAGTAAATCGGTAAGGATTTACTTAATTGGTTTAAATGAACCATTTTGAAATGAAAACGAATAAATATTTGTGAATATATCCCGTATAGGGAAACAATTTGAAATTTGTTTTCAAATGTTGAAGTGTGGAAATTATATATCTAGTAAACATATTTTTGGAAAATAAATAATTTGGGAAATTATTTAGAATCTGATGATGTTGAGCATACCTATTGATAGTTAAATAACCGACTATCAATATTTACCCTTGAATGGGTATTTGTTGTGATTTGCTTGAATTTGAATGCCACACTTATTTTCAAAATAAGCTCTCACTATTCGGGTTAGCCGGGAAAGGACCTTAGGGTCGTATAACCCATTCCGAATATGTGCTACGTCCTTATGGATTGCATTTTAAGACCGGTGTTGAAGATCGGATATTTTTGAAAATGGAAGGATTACCGTCGAATGAATCTACATCGGCTGATCACCGATATAGAGGTTTTATCACCCTTAGTGACGGGAAGTCCGGACGTGATTAGTGAATATCCGGATTGCAAGGACTTCTTTGGAAGTGCCTTCGGTTCTGTTCGAGCCCGTAACAGACTTGTATGGATGTGTGTCTGACATTACAATTTGAGATGTAAAGCTGGTTTCTATCAAATATATTTCTATTGGTGGCGGAGAATTTATTATCTTAGCTTAACACCCTTCTCCGAGACGTACGAGCTCAGAGGTTATGTAATTGATGGTTACTAGTGATATATTCCCAAATTGGTAATGTGACATACGAAGTGCTGTTGAGCATTTGATGATCAAAGCACAGCTTTGTATAAAGCATGGCTTTGTGGACGAGACTTCGTCGGACCTCACATCCCGAAAATGGTCAAAACAGGAAGGATGCGGCAAGGTTATTAGGGGGTAGCGCGCCTTTAGTGTATGTCATTCCTTCTGGATAGAGGTGGTATCATGGTATGGAGCCCAGATACTTAAACTATGTTGTTACTGCAAATTTATTACTTTGTGGTTGTTGGAATCGAGGATCCTCGGATATAGATCGATTACGACAGGGGAATGACATATTCGTGTCAGTAGCTACCCAGTTAGGGGTAACCCGGCTTTGTATTGGCAGAGATCCGGTTAGGTTCTCGGGTCGTCTTTCCAGAGGCATACCCATGTGGCAATGGGAAGTTCCTTGGCCTGACCATTTGTTGGAAATCCAAAGAAACAATACGATCTTGTACGGTTTTAGTTATAGAACCTATCATTCACTTATGGTGGTGCCCCACTGTTTGGATGGTAGCTATAGTAGGCATAAGTGCGAAATTCCTATGTTGGCTAAGATTTATATCTTTACTTTCGAAATGTTTTCTACACTATGCACTATTAATAATATCAAATGTTTCTTTTTAATGCGTACCAAGCATCTTTGACTATCATAAGGAGATATCTCCTCCGATTCTGCGTTTGCATTGTGTGTGTGTGCGGGAGGCCTTATGGTAGTCTCATTTTCTAAAAAGCATTGCGAATTGACTTTAAAAATATTTCTTTGTTTGTTTTTAAAAGAATAAACTGTTTTAAGTTCTCACACCAGTCCCATGACTGACTCAGAGTTTATTGCTTTCCTTCCTAAACTCTGAGTGCCCACCAATTTCCACACGGGCAGTCTAGAATTAGGTTATCAGGATATTCTGGAATTCAGGAGTTGCTAGAGGCAAGCTAGAGGGCATGGCGTATTCACTAGTATATAGTATTTCTTTTCCGCTGTTTGTTGTTGTATACTCTGATGATGTAATGTAATGTAATATGATGTAATGTAATAACTGATATAGTTCTTTGTTTAAAGATTATTCATTTATCTATTATATGTTGTTCCGCTGCGATTGTGAGATTCTGATATTGTTCTGTTGTTTCTTTCTGTTCTGTTCTATCTTTTTCTTCTTCTTTAACCATAACAGTTCGGTTTTCTGGCATTCGATTGCTCGGCAGTTGATACAGTGGACGTATTGATGTCGGTTTTCGAGCGTCGAAAAGTCACAACGTTACATAAATAAAAGAAAATTTATAGGGTATTTAATTACACTCAGAAACATTAATATAACTTACCGAGAAAAGTTTAAATGTAATTAGAATGTAAATTAGATAGTATACACCAGGATAAGAAATAGAATATCAAAAATGATATTTTGTTAAGGGAATTGACTAATAATAAATTGAAAAATTGGAAAAATTTATTTGTTGAATAATATAGGGTTATAATAAAATATTTATACACACAATATATTTTGCAAAATATATATTAAGTGAAATAAAGTAAATGGTAAAAGAAAAATGCTATTTAAGGAAATAAATATGAACTTAAGAATAGTGAACTTGAATTTTTGGAATCAACTTAGCTGAAGATAAATGGATAAAATTAATAGCTTAATTTAAAAAATGGATTTGTTTGAAAGAAATGTGGATAAAATAAAAGAGAATCAAATTTTAAATTGGATGACTATTTATTAGTTGGATAAATTGGATTAAACTAAATTATTGAATATTAATTTATCTAAAACTGAAATCTATATGGTTTTGAATAGTTGAAATAGAATGTTGAAGTGGAATTGACTTTGGTTGACCAAATAGATTTAATAGATAATTAAAATAAAACAAATTTTGTTGTGAATTTTTTTTGTAATAAACGCTGATAAATTTGGAAACAAACCAATTGAATGAAATATATGGAAATGAAACCAATCAAATGTGAACACAATAAATTTGATTGATTAACTAAAATGAAATGGAATCAACTAATTGAATATAAACCAATTTAAAAATAAACGTAGTTTATATGGTTTTAAATTAATTTGTTGGATTTGATATTTCAAACTATCTTCTTTTTCTAGTTGTTTTTATTCTCCTACCTCCTCACTTTTCGGGGATGAAAAGTTTTGAGTAGAGGAGAGTGTAATGACCTGTAAATTTTAACCGTTTTAATAACGTAATTTAACTAAAATTTGTGAAATTTTAAGCAATTGAATTTGGAAATAAAATTTTGATATTTAGAATATGTCTATTTAAAACATATCAAATGAAATTTTTTAATCAGATAATATGGAAGTTTATTTTATAATGTAATTTTATTTAATTTCAAATCACTCCATATTTGATGATAATAAAAAGTTTTTCATACCTGAATATTTTTACATAATTTTTTTTAAATCATCTTCTAAGTGAGACGTCAAAATCGTTTCTCCAAATTTTGAATGCTATTGTCTCGTTTATCTTATTTCTGGCATTTTAGCAACATTTTCGGTATCAATTATCGACTCTTGAAGGATGATCGTACCACTGATGTCTGTATAGCATTTTGATCTTCTCGTCGTGCTAATCACCGTAGTCTATTTGTTTATGTGTTTCGGGGGCCGGTACACAGCGGAATCTGGGAAATGGTGATCGGTATTGGTTCCTTTTTGAACTCTAATGTTTGTGACCTTTCAATTTTCAACCGTTTGAAAGCCAACGGTCATTTGCTGTTATTACCTCATAAATTCTCATGCTACTTTCACGGTGCCCTATATTTAATTCATTGCTAACGTTCTATTTGATCGTGCCGTTTATATTCTTTATTTTGTGATGGTTGGATTGAAAATTTATATATTTTATTACAGCTTTACATATTTCTCTCTGTAGCTTACCAAATCCCATCCCCTTCCTTATTTTCTCTTCTACCTGCTCTTCATCTTTCCTTCTCTATGATTCGCCACCAAACCTTTTCCCATCTAGTCCACCATTTCTCATGGTCCTTGCCACCACCCCGCTCCCTCGCAACTCAGCATTGCCCCGCCTATCACCCAACCACCGCAAGCCAAGCCTACACTCACTCCCCGAGCCCGCGCCCTCGGCCACCACTGTAAGCCCCATACAACTTCAACGACAGCAACACCTTGCCCTACAAGCCAGACATGGTCGAGCGTCAACCATGCTCGAACTCACAACCATGACACCCGCAACTCCTCCACCATTGCGTCACAGCCACGGGATCCCACAGCCAACTACCGAAACCAAATTCCACTTTCCACCACTAGATCCATGCCGCGCCAGCAAGCCTCCAGCCGAACCCACTCAGTGGCCTTCCCTTCTCCTGTATGCGACCTTACCTACCCACGGGCCTCCCATTGCCTCGCTTTAGTTTGTAATAACCCGGTATTTCGTGTCGATTTATAATCGACATTAAACGATTAATATTTCGCTAATTGCCAATTGAAGTTTTAAAATTTGAATTAAAAATTCTTTTATAAATTGTTAAGAAGATTGATGGGCTTTGAAAATTAGGTAGTGGCCCATGTTTTTATGAGGCAGTGAAAATTTACAAGGGGCAAATAGTCGTTCCCTTTTTGTTTCTATTCGACCCATCCCTTTCTATTTTTTTCTCAACCCTAACCAAATAAAACATACGAACGATAATGGCGGCGGCTATTCGTTCGTTCCTCTTTGTAATTTTTTGGGCTTCGTCCCTTCGATCCAATTTAGGGTTTGTTGTAGCAGCTCGTTCGATTCGATGCTATTTGACTTGACTTGCCGATTGTTTCTTCTAGCTCAGCTTCAAACGTGATCGAGACTGGTTACAAATTTGCTTGCTTTGGCTGCTTCGATTCGTGAAAAGGTGAGTGGTCCTCCACTCGCATCTAATTCAAGTCATTCTTGATGATTTATGGCTAGTTCATATCTGTGTTTATCGTTGTTTAATTAATTGATGCTCTCGGCTTTGATTTCCTTTGGCTTTGCCCAATTTTTGATTTTGTGAATTTAATGGTCGGCTTCGACTTTGATTCTTCCATGACTTTGACATTTACATTGTTCATTAACATGTTTTCGGCCATTCGATTTTTTTGTTGAACGTTGATGATTTATTTGACTTTGTCAATTTCGTATAATTTGACACTTGCGTCCCACGGCTTCGATGTTTAACTCGGTCAAATTTCCTTTGCTACCACGGTTTTCGAATTTTACTTGTTCGTTTGAGTTTATTGTGATGATTTTACTGTTGCTTCGGTTTTGCTTTGCGTTGACCTTCAATTTGCTATTGGCTGTAAGAATTTGTTCCATATTTATTGCTTGGTTTACTGGTGCATGTTGCTGCTGTGTTGCCATATTGATGTCTCTGTTTGCTTTGACTTCACTACATAGCATATTTGTGCATTTTAAAAATGTTGCATCATTTAGTTGCACCGTACTCTGACCTTGTTGCCTCTGTATGTTGCTTGTTGCACTTGTGTATTCGAGTCAGTGTTTTTCTTCATTATGGCCTAATCATTTGTATATATTCATGAGTATTGGTCTGGTTGCATATTGATGCTTGTTGCACTTGTGTACTTCATATATGCACTGTGTCTTGTAACACTTGTGTCACTTGTGTTCTTAAGTATGCATTGCATACTTGGTTTGCACCCTTTTTTGGTTGGTCTGGCCTGAACTTCACTTGAGTATTGCTCCATGTATACTTGGTGTTGTAGCCTTGAGACTGTTGACTGCATCACCACCGAGCCTCATTGTAGTTGCGGTTGCTTCTGTGCATTTGCTTGAGTCACTTGCATACTCGGTCGTGTTGTCCACCTGGGTTTGAGCATTGCAGTTTTACTGTGCCTTGTTTATATTTTCGAGTCTGATTGCTTGGTGGTCCAGATTCACTTGATTTTTGATGTTGTGCTCATTCCAGTTGTTGCAGTTCCACTACTTTGGTTGGCATTGTATATATACAAGATGCCTTGATTTTCGTTTGGCTTCACTTGAATTTTCTCTATGCCTTAGTCGACACTGAGCATATTGTAGTTGGTCATTGCATTTGTTATTTTCACTATGACCTGTTTCACTGTCATGTTTGCATTTGAGCTCCTTGATGTTGCACTGCTTCATCATGGCACTTGACCTATTTATATGATGTTACATCACTTGATATTGTCCTGTTCCCTGACTTTTGTTGCCTCTGCACATGTTACACTGAGTAGATGTCGACTGCATCACCTTATATAAGTTGCAATTCTATCCACTGCCCTGTCCTTTTGCACATGCTTACAATCAAATTGAGTATGATACTTGGTCTTGATATCACTGGTGCACTTGAGTGTGCACTTTGCATACTGCTTGACCATTTTTGCTGTGTTGATCATGTTTCTGGTGCCTGCATCATCCTTTGTTGTATAAACTGCTGTCGGTCTTGGATTTGTGGTAATTACATTTGTATCACTTGATAGCATCAAACTTGAGTCATTTGTTGTTAGCTTTGAGCATGTTTGATTTGACCGTGTCATTTGCTTATGCTATTCATTAATCTGGACTTGCAGTTGAGTTGCTTACTTCATGTCGCCTCGACTTTGGTTGTTGCATTGTGTTGAGTCATGATTGCAGTGACTTGACCTTTTCATTTCGTTTATTTTTTGAAATTTCACCTGAGTTGAATCCATCGTTTTATTTTGTGTTTGACCTTGTGCCCGGTTGTGTACATCATCACTGTAGTGGCAAGGCAGTGCACGCAAGCGTGAACTGCAGCCACACGGTACTGAATTTTTGGGTACATTATCACTGTAGTGGCAAGGCAGTGCACGCAAGCGTGAACTTCAGCCACACGGTATGGCTTTTATGATATTCTATTTTGTTTTGATTTATTGATCTTTTGCATATTCCATATGCTGTAGTGGCGAGGCAGTGCACGCGTGCGTGTACTACAGCCCTACTCGAATTAATATTTTAATTGATATTTCAATGGTTTGAACTGTTTTGTTTATTCAATTCAATATTTTGAATTGTATTCTGATTTGGTTTAATTTGCTGATTTGTTGTTTAACACTGTTAAGTGTTATATTTATCGTTATCCGATTTCTTTATTTAAGGATCGGATAGACGAGATTTATTGTGACTGTCGTCTATTCATTATTTAATTATTATTGCTTCTATGCATTAATAACTGAGTTTGAATTAGACTGACCCGTGTATTATTTTCTTTTGAATTTAATACTCGGATCAGACCCGAGTTATTTCAGGTTGTAGATATCTTGCTTTGGGTTGCTGTTTGAGCTATGAAGACTTTTCTTATCTTTTGGGAGTTGTCGTGTCATAGTATAGGATGTTGTATATTCATGTATGTTATTCACGATAATGTACTTGTATATGTAACTTCCAGTGTCGACAGTTGTAGTTGTATCATATATATTGTATCACATGTATTGTAACTGACATCAGTTATTGTACATATGAGACTTTTTGTTTTATCTGTGTTCCGCATTTATATTATCTGTGTTATTATTATATTTACCGTCCTAAACTATTATGAACCATCGTAGTTCGTTTTATATTGGAATTGGGGTATGTCGTTGGGAGTAAATAAATCAGAGATTAAAAATGAAAGAATATATATATATCACTCCTATCGAGTTAACCAATACCAGTGTAAGGCCTAACTACGGATGGCCGCTCCTCAATAGCTTTATTCTCCGCGCTAGTTGACAGCATTACACCGTAGTGTTCTTGGCTAGCGTGGGTATAGAGGTGGGGCGTCACATCTTGGTATCAGAGCGTGGGGTTTAGGACAAATATAAAACATAACCTAGATGGAACATGTGTTACAACTAATTGTCGAAGTTTTATCTCTCATCTTTTCCTATAATTATCTTTGATTGTTAGGTATGAATTCCTAACGTTTATTCATGTGCATTTGATTTTTATTTCGTGAAAGTATTTTGGCTTCGGCTTTCGTTTGCTTTGTGAACTCAAGTTGGGTTTTTGATGATGAGGATTTTGTTCTTGTGTTTTCGGCTTTGAATTGATTTAGCCGATGTTGATTTTGTTCGAATCTCAGCGATTTTGAACTTGATATTTTGTGTTTTCCTCGGCTTGATTTCCATTCGACTTCGGTCACTTTGTTTTCGTGAAATTGCTAGTTTCTTGATTTCCAAGACTCTGACTTTGTTTGCCGTTGAATTCTTTGAAGAGGATGTTGATTCGTTTTGTACTCGACTGTGGCCAATAATCGTTGACTTCGGCATTGACTTGATTTTTATTCTTGTTGAAGTCATTTATGCGTTTATGCTCGTTTTGCTCTATTTTTCCAATTGTTAATCGATTCTCCTTTTCCGATTAGTTGTTATCACTTATGTCGACTTTGATAACTTCTATTTCTGGAATTTTTGAGTATTTCTACTTTGACGGATTTGGAATCGAATTCTTTGGATTTTATTCACGTCTTCGAATGTGAATTTTAGTGAATTGATTTGGTTTCCAAATTTAATCGATTCTTGTTAATTCCCCGATTTGTTGCTATCATTTATTAGCAACTTTGATGACATTTTCTTTGGGATTTTCGTGAACATACCTTTTGAAGAACTTAGTATCGGTTTCTTTGGATTCTATTCACATCTTTGTATGTGAATTCTTGTGATTGATTGTTTCTACAATCATTTTTGAGATTGTCACTTTAAAAATATAAAGGTTTTCTATACTAGTAGTAAATATCAAAACCCTTTTCTCCAAACGATTTCAAAACTATTTTACTACAAAGCTCTTTTCCTAAACCGTTTTCCAATCTACTAGTATATACAAACCTTTACCTCACTCGTATGAGAAATCTAATTAAACGACTTAGTAAAACGAGTGGTATGAAACGCTTGCGTTTACTTCGCCGGTTAATTCTTGGACTTATTCGATTGAATCTTTTGTGACAATTTTCTAGTGTAGATCTACAATTTGTTCATAAATATTTGAGTTAAGCAAGTGGTCATGGGACATGAAGCTAAACTTTTATATTTACTAGCTTAGTGTAATGACACTTCTCGTTGATCATGACGATCATTTTATGATTTAGACTAGCAATTGTGCGATGTCTCTTTGTTTGCTTCCTGGTTAGGCTAGACACCATTTGTGTGATTCCATTCACACATACCTTTTTTGCTTTCTGGTTAGCCTAGACACCATTTGTGTGATTCCACTCACACATATCCTTTTGCTTTCTGGTTAGGATAGACACCATTTGTATGATTCCACTCACACATATCTTTTTGCTTTCTGGTTAGGCTAGACACCATTTGTGTGATTCCACTCACACATACCTTTTTTGCTTTCTGGTTAGCCTAGACACCATTTGTGTGATTCCACTCACACATATCTTTTTGCTTTCTGGTTAGGCTAGACACCATTTGTGTGATTCCATTCACACATACCTTTTTGCTTTTTGGTTAGCCTAGACACCACTTGTGTGATTCCACTCACACATACCTTTTTGTTGCGAGGTTAGGCTAGACACCATTTGTGTGATTCCATTCACACATACCTTTTTGCTTTTTGGTTAGCCTAGACTTCATCTGGGTGATTCCGACTCATCCATATGGGGTAGCTCCCCACGATCTTCGGACCATTCGTGTGTCAAAATTTAATGGTTGGCCACCATGAGATAGCGTCTCGTTCTGCGTTACACGTGTTGGTGAGTTTTCATGCTCACGTGTAGGTGAGTTTTCATGCTCCCGTTCTCGCTTTGCGTTACACGTGTTGGTGAGTTTTCATGCTCACGTGTAGGTGAGTTTTCATGTTCCCGTTCTCGCTTTGCGTTCCACGTGTTGGTGAGTTTTCATGCTCACGTGTAGGTGAGTTTTCATACTCCCATTCGAGTTTTCATACTCCCATTTGAGTCTTCATACTCTCATTTTGTGATTTCTGGATTTCTTGTGTAGTCTTCTGGAACTTGTGCTTCACCAATTTTCATGATTTCTATTGATAAGTTTTATCAATTTTTGTGCATTGGTGAATTCGTGTGTCATTGACTTGTTATGAATACATGATTAGGGTAAAATACCCCTCTCTATCTTTGAGAAGATTCTTGTGACATTTTTGATGAATGAAAATTCACTGGTATTATGTTTTAATGCCAATTATTTTGATGAGATTTTGACGTATGAAAATTACTGTCACTTTGACTTCAGTAACCGTCAATTTTAAAATGGATTTTCAAGCGGTTATCCCGCGATGCTTATTTTGTTGTCCGTTTTTACGGTATTTTGAGAAGTGCAATTTCCTTGTCGAAGTTGCTACTGATGTTGCTGTTTTAATCACGTGTTTTAAAAATTGTTTCAAAATAAAAATAAAAATTATTTTCAAAATTTTTACAGTTTACGCTTTCAAAAGAATGAGGAAGCGATTTAAACGTTTCAGCAAAATCGAGGACTATGACCCCTTTCTTTTGCTGATTCGTTTAATTCCGGATTTGTCCATTTGAGAACGTAAAATGTTATTTATTTAAAATACACAATTTTGCACTTTCAAGGAAACGATGAAGTAAATTAAACGATTTAGTAAAACTCGTGGTTATGGGACATGTGCGTTTGCTATTTCGGTTAATTCCGGACTCGTTAATTGAAATATTTGTGATTTCTGATTATCATTTTTGGTAATCGGATATTTGTGATTTCTGATTATCGTTTTTGATAATCGGATATTTGTTTTTTCTGATTATCGCTTGTGATAATCAGATATTTGAGATTTAATTACCGTTTGTGATAATTAAAAATTTGTTGGTTTAATTATCGTTGTGATAATTAAATATTTGTGATTTAAGATTTGATTATCGTTTTGATAATTGAATATTTGTTGATTCGAAATTTGATTACCTTTGTGGTAATTCCTGATTATCGTTTTTGATAGTTAGATATTTGTGACTTGTGTTTTCTAATTATCTTTGTTGATAATTAGATTTGCTGATTTTGCTGTCTTCTAATTATCATATCGATAATTAGATATTGTTGTTTTGTGATTTCTGTATTCTGATTATCTAATTGGTAATTAAATTTTGTAGAGAATTTGTGAATTTTTTTTATGAAATTAAAAGATTCCTTTGGTGTTTATATTGTACAACGCCGGTGTACCGGCTCAATTTTCTGCTATTCATGACGTTTTCCACGTCTTCCAATTACGGAAATGCCTTAGGGATTTTCGATTTTTATTCTTGAGCAACCTTCTATTCACATCATTGCTTTGGGGGTGTAGCACCTTCGAAATAAAGATGTTTTTCTTGCGGAAGTTCAATGGTTCTCAAATCCTAAGGGTTGCACTTAGGAATCCAGAGAATTCATCGAGCAAACACGTTCAGGCTTATTCTTCCATGCTCTATATGGTGAGCTTCCTATTTCAAATTTTCTTCATCTTGTGATGATATGCTCTTATGGTTGTTACCTTTTGTCCATTTATTCCTTATGATTGCGAGGACACAATTTCTTTAAGGAGGGAAGTATGTAACAACCCGGTATTTCGCGTCAATTTATAATCGACATTAAACGATTAATATTCCGCTAATTGCCAATTGAAGTTTTAAAATTTGAATTAAAAATTCTTTTATAAATTGTTAAGAAGATTGATGGGCTTTGAAAATTAGGTATTGGCCCATGTTTTTATGAGGAAGTGAAAATTTACAAGGGGCAAATAGCCGTTCCCTTTTTATTTCTATTCGACCCGTCCCCTTCTATTTTTTTCTCAACCCTAACCAAATAAAACATACGAACGATAATGGCGGCGACTCTTCGTTCGTTCCTCTTCGTAATTTTTTGGGCTTCATCCCTTCGATCCAATTTAGGGTTTGTTGTAGCAGCTCGTTCTATTCGATGCTATTTGACTTGACTTGCTGATTGTTTCTTCTAGCTCAGCTTCAAACGTGATCGAGACTGGTTACGAATTTTCTTGCTTTGGCTGCTTCGATTCGTGAAAAGGTGAGTGGTCCTCCACTCGCATCTAATTCAAGTCATTCTTGATGATTTATGGCTAGTTCATATCTGTGTTTATCGTTGTTTAATTAATTGATGCTCTCGGCTTTGATTTCCTTTGGCTTTGCCCAATTTTTGATTTCGTGAATTTAATGGTCGGCTTCGACTTTGATTCTTCCATGACTTTGACATTTACATTGTTCATTAACATGTTTACGACCATTCGATTTTTTTGTTGAACGTTGATGATTTATTTGACTTTGTCAATTTCGTATAATTTGACACTTGCGTCCCACGGCTTCGATGTTTAACTCGGTCAAATTTCCTTTGCTACCACGGTTTTCGAATTTTACTTGTTCGTTTGAGTTGATTGTGGTGATTTTACTGTTGCTTCGGTTTTGCTTTGCGTTGACCTTCAATTTGCTATTGGCTGTAAGAATTTGTTCCATATTTATTGCTTGGTTTACTGGTGCATGTTGCTGCTGTGTTGCCATATTGATGTCTCTGTTTGCTTTGACTTTACTACATAGCATATTTGTGCATTTTAAAAATGTTGCATCATTTAGTTGCACCGTACTCTGACCTTGTTGCCTCTGTATGTTGCTTGTTGCACTTGTGTATTCGAGTCAGTGTTTTTCTTCATTATGGCCTAATCATTTGTATATATTCATGAGTATTGGTCTGGTTGCATATTGATGCTTGTTGCACTTGTGTACTTCATATATGCACTGTGTCTTGTAACACTTGTGTCACTTGTGTTCTTAAGTATGCATTGCGTACTTGGTTTGCACCCTTTTCTGGTTGGTCTGGCCTGAACTTCACTTGAGTATTGCTCCATGTATACTTGGTGTTGTAGCCTTGAGACTGTTGACTGCATCACCATTGAGCCTCATTGTAGTTGCGGTTGCTTCTGTGCATTTGCCTGAGTCACTTGCATACTCGGTCGTGCTGTCCACCTGGGTTTGAGCATTGCAGTTTTACTGTGCCTTGTTTATATTTTCGGGTCTGATTGCTTGGTGGTCCAGATTCACTTGATTTTTGATGTTGTGCTCATTCCAGTTGTTGCAGTTCCACTACTTTGGTTAGCATTGTATATATACAAGATGCCTTGATTTTCATTTGGCTTCACTTGAATTTTCTCTGTGCCTTAGTCGACACTGAGCATAGTGTAGCTGGTCATTGCATTTGTTATTTTCACTATGACCTGTTTCACTGTCATGTTTGCATTTGAGCTCCTTGATGTTGCACTGCTGCATCATGGCACTTGACCTATTTATGTGATGTTGCATCACTTGATATTGTCATGTTCCCTGACTTTTGTTGCCCCTGCACATGTTACACTGAGTAGATGTCGACTGCATCACCTTATATAAGTTGCAATTCTGTCCACTGCCCTGTCCTGTTGCACATGCTTACAATCAAATTGAGTATGATACTTGGTCTTGATATCACTGGTGCACTTGAGTGTGCACTTTGCATACTGCTTGACCATTTTTGCTGTGTTGATCATGTTTCTGGTGCCTGCTTCATCCTTTGTTGTATAAACTGCTGTCGGTCTCGGATTTTTGGTAATTACATTTGTATCACTTGATAGCATCAAACTTGAGTCATTTGTTGTTAGCTTTGAGCATGTTTGATTTGACCGTGTCATTTGCTTATGCTATTCATTAATCTGGACTTGCAGTTGAGTTGCTTACTTCATGTCGCCTCGACTTTGGTTGTTGCATTGTGTTGAGTCATGATTGCAGTGACTTGACCTTTGCATTTCATTTATTTTTCGAAATTTCACCTGAGTTGAACCCGTCCTTTTATTTTGGGTTTGACCTTGTGCCCGGTTGTGTACATCATCACTGTAGTGGCAAGGCAGTGCACGCAAGCGTGAACTGCAGCCACATGGTACTGAGTTTTTGGGTACATTATCACTGTAGTGGCAAGGCAGTGCACGCAAGCGTGAACTTCAGCCACACGGTATGGCTTTTATGATATTCTATTTTGTTTTGATTTATTGATTTTTTGCATATTCCATATGCTGTAGTGGCGAGGCAGTGCACGCGTGCGTGTACTGCAGCCCTACTCGAATTAATGTTTTAATTGATATTTCAATGGTTTGAACTGTTTTGTTTATTCAATTCAATATTCTGAATTGTATTCTGATTTGGTTTAATTTGCTGATTGGTTGTTTAACACTGTTAAGTGTTATATTTGTCGGTATCCGATTTATTTATTTAAGGATCGGATAGACGAGATTTATTGTGACTGTCGTCTATTCATTATTTAATTATTATTGCTTCTATGCATTAATAACTGAGTTTGAATTAGACTGACCCGTGTATTATTTTCTTTTGAATTTAATACTCGGGTCAGACCCGAGTTATTTCAGGTTGTAGATATCTTGCTTTGGGTTGCTGTTTGAGCTATGAAGACTTTTCTTATCTTTTGGGAGTTGTCGTGTTATAGTATAGGATGTTGTATATTCATGTATATTATTCACGATAATGTACTTGTATGTGTAACTTCCAGTGTCGACAGTTGTAGTTGTATCATATATATTGTATCACATGTATTGTAACTGACATCGGTTATTGTATATATGAGACTTTCCGTTTTATCTGCGTTCCGCATTTATATTATCTGTGTTATTATTATATTTACCGTCCTAAACTATTATGAACCATCGTAGTTCGTTTTATACTGGAATTGGGGTATGTCGATGGGAGTAAATAAATCAGAGATTAAAAATGAAAGAATATATATATCACTCCTATCGAGATAACCAATACCAGTGTAAGGCCTAACTACGGATGGCCGCTCCTCAACAGCTTTATTCTCCGCGCTAGTTGACAACATTACACCGTAGTGTTCTTGGCTAGCGTGGGTATAGAGGTGGGGCGTCACATAGTTCGTCTCTACGATCCGGGTTGTTCCCCTCTTTTGTATATATGTTAATATATATATATATATTATATTATATTTTAGTTTATTTATTTATATATTGTTTGTTATATTCTGTTATATATGTAATATATAAGCAGTGGAGCACTATAATATATATGAGTCTACATATTACTTTATTAGCAGTGGATACATTCATAATCTGTTGGATCTTATATATATATATATATCATTTGGTTCAAAATAGTTTTTTCATATGTGTTTAAGTGTGACGACCCGGAATTTTCTAGCAATATCAATTTAATAATCTGCATTTAATATTAAATTGATTTGATATATTTTGTTAATTAAATCTGAATTGATACTTTTCTTTTAATAAATATTTAATTAGTAAATGTTATCTGTTAAAAATTAATTGTTTGTTTTCTATTTATATATGTATATATTTGTATACAATGTAAATAGATGAGATTTTGTTTTAAAGTTTAACTAATAAATTATGTTTTAAATTCTAACATACATTTTAGTGAATTAGAAATTATGTTTTATTTAATATAAACTTTTCAAAGTTAAATAAATAAATAAATATATGGTTTTAATACATAGGGTAAATGCTTAAATAGTTTGAAACTTATTTTAACTTAAGTTTAAATTTAAATTTATTAACAAAAAGATTTTTTTTATTTTCTTTTTAGTATAGCTTGATTAAAAATATGGATTTCAAAGTATATATGAGTTTTAACATACAATATGTAGTTTGTAATAAAAAGATGATTTAATTTATTTATTATTTCAAATTGATAAATGAGTTACTTTTAAATAATATTAATGAATAAAAATACAAGATTTTAAGTAATAAGTTAAAATAAGAAATAATCATATTGGATAAATTTATATAACATTCACAAACATCTCAATTTTAATAGCAAGACAATAAATAAACTAGAAAAGAAATATAAGTAAGTACATAAGTTAAAATTATAATAATATAACAGCCATAAAATTAGTTTTCAAACAACAAAACAAAAATGCTAACATTCACATACTTTTCAAATATAGTAACTAGTCAAGAATTAAAACTAGAAACAAGGAATTTTCAAAGTTGTAAACTATTAACAATGAACTGCAGCATATATAAATATGTTTAAAGTATCAAGAACAAAAGAATAACATCTAGAAGCTAATGTCAGTAATAAAATACATGTTATACAAACAAGTAAAATCATATGCAGGCTAATGAACAAATATAAAGTGTGCAGGCCAAATTGAATGAAACAAATGACAGTAAGAAAACTGACTTAAAGCATCTAGATAAATATCTGTTATACAAACAAAATTTAGTAATAAATCTATGTGTGCAGGCCAAAAAGATAAACAACTGTGTATATGTATGAAGCTTGTGAAGGAAGACATGATTAAATATCTTTAAGCAAACAAACAAAACTAATTAATGTAAAATCTTTTAGTACACTGAGTATTTCATTTCAGCCTCCAACCTAAAATATCCTGTTTTAAAAATCTGTACAAACAAAAGATTGTATGCAATATTGTTACAGTTTCATGAAACATAATCATATATCTCTGTCTCTTTCTTTTTTCTATAAATCGGTTTCATCTTGATTCAGTTCGAACTGAGTAACAATTAAAATAAACTTCATTACAAACTAAAATATGAGATAAAACTATTCCATACTTAAACAAAATTCAAGAAGCAAAGAAAAAATGAAGTTTCAGTTGTTTTCAAGCCTGCTTCAACAAAAGTGCCTCTGTTCATTCACATATCCGTGAGTAACTTTTTAAATCAAAACTAAATAAATAGTTTTCTATTGTTTGTAAAGCTCTGTGATGATTATTACTTGTTTACACATATATAGTGATAATTCAGTGTTAAGAATTTCTGTAAACAAACATGGTTGCACTGTATATTTGGGCATTGATAGCCTCTGTTCTTTCACCAATGCAAGAAAGTAACTTTATATTTAATAACTTAAATTTAAATCTAGTTGAGGATTAAAATCTGAGACTTTACTTTGGTGAAATAGATACTTATATTGGTGAATATTCTTGTGCATGTTTGCAGAATCATCAGGGTATAAGTGAAACTAGAAAAGGATGTATATGCTTGCTCTCTGATACTTTGTAAACAAATCTTACTTTCTAAAAATCATTTACTCCTTTTCTGTTTAAACTTAAGATTTATGTCTGTATCATTATAAACTAAGTTTAAGAGTTTAGGTAAGATAAAAACATCTTAAAACTTTGTCTTTGGAAACCAATCTCTGAACATCTCAATAACATCAAAAATTTGAATATCTTATTTTATCAATTCAGGTACATAAATCAAATAGTCAAATCAAATTATGATTTTTAAAATGAATATGGTGATTTTTAGTGGAGGGGGTGAGTATGGTTCGAGTTTATCCATTTTAGGCATTTTGAGTGGCCGTGGACTATGGAGTTGATCTGGGGGGTCGAGCCTCTGACGAGGGGTGGAGGAGGCTGCCGTGGAGCTGGGAAAATAGGGGATGGCGGCGCAAAGGGTTGTGGAAGAATCGGTACGAGTTTAAAGTTTTTAAACCTAAAACTTTACTGTGTTAGAATTTTTATCACCGCGGCTAGTATAGGTGACCGAGTGCCACGCCATTTTGAGGGGAGGTGGGGGAGAGATGGTCGAAGGAGTAACCGGAGTTTGGTGGCCTCCGGTGGAAGGAGCACCGCGTGCGTGGCGGTTACAGGTTTGGAGGGGTTAGTGGTGCTATGTATTTCCAGGTTTGGTTCTCGAATTCTTTTTTCGCGTGCGCCTGGAGAGAACTCGAAGTAGCTCGTTGGTTTTCACGGGGAAACTCGTGTGTTACTCGAAGAAACACGGGGGGGGGGGGGGGGGGGGGTCGGGTTATTAGTTTACAAGCTTGTAAAACCTGTAACAAGTTTTCAACAGTTTTCAACTGTTTTGAAACTTTGTTTTAAAATTTAAAATCAAAGTTAAAACTTAGTTCTAAATCAAAGTTTAACTGTGAATTTAAGTCAGATTTGAAAATTAAGTTGGGTATAATAAAGTTTTCAAAACTTAAATTATTTTATTAATTTTAAAGTGCTAAATATTTAAGTGAATTCAAAAGAGTTGAATTCAAAAATGAAATATACATTGTTAAGGAAGATTTAAACAAAGATAACACCCAAATTGAAATCAGAACTTAAACTCTAGATAAGAAATAAAAGTAAAGTTTTATGATTTAAATTGATAAGTTTTAAATGTTAAATATGCTTTTAAACATGTGGGTTTAAGAAGGGTTTTGAAAATTTAGTTTTAAAACTTTATTAAGGATAAAATTAGAATTTGTTTAAGAAGTAATTTGAAACCAATGTTTCATACATATTGAAAGTGAAATTAATCAATAATAAGATAATTTACTTTAAGTAATGAAGACTTAGAGCTTATATGATTAACTCTTAAGTTGATTAAGTAAGAATAATTAATGATTGATATTAATTAAACTAGTAATTATAGTTTAAAGGTAGTAATTAAAGTTAATTAATAAATTAATTAACTAATATGTGATTTAGAACTATAGATTAGATTTTTAAATTAATAATGGTTAATTAACTTATAATTAATAATAATTAATATAAGTTGATTATGTTAGAAGGAAATAATTAAATAATTATTAATGAAGTTCATTAACCAGATTATGTTATAATTAATTAATATGATTGATTTTGTAATAAATTAATTAGATTAATTAATTCAATAGTTTAAATGAAATTATTTATTGAAAAGTAATTAAGAAATTAATTACTTATTAATTGTGTAAATTGATTTGAGTTAATTAATTTAGTTTAATTAACTGATATTTTGGAATTAAATTACTTAGAGAAGTAATTGAAGGATAATTACGGGATGTAATTAACTGGATGATGTTTGTAAATAGGAGTAATTAGAATATAATTACTTGAAATTAATCAGGAGATTAATTAAGAGTGTTATTGAGAAGTAATTAATTATGAATGATTAATTACTGTATATATTAATCAAGAGGATTAATATTTGTGATTTGAAGATTTGTATTCTTAATATAAATTAACAAATGAAAATGTAATTAGAAATCATTAATTAAAATAATTAATGATGGGAATTAGAGAAATTGATTTATTTGAGAATAATAAATCAACAAGATAATTAAATGGTAATAAATCGATATAAATGTAATTAATTTATGGATTTATTCAAGATTAATTTCTGTAAATAAATTAAAGGAAATTTCTGGAATGCAGTAAAGGATATTTAAATCAAAGATGATTAATTTGTAAATATATATAAGTAATGGATAATAAGATTTAAATTGAGTTAATTAATATTAATTAATTTAAGAAATCATTTGATGATTTGATATGAGTAATTACATGGTGTAATTAATGGAGTATAATTACTTAGGAAAGTAATTAGATGATAATTACCTGATGAAATTCATACAAGATGATTTGTAAGTGAAGTAATTTGGGTAATTTCTTTTGTAATTAATCTAAGGATTAATTTATGGAAATAATTAATCATGGAATGATTAATAAGTAATTAAGAGTAGTTAATTACTGGTTTGTTATTAATCAAAGGGTGATTAATAATTCTGTTTAAGTACAGATTAATCACTTAATTAATTTAAATAAAGTAATTTAATATAAATTGAAGATCATTAAGTAATATAATTAATGATGTAATTAAGAATTGTTAATTAAGGAATAATTAATAGGAAAGTAATTAAATGTTAATTACTATAAATGATTTAGAATAATTCAATTGAGAAATAAATTAAAGACTAAATTACTTCTTGTAATTAGAGAATGATTAATTAATTTGATTTATAATTAATTAATGATTGTGAGAGTAGGATTTATGGAATGAGTAATTAATTTAATTTATTTTAAATTAATTAAAAATGGAAGTGGTTAATTTAATTCATTTTAAATTAATTATAGCTTGTGATTCATAAATCATTGTTTATGGATGATATGGATATTTCATTGATTGATTGTGATCTCAGTAATGAGATAGATAATGACTATGTGGTATGGATGTATAGTTTAAGTATGATAATATTTGATTATCTGTTTGGATGATGATATTAGTTATCTGTTTATGATGATGATGTGATTATCTTTTATGAGATGTGAATTATCTATTTGTGCATATTGATAATATTGAATTCACTGTTAAGACTAAATAGACAACTTGGACTTAAAAGACACGTTTTGGATTTCGATGAGACCGGGATCGGTTTTCCTTATTTGGAATATCCGAAAACCACATCGTTTCCAAATTACGATAGGTCGTGAATCTGAAGTGAAGATGAAGATTCAGAATGCAAGGGTTATCGTCGTTAACTCTGAGGGTGATTCCAAAACGAGTGTAACGAGATAATGCCTTCGGTTTCGTTCGAACCCGGAACGAACTTGTATGGATTGAATGCTTTCAGCACATCGTCAGGCGGACGATGAGCATTCTAAGAAATATGTTCTATAAAGGTAATCGTAACCTCAAGCCTCATCAACCGGGAATGGCTAAAACAGGGGAGGTGCAGCAAGGTTAGGTGGGTCATGCCCAAGCAGGACAAGGATATTCCCCTGTCTAGATGTCCCTTTTATTCGGCTGTGTGGGCAGTTGGTCTGCAGCCAACTGCGGGGTTTATCTTGTTCGGGACTGTTCAGTAAGGAATGGTTCCGGCCTTGTGTTGCAGGGGATGAAGGGAGTAATCCCCGGTACGTTGATCTAGGCTACGTACTGTGACGGGCGGTACCCCAGTAGCCCTGCCATTGTATGGAATCCACAATCCAATAAGTGCCTACGATTTTGATTGTATTATCCACTTTTGTGGCTAGTAGCTGGAATTTAATCATGTAACAATTTCGGCTATTTTCTATTTACTTGAAAACCCTAGACCTATTATAATATCACTGGATTTCCTATCAAATGTTTTGGTTAGCGTAAGGTAAAAACTTTTCCATGTTTATGTGTGGGAAGTCTTACGTGATACCTTTTGTTTTCAAAGGATTTTTCAAAATTAAGCAACTTTAACCTGTTACTCATACCAGACCCATGTCTGACCCGAAGTTTATTTTTGTTTTTCATAAACTCTCGGGTACCCAAATTTTTACGGGTAGCCAAGGAATTCAGGTTTAGCTTTGACGAATTCTGGAGGAGCAAATGGAGCAGGAGGCTTCAGCGTTATAGATATATATATATATATATATAGTTCCGCTGTGTGGTATCTCTGTGATGTATTGTGTATTGAGTTGTATAACTGTAACGACCCAGAATTTTTAGAAATTAAAATTTGGATATTTAATTAATTTTAAATATTAATTAGTGAATTTATAAGTCAAATAAATTTTTATTTGAATTTTTGGATTTAATTGGATTATTAAATCAATAATTTAATATGTTAAATTATGGAAATAATTGAAAAATTGAGTTAAATATGATTAGAGATGATTTGTAAAATTTTATTTAATCATATTGAAGTTATAGAAATATTTTAGAACTTTTAAAATCGAATTAAAAGTTAATCTGTGAAAATTGAATATTTTAATATTTAATAATTGACTGTGAAATAGCCAATTTTTGAACAGTCTCAGAATTGAACGAAACCAGTTTCATTGGATCCGTAATAGTTAGTTATTACCGGATTTCAATTTTCGTGTCAATCGGAGTTACCGTTTGATCGTGGCAGCTCGAAACGCATCGATTTATTTTTAATTTAAATTTGGCGAGTCAAAATAGCCATTTTTCAAAAAGTCTCAGATTTCGACGAAACCAGTTTCATCGGATCCGTAATGTGATATTATTGTAAGATTTCAAATTTCAAGTCAATTGGATTTACCGTTTGTCCGGTACAAATTAAAACGCCTAGAAATCGACTTAAATCGGTTTAATTTAAATTGAACGTTTTCAGCCATAACTCGCACATACTTCCGAATTAGCTTCCGAAACTTGTTCCCTTGTGTCCGGAACGCGGGATAAACCCTAGGTACGCTGGTTACGGCGTCTAAATCGGAGTTCGGAATTCCCGGGATGAATAGTGTTTACGCTTGCTTTTCCTATAAAAGAACCCTTCACCCTTCATAAATTTCAACACTAAAAACCTAACCCTAATATCATGTAGCCGGCCCTAATTTTTCAATGGTCAGAATTGTCCCAATTTCAACCCTTAATCTCTTCCAATCCATGAACTTTTGGCCAAAGTTGTTAACTACAACATTGAAGAGCATGGAGAGAGCTTTAATTCCATACGGGTATGATCGTAAATGGTGCGACGGAGGGGGAGAGAAGTGGGGCCGTTCTCATCAGGAAACGCACGCATTTCGAGGAGATTGTGCAGGCCGAGCTCCTCCCTATTGAGGCCGAAGGTGGGTGATGGAGGGGGCTACAGCATGGAGCTTCTGGATCGAGTTATCATTGAGTGCAAAGGGAGAATAATTCAACCCTAATTCATGTTTATGGGTTCAAGAGGAACGGCCAAAACCTCTAGCCGTGCGTGGGTGTAGGAGATGAACAGGGGCCGTTGGATCTGCATTGGAGGGCTGTGATGTGTGGGGTTTAAAATTTTAATTTAAGTTGTGATTTATTATATAAAAAATTCGAGCAAACTTCAAATAATTGTATCTTTTTCATACGAGGTCGAAAAAATGCAAACTCAGTTGCGTTGGAATCGTATGGACGAGCACTACGCGATGGAGTTGGTTTGGAGTCGTTTGGAGTTAGTGAGAATTTCGGGTAAAATTAAACGCGCGTTTAATTTTATTCGAAATAAAAGCTAAAACGGAAATTAAAACCAAGGTGAGAACTTCTCACTCAATCGAATAGATTTCGATTTTATTTTAAATAGTTAGATTTAAAATATTTGAATGCATGTTTGAATGATGACTGTAAATTATTGATTGTTAAAATAGACATTATACGCCGTTAGTAAGCGGATGTTATTTATTATAAACATATACCGCGAATATTTCATAAACAGTGAAATTGGTATTATATATAATATCAATATATATATATATTGGCATATGTATATATTGCAGTTGATTGATTTCCCGCATTTTTTGTTTAGCGGATGAGACCCTATTACGCCGTTATTAAGCGGATAATATTTAATAAGAACATGTACCGCGATAATTTCGTACTGGAGCGAAATTGGTATTGTGCTAATGTTTTTGGATGCAGGAAACAGGTTGGAGGGATCCAACTGGATTCCTCAACAGTATTTATTTTATTTCAGATATTTTGATATTTGATGGATTATCATATCGATATATGATATCGTTGTTAGTCGTGATTGACTATTTGGTGTGTAGCATCATTGGACCCAGATTTTGGGATTTTAAAATGATTTTAAAGTGATTTTTGAAAATATATAAGATTTTCAGAATTGATCTATTTTAAATAAATAAACGTTATAATTTTTATTGTTATAAAAATTATGGTTTTTGTGAAATATAGTTAAAAGTCGATTTTTGAGAAATATGAACTAATGATTTTATAAAATAATTTAGATTGGATTTTTGAATATATGATAAAAGTTTAAATATAGGATTTATAAAATTTGATTATTTTATAAATCGAAATGATGAAATTATAAAGGAATTTAAAGACGTTTTAGAATAATAATATAAACTGATTTATATTAAGAGATTTATAAATGGATATTTATAAATTGAAATATAGACATTATAAAACGAGTTTTTATAAGTGTTTGAATTAAGTGAAAATGAATTTCATTAAAGAATGAAATTTATAGAATTATAAACCGTGAAGTTATAAATGAAATTTATAAATAGTAAGATTTATAAATTTGTGAAGTTAATTGAAGAATAGATTTGGTTAAATAAATGAATCTTATAAGTTATAAGATTTATAATTATGGAGTTTAAAGAACGATTTTATAAAATAATCGTTTTATAAGTATTTAACTTATAATATAAACATTTAGTTTATAATTGAGTTATAAACTGAAATATGTTAATAAAGGAATTTATAAAAAAAGAAGTTTTTATAAATAAATAGAAATGGAATTTATAAACGTTGTTTTATGAATTCGCAAACGACTTATTTTGATAAGTTAATTGTTATAACTTATAAATGGAGTTATATTCACGTTTTAGACTGTGAATAATCCTTTAAGTTAAAAAGTATAAAAAGGATGAAATTTGTTAACATAGTATATTCACGTTTTTGAATAGTGAATAACATGTTAAAGAAAATGTTTTAGAATGTGATATTTTAAATAGAATTAAAACGATCTAACGATGTTTTAAAAGGTGTTGAGATTCGAAACCATAGATTTCAACATTTATTGTTGAAATAGACGTTTTCGAGAAATAAAAGGAAATAGTGGAGTATAACACTGTTGTTATAGTAAATGATTTCCGAAAGGAAATGTTTTGTATAGTATTGGGATTTATATATCTATTTTAATTTCGAATCCCTATACTAGTGATTTTGGGTTGTCGTAACGATGTTTTACGTAACATTCGTTTTGGCCCAAATAAATATGTTTAAGAGAATGATTTCCTTAAAGAAGGAATTATATACTTAATTCGATTTAAGTATATTGAATATTTTCTAAGTGTTGAAAATAAAAGGAATTTGTGAATTACTTATGAATAAATAAGTATGGAAATGTTTTCCAATATGAAGTGAATAATTAGAATTTATCTTTTTCTGAAGATAAATTGAAATGAATTATTGAAATCGCATATGCATGGATATCTTGAAATATAAATTCATTATGGAATTTATATGTGAAAGTGAAATTTGTTAAAAATAAATATTGATTTATTTTTGAAGTGCTGAAATTATATATCTTGTAAAGATATTTTGGAAAATAAATAATTTGGAAAATTATTTGGAATCTGGTGATGTATGCATATCAATTGATAGTTCAATAGCCGACTATCAATATTTCCCTTTGATTGGGTATTTGATGTGAATTGATTGAATTTGAGTGCACACTTATTTTTGAATAAGCGCTCACTATTCGGGTTAACCGGGAAAGGACCATGGGGTCGTATAACCCATTCCGAATATGTGATACGTCGTTATGAATTGCATTTGAAGATCGGTGTTGAAGACCGAGTATTTGTGAAAGCGATAGGATGACCTATCGATTGTCTCTGCACTGGGTAGCTCCTGGTATAGAGATTCCTTAAGTGATGGGAAATTCGATCGGGATTGTGAATACCCGTATTGCAAGGGCTTCGTAAGAAGTGCCTTCGGTTTTGTTCGAGCCCGGAACAGACTTGTATGGATTGTATGTCTGACATTACAAGTTGAGATATAAAGCCGATTTCTTTCAAATATATTTCTGTTGGTGGCGGAGAATTTATTCTTTTAGCTTAACACCCTTCTTTGAGACGTATGTGCTCAAAGGTTATATAGTTGAAGTTATCAGCGATATATTCCCAGTTTGGTAATGTGACATGCTGAGTGATGCTGAAATGATCATTGTGTTGATTATTTGTGATAGGATCGTTTATTTGATCGTCTATCTTAGTGATCATTGTGTTGATCATTTGTTGACCCAAAGCATGGCTTTTGTATAAAGTATGTTTTTGTGGACGTGAATTCGTCGAGCCTCACACCCCGTGAATGGTCAAAACAGGAAAGAAGCAGCAAGGTTATGAGGGGTAGCACCCTTTAGGATGTGTCCATTTCCTTCTGGAAAAGAGTGGTGTCATGGTATGGAGCCCAGATACTTACTCATGTTGAAAACACTTTATGATTGTGTGAATTGATTACGAGCGCTCGGTAAAAGGTCCCAAAGGACCGGGGGATGGCATATTCGGTCAGTTGTTACTCAGTTAGGAGTAACCCGGCCTTGTGTTGGTAGAGATCCGGTTTGGTTCTCGGGGATGTCCATCCAGAGGCATTCTCATGTGGCAATGGGAAGTTCCTTGGCCTGATCATTCGTTGGAAATCCAAAGAAACAATACGAGACTTGTACGGTTTTAGTTGTAGAACCTGCCATCAAATATGGTAGCTATTAGTAGGCATAATATAATGGTACCTATGCTGGCTAAGATTTATATTCTACTTTCGAAATGAATTTCTTCTACACTATGCACTAATAATAATATCAAAATTGATTTGATTTTAATGCGTATCAAGCATCTTTGACTATCATAAGGAGAAATCTTCTCCAAGTCTGCGTTTGCATTGTGTGTGCGGCAGGAGGTCTTATGGTAGTCTCATTTTTAAAAGCATTGCGAATGGAATTTAAAAATATTCCTCTATTTTGATTTTAAAGATAAATAAACTGTTTTGAGTTCTCACACCAGTCACATGACTGACTTGGAGTTTATTGTTTTCCTTCCTAAACTCTGGGTGCCCACCAATTTCCACACGGGCAGTTAAGAGTTAGGTTTATCAGGATATTCTGGATATTCTGGAGTTGCTGGAGGCAAGCTGGATGGCATGGCATATTACTTATATAGTATTTCTTTTTCCGCTGCACTGTTGTTGTTGTATGTTGTTGTACACTCTGATGATATGATGTAATGAAATGTGATGTAATGTAATAACTGATATAGTTCTTTGTTTAAAGATTATTCATTTATTATTATATGTTGTTCCGCTGCGAATTGTGAGATTCTGTTGTTGTTCTGTTGTTTCCTTTCTGTCCCGTCCTATTTTCTTCTGTCTTTCTTTTTCCTCTGTTCTCTTTTCTTTCTTTCTATTTTAAAATTTTCTTTTCTCTTTTTCTTCTATTTTTTAAATGTTCTATCTTCTGTTTCTATTTTAAAATAAAAAAAATTGTCTATCTTCTTTCTTTTCTCTATTTTCTCTCTTCCTTCTTTTTCTCCTCTAAAATTCTTTTTAAAACCCATAACATCTCGGTTTTCGCCCTTTGATTTCTCGGCAGTCGATAAAGTGAGTGTCGATGTTGAATTTTCGAAGAACGAAAATCCTGTTTGTTACATTTGGTATCAGAGCTGATGGTTAAGCGAGAACCATGGTTCTGTTGGGTATAATTCATTAGAGATAGAGTCAGCAGTACTCTAGAATGAGTTTGAGTGTAATAATAGCTATGAGAGCGTATTTGTTAGTGAAATATGAAATTGTTTTATATTGTGATGATTGGTTTATTGAGTGGTATATGAACTTTCGTCAGCACGGTCAGTCAAACTATGCCGAAGGGGTTTCTAAACACTTGAATAGAACAATTCGACACAATATTTGTAACGACCCGGAATTTTGGACAATATAAATTTAATAATCTGGATTTAAATTTATATTGAATTAATAAATTTTGTTAATAAATTTGAAAATTATTTAATAATCTTCTTTATTTAAATATTTAATGTGTGTATTTATTTTTAAAAGAGTTAATAAATTGTTTTCTATTTTTAATGTATATGTATTTATGTATATATTTTAAATAGACAAGTTGTTTTTAGTTAAATTAGTATAGTATAATTTTAATATGTTTTGAAAATAGAAATTGTAATTTATTTTTAATTTGATCTTTTCAAAATTATTTTAATTAAAATATTATATGTTTTTAAATAAGAGATAAATGTTTTAACTAGTTTAAAATTCATTTTAATTCAAGTTGTATATTAAAATATGTTACAAGCTCTTTTATAAATTTGTTTTAAAGGTTTCTTTTCAAATGATTAATTTGTATATTATTTTATTTATAATAGTAATACTTGCTTTGTTCTTTAGAGAATTATTTAATACATAATTTTGCATAAGAATTCATTAACAAGGCTTAATATTTATTTAACCTTAATTAAACATATTTATTAATCAAAAAGACAAGTGTACATATATTAAGACTTAAACTAACAAATGTAAACTTATCATCTATTCAAAAGACATGTGTCAATTCTATTTTCTTTTTTTTTCTTTTAATTAATTTAAATCTGAAATATACATTCATATCATTTGTGTCTTCATTCATATGCATTTTGTTTCCTTCCTTAATCAAGAAAAGATCAACTTCATTCTCATTCATATTCATATCTGAAACTCTTCAAAATATTCAAAACCTGCATCATACATTCATGCAAACTCCTCAAACCCAAAATTACAACCTGCAAGCATGCATTTCATTCCAAACTCCTCTGTTTCAAAACAAATTTGTATTCTTCAACCATATACAAACTTGCATGTACCATTGAGAAGCAGACATGCATTTCAAACCTTCATCAAGTATAACCTGCATGCAACTCCTCTTTTTAAACTCAAACCTGCATCATGTATAATCAAGAAGCTCTGCAAATTTCAAGTAAAACCTGCATTTCAAACTGAAAGTTTCATTTCCAAAACAAACCTGCAACTCCTCCTTTCCCAAAATTACTACTGCATTTCTTTGATCTAAAACTCAAAAAGCCCTGCATGTTCTTGCAATTGAGAAACAACATTCAAGTTTTAAGAAAAAGCATTAGAAGCATGCATGCATTAATCTTCAATCTGGAACAAGAGGCTCTGCATTTCAAAGGCCTGCATACATCAAGTAGAAGCTTGCATGTTTTAAAAAGCATCTTGGAACAGAGGTCAGCATGCAAGAAGCCTGCATTTCATAATTTTCAAAATCTGGGCTCTACAAATTGAATCTGTGCTCTGCATTTCAAATTCAAGTGAGTAACACTTTTTAAAATTTAAATAAATTGGTTGCCTAAATATATGTTGTGTATGATATTTAGATTGTATGTTGATTTGTTGCCTGTGCATATGATTTTAAAGGTATTGCTGAGTTGAATGTTTGTGACTGTGCACATATGATTCAAGTTCCAGATTCTTTTACATATAAATTAAAAACAAAATCCTCTTGTCCTTGTTTAAATTTTGTTAAGAATTAAGTTCTGAAGCAAATGTGTAAATTTATAACACAGTATAGTTCAGAAATTTATTTAAGTAAAATAAGTAGGGTGATGCTCTGGAAAATGTAAAACAACAGAGTATGATTTATAAACTTGAAACTCAAACATTAGAAATTTTAAATACAGTATTATAATCTGGAAACTTAAACAAAAGAATGAATTTTGGAACTAAAATCTAATGGTTTAGTTTGGGATGGACACTGCAGAACCCATTTAGACTGAAATTGGGTTTTGGCCAATCTCTGATGACCTAGTTGATTTAAGTGTTTGGGATTCTTGGTGATGGTAGAGCAGTGATCAAGGGATGTGGGAAAAATACTAGATGGTGATGTTTTTCATCGAGGAGGTAGCGGTGATAAGATTTAATCTGTAAACCTAGTTTTAGGGTACTGCAGTAATTTTCTTTTGTATGGAAGATTTAGGTGACCGAGTGTTAAGATCTTCGGGGTGATGGCTGCATTGGTGTAGAAGAGGTGATTGGCGGCGGTGCTTGGCTTCCTATAGCCGGAGGTGATAGGGAGAATGATTTGACAGGTTTGGGTGGAAGTGTCGTGCCTGTTGCAGACAGATTTTGATTTGGGGAAACTCGAATCTGATTTCGAGGGTGTTGAGGGATTGTGATGATTGCGAGGTGATGTAAGGGAGGTCGGCGACTTGTTCATGGCCTGGGTGGTGGCCGGAGGTGGCTACAGTCATCGTGCATATGCACGGGGAAGAAGGAGTATCAGGGAGGTAGTGGGTTTTGCAGTAGTTTTGTACTCGAGTTATACTCGAGTGAAATCAAATTTTACTCGAAGTAGCCGATGATTTTAGTCGAAGCAAACTAAGGGGGTACTCGGGTTTGTTTCTGAAGTTACAGGTTTATGAAAACCTGTAGTTTTAACTTTAAGATTGGTTTAAAAATCTAATACAGGATTTTGAAAACAGAATTCAAATCAAAATCTAAGGTTTGAATTTCAAATGAATTTGGGATGCAGGTTTGAAATTTAAATTTAAACTTTAAAACAAAATGTTTAGAACAACTTCAAAGAGTTTAAATATTTTAATTTTGAATAAAGCTTTAAATATAAGTAGAGATTCAAACATGGTTTAAATCTGAAAAGCAAACTCAATTTTGAAACAATGTTTGAGAATTAAGAAAGTTTTAAAAGAAGTTTAAATGTTTAAACAAATTTGTTGTTCAAACATATTTAAATATGATTTGTAATTTTAAATGAGTTTGGAGTTTAAATTTCTTATAATTTCTTTTATAAAATAAGAATAAAGCTTTAAAAGATTTTAGAATGTTTTATAAACTTTGTTTGAGTTAAATTTGTTTTCTTTTTAAATTTTTAAATTTAAAAATATAATTTGAAAATAATTTTGAGTTAATTGTTTTAAGTTACTTTATGTATGATAAAGTAACCATGAATAAGTAATGTTTTATTTTAAAATGTAAATTTAATGATATTTGTTTCATTAAATTAGCAAGATAATTTAAATAATGTAATTAATTAATTTGTTTAATTAATTAAAGATTTGAAATAAATCAATTAAGGTTAATTAAATTGGTAATTAATTTAAGTTAATTACTTAAGAAAAGTAATTAAGAATTTAATGATAAGTTAATGAAGGTCATTAACTTGTGATTATTTATTTATTAATGTAATTAATTTTGATAATTAATTTGATTAATTAATTTAAATAATCAATTAGGAATTTAATTAAGTATGATTACTTTTTGGAAATAATTAATGATATTAATTACTCTTTGTAATTAATTTATTAATTGGATTAATTTAAATTAATTAATTAAGTTTAATTAATTTAGAATAATCATTAAATAAGTTGATAAGTAATCATTGAGAAATAATTACTTAGAGAAGTAATTAAGATAAGAAATTACCTGAGATAATTAATTGAAGTATGGTACTGTGGGATTAATTACTTTGTGAAATAAATGTGAAGATAATTTCTTTATGAAGTGATTAATAATTAATTACTTAATGTAATTAATTTAAGCATTAATGGATTAAGTCATTTAAAATGATTAAGTAATGTAATTAATTAAGAGTAATTAATTACTGATGAGATTAATCAAGAATTATTAATCAAAATAATTAATGACTGAATGTAATTAATTTAGAAGTAATTAATTTAATTTTTATTAAGGATCATTAATTAATTAATTAATGATGTAATTAAGGATTAATTAATTGGGATTAATTAATCTAATGGCAAGTGATTAAGGAAGTAATTAATTAATGTAATTAATTAATAAATGAAGTAATTAAAGGTTAATTACTGATTGTGGTTAGGGATAATTAATTTGTGAAATTAATTAAAGATAATTACTTGAATGTAATTAAGGGATAATTAATCAAGGTGATTAATTAAAGTGATTAATTTGAGGATAATTATTTAATTGATTGATAATCAATTAAGGGTTAAGTAAGCAAGTTTTAAATGGTGAAGTAATTAATTTAATTCATTTTAAATTAATTAAAGATAGGTAATTAATTTAATTCATTTTAAATTAATTAGAAATAGAAGTAATTAATTTAATTTATTTTTAAATTAATTATGGATGGTGTGATTGAGGATTCTTGCTTATGAATAGATGTTATGGTTTGACTTGGATGATTTGAATCTCAAATATGAGATTAGTATTGTGTGATATGGATGCATTGGTATATTGTGATGGTGATATGAATTATCTACGGATGATGATAATGTAGATTATCAAGTTATGATGATAATATAGATTACCTGTTTATGATAATATGGTTGATTATCTCTTATGATGATGTGAATTATCTAGCTGTGTATATAGATAGTTTAAGTTGAATTGTTTTAAACTTAAAACAACTTGGACCTAAAAGACACGCTTTGGATTTCGATGAGACCGGGATCGGGTTTCCATATTTGGATATCCGAAAACCACATCGATTCCAATTAACGTTAGGTCGTGAATCTAAGTGGAGCAAGTGAAGACTCGAGGTGTAAGGGCTATACGTCAGTATAACTCTGTGGGTGATTCCGTAATGAGTTTGACGGAATAGTGCTTATAGATTCGAGATGGTGAATCAGAGTGCAAGGGCTATGGTCGTTGACTCTGAGGGTGATTCCAATAATGAGTGCAACGAGATAGTGCCTTCGGTTTCGTTCGAACCCGGAACGAACTTGTATGGATTGAATGCTTTCAGCACATCGTCAGGCGGACGATGAGCATTCTAAGTGATATGTCCTATAAAGGTAATCGTAGCCTCAAGCCTCATCAACCGGGAATGGCTAAAACAGGGGAGGTGCAGCAAGGCTTCGTGGGTAGCCCCCACTTGAGAGCAAGATTTACCCCTGTCTAGAGGTCCCTTTTATTTCGGCTGTGTGGGGCGGTTGAATCGCGACAACTGCCGGGGTTGTCTTGTTCGGAACTGTTCAGTAAGGAACGGGTCCGGCCTTGTGTTGCAGGGGAGTTAGGGTGGCTCCTCGGTACGGTGATCTAGGCCACGTACTGTGACGGGCGGTACCCCAGTAGCCCTGCCATTGTATGGAATCCAAAATCCAATAAGTGCCGTACGTATTAGTTGTGCCCAACTATGTTGGAATGTGAGATGTAAGCATTTCAGCTATTTCTGTATTTTATTTGAAAACCCTAGACACTATTATAATATCATCGGATTTCCTATCAAATGTTTTGGTTAGCGTAAGGTAAAAACTTTTCCATGTTTATGTGTGGGAAGTCTTACGTGATACCTTTCTTTTTAAAGGATTTTGAAAGTTAAGCAACTTTAACCTGTTACTCACACCAGACCCATGTCTGACCCGGAGTTTATTTTTGTTTTTCATAAACTCTTGGGTACTCAAATTTTTACGAGTAGCCAAGGGATTCAGGTTAGGATTCAGGATTAGCTTTGACGAATTGTGGAGGAGCAATGGAGCAGGAGGCTTCCGCGTTGTAGATATAATAGTCCGCTGTGTTTAGTATCTCTGAGTTATTTGTGATGTTGTATTGAGTTGTAAATACTAGACAGGTGTTTATAACTGTCTAGTATATGTGATGTGTATGCTGTGTATCTCTGATAGATATTGTATATTATGTAAATACTTTTGATTATTAATATAATTTATTCGTTCCGCTGTTTAGATTCTGATGTGTTGTTTCTTCTTTCTTCTCTTTCTTTCTATTCTCTATCCCTTTCTTTCTTATTAGCGATGCAATTTCCTGGAGCTAAGGGGTTGGGTCGTTACAGTGGTATCAGAGCTGAAGGTTAAGCGAGAACCTTGGCTCTGGTGGGATTACTCATTAAGGATAGGGTAAGTGGTACCCTAGGATGAGTTGAGTGTATATATATATGAGAGAGCGTATTTGTAGTTTTGATATATATCCATATATATTTATTATTTCTACCTATCTGTTGGGTTACCTGTTCAGGTATTCCAATATAAGTTATAAAGGTAGATAAGGTAGTTGTGTGTGTAACACGATTACTGCCATTGGTTGGAGTTTGAATGTTGAGGTTGGAAGTGTATTTATCGAGACTGTAGACCTAATACCGTCTCGAGTGAGTTGTGCAGAGTATAGAGATTTAATCGATCTCTGAAGGAGACCTATTAAGTTTCAGAGTCTATCTTTGAAGATGGATGAGTTGAGTTTGGATCTGTCATTTTGGCAGAAGTGTGTGATGGTATTTCGATACCTCAGGAAGTGGTAGCTGCGTGATGAGGTGCAGTAAATATGGATATTTCCGAAGATGTTTTCTTTGGAACAAGTTAGGAAGTGTGTCTGCTTCGGTGTTGTGGCTGAGTTCAGCAGGATGTGGTGGTTGGCTTTGAGGTCCGAGTTTCTCGAAGAACTTCAGCTAAGGAAGTTTGGCATTGGTGTCAGCGGTGCAGCTCGGAATGTCTGTGTTGGCAGAAGTTTTCTGGCTTAGCAGTTTTTGAAGGAGGAGTTCAGAAGCAGCAGAGTGGACCCAATACTTTATAGATTGGCTAATTAAGAGTAAGCTGTTCTGTTTGGTAAAGAGAGAACAGTTTTGTTTGGGAATTGGTCTCTATTGATCGCAAAAGTGACTTGCGATAGTTTGAGTTTTCTTTTGAGGTATTGAAGAATTTTTAGTTGTCTTTTGAGAAGTCGAAGGCTTTTCTACTTCTGAATATTGAGTTTTCTTATCGACCGGATTGCAGGAGTGCACCGATGGGTCAGCTAGTAGAAGGATGGTTTCTCAAGATAGGTTAGGTGAAGCAGCTCAGGATTGGAGAAACATCTGAGTTTTCTTGGGTATGTTGAGCCATATTTTTGGGAAGGGATGTCCAGCTTGTGCTCATCAGCAGTGTCTTCTGTGCCAGATCAGAGTTGTGCAGCGGAAGCAGTTTGGGAATGCTTCTGTTTTATCTTTACTGGATAGAAGAAGTGAGTTTGTTCTTCTGATGTTTGAAGAGTGGAGTTGGTGATCTCAGTCTTGGTTGATCTTGAGGAGATCGTTGTGTTGTTTTTGGTCTAGATTGTTTAGAGGAACCAGCAAGAGTTAAGCTGATCAGTTTGGATATAAGCAGCCCAGGATCATCCGAAGAGTTTTGGAGATAAGAGACGAAGGAAATTGGATTCCGGAGTCGGAATTTTGTTTTGGATCTCTTTTGTGTTTTGGTTGGATTGGTGTTTAGTTTTCAGGAATTGAATTGCCCGTTTGGATAATTGGATTTAATGAGTTTCACGTATCTCTGAGGGAGTACGCGTATGAGTTATTTCTAGATTTGGAGCCAGCTGTTTAGGAAGGTTTGGTGGTTAAGTCAGACTCGTTTAGTCTGGTATCCTGTTTAGAGTTGTAGATCTAGATGAGTAGAAGCTTTGTAGCTTCGTAGTTTAGATTGTTTGGGATTATATAGGGCGAGTATTCCGGTGTATATATATATACCGGGGAAACTCGAGAAATTTTATCCATAATTTTATCTGGATAATTAAATTTGTTTGATTAGATAAATTGATTGCTTTGGTTGTTAGCATATCATTAGTATATGCTTGTGTTTTAAAATCTAAAATCTTAAGATAGATTATTAAATTGCCTTTGTTTTAAATTTCGGGGACGAAATTCTTTTAAGGGGGAAGGATTGTAACGACCCGGAATTTTGGACAATATAAATTTAATAATCTGGATTTAAATTTATATTGAATTAATAAATTTTGTTAATAAATTTGAAAATTATTTAATAATCTTCTTTATTTAAATATTTAATGTGTGTATTTATTTTTAAAAGAGTTAATAAATTGTTTTCTATTTTTAATGTATATGTATTTATGTATATATTTTAAATAGACAAGTTGTTTTTAGTTAAATTAGTATAGTATAATTTTAATATGTTTTGAAAATAGAAATTGTAATTTATTTTTAATTTGAGCTTTTCAAAATTATTTTAATTAAAATATTATATGTTTTTAAATAAGAGATAAATGTTTTAACTAGTTTAAAATTCATTTTAATTCAAGTTGTATATTAAAATATGTTACAAGCTCTTTTATAAATTTGTTTTAAAGGTTTCTTTTCAAATGATTAATTTGTATATTATTTTATTTATAATAGTAATACTTGCTTTGTTCTTTAGAGAATTATTTAATACATAATTTTGCATAAGAATTCATTAACAAGGCTTAATATTTATTTAACCTTAATTAAACATATTTATTAATCAAAAAGACAAGTGTACATATATTAAGACTTAAACTAACAAATGTAAACTTATCATCTATTCAAAAGACATGTGTCAATTCTATTTTCTTTTTTTTCTTTTAATTAATTTAAATCTGAAATATACATTCATATCATTTGTGCCTTCATTCATATGCATTTTGTTTCCTTCCTTAATCAAGAAAAGATCAACTTCATTCTCATTCATATTCATATCTGAAACTCTTCAAAATATTCAAAACCTGCATCATACATTCATGCAAACTCCTCAAACCCAAAATTACAACCTGCAAGCATGCATTTCATTCCAAACTCCTCTGTTTCAAAACAAATTTGTATTCTTCAACCATATACAAACTTGCATGTACCATTGAGAAGCAGACATGCATTTCAAACCTTCATCAAGTATAACCTGCATGCAACTCCTCTTTTTAAACTCAAACCTGCATCATGTATAATCAAGAAGCTCTGCAAATTTCAAGTAAAACCTGCATTTCAAACTGAAAGTTTCATTTCCAAAACAAACCTGCAACTCCTCCTTTCCCAAAATTACTACTGCATTTCTTTGATCTAAAACTCAAAAAGCCCTGCATGTTCTTGCAATTGAGAAACAACATTCAAGTTTTAAGAAAAAGCATTAGAAGCATGCATGCATTAATCTTCAATCTGGAACAAGAGGCTCTGCATTTCAAAGGCCTGCATACATCAAGTAGAAGCTTGCATGTTTTAAAAAGCATCTTGGAACAGAGGTCAGCATGCAAGAAGCCTGCATTTCATAATTTTCAAAATCTGGGCTCTACAAATTGAATCTGTGCTCTGCATTTCAAATTCAAGTGAGTAACACTTTTTAAAATTTAAATAAATTGGTTGCCTAAATATATGTTGTGTATGATATTTAGATTGTATGTTGATTTGTTGCCTGTGCATATGATTTTAAAGGTATTGCTGAGTTGAATGTTTGTGACTGTGCACATATGATTCAAGTTCCAGATTCTTTTACATATAAATTAAAAACAAAATCCTCTTGTCCTTGTTTAAATTTTGTTAAGAATTAAGTTCTGAAGCAAATGTGTAAATTTATAACACAGTATAGTTCAGAAATTTATTTAAGTAAAATAAGTAGGGTGATGCTCTGGAAAATGTAAAACAACAGAGTATGATTTATAAACTTGAAACTCAAACATTAGAAATTTTAAATACAGTATTATAATCTGGAAACTTAAACAAAAGAATGAATTTTGGAACTAAAATCTAATGGTTTAGTTTGGGATGGACACTGCAGAACCCATTTAGACTGAAATTGGGTTTTGGCCAATCTCTGATGACCTAGTTGATTTAAGTGTTTGGGATTCTTGGTGATGGTAGAGCAGTGATCAAGGGATGTGGGAAAAATACTAGATGGTGATGTTTTTCATCGAGGAGGTAGCGGTGATAAGATTTAATCTGTAAACCTAGTTTTAGGGTACTGCAGTAATTTTCTTTTGTATGGAAGATTTAGGTGACCGAGTGTTAAGATCTTCGGGGTGATGGCTGCATTGGTGTAGAAGAGGTGATTGGCGGCGGTGCTTGGCTTCCTATAGCCGGAGGTGATAGGGAGAATGATTTGACAGGTTTGGGTGGAAGTGTCGTGCCTGTTGCAGACAGATTTTGATTTGGGGAAACTCGAATCTGATTTCGAGGGTGTTGAGGGATTGTGATGATTGCGAGGTGATGTAAGGGAGGTCGGCGACTTGTTCATGGCCTGGGTGGTGGCCGGAGGTGGCTACAGTCATCGTGCATATGCACGGGGAAGAAGGAGTATCAGGGAGGTAGTGGGTTTTGCAGTAGTTTTGTACTCGAGTTATACTCGAGTGAAATCAAATTTTACTCGAAGTAGCCGATGATTTTAGTCGAAGCAAACTAAGGGGGTACTCGGGTTTGTTTCTGAAGTTACAGGTTTATGAAAACCTGTAGTTTTAACTTTAAGATTGGTTTAAAAATCTAATACAGGATTTTGAAAACAGAATTCAAATCAAAATCTAAGGTTTGAATTTCAAATGAATTTGGGATGCAGGTTTGAAATTTAAATTTAAACTTTAAAACAAAATGTTTAGAACAACTTCAAAGAGTTTAAATATTTTAATTTTGAATAAAGCTTTAAATATAAGTAGAGATTCAAACATGGTTTAAATCTGAAAAGCAAACTCAATTTTGAAACAATGTTTGAGAATTAAGAAAGTTTTAAAAGAAGTTTAAATGTTTAAACAAATTTGTTGTTCAAACATATTTAAATATGATTTGTAATTTTAAATGAGTTTGGAGTTTAAATTTCTTATAATTTCTTTTATAAAATAAGAATAAAGCTTTAAAAGATTTTAGAATGTTTTATAAACTTTGTTTGAGTTAAATTTGTTTTCTTTTTAAATTTTTAAATTTAAAAATATAATTTGAAAATAATTTTGAGTTAATTGTTTTAAGTTACTTTATGTATGATAAAGTAACCATGAATAAGTAATGTTTTATTTTAAAATGTAAATTTAATGATATTTGTTTCATTAAATTAGCAAGATAATTTAAATAATGTAATTAATTAATTTGTTTAATTAATTAAAGATTTGAAATAAATCAATTAAGGTTAATTAAATTGGTAATTAATTTAAGTTAATTACTTAAGAAAAGTAATTAAGAATTTAATGATAAGTTAATGAAGGTCATTAACTTGTGATTATTTATTTATTAATGTAATTAATTTTGATAATTAATTTGATTAATTAATTTAAATAATCAATTAGGAATTTAATTAAGTATGATTACTTTTTGGAAATAATTAATGATATTAATTACTCTTTGTAATTAATTTATTAATTGGATTAATTTAAATTAATTAATTAAGTTTAATTAATTTAGAATAATCATTAAATAAGTTGATAAGTAATCATTGAGAAATAATTACTTAGAGAAGTAATTAAGATAAGAAATTACCTGAGATAATTAATTGAAGTATGGTACTGTGGGATTAATTACTTTGTGAAATAAATGTGAAGATAATTTCTTTATGAAGTGATTAATAATTAATTACTTAATGTAATTAATTTAAGCATTAATGGATTAAGTCATTTAAAATGATTAAGTAATGTAATTAATTAAGAGTAATTAATTACTGATGAGATTAATCAAGAATTATTAATCAAAATAATTAATGACTGAATGTAATTAATTTAGAAGTAATTAATTTAATTTTTATTAAGGATCATTAATTAATTAATTAATGATGTAATTAAGGATTAATTAATTGGGATTAATTAATCTAATGGCAAGTGATTAAGGAAGTAATTAATTAATGTAATTAATTAATAAATGAAGTAATTAAAGGTTAATTACTGATTGTGGTTAGGGATAATTAATTTGTGAAATTAATTAAAGATAATTACTTGAATGTAATTAAGGGATAATTAATCAAGGTGATTAATTAAAGTGATTAATTTGAGGATAATTATTTAATTGATTGATAATCAATTAAGGGTTAAGTAAGCAAGTTTTAAATGGTGAAGTAATTAATTTAATTCATTTTAAATTAATTAAAGATAGGTAATTAATTTAATTCATTTTAAATTAATTAGAAATAGAAGTAATTAATTTAATTTATTTTTAAATTAATTATGGATGGTGTGATTGAGGATTCTTGCTTATGAATAGATGTTATGGTTTGACTTGGATGATTTGAATCTCAAATATGAGATTAGTATTGTGTGATATGGATGCATTGGTATATTGTGATGGTGATATGAATTATCTATGGATGATGATAATGTAGATTATCAAGTTATGATGATAATATAGATTACCTGTTTATGATAATATGGTTGATTATCTCTTATGATGATGTGAATTATCTAGCTGTGTATATAGATAGTTTAAGTTGAATTGTTTTAAACTTAAAACAACTTGGACCTAAAAGACACGCTTTGGATTTCGATGAGACCGGGATCGGGTTTCCATATTTGGATATCCGAAAACCACATCGATTCCAATTAACGTTAGGTCGTGAATCTAAGTGGAGCAAGTGAAGACTCGAGGTGTAAGGGCTATACGTCAGTATAACTCTGTGGGTGATTCCGTAATGAGTTTGACGGAATAGTGCTTATAGATTCGAGATGGTGAATCAGAGTGCAAGGGCTATGGTCGTTGACTCTGAGGGTGATTCCAATAATGAGTGCAACGAGATAGTGCCTTCGGTTTCGTTCGAACCCGGAACGAACTTGTATGGATTGAATGCTTTCAGCACATCGTCAGGCGGACGATGAGCATTCTAAGTGATATGTCCTATAAAGGTAATCGTAGCCTCAAGCCTCATCAACCGGGAATGGCTAAAACAGGGGAGGTGCAGCAAGGCTTCATGGGTAGCCCCCACTTGAGAGCAAGATTTACCCCTGTCTAGAGGTCCCTTTTATTTCGGCTGTGTGGGGCGGTTGAATCGCGACAACTGCCGGGGTTGTCTTGTTCGGAACTGTTCAGTAAGGAACGGGTCCGGCCTTGTGTTGCAGGGGAGTTAGGGTGGCTCCTCGGTACGGTGATCTAGGCCACGTACTGTGACGGGCGGTACCCCAGTAGCCCTGCCATTGTATGGAATCCAAAATCCAATAAGTGCCGTACGTATTAGTTGTGCCCAACTATGTTGGAATGTGAGATGTAAGCATTTCAGCTATTTCTGTATTTTATTTGAAAACCCTAGACACTATTATAATATCATCGGATTTCCTATCAAATGTTTTGGTTAGCGTAAGGTAAAAACTTTTCCATGTTTATGTGTGGGAAGTCTTACGTGATACCTTTCTTTTTAAAGGATTTTGAAAGTTAAGCAACTTTAACCTGTTACTCACACCAGACCCATGTCTGACCCGGAGTTTATTTTTGTTTTTCATAAACTCTTGGGTACTCAAATTTTTACGAGTAGCCAAGGGATTCAGGTTAGGATTCAGGATTAGCTTTGACGAATTGTGGAGGAGCAATGGAGCAGGAGGCTTCCGCGTTGTAGATATAATAGTCCGCTGTGTTTAGTATCTCTGAGTTATTTGTGATGTTGTATTGAGTTGTAAATACTAGACAGGTGTTTATAACTGTCTAGTATATGTGATGTGTATGCTGTGTATCTCTGATAGATATTGTATATTATGTAAATACTTTTGATTATTAATATAATTTATTCGTTCCGCTGTTTAGATTCTGATGTGTTGTTTCTTCTTTCTTCTCTTTCTTTCTATTCTCTATCCCTTTCTTTCTTATTAGCGATGCAATTTCCTGGAGCTAAGGGGTTGGGTCGTTACAATATTGATTTTAAATTGAGTAAATGGAATGATTTTACCTTAAGTATATTTTATATATAAAGGAATAATTTTTCAGAATTATTAAAGTATATATAAGTTAATTGTTAGGTTGTTTGAATAATCTAAATAAAAGAATAATTGCATAAGCAAATGAATTATAAGAATTGAGTTATAATTAAAGTGAATTACAATTGTGAAATAAACTTATATATATAAGAAGTGAATATATCTATGAATATGAGTTGTGAATAAAAGTGAATTTAAAGTTAAAATGGAAATATAACTTAAGAGTTGTTGAATAGAATTGAATGAATAAATTGAATGTTAATCAATTGAATGTGAATAAATTGGAATGGAATAATGAATGAAAGTATTAATTCATTGAAATCAAATGTTATTAGAAGTTGAATAAATTGAATGAGAATGAATATAAGCAAAGGAATTTGGTTATAATTAATATACTTTGGTTGCTATATGATTGTAGGTTGATTGTATATAATTCATTAAGAGTTAATGAAATTGAAAGCTATGAAATTAAATTCAAATTAGAAGTAAATAAATTTGAATAAAATTGAATGTGAATTAGATTTAATTAGTGAATGCAAACTAATTAAAATTGAGAATGGATGTTAGTTGGATGTAGTTGGTTGATGGTTGAATGTATATTGCTATTGTTGCATTTGCTATGTGACATATATAGTTGATATGTTGCTATATGTTGTATATTGAGATTATTTGCATATGTGCATGTTCTCATGTTGTTTGTTGAGTTTAGTAGGTGCGGATCGCGTTTGCTTCGCATTTGGAGTTCGCTTTAGCGCTCTATTAGCCGTATATGCTTGCTAATAAAATATAAGGTACATATCTCGGATTAAATATCGTACTTTTACACTTTTTTCCCTTCGGGATGCCTCATTACTTGATGAGATGTATATTTGTGATATATATACTGTCATTTTTTTTTCGGATCGAGCCGCGCAAAGGAGACTATGGCGAATTTTTCCGGAAATTTAAGGCGTTAGAAAAATTTTGAGAAAAATTGGAAAGTTTTGAAAACTTTAACTTTGATTTGAAGTTGAAAGTTAAACAATAGGTAGTTGTTTTTGAAAAGATAACTAAGTATGATTTGAAAACTTAGTAAAGTATGGTAAGAAGTTTAATTATGGATTTTGGGAAAATTAATAGATTTTGTAACCTTTCTTACTTGTAATTTCGAGGACGAAATTCTTTTAAGGGGGAAAGATTGTAACGACCCAGAATTTTTAGAAATTAAAATTTGGATATTTAATTAATTTTAAATATTAATTAGTGAATTTATAAGTCAAATAAATTTTTATTTGAATTTTTGGATTTAATTGGATTATTAAATCAATAATTTAATATGTTAAATTATTGATTTAATAATCCAATTAATGGAAATAATTGAAAAATTGAGTTAAATATGATTAGAGATGATTTGTAAAATTTTATTTAATCATATTGAAGTTATAGAAATATTTTAGAACTTTTAAAATCGAATTAAAAGTTAATCTGTGAAAATTGAATATTTTAATATTTAATAATTGACTGTGAAATAGCCAATTTTTGAACAGTCTCAGAATTGAACGAAACCAGTTTCATTGGATCCGTAATAGTTAGTTATTACCGGATTTCAATTTTCGTGTCAATCGGAGTTACCGTTTGATCGTGGCAGCTCGAAACGCATCGATTTATTTTTAATTTAAATTTGGCGAGTCAAAATAGCCATTTTTCAAAAAGTCTCAGATTTCGATGAAACCAGTTTCATCGGATCCGTAATGTGATATTATTGTAAGATTTCAAATTTCAAGTCAATTGGATTTACCGTTTGTCCGGTACAAATTAAAACGCCTAGAAATCGACTTAAATCGGTTTAATTTAAATTGAACGTTTTCAGCCATAACTCGCACATACTTCCGAATTAGCTTCCGAAACTTGTTCCCTTGTGTCCGGAACGCGGGATAAACCCTAGGTACGCTGGTTACGGCGTCTAAATCGGAGTTCGGAATTCCCGGGATGAATAGTGTTTACGCTTGCTTTTCCTATAAAAGAACCCTTCACCCTTCATAAATTTCAACACTAAAAACCTAACCCTAATATCATGTAGCCGGCCCTAATTTTTCAATGGTCAGAATTGTCCCAAATTCAACCCTTAATCTCTTCCAATCCGTGAACTTTTGGCCAAAGTTGTTAACTACAACATTGAAGAGCATGGAGAGAGCTTTAATTCCATACGGGTATGATCGTAAATGGTGCGACGGAGGGGGAGAGAAGTGGGGCCGTTCTCATCAGGAAACGCACGCATTTCGAGGAGATTGTGCAGGCCGAGCTCCTCCCTATTGAGGCCGAAGGTGGGTGATGGAGGGGGCTACAGCATGGAGCTTCTGGATCGAGTTATCATTGAGTGCAAAGGGAGAATAATTCAACCCTAATTCATGTTTATGGGTTCAAGAGGAACGGCCAAAACCTGTAGCCGTGCGTGGGTGTAGGAGATGAACAGGGGCCGTTGGATCTGCATTGGAGGGCTGTGATGTGTGGGGTTTAAAATTTTAATTTAAGTTGTGATTTTATTATATAAAAAATTCGAGCAAACTTCAAATAATTGTATCTTTTTCATACGAGGTCGAAAAAATGCAAACTCAGTTGCGTTGGAATCGTATGGACGAGCACTACGCGATGGAGTTGGTTTGGAGTCGTTTGGAGTTAGTGAGAATTTCGGGTAAAATTAAACGCGCGTTTAATTTTATTCGAAATAAAAGCTAAAACGGAAATTAAAACCAAGGTGAGAACTTCTCACTCAATCGAATAGATTTCGATTTTATTTTAAATAGTTAGATTTAAAATATTTGAATGCATGTTTGAATGATGACTGTAAATTATTGATTGTTAAAATAGACATTATACGCCGTTAGTAAGCGGATGTTATTTATTATAAACATATACCGCGAATATTTCATAAACAGTGAAATTGGTATTATATATAATATCAATATATATATTGGCATATGTATATATTGCAGTTGATTGATTTCCCGCATTTTTTGTTTAGCGGATGAGACCCTATTACGCCGTTATTAAGCGGATAATATTTAATAAGAACATGTACCGCGATAATTTCGTACTGGAGCGAAATTGGTATTGTGCTAATGTTTTTGGATGCAGGAAACAGGTTGGAGGGATCCAACTGGATTCCTCAACAGTATTTATTTTATTTCAGATATTTTGATATTTGATGGATTATCATATCGATATATGATATCGTTGTTAGTCGTGATTGACTATTTGGTGTGTAGCATCATTGGACCCAGATTTTGGGATTTTAAAATGATTTTAAAGTGATTTTTGGAAATATATAAGATTTTCGGAATTGATCTATTTTAAATAAATAAACGTTATAATTTTTATTGTTATAAAAATTATGGTTTTTGTGAAATATAGTTAAAAGTCGATTTTTGAGAAATATGAACTAATGATTTTATAAAATAATTTAGATTGGATTTTTGAATATATGATAAAAGTTTAAATATAGGATTTATAAAATTTGATTATTTTATAAATCGAAATGATGAAATTATAAAGGAATTTAAAGACGTTTTAGAATAATAATATAAACTGATTTATATTAAGAGATTTATAAATGGATATTTATAAATTGAAATATAGACATTATAAAACGAGTTTTTATAAGTGTTTGAATTAAGTGAAAATGAATTTCATTAAAGAATGAAATTTATAGAATTATAAACAGTGAAGTTATAAATGAAATTTATAAATAGTAAGATTTATAAATTTGTGAAGTTAATTGAAGAATAGATTTAGTTAAATAAATGAATCTTATAAGTTATAAGATTTATAATTATGGAGTTTAAAGAACGATTTTATAAAATAATCGTTTTATAAGTATTTAACTTATAATATAAACATTTAGTTTATAATTGAGTTATAAACTGAAATATGTTAATAAAGGAATTTATAAAAAAAGAAGTTTTTATAAATAAATAGAAATGGAATTTATAAACGTTGTTTTATGAATTCGCAAACGACTTATTTTGATAAGTTAATTGTTATAACTTATAAATGGAGTTATATTCACGTTTTAGACTGTGAATAATCCTTTAAGTTAAAAAGTATAAAAAGGATGAAATTTGTTAACATAGTATATTCACGTTTTTGAATAGTGAATAACATGTTAAAGAAAATGTTTTAGAATGTGATATTTTAAATAGAATTAAAACGATCTAACGATGTTTTAAAAGGTGTTGAGATTCGAAACCATAGATTTCAACATTTATTGTTGAAATAGACGTTTTCGAGAAATAAAAGGAAATAGTGGAGTATAACACTGTTGTTATAGTAAATGATTTCCGAAAGGAAATGTTTTGTATAGTATTGGGATTTATATATCTATTTTAATTTCGAATCCCTATACTAGTGATTTTGGGTTGTCGTAACGATGTTTTACGTAACATTCGTTTTGGCCCAAATAAATATGTTTAAGAGAATGATTTCCTTAAAGAAGGAATTATATACTTAATTCGATTTAAGTATATTGAATATTTTCTAAGTGTTGAAAATAAAAGGAATTTGTGAATTACTTATGAATAAATAAGTATGGAAATGTTTTCCAATATGAAGTGAATAATTAGAATTTATCTTTTTCTGAAGATAAATTGAAATGAATTATTGAAATCGCATATGCATGGATATCTTGAAATATAAATTCATTATGGAATTTATATGTGAAAGTGAAATTTGTTAAAAATAAATATTGATTTATTTTTGAAGTGCTGAAATTATATATCTTGTAAAGATATTTTGGAAAATAAATAATTTGGAAAATTATTTGGAATCTGGTGATGTATGCATATCAATTGATAGTTCAATAGCCGACTATCAATATTTCCCTTTGATTGGGTATTTGATGTGAATTGATTGAATTTGAATGCACACTTATTTTTGAATAAGCGCTCACTATTCGGGTTAACCGGGAAAGGACCATGGGGTCGTATAACCCATTCCGAATATGTGATACGTCGTTATGAATTGCATTTGAAGATCGGTGTTGAAGACCGAGTATTTGTGAAAGCGATAGGATGACCTATCGATTGTCTCTGCACTGGGTAGCTCCTGGTATAGAGATTCCTTAAGTGATGGGAAATTCGATCGGGATTGTGAATACCCGTATTGCAAGGGCTTCGTAAGAAGTGCCTTCGGTTTTGTTCGAGCCCGGAACAGACTTGTATGGATTGTATGTCTGACATTACAAGTTGAGATATAAAGCCGATTTCTTTCAAATATATTTCTGTTGGTGGCGGAGAATTTATTCTTTTAGCTTAACACCCTTCTTTGAGACGTATGTGCTCAAAGGTTATATAGTTGAAGTTATCAGCGATATATTCCCAGTTTGGTAATGTGACATGCTGAGTGATGCTGAAATGATCATTGTGTTGATTATTTGTGATAGGATCGTTTATTTGATCGTCTATCTTAGTGATCATTGTGTTGATCATTTGTTGACCCAAAGCATGGCTTTTGTATAAAGTATGTTTTTGTGGACGTGAATTCGTCGAGCCTCACACCCCGTGAATGGTCAAAACAGGAAAGAAGCAGCAAGGTTATGAGGGGTAGCACCCTTTAGGATGTGTCCATTTCCTTCTGGAAAAGAGTGGTGTCATGGTATGGAGCCCAGATACTTACTCATGTTGAAAACACTTTATGATTGTGTGAATTGATTACGAGCGCTCGGTAAAAGGTCCCAAAGGACCGGGGGATGGCATATTCGGTCAGTTGTTACTCAGTTAGGAGTAACCCGGCCTTGTGTTGGTAGAGATCCGGTTTGGTTCTCGGGGATGTCCATCCAGAGGCATTCTCATGTGGCAATGGGAAGTTCCTTGGCCTGATCATTCGTTGGAAATCCAAAGAAACAATACGAGACTTGTACGGTTTTAGTTGTAGAACCTGCCATCTAATATGGTAGCTATTAGTAGGCATAATATAATGGTACCTATGCTGGCTAAGATTTATATTCTACTTTCGAAATGAATTTCTTCTACACTATGCACTAATAATAATATCAAAATTGATTTGATTTTAATGCGTATCAAGCATCTTTGACTATCATAAGGAGAAATCTTCTCCAAGTCTGCGTTTGCATTGTGTGTGTGGCAGGAGGTCTTATGGTAGTCTCATTTTTAAAAGCATTGCGAATTGAATTTAAAAATATTCCTCTATTTTGATTTTAAAGATAAATAAACTGTTTTGAGTTCTCACACCAGTCACATGACTGACTTGGAGTTTATTGTTTTCCTTCCTAAACTCTGGGTGCCCACCAATTTCCACACGGGCAGTTAAGAGTTAGGTTTATCAGGATATTCTGGATATTCTGGAGTTGCTGGAGGCAAGCTGGATGGCATGGCATATTACTTATATAGTATTTCTTTTTCCGCTGCACTGTTGTTGTTGTATGTTGTTGTACACTCTGATGATATGATGTAATGAAATGTGATGTAATGTAATAACTGATATAGTTCTTTGTTTAAAGATTATTCATTTATTATTATATGTTGTTCCGCTGCGAATTGTGAGATTCTGTTGTTGTTCTGTTGTTTCCTTTCTGTCCCGTCCTATTTTCTTCTGTCTTTCTTTTTCCTCTGTTCTCTTTTCTTTCTTTCTATTTTAAAATTTTCTTTTCTCTTTTTCTTCTATTTTTTAAATGTTCTATCTTCTGTTTCTATTTTAAAATAAAAAAAATTGTCTATCTTCTTTCTTTTCTCTATTTTCTCTCTTCCTTCTTTTTCTCTTCTAAAATTCTTTTTAAAACCCATAACATCTCGGTTTTCGCCCTTTGATTTCTCGGCAGTCGATAAAGTGAGTGTCGATGTTGAATTTTCGAAGAACGAAAATCCTGTTTGTTACAATAACTAGACGGGTGTTTATAACTGTCTAGTATGTGATGTATTATATGTATCACTCTGATTTATGTTATATATTATGTAAATACTTATGTGATTAATATATTTTATTCGTTCCGCTGTGAGATTCTGATGTTGTTGTTCTTTCTTCTCTATCTTTTCTATTTTCTCACCTCTTTCTTTCTTATTAACGATGCTTCTTCCTGGGAGTAGGAAGTGGGGTCGTTACATTAAGATTTCATTTTGGTATTTGTTTTGAAGAGGAAATGTATTTATGAAAATGTTTACTGTAATTATATTATTTCAAGGTATTGGTATCATTTGTAAAACAATAATGTAAGTTCAATACATATATATATATATATATCATTAATGAGTTATCTTGTTTATATATTAATTTAATTTGCATAGGTTTATAATATGTATATGTTTTAGTTTATAATTTATATAAGTTTAGTTATTTTACTGTAAATATATATAGTTACATATATAGTTATATAACGTATTAGTATGCACAGGATCATGTTTGTATATTTAAATTGGTATATATTCAGTTACAGAATGTTATATATATGATTTCATATAAAAGTATAAAAGTTTGGCATGCGTGGCTTGCTTTTGGAAAGTATGTCAGGGAAGTACTTGTGTAGTTTAATTATAGATAGTATAATATATTTATTTTTTATTTTCTATATATATACATAAGTTGTTTCGGTTGTATAAACTCTATAGGTAAATATATATGTTAGATGTGTTTTAATTTGAGATATATAAAGATATTTGGCATGTATGCACAGTTACAGTAGTTAATTTACGGTTATACTAGTTTTGTTATGTAGTTGGGTTTGCATTTGGTTTATGATATTGTATATTGTTGGTCTATATAAATTTATATAAATAATTATATCCTGGGAATAATATGGATAAGATGATAATAATGTTATATCTTATCCGACTTTATAAATTTTATATGAAGACAGTGTGTGTGTGTGTGTATAGTATAAGGCGGCTGTACATTCTGTCTGCATATACTACATGGTTTTTAAGTGGGTATATATGCAATTATATACAGTTGTTTATAAGGTATAGGTTATGGTTGGCTGCACATAGTCGATTTGGAAGTAGTACAACATATTTGAAAAAAAAAACTATGTTATGGGTATGACTTTAAATATATACACACACACACACACACACAGATATATATATATATATATATATATAGTTTTGTGTTAATGAAATATTGAATTGAAGGAAAGGAAATATAATATATATATATATAGTTCAGTTTATATCAACTGATTCTAATTGTTTCGTCAATTCTTGTACCAGCTTTATCAGTCAAATTCGTGTCAATCTAGCTTTGTTTTGGAATTCGTGCTTGAATTCGTAACTCATCTCATTCCCGTTCATCTCTAGCCTCGAAGATGAGCAATCACACACGATTAACGTTCTTATATTTATTAAATTTGATTTCAATTGAAATGACAATTGAAATATGATGTTGTTAGTTATTTACATTGCTGTACATGTTATTATCTGTATTTGTTCACCGTGACATCTGACACCATTATCTGTTATTTATATTGATGATATATGCCTGTTATATTATTATTCATATCTGGTATCACTCTGCAAGTTCCCTGTTAGTATAGAATTCCTTATGGGTTGAAATGATACAAACCCGAATGATCCGTAGAATATGAGAAAATCGTTATGGGTTGAAATGATAAACCCAAGCGATTTTCATTTGAATTGACTTTTGGGATTACGGGTTGAAATGATATATACCCATATATATTTAAATTGCGGATTGAAAAGATAAATATCCATATCACTTGATCATAGGATAGAAAATTATATACAGACACCGTTGGTCTATATATATATATATATATATATATATATATATATATATATATATATATATATATTGAAATGAGTTCCAAGGTTTTGAAAAAAATATGGTTTTAATAAATATTGATTTTAAGACATTATATTTTCAATATAGATTTCATAATAATTTTAATAAGTTAAGTTGGAAAGAGAAATAGAAATTTATTTGAAATCTATTTGAATTTTACTTAAATAAAATCGATTTGAAACTTATTAAATCTGAGATTTTAAAATATGATTTATAACTTGATTTTGATTTAAAGTAATTAAATGAATATTTCAAGTCACTAAGTTAAGGGAATATTTAGTTTATATGAAAAGGGTAATTTAAGGTTTTTTTTAAATGATATTAGGGAATAAGTGAATTTTTCAATATTAAATAATGGAAAGTTGAAATATAACTGAGTTTAAGCTTTGAAATCTATTGAAATTGAAATGGTTTAAATTGTAGTTTATATATGTGTTTGAAATCGAAATACATTTAAATGGTTTTGAACTGAATTGATATTGGTGAAATGAGATTAAATTTTGGAATTTGAGTTGATCTGAATCGATTTGTGAATTTAAGGAAACTATTTTTATGTAATGTATTTTAATATATATAAATATTTTACTTTATGAATTATTTTTAACATAAAAGTAGTTTTAATATAAAACTATTTTTAATATACAACTATTTTATTATACAAAATATTTTTATATAAACTATTTTACAAACTATTTTATTATATATTGTTATTCATATCTAAATTATTTAAATGAATGGAAGTTATGATTTCAAGATTATGTTTTTCCAAAGTATTATGATTTCCAAAGTTTTATAATTTCAAGTATTTTGGTTTCGAAAATGTTATAACCTTGAAAGTGATATGATTTTTGGAAATGGATACATTTGAAATAGTGATATTGTATTGATATGGTTTTGAAATGGAAAAGGATATTTTGGTTTTGAAGTAAAAACTATTTTGAAATGACCACGGTGTTATAATAATGATTGGTTGTTAAAGAGACCAGGATCAGTTATTGTCATACTCTCTGCTAATACCGAAAACCACTTTACCAACTATGTACGTGGTAGAGATTCTAGAATTTAAGTTGGATGGTTTGGTGACGATTCTATATGGTATTTACGTAGCCTTGACTCCCGTGAGTCAACTTGATGCGGCTAAAACAAGAGCCATGTCGGGCCAAGTGAGGTCATTCCTCCTATCGGACACATTTCTTCGATATCATTCTATTACTTTTGTGATTTGATTGTTCGCACCCTTTGATTTGGGATCGTGTCATGAGGTGGGCGGTAGTAGCTGCTATGAGTTACCATCAGTCCGGATCCGCAAACGGTATATCTACCCTGGCATTGCCTCGAATGCCTTGTCGCATGCCCTATCGTGCCTTCTACAAGTTTGTTTTGTACTGTACCTATGTGATGTCCTCTGGGTAAATCTCCAGTTTACGGAGGAGCGTACGGCATTGTATAGACTATGGGATTATATAAAATGTGTTAAGTAGGATATGGATAACACCTTAACGCTATTTTAATACTTTTACTTTACTATAGACATATTATAATAGCGTATATTACTACATCGTAGATAGTTCCATGGATCCTTAGAGGTTGGAAATCCCAAACATCCTTTAAGTTATTTGTATTTCAGTTGATATTTCATTTGAGTTGAATTTATTAATAGAAGAATGTTAATTCCGACTAGAGTGTTTTGTGTTTTTCTTTACGCTCGGGTCAGACTGAGTGATACAACATTTGAGACTCACCTTTGGAGTTTAAAGCTTCGTTGGAGATCCAACTATCGATTCAGCTTTCAGTCATTCAGTTGATTCCAGTGATGTATTTAGATTTTGTTATTTGACAACATTGTATTTGATATATTCTGTTGTATCTAGTTTAACTCTGTTATATATATAGTAGCTTCATGAACTATATTCATTTGTTTCCGCTGCATATTGTTATATTACTCTGTGTCTGTGATTCTATGGTTATTTTATTTACTGTATATGCTGAGTTTTGCCGAATATAAATTAACAATTTGATATTTTGGGCAATTCAAGTCCGACATGTACGGATGCGAATGACACGAAATACCGGGTCGTTACAACATATGAAGTGATGCACTAACAGTTCGACTGCTCAGGCTAGTGGCATGGTACAAAGGCCACGCAAGCTACATACAGTCACAAGTTCAAGGCTACCAAGCTCAACATGCATTCAAGCACAAAAGGAAGTACAAAAGGTTCAGATATAAGGAAATGTATGTGAAACTCGAAGTCTGAAAACATGAAACCAGAGGCTGCCACTTCAAGTACAAATGCACATCAACCCAATGTAAACCAGAAATGAGTCAAAGCAATAAATATATGTTAGCATATATGTACACATGAATCGAATGCACACCACCAGATATACACATGATACTTGACTGGAAAGACCAACAGAGACCAGTGAACAGCAAGTGGAACAAGACGACTGAATACAAGATCAGGCACATTAACATGAACAAAGCCTCAATAGTATAACTCAATGTTATACAACTACAAGAATTTGGTGGAGTCACAAGTCAAGACAGTGGAGTCATGAATGCAAAACTTCCCACCAGACTTAAGAATTCATACATATATATATATATATATATATATATATGTATGTATGTATGTATGTATGTATGTATGTATGTATGTATGTATGTATGCAGTAATAATATGGTTGCAGTGACGACAACAACTCAAATGAGCAAGTGAAGACTAGAAGCTCTAATGCATATACACCAGAATACAAGTGGAAACCAATGCAAGCTCAACTGAATATAAAAGCGCAGACCAACAGTAAAACAATAGTGTCATGATATACAAGTGAGTGTAACAGTTAGCATACATCACCAACATCTTAACAAAATCAAAGTGGCCGAAGTCATCAAAAGCACAGAGGCCAAAATCAAAACCGTGGGACGATTCGAACAAAATTACCATGAAATAGCAGTTATAAAAATAAGGTACAAGTCGAGTATGCTACAGGCAAGAACATCATGTAGAAGTCAACAAGCACAAAGAAAGGAACCAAAGTCAAGTTTAAATGCTAGAAAATCCAAATCACGGTGAGCAAGGAAAACATTGTCAAAGCAATTCAAAGCCGTGATATTCAAGGAAGAAAATATACGAATTGAAAAATCAGAGAACATCAACAGCATTCAAGTTAAATCGAACGGCCGAACTTAAGTAACTGACGAATTTAAACCAAATGTATACGAACGAAGAAATAGGAATTCGAATCCTGTTTAACCCAAATCATCATTGGCCTAAAAAATCATCGAGTTCAAGGAAATTAACCAGTAAAGCAAAGTGCATAAAATCACATTCCAATTCAGACAGAACTCAACGAATTGAAGCGACTGTGTGCAAATCGAGGTGAGTTGATTTTCGAAGAAAATCAAAGCAATAGCCAATTGTAATCGACCAACAATCAGTCGGCACTTTTCAATTCCACGAAACCTTAAATCAGGAAGGGGAACGAACGTTCTAGAGGAAGCGGCCCTATTTTTTCATAAGGAAAGAAACACGGGCTGAAGGAATATACAGAGGAAATAAAAGAAAAAGGGATACAGGTTAATTTCTTAAGCCTTAACTTTTGGGCCAACTTCTTTAAATTACTAATTTGGATTAATATTTAAAATAAGGGTTTTGTGTTTAAAATTGTTTTTATTCTTGTATTTTTCTTTTTAAACTTTTGTGTGTAGCCATGGGAAATCAATTGGGTGAACTTGTTGCCCGAGAAATCAAGTATCTCTACCCAGAGGATTGTGATTCTGGAGGGTGTACCTCGTAGCCTTGAAATCGAAGGTGTAATTGTAAAGATTGTTTTTAAAAGGAAATCTGTACTTGTGTGTGGGACTGGATTTAGGGTAACTCCGAACCAGTATAAAATCCGGTGTATTCTTTCCTTTACTGCTTTTACTTTATATTTGCATTTATGTTTGATTCTGTGATCATATCTGTGTATGAATATTGCATACATTTGTGTTTAAAATTAACAAAAACTCAAAAAGATTTAACAATTCTCTAAAGCACTATTCACCCACCCCCTCTAGTGTGTATCCTTAGCCTTAAGATCCTTAATCCGCATTTCTCACATTTGGTATCAGAGCAAGGTTTTCAAAGTTTCATAATCTGATTTTTGAAAAAGTTTTCAAACTGGCTACTAACACTGGTATTGTTACTAACACTAGTATCCCTATCACTAGTTCATTTGTAGAAGGTCAGTCTACTGTCAGACCATCACTTTTTAATGGCAGTAACTATGCATATTGAGCATGTAGGATGAAATTATATTTACAATATATAAGGTTAGACACTTGTAATATCACATAAACTGAATATTCTGAACCCACAACTGATTTTGCATAGTGGACTGCTGAGCAAAAGACTGTTGCACAAAACAATTCTAAAGCACTATTTTGTTCATTTGATAGAAATGAATTTAATAGAGTGTCAGTTTGTAAGTCTGCATATGAAATCTGGAAAACGTTGCAAGTAACTCACGAAGGAACAAGCAAAGTTAAACAGACCAAAATCTCTATGCTCACAAACCAGTTCCAATTATTTAAAATGAACCCTAATGGGTCTATTTCAGATACGTATAGAAGATTTCAGGATATTGTGCATTCTTTAATATCCTTGGGAAAGGAATTTTCTGAAGAAGATCAAGTTAGAAATATTTTAAATTCTCTTACTCCAGAATGGAATCAAAAGACACTTGCGATCGAAGAGGCAAATGACATTAGTACCTTAAAGATTGAAGAATTAATTGGAAATCTAATATCATTTGAAGTCCAAATGATCGGGAAAAGAGAAAGCAAAGCATCTGAAAAGAAATCAATGGCATTCAATGCATTGACCGATGGATCAGATTCAAACAGTGATAATGATGAAGAGATAGCCTTTATGACCGGAAAGTTTAGGAAATTCCTGAAATACAGAAAGATGAATAATATCAAGAGAAACAACTGTAGTAACTCTGGAAATCAGAATGTAGTGCCAAATAATGTCAAATGTTTCAAATGTGATGAACCAGGCCACATCAAAAGAGAGTATTTGTATCCAGAAAGGCAGAATCCTCTTATGAACAATGATCCAGCAAAGAATGAAAGCGTGCATTTACTGCTACTCTAAATGATTCAGACTCGTCCTCAATGACGATGGTCAGAAAACAGATAATTCAAATTTGTGTTTCGCGGCAGTTCATGACTCCGACAAATTCAGAGAAACAGACTCAGAAAAAGGTACATATTTACAATATAATCGGTTGAAATTGCTTGCTTAGAATTAGATGCTTAATTACTTGATTGATTGATTTTGAACTGGTGCGTTGTTTGAATTTTAAAATTTATTTTCTATTTTTTATTATTATTTTATTATTATTTTACTATTTTTTATTATTTTTAATAGTATAATAATACTTTCTGAAATATACTATAAGTCCAATAATATTTCAGAAATATATAGACATTAAAAATAATAAAGTGTATATATATTTATTTGAGAACTTAGGAAAAATAAATCACAAAAATTCACTGGCACATGTCGACATGGTCCCTACTATGATGTCGACATGGGTACCAGAATTTGAATTTAAAAATTTGAATTCAAATGTTTGAATTTTCCTCCACCTTTTCACTTCATTCAAATGTTTGAATTTCCATCCACCTTTTCACTTCATTCAATTCTCTGAAAAGCTACCTTTTGACCAGAAAACATGTCCTTTGAGAATCTATTTATTCACTATCTTTTATCGTATCTTTTCACTCTCATTTTCAAACTCAAACTCTCTCTTCAAAACTTCAAGCTCTCTACTCTCTACTTTAATGGCTTCTTCAAGCAACCCTTCCACCATAAGAATTTCCAGAAAGATAAAAGAGCAACTCTTCAATGATCCGGAGGCAATAAAAGCATACATCAATTATGCTAATTATGCCAAAGTCCATCCCGGAAAGTTTGCTATCATTCAAGATTTTTCTTCTTATGAAATTGATTCTCTTTTGCAAACAATCAAATTCTTAGTCTTGTTGATGCTTCTCAAAATGATTTTGTTTGACTATCAAAATCTTGTCAAAATTTTCTATGCAAATTTAAACCGTGGATTTTATAATGGAAATGAGGATGAAATTTGGAGTAGTGTCAAAGGCACTAGAATTGTTTTGAATTGTGATCTTTTGGGTACCATTCTCAATTGCAAGAGTACGGCAATGGATCTCTCTAATTTTAAAATCGATGAAAATGATCGTGAGACATTTCATCACATTTTCGAAGGGAATGATAATTTTGAATTCAAAAATCAAAATTTTCGACCAAAAGCAAGAATTGTCAATCTTCTTTTGCAACATACTTTGAACCCAAGATCGATGAATTTTAACAATCCTACTTCAAAAGTCTGCAAAGCACTTTTTGCTATTTTTGAAAATTATGACATCAATTGGGCGCAAGTTATTTTGGATGAACTTCGTCCCAAAAATCTTGAAATGGGTGAGAATACTTTGTACCATGGAATTTATCTCACTCGGATTTTTAACTATTTTGGAGTGGATTTCAAAGGCGAAGAATTTGTTTCTAGAAAAGTTTTCAATCATTCCAACATTTCGCTTATGAAAATTCCATTTGTTTTTCAACCTTATGAGATTCTTGCCGAAAAGGAAGAGCGTTTGGCTCATGAGGAAATGGAAGAAGAGGAAGAGGAAGAAGAAGTAGAAGGGGATGAAATGGAAATTAAAGAAGAAGAAGAAGAAGAAGAAGAAGAAGAAGAAGGTGAAACCTCTTTGGAAAGCATCGACTATCCTCCTAATCCATCCAACAAAACCTTTCTCAAAAACCAAAAGACGATTGTAGAGAACCAACAGATTCGTAAATGATCTGTTAGTAAGAAGTTGGACAAAATTTCATCTAAGATGAACAAGTTCATTTCCAAAGTCAGCAAGAAACTTGGACTTTCTTCTTCATCATCATCCGCTAACTAGTTCTACCTTTTCGTATCTCGTTGTATTTGTTTTAGTTTATTTTGATTTGAATGTTTGTGTAGTTCTTTATGATTAATCGTTGTATCGTCTTAGTATCAAATGAAATGGAATTTCATTCAGTTATCTAGCTTATCTTATCTCCAGAGTAAATGTTAGTATATGATATATATATACACACACACAATTGTTCACAAAATCAAAATATATCATCAAATTTCACTACACCATGTCGACATACCCCCTATGACCATGTCGACATGTACTGGTCAGAAATGACAATTCATTTTGAATTTGAAATTTGAATATTTACCATATGTCTATTCATTTCAAACGAATTTCTACACCTATAAATACCTATTTCTTCTAGAATTCATCACTGAAAACTATTTCTTATCTACTATATCTCTCATTCTTCTCACAAATCTAAATATGGCTAATCCGGTTCATAACTTATCCGAAAATCTTAAAGAAACTCTTAATTCGTTCAAGAATATTCTCTCGTACATTCTTCGTAACCAGCGACACTTAGAATTGAGTCAAATGCAAATGATCAAGGAGCAAGAAAGACATTTCGATGAAATACGATGGATGATTTCCTCCCTACACGAGGATGATAACGAAGCACATCCTCCAGTCTCTCTCACCAACGACAATGAAAAAAGGGGTGCTATTAAGGTAGACCCTATCTTTGGAGAAGAAAGATGGGTGGAAGTTCCACGTAACGTTTAATTTTATTTGGTTTCTTTGCTTGAATTTTTTTCCTTGATTGATTTGATTTCATTTGCTTTGGCTTGGTTTGAATTTGATTAATATTTAGTGTGGATTGATGTTTGTTGTACAGAACATGAATAATTATACATTGACATGTATATAATCTTTGATTCATTATTGTGACTATCAATTCTATATTCCATTGTATAAGTTTATTAATGTAGGTATTTTAGTCCAAGAATGAGGGCGTGTTATATAGTTTGGTGTTATATAATTTAGAGTTAGTTTTTTTATTGATGACAAAGGGGGAGAAGTATAAAATAGGGTAGTTAGGCATAGATTAAGGGGGAGTTATTAGTTTAGGGGGAGTTATTAGGATAGAAGTAATATTTTATAAACAAAGGTTGTCATCATAAAAAAGGTGGATATTTTTAGTCCGTGAGATGATGGTTTTGGTGACAACAATCTTAGAATAGATTATAAAATATAAATACTAGCAGTATAAGTTTAGATATATATGTATATACAGGATTTAACCATGCAGGTAACAAGAATGAAGACTGAACAGTATAGAGATTCAAGATATCAAGATTGAAGACTCATGAGTATCGAGATTATCAAGAGTTCAAGAATTCAAGTAATTTATTATTTTTTAATTAGAAATTTTGTTAAAACTCATAGAAAAGCACTGAAACTACAACAAAAACACCCTTTAATAGCGTTGAAAAAACGCTATTATAGGCTACTATAGCGTGTTTTGGTACGCTGTATATTAACATGTTGTTATAGGTCAGTGACCTATAATAGCAATGTAAAAAACGCTATAAGAGACGCTATGGACATGGACTTTTCATAGCGGTTTAAAAGTGATATAAACATGATTTGTAATAGCCTTGAAAAATCGCTATGAAGTAAAACTATAGCGTTTTTATGAATGCTATCGTAAATTGTATGCATAAATACAACTACTTTTTATAGCGTTTAGCTGTCTTTTATAGCATTGTTTATTTGCTATGAAAACTGTTTATAGCACTATCGTAATGCTGTAGTATATTAAAACTGGGAAAAACCATCTTTCCATAGCACAGTTAAAACGCTATAAGTTTTTATCATTGCTGCTACATACATTCCAGCTTACAATTTACAATTCTACGAATATATTATAAAATTTCAAAAAAACACAATTATCACATTGTGATGTCCGTAATCAAATGGAGACATAAGCCAAACCACAATATATATATCCATAATATGTCGTAAACAAAGTTTTAAACATTAAATATTTGTGATCTCAAAAAAAAACAATAACAACCGTAGCTAACCAAAACGATACATACTAAAGCAAAGATATACGTCAATACAATATACATTAATCCAAGCTTTAGACCGATTTGAAAGAGAATGAATGCAGCAAAATAATTTTTCCTCCCTTGCAACTTGTAGTAACCCCGGTATCATCATACAGCACCTGTCAAAACGAAGCACATAGGTTACTTTTCAACCTAAACATCATCCGCAAGTTATATAATTTTTCATAACAAAAAAAGATAAGGACTGTATATGAGCTGATTGAGCTCATGAACTCAGCCTACTAAATGAACTAGTATATGAGCTGAGAATATTTTAGTCGAAAAAAAGAAAGAAAAATCAAAATCAAAATTTTGATCATGCAAATAGAAGAATAATATGACTCTCCTAACAAGCAATACAAAACAGGATCGGAAGAAATGTTTGTTTGAACCATAACGAAAAATTTTGATGTCATGTCTTTTTCCTCTCTCACTGTCTTAGACAGGCACTAATGCTTCGGCTAGTGGGTACGCATAATAAGAACCACTTCAAAAGTGCATATTTGGTCGATACATCCTTGTGAATGAATAGCAACAAAGCTCTCATGTCATATCCATTAATGGGTGAAATAATAACTGGCGAGACGTTGCCTTCGCGGTTGATTAAGATTTTGTTGAGTTTTCAGTTAAAGGAAAGACTTTGCACTTAAAAAAGGAAAATAACATTATCATGCTAGTATCTATGATTTGATATTAGACTACTGTGAAGTATGCATAATTTAACATTACATAACACGACTCAGTGGTTGAACAATGTGGGATTAGGAATAAGCATATCATGTTTGACTACTGTGAAGTATGCATAATTTTTAACTGACACATACATTATTTCAAAGTTCTTAAAAGGTTACAACTAAGTTAGAATATATGTGGTAATATCTATGTATTAGTAAAAGTCATTCAGAAAAATAAAGGAATTAGTGGGCTACCTGGTAAGCTTAGCCCAAATTGTTTAGGAATCAACCATGGAAGAATCTTCTTGAAACTCCATCATAGACAAAGTGCAATCCCTTTCAAACAATAAAAATTCCTGAAAAAGAATACAAAATTACTCATTATGGTTTATAGTCTATACAACTGCAAGCAAGATTCATCTATATACAAAATAATACAAAACCAAATTTGTGTATTGTGTACATGCAGCTGATTCTGACTAAATAACCGCATTATCTCGGATTGCGTAGAAGAAACTAGCTCAATCAATTCATTGCGATGATCTGGTGATTCACCTATCTCAGCAAAAGAAACAGATACCTGCCAAATGGATTCACACATTAAATTAGGAGAAGTGTTGACTATGATGCAATGACAAGTTTATTCTTGCTCCAATGAGACAATCTGCTCTTTGCAAAATAACTCACAAGTAAATATCATGTCATATAGACAAAGGAAAGAAATTTTTATTTTGAAGTTTAAATGATGTTTCAGAGAACTATTTGAAGTAGATGTGCATATATCATACTTCAATAACTACATTTAGAGCTATGATTGTACCTCAAATCTAGTTATATTGATAACTTGTTCATCATTTTTAGTTTACCTTGTCTATGGCTAGTAAGATGATAAAGTAACCATAATATACTGGTTGCTTTAACTAGTGATTAGCATAAATAGAAGATCACAAAAAAAGGATGAACTGGCAAATGCAACCTAGTTTCCTCAACAATGACTGATTTCAGATATTATGAGCTCGCCTGCACGCATCGAAGAATCAACTCTAGTATGCAGCATCTGCGGCATAACCCTTTTACTATATAAGTTATTGGGTTTAGCAACATATCTTGCTCTTCTGCATACCATGCATCTATCTGTGATATTTCTCCTGTCGCACCTAATTGAGACCGGTTGAGTTCACCTGTAACAAGAAGGTTATACATGAAATTAAAAAACAATAACATAGGATGTCCATGAAATTAATATGAACCCACAACATATTAGCTACCGTTGAAACCAGCTGCCATGACTTTGGCAAGAAAACCTCCATCATCCGCTTCCTGAAGTCCAAACTCCAAGACTATCATCATCCTCTGGTAAACAACGTAGTGCTATTTCAAGTGTGTGCTTATCTCTTGAAGAAATGGAAAAATGTACCTGATAACATAAGATTAATTACAAAGACTTTTGTAATCATTTTCAAATAGAGCGACAGGTATTGCACATGGATACTTTTCATAGTTCAACTGAAATCCGTGTTTAAAAATATTTAGACATGCAAATGGTCGTCTACTCTTCAGGTCCATAAGGCAATGCTTTTAACTGTAGGAACAGTAATCTATCAATTTAAGTTTTGAACTAACGTCACTGACACTAACAACTAAACTAACTTATTCGATTGAACTATTAACTTGATATTGTGTGTAAACCAACTGAAAAACATGTTTGCACATTTTTGAATATTTCTTCAACATCAATAATAACTTCCAAGTTCAAAATTTATCGAGGGAAAAAATTGACTAACTTATATATTTAATAATTGAAACTTATAAATATGTTTTTCATTAATTTAACAGATTTAAAAAAAATATAATATGGCAAACTCTACAACCTCTGTTTATATCGATAGCCTTTATCACCTAATTTTCACTAAGAAAGAAAGTTGAACAATTAAAGACATTGAGGTATGCAGGAAAGCATGTGAACAATGCAGACACTCAAAAGAAGTACATATATTCATGCAAATGCAGACAATATATTGTAAAATGAATATGTTTCCCCTTATGATGGTAGATACCGTCGTTTAAATTCTGAAACCGGAAAAACAACATCACAACAAAAATCAGACGACGTGCAGAATCAAAACATAGATACCACTTATGAAGACAACAACTTAAACATTCTAATTGATGATTTACCACATGATATAGAGGATGAAACTATAATACTTGCTGCTATTTACTTTTTAAACATAAATACATGCCACAGTAGACAAACCGGAAACATGTTATAACTAAGTTCAGGCTTTCTATTTCTTCTTGAATTCAAAATAAACACATAGTAGGGGTCTGTTTCATGTTCATCAACGTTGCTGCCAATACACTCCAAAAAAAATGCAAAGTAAACACAATGAAGGTCGTATTTCAAGGTCCTCAATATTCAGATTACAAAGTAAACAATCGAATTTTGAAATAAACCAACTCAACTAATTTATGCATAAATGTCCTTCATTGTTACTAATAATATAACACAAGAAGTTGAAAAATGACACAGCAAGAGCTTTGCCTTAGGTTCGTTAGTGTTCAAGTTCAGCTATGCAAGAACAAAACAGCAGTTAAATTCCAAAATATCAAATATGCTTATCGTCAATATCCATCACATTGGATTTTAGATTTAAATTCAATTTAAATCCTATATTTTTTTTCTCTATTTTTAGGGATTAAATTTAAATAAACGATTAAACTTGAGTAAAGTTCAAGTCATGTATGTGTATATATAAGTTGTATAATCATAAGAGTGGATGGAATGCAGGCTGCAGTTGACATTTTAAACCTCATAGGACGACTTTAAGCTAATAAAAGTTAATATTTTGCCTCAAGTAAAAGATGATACCTTAACAGTGCAGATAAAATACTGGATTCTGTTGGTATTAGGTCCATTATTAGACGTGCCACAACTCCAGGTTCCACATGAATCACTGCCAAAAAGATTGACGGTAAGGATATATCATTTTTGGAACTACAGTAAGAATTAAATTCAATAATTACTTCACCAAAATAAGATAACCAAGGTAAGGAACTATTGACTGATTTAAAAAAAGAAGCTAAGCAAGCATAAAATCCTATAACTACTCAACGAATTAATTATTTATTTTATTTAAAAAAACTTCATCGAGCCATAAGTAGTAAATTTCTTGTAGTGATTTCTGTTGCATCAGGATGAGTAGGTTGTTCTTTTACAAGAAAATACTTATTCAGACTATTTACATCATTATAAGATACTTTCCTTACTCTGTAAAAATGAATGAAAAGAATAATGATAGAAACATGTAGACTTAAACGGAATTTAAGTTAAAACCTGATATATAAACTTTGGAAACGTCTAAATATTGCAATTGTTGGAAGATGCTTCATCCAGTAAAAAATGGTAAATGTACTGAATTAAAACAGAGGAAAACATCACATTTAATACATATTGTGCTTGGAGGATGTATTAACCGATATAATACCGCTAAATTATACACACATTGTGCTCGATAAATATTTCTAGACAAAGCAGTAAGCTAGCTAAGTTATATACACATATCTCCTTTTCGCCCACTATATTAAAGGTGCTGACATGTTTGTTAGTTCCACAGAACACAATGCACTGACATTAACAACTCAACTTATCTAGTTACCACTAAGTTGTAAATTACGCATAATGCAAGAATAGAGTTAAAATGTATTTTTTATTCTATGATAGGCAGCTAAAACAATACCAAGAAATCAATCAAACACAGGAAGAGATTTCACAAAAGAAGGGATTGCATGGTACACATTTGAAGGTATAATCCTCATGAGCGACATTGTATTCTATGTGCATGGAATCAAGTAGAAATTTCACACTTCTTCAATCCTATAACCACCTTACTACAACTAGCCAACCGCATTATCAAATTAACTTAATAATTTAATTAGTTAGCGCGGATAAAGTTAAATTTAAAAGGGAAAAAAGAATAGATACATTTTATACAACTTAGCTAACTTTATTAATATTTTATAATTTATAGAAATTATTATTATTATTATTATTCAAAATTTAATTAATTGTTATGAAACTTAGTTTATTTTTATAAACTTATTGTAAAAAATACTACAAAAGAATAAACAAAATTACATGATATCAGTCTTAAGTATCAACTACAAGAAATTATAAAATTCACATGCTTTAAAGATGACAAGTACTAAATTCCTTAATAGCTAAAGTATGTGAATGCTTAGGCTAAAAATCACCTACTTTGAAAGATGACAAGTACTGGAAAACAAAATAAAAGAAAAAAGTTGCATAAGAAATTAATGATTTTTTAAGTTGATTACAGCTGAAAATAAAAGCTTGGGAAAAACTTATCAAATATCACTTTTATATTAGTTAGTTTAGAATTGGATAAAATTTCCTCCAAAACTTAAAAATATCAAATACAAACTACATAGAAACACTACTGAACTATAATTTAAAATAGGCATCTTAGTATAACCCCAATGAAGAAAATAAGACATAAATATGCTGGTTCAAATATCATGTCTATTCATGGACCAATGAACTAGAGCAGTGCCACACAGTTTAAATTTAGGGACATGGATTTAAGACCCTAATTTGCAAGGTTATATATAGTAGATATTTCATTTTTCGTGTAACATTTTAAATAAATACACTCCCTTTTTACACTGAAAAGCACATGGAAGTTTTCTATATACTGGGACAATGGGAGTGCTAAAAATAGTAAGATCGACTAAAACATTTCAACCAATACCTTAATGAAAAATCTTCCTCATCTGCTCCACTTTATAAATTCATAGATTAAGTCAAACAAATGGATATAAATTACACAAACATGAGTGTTCAGCTGTTGTAAAGAATAGATTGCAAACGTAGATACATCTGATTTGACATCTCCAAATGGGTAAACTGACAATGTGTTCAGATTTAAAATTTAGTATTAGTTATTAGAACTTAGACTAAAGGATAGCATTATAATTTGAATGGTTGAGTATAATCTATTTCATTTTGTATCATGGGAGTTGAATCCAGTTTATTCATTGATCTGTCTTCAAAACACAGTTATAAAACAGAAAAAGAACTCCTGGATATAAAGGATGATTTTCATTTACATGCAGTATATTAACAATAACAATAATTCAACATCCAATTTACAATAGAAAGAACCAGAAGACAAACGAAGAACATAGTAAAATTTCAGAAAGTTAATTATTTCCTCATTAATCACTTTAGCTCATAAAGGGTGGCACAGTCCACATACCTCAAGCCACAAATCAAACCTACATAAACTAGTTCATCTAAAAGAATAAAATGGGCTAATTAAAACTCAGTAAGTAATCATAGAAGTGAGAGACTTAAAAACAAATTAAAAAAACCCAAAGTTTCATAACTATTAAACAACAAAATGATATTGTTATTAACAAATATTAAAATAACAAAAAATATTTTCATTATGAATATCTAGTCTGTTAGTTATAAATTATCAAAAATATTTCTCACGATAATTTGAACCCAAAATTCTTTTTGACTGATAAATTTGACTAAAAAACATTAACTATAAATTCCTACGAAAACAAATCTAGATATTTGGGGATAAATTTTACATGAACTAACGATTAAAAAAATTCGTTAACTATTATTAAATCAATCTTTATTATATTACTATCTCGAATAACAAATTAAACATACCAATTTTGATTTGATCCTTATTATACAAATCAATCCTTAATACACAATTAAACAACTCAAAATTAGAACATAGGGATCAAAATTGAATTTGCATTAGAATTTAGAACATAGTTATGCTGTTTGCAAATTACAATACTAAGTACAACAGAATATGTATCAGAAGATGCAAAAGACCAAATTTATTTACCTTTTCAAAAACAAGCAGGCAGTAGTAGTGTTGCAGTAACCAAAACCAAGCACCAACGATCGAAGTCTCAAGTCTGTCACTGTCCAATCCTATGCCACTATTTGGCTATGCCTTAGCTGTGTTGAGGAGTCGTCGTTACCTCGCCTCCATCAATTGAATGGAGCTGGAATCGCTGTCGATTGTCGATTGGATGGAGATGGAATCGCCACCGCCGAGCGAGAAGCAAATCGTGATTTTGTTTTTTAATCTGTTGCTGCACTGTAGTAGGAAGATGGTGCCCTAGATTTTGATGAGGCCTAGAGCGGTTGCTTTAGCTACTTTGGTAGAGGACCGACCCTGCCTGGAACAAGACGTCGGATCTGGATGTTAAATTGGTGAAGAAAAGTGGTCACAAAAAGGCACCTTGGGCTGCGGATTGTGAAGCCAGAAGTTAGACCATTGAAGAGAGGAGCAAAAGTTTGGTTTTTGTGAAGAAGACATTACGAGGGATTTGGTCTAAGCGGTGGAAAGGGGGAAATAAAATATTTTGCCGCTTAATTTTTAATTAGCGGGATTGAGGATTCAATGTGACAGCGTAAGCACGCTGTATATTTAGCACCCTAATCATTAAATATAGCAACACAGTCACCACGCTATCCCCACTTGCAATTAAAAACTAATTTTGTTGTAGTGTGACACCTTAAAATCCAATTTATTCGTGGAATGGAATCCACTTCGAGCCTGTTAAAGGGATGGAATCCTAAGTAGGATGGAACCCACAGAAAATCTAGTGGAACACTGTTTTGTATTCGCTAACTTTTTATTCAAAATGATTTTTCAAAATTATATCTTGTTTTCAAAATGATTTCAAAACCATCCTTTTAAAAGCATAAAAAAACATCTATCCTGATTTCAAATACTTTTAGCCTCAAAATAATCTTTAATTTCAAAGTCAAATTGTTCTTGTTTTTAAACTATCTTTTAAATATAATATGTTTAACTTTTAAATATTTATACTTAGATTTTAAATATAAAATTATAGTAAAATTTTGTATATATTATTCTTTATATTTACTTACGTATTTTAATTATAGTCAAGTATATTTATAAAGTTTAAAATAGTTTTAATATAAAATAAAGGTTATTTTCAAAAAAAATCAAAACACCAAAAATCCCTTTGGGACGTCGACATACTCAAGTACCCCATGTCGACATGGTGTCAGTTGAGTTCAAAATTTAAATTTCAAAAGAAGTGTCTATTCATCATAACTCTTCATGAATGGACATGGCTGTTGTTCTTCTATAAATAGGGTTTAGTTTCAACGAATTTTAATTCAGTTTTTCTGGTTTTTCACTCCTCTTCTTCTTCTTCATTTCTATATACAAATTCTTATCATTACTCTGCCGAAATCAACATTGAATCTAACTAGATTATCTCTGGTTTGATTCTCTATCACTATCTCAACAAGATCCTCAGTGCTATTCAGAGTTATAGGCTTTTTGCAATCAACATAGCGAGAAAAGGTGTGATTGTGGCCTTGAAAATCTATCAAGCGAGATAAGGTGTGATTGTAGCCTTGGGAAATCAATTGGGTGAACTTATTGTCCGGGAAATCAATTATCTCTACCCAGAGGATTGTGATTCTGGTGGGTGTACCTCATAGCCCTGAAATCGAGGGTGTAATTGTAAAGATTGTTTTTGAAAGGAAATCCGTACTTGTGTGCGGGACTGGATGTAGGTTAACTCCGAACCAGTATAAAATCCGGTGTATTCTTTCCTTTACTGCTTTTACTTTATATTTGCATTTTTGTTTGATTCTGTGATCATATCTATGTATGAATATTGCATACATTTGTGTCTAAATTAACAAAAACTCAAAAGGATTTAACAATTCTTTAAAACACTATTCTCCCTCCCCCTCTAGTGTTTATCCTTAGCCTTAAGATCCTTAATCCACATTTCTCACATTGTAAAGTCTAGTTGTGTGACTAGGGAAGGAAATACGGTGGTGTAGTTCAAGAATCGCAACTCAGTGGCTGAGTTGTGGCAGGGTTTTGAGTGTAGAGTTAGGTTAGTCAATAATGGGTGTTGCGAGTTTACGTGTGTAAGCATCTGACTACTTAATTTCTAGTAGAAACCTTAGGGGAAGCACGTAGGCAGGGTTTTGCCAATGCTGGGTAAATATGTATTATTCTATTTCTGCATTTATTATTCTGCTATTATCTCTGCTGCCACTATTCTGCTATTACCAGAGCTATAATTATTTTATATACTTCCGCATTAAATTTTGATATTTGGTAGTATCACCTTATTCACTCCCCTCTCTAGGGTGAAATCGATCCTACAAGTGGTATCAGAGCGAGGAATAGAAGTAAATTTTTGTTTTAAAAATTTGATTTTTCAAAAACTAATTTTTGTTTTAAAAATTTGATTTTTCAAAAACTAATTTATGTTTTAAAAATTTGAATTTTTAAAATGGCTTCTTTTAATAATTCTTTTGCTGAGGGTCAGTCCATAGTTAGACCACCAATATTCAATGATGAATATGCTTACTGGAAAGATAGAATGAAATTTTTTCTGAAAACCATTGATGCTTGGAATATAGTTGAGATAGGTTATAGAGCACCAACTATAGTTGTAGATAATCAGGAAATAGATAAACGGATGGATCAATGGACATATCTAGAAAATAAACTACAGAATGCTAATGCTAAAGCTATGATTCCTATTATCTATTCATTGGATCAAATTGAATTAAATCGTGTCTCACATTGTCTAACTGCGCAAGAAATATGGCACATACTTAAAGTGACTCGCGAACGAACATCTCAAGTCAAGGAATCTCGCCTTGCCATGCTAAGCAGCGATTACAAGAACTTAGCAATGGCCAGGGATGAAAATGTCAAGGAGATGTACGGATGACTTTCCAATATCGTATACAAATCAAAAGCTCTCGAAAAAACATACACAGAGTTGGAGATAGTCCAAAAAATCTTCAGAGTCCTTCCACGGAATTTTGAAGCGAAAGTTATAGCCATTCAAGAATCAAAGGATTTGAAGCAGATCAAAGTTGAAGAACTAATCGAAAATCTCACCACTTATGAGCTAGAAATGAAATTCAAGGAAGAACGAGAAGGAGGTGATACTTGAAAGAAATCGATAGCTCTTAAAGGAACAACAGAAAGTGATGACGACGACGATGAGGGAGCAGCTGAGCTGGCACAATTAATAAAGAAATTCAAAAGGTGGAATCACAAATACAGAAATCCAGCTCTAAATCAACAATTGAAAAGAAGAATAGCCAAAGCACTAAACAACTCAGAAGAACAGGAGATCATCTGTTACAAGTGCAATAAATCTGGTCATATCAAGCCCAACTTCCCACAAAATCGATTCAGCCGAGAAAAGAAGTCGAAAAGGAGAAGTCTTGCAGCCATTTGGGATGCAATGGATGAAGATGATAAAAGCACTGGCAGTGAGAGCGAAAAAGAAGATATGTGTCTTCAAGGTGATATAACTGACAATGATGATGATGAGCCAAGGGAGGTATCAAAACTTACTCATTCAGAATTACTTATATATTTTCATGAAGTAAATGGATGTTTCGATAGAATTAGGGAGAAATATGCTGAAATAGAATCACAAAGAGATACTTTGATAGATTTAAGTAAACCGCTTGATCAATTGGTTAAAAGCTATCAAAGCAAGAGCCCGAAGTGTAATAAGTGTCCAACATTTGAAAAAGAGATTGAAAAATCAAAAATTAAAATTAAATCGCTTGAAAATGAAATTCTGATTTTGAAAGAAAGTGAAAATATGAGGAGAGAGAATTATATTAAAAAGTGCACACAATTATTGAATGAAAATGAATCTCTTAAAACATAAGTCCAACAACTGTCTACGACTTTAGAAAATTTTTCAGAAAGTGAAAGATCATTAAATATGCTATTAGAGAAACAAACTGTTAATACAGATAGACAAAGACTTGAATATAATCAACCTGAACTTATTAGAAGCAAAATTATTCAAGTCAAATCGGAGTGCACAATTTGTAGAAAAACTGGAGACAATCAGAATATTTGCCGGTATAGACCCAAATATGAGAAAACCATACCAATTTGGGCTCCAAAAGGCACAAATATAAAATCCCCCAAAGTCAAACAAATCTGGGTGCCGAAAGGAACATATATAAATAGTTCTGGATCCCCACAAACTTATTTTTCAAAATCTATTGCCACTAACAACCATGGATTTATAAAAAAATAGGTCACAAAAATCTTTTATCGTGTAGGTGTGGTGGCAGGCTATGGAACTTTAACTGTATTACTTGGATTCTGGCTGTTCCAGGAATACAACGGGCGACAAATCACAGTTCCTTAGCCTAGAATTACAATAGGCAACAACGAAAAATTATCGTAAAGGTAAAATAGGTAACAGTATATTTATCTTGAACGAGTTATTAAATGTGATAATTTGCACCATAATCTGAACTAAATCAGCCAGTTATGTGATAATAAAATAAATGTTGATTTTGATTTCGACTCATTTGAAATGTTCTTATTTGACTTGTTCTTATTTTTTTTCGATTTATGCAAAAATGTTAACTAATCATCGTTTCATTCTTGAGCTAGTTCATATATTTTTGTTTGAATTAATGATGGTGTTTATGATTACTCATGATACACGTGGATATATTTGTTTCTGGACTTGACACTATGTTCACTATTTGTTTATTTGCATGGCTTCAATTCAATGCTGTAAAAATGATTTTAAGGAAATTTGTTGCAACTTCACTGTCCAGTTTACAACATCCAACCAATAATAATCTCAAGTCAAAGAGAAATTTGGATGCAGATAACACTGGTAATCTAGTTGATGGAAAAATTACTCGTGGAACGTGATTTATGTTGAGACATTCAGTAGTTGCATCATTTTTAAAGAAAAAAATCTGCATATTTTTCATTTCAAATTTTTTCAATTAGCAGACATTTTTTTATAAAACCCCTTCCAAAAAATCGTTTTTATTGATCGTGTTTCAGGTTAGTCAATTTTAGAAAATTTGATAATTTTTTTTGGATTTGAACTTAAATGACTACATTAAATAATCCGACTCCCTACTGATTATCGAAAAGATAAATAGTGATTGAAAAAGTGATGAGTGTTGATATTAATCATATATTATAACTTGAGACAGTATACTTAGTAAATTTCTCTAAAAATTTAAACAAGAGTTAAAAAACTTTTTGTTGGTAAAAAATTCCATGACCATTTCAATTGTATCGCATTTCTATCAACCATCACTCATAGAAATCCAATATAGTATGTCAATATGTGGTATTATAAACAGGAAATCATTTGTTTTTCATTATATTTTTAGAAATAAAAACATCTAAAATATTCAATCTCGTTTAAAAGTCCTCACGGTTATGCGTGGGTGAATTACTTGGAATTTTTGATTATGTGCTTCCATGCTCATTTAAAAGTCCTCATGGTTATACATGTGTGGAACGCATGTCAAAATTAGTTGATTAAATAGACAAGTTGATTCTGATCCCATTTAAAAGTCCTCATGGTTATGCATGGTTAGAAGATACTTGATATCATTTTTTAATTTTTTTTTTGGAATACTACTAATCTCATTAAAAGTCCTAACGGTTATACATGGTTAGTAAATATTCAAATTCTGATATAAATATACCACAAATAGACAAGGCTATATGGTTTTACGTTATCCCTATCATTCTAAAAGTGGAATATGCACGTAACAGAGTATTTATGATTTTTATTTGATTTTTTATTGAAATTTAAAATTTATACTCTATTGGGTATTAATGCCTATCACTTTATCTCTTATCTTTCAAACACTATTATTCTTTTCGCTGATAACAAAAGGGGGAGAGAAAGGTTAACATTTTGGCAAATAAAGGTCATTTTTTTTTCTATTTGCATCTAGGTTCATTGCATATTTTTACTTATTCTCATGCATATATGAAGGGGGAGTTTTATTGTAAAGATGGAGCATTCAAGTAGGGGAAGCAAATTGAATGATCAAATACATTTAATAAATTCAAAGTCTTAAATATATGTTTGCTATCATCAAAAGGGGGACATTGTTGAATATGCTAGTATATGATTTTTGTTTGATGATAATAAACACACACATATATATGTGTGTGTGTGTGTGTGTGTATTCATTTAAATGTAATTGTTAATGTACTATTTTATTTTCACATATTAAATAAATATTTGTTGAAAAAATAATAATACAGAATTTAAATTCAAACAAATATTTTATTCAAATAAATATTTTATTACAATTTTGAATAGTACAAATTTGAGCTCTCACTATATATACACAATTTCAGTTACAATACAAATTCGATTATATAACAATTTTCAATTTACATCAGCACCTCACTACATATCACTCGTTCACTTATATTATTCTTCAACTCTATTCCAGTTTGAATCCAGCATCTAAGCAATCTGCAAAATAAACACTAACGTAGTAAAATTGAAAAGAAAATATCTTTATAGTGTAAAATAAAATGTGTATTTTGAAAATATTATATGCCTCGGTTATTTAGGTTGTTCGTCATCATTTAATTTTGAATTCATCGTACACGAACAGCTTGTGACATGCACAGTGTATCACTGTACATGCCACAAGGCCATGCACACTGATATACACTTGATAAAATTATAGGGACAAGTGAGCATAAGGTCAAACCCAATCAAAAGCTGGGTTCAACTCAAGTACAATACAAAATAAAGTCACGACACGAGCATAAGGTCAACCCGAGCTATAAGCTGGATTCAACATAAGTGCAATCCAAATGTACACATGAATGCTATAATCAAAGACAACAAATCAATCATGAAGTACACAAAACTCCAGACTCCAAATTCCAAAATCATAAATGAACTAAAATCAAGTGCACATATGAATTGATGCACCAAACAGTTCGACTGCTCAAGCTAGTGGCATGGTACAAAGGCCATGCAAGCTACATACAGCCACAAGTTCAAGGCTACCAAGCTCAACATGCATCGAAGTACAAAAGGAAGTACAAATGGTTTAGATATAAGGAAATGTATATGAAACTCGAAGTCTGAAAACATGAAACCAGAGGCTACCACTTTAAGTACAAATGCACACCAACCCAATGTAAACCAGAAATGAGTCAAAGCAATAAATATATGTTAGCATATATGTACACATGAATCAAATGCACACCACCAGATATACACATGATACTTGACTGGAAAGACCAACAGAGACCACTGAATAGCAAGTGGAACAAGACCACTGAATACAAGATCAGACACATGAACATGAACAAAGCCTCAATAGTACAACTCAATGCTAAACAACCACAAGCATCAGGTGGAGTCACAAGTCAAGAAAGTGGAGTCATGAATGCAAAACTTCCCACCATACTTAAGAATTCAGATATATATATATGAAACAATAATATGGTTGCAGTGAAGACAACAACTCAAATGAGCAAGTGAAGACTAGAAGCATTAATGCATATAGACCAAAATACAAGTGGAAACCGATGCAAGCTCAATTGAATATAAAAGTGCGATTAATGGTGACCTTAATCTTTAAAGTGGAAACCAATCCAAGAGATAAATTAATCTTTAAAGTCGCCATTAACTATTTAAACTTAAACAATTAAGAGTTTCAAGTATCTTGAAAATTTTAATGGTGACTTTTAAAGATTAATTTATCTCTTGGATAATAATTAAAATATTAAGAGGAAATGAGATACACTCCTAAAAAGAGGCTAGGGAGTAGAATCTATACACATACACAAATACACACACACACACACACACACATATACATTCAATATTAAGTAAGGTAGTATTAACCCAAAATATGATCTAACACTCTAAATGTTATTTGTGATAAATTAACCCTTAATTGATTTGATCATGTATGATGGGCCAATTTATTATTTGGGATTGAATTGTTAAAGAGTGGATTCGTGGTGTTATAAACTCCTTTATGGATCTGCCTCCTTAAATTCATAGGTCTTAAGGGTGCTTTGTCCCTATAACTACATGAGATGAAGGCTGAAGGGCATGCGGGTATAGATCACCTTAAGGCTCCAACATCCAAATGGATTCTATGACACAATATATATTCATAAAGAGTTAAGGAGATAAGCATAAGTCTTGTGCAATGGTCATTAGGCATGCCACTGGCTATGCAGACCATTCTTATGCTCAATGTTAATATACATATACATACATACACATATATATATATATATGTCTATGTGTCTGTGTGTATGTATGTTCATCATTCCTACAACATTTGAAGAACCAAAAGTTAGGGGATCATAAATGATCAATCTCATATCCGTCATTTTTATTAATTATAAATTTTTTACAAATTGGTAGGATTTTTCACTAAATCGACTTAGGGTTACAAAAATATGAGATTAGAAAAGAAAATGGAATGGAAAAACCCCTCTAAAATGCGACCCTTAGGGTCCTATTTATAGATGCGGGTCCGGTTCCTTCTGCCTCCATCCTTCTGTCATCGTCGGAAGGAAGACCTTCATTGCTTTTTGCCATTCTTCAAGCTTTGCCTCCATCCCTATTGACGAATATCCTTTAGTTCCATTGATGTTGGTTCTAAAGCATTTTTATTCTTCTTGTATAATGCTTCCACCACACTTAAATGGATGCTTTCATCGCTGTCAGAAGCAATGTATTTAAGGATATTGGCTAAGGATTCCTCCAATGCCGCTTTTATATGTGAACTGGGCGCTTCTGACACCACCAGAATGAACTTTTTTATGAAGTGGAGGGAAACTGATGTGGCACTATGCTGAAGGCACATTGAATCCCTTCGTTGTTTTTGAGCCATGGAGGCAATATAGGTGGAGTATTCTTTGAAGAAGTGCAGAGGGGTTGTAAGGAGTGTGATGGAAGGACGATATTTTCTTATGGAAGGATGACTGCTTTGAAGGTTTGATGATTGCAGGAGGGATGACTTGCAATACACACGGAAGGGAATCTTTGAGCACTTGCGGAAGGAATGACTTCAGTAGAAGAATTAACTCTTATAGAAGCATCTCCTTTGATACTTATGGAAGCATCTCCTTTGATGCTTACAGAAGCATCTCCTTCGATGCTTACAAAAGCATCTCTTGAACCTTAATAGAAGCATCTCCTTCAAAGCTTGTGGAAGCGTGATTAACGACGGAAATTCTATCGAATTAGAGAACAGTCGAAAAATTTATAATAAAAATACGCAGGCGCACGGCGTACATCATAGTACGTGGCAAATATGGATCGATTAGTAAGGAATTGTTAGATTGTAAATTTCCATTCAGTAAAATTAAACCAAAGTTGAGAGTGATTAGCTAAAAAAATGAGAAAAACAAGAAAAAGAAAATTGATTAAAATATGAGAGTTTGAGGACAATTTAGAGATGAATCCACTCTCTAGATCGCATAAATCAACAAAATGAGTTATGATCTCTCTTTTCTTGTCATTAGTGTAATTAGTTGACGTGCTTATCATAAGTATGGTACATTTATGCTATTAATTAGTCCAATATAAACCATCAAACTATAACACAACCACTAATACACATTTAACTCTCATGTGACAACAAAGTTGAAATAAAAATCTATTTTAAGCATAACCTTTTAACTATTGTTTAGAAATATAGGCTATCGAATTTCAATTTCAACATTCACTTTCTTTTCCATAATCATATTTAGATGAAGAGACAATTTGTGTTATGTTTGTTTAAGCATAGCCTATTTTTTATGAACAACATATACTATCAAATTCAAAGCTAAAAAACATTATTAAACCACTTCAAGTGTTTCCATTAAAGCACAAAAAGAGAGTATAAACATCAAAATATTGCATCTACATACTAGGGAGCTTCATTGCCCTTAAGTTGTAGAGATTAAACTCTCATATTTGTTATCAAATCAATAAATGTAGAAAGCAACATGAAACTAACAAGAGGAAAAAAAGAGAAAAATGAAAGAAAAAACTATTCTACTTGCATGAAAAATAAATCTACACTACTAACATGAAAGTAAATAAACAAAAGAAGCATGTAAAAGAAAGAAGGCACTAATTAACATTGCATAAAAAAATGAAAGTTACATGAAAATAAAAATGGCTAAGTAGCCATGGAAAAGAGAAGAGAACTTCTTTTTATTTGATCTAAAACTAACTAAGAGGAAGAGGAGGGTTACATGAAGATATGTGGTATTTATACAAGTTAGAAACCCTAATTCAATTTTGGGAATGCCCAAAATGTCCCTTAGGAAGTGTGGTGGCCAAGTAACCATTAGCATTCATTAATCATCCATTAAGTGTGCATGAAGATTTAATGGCCTTTTAGCATGTGCATTAGCTCCTAAGTGTACATTGAGGTAGGTGAGTGAGTGGCGTCCTCCATGATCATCACTTTGAATTATTTACATCTTCATTTTTTCTCTTCACTCTTGTGCATGCATATTTCATCATGAACTACTTGTAAAATTCACTAAATTTCCTACAAAACAATATAGAAAATTCAAGTAATTTTCACAATTTAATAAATGCACAAAAATGTCCATTTTGCCTCTATATGAAGATGAATATGTGACAATTTCAAAATATTTAAATTTTGGTTTAAACAAGTTAAAACACCCAACATGATCATTTATTTAATTTAAATAGATTAAATACGGTGGTAGAAATATGCACATTTACGTGCACATCAAATACCTCCACACTTATCTTTTTATTCGTCCTCAAATAAAGAAAAACTAAGATAAATCCATTTTCGTAGGGAGTACGATTGCATTGAGCGTATGCAACAAGTCGTTAAACATCCGGGTGTCCCCAGTAGGACAAGCGTTGTCTCCTGAGCGTTTTCAGCAGATACTACCCACAAAATCCAAACGTAAGATGAAAATATTTACAAAATGCAAGATTTATTTACAAAGAGATGATGTGAATTTTTGGAAATATTTACAAATGATAGATTGACTTTTAAATAGACACAAATAAGTTAAATATAGGTTTTGGTTGTTGTCTTGAAAAATTAAGTCATTTACTAGTCAAAATTTCCAACAAAATCAAGTTATCATAACAAATAGACTATAATTTAACTCGTTGTTTTGGTTGATAAAAAGTGTAATTATAAAATGAATCCGTAGTTGATTATCAAAGTTTATCAAAGTGGTAATTTTATTTCTTTTCAGTAACAAGTCAAATCAAATAACTTAAAATAGTGCTTGGATTTAAATTGCTTACTCTCTCTAATTTTTTATTTTAAAATTTTATTTATATTAACAATATTTACATATGCCTAACTCAGATAAACCAAAGCTAGATATATTACCCGTGCACTGCCTTGCGATCTGATGTGAGGGGAATGTAGAGCGTGGCGAGTGAACACATAAGTGTGAACACTTATCGACTATAGGCGTTATTAGTAAAAGAATTTTTTTTATATATATACACACACCAAACTCAGATAAACTTAGGCCAGATATACGGATCGTGCACTGCCTTTCGAGCTTACGTGAGAAGGGTACAGAGCATGGCGAGTGAACACACAAGTGTGAACACATGACTCTAGGTGTTTATTAAGAAAAATATATACATATATTCAAGAATTTTTTTTTAAGAGAGAGTTTCGCACTATCATCTTAGCACCATTTAACTTAGAAGACAAAAAAATGTTATATCTTTACTTTAAATCGACCACTTTTTAAAACAAAGATTTCCAATTATGATATTTCATAGTTAACACGTACGATTCTTCCTACATACTAGTTAAACCATCGTTATTTGTAATCAAACTCCATTTTTATTTTTGTTAAGACAAATAAATTTTCAAAAATTTTAATTTAATAAACCAAAACCATATATTTATCCTATAGTGTTTATCTAAAAATAAATCAAAATTCTTTAAAAAAAAATTTGTTTTTGTTTTTTTTTGAGTTTTGGCAGAAAAAACAAAAATAAACCATGAAAAATTAAAAATGAAGATGAGTCTCTTCCCCACACTTAATTTTAACTATGTCCCCACAGTTAACCCAAGAGAAAGGAGAAAAATAAAAACATGACCTTTATTTATATGAAAATGAAAAGATTATTGTTTACAAGAGATTAGAAAATATATATTTAAAGATTAAATGAAACGGTCTTCCAAAGACCGATTCATTTGTCTCGTCAAGTATGCGAGACATAGCTTAAGCTTAGAAAACCAAACCATAAAAAATTTCGAAGTTGAACGTTGATTTGGAAAAACAAATGTCGTTTTATTGAAAATCGTATGAGTTATTTTATTTTCAAAGATTTTTGGGGTTGATAAAACGATTGGTTGAAAGTAAAGTTTATTTTCACCATTTGGAATTTCAGAATTGTCATTGAAAACTTCTTCCAAATTATTGATTTCCAAATCAAAATGGTGATTTAAATCATTCCTTTCAGAACTAGACAACTCATCTTCGCTAAGTCCAAAAAATTCGTGTTCATTAAATTCGTCTTCTTTTATTGAATTATTGACAACTTCATTGCATATGTCAAGTTCAAAATCCAAAGTTGCTGTATTCATATTTTCGAAATCGGAAAAAGGAAGGTCAAATTTTAAATCGAGTTTCTCTCCCTCAAAAGAATTGAAATCCAACACAATTACTGTATTTTCAACAACTTCATTAAGATTGCCGTTTTCAATTTCGAAAGTTGTTATTTGAAAATCGTCAATTGTGGTAAAAGATGGATTATTATTTGACTCGTCACACGTTGGGATTTGAGTTTGTTTTTCACGTTGTTTCATATATGTTTCAAACAATGAATCCATGTGATCATTGTAAATTTCATTAATTTGCTCAACGAAATTGAATTTATAGTTATGAACATGAGGATTTTCACTTTGAAATTGTTGAGAACAAAGATTTTCAATTGTAAAGTGGTTAAGATTATTCCCACTACCAAATTCGTTTGAAAATTTGTTTCCATTTTCGTTCCGATTTTAAAATTCAGTTTGAAGATCGAAATTGAATTGGCATGGATTATACTCGAAATTATTTGAATTTTGAAGTGAGTTCAAATTTTGATTAGTTTGAAAATTTTGACTTGAGTTGTTGGACAAATATGAATTACACAAATCACTTACCTCTTGATTTTGTTGTGTAGAGATTTCAAGCAGAGATGAAATGCTATTTTCGAGATTCGATGGTTATCGTAATTTTGAAAATTTTGTGGTTCAAAACTCGAATCGTTTAAACAATTGTTGTCGTTAAAATATCCATATGAATTTGGAGTGAAATTATATGGATTATATTGAATTTCACAACTATTGTAAAATTCATGTAAGTGGGAAAATTCGGACATTTTCAAGAATGTTTATTTTATAAATAAAAATATTTACAAATAGAAATTATTTTCAAAATGGAAAATTGATTTTTTTGTTTTGTTTTTGGATTTTCAAATTTTTTTTGGCTTTTTTAAAAAGAGTTTATATATTTTTTGGATTTTTGAAATTTCAAAGGAAAAAGATTTAATAATTTCAAAGAAAAATAAAAGAAATATTTACAATTTTTTTTTTTTGGTTTTGGATTTTTGATTTTTTTTTTGTTTTTTTTAAAAATATGAAATGCAACTAAATGAATGCAAGGGTTAATTACAAATGATTTTTTTTCTAAGTTAACCCAAAATTGTACAATCACACTTTGTCTTAAATCAACAAAATAGTTCTCAGCCAGGTAACAGACAAGGATTATTGTTGCACCACGAATCACCGTAGCAATGCAACCGAAGGTTTAAGTACCTTTAGAGAAACAATTCAATATAATATTTGCGAATCACCGTAATATTTGTAGTTGATTATTGCTCTGTCGTAGCTTAGACACCAAAAAATTAAATTGTTCAAAGAAGACAAACTGTCAACATACAATTAAAAGTTATCGATGTCTAACCGTTATTATTAATCAAAAATCTAAAATCAAAAGCAAAGCAGAAATTAAACGTGTATTAACAATGCAACTACGAATGAAATTTCTGTTTTTGATTTTTTTATATATCAATGCAAGTGCAAACAACTAACAATGCAAAACGAATAAAAACAAGAGATAAGTGTGCAAATTTTCTTTTAAGCAAGCGGTTATTTTTTGGCAAGCTTAAGCACATGAGACAACTTATTCTTTATTATCTTCTTTGGCAACCTAAAAATAAAACAAGATATATACAATTTTTTTTTAAATATACATGGGTGGCACTAAAAACAAATTAAAACTAAACAAACCAAAACAAATTCAAGGATTTTTTTTTTTTTTTTTAAAAGCATAAAACAAACTAAAACCAAATTAAACACAACAAAGTAATCAAATCCTTTTTTTAAGAGATAAACAAAAGAGAACCCTTTTTTTTTCTTTTTCTTTTTTTTTAAATTTTCAACTAAAGAAAGAAAACAGCCGAACTAAAAAAAAAGGAGGCCTAAAAGCCCACAATGCAAGCAGCCATGCCCAATGCAACTTCAACCACCTCACGTTCACTTACAAACGTAAATTTATTCTCAAAAAAGAAGAAAAAAACAAAATACAGAATAAAAAGGAAAACGCGATTTCAAATCGTGATTTGGGTTGGACGTCAGTTTGAAGTCGATTTCAAATGCGGTTGTACTTTGCTCGATTTGGATGGGAATTTGTGATTTGGTGAGCGTGAGTGCTGATGGTTATTTGTAGTGGGTTCGACAATTGGAGTGGCGATGTTGGGCATTCGCAATTGGTGTTCACGACTGCTGGATATAAGGTGATTGATGAAGAGCTCGCTACCAGGATTTTGGGATTTTGGGTTTCGAATGGTGGTTCGTCGACTTTCTCTTAGTATTGGCTTTGGTTGCTGACTTGTTCGAAGTGGTTCGCGTGAGCTGTTGCTGGCCTTTGGATTTGAATTGGGGATGTTCGGCTTTTGAAATCGATTCGGTGAAGCGGTTGAGGTTGCAGGGAGGTGAATAGAAGGTTTGCAGCAGTTGTTGAGGTGGAGCTGACTGTGGTCGTAGTTGGATGAAGACTGAATTTTACTGTGGAAGGTCGAGTAGCTGTTTGTTTGAAGTTTTGTGGGTTCTAGTTTTATTGATGGCAGTAAGGTTAGGCAGTGCAGCAGTCTGGATGGGAAATTGTTACGTTGTGTTGGCACTGTGATGATGTAATGTGGATAGTAGGATGTGAGGAGATAGGGCAGAGGCAAGGGGTGTAGTAGTTTGCAGCAAAGGTGGGTTGGTTGAAGTTGCTCAGTGACAGGTTGGGTGGTTTGAAGTGGGACGCACTATTGAATACAGGGTTGAATTGAATGAAGGTGGATGAAGATGAATTTGTTTGTAGCAGTTAGGGTTATGTAGTTGAACATGGGAACTGAAGTGTTTGGTCACAGGTTGTTTGTGATGGTTACTGGCAATATCGGAAGGAGTTTTTTGTGATGGAGGGGTATGTTAACAGTTGGAGGTTGTGATTGTGCTTGTATGAAAATGTGGGTATTGACAGTGAATGTGGTTGAAGTAAGGAGTATATGCAGTTGGTTATGCTTGAGGTGGATGTTGGTTGATGTAGAAAGTTTTGCGGTTGAACTTGTTTTGAAGTCTGGTGGCTTTGAACTGTTGCTGGGTTGAAGCTATTGTCTGGGCAGTTTGCAGAATAAGTATGGATTGTATAATGTTGTTGGCATGAAGGAAGAAGTGGATTGGTTGAAATATTTGCCGGAGAATGTAACAATGTTTGGTGATCAGGTTTGTTTGTTGCTGTGGGAAGAATGTGGTGGCTCTGGGGATGAGGGTGGAAGCAGACGTTCAGTGAAGTGGCTTGTGGAGGAGAGATGGAAAGTGTTTGAATGGTGAATATGGTTGCAGTTGAGTGTTTGAATGAATCAGGAGTGTTCGGTGGTGTATGGCGAGGCCGTTCTTGAACTTTGGGCTAGATGTGGTTAACTGGGTTTGGGCTAGAAATAAGTGTAAATAGGCTGTTGCTTGTGGTATCAGTGTCAGCTGATGATCGGTTGACAATTGTTCGAAGACTGTTGATGGTGGTAATGCTGCAAGCAGTGATACTGGTGAATTGTATGCAAGTAGTACGCAACAGTTTGTGAAATAGGAAGTTTGAAGGTGGTGGGTTTGGATGGTTGAGCAGAAACAGGGGCAATTGAAGTTGTTTGGATGTTTGGAGTGATTTTTTTGAAGGCAGGGGTTAAAACGTGTGTACAGAGGAGTATGGGATGGTGCTATTGTATAAATAACAATGCACAGTAGAACAAGAGAGTGGAACCAGAGTGAACAGTAGCTTTTGACAATGCAAATGCAGAAGTATATAAAAAAAAAAGAGATTGTAAAAATAAATTGCAAATGCACAATTGTAAAAGAAAATGAAATGGAATAAAATTGTTTTTTTATTAAATTCGTGTATATTTTTTTTTAAATAGAAATGCTAGAAGAAAAACAAGAAACACAAATGAAATAGAAACAAAAATCACACAAACACACAACACAATATTTTTTTTTTAAAAATTCAACACAAAAAATAAACACACAAAATAAAATAAAACGACAATAATTCGAAGAATAGAAAAAATCAAAACAACTTTCGAGCAACGGCGCCAAAAACTTTTTTAACGATGGAAATTCTATCGAATTAGAAAACCGTCAAAAATTTATAATAAAATTACCGCAAATGCATGACGTACTATCGTAGTACGTGTCGAATAGAAGTCGATCCGCAAGGAATTGTTAGATTTTAAATTTTTATTCAATCGAATTAAACCAAAGTTGAGAGTGACTAGCTAAAAAATGAGAAAAACAAGCAATAAAAAATTGTAAAAATATGAGAGTTTAAGGACAATATAGAGATAAATCCACTCTCTAGATCACATAAATTAACAAAATGAAGTTATAATCTCTCTTTTCTTCTCATTAGTGTAAATAGTTGATGTGCTTATCATAAGTATGGTATATGTGTGCTGTTAATTAGCTCAATATAAACCATCAAACTATAACACAACCACTAATACACATTCAACTCTCATGAAATATAGCAATAAAGTTGAAATAAAAATCTATTTTAAGCATAGCCTATTAACTATTGTTTAAAAATATAGGCTATCAAATTTCAATTTCAACATTCATTTTCTTTGCCATAATCATATTTAAATGAAGAGACAATTTGTGTTATATTTGTTTAAGCATAGCCTATTTGTTATGAACAACATAGACTATCAAATTTAAAGCTAAACAACATCATTAAACCAATCCAAGTGTTTCCATTAAAGCACAAAAAGAGAGTATAAACATCAAAATGTTGCATCTACATACTAGAGAGCTTCATTACCCCTTAATTGTAAGGATTAAACTCTCATATTTGTTATCAAATCAACAAATGTAGAAAGCAACATGAAACTAACAAGAGGAAAAAAAAAGAAAAAAAAAAAGAAAAAACTATTATACTTGCATGAGAAATAAATCGACACTACTAACATGACAGTAAATAAACAAAATAAGCATGTAAAAGAAAGAGAGCACTAATTAACATTGTATAAAAAAATGGAAGTTGCATGAAAGTAAAAATGGCTAAGTAGCGTGGAAAAGAGAAGAGAGCTTTCTTTTTATTTGTTCTAAAACCAACTAAGAGGAAGAGGAGGGTTACATGAAGATATGAGGTATTCATATAAGTTAGAAACCCTAATTCATTTTTTGGGGAATGTCCAAAATGCCCCTTAAGAAGTGTGGTGACCAAGTAACCATTAGCATCTATTAATCATCCATTAAGTGTGCATGAAGATTTAATGGTCTTTTAGCATATGCATTAGCTCCTAAGTGTACATTAAGGTAGGTGAGTGAGTGTGGTCCTCCATGATCATCACTTTGAATTATTTCCATATTCTTTTGTTCTCTTCACTCTTATGCATGCATATATCATCATGAACCATTTGTAAAATTCACTAAATTTCCTACAAAACAACATAGAAAATTCCAAGTAAATTTTCACAATTTAATAAATGCACAAAAATGATCATTTTGCCTCTATATGAAGATGAATATGCGACAATTTGAAAATATTTGAATTTTGGTTTAAACAAGTTAAAACACCCAATATGATCATTTATTTAATTTAAATTGATTAAATATGGTGGTAAAAATATGCATGTTTACGTGCACATCAAAGCGAAGCATCTCCTTCGACGCCTGTGGAAGTAACTCTCATATTATAACATCTTCTTTCATACCTTTACTCTTAAGATGATTTATGGATAACTTTTAGCTCTCCCCTTATATGAAAGAAACCTTTGTTCTTTAGGACAAAAATCCAAGAATTTTCTTTGATATTTTCCCGCAAAACATAATGCGAATAATATTTCTTGTTATTAGTTTTGGAATCTGTATAAAAATGTGTTTAGGAATATTATTTGAAGTTCCCGATAATAAAAGTTCGAGAACCCAAAGATGAAAATAATATAAGTTTAAAATTCAATGAGAATAATAGAAGTTAAAAGATCCCAATCCTAAAATAATAGTAGATTACTAATAATCCGCAACTGAATGTAATAATTGAAGACATGAAATCCTATATGGTGATGGAAGCTCAGAAATCATCATCTAAATACGATAATAGAAAACCAGAGATTTGGATCAACGGATAATAATAGAAGTCCAAAAACCACTTTTCGAAGGTAATATAGAAGAGGAGAAATCCCAAATAACAGAACATCAGAAATCCACATCTGGTCATAATAGAAGACCAGAAATCCATATCTAAAAATAATAATTGAAGACCAGAAAACCATATCTGAAGAATAGAAGACATAAATCCATATCTAGCAATAGAAAAAGTCCAGAAAACCATATCTGTATAATAGAAGACCAGAAATCTATATCTAGCAATAGTAGAAGAAGTCCGAAAATCGTTATACTAAAATAATAAGAGAAGTTCAGGTATCATCATCTAGAAATATTAAGAGAAGTCCAGGAATCATCATCTTGAAATAATAAGAGATCATTCACCTTGTGCCACCCTTCAGGTCTTTGAATGTTTGAATTCTTGATTTTGCACCACTCTACAAGCTTTGAAAGCCGAATGTCTTAGTTATTTATTTTGTGCCTCTCTTTACACTTTAGATGTCTTAATCCTTTATTATGTACCACTCTTTGGGCTTTGGATGTCTTAATCCTTTGATTTGTGCAACTCTTTGGGCTTTCGATGTCTTATTTTTTTGATTAACCCCTTGTCTCCATCTGAAGTGATGTATTTGGTCATCCGATGCGCTTGGTTAGCTTTCATCAAGCAGAACTAAAGACTTACCCGACCTCCCTCTAAGAGGCGCTTCAAACAGGCCTTACAGGCGAAAACGAAGGCTGGTTCGGTGCTTTGACCCGGCAGTCCTCCATCCTCCCTCTAGGAGGTGCTTCAAAAAAGCCTTAGTGGCGGGAATAAAGGCTGGTCGGCGCTTTGACCCACCCGTCTTAGGCAGGCACCAAAGGCTTACTCGGTCCTCCCTCTTTGAAGTGCCTTGGCCTGGCCACGTAGGCATGATTAAGGGCTTACAGATGCTTTAACCTAGTCATTTTTGGCTCAACTAAAGGCTTACTATGACATCCCTCTAGGAGACGCTTTGACCTGGCCATCTTGGCACAGACAGAGGCTTTCTACCATCTTAGGTAGTTTCCAAATTCAAAGAGAATCTTACTCCCGACTATGTGGATACACTTAAAGATTGTCCCTTTGTTCATCCACTGTTGGGAAGTATGGTCGCAAATTCTCCGCATTACATGTTCTAGGAACCATGTTGCCATCAAGCCAGTATAGACGATAAGCTGCTGGAGGAATCACTTTGTTTATAATTATAGGAACATTCCAATTTGGTCCAAGTGGTCCATTTGCTGGATTTTTAGTATTTGACATTACTCTTCAGAGGGACAGTCTCCTTCTTGAAATGACTTTATTTTTACTTTCGAGTTGTAATACTTTGATATCCTCCGTTGGTACTCAAGGGTTTGGATTGCTGCTTCCTCTCTTAGTTCATATATTAAATCCAAAGATTCTTTCCTCAATTATTTAGTCGGATCGAATGCATATGCGATTCTCCGATGCGTAACTTCAACTGGCAACATTGCCTCACATCCATATGTTAAGGAATAGGGAGTATGACCCATTGCAGTTTTGGTGGACGTTCTTTCTTTGGCTTTGTTTAAGCACTTTTTGAGGACAGTCATGATAGTCTTATTGACTGCTTCAACAGCTTCATTAGCCCTTGGATGAGCTATGAAGAGAAACTCTTAATAATTCCATTCTAGCTATAGAATTGGCGAACTCTTCGCTCTGGAATTGCATTCCATTGTTAGATATGATTTTATATGGAATTCCAAATCTTATGACAATGTTCTTAATCTTGAATTTGAGTACCTTCCCTGAAGTGATATTCGAAAGTAGCTCTGCTTCCATCCACTTAGTAAAGTTGTCAATGTTAACCACTGCATGTTTAGCCCCTCCCTTCGATATTGGCAAAGGTCCTATCAAATCAATTCTTTATACATAAAGGCAATGGACTTGAAATTTTAGTTAATTGGCTTGATGTTAAATGAGGAATTTTGGCATACTTTCGACATTTTCCATATCTCTTTACATAATTTGTAGCTTGATTGGTCATTTGGGGCTAATAGAAGCCTTGTCTCATGACCGTCTTAGCTAATTTTGCACCATTAGAATCATCTCTACACAACCCCTCATTCATTCCTCTAATAGTCTTAATCTATTTTCTGGATTCATACATCTTAAGTAAGGAAGCACACATCTTTTTAATAAGTATTCCATCCATCATAGTGAATATTGGGGCTTGATGTTTGATTTTTCTAGCCTCTGTCTTATTAGTTGGTAGTGTTTCGTTAATAAGATATTCCACTATTGGTGTCATCCAATTATTTTTGTAGCAGTCGTTTGCTTCTGAGTCAGTAAGTTCATTCTAAAGATTTTCATTCGCAGTTTCTTTCTCTTCTCCTTCATGCATTAGAACTTGAGATCTAGTTAACACTAGTAACTCTCTTCCTGGCTTAGATACCTTATCTTCTATATTAGGATTTTCTTAATAACCCATCGGTATATTCTGGGTTTCCGATGTTCCCATTGAACTGGTCAGTTTTCCCTATGAATCTGCTTGTGATTTCTTTTAAATGTCCTTCAAGAATTTGCTTCTGAATTATACTAGCCAACACATGGGACTTGTCTATCTTATGGCCATTCGCCTTATGATAGATACAATAGTCACCTCCTTTCTTCTACTTAAGAAAGGTCTTGGCTTTGAATGAGGTTGGGAAACTAACCTTCCTTAGTCATGGCACAGATGTAGGATAAAGGCTTATTCAGGGAAATTTTTTGGTATTTGAGTTATCTTCCCACCTTAACTCTTATAACCGCAATCGAAGCTAGCTCTCCCCACCTCTCTGTTAGGTTGTGTCTTTCTCCTAACGTGGTATGTTTCATCCATTTGAATGAATTTGTTAGCCTGAAAGTAAAAGTCTTGTAGGTTCTTACATCCATGGATGTAAAGCTCTTTCCATAATGGTGTGTGCTATATCAATCCAGAACACTGCAATTAGCTTATCCCTATCATTCATATCCTTGGCCTTTAGGGCTTCCACATTAAGTCTTTTGAGGTAGTCTCCTAGTAGCTCTCCTGGTCTTTGTCTTATGTTTTCCAGTATAATATAGTCGATTGTTGGATCCTTATAGATACAAAAATGGATAGAGAATTCATAAGAGAACAGCTTCCAAGAGCAGATAGTTTTCTCATGGTACCGGCGAAACCATTTAGAAGCTACTCCTTGGAGCGTCATAGGAAAGAGTCTACATCAAACTGCACTGGATGCATTATACAAGTCCGTTTGGCTCTCAAACTCCATTAGGTGATCATCAGGGTTCGTGGTTCCATTATATCTCAAAGGCGGAATCTTAACATGCTCTGTGATTCTTGTGGACGTAGTCTTATTAATGAATGGAGCTTCTCGATGATTATCGTTAGCTCTTTCATCCAAGGTTCTCTTTCCATTATCATTAAACATATCTTTGACTACTTTCTCTACTATATCCTTTAAGTAAGTTTCTTCGTTATGATAATTGTGTCTAGCAGGTTGGTACTCTCTAGAGGTTGAGCTTCCAAACTGTTCCTTATAATTGTCATCAACTCACCTTGGTAATTCAGCTTAGAATGTTGATTATCTTTCTTCTTCTGGGACGTGATTTAAGCTTGCTTTTGTCTTTGAGTAGAGAGGTGTTTAAGTTTCTTCACGGTGAATTCACTTCTTCTCCAATAGTTCTCCTGACAGTTTCGGATGACTTTTGAGTGAGCACCAGTTCCGGTAGCCCTTTCACTTCCATTAACTGTTGTTTAAACATCTTTATTTTAGCTTCGTTGCCAGTGAGCTCTATCGGTTGTAATGGTTGACCGGGCTCCGAGCTTGAAATGTTGAAATTAGGAGTCAATTTTCCTTCAAATTTGTTGTATAGAAGAATACTTCTTCGTTTGGAGCACCGACTTTCTTAGATCTCATCATTTTCCTACAAAAAACTTCATATAATTAGTTTTTGGATAAGGAAATAATGAACAGAGGTTTAAGTCCTCCTTCTAGCGCCAAAAAACCAAAATATGATCTAGCACCCTAGATGCTATATGTGATGAATTAACCTTTAATTGATTTGATCATGTATGAAGGGCCAATTTATTATTTGGGATCCATCGTATGATTAAATTGTTGAAGAGCAGATTCATAGCATCATAGACTCCTTTATGGATTGGCTTCCGTAAATTCATAGGATTTTCCGGCGTTTTTTCATATAACCACATGAGATGAAGGCCGAAGGGCATTCATGTGGGTAGAGATCACCTTAAGGCTCCAACATCCAAATGGATTTTATGACACAATATATGTCCATAGAGAGTTATAGAGATAAGAATAGTCTTGTGCAATGGTCATTAGTCATGCCAATGGTCGTATAGACCATTATTATGCTCGAAGTCAATATTCATATATATATATATATATATATATATATATATATATATATATATATATATATTGATCCATTCCCAGAACACACAAAGAAGCATGGGTGAGGAGATCATAAATGATCAATCTCATATCTTTCATTTTTACTAAGTGCGAGAAGGTTACAAATTGGTAGGATTTGTTCTCAAATCGGTTTAGGTTTATAAGGGTATGAGATTAGAAAAGAAGAACAAAATGGAAAAACCCTCTTAAAACACGACCCTTAGGGTCCTTTTTATAGATGTCAGTCTGGTTCCTTCCACTTCCATTCTTCCATCGTCATCGGAAGGAATACCTTCATTGCCTTTCGCCATTCTTCTAGATTCACCTCCGTTACGGTCGACGGTTATCCTTTCGATCCATTGATGTTGGGGCCTAAGTGTCTTTATTATTCCGATCCAATGTTTCCACCCCACTTAAATGGATTCTATCTTTACCAACGGAAGCAATGTCTTTACGAATGTTGGCTAAGCGTTCCTTCAATGCCACTTTTATATGTGAAGTGGGCGCTTCCGACACCACTGGAAGGAACTCCTTTGAGAAGCCGAAGGGAACTGATGCGGCACTATGCTGTCGAAGGAACTTTGAATCCTTTCATTGTTGTTGAGCCATGTCGGCACCACAGGTGGGGTATTGTTTAAAGAATTACGGAGGGCTTTTAAGGATTTTGATGGAAGGACGATACTTGCTTGTGGAAGGATGACTATTTCGAAGGTTTAATGGTTGCAGCAGGGAAGTTTGGCAACACCCGCGAAAGGGAATCTTTCAACACTTGCGGAAGGGATGGCTTGGGTAGAAGAATTCACTCTTGCGGGAGCATCTCCTTTGATGCATGTAAAAGCATCTCTTCAACCTTGATGGAAGCATCTCCTTCGATGTTGGCGGAAGCGCCTCTTCAATCCTAATGGAAGCATATCCTTCGACGCCTATAAAAGGAGCCGACTCTCATATGTAGCTTCTTCTTTCATACTTACTCTCTTAAGAAGATTTTGTGGATAACAAGTAATATCAAAAGTTTCAAACTTACACTTAGAAAAGGTTTTATTTCAAATTAGAACTAATTAAGGATTGAAAAGTATTTTTCGAATTTGTAAATGGTGAAGAGCCAAGAATAAGAAATAAGACTACATCAATATTTTGGGTTATTACCTAATATTATCTTTGTTGAAATAATATAAAATCCACCTAAAATTATGGGAAAAGATAAAATCAAAATGTATCTAAAAGATAAATTCTATTAGTGAACCCTTTGGTTTATATATTGTATAATAAAGAGGTAGTAGTTGAACTATAAGGAATTTAATTACGAAGATTCCATTTGAAAACCCAAAATAAATAACACGAACCCTTTGGAACGAGTTATACAATTTGAATCTTTCAAATTAATGCAATGCAAGGATTCTACTCAAAATAGCTATAAGAAAATTGCATATTTGAAAAAATACGTAATTAGGGTTTTGGTGAATTTTAAAATTTAAAACCAATGGGAAAGGATTTAGTGGTAAGATAAATTTATATTATGAATCTAGAAGTCATATCAAGAAGAAATCCTAGGATTAATCCACAACTTTTGAATATGATTAATTAAGCAAATATCTTAGAATATTAAGAATAATAAGTATTATGAACAGAGAAATACTTTTAATAAATTGAGATGTGAAAATTTGGATTAAAACTTGCTAGGAAATTTACAACTAAGAACGTATTTTGGGTTATATCCTTTATTTGATTAACTGAGGTTGAAATCCATAAAATTTTAGTCCCATAAACAAGTTAAAGATTGTAGGAATTTTCATAATTCAAACCAATCATTTGAGTTTATCTCAAATAAATAATAAGAAAAACTATATCTAATCAGAAAATTAAATAGAGAACTCCTAGTGGTTTGAAGGTAGGTAAATCTTAGAAATCTACCTCATGTTTGTATTCTTGACTTTGGTAGCGCTAGGAGAATCTTGTCTACCTTGATTGAATTTTCTATTGTTGTTAGTTCTAATCCAGCATCGGTATGGCACCTTTCGAGGCTTTATTTGAGAGACCATATCGACCACTTTGTTGTTAGCTTAAGTCAGGAAAAGAAATTGATCTTCAATCCCGACTATATTTGCGAATCTTTTAGAAAGATCTTGGAATTAGAGATCAAATCTCTATTCGTGTTTCTTCCTTGTCGGATAATTGGTGTTTCATTCAATTTAGGATGGCAACACTTTGATGTAGGGGACCTACCCAACAATTAAGTGTAGTGGTTCTGTTGCTTACCAAGTTTCTTAACCAGCCCAGTTTCCTGGCATTCATAGTGTCCTTATGTTTAAGCTATGAAAATGGTTTAGAAATTCCGATTCTATTATTATGCATGGAATCCTTGTTTTACTTGAGATCTCATAAAAATCCAACTTATGAACCGAGCTCTATTTGTTTTGTTGCCTCGGATGTGGACTGCCTTTGAGATATAGTCTTTTCGCTTATATAAGTCCAATGGCCCGATGATCCTAAGGACTATTCTTGTGGAATTAGAGAGTTCATTGAGTGAATGCATCCTGTGTAATTTCTTGAGTTCATTTATAGTGAGTCTCTTGTTTTGAGTTATCCTCCATTCATAGTTCAACTTCATTCGAGAAGATATGTCCTTTGTAATTTGTTATAGAATTTCCCCTCAAGGAAATTGCAGGGAGTGCAATTTTGGGAAGGGGCAGTCTATAACAAATCATGTCGAGATTACCTGAAATTAAATTTAAATATGATTTATAATTGTCTTAATTAAGTTTAAGATATATTTGAGAAATTTTATTAGTTATAATTTCCAAATTAAAATGGCTTTCTAGATGGAAATAATAAATTTAGGAAAATTCATTAAATATCAAAATTGTATAATTTTACATTGTATATTTGATAATATTAGAATAATCTTAGGAAAGATAAGAGTTTAATAAAAATATATGAAAATAATTTTGCAAATTAAAATGTGAATTTTTTCAAGGTTTATTCACTTATTTATTTTAAATGCAGATTTGTGATAAATATTTTGCGTTTCAGATTATTACAACAAAAGTTATAATCTAATTAAATGTTATTACTGAGATTTATGGTTAAACCGAGATTTTTACAATTAATGGTTTATATTATCTAAAAATAATGAGAATAACTTTTAATTTAAAAATATATATTTAATTCTACATCTCAATATTAAAAAAAGGGGAATTTTTAGCATATCAATGCTTCGTAAAATTGAAGAAATCATTCTATACTTTTATAAAACATTGCTATAATGTAGACTAGTGTTTTAAAAGAGAAAATAAAGGAAATTAATCACTTTTTCTTGTATTAGATCCTTACTTATTGAAACACCCCGTACCCCTTAGTATTCCCAAAAAGGGCACACCAAAGGATATGATGCGTTATAGGTATAGCTAAAACATCACAGAGACTAAGATTGACAAGACAAATAAGTAAAAGCAGAGGAAAATATTTAAATAATAACTTATCATTTAGAATTAATCTTCATCTCAAAATAAGTCATAAAAACATAATATGTCTCAAAAACTCAAAATCTCTTATGTCTTATGAAAATACATCTCAGTCTCACATGATCATAGTACAAAAATAATGATAATAATCCCTCTCACAAGTGCCAATCCATCATAAGCCAAATGAAAAATGATGAAAAGCAGAAGAATACATCTGAAATGAGAAAACTCTGAAAATGAATCTCCAAGCAACCTAAATAACCTATCCTCAACTCTGCTGGCCTATTAGGGGAAAAGGAAAAATGGAGGAGTGGGTCAAACGATAAGTCTGGTGAGTGAAAATAATTACTAGCATTTCTAAACAAGATAAAGATAATATACTAAGCAATAGTTCTTGCTCGAAAGGAAGATACAGAAAAGATAAAACTTGCATAAAATACTGTTTCTGATTCTGTTTGACTGTTTGTTATGATTATTTGCACTTGTCTTAAACTGCTGTGATTAGGCTGAAACCCTAATCCTATCTCAACCGCTAATTTGATTAGGCTGAAATCCTAATTCTACCCATTGATCGGCGTTTCCTGTCCTTGTTATGCTACAGTGAACCAATCTTATTGGTCCCATAAAAAAAGACACCTCTTAGTGCTTAGGATGTAGTAGGGAATTATTTACCCTAATCGACGCCGCACGTTCGGTCATTCACGGTTCATACTAACTATCGCCCCTATTTGACCCTTTATTTACCCTAATCAGCATAAGCATGCCCAGCATCACCCACATGTGAGACCATCAATCCTCGACCTAAAAGGGAATGCTGTCAGTACTGGTCCTAACAAAAAAATCTTCTAACTTTGCGCCCCTTGCCCAAATCCCCAAATTTGAGCCTCTATCTATTAGCCACTTATTTACCATAATCAGCATAAGGGTGTCTAGCCTCACCCACATAAAAGACCATCAATCCTAGACCTAAAAGGCAATGTTGCCGGTATGTGGCACTATTGCTATATTTACTTATTAACTTAATCCATGATCTAAGTTTTAAAATAAGCCACTTCTGTTATTTCTTTCTTTCTTATTATAAATTATTTGTTATAATTGTTCTTGCAACTTTTACTCTTGTATTTTCTCTTTTTATTTATGACCACTTATTATAGTCATGCTTGCAAATATCTTAAATTTGCCTATGTCAATCCATCTCCATTTTAATTCCATTTTTCTCATTTTACATCCGATTTCTACAAATTTAGTGTTTTTCTATTTTAACCCATATTGCGTATTCTTCTCCTTTTAATATTGTATTTGCGTCGTAAAGGATTAAATCTCTATTAAAAGAAACTAACATTTACAGGATAAATTCTAACTTAAAAAAATATAAATAACTATAAATAACTGAATAAAATAGCTGAATAAAAATAGACTGAAAAGAACTTCTGAAATTTACTTAAAAATCGATTGTCAATAAACTTACATAAAACTGTCTCAAAATTGTAGAAAAACTACAACTATTGGATGCCCTATTATTTTAAATTGCTTACAGTAAAAAATAATTACAAAAACTCAATTATGGTCCTTAGCTCTAGTCCTGGGCCTTCCAGGATCCACTTCTAGGGTGTATAATATTTTTATCAAAAAGATTTCCTCCCTAGAAATTTTTTCTATTTAGGGTTCAGCCTCAGACAGTGAACCCAATAGGGAGAAAATCTGAATGAGAAAAATAGCCAGGCTTAGGGTTATACTTATAGTGTGGCTTAGGGATTTCAGGTCATCGGATTTGAAGATTTAATGTGGTGAAACCATGTCATAGGCTCACTAGGAGCCATCGGATGCAAATTCGAACGCACAGGATTTCACAAAAATCGAATTTACACTCTTCGGCTCGTGCCTGGGTGAAATATCATCCAGGAAGAAAGTAAGATCAACATATGTTCATTGGTAATCGACCTGTGCCCTCTCTTTTTTCGTTTAATTATATAACTCTGATTTTCTTGTTCTTCTCGTAACTTCTTCATACTAGGTCGGATTTCGACAAGTTATATATGGAAATTGATCAAAAAATTGCCATGGACCCAATGGTGCAACTCCCGTAGGTAAATTTTAAAAATTCCAAAAATTCTCATTTTCGCTGTTTAATAATTATTTTGGTTATTTGATTATCTAAAAATGCGGGGTGTTACACATATCCACTTGGCCCATGTAGTAAGGTTAGGAGAGGAAATATAATAACCTGTGCATTGTTTTCCTCTCATTCCTTTCTCATTTCAGCCAACATTAGAAGCTTGAAACCAAAATCCTCTTATTTCCGTAACACTAGAAACAAAAATTAATCCCTAAATCAAGCGTAAATCAAAGGGCTTTTGATCAATAAAAAAATCAATTTAAAGTAATCTTCTTCGCTTCTTTATGCATCAATTCAAGTCATTAGTTCCAGTTTTTACCTTTGATTGTAATTCCATTTTGTGAAATTGTTCAAATCAAACCTTGGTTTTAGCTAAAAACTATTGACCTAGGAGAATCCAAGATTGCAGCACTAATTCAAGTTCAATTTTGTTAGTAATCCTCACACTTCTAGGCTATAATTGAATGTTAGTTTCAGCTTGCTGTTTTTGATGAATTTGGTGTAGAATTGATTCCAGCCTCTTATGTTTTTTGTTCTTTTGTTAAGAAACTCTATGTTTTGCTGAAACCATTATCAAATAATCTTATAAATCATCAATTCGAAGTTGTTTGATTGCTTGCTCGATAACTAATTTAGTGTTATATAATTATAAACTTAATTCAACGAAGAAATCACTGCCATCAGGCAATCGGAGCACCACCGACGATAAATGGGGACCAACCTTGGCGTGCTAACTGCTGCACCGGTCATGACGACTCATGGACTGATCACGACCTAGGCTAAACTCCTAAGTCATGCAATTTTAGGCTTCATTTCTCCTAGTTGTTCCTTCGTTCGCCCGTTTGATCGGTTGAACCCAATTGTTTGAGTTGGTGCTGATTTCAATGTTATGTATTGGTTTTATTTATGAATTTGAGAATTAATTTTTGAAATTATTATATCATAGAAACACTCTAGGGGTTTATGGAGATTATACACAAATTTTCTAGCACAATTTCAGTCATAATTTGAAAAAGATTTATTTTCAAATTAAAGTGTTTTATCCAAATCTCTTCTAGCACAACATATTTTTTTTAATAAGTTTATATACATAATTTGTTATTTATTTTGATAATAATGGTTTTATATTGAGATGGGACAATATTCCAAATTACTCCTATTTATACTTATGTATAAAGATATTTGCAAAGGCTTTCATATATATATAAGCTAAATAATCAATGTCTAAATATATTTATAAATGTAAAAGTTAATCAAACTCCTTTTTCTCATATAAATATTAGCTTATAAGCTAATATATAGTTTTAAGAAGGTTTTCAAAGCTTAATACTTTTATAAAATTGCATCACATGGATCGAATAAGGAATTGATTCAAATGGATTAATTAAATGAGTGGTATGGAACGCTTGCGTTTATTTTTCGGTTAATTCTCGGACTTGTTTGATTGAACCATTTTTACACACATGTGGAGTTTATTATTGCATGTAAACATTCGGGTAAACCTGTTTTTTGCGCCAAAAACGGTCACAAACCCCAAAAGTAGTGAAAGCACCAGTATTTACACATAGATCCTCAATATCAAGTCCAGATCACAGATCCAGATAATGTAGAGAGTAAAAATGAAGAAATAGTAAATGATAAATGAAAGCAAGTAAAGAACACAAGAGAATTATAGTGGTTTGGCTATGATCGATACGAAATATGCCTCTGAATACATCGATTGCCCTATCCTTCATATCGATCCCATGCTTGCTCGATCGATAAGAAATGTATCGAGGCGAAGTTTGATCGATCCAAACCAAAAGTGCAGTGCATTATCCAAACCATATCCATCCTGGAGTCGCCAAATCGATACGAATTGTATCAATATGAGATGTATTGATATGAATATCGATCGATCCAAAACAAATGTAAAGCGCATATGTTAATCCGACTCCGTATCCATAGTGATCGATACGAGAGTATCGATATGAGCCAGTTTTTCATGAATATTGATCCATCCATAACTCGAGCATGTGAACTCCGATTGACCTGAAATTTGAAGTGTTGCCTCATCGAGCCTTGTTTATCATTTTTGATCGATCCCACCTTGATTAAAGCTTGGTCCAATTTTGATGGTATCGATCATAGTCTTATCTCCAATCGATCTCTAATCCTGATATCCATCCTTTTAAGCCAATTTGTTGATATCTCGGCCTTGACCAAAAGGCAGGGTAACATTTTCCCTCCAAAACATGTCTTGCGGTAGGAAGGCGTGTTTTGAATAGCTTTAAATCTGACATCCAAAATCCATACTCCGTTGATAGCCATATCATCCAATCCGTAATCCATTCCATTACTAAGAAATTTCATCCGAACCCAATAACCGAGTTCTAATCCATCTATATCTAGTATAACCAAATCCACGACCTCTCCGGATCAATATCAAAATCCAGGACCGCTCCGAGTCCTTAAATGAATTCAAGACCATTCTGGGTCGATGTCCAATCCTCATCCATTCAAAGCTGAATCAATATCTATTTCACATCCTGGAAGCCAACAACAGAATCCTACAATCTCTCCAGATCATTGACAGCCTTCTCTGGACCCTTACTAAGCTCGATCCAAACTTAACGACTGAATAGGCAGAACCTGTCGTGCTCCGGTGAAACAACCTATCCCATGCAATTGATCTCGATGGGGGAATATCGCGATGTCCTGGTCTTCCTAGATCGATTATAGCCTCTCAAGCTCTTGTTGGATTCCATCCTATCACTCTCCTGTGAAGGGGAAACAATGTCGATCGAGCCGATCATGTCACTCTCCGACGAAGTGGCGTCACTCCCTGCACTCAGGTTTAGTATCTCTGAACATTAAGTGATGCCATGCCCTAAGTCCTAGACCGATTACAGCCACTCTGGGCTCTTGTCGAAACCCGATCCAATCACTCTCCGGTGAATGGGGAACAACGTCAAGTGAGCCGATCCTGTCGCTCTTCGACGAAGAGACTCACTTCTTACACTCCGATCCCTGCCAAGCATCCATCCCTTAACTTTTCGGTTAGGGCTTTGTTTCATAAAATCTAAATCTATTTATTATATCCAGATTTCAAATGTCCAATGGAAAGAACGAAAAAGCTAAGTTTTGCCTCTTCGAGCAGAGTGGTCTATTACCATCCCAAAGCATGCCTGGGAATCCTTCCGGTTTCCTTACATGCGTAAGTAGCATAGCTGCTTTATTTTTAGAAACAAAAATAGAAATATTATTTGATGACCGAAGTTCAAATCCTGAACTCGGCCCTTGCCATCACAATCTGCTGATGACAAGTCGTGACCTCGATCCAGGGTCATTCCTATTTGGTGCAGGCGGTAGCTGCTGGTGTTCTATCACTGTTGTCCGCTCCTCACATACTGTGGCAAACTGCCACTCCTGATGTGTTCTTCTACCATGTCCTTTAAGTGGCGGCATTCGTCTATGGTATGCCCTTCTAGCTCATGGAATAGGCAGTACCTCCCGCTTTTTCGCTCCCACTTTGTGTGATTCCTTCTAGGTGGTTTTCAATAGGGGAGCTGCCCCCGTGTTTCCAAATAAATTTGTTCCAGATTCTTCGTCAAGTCTGTGTATGTGGTGAATTTTGGTTCTCGGTCTCTCTCCGTTTGTTAAAACCATCATATCCATTATCCTTCTTCGGGTTTCCTTTATCCATCCCACGTCCTTCTCCAGACGTTCCTTCGCCTTGCACGGCGTTCACCTCTTGCCTTTCAGGGTGTGCATCCTCTAATGGTACAAACCTTTCTGCCTAGTGGTAGAACTCTCTGAGATCATGTGGTGGATCCCGTTCCAATGAGTCCTTGAACTCGGTTCCTTCTGCAATTCCTACTACTGCCGCCATCAAAATCATTGATGGATCCGGGCGATCCACCGATGCCACAGCTGCATTAAACTGCATTTGAAAATTCCTTATGGAATCTCATATCCTCCGCTTCATCGATGCCAATGTCATTACGTTCTTAGGTCGTGTAATGTGAACCCTGAATTATCTCATGAAGCGTTCCACTAGTTCGCCCCATGTCCCAGTCGATCCATTCTCTAGCTGCTTAAACCATAGCACAGCCAAATCCTATAAAGGGAAGAATCTTGCCATAACCTCCTCAAATGCCCCCGCCACTTCCACATGCCTGACGTATTTGGTTACATACATATTTGGGTCTGACTTCCCATCATAGGCCTCCAGCGTTGGTAGTTTGAATTCTGGAGGATTCCTTGCATTTCTAATATTCAAAGTGAACGGACTTCACCTAACTTCCTCCAATCCTCTACTCGATAGCCCTCCTCTCATAATCCTTCTTATTAATCCAGCCATCCACCTGTTTCCATTCGAGGGTGGCCTCCTACATGCATTTCCATCCTGCCTCCCATGTCCTGGAGGGTATTCTAGGTAGTACTCTTCATGTTACACATTCACATTTGCATTAGCCCCAGCTTGCTGAGCTTCATTCATGGGTCTTCCACTATCTGATCCTGAGGGTCTGCCCCCAAGCCTTTGCCGATCCCTTCACCTTCACTGTTTTGATTCTAGATCCGACCTTTAGAAATTCCTGCAGCTCCGACTCCTTGTTCTACATTTCCAGCAGCTACGGTTGTTCCATTTCCTAGGTTCTGTGTCCCAGCTATTCCCGTTGGCCTGAAGAGATTCTACATCATCTCTTATTGGCTCTTCAATAATCTCTCCTATATAGAATCCATCATTGTCCGCATCTCATCCCTTATGATGTACATGGATGCCTAATCTGCTCCATCTCCAAAGGGAGCCCCTTAACTTCCCTCCTGATGGCTCCTTTCTAGCTTCTAACCGATTGTCTAACCATAGATTCAGATCCAATCCTCATCCAAAGCAGCGGGTATTAGAGTTCTTAGTGAAAGCACCAAAATGTTACACAAAAAATGGTCACAAACCCTAGAAGTAGTGAAAGCACCGGGATTTACACACAAATGTTCAATATCCAGTCACAGATCACATATTCAAATGATGTAGAGAGTAAAAATGAACAAATAGTAAACGAAAAATGAAAGCAAGTAAAGAACACCAGATAATTATAGTGGTTCGGCTATCTTCGGCCTACGTCCACTTTGAATTGATCCTTTTATTTCTTTTATACCATGATTGCAGTTACAATCCTTTAAATATCAATAGCCAAAAATGGCAGAGTCTAGCCAAAAGAGAAGAAGATAAAGAGGAGCCAAGAGAAAAGACCCCTTTTTAGTTGCAATGGAGGTGTTCTTTATAGGCGTGGAGCTGGAAATATTTGCCTTGAATCTCGAAATACTCCTTCTCAAGTCCATACGGGCCCACATAATCGATCTGGAGCCATTTGGGATCGATCCTTGATCGATCCATAGTAAGTTCATATTGATCATAAACTGCTCCAATTGAGCTGCGATCGATTATGGATGTTCCCTATGTGTTGTGCAACTTGCTACGAAAATCTCATTGCATTTGGGGTTGTAGATTGTGAGATATGATTGATTCAAGATCGAGTTTGCAAGTGTAGGATGATGATTTCATATCCTTATATTCGTATCCATCATTTCGTATTCATAGACAATGTGCTCCTTAATTCTCGTATCGATCTGAGTCTTGTGCTATGATCCATGTTTTGCGCTCCATCCCTTGACCCTTCTTTCATGTCAATCGATACAAATGATCTATAGGAAATATGCCTCTGAATCCATCCAGTGCCTTATCCTTCATATCGATTGTTAGTACCAAAATTGGTCACTAACACCCTTGAGTAGGATCATGGTTTTAAATCTCCTATATCTCGCCCGAGATCTCTCCCGAGATCTCATTTTCACACTTAAACGAGACGAGACATCAAATCTCCTTCATATCTCCCTCGACACTCATCTCGTCCGAGATATTCAAATCTCACCCGATATATGGATCAAAATCTCAATCCGAGATCTCACCCGAAGTTATACATTTTTCTTATTTTCCATAATAATTTTTATTTTCATATACTCAATCCAATTATAATTTACCAACTTCTTGAACATATTCTTTACTTTTTATGTTAATGAGTCATGGCGAAAGGTTTCACTTCTTTGTTACGTTCAAATAAAAGGATATTATTCAATCATTACCAAATCAATTAAGCTAATCAAGCTACTACTCTTCTAAAAATATTTCTTTTTCCATGTAAATCAAGTATGTTACCATTTTTATTTTTACTAAGAAAGTTAAAATCGTTAAATAAATTTTTGACACATCAATTTTAAACACATAAGTACATCTGAGATATTCCCGAGATGCATTATAAGACCCGAGATGTCAATCCGAGATGTACACCCGATACGTACTCATCTCGTCCGAGATCTCTCCCGATACAAGATAACTTGTGTAAAAATTCCGAGACAAAACGTGACCGAAATCCGATATTTAAAACCTTGAGTAGGATTATGTAGAGAGATTAATGAAGAAGGTAAATTAAAACAGAGAAATATCACAATAAAATGCAGTTAGAACAGTAAGAAACGAGAACACCAGAATTATAGTGGTTCGGCGTAACTGCCTACGTCCATTGTTAGTGCAATCTTTATCACTTCTTCAAATAATTGAATACATATACAATCCGTACGCCAACAACTTGAATACAAGTTTTGAAAGAAAAGAAACGAGTCTTGAAAATGGCAGAGTCTCCCCAATGTTCTCGAGAAAAGGTCCCTTTACACTACGCCCGTGCCCCTCTATTTATAGATGAAGATAGGCTGGACTCCCTACGTGGGCCTAAAGACAAGATACCCCAGCCCACAATAGACAGCTTCTGTATGCCGAACTAGGCATACCGATCGGTAGTTGCCGAGCGACTCTTGCCGAGCCAAAATGACCAAGGCGTCCATGCTGAGCGCCCACAGCCGGGCCGCTTGATCTTCCCTTCAATGCCGATTGAGGGGTCACGAGCCATGTACCCTTCTTCACCGAGCCACGTACCCTTCCTTTTATGGCCGAGCGGCATGCGATTATGGCATTCATGCCGAACTTCCCAATGCCAAGCCACCCCTGCCGAGCGACATGTACTGCACTCCTTTAGCTTCTTTCCTTTAGCCAAGTGGCGTCAGTCGAACGACGGTGTTGAGTTCCTACCATCACTTTTCTTTCTACCGAGCGACGTTGGCCGAACGGTGGTCATCGAGCGACGTTCACTGAGTTCCCAACAACACCTTTCTCTTAGCCGGCGACACACACCATCTTCCTTGGCTGAACGATGTAATCAGGCCGAACGAAACTAATATGCCGAGCGATGCTTATATGCCGAGCATCTCAATTCAAGTCAATCCTTCACTGGCTCATGTTTTCACCTAGATTCAACTAAGTAACTCAATAATTAGCATCTCGTTGCCGGGCCTAGCTACCGAGCAAAATTTGCCCCCCAAAATGCGTCGTGTGAACCAACATGACGCACTTTGAATTAGCGGTCAGTCTTTGCTTTCTGGTTTACACATGTATACACATATATTCATATAAGTATATTTGTTGCTTCACTAGTTCGCTATTGTTTTAGGATAAAAAGTCGTTCGGCATATCAATACCGATCCACACGGTCGGTTTGAACCCCTCCCCCTTCTTTGTCCTATTCTGATATGTTGACTTGTTCTATCGGTTAAGGCCTATTGGCCTTCCCTGCTCACCATATATATAAAAAACCCGGCCTCTGCTTCTCTCCCTTCTTCTTACCTCTATTCCACTTTCACAAACCAACGAACCTCTTCTCTCCCAACTGCCATCTACTATTTAATCCATCCTCCTCTTTTCCAAACCTAGTCCTCTAACATCAAAACTCCAGTAGTCGACTAATTCGAACAACTTCCAAATCTTAGCCCCATAACCGCTATGAGTTTCAAGCTTGCACATAGGTATGAATCCTTCATCCAATCCACTCTTCTAGGTCTAGAGTCTCGTACTGAGTTCGAGTCTACGAGTTTGGTAGGAGATGGCGAAGAGGAAAGGACTACAGTGGGGGTCGTGTTTTAGGACTGGAGCTCGTTTAAGCACTACTAAGAGAAGTAGCATAACCTTAGTCTTGAGGTCGAGGACGTGGAGAGTTAGGGAGCATAAACGATAAGTCTTTGACGTAGGGCTAGGTTGGAAAACCCCTGTTGAGGACAAGGGTTGGTACTTCTAAGGAGGACCAGTTTTAGTATCGAGAGAAAATAAGTGGCTCGGCCACATTGAGGGAGGAAAGTGTGGTTTGGTGATGTTGCGCATCGTTGTGGGTTGGTCAAAGTCTGGTGGAGTGGTTCGGCATCCTGAGTTAGGGTGCCACTCGGCCTTAAGGAAAATCAAGGGTTGGTCGGAAATTAGGAAGGCGGGTCGCTTTACCGAGCGAGTGTGGTTCGGTACAGTTCCGATAAGCCGTTCGGTGATGAGAGAGTGATAGAGAGGAGAGTGTGTGTCGGTCTAGGAGGCCGTTCGGCAGCTTGTTGATGAGTCGTTCAGTATGTAGGCTTAGAGATACGATCAACCTTAGGCCTTGGGTTCGGCATTGATAATTAAAAACCATCTCTGCTTGAACACAACATATGCCATGATTGCATACTCCTATGCCTAACCATAGAACAATGGACAATGACAAGGACTTAAGTACACCGATTTGGACTAACAACTTCACGGTTTTAGAAAAATGTAAACATGCATTCAACTTAGCCAAAGTAAATAACAACCTTCAACGTATGATGTTAATGCCCAATTCCAGGTTCCCTACTACCGATCATAGGACAAGCTCTTAGGGACGATTAGCGATGATGGTCTTCGAAGATGATAGTTTAAGGCTCAATCACACTTCACAAAAATCTTTAACTCTTTCACACTTATGCTCGAATGATTGCACTAGTACACACCACATGGGGAAATATTTATGTCATTATATCTAATATTAATTGTCTTTCAAGTATAGTTCAAACATGTGTTTACCCAAATTCGACGCTTGTTGAGGATGTCTAGAAAGTCGAGCTCTGCCACAGTTTTAGATAAACCTGAGCCGAGTTCTTAGCAAGAAGTAGTGGGAACTTCGAATCCGTCGACCACTCCTATACAGGATATCCTAAACCCCTAGGCGGCAACTATTGACCTAGCTCCTAACATGATAGACTGAGATATTATACTAGTTAATCCTACTGATTCCCAAGCTTCAAAAATCAATGAAACCACTCTTCGCCGATTATGTTCGATTCATGGAATCCCTTTCGACGACATATTAGTTCCATCAGGACGAGATCATCCTCACCTGCCCCCAACTGGATATACAGCTTGCAACACATTCATGTGCTAGGTAGGTAGCGTGCCACCATTTAACTCCTTTCTTCACGAAGTGCTATAGTATATCGGGATCGCCCCATCACAGCTACATCCCATTAGTCATGCATTCATCTATGGCACTTGTATTCTCTTTATGAGCATTTTATTTAGGCTCCCTACTCCCGGCGACATTCGCTACATCTATCACTTCAAGAGATGATTAGATAGCCTATCTTTTATATTCCTCAAGCCTCACTCCAAGTATCAGATATTGACGGGGGCATGAAGTAAATTCATCCCATATAAGCAGGAATGGTTCTATATTTGCTGCCCTTCGAGCTATGCGAGAAGATGTCTAGAAGGGAGTAAGTTCCATTTCTGGACCAATATTTGTCTAAGGAACAAAGTGATTGTTTATTAACTTTTTTCGATTTTTATAGGTATTAACCCGCGTTACCGGATATTCCGAGGCCGTCGAGGCCATTCGAGCTGTTCCCGTGGGAGACCGGGAGATCAAGTCTGTTATCTCCAATGAATCGCTTTCAAAGTTTGGATTGTTGGCGGAGGGTCATCAAACAAACCTTCCATTCGGTGCCACTATAACCGGATCCGCTTCGAAGAAGGGTAAAGAACAGGCCGGACCTTCAGTGCCTCGTACAAGTGGTGCCCCCGACACATTCGAGGAGGGTGAGATTATAGAAACTGGGGTCTCACAAGCATCGAGTGAGAATATAAGTCCTGCTTCGAAAATAGTAGTTGAGGCACCTGGCATTGATGAACCACCTCCTCCTTCAAAGGGGAAAAAGAAACTAGCTTACAATCCGAGGAAGAAGATAGTGGGCGGAACCTCGAAAGTGACAATGACCCCAGTCGAGAGGACTAAGAGTCCTCTCTCCAACATCTTAAGGGTACACTTAAAGGTCTTTCAGACCTGACCATCCTCGATGATCTGCTAAATTATGGTTTTAACGACCCAAGAGATATGGGGCTTAATTCGCCCACGAGAGCCGATGTAGGCGATTCAGCCGGTCGACATAGAGAATCAACTCCAATTAGTAAAGTTAAGGAAACTGGTCCGTCAGGGAGAATCACTAGGATACATATGGACACTTACACTTCACCATGCTCTTAAACTTCAACCATCAAGTTATTCTTACTAATTCGTCCTTACTTAATTTCTATGCAGGTGATATGGGACACTCCCACGAATTTGACTGCCTTCGCGGGTCCTCTATTTTCCATTATTCCAGTCGAGACTCGGGGTCCGATAAAGGTCGATATAGAGATGACAACAGCGATAGAGACTATCGTCCTTGATATTCATCATCATCTCGAACGAAAACTTACAACCATTCTTCGTACCCCAATGATCCTCCTCCTCAACCAGAAAAAAGTAGGGAGAAATTAGGTCAAAGGGGATCTCTATCTGAAGCTCCTCACGACCAATACTCTGGTTCATCAAGAACTAGGCAGACTCGTGGGCCTCACAAAAAGTCTGTGGTTTTGACTAACCAAACTTCTTCATCCCCTTCACACGATCCATCGATAGCAGAAAAGCAAGCTGAGCTCAAAGCCACATTCCCAAAAATATGCTTCGATGGATTAAAATTTCTTCATGCAATCCATCCTATTCCAGGTCACGTTAAACAAAGTGCCATTGCTTGCAACAATGGTATCTATGACCATCCGAATCTCAATCAGTTCTCGGAAGATTTTTACCCTTCGTTTTTTCGTTACGTGGATTTTTACGCTAAAACAGGATCACCATGACTGGTCTTCGATTTACCATCGCTGGATGGTGGCGGACCATGGTACTGTTCCATTTCAAATCCATGCACCCATTTCTAAAAGTCGTACGACACTGTTTCGGTATTTTTGATGGATGTTGCACCTTACACCGTAGATGCTGCACCCAACAAATATCGCCTCTTTAGACGGCCATAGCTGTTGGCTCGTTTAGAGTTACGGGAGCCATAACAAGTCATAACGAAGCTCTGTGTGAGTTCTACTATTTTTCCAGCTTTAATATGTCAATGGACAGTTTCATACCTAAAAAAGACCATCCGAATCTCAATCGGGTCTTGGAAGTTTTTTACCCTTCGTTTTTTCGCCACGTGGATTTTTATGGTAAAACGGGATAACTGGGGCTGGTCTTCAATTTTTCATCGCTGGATGATGGTGCACTATGGTAATGTTCCATTTCAAATCCATGCACCCATTTATAAAAGACGTACGACACTGTTTCGACATTTTGGATGGATATTGCACCTTGCACTATAATGTTGTAGCTGTGGATATCTATTCTTCGGACGGACAAAACTGTTGGCTCGTTTAGGGTTACGGAAGCAATAACCAGCCAAAATGAAGCTCTGTGTGAGTTTTATGACTTTGATAGCTTTAAGCCATCAATGGACAGTTTCATACCCACAAAGAACATCCGAATCTCATTCGGATCACGGAATTTTTTTACCCTTCGTTTTTTCGTCACGTGGATTTTTACGGTAAAATGGAATCACCATGGCTGGTCTTCGATTTACCATCGCTTGATGGTGGTGGACCATGGTACAATTCCTTTCAAATACATGCATCCATTTCTAAAATTCATACGGCACTATTTTGGCATATTTGACAGATATTGCACCTTGCACCGTAGATGTTGCACCCAATGGATATCGATTCTTCGGACGGCCATAGCTGTTGGATCGTTTAGAGTTATAGGAGCCATAACCAATCAAAATAAAGCTTTGTGTGAGTTCTACTTCTTTGACAGCTTTAAGCCACCAATGGACACTTTTATACCCAAAAAAGACCATCCGAATCTCAATCGGCTCTCGAAAGTTTTTTACCCTTCGTTTTTTCATCACGTGGATTTTTTTGGTAAAATGGGATCACCATGGCTGGTCTTCGATTTACCATCGCTAGTCGGTGGCGCACTATGGTACTGTTCCATTTCAAATCCATGCATCCATTTCTAAAAGTTGTACAGCACTGTTTCGGCATTTTTGATGGATGTTGCACCTTGCACCGTAGATGTTGCACTCTATGGATATCGATTCTTCGAATGGCCATAACAGTTGGCTCGTCTAGATTTATGGGAGCCATAACCAGTCAAAAAGAAGCTCTCTTTGAGTTCTATAGCTATGACGGTTGTAAGCCGTCAATTGACAGTTTCATACCCAAAAAAGACCATCTGAATCTCAATCGGGTCTCGAAAGTTTTTTACCCTTCGTTTTTTCGCCACATGGATTTTTACAGTAAAACGGATTACCATGGCTGCTCTTCAATTTTCCATCGCTGGACGGTGATGCTCCATTGTACTGTTCCAATTTAAATCCATGCAACCATATCTTAAAGTCGTACGACACTGTTTCGGCAATTTGGACGGATGTTGCACATTGCACCGTAGATGTTGCACCCTATGGATATCGGTTCTTCGAACGGCCATAACTGTTGGCTCGGTTAGAGTTACGGAAGCCATAACCAGTCAAAATGAAGCTCTATGTGAGTTCTATGGCTTTGACTGCTTTAAGCCATCAATGGACAGTTTCATACCCAAAAAAGACCATCCGAATCTCAATTGGGTCTCGGAAGTTTTTTACCCTTCATTTTTCGGTCACGTGGATATTTACGGTAAAACGGAATCACCGTGGCTAGTCCTCCATTTTCCATCGTTGGACGGTGGTGACCATGGTACTATTCCATTTCAAATCCTTACTCATTTCTAAAAGTCTTACGGCACTGTTTCGGCATTTTGGATGGATTTTTCACCTTGCACCGTAGATGTTTCACCCTATGGATATCGATTCTTCAGACGGCCATTATTGTTGGCTCGTTTAGAGTTACAGGGGCCATAACCAGGCATAACGAAGTTCTGTGTGAGTTCTATGGCTTTAACAGCTTTAATCCATCAATGGACAGTTTCATACCCAAAAAAGACCATCCGAATCTCAATCAGGTATCGGAAGTTATTTACCCTTCGTTTTTTCGCCACGTGGATTTTTACGGTAAAACGAGATCACCGTGGCTGGTCTTCAATTTTCCATCACTGGACGATGATGCACCATGGTGCCGTTCCATTACAAATCCATGCACCCATTTCTAAAGACGTACGACACTGTTTCAGCATTTTGGACGGATGTTGCACCTTGCACCGCAGATGTTGCACCCTATGAATATCGATTCTTCAGATGGCCGTAATTGTTAGCTCATTTAGAGATACGGAAGCCATAATCAGTCAAAATGAAGCTCTATGTGAGTTATACGGATTTGACAGCTTTAAGCCGTCAATATACAGTTTCATACCTAAAAAAGACAATTCAAATCTCAATCGGGTCTCGGAAGTTTTTTACCCCTCTTTTTTCGTCACGTGGATTTTTACGGTAAAACGGGATCACCGTGGTTGGTCTTCGATTTGCCATCCCTGGACAGTGGTGGACCATGGTACTATTCCATTTCAAATCCATGCACCTATTTCTAAAAGTCGTATGACACTGTTTCAGCATTTTTGATGGATGTTGCAACTTGCACCGTAGATGTTGCACCCTATGGATATCGTTTCTTTGAGCGGCAGCACCTGTTAGCTCGTTTAGATTTACGAAAGCCATAACCAATCAAAAGAATCTTTATATGAGTTCTACGGCTTTGATAGCTTTAAGCCGTCAATGGACAGCTTCATACCCAAAAAAGACCATCCGAATCTCAATCGGGTCTCGGAAGTTTTTTACCCTTCGTTTTTTCGCCACGTGGATTTTTACGGTAAAACGAGATCGCTATGGCTGGTCTTCGATTTACCATCGTTGCACGGTGGTGGACCATGGTACTATTCAATTTCAAATCCTTGCGCCTATTTCTAAAAGTCGTACGACATCATTTTGACATTTTTGACGGATGTTGCACCTTGCACCGTAGATGTTGCACCCTATGGATATCGATTCTTCGGACGACAATAGCTGTTGGCTCGCTTAGAGTTACGGGAGCCATAACCAGTCAAAACGAAGCTCTGTGTGAGTTCTACGGTTTTGATAGCTTTAATTCATCAATGGACAGTTTCATACCCTAAAAGGACCATCCGAATCTCAATCGTGTCTCGGAAGTCTTTTACCCTTTGTTTTTTTGCCACGTGGATTTTTACGGTAAAACGGAATCACCGTGGCTGGTCTTCGATTTTCCATCACAGGACGGTGGTGCACCATTGTACTCTTCCATTTCAAATCCATGCACCCATTTCTAAAAGACGTACGACGCTGTTTCGGCATTTTGGACGGATGTTGCACCTTGCGCCGTAGTGTTGCACCCTGTGGATATCGATTCTTCAAACGACAATAACTGTTGGCCCGTTAAGAGTTACGGAACCAATAACCAGTCAAAATGAAGCTCTGTGTGAGTTCTACGACTTTGACAGTTTTAACCTATCAATGAACAGTTTCATACCCAAAAAAGACCATCCGGATCTCAATCGGGTCTCGGAAGTTTTTTACCCTTCGTTTTTTCGCCACGTGGATTTTTACGGTAAAAAGAGATTACTGTGGCTGGTCTTCGATTTACCATCACTGGACGGTGGTTGAGCACGGTGCAGTTCTATTTCAAATCCATGCACCCATTTTTAAAAGTTGTACGACATTATTTCGACATTTTTGACAAATGTTGCACCTTGCACATATATGTTGCACCCTATGGATATCGATTCTTCAGATGACCATAGCTGTTGGCTCGTTTAGAGTTACAGGAACCCTAACCAGTCAAAATGAAGCTCTGTGTGAATTCTATGGCTTTGATAGATTTAAGCCATCAACGGACAGTTTTATCTCAACAAAGATCATTCGAATCTCAATCGGGTCTTCGAAGTTTTATACCCTTCGTTTTTTCGCCACATAGATTTTTATGGTAAAATGGGATTACCGTGGCTGGTCTTCGATTTTGCATCACTGGATGGTGGTGCCCCATGGTACTATTCCAATTCAAATCCATGCATCCATTTATAAAAGTCGTAAGGCACTGTTTCGGCATTTTGGACGGATGTTGCACCTTGCACCGTAGATGTCACACCCTATGGATATCGATTCTTCGGGTGGGCATAATAATTGGCTACTTTTGAGTTACGGGAGCCACAACCAGTCAAAACGAAGCTATGTGTGAGTTCACGCCTTTGACCGCTTTAAACGGTCAATGGACGGTTTCATTCCGAATAACGACCATCCGAATCTCAATCGGGACTAGGAAGTTTTTTACCCTTCATTTTTTCGCCACGTGGATTTTTACGGTAAAACGGGATCACCTAATTGGTATTCCATTTTCCATCGTTGGTCGGTGGTGCACCATGGTACTGTTCCACTTCAAATCACTGCACCCATTTCTAAAAGTCGTATGACACTGTTTCCGCATTTAGGATGGATATTGCACCTTGCACCATAAATGTTGCACCATATGGATATCAATTCTTTAGATGGCGATAACAGTTGGCTCGTTTAGAGTTACGGGAGCAATAACCAGTCAACACAAAGCTCTTTGTGAGTTCTATGGCTTTGATAGCTTTAAGCAGTCAATGGACAGTTTCATACCCAAAAAAGACCATTTGAATCTCAATCGGGTCTCGAAAGTTTTTTACCCTTTTTTTTCGTCATGTGAATTTTTGCGGTAAAATGGGATTACCATGCCCACTCTTTGATTTACCGTTGCTGGATAGTGGTGCACCACGGTACTATTCCATTTCAAACATATGCACCCATTTTGATAAGTCAAACGACACTATTTCGGAATTTCGGACGGATGTTGCGCCTTGCACCGTAGATGTTGCACCCTATGGATATCGATTCTTTGGACGGCCATAGATGTTGGCTCGTTTAGAGTTACAGGAGCCAACCAGTCAAAATGAAGCTTTGTGTGAGTTCTATGGCTTTGACAGCTTTAAGCCGTCAATGGACAGTTTCATACCCAAAAAAGACCATCCGAATCTCAATCGGGTCTCGGAAGTTTTTTACCTTTCATTTTTTCATCATGTGGATTTTTATGGTAAAACGAGATCCCCATGGCTGGTCTTCGATTTACCATCGTTCGACGATGGTGGACCATGGTACTGTTCCATTTCAAATCCATCCACCCATTTCTAAGAGTCATAAGGCACTGTTTTGGCGTTTTTGACGGATGTTGCACCTTGCACCGTAGATGTTGCACCCTATGGATATTGATTCTTCAGACGGCCATAGCTAATGGCGTTTAGAGTTATGGAAGCCATAACAAGTCAAAACGAAGCTCTATATGAGTTCTACGGCTTTGCTAGCTCTAATCCTGTAATGACCCGAGAAATTTACTGCTAATAAATTGGATTCCTGCGGAAGTTAGCGACAAATTGAAACTAAAATTTTAATAACGTAAGAATTTGTTGTAACTATCTAGATTTTTTTGAATAAAAGAACTTTTAATAAAATAACCTATTAAATTTGTGGGTAACGTATTTTGGCAATTAATTTGCATAAATTTTATTTTTGGAATGTCATTATTTTATGTTGTAATATTTAAGAGAGATTTATAATAAAAATATAATAACGTCTGTTGAAGACTTCCGGTAACGTTAACGCATTAAATTAGTTTTATATGGTCCAATTAGCGGTATCAGCGACCGCAAATTTCGGAAAATGAATATTTATTTGAACGAACAAACGTGATTTTTCTTTATATTATTAGACTCGTGCTGACAAGGCGAGCGCAACGATACCTTATTTGCTGAATTTGGAGATCCGATATGGAAGTTACGCGCTGTTTTGCGTGTATATAATGGATCCGTATATAAATTTATTAGTTGCCGTTATAAACTGAAATTAATTGATTAGAATTCAAAATTTAAATTCCTGAACGTGTTTAATAGCTGTAGCCTAAAAATTAATTGGTACGTTACACGATTAATTGGTAGTTACGCAATTAATTGGTACATTACACAATTAATTGGTACGTTACACAAATTTATGGTACGTTTTAAGATATCAACTGGTTACCTTAAACTTAGATTTCCCCTCCCTGGAATCACTCACGCAATCTAAACTAAGTATAAAAATAAGAGGCTTCACCACTTTTCTCTCGTGTTCAACTTCCTCCTTCAACAACTTTTCGCACCCAAATAAAAAAAAGGAAGAAGGCAACAGCCGATCCAACTTACAAAACAAACCCCCTCTCCCCTATACCAAGCACCGCACCACCTTCCTGACCACTGCAACTCCCCTTCCACGGCAGCCACGCCACCGATCATCCCCCGACGCCACCTACGCCACTGCCACCTCAGCCCTGTGCGGTGAGTTCTTTTGTTTTTTTTCCCTCTTTTCTCTCTTCTTCTTGATGCGTGGATCAATTATTAAAAAAAAAAATTGAAGGGATACAAGCTTGCATGCGAATGGCCCTGCATGCAAACATTGAATGGTTTTGGATACAGTGAATATATATATATATTTTTCTTCTTTTTTCTTTCTCTGGAAGTCGCGTGCGTTATTTATATAAAAAAAATATAAAAATAAAGTGAAGGAGATAACTTGACACTGCATACATATATGTTACACCTATATATACTAAATGGTAAAGTTATGGCTGAACATTTTTTTTGTTTTGTTTTCTCCACTGCCTAGTAGCGTGCAATATAAAAAAAAATGGAAGTGGTACAAGCCTGCATGCCACAAATTGAATATATTTGGTACAGTGAGTATATGCATAATGAATGAAGGGTTTGTGTTGGTTTTGGATTCTTTTCCCGAAGTTGCGTGCGTTATTATAAAAAAAATTATATAAAAAAAGAAGAAAAGGTAACAATAAACATAGGATTTGAACGTTGAGCTGTAAACTTGTAAGTTTGTCCGCGTGTATAATTTTATATATCAAGTTAGTTCGATTTTTATAATGAATTAAGGAATTCATGTTTGCCTGTTATATATATATATGTAAGTATGCATATATATATATATATATATATATATATATATATATATATATAAACTGAAATTGTAATGACAACCAAATTTTTAAATAATTTTTAACACGAATACATAACGACGTAAATGTTAATATATGATTTTATTACGTTTGTCGCAGTCGGAATCCATTAACTTAGGAGTTATCTGTTCACCGTCTGGTCTGTGCAGTTTATTCTAGCGCAGTTTATCGTATTTTGGTTTTGAAACTCATCGTTGTTATATTTTTTTTTTGTTTGATGTGTATCCAAGGAATTTGACATTTGGCTCCTCCATTCGAATCTGGGTCGTGCTTTTGTGCTTGTGTAGATCCCATTTGTGCAATTCGTCGTTATGTCTTCAGCTCAAACCTGTGAGTTATTCTCACCAGACAATATGTATATATATAACTAGTAAATTGACCCCTTTTGAATCTGTAAAATGCATTATCATGTTACACCTGCTATATTATTATTTTATGATGTTCACCCATGCTTAAACACCTGTTATAACATCTATTACTGTTATATTATGTTGTTCTACTATTTTTATCAGTTTATCACACTGCAAGTTCCCTTTAGATTAGAAACACTATGGGGTGAAATGATACATACCCGAACGGACTTTAGAATAAGGAAAAATTGTTATGGGCTGAAATGATAGGCCTAAATGATTTTCAATTTATTTTTATTTACTTGGGACTGCGGGTTTGAAGTGATAAAACCCGGATTTTTCTTTGTAAATTACGGGTTGAAATGATATATTACCCGTATCACTTTACCTAGCGTAGAAAATTTTATACAGACCCGTAGTTAATATATGTTTTTCTAAAATTTTTAAAATTATTTTAGAAATGTAAATATTAAAATATTTTGATTTAAATATAATTAAAAAGGGATTTTTGTAAAATATTATTGATTTCCTGAATAATTGTAAGTGAAATGAACTAATGAAAAGTTAGACAATTTTAAATGTAAGTTATTTTGGAAAATTTGATTTAATTATAATTGGGAATTAAATTGAATATGAAATTACGATAGATTTATGATAATTTGAATTTAAATGAATTTAAAGTGATTTTTTTCCATATTAATGATTTTAATAAAGTTGAAATGTGAAATGAATGAATATTTAAGTTGAAAATTTGAAATATAACTAAAATTGAAAATTTATGAATTTGACTTAAAAGTGAATTTTTAGTTATATTTGAGAATTTGAACTTAAGTGTTAAGTTGAAATTTAATGTCATGGATTTAAAATTGAACATTGCATTTTAATAAGTGAATTATTATTAAATCTTGATTTTTGAATGAAAATTTAACTTTATAAAATCATGAACTTGAGGAAAATTAAATGATGTTTATAAATATGAAAATGTATGATTTTATAAGTTAAAAATGTTTTAAATAAAAATATAATTGGTTGAGAAATTTTATTGAATATTTGAAGTAAATTTACTGCATTTTTGAAATGCTACTAATTCAATGTAGATGATGTTACAGCATTTGTAAATGCTGTAGTTGATGATAATGAGCTAAAAAGCTATTGAATTAAATACTATTATAGAAATTATTGTAAGTGCTATAATTTCTGAATTTAACTAAGTTTATTTGAAATTTAAGTAAACCCTATCACAACATTTTAAAATGCTGTCTTTTGTTAAATTGAACTGTTTTGAATGTATCTTTCTGTAGCGTTTACTAAATGCCACGAAAAGGGAATTTTCACTGTTTTGATAGACTTAAGTGAATAAATGAACTTTGAAAGTTGAAAATTTTGGAAATTTAATAATTTAATTATTAAACAAAATAACTTCATTTTTATGGTTAAAAGGATTTTTTGGAACATAAACTGTTTTGAAATGTGAACTGAAATGGTATTTTAAATTAAATAAAATGAATAATGATTTGAAATGAATATGGTTTTGAAAAGAGATGATATTTTGATATATTAAATGATTGAAATGTGGTTTTGAAAAGATATGATATTTTGATATATTAAAATGATTTGAAAATGGAGTTTTGAAAGATATGATATTTTGATATTAAAATGATTTGAAAAGAAGATCTGAAAGATATGATATTTTGGAATGATTTAATCTTTATTTTGATAAAGATTTGGGTTGAAATGATATTTTATTTTGAAGTATAAATATTGTTTTAAAAGTTATAACTACGGGTTATAATAACGATTGGTTGTTAAAGAGACCGGGATCGGATATTGTCTTATAGCCAGCCAATACCGAAAACCACTTTAACAACTGTGTACGCGGTGGAGATTCCAGAATGAAGTAGGATGGTGGCGACGTTCTCGAGGTATATTACGTGGACCCAACTCCCGTGAGTTGGCATAAATGACTAAAACAGGAGCTATACTGGGCTACACAAAGGGTCGCACCCTTTCATCGAGCATGCTCCATCGGAAACCATTCTATTACTTTTGTGATTCGATATGTGGCGTCACTTTGGTTCGGGGGTATTGTTCGAGGTGGGCGAAAGCTGCTGGCTTGCCGTCACCACCGGTCCGGGAGTGCAAATGGTGTATCTACCCTGGCATTGCCTCGCGTGCGGTGTCATCTCCTTATATCGAGCCCACTACGATTTTGGTTTTAAAGATCAGACCGCGTTAAGGTTCACCATCCCCTTAACGCTATTTTCTATATGATTATACTTTACTGATTAGACACTACTGTATATAGTGTATATTACTACATAGTAAATAGTTTAACGGATCCTTAGAGGATGGGCGGTCCCAAGCATCTTCTAAGTTACTTGTACCTTTACTACAGTTCACTTGAGTTGGTTTACATTGTATAAGTATGTATGTCCTGACTCGAGTGTTTGTATTTTTATTTACGCTCGGGTTAGCCTGAGTATTCACAGATTTGGATTTCCTCTTTTTGGAGATTGAAAATCGCTGGAGATTATCTACTTGTCAAGTTTCATCTTTTGCAGTCTATTGTTCCTTTCAGCTCTTGTATTAGTAGACTTCTATGTAGTGAGACTTCCTTTGTACTTTATTTCTTCTGTTGTATTTTATTTAACTCTGATATATTTATATAGTAGCTTCATGAACTACTATTTCTTTTACTTTGCTGCACTATTATTACTCTGTGTCTGTGATCTGTGATTTTTATTTACTGTATATTCTGAGATTTGCCAAATTTTTATTTACAACGCGGTATTTTGAGCAATCCAATTACGACATGAGTGTCTACCTATACACTTATAATGGATGCGAATGGTTGAAAATACCTGGTTGTTACAAATCCATCAATGGACAGTTTCATACCCAAAAAAGACCATCTGAATCTCAATCGGGTCTCTGAAGTTTTTTACCCTTCATTTTTTCGCCACGTGAATTTTTACGGTAAAACGAGATCACCATGGTTGGTATTCGATTTTCCATCGCTGGACGGTGGTGGACCATGATACTGTTCCATTTCAAATCCATGCACCCATTTCTAAAAGACGTATGGCACTGTTTCGGCACTTTGAACGGATGTTGCCCTTGCATCATAGATGTTGCACCCTGTGGATATCGATTTTTCAGACGACCATAAATGTTGGCTCGTTTAGGGTTACGAAAGCCCTAACTCGTCAAAAAGAATCTCTGTGCGAGTTCTACGACTTTGACTGCTTTAAGCCGTCAATGGACAATTTCCTACCCAAAAAAGACCATCTGAATCTCGGTCGGGTCTTGGAAGATTTTACCCTTCGTTTTTTCGTCACATGGATTTTTTCGGTAAAATGGGATCACCGTGGCTGGTCTTCGATCTACCATCCTGGATGGTGGTGGACCAAGGTACTGTTCCAGTTCAAATCCACGCACCCATTTCTAAAAGTCGTACGATACTATTTCGGTATTTATGATGGATGTTGCACCTTGCATCGAAGATGTTGTACCCTAAAAATATCGTTTCTTCAGACGGCCATAGCTGTTGGCTCGTTTAGAGTTACGGGAGCCATAACTAGTCAAAACGAAGCTCTATTTTAGTTCTACGGCTTTGAAAGCTTTAAATCATCAATGGATAGTTTCATATCAAAAAAGACCATCCGAATCTCTATCGGGCCACGAAAGTTTTTTACCCTACGTTTTTTGCCACGTGGATTTTTACGATAAAACGGTATCACCGTGGCTGGTCTTCGATTTTCCATCGCTGGATGGTGCTATACCGTGGTACTATTCCATTTCAAATCCATGCATCCATTTCTAAAAGTCGCACGGCACTTTTCGGCATTTTGGACGAATGTTGCACCTTACACTATAAATGTTGAACCCTATGGATATCGATTCTTTGGACGGCCATAACAGTTGGCTCGTTTAGAATTACAGGAGCAATAATGAGTCAAAACGAAGCTCTATATGAGTTCTACGGCTTTGACAGCTTTAAGCCGTCAATGGACAGTTTCGTAACCAAAAAAGAACATCCAAATCTCAATACCGACTCGAAAAATTTTTACCCTTCATTTTTTTGCCATATGGATTTTTACGGTAAAACGAGATAACCATGGCTGGTCTTCGATTTTCCATCGTTGGGCGGTGGTGCACCAGGGTACTGTTCCATTTCAAATCCATGCACCCGTTTCTAAAAGTAGTACCACATTGTTTCGATATTTTGGACAGATGTTGCACCTTGCACCGTATATGTTGCACTATATGGATATCGATTCTTCGGACGGCCATGGTTGTAGGCACGTTTAGAATTATGGGAGACATAAGCAGTCAAAACGAAGCTCTTCTATGGCTTTGACAGCTTTAAGCATCAATGGACAGTTTCATACCCAAAAAAGACCATCCGAATCTCAATCGGGTCTCGGAAAGTTTTTACCCTTCGTTTTTTTGCCACATGGATTTTTACGGTAAAACGGGATCAACGATGTTGGTCTTCGATTTTCCATCGCTGAACGGTGGTGCTTCATGGTACTGTTCCATTTCAAATCCATGCATCCATTTATAAAAGTCGTACGGCACTGTTTTGGCATTTTGGATGGATGTTGCACCTTACACAATAGATGTTGCACCATATAGGTATCGATTCTTCGATTGGGCATAACAATTGGCTCGTTTATAGTTACGGGAGTCACAACCTGTCAAAACGAAGCTCTGTGTGAATTCTATGGCTTTGGCTGCTTTAAGCCTTCAATGGACGGTTTCATTCCCAATAAAGACCATCTGAATCTCAATCGGGACTCGAAAGTTTTTTGCCCTTCATTTTTCGCCATATGGATTTTTACGGTAAATTGGAATCACCGTGGCTGGTCTTTGATTTTCCATCGTTGGACGGTGGTGCACCATGGCACTGTTCCTTTTCAAATCCATGCATCCATTTCTAAAAGTCGTACGACACTTTCTCCGCATTTTGGACGAATGTTGCACCTTGCACCGTAGATATTGCACCCTATTGATATCGATTCTTTGGACGGCTATAGCAGTTAGCTCGTTTAGAGTTACGGGAGCCATAACTAGCCAAAACGAATCTCTCTGTGAGTTCTACGGCTTTGACAGCTTTAAGCCGTCAATGGACAGTTTCATACCCAAAAAAGACCATCCAAATCATCATGGTTGGTCTTCGATTTTCCATCGTTGGACGATGGTGGACCATGGTATTGTTCCATTTCAAATCCATGCACCCATTTCTAAAATTCGTACGACACTATTTTGGCATTTTTGACGGATGTTGCACTGTAACATCCCGCCTTTTTGCACACTTTAAACCGACACACGTGCCAATTCAAAGCATACGCAAGGGCGGATTGTTATGGGGTAAATAAGAAAACAGAGAAGAAATAAAAACAAAAACAGAATCTCACAGCGGAAGGATAAAATATAATAACAAATATACAGTTCATAAACAGTTTACAAAAGCTTGATCCTTCTTTTACAATAAATATCAGAGTTACACATACCAATACAAGCAATGCAGCGGAATAGAAAGAGTGTGGTGTAATACTATATATAACATAATACTTATTCTTCGTCTTCGTCCTCCAAAGCTAAAATCTGCTATCCTGAAATGCTCGGACTGACCCGAGCGAATTTGAATAGACAAAAACACCCGAGTCAGACTAGAATATCTTATGTGAGTTAAATAAACAGAATATAAATATGAGTACAGTAACTCAAGAGATGTTCGGGATTTACATCTCCTAAGGATCCGTTAAACTATTTACTATGTAGTATATTGCGCTATTATAATAGTGTCTATTTATAAAATAAACTTACTTTTAAATAGCGTTAAGGCTTTACATTTTCCACCTTAACACGTAATAGTCCCAGTAGTCCGTCCAATATCATAGCCCCTCCTGATCGGGAAGCCACTAGAGGATACCACACGGGCTACGGGAGAAAACCAAACTCGTACAAGGCGCGATATGGTAGGTGACACGGCACAACTAGGCAATGCCAGGGTAGATATACCAATTGCTATCCAGGCTGGTGGAAACGCGTAGCCGCAGTTACCGCCCACCTCGGACTAACTCCCCAAAATCAAAATATAGAAGTGGCCACTGAATCAAATCCAAGTCAAATTATAATATCGAAGAGGAGCGTCCGATCAGAGGAATGACCTCATTGGCCTGAGAATCGCTCCTGTTTTAGCCACCTTATGCCAACTCACGGGAGTTGGGTCCACGTATTTACCTTACAGGAAACGTCGCCACCACCTACTTCATTCTGGAATCTCCACCGCGTACACGGTTAGTCAAAGTGGTTTTCGGTATCGACAGAGAGTATGTCCATATCCGATCCCGGTCTCTTTGCCAACCAATCGTTATTATAACACCGCGGTCATTTAAAATAGTTTATACTTTAAAACCAGAACATAGTCCCTTTCAAAACCATAATATTACGATATCATTTCTTCTTTTAAAACCCAAAACAATATGATATCGTTTATCCCAAATAAAATTATTCCTTTCCAAAAAATTATGTCACTTTTTATTATTTAATATCCCATGTAACCAATATTCTGTTTGTAACTTTCAACATAATTCTTCGAAAATCCATAGCATTTTAAAACCATTATTTTCAAAACTAAATGGTTTGGATATTCAACGGTATGCGAATTAAAAAAAAGTTTAACTTTACTGTTGCTTTATAAAGAAATAAATTACATGGCTTTCCAAATATTTCTTCTTTTAAAGTTAAACCAAAATCCAAAATATTACTTCAAGTCGCAAAACCATTTCAATTTTATATATATTTATATCCATTTTGGAGCATTAATATTTCAACTAAAGTTGGATTTTTATCCTTTCAAAAATCAATATTCTATTAATTAATCCTGACCATTCACATAAAATCCATAATTAATAAGACTTCAATTTCTAGTAAAATATATATATATATATATATATATATATATATATATATATATATATTTCCAAATTCAATTTTTACTAGAATATTCATTTCAAAATATTTTGGAAAAAAAAAATCCAATTATAAATATCATATCTTTAAAATTTCCAACTTAATATTTAAACATAGGATATAATCATCAAACTCCATTTTCTTAATTTTCTTCCATTTTTAATAAAGAAATTTATTCACCTTTTAATTTCAAAATTTCAACTTCATATGCATATAACTATGGAAGAAAACATTTATTCAGTATAAAATTTAAGATTTTTATAAACCGTATTCCATCCAAACCATAGAAATCACATTAAAATAGTTATATATAGACCGCGGTGCCTGTATATAGTTTTCTATCCTATGGTCAAGTGATACGGATATTTATCATTTCAATCCGCAATTTAAAAATAAAAATTTGCGGTTATATATCATTTCAAACCACAATCCCGAAAAATGAAATATGCATGATAATTTTCAATTTAATGATATGCAATAAACATCCATCCATCAACAACATCCATCATCCAATCGCAACCATCAACCAATATCAATCAATAACAATTATATATATGATCATATATAACAGGTGATAACTGGCAGTTTATTCAAATTAAAATTTTCAACTATTAATCTAACAATTTATATTCAGTGATAATTGACATAACTGTTAACTAGCAGTTCATATGCAACCAAAAATTTCTAACAGCCAATTAACACGCAATAAATCAATTAAATTAACAGTTACATTCAATAAAATGCAATTCAACAAATATGAATGAAATAACATGCCAAAAGCTCATAAATAAATTTCTATTCATTTCTAAAATTTATTTAACAAACATAAAAGCTTCTAGTAGTTGTGAGTGGGTTAAAACACTCACCTTTTGAATTTAAATTGAATTCAAATCCAATTTAAACCCAAAAATTGGACAGTCTCCAAATTCATCCAAACCAGTGCCAAAACGTCAGAAATTCCGATACGATCCCAGCAAAACAAACCGCGCGTGAATCCGAGCTCGTATGCAAAAGTTATGAAAATTTGAAAAATGAAAAATTCTGGTCCTGGGTCAACTTCGGGGCGCCGCCTCATTTCCCCGATGCTTGCTTGGAGTTTTCGCCAAAACGACCCGGAGCGACCCGAGTCATTTTCTTCCTGACCCGAAGTTGCTCTAGGGTTTTCTCCTCTGAAACCCGAAGCGCGACCAGAAGCTGCTGCAGATCCACAAATTTTTTTTTTTTTTTTTTTTTTTTTTTTTTGAAATAAAATTTTGGAATTTGGGAATTAGGTTTTTTTCTGCCATTGGAATGAGGAGTTGAGAAGGAGATGTACGTATAGAAAAATGAAAATAAGGAGTGGCTAGGGTTTATAATCGCAAATATATAGACAGATAAAAGAAGGCTAGGTGGGTACGGATAACGAACGTGCTAAACGATAGTTGGCCCAAAAAGCCCGTTCTGCCTCCGGAGTCGAATTTGTTAAAACTATATATCCAAATAGGTGTTTCAAAATATTCTGAACGCGATGGAAAAAGTTTCGCGACCAAATTCGATCGTATGAAGAAGTTATGCTAAAAAAATAAAAATTTCAAATTGATTTCAAAATGCGTAAATTTCAAGACGTTTCGAGTCCGTACGATCAAACGACAAGTCCGATCGCAACGAAACTTGAAACATTATTATAATTCACCGTTACGGATCCGATGAAACTAGTTTCGTCGAAATCCGAGTCCGTGACAAAAATGGCTATTTTTAATATTTATTAAATAAATTAAAATAAATCATAAAATCCAAATTTTCTTTCAACTTTAAATATTGGCCAAATTTCATTACTTATATAATCCAATCAATTCCAAATAAGCTTGGATGTGAATTAAAATTTATAAGTATATAAATTTCGCAGTGTTAACCTCTGCGTTTTCTTATTATTTGGGAATTATAAATTTTATTCGCAAAACCCAATTATTTAATCATATACTTATACTCTCATCTTAAATCTAATTATATAAATAACTTGATTTCTATTATCCAACTCAAAATATATCAATTATTCTCCAACTACATAGTTAACGTTTCTTTTATATATCACTGTGGTAATATTTCAAAATGTTCATCTTTTGTTTGCATAAATTACTGTATTTAGATAAAATTGTAATTTTGGTAACTTATCACATAAATAACTTAAAACCTCAACTAATACATTCCACCTTTGTTTCATCTTATTCATTCACTCATCAATATTCCGTACTAACTACAAAATTTAGTGTATTCCTTTAAATTGATCAAAATAAGACTTATCAACTAATAGAAAGATTTACGTACAAAATTTATTGTCATACATCTAATTTACAAGCCTATACTTAATTATTATCCTACAATACGTTTTACGTTACTATAATGTTCATTCTTCCGTTCCTACGTTTCTATAAATTTATTCATTTATAATTTATTTAACGCAACTCTTAATCTACACCTATTGCGATGTTTCAAATTTACTTGAATGAACAATTTCTTTACTTAAAATAGTTGTTGTAAACTCTTAATTCCACATTTATAAGTGTATTATTATTTTCACTCAAATATTATACATATATATAGAGTATTGGGTTTTTATTTAATCATCATTTATCATATATATTAATTAATTAAATTCAATACTTAAGTCTGACTAAATTTATTCCCCAAATACACATTTACATTTCTCAACCAATAAATATAACCAATCAAATTCTCATTTTATTGAACCTTGGTCAATTCCACACGTTAATTTTACTTAAAGTCTCAATTAATTAATTTACCTCGGTTTCATTACCTTATTACCTTATATGCATAATTGACATGGTTATATCTTCCATTACATCAATAATTTATCATTTCATTTCTATGCAATATATACTCATCTTATTCCATTTATTTGGTTACTGCATTGAAATCTATTTATTAACCAATACTAACGTTATTATCATAAAAAAAAATTTGATTCCCAATTTTATTCAATACTTAGAACAAAAATTTTCACATTAAATCAAATCCTTCTATTCAAACCAAGTATCATGCTATGATAATATTTTACGTTGGTTACACTGAAAAAAAATCAACTTTTTATCGTTATCAATTAAACATACATTAATTGCACAAATTAAAGGAATTAATTGCCATTTATCAAATTAAATTTTTCATACATCAATCTATTTCATCTAAATCCTTACCTATGAATATTGCAACCTTTAATTCCATTAAATACCAATTAACCCAAATTATTTCATTTATTCTAAGTCATATCACTAAAATAATTCATCATAATAAACTTAAAATCTATACGTTTATTGATTTATTTCTATTTGTCTTATGTTAAATTCTAAATTTAGTAAGACAACCTAAAGTACTCCACTCAATCGACAGTCCCTTTCAATTGTTAATACGTACTTAAATTTCTACAGTTGCCTTCCATCTGCACTTCCGTTACTATGATAAAAATTAGTAACGTTTATGCCATCAATCCATCATAATTACTTACCCTTAATTGAGTTTGATTTCCAAATAAATTTGCTGACCCTTAATTAGACAATTTATAAAAGTTTGTCATCATACCTATAGTTCTACGCTTATGCTATGTCTTAAATTTCAATAAATTTATAAATTTTGAGATGTTCATTAGGGTTTACAAATTTATTGACTTGCAATAACAGGGTTTCTTAATCTATTCAATTTATCGTTCACAATCTTTTATTGCATTAAATTGGTTTAATATTCCCATATTAAATTCTATGTACAGGTAAGAATTTTTCTTTCTTTCTCTACTTAATTCATTTGAATTTTATTCAAATGTCTTTAAATAGGTTTCTAAGTCACTTCTATATAATTTATTCTAGCCTTCATTTTAATACTTATCTACCACCTTTATTCTTTCAACTAAAATAAATTACAAAATCCTATTAAACAAACAATTTTAAATGGTCGAACTTAACGGGTCGTTACATGCACCTTGCACCGATGTTGCACCCTATGGATATCGATTCTTCGGACGGCCATATGTTGGCTCGTTTAAAGTTATGAGAGTCATAAACAGTCAAAACGAAGCTATGTGTGAATTCTATTGCTATGACAACTTTAATCCATCAATGGACAGTTTCATACCCAAAAAAGACCATCTGAATCTCAATCGGGTCATAAAGCTTTTTAGCCTTCATTTTTTCGCCACGTGCATTTTTACGGTAAAACGAGATCACCATGGCTGGTCTTCGATTTTCCATCGCTGGACAGTGGTGCACCATGGTACTGTTCCATTTCAAATCCATGCACCCATTTCTAAAAGACATAAGGCGCTGTTTCGGCATTTTGGATAGATGTTGCACCTTGCACCGTTGATGTTGCATCCTATGGATATCGTTTCTTCAGACAGCCATAACTGTTTGCTCATTTAGAGTTACAGAAGCCATAACCAGTCAAAACAAAGCTCTGTGTGAGTTCTATGACTTTGATAGCTTTACGCTGTCAATGGACAAGTTTATACCCAAAAAGACCATCCGAATCTCAATCGGGTCTCGGAAGTTTTTTACCCTTTGTTTTTTCGTCACGTGGATTTTTACGGTAAAATGGGATCACCATGATTGGTCTTCGATTTACCAACACTGGATGGTGGTGGACCAAGGTACTGTTCCATTTCAAATCCACGCACCCATTTCTAAAAGTTGGATGGCACTATTTTGGCATTTTTGACGGATGTTCCACCTTGCACTGAAGATGTTGCACCCTACGGATATCGTTTTTTCGGACGGCCATAGCTGTTGGCCCGTTTAGAGTTACAGGAGGCATAACCAGTCAAAATGAAGCTCTGTGTTAGTTCACGGTTTTGACAGCTTTAATCCGTCAATGGACAGTTTCATACCCTAACAAAGACCATCCGAATCTCAATTGGGTCTCTGAAGTTTTTTACCCTTCGTTTTTTCGTCACATGGATTTTTACGGTAAAATGGAATAACCGTGGCTTTTCTTCGATTTAACGTCGCTGGACGGTGATGGACCATTGTACTATTCCATTTCAAATCCATGCACCCATTTCTAAAATTCGTACGACACTGTTTCGACATTATTGACGGATGTTGCACCTTGCACCATAATTGTTGCACCTTATGGATATCGATTCTTCATACAGCCATAGCTGTTGGCTCGTTTAGAGTTACAAAAGCCATAACCAGTCAAAAAAAGCTCTATGTGAGTTCTACGGCTTTGATTGTTTAAGCCGACAATGGACAGTTTCATACCCAAAAAGAACATCCAAATCTCAATCGGGTCTCGTAAGTTTTTTACCCTTCATTTTTCGCCACGTGGATTTTTACCATAAAACGGGATCACCATGGCTGGTCTTTGATTTTCCATCGCTGGATGGTGGTGCGCCCTGGCACTGTTTCATTTCAAATCCATGCATCCATTTCGAAAAGTCGTACGACACTGTTTTGGCATTTTGGACGGATGTTGCACTTTGCACCGTAGATGTTGCACCCTATGAATATCGATTCTTCGGACGACCATAATAGTTGGCTCGTTTAGAGTTACAGGTGCCAGAACCAGCCAAAATGAAGCTCTCTATGAGTTCTATGGCTTTGACAGCTTTACGCCGTCAACAGTTTCATACCCAAAAAATACCATCTGAATCTCAATCGGGACTCAGAAGTTTATTACCCTTCGTTTTTTCGCCACGTGGATTTTTACGGTAAAACGGGATCATCGTGGCTGGTCTTTGGTTTTCCATCGTTGGACGGTGGTGCATCATGGTACTGTTCCATTTTAAATCCAGCCACCCATTTATAAAAGTCATACGGCACTGATTCGGCATTTTGGACGGATATTGCACCTTCCATCGTAGAAGTTGCACCCTATAGATATCGATTCTTCAGACGACCATAGCAGCTGGGTCGTTTAGAGTTACGGGAGGCATAACCAGTCAAAACGAAGCTATTTGTGAGTTCTACGATTCTGACAGCTTTAAGCCGTCAATGGACAGTTTCATACCCAAAAATGATCATCCGAATCCCAATCGGACTTAGAAGTTTTCTACCGTTCATCTTTCCGCCACGTGCAATTTTACTGTAAAACGGGATCACCTGGCTGGTCTTCAATTTTCCATTGCTGAATGATGGTGTACCATGGTATTGTTCCATTTAAAATCCATACATCCATTTCTAAAAGTTGTATGGCACGGTTTTGACATTTTTGACGGATGTTGCACCTTCCATCGTAGATGTTGCACCCTATGGATATCGATTCTTCGGACGACCATAACAGTTGGCTCGTTTAGAGTTACGGGAGCCATAACCAGTTAAAACGTAGCTCTCTGTGAGTTATACAACTTTAAGCGGTCAATGGACAGTTTCAGACTCAAAAAAGACCATCCGAATTTCAATCGGGCTCGGATTTTTTTTGCCCTTTGTGTTTCCGCCATGTGGATTTTTTCGGTAAAATGGGATCACCGTGGCTGGTCTTCGATTTTTCATCGCTGAACGGCGGTGCACCATTGTACTGTTCCATTTTAGATCCACGCACCCATTTCTAAAAGTCGTAAGGCACTGTTTTGGCATTTCGGACGGATGTTGCATCCTGCATCGTAGATGTTGCACCCTATGGATATCGAATCTTCGGACGACCATAACAATTGGCTCGTTTAGAGATACGGAAGCCGCAAAAAGTCAAAACGAAGCTCTCTGTGAGTTCTATGGTTTTGGTAGCTTTAAGCCGTCAATGGACAGTTTCACATCAAAAAAGACCTTCCGACTCTCAATCGGGTCTCGGAAGTTTTTTACCCTTCGTTTTTTCGCCACATGGATTTTTCTGGTAAAACGGGATCACCGTGGCTCGTCTTTGATTTTCCATCACTGGACGTTGATGCACCATGGTACTGTTTTATTTGAAATCCATGCACCCATTTCTAAAAGTCCTTAGGCACTGTTTTAGCATTTTGGACGGATGTTGCACCTTGCACCGTACATGTTGCACCCTATGGATATCGATTCTTCAAACGACAATAATTGTTGGCTCGTTTAGTGTTATGGAAGCCATAACTAGTCAAAATGAAGCTCATACGAGTTCTACGACTTTGACAGCTTTAAGCCGTCAATGGAGAGTTTCATACCCAAAAAAGACCATCCGAATCCCAATCGGGTCTTGGAAGTTTTTTACTCTTCGTTTTCTCGTCGCATGGATTTTTACGGTAAAACGGGATCACCGTGGCTGGTCTTCAATTTACCCTCGCTGGATGGTGGTGGACTAGGTACTGTTCCATTTCAATTTCATATACCCATTTCTAAAAGTCGTACGGCACTGTTTCTGCATTTGTAACGGATGTTGCACCTTGTGCTGTAGATGTTGCACCCTTTGGATATTGATTGTTCGGACGACCATAGTTGTTGGCTCGTTTAGAGTTACGGAAGCCATAACTCATCAAAACGAAACTCTGTGTGAGTTTTATGGCTTTGACAGCTACAAGCCATCAATTGACAGTTTCATACCCAAAAAAGAACATCCGAATCTCAATCGGGTCTCGGAAGTTTTTATGCTTCGTTTTTTCGTCACGTGGATTTTTACGGTAAAACGGGATCACCATGGCTGGTCTTCGATTTACGATCGCTGGATGGTGATGGACCATGGCACTGTTCCATTTCAAATCCATGCACCCATTTCTAAACGTCGCACGACACTGTTTGGGCATTTTTGATGGATGTTGTACTTTGCACCGTAGATGTTGCACCCTATGGATATCGGTTCTTCGGACGCCATAGCTATTGGCTCGCTTAGAGTTACGAGAGCCATAACTAGTCAAAACTAAGCTCTGTATGAGTTCTACGGCTTTGACAGCCTTAAGCCGTCAATGAACTGTTTCATATCCAATAAAGACCACCTGGATCTCTATCGGTTTTCGAAAGTTTTTTACCCTTCGTTTTTTCGCCACGTGGATTTTTGCGGTAAAACGGGATCATCGTGGCTGGTCTTCGATTTTCCATCGCTGGATGGTAGTGCACTCTGGTACTGTTCCATTTCAAATCTATGCGTCCATTTCTAAAAGTGCGACACTATTTTGGCATTTTGGACGGACATTGCACCTTGCATCGTAGATGTTGCACCCTATGCGTATCCATTCTTCGGACAGCCATAACAGTTGGCTCGTTTAGAGTTATGGGAGCCATAACCAATCAAAACGAAGCTCTTCGTAAGTACTACGGCGTTGACAACTTTAAGCCGTCAATGGACAGTTTCATAACCAAAAAAGACAATCCGAATCTCAATCGGGCTCGGAAGTTTTTTACCCTTCGTATTTTCGCCACGTGGATTTTTATGGTAAAACGGGATCACCGTGGCTGGTATTTGATTTTCCATCGCTAGATGGTGATGCACCATGGTACTGTTCCATTTAAGATCCACGCACCCATTTCTAAAAGTTGTACGACACTGTTTTGGCATTTCAGAGGGATGTTGCATCTTGCACCATAGATGTTGCACCCTATGGATATCGATTCTTTGGACGGCCATAAAAATTGTCTCGTTTAGAGTTATGGGAGGCATAACCAATCAAAATAAAGCTCTCTGTTAGTTCTACAGCTTTGACAGTTTTAAGCCGTCAATGGACAGTTTCATACGCAAAAAAGACCATCCGAATCTCAGTCGGGCTCAGAAGTGTTTTACCCTTCATTTTTTCGCCACGTGGATTTTTACTGTAAAACGGGATCACCGTGGCGGGTCTTTGACTTTCCATCGCTGGACGGTGGTGCACCATGGTACTGTTCCATTTCAAGTCCATGCATCTATTTCAAAAAGTCGTACGACAATGTTTCGGCATTTTGGACGGATGTTGCACCTTGCATCGTAGATATTGCACCCTATGGATATTGATTCTTCGGACGGCCATAATAGTTGGCTCGTTTAGAATTACGGGAGCCATAACAAGTCAAAACGAAGCTCTCTGTGAGTTCTACAGCTTTGAAGCTTTAAGTCATCAATGGACATTTTCATATCCAAAAAAGTCCGTCCGACTCTCAATCGGGACTCAGAAGTTTTTTAACCTTCTTTTTTTCGCCATGTGGATTTTTACGGTAAAGTGAGTTCTACGACTTTTACAGCTTTATACCGTCAATGGACAGTTTCGTACTTAAAAAAGACCATCCAAATCTCAATCGGATCGTTGAAATTTCTTACCCTTCATTTTCTCGTCATTTGGATTTTTAAGATAAAACGGGATCACCGTGGCTGGTCTTCGATTTACCCTCGTTGGACAGTGGTGGACCATGGTACTGTTCCACTTCAAATCCATGTACCTATTTTTGAAAGTCGTACGACACTGTTTCGGCATATTTGACGGATGTTGCACCTTGCACCGTAGATGTTGCACGCTATGGATATCGTTCTTCGGACGGCCATAGCTGTTGGCTCGTTTAGAGTTACGGGAGCCATAACTGGTCAAAACGAAGCTCTATGTGAGTTCTATGGCTTTGACCTCTATAAGCCGTCAATTGACAGTTTCATACCCAAAAAAGACCATCCGAATCTCAATCGGGTCTCGAAAGTTTTTAACGCTTCGTTTTTTGGTCACGTGGATTTTTACGGTAAAACGGGATCACCGTGGCTGGTCTTCGATTTACCATCACTGAACGGTGGCGCACCATAGTATAGTTCCATTTTAGATCCATGCACCTATTTGTAAAAGTCGTACGACATTGTTTTGGCATTTTAGACGGATGTTGCACCCTGCACCGTAGATGTTTCACCCTATGGATATCGATTGTTTAGACAACCATAACAGTTGGATCGTTTAGAGTTACGGGAGCCATAACAAGTCAAAACGAAGCTCTCTGTGAGTTCTATGGTTTTGACAGCTTTAAACCGTCAATGGACAGTTTCATACCCAAAAAAGTACATTCGACTCTCAGTCGGGTCTAAGCAGTTTTTTACCTTTCGTTTTTTCGCCATGTAGATTTTTACGGTAAAACCGGATCACCGTGGTTGGTCTTCGATTTTCCATCGCTAGACAATGGTGCACCGTGGTACTGTTCAATTTGAAATCCATGCACCTATTTTTAAAAGTCGTACGACACTGTGTCAGCATTTTGGACGGATGTTGCACCTTGCACCGTACATGTTGCACCCTGTGGATATAGATTATTCAAACGGCCATAATTGTTGGCTCGTTTAGAGTTACAGATGCCATAACAATTCAAAGCCAAGCTTTGTGTGAGTTCTATGACTTTTATAGCTTTAAGTCGTCAATGGAAGTTTCATACTCAAAAAGGACCATCCGAATCTCAATCGGGTCTCTAAAGTTTTTTACCCTTCGTTTTCTCGTCACGTGGACTTTTAAGGTAAAATGGGACCACCATGGTTGGTCTTTGATTTACCCTCATTGTACGGTGGTGGACCATGGTACTGTTCTATTTCAAATCCATGTACCTATTTCTAAAAGTCGTATGGCACTGTTTCGGAATTTTCGACGGATGTTGCACCTTGCTCCATAGATGTTGCACCCTATGGATATGATTGTTCGGACGGAAATAACTATTGGCTTGTTTAGAGTTACAGAAGCCATAACTAGTCAAAACGAAGGTCTGCGTGAGTTCTATAGCTTTGACCGCTATAAGCCGTCAATTGACAGTTTCATACCCGAAAAAGATCATCCGAATTTCAATCGTGTCTCGGAAGTTTTTAATGCTTTGTTATTTCGTCACATGGATTTTTACGATAAAACGGGATCACCATGGCTGGTCTTCGATTTACCATCACTGGACGGTGTTGGACCAGGGTACTGTTCCATTTCAAATCCATGCACCCATTTCTAAAAGTCATACGGCACTGTTTTGACATTTTTGACGAATGTTGCACCTTGCACCGTAGATGTTGCACCCTGTGAATATCGGTTCTTTGGATGGCTATAGCCGTTGGCTCGTTTAGAGTTACGAGAGCCATAACAGGTCCAAATGAAGCTCTGTGTGAGTTCTATGGCTTTGACAGCCTTAAGCCGTTAATGGACAGTTTCATACCCAAAAAAATCCACCCGAATCTCTATTGGATCTCGAAAGATTTTTACCCTTTGTTTTTCACCACGTTGATTTTTACAGTAAAACGGGATCACCATGGCTGGTCTTCGATTTTCCACTGCTGGACAGCGGTGCACCATGGCATTGTTCCATTTCAAATCCATACACCCATTTCTAAAATTTGTACGACACTATTTCGGTATTTTGGACGGATGTTGCATATTGCACCGTAGATGTTGCATCCTATGGATATCGATTCTTCAGACGGCCATAACAGTTGGCTCGTAAGAGTTACTGGAGCCATAACCTGTTAAAACGTAGCTCTCTTTGAGTTCTATGGCTTTGACTGCTTTAATCCGTCAACGGACAGTTTCATGCCTAAAAAAGACCATCTGAATCTCTATCGGGACTCAGAAGTTTTTTCCCATGTGGATTTTTACGGTAAAACCGGATCATCTTTGCTGGTCTTCAATTTTCCATCGTTGCACGGTGGTGCACTATGTTAATGTTCCATTTCAAATCCATCCATCCATTTCTAAACGTCGCAAGGCACTGTTTCGACATTTTGGACGGATGTTGCACCTTGCACTATAGATGTTGCACCCTATGGATATCGATTCTTCGGACGGCCATAACAGTTGGCTCGTTTAGAGTTACGGGAGCAATAACCAGTCAAAACGAAGCTATTTGTGAATTCTATGGCTTAGACAGATTTTAGCCATCAATGGATAGTTTCATACCCAAAAAAGACCATCTGAATCTCAATCGGGTCATAAAGCTTTTTAGCCTTCATTTTTTCGCCACGTGGATTTTTACGGTAAAATGGGATCACCGTGGCTGGTCTTCGATTTTCCATCGCTAGATAGTGGTGCACTACGGTACCATTTCATTTCAGATCCACGCACCCATTTCTAAAAGTCGTACGACACTGTTTTGGCATTTTGGACGGATGTTGCTCCTTGCACCGTAGATGTTGCCCCCTATGGATATCGATTCTTCGGACGGCCATAACAGTTGGCTCGTTTAGAGTTATGGGAGCCATAACAAGTCAAAACGAAACTCTTTATGAGTTTTACGGCTTTGACAGCTTTAAGCCGTCAATGGACAGTTTCATACCCAAAAAAGACCATACGACTCTCAATCAGGTCTTGGAAGTTTTTTACCCTTTGTTTTTTCGCCACATGGATTTTTCCGATAAAAAGGATTATCGTGGTTGGTTTTTGATTTTCCATCGCTGGATGGTAGGGTACTGTTCCATTTGAAATCGTGTGCCCATTTCTAAATTCATTCGGCACTTTTTCGGCATTTTGGACGGATGTTGCACCTTGCACCGTAGATATTGCACCCAATGGATATCGATTCTTTAGACGGCTAAAACTGTTGGCTCGTTTAGTGTTGCGGAAGCTGTAACTAGTCAAAACGAAGATCTGTGTGAGTTCTATGATTTTGACAGTTTTAAGCCGTCAATGGATAGTTTCATACCCAAAAAAGACCATTCGAATCTCAATCGGGTCCTGGAAGTTTTTTAACCTTCATTTTCTCGTCTAGTGGATTTTTAAGGTAAAATGGGATCACTGTGCTGTTCTTCAATTTACCCTTGCTGGACACTGGTGGAGTAAGGTACTGTTCCATTCCAAATTCATGCACCCATTTCTAAAAGTCGTACGGCACTGTTACGACATTTTTGACAGATGTTGCACCTTGCACGGTAGATGTTGCACCCTACGGATATCGATTCTTCGGACGGCCATAGCTTTTGGCACATTTAGAGTTATGGGAGCCATAACTAGTCAAAACAACGCTTTGTGTGAGTTCTAAGGCTTTGATAGCTATAAGGCGTCAATTGACGATTTAACACCCAAAAAAGACCATCCAAATCTCAATCAGGTCTCAGAAGTTTTTTACCCTTTGTTTTTTCGTCATGTGGATTTTTACGGTAAAATGGGATCACCTTGGCTGGTCTTCGAATTACCATTGCTGGATGGTGGTGGACCATGTTATTGTTCCATTTCAAATCCATGAACCCATTTCTAAAAGTCGTACAGCATTGTTTCGGCATTTTCGATGGATGTTGCACCTTGCACCGTAGATCTTGCACCCTATGGATATCGGTTCTTCGAACAGCCATAGATGTTGGTTCATTTGGAGTTACGGGAGCCATAACCAGTCAAAACGAAGCTCTATGTGAGTTCTCCGGCTTTGACAGCTTTAAACTGTCAATGGATAGTTTCATACCCAAAAAAGACCACCCGAATCTCGATTGGGTCTCGGATGTTTTTTACCATTCATTTTTCCACCACGTGGATTTTTATGGTAAAACGGAATCACCGTGGCTGGTCTTCAATTTTTCATCGCTGGACGGTGGTGCATCATGGTACTGTTCCATTTCAAATCCATGCACTCATTTCTAAAAGTCGTACGACACTGTTTCGGCATTTTTGACGGATGTTGCACATTGCACCGTAGATGTTTCACCCTATGGATATCGCTTCTTCGGACGGCCATAATAGTTGGCTCGTTTAGCCTTTCGGAAGCTATTATCCTGCCTTTTGGCAAGGCCGAGATATCAAGAAATTGACCGAGGACCAAGGATCGCTCATCTAGAATGTTGAGTAAGCACAGGTTCATTATGGATGTCCGAGTCCGGATCAAGCTACAATTGATGTGATATAACGAGCAACGCTATGAAAACTAACGTTCCAATTTTCAAGTCAATTCAAATTCATATGCTCAAGATATGATCGATGTGAGTCAAGAAGGACAACTCATTGATACCCATCATTTCGAATCGATCAAAGTCACAACCCATTATTTCGCATCGGTCTTGTATCCATTAGCAGATAGTCTCACTTCGTATCAATCACCTATTGCCTACTTTGCATCCATCAGTGAACATCTGTTCGTATCCATCGGGACGCGCCACTCCGTATCCATCAGTTGAAGGGCCATGTTCGAATCCATCAGTTAACCTTAGTTCGTATCCATCAAACAATCACTACTTCATATCCATCGGGTAATCACTATCCGTATCCATCAAGCTAAGTAGCATCGCCATCTATTCATATTTATCACAATATTGATGGTTCGTATCCATCAAGTTGAAGTAATCTTGATCGATACAAACAAGATCCACCTTCATCGATGCGAACAGAGCCACCTCTTTCGATACGAACTATGCCACCTTCATCGATACGAACTAAACCATCTCCATCTACTCGAACGAGGCAACGATCTTCGATACGAACGACGCGAAGGCCTTGGAACGACTCGGTCAACTCGGCACAAAAAGTGGATTGATTCGAAGAGTGAGCGCCACGTCAACTGACATCACGTGCATGGCTATTGATACAAAGTGATCGATTCGAAGAACATCAATGCGAATAGAGTGACGACCGAAAAGCCCAAACTTGCATCGATCATAACTCGCAATCCACCAGTCCAAATGCGATGAAATTTTCACAGAAGCTTACGTACGACCTAAAGAATATTCTTGCCAAATTTTGACTTGATTGGATCAATTTTGATCAATACGAAATTCGTTCGTATCAATCATGGATCGAGTCGAAATTGCCTGGGATCGATCGCGTGGGCCCTTCCACGTGCCAGAAGAAGTCTCCCGAGATCTGAGCGAGATATTTGCCTCTTATGCCTATAAATGATTACCACGGCCTATAGAAAAAGGTTCTTTTGGCTTTTTTACGTCCAGACTCTGTCGAATTCAACTTTGCACTCCATAGCTGCTGTTGTACTCGAATTTCAGCGCTATAATCCACTGTAATCCATTGTAATCAGTTGTAATCAACAAGTGAATCTCAATAAAATCATTGAACTTCATAGTGGACGTAGGCCATACGTTGAACCACTCTAAGTCGTTGTGTTTCTACGTGTTTTTATATCTGTTTTTGAAGTGTTTGTTAGATAATCCTCGTTTTACATTTATATTTTTCATTTTTATCTCTTCAAATACTTCCCAAGAGTGTTGTGCCTAATTTTGATGCAAACACTTTGGTGCTTTCACTGAGAAAACACAGTTTTCATTTGCTTGTTGGATCTACTATCGATACTGGATGTACAAATCCAAGAAGAAGATCCAGATCTCTAGTCAGAGTTCTTCCATTCTATTCAGATTTGCATTAGATCTAGGAAAGGACTTCATTATCTACCATGGTTAGCACAAGGATAGCCTCTACAGCTGTAGACCAAGAAGTATAGGACAGACATAATCCTGTACAATAGCCTCCATCCAACCAGAATGCTGCCGAACCATTAGATCCATCAGACCCTGTTACCAGACAAGAGTTTTAGATGTTGCTTCAAGAGTTGACATAGAGTCGACAGCAACTTACTAAACAGCCGTGTGCCAATGCAGAGTTGACCAACCAGCTGAATCGCCAAAAGTGTAGAAGATCCAAAAGAGATCATGATTTCCATTCCTCCACAGAGAGTTCAGCCTCATCCGACTACCATCACAGATCCACGCATCCACAGTTAGATGGGAGTTACACTCAAGCTACTAGACATCAACCCGCGCTGAACATTGGACAACCCAGGGTTGGCCCGTCAACCAGCTACCAGACTGGAACCTCCTGTTAGGGAGGTACTGTTCCTCACTATACTATAGATAATCGCGCTACCACCGCTATTATTGAACCAGAGATGATGCTCGGAATCAGGCAGATCCAAACCATCGTCAGCATGGACATACTCCCAAACTCCATGTTCCGGAGGACATCGAGCCAAGGAGGAGAAATACAGACCGCCGCTAACTACCGGTCCAACCTCGCATTGTGGGACCTGACCACACCTTGGCTTATCATGCACAAAATATACAGATGCCAGACAACTCCACTATGATTCGTTAGATGATTTGAGAGAGTCAAGGCCTCACAAAGGACGAATGGGAAATCTCCCAGAGTCATACTCCCTTTACAGATGAGATACTTTATGTTGAGCCCCCTTGGCGATTCAGGTTGCCAACTTTACCAGTTTATGAAGGAAATTTTGATCCCAATCAACATATCATGAAGTATGAATGGTCGATAAGTTTCGCAAGAGCTGATGATGTAGTTAAATGCCGAAGCTTTCCGATCTCACTGGGGGATGTAGCTACTATGTGGTTTACTCGTTTGCCTCCACGATCTATTTCTTGTTTTGATAACCTGGCAACCAAGTTCATTGAGCAGTTTCGAATGCATGTCGCAAGATCAAAGGATGTTAACACTCTATCCAGCGTCACTCAAGCTCCTGAAGAGACATTCCGGCATTATTTAGAGAGATTTCACACTGCATGTGCAGAAATTAGCATTCCTAATGATAACTCAATTTTGATGGCACTAACTAAGGGGATTGATCCTGATTCAGAATTCGACAATTGGTTGGCCAGTAAACCCCTTGCGTCCGTTTCTACTCCAAGGTAAACCAATTCTTAAGAAGGGAGGACGCAAAACAGTCTAGGAAATGGGATGACGCTGGGCTCAGTATTGACGGAATCTAAAGTAATGTGGCTGTTAAACAAACCCGGGAAAGTTTCGGAATAATGTAGTTGTATATACAAAATAAGCAAAACCAGTAGAGAAGCAACGGAAACCGGAATAAGAGATGGCATCATAATCGTGGTCACGCAAAACTCCTATGTTTGATAATTACACTCCTTTGAATACCTCACTGGAGAATGTGTATTTGCAGACTTGTAATTCTATTCAATACAAGAAGCCTACTTTGAAGCCATCATCGGAGAGACAAAACCAAATAGGGAAGTTTTGCAGATTCCATGAAAGTTACGGCCATTATACAAATGAATGTCGTCATTTATAAGATCTCATTAAAAAGCTGATACGTGAGCGAAAGTTGGATCAGTTTGTGCGGGCGCCGCAGTTAGGAGGTGCGGGTCCATCAAATAAGAATCGTGCACCAAACTAGGAAAGATAGGAGAAATCCGCCCGTACTGGCGGGAGGTTAGTGATAAACACTATTAGTGGTAGTCCTCATCCAACAGACCGAAGCTGGGGAGGAATGGAATCATGTGCCAATTCCATTAGGCATGCAGATTTCGAATGTTGTGATAATTTGGAAGATAGAGCTCCGGCCAAACGATAGAAAGCGATAAATAACGACATCGTATTTTGAAATAGAGATGCTGACAGGGTTGAAGCCCCAACTACCGATCGAGTAGTCATATCAGCTCAAGTAGGTCATGCTTGGATGAAGAGGACTCTAGTCGACAGTGGAAGTTCTGTGAATATAATATTTAAGCGGGCCTATGATCAGATGAACATGGAGGCCAAAGATTTGAGGCCTTATCAATTACGTGTTCATGGCTTCAACGGGAGTGCAACCACGCCCACTGGAATGGTGGAAATGCCAGTGGAGCTGGGAACTGGGAAGCGCTGGAGAGTCCGGGCATTACAATTTGTTGTGTTGAACATAGACTCGCCGTACAACGCTTTCTTGGGCCGACTGACCCTTATTGAATTCAAGGCTATTATTTCCCCGTGATATTTAACTTTAAAATTCCCTACCACAAAAAAAGTTGGGGTCATTCAGGGGGATAAAGCTGACTTGAGAGCAGCCGCATACCGAAATCAAGTCCCTCGATTGCATAATGTCAAAGTCCGACCCTGAACCTTCGAACTCGGCGATTTCGTCCTCAAAAGAATCTACCCGGTACCTTCACACATGAAACGGATGTAGGAAGGGACATATGTGATTGAACAAAATCTCAGAAATGACATGTTTAAATTATCAACCGTTGGCCGTCCTGCTTTGTTAAGAGCTTGGAATGGCGAGGATCTTCATCACTGCTGCACATGACAGGCTTTATTTATTTAGTCTATTAATCCTTTGCAATTTGTTTATGCATTTCGAAATTTGAATTTGTAATAAGGCAACTAATTTTGCCGTATTGTCTCATTTCAGCAATAAAATGCCATCTCTTCGAGCCAAAGCTGTAATTTATTAAATGTGACATACAACCATCATGACACACGATGAGCTAAGTTCCATCGTACGGTGGAATTTATTCAAATACGGAGTGACTGTGGTACGACTGGCCACTCACTAAGTGAAATCTGAGCTTGGGGGCAAGCCATCACGCTAAAGACTAAATAGGATTGATACATGGCAATCCTCCAACTAACTCCGGTCTCCCAGAGTGCGAGCTGGAGTATAGACTTATAAATGCTGTTTTGAAAAGGGTGGACCCGTCCACCTAACGACTTCAGCCGTATTCTAACCAAGTTCGAGGAGGGTGGATCCGTTAGTCTAACGACCTCACTTGTTAACTCAAGGTGGATATGAATCGAACATCTATGATCCTGATAACTCCATCGTTCTCAGAGTATGAGCGAAATCCGAAAATCTTAAAGAGATATGACTAACCATCTGTCGGCTAACTCCAAATCCGCAAAGTGCGAATTGGAGTATTATTTGCGCCAAAATTGATCACAAACCCCAGATATCATGCAAGCACCAATGTATGAATACATATCAATAGTATATGATCACAAATTACAGATCTAAATAATGTAGAGGATAAAAAATGAAGAATAATAAACTTGAAATAGAAAGAAATAGACAGAGACACCAGGTTTATAGTGGTTCGGCTATCTCAGGCCTACGTCCACTTCCAATGTTAATCTTTTATTAACTTTCCTTGATGGTTACAACCAATTACAGCGGGTTTTAATGATGAAATTCGAGTATAACAGCAGCCTTGTAGTGCAAAAACGTTTCCGGTAGAGTCTGGACGTCGGATCGCAAAAGGATCCCTTTTTTGTAGGCTTTGAGGCGCTATTTATAGATGTAGCTGCAAATATCTAGCTCAAATCTCGGTAGACTTCTTCTGGCATGTCAGTTGGCCTACGCGATCGATCCCAGGTGATTTCGACTCGACCCGTGATCGATACGAACTAATTTCATATTGATCAAGATTTGACCCTATCGAGTCGAAATTTTGTGAGAACATTCTTTAGGCTGTACGTAAGCTTCCATAAAAATTTGGTAGCATTTGGACTTGTGAATCTCGAGTTACGATCGATGCAAGTTCGTGTTTCCTTTAAGCTGCCTCGTCGCATCGATACATTTCTTATCGATCTGTTCGACTCGATCTGGAGCACATGCATGTAAGTTGACGTGGTGCGAGATTCTTGGATCGATCCATTTGTGCCGAACGATCGAGTCTTCCTCGTGCACTTGCCTCATTCGTATCGATTGCTACGGCTCTATTCATATCGGTCATTGTAAGGAAATGATGTATTGTTTGTATCGATCGATCATGGTTCTGTTCGTATCGATCAATTATCTGTAAAACAATCGATACGAATTAGTGGTTTGATAGGCTATGTATCGATATAAATAGCCATTTTTCGATGGATGCGAATAAGGCCCTTAGTAGATCTATACGAACAGTGCATTTCTTAGGGAGTGCGAATAGAACCATTGTGAACAGAACCGATGCGATGACTCTCTGGATGGATTCGAACAAGGTGTCGAGATGGATAGGAACATAAGACGTCTAATGGATACGAACTAAAGCGATACGAAAGTGTCGATTTTTCTTAGTTTGTATTGATCGTATCTTGAGCATGTGAACTCCGATTTATTTGAAATTTGAAACGTTGGCTTCCACAACTTTGATCGTCGTATCATATCAAATATGGCTTGATTCGGACTCGGACAAAATTCATCGACATCCACAGTGAACTTGTGTATAACTAGCAATCGAGGAGGAGTCTTTGGTTTCCATTTAATTTTTTGGTGTCACAACCTTGCCAATAGGCGGGATAACACTGGCCCCCCAAAACATGTCTTACGATAGGAAGGCGTGTTTTGAATAGCTTTAAATCCAATGTCGTGAGTCCATGTTTTATCAATAGTTATAGCATTCTCGGTCAAGTTCATGGCTGTTCGAAGCCGAATCAGTATCCATTTCAACTTTTGGAAATCAGTAATCAAATCTTATGGCCTCTCTGGACCATTAACGACCACTTCGGACCCTTGCTAAGTCCATTACAAACTTAACGATCGAATAGAAATATCATATCACGCGCTGGTGCTACTTTCTATCCCTTGCGCTCTGGCCCCAGCGAGGGCATATACGATGTCTTGGTCATCCTAGACCGATCATAGCCTCTCCGGGCTCTTGCTGGATCCCATCCTGTCACTCTCCGGTGAAGGGGAAACATCGTTTAGTGAGCCGATCCTATCGCTCTCCAGCGAAGCGGCAGCACTCCCTACACTCCGGTTCAGCATCCCTAAGCATTGAGCAATGTCACGGCCCAAATCATGGGCCAATTACAACCTCTCCGTGCTCTTATCAAACCCCGATCCAATCACTCTCTAGTGAATAGGGAACGATGTCAGGTGAGTTGATCCTATCGCTCTCCGAGGAAGCAACTCACTTCTTGCACTCCAGACCCCGTCTCTCCGGGTAGGGTCATAAATCGACCAATGTCAAATTGACTTTCAATATTCATCCTTTAACTCTCCAGTCAGAGGAAATTTTTGAGAAATTCAAGTTCATTTATTAAATTCAAATTCCGAATGTTCAATCACAAACAAAGAAAAACCCTAGATACTGCGTCTTTGAGTAGAGCGGTCTATCACCATCTCAGAGCATGCCTGGGGATCTCTCTGGTTCCCTTACATGTGTAAGTGGAATAGCCGTTTTATTTTGAAATCAAATCTGAGAATTTCATGTAATTGACCAAAGTTCAAGTCCTGAACTTGGCCATTGCCATCATGATCAATTGATGACGAGTCATGATCCCGATCCAGGATTAGTTCTGTTGGGTGCATGCGGTAGTTGCTCAGGTCCTACGGCCGTTTCCCGATTTCTCATGTATTGTGGAAATCTACCGCTTCTAACATGCTCTTCCACCTCATCCTTCAAATGGAGGCATTCATCAGTAGAATGCTCTTCCAGCTTATGGAATAGGCAATACTTTCCACTTCTACGTTCTCGTTCCGTCGGATCCTTCCTGGGTGGTTTTCGACAGGAGAGTTTCCCTCCGAGTCTCCATGTAAATCCTTCTAGGTTTTTCGCCAAGTCAGCGTATTGTTTGAATCTGGGTTCTTGGAATTTTTTCCATTTGTCAGCACCATCGTATCTGTCATCCTGCTTTCGTTTTCCTTTAAATGTCCCAGACTTCTCCTTGAAGGTTCCTTCGCCTTGCACGGCGTTTATTTCCTACCACTCGGCGCGTGAATCTTCCAACTGAATGAATCTTTCAACTTCATGATAGAATTCTCCATGATATGGTGGTGGATTTCTTTCCAAAGAACCCTTAAATTCTATGCCTTCTACAACTCCTGCTGCCGCCGCCATCAAAATCATTGATGGATCCGAGCGATCTACTGAAGCCACATTTGCATTGAATCACAGTAGAAAATCTCTTATGGACTCTCTTGTCCTTTGCTTCATCGAAGCTAAGGTCATTACACTCTTGGGTCATGTCTTGTGGACCCTAAACTGTCTCATAAAGCATTCCACCAGTTCACCCCATGTTCTAATTGATCCATTCTTTAGCTGCCTGAACCAAAGCGCAGCCAAATTTGTCAAATATAGAGGGAAACACCGTGCCATCACTTCCTCGGATGCCTTAGAACTTCCATATTCTTGACGTGGCGCGAATATGCATGTAATTTGACGTGGCGCGAGATTCTTGGATCGATCCACTTTTTGTGCCGAACGATTAAGTCTTCCTCGTGTGCTTGCCTCATTCGTATCGATTGCTACGGCGCTATGTGTGTCGTTCGCTTATAAGGAAATGATGTATTTTTCGTATCGATCGATTATCAGTAAAACGGTCGATACAAATTAGTAGTTTGATAGGCTATGGATCGATACGAACAACCAATGTTCGATGGATGCGAATAAGCCCCTTAGTAGATTGATATGAACAGTGCAGTTCTTGGGGAGTGCAAACGGAATCGTTGCGAACAGAACCGACGCGATGACTCTCTAGAGGGATTCAAACAAGGTGTCAGGATGTATACAAATGGCACATGTCTTATGGATATGAACTAAAGCGATACGAAAGCGTCTATTTTCCTTAATTTGTATCGATGTATCTTGAGCACATGAACTCCGATTGATTTGAAATTTGAAACATTGGCTTCAACAACTTTAATAGTCATGTCATATCAATTCTGGCTTGATCCAGAATCGGACAAAGTTCATCGATATCCATAGTGAACTTGTGTATAACTGGCAATTGAGGAGGACCGTGTTTGATTTCTAGTTAATTTTTTGGTGTCACGGCCTTGCCAAAAGGCGGGATAACAAGTATAAGCATTAACTCCAAATTCCCAGAGTGCGAATTGAACTATAAACATCAACTCCAAATTCCCAGAGTGCGAATTGGAGTATAAACATTAACTCCAAATTCCCAGAGTGCGAGTTGGAGTATAAGTATCAGCAAAATCCAAGTTGTCGGAGTGCGAACTGGAGTACAAACGTCGATTATCTCCAGATTCCTAGAGTGCGAATTAGTTTATCGACCGCAAATAACTCTAAGTCCCTAGAGTGTGGTCGGAGTATAAAACATAACTCGAGTGTGAATGATCACTCATAAGCTAACTTAAGTCCCCTGAGCGTGGACACATATTTAAAACCTATACAGGCGAGATCGACCGCCGAAGTCCAAAAACGAATCCCCAGAGGGCGGATGTGATGGTTATTAAGTGAGCGAGTGTGATTGGACCACTCAACTATCACCTGTGTTAGTATCGATTCAACGATGTTAAGTTTCGACAAAACAAAGACGAAATACAATTGCTGGCAATCTTTACAACTCGTCCTGAAAACTGGGGGCAAAGCTTAAGTGTTGTGACGACCCGGGATTTTGGCAATATTATTTTAATAAGAATTAAATCTAATTAAATAAAATGTAAACTTATCATTTTAAAAATGAATAAGACTTTTGGGATATTTTGCATATATATATATATATATGTATGTATTTTGAAAGGAAACCATGATTGGAAAATTTAAAATAAAGCCTTTCAAAAATATTCAAAATAAAATCTATTTTTATTCACATTAAATTAGATTAAAGTGCTCTACTTTATTAACATTTAATCTAGATATATGCATATGAATGTAATATAGATAATAATGTTTAAAATAAAATCAATATTAAATATAAGTATAAAATAAAGTATATGATTATAATTAAGTGTTTGATAGTTAAACTTAAATAAAAAAAAATAAGCATTTGCGTTAGGAATAGAAATAAATATATAAGTTAAATTATATGGTTACATGAAAACATAAAGTAAAACACATCAGATAATTCTAGAAATATATAAACTATTGAAATACATGTAGATATGCAAAGAAAATGAGACAAAAATATAAACATATATGTACATACAAAATCCAATAGATTAAGTATGTAAACATAGATGGAAACATTGCATTTAATACTATCATCTCAGCACAAAACAAGTCATTTTGAAATATTCACATATCATTTCAGTTTTAAGAAGAAAAGGAAAAAAAATCTTCTGGTCAACGACAAAAAAACACTGACTAATGAAAATAATCTTGTACAACAAGCCTACCTCTGTAAAAACCTTTTCTATATATATATATATATATATATATATCCTTTTGTTCCTGTTCGTTCACCAAAACTTAGCAAAACCAGAAAATAAGCATCACTATTTTTTCAAATTCAAATACAAATCAGCTGAAGCTAAACTCACAACTTAAATAAGCAAAATAGGAATATTAACAAGAAGATCAAAGGGCTCAGGCAAGCAGTTTCAAAACAAAAGTTGTTCTCTGTTTCAAAACACTTTTCAGGTGAGTAAACACATTTTTTTAAAAGATTTAAGTATAATTGAAAACCATGCAGGTAATTTATGGCTAATTTTGTGTTTGCATATGTATTATTTCTGAATATAGCTCTGTGTATGTGTATGAGTTGTTCTGTGAAAATTTAACTTACCTGTTCTCTATTTTTTTGTTACTGAGTTGAATAGTTATTCAAAATTCAAAATATTTTCATTTAGCCATTATTAGGCTTTGAGTTTAAAACAAAATAGGTTGTTTAAACAAAAATCAAGCTTTTAAAATTTGTTTTAAACCTGTTGGTGAAGTATCATCACTAGGAATCTTGTTTTACAGGGCAACATGTAATATTATGTTAAATTCGAATGTGATAAATTGCTGATCCAATTACATAACTTGAATCTACACTTCAAAATAGGATTTTTAAAACAAAAGTGGTGATTCTTAGTTAAGTATGCTTCGAGCAGCTTATGGATGAACCGAAATTGCTTTTTTTTTTTATACCAATTTTCATCATCAAAGAAACATTGGATGTTGAGATTTTGCTTGAAGCAAGTTTGGAAATCGATGGTAATGAGAAAAATGTTAAATAAATTTTCTATTGCAAGAATTGATAGGACGAAGCCAGATTAGGGTTTAATGCTCGAGTTTGTTGTGGTCAGAAAACGAGATGAGTTCGTCTCCTCTGGTTGATCTAGCTCCTCGAAACTCAAGGGAATGGTAGTATAGGGGATTGACGTGGTGAGGCCGGAATTGTATCGCCTACGGTGGTCGGCGCGAGTGAGGCAAAGTGTTTTTATAGGGTGAGTTCGAGTTCCAGGTTTCGAATGGATACTTAATTTCGATCTGGAAATTTTGGCATCAAGTTGATTGTGGTAATCGAATATAGGGGTGATTCGCGACTCGTCGGAGGGAGTGAGGTTCGCTGGAGCATCGGTGAGACGCTGTGCACGTGTACGGCATAGATATGGTGTCAGGGCTTGTTGGGTGGTGAGCGACTCGAGTTGATGCTCGAGAAAGTGGTGGATTGACTCGGGTTGGAACGTGGGATTCTCGAGCCTGGTAACCAGTTTATTAAGTTTAAAACTTAAACTAAAAAAATAAGTGAGGAAGAGAAGAAGAACTTGAGGAAATGGGTGAAAAACTCAGGTTTTAACTCGAGTAACCTGAGATTTTTCTCGGGTTTGTTTCAAAAGGTTAAGCCTAATAAATTTAAAGTTAATGATGTTAAACAAATTTTAGTTTTAATGAAGTAATTAATGTTTGACAATTTTAAGTTAAGAATTTATTTTAAGTTTTAATTAATTAAGTTAATTCTTTAGAAATGTTTTTAAATCTTAATTAATATTTTAATTAAGTAGATAGTTTAAGATAAGTGTTAAAATTTAGTTAACATTAAAACTTTTAAGTTAGCAATTGATTTATTTAAAGTTATTAAGGAAGATTGTAAAATGATAAGTAAGAAGGTAATTTAGATAAATGACTATTATTTAATTAATCAATTATTTTGGAAAGTAATTAAGATTGATTAATTAATAATTATAATTAACTAAGTAATTAGGGACTTATCAATTTGTAATTAAAGATTGATTAATTAATAATTAAATGTCTAATTAATTTGTAATTAAGAATTGTTAATTAGATAATTAAAGTTAATTAATTTATAATTTGTAGTTAATTAAATAAATAATTAAGGGTTAGTTAATTTGAAATTAAGTTTTATTAATTAATAATTAAGGTTATTAACTAATACTTAAAGGGTAATTAATTAAGTAATTAAGGTTTAATAAATTGATTAAGAAGTAATTAATAAATTGATGAAGAAGTAATTAATTAATTAAATGGAATGAAATGAAATATTAATTAATTAATGATTTATCGAGAAGGATTAAAGATGCTTGCTTATGGATGATTATAAGTAGAATATCTGGATTTGTGATATCTATTTGGTGATATTCTGTGATACTCTGTGATATGCTTTGGATATATCTATGATGATTCTGTATGATTTATCTACAATAAATGCTATATGAATTCAAAGTGTTGAATCAAATTGTTTAAACTATTAAACAACTTGACCTTTAAAGTGGCGTTTGGATTTCGATAAGACCGGGTTCAGGTGTCAATTATGATTATCCAAAAACCACATCGATCCAAATTAAATGTTAGATCATGGCATCTCAAGTAAAGATCGAGATGGTGTTTAAGAGTGCAAGGTTTATTGCCGTTAACTCTGAGGGTGATTCCAAAATGAGTGTAACGAGATAATGCCTTCGGTTTCGTTCGAACCCGGAACGAACTTGTATGGATTGAATGCTTTCAGAACATCATCAAGTGGACGATGAGCATTCTAAGAGATGTGTTCTCTAAAGGTAATCGTAACCTCAAGCCTCATCAACCGGGAATGGCTAAAATAGGGGAGGTGCAGCAAGGTTAGGTGGGTAGCACCCAAGCAGGACGAGATATACCCCTGTCTAGATGTCCCTTTTTTATTCGGCTGTGTGGGCGATTGCTAGCTACAACCGCGGGGTTGTCTTGTTCGGAACTGTTCAGTAAGGAATGGTTCTGGCCTTGTGTTGTTGGGGGTCGGGACTGATCCTCGATGCGGTGATCTAGGCCCCGTACTGTGACGGGCGGTACCCCAGTAGCCCTGCCATTGTATAGAATCCAATCTCCAATAAGCGCCGTACGTTTTGATTGTGCCCAACTACGTTGGAATGTGAGATGTAAGCATTTCAGCTATTTCTGAATTTTATTTGAAAACCCTAGACACTATTATAATATCACTAGATTTCCTATACATGTTTTGGTTAGTGTAAGGTAAAAACTTACCCGTGTTTATGTATGGGAAGTCTTACATGATACCTTTATTTTCAAATAGTTTTCAAAGTTAAGCAACTTTAACCTGTTTACTCACACTAGACCCATGTCTGACCCGGAGTTTATTTCTGTTTTTCATAAACTCTTGGGTACTCAAATTTTTATGAGTAGCCAAGTGATAGGTTTTGATTGTTGAGTTCTGGAGGAGCTTGGAGCAGGAGTCCAGACGTATCTATCTATCTAGTTTCGCTGTGTTATTAATGTATGTTCTATTTTGGAAACGTATGTTATGGCAGATGTATATATGACTATCTTTTTTAAATGATGTTGTGTAACTCTGATATATGTAAACTATGTAATAGTTATGTGATGTATTATATTTTGTTTCGTTTCCGCTGTGAGATTCTGATGTTGTTATTCTTTCTTTCTATCTCTTTCTTTTCTTATTGATGATACGTTTCTATGGTTTGAAAGGCGGGTCATCATAGTTGGTATCAGAGCTTAAGTTGAGATAATACGTAGGCTTTGGAATGGTATCTATCTTGAGAGTGCGTATTTGTATTTTTTATATAACTATATACCTATCTAAATTTGTTGAGTAACCTGTCCAGGTGGCCAACATGAGTTCTAGAAGGAGAGGTAGAGGTAGGGGTAGTACCTCGATCGTTAATGGGCGAAGTCAAGCTGCTAGTGAGATTGTAGATCCAGCACCGCCTCAGGATAGTTTTGCCGCTTTATGCTAGGACTTCACCAACCTTGGAGGTAAACCATTTAAAGGGACAGAGACTATAATTGAGGTCGAAGCTAGGCTACGCTCGTGTGAGTGCATCTTTAAGAGTATGAAATTATCTGATGATCGAAAAAGGGAAATAGCTTCGTGGCAATTGCAGGAAGGTGTTGCGGCCTTGTGGGATGCAACGGTAGTAAATATCTCTGAGGACGACATTTCTTGGGAAATATTTAAAGAGTTATTTGAGGAGAAATTCATCCCAACAGTAGGGAAAACTCGTATGTACCGGGATTTTCTGAATTTGAAGCAGGGAAGCATGACTCTATCTGAGTATGAGACCAAATTCAATGAACTTTCTTGCTATGGACCAGGGCTCATTATACTCCCCTTAAAAAGAACGAAATGTTTGTGCAAGGCTTGAAGCCAGAATTTCATGAAAAGATGACGGCGCACTTGGAAGGATCTTTTATTGAGTTAATTGATATGGCTCTGAGATATGAGGATTTGATGAATAAAATATCAGTGGTACCTGTAGCAGCATCGGGAGGGAATTTTGCTAATCCAAATAAGAGGAAGTTCAATCCCAATTGGAGGAAGCAGAACAAGAAGAAGACTGGAAGTAATAACGGACCTCGCAAATGCTATATATGTCAACAAGAAGGTCACTTGGCAAATAAGTGTCCCAGGAAAGGATTTCAACAGCAGCAACCGCATCAAAGTGGACTGGGTTCGGCTTTGGTTCAGAAATCTCTATGCTTCAATTGCCACCAACCAGGTCATATGATCAAGGATTGCCCGCTACTTCATAAAGCTCAGCAAAATAGGGTATTTTCTTTGGAGGGTGCACCATCTACTTCATCTAAAGGCAAGGGAGTTTTGGAGGGTACATTACTTTTAGATGGCAAGTATATTAAAGGTTTGTTTGATTCGGGTGCTTCTTTGAGTTTTATTTCTCTAGAATTTGTAGCGAAGTTTTTCTTACCCTAGTACTGTAGACTGTCCCATCTTTGTATCTAATCCTATAGGAGGGATAACCAAATTAGATATGATCTCTATGGATTTGAGGATTTCCTATCTATCCCATAGTTTTTCTTGTGACTCTTATGTGTTGGATTTTAAGGGATTTGACCTTATATTGGGGATGGATTGGCTCGATAAGTATAAGGCTGTCCTGAATTGTGATGAGAGAACAGTTTCGTTGGAAACCAATCTGAGTAGGGTTGCTAGAGTGGGGAGTGATAATTCTATAATTCACTTGAGTAGTCTTTTGCATGGAGTTGAGACTTCTCAAAAGAAGGTTGAAGATGTCGACATGGTCCAAGATTTTCCTGATGTATTCGAGAAAGTCAAGTGTTTACCTCCACATCGAGAGATAGAGTTTCGCATTGATTTGGTTCCAGGAGCAGTACCAGTGATTCAGCCTAGTAGGAGGATGGCTCTTAGGGAGAGGGAGGAGTTAGTGAAGCAGACTCAGGATCTTTTGGAGAAGGGATTGATTAGGCCCAGTTTTTCTTGTTAGGATTATGCTGCGGTGTTTGTCACTAAGTTGGATGGATCGCTAAGGTTCTGTGTAGACTATAGAGAACTGAACAAAGTGACCATTCGAAATAAATATCCTCTTCCTCGTGCTGATGATCTTTTTGACCAGCTGCATGGAGCTTCTGTCTTTTCTCAACTGGATTTAGCTTCATGTTTCCATCAGTTAATGGTAGCTGAGGACAGTATCCCCTTAACTGCATTTAGGGGACAAAATTGTTTCTATGAGTGGTTGGTTATGCCTTTCGGGTTAACCAACGCTCTTGCTTACTTTGTCAATTTGATGAACCGAGTCTTTTGAGATGTATTGAATAAGTTTGTTCCAGTATTCTTCAATGATATCCTGGTATATTCTACGACTGAAGAAGAGCACAAGAAGCATTTGAAAATAGTGTTGGAGACACTGAGAAGGCATGTTTTGAAGGCGAAATTCTCTAAGTGCCATTTTTGGAAATCGGAAGTCAAATTTTTGGGGCACATTTTTTCTGGAGAAGGTATCTCTATAGATCTAGCGAAGGTTGAGACTATTCTGGAGTGGAAGCAACCGAAGACATCGACTGAATTTTGTAGTTTTCTGGGATTAACTGGCTACTACAGAAAGTTTATCAAGGATTATTCTAAGATTTCTTCTCATCTAACTAAATTGACAAGGAAAGGAGCTAAGTTTAAGTGGACACCCCAGTGTGAGGAGGCTTTCCAGGAGTTGAAGACGAGGCTAACCAGTGCACCTGTGCTAGCTATTCCGGATGGGAAGAGAAAATTTGAGGTTTATACAGATGCTTGTATAGTTGGACTTGGAGCAGTGTTGATGCAGAATGGTAGAGTTATTGCATATTCGAGTCGGCAATTAAAGCCATATGAAAGGAACTACGCTATGCACGACCTTGAGTTGTTAGCCATTATTTTTGCTTTGAAGATCTGGAGACACTATCTTTTGGGAGAGAAGTTCGAGTTATTCATGGATCAGAAACCGTTGAAATATCTTTTCTCTCAAAAGGATCTTAATCTGAGGCAGCAGCGATGGTTTGAGTTCCTGGCGTCATATGATTTGGATATTCTGTATACCCCACGGAAGGCGAAGTTGTGGCAGATGCTCTTAGTAGGAATGCAATTCTATCTCTTTTGGAAGTTGTTCCATCTCTCCAGGAAAGAATCATAAGCAAGCAAATGGAGGATAGATCTTTTGAAGAACTGATTCTAGGAACCAAGGATGGTCGATATTCGGATTTCAAGGTGGACGATCAAGGAGCTTTGAGGAATAATGGTCGTTTGTGTGTACCTAATATAGATGGATTGAGGCAAGAAGTCTTAACTGAGTGTCATCGCTCCATACTTAATATTCACCCAAGAATATCTAAGATGTATAAGGATATGAGAAGGGTTTTTTGGTGGCCGAGCATGAAGAGGGATGTAGCTGCTTTTGTCAATAGTTGTGCTATCTGCCAACAGATGAAAGGAGATCAATAGAAGTCGGCAGGTTTGTTGCAGCCTTTGGAAGTTCTAGAATGCAAATGGGAGATGATTTTTATGGATTTCATCGACGGTTTGCCTAGAACCAAAAAAGGAAACGAAGGAATATGGGTTGTAGTGGACCGGTTAACTAAAAGCACCCATTTTATACCGGTTAAGGCAACTCGAACTGTAGCTTCTCTGGCAGAGATTTTCCTGAGAGAGATAGTCAGATTGCATGGTGTTCCTGTCAGCATAGTAAGTGATCGTGATCCTATCTTCACCGACAAATTCTGGGAGGCTCTGCAATCAGCTATGGGAAAGAGTTTGAGATTGAGTACAACCTATCATCCTCAGACAGATGGGCAGATGGAGAGGCTGAATCATATTCTAGAGGATATGCTGCGAGCTTGTGTTTTGGATTTTTGTGGATCATGGGAAGACCATCTTCATCTAGTAGAATTCTCCTATAATAATAGTTACCAAGTGAGTATTAAGATGGCTCCCTATGAAGCTTTATATGGAAGACCATGTAGATCCCCATCCTGTTGGATAGAGTCGAGAGATCGTCTTGTGCTTCAACTCGATCTAATCCGTGAAGCATCTGTGAAAGTTGAGCTTATCAAGAAGAGGGGAGAGCTGCTCAGGACCGTCAAAAGAAGTATGCAGATAAGAGGCGAAGACAACTGGAATTCGAGATTGGTGATTTTGTCTTTGTTAAAGTTTCGCCGATTAAAGGAGCAGTAAGATTTGAAAAGACGGGAAAACTTGCCCCGAAATATATTGGTCCATTCCGTGTGCTGGAAAGGATTGGTGCTGTGGCTTACAGAATTGAATTGCCAGAACGGATGTCTGGAATTCATAATGTATTTCATGTATCCCATCTAAAGAAGTTTTTCCATTGCCCATCACTGGTTGTAGAACTAGTAGTCCAGGAAGATTTCGAGGTCGAGCCATACTTGACTGTGGTCAGGCACCCTGTTCAAATTGTTGATCAAGACAAAAGGCAACTCAGGAGAAAAGTAACGAAACTCGTCAAAGTGCAGTGGAGTGAGGATCTCAAAGATTGTACCTGGGAAACTCTGGATAGTTTTAGAAAAGCTTATCCGGATTTGTGTCCGGATAACTAGTGATGTTTGTTAGGATAGACTATTTGGTTGATTGTTATTGTATGGATGATATGTATGTTTGGATTGTTGATATAAAAGGTCTTGAATTATCTTTTGTTTTAAATTTCGGTGACGAAATTCATTTAAGGGGGGAGGAATGTGACGACCCGAGATTTGGGCAATATTATTTTAATAAGAATTTAATCTAATTAAATAAAATGTAAACTTATCATTTTAAAAATGAATAAGACTTTTAGGATATTTGCCATTTATTTATATACATATGTATTTTGAAAGGAAACTATGATTGGAAAATTTAAAATAAAGCCTTTCAAAAATATTCAAAATAAAATCTATTTTTATTCACATTAAATTAAATTAAATTAAATTAAAATGCTCTACTTTATAACATTTAATCTAGATATATGCATATGAATGTAATATAGATAATAATGTTTAAAATAAAATCAATATTATCAATATTAAATATAAGTATAAAAGAAAGTATATGATTATAATTAAGTGTTTGATAGTTAAACTTAAATAGAAACAAAAATAAGCATTTATGTTAGGAATAGAAATAAATATATAAGTTAAGGCGTTCTGTTGACAAATTGTGTGGAGTCAGTGACTTCTTCAGACCCTAAATGGCCAGTAAGTGGTAGCAGTTCTGTACCTAGCTCTTCTTCGTCGAAGAGAGGAAGACACAGGAAATCTGCAGCCTCAAGTGGAATGATTCGTCGAAGCGCCAGGATATGCAACTGCCAACTGCAGACTTTGGGTGAACTACCTGGATTGAGCGCCATGAGTGGCACTACGAATCCAGGCACAGGTGTGAGTCCGCTTATGGGTAGTACATACTGCACATACGCATTAGGTAATCTTTCTTCGGTCGAGTTTCGCTAGCTTGCTTGTAATACTTCTTTTATTTTTTCTGATGTTGAGATCGATAGAGAGTATATTAGGTGTAAGGAATTAGAGAGGGCTAGCACTGTTAGTTTATAAGGATCATTAGCTGGAACATTAGAGGTTTAAATGATTTGTATAAATGTGATAAGGTTAGGGCGTTCTTTAAAGACTATTCGATTGACATTGCTTTACTTAAGGAGACTAAAATTAATAGTCCCGACATTCTTTTTTTTAGAAGATTAGGCGGTTACCACTTTAGAAAATGGGTTTTCCAACCTTCTGTTGGCTCCTCTGGGGGTTTAATGATTGGGTGGCGAGATAATCAGTTTAAAATGCTTCAATGCATCTCTAAGCATCATTCACTTCATATTATTCTTATTAGTCTTTCCGATAACTTTTTTTAAATATCTCTAATGTATATGGGCCTAACTCTAAAATTAATAGGAGAATTTTATGGAAGGAATGTCTAGAATTTAGATCATTTGCTTCGGGCTCTTGGATTTGGGGGGGGGGGGCGATTTTAACGTTATGCGTTTCATTGGCGAGCGTTCTCCCAGGGAAGGGGAATATTCTGCTATGGAGGAATTTTATTAATTTATTTTTAATTCTAATTTGATTGAAATTCCCCTTTCTAATAGAGCTTTTACTTGGAGTAATGCAAGAGAGTCTCCTTCCATGGCTCTTCTTGATAGATTCTTTGTTAGTGATGAAATAGAAGATAAATTTCCAATCTGTAAAGTCACTGGTTTATCGTACACGTACTCCGATCACTGTCCTATTATCCTCACTTGCGAGCATCCTAGACTTGTTTCTAATAATTTTAAATTTGAAAAGATGTGGCTTTTGTAATCTAATTTTGTGAACTTAATCAATGGTAAATGGATTTCTTTGAGTTTCCATAATACTAGAAGCAAGGATAATTCTGCAAAGTCTTTTGTTTCTAAACTTAGAGATCTTAGGATTTTTCTTAAAAATTGGAACAAAAATGTTTTTGGCAACTTAAAAAATAAAAAAGATAATATTCTTAACGAATTGATTAAAATAAACAAGATAGAAGAATCTAGACCTCTAATTCTTGGTGAACGTAATGTTCTTTCTAACTTAAAGGATGAGCTTAATTCTATTTTAGAAAAAGAGGAGGTGATATGGAAGCAGCGATCCAGAATTCAATGGATCAACGAAGGTGATAATAATACCTAATTTTTTCATAATATTGCTAATGGTAGAAAATGTAGTAATACAATTAACTCTATATTTGTTAACAATATAGAGTTAGCTGATCAAAGAGATCTCAATAAAGCTTTTACAGAGTATTACAAGGATATTTTTGGCTCTAAAATCAAACATAGAATCAATGTTAGATGGACAGATCCGTATCCATCGGATTCTATTGTTGATTTATCAGAGCTAGATAGATCTTTTACAGAAGAGGAAATTAAGAAAGCAATTTATGATATGCCAAGTGATAAATCTCCGGGACCTGATGGGTTTCCTATTTTATTTTATAAAACTTTTTGGGATGTCTTAAAATTTGACTTAGTTAATTTGTTCAATGATTTTTATAATGGTAACTTGCAATTAGGGAGATTTAATTTCGCAAATGTTATTTTGCTACATAAAAAAGTAGGAGCTAACAACCTAAAAGATTTTAGACCTATTTCCTTGATTAACTGTTCAGTAAAAATCATTTCTAAAGTTCTAGCTAATAGACTTAGTACAAGAATGAATGATTTAATTGACTGTTCACAATCGGCTTTCATTAAAGGGAGAAATATTACTGATGGATTGGCTGTTGTTCAGGAATATATAAATTACTGTTGTAAGAATAACATAACCTGTGCGATTTTAAAACTCGATTTTGCTAAAGCTTTTGATTCAGTGGATTGGGATTTCCTTGTAGATATTTTTCACGCTAGAGGATTTGGTCGTAGATGGATCAGTTGGATTTTGACTTTCCTTAAAACTGGCAATTCTAGTATTATGGTTAATGGAGTCTTAGGTAATGGAATCCAGTCAAGGAGAGGTTTAAGGCAAGGGGATCCCTTATCTCCTTTGTTGTTTAACTTAGTCGCTGATGTTTTTGGTAAAATTATTAAAAGAGCAATGGATAATGGATCTCTAGGAAATGTTAGAATGACATATCGCATAACGGTATATCGGTTCTGCAATTTGCAAATGATACCTTACTTTTTTCTTCTCATCTTCCTAGACACATTATTACTCTCAAGTTTATTCTTTATAGTTTTGAGCTTTTATCTGGCTTAAAAATTAATTATGAAAAAAGTTCAGTTTTAGTTTTAAATGATTTTGAAAATTTAGAAAACCTTATAGCTAACCCTAAATTGCAAAAGTATGACTTTTCCTTTTGAATATCCATGGTTTGTGATTAGACCTTCCAAACTCAAGCATGACGATTGGCTTATTATTATTGATAAAATTAAAAATAAGATATCTATTTGGAATGGGAGATTTCTTTCTAGAGCAGGTAGGCTAGTTTTAATAAACTCGGTTTTATCAGCCTTACCGATCTACTGGATGTCTATGCATCTGTTTCCAGATCGGGTCATTGACAAAATAGATAAAATTAGAAGAGATTTCTTATGGAGTGGGGATAATATTAATAATAGCATTAAATGTCTAGTTAACTAGAAAACTGTTTGTAGAGCTAAAAAGGAGGGTGGTTTAGGAGTTATAAATTTGCGTAACATGAATTTATCTCTTTTAGGTAAATGGCTTTGGAAGTTTAAAGATATTAATGATAACGCTATTTGGAAAGAGATCATTTCTAAATATTTCTATAACGGTAATATCAATTTACACCAAATTGATTATTCACTTTCCGATAATCTTTCTAATTTTTGGAAAAACATTTTAAAATGTTATGAAATTTTTAACTTAGAAACTAAGACGATGGTGCACTCAGGAAATTGTACTTCTTTTTGGCATGATTGTTGGATTTCGATCTTGCCTCTTAAATTTGAGTTTAAGGATTTGTGTGATATCTATAACTTTAAGTATGCTTTAATTAATGAAGTTTACACTTCGGATAATGATCCTCCTTGGAACTTCAGTTTTAACAGAATTTTAGTAGGATCATCCCTTAGGCAACTTTCTTTGCTTTATGCCAGACTAAATCTTTATGATATTGATAATGATAATTATTTTATTAGTTGGGAATGGGATAAGAGTAAGAAATATACTCCAAGCTCCTTTTAAAGGTTTATTAATTTTTCGGGTACTTCAAATAACTCTTTTAAATATATGTGGAACTATAATGCCCTTCCTAAATCCAAAATTCACATGTGGTTAATACTTCATGAAAACTTAATACAATAGAATTTTTAAAGAGAAAAAACATTCAAAATGATAATAAATGCTATTTTTGTAATTAGCATCTTGAGGACTTTAATCATATATACTATGATTGTTTGGACTCTAATTACATTCTAATTAATACTCTTAAAATTTTTAACTTTAACATTATAACTAAAATTTTGGATTGTGAATTCTACTGGAAAATTTTTAGGTTCAAATTCAACAAGAATATTAGATTCTTACTAGACACTTTATTTATTATTATCAGTTGGTTTATTTGGCTCGAGAGAAATCAAAGAATTTTTAATAATCATAATAGTCACTTTAACAAATTGATTTTTTCAATTTCTTCATTTTGTTTCAACTGGATTTCTAACCCCTAATATAAATTAGCAAATAATATCCATTTCAAACAGTATCTTAACAAGATTAGTTATAATATTAACTTTTTTAAACATAACAATAAGTTTTATGGCACTAATAATAGCATTATTAGTAATTATCCAAGTTTATACGATGATCTCACTCTTAATCACAGCTTTCTTTTGATTAAAGATGAATAGGTCAGTTCCGTCTCTTTTTTTGCTCTCCCCCGATAGTCTTATCTAGGCTTTCATTTCATTCCTTTAAATACATACATATGTATATTTACTATTTGAATATACATATATATGTATCATTCTAATTTTTTCCTTAGTCATGTTTCAGATACAGGTTTGGGAGATGGGATTTCAGGTTCACTTTGCATGTTTCTCTTGTCTTCGGATTGTTTGATATCAGACTGTAGAGAGGCCATCAGAGCAGAGATTCTTCATCCAGAGAATTCAGAGTGGCCTCTCTAGTCAGCAGATCCTCTTCAGAGCTGGTGCTTATTTTGCTTCTTCTGATTCAGTCTTTTGGAGCTTTCTTTAGTTTGAGTCGTCACTCTGTTTTCTGTTCTTTCCCTTTTGCCATTTTCTCTCTTCGGGCATCTTAATAACGGGCGGCGACCATGGCGGAGCCTAATATTGAGGTGCGAAGGGTAGTGTCCTTGCCAGAATCCTTCTTAGGGGTTCTTGAGATTAGTTTTTTGTATTTTTGTTTTAGTTACCTACCAGGCATGTTGGCAGCTCCTTATCCATGATATATATATATATATATATATATATATATATTCACATGTGTGCTCTCCTCTATGCATAGAGGACCACACATTTTTCTCAAAAAAATATATAAGTTAAATTATATCGTTACATGAAAACATATAGTAAAACACATCAGATAATTCTAGAAATATTTAAACTATTGAAATACATGTAGATATGCAAGGAAATGAGACAAAAATATAAACATATATGTACATACAAAATCCAATAGAATAAGTATGTAAACATAGATGGAAACATTGCGTTTAATACGATCATCTCAGCACAAAACAAGTCATTTCGAAATATTCACATATCATTTCAATTTTAATAAGAAAAGGAAAAAATCTTTTGGTCAAAGATAAAAAAAAACTAACTAATGAAAATAATCTTGTACAGCAAGCCTACCTCTGTAAAAACATTTTCTATATATATATATCCTTTTGTTCCTGTTCGTTCACAAAAACTTAGAAAAACCAGAAAATAAGCATCATTATTTTTTCAAATTCAAATATAAATCAGCTGAAGCTAAACTTACAGCTCAACTAAGCAAAACAGGAAGATTAACAAGAAGATCAAAGGGCTCAGGCAAGCAGTTTCAAAACAAAATTTGTTCTCTATTTCAAAACACTTTTCACGTGAGTAAACACATTTTTCAAAAAGATTTAAGTATAATTAAAAACTGTGCAGGTGATTTATGGCTAATGTTGTGTTTGCGTATGTATTATTTCTGAATATAGCTCTGTGTATGTATATGAGTTGTTCTGTGAAAATTTAACATACCTGTTCTCTGTTTTCTTTGTTACTGAGTTGAATAGTTATTCAAAATTCAAAATATTTTCATCTAGCCATTATTAGGCTTTGAGTTTAAAACAAAATAGGTTGTTTAAACATAAATCAAGCTTTTAAAATTTGTTTTAAACCTGTTGGTTAAGTATCACCACTGGGAATCTTGTTTTACAAGGCAACATGTAATATTGTGTTAAATTCAAATGTGATAAATTGCTGATCCTATTACATAACTTGAATCTACTCTTCAAAATAGGATTTTTTTTAAAAAAAGTGGTGATTTTTAGTTAAGTATGCATCAAGCAGTTTATAGATGAACTGAAATTGCTTTTTTACCAATTTTCATCGATCAAAGAAACATTGGATGTTAAGATTTTGCTTGAAGCAAGTTTGGCAATCGATGGTAACGAGAAAATTTTTAAATAATTTTTCTATTGCAAGAATTGATGGGACGAGGCCAGATTAGGGTTTAATGCTCGAGTTTGTTGTGGTCAGAAAACGAGATGAGTTCATCTCCTCTGGTTGATCGAGCTTCTCGAAACTCAAGGGAATGGTAGTATAGGGGATTGACGTGGTGAGGCCAGAGTTGTATCACCTCCGGTGATCAGCACGAGTGAGGCGAAGTGTTTTTATAGGGTGAGTTCGAGTTCTAGGTTTCGAATGGAATACTTAATTTCGATCTGTAAATTTTGGCATCAAGTTGATTGTGGTAATCAAATATAGGGGTGATTCGCAACTCACTAGAGGAAGTGAGGTTCGCTGGAGCGTCGACGAGACGCTGTGCATGTGTATGACATCGATATGGTGTCAGGGCTTGTTGGGTGGTGAGCGACTCGAGTTGATACTTGAGAAAGTGGTGGATTGACTCGGATTGGAACGCGGGATTCTCAAGCCTAGTAACCAGATATTTAAATTTAAAACTTACACTAAAAAAATACGTGAGGAAGAGAAGAAGAACTCGGTGAAATAGATGAAAAACTTGGGTTGTAACTCGAGTAACCTGAGATTTTTCTTGGGTTTTGTTTCAAAAGGTTAAGCCTAATAAATTTGAAGTTAATGATGTTAAACAAATTTTAGTATTAATGAAGTAATTAATGTTCGATAATTTTAAGTTAAGAATTTATTTTAAGTTTCAGTTAATTAAGTTAATGGTTTAGAAATGTTTTTAAATCTTAATTAATATTTTAATTAAGTATATAATTTAAGACAAGTGTTAAAATTTAATTAACATTAAAACTTTTAAGTTTGCAACTGATTTATTTAAAGTTATTAAGGAAGATTGTAAAATGATAAGTTAGAAGGTAATTTAGATAAATGATTATTATTTAATTAATTAATTGTTTTGGAAAGTAATTAAGAATGATTAATTAAAAATTATAATTAACTACGTAATTAGGGATTTATCAATTTGTAATTAAAGATTGATTAATTAATAATTAAGTGTCTAATTAATTTGTAATTAAGAATTGTTAATTAGATAATTAAAGTTAATTAATTTATAATTAGTAGTTAATTAAATAAATAATTAAAGTTTAGTTAATTTGAAATTAAGTTTTATTAATTAATAATTAAGGTTATTAATTAATTAAGGGGTAATTAATTAAGTAATTAAGGTTTAATAAATTGATTAAGAAGTAATTAATAAATTGATTAAGAAGTAATTAATTAATTAAATGGTATGAAATGAAATAATTAATTAATTAATGATTTATCGAGCAGGATTAAAGATGCTTGCTAATGGATGATTATAAGTAGAATATCTGGATTTGTGATATCTATTTGGTGATATTCTGTGATACTCTGTGACATGCTTTGGATATATCTGTGATGATCGTGTATGATTTATCTATGATAAATGCTATGTGAATTCAAAGTGTTGAATTAAATTGTTTAAACTATTAAATAACTTGACCTTTAAAATGGCGTTTGGATTTCGATGAGACCGAGATCGGGTGTCAATTATGATTATCCGAAAACCATATGGATCCAAATTAAACGTTAGGTCGTGGCATCTCAAGTGAAGATCGAGATGGTGTTTCAGAGTGCTAGGGTTATTGTCGTTAACTCTGAGGGTGATTCCAAAATGAGTGTAACGAGATAATGCCTTCGGTTTCATTCGAATCGGGAATGAACTTGTATGGATTGAATGCTTTTAGAACATCGTCAGGTGGACGATGAGCATTTTAAGAGATATGTTCTCTAAAGGTAATCGTAACCCCAAGCCTCATCAACCGGGAATGGCTAAAACAGGGAAGGTGTAGCAAGGTTAGGTGGGTAGCACCCAAGCAGGACGAGATATACCCCTGTCTAGATGACCCTTTTTTATTCGGCTATGTGGGCGGTTACTAGCTACAACCGTTGGGTTGTCTTGTTCGAAACTGTTCAGTAAGAAATGGTTCCGGCCTTGTGTTGTAGGGGTCGGGAGTGATCCTTGGTATGGTGATCTAGGCCCCGTACTATGACGGAAGGTACCCCAGTAGCCCTGGCATTGTATGGAATCCAATCTCCAATAAGCGTCGTACGTTTTGATTGTGCCCAACTTTGTTGGAATGTGAGATGTAAGCATTTCAGCTATTTTTGAATTTTATTTGAAAACCCTAGACACTATTATAATATCACTGGATTTCCTATAAAATGTTTTGGTTAGCGTAAGGTAAAAACTTACCCGTGTTTATGTGTGGGAAGTCTTACGTGATACCTTTATTTCAATTGGTTTTCAAAGTTAAGCAACTTTAACCCGTTTACTCACACCAGACCCATGTCTGACCCGGAGTTTATTTCTGTTTTTCATAAACTCTTGGGTACTAAAATTTTTATGAGTAGCCAAGTGATAGGTTTTGGATGGTTGAGTTCTAGAGGAGCTTGGAGCAGGAGTCCAGACGTATCTATCTATCTAGTTCCGCTGTGTTAGTTAATGTATATTGCATTTTGGAAATGTATGTAATGGCAGACGTATATATGACTGTCTTGTTTAAATGATGTTGTGTAACTCTGATATATGTAAACTATGTAATAGTTATGTGATGTATTATATTTTGTTCCGTTTCCGCTGTGAGATTCTGATGTTTGTTATTCTTTCTTTCTATCTTTTCTATTTCTATCTCTTTCTTTTCTTATTGATGGTACGTCTTTCTATGGTTTGCAAGGCGGTTCATCACAAGTGTCAACCATCGACTGAAACCATGCAACATCGAAGTTCAACTTTATCCCCGGTCACGACTCGTGCTTGTGATTTCCGGACTTGACAAATATAAATAACTCAACTCAAAGGTTGGAACTCCGCAAGTGCACTGGACAGAAATTCAAATACCGGAACGCTTAAGAAAAATAAAAAATAATAGAGTTGAAGTCAAAGAAAAATTTCATTTCAACTAACTATGAAAGAAGTTCGTGTACAAGTTGTTTTCAAAATTCCTATTGGCGGAGGCCGAACTTGCATCTATACACGGCCTACCCGCATCTGTACACGGCCTGCAAAAGCTAAAAGCAAATTACTATCTATTCAAAAACATGTCGAAGAGGCCGACCTACTCTCTCTTATTTATCGGCTTCCTCTTCGACATGGACCCGCCAGAGCCACCCGTAATTTTCCTCTTTGAGCGTTTACTTTTTGGCGGCCGATCACCAGGCAAGGGAATGATTTCAACATCCTCCTCCGAAGTCGAGTGTATGGGGATGCTTCCTGAATGTGGAGTCAGAGGAACAGGATCAACTGTATGAGGTGTGATAGGTACACTGGTGTCGTTGACTGTACCTCCAGGTAATATCATTCTCAATGGAGCCGGGCAAGGCGCTGCCATTCCACCTCCCGAACTACCACAACGAGCCACTTCCTCCATTTCGGCCTCGATTCCACCCAATATCTCTTCCTCATGAGCTGCTTAGGCCTCGGTAGGGACATCGGTAGTCAGTACTGAAGAGCCCGTCATAGGAGCGATTCCACTCATGACAAATAATAGGTCTATAAAAGGGTCACTATGGCGACTGAGGAGTTCCTCCATCATTTTCTCGTTGAAATAAAGTGTCCCCCCGCACCCCATCAATCGGTGCAGTCGTCATTATGGTAACCGCCTCAGCAATGATGGCCTCCTGCATTTGATGCAATTCTTGAATTGCAGGAGGCGCAGTCAATGTGACTCCAATCACTGGATAGAGAAAAAGAAAGACTATTAGTAAACGCTTCGAGACAAGTTCCTTATTTTGAACGCACATGAGAAATGTTCAGAGTATCTTCCTCAGTTTGGCTTATGGACGACTGAGCGGCTTTAGAGGTGTGCCCTTTAACAGAAGATAGCTGCGGCTGTTCCGGATTATAAGCAAGGATAGATTGGGGTTCAATCACTGGTGCCGGTTCAGGTTGACTTGGAGCAAGAACCTCAAGACTTGTATCATGATGCTGAACACCTGAACCTTCCTATACTTCCGAGCGTTGGGTATCGAGCTTCTCCTTTTTGTGCGAAATCGTTAACTCGTGCAGAATCTTCCTTTCATCTTCAGTAAGCACGCGATTCTCGAGCTCGAACTCGTCGATTGATTCACCCAAATGCACTGCCTTCTCCTCCTCGACCAATCGGCTCCAAGCGTTGTGTAGATGCACCGAGTAGTTTTCGAGCCAGGCTAAGTTCTTGTGCATCAGCACATAGGCGTTATAAGTCATAAGGAGATCTTCGATATCATCCTCTAACCTAGACTCTGCCACTCAAACCCTCTCCTCAACCTCAGTCTCCACCGCACAGATTTTAGCTGTTGCCGCGTCCCGTTCTGCCTGGAGTACTACCGCCTGCTCACATGCCTCCTGCGCTGCGGTATCCCTCTCTTTGATGATTCTAGAAAGTTTGGACTTAAGCTCGTTAAGTTCTCTGAGGGCCGCATCTCGCTCGGCAGTAATGGTGGTGTTCCGATGGCCCATCTCCTCCACCAGGGCATAGTGTGATTGCCTCATCCTCTCTATGGCCAAGTTGACCTTGTCAGCATTATGAATGGCCTCCATTTCTAACTTTCGTGAGGACTCAGCCTCGGTATTAAGCACTTGGATAATACGGTCCTTTTGAGCAAGCTCATTCTCTAGCTTCTCAATGGTGGCTGCCTGCTCAAAGGCCAGCTTCGATGCTTTTTTCGCGGCTTTCCCCCATTCCTTGTATTGAGTGTAAATGACATGGATGTAATCGTGCATTGTGTTCTTAGCTTCCGTTGGAATTCTCTTTAAGTGCGAGGGGAAATATAACCGTCAAAGCAGATATTTGGACAATCCTTCTTCAATTGGGCGATTCTAATCGCTCCTTCACCTGTAGGCTCGGTAGGGACCTGCTCTGCAATTATGGAAGCCATTGTTTCATTTCTATGATGGTGAGTTTCTGGTCTTGAGACGTGAGAAGAGGCTTACGTCGGGAAGTTTCCAGGGGGCGTGAGACATAAACAGGAGCCTGTGCATGTGTCTAGGAGGGGTAGAGCGAGATTAGGATTGGTATCTATAGTCCATGTCCCTATCTCTATCGTATCATTCCTGACTATAACAACCACGGTCAAGGTTTCTACCATCTTCCCTTCTATGAGGCTCATAATATGAACTCGAAGATTGATGCGCTCAACGAAGACTCATAAGCATAGAATCTTGCCTAGTCATTGTATCTACGAAGTAAAAGAAGAACAGAGTTAATAATCTTCCAAAGTAAACAACTTATGATCAGGAATTATGTAGTGTCGTAAAGTGTATATGTATGTGAAACCCCCAACCAACCGAAAATGTCGACCATGCTTATGGGCAGAGATTCACTTAAAACTAAAGCACTCTAAAGCTCATCCAACCAAACATCATCCTGGAGTGACACATAATACGGGATTGGGATATCAGCAAGCCCTTCGTAAAGGTTTTCCAGTTGCGAGGGAGAAGCCTCCGAAATTTTAATCGCGGGAATAAGCAAAGACACGACCATAGATTTACATCTCACGGATTTAGGGCATTTGAAGGCAGCGCCTTGCCTTTTCTTTTTCCTTTGGAATCCTGAAGGGCATCAGAAGGCCCGACCCCAAGTTCAACATCGATGGGTGTTCTTTCTGGATCAACCCCCTCAGTTATAATGACTCCTGGCGTCGTACGCTTAGCTCGTTTCTTTGAGACATCCCTTAGCGTTCCCTCAAGCCGTACTTTGGCTACGCCCGATCAATCCAACGATTCTCAAATTTCTATCTGTCAGAACCGAGTCCATGTCCCTCTCTTCACTCGAAACTTCTTGGAGAACCCGAACTATTTCATTGAAATGCACACCTTTGGGTCATGGAATTACAGCTGTAAAGGAAAAAGAGATGTAAGTTTTGGTGTCAGCTATGGTTATCTTGTTAACTACTAGAAAAGGTCGCAGCACTTACGTCGGACGTAGAACCATTATGTTTTGAAGTAACTCAGCCTGGTCCAAGACCCTGTTACCACATAACAATTCCTGGCCGACTCCAGGAACGTATAAAAAGGGATATCCCCACAAATGTTGATATCAAATAGGTATCTAATCTCAATCGAGGTCGGTGGTCGAAAGAGATGCTCCATGAATACGATGAATAGGCAGTTCAACAGCGTGTATTAGTTGGGGTGTAGCTGAGATGGAGCAATTTCACGAAAATATACCGCTTCCTTAATGCATTGGTTAAGTGGAGGAAGTGTTCCAGCTGCGCATGCATGGCGATTGAATGTAGTAAACCCTTCCATTGGATAGTGCGGTCTATCATTCGGTCTCGGCATTAGCACATCGTCTAGCGACAGGCCGTGCCTTAAACATATCCCTCCCAACATGTTTTCAGAAACGTTGGACGGAACAGAATCTGGTGGATTACAGATAAAAGTAGCGCTTGACAGCTCATCCGGAGCTGGATCTATAACTTCGGCCGCGATGGCCGATATCTCTATTGTTAGTGGAAGCGAACTCTGAATTTCCTGCTGTTGTGAGCTTGTAGATTCTATAACTAACTAACTTATGAAAAATCATCATTAGATGATAATAAGCCCGTGCATCCCCCAGTGTGAAGTGTGTGAATGTGTTGTGCAGTGCAGTGCTGTATATTACTTGAAAAATTCAACAAAGTATGAAAAAACATGCAAACGACGAGACTTCGAAATTTAGCTGGAGTGACCGTCATCGTTGACCGTCACAACCGTGCCATCTAGACATTAGCGATCGATCCAAGTTAAAGTTCATTAAAATTTATTAAGTTACATTTCCGTCGATGAGCTTCGATGGGTAGTCAAATATGCAGTTAAACAATTAAGTTTAGATATGCAAGGATGAAGCTCGTCAGAGTCATGTGTTCGGTTGGAGTCCATGTCCATCAAAATGCAAGTTCAGATCATCCACATAAATCTCGATCGAATCGATCGGCACTCGACAGTTTCGTATCGATCAGTGGACAGTGTCTTCATATCGATCAAAACCCGATGGTTTCGTATCGATCGGTCCGCGGTGACTTCGTATCGATCTTGAGACTCTCCATTTGTACGATCATGGGCAGCGCCTTTGCATTAGTCAACATACCTAATCTTTCTTATGGATCGAATAGTTATTCTTTCGTATCGATCAATCCAGATTGATACGAACTCCTGTCACCTCCAATCAATACGAAGTTGTTCCTTTATCCAATATGAAATTCAGTTGTGTTCGATCGATACGAAATCCATGTACCCAAACCGATATGAATCTCTCTTCTTCGATCAGTGTGGAGGCGACCTTCGGAACCATCAACCCTTCTTCTTCTCCAAAGTCACACGAAGGTCATCCTCTCCTAAACCACTCCATTCCGACCATACACGCCACCACTTCACCAGAATTGGCGACGAAGACAGATGGGATGGCAAGGACTCGAGCCTCATCGTTTTTCTATCAAGCTGCTCAGTTAATTACCTAAATCAAAGTGTAGCTTCGAGGATTAAAGTGCTATATTGATTTAGGGATGAAGGCAATTTTTGGTTCTTGGTCTTCCTATCGATGCGAAAGCAGAAAGTAAAAAAGCATAAAGTGAAAATGTTTCTAAGTCCAAAACGCTTTTATATGGGCGCAAAACCGAAGGAGAGAAATGTTTCGCCTTCCAGTCAAATGACCAATTGCAACAGGTCTATCACCGCATCGATACGAAGTGGCTATTCGTATCCAACAGCTCAAGCTTCATTGATACGAAAGGAACAACCAGATTGCACTGGAATCATGTGACTCCATCAATACAAATTGCTCTATTCGTATCCATCAACACGCAACCCACAAAGGCTCATATTCATTGATGTGAATTTGTTGTTCGCATCCATCATCAGCCATCGATATGAACAATGCATGAAGAACCAACTGCTCTGTTCGTGTCCTTCACAAGTTCATGATACAAAAATTGTCTTTCGACCTTTCACATCGATTCAGGAGAGGATCGATATGAAAGGATAGTCCAAAACAACCGTCAAGCATTGTTGCAACTTGAATTTCACATTGATTCAGGAGAGGATCGATATGGAATTCGACATGAGAAAACTGACAATGATTCGTGAACGTGCGACGTTAACGAGAGTCAGGTTAACATATGTGCATGTATGTTGGATTAATGTTCAATTTTCAAAATTCACAGGTCAAATGCCCACCTGATGACAATTACAACAATAAACAGCTAATCGCTATCATATAGCAATCGGTTACAACGGTACACGGTACAACAGTTGGCAGTCAACAGCTTAGAGTGCTAAATAATCAGTCAAGAACTACAATTTTCAACAGAAAGACGACAATCGTTCAACAAGTCGGGCAGAACTATTCAGGATGAAAGGTGAAACTATTCAAAGCATGTCATGTTCACACAAGACATACTTTGGGGGGCGAATATCATCCCGCCTTTTAGCAAGGACGATATATCAAGGAATTGACTGAGGACCAAGGATCGCTCATCCTGAATATCGAGTAAGCATAGGTTCATTATCGATGTCAATGAATTTTGTCCGAGTCCGGATCAAGTAGGGATGGCAACGGGTGGGTCTAGGGTCCAAACCCGGTCGAGCCGCCCCTGTTTTGGACCGTCCATACCCGTCCCATTAGGTCATTGGGGAGGGTAGACCCATGACCCGTTCATTAGTGCTCCGGGTCTAGGGTCGGGTCGGGGCTCGATTGACCCGCCCCAACCCGACCCGCACTGCTAACATCTCATGAAACTGCTTTATTACTATAATGATTTATTAATCTTCTTAGATATAAGTGATTCTAGCATGGATATTAAAATGTTCCAATAAATAATCTATATAAAAAATTAGAGTATTAAGTTGCGTCATTGATAATTATACAATAACATATGTATATATTTTCTGAATTGTTAATCTACACATCATTTTTACTAACTTTCCTTAGACACGTTATTATTTGTATTTCATGTATTATTTGGTGATAACGAGTATAAACAAATAAATATATGCAAGTTGGTACACATTTTTGAATCAATACATGAGACTCATCGGGTCTTGGGGCGGGTTGGGTCTACCCTGACCCGTACGGGTCCTGGGTACGGGGCAAAATTCCAGACCCACCTGGTCTACAGGTCGGGTCTGGGGCGAGGTCTAAAACATCCAGGGCGGGTATGGGGCACTAAAAACCCACCCCAACCTGCCCCATTGCCATTCCTAGGATGAAGCTACAATTGATATGATATGACGAGAAAGCTGTGAAATCCAACATTCCAAATTTTGAGTCAATCCAAGTTCATATGTTCAAGAAATGATCAATGCGAATTAAGCAGGCCAACTCATTCGTACCCATCATTTCGAATTGATCAAAGTCACGACCCATTATTTCACATCGGTCAATTTTGTATCCATCAGAAGATAGTCTCACTTCATATCGATCACCTTTGCCTACTTTGCATCCATCTGTGAACATCTGTTCGCATCCATCGGGACGCGTCACTTCGTATCCATCAACTGAAGGGCCATGTTCGAATCCATCAGTTAAGCTTAGTTCGTATCCATCAAACAATCACTACTTTGTATCCATCGGGTAATCACTATTCGTATCCATCAAGCCAAGCAGCGTCGCCATCTATTCATATCCATCACAATATTGCTTGTTCGTATCCATCAAGTTGAAGTAACGTTGATTGATACGAACAAGAGCCACCTTTATCGATGTGAACAAAGCCACCTCTATCGATACGAACTATGCTACCTTCATCGATACAAACTAAACCATCTCCATCGATTCGAATGAGATAACGATCTTCGATATGAACAAGGCGAAGGCCTTGGAACGACTTGGTAAATTCTTCATAAAAAGGGGATCGATCTCAAGAGTGAGCGCCATGTCTACTGACATCACGAGCGTGGCTATTGATACGAAGTGATCGATTCGAAGAGCATCGATGCGAATAGAGCGATGATCGAAAAGCCTAAAATTGCATCGATCATAACTCGCAATCCACAAGTCCAAATGCTATGAAATTTTCATAGAAGCTTTCGTACGATCTAAAGAATGTTCTTGCCAAATTTCAACTCGATTGGATCAATTCTTGATCAATACGAAATTTTTTCGTATCGATCACGGATCGAGTCGAAATTGCCTGGGATTGATCGCGTGGTCCCCCCGCGAGCCAGAAGAAGTCTCTCGTGATTTGAATGAGATATTTGCCTCCTATGCCTATAAATAGAGCCCCATGGCCTATAGAAAAAGAATCTTTTGGCTTTTTGATGTCCAAACTCTACAGAATTCAACTTTGCACTCCATAGCTGCTATTGCACTCGAATTTCAACACTATAATCCGTTGTAATCCGTTGTAATCAGTTGTAATCAGCAAGTGAATCTCAACAAAATCATTAAACTTCACAGTGGACGTAGGCCATACACCAAACCACTCTAAATCGTTGTGTTTCTGCGTGTTTTTATATCTGTTTTTAAAGTGTTTGTTAGATAATCCTCGTTTTACATTTCTATTCTTCATTTTTATCTCTTCAAATACTTTCGAACAGTGTTGTTCCCAATTTTGGTACAAACAAGAGCCATAACAAGTCAAAACAAGCACTTTGTAAATTCTATTGCTTAGACTGCTTTAAGCTATCAATGGACAATTTCATAACCAAAAAGGACCATCCGAATCTCAATCGGGGCTTGGAAGTTTTTTACCCTTCGTTTTTTCTCCACGTAAATTTTTACGGTAAAACGGGATCACCATGGCTGGTCTTCGAATTTCCCTCGCTGGATGGTGGTGCATCATGGTACTGTTCCATTTCAAATCCATGCATCCATTTCTAAAAGTCGTACAACACTGTTTCGGTATTTTGGACGGATGTTGTACCTTGCACCGTAGATGTTGCATCCTTTGGATATCGATTCTTCGGACGGCCATAACAGTTGGCTCTAGAGTTACGGGAGCCATAACCATTCAAAACGAAGCTCTCTCTGAGTTCTACGGCTTTGACAACTTTAAGCCATCAATGGACAGTTTCACACCCAAAAAAGACCATCCGAATCTCAATTGGGCTCGGAAGTTTTTTACCCTTCATTTTTTCGCCACATGCATTTTTACGGTAAAACGGGTTCACCGTGGCTGGTTTTCAATTTTCCATCGTTAGACGGTGGTGCATCATGGTACTGTTCCATTTCAGATCCGTGCACCCATTTCTAAAAGTCATACGACATTGTTTCGGCAATTTGGACGGATGTTGCACCCTGCACCATAGATGTTGCACCCTATGGGTATCAATTCTTCGGATGGACATAACAGTTGGCTCGTTTACAGTTACAGAAGCCATAACAAGTCAAAACAAAGCTCTCTGTGATTTATACAGCTTTGACTGCTTTAAGCTGTCAATGGACAGTATCACACCCAAAAAGCACCATCCGACTCTCAATCGGGTCACGAAAGTTTTTTGCCCTTCGTTTTTTCGCCACGTGGATTTTTAAGGTAAAACAGGATCACCGTGGCTGGTCTTCGATTTTCCATCGCTGGACGGTGGTGCACCATGGTACTATTCCATTTGAAATCCATGCACCCATTTCTAAAGTCGTACGACACTGTTTTGGCATTTTGGACGGATGTTGCACCTTGGAACGTAGATGTTGCACCCTATGGATATCGATTCTTCAAACGGCCATAACTGTTGGCTCGTTTAGAGTTAGCAAGCCATAAATAGTTAAAACGAAGCTCTATATAAGTTCTATGACTTTGACAGCTTTAAGCCATCAGTGGACAGTTTCATACCCAAAAAAGACTATCCTACTCTCAATCGGGTCTCCGAAGTTTTTACCCTTCGTTTTCTCGTTATGTGGATTTTTACGGTAAAACGGGATCACCGTGGCTGGTCTTTGATTTACCACTGTTGGATGGTGGTGGACCATGGTACTGTTCCATTTCAAATCCATGCATCCATTTCTAAAAGTCGTACGGCACTGTTTCGGCATTTTTGATGGATGTTTCACCTTGCACCGTAGATGTTGCACCCTATGGATATAGGTTCTTTGGACAGTCATAGCTGTTGGCTCGTTTAGAGTTACGGAAGCCATAACTAGTCAAAATGAATTTCTATGTGATTTCTATCGCTTGGATAGCTATAAGTCATCAATTGACAGTTTCAAACCCAAAAAAGAACATTCGAATCTCAATCGGGTCTCGAAAGTTTTTTACCCTTTGTTTTTCGTTAAGTGGATTTTTACAATAAAACGGGATCACCATGGCTAGTCTTCGATTTACCACTGTTGAACGTTGCTGGACCATGGTACTATTCCATTTCAAATCCATGCACCTATTTTTAAAAGTCGTATGGCACTGTTTCGACATATTTGACGGATGTTGCACCTTGCGCCGTAGGTGTTGCACCTTATGGATATCGGTTCTTCAAACGACCATAGCTGTTGGCTCGTTTAGAGTTACGGGAGCCATAACCAGTCAAACGAAGCTTTGTGTGAGTTCTGCGGCTTTGGCAGCTTTATGCCGTCAATGGACAGTTTCATACCTTAAAAAGACCACCCGAATCTCAATTGAGACTCGGAAGTTTTTTACCCTTTGTTTTTTCACCATGTGGATTTTTACGGTAAAATGGGATCACCGTGGTGAGTCTTCGGTTATCAGTCGCTGGGCGATGGTGCACCATGGTAATGTTCCATTTAAAATCTATGCACCCATTTCTAAAAGTCGTACGACACTGTTTCGCCATTTTGGGCGGATGTTGCACATTGCACCGTAGATGTTGCACCCTATGGATATCGATTCTTCGGATGGCCATAAAAGTTTGCTCGTTTAGGGTTACGAAAGCCGTAACTAATCAAAATGAAGTTATATGTGAGTTCTACATCTTTGACTGCTTTAAGTCGTCAAAGGACACTTTCATATCCAAAAAAGACCTTCCGAATTTCAATCAGTACTCGGAAGTTTTTTACCCTTCGTTTTTTCGCCACGTGGATTTTTACGGTAAAACGGGTTCACCATGGCTGGTCTTCGATTTTCCATCGCTGGACGGTGGTGCACCATGGTACTGTTTCATTTCAAATTCATGCACCCATTTGTAAATGTCATACGACACTGTTTCAGCATTTTGGACGGATGTTGTAGCTTGCACCGTAGATGTTGCTCGCTATGGATGTCGATTCTTCAGACGGGCATAACAGTTGGCTCATTTAGAATTACAGAAGCCATGACCAGTCAAAACAAAGCTCTTTTTGAGTTCTACGGTTTTGTAGCTTTGAGCCCTCAATGGACAGTTTCATACCCAAAATGGACAATCTGAATTTCTATCGAGACTCGAAAGTTTTTTACCCTTCGTTTTTTTTGCCATGTGGATTTTCATGGTAAAACGAGATAACTGTAGCTGGTCTTGGATTTTTCATCGCTGGACGGTGGTGCACCATGGTACTGATCCATTTCAAATCCATACATCCGTTTCTAAAAGTCGAACGACACTGTTTCGGCATTTTGGACGGATGTTGCACCTTGCACCATAGATGTTGCACCCTATGGATATCGATTTTTCCGACGGCCATAACAATTAGCACGTTTAGTGTCACGGGAGTCGTAAGCAGTCCAAATGAAGCTGTCTATGAGTTCTATGGCTTTGATAGCTTTAAGCCATCAATCGATGGTTTCATACCCTAAAAGGCCATCCGAAACTCCATTGGAACTCGGTAGTTTTTTCCCCTTCGTTTTTTCGCCACATGGATTTTTATGGTAAAACGGGATCACCGTGGCTGGTCTTCGATTTTCTATCGCTGGGCGGTGGTGCACCATGGTACTGTTCTATTACAAATCCATACATCCATTTCTAAAAGTCGTGCGACGCTGTTTTGGCATTTTGGGCGGATGTTGCGCCTTGCACCGTAGATGTTGCATCCTATGAATATCGATTCTTCGGACGGCCATAACAGTTGGTTCTTTTAGAGTTACGGAAGCCATAACCAGTCCAAATGAAGCTCTCTTTCAGTTCTATGACTTTGACAGCTTTAAGCCGACAATGGATAGTTTCAAACGCAAAAAAGACCATCCGAATCTCAATCGGGACTTGAAAGTTATTTACCTTTTGTTTTTTGCGCCACGTGGATTTTTATGGTAAAACGGGATCTCCGTCGCACCCATCCGATCAAGCCGTTAATGGACAGTTTCATACCTTAAAAAGACCATCCGAATCTCAATGGGGACTCGGAAGTTTTTACCCTTCTTTTTTCGCCATGTGGATTTTTACGGCAAAACGGGATCACCATGGCTGGTGTTCGATTTTCCATCGCAGGGCGATGGTGCACCATGGAATTTTTACATTTCAAATCTATGCATCCATTTCTAAAAGTTGTACGGCACTGTTTCGGTATTTTGGACGGATGTTGCACCTTGCACCATAGATGTTGCACCCTATGGATATCGATTCTTCGGACGGCCATAACTGTTGGCTCATTAGAGTTATGGAAGCCATAACCTGTCCAAACAAAGCTCTCTGTGATTCAATGGCTTTGACAGCTTTAAACTGTCAGTGGACAGTTTCATACCCAAAAAAACCATCCGAATCTCAATTCGGACTTGTAAGTTTTTTACACCTCGTTTTTTCGCCACGTGGATTTTTACGGAAAACGGGATCATCATGGATGGTCTTCAATTTTCCATTGCTGGACGGTGGTGCACCATGGTACTGTTCCATTTCAAATCCATGCACCCATTTCTAAAAGTCGTACGGCACCGTTTTGGCATTTTGAACGGATGTTGCACCTTTCACCGTAGATGTTGCACCATATGGATATTGATTCTTCGAAAGGCCATAGCAGTTGGCTCGTTTAGAGTTATGAGAGTCATAACCAGTCAAAATGAATCTCTCTGTGATTTCTACGTCTTTGACAGCTTTAAGCCGTCAATGGACAGTTTCATTCCCAAAAAAGACCATCCGACTCTCGATCGGGTCTCGAAAGTTTTTTACCCTTCGTTTTTTCGCCACGTGGATTTTTACAGTAAAACGGGATCACCGTGGATGGTCTTCGATTTTCCATCTTTGGACGGTGGTGCACCATGGTAATGTTCCATTTCAAACCCATGCACCCATTTCTAAATTTGTACGACACTGTTTCGACATTTTAAATGCATGTTGCATCTTGCATCTTGCACCGTAGATGTTGCATCCTGTGGATATCGATTCTTCGGACGACCATAACAGTTAGCTCGTTTAGAGTTATGGGAGGCATAACTCGTCAAAACTAAGCTCTTTGTGAGTTCTTTGGCTTCGTAGCTTTAAGCTGTCAATGGATAGTTTTGTACCCAAAAAAGACCATCCGAATCTCAATCGGGACTTGAAAGTTTTTTACCCTTCATTTTTTTGCCACGTGGATTTTTACGGTAAAACGAGATCACCGTGGCTGGTCATCGATTTTCCATCGCTGGACGGTGGTGCACCATGGTACTGTTCCATTTCAAATCCACGCATCCATTTCTAAAAGTTGTACGACACTGTTTTGGCATTTTGGATGGATGTTGCACCTTGCACCGTAGATGTTGCACCATATGGATATCGATTTTTTGGACGACCATAACAGTTGGCTCGACGAAGCTCTCTGTGAGTTTTATGGCTTTGACAGCTTTAAGCCGTCAATGGACAGTATCATACCCAAAAAAAACCATCCGAATCTTGATCGAGACTTGGAAGTTTTATACCCTTCGTTTTTCCGCCATGTGGATTTTTACGGTAAAACGGGACCACCATGGCTAGTGTTCGATTTTCCATTGCTGGACGGTGGTGCACAATGGTACTGTTCCATTTCGAATCCATGCACCCATTTCTGGAAGTCGTACGACACCGTTTTCGTATTTTGGACGGATGTTGCACCTTGCGCCGTAGATGTTACACCCTATGGATATTGATTTTTCGGAAGGCCATAACAATTGGCTCGTTTAGACTTACGGGAGCCATAACAAGTCAAAACGAAGCTCTTTGTGAGTTCTACAGCTTTGGCAGCTTCAAACCATCAATAGACAGTTTCATACCCAAAAAAGACCATCCGACTCCCGATCGGGTCTCAAAAGTATTTTACCCTTTGTTTTTTCACCACGTGGATTTTTACGGTAAAACGGGATCACATTGGCTGGTCTTCGATTTTCCATCTCTGGATGGTTGTGCACCATGGTACTGTTTCATTTGAAATCCATGTACCTATGTATAAATGTCGTACGGCAGTATTTCGGCTTTTTGGATGGATATTGCACCTTGCACCATAGATGTTGCACCCTATGGATATTGATTCTTCGGATGCCCGCAACAGTTGGCTCGTTTAGAGTTACAGAAGCCATAGCAAGTCAAAAAGAAGCTCTTTGTGAGTCCTACGGCTTGGTAGCTTTAAGCTGTCAATGGATAGTTTCATACCCAAAAAAGATCATCCGAATCTCAATCGGGACTCGAAAGTTTTTTACCCTTCGTTTTTTCGATACATGGATTTTTATGGTAAAACGGGATCACCGTGGCTGGTCTTCAATTTTCCAGCGCAGGATGGTAGTGTACCATGGTACCGTTCCATTTCATATCCATGCATCCATTTCTAAGAGTCGTATGGCATTGTTTCGGCATTTTGGACGGATGTTGCACCTTGCACCATAGATGTTGCACCCTATGGATATCGATTCTTCGGACGACCATAACAGTTGGCTCATTTAGAGTTACGGAAGCCATAACCAATCGAAACGAAGCTCTCTGTGAGTTTTATGGCTTTGACAGCTTTAAGCTGTCAATGGATAGTCTCACACCCAAAAAAGACCATCCCAATCTCAATCGGGACTCGGAAGTTTTTTACCCTTCGTTTTTTCACCACGTGGATTTTTACGGTAAACCGGGATCACCATGGCTAGTCTTTGATTTTCCATCGCTGGACGGTGGTGCACCATGTAACGTTCCATTTCAAATCCTTGCAACCATTTCTAAAAGTCATACGGCACCGTTTCGGCATTTTGGACGGATGTTGCACCTTGCATCGTAAATGTTGCACCATATGGATATCGACCCTTCGGACGACCATAACAGTTGGCTTGTTTAGAGTTATGGAAACCATAACCAATCAAAAAAGGCACTGTTTAGAGTTACGGTAAAACGGGATCACCATGGCTGGTCTTTGATTTTCCATCGCTGGACGGTAGCGCACCATAGTACTGTTCCATTTCAAATCCATGCACCCATTTCTTAATGTTGTACGACACAGTTTTGGCATTTTATATGCATGTTGCACCTTGCACCGTAGATGTTGCATCCTGTGGATATCTATTCTTTGAACGGCCATAACAGTTGACTCGTTTAGAGTTATGGGAGCCATAACTAGCCAAAACGAAGCTCTTTGTGAATTCTTTGGCTTTGTAGCTTCAAGACGTCAATGGACAGTTTTGTACCCATAAAAGACCATCTGAATCTCAATCGGGACTTGAAAGTTTTTTACCCTTCGTTTTTTCGCCATGTGGATTTTTACGATAAAACGGGATCACTGTGGCTGGTCATCGATTTTCCATCGTTAGATGGTGGTGCACCATGGTACTGTTCCATTTAAAATCCATGCACCCATTTCTTAATGTTGTACGACACAGTTTTGGCATTTTATATGCATGTTGCACCTTGCACCGTAGATGTTGCATCCTGTGGATATCTATTCTTTGATGGCCATAACAGTTGACTCGTTTAGAGTTATGAGAGCCATAACTAGCCAAAACGAAGCTCTTTGTGAATTCTTTGGCTTTGTAGCTTCAAGACGTCAATGGACAGTTTTGTACCCATAAAAGACCATCCCAATCTCAATCGGGACTCGGAAGTTTTTTACCCTTCGTTTTTTCACCACGTGGATTTTTACGGTAAACCGGGATCACCATGGCTAATCTTTGATTTTCCATCGCTGGACGGTGGTGCACCATGTAACGTTCCATTTCAAATCCTTGCAACCATTTCTAAAAGTCATACGGCACCGTTTCGGCATTTTGGACGGATGTTGCACATTGCACCGTAGATGTTGCACCATATGGATATCGATTCTTCGGACGGCCATAACATTTGACACGTTTAGATTTATAGGAGCCGTAACCAATCAAAACAAGGCTCTCTGTGAGTTCTATGGCTTTGATAGTTTTAAGTCGTCAATGGAGAGTTTCATACCCAAAAAAACCATCTAAATCTCGATCGGGTCTCAGAAGTTTTTTACCGTTCGTTTTTTCGCCATGTGGATTTTTACGGTAAAACAGGATCACCGTGGCTGGTCTTTGATTTTCCATCGCTGAACGGTGATGCACCATGGTAACGTTCCATTTCAAATCCATGCACCCATTTCTAAAAGACGTATGGACCCGTTTCGGCATTTTGGACGGATGTTGCACCTTGCACCGTAGATGTTGCACCCAATGGATATTGATTCTACGAATGGCCATATTAATTGGCTCGTTTAGAGTTACGGGAGCCATAATTAGTCAAAACGAAGCTCTCTATGAGTTCTACAGCTTTGACATCTTTAAACCTTCAATAGACAGTTTCATACCCAAAAAAGACCATCCGACTCTTGACTGGGTCTCGAATGTTTTTTACCCTTCATTTTTTCGCCATGTAGATTATAAGGTAAAACAGGATCACCGTGGCTGGTCTTCGGTTTTCCATCCTTGGATGGTGGTGCACCATGGTACTGTTCCATTTCTAATCCATGCACCCATTTATAGATGTCATACGACATTGTTTCGGCACTTTGGACGGATGTCGCACCTTGCATCGTAGATGTTGCACCCTAAGGATATCGATTCTTCGGACGGCCACAACAGTTGGCTCGTTTAGATTTATGGGAGCCATAACAAGTCAAAACGAAGCTCTTTGTGAGTTCTATGACTTTATAGCATTAAGCCATCAATGGACAATTTCATACCCAAAAAAGACTATCGGAATCTCAGTCAGGACTCGGAAGTTTTTTACCCTTCGTTTTTCGCCACGTGTATTTTTATGGTAAAACGGGATCACCATGGCTGGTCTTTGATTTTTCATCGCAGGACGGTGGTACACCATGGTACTGTTCCATTCCAAATCCATGCACCCATTTTTAAAAGTCGTACGACACCGTTTCGGCATTTTGGACGGATGTTGCACCTTGCACCGTAGATGTTAGACCAAATGGATATTAATTCTTCGGACGGCCATAACAGTTGGCTTGTTTAGAGTTACGAAAACCATTCGTAGTCAAAATAAAGCTCTTTGTGAGTTCTACGGCTTTGATAGTTTTAAGCCGTCAACGACCAGTTTCGTACCCAAAAAAGAACATCCGATGGTGCACCATGGTACTGTTCCATTTAAAATCCACGCACCCATTTCTAAAAGTCGTACTACCCCATTTCGTTATTTTGGACGGATGTTGCACCTTGCACTGTAGATGTTGCACATACGAATATCAATTCTTCGAACGGCCATAACAGTTGGCATGTTTAGATTTATAGGAGCCGTAACCAATCAAAACAAGACTCTCTGTGAGTTCTACGACTTTGATAGTTTAAGCCGTCAATGGACAGTTTCAGACGAAAAAAAACCATCCAAATCTCGATCGGTCTTGGAAGTTTTCTACCCATCGTTTTTTCGCCACGTGGATTTTTACGGTAAAACGGGATCACCTTAGCTGGTTTTCGATTTCCATCACTGAACGGTGGTGCACCATGGTACCGTTCCATTTCAAATCAATGCACCCATTTCTAAAAGACGTACGGACCCGTTTCGGCATTTTGGACGGATGTTGCATCTTGCACCGTAAATGTTGCACCCTATGGATATTGATACTTCGGATGGCCATATTAATTGGCTCGTTTAGAGTTACGGAAGCCATAACTAGTCAAAATGAAGCTCTCTATGTTTCTATGGCTTTGACAGCTTTAAACCGTCAATAAATAGTTTCATACCCAAAAAAGACCATCCGGCTCTTGATCGGGTCTCGAATGTTTTTTACCCTTCGTTTTTTCGCCATGCGGATTTTACTGTAAAACAGGATCACCGTGGCTGGTCTTTGATTTTCCATCCTTGGACGGTGGTGCACCATGGTACTGCTCTATTTCCAATCCATGCACCTATTTATAAATGTCATACGGTACTGTTTCAGCATTGTGGACGGATGTTGCACCTTGCACCGTAGATGTTGCACCCTAAGGATATCGATTCTTCAGACGGCCACAACAGTTGGCTCGTTTATAGTTACGGGAGCCATAACAAGTCAAACGAAGCTCTTTGTGAGTTCTACGACTTTGTATCTTTAAGACGTCAATGAACGGTTTCATGTCCAAAAAAGACCATCCGATTCTCAATCGGGACTCGAAAGTTTTTTACCCTTCGTTTTTTCGCCAGGAGGATTTTTAAGGTAAAACGGGATCACCATGGCTGGTCTTTGGTTTTCCATCCCTGGACAGTGGTACACCATGGTATTGTTCCATTTTCAATTCATGCACCCATTTCTAAAAGTCGTACGACACCGTTTCGGCAGTTTGGACGGATGTTGCACCTTGCACCGTCGATGTTGGACCAAATGGATATTGGTTCTTCGGACGGCCAAACAGTTGGCTTGTTTAGGGTTACGGGAACCATAAGCTGTCAAAATAAAGCTCTTTGTGAGTTCTACGGCTTTGACAGTTTTAAGCCGTCAATGCACAGTTTCATACCCAAAAAAGACCATCCGACTCTCGATCATGTCTTGGAAGTTTTTTATCCTATTTTTTTCGCCACGTGGAGTTTTACGGTAAAATGGAATCCCCATGGCTGGTCTTCGATTTTCCATCCATGGACAGTGATGCACCATGGCACTGTTCCATTTCAATTCCATGCACCCATTTCTAAATGTCGTACGACACTATTTCGGCATTTTAGACGGATGTTGCACCTTGCACCGTAGATGTTGCATCCTATGGATTTCAATTCTTCGGACGGCCATGACGGTGGGCTCGTTTAGAATTATGAGAGACATAACCTGTCAAAACGAAGCCCTTTGGGAGTTCAACGGCTTTGTGGATTTAAGCCATCAATGGACAGTGTCATACCCAAAAAGGACCATCCGAATCTCAATCGGGACTCAAAAGTTTTTTACCCTTCATTTTTTCGCCACGTGGATTTTTATGGTAAAACGGGATCACCGTGGCCGGTCTTCGATTTTCCATTGCTGAATGGTGGTGCCCTTTGGTGCTGTTCCATTTCGAATCCATGCATCCATTTCTAAAAGTCGTACGACACTGTTTCGGCATTTTGGATGGACGTTGCACCTTGCACCATAGATGTTGTACCCTACGGATATCTATTCATCGTACGGCTATAACAGTTGGCTCGTTTAGAGCTACGGGAGCCATAACCAAACCAAACGAAGCTCTCTGTGAGTTCTACGGCTTTGACAGTTTTAAGCCATCAATGGACAGTTTCATACCCAAAAAGTACTATACAAATATCAATGGGGACTCGGAAGTTTTTTACCCTTCGTTTTTTCACCACGTGAATTTTTATGGTAAAATGGGATCACCGTGGCTGGTCTTCAATTTTCCACCGCTGGACAGTGGTGCACCATGGCACTGTTCCATTTCAAATCCATCCACCCATTTCTAAAATTCGTACGACACTGTTTTGGTATTTTGGACGGATGTTGCACCTTGCACCGTAGATGTTGCACCATATGGATATCAATTTTTCGAACGGCCATAACGGTTGGCCGTTTGGAGTTACGGGGGCCATAATCAGGAAAAACGGAGCCCTATGTGAGTTTTACGGCTTTGACAGCTTTATGCCATAAATGGACAATTTCATACTCCAAAAAGACCATCTGAATCTCAATTGGGTCTCGGAGGTTTTTTACCCTTAGTTTTTCGCCACGTGGATTTTTACGGTAAAACGGTGTCACCGTGGATGGTCTGGTGCACCATGATACTGTTCTATTTCAAATCCATGCAACCATTTCTAAAAGATGTACGACACCGTTTCGGCATTTCGGACGGATGTTGCACCTTGCACCGTAGATGTTGCACCGTAGATGTTGCACCGTATGGATATTGATCCTTCAGACAGCCATAGCTGTTGCTCTTTCAAAGTTACGGGAGCCATAACCAGTCAAAATAGAGCTCTGTGTGAGTTATCCTGCTTTGACAGCTTTAAGCCATCAGTGGACTGTTCATATCCAAAAAAGACCATCCGAATTTCAATCGCGTCTCGAAAGTTCTTTAACCTTTGTTTTTTGCCACGTGGATTTTTGCGGTAAAACGGGATCAACGTGGTTGGTCTTCGATTTTCCATCGTTGGACAATGGCGCACCATTGTGTTGTTCCATTTCAAATCCATGCACCCATTTTTAAAAGTCGTACAACACTATTTCGGCATTTTGGACGGATGTTACACCTTGCACCGTAGATGTTGCACTCTATGGATATCAATTCTTCGGACGGCCATAATAGTTGGCTCGTTTTGAGTTATGGGAGCCATAACTAGTCAAAATGAAGCTCTGTGAGCTCTATGGCTTTGACACCTTTAAGCCGTCAATGATGTATGGCACTGTTTCGACCTTTGGGACGGATGTTGCCACACCTTGAACTGCAGAAATTGTACATTATGGATATCGATTCTTCGGACGGCCATAACAGTTGGCTCGTTTAGAGTTATGGGAGCCATAACCAGTAAAAACGCGGCTCTTTATGAGTTCTACGGCTTTTTAGCTTGAAGCCATCAATGGAATGTTTCATACCAGAAAAAGACCATCCGAATCTCAATCGGGACTCGGATGTTTTTCCCTTCGTATTTTCGCCATGTGGATTTTTATGGTAAAACGAGATCACCATGGCTGGTCTTTGATTTTCCATCGCTGGACGGTGGTGACCCATTATACCGTTCCATTTCAAATCCATGCACCAATTTCTAAAAGTCGTACAACACTGTTTCAATATTTTGGACGGATGTCGCCCCTCGCACTGTTGATGTTGCACCTTATGGATTTCAATTCTTTGGACGGCCATAACATTTGGCTCGTTTAGAGTTACGGGAGCCATAACCAATCAAAATGAAGCCCTGTGCGATTTCTACGGCTTTTCCAGCTTTAAGACATCAATGGATAGTTTCATATCCAAAAAAGACCATCCGACTCTCATCCGAGTCTCGGAGGTTTTTTACCCTTCGTTTTTTCGCCACGTGGATTTTTATGGCAAAGCGGGATCACCGTGGCTGGTCTCCGATTTTTCATCGCTGTACGGTGGTGCACCATGATATTGTTCCGTTTCAAATCCATGCACCCATTTCTAAAAGTCGTACGACACTTTTTCAGCATTTTGGACGGATGTTGCACCTTGCACCGTAGATGTTGCACCCTGTGGATATCAATTCTTCATACGGCCATAACTATTGGATCGTTTAGAGTTATGGAAGCCATAACCAGTCAAAATGAAGCTCTATATGTGTCCTACTGTTTTAAGTGCATTAGTCCATCAATGGACAGTTTCATACCCAATAAAGACCATCCGAATCTTAATTGGGTCTTAGAAGTTTTTACTATCGTTTTTTCGCCACATGGATTTTTACAGTAAAACTGGATCACCCTGGCTGGTCTTTGATTTTCCATTGCTAGACGGTGATGGTCGACGGCACTGTTCCATTAAAAATCCATGCACCCATTTCTAAAAGTTGTACAACACTGTTTTGGCATTTTTTACAGATGTTGCACCCTATGGATATCGATTCTTCGGACGGCCAAAGCTGTTGGCTCGTTTAGAGTTACGGAAGTCATAACCAGGAAAAACAGAGCTCTGTCTTAGTTCTATGGCTTTGACAGCTTTAAGCCGTCAATGGACAACTTCATACCCAATAAAGACCATCCGAAGCTCTATCAGGTCTCGGAAGTTTTTTACCATTCGTTTTTCGCCACATGGAATTTTACGGTAAAACGGAATCACCGTGGCTGGTGTTCGATTTTCCATCGCTGGACGGTGGTGCACCATGGTACTGTTCCATTACAAATCCTTGCAACCATTTCTGAAGGACGTACGACAATGTTTTGGCATTATGGACGGATGTTGTACCTTACACCGTAAATTTTGCACCGTATGAATATCGATTCTTTGGACGGCCATAGCTGTTGGCTCCTTCAGAGTTACGGAAGCCATAACTAGTCAAAATGGATCTCTGTGTGAGTTTTATGGCTTTGACAGTTTTAAGCCGTCAATGGACAGTTTCATACCCAAAAAAGACCATCCGAATCTCAATCGAATCTCGAAAGTTTTTTACTCTTAGATTTTTTGCCACGTGGATTTTTAAGGTAAAATGGGATCACCGCGGTTGGTCTTTGATTTTCCATAGCTGGATAGTGGTGCACCATGGTGTTGTTCCATTTCAAATCCACGCACCCATTTTTAAAAGTCGTACGACACTGTTTCGGCATTTTGGACGGATGTTGCACCTTGCAACGTAGGTGTTGCACCCTATGGATATTGATTCTTCGTACAGCTATAACAGTTGGCTCGTTTTGAGTTACGGGAGCCATAACTAGTCAAAACGAAGCTCTCTGTGAGTTCTACGGCTTTGAAAGGTTTAAGGCATCAATGGACAGTTTCATATCCAAAAAAGACCATCCGAATCTCAATCGGGATTCGGGAGTTTTTCACCCTTCGTTTTTTCGCCATGTGGATTTTTACGGTAAAACGGGATCACCATGGCTGGTCTTTGATTTTCCATCGCTGGACAGTGGTTCACCATGGCACTATTCCATTTCAAGTCCATGCACCTATTTCTAAATATCGTACGGCACTGTTTCGACATTTTGGACGGATGTTGCACCTTGCGCATAGATGTTGCAACTTGTGGAAATTCATTCTTTAGACGACAATAAAAATTGGCTCATTTAGAGTTATGGGAGCCATAACCAGTCAAAACGAAGCTATTGTGAGTTCTACGGCTTTGTAGCTTGTAGCCGTCAATGGACAGATTCATACCAGAAAAAGATCATCCGAATCTCAATCGGGACTCGTATGTTTTTTACCCATCATTTTTTCATCATGTGGATTTTTACGTAAAACGGGATCACCGTAGCTGGTCTTTGATTTTCCATCGCTGGACGGTAGTGCACAATGGTACTATTCCATTTCAAATCCATGCATCCATTTCTAAAGTCGCACGGCACTGTTTTGGCATTTTGGATGGTTGTTGCACCTTGCACCGTAGATGTTGCACCTTATGGATATCGATTCTTTGGACGGCCATAACCGTTAGCTCGTTTAGACTGCGGAAACCATAACTAGCCCAAACGAAGCTCTCTGCGAGTTCTATGATTATGTCAGCTTTAAGCCGTCAAAGGACAGTTTCATACCCAAAAAAGACCATCTGAATCTCAATCGGGACTCAGGAACTTTTTACCCTTCGTTTTTTGCCATGTGGATATTTACGATTAAATGGGATCACTGTGGCTGGTCGTCGATTTTCCACCGTTGGACGGTGGTGCACCATGGTACTATTCCATTTCATGTCCATGCACCCATTTCTAAAAGTTGTACGGCACAGTTTCGGTATTTTGGACTGATGTTGCACCTTGAACCGCAGATGTTGCACCCTATGGATATTGATTCTTCGGACGGCCATAACAGATAGCTCGTTTAGAGTTATGGGAGCCACAACCTGTCAAAACGAAGCTCTCTGCGAGTTCTACGGCTTTGACAACTTTATGGCTTCAATGGACAATTTCTTACCCCAAAAAAAGACCATCCAAATCTCAATCGTGTCTCGAAAGTTTTCTACCCTTCGCCTTTTCGTCGTGTGAATTTTTATGGTAAAATGGGATCACTGTGCCCGGTCTTCGATTTACCATCGCTGGATGGTGGTGCACCACGTACTGTTCCATTTCAAACCAGTGGACCCATTTTGAAAATTCATACGACGCTGTTTTGGCATTTTGGATGGATATTGCACCTTGCACCGTAGATGTTGCGCCCTATGGTTATCGATTCTTCGGACAGCCGTAGCTGTTGGATCGTTTAGAGTTACAGGAGCCATAACCAGTCAAAACAAAGCTCTGTGTAATTTCTATGGTCGATAGCCTTAAGCCGTCAATGGAAAGTTTCATACCCAAAAAAGCCCTCTGACTCTTAATCGGTTCTCGGAAGCTTTTTACCCTTTGTTTTTTCGCCACGTGGAATTTTACGGTAAAACAGGATCACCGTGGCTGGCCTTCGATTTTCCGTCACTGGACGGTGGTGCACCATGGTATTGTTACATTTCAAATTCATGCACCCATTTCTAAAAGTCGTACGTCACTGTTTCGGCATTTTGGATGGATGTTGCACCTTGCAACGTAGATGTTGCACTCTATGGATATTGATTCTTCAGACGGTAACAGTTGGATCGTTTAGAGCTACGTGAGCCATAACCAGTCAAAACGAAGCTCTGTGTGAGTTCTACGGCTTTGAAAACTTTAAATTGTCAATGGGCAGTTTCATACCCAAAAAGAGCATCCCACTCTCAATCGGGTCTCGAATGTTTTTTACCCTTCGTTTTTTCGCCACGTGGATTTTTACGGTAAAATGAGATCACCATGGATGGTCATCGATTTTCCATCACTGGATGGTGGTGCACCATGGTATTGTTCCATTTCAAATCCATGCACCCATTTCTATAAGTTGTACAACACTGTTTCGGCATTTTGGACGGATGTTGCACCTTGCACCATAGATGTTGCACCCTATGTATATCGATTCTTTGGACGGCCATAACAGTTGGCTCATTTAGAGTTATGGGAGCCATAACTAGTCAAAACGAAGCTCTCTCTGAGTTCTACGGCTTCGACAGCTTTAAGCCGTCAATAGACGATTTCATACCCAAAAAACCATCCGACTCTCGATCGGGTTTTGTAAGATTTTGCCTTTCGTTTTTTCGCTACGTGGATTTTTACGGTAAAACGGGATCACCGTGCCCTGGACGGTGTTGCACCATGGTACTGTTCCATTTCAAATCCATACACCCATTTTTAAATGTCGTACGGTACTGCTTCGGCATTTTCGACAGATGTTGCACCTTGCACCGTAGATGTTGCACCCTATGGATATCGATTCTTCGGACGGCATAGCAGTTGGCTCATTTAGAGTTACGCGAGCCATAAACAGATAAGATGAAGCTCTTTGTGATTTCTACGGCTTTGACAGCTTTAAGCCATCAATGGACAGTTTCATATCCAAAAAAGACCATCCGATTCTCGATCAGGACTCGGGAGTTTTTTACCCTCTATTTTTCCGCCGCATTGACTTTTACGGAAAAATGGGATTACCGTGCTGGTCTTCGATTTTCAATCGTTGGACGGTGGTGCACCATGGTACTGTTCCATTTCAAATCCGTGCACCCATTTCTAAGTGTCGTACGACACTATTTCGATATTTTGGACGGATGTTGCACCTTGCATCGTAAATGTTGCACACTATGGATATCGATTCTTCGAAACGGTCATAACAGTTGACTCTTTCTGAGTTACGCGAGCCATAACTAGTCAAAACGCAGCTCTTTGTGAATTCTACGGCTTTGTAGCTTGAAGATGTCAATGGAAATTTCATACCCGAAAAAGACCATCCGAATCTCAATCGAGACTCGGATGGTTTTTACCCTTCGTTTTTTGGCCACGTGGATTTTTACAGTAAAACGGGATCACTGTGGTTGGTCTTTGATTTTCCTTCATCGGATGATGGTCCACCGTTATACCGTTTCATTTTAAATCCAGGCACCCATTTCTGAAATCCGTAGACACTGTTTTGATATTTTGGACAAATGTTGCACCTTACACCATAGATGTTGCACCCTATGGATATCGATTCTTCGGACGGCTATAACACTTGGCCCGTTTAGAGTTAAGGGAGCCATAACCAGTCAAAACGAAGCTCTATGTGATTTCTACGGCTTTGCCAACTTTAAGCTGTCAATGGACAATTTCATATCCAAAAAAGACCATCCGACTCTCAATCGGTTCTCGAAAGTTTTTTACTCTTCGTTTTTTCGACAAATGGATTTTTACGGTAAAAGGGGATCACCGTGGCAGGTCTTCGATTTTCCATCACTGAACGCTGGTGCACCACGGTATTATTCCATTTCAAATCCATGCTCCTATTTCTAAAAGTCGTACGACACTGTTTTGGCGTTTTGAATGGACGTTGCACCTTGCACCGTAGATGTTGCACCCTACGGATATTAATTCCTCAGACGGCCATCACTATTGGATCGTTTAGCGTTACGGAAGACATAACCAGTCAAAATGAAGCTCTGTGTATGTTCTACGGCTTTGACAGCTTTAATCGGGTCTCGGAAGTTTTTTACCTTTTGTTTTTTCGCCACGTGGATTTTTACTGTAAAACTGGATCACCTTGGCCGGTCTTCGATTTTCCATCGTCAGATGGTGGTGGACTATGGTACTGTTCCATCTCAAATCCATGCATCCATTTCTAAAAGTCGTACGACACTTTCAGCATTTTGGACGGATGTTGGACCTTGCACTATAGATGCAGCACCCTATGGTTATCGATTCTTCGGACGGCCATAGCAGTTGGCTTGTTTAGAGTTACGAGAGCCATAACCAGGAAAAACGGAGCTCTGTGTGAGTTCCAAGTTTTTGACAGCTTTAAGCCATCAATGGACAGTTTTTACCCAAAAAGACCATCCGAATCTCAATAGGGTCTCAGAAGTTTTTTGCCCTTTGTTTTTCGCCACGTGGATTTTTACGGTAAAAGGGATCACCGTGGCTGGTCATTGATTTTCCATCACTGGACGGTGGTGAACCATGGTACTATTCCATTTCAAATCCATGCAACTATTTCTAAATGGCGTACGGCACTGTTTCGACATTTTGGACGACCTTGCACCGTAGATGTTACGCTGTGTGGATACAGATTCTTCGGACGACCATAGCTATTGGCTCATTCAGAGCTACAGAAGCCATAACCAGTCAAAATGGAGCTCTATGTGAGTTCTACGGCTTTGACAGTTTTAAGCTGTCAGTGGAACATTTCATACCAAAAAAAGACCATCTGAATCTCAATCGGGTCTCGGAAGTTTTTTACCCTTCATTTTTTTGCGACGTGGATTTTTGCGGTAAAACGCTATCACCGTGGTTGGTCTTTGATTTTCCATCGCTGGACAGTGGTGCACCATGGTACTATTCCATTTCAAATCAATGCACCCATTTCTAAAAGTCATACGGCATAGTTTTGAAATTTTGGGCGGATGTTGCACCTTGCATCGTAGATGTTGCACCCTATGGATATCGATTCTTCGGACGGCTATAAAGTTGGCCTGTTTTGAGTTACGGGAGCCATAACCAGTCAAAACTAAACTCTCTGTGAGTTCTACGGCTTTGACAGCATTAAGCCGTCAATGGACAGTTTCATACCCAAAAAAGACCATCCGAATCTCAATCGGGAGTCAGGAGTTTTCTACCCTTCGTTTTTTCACCATGTGGATTTTTACGGCAAAACAGGATCACCGTGGCCAGTCTTTGATTTTCCATCATTGGGCGGTGGTGCAACATGGTACTGTTCCATTTCAAATCCATGCACCCATTTCTAAATATCGTACAGCTCGGTTTTGGCATTTTTTACGGATGTTGCACCTTGCACCGTAGATGTTGCACCCTATGGATATCGATTCTTCGAACGGCCATAATAGTTGGCTTGTTCAGAATTACGGGAGCCATAACCATTCAAAACGAAGCATTTTGTGAGTTCTACTATGTTGTAGTTTAAAGCCGATAATGGACAGTTTCATACCAGAAAAAGACCATCTGTATCTCAATCAGGACTCGATTGTTTTTTACCCTTCGTTTTTTCGTCATGTTGATTTCTACGGTAAAACGGGATCACCATGGCTGGTCTTTCCATCGCTAGACGATTGTTCACCATGGTACTGTTCCATTCCAAATCCGTGCATCCATTTCTAAAAGTCGTAGGCACTGTTTCGGCATTTTGGACGGATGTTGCACCTTGTACCGTAGATGTTGCACCTTATGGATATCGATTCTTCCGAGGCCATAAAAGTTGGCTCGTTTAGAGCTACGGAAGCCATAATCAGTCCAAACAAAAATCTCTATTGGTTCTATGACTTTGACAGCTTTGAACCGTCAATAGACAATTTGATACCCAAAAAAGACCATCTGAATCTCAATCGGGACTTGGAAATTTTTTACCCTTCGTTTTTTCTCCCCATGGATTTCTATGGTAAAACGGGATCACCGTGGCTGATCATCGATTTTCCATCGCTGGACGGTGGTGCACCATGGTACTGTTCCATTTCAAATCCTTGCATCCATTTATACAAGTCGTACGGCACTGTATCGACATTTTGGACTGATGTTGCACCTTGCACCGTAGATGTTGCACCCTATGGATATTGATTTTTCGGACGGCCATAACAGTTAGCTCGTTCATAGTTACGGGAGCCATAACCATTCAAAACGAATCTCTCTGTGAGTTCTATGGCTTTGACAACTTTACGCCATCAATGGACAGTTTCATACCCAAAAAAGACCAACCGAATCTCTATCGAGTTTCAGAAGTTTTTTACCCTTCGCTTTTTCATCACGTGAGTTTTTACGGTAAAACGGGATCACTATGCCCGGTCTTTGATTTACCATCGCTGTACGATGGTGCACCGCGATACTGTTCCATTTCAAACCAATGCACCCATTTCAAAAAGTCATACGACACTGTTTCGGCACATTGTACGAATGTTGCACCTTGCACCCTATGGTTGTCGATTCTTTAGACGGTTATAGTCGTTGGCTCGTTTAGAGTTACGCGAGCCATAACCAGTCAAAAGAAAGCTTTGTGTCAGTTCTATGGCTTTGACAGCTTTAAGCCGTCAATGGACAGTTTTGTATCCAAAAAAGGCCATCCGACTCACAATGGGGTCTTGAAAGTTTTTTACCCTTCGCTTTTTCGCCACGTGGATTTTTATGGTAAAACGGGATCACTGTGGCTGGTCTTCAATTTTCCATCGCTAGACGATGGTGCACTGTGGTATTGTTCCATTTCAAATCCATACACCCATTTCTAAAAGTCGTACATCACTGTTTCGGCATTTTAAACGAATGTTGCACTTTGCACCATAGATGTTGCACCCTATCGATATCGACACTTCGATTGGCAATAACAGTTGGTTTGTTTAGAGTTATGGGAGCAATAACCAGTCAAAATGAAGCTCCATATGAGTTCTATGGCTTTGACAGCATTAAGCCTCCAGTGGACTGTTTCATACCCAAAAAAGAGCATCCGACTCTTAATCGGGTCTCGGAAGTTTTTTATCCTTCGTTTTTCGCCATGTGGATTTTTACATTAAAACGGGGTCACTGTGGCAGGTCTTTGATTCTCCATCGCTGGACGGTGGTGCACCATAGTATTATTCCATTTCAAATCCATGCACCCATTTCTAAAAGTCGTACGACACTGTTTCGGCATTCTGGATGAATGTTGCACCTTGCACCGTAGACGTTGCACCCTGTGGATATCAATTTTTCGGACCATAACAGTTGGCTAGTTTAAAGTTATGGGAGGCAAAACTAATCGAAACAAAGATCTCTGTGAGTTCTATGGCTTTGACAGCTTTAAGCTATCAGTAGACTATTTCATACCCAAAAAACACCACTCGACTCTTGATTGGGTCTCGGAATTTTTTACCCTTCGTTTTTACGCCACGTGGATTTTTACGGTAAAATGGGTTCACGTGGCTGGTCTTTGATTTTCCTTCCCTAGATGGTGGTGCACTATTGTACTGTTCCATTTCAAATATATGCGCCTATTTCTAAATGTCGTGCGGCATTATTTCGGCATTTTGGACGGATGTTGCACCTTGCACCATAGATGTTGCACCCTATGGATATCGATTCTTCGAACGGCCATAACAGTGGCTATAACAGTTGGCTCGTTTAGAGTTACAGTAGCCATAACCAGTCAAAACGAAGCTCTTTGTGAGTTCTACGGCTTTATAGCCTTAAGCCTTCGATGGAAAGTTTCATACCCAAAAAAGACCATCCGAATCTCAATCGGGACTCGGAAGTTTTTTACCCTTCATTTTTTCGCCACGCGGATTTTTACAGTAAAACGGGATCACCGTGGCTGGTCTTCGACTTTCCATCGCTGGATGGTGGTGCACCATCGTACGGTTCCATTTTGAATCCATGCATCCATTTCTAAAAGTCGTACGACACTGTTTCGGTGTTTTGGACGGATGTTGCACCTTGCATTGTAGATGTTGCATCCTATGAATATCAATTCTTCGAACGACAATAATAGTTGGCTCGTTTAGAGTTATGATAGCCATAATTAGTTCAAACGAAGCTCTCTATGACTTCTACGGCTTTGACAACTTTAAGCCGTCAAAGGACAGTTTGATATCCAAAAAAGACCATCCGAATATCAATCGGAACTCGAAAGTTATTTACCCTTCATTTTTTCGCCACGTGGATTTTTGCGGTAAGACGGGATCATCATGGCTGGTCTTCGATCTTCCATCGCTAGACGGTGGTGCACTTTGCATTTCAAATCCATGCACCCATTTTTAAAAGTCGTACGGCACTGTTTCAACATTTTGGATGGATGTTGCACCTTGCACCGTAGATGTTACACCATATGTATATCGATTCTTCGGACGGCCATAAGGCTCGTTTAGAGTTACGAGAGCCATAACTAATCAAAATGAAGCTCTCTACAAGTTATACGGCTTTGAGCATTTAAGCTGCCAATGGATAGTTTAATACCTGAAAAAGACCATCCGACTCTCGATTGGGTCTCGGAAATTTTTTTACCCATCATTTTTTTCGCCACATGGATTTTTACGGTTAAACGGGATCACCATGGCTAGACTTCGATTTTCCATCGCTGTATGGTGGTGCATCATGTACTGTTCCATTTCAAATCCATGCACCCATTTTTAAAAGTCGTACCGCATGTTTCGGCATTTAGGACGAATGTTGCACCTTGCACCATAGATGTTGCACCCTATGGATATTGATTTTTCGGACGACCATAACAGTTGGCTCGTTTAGAGTTATGAGAGCCATAACTAGTCAAAACAAACCTCTCTGTGAGTTCTATAACTTTGACGGATTTAAGCCGTCAATAGATAGTTTCATATCAAAAATAAGGCTTCCAACTCTCGATTGGGTCTTGAAAGTATTTTACCCTTCGCTTTTTCGCCACGTGGATTTTTATGGTAAAACCGGATCACCTTGGCTGGTCTTTGATTTTCCATCCCTAGATAGTGGTACGCCATGGTACTGTTCCATTTCAAATCCATGCATCCATTTCTAAAAGCCATGCGGCTCTGTTTCGGCATTTTGGATGGATGTTGCACCTTGCAACGTGTACACACTATGAATATCGATTCTTCGGATGGCCATAACAGTTGGCTCGTTTAGAGTTACGGGAGCCTTAACTTGTCCAAACAAAGCTCTTTGTGAGTTCTGCGAAGTTGACAGTTTTAAGCCGTCAATGGATAATTTCATGCCCAAAAAAGACTATCCGAATCTCAATCGGGACTCGAAAGTTTTTTACTCTTTGTTTTTTCACCACATGGATTTTTATGGTAAAACGGGATCACCGTCGCTGGTCTTCGATTTTCCATCATTGGACAGTGGTGTACCATGGTACTGTTTCATTTCAAATCCATGCACCCATTTCTAAAAGTCGTACGTCACTATTTGGCATTTTGGATGGATGTTGCACCTTGCAACGTAGATGTTGCACCATATGGATATTGATTTTTCGGACCGCCGTAACTGTTGGCTCATTTAGAGTTATCGAAGCCATAACCGATCAAAACGAAGCTCTCTACGAGTTCTATGACATTGACCACTTTAAGCCGTCAATGGACAGTTTCATACCCAAAACAGACCATTCAACTCTCGATCGGGTCTCGGAAGTTTTTTTTACCCTTCGTTTTTTCGCCATGTGGATTTTTAAGGCAAAACGAGTTCACCATGGATGATCTTCGATTTTCCATCGCTGGACGGTGATGCACCATGGTACTGTTCCATTTCAAACCCATGCACCCATTTCTAAAAGTCATACGGCACATTACGACATTTTGGACGGATGTTGCACCTTCCAACGTAGATGCTGCACCCTAGGGATATTGATTCTTCGGATGGGCATAACAGTTGGCTCGTTTAGAGTTATGGGAGCCATAACTAGTCATAATGAAGTGCACTGTGAGTTCAATGGCTTTGACCACTTTAGGCCATCAATAGTTAGTTTCATACCCAAAAATGACTATTCGACTCTCGATTGGGTCTCGGAAGTTTATTTTCTCCTCGTTTTTTCTCTTGGTGGATTTTTATGGTAAAAAAAGATCACCGTGGCTGGTCTTCGATTTTCCATCTCTGGACGGTGGTGGACCATGGTACTGTTCCATTTCAAATCCACACACCTATTTCTAAATGTCGTACGATACTATTTCGGATTTTTGGACGGATTTTGCACCTTACACCGTAGATGTTGCACCCTCTGGATATTGATTCTTCAGAAGGCCATAACAGTTGGCTCGTTTAGAGTTACGGGGGCCATAACCAGCAAAAATGAAGCTATTTGTGAGTTCTACGGCTTTGTAGGTTTAAGCCGTCAATGGACGGTTTTATACCCAAAAAAGACCGTCCGAATCTCAATCGGGACTTGGAAGTTTTTTACTCTTCGTTTTTTCTCCACGTGGATTTTTACGGTAAGATAAGGTGGCGCCAACCCGCTACGCACCTTAGAATTAGAAGTAGCTAACGCCAACCCAGCCGGTGGCACCAACCTTATCCCTCCTCTTATGGGAAGGCAGGAACCCTCTCCTAAGCTTCACGGGTATTCTCTTCAGCGCTAACTCACCTCAAGGACATAGTTATAGCAAGCCAAAAAAGGGGGTCACCATGGCTGGTTACGGCTTTTTAGACGGATGTCGCACCATGCACCGTAGATGTTGCACCCTATGGATATTGATTCTTCGGACAGCCATAACAGTTGGCTCGTTTAGAGTTAAGGGAGCCATAACATGTACAAAGGAAGCTCTCTGTGAGTTCTACTGCATTGACAGCTTTAAGGAGTCAATAGACAGTTTCATACCCAAAAAAGGCATCCAAATCTCGATCGGGACTCGATAGTTTTTTACCCTTCGTTTTTTCGCCACATGGATTTTTATGTTAAAATGGGATCACCGTGGCTGGTCTTCGATTTTACATCACTGTACGGTAATGTACTATGGTATTGTTCCATTTCAAATACATGCATCCATTTCTAAAGGTCGTACGGCGCCATTTCGGCATTTTGGATGTATGTTTCACCTTGCACCATAGATGTTGCACCATATGGACATTGATTCTTCGGACGACCATAACGGTTGTCTCGTTTAGAGTTACGAGAGCTATAACCAGTCAAAACAAAGCTCTCTATGAGTTCTACTGCTTTGAAAGCTTTAAGCCGTCAATGGACAGTTTCATACCCAAAAAAGACCATCCGACTCTCGATCGAGTCTCGGATTTTTTACCCTTCGTTTTTTCGCCACGTGGGTTTTTATGGTAAAACGAGATCACGGAGGCTGGTCTTCCATTTTGCATCGCTGGACGGTGGTGCACCATGGTACTGTTCCATTTCAAATCCATGCACCCATTTCTAAATGTCATACGGTACCGTTTCGGCATTTTGGACGGATATTGCACCTTGCATCGTAGATGTTGCTCCCCATGGATATTGATTCTTTGGACGACCATAACAACTGGCTCTTTTAGAGTTACGGGAGCCAAAACTGGTCAAAACGAATCTCTTTGTGAGTTTTATGGTTTTGACAACTTAAAGCCATCAATAGACAGTTTCATACCCTAAAAAGACCATCTAACTCTCGATCGGGTCTTGGAAATTTTTTACCCTTCGTTTTTATGCCATGTGGAATCTTACGGTAAAATGAGATCACCGTGGCTGGTCTTCGATTTTCCATCCCTGGACGTTGGTGCATCATGGTACTGTTCCATTTCAAATCCTTTCATCCATTTCTAAAAATCGTACGGCATTGCTTCGGTATTTTGGACGGATGTTGCACCTTGCACCTTACACCGTAGATGTTGCACCCTATGAATATCGATTCTTCGGATAGCCATAACAATTGGCTCGTCTAGAGTTATGATGTGCATGTAAATGTACATATTTTTACCACCATATTTACTCTACTTAAATCAAATAAATGATCATATTGGGTATTTTAACTTGTTTTAACCAAAATCCATATTAATTCCAAATTGTCACATATCCATCTTCATATAGGGGTAAAACGGTCATTTGTGTGCATATATTTCTTTCAGAAAAATTAATTGGAAATTTATATATATTTGTGTAGGAATTTGATCTCAAATAGGAGTGGTTTTATGAAGACACATGCATGCAAAATGAATACAAAGGAATGGAGATGGAAATAATTCAAAGTGAAGAACATGGAGGACCCCACCTACCCACCTACCTTAATGTACAAATTAGAGGCTAATGTACATGCTTATGGAATTAATGGCTTCATGTACACTTAAATGGTGATTAGTAGAAGCTAACGATTACTTGGCCTCCACACTTTCTCAAGGGTAGTTTGGTCATTCCCCAAATTATGGATTAGGGTTTCATGCTTGTATAAATAACCCCTTATGTTTCATGTAGCCTCCATCTCTTCTCTTAGTCTCTCTTAGGCTCCCTTCTCTTTAGTTTAGTTTAGATCAAATAAAAGAAAGCTCTCTTTCTCTTTTCATGGCTACTTAGCCATTTTTATTTTATGTAATCTTTTTATTTTATGAAATTTAATACATGCTCTTTCCTTTTCATGTTCATTTACTTTCATGTTGTATTGTAGATCTCTTCTCTTTTATGCAAGTAGAATAGTTTTCTTTTCATTTGCTTTCATTTTTCTTTCTTTTTTGCTTTCATGTTGTTTCTACATTTGTTAATAAAATGACAAATATGAGAAGCTAAACCCCTTCAATTTAGGGGTAATGAAGCTCTCTAATTAATGTAGCTTCGACATTTTGTTAATTCATGCTCTCTTTTTGTGCTTAATGATGATGATAGAAGTGGTTTTATTTGTTGTTTTTTCTTTGAATTTAATAGTCTATATTGTTGACATCAAATAGGCTATGCTTAAACAATCACTAACATAAATGTCTCTTCATCAATATATGATTATGACATAAGAAAGTGATATGAAATTAAAATTTGATGGTCTATGTTTCTAATCAATAATTAATAGGCCATACTTAAAATTGATTTCATTCTCATTTTCTTTGTCAAGTTTCATGAAAGTTAGTAAGTGTTTTAAGGGGTGTGTTATAGTTTGATGGCTTATGTTGGCTAATCAATAGCTCAAATATGTCATACTTATAATAAACACATCAATTAAAACACTAATGACCATAAAAGAGAGATCATAATTTCATGTGTTGAACTACATGATCTAGAGAGTGGATTTATTCTCTAAATTGTCATTTAACTCTCATATTTGCATTTCTTTTCTTTTTGTTAGTTAGTTAATTTTCTAATTTTCTAGCTTAACATTCTCTTCAACTTTGGTTTAATTTGATTGAATAGAATTTTAAAATCATCAATTCCCTGCGGATCGACCCGTATTCGCCGCGTGCTACATTCGTTCACCGTGCGCTTGCGGTTATTTTAATTTTAAATCGTTCGACGGTTTTCTAAACCGATAGAACTTCCGTCGACGAACAAGTTTTTGGCGCCGTTGCCGAGGGATTTATTTTGATTTTATTTTCTATTCTTCAAATTATTTTTATTTGCTTTTATTGTGTGTTTGTTGTGTGTGTTAACTTGCATTTTTTTCTAAAAAAAAGGAAAAAATAAATTCATAGCTTGTTTTGTTCATTTGTTCGTTTTTGTGTGTCTTGTTCATTTGTGCATGTCTCTTTCATTCCATTTTGCATTGCTATTTCTTAAAAAAAAAGTCATTGCATTTCACATTTTAGTTTTCTGTTTTTAGTTTAAAACTGCATTTGTGTGCATTTCTTTCCTTTTGTTTTCATTTTGTTGGATATTACTGTGCTTCGGTTTCTGTTCATCTTGCTTGCTCTTTGCATTTGTGATTCACTGATAATAGCTCTCTGTTTGCATTTCTTTTCTGCACATTCTCTGTTTTCTTCCCCCGCCACTGTGTCAAACCATCCAACCAAACCACTTCTGACCATCTCAACAACTTCATCATCCATCACACTGCTACTACGCCTACTGCCCTGCTACAACCCACCATCAACCCTTTAACACTCCACATTGCCAAACATCTACAGTCGAACTTCACTGTGCCATACCTAACCAAACCCTGCATAACCCAACTTCACCATCTCTTTTACTCTCTGACATCACCAATCCACCCCAGCCTCTTCAACCACCACTTCTAATTTCCTCCACTGCCAAAACGCCCCACTACACTCTTCAACAAACAGACAACTTCAACTTCCAGCCTACAACCTCCCTGTCAACTAGTAACTGAAACTGCTATTACCTCACTGCAACAACTCCACATTCAACAAGCATAAACCATCCTCCATGACATCAAAGCTACTCTCAATCTTCATCGCCACTTCACAAAACTCCAGTACACACCCACTTCATACTTTCATCACAAAATGACATACACCACATACAAACACTCCTACCTCCTCAACTCCACAGTGTCTAAAACAGCAAGCAAGACAACTGCTGCACAGTGACCAAATAGTCACCAGCCGAACCACCACATCCATCACCTATCACAGTATCTCCTCCAAATCACCCTGACTGCACACTCCCCAAATCCAATTTCCTCTTCGACTGCCCAAAACTCCTCCCTCCAACCAGCCTCCATCACTGTGCCTTCAAGTTCATCCACAATGACACCTGGTGCCGCGACTAGCAAACTCGGCCCATAACCCTTCTTCCCAATTCACATCACCATCCCCAAAGTCACACTCCAAACCAAGTACCTCAAACCCGAGACTGAAATTGTCTGCAACAGCAGCAAAACCATCTCTACCTGCCCCACAAAAATCTTCATACAATTGCCTCAAACGACAAGAACTCCTCTGAACTGCAAACTATCGCAACATCCAAGTTCAATCGCCTGCATCCACCATCAACTCACAACCGCTACCACTTGCTTCTTCACACATCAAACAATCACCTGCAATTACAAGTGAAACCATATGCCGACTCCTTTCCGACATCGCGAGTTAACTGATCACCACTGCTTCAACATCGCGCTTCGACATCGCGAGTTAACTGATCACCACTGCTGCAACAACGCGCTTCGAATAACCTCACAAATCCGCTACTACACTGAATATCCCTAAATTGGTCGACGCGAACAATTAGTGGTTTTTGGAATTTGGATTGGTGAAGTATTTTATTTGATTTTGGATTTTTTGAATTTGTTGATTTCAGATTTGGGGATTGAGAAGAATTTGATTTCGTCGATTGGTAAATGACGCGGTTGTCTATTAATGTAGCGGTTAATGTCTTACAATTTTGGGTCGTGCTGAGTTTGTTGTGATTTGGGTTTTTGAAGTTTTCTATTTTTTCTATTTTTTATTTTGTCTTTTTATTTATCTGTTTGGTTTTAAGTTTTAAGTTTTTCATCTTAAAAAAAAAGACATTCTCTTTAGAAAAGTTTTCAATACATGTAAATACTTTTCATTTTTAGTTTCTTTTGTTTGCTTTGCTCTAAAAAAACATATTGTTTTAGGTTTTATTTATTTAGTAAATCTGGTTTTGCCAAATTGTTTGTTTTGGTTTCAATATATATATAGACACACACACACACACACACACACACACACATATATTTACTTTCTCTCTTAAAAAAAAACAAAAAAGAGTTTGAGTTTTTAATTACCTTTGATTTCTACTATTTTCGATCATTTTTCATTTCTATTATTTTCTCATCATAAAAAAAACTGTGTATATATATCTTGTTTTTATTTTTAAGTTGCCAAAGCAGAATTTCAGAAGGAGCGGAAGTGCTTCCTAAAATAAATTGCTTGCTTCGCTTTGCTTGCCAGCCAAAAAATAAAAATAAACTGCTTGCGTGCTCTATCTATTATTTTTATTTGCTTTGCATTGTTGTTTGCTTGCATTTCTAACAAAAATTTCAAAAAAAAACAAACAAAAAATTCATTGTAGTTGCATTGTTAATACACGTTTACTTTCTACTTTGCAGTTCATCTTAGAATTTGATTAATAATAACGGTTAGACATCAATAACACTTAATTGTATATTGACAAGTTGTCTTCTTTGAACAATTTAATTTCTTGGGGTCTAGGCTACGACAGAGCAATAATCAGTTATAAATATTACGGTGATTCGTAAATATTATACTGAATTGTTTCTCTGAGGTACTTAAACCTTCGGCTGCATTGCTACGGTGATTCGTGGTGCACCGATAAATCCTACCCGTTACCTAGCTGAGAACTATCTTGTTTATCTAAGACAATTTGTAATTATACAATTTAGGGTTAAATTAGGATAAATCATTTGTAATTAACCACTGCATTCATTTAGTAGCATTAGTTCATGCATATTTAAAAAAAAACCAAAAAATTAAAAAATCCAAAACTAAAAAAAAAATTTGTAAATATTCCTTTTATTTTTCTTTGCAATTTTTAAATCAAAATCCAAAAAATTTAGAAAAACAAAAATCCAAAAAAATATATAAAAAATTTTCTTAAAAAAAAGCCAAAAAAATTTGAAAATTCAAAAACAAAACAAAAATCAATTTTCCATTTTGAAAAATAAATTCTACTTGTAAATATTTTTCTTTATAAAAAAAATCTTGAAAATGTCCAAGTTTCCTTTTTCTCACTCACTTGAATTTAACTGTGAAAATCAATATAATCCATATGAGTTCACTCCAAATTCGTATGGATATTTTAACAACAACTTTTGTTTAGACAATTCGAATTTTGAACCACCAAATTTCCAAAATAATGGTCAACCCTCAACTCTTGAAAATAGCATTTCGTCGTTACTTGAACTCTCTACGCAACAAAATCAAGAGATAAACGAGTTGTGCAATTCATATTTGTGCTATAACTCGAATCAAAGTTTTCAAAATAATCAGAATTTGAATTCACTTCAAAATTCAAATGATTTCGAGTATAACCCATGCCAATGCAATTTTGAACTCCAAAATGAATTTCAAAATCAAAACGAAAATGTGATCCACTTTTCAACTAATTTTGGCAATGGGAATAATCTTGACTACGATACAAGTGAAATTTTTTGTTCTAAACACATCCAAATCGAAAACTATCGAGTTAATAATTACGAATTCGATTTTGATGAACAAATGAACGAAATTTACGATGATCACACGGATTTGTTGTTTGAAACTTATATGAAACAATGTGAAAATCAAAATCAAATTCCAATGTGTGACGAGTCAAGTGAGAATCCATTTTTTTACCCAAATCAACGATTTTCAAATAACAACTTTTGAAATTGAAAACGAAAATCTTAATGAAGTTGTTGAAAACATGGTAATTGAGTTGGATTTCAATTCTTTTGAGGGTGTGGAGCAAAATTTAAAATTCGACCTTCCTTTTCTCGATTTTGAAAATTTGAATACAACAACTTTGGATTTTGAAATGGATATATACGATGAAGTTGTTGATAATCCAACAAAGGAAGATGAATTTAATGAACGCGAGTTTTATGGACTTTTCGAAAATGAGCCATTAAATTCTGATGGGGAAGATTTCGATCACCATTTTGACTTTGAAATCGATAATTTGGAAGAAGTTTCAATGATAAACTAGAATTTCAATTTGGTGAAAACAAATGTGAATTTCAATCAATTGTTTTATCAATCCCAAAAATCATCGAAAATAAAACAACTCATACGATTTTCAATAAAACGACATTCGTTTTTCCAAATCCATTTTCAACTTCGAAATCTTTTATATTTTGGTTTTTCGAGCTTAAACCGTGTCTCACACATTTGACGAGACAAATGAATCGGTCTTTAGAAGACCGTTTCATTTACTTTTTGACTGTATACTTTCTCATCTCTTGTAAATAATAATCTTTCATGTAAATATTGGATTTTTATTTTTCTCCTTCCACTTGGGTTGACTGTGGGACACAGTCAAAATCAAGTGTGGGGGGGAACTCATCTTCAAATTTTTTTTTCATGGTTTATTTTTGCTTTAAAATTTCAAAAAAAAATCACAAAAACAAATTTTCTTTTGATTTATTTTTAAAGAAACACTAAGATAAATATATGGTTTTGGTTTATTAAATTGAAATTTTTAAAAATTTATTTGTCTTAACAAAAATAAAAATGAAGTTTGATTACAGATAATAATGGTTTAACTAGTATATAGGAAGATTCATATGTGTTAATTATGAAGTACATACTAATTGAAAATCTTTGTTTTAAAAAAGTGGTTGATTTAAAGTAAAGGATATAATATATATTTTTTGCCTTCTAAGTTAAATGGTGCTAAGATGATTTTGCAAAACTCTCTCTCTTTTTTTTAAAAAAAAATATAAAAATAAAAAATAATAACATCCAAGTATTCACTCTCATTTAAAAGTCCTCACGGTTATGCATGGGTGAATTACTTGGAATCTTTGATTATGTGTTTTCATGCTCATTTAAAAGTCCTCACGGTTATGCATGTATGGAACACATGTAAAAAAACAGACTTAATAAAAACCACCTACGGTCGATAGGTGTATGCACGAAAGTGTGTGCACTCACCATGCTCTATACTCCCCTCATATAAGCCCGAAAGGCAGTGCATGGGTGGTACATCTGGCCTCAGTTTACCTGAGCTATGTGTGTAATTTTTCTTGCAAATAATGAGAGAGCAAGCAATTGAAATCCTAGCATTACTTTTACTTAGTTGATTTGATTTGTTATTGAAAATAAATGAAAATACCACTTCGATAAACTTTGATAATCAACTAAGGATCCATTTCATAGTTACACTGTGTTAGTAACCAAAACAACGAGTTAAACTATACCATATTTGCTATGATAACTTGATTTTTGTTGGAAATTTTGACGAGTAAATGACTCAAATTTTCAAGATAATGACCAAAACCTATATTTAACTTATTCGTGTCAATTTGAAAATAAATCCTTCATTTGTAAATATTTTCAAAAATTCGCATTCATCTCTTTGTAAATAAATCTTGCATTTTGTAAATATTTTCATCCTGCATTTGGATTTTGTGGGTACTATCTGCTGAAAACCCTCACGAGACAACACTCGTCCTACCGGGGAAACCCAGAGGTTTAACGGCTTGTTGCATACGCTCAATGCAATCGTGCTCCCTACGAAAATGGATTTATTCGAGGACAAATAAAAAGATAAGTGTAGGGGTATTTGATGTGCACGTAAATGTGCATATTTTTACTACCATATTTACTCTACTTAAATTAAATAAATGATCATATTGGGTATTTTAACTTGTTTTAACCAACATCCATATTAATTCCAAATTGTCACATATCCATCTTCATATAGGGGTAAAACGGTCATTTGTGTGCATATATTTCTTTCAAAAAAATTAATTGGAGATTTATATATTTGTGTAGGAATTTGATCTCAAATAGGAGTGGTTTTATGAAGACACATGCATGCAAAATGAATACAAAGGAATGGAGATGGAAATAATTCAAAGTGAAGAACATGGAGGACCTCACCTACCCACCTACCTTAATGTACAAATTAGAGGCTAATGTAAATGCTTATGGAATTAATGGCTTCATGCACACTTAAATGGTGATTAGTAGAAGCTAACGATTACTTGGCCTCCACACTTTCTCAAGGGTAGTTTGGTCATTCCCCAAATTATGGATTAGGGTTTCATGCTTGTATAAATAACCCCTTATGTTTCATGTAGCCTCCATCTCTTCTCTTAGTCGCTCTTAGGCCCCCTTCTCTTTAGTTTAGTTTAGATCAAATAAAAGAAATCTCTCTTTCTCTTTTCATGGCTACTTAGCCATTTTTCTTTTATGTAATCTTTTTTATTTTATGCAATTTAATACATGCTCTTTCCTTTTCATGTTCATTTACTTTCATGTTGTAGTGTAGATCTCTTCTCTTTTATGCAAGTAGAATAGTTTTCTTTTCATTTGCTTTCATTTTTCTTTCTTTTTTGCTTTCATGTTGTTGCTACATTTGTTAATAAAATGACAAATATGAGAAGCTAAACCCCTTCAATTTAGGGGTAAAGTAGCTCTCTAATTAATGTAGCTTCAACATTTTGTTAATTCATGCTCTCTTTTTGTGCTTAATGATGATGATAGAAGTGGTTTTATTTGTTGTTTTTGCTTTGAATTTGATAGTCTATATTGTTGACACCAAATAGGCTATGCTTAAACAATCACTAACACAAATGCCTCTTCATCAATATATGATTATGGCATAGGAAAGTGATTTGAAATTAAAATTTGATGGTCTATGTTGCTAATCAATAGTTAATAGGCCATACTTAAAATAGATTTCATTCTCATTTTCTTTGTCAAGTTTCATGAAAGTTAGTAAGTGTTTTAAGGGGTGTGTTATAGTTTGATGGCTTATGTTGGCTAATAAATAGCTCAAATATGTCATACTTATAATAAACACATCAATTAAAACACTAATGACCATAAAACAGAGATCATGATTTCATGTGTTGAACTACATGATCTAGAGAGTGGATTTATTCTCTAAATTGTCATTTAACTCTCATATTTGCATTTCTTTTCTTTTTGTTAGTTAGTTAATTTTCTAATTTTCTAGCTTAACATTCTCTTCAACTCTGGTTTAATCTGATTGAATAGAATTTTAAAATCATCAATTCCCTGCGGATTGACCCGTATTCGCCGCGTGCTACATTCGTTCACCGTGCGCTTGCGGTTATTTTAATTTTAAATAGTTCGACGGTTTTCTAAACCGATAGAATTTCCGTCGACGAACAAGTTACGGGAGCCGCAACCAGTCAAAACGAAGATCTTTGTGAGTTCTATGACTTTGAATCTTTAAGCCATCAATGGACAATTTCATATCCTTAAAAGACCATTCAAATCTCAATTGGGATTCGGAAGTTTTTTACCCTTCGTTTTTTCGCACGCGGATTTTACGGTAAAACAGGATCACCGTGGCTGGTCTTCAATTTTCCACTATTGGACGGTGGTGCACCATACTACAGTTTCATTTCAAATCCATGCATCCACTTCTAAAAGTCGTAGGGCACTGTTTTGGCATTTTGGATGGATGTTGCACCTTGCACCATAGATGTTTCACCCTATGAATATCGATTCTTTGGACGGCCATGACAGTTGGCTCATTTAGAGTTACGGGAGCCATAAGCAGTCCAAATGAAGCTCTTTCTGAGTTCTATTGCTTTGACATCTTTAAGCCAGCAATGGACAGTTTCATACCCAAAAAGACCATCCGAATCTCAATCGGGACTCGAAAGTTTTTTACCCTTCATTTTTTCGCCATGTGGATTTTTATGTTAAAACGGGATAACCGTGGATGGACTTAGATTTTCCATCACTACACGGTGATGCACCATGGTATGGTTCCAGTTCAATTCCGCGCATCCATTTCTAAAAGTCATACGGCGCGTTTCGGCATTTTGGACGGATGTTGCACTGTGCACCGTAGATGTTGCACCTATCGATGTTGATTCTTCGGACGACCATAACAATTGGCTCATTTAGAATTACAGGAGCCATAACCTATCAAAACAAAACTCTGTGTGAGTTCTACGGTTTTGATAGCTTTAAGCTGTTAATAGACAGTTTCATACCCAAAAAGACCATTCGACTCTCGATCGGGTCTCGAAAGTTTTTTACCCTTCGTTTTTTCGCCACGTGGATTTTTACGGTAAAACGGGATCATTGTGGATGGTCTTCGATTTTCAATCTCTGGACGGTGGTGCATCATGGTATTGTTCCATTTCTAATCCATGCACCCATTTCTAAATGTCGTACGGCACTGTTTCGGCATTTTGGACGGATGTTGCACCTTACACCGTAGATGTTGCACCCTATGGACATCGATTCTTTGGATGGCCATAATAGTTGGCATGTTTAGAATTATGGGAGCCTTAACCAGTCGAAATGAATCTCTTTTTGAGTTCTACAGCTTTGTAGCCTTAAGCTGTCGATGGACAGTTTCATACCCAAAAAAGACCATCTGGATCTCAATCGAGACTCGAAAGTTTTTTACCCTTTATTTTTTCGCCACAATGATTTTTACGGTAAAATGAGATCACCGTGGTTGGTTTTCCAATGTTCGATGGTGGTGCACCATGGCACCGTTCCATTTTAAATCCATCCATCCATTTCCAAAAGTCATACGACACTGTTACATCATTTTGGATGGATATAGCACCTTGCACCGTAGATGTTGCATCCTATGGATACTGATTATTCGGACGGCCATAACATTTTGCTCGTTTAGATTTACGGGAGTCGTAACCAGTCCAAACGCAGTTCTCTTTGAGTTCTATGGCATTGATAGCTTTAAGCTGTCAATGCACTGTTTCAACCCTAAGAAAGACCATCCGAATCTCAATCGGGACTCGGTAGTATTTTACCCTTCATTTTTTCGCCACGTGGATTTTTACGGTAAAACGAGATCACCTTGGCTGGTCTTCGATTTTCCATCGATGGATGGTGGCGCATCATGGTACCATTCCATTTCAAATCCATGCACCAATTTCTAAAAGTCGTATGGAACCGTTTTGGTATTTTGGAGGGGATATCGATTATTCGGACGGGGATAACAGTTGGTTCATTTAGACTTACGTGAGCCATAACCAGTTAAAACGAAGCTCTCTGTGAGTTTTATGGTTTTGACAGCTTTAAGCCATTAATGAATAGTTTCATTCCCAAAAAAGGCCATCCGACTCTCAATCGGGTCTCAAAAGTTTTTTACCCTTCGTTTTTGCGCCACGTGGATTTTTACGGTAAAACGGGATCATCGTGGCTGGTCTTCGATTTTCCATCGCTGGACGGTGGTGGACCATCATACTGTTCCATTTCAAATCCATGCAACCATTTCTAAATGCGGTACGGCACCGTTTCGGCATTTTGGATGGATGTTGCACCTTGCACCATAGATGTTGCACCCTATGATATTGATTCTTCGGACGCCCATAACAATTGGCTCGTTTAGCGTCATGGGAGCCATAACTAGTCAAAACGAAGCTCTCTTTGAGTTCTACGGCTTTGACAACTTTAAGCCATCAATAGACAGTTTCATACCAGTAAAAGACCATCCGACTCTCGGTTGGGTCTCGGAAGTTTCTTACCCTTAGTTTTTTTGCAACGTTGATTTTTACGGTAAAATGGGATCACCGTGGCTAGTCTTCTATTTTCCATCCCTTGACGGTGGTGCACCATGGTACTGTTCCATTTCAAATACATGCACCCACTTTTAAAAGTCATACGGCACTGTTTTGGCATTTTGGACGGATGTTGAACCTTGCACCGTAGATGTTGCACCCTATGGATATTAGTTCTACGGACGACCATAACAGTTGGCTCATTTAAAATTACTGGAGCCATAACCAGTGAAAATGATGCTCTTTGTGAGTTCTGCGGCTTTATAGCTTTAAGCTATCAATGGACAGTTTCATACCCAAAAAAGACCATTTGAATCTCAATCGGGACTCGGAAGTTTTTTACCCTTCGATTTTTCACCACGTGGAATTTTACGGTAAAATGGTATCACCGTGGGTAGTCTTTGATTTTCCATCGCTGGACGGTGGTACAACATGGTACTGTTCAATTTCAAATCCATGCATCCATTTCTAAAATTCGTATGGCACTGTTTCGGCATTTTGGACGGATGTTGCACCTTGCACCGTAGATGTTGCACCCTATGAATATCGATTATTCGGACGACCATAATAATTGGTTCGTTTAGAGTTACGGGAGCCATAACTAGTCCAAACGAAGCCCTCTATGAGTTCTACGGCTTTGACCACTTTAAGCCATCAATGGACAGTTTCATGCGCCAATAAGACCATCCGAATCTCAATCGGGACTCGGAAGTTTTTTACCTTTCATTTTTTCGCCACGCGGATTTTTACGGCAAAACGGGATCACCGTGGATGGTCTTCGATTTTCAGTCGCTAGACGGTGGTGCACGATGGTACTGTTCCATTTCAAATCCATGCATCCATTTCTAAAATTCGTACGAAACTGTTTCGGCATTTTGGACGGATGTTGCACCTTGCGCCGTAGGTGTTGCACCTTGCACCGTAGATGTTGCATCATATGGATATAAATTTTTCATACGGCCGTATCAGTTGGCTCATTTAGAGTTACGAGAGCCATAATCAGTCAAAACGAAGTTCTCTGTGATTTTTATGTCTTTGACAGCTTTAAGCCATCAATGGTTGGTTTCATACCCAAAAAGACCATCCGCCTCCCGATCGTGTTTCAGAAGTTTTTTTCCTTCGTTTTTTCGCCACGTGGATTTTTGCGGTAAAACGGGATCACCGTGGATGGTCTTCAATTTTCCATCACTGGACGGTGGGGCACCATGGTATTGTTCCATTTCAAATCCATGCACCCATTTCTAAATGTCATACGACACTGGTTCGACATTTAGGATGGATATTGCACCATGCAGCGTGGATGTTGCACCCTACGGATATCGATTCTTCGGACCGCCATAACAATTGGCTCGTTTAGAGTTAACAGACCCATATCCAGTCAAAACGAAGCTATAACCAGTCAAAACGAAGCTCTTTGTGAGTTCTACGGCTTTATAGCTTTAAGCCATCAGTGGACAGTTTCATACCCAAAAAAGACAATCAGAATTTCAATTTGGGATTGGAAGTTTTTTTCCCTTCGTTTTTTCCCAACGTGAATTTTTACTGTAAAACGGGATCACCATGATTGGTCTTCAATTTTCCATCGCTGGACGGTGGTGCACCATGGTACCGTTCCATTTTGAATCCATTCATCCATTTTTAAAATTAGTTTGGCACTGTTTTGGCATTTTGGACAGATGTTTTACCTTGCACCTTAGATGTTGCACCCTATGGATATCGATTCTTTGGACAACCATAACAGTTGGCTCATTTAGAGTTGCAGGAGCCATAACCAGTCCAAACGAAACTCTCTATGAGTTCTACGGCTTTGATCGCTTTAAGTCGTCAATGGACAGTTTCACACCCTAAAAAGACCATCCGAATCTCGATCGGGACTTGGAATTTTTTTATCCTTTGTTTTTTCGCCTCATGGATTTTTACGGTAAAACTGGATCATCGAGGTTGATCTTTGATTTTCCATCGCTAGATGGTGGTGCACCATGGTACTATTCCATTTAAAATCCATGCACCCATTTCTAAAGTCGTACAACAACGTTTCGGCATTTTGGACGGATGTTGCACTTTGCACCATAGATGCTGCATCATATGGATATCGATTCTTCAGACGGCCATAACAGTTGTCTCGTTTAGAGTTACCGGAGCCATAACCAGTCAAAACGTAGCTCTTTGTGAGTTCTACGGCTTTGACAGCTTTAAGACGTCAATTGACAGTTTCATACCCAAAAAAGACCATTTGTCTCTCGATCGGGCCTCGAACGTTTTTTACCCTTCGTTTTTTTGCCACGTGGATTTTTACAGTAAAACGGGATCACCGTGGTTGGTTTTCGATTTTCCATCCTTGGACAATGGTGCACCATGGTACTGTTCCATTTCAAATCCATGCACCCATTTCTAAATGTCGTATGGAACTGTTCCGGCATTTAGGACGGATGTTGCACCGTAGATGTTGCACCCTATGGATATCGATTTTTCGGACAGCGATTACAGTTGGCTCGTCTAGAATTATGGGAGCCATAATCGGCCAATACAAAGATCTTTGTGAGTTCTACGGCTTTGACTACTTTAAGCCATCAATGGACAGTTTCATACCCATAAAGGACCGTCCGAATCTCAATCGGGACTCGGAAGTTTTTTACCTCTCATTTTTTTCGCCATGTGGATTTTTATGGTAAAATGGGATCATCGTGGCTAGTCTTCGATTTTCCATCGCTGGACAGTAGTGCACCATGGTACTGTTCCATTTCAGATCCATGCATCAATTTCTAAAAGTCGTATGGCACTGTTTCGGCATTTTGGACGGATGTTGCACCTTGCATCGTAGATGTTGCACCCTATGGATATCGATTCTTCGGACGGGCATAGCAGTTGGCTCGTTTAGAGTTACGGGAGCCATAATCAATACTAACGAAGCTCTTTGTGACATCTTTAACAACTTTAACCTTCAATTGATGGTTTCATACCCAAAAAACACCATACGAATCTCAATCGAGACTTGGAAGTTTTTTACCCTTCGTTTTTTCGCCACGGGGATTTTTACGGTATAACGGGATCACTGTGGCTTGTCTTCGATTTCCCATCACTGTATGGTGGTACACCATGGTAACGTTCCATTTCAAATCCATGCACCCATTTATAAAATTCGTGCGGCACCATTTCGGCATTTTGGATGGATGTCGCATCTTGCACCGTAGATGTTGCACCATATGGATATCGATTCTTCGGACGGTCATAACAGTTGGCTCGTTTAGAGTAACGGAGCCATAACAAGTCAAAATGAAGCTTTGTGGGAGTTCTACGACTTTGACAGCTTTAAGCCGTCAAGATACAGTTTCATAACAAAAAAAACATCCAACTCTCAATCGGGTCTCGGAAGTTTTTTACCCTTCGTTTTTTCCGCCACGTGGATTTTTACGATAAAACGGGATCACCGTGGCTGGTCCTTTATTTTCCATCGCTGGACGGTGGTGCACCATGGTATTATTCCATTTCAAATCCTTGCACCCATTTGTAATAGTTGTACGACACTGTTTCGGCATTTTTGACGTATGTTGCTCCTCGCACTGTAGATTTTGTACCCTATGGATATCAATTCTTCGGACTGCCATAGCTGTTGGCTCATTTAGAGTTACGGGAGCCATAACCAGTCAAAAAAAGCTCCGTTTGAGTTCTACGGTTTTGACTGCTTTAAGCGGTCGATGGACAGTTTCATACCTAAAAAGACCATCCGACTCTCAATCATGTCTCGAAATTTTTTTACCCTTCGTTTTTTCGCCACGAAGATTTTTATGGCTATGCGGGATCATCGTAGCTGGTCTTCGATTTTCCATCGCTGGACGGTGGTGCATCGCTGTACTGTTCCATTTCAAATTCATGCACCCATTTCTAAAAGTCATACGGCACGTTTCAGCATTTTGTACGAATGTTGCACCTTGCACTGTAATGTTGCACCTTATGGATATAGATTCTTCGAACGGCCATAACAGTTGGCTCGTTTAGAGTTACGGGAGCCATAACCAGTCAAAACAAAGCTCTCTGTGAGTTCTATGACTTTGACTGCTTTAAGCCGTCAATGGACAGTTTCGTACCCAAAAAAGACCATCCGAATCTCATTCGGGTCTCGAAAGTTTTTTACCCTTCGTTTTTCGTCATGTGAATTTTTACGGTAAAACGAGATCACCGTGCCTGGTCTTCGATTTACCATCGCTTGATGGTGATGCACCAATGTACTGTTCCATTTCAAACCAATGCACCTATTTCGAAAAGTCTACGACACTGTTTCGGCATTTTGGACGGATGTTGCACCTTGCACCGTAGATATTACACCCTATGGATATCGATTCTTTGGACGACCATAGTTGTTGGCTTATTTTGAGTTACGGGAGTCATAACCAGTCAAAACGAAGCTCTATGCGAGTTCTACAGCTTTGACAGCTTTAAGCCGTCAATGGACAGTTTCATACCCAAAAAGACCATCAGATTCTCAATCGGGTCTAAGAAGTTTTTTACCCTTCGATATTTTGCCACGTGGATTTTTACGGTAAAATAGGATCATCGTGGCTGATCTTCGATTTTCCATCGCTTGACAGTGCACCATGGTATTGTTCAACTTCAAATCCATGCACCCGTTTCTAAAAGTCGTAAGGCACTATTTTGACATTTTGGACGGATGTTGCACCTTGCACCGTAGGTATTGCACCCCGTGGATATCTATTCTTCAGACGCCCATTACTTTTGGATCGTTTAGAGTTATGGAAATCATAACCAATCAAAATGAATCTCTGTGTGTTCTAAAGCTTTGACAGCTTTATTCCGTCAATGGACAGTTTCATACCCAAAAAAGACCAACCGAATCACAATCGGGTCTTGGAAGTTTTTTACCTCTCTTTTTTCGCTACATGGATTTTTACGGTAAAACCGGATCACTGTGGCTGGTCTTCGATTTTCCATCGCTGGACGGCGGTGGACCATGGTACTGTTCCATCTCAAATCCATGCACTCATTTCTAAAATTTGTACGACACTGTTTTAGCATTTTGGACGAATGTTGCACCTTGCACCGTAGATGTTTCACCCTATGGATATCGATTCTCCGGACGGCCATAGCTGTTGGCTCGTTCAAAATTATAGGAGCCATGTCCTGTCAAAACGAAGCTCTCTGTGAGTTCCACGACTTTGACAGCTTTAAGCCGTCAATGGACAGTTCCATACCCAAAAAAGAACATCCGACTCTCAATCGGGTCTCCAAAGTTTTTTACCCTTTATTTTTTTACCACGTGGATTTTTACAATAAAACGGGATCACCGTGGCTTGTCTTCGATTTTCCATCACTGGACGGTGATGATCATGTTATTGTTCCATTTCAAATCTTTGCACCCATTTCTAAAATTCGTATGGCACTGTTTCGGCATTTTGGACGGATGTTGCTCCCTGCACCGTAGATGTTGCACCCTATGGATATCGATTCTTCAGACGGCCATAGCTGTTGGTTCATTTAGAGTTATAGGAGCCATAACCAGCCAAAACGAAGCCTTGAGTGAGTTCTACAGCTTCGAAAGCTTTAAGCCGTCAATGGATAGTTTCATGCCCAAAAAAGACCATCCTACTCTAAATTGGGTCTCGGAAGTTTTTTACCCTTCGTTTTTTCACCACGTGGATTTTTATGGTAAAACGGGATCACCGTGGCTGGTCTTTGATTTTCCATTGCTGGACGGTAGTGTACCATGGTATTGTTCCATTTCAAATCTGTGCACCCATTTCTAAAAGTCGTACGACACTGTTTTGGCATTTTGGACGGATATTGTATCATGCACCGTAGATGTTGCACCGTATGGATATCGATTCTTTGGATGGCCATAACAATTGGCTAGTTTAGAGTTATGGGAGCCATAACAAGTCAAAACAAAGCTCTGTGTGATTTCTATGGCTTTGATAGCTTTATGCCATCAATGGACAGTTTCATATCCAAAAAAGACCATCCGACTCTCAATCGGGTCTCGGAAGTTTTTACCCTTCGTTTTTTCACCACGTGGATTTTTACGGTAAAATGGATCACCGTGCCCGGTCTTTGATTCACCATCGTTGGACGGTGATGCACCACAATACTGTTCCATTTCAAACCAATGCACCGATTTCGAAAAGTCGTATGGCACTATTTCGGAATTTTGGGTGGATGTTGCACCTTGCACCATAGATGTTGCACCCTATGGATACCGATTCTTCGGACGGCCATAGTTGTTGGCTCATTTAGAGTTACGGAAGCCATAACCAGTCAAAATGAAGCTCTATGTGAGTTCTATGGCTTTGACAGCTTTAAGCCGTCAATGGACAGTTTCATGCACAAAAAAAGCATCTGAATCTCAATCAGGCCCCGAACTTTTTTTTACCCTTCATTTTTTCGCCACATGGATTTTTATGGTAAAACCGAATCGTCGTGGCTGGTCTTCGATTTTCCATCGTTGGACGATGGTGCATCATGATACTATTCCATTTTAAATCCATGCACCCATTTCTAAAAGTCGTATGTCTCCGTTTTTCCATTTTGGATGGATGTCGCACCTTGCAACTTAGATGTTGCACCATATGGATATCGATTCTTCGGATGACCATAACAGTTAGCTCGTTTAGAGTTACGGGAGCCATAACCAATCAAAATGAAGCTCTCTATCAGGTCTACGGCTTTGACCACTTTAAGCCGTCAATGGATAGTTTCATATCGAAAATACCATTCGACTCTCAATCGGGTCTTAGAAGTTTTTTACCCTTCATTTTTTCACCACGTGGATTTTTATGGTAAAACGGGATCACCATGGCTTGTCTTCTATTTTCCATCGTTGGATGGTGGTGCACCATGGTACTATTCTATTTCAAACCCATGCACCCTTTTCTAAAAGTTTTACGGCATGTTTCAGCATTTTGGATGGATGTTGCACCTTGCACCGTAGATGTTGCACCCTATGGATATTGATTCTTCGGATGACCATAACAATTGGCTCGTTCAGAGTAATAGGGGGCATAACTAGTCAAACCGTGAGTTCCTTTGACGGCTTTAAGCCGTCAATAGATAATTTCATACCCAAAAAAGACCATCCGACTCTCGATCGGGTCTTGGAAGATTTGTACCCTTCGTTTTTTCGCCACATGGATTTTAATGGTAAAACGGGATCACCGTGGCTGGTCTTCGATTTTCCATCTTTGGATGGTGGTATACCATGGTACTGCTCCATTTTCAAATCCATGCACCCATTTCTAAAAGTCGTATGACACTGCTTCGAAATTCGGGCAGGATGTTGCACCTTGCACCGTAGATGTTGCACCCTATGGTTATCGATTTTTTGGACGGCAATAACAGTCGTCTTGTTTAGAGTTATGGAAGATATAACTAGTCCAAATGGAGCTCTCTGTGAGTTCTAAGGCTTTGACAGCTTTAAGCCGTCAATGGACAGTTTCATACCCAAAAAAGAACATCCGACTCTAAATCGGGTCTCGGAAGTTTTTTACCCTTCGTTTTTTGGCCACGTGGATTTTTACGTGAAACGGGATCACCTCGGCTTGTCTTCGATTTTCCATTGTTGGACGGTGGTGCACCATGGTACTGTTCCATTTCAAATCCTTGCACCCATTTCTAAAAGTCGTACGACACTGTTTCGGCATTTTGGATGGATGTTGCTCCTTGCACCATAGATGTTGCACCCTATGGATATCGATTCTTCGGAAGGCCATAACAATTGGCTCGTTTAGAGTTGCGGGAGCCATAACCAGTCCAAAAGAAGCTCTTTGTGAGTTTTACGACTTTGTAGCTTTAAGCCGTCAATGGACAGTTTCGTACCCAAAAAAGACCATTTGAATCTGAATTGGGACTGGGAAGTTTTTTACCCCTCGTTTTTTCGCCACGTGGATTTTTACGGTAAAATGGGATAAACATAGTTCTGTATGAGTTCTACGACTTTGACAGCTTTAAGCCATCAATGGAAAGTTTCACACCTAAAAAAGAACATCTAACTCTCAATTGGGTTTCCGAAGTTTCTTACCCTTTGTTTTTTCGCCTTGTGGATTTTTACGGTAAAACGGGATCACCATGGCTCGTCTTTGATTTTCCATCGCTGGACGATGGTGCACCATGATATTGTTCCATTTCAAATCCTTGCACCCATTTCTAAAAGTTTTACGGCACTGTTTCGGTATTTTGGACAGATGTTATTCCTTGCACCGTTGATGTTGCACCCCATGGATTTCGATTCTTCGGACAGCCATAGCTGTTGGCTCATTTAGAGTTATGGGAGTCATAACCAGTTAAACGAAGCTCTGTGTTAGTTCTATGTCTTGGACAGCTTTAAGCTGTCCATGTTCAGTTTCGTACCCAAAAAGACCGTCCGACTCTCAATCGGGCCTCGGAAGTTTTTTACCCTTTGTTTTTTCGCCAATTGGATTTTTGCTGTAAAACGAGATCACCGAGGCTGGTTGTAACAACCCACATATTTTACGATTGTATATTTAAATAATTTATTTAAATATAACATCAGTAGTCGGATTTAGGTCTGAAATGCTACTTTTTGCAAACCGTCGAATTAGGACTCGAGACCACTTCCACTGAGTTCAAAATAGCATTTGTGACCTTTTTGAGTACAAACATTGATATGTTTGGAGTTGAATAGAATTTTGTTTTTTTCATTTAGGGCTTTGGGTTTGAGTTTCAGACCATTAACCCAACATATTAACCCAACTCCATTCCACTCCTCTTCATTCCTTCATAATATTTCCTAACACTCAAGCTTTAGCAAAAATGAGGGAAAAGATTGGAAACTAAAATTCCTAAGACCTAGATTCTTAGGAAATTCCAGTTCAAGCTCTAGAAATCCAAGAGAAGCTTAGGTAAGCATCCTCTCCGTCTTCTCCTTCTCAATCCCTCTTCAATTTTTAAATATTCCGATAGCCCAACTTAGGTAAAACTTCACCTTTGATAATAGATTGAAAACTCTAGAGGTGTAGTGAAGAAGAACTGATCTTGCCTTGTTTTAAAAGCTTCTCCTTCATTGTTTTTGAGTTTAAAGGTAAGTTTTTGAACTCACATCTATGTCTATAACTTTCTTTGTGGTTAGGTATGAATTCCTAACATCTATTCATGTTCATTTATTTTTGATTTGAATGGATTTGGTGAAATTTCTAATTTTTGGTTTTTGTTGTCCAATTTTATGAAAATCCTACTAGGGATGTTTGGACATGTTTTTGGGGTGTATCGAAGAGCCTATAAGGCTGGGTTATCGCTTGGCATAAATTCTTAGTCTCCGTTGCTCGTTCGTTCGCCTCCATTATGATTTTTATAGGCTGAAAATACTGCAAATTGCAGTTCAGTCGACTAACCACCCTGCTTTAGTCGATTGAACCTGGAAACAGAAAGTTTCCAAGCATTGGTTCAGTCGACTGAACCTGGAAACCGAAAGTTTCCAGGCATAGTTCAGTCGACTGACCGCCTTGGTTTAGTCAACTGAATCTGCGTAACTCCGCCAGTTTTGCTATTTTTGTATGGACTTCCAATTTTAAATCGATTTTCGTGGGTCTGATTAGTTGTTATCACTTTTGTTAACTTTGATAATTTCTTTTTCGGTATTTTTTGGGAATACCCATTTTGATGGATTTTTTATCGGTTTCTATGGATTTGGCTCACGTCTTCGAATGTGAATTTTTGGTGATTGATTGTTCTACATTCGTTTCTATGGTTTGTCACTTTAAAATGCAAAGGTTTCTATACTAGGAGTAAATATTCAAGCTCTTTCATAAAGATGATTTCGACTCTATTTTAATACAAAGCTTGTTTATAAAACTATTTTCCAATCTATTAGTATATATAAACCTTTACCTCATTCATTCGAGAAATCCAATTAAATGACTTAGCAAAACAAGCGATATGAAACGCTTGCGTTTAGTTTGTCGGTTAATTCTTAGACTCGTTCGATTGAAAATCTTGTGACAATCTTCGAGTGGAAATCTACAATTAGTTCGTAAATATTTAAGTTAAGCCAGTGGTTATGGGACATGAACCTAAACTCATTTATTTACTAGCTTGGTGTAATTCACACTTTTTATTGATCAATGATGATCATTTTGTACTTTAGACTTGAGATATGCGATGTCTCTTTGTCCACGCAGAGGACTATACCTCGTTTTATTGATTTTCGTCTCATTTCTTTTATAGGCTAATGACTATGGGTTCTTTGGAGTTTCGACTCATTTTTATGAGCTAACGACCTGTAACGATCCCAGTTTTAAAGACGAATTTCAATTTATAATTTAATTGAATTTTAGATTAAATTATGGATTTGGTTGAATTTTTGAAATTTAATAAGAAATTTATATTTATTGGTTTTTGGATTTGATTTGAAACTCAAAAGTGAATATTTCCAGTTGAATTGAATTATGAATAAAGTGTTTAAAATAAAATAAAAATACGTATCAATATTGAATATAAGTGATAAGTGTAAAATATAAATAAAATAAAATATACGTTATACATTTAATATTTGAAAATTTTAAAGTTTAGATAGATAAAAATAACAACATTGAATTCATTTATATTGTAAAGCAATAAGACAAGGCAACATAAAAGATCAAGTAACATGTTAATAAAACAAATATGTACACTTAAAGACAATGCTAAAAATATCTCAGTAACATAATCACAAGCTTGTAACATATACTCACAAAATAAATAAAGTGCAATATAAAATGCAAGGTGAATAAAATATGAATCAAAAGTATATAGGCTAGAAACAAAACAAGCTTCAGCCGAGTACAAAGTAGAGCAACTTGGAAAGCAAAACAAAAAGTTATAAACAAAAGTACATATAAAATATATAGCATAGGAGAGTAAAACAAAATGAGAAAAACACAAACAAAACAAGTCTTGAAATCATCTCAGCCAAGTACAAAGTAAAATAATGAACTGTACAAAGTAAGCTTGTAAACATGAAGTTAGACCAAGGCATTTAATGCCAATCTTCTCAGCAAATATATAAAATCTCTCAGTCGATATTTGCTTTATAACATAATATATGTAGTTGACAAAAGAAGAAATAAAATATTCAAAAAGAAAAAAAAACAAGAAAAAAAAAACAGTACAAACGTGAAGAGGCAAGACCAAAACAGCAAACAACAAAGAAAACAAGAAGAAAAATAATAATAATAAGTATTCACGAGTTGTACTGGTGTAAACAAATTAACAGCATATGCTGTAAGTATTTCAAAGCAAAGAAAAAAATCTATTAACAAATCAACAGCATGTACATGTAGACTTAGATGGGAACACCTGCATTTATTAACATCAGCTGCTATAGCCACCAAAAACAAATCTATCAGCTGAAATAGCATAATATTATATCAATAAAAAAAGAAGAAAAATGATGATCTGACCCAAAGAAGAAAGCCTAAGTAGATAGCACCTTCCCCTGTATACAAACAATCTGTTGCTATATCAACTCTATTCCAGTTCGAGGCAAAGTAGACCAGAGGAAAATTCATAAATATCATTATCTTTAAATTCAAAGTCATTCAACAAAAAGAAAAAAGAAAGAAAGACAAAGCAAGTTCAAACCTGCAAATCAAAACCAGGCCTCTGTCTTTAACATGAAGGTGAGCAAACTTCACCCTCATTATTTTTGAAGTGAGTAAACATGAGTTGTAAAGGATTTTAGGTTTGTTTAAAATAGTTTAAACTTCAATTATAAACTGCTTTGGTTCATGCTTCACTATGATGATTTCCCAGTGATGCTCTGTCTCTGTAAACATTTATACAGGGGTTGTAGATGTTTTCAAACTAAAGTCCATTTGTTTAAAACACTGGCAAGTTTGGTTTTTTTTTTCAAGTGAATCATGTTTGTCTTAAACCGTCAATAAGTTTTTATAAAGATTTTAAACATACAGTAAGTTTATCACCACTGTAACTTTAGTTACAGGTATTCCACTAATATGGAAAAAAAAATGTTGAAAAATATAAATTCAAGAATATTTATTGAATCCTTATTGCAAAATGTGAATTTTAAAACACAAATTTGAATTTTTAGTTTAATTTTCTCAGAGGAATTTGTATATGAACAAAAAATTGTTTTTTTCGAATTCTAGACGAACGAATCAATTAAAAATCCTAAAAATTTGGTTGAAGCATGCTGAAACAGTTAGGATCTGGGGAAAATTATCAAGTTATTTTTCTATTGCGTGAATTGGGAAAACAAATTAAAACTAGGGTTTAAGGACTGTTAAAAATGGCGTTGGGAATTTGGGTTCGTTCTCATTCCTCAGTGCATCGAGTCGCGCACGGCTTTGTGAAGTGGTTGAGGGGAGGACGACAAGATCGCGGCCAGAGTTTTGCGTGTTCCGGTGGCTTGTGTGATGATTGTGATACGTTTTTAGGTGATGGGCGAGTCCTAGTTTTTTTGAGGAGATGGCAAATTTTCGTTTTCGAATATTTGATGACGAATTGGGTTTAAATTTCGAACGAAGGAATGAAATGCGACTTGCTCGATGGGGGAATGTTGATTGAAGGCGCGCGGCAGCGCCTGCACGTGCTCTATGGCGCAGATATGTCAGAAGGGTCGCGTGATGACTTGACTCTATTGATACTCGAGAATTTAGGACGTTGCTTCGAGTGTGGTTGGGTGCGTGCGTGAGTTAGTTGGGTACAACAGTTTGTATAAAAAAAAGGAAAGGAGAAGGAAGGAAGAGTGGAAGAAGTAGAGGGAGGAGAAGAGAGAGGGGACTCGGGAAGGAACAGGGTTGTTCTTGAGTTTTAATCGAGTAAGTGGGGTTTTGGGCTCGAAGCAGGAAGGGTTAAATCTCGGGTAGAATTATGTTGCAGGTTTTAAACCTGTTCTGTTTTTACAATTTAAAATTTTCATTTTGAATTTATAAAGCAAAAATTAAAACTAAGTTTTAAATCAAAAGTTTAAAAATGAATTTCAAGTTTAGTTTCTATCTTAGCTTAGGAATAAATAAAGCTTTTAAATTTTAAATTGTTTAATAAAAGTGTTTAAGTAATCAAAAGTATATTTAAAAGAATTTGAAATTTAAATGGAATTTGGAATTGTAAAGGAAGGATTAATTAATAAATGAGATTTATTAAAATTAAAGATTAATTACTTAATGTAATTAATGTAATTAATGTAATTAATGTAATTAGAGTAATTTATTAAAGGAGTAATTAGAGATCATTAATTAATATAATTAATGATATAATTAAGGGTTGATTAATTAAGATTAATTAATCGATGATAAGTGATTATGAAGTAATAAATTAATATAATTAATTAAGAATTAATGTAATTTAGTTTTAGTTAACTAATTAATAAAGTAATAAAAGGTTAATTACTATAATTGGTTGAAAATAATTAATTTGTGTAATTAATTAAGAATAATTACTTAAGGTAATTAGAGTGTAATTAATCATTGATTTAAGATAATTAACTAGATGGTGAAGTAAATAATAAAAGGTTAATTATTTAATAATTAAATGTTGATGAATTATAATAAAAGGTTAAGTAATTGATTATTAATGATTAATTAATAAATGATTAAAGGATAATTAATCAAAATGATTTGTAAATTATTAATGTTAATTAACCAGGATTTGTAATTAAATTCATAAGTAAATGATCTGATTAAATAAATCAGATAATTAAAGTAATCCTACATATGGGTATTTGAATTGTATTGGATGTTGAATTGTTTGATACCCTAATATGTGATGCTTCGTGATTATCCTGATTTGTGTAGTGGTCTATGATATAATTTATTATCTGTGATATAGTTATTATCTGTGATATATATATATATATATATATCTGTGAATCTGTGTATGAAAGATAAGCGTTATAATTTATATCGCTTATCGAATAGATTGTTTTATTTGATCTGTGATGATTGAATGATGTTGCACTATTGTGTTAAACCCCTGGACCACACTTATACACACACAAATATGGATTTCACGAGGAAATCGATTTAGTCACAGATTTCTAAATGATTTTTAAAGTTGAATATTTTAAGTTCAAATGTTTTGGAAATGGATTGGGTTTAAAGTGAAAAGCAATTGAAATGGAATTTCAAAGATGAATTTATTTTGAATAACTCGATTGAGTTTTGGAATTTAAATATTTTGATTTAAAATTTGAATTCAATACTTGAAATTGAATTCTATGATTTGAAACTAGGGATTAACGATATTATACTAGTCATATATAAGTCAAACCATTTTTAAAGTATTGTTCTTTTGAGAATTTGAAGTAAACCAAAGATTGTAACTTGTATAAATGGAATCGGGTTTTTCCGAAATAAAACTATTGTTTCTAAGCGATAAAAAGCTTTCATATGAGTAATGAACTTCCAATTTATATTAAAGGGATTTCAAGTTTGAATTGAAAAGGATTTTTCAAATTATGGACGAATCTTTGGAAACAAGTTTTGAAAGCTACGAGATAAATCTTGATTTAAAGATTAATGAATTAATCCAATTGAAACGGAAATTGTTTTGAAATCCGGAAATGAATATTCGGGAAACTATGTAAACTTTATGAAATAAATCTTTTTGTTTAAAGATTTAAAATGGTAAATTGGGTTAAACCATTTGAAAGAAAAGTTTTGAATTATTAAGTTGTGACTTAATTGAAATCCCATATCCATATGTTTTAAATGTTGCGCTCACTATTCGGTTTAGCCGGGAGAGGACCTTTATGTCATATATCCCATTCCGAATATGTGATACGTCGTTATGGATAGCATTTGAAGACCGGTGGTGAAGACCGGGTATTTGCGAGAACGATAGGATGACCTGTCGATTGTCTCTGCACTGAGTTGCTCCGGTATAGAGATTCCCTAAGTGATGGGAAGTCCGATCGGGATTGTGAATACCCGGATTGCAAGGGCTTCTTTGGAAGTGCCTTCGGTTTTGTTCGAACCCGGAACAGACTTGTATGGATTGTGTGTCTGACATTACAATTTGAGATATAAAGCAGATTTCTTTCAAATACATTTTTGTTGGTGGCGGAGAATTTATTCTCTTAGCTTTACACCCTTCTCTGAGACGTACGAGCTCAGAGGTTATGTAGTTGAAGGTTATCAGCGATATATTCCCAATTTGGTAATGTGACATGCTAAGTGTTGCTGTGTAATGATCATTGTTTGATCATTTGTGATAGGATCATTTGTTTGATCATTTATCTTTGTGATCATTACTTTGATCATTTGTTGACCCAAAGCATGGCTTTGTACCAAAGCGTAGCTTTGTGGACGAGACTTCGTCGAGCCTCACAAATCGGTAATGGTCGAAACAGGAATCGTGCGGCAAGGTTTCAGGGGTAGCTCCCCTAGGGTATGACCATTCCTTCTGGAAAAGGGTAGTATCATGGTATGGAGCCCAGATACTTACTCATGTGGACACACTATATTTATTTATGTGTGATGTTGGATTAGAGGTACCTCGTTTAAAGGTCCCAAAGGACCGGGGGTGGCATATCTGAGGGTTTATAATATCCCTTAGGAAAAGGGGTTCCCGGCCTTGTTTGGCAGAGAACGGTTTGGTTCTCGGGGCGTCCCGCCAGAGGCGTTCCCATGTGGCAATATGAAGTTCCTTGGCCTGACCATTTGTTGGAAAAATCCAAAGAAACAATACGCGCCTTGTACGGTTTTAGTTGTATAACCTGCCATGGAATGTGACGGTAACCCGCTATTGAACATGGTAGCTATAGTAGGCATAGTTCGAAATGTCTATGCTGGCTAAGATTTATATTCTACTTTCGAAATGTTTTCTGCACTGTGGACTTATATAATAATATCAAAGAAATTTGCGTATCAAGCATGTTTGACTATCATAAGAAGAAATCTCCTCCAATTCTGCGTTTGCATTGTGTGTGTGGCGGGAGGTCTTATGGTAGTTTCATTTTCCAAAAGCATTACGATTTAGAAATTTAAATCTTTGATTGTTTTTAAAAGACCAAATGTTTTTTTTTTGCTCATACCAGTCCCACGACTGACCTGGAGTTTATTGTTCCTTTCCTAAACTATGGGTGCCCACAATTTTCCACACGGGCAGTCTAGAGTTTATTTTTCAGATAGTTAGGTTCAGTAGATTATCTGGAGCGAGTTCAATCTCTGGATCACACCGGACTTGCTTATCTTTGTGCATTATGATGCTGGATCGAGCTGCTTCTGTTGGAGTTCTCTTATGGAGATTATCTTGAAGATTATCCGCTGCTGGTGTTGTTTATGTTCTTTTCCGCTGCTATTTCTTGTATTAGATCTCTGATGTATATTGATATGTATTGGATCATCTGTTGTATCAAATATTGTATCAAAGCTGTATATCTATATATTATTCTATTTTTTTTCCGCTGTGTTGTTTACTTAATGTTGTTATAAGCTCCGGCGACTCGGATTTGAACGATCGAATCTACGGCATTCGAATACGATATGAAGTATGGATGTCGATTTTCAAGCGGGCAAAATCCAAATCGTTACACGACCCATGTTCTTTTATGGAGTTCGTCTCATCGGACGTACCATTATTGTACTACGTCGTTGTTCCGAACTATTCGAGTTTCAGGTTCCTCGGGCGTACCGTTATTGTACTATGTCGTTGCACTTGCTCTATGGTTAGCAACCATGGGTTAACGACCCGTTTGTGATGCACGTGTTGATGAGTTTTCATGCTCCTTTTGTGATAGGCCTACCCCTTTTGCGATTCTCTGAATTTCTAATTAATGATTTCTAGAATTTTTGTTTCACCAATTTTTCGATTGGCATTGATATATTTGTCAATATTTATGGTTTGGTGAATAAAATAAAGAACGTGACATTCCTTTTTATTTCTGAGATTCTTGAGATATTTTATGATTTTTGTGGTTGTTAAATGTATATTTGTCATAGTATGACATTATTGTTATCATATGTTTTTGTCATATCTCGTATCCTATCTCATTTTATTTGATATTTATAGCTAGACTGGTCCGTTTATTATTTTCTATTTAGATAATACTCGGGTCAGACCGAGATGTTACAGGTACTTCTGCTTGACTCCTTATCTTGTAGCATCATTTGACTTTTGTCTAACTACTTTAGATTTGGTAGTTTTTGTTGTTATACATTCGAGATAGAGACTCCTTGATGTATACATATTCTTTTGTCCAGCACTTGTACCTTTCTTTTGTGATGTAGTGGATCTTGTATGACCACTTCTTTGATGTATACTTTCATGTGATATATTCATATCTGTTTCCGCCTTTGTGATATGAATATCTGTGACTGATTTGTGTTTTTCTTATTTTTATATTTGTTTTCGAGGTCCACACAGCCACTATGTAGTATCTTTGAGTTTGCATTTGATGTGTCGGATTTACATACCATCTAACATATCGGTACTCACATAAAGCAACTATATGGATGATCGCTCCTCAACAGCCTTATTCTTCGTGCTAGTCGACTATATTGCCCTGTAGTGTCCTTGGCTAGTGTGAGTATAGAGGCGGGGCATCATACCTTGATATCAAAGCCAAACTTTAGGACAATGTAGAATAATCTAGCAAAGATCATCGTCCTGAGTCTTTCTTAGGAGTCGTGCCTTAGGATTTTGTCCGAGTCTTAGGACCCGTTCTATCCTAATTCCTTTTATGATGCCTTATTTTATCAATCATGACTGTTTGATATTCATTATGAGAACAACCTTTCTCTTCTTTCTTTCTTTCTTTCTTAAAGAAGAGAAATGGTTAGACCAAACCGTCCCAGGGCCGGTCAATCCAGTGCTACTCCTCGGGATGGAGTATTTATGTCTTCCTAATAGCTTTTAGATCTTGTAAAGAATGCTCAAGCCGTTGGACCCATTCCAGAGCCTTCTCACCCTAAATCTGGGTTTGCACACTTATGTAGTGATTATACCAACTTGGGTGGGAAGCCATTCAAGGGTTCCAAAAGCGTCATAGAAGTCCAAGCTTGGCTTAGAACATGCGATCACATCTTTTCCCGCATGAATCTTATTGATCTACATCGTGTCCAAGCGGCTTTTGGTATGCTCCAAGAAAGAGCATTGGATTGGTATGAGCTTTTGATTTCTGAAATTATTGAAGCGGATCTTACTTGGGAGAGATTTTGAAAACGATTCGTGTTAAATTTTGTGCCAAAGCTGAAAAAGTAACTTTAGCTCGACGCTTTATTAGCCTTGTTCAAGGTGAATCTTCTATGATGGAGTACGTCGTGTCTTTTGAATCCCTCTCTAAATATGGGGTCGAGTACATTAATACCCCATTGATGAAAAATCAGAGGTTTGTCTATGGCTTTAATAAGAATCTCAAAAAGCCATGACTTCTGAAGTTAGAAGTTTCTTTCGATCAGGTTGTTGATATCGCTCTTCGACTCGAAGAGGCCGATAAAGAAAGTGATGTTGAAGTTGTGGGTGCCAAACCGAGCTTCAACAATAATAGGAAGAGGTCTATTAAGTTCAAAGGTCCTTGTCCCAATAAGAAAAAGAAGCAAGCAACTCCAGTAGCAAAGACTTCTACCTATAGTCATGGGCAATGCTATAATTGTGGTTCTAGATGTCCGAAACCTCTCTTCTATCGTTATTGCAAAAGTTCGGGTCATCTTTTATCTTCATGTCCCAAACATCAAAGCAAGAATGAGGGAAAGCTAAATGTTGTGCAAGCCCTTAGTAACACTTCTCATGGTCAAGGTATATCTCATTCTATCCTTGATGGCATTATTATGTTTCGTGATCATCCTATTCGATTTCTTTTTGATACGGGTGCATCCCATTATTTTATATCAAAAGAACTTACTGATACTTTTTCTTTAAGTGTTATGACTTTGATGACTTCTTTGAGAATTACGAATCCGGTTGGTGGATCCGCAACACTCAGTTTGCTTTGTGAGGATGTCAAGATTATTTTATGTGATTATTTATTCCAAGTCGATTTGCATGTCATGCGTTACTTAGGCTTTGGAATGATTTTAGGAATGGATTGGCTTAACCGTTTTGAAGCCCACATCCAATGTCCTGAGAGGACTATTCATCTTCAACACCCTCAATCTGTTAAGCAGATTTCTATTGTTCTTAAGATTCGGATTCCAATTTGGCAGCATCCTTATATTACCTAAATCTTTATGATGACGATAATGATGATGAGGAAGATGTCATTTCCCTCATTCACGTTGTTCGTGAATTTCCCGACACATTTAAGCCCGTCTTAGGATTACCACCTAAACGAGCAATCGAATTCAGAATTAATCTAATCCCTAAAGCCCTCCTATCACTCATCCTCCTTATCGTATGTCTAACAAGGAAAATTGGGAGATGTGTAAACAATTATCTGAATTGGAAGCGAAGCAGTTTATTCGTTCTAGTTGCTCTCCTTGGAGAGCTTCAGCTATTTTTGTGAAGAAATCCGATAGTACACTTAGGCTTTGCGTTGATTACCGCAAGCTTAATGATCTCACTATTAAGAATAAATATCGTTTACCTCGGATTGATGATCTATTATCAACTTAGTGGTGCTAGAGTCTTTTCACAGTTAGACTTTGCAACCGGTTTCCATCAGCTTTTATTACAGAGGATAGCATTCCTTTGACATCATTCCGTACTCATTATGTATCTTATGAATGGCTTGTTATGCCATTTGGTTTAATGAATTCTCTAGCTTATTTCGTTGATCTTATGAATCTAGTTTTCAAAGACTTCTTCGATCGATTCGTTTTCATCTTTATGGATGATATTCTTGTTTATTCTAAAACTGAGGAAGAGCATGAAAAGCATCTTCAGATTGTGTTGGAAACTCTTGGGAGAAATCAATTGAAAGCAAAATTTTATAAGTGCCACTTTTGGCAATCTCGTGTGAAATTTCTTGGACACATCATTTCTTAATCCGGAATTTCCGTGGATCTTTCAAAGATTGAAGCGATTCAAAATTGGAAGAGACCGAGATTGTGACGGAAATTCGTAGTTTCCTTGGATCGGGGGGATATTACCGTCATTTCATAGAAGACTTTTCTAAAATTTCCATGCCTCTTACTAGTTTGACAAAGAAGGGAGTTAAGTACATTTGGTCAGACAAATTGAAGCTTCATTTCAAACATTAAAAGAATTCCTTTCTAATGCTTCTATTCTTGTGATTCTCGAAGGAAACCAAGACTTTATTGTTTATACCGATGCTAGTCGTGTTGGTTTGGGAGTTGTTCTCATGTAAAGGGAAATTTTTATTGCTTATGCTTCTAGGCAATTAATGCCTGCCGAGACTAGATATGCCACTCATGATTTAGAGCTCGCGACTATTGTTTTCGCCCTTAGAATTTAGCACCATTATCTTTTGGGACAAAAATTTGTTCTCTATACCGATCATAAATCTTTGAAGTATTTATTTTCTCAAAAGAAACTTAATTTGCATCAACAAGGTTGGCTCGAGTTCCTTACATCTTATGATTTTGATATTCTTTATACTCCCGGAAAGGAAATCGTATTGCCGATGCCCTTAGTCGTAAGCAATGAGCAGCTGTTTCTATGATGATATCTAAATGGAACGATCTCGAGACTTTGCCCACTTGTGAGATTCGAGATCGTGAATCTGATTCATGTTCATCTCTTGTTTTATGTAGCCTTGAGGCTCGTCCATCTCTTTTAGACCGCATCTTTGAAGCTCAAAATTTAGATCCCAAATTGGGTCTTTTTATCCAAAATTGTAGTGAAAGACTTTGATATTGATGCTTGTGGCGGCATTCGAAAATTTGGTAGACTTATCGTGCAAAATATTAGTGATCTTCGTAAAGACATTTTAGAAGATTCTCATCATTCTAATTTTACCATTTATCCCGGTAGTAGTAAAATGTACGTGGATATGAAGAGACTTTATTATTGGGATGGAATGAGATCTGATATTGCTAACTTCATTAAGCGTTGCATGACTTGCCAACTCATAAAGGCCGAACTTCAAAGGCCCGGTTGGTTATTGCAACCTTTGGACATTCCAATTTGGAAGTGGGATCAAGTCTCCATAGACTTTATTAACGGACTTCCCCATTCTCCTTCAGGCTAGGATAGTTTATGGGTGATTTTTGATAGACTTACAAAATCCGCCCGTTTTATTCCCGTTCGGTCTAATCAGATCGTACCTCTTTTGGCCTAACTCTATATTAGAGAAATTGTTAAATCGCATGGAGTTCCTACTTCTATTGTTAGCGATCGTGATCCATTATTTACTAGTGGATTTTGGAAGAGTCTTTAAAAGGTTTTGGGAACGAAGCTTAATTTTAGCACCGATTATCATCCTCAGTCCGATGGACAAACCGAGCATGTGAATCAAACTCTTGAAGATCTTCTTCGTTCATGTGTTCTTGATTTTTGTGGAAGTTGGAAAGATCATATTTCTCTTATTGAGTTTTCCTATAATAATAGCTTTCGATCTAGTATTGGTATGGCACCTTTTGAGGCACTCTATGGAATGCCATGCCAATCTCCTTCTTGTTGGCTTGAGGCCGGTGAGAAGCTGGTTTTAGGTCTAGATTTTATTCATGATTCCATAGAAAAGATTGACCTTGTTTGTCATAGGATGAAAGAAGCTCAATGTAGAAAAAAATCCTACGCCGATAACCGAAGAAGGAAATTAGAATTTTCTGTAGGAGATTTTGTGTTTATTCATGTTTCAACTATGAAGGATGTTGTGCATTTCAGTCGATCGAGAAAATTAGCGCTTCGATATATTGGTCCATTTCCCATCACCGAACGTATTGGCTCCATGGCTTATCGCCTTTCATAACCGGCTCAATTCTCCAGTATTCATGACGTGTTTCACGTTTCACAACTACGGAAATGCCTTAGGGATTCTGATTCTATTCTTGAGCCTGATTTTATTGAAGAAATGGAAGTTTAGCCTAATTTGACTTATGAGCAACATCCTATTCGTATCATTGCTACGGAGGTTAAACGCCTTCGAAATAAAGATGTCCCGCTTGTGAAAGTTCAATGGTCCTTCTACTCCTAAGGATTGCTCTTGGGAATCCAGAGAATTTATCGAGCGAACGCATCCGAACTTACTCTCTCGTGCTCCTTAGAAGTGAACTTCTTATTTCAAATTTTCCTTTATGTTGATATGTTTTTATGGTTATTATTTTTATTTTCTTCTTAAGTATTGCAAGGACGCAATTTCTTTAAGGAGGGGAGTCTGTAACAACCCGCATATTTTACGATTGTATATTTAAATATTTTGTTTAAATATAGCATCAATAGTCGAATTTAGGTCTGAAATGCTACTTTTTGCAAACAGTCGAATTAGGACTAGAGACTACGTCCATTAAGTTCAAAATGGAGTTTGCGGCCTTTTTGAGTATAAACATTGATATATTTGGAGTTGAGTAGAATTTTAATGTTTTCATTTAGGGCTTTGGGTTTGGGTTTCAACCCATCAACCCAACATATTAATCCAACTCCACTCCACTCCTCTTTATTCCTTCATAATATTTCCTAACACCCAAGCTTTAGTAAAAATGGAGGAAAAGATTGGAAACTAAATTTCCTAATCCCTAGATTATTAGGAAATTCTAATTCAAGCTCTAGAAATCCAAGAGAAGCTTAGGTAAGCATCCTCTTCATCTTCTCAATCTCAATCCCTCTTCAATTTCCAAAAATTCCTATAACCTAACTTAGGAAAAAACTTCATCTTTGATAATAGATTGAAGATTCTAGAGGTGTAGTGAAGATGAATTGATCTTGCCTTTTTTTAAAAGCTTCTTCTTCATTGTTTTTGGGATTAAAGGTAAGTTTTTGAACTCACATCTACGTCTATAACTTTCTTTGTGGTTAGGTATGAGTTTCTAACATCTATTCATGTTCATTTGTTTTTGATTTGAATGGATTTGGTGAAATTTCCAATTTTTTGTTTTTGTTGTCCAATTTTATGAAAACCTACTAGGGATGTTTGGACATGTTTTTGGGGTGTATCGAAGAGCCTATAAGGCTGGGTTGTCGCTTGGCATAAATCCCTAGTCTCCGTTGCTCATTCAATCGCCTCCGTTATGATTTTTATAGGCTGAAAATACTGCAAATTGCAGTTCAGTTGACTGACCACCTTGGTTCAGTCGACTGAACCTGGAAGCAGAAAGTTTCTAGGCATAGATTCAATCGATTAACCAACCTGGTTCAGTCGATTGAACCTGGAAACAGAAAGTTTCTAGACATAGATTCAGTCGACTGACCACCCCGGTGGTTCAGTCGACTGAATCTGGAAACCGAATGTTTCCAGGCATAGTTCAATCGACTGAATACCCTGGTCAGTCGACTGAATCTGCTTAACTCAGCCAATTTTGCTGTTTTTGTGTGGACTTCCAATTTTAAATCGATTTTCGTGGATCCGATTAGTTCTTATCACTTTTGTTAACTTTGATAATTTCTTTTTCGGGATTTTTAGGGAATACCCATTTTGATGAATTTGGTATCGATTTCTATAGATTTGGTTCACGTCTTCAAATGTGAATTTTTGGTGATTGATTGTTCTACAATCGTTCCTATGGTTTGCCACTTTAAAATGCAAAGGTTTCTATACTAGCAATAAATATTCAAACTCATTCATAAAGATGATTTCAACTCTATTTTAATACAAAGCTTGTTTATAAAATTATTTTCCAATCTATTAGTATATACAAATCTTTACCTCATTCTTTTGAGAAATCCAATTAAACAACTTAGCAAAACAAGGAGTATGAAACACTTGCGTTTACTTTGTCGGTTAATTTTTAGACTCGTTCGATTGAAAATCTTGTGACAATCTTCGGGTGGAAATCTACAATTTGTTCGTAAATATTTAAGTTAAGCCAGTGGTTATGGGACATGAAGCTAAACTCATTTATTTACTAGCTTGGTGTAATTCACACTTTTTATTGATCAATGATGATCATTTGTGCTTTAGACTTGAGATATAAAATGTCTCTTTGTCCACTTAAGGGACTATACCTCGTTTTATTGAGTTTCGTCTCATTTCTTTTATAGGCTAACGACCTATGGGTTTTTTGGAGTTTCGACTCATTTTTATGGGCTAGCGACCCATGTTCTTTTATGGAGTTCGGCTCATCCGATGTACCGTTATTGTACTACGTCATTGCTCGGAACTATTCAAGTTTCAGGTTCCTCGGGCGTACCATTATTGTACTACGTCCTTGCACCGACTCTATGGCTAGCGACCATGGGTTAGCAACCCGTTTGTGACGCACGTGTTGGTGAGTTTTCATGCTCCCGTTTGTGATAGGCCTCCCCCTTTTTTGATTATCTAGATTTCTAATTGATGATTTCTAGAATTTGTGTGTCGCCAATTTTTCAATTGGCATTGATATATTTGTCAATATTTGTGGTTTGCTGAATAAAATCAAGAATATGACATTCTTTTTTATTTCTGAGATTCTTGAGATATTGTATGGATTTTGTGGTTGTTAAATGTATACTTGTCATAGTATGGCATTATAGTTATCATACGTTTTTGTCATATCTCATGTCCTATCTCATTTTAACTGATATTTATAGCTAGACTGATCTGTTTATTATTTTCTATTTAAATAATACCCGGGTCAGACCGAGATGTTATGTGCTTTTGCTTGACTCCTTATCTGGGACCATCATTTGACTTTTGTCTAGCTACTTTAGATTTGGTAGTTTTTGTTGTTATGCATTCGAGATAGAGACTCCTTGACGTATACACATTCTTTTGTCTAGCACTTGTACCTATTCATTTATGATGTAGTGGATCTTGTATGACCACTACTTTGATGTACACTTTTATGTGATATATTCATATTTGTTTCCGCCTTTATGATACGGATATCTGTGACTGATTTGTATTATTCTTATTTCTATATTTATTTCCGAGGTCCATATAGCCACTGTGTAGTCGCTTTGAGTTTGTATTTGATGTGTCAGATTTACATACCATCTGACATGTCGGTACTCGCATAAAGCAATTACATTGATGGTCGCTCCTCAACAACCTTATTCTTCATGCCAGTCGACAACATTACCCCATAGTGTCCTTGGCTAGTTTGAGTATAAAGGTGGGGCGTCACACTGGTCTTCAATTTTCTATCGCTGGATGGAGGTGCGCCAAGGTATTGTTCCATTTCAAATCCATACACCCATTTCTAAAAGTCGCACGACACTATTTCGGCATTTTGGACGGATGTTGCACCTTGCACCATAGATGTTGCATCCTATGGATATCGATTCTTCGGATGGCCATAGCAGTAGGCTCATTTAGAGTTACGGAAGCCATAATCAATCAAATTGAAGCTGGCTTTGACAACTTTAATCTGTAAATGGACAGTTTCATACCCGAAAAAGACCATCCGAATCTCAATCGCGTCTCGAAAGTTTTTTATCCTTCGTTTTTTCGCCACGTGGATTTTACGGTAAAACCGGATCACCGTGGCTGGTCTTCGATTTTCCAACACTGGACGGTGGTGGACCATGGTACTGTTTCATTTCGAATCCACGCATCCATTTCTAAAATTCGTACGTTACTTTTTCGGCATTTTGGACGGACGTTGAACCTTGAACCGTAGATGTTGCACCCTATGGATATCGATTCTTCGGACGGCCATAACTGTTGGCTCGTTTAGAGTTACGAGAGCCATAATTAGTCTAAACAAAGCTTCTGTGAGTTTTACGGCTTTGACAGATTTAAGCCGTCAATGGACAATTTCATACCCAAAAAAGACCTCCGAATCTCAATCGTGTCTCGGTAGTTTTTTACCCTTCGTTTTTTTGCCAAGTGGATTTTTATAGTAAAACGGGATCACCGTGGCTGGACTTCGATTTTCCATCGCTGGACGGCAGTGCACCATGGTACTGTTCCATTTCAAATCCGTGCACCCATTTCTAAAAGTCGTTTGGCACTGTTTCAGCATTTTGGACGGATATTGCACCTTGCACCGTAGATGTTGAACCCTATGGACATCGATTCTTCGAATGGCCATAAAGTTGGCTCATTTAGAGTTACGGGAGCCTCAACTAGTCAAAACGAAGCTCTTTGTGAGTTCTACAGCTTTGATGGCTTTAACCCGTCAATAGATAGTTTCATACCCAAAAAAGATCATACGACTCTTGATCATGTCTCGGAATTTTTTTACCCTTTGTTTTTTTGCCACGTGGATATTATGGTAAAACGAGATCACCGTGGCTAGTCTTCGATTTTCCATCCCTGGACAGTGGTGCATCAAGGTACTGTTTCATTTCAAATCCATGCACCTATTTCTAAATGTCGTATGGCACTGTTTCGGCATTTTGGACGGATATTGCACCTTGCACGGTAGATATTGCACCCTATGGATATCGATTCTTTGGATGGCCATAACAGTTGGCTCACTTGGATTTACGAGAGCCATAACCAGTCAAAATGAAGCTCTTTGTGAGTTCAACGGATTTGTTGCTTTAAGCCATCAATGGACCATTTCATACCCAAAATAGACCATCCGAATCTCAATCGGGACTCGAAAGTTTTTTTACCCTTCGTTTTTTCTCCATACGGATTTTTACGGTAAAATGGGATCATCATGGCTGGTCTTCGATTTTTCCACGCTGGACGGTGGTGCACCATGGCACTATTCCATTTCAAATCCATGCATCCATTTCTAAATGTCGTACGGCACTGTTTCGGCATTTTGGACGGATGTCGCACCTTGCACCGTAGATGTTGCATCCTATGCATATTGATTCTTCGAACGGTCATAATAGTTGGCTCGTCTAGAGTTACCAGAGCCATAATTAGTCCAAACGAAGCTCTCTGTGAGCTCTACGGCTTCGACAGCTTTAAGCCGTCAATGGATAGTTTCATACCCAAAAAAGATCATCCGGACCTCAATCGGGACTCGGAAGTTTTTTACCTTTCGTTTTTTCGCCACGTGGATTTTTATGGTAAAACAGGATCCTCGTGGCTGGTCTTCAATTTTCCATTGCTAGACGGTGGTGCATCATGGTACTGTTCCATTTCAAATCCATACACCCATTTCTAAACGTCGTACAGCGTCGTTTCGGCATTTTGGGTGGATGTTGCACCTTGCACCTTAGATGTTGCACCATATGGATATCAATTTTTTGGACGGCCATAATGGTTGGCTCATTTAGAGTAACGGCCATAACCAGTCAAAATGAAGCTCTTTGTGAGTTCTACTGCTTTGACAGCTTTAAGCCGTCAATGGATAGTTTCATACCCAAAAAAGACCATCCGACTCTCAATCGGTCTCGGGCGTTTTTTACCCTCTGTTTTTTGCCATGTGGTTTTTTACGATAAAACGGGATCACCATGGCTGGTTTTCGATTTTCCATTCCTAGTCGGTGGTGCACCATGTTACTGTTACATTTCAAGTCCATGCACCCATTTTTAAAAGTCGTACGGCACTATTTTGGCATTTTGGATCGATGTAGCACCTTACAGCGTAGATGTTGCACCCTATGGATATCGATTCTTCATACAGCCATAACAGTTGGCTCTTTTAGTGTTACGGGAGCCATAACCAATCAAAATGAAGCTCTTTGTGAGTTTTGCGGCTTTATTGCTTTAAGTCGTCAATGGATAGTATCATGCCCAAAAAGGACCATCTGAATCTCAATCGGGACTCGGAAGTCTTTTACCCTTCGTTTTTTCCCACTTGGATTTTTACGGTAAAACAGAATCACCGTGGCTGGTCTTCGATTTTCCATCACTGGACAGTGGTGCACCATGGCACCATTCCATTTCAAATCCATGCATCCATTTATAAAATTCGTATGACATTGTTTCGGCATTTTGGACGGATGTTGCACTTTGCGCCGTAGATGTTGCACCATATGGATATCGATTCTTCTGACGGCCATAACAGTTAGCTCGTTTAGAGTTACGGCAGCCATAACCAGTCAAAAGGAATCTTTCTATGAGTTCTATAGCTTTGACAGCTTTAAGCCGTCAATGGACAGTTTCATACCTAAAAAAGACCATCCGACTCTTGATCCGGTCTCGGAAGTTTTTTACTCTTCATTTTTTGCCACGTGGATTTTTACTATTAAACGGGAACACCGCAGCTGGTCTTCGATTTTCCATCGTTGGACGATGGTGCACCATCGTACTGTTCCATTTCAAATCCATGAATCCATTTCTAAAAGTCGTCTGCATTGTTTCGGCATTTTAGACGGACGTTGCACCTTGCAACGTAGATGTTGCACCCTATGGATATCGATTCTTCGAACGGCTATAACAGTTGGCTCGTTTAGGGTTATGGGAGCCATAACTAGTCTAAACGAAACTCTCTGTGAGTTCTATGGCTCGGATAGCTTTAAGCTATCAATAGACAGTTTAATACCTAAAAAATACCATCCGAATCTCAATCGAGTGTCGGATGTTTTTTTCCCTTGGTTTTTTCGCCACGTGGATTTTTACGGTAAAATATGATTGCCATGCCTGATCTTCGATTTACCATCGTTCGATGGTTGTGCATCATGTTATTGTTCCATTTCAAATCCATGCACCCATTTCTAAAAGTCATACGATACTGTTTCGGCATTTTGGACGGATATTGCGCTTCGCACCGTAGATGTTGCACCATGTGGATATCGATCCTTCGGAAGACCATACTTTTTGGATCGTTTAGAGTTATGGAAGCCATAACCAGTCAAAATGAAGCTCTGTGTGTTCTACTGCTTCGACAGCTTTAATCCGTCAACGGACGGTTTCATATCCAAAAAAGACTATCTGAATCTCAATCGGGTCTCGGAAGTTTTTTACCCTTCGTTTTTTGCCACGTGGATTTTTACGGTAAAACCCAATCACCGTGGCTGGTTTTCGATTTTCCATCGTTGGATGGTGGTGGATCATGATACTGTTCCATTTCAAATCCATGCAACCATTTCTAAAAGTTGTACAGCACTTTTCAGCATTTTGGACAGATGTTGCACCATGCACCATTGATGTTGCACCCTATGGATATGTATTCTTTGGACGGCCAAAATAGCTGGCTCATTTACAGTTACGGGAGCCGTAACCAGTCAAAATGAAACTCTCTATGAGTTCTACGACTTTGACAGCTTTAAGCCGACAATTGACAGTTTCATACGCAAAAAAGACCACCGGAATCTCAATCAGGACTTGGTAGTTTTTACCCTTTGTTTTTTCGCCACGTGGATTTTTATGGTAAAACAGGATCACTGTGGCTGGTCTTCGATTTTCCATCGTTGCACGGAGATGCCCATGATACTGTTCCATTTCAAGTCCATGCAACCATGTCTATAAGACGTATGGCACTGTTTCGGCATTTTGGACGGATGTTGCACCTTGCACCGTATATGTTGCACCGCATGGATATCTATTTTTCGGATGGCCATAGCTGTTGGCTCAGTTACGGAGTCATAATCAGTCAAAACAGAGCACTATGTGAGTTCTACGGCTTTGATAGCTTTAAGCCGTCAATGGACAGTTTTATACCCAAAAAAGACCATCCGAATTACAATCGGGTCTCGGAAGTTTTTTACCCTTCGTTTTTTTGCCATGTGGATTTTTACGGTAAAATGGGAGCACCATGGTTGGTCTTCGGTTTTCCACCGCAGGACGGTGGTGCACCATGGTAACTTTCCATTTCAAATCCATGTATCCATTTCTAAAAGTCGTACGACACTGTTTCGATATTTTGGATGGATGTTGCACCTTGCACCGTAGATGTTGGACCCTACGGATATCGATTATTCAGACGGCCATAACAGTTGCCTCGTTTTGAGTTACGGGAGCCATAGCCAGTCAAAACAAAGCTCTCAGTGAGTTCTACGGCTTTAATAGCTTTAATCCGGCAATGGACAGTTTCATACCTAAATAAAGACCATCTGAATCTCAATCGGGACTCAGAAATTTTTTACCCTTCGTTTTTTCGCCATGTGGTTTATTACGGTAAAACGGGATCACTGTGGCTTGTCTTTGATTTTCCATCGCTGGAAGGTGGTGCACCACGGTACTGTTCGATTTCAAATCCATGCACCCATTTCTAGATATCATACGACATTGTTTTAACATTTTGGACGGATGTTGCACCTTGCACCGTAGATGTTGCACCCTATGGATATCAATTCTTCGGAAGACCATAACAGTTGGCTCGTTTAGAGTTATGGGAGCCATAACCAGTCCAAATGAAGCTCTTTATGAGTTGTATGGCTTTGCAGCTTGAAACTGTCAATGGACAGTTTCATAGCAGAAAAAACCATGTGAATCGCAATCGGAACTCGGATGTTTTTTACCCTTCGTTTTTTGCCACGTGGATTTTTTCGGTAAAATAGGATCACCTTAGTTGGTCTTCGATTTTCCATCGCTGTACGGTGGTGCCCCATGATATCGTTCCATTTCAAATCTATGCACCCATTTCTAAAAGTTGTATGATACTGTTTCAATATTTTGGGCGGATGTTGCACCCTTCATCGTAGATGTTGCACCCTATGGATATTGATTTTTCGGACAGCCACAATAGTTAGCTCGTTTAGAGTTACGGGAGCCATAGCCTATCAAAACGAAGCTCTGTGTGAGTTCTATGGCTTTGACCGCTTTAAGCCGTCAATGGATAGTTTTATATCCAAAAAGACCATTCGACTCTCAATCGGGTCTCGGAAGTTTTTACCCTTCGTTTTTCCACCACGTGGATTTTTACGGTCAAACGGGATCACCGTAGCTGGTCTTTGATTTTCCATCGCTGAATTGTGGTTCACCATGGTGTTGTTCCATTTCAAATCCATACACCCATTTCAAAAAGTCGCACGGCACTGTTTCGGCATTTTAGACTGATGTTGCACCTTGCACCGTAGATGTTGCACTCTATTGATATCGATTCTTCAGAAGACCATAACTATTAGATTGTTTAGAGTTACGAAAGCCATAATTAGTCAAAATGAAGCTCTTTGTGCAATCTACGGCTGTGACAACTTTAATTCATCAATGGACAGTTTCATACGCAGAAAAGACCATCTGAATCTCAGTCGGGACTTGGAAGATTTTACCTTTCATTTTTTCGCCCCGTGGATTTCTACGGTAATACCGGATCACCATGGCTGGCCTTCGATTTTCCATTGCTAGATGGTGGTGGGTCATGGTACTATTCCATTTCAAATCCACACACCCATTTATAAAAGTCATACGGCACGTTCCGGCATTTTGGACAGATGTTGTACCTTGCACCGTAGATGTTGCACCCTATGGATATTGATTCTTCGGACGACCATAACTGTTGGCTCGTTTAGAGTTACGGGAGCCATAGCGAGGCAAAATGGAGCTCTATGTGAGTCTAAGGCTTTGACAGCTTTAAGCCATCAATGGACAGTTTCATGCCCAAAAAAGACCATCCGAATCTCAATTGTGTCTCGAAAGTTTTTTACCCTTCATTTTTTGCCACGTGGATTTTTATGGTAAAACAGGATCACCGTGGCTGGTATACGATTTTTCATCGCTGGACGGTGGTGCACCATGGTACTATTCCATTTCAAATCCATGCAACCATTCTAAAAGACGTATGGCACAGTGTCGGCATTTTGGACGGATGTTGCATTTTGCACTGTAGATGTTGCACTGTATGGATATCGATTCTTTGGGCGGCCATTGCTATTGCCTCGTTCAGAGTTACGGGAGCCATAACCAGTAAAAACGGAGCTCTTTGTGAGTTCTACAGCTTCAACAGCTTTAAGCCATCAACGGACAGTTTAATACCCAAAAAAGACCATCCGAATCTCAATCGGGTCTCGGAAGTTTTTTACCCTTCATTTTTTTCCACGTGCATTTTTACGGTAAAATGGGATCACTGTGATTGGTCTTCGATTTTCCATCGCTGGATAGTTGTGCATCATGATACTGTTCCATTTTAAATCCATGCACCCATTTCTAAAAGTCGTACGACACTGTTTCGGCATTTTGGACGGATGTTGCACCTTGCACCAAAGATGTCGCACCCTATGGATATCGATTCTTCGGACGGCTATAAAAGTTGGCCCGTTTTGAGTTTTGGGAGATATAACCATTCAAAACGAATCTCTTTATGAGTTCTACGCCTTCGACAACTTTAAGCCGTCAATGGATAGTTTCATACGCAAAAAAGACAATCCGAATCTCAATCAAGACTCAGAAGTTTTTTACACTTTGATTTTTCACCACGTGGATTTTCAAGGTTAAACAAGATCATTGTAGCTGGTCTTTGATTTTCCATCGTTGGATGGTGGTGCACCATGGTAATGTTCCATTTCAAATCCATGCACCCATTTCTAAATGTCGTACGACACTGTTTCGGCATTTTGGACGGATGTTGCACCTTGCACCTTAGATGTTGCATCCTATGGATATCGATTTTTCGGACGGCCATAACAGTTGGCTCGTTTAGAATTACGAGAGCCACATACAGTCAAAACGAAGTTCTTCGTGAGTTCTATGGCTTTGTAGCTTGAAGCCTTCAGTGGACAGTTTCATACTACAAAACGACCATCCGAATCTCAATCGGGACTCGGACGTTTTTTTACCCTTTGTTTTTTACCACGTGGATCTTTACAGTAAAACGAGATCACCGTGGCTGGTCTTTGATTTTCCATCGCTGGACGGTGGTGCAGCATGGTACTGTTCCATTTCAAATCTATGCATCAATTTCTAAAAGTCGTACTACACTGTTTCGACATTTTGGATGGATGTTGCACCTTGCACCATAGATGTTGCATCTTATGGATATCGATTATGCAGACGACCATAATAGTTGGCTCGTTTAGAGCTGTGAAAGGCATAATTAGTCCATACAAAAGCTCAATATGCATTCTACGACTTTGAGAGCTTTATGCCATCAATGGACAGTTTCATACCCGAAAAAGACCATTTGAATCTTAATCGGGACTCGGAAATTTTTTACCCTTTTTTTTCGCCACGTGGATTTTTACAGTAAAACGAGGTCACCGTAGCTGGTCGCCGATTTTCCATCGCTGAACGGTGGTGCACTATGGTACTGTTCGATTTCAAATCCATGCACCCATTTCTATGAGTTGTATGACACTGTTTTGGCATTTTGGACCGATGTTGCACCCTGCACCGTAGATGTTGCACCGTATGGATATTGATTCTCCGGACGGCCATAACAGATAGCTTGTTTAGAGTTATGGGAGCCATAATCAGTAAAAACAAAGCTCTCTGTGAGTTCTAAGGCTTTGACAGCTTTACGCCATTAATGGACAGTTTCATTACATTTGAATCTCAATCGGGTCTCGGAAGTTTTTTACCCTTCGCCTTTTCGTCACGTGAATTTTTATGGTAAAACGGGATCATTTGGCCTGGTCTTCGATTTACCATCGTTGGATGGTGGTGCACCACGATACTGTTCCATTTCAAACCAATGCACCCATTTCGAAAAGTTATATGACACTGTTTTGGCATTTTGGACGGGTGTTCCACCTTGCACCGTAAATGTTGCATCGTATGATTATCGATTCTTCAGATGACCATAGTTGTTGGCTCGTTTAGAGTTACGGAAGTCATAACTAGTCCAAACGAAGCTCCGTGTAAGTTATACGGCTTTGATAGCTTTAAGTCGTCACTGCACAGTTTCATACCCAAAAAAGACCATCCGACTCTTTATCGGGCCTCGGAAGTTTTTTAACTTTCATTTTTTCGTAACTTGGATATTTACGGTAAAACGGGATCGCCCTGGATGGTCTTCGATTTTCCATCGCAGGACGGTGGTGCACCATGGCATTGTTCTATTTCAAATCCATGCACCTATTTCTAAAAGTCGTATGGCACTGTTTCGACATTTTGGACGGATGATGCACCTTGCACCGTAGATGTTGTACCCTATGAATATCGATTCTTCGGACGGCCATAACAGTTGACTCGTTTAGAATTAATGGAGCCATAACCAGTCAAATTGAAGCTCTATGTGAGTTCTACGGCTTTGACAATTTTAACCCGTCAGTGGACAATTTCATACCAAAAAAGAGCATTCGACTTTCAATCGGGTCTCGAAAGTTTTTTACCCTGCTTTTTTAGCCATGTGAATTTTTACGGTAAAACGGGATCACCGTGGCTGGTCTTCAATTTTTCATCGCTGGATAGTGGTGCATCATAGTATTGTTCCATTTCAAATCCAAGCACCTATTTCTTAAATTTGTACGACACTGTTTCGGCATTTTGGATGGATGTTGTACCTTGCAACGTAGAAGTTGCATCCTGTGGATATCGATTCTTCAGACGGACAGAACTGTTAGATTGTTTAGAGTTACGAAAGCATAACCAGTCAAAATGAAGCCCTGTGTGTATTCTATGGCTGTTACAGTTTTATCCATCAATGGACAGTTTCATACCCAAAAAAGACCAACCGAATCTCAATCGGGCCTCGGAAGTGTTTTACTCTACATTTTTTCGCCATGTGGATTTTTACGGTAAAACCGAATCACCATGGCTGGTGTTCGATTTTCCACCGCTGAACGGTGGTGGATCATGGTACTGTTCCATTTCAAAGCCATGCACCTATTTCTAAAGGTCGCAGGCACTATTTTAGCATTTTGGACGGATGTTGCACCCCATGGATATCGATTCTTCGGACGGCCATAGCTATTGGCTCGTTGAGAGTTACGAGAGCCATAACTAGTCAAAATGGAGCTCTATGTGAGTTCTATGGCTTTGACAGTTTTAAGCCATTAATCGATAGTTTCATACCCAAAAAAGTCCATCCGAATGTCAATCGAGCCGGAAAGGTTTTTACCCTTCGTTTTTTCGCCACGAGGATTTTTGCGGCAAAACAACATCACCGTAGCTGGTCTTCGATTTTCCATCGCATGATGGTGGCGCATCATGCTACTGTTCCATTTCAAATACATGCATCCATTTCTAAAATTCGTACGACAATGTTTTGACATTTTGGCCGGATGTTGCACCTTGCACCGTAGATGTTGCACCCTATGGATATCGATTCTTCGGACGACCATAACACTTGGCTGGTTTAGGGTAATGGAAGCCGTAACCAGTCAAAACGAAGCTCTCTATGAGTTTTACGGCTTTGACAACTTCAAGGCGTCAATGGACAGTTTCATACCCAAAAAAGACCATCCGAATCTCAATTGGGACTCGGTAGATTTTTACCCTACTTTTTCGCCATGTGGATTTTTACGGTAAAACTGGATCACCATGGCTGGTTTTCATTTTTCAATCGCTGGACGGTGGTGCACCATGGTACTGTTCCATTTCAAATCCATGCAACCATTTCTAAAAGACGTACGGCATTGTTACGGCAATTTGGACGGATGTTGCACCTTGCAGCATAGATGTTGCATCGTATGGATATTAATTTTTTGGACGACCATAGTTGTTGGCTCGTTTAGAGTTACGGCAGTGATAACCAGTCCGTGTGACTTCTACAGCTTTGATAGCTTTAAGCGGTCAACGAACAGTTTCATACCCAAAAAGACCATCCGAATCTCAATCGGGTCTCAGAAGTTTTTTACCCTTCGTTTTTTGGCACGTGGATTTTTACGGCAAAACTGGATCACCATGGTTGGTCTTCGATTTTCCATCGCTGCACAGTGATGCACCATTGTACCGTTCCATTTCAAATCCATGCACCCATTTCTAAAAGTTGTATGGTACTGTTTCGGCATTTTAGACGAATGTTGCACCTTGCACCGTATATGTTGCTCCCTATGGATATCGATTCTTCGGAGGCCATAACAGTTGGCTCATTTGGAGTTATGGAAGGCATAACCAGTCCAAATGAAGCTCTTTGTGAGTTCTACGTCTTTGACAACTTTAAGCCGGCAATGGACAGTTTCATACTCAAAAAGGACCATCTGAATCTCAATCGGGAGATGGAAGTTTTTTTCCTTCATTTTTCGCCACGTGGATTTTTGTGGTAAAACGGAATCACCGTGGCTGGTCTTCGATTTTCCATCGTTGGACGGTGATGCACCATGGTACCGTTCCATTTCAAATCCATGCATCCATTTTTAAATGTCGTACGACACTGTTTCGGCATTTTGGACGGATGTCGCACCTTGCATCGTAGATGTTGCACCCTATGGATATCGATTCTTCGGACGGGCATAACAGTTGGCTCGTTTAGAGTATCAAGAGCCTTAACCAGTCAAAACGAAGCTCATTGTGAGTTCTATGGATTTGTAGCTTGAAGCCATCAATGGACAATGTCATATCCGAAAAGGACCATCCGAATCTCAATCGAAACTCGGATACTTTTTACCCTTCGTTTTTTCGCCACGTGGATTTTTACGGTAAAACGGGATCACCGTGGTTGGTCTTCGATTTTCCATCGCTGGACGGTGGTGCACCATGGTACTATTCCATTTCAAATCCATGCATCCATTTCTAAAAGTCGTATGGCACTGTTTCGGCATTTTGGACGGATGTTGCACTTTGCACCGTAGATGTTGTACCCTATGGATATCGACTCTTCCGACAACCATAACAGTTGGCTCGTTTAGAGTTATGGAAGGCATAATTAGTCCAAACGAAGCCCTTTGTGAGTTCTACGACTTTGACAGCTTTAAGCCGTCAATGGATAGTTTCAAACCCAAAAAAGACTATCCGAATCTCAATCGGGACTCGGAAATTATTTACCCTTCTTTTTTTTCCACGTTGATTTTTAGGTAAAACGGGATCATCGTGGCTGGTCGTCGATTTTCCATCGCTGGACTGTTGTGCACCACGTACTGTTCCATTTCAAATCCATGCACCCATTTCTAAAAGTCGTATGGCACTTTTTCGGCATTTTGGACGGATGTTGCACCTTGCACCATAAATGTTGAACCCTATGGATGTCGATTCTTCGAGCGGCCAAAACAGTTAGCTCATTTAGAGTTATGGGAGCCATAAACAGTCAATACGGAGCTCTGTATGAGTTCTACGGCGTTGACAGTTTAAAGCCGTCAATGGATAGTTTACCTACCAAAGAAGACAATCTGAATCTCAATCGGATCTCGGATTTTTATACCCTTCATTTTTTCGCCACGTGGATTTTTACTATAACACGGGATCACCATCGTTGGTCTTCATTTTTCCATCATTGGATGGTGGCACACCATGGTACCGTTCCATTTCAAATCCATGCACCCATTTTTAAAAGTCATACGACGCTATTTCGGCATTTTGGACTGATGTTGCGCCTTGCACCATAGATGTTGCAACCTATGGATATCGATTCTTCAGACGGCCATAACAGTTGGCTCGTTTAGAGTTATGGGAGCCATAACCAGTCATAACGAAGCTCTGTGTGAGTTCTACATCTTTGACAGTTTTAAGCCGTCAACAGACAATTTCATAATAAAAAATGACCATCCGAATCTCAATCGGGACTCGAAAGTCTTTTACCCTTCGTTTTTTTGCCATGTGGATTTTTACGGTAAAACGGGATCACCGTGCTCAGTCTTCGATTTACCATCGATGGACGGTGGTGCACCATGGCACTGTTCCTTTTAAAATCCATGCACCCATTTCTAAAAGTCATACGGCACTGTTTCAGCACTTTGGATGGATGTTGCACCATATGGTTATCGATTCTTCGGACGGCCATAGCTGTTAGCGCGTTTAGAGTTACGGGAGCCATAACCAGTCAAAATGAAGCTCTGTGTGAGTTCTACGGTTTTAACAGCCTTAAGCCGTCAATGAACAGTTTCATATCCAAAAAAGAGCATTCGACTCTCAATCGAGTCTTGGAAGTTTTTACTCTTCGTTTTTTCGCCACGTGGATTTTTATGGTTAAACAGGATCACCGTGGCTGGTCTTCGATTTTCTATTGCTGGACGATGGTGCACCATGGTATTATTACATTTTAAATCCGTGCACCTATTTCTAAAAGTCGTACGGCTCTGTTTCGATATTTTGGATGGATGTTGCACCTTGCAACGTAGATGTTGCACACTGTGGATATCATTCTTTAGACGACTATAACTGTTGGGTCGTTTAGAGTTATGGAAGCCATAACCAGTCAAAAAGAAGCTCTGTGTGCATTCTATGGCTTTGACAGCTTTAATCCGTCAACGGAGAGTTTCATACCCAAAAAGCCTATCCGAATCTCAATCGGGCCTTGGAAATTTTTTACCCAAATTTTTTACCCTTCATTTTTCACAATGTGGATTTTACGGTAAAATCGGGTCACAATGGCTGGTTTCGATTTTCAATCGCTGGACGGTGGTGGACTATGGTACTGTTCCATTTCAAATCCACGCACCCATTTCTAAAAGTTGTACGGCACTGTTTCGGCATTTTGGACGGATGCTACACTTGCACCGTAGATGTTGCACCCTATGGATATCGATTCTTCGGACGGCTATAGTTGTTGGCTCGTTTAGAGTTACGAGAGCCGTAACCAGTCAAAATTGAGCTCTGTGTGAGTTCTACGGCTTTGACAGCTTTAAGACGTCAGTGGATAGTTTCACACCCGAAAAAGACCATCCAAAATTCAATTAGGTCTCGGAAGTTTTTTACACTTCGTTTTTTCGTCATGTGGATTTTAACGGTAAAACGGGATCGCCGTGGATGGTCTTCGATTTTCCATCGCTGACCGGTTGTGATGTCCCGGATATTTAGGCAATTTTTATTTAATAATTTCATTAATAATTATTTTAAAATGTGAAATGTTGATTTAATAATTTAATTCAAACATGAATTTTCTTTTGAAATTTATAATTATTTAATTTGTCAAATCATATTTTTTCCAAATTTTATAATAATGATAATTTAATTTGAGATTCTTATTGTTTTCAAATGTTAAAAATATTTAAATAATAAAATTTTCTTTCTAAGATGATTCAAAGATATTTTATTTATAATGAATATATGTGTATACATTGTAAATAGGGATTTGATTTTTTATTTAAATTTAAATTTAATAAGAATATTTTCCAATTTATTATATATGTATGTGTTTAAATTATGAATTGATTAATTTGATTTAAATTAGTATTGAAAAATTTTCAAAAGTTTGTTTTAAAAGTCTATCTTATATTTTCAAAAGAAATATAAGTAAATATTTATTTTGTTTATAAATAAATAATAGTTTAAATTGTATTTTATAATAAAAGTTTATTTTGGTTTTCTTTTAAAAATTGTTTTTCTTTTGAAATAAGATTTAGTTCATTTATATTAGTGTATAGTATTTTGATTTGAAACTTTTGAATAAAATTGAATTTAACGTTTCTTTTCTTTTTAAAAGTTTCTCTTTTGAAAATTAGTTTTAAAATATTATTTTAAAAATATTCAAACAAACAATAAAATGAGTAATTTTATAAAAGAATTTTTCATGTAATCAATTAAAGGCTAAAAATAGATAAACATTTAAAAACATTTTAAATTAAATTAGAAATGGTTTTAGAAGAATTTAAATACATTCATAAACTAAGAATTTTCTTTTAATATTAATAAAAACATGTGTTAGACTCTTAACCCATAATGAAGACACTTGTAAATTTATCTGCATCATAATTTAACAAGTGGAATGTTATTTATTTTTGAAATTTATTATATTAGATAAGAAAATGTAACAATGCATTTTGTTAAAACCATTTATCTTCAATTGAAAACTTAAAACCAGATTTTAAGTAAAATTCAAAATCCCAATCTAAAAAACCAATTCTTGTTCAAAATCTACAACCCAAAATTCAATCTAAATTCTGCAAATCCCAAAACTGTATAAAATCTGCAAACAAATTCAAACAAATTTGTTCAATCTTCAAATCTGAGCATATGAAGATGGATCTGCATGTAATACTTCAATAATCAAATCTGGAAGAAAACTCAGCAAGCAAACACAGATTTAACATCACCAATGCAAATTGCAAATCAACTTCAACATGCAGATGCAAGTCAGGTTCCAGGAATAATGCAATGCATCTCTTAGATTATTCTCTGCATCTTCATAAAAATGTGAGTAAGCTTCTAATTTTAAAAATAGTTTTTACTTTTTAAAAAAAAATTAATGATTAAGCATGAATTAGAACTCAGGATTCTAATGCAACTATCTTGAAGAATTTTTAAAAAAACTGTTAAAGAGAAGACTGCAGTGTCTTCATTTTTTTAAAATGAATAATTTCACAAATTGAAAAAGACCTCAAATTTATCTGATGCATGTGAATAAATGAGGATATGTATGCTTGTATGATTGCATAAAGATAAATATTCAGTGTGTGTATACATATATAAACATATATGTTTTTGATGCCAGTTATATGTATGCATGTTCTGTTCTAAACAAAAATTTTATTAGAAAACCTTTATCACTTGGATTGATCTCTGTTAGGAATTGTAATGTAAACAAAAAGTATTGATTAGTATAGATTTAGGTTTATAAATTATAGTTTAGTTTAATTAAAATCTGTAGCCTCTGAAAAATCCATTTTATCAATCATCATTGATGATAAAACAAATATCAATCATCTGAAATTATTAAATCAAGTTTATAACTAGAATACATGTTTGAAATCAGGAATTTTAAAAACAAATATTACATTTTAAAATAAACAGTTAGGGGGCATTTTTGTTTTGAACAGAATTGGGGTTTTTGGGTTTGTTTGATTATCTAGTGGATTTTGGAAGTTGTTATTCTTCCTGGAGGTGGAAGATTGATTGGGGAGTGGAGGAAAATTAGGCAATAGATGATCAGAGATGGGAGGAGATGGAAATAGGGTTTTCCAGGCATAGCCCTAGTTTTGATGAGGGTTGAAGTTTTGTTACTTCTTGTTTTCTGTAGTGCTTCGAGTGATTCGAGGTTTTGGGATTCGGCAGAGGGGGTATAAATGGATTGTTGGTCGGAGTCACGGCGTCTCAGATGATCGAAAATGGATGTCGCGGCTGTTGACAGGTTTTGGGTATATGATACAGTGATGTATCCAGATTATGGAGTTTTAGTCGAATTTGATTTCGAGTTTCAGAGGGAACGCTGATGGTCGTAAGGTTGTTGGTGGATGGTCGACGACTAGGAGGAGTCACCTAGGGTGGCTGGTGATGATCTGAGCACCGGTGTGTATGCACCGTGCATATGTAAATTCTGGTGAACCATTTGGGGTTGTGCAGGGTATTTGACTCGAAGTTACACTTGGGTGTTTGTGCTTCTGTGAAGTGACCCACTTCTTTTTACTCTAATTTATGTGATTTTTAGTGAGTTTTATATATATATATATATATATATATATGTGTGTGTGTGTGTGTGTGTGTGTGTGTGTGTGTGATCACTTCTTTAAATTCATTCTCCCAAGATCCAGAATTTAACTAATATAAAAATATCAGTATATAAACTAAATCATGTCATTTATATATGTGAAGATATATAAATGGTTCTTTGCTTATCAGAGCAATTAAAATAGCAAAGAATATCATTCACACTTTGTTCCTCATAATTGAGGGGCTTTTGTGTCACATAGCCATTTTATCTTTTTCTTTTGAACTCAGACTTGATTTCTAATCCTAAAATAATGACATCATTTTCTTATCTAATTTCCTAGCCTGTTCTATAACTCAGATTAATTAATTTATGGGTTTTACAAGCTAGCTATTTGATCCATAGAATTTAGGGATTTGATACTAGATAATTTGATTGATACAGGGTGTTAGTTCAACTCATACATGTTTGTCCATCCCGGGGAATCTATTCTTATACTCAAGCAATTTTTATGTTAAGAAAATTGCTTATGTCATATTTTATAAAGTATGCAATGATCTGATGAATATCAAGACAGTAAATCAGTTTACAGACCAAGTAGTGAAAACAATGCACATGAACAAAATGTTAACTCAATTTATCATGTCAATAAAGACCAGCATATACTTGAAAATAGTATGATTAAAGCAGTATCAAAATCAGACTGTTACAAAACTTTCAGATGGACATATAGAGAAGGTTACTGACAAATCCTCAAATTATGAAACAAATGATTGTGATCAATTAACAGTGGATTTACTGACATGCTTAATATCTAGGTAAGGCTACATGTTACTTAAACTGCCTCAGGTTTATCATGACCAAATGCAATCAGACTTAGGCCATGTATCTAGATAGTAAGGTTTGTTGAGTATTGTAGCAGTGAAGTCTACAAACTCTAGAAATGCACATGAACTTACTACACCAAGCAACACAAATTCCTACAATAAACTTATTTCCCAGGTTGAGGATTATAGGCCTTGTTTTCTAAACTTGACATGTACTTATATTAATTACAAGTCATGATCAAGCCTTACTGGTTAACCCAGACTAGTTTCAACTCAACACTTAACAGATATATTACATGCTTTTTCTAAAACCATATCAATTTTTCAATCAATTATTTAGCAGACATTACCAAAGAAAGTATGACCACATATTAAATTATATGGCATAATTTCCTTCATCATACTTCACCAGAAAAATACCCAGATCAGATGCTTAAAACAGAAACTCCCATTCACACATATAATACTTTAACCTTTACATGATCTTTACACAGGGAAACAAACAACATCAACTCTAGATATACTTAGAACATAATGAAGTTTTTTTTTTGCCTAGCTTATTCACTACAATATTAATTTCTGTCATATTCCTTAAGTATTTAAAACTCAAGTAAATCTTCCAAATATCCATGCAAGCAAGTTTCTCATGCTTCTTTTCCTGCAGCAACATCTAGAGCTGCCTCAATAAAAATGAGACACCCCAAATGTCACAAAGCAACAAATAAGGTCAGAAATAAATTTCTTGTGTGAGTGAAAATCATAAATTAAAACATTTATTTTTTGTAAATTCCTAAAACTGCACAGAGAACATGTTAGTTCAATAATACACTAATTCATACTAAATCTGAGCATGGGTAAGTTTATCTATCAATCATACACCCATGAAACCATTCATTCACTTCATTCAGACATTCATGAACATGCTCCTATGGATTAATCTTTAATTTCCATAGCTTGATTGATCAATCTTATTTTTTACATTTTTTTTTGGTCTAACTCCTTGCCATTGAACACCATGTGTGCATTGTAAAGGGGCTCGGTTCTGTTAACCCTTTACACAGAGGCCTACAGGACTTAAGCAAGTCATGCACATACCCTTCATCCTCCTGATGATGAGCAGATCAAGGCACTTCTCCTAAATCATGTTATGATTTAGAGACCATGAGTATTTATTTTATAAGGAACTTTTCTTTTAATTTCCAGAAATGCTTGTGCTCTTTTCTTCATTTCATAAATAAAAAATCATTGATCTCACTCAAAGAGTACATCCGAACATACTAGCATTCATATAAAATTCCACTGCTTATAATCAGAGATTATACTTAATCAAATTTTCCAAAAATCTGCTCATACATATTTTCTAGTAATTTTTCTAGTGCTTGTTTAAATTGATAAAATCATATAAAAATCTAAATTTATTCTTCTGTGAACATAGGGTATGGTTTTTGAGAAAAACCCATAAAATATATTGGTTAATGATCTGAACAAATCAGCACATACATAATATTGCTTTGTTCATATCAGTTTTTAATGAACTAGACATAAGCATGAACCTCCTTACTCACACTGCCTATTTCCTTTATTTCTTTGATACCCTACTTCTCAGAAAAAAATGCTTAACTCATTTTCTAATAAGAACTGGATTACAAAAATCCATTTCTGTGATCAAGGTAAGTGTTAGATCAAGTACATTTCAAAGCAGAAGTTAAAGTCATTATATCAGACCAAAATAAATTAAAGTCTCAACCAAAAGTTCAACCAGAAAAACCATCCATGATCAATAATCATTCATTCAGAAAAATCAACAGAAAACCATATTATAATTCCTATATAAGAAAAATTGCTTGGTTGCCCTTAGCATGGGTCTTAATGCCTCAAACTTCATCTATGATTATCACTCACCTTCCTCTTCTTCCCCGAGAATGCTTAAGTTTGAAGGCAATTTGAGTTTTGCTTCTTTTTTTTTATAATAATTTTTCTGTTTTCTTCCCAGAAACAAACTGTTACGCCCCCCCCCCTTGATTTAAATCATTTAGCTAGGGTCTTAATAGAGGAAAAGCCCATTCTATCCCCATATAATTTAGAGAATCATGTGTATATGCTTATGGCTAATCTTGCCATTTTCTTTTTAATTTCTATTTCTGGTAAAAGCAGTTATCTCACTACTTTTCTGTGCACATGCTTTTTGCATGCTTTTATCTGCACATTGTTTTTATATGACTTAATTTCACAATGTATCTTATCATACCCGAGTTAATTCTCATGTTTCTTTCTATAATTTTTATTTTTAACTAACATAATTTATCATTTGCTTCTCTCTTGATCTATTTTAAAAACTCATAAATATTACTTAACTTGTTTTTATGCATTTTAATTATCAAGAGGATTTTTATTTTATCATCCCATACTTCTCTGATCATATGTATATACTTTCTATGCAATATTCACATATATACAAGTCATGTGAATTTTAGAATTCATTTTATACTTAATCATTTTCCTCTCATCACTGTATATAAAAAAAATTATCCCCTTGCATAATTACTTCACTTACTTCTGATATTCATTTTCAAGCTATTTTTATTCTTTGGTTATTTATATAATACATATATATATATATACACACACACACATAAAATATGTGAATATAATGCTCCTCTTTGCTCGGCTATTTTTCTCCCCATTTTTATTTTCTCTAACTATCATTCTCTCACTTATTTACTTCATTCACTCTTGGTATTTATTTTCCATTTCCTGTTTTTTTAAAGTAATTTTTATTCTCAAAAATTTTGGGTCTTCACATGCTCTCCTCCTAAAAGGAATTGTGTCCCACAATTATATATATTGGTTTATTAGTATATTTCAAACATATCAGAAATTCTTAATCCAAGATCAGTCAAATATATTTAAGTAATATTTAAAGTTATTACAGTTCTAGACATACCTTCAAGCAAAAAATAGATTCGGATACTTATCCTTCATCCTATCTTCAGCCTCCCATGTGCAGTCATTTCCATCTAAACTCCATTAAATTTTAACTAGTTTAATTATTTTATTTCTCAGTTTCTTTTCTTCTCTAGCCACAATGCCCACTGGTTCCTTTTTATAAACCAGATTTTCTTGAATTTCAACATGTTTAGGAAATTCAAGAATGGTCTCCTTATCATGCACCCATTTTCTCAATTGGGATACATGAAATACATCATGTATTTTGCTCAATTCCTTTGGTAACTTCAACCTATAAGCTAAAGTCCCTGTTCTTTGAACAATTTCATATGGTCCTATATACCTTGGTGATAGTTTCCCTGTTTTTCCAAATCTCAATATTTTCCTCATTGGTGAAACTTTGAGAAACACATAGTCTCCCACCTCAAATTCTACTGGCCTTCTCCTTTTATCTGCATATGCTTTCTGTCTCTCTTGAGCTACTCTCATTCTTTGCCACACTAATTCAATTCTTGCAGAAGTTTCTTTTACATTGTCTGGTCCAAGCAACACTCTTTCACCAGCCTCCATCCAACATGTAGGAGATAAACAAGGCTTTCCATACAAAGCCTCAAATGGAGCCATTCCTATGGTGTACTGGTAGCTATTATTATAAGCAAATTCAGCTAAATAAATATGATCCTCCCAGTTGCCTCCAAAATCAAGTATGCATGCTCTAAGCAAATCTTCTAAAACTTTATTAACAATCTCAGTTTGCCCATCTGTTTGTGGGTGGTAGGCTATGCTTAGGCTTAGTTCTGTCCCTATAGCTTCTTGAAAGCTACTCTAAAACCTTGAAGTAAACAAAGTATCTCTATCACTAATGATAGTCTTGGGGATGCCATGCAATCTCACTATCTCTTTCACAAATAACTGAGCTAGTTTATGGGCATTTCTGTTTGAGTTTATAGGAATGAAGTGTGCTGTTTTTGTAAGCCTATCAACCACTACCCAAATACTATCATTGCCTCTTCTTGTTCTTGGCAAACCATCCACAAAATCCATTGATATGCTTTCCCATTTCCAAATAGGCACTTCCAAATGTTGCAATAGGCCTGAGGGTCTTTGATAATCTACCTTTACTTGTTGGCATGTCAAGAAATTTGCCACATATTTTGCCACTGCTCCTTTCATCCCTGGCCACCAGTAATTCCTCTTAAGATCATGGTACATTTTTGTACCGCCTGGATGTATAGTATATTTTGTTTTGTGATGCTCATCCATAACTTCTTGCTTCAGTTCCTCTACATTTGGTATGCAGAGTTTCCCCTTTTTCCTTAAGTATCCTTTATCATCTACCTCATAGTTTTCCACTGTCATGCCTTGTGATATCATGTTCTTTTTCTCCTTCAAATTTGTATCTTGATTATGCATTTGTCCTATTTTATCAACCAGTGTTGACTTTAAAGAATGAGGCTTAATTTACCATATTCAATCATCTCACTGTGTGTCTTATATGATACACTAGTTTCTTCTTTCACTTCCACCTCACTAAGGATTGTCAAATCCCTGAACTCAGCCATCATTAAGCTTGCCAATTTTGCTTGATGTCTACTTAATGCATCTGCCACTTTATTAGCTTTTCCTGGGGTGTATAATATATCAAGATCATAGGAAGCTAGAAATTCTACCCACCTATGTTGCCTTATGTTTAAGTCTTTTTAGGAAAACAAGTATTTAAGTGACTTATGGTATGTAAACAATTCAAACTTAGCACCTAATAAATAGTGTCTCCATAGCTTCAATGCATATACTACAGCAGCTAGTTCTAAATCATGTGTAGCATGCCTAGTTTCATTTGGCTTGAGTTGCCTTGATGCATATGCTATGACTCTATCATGTTGCACGAGCACTGCCCCTAGTCCAGATCCACTAGCATCTGTGTAAACTACTAATCCTTCGTTTCCCTCTGGTACTTGTGAAACTCGAGCTTCCATCAATGCTTTCTTCAATAATGTAAAGGCCTGTTCACATTTCTCTGTCCACACATATGGCTGCTCCTTTCTAGTTAGCTTGGTTAATGGAATGGCTATTCTTGCAAAGTCTTTTATAAATCTCCTACAATAGCCTGCCATTCCCAAAAATGATCTCACCTCAGTCACTGATTTGGGTCTGTTCCATGATTGAACTTCCATAACCTTACTTGGGTCTACACTAATTCCTTGTTGAGAAATAATATGCCCCAAAACTTTACTTCATTTTGCCAAAAGATGCACTTATTAAATTTTGCCTTTAAATTATGTGCTCTTAGTCTTGACAAAGTCAGATGCAAATGCCTTGCATGTTCCTCTTCTGATTTTGAATACACTAATATGTCATCAATAAAGACAACCACAAATTTGTCTAGAAAATCTCTATATGTTCTATTCATTAAATCTATAAAATATGATGGTGCATTTTTCAATCCAAAAGGCATCACCAAAAATTCATATAACCCATACCTTGTGTTGAAGGCAGTATACTTAATGCTTTCTTCCTCTACCTTCATCTGATGAAACCCAGAGGCTAAATCTAGCCTTGAAAAGATCTTTGCTCCATTTAATTGATCAAATAGATCATCAATTCTGGGGAGTTGGTATTTGTTCTTGATGGTGACTTTATTTAGTTCTCTATAATCAATATACATTCTTAGTGTACCATCATGCTTTTTCACAAACACCACCGGAGAACCCCAGTTTGAACTGCTAGGCCTTATGAAGCCTTTCTGCTCCAATTCTTCCAGCTGTTGCTTCAATTCTATTAATTCTTTTGGACCCATTCTAGTAGGTTTCTTGATGATAGGACTTGACCCAGGAATTAACCTTATTTGAAATTCAACCGGTCTATTGTCTGGTACCCCTACTACCTCTCCAAAAACATCTGGATATTCTCTTATTACTTCTATGTTTTCTAAAATTAATTCCTTCTCAGTCATATTCCATATTTTATTAAGACAATTTGTTTTAGCTATTTCACTCATGACTAAAATATTTTTACCATTTTCTGTTTTCAAAGATACAGTGAAATTTTCTAAATTCAAAATTTCTTTAAGTTTACTCAACCAATCTACCCCTAAAATAATTCCTATTCCAGGGTATTTCAATACTACAAACAAATCAGATTTAAACACATTTCCTCCTATGTTTAATTCTACTCCCAAACATTTTAATCCTAGCAAACAAGAGCTACCCAGAGGACTTTGAATAAACAAGGGTTTTTCAACTTTGTTGCACGTGAGAGCTAATTTATCCACTATGTCTTGTGATATTAGAGAATGTGTGGCTCCAGTGTCATATATAACTGTGATTGGGTAATTTTTAATTAGAAGTATACCTTCCAATTATCCAGAGCTTCCTGTTGCATTTGCCTTATGCCTTTGTTTCCAATGCTCCTACCTTTGCTCCTTTCTTAAACTCTGGGCGGTTTCTTTTAATATGACCTTCTTTCCCACAGTTATAGCAGCTAAATGGTGCCTTCTTGGCTGCTTGACACCTATTACTCATGTGTCCTTCTTTGCCACAATTATAACAAGTAACTTTCTTCTTAGCTTCCCCAGTGGCTGCTCCCTCCACTTTCTTATCCGTATTCTTTTTGTCATAGGGATGTGCTCTATTTTTCCCCTTCTTTTGATTGTTAGCCCTCATGCTCCTAAAATTTTCCCTTGCGTTGTCATGTTGTTCAAAAGAAAGAGTAAGGTCTATGACTTGATCAAATGTCCTGTCTTTGTATGGTAACATTGCTCTACTCAAACCAGCATTGAGTCCTTGAATAAATCTTGAATTCTTTGATTCTTCATTTCCTATGAGCATGTTCCATACCTAGACAAACTCTTAAATTTTTGAGTGTATTCAGCCACACTCATTGGTCCTTGCCTCAGCCTTATGAATTCCTCAAGCAATGTTGCCTTAGCTGTTGCTGGGACAAACCTTGCCTCAAGCATCTCCTTGAATTGATCCCATGTTATCTCATTTTCTGGCCTTCCTGTGATGATCACCTCCCACCAATCTAATGCTTCTCCTTTGAGTCTCCTAGAAGCTATCTGCCTTTTCCTTTGATCATTGATTTGCATATCTGCAAATATTCTTTCTAGAGTTCTCAACCATGTCTGCACACCCATAACTCCTTGAGCGCCTTCAAAATCTTTGCCTCCTAAATTTGAGAATGCCTTCAATAGCTTAGCTAATTCCTCATGAGGATTCTCTTCCCTCTGCACTGCTCCTTCCCTAAATGCTCTCACCAAATCTTGCAAGTTAACCAATGGTGCAACATTTGAGGGTCCTGCTCCAGTGCTTGGTGGTCTTCCTACCATGATTCACTATTCAATTGCATAGCTAGTTAGTCATATTTTCTAATTTAATTATTTTATGCAATTTATTTCTACTGTGGATATTTATTTCTATCATTATTGTATGTATATATTATATATTTTTTAGAAGTTTATCCACACAAGAAGATTGGATAATATATTTATGCTATGTTTTAACAACATAGCTCTGATACCAACTGAAGTGACCCACTTCTTTTTACTCTAATTTATGTGATTTTTAGTGAGTTATATATATATATATATATATAAGTGATCACTTCTTTAAATTCATTCTCCCAAGATCCAGAATTTAACTAATATAAAAATATCAGTATAAACTAAATCATGTCATTTATATATGTGAAGACATATAAATGGTTCATTGCTTATCACAGCAATTAAAATAACAAAGAATCTCATTCACACTTTGTTCCTCATAATTGAGGGACTTTTGTGTCACATAGCCATTTTATCTATATTTTTTTGAACTCAGACTTGATTTCTAATCCTAAAATAATCACATCATTTTCTTGTCTAATTTCCTAGCCTGTTCTATAACTCAGATTAATTAATTTCTGGGTTTTACAAGCTAGCTATTTGATCCATAGAATTTAGGGATTTGATACTAGATAATTTGATTGATACAGGGTGTTAGTTCAACTCATACATGTTTTTCTATCCCGGGGATTCCATTCTTAAACTCAAGCAATTTTATGTTAAGAAAATTGCTTATGTCATATTTTATAAAGTATGCAATGATCTGATGAATATCAAGAAAGTAAATCAGTTTAAAGGCCAAGCAGTGAAAACAATGCACATGAACAAAATGTTAACTCAATTTATCATGTCAATAAAGACCAGCATATACTTGAAAATAGTATGATTAAAGCAGTATCAAAATCAGACTGTTGCAAAACTTTCAGATGGACATATAGTGAAGGTTACTGAAAAATCCTCAAATTATGAAACAAATGATTGTGATCAATTAACAGTCGACTTACTGACATGCTTAATATCTAGGTAAGACTACATGTTACTTAAACTGCCTCAGGTTTATCATGACCAAATGCAATCAGACTTGGGCCTTGTATCTAGATAATAAGGTTTGTTGAGTATTGTAGCAGTGGAGTCTACAAACTCCAGAAATGCACCTGAACTTACTACACCAAGCAACTCAAATTCCTACAATAAACTTATTGCCCAAGTTGAGGATTATAGGCCTTGTTTCCTAAACTTGACACTTACTTATATTAATTACAAGTCATGATCAAGCCTTACTGGTTAACCCAGACCAGTTTCAACTCAACACTTATCAGATATATTACATGCTTTTTCCAAAACCATATCAATTTTGCTATCAATTATTTAGCAGACATTACCAAAGAAAGTGTGACCACATATTAAATTATATGGCATAATTTCCTTCATCATACTTCACCAGAAAAATACCCAGATCAGATGCTTAAAACAGAAACTCCCATTCACACATATAATACTTTAAGCTTTACATAGTCTTTACACAGAGAAACAAATAACATCAACTCTAGATATACTTGGAACATAATGAAGTTTTTTTTTGCCTAGCTTATTCACTACAATATTTCTGTCATGCTTCCTTTCCTGCAACAACATCTAGAGCTGCCTCAATAAAAATGAGACATCCCAAATGTCACAAAGCAACAAATAGGGTCAGAAATAAATTTCTGGTGTGAGTGAAAATCATAAATTAAAACATATTTTTTGTAAATTCCTAAAACTGCACAGGGAACATGTTAGTTCAATAATACACTAATTCATACTAAATCTGAGCATGGGTAAGTTTATCTATCAATCATACACCCATGCAACCATTCATTCACTTTATTCAGACATTCATGAACATGCTCCTATGGATTAATCTCTAATTTCCATAGCTTGATTGATCAATCTTATTTTTTACATTTTTGTTTTGGTCTAACTCCTTGCCATTGAACACCATGTGTGCATTGTAAAGGGGCTCGGTTCTGTTAACCCTTTACACAGAGGCCTACAGGACTTAAGCAAGTCATGCACATACCGTTCATCCTCCTGATGATGAGCAGATCAAGGCACTTCTCTTAAATCATGTTATGATTTAGAGACCATGAGTATTTATTTTATAAGGAACTTTTCTTTTAATTTCCAGAAATGCTTGTGCTCTTTTCTTCATTTCATAAATAAAAAATCATTGATCTCACTCAAAGAGTACATCCGAACATACTAGCATTCATATAAAATTCCACTGCTTATAATCAGATATTATACTTAATCAAATTTTCCAAAAATCTGCTCATACATATTTTCTAGTAATTTTTCCAGTGCTTGTTTAAATTGATAAAATCATATAAAAATCTAAATTTATTCTTCTGTGAACATAGGGTATGGTTTTTGATAAAAACCCATAAAACGTATTGGTTAATGATCTGAACAAATCAGCACATACATAATATTGCTTTGTTCATATCAGTTTTTAATGAACTAGACATAAGCATGAACCTCCTTATTCACACTGCCTATTTCCTTTATTTCTTTGATACCCTACTTCTCAGAAAAAAAAATGCTGAACTCATTTTTTAATAAGAACTGGATTACAAAAATCCATTTCTGTGATCAAGAGTAAGTGTTAGATCAAGTACATTTCAAAGCAGAAGTTAAATTCATCACATCAGACCAAAATAAATTAAAGTCTCAACCAAAAGTTCAACCAGAAAAACCATCCATGATCAATAATCATTCATTCAAAAAAATCAACAGAAAACTATATTATAATTTCTATATAAGTAAAATTGCTTTGCTGCCCTTAGCATGGTCTTAATGCCTCAAAGTTCATCTATGATTATCACTCACCTTCCTATTCTTCCCCGAGAATGCTTAAGTTTGAAGGCAATGTGAGTTTTGCTTCTTTTTTTATAATAATTTCTCTGTTTTCTTCCAAAAAACAAACCGTTACTTCCCTCCTTGATTTAAATCATTTCGCTAGGATTTTAATAGAGTAAAAGCCCATTCTATCCCCATATAATTTAGAGAATCATGTGTATATGCTTATGGCTAATCTTGCCATTTTATTTTTAATTTCTATTTCTGGTAAAAGCAGTTTTCTCACTGCTTTTCCGTGCACATGCTTTTTGCATGCTTTTATCTGCACATTGTTTTGTATGACTTAATTTCACAATGTATCTTATCATACCCGAGTTAATTCTCATGTTTCTTTCTATAAGTTTTATTTTTAACTAACATAATTTATCATTTGCTTCTCTCTTGATCTATTTTAAAAACTCATAAGTATTACTTAACTGGTTTTTATGCATTTTAATTATCAAGAGAATTTTTATTTTATCATCCCATACTTCTCTGATCATATGTATATATTTCTATGCAATATTCACATATATACAAGTCATGTGAATTTTAGAATTCATTTTATACTTAATCATTTTCCTCTCATCACTGTATATAAAAAAAATATCCCCTTGCATAATTACTTCACTTACTTCTGATATTCATTTTCAAGCTATTTTTATTCTTTGGTTATTTATATAATACATATATATATACACATAAAATATTTGAATATAATGCTCCTCTTTACTCAGCTATTTTTCTCCCCATTTTTATTTTCTCTAACTATCATTTTCTCACTTATTTACTTCATTCACTCTTGGTATTATTTTCCATTTCCTGTTTTTTTTAGTAATTTTTATTTTCAAAACTTTTGGGTCTTCACATTCTGTCTCGAAGCATTTGGGTTGTTAACTCGAAGTTATAATTTGGGGTCTCGGGTTGTTTGCTTCAGCATTTTTTAACCTTCCTGTGTGCAGTTTTTTTTTAAAATTTGAATGAAATTTAAAATTTAGGCAGGGATTTAAATTAAAAGCTTAAGTTGAAATTTAATCAAGTGAGATTTTGAATTCAAAGTTTTAAAAATGAAGAATTTAAATTTAAGTAAGGTTTAAATTTAGTTTTGAAATCAAGACTAAATATAGTTTCAGGTTTACTTTGAATCCAGGTTGAATTCAAAACAATTTTTTTGCAAATTTTAAATTGCTGAACAAGTTTAAATTTTTTCAAATAGATTTTAAAAGAATAAGTTGTTTTCAAATAGTTTTAAACTTGATAAAATCCTTTTCTTAAATATTTGAATAAAAAGATATGAAGTGTGTTTAACTTTAATTTGAAAAGCAAAATGATCAATTTATTTTAGAGGCTTGATTTCTTTAATTTAGTAAATTGGGTTTTAAACTTTTCTTACATAAGTAATGAATGTTTCCACTTTTATTTTAAGGTTATAATTTATTTAAATTTGGATAATGTTTATATGATTAAACATTTTAAATCTTAAATTTTTAAAATGGAAGTTGAATTTAATTTAGGAATGTATTGTTTTAAATACATTTGAATGATAATAAAGTTATTAATAAGTAAATGGATTAATTTGGAAATAATTAAGATAAATAAGAATTTACTTATTTATTTGATTTAAATAATGATTTAGAATTAATGTTTAAATAGAGATGATTAATAATGATTAATCTAAGATCATTTTCTTAAGTAAATAATTTAAGAAAATATTATTAGCTAATAATAATAATTATCTAAGGATAATTAGGTAATTAATTAATATAATTAATTTTGATAATTAACTAGATTAATTAATTGAATATATTCAATTGTAATTTGTTAAGTATAATTACTTGATGAAAGTAACTAAAGGATTAATTACTTATTGTAATTAATTTTGATAATGTGATTTGTTTAAATTAATTAATTTAGTTTAATTAATTTAAGAAATCATTTGATGATTTAATGAGAGTAATTACTTAGTGTAATTAATGAAGCAGGGTTACTTAGAGAAGTAATAATTGATAATTACTGGAATGTAATTAGTGAAGATGAGTAATTTGGATAATTACTTTTGTAATTAATCAAGGGATTAATTAAATAATAAATTATAGAATAATTAATTTGTTAATGAGTAATTAAGGGTAATTAATTAGTGGATTAATATTAATCAGGGTGATTAATAATTGTTTTTTTTTATTTTAGATAATTACTAAATGTAATTAATTTTAAATAAAGTAAATAATTTGAAATATGAATTAGAGATCTTTAATTAATATAATTAATGATGTAATTAAGAATTGTTTAATTAAGTAGTAATTAATAATTAAGTGATTAATTAATTGTAATTAATTAAGGATAAATGTAATTAATTATAATTAATTAATAAATGAAGTAATTAAATATTAATTACTTATGATTAAGGTTAATTAATTTAGGAAATTAATTAAAGACTAATTACTTATTGTACTTAGAGAATGATTAATCAAAGATGTTTAATCAAGTTGAATATTTAGAAAATGATTAATTAACTAGGTTAATTAATTGATGGATATTAAGCAGGATTTATATATGAGTAATTAATAATTTAATTCATTTTAAAATAATTATAGATGGTGGATAATAAATCTTTGCTTATGGATGATATTGATTTGATGGATGTGATCTCAGTAATGAGATGAGTAGTATCTATATGATATGGATGCATGGTTAAAGTATGATGGTTTGTGATGGATTATCTGGTTGTGATGATTATCTGTTTGTGATGATGATACATATTATCTGTTTACGATGAGAATGTGATTATCTATTGTGATATGTAGTTTATCTATCTGTGTGAAATAGATAATAATGAAATGAGTTAATTGTTTAAAACCCTTAAGTATAACTTGGACATTAAAATGGCGTTTGGTTTCGGTGAGACCGGGATCGTGTTTCCATATTTGGATATCCGAAAACCACATCGATCCAAAGTAAACGTTAGGTCGTGAATCTCAAGTGGAGCAAGTGAAGACTCGAGGTGTAAGAACTATACGTCAGTATAACTCTGTGGGTGATTCCGTAATGAGTTTGACGGAATAGTACTTATAGGTTCGAGATGGTGATTTAGAGTGCAAGGGTTATCGTCGTTGACTCTGAGGGTGATTCCAACATGAGTGCAATGAGATAGTGCATTCCGTTTCGTTCGAACCCGGAACAAACTTGTATGGATTGAATGCTTCTAGAACATCGTCAGGTGGACGATGAGAATTCCAAGATTGATGTATCCTATAAAGGTAATCGTAGCCTCAAGCCTCATCAACCGGGAATGGATAAAATATGGGAGATGCAGCAAGGCTTCGTGGCTAGCCCCCACTGGAGAGCAAGATTTACCCCTGTCTAGAGGTCCCTTTATATTTCGGTTGTTTGGCAGTTGGCGACGGCCAATCTGTGGGGTGGTCTTGTTCGAAACTGTTCAGTAAGGAATGGTTCCGGCTTTGTGTTGCAGGGGAGCGGGCGTACTCCTCGGAACGGTGATCTAGGCCATGTACTGTGATGGGCGGTACCCCAATAGCCCTGCCATTGATGGAATCCATAATCCACCAAGTTCCTGTACGGTTTTGATTGTGCCCAACTATGTTGGAACGTGAGATGTAAGCATTCCAGCTATTTCTGTATTTTATTTTGAAAACCCTAGACACTGTTATAATATCACTAGATTTCCTGTCAAATGTTTTGGTTAGCGTAAGGTAAAAACTTTTCCATGTTTATGTGTGGGAAGTCTTACGTGATACCTTTTCTTTTCAAAGGATTTTCAAAGTTAAGCAACTTTTAATCCCCGTTTGCTCACACCAGACCCATGTCTGACCTGAGTGTTTAACTTCTATTTTATTAAACTCTTGGGTACTCATATTATATATGAGTAGTCAAGTGATTCAGGATTGTTTTGACGAGTTCTGGAGGAGATAATGGAGCATGAGGCTTCAGCGTGTAGATATATATAGTGGTTCCGCTGTGTTTGAGTTGTGTCTGTTTTTCTCTGATGTACTTGAATTGTAATTGCCAGACAGATGTTTATAACTGTCTAGTTTGTGTTGTATTAGCTATAGAACTCTAATGTATATGATACTATGTAAAGTTTTATGTGATATAATATAATTTATTCGTTCCGCTGTGAGATTCTGATGTTGTCTGTTTCTTTCTTTCCTTTCTTTTCTCTTTTCTATCCCTTTCTTTCTCCTTAATGATGCGTCTTTCTATGGAATGAAAGGCGGGTCGTTACATTGTGGTATCAGAGCACTAGGTTGAGCGAATACCTATGGTCTGGAGTGGTGTCTGTCTTGAGAGAGCGTATTTGTAATTTTGAATATTTATATATTAATTTATTTCTACCTATTTGATTGGGTTACCCGTTCAGGTTTTCCAATATTAGTAATAAAGGTAGATAGGGTAGTGGTGTGTGTAACACAACTACCAATGGTTGGAGTCCGAGTGTTTGAGGTTGGAAGTGGTCTGCTAGGGCAGTTTTGGACATCTTGAGTAGTTTTGCAGTTTGGTGTGAAGGATTTCATCGATCTCTGAAGGAAATCTTTCCGAGGTTCAGAATTTATCTTCGGAATGTAAGCTTGGTAGCACTCGTGTGAGGGATTTTTCTTGAGTTTGGATCAGTTGGGAGTACTGAAACCAGCAATGGTATCTTGGCAACCTTAGGAAGGAGTTCTGTCTGTATTTGTGTTTGAGACTAAGCTTGGCAGAGTATTTTGTGCTTGGTTTGGGAGCGAGTTTCCTGAGGGATATCTGTCTTCTGAAGGCTCTATTGTGGAAGTTGCTGGTGTAGCTTTGAGGTTCGATGAGCTTTTGGATAAGGAAGACATTGGCAGCATTAGCAGCAGTGAGTGGCCTGTTTCTTCGATGGTTCAAAAGTCTCTGTGATTCTTCTGTCAGTAGGCCAGGCTGATGGTGGAGCTTGTCCATTTCTTCTGGAAGCTCAGCTGGGTGTGAAGTTTGTGGTTGGAAGTGGACCACTAGTTTCTTCTTTTTGTTAGAAGGCTTAGCTGTTCTGATTGTTGAAGAGAGAACGATTTCTTGGGATCTGAACTGAATGGAATCGCAAAAGTGACTTGCGATGGTTCGGAAATTCTCTGAGTAATCTTTGTTTGGATTGAAACATCTCTTGAGGATTTTAGAGTTATCGAAGTGGTATTTTTTGGATATCTTCGAAGAAGTTAAGATTTGCATCCGCATCGAGAGATTGAGTTCTGTTTCGACTTGGTTCTTGGAGTTTTACCCGTGGTTCAGCATAGTAGGAGGTTCTTTGAGAGAGATCTGTTTAAGCTGGAAGGATTGATCGGATCAAGTTTCCTGGTTGAATTTTTGCTGTGGTGTTTGTGACCGAATCGGATAGGTCACTGAGATTTTATGGAATTTGATGAACAATGTTCTGGGATAAGTTGATCCAGTTTGTACTTGTGTTCATCAACAGCATTCTCGAATCAGAGTTGCGCAGCGGAAGCATGGTGGCAGCTATTCAAGAATAGAAGCAACCCCCGATTCATTGGAATTTGAGTTTTGTCTTGGATCAGAGGATTTCTACAGGAAATTAATTTGGATCTGGAGGTTTGATTTTCTTGTGCATCTGTTCTGTTTTTAGAATAGGAGTAGTATGTTTGGAGTCTTTTGATTTGTGTAGTAGAGTTTGTGTGATGGATTTTGATGGATTTTAGGAGAATCATTTTGTTGAGTAGGATCTTGAGATCGTTTATTTCTTTGCCCAGATTTGTTCCGTGAAGCATCTGCAAAGATTGGATTGATCTAGAAGGTTGAAGGCAGCCCAGGATCGACAGGAGAGATGTGTGGATAAGAGATTGGATCTTTCTGTTTTCTCTTAAGGATTAAGTGTTCGGTCTACAGGATTGAATTGCCAGTTCAGATGGCTGGAATTTGTTATGTTTTTCACGTATCTCTAAGGGAGTACGTGTATGGTCTATCACTGATTTTAGAATCAGTAGTTCTGAGAGATTTGAAAGTTGGTCAGGACTTGTTGGTGGTCCTGTGTCCTGTTTAGATTTTTAGATCTAGATGCATAGGAGCTGTAGATCTGAGTGGTGTAGCTAGTTTAGATTCTGTTAGGGCGAGTGTCCCAGTGTTTGTACCTGGGAAACTCTAGAGAATCTTATCCAGAATTTTGTCTGGATAATTGGAATTGTTTGTACGAATTGGTTGCTATGGTTGCTAATATTTGGTTGATAGCATATGTTTGCTATTTTAAAATTAAAAATCTGTATGGGATTATTAAATTATCATTGCTTTTAAATTTCGGGGACGAAATTCTATTAAGGGGGAAGGAATGCGATGTCCTGAAAATTTGGGCAATATTTATTTAATAATTTCATTAATAATTATTTTAAAATGTGAAATGTGGATTTAATAATTTAATTCAAACAGAAATTTTCTTTTGAAAATTTATAATTATTTAATTTGTCAAATGATATTCTTTCCAAATTTTATAATAATGATAATTTAATTTGAGAATCTTATTGTTTTCAAATGTTAAAAATATTTAAATAATAAAATTTTCTTTCTAAGCTGATTCAAAGATATTTTATTTATAATGAATATATGTGTGTACATTGTAAATAGGGATTTGATTTTTATTTAAATTTAAATTTATTAAGAATATTTTCCAATTTATCATATATGTATGTGTTTAAATTATGAATTGATTAATTTGATTTAAATTAGTATTGAAAACTTTTCAAAAGTTCGATTTAGAAGTCTATCTTATATTTTCAAAAGAAATATAAGTAAATATTTATTTTGTTTATAAATAAATAATAGTTTAAATTGTATTTTATAATAAAAGTTTATTTTGGTTTTCTTTTAAAAATTGTTTTTATTTTGAAGTAAGATTTAGTTCATTTATATTAGAGTATAGTATTTTGATTTGAAAATTTTGAATAAAATTGAATTTAACATTTCTTTTCTTTTCAAAATTTTCTCTTTTGAAAATTAGGTTTAAAATATTATTTTAAAAATATTCAAACAAACATTAAAATGAGTAATTTTATAAAAGAAGTTTTCATGTAATCAATTAAAGGCTAAAAATAGATAAACATTTAAAAACATTTTAAATTAAATTAGAAATGGTTTTAGAAGAATTTAAATACATTCATAAACTAAGAATTTTCTTTTAATATTAATAAAAACATGTGTTAGACTCTTAACCCATAACGAAGACGCTTATAAATTTATCTACATCATAATTTAACAAGTGGCATGTTATTTATTTTTGAAATTTATTATATTAGGTAAGAAAATGTAACAATGCATTTTGTTAAAACCATTTATCTTCAGTTGTAAAACTAAAAATCAGATTTTAAGTAAAATTCAAAACTCAAATCTGAAAAACCAATTCTTGTTCAAAATCTACAACCCAAATTCAATTTAAATTCTGCAAATCCCAAAACTGTATAAAATCTGCAAAACAAATTCAAAAAATTTGTTCAATCTTCAAATATGAGCATATGAAGATGGATCTGCATGCAATACTTCAATAATCAAATCTGGAAGAAAACTCAGCAAGCAAACATAGATTTAACATCACCAATGCAAATTGCAAATCAACTTCAACATGCAGATGCAAGTCAGGTTCCAGGAATAATGCAAATGCATCTCTGAGATTATTCTCTGCATCTTCATAAAAATGTGAGTAACCTTCTAATTTTAAAAGTAGTTTTTATTTTTTTTTTAATTTTTTTTAATGATTAAGCGTGAATTAGAACTCAGGATTCTTATGCAACTGTCTTGAAGAATTTTTTTTTTAAAACTGTTAAAGAGAAGACTACAGTGTCTTCATTTTTTTAAAATGAATAATTTCAGAAATTGAAAAAGTCCTCAAATTTATCTTATGCATGTGAATAAATGAGGATATGTATGCTTGTATGATTGCATAGAGATAAATATTCTGTGTGTATACATATATAAACATATATGTTTGTGATGTCAGTTATATGTATGCCTGTTCTGTTCTAAACAAAAATTTTATTAGAAAACCTTTATCACTTGGATTGATCTCTGTTAGGAATTGTAATGCAAACAAAAAGTATTGATTAGTATAGATTTAGGTTTATAAATTATAGTTTAGTTTAATTAAAATCTGTAGCCTTTGAAAAATCCATTTTATCGGTCATCATTGATGATAAAACAAATATCAATCATCTGAAATTATTAAATCAAGTTTATAACTAGAATACATGTTTGAAATCAGGAATTTTAAAAACAAATATTACATTTTAAATAAACAGTTGGGGGGCATTTCTATTTTGAACAGAATTGGGGTTTTCGGGTTTGTTTGATTATCTAGTGGATTTTGGAAGTTGTTATTCTTCCTGGAGGTGGAAGATTGATTGGGGAGTGGAGGAAAATTGGCAATCGATGATCAGAGATGGGAGGAGATGGAAATAGGGGTTTCCAGGTTTAGCCCTAGTTTTGATGAGGATTGATGTTTTATCACTTCATGTTTTCTGTAGTGCTTCGAGTGATTCGAGGTTTTGGGATTCGGCAGAGGGGGTATAGATAGATTGTTGGTCAGAGTCACGGCGTCTCAGATGATCGGAAATGGATGTCGCGGCTGTTGACAGGTTTGGGGTATATGATGCAGTGATGTTTCCAGGTTATGGAGTTTTACTCGAATTTGATTTCGAGTTTCAGAGGGAACGCTGATGGTCGTAAGCTTGTTGGTGGATGGTCGGCGACTAGGAGGAGTTGCCTAGGGTGGCTGGTGATGATCTGAGCACCGGTGCATATGCACCGTGCATATGTAAATTCTGGTGAACCATTTGGGGTTGTGTTGGGTATTTGACTCGAAGTTACACTCGGGTGTTTGTGCTTCTGTCTCGAAGCATTTGGGTTGTTAACTCGAAGCTATAATTTGGGGTCTCGGGTTATTTGCTTCAGGTTTTTATAAACTTCCTGTGTGCTGTTTTTTTTAAATTTGAATGAAATTTAAAATTTAGGCAGAGATTTAAATTAAAAGCGTATGTTGAAATTTAATTCAAGTGAGCTTTTGAATTCAAAGTTTTAAAATTGAAGAATTAAATTTAAGTAAGGTTTAAATTTAGTTTTGAAATCAAGACTAAATATTGTTTCAGGTTTACTTTGAATCCAGGTTGAATTCAAAACAGTTTTTTTTTGTATATTTTAAATTATTGAACAAGTCTAAATGTTTTCAAATAGATTTAAAAGAATGGGTTGTTTTCAAATAGTTTTAAACTTGATAAAATCCGTTTCTTAAATATTTGAATAAAAAGATATGTAGTGTGTTTAACTTTAATTTGAAAAGCAAAATGATCAATTTATTTTAGAGGCTTGATTTCTTTAATTTAGTAAATTGGGTTTTAAACTTTTTTTACATAAGTAATGAATGTTTCCACTTTTATTTTAATGTTATAATTTATTTAAATTTGGATAATGTTTGTGAGGTTAAACATTTTAAATCTTAAATTTTTAAAATGGAAGTTGAATTTAATTTAGGAATGTATTGTTTTAAATACATTTGGATGATAATAAAGTTATTAATAAGTAACTGGATTATTTTGGAAATAACTAAGATAAATAAGAATTTACTTATTTATTTGTTTTAAATAATGATTTAGAATTAATCTTTAAATAGAGATGATTAATAATGATTAATCTAAGATCATTTTCTTAAGTAGATAATTTAAGAAAATATTGTTAGCTAATAATAATAATTATCTAAGGATAATTAGGTAATTAATTAATGTAATTAATTTTGATAATCAACTAGATTAATTAATTGAATGTAATCAACTATAATTTGTTAAATATAATTACTTGATGAAAGTAATTAAAGGATTAATTACTTATTGCAATTAATTTTGATAATGTGATTTGTTAACATTAATTAATTTAGTTTAATTAATTTAAGAAATCATTTGATGATTTAATGAGAGTAATTATTTAATGTAATTAATGAAGCAGGGTTACTTAGAGAAGTAACAATTGATAATTATTGGAATGTAATTAGTGAAGATGAGTAATTTGGATAATTACTTTTGTAATTAATCAAGGGATTAATTAAATAATTAATTATGGAATAATTAATTTGTTAATGAGTAATTAAGGGTAATTAATTACTGGATTAATATTAATCAAGGTGAATAATAATTGTTTTTTTAATTCCAGATAATTACTAAATGTAATTAATATTAAATAAAGTAATTAATTTGAAATATGAGTTAGAGATCATTAATTAATATAATTAATGATGTAATTAAGAATTGTTTAATTAAGCAATAATTAATAATTAATTGATTAATTAATTGTAATTAATTAACGATAAATGTAATTAATTATAATTAATTAATAAATAAAGTAATTAAATATTAATTACTTATGATTAAGGTTAATTAATTTGGGAAATTAATTAAATACTAATTACTTATTGTAATTAGAGAATGATTAATCAAAGATGTTTAATCAAGTTGAATATTTTGAAAATGATTAATTAACTAGGTTAATTAATTGATGGATATTTAGCAGGATTTATAGATGAGTAATTAATTTAATTTATTTTAAATTAAATTAAAGATAGAATTAATTAATTTAATTCATTTTAAATTAATTATAGATGGTGGATAATAAATCTTTGCTTGTGGATGATATTGATTGGATGGATGTGATCTCGGTAATGAGATGAGTAGTATCTATATGATATGGATGCATGGTTAAAGTATGGTGGTTTGTGATGGATTATCTGGTTGTGATGATTATCTGTTTGTGATGATACAAATTATCTGTTTATGATGAGAATGTGATTATCTATTGTGATATGTAGTTTATCTATCTGTGTGAAATAGATAATAATGAAATGAGTTAATTGTTTAAAACCCTTAAGTATAACTTGGACATTAAAATGGCGTTTGGTTTCGATGAGACCGGGATTGGGTTTCCATATTTGGATATCCGAAAACCACATCGATCCAAATTAAAAGTTAGGTCGTGAATCTCAAGTGGAGCAAGTGAAGACTCGAGGTGTAAGAACTATACATCAGTATAACTCTGTGGGTGATTCCGTGATGAGTTTGACGGAATAGTACTTATAGGTTAGAGATGGTGATTCAGAGTGCAAGGGTTATCGTCATTGACTCTAAGGGTGATTCCAACATGAGTGCAAAGAGATAGTGCCTTCGGTTTCGTTCGAACCCGGAACGAACTTGTATGGATTGAATTCTTTCAGAACATCGTCGGGTGGACGATGAGCATTCTAAGATTGATGTATCCTATAAAGGTAATAGTAGCCTCAAGCCTCATCAACCGGGAATAGCTAAAACAGGGGAGATGCAGCAAGGCTTCGTGTGTAGCCCGCATTGGAGAGCGAGATTTACCCCTGTCTAGAGGTCCCTTTATATTTCGGTTGTGTGGCAGTTGGCGACGGCCAATCTGCTGGGTGGTCTTGTTCGGAACTGTTCAGTAAGGAATGGTTCCGGCTTTGTGTTGTAGGGGAGCGGGCGTACTCCTCAGTACGGTGATCTAGGCCACGCACTGTGACGGACGGTACCCCAGTAGCCCTGCCATTGATGGAATCCATAATCCAATAAGTGCCTGTACGGTTTTGATTATGCCCAACTATGTTGGAGCGTGAGATGTAAGCATTCCAGCTATTTATGTATTTTATTTTGAAAATCCTAGACACTATTATAATATCACTGGATTTCTTGTCAAATGTTTTGGTTAGCGTAAGGTTAAAACTTTTCCATGTTTATGTGTGGGAAGTCTTACGTGATACCTTTTCTTTTCAAAGGATTTTCAAAGTTAAGCAACTTTTAATCCCCGTTTGCTCACACCAGACCCATGTCTGACCCGAGTGTTTATTTTCTGTTTTATTAAACTCTTGGGTACTCATATTATGTATGAGTAGTCAAGTGGTTCAGGATTGCTTTGACGAGTTCTGAAGGAGATAATGGAGCAGGAGGCTTCAGCGTGTAGACATATATATAGTGGTTCCGTTGTGTTTGAGTTGTATCTGTTTTTCTCTGATGTACTTGAATTGTAATTGCGAGACAGATGTTTATAACTGTCTAGTTTGTGTTGTATTAGCTATAGAACTCTGATGTAAATGATACTATGTAAAGTTTTATGTGATATAATATAATTTATTCGTTATGCTGTGAGATTCTGGTGTTGTCTATTTCTTTCTTTCTTTTCTTTTCTCTTTTCTATCCCTTTCTTTCTTCTTGATGATGCGTCTTTCTATGGAATGAAAGACGGGTCGTTACATTGTGGTATCAGAGCACTAGGTTGAGCGAATAACTATGCTCTGGAGTGGTGTTTGTCTTGAGAGAGCGTATTTGTAATTTTGAATATTTATATATTAATTTATTTCTACCTATTTGATTGGGTTACCCGTTCAGGTTTTCCAATATAAGTTATAAAGGTAGATAGGGTAGTGGTGTATGTAATAAAACTCCCAATGGTTAGAGTCCGAGTGTTTGAGGTTGGAAATGGTCTGGTAGGGAAGATTTTGGCATCTTGAGAAGTTTTGCAGTTTGGTGTGAAGGATTTCATCAATCTCTGAAGGAAATCTTTCCAAGGTTTAGAATTTATCTTTGGAATGTAAGCTTGGTAGCACTCGTGTGAGGGTTTTTCTTGAGTTTGGATCAGTTGGGAGTACTTAAACCGGCAATGGTATCTTGGCAACCTTAGGAAGGAGTTCTGTCTGTATTTGAGTTTGGGACTTAGTTTGGCAGAGTATTTTGTGCTTGGTTTGGGAGCGAGTTTCCTGAGGGATATCTTTCTTCTGAAGGCTCTATTGTGGAAGTTGCTGGTGTAGCTTTGAGGTTCGACGAGCTTTTGGATAAGGAAGACATTGGCAGCATTAGCAGCAGTGAGTGGCCTGTTTCTTCGATGGTTCAAAAGTCTCTGTGATTCTTCTGTCAGCAGGCCAGGCTGATGGTGGAGCTTGTCCATTTCTTCTGGAAGCTCAGCTGGGTGTGAAGTTTGTGGTTGGAAGTGGACCACTAGTTTCTTCTTTTTGTTAGAAGGCTTAGCTGTTCTGATTGTTGAAGAGAGAACGATTTCTTGGGATCTGAACTGAATGGAATCGCAAAAGTGACTTGCGATGGTTCGGAAGTTCTCTGAGTAATCTTTGTTTGGATTGAAACATCTCTTGAGGATTTTAGAGTTATCGAAGTGTAATTTTTTGGATATCTTCGAAGAAGTTAAGATTTGCATCCGCATCGAGAGATTGAGTTCTGTTTCGACTTGGTTCTTGGAGTTTTACCCGTGGTTCAGCATAGTAGGAGGTTCTTTGAGAGAGATCTGTTTAAGCTGGAAGGATTGATCGGATCAAGTTTCCTGGTTGAATTTTTGCTGTGGTGTTTTTGACCGAATCGAATAGGTCACTGAGATTTTATGGAATTTGATGAACAATGTTCTGGGATAAGTTGATCCAGTTTGTACTTGTGTTCATCAACAGCTTTCTCGAATCAGAGTTGCGCAGCGGAAGCATGGTGGCAGCTATTCCAGAATAGAAGCAACCCCCGATTCATTGGAATTTGAGTTTTGTCTTGGATCAGAGGATTTCTACAGGAAATTTATTTTGGATCTGGAGGTTTGATTTTCTTGTGCATCTGTTCTATTTTCAAAATAGGAGTAGTATGTTTGGAGTCTTTTGATTTGTGTAGTAGAGTTTGTGTAATGGGTTTTGATGGATTTTGGGAGAATCATTTTGTTGAGTAGGATCTGGAGATCATTTATTTCTTTGTCCAGATTTGTTCCGTGAAGCATCTGCAAAGATTGGATTGATCTAGAAGGTTGAAGGCAGCCCAGGATCGACAGGAGAGATGTGTGGACAAGAGATTGGATCTTTCTATTTTCTCTTAAGGATTAAGTGTTTGGTCTACAAGATTGAATTGCCAGTTCAGATGGCTGGAATTTGTTATGTTTTTCACGTATCTCTGAGGGAGTACGTGTATGGTCTATCACGGATTTTAGAATCAGTAGTTCTGAGAGATTTGGAAGTTGGTCGGGACTTGTCTATGGTCCTGTGTCCTGTTTAGATTTGTAGATCTAGATAAATAGGAGCTATAGATCTGAGTGGTGTAGCTAGTTTAGATTCTGTAGGGCGAGTGTCCCGGTGTTTGTACCTGGGAAACTCTAGAGAATCTTATCCAGAATTTTGTCTGGATAATTAGAATTGTTTGTATAAATTGATTGCTATAGTTGCTAATATTTAGTTGATATCATATGTTTGCTATTTTAAAATTAAAAATCTGTATGGAATTATTAAATTATCATTGCTTTTAAACTTTGGGGACGAAATTCTTTTAAGGGTGAAGGAATGTGATGTCCCGGAAATTTGGGCAATATTTATTTAATAATTTCATTAATAATTATTTTAAAATGTGAAATGTTGATTTAATAATTTAATTCAAACAGGAATTTTCTTTTGAAAATTTATAATTATTTAATTTGTCAAATGATATTCTTTCCAAATTTTATAATAATGATAATTTAATTTGAGAATCTTATTGTTTTCAAATGTTAATAATATTTAAATAATAAAATTTTCTTTCTAAGCTGATTCAAAGATATTTTATTTATAATGAATATATGTGTATACATTGCAAATAGGGATTTGATTTTTTGTTTAAATTTAAATTTAATAAGAATATTTTCCAATTTATTATATATGTATGTGTTTAAATTATGAATTGATTAATTAGATTTAAATTAGTATTGAAAACTTTTCAAAAGTTTGTTTCGAAAGTCTGTCTTATATTTTCAAAAGAAATATAAATAAATATTTATTTTGTTTATAAATAAATAATAGTTTAAATTGTATTTTATAATAAAAGTTTATTTTGGTTTTCTTTTAAAAATTGTTTTTCTTTTGAAATAAGATTTAGTTCATTTATATTAGAGTATAGTATTTTGATTTGAAAATTTTGAATAAAATTGAATTTAACATTTCTTTCCTTTTTAAAATTTTCTTTTTTGAAAATTAGTTTTAAAATATTATTTTAAAAATATTCAAACAAACATTAAAATGAGTAATTTTATAAAAGAAGTTTTCATGTAATCAATTAAAGGCTAAAAATAGATAAACATTTAAAAACATTTTAAATTAAATTAGAAATGGTTTTAGAAGAATTTAAATGCATTCACAAACTAAGAATTTTCTTTTAATATTAATAAAAACATGTGTTAGACTCTTAACCCATAATGAAGACACTTGTAAATTTATCTACATCATAATTTAACAAGTGGCATGTTATTTATTTTTGAAATTTATTATATTAGATAAGAAAATGTAACAATGCATTTTGTTAAAACCATTTATCTTCAATTGAAAAACTGAAAATCAGATTTTAAGTAAAATTCAAAATCCAAATCTGAAAAACCAATTCTTATTCAAAATCTACAACCCAAATTCAATCTAAATTCTGCAAATCCCAAAACTGTGTAAAATCTGCAAAACAAATTCAAACAAATTTGTTCAATCTTCAAATCTGAGCATATGAAGATGGATCTGCATGCAATACTTCAATAATCAAATCTAGAAGAAAACTCAGCAAGCAAACACAGATTTAACATCACCAATGCAAATTGCAAATCAACTTCAGCATGCAGATGTAAGTCAGGTTCCAGGAATAATGCAAATGCATCTCTGATATTATTCTCTGCATCTTGATAAAAATGTGAGTAAGCTTCTAATTTTAAAAAGAGTTTTAATTTTTTTTTAAAATTAATGATTAAGAGCGAATTAGAACTCAGGATTCTAATGCAACTGTCTTGAAGAATTTTTTTCTAAAACTGTTAAAAAGAAGACTGCAGTGTCTTCATTTTTTTAAAATGAATAATTTCACAAATTGAAAAAGACCTCAAATTTATCTGTTGCATGTGAAGAAATGAGGATATGTATGCTTGTATGATTGCATAGAGATAAATATTCCGTGTGTATACATATATAAACATATATGTTTGTGATGTCAATTATATGTATGCCAGTTCTGTTCTAAACAAAAATTTTATTAGAAAACCTTTATCACTTGGATTGATTTCTGTTAGGAATTGTAATGCGAACAAAAAGTATTGATTAGTATAGATTTAGGTTTATAAATTATAGTTTAGTTTAATTAAAATCTGTAGCCTTTGAAAAATCCATTTTATCGGTCATCATTGATGATAAAACAAATATCAAACATCTGAAATTATTAAATCAAGTTTATAGCTAGAATACATGTTTGAAATCAGGAATTTTAAAAACAAATATTAAATTTTAAAATAAACAGTAGGGGGGCATTTCTGTTTTGAACAAAATTGGGGTTTTTGGGTTTGTTTGATTATCTAGTGGATTTTGGAAGTTGTTATTCTTCCTGGAGGTGGAAGATTAATTGGGGAGTGGAGGAAAGTTGGGCAATAGATGATCAGAGATGGGAGGAGATGGCAATAGGGGTTTCCAGGTTTAGCCCTAGTTTTGATGAGGGTTGAAGTTTTGCTACTTCTTGTTTTCTGTAGTGCTTCGAGTGATTCGAGGTTTTGGGATTCGGCAGAGGGGGTATAGATAGATTGTTGGTCGGATTCACGACGTCTCAGATGATTGGAAATGGATGTCGCGGGTGTTGACAGGTTTGGGGTATATGATACAGTGATGTTTCCAGGTTATGGAGTTTTACTCGAATTTGATTTCGAGTTTCAGAGGGAACACTGATGGTCATAAGCTTGTTATTGGATGGGCGGCGACTAGGAGGAGTTGCCTAGGGTGGCTGGTGATGATCTGAGCACCGGTGCATATACACCGTGCATATTTAAATTCTGGTGAACCATTTGGGGTTGTGCAGGGTATTTGACTCGAAGTTACACTCGGGTGTTTATGCTTCTGTCTCTAAGCATTTGGGTTGTTAACTCGAGGTTATAATTTGGGGTCTCGGGTTATTTGCTTCAGGTTTTTATAACCTTCCTGTGTATAGTTTTTTTAAAAATTTGAATGAAATTTAAAATTTAGGCAGGGATTTAAATTAAAAGCTTAAGTTGAAATTTAATTCAAGTGAGCTTTTGAATTCAAAGGTTTAAATTGAAGAATTTAAATTTAAGTAAGGTTTAAATTTAGTTTTAAAATCAAGACTAAATATAGTTTCAGGTTTACTATGAATCCAGGTTGAATTCAAATCAGTTTTTTTTGTATATTTTAAATTATTGAACAAGTTTAAATGTTTTCAAATATATTTTAAAAGAATGAGTTGTTTTCAAATAGTTTTAAACTTGATAAAATCCTTTTCTTAAATATTTGAATAAAAAGATATGAAGTGTGTTTAACTGTAATTTGAAAAGCAAAATGATCAATTTATTTTAGAGGCTTGATTTCTTTAATTTAGTAAATTGGGTTTTAAACTTTTCTTACGTAAGTAATGAATGTTTCCACTTTTATTTTAAGGTTATAATTTATTTAAATTTGGATAATGTTTATATGGTTAAACATTTTAAATCTTAAATTTTTAAAATGGAAGTTGAATTTAATTTAGGAATGTATTGTCTTAAATACGTTTGAGTGATAATAAAGTTATTAATAAGTAAATAGATTATTTTGGAACTAATTAAGATAAACAAGAATTTACTTATTTATTTGATTTAAATAATGATTTAGAATTAATCTTTAGATAGAGATGATTAATGATGATTAATCTAAGATCATTTTATTAAGTAAATAATTTAAGAAAATATTGTTAGCTAATAATAATAATTATCTAAGGATAATTAGGTAATTAATTAAGGTAATTAATTTTGATAATTAACTAGATTAATTAATTGAATATAATCAATTGTAATTTGTTAACTATAATTACTTGATGAAAGTAATTAAAGGATTAATTACTTATTGTAATTAATTTTGATAATGTGATTTGTTTAAATTAATTAATTTAGTTTAATTAATTTAAGAAATCATTTGATGATTTAATAAGAGTAATTACTTAATGTAATTAATGAAGCAGGGTTACTTAGAAAAGTAATAACTGATAATTACTGGAATGTAATTAGTGAAGATGAGTAATTTGGATAACTACTTTTGTAATTAATCAAGGGATTAATTAAATAATTAATTATGGAATAATTAATTTGATAATGAGTAATTAAGGGTAATTAATTACTGGATTAATATTAATCAGGGTGTTTAATAATTGTTTTTTTAAATTTTAGATAATTACTAAATGTAATTAATATTAAATAAAGTAACTAATTTGAAATATGAATTAGAGATCATTAATTAATATAAGTAATGATGTAATTTAGAATTGTTTAATTAAGTAATAATTAATAATTAAGTGATTAATTAATTGTAATTAATTAAGGATAAATGTAATTAATTATCATTAATTAATAAATGAAGTAATTAAATATTAACTACTTATGATTAAGGTTAATTAATTTAGGAAATTAATTAAAGACTAATAACTTATTGTAATTAGAGAATGATTAATCAAAGATGTTTAATCAAGTTGAATATTTAGTAATGATTAATTAACTAGGTTAATTAATTGATGGATATTAAGCAGGATTCACAGACGAGTAATTAATTTAATTTATTTTAAATTATATTAAAGATAGAATTAATTAATTTAATTCATTTTAAATTAATTATAGATGGTCGATAATAAATCTTTGCTTATGGATGACATTGATTGGATGGATGTGATCTAAGTAATGAGATGAGTAGTATCTATATGATATGGATGCATGGTTAAAGTATGATGGTTTATGATGGATTATCTGGTTGTGATGATTATCTGTTTGTGATGATGATACAAATTATCTGTTTATGATGAGAATGTGATTATCTATTGTGATATGTAGTTTATCTATCTGTGTGAAATAGATAATAATGAAATGAGTTAATTGTTTAAAACCCTTAAGTATAACTTGGACATTAAAATGGCGTTTGGTTTCGGTGAGACCGGGATCGGGTTTCCATATTTGGATATCCGAAAACCACAATGATCCAAATTAAACGTTAGGTCGTGAATCTCAAGTGGACCAAGTGAAGACTCGAGGTGTAAGAACTATACGTCAGTATAACTCTGTGGGCGATTCCGTGATGAGTTTGACGGAATAGTACTTATAGGTTCGAGATGGTGATTCAGAGTGCAAGGGTTATCGTCGTTGACTCTAAGGGTGATTCCAACATGAGTGCAACGAGATAGTGCCTTCGGTTTCGTTCGAACCCGGAACGAACTTGTATGGATTGAATGCTTTCAGAACATCGTCAGGTGGACGATGAGCATTCTAAGATTGACGTATCCTATAAAGGTAATCGTAACCTCAAGCCTCATCAACCCGGAATGGCTAAAACAGGGGAGATGCAGCAAGGCTTCGTAGGTAGCCCCTACTGGAGAGCGAGATTTACCCCTGTCTAGAGGTCCCTTTATATTTCGGTTGTGTGGCAGTTGGCGACGGCCAATCTGCGGGGTGGTCTTGTTCGGAACTGTTCAGTAAGGAATGGTTCCGGCTTTGTGTTGCAAGGGAGTGGGCGTACTCCTCGGTACGGTGATCTAAGCCACGTACTGTGACGGGCGGTACCCCAGTAGCCCTGCCATTGATGGAATCCATAATCCAATAAGTGCCTGTACGGTTTTGATTGTGCCCAACTATGTTGGAACGTGAGATGTAAGCATTCCAGCTATTTCTGTATTTTATTTTGCAAACCCTAGACACTATTATAATATCACTGGATTCCCTGTCAAATGTTTTGGTTAGCGTAAGATAAAAACTTTTCCATGTTTATGTGTGGGAAGTCTTAGGTGATACCTTTTCTTTTCAAAGGATTTCAAACTTAAGCAACTTTTAATCCCCGTTTGCTCACACCAGACCCATGTCCGGCCCGAGTGTTTATTTTCTGTTTTATTAAACTCTTGGGTACTCATATTATGTATGAGTAGTTAAGTGATTCAGGATTGCATTGACGAGTTATGGAGGAGATAATGGAGCAGGAGGCTTCAGCGTGTAGATATATATATATATATATATATATATATATATATATATATATATATAGTGGTTCCACTGTGTTTGAGTTGTATCTGTTTTTCTCTGATGTACTTGAATTGAAATTGCTAGATAGATGTTTATAACTGTCTAATTTGTATTGTATTAGCTATAGAACTCTGATGTAAATGATACCATATAAAGTTTTATGTGATATAATATAATTTATTCGTTCCGCTGTGAGATTCTGATGTTGTCTGTTTCTTTCTTTCCTTTCTTTTCTCTTTTCTGTCCCTTTCTTTCTTCTTAATGATGCGTCTTTCTATGGAATGAAAGGCGGGTCGTTACATTGTGGTATCAGAGCACTAGGTTGAGCGAATGCCTATGCTATGGAGTGGTGTCTGTCTTGAGAGAGCGTATTTGTAATTTTGAATATTTATATATTAATTTATTTCTACCTATTTGATTAGGTTACCCGTTCAGGTTTTCCAATATAAGTTATAAAGGTAGATAGGGTAGTGGTGTGTGTAACATAACTACCAATGGTTGGAGTCTGTGTGTTTGAGGTTGGAAGTGGTCTGCTAGGGCAGTTTTGGGCATCTTGAGTACTTTTGCAGTTTGGTGTGAATGATTTCATCGATCTTTGATGTAAATCTTTCCAAGGTTCAGAATTTATCTTTGGAATGTAAGCTTGGTAGCACTCGTGTGAGGGCTTTTTCTTGAGTTTGGATCAGTTGGGAATACTGAAACCAGCAATGGTATCTTGGCAACCTTAGGACGGGGTTCTGTCTGTATTTGAGTTTGAGAATTAGTTTGGCAGAGTATTTTGTGCTTGGTTTGGGAGTGAGTTTCCTGAGGGATATCTTCCTTCTGAAGGCTCTATTGTGGAAGTGGCTGGTGTAGCTTTGAGGTTCAATGAGCTTTTGGATAAGGAAGACATTAGCAGCAGTAGCAGCAGTGAGTGGCCTGTTTTTTTCGATGGTTCACAATAATAGGAGGTTCTTTGAGAGAGATCTGTTTAAGCTGGTAGGATTGATCGGATCAAGTTTCCTGGTTGAATTTTTGCTGTGGTGTTTGTGACCGAATCGGATAGGTCACTGAGATTTTATGGAATTTGATGAACAATGCTCCGGGATAAGTTGATCCAGTTTGTACTTGTGTTCATCAACAGCATTCTCGAATCAGAGTTGCGCAGCGGAAGCATGGTGGCAGCTATTCCAGAATAGAAGCAACCCCCCATTCATTGGAATTTGAGTTTTGTCTTGGATCAGAGGATTTCTATAGGAAATTTATTTTGGATCTGGAGGTTTGATTTTCTTGTGTATCTGTTCTTTTTTCAGAATAGGAGTAGTATGTTTGGAGACTTTTGATTTGTGTAGTAGAGTTTATGTGATGGATTTTGATGGATTTTGGTAGAATCATTTTGTTGAGTAGGATCTGGAGATCGTTTATTTCTTTGTCCAGATTTGTTCCGTGAAGCATCTGCAAAGATTGGATTGATCTAGAAGGTTGAAGGCAACCCAGGATCGACAGGAGAGATGTGTGGATAAGAGATTGGATCTTTCTGTTTTCTCTTAAGGATTAAGTGTTTGGTCTACAGGATTGAATTGCCAGTTCAGATGGCTGGAATTTGCTATGTTTTTCACGTATCTCTGAGGGAGTACGTGTATGGTCTATCACTGATTTTAGAATCAGTAGTTCTGAGAGATTTGGAAGTTGTTCAGGACTTGTTTGTGGTCCTGTGTCCTGTTCAGATTTGTAGATCTAGATACATAGGAGCTATAGATCTGAGTGGTGTAGCTAGTTTAGATTCTGTAGGGCGAGTGTCCCAGTGTTTGTACCTGGGAAACTCTAGAGAATCTTATCCAGAATTTTGTTTGGATAATTAAAATTGTTTGTATGAATTGGTTGCCATGGTTACTAATATTTGGTTGATATGTCTATTTTAAAATTTAAAATCTGTATGGGATTATTAAATTATCATTGCTTTTAAATTTCGGGGACAAAATTCTTTTAAGGGGGAAGGAATGTGATGTCCCGGAAATTTAGGCAATATTTATTTATTAATTTCATTAATAACTATTTTCAAATGTGAAATGTTGATTAAATAATTTAATTCAAACAGGAATTTTCTTTTGAAAATTGATAATTATTTAATTTGTCAAATGTTATTCTTTCCAAATTTTATAATAATGATAATTTAATTTGAGAATCTTATTGTTTTCAAATGTTAAAAATATTTAAATAATAAAATTTTCTTTCTAAGCTGATTCAAAGATATTTTATTTATAATGAATATATGCGTATACATTGTAAATAGGGATTTGATTTTTTTATTTATATTTAAATTAAATAATAATATTTTCCAATTTATTATATATGTATGCGTTTAAATTATGAGTTGATTAATTTGATTTAAATCAGTATGGAAAACTTTTCAAAAGTTTGTTTTAAAAGTCCATCTTATATTTTCAAAAGAAATATAAGTAAATATTTATTTTGTTTATAAATAAAAATAGTTTAAATTGTATTTTATAATAAAAGTTTATTTTGGTTTTCTTTTAAAAATTGTTTTTCTTTTGAAATAAAATTTAGTTCATTTATATTAGAGTATAGTATTTGGATTTGAAAATTTTGAATAAAATTGAATTTAACATTTCTTTTCTTTCTAAAATTTTCTCTTTTGAAAATTAGTTTTAAAATATTATTTTAAAAATATTCAAACAAACATTAAAATGAGTAATTTTATAAAAGAAGTTTTCATGTAATCAATTAAAGGCTAAAAATAGATAAACATTTAAAAACATTTTAAATTAAATTAGAAATGGTTTTAGAAGAATTTAAATACATTCATGAACTAAGAATTTTCTTTTAGTATTAATAAAAACATGTGTTAGACTCTTAACACATAATGAAGACACTTGTAAATTTATCTACATCATAATTTAACAAGTGGCATGTTATTTATTTTTGAAATTTATTATATTAGATAAGAAAATGTAACAATGCATTTTGTTAAAACCATTTATCTTCAATTGAAAAACTGAAAATTAGACTTTAAGTAAAATTCAAAATCCAAATCTGAAAAACCAATTCTTGTTCAAAATCTACAACTCAAATTCAATATAAATTCTGCAAATCCCAAAATTGTATAAAATCTGCAAAACAAATTCAAACAAATTTGTTCAATCTTCAAATCTGAGCATATGAAAATGGATCTGCATGCAATACTTCAGTAATCAAATTTGGAAGAAAACTCAGCAGGAAAACACAGATTTAACATCACCAATGCAAATTGCAAATCAACTTCGACATGCAGATGCAAGTCAGGTTCCAGGAATAATGCAAATGCATCTCTGAGATTATTCTCTTCATCTTCATAAAAAAGTGAGTAAGCTTCTAATTTTAAAAACAGTTTTTATTTTTAAAAAATTTTTTAATGATTAAGCATGAATTAGAACTCAGGATTCCAATGCAACTGTCTTGAAGAATTTTTTTTTAAAAACTACTAAAGAGAAGACTACAGTGTCTTCATTTTTTTAAAATGAATAATTTCACAATTTGGAAAAGACCTCAAATTTATCTGATGCATGTGAATAAATGAGGATATGTATGCTTGTATGATTGCATAGAGATAAATATTCTGTGTGTATACATATATAAACATATATGTTTGTGATGCCAGTTATATGTATGCATGTCCTGTTCTAAACAAATTTTTTATTAGAAAACCTTTATCACTTGGATTGATCTCTTAGGAATTGTAATGCAAACAAAAAGTATTGATTAGTATAGATTTAGGTTTATAAATTATAGTTTAGTTTATTTAAAATCTGTAGCCTCTGAAAAATCCATTTTATCAGTCATCATTGATTATAAAACAAATATCAATCATCTGAAATTATTAAATCAAGTTTATAACTATAATACATGTTTGAAATCAGGAATTTTAAAAACAAATATTACATTTTAAAATAAACAGTTGGGGGGGCATTTCTGTTTTGAACAAAATTGGGGTTTTTGGGTTTGTTTGATTATCTAGTGGATTTTGGAAGTTGTTATTCTTCCTGGAGGTGGAAGATTGATTGGGGAGTGGAGGAAAACTGGGCAATAGATGATCAGAGATGGGAGGAGATGGAAATAGGGGTTTCCAGGTTTAGCCCTAGTTTTGATGAGGGATGAAGTTTTGTTACTTCTTGTTTTCTATAGTGCTTCGAGTGATTCGAGGTTTTTGGATTCGGCATAGGGGGTATAGATGGATTGTTGGTCGGAGTCACGGCGTCTCAGATGATCGGAAATGGATGTCGCGGGTGTTGACAGGTTTGGGGTATATGATACAGTGATGTTTCGAGGTTATGGAGTTTTACTCAATTTGATTTCGAGTTTCAGAGGGAACGCTGATGGTCGTAAGCTTGTTGGTGGATGGTCGACGACTAGGAGGAGTTGCCTAGGGTGGCTGGTGATGATCTGAGCACCGGTGCATATGCACCGTGCATATCCAAATTCTGGTGAACCATTTGGGGTTGTGTAGGGTATTTGACTCGAAGTTACACTCGGGTGTTTGTGCTTCTGTCTCGAAGCATTTGGGTTGTTAACTCGAAGTTATAATTTGGGGTCTCGGGTTGTTTGCTTCAGGTTTTTATAACCTTCCTGTGTGTAGTTTTTTTAAAAATTTGAATGAAATTTAAAATTTAGGCAGGGATTTAAATTAAAAGCTTAAGTTGAAATTTAATTCAAGTGATCTTTTGAATTCAAAGTTTTAAAAATGAAGAATTTAAATTTAAGTAAGGTTTAAATTTAGTTTTGAAATCAAGAATAAATATAGTTTCAGGTTTACTTTGAATCCAGGTTGAATTCAAAACAGTTTTTTTTTTTTGTAAATTTTAAATTATTGAACAAGTTTAAATGTTTTCAAATAGATTCTAAAAGAGTGAGTTGTTTTCAAATAGTTTTAAACTTGATAAAATCCTTTTCTTAAATATTTGAATAAAAAGATATGAAGTGTGTTTAACTTTAATTTGAAAAGCAAAATGATCAATTTATTTTAGAGGCTTGATTTCTTTAATTTAGTAAATTGGGTTTTAAACTTTTCTTACATAAGTAATGAATGTTTCCACTCTTATTTTAAGGTTATAATTTATTTAAATTTGGATAATGTTTATATGGTTAAATATTTTAAATCTTAAAATTTTAAAATGGAAGTTGAATTTAATTTAGGAATGTATTGTTTTAATTGAATGATAATAAAGTTATTAATAAGTAAATGGATTATTTTGGAAATAATTAAGATAAATAAGAATTTAATTATTTATTTGATTTTAATAATGATTTATAATTAATCTTTAAATAGAGATGATTAATAATGATTAATCTAAGATCATTTTCTTAAGTAAATAATTTATGATAATATTGTTAGCTAATAATAATAATTATCTAAGGATAATTAGGTAATTAATTAATGTAATTAATTTTTATAATTAACTAGATTAATTAATTGAATATAATCAATTGTTATTTGTTAAGTATAATTATTTGATGAAAGTAATTAAAGGATTAATTACTTATTGTAATTAATTTTGATAATGTGATTTGTTTAAATTAATTAATTTAGTTTAACTAATTTAAGAAATCATTTGATGATTTAATGAGAGTAATTACTTAATGTAATTAATGAAGCAGGGTTACTTAGAGAAGTAATAATTGATAATTATTGGAATGTAATTAGTGAAGATGAGTAATTTGGATAATTACTTTTGTAATTAATCAAGGGATTAATTAAATAATTAATTATGGAATAATTAATTTGTTAATGAGTAATTAAGGGTAATTAATTACTGGATTAATATTAATCAGGGTGATTAATAATTGTTTTTTTTAATTTTAGATAATTACTAAATGTAATTAATATTAAATAAAGTAATTAATTTGAAATATGAATTAGAGATCATTAATTAATATAATTAATGATGTAATTAAGAATTGTTTAATTAAGTAATAATTAATAATTAAGTGAGTAATTAATTGTAATTAATTAAGGATAAATGTAATTAATTAATAAATGATGTAATTAAATATTAATTACTTATGATTAAGGTTAATTAATTTAGGAAATTAATTAAAGACTAATTAATTATTGTAATTAGAGAATGATTAATCAAAGATATTTAATCAAGTTGAATATTTAGAAAATGATTAATTAACCAGGTTAATTAATTGATGGATATTAAGCAAGATTTATAGACGAGTAATTAATTTAATTTATTTTAAATTAAATTAAAGATAGGAGTAATTAATTTAATTCATTTTAAATTAATTATAGATGATGGATAATAAATCTTTGCTTATGGATGATATGGATTGGATGGATGTGATCTCAGTAATGAGATGAGTAGTATCTATATGATATGGATGCATGGTTAAAGTATGATGGTTTGTGATGGATTATCTGGTTGTGATGATTATCTTTTTGTGATGATGATACAGATTATCTGTCTATGATGAGAATGTGATTATCTATTGTGATATGTAGTTTATCTATCTGTGTGAAATAGATAATAATTAAATGAGTTAATTGTTTAAAACCCTTAAGTATATCTTGGGCATTAAAATGGCGTTTGGTTTCGGTGAGACCGAGATCGGGTTTCCATATTTGGATATCCGAAAACCACATCGATCCAAATTAAACGTTAGGTCGTGAATCTCAAGTGGAGCAAGTGAAGACTCGAGGTGTAAGAACTATACGTCAGTATAACTCTGTGGGTGATTCTGTGATGAGTTTTACGGAATAGTGCTTATAGGTTCGAGATGGTGATTCAGAGTGCAAGGGTTATCGTCGTTGACTCTGAGGGTGATTCCAACATAAGTGCAACGAGATAGTGCCTTCGGTTTTGTTCGAACCCGGAACGAACTTGTATGGATTGAATGCTTTCAGAACATCATCAGGTGGACGATGAGCATTCTAAGATTGATGTATCCTATAAAGGTAATCGTAGCCTCAAGCCTCATCAACCGGGAATGGCTACAACAAGGGAGATGAAGCAAGGCTTCGTGGGTAGCCCCCACTGGAGAGCGAGATTTACCCCTTTCTAGAGGTCCCTTTATATTTTGGTTGTGTGGCAGTTGGCGACGGCCAATCTGCGGGGTGGTCTTGTTCGGAACTATTCAGTAAGGAATGGTTCCGGCTTTATGTTGCAGGGGAGCGGGCGTACTCCTCGGTACGGTGATCTAGGCCACATACTGTGACAGACGGTACTCTAGTAGCCCTGCCATTGATGGAATTCATAATCCAATAAGTGCCTGTACGGTTTTGATTGTGCCCAACTATGTTAGAACGTGAGATGTAAGCATTCCAGCTATTTCTGTATTTTATTTTGAAAATCCTAGACATTATTATAATATCACTGGATTTTCTGTCAAATGTTTTGGTCAGCGTAAGGTAAAAACTTTTCCATGTTTATGTGTGGGAAGTCTTACGTGATACCTTTTCTTTTCAAAGGATTTTCAAAGTTAAGCAACTTTTAATACCCGTTTGCTCACACCAGACCCATGTCTGACCCGAGTGTTTATTTTCTGTTTTATTAAACTCTTGGGTACTCATATTATGTATGAGTAGTCAAGTGATTCAGGATTGCTTTGACGGGTTCTGGAGGAGATAATGGAGCAGGAGGCTTCAACGTGTAGATATATATATATAGTGGTTCTGTTGTGTTTGAGTTGTATCTGTTTTTCTCTGATGTACTTGAATTGTAATTGCTAGACAGATGTTTATAACTGTCTAGTTTGTGTTGTATTAGCTATAGAACTCTGATGTATATGATACTATGTAAAGTTTTATGTGATATGATATAATTTATTCGTTCCGCTTGTGAGATTTTGATGTTGTCTGTTTCTTTCTTTCCATTCTTTTCTCTTTTCTATCCCTTTCTTTCTTCTTAATGATGCGTCTTTCTATGGAATGAAAGGCGGGTCGTTACATTGTGGTATCAGAGCAATAGGTTGAGCGAATACCTATGCTATGGAGTGGTGTCTGTCTGGAGAGAGCGTATTTGTAATTTTGAATATTTATATATTAATTTATTTCTACCTAATTGATTGGGTTACCCGTTCAGGTTTTCCAATATAAGTTATAAATGTAGATAGGGTAGTGGTGTGTGTAACACAACAACCAATGGTTGATGTCCGAGTGTTTGAGGTTGGAAGTGGTCTGCTAGGGCAGTTTTGGGCATCTTGAGTAGTTTTGCAGTTTGTTATAAAGGATTTCATTGATCTTTGAAGTAAATCTTTCCAAGGTTCAGAATTATCTTTGGAATGTAAGCTTGGTAGCACTCGTGTGAGGGGTTTTTCTTGAGTTTGGATCAATTGGGAGTACTAAAACCAGCAATGGTATCTTGGCAACCTTAGGAAGGAGTTCTGTCCGTATTTTAGTTTGAGACTCAGTTTGGCAGAGTATTTTGTGCTTGGTTTGGGAGCGAGTTTCCTGAGGGATATCTGTCTTCTGAAGGCTCTATTGTGGAAGTGGCTGGTGTAGCTTTGAGGTTTGATGAGCTTTTGGATAAGGAAGACATTGGCAGCAGTAGCAGCAGTGAGTGGCCTGTTTCTTCGATGGTTTAGAAGTCTATGTGATTCTTCTATCATTAGGCCAGGCTGATGGTGGAGCTTGTCCATTTCTTCTGGAAGCTCAACTGGGTGTGAAGTTTGTGGTTGGAAGTGGACCACTAGTTTCTTCTTTTTGTTAGAAGGCTTAGCTGTTCTGATTGTTGAAGAGAGAATGATTTCTTGGGATCTGAACTGAATGGAATCGCAAAAGTGACTTGCGATGGTTCAGAGGTTCTCTGAGTAATCTTTGTTTGGATTGAGGCATCTCTTGAGGATTTTAGAATTATCGAAGTGGTATTTTCTGGTTATCTTTGAAGAAGTTAAGATTTGCATCCGCATCGAGAGATTGAGTTCTGTTTCGACTTGGTTCTTGGAGTTTTACCGGTGGTTCAACATAGTAGGAGGTTCTTTGAGAGAGATCTGTTTAAGCTGGTAGGATTGATCGGATCAAGTTTCCTGGTTGAATTTTTGCTGTGGTGTTTGCGACTGAATCAGATAGGTCACTGAGATTTTATGGAATTTGATGAACAATGTTCTGGGATAAGTTGATCCAGTTTGTACTTGTGTTCATCAACAACATTCTCGAATCAGAGTTGCGCAGCGGAAACATGATGGTAGCTATTCCAGAATAGAAGCAACCCCCGATTCATTGGAATTTGAGTTTTGTCTTGGATCAGAGGATTTCTACTGGAAATTTATTTTGGATCTGGAGGTTTGATTTTCTTGTGCATCTGTTCTGTTTTCAGAATAGGAGTAGTATGTTTGGAGTCTTTTGATTTGTGTATTAGAGTTTGTGTGATGGATTTTGATGGATTTTGGGAGAATCATTTTGTTGAGTAGGATCTGGAGATCGTATATTTCTTTGTCCAGATTTGTTCCGTGAAGCATCTGCAAAGATTGGATTTATCTAGAAGGTTGAAGGTAGCCCAGGATCGAAAGGAGAGATGTGTGGATAAGAGATTGGATCTTTCTGTTTTCTCTTAAGGATTAAGTGTTTGGTCTACAGGATTGAATTGCCAGTTCAGATGGATGGAATTTGTTATGTTTTTCACGTATCTCTGAGGGAGTACGTGTATGGTCTATCACTGATTTTAGAATCAGTAGTTCTGAGAGATTTGGAAGTTGGTCAGGACTTGTCTGTGGTCCTGTGTCCTGTTTAGATTTGTAGATCTAGATACATAGGAGCTATAGATCTGAGTGGTGTAACTAGTTTAGATTCTGTAGGGCGAGTGTCCTGGTGTTTGTACCTGGGAAACTCTTGAGAATCTTATCCAGAATTTTGTATGGATAATTAGAATTGTTTGTATGAATTGGTTGCTATGGTTGCTAATATTTGGTTGATAGCATATGTTTGCTATTTTAAAATTAAAAATCTGTATGGGATTATTAAATTACCATTGCTTTTAAATTTCGGGGACGAAATTCTTTTAAGGGGGAAGGAATGTGATGTCTCGAAAATTTGGGTAATATTTATTTAATAATTTAATTAATAATTATTTTAAAATGTGAAATGTTGATTTAATAATTTAATTCAAAGAGGAATTTTCTTTTGAAAATTTATAATTATTTAATTTGTAAATGATATTCTTTCTAAATTTTAGAATAATGATAAATTAATTTAAGAATCTTATTGTTTTCAAATGTTAAAAATATTTAAATAATAAAATTTTCTTTCTAAGCTGATTCAAAGATATTTTATTTATAATGAATATATGTGTATACATTGTAAATAGGTATTTGATTTTTTTATTTAAATTTAAATTTAATAAGAATATTTTCCAATTTATTATATATGTATGTGTTTAAATTATGAATTGATTAATTTGATTTAAATTAGTATTGAAAGCTTTTCAAACGTTTGTTTTAAAAGTCTATCTTATATTTTCAAAAGAAATATAAGTAAATATTTATTTTGTTCATAAATAAATAATAGTTTAAATTATATTTTATAATAAAAGTTTATTTTGGTTTTCTTTTAAAAATTGTTTTTCTTTTGAAATAAGATTTAGTTCATTTATATTAGAGTATAGTATTTTGATTTGAAACTTTTGAATAAAATTGAATTTAACATTTCTTTTGTTTTTAAAATTTTCTCTTTTGAAAATTAGTTTTAAAATATTATTTTAAAAATGTTCAAACAAACATTAAAATGAGTAATTTTATAAAAGAAGTTTTCCTGTAATCAATTAAAGGCTAAAAATAGATCAACATTTAAAAACATTTTAAATTAAATTAGAAATGGTTTTAGAAGAATTTAAATACATTATTAAACTAAGAATTTTCTTTTAATATTAATAAAAACATGTGTTAGACTCTTAACCCATAATGAAGACACTTGTAAATTTATCTACATCATAATTTAACAAGTGGCGTGTTATTTATTTTTGAAATTTATTATAATAGATAAGAAAATGTAACAATGCATTTTGTTAAAACCATTTATCTTCAATTGAAAAACTGAAAATCAGATTTTAAGTAAAATTCAAAATCCAAATCTGAAAAACCAATTCTTGTTCAAAATCTATAACCCAAATTCAATCTAAATTCTGCAAATCCCAAAACTGTATAAAATCTGCAAAACAAATTCAAACAAATTTGTTCAATCTTCAAATCTGAGCATATGAAGATGGATATGCATGCAATACTTCAGTAATCAAATCTGGAAGAAAACTCAGAAAGCAAACACAGATTTAACATCACCAATGCAAATTGCAAATCAACTTCAACATGCAGATGCAAGTCAGGTTCCAGGAATAATGCAAATGCATCTCTGAGATTATTCTCTGCATCTTTATAAAAATGTGAGTAAGCTTCTAATTTTAAAAATAGTTTTTATTTTTTTTAATTTTTTTTAATGATTAAGTATGAATTAGAACTCAGGATTCTAATGCAACTATCTTGATGATTTTTTTTAAAAACTGTTAAAGAGAAGACTACAGTGTCTTCATTTTTTTTAAAATGAATAATTTCACAAATTGAAAACGACCTCAAATTTATCTGATGCATGTGAATAAATGAGGATATGTATGCTTGTATGATTGCATAGAGATAAATATTCTGTGTGTATACATATATAAACATATATGTTTGTGATGCCAGTTATATGTATGCATGTTCTGTTCTAAACAAAAAATTTATTAGAAAACCTTTATCACTTGGATTGATCTGTTAGGAATTGGAATGCAAACTAAAAGTATTGATTAGTATAGATTTAGGTTTATAAATTATAGTTTAGTTTAATTAAAATCTGTAGCCTCTGAAAAATCCACTTTATCAGTCATCATTGCTGATAAAACAAATATCAATCATCTGAAATTATTAAATCAAGTTTATAACTAGAATACATGTTTGAAATCAGGAATTTTAAAAACAAATATTACATTTTAAAATAAACAGTTGGGGGGCATTTCTGTTTGAACAGAATTGGGGTTTTTGGGTTTGTTTGATTATCTAGTGGATTTTGGAAGTTGTTATTCTTCCTGGAGGTGGAAGATTGATTGGGGAGTGGAGGAAAATTGGGCAATAGATGATCAGAGATGGGAGGAGATGGAAATAGGGGTTTCCAGGTTTAGCCCTAGTTTTGATGAGGGATGAAGTTTTGTTACTTCTTGTTTTCTATAGTGCTTCGAGTGATTCGAGGTTTTTGGATTCGGCATAGGGGGTATAGATGGATTGTTGGTCGGAGTCACGACGTCTCAGATGATCGGAAATGGATGTCGCGGCTGTTGACAGGTTTGGGGTATATGATACAGTGATGTTTCCAGGTTATGGAGTTTTACTCAATTTGATTTCGAGTTTCAGAGGGAACGCTGATGGTCGTAAGCTTGTTGGTGGATGGTCGACGACTAGGAGGAGTTGCCTAGGGTGGCTGGTGATGAACTGAGCACCGGTGCATATGCACCGTGCGTATCCAAATTCTGGTGAACCATTTGGGGTTGTGCAGGGTATTTGACTCGAAGTTACACTCGGGTGTTTGTGCTTCTGTCTCGAAGCATTTGGGTTGTTAACTCGAAGTTATAATTTGGGGTCTCGGGTTGTTTGCTTCAGGTTTTTATAACCTTCCTGTGTGCAGTTTTTTTAAAAATTTGAATGAAATTTAAAATTTAGGCAGGGATTTAAATTAAAAGCTTAAGTTGAAATTTAATTCAAGTGAGCTTTTGAATTCAAAGTTTTAAAAATGAAGAATTTAAATTTATGTAAGGTTTAAATTTAGTTTTGAAATCAAGACTAAATATAGTTTCAGGTTTACTTTGAATCCAGGTTGAATTCAAAACAGTTTTTTTTTGTAAATTTTAAACTATTGAACAAGTTTAAAAGTTTTCAAATAGATTTTAAAAGAATGAGTTGCTTTCAAATAGTTTTAAACTTGATAAAATCCTTTTCTTAAATATTTCAATAAAAAGATATGAAGTGTGTTTAACTTTAATTTGAAAAGAAAAATGATCAATTTATTTTATGAGGCTTGATTTCTTTAATTTAGTAAATTGGGTTTTAAACTTTTCTTACATAAGTGATGAATGTTTCCACTTTTATTTTAAGGTTATAATTTATTTAAATTTGGATAATGTTTATATGGGTAAACATTTTAAATCTTAAATTTTTAAAATGGAAGTTGAATTTAATTTACTAATGTATTGTTTTAAATACATTTGAATGATAATAAAGTTATTAATAAGTAAATGGATTATTTTGGAAATAATTAAGATAAATAAGAATTTACTTATTTATTTGATTTAAATAATGATTTAGAATTAATCTTTACATAGAGATGATTAATAATGATTAATCTAAGATCATTTTCTTAAGTAAATAATTTAAGAAAATATTGTTACCTAATAATAATAATTATTTAAGGATAATTAGGTAATTAATTAATGTAATTAATTTTGATAATTAACTAGATTAATTAATTGAATATAATCAATTGTAATTTGTTAAGTATAATTACTTATTGTAATTAATTTTGATAATGTGATTTGTTTAAATTAATTAATTTAGTTTAATTAATTTAAGAAATCATTTGATGATTTAATGAGAGTAATTACTTAATGTAATTAATGAAGCATGGTTACTTAGAGAAGTAATAATTGATAATTACTGGAATGTAATTAGTGAAGATGAGTAATTTGGATAATTACTTTTGTAATTAATCAAGGGATTAATTAAATAATTAATTATGGAATAATTAATTTGTTAATGAGTAATTAAGGGTAATTAATTACTGGATTAATATTAATCAGGGTGATTAATAATTGTTTTTTTTTAATTTTAGATAATTACTAAATGTAATTAATATTAAATGAAGTAATTAATTTGAAATATGAATTAGAGATCATTAATTAATATAATTAATGATGTAACTAAGAATTGTTTAATTAATTAATAATTAATAATTAAATGATCAATTAATTGTAATTAATTAATAAATGAAGTAATTAAATATTAATTACTTATGATTAAGGTTAATTAATTTAGGAAATTAATTAAAGACTAATTACTTATTGTAATTAGAGAATGATTAATCAAAGATGTTTAATCAAGTTGAATATTTAGAAAATGATTAATTAACTAGGCCAATTAATTGATGGATATTAAGCAGGATTTATAGATGAGTAATTAATTTAATTTAAATAAATTAAAGATAGAAGTAATTAATTTAATTCATTTTAAATTAATTATACACGGTGGATAATAAATCTTTGCTTATGGATGATATTGATTGGATGGATGTGATCTCAGTAATGAGAAGAGTAGTATCTATATGATATGGATGCATGGTTAAAGTATGATGGTTTGTGAAGGATTATCTGGTTGTGATGATTATCTGTTTGTGATGATGATACAGATTATCTGTTTAGGATAAGAATGTGATTATCTATTGTGATATGTAGTTTATCTATCTGTGTGAAATAGATAATAATGAAATGAGTTAATTGTTTAAAACCCTTAAGAATAACTTGGACATTAAAATGGCGTTTGGTTTCGGTGAGACCGGGATCGGATTTCCATGTTTGGATATCCGAAAACAACATCGATCCAAATTAAACGTTAGGTCGTGAATCTCAAGTGGAGCAAGTGAATACTCAAGGTGTAAGAACTATACGTCAGTATAACTCTGTGGGTGATTCCGTGATGAGTTTGACGGAATAGTACTTATTGGTTCGAGATGGTGATTCAGAGTGCAAGGGTTATCGTCGTTGACTCTGAGGGTGATTCCAACATGAGTGCAACGAGATAGTGCCTTCGGTTTTGCTCGAACCCGGAACGAACTTGTATGGATTGAATGCTTTCAGAACATCGTCAGGTGGACGATGAGCATTCTAAGATTGATGTATCCTATAAAGATAATCGTAGCCTCAAGCCTCATCAACCGAGAATGGCTAAAACAGGGGAGATGCAGCAAGGCTTCGTGGGTAGCCCCCACTGGAGAACGAGATTTACCCCTATCTAGAGGTCCTTTTATATTTCGGTTGTGTGGCAGTTGGCGACGGCCAATCTGCGGGGTGGTCATGTTCGGAACTGTTCAGTAAGGAATGGTTCCGGGTTTGTATTGTAAGGGAGCGGGCGTACTACTCCGTACGGTGATCTAGGCCACGTACTGTGACGGGTGGCACCCCAGTAGCCCTGCCATTGATGGAATCCATAATCCAATAAGTGCCTGTACGGTTTTGATTGTGCCCAACTATGTTGGAACGTGAGATATAAGCATTCCAGCTATTTTTGTATTTTATTTTGAAAAACCTAGGCACTATTACAATATCACTGGATTTCCTATCAAATTTGGTTAGCGTAAGGTAAAAACTTTTCCATGTTTATGTGTGGAAAGTCTTACGTGACACCTTTTCTTTTCAAAGGATTTTCAAAGTTAAGCAACTTTTAATCCCCGTTTACTCACACCAGACCCATGTCTGACCCGAGTGTTTATTTTCTGTTTTATTAAACTCTTGGGTACTCATATTATGTATGAGTAGTCAAGTGATTCAGGATTGCTTTGACGAGTTCTGGAGGAGATAATGGAGCAGGAGGCTTCAGCGTGTAGATATATATATAGTGGTTCCGCTGTGTTTGAGTTGTATCTGTTTTTCACTGATGTACTTGAATTGTAATTGCTAGATAGATGTTTATAACCGTCTAGTTTGTGTTGTATTAGCTATAGAACTCTGATATATATATGATACCATGTAAAGTTTTATGTGATATAATATAATTTATTCGTTCCGCTGTGAGATTCTGATGTTGTCTGTTTCTTTCCTTCCTTTCTTTTCTCTTTTCTATCCATTTCTTTCTTCTTAATGATGCGCCTTTCTATGGAATGAAAGGCGGGTCATTACACCGGTGATGCACCATGGTACTGTTCCATTTCAAATCTATGCGTCCGTTTCTAAAAGTCATACGGCACTATTTCAGCATTTTGAATGGATGTTACACCTTGCACCGTAGATGGTGCACCCTATGAATATCGATTCCTTGGACGGCCATAACGGTTGGCTCATTTAGAGTTACTGGAGCCATAACCAGTCAAAACAAAGCTCTCTATGTGTTCTAAGTCATTGACTAATTTAAACCGTCAATGGACAGTTTCAAACCCAAAAAAGATCATCCGAATCTCAATCGGAACTTGGAAGTGTTTTACCCTTCATTTTTTCCCCCGTGGATTTTTACGGTAAAACGAGATTGTTGTGGCTGGTCTTCGATTTTCCATCGCTGGACGATGGTGCACCATGGTACTGTTCCATTTCAAATCCATGCATTCATTTCTAAAAGTCGAACAACACTATTTCGCCATTTTGGACGGATGTTGCACCTTGCACCATAGATGTTGCACCCTATGGATATTGATTCTTCGGATGACCATAACAGTTGGCTCGTTTAGAGTTACGGGAGCCATAACCAGTCCAAACGAAACTCTTTGTGAGTTCTACGGCTTTGATAGCTTTAAGTGTTCAACGGACAGTATCATACCCAAAAAAGACCATCCGAATCTCAATCGAGACTCGGAAGTTTTTTACCTTTCTTTTTTTCGCCACGTGGATTTTTATGGTAAAATGGGATCACCATGGCTGCTCTTCGATTTTCCATCGCTGGACGGTGGTGCACCATGGTGCTATTCCATTTCAAATCCATGCACCCATTTTTAATAGTCGTACGACATTGTTTCTGCATTTTGGATGGATGTTGCACCTTGCACCGTAGATGTTGCACCCTATGTATATCGATTCTTCGAACGGCGACAACTGTTGGCTCGTTTAGAGTTACGGGAGCCATAACCAGCCAAAACGAAGCTCAGTGTGAGTTTAATGTCTTTGACGGTTTTAAGCCGTCAATGGATAGTTTCAGACCCAAAAAAGACCATCCGAATATCAATTGGGTCTTGGAAGTTTTTTACCCTTCATTTTTCCGTCACGTGAATTTTTACGGTAAAACAGGATCACCGTGCCCGGTCTTCAATTTACCATCGCTGGACGGTGGTGCACTATGGTATTGTTCCATTTCAAATAATGCACCTGTTTCGCAAAGTCTATGGCATTGTTTCAGCATTTTGGATGGATGTTGCACCCTATGGAAATCGATTCTTCGGACGGCCATTGTTGTTAGCTCGTTTAGAGTTACGAGAGCCATAACCAGTCGAAACGAAGAACTGTGTGAGTTTTATGGCTTCGACAACTTTAAGTTGTCAATGGACAATTTCATACCCAAAAAGATAATCGACTCTTAATCGGGTCTCGGAAGTGTTTTACCCTTCATTTTTTCGCCACATGGATTTTTACTCTAAAACGGGATCACCGTGGCAGGCCTTCGATTTTCCGATGCTGAACGATGATGCACCATGGTCCATTTCAAATCCATGCACCTATTTTTAAAAGTTGTACGGTACTGTTTCGACATTTTGGACGGATGTTGCACCTTGCACCGTAGATGTTGCACACTCTGAATATCGATTCTTCAGACGGCCATAACTGTTGGATCATTTAGAGTTACGGAGGCCATAACTAGTCAAAATGAAGCTCTATGTGTGTTCTGCGGCTTTGAAAGCTTTAATATGTCAATGGACAGTTTCATACCCAAAAAAAAAACCATCCAAATCTCAATCGGGTCTCGGAAGTTTTTTACCCCTAGTTTTTTCGCCACGTGGACTTTTACGGTAAAACCAGATCATCGTGGCTGGTCTTCGATTTTCCATTGCTGTACGGTGGTGGACCATGGTACTGTTCCATTTCAAATCCATCCACCTATTTCTAAAAGTCATACGACACTGTTTCGATATTTTGGACGGATGTTGCACCTTATACCATAGATGTTGCACCCTATGGTTATCGATTCTTCGGACGGCTATAGATGTTGGCTTGTTCAGAGTTACGGGAGCCATAACCAGTCAAAACGGAGCTCTGTTTGAGTTCTACGGCATTGACAACTTTAAGCCGTTAATGGATAGTTTCATACCCAAAAAAGACTGTTCGAACCACAATCGGGTGTCGGAATTTTTTTACCCTTTGTTTTTCACCACGTGAATTTTAACGGTAAAACGGGATCACCTGGCTGGTCTTCGATTTTCATTCGCTGGATAGTGATGCACCATGGTGGTATCAGAACAGAAAGGTTAAGCGAGAACCTTGGCTCTGGTGGGGATTACTCCTTAAATAGAGTATGTAGTACTCTAGGATGAGTCGAGTAATATATATATAGACACACACACACACACACACACACATATATATATATATATATTTATATATGAGAGTGTACTTGTTATTTTCTTATATAAAGGTTTTAAATGACTTTATACAAAAATATATTTTGATATATAAAGCAATATTTCCTTCTAATAAATATTAAGGTGATTGGTTGTTAAATTATTGGAATTAAATTAAGAGTAATATAATACAACCAAATTGAAATCTCGAACTGGAATTAAATTAAGTGGTAACAGAAATACAACCAAATTAAAATTAAATTGATTGAAATGAAATTCTAGAATTTGAGCTTAGAAATTGAATTGTTTAAAAACTTTAAATAAAGGTAAGTTTGAAATGGATTCAAACTGAAATTTAATCTTGAATTTATAGAAGTAAGAATAATATAAAAAGGAATTGGTATCTACATATGATTACCTTGGGTATTATCATAAATAGGTATTGTGTTTAATAATGATATATTTGATATTAAGTAAGCCATATGAAGTAAATTTATAAGATGAGTATAACTTCTAAATTAAAGTAGGTTTTAAAATTGTGAAGTTTTAAAACCTAAGTCTGGAAACAATCAATTGTTTCAAAGAGTTAAAGAAAATAACAAATAATATAATTCGGACTACTTGAAGATAGTCTTATTTTAAAACAAGAAATGTTTGGAAGATATTTTTTTAAGGGATTTGTTTTGAAATTAAAACTAAGGGTGGTTTAAAATTTAAAGGTAACCTGGTGTGTAAAGGAAATAAATATGAAATTAACTCTAAGATTGAGTTTTGAATTTTCTTTGGAATGTGATGTGAAACCCAAAGTGAAGCAAGTTTTAAACTTAAGTGGAAAGATTATTAATCTGAAGGTTTAAAATTTTGAATGGGAATTGCGATTAATTCTAACAGAAATTGAAATGATTGAACTTGAAGCGGATTCAATTTGAAATTAGTCTAAAATTATTTGAATAATTTGGAATTGTAAATAAAGTTGAATAAGTAAGAAACAAATGGAATTTGATTTGAAGTTGGAAAGAAATTGAGAATTAATTCAACTTGAAATTGGATTAAGTCAACTTCAATGGATTGAAGTTATTCAAATTGGAATTGAGTCAATTTACATGGAAGAGGAAATTTAAACTAAATTGATGGGAAAGTGAACAGTTTTGACTCTGGCCTATTTTCAATATAAATTGTTTTAATATAAACTTATTTTTCCAAGATATTTAATCTATACAACTTTTCTTTTTAAAGCTAAATTATTTTATATTTGTTTTACGATTATTTTTGGGACTATTTAACAACTTTTCAACTGTTTTATAACTAATTACTATTTTAAACTATTTTGTGATTATCTAACTATTTTATAACTGTTTAAATATTTTCCCAACTATTTTACGACTGGTTAACTATTTTATAGCTATTTTACAAATTAATAATTATTTTTCAACTACTTATCTATTTTTAAAAATTTTAAGCTATTTTCTAAATATAAACTGGTCGGAGTTTAAACTGTTTATGATTAAATACCCAATTGAGATAAGGATTGAAGATATAATCCAAATGGGAATTAAGGCAAATGTGATTAAGTGAATAAAGTTTAATGTGAGGATGAATAGAAAGGAAATTGATTTGGCCAATAATCAATGAAAATAAATACGTAGGATGTACGTATATTATTACATTTGCATAGTGATTTGATCCAGATTCGAGCACAGAATTTCGAGATAGTTATATCGATTTGAGTTGGGATTTTTCACTCGATTTTCGACGGTGAACCTGGATATGCATTATTGATTGGTTCTGGATATTCTCTATCATGGTTATGGTTATGCGAGGAGAATGACGGTTTCTAATCAAGAAACCAGATCTGTGTCCAAACTAAGAAGTCGGGTGAACGATACTAGTTCGGAATTGAAATTGTGTGATCGAATGAGTGACCAGATTGGTAAAGCATACGGATTGTAAGTGTACATCATACAGTTTTGAATGAAATTGATATTGAAAAGAGTAATCAAATTTGAATATTTGATGTTGAATAAACAAAGTTATATATCTTTGTTATATAAGATAAATCTCCCCTTGTTGTATCTATTGACGGAAGAAAAGGATTTTGAAGGTGTTTGAAGTATAAAAGGAATTTTATATAAGATTGAAATGATCCAAAGTTTTAAAAAAATTATATATATATTTATGTATATATAAATGATCTTATGAGGACTTTGGAAAAAGGTTTTGGGAACCTTTGGATTTGGAAAGGCTTTTGATTTTTGGGTAAAATCAATATTGAAATTTGGAAAGCCTAGTTTGAGAATTATCGATTTTGGGATAATCGATTTTGTGTAAAGGAGCTTTGTATGAGATCATACTAGGTGTATGATTTGAAAGATACTATATGTGTGTAGTATAAAGTGTTTTGATGATGGCTCTGGGGAAAAAGGCACTCCCTTGAAATGAACTTCTCAGGAGTGCCACCGGGTGGTGCTGCCTTGAGCCCCAAGGGGGTTCTAAAGTTGATCCTGTGAGGAGTCCGGACAAAACTAGTTCCTGAGGATTATGAGTAGTGTGTACCATAGCGGAAGTTGTGTGTGCCGCTGAGAACCAATGGTCTACTTTGATTTTACATCGGTAGACTACGACCTATGGTAACATAGCGAAAGTTGTGTGTGCTGCTGAGAGCCAACAGTCTACGTTTGATTTTACATCGGTAGACTGTGACCTATGTAGGAGTGGAGAAGTTTCATTTTTGACAACGAAAATTGAGGGGCGCTGATGCCTACAATTACATGGACTTTTGCTGCGATGGCAACATAACCCTAGAATGTAACTGCGATCTGTTGTGGGTTCCATGGCGTAATCGAGGGCGTAGAGTGCCTACAGTTACATGGACTTTTGCTGCGATGGCAACGTAACCCAGGATGTAACTACGACCATGGAGGTGATGATTTCCAAAGCATTCTTACAAAGATATTTCCTCTATTTTCAAAAAATGTTTTCTATATTTTCAATAAAATTATTTTCCAAGTATTTTCATTGGATGTTGAAAACGGGTTTACCAAGTACTTATAGATTTTTAATCATACGTCTGGTCAACATATGACTGAATTTCTGTAAGAACAAGGATGGATTGGTTAAGATATCGAGTTATAAGAAATATTTTTATAAAAAGCTATTTTAATAGTATTATCTGAATTTAAAGGCATTTCTAAAATTTTAAAATAAAAGTGTTGGAATTTTTGGAAAATGAAAGAAATCCAAACTGGAATTATGAAAAAAAAGATTGAATTCAGGAAAATTTAATGAAGTGATTTTTGAAATAAATTTGAATATTGATATAAAAATTGGAAATAAGCTAACTGGCCACATAAATTAATTAAGGGAATATATTAATAAAATTTAACTCGATTAAATAAAATGGATTGTAAGTTAATAATGGAGTTTGGAAATGAATTCGAATTGTAAAAAGAATTCGACTTGGATTTGATAATGAATTAAATAAGTGGAGTGTTGTAAAAATAAAATTCAAGTGAGTTATAAATAATATTTAACGTAATTTTCTAGTAAATTAGATATAATGGATGTATCGTCGAATGAAATGAAAGTGAATTATAATAGACATGGTTTGAATTGAAAACAAAACCCAGGTAGGTAGAAATAAATTGAAAATGGCCTTGTAATTAGTTAAATGAGTCATGAATGAATTGAATTTGGGAATTTAATTTATAATAACTAATCAAATAAATTTGTAGATTGAAATGAGATTTGATTGAAATAGAATCAAGTTAAGGTGAAAACAAAATTTATTTGCAAATGATGTGATCTTAAGTTATGAAGTTGAAATAATTTGAAGAAAGTAAATTAACTTAAGTTTAAAATTAATAGAAGTTTGGCTTCGAGCAAAAGTGAAAGATCATAAACGTCTGGGTTAAATTAATTTGGAAATGGTTATTAATTTATAAGTATTGAATGTGCCAAGCTTAATAAATTGTTTGGAATGAAACCAATGTGGAAATGAAATAAAATGCAAATGTATGGATGGTGAATATATTAGAAATGAAATGAAATTAAATATAGAATAGGTTGAAATTAATTTGAAGTAGTTATAAACTAAAATGGATACTCTATTTAGCGAATATCGTCGAATTTGCATAAAAATAGTTGTCGTTTGACGTAAACAAAGGTAGGGAAACTCTATGAATTAAAAGAAACAAATAAAATTGATTTTTCAAACATTTGAAGTGAATATGAGCTTGTTTGGATTAAAATAAATTGAAGTAAGCAATTGAGTTGTGAACCATTAAAATTGAATGAAATGGCATATGAATTGGTTGAAAGCAATTGAATTGGCTTTAAATCATACAAATCGCTTATGGAAAGCGTTTGGTGCATGTTGCTTTTGAAATGCATGTGTTTAACTATTTAAAGTAAGTGAAATGCTAATAGATTTTCCATATATGGCACTTACATATTTAAATTGAGCAAGTACAGGTATCTGAAGGCCGTTTGGCTGGATTTAGATTGCGCTAATTGCTTAAATAATAAGCCGATTGCTTAAAATGCTAAATAAAGGTACGTCTACGCAATAAAAATAGGAAATATGAACTGTTTTTGGTTTTTCGACAGGGTGGGTCGATGTATATATATTTATATCTCTTGTCAAATTGCAAAAGCTCTTCCGTACAAAGGAGACTCTGCCAAAAAAATTCGAAAATTTTGGGAGTTAGAAATTTTTTTGGAAAACAACTTTGGAAAATTTTTGTTAGCAACAAAACGATTTTAAATATGAAACTGAAATAAATTAATGGATGAAAATAATTTAAAAATAATGATATGAGTCAGTTATAAATGGAAAATAAAATTCAATATTCAAAATTGAAGACAAATTGTATTCATATGGAAACGGGAAAAACTAATTTGAATAGAAGTAGATATGAAAACTTCTATAAGGAAATGTATGAAATGATTTTAAAAGGCTATGATTGGATATTATTGCTAAGTAAGATATGTACGTATTATAAAGGGAAAAAAAATTGGTTGTGATTTCAGAAGATAAATTTGAATTGCCCGACTAAAAGGTATGTATTTAAATTCCTGTATGAAATTGGATTGGGTTTTTGATCTAGCCACTTGACGTTTTGTTTTCTTTTGGAATTTGGGAGCCTGTAGAGGCATTTTGTAGTTGTACCGAGCTAGCCGCGCAAAGGGGACGCTGACAAATTTTTTCGAAAATTTAGGGAGTTAGAATTTTTTTGGGAAAGTTGTGATAATTTAAATTTGAATTTTAAATTTAAATTTGTATTAGTGGAGTAAATAATGTTGTTGGAAACTATAGAAGGTTTTGAGAAGTTGGTTGAGGTGATAGTGGGTCTTTAATAAAAGATAGTTGGTAGGATGTTGAATTGTGGGTTTTGGAAAAAGGTAAACGGGTATTGGACCATTCTTCCTAACTAGTAATTTCAGTAATGAAATTCTTTTAAGGGGGTAGGAATGTGACGACCCAGAATTTTAGGCACTTGAAATTGGAATATTTAATTAATTTTAAATATTTAAAAAGATAATTTTTGAATTGAATTCAAATATTATTATTAATAGCAATTAAGTTATTAGATTTAATAAACTGAAATTGGGTAAATTATTGAATCTGAAGTTTTAAACCTGTTAAAAATAATTTAAAGGCTTGTAAAATTTATATGGATGATACTGAAGATAGTAAAAGTGTTAAAAAGTGGTTCAGAAGTGTTTTGTTAAGTTTTGAGATTTTATTGTTTAAGTCGATATTTAAAGATAGCCTTCCGAGGCACAGCGTCGGAATTCGACGAAACTAGTTCCATTGGATCCGTAATAGTTACATATTATCGGATTTCAAATTTCATAGCGTTTGGATTTACCATTTGCTCGTACGGGTGAGAAATGCGTTGAATTAAAATCGATAATTTAATATTTTAAATCGATTTATAAATCTAACTTCCACTTACGATTAAATTAGCTTTCGAAACACGTTCTATTGTGTTCGGAAAACGGGTAAAGCCTTATAAACGCCTGGCGGCATATTTGATTAGGAGTTCGAAATTTCACGGTATGTACACAAGATATTTTCAGTATTCAATTATATAATAAGCAAGCGTACGCAGGAAGCTATCCCTAATCGATAATTTATCTTTGTCCCCTCCCTCATCTTAAAACAGAAATCGACGTTGACCTCATTAAAAAAAAATCAAAATCAAAACGAAAGATTTATGGCCGAAGCCTTCATAAAAAAAACCTAAAACAACGGCAAGCGATTCGAAATCGATTCGCGATTTTAGATCGTGATAGCACCTCAAGATCGTAGGGGCGCCGCCTCACGTTCATGTTTCGTCAGCCTTGGGAGGAGCCGGAGCTTCGGCAGCAACTCAGGTGGTCGACGATTGGTGGGAAGCCGATTCGAACCCGAGCTAAGGTTGGATGTGAGTGCCGTGACGAATCAGTGGCTCGCGTTGGGTGTCAGTGCACGTGAACTGCTACGTTGGCGAGGGTCTAGATGGCTCGCGAGAGATCGCGATGTTTAGGCTCTTCGGCATCTCGACTTCGAGGGGATTCATGCTTTTGAATCGCGTGCGCGAGTAGGCAGGTCGTGGCTAGGGTTTCGGCTAGATGATTTCGAGGATTAAATTACAGGTATATTACCCTATTGTTTTTTTCACTGAATTGAATAATTATGTGCAGGAAAATATTGATAAAAATAATTAACATTGATTTTTAAAGCTTTGATTTAAAAAAAGGGTAAGGTTAGAGTTGCTGATTTCAAATAGTGAATTAACATAAGGTTTAAACAATTTTATTTTGGGATCAGTTATATATATATATATATATATATATATATATATATATATATATGGGACAGTAAGTATATAAGTTTTCAAAAAAATATAAGAGTTCATATAAAATCAGTTTTTAAAACTTATATAGATTATTTTTATGCAGCTCATAAATTTATTGATTTATCATTCAAATCAACAGTAAAGTTTTTATAAATAAAATAAAATAAATATGCATGTTTTGAACTTACTGTTAATTGAGGATAATGCATTATGGTGATGAATTTGTTAATTAACACATTTAATTATTTCAGTCACTAAGCAATTTATTAAAGGAAAGTTAAAATTTAAATTTATTGAATGGAAAATTAATTGTTTGGTTAATTTAAATATTAAGAAATTATATGATGTTTATTCAAGGTGTAAAATCATGAAAACAAGCCAGTTTGGGAGGGTTTTCAAACGGCAGAATTTAAGGTGAGTAAATCTCACTCTGTTGGATTTTTATTTAAATTTAAATGGTTAAATTTAATTGATTGGTTGAATTGAATTGATGTGCTATATTATATAGTAATATATAGTATATATTGGAGTGATTGATATTCTGTGATGAATATTATGGGTAATTGGAATATTGAATGTTGTGGTTTGCTTAAATATTTTTGGATACCCTGAGTTTTTGAAATATATAAAATTGGATTTTTGAAAGGAATATAAGGATGAATTTTGAAAGTGAAATAATTATAGAATAAAAATAAGAATGAACTGGAAAGCAATGAAAATGATATTTAAAAACTGAAGTTAAATTGTAAAGTAGAGATTTAAAACAAGTTTTAAATCAGAGTTAAATCTGGAATTCGAGTGAGAATCTGGGTTTTCAAACAAATAAGTTTTTTTTAAAATTTAATTATTTTAACAACTTGTATTTAAAGTGTTTTTTAAATTAATTTGAATTTAGAGTCTGCAAGTAGTGGCGCAGTGGTAAGATACTTGCCTCCTGTTAAAGAGGTCGCGAGTTCAATCCCTGTTTGCCCTACTCCCACTCAAGGCGCGGAGATGGGTCCCCGTTAAACCCACAAATAATGGTGGGGGGCATCAAGTCTCTGTGCTGGGCTGGTCTAAATCCCAAGTGTCAGTGGTCGGACCTGGCGCGAGGGAGCTCCTCCTATCCCTTCGATTTCATCAGGGCTCTAGGTTGAGTTTTTTTTATAAAAAAAATGAATTTGGTTTTAAATTCCTTTAAACTACTATTTTAAAACGAGTAATTAATTTATTTAATGAAGTAAATAAAAAGGTAGATAATTACAGGATGAGATAAATATAGAGTGATTAATATTTATGGTTTAATTAATGATTAATTATTTAATGAAATTAAATTAGATTAGGATAAATTGAAATGCAAATGAGAAATCATTAATTTATATAATCAATGTTGTAAATAAAGGTTGATTAATCAAGATAAATTAATCAAAAATAAGTGACTAGTGAGAAATTAATTAATTAACATAAGTAATTAAGGATTAATGTAATTAAAATAGATAATTAATTTATAAAGTAATTAAAGATTACTTATTGATTTTGGTTAAGAATAATTAATATTGTGAAGTTAATTAAAGATAATTACTTGAATGTTATTGGAGGATAATTAATCTAGGGTGATTAATTAAGATGAATAATGAAAGGATGATTGATTAATTTATTTGAAATTAATTAATGTTAAATGAAGAAATCTTAGTGGCCGAGGTTAGTAATTTAATCAGGATTAATTAAATTAAATTTGTATGTGATTATGCTTTACTTATGGATGATTGAATGGTATTGGATGCTTTGAACGAGTTGATATCTCTGATATGAAATGTTGTGTATTTCATTTGGATAACTTGAGTTAGGAAGACATGAGACTCGAAGAGACCAGGGTCGGGTATTAGGAAATATCCGAAACCACTTCGAATTTTTTAGATTGTTGTGTGAAATCTATAGGCTGGAATGAAGTGATTTAAAGGAATTCGACTATTTAAATCTGAATTCTGTTACTTATAAAATGGATGTGTGGAATAAGTGATGTCTATAATAGATTGTGACTTTGTAAATTGATACGAGTTACCCCGGGTTTTAAATACGCTGTATGCTTTGTATTCCATGTTGGATGGGTTAACTCACGCTGGTTTCCAGCCTGACCCGGATGTTACTTGATGTAATGCTCGGGTCAGACCGAGTATTATAGATTTTCAGGTAGGGACGTTCTGGAGCTCAGGAGGCGAGCTGGATGGCAGGAACGTATAGAGTATTTCCGCTATATTATATTATTGTAAATCTGAGACATGATAATTGTGTATATCCGGTGTCTGTATATATGTGTAACTCTGATGTATTAAATGTAATCGACAAAATAGTATTCTTTGTAAACTATTATTATTATTATATTTTATCCGCTGCGAATGTGAGATGCTGATGTTTCTGTTCTTCTTCTTCTATCTCTTTCTTCTTTTTCATAACTATCTGAAATTTTCGGGATCAGAAATTTCGGGTCGTTACAGTACTGTTCCATTTTAAATCCATGCACCATTTCTAAAAGTCGTACGGCACTGTTTAGGCATTTTGGACGAATGTTGCACCATTCACCGTAGATATTGAACACTATGGATATCGATTCTTCGGATGACCATAACAGTTGGCTCGTTTAGAATTACGGGAGCCATAACCGGTCAAAATGAAGCTCTTTGTGAGTTCTACGGCTTTGTAGCTTTAAGCCATCAATGGACAGTTTTATACCCAAAAAAACCATCCAAATCTCAATCGGGACTCGAAAGTTTTTTATCCATCGTTTTTTCGCACTTGGATTTTTACGGTAAAACCGGATCACCATTGCTGGTCTTCGATTTTCCATCGTTGGACGGTGGTCCACCATGGTACTGTTTAATGCCAAATCCATGCATCCATTTCTAAAGGTTGTACGGCACTGTTTCGGCATTTTGAACGGATGTTGCACCTTTCACCGTAGACGTTGCACTCTATGGATATTGATTCTTTGAACGACCATAATAGTTGGCTCGTTTAGAATTATGGGAGCCTTAACCAGTCCAAACAAAGCTCTTTGTAAGTTCTACAGCCTTGATAGCTTTAATCCTTCAATGGACAGTTACATATCCAAAAAGACCATCCAAATCTCAATCGGGACTCGAAAGTTTTTTACCTTTCGTTTTTTCGCCACGTGGATTGTTACGGTGAAATTGGATCACCATGGCTGCTCTTCGATTTTCCATCGCTGGACAGTGGTGCGCCATGGTACTATTACATTTCAAATACATGCACCCATTTCTAAATTCTTACGTCACTATTTTGGCATTTTGAACGGATGTTGCTTGCACCGTAGATGTTGAACCCTATGGATATCGATTCTTCGAACGGCCATAACAATTGGCTCCTTTAGAGTTATGGGAGCCATAACTAGTCAAAATGAAGCTCTCTGTGAGTTTTACGGCTTTGATAGCTTTAAGCCATCAATGGACAGTTCATACCCAAAAAAGACCATCTGAATCTCAATCGGGTCTCGAATGTTTTTTACCCTTCCTTTTTTCGTCACGTGAATTTTTACGGTAAAACGGGATCACCGTGCATGGTCTTCGATTTACCATCGTTGGACGGTGGTGCACGACAGTACTGTTCGATTTCAAACCAATTCACCCATTTCGAAAAGTCATACGGCATTGTTTCGGCATTTTGGACGGATGTTGCACCTTACACCGTAGATGTTGCAGCCTATGATATCGATTCTTCGGCGACTGCTGTTGGCTCGTTTAGAGTTACTGGGCCACAACTGGTCAAAACGAAGCTCTGTGTGAGTTCTACGGCTTTGACAGTTTTAAGTCATCATTGGATAGTATCATACCCGAAAAAGACCATTCGACTCTCAATTGGGTCTTGGAAGTTTTTTACCCTTCGTTTTTTCGCCATGTGGATTTTTACCGTAAAACAAGATCACCTTGGCTGGTCTTCGATTTTCAATCGCTGGACGGTGGTGAACCACGGTATTGTTCCATTTTAAAACCATGCACCCATTTCTTAAAGTCGTACCACACTGTTTTGGCATTTTGGACGGATATTGCACCTTGCACCGTAGATGTTACACCCTATGAATATCGATTCTTCAAATGGCCTTAACTGTTGGATCGTTTAGAGTTTCGAAAGCCATAACCAGTCAAAATTAAACTCTGTGTGTATTCTACGGCTTTGACAGCTTTAATTCGTCAATGGACAGTTTCATACCAAACCTCAATCGGGTCTCGGAAGTTTTTTACTTTTCTTTTTTTCGCCATGTAGATTTTTACGGTAAAACAGGGTCATCGTGCCCGGTCTTGGATTTTCCATCGCGGGACGGTGGTGCACCACAGTACTGTTCCATTTCAAATCCATGCACCCATTTCTAAAATTCGTACGACAAGCATTTTGGACGGATGTTGCACCTTCCACCATCGATGTTGCACCATATGGTTATCGATTCTTCGGACGGCCATAGTTGTTGGCTCGTTTAGAGTTACGGGAGCCATAACAATTCAAAAGAAGCTCTATGTTAATTCTACGGCTTTTATAGTTTAAGCCGTCAATGGAAAGTTTCATACCCAAAAGAGAGCATCCGACTCTCAATCGGGTCTCGAAAGTTTTTCACCCTTCATCTTTTCGCCACGTGGATTTTTACGGTTAAATAGGATCACCGTGCCTGGTCTTCGATTTTCCAGCGCTGGACGGTGGTACACCATGGTGTTATTCCATTTCAAATCCATGCACCTATTTCAAAAAGTCATACGGCACTGTTTTAACATTTTAGACGGATGTTTCACCTTGCAAACTAGATGTTGCACCCTATGGATATCGATTCTTCAGATGCCCACAACTGTCGGGTCGTTTAGAGATATAGAAGCTATAACCAGTCAAAATGAAGCTTTGTGTGTGTTCTACGGCTTTGATAGCGTTAATCCGTCAATGGAAAGTGTCATGCACAAAAAATACCATCCGAATCTCAATCGGGCCTCGGAAGTTTTTTACCCTTCATTTTTTCACCACGTGGATTTTTACGGTAAAACCAGATCATCGTGGCTGGTCTTCAATTTTCCATTGTTGGACGACGGTGGACCATGGTACTGTTCCATTTCAAATCCATGCATCCATTTTTAAAAGTCGTAAGGCACTGTTCCAGCATTTTGGATGGATGTTGCACCTCGCACCGTAGATGTTGCACCTTATGGGTATCGATTCTTCGGACAGCCAAAGCAGTTGGCTCGTTCAGTGTAACGGGATCCATAACTAGTCAAAACGGAGCACTTTGCGAGTTCTACGGCTTTGATAGCTTTAAGCCGTCAATGGATAGTTTCATACCTAAAAAAGACCATCTGAATCTTAATCCGGTCTAGGATGTTTTTTACCCTTTGCTTTTTCGCCATGTGGATTCTAACGGTAGAACTTGATCACTGTGGCTGGTCTTCGATTTTCCATCATTAGATGGTGGTGCACCATGGTACTGTTCCATTTCAAATCCATGCACCCATTTGTAAAATTCGTACGGCACTATTTCGACATTTTGGACGGATGTTGCACCTTGCAACGTAGATTTTGCACCCTATAGATATCATTCTTTGGAGGCCATAACAGTTGGCTCGTTTAGAGTTACGGAAGCCATAAACAGTCAAAACGAACTCTCTGTGAGTTTTACAGCTTTAAGCCCTCAATGGACAGTTTCATACCCAAAAAAGAACATCCGAATCTCAATCCGGCTCGGAAGTTTGTACCCTTCGTTTTCTCGCCACATGGATTTTTACCGTAAAATGGGATCGCCATGGCCGGTCTTCGATTTTCCATCGCTGGATGGTGGTGCACCATGGTATTGTTCCATTTCAAATCCATTCACCCATTTCTACATGCCATACGGAACTGTTTCGACATTTTGGATGGATGTTGCACCTTGCTCCGTAGATGTTGCACCCTATGGATATCGATTCTTCGGACGGCCATGTCAGTTGGCTCGTTTGGAGTTATACGGGAGCCATAGCCATTCAAACCGAAGCTCATTGTGAGTTCTACGGCTTTGTAACTTGAAGCCCTCAATGGACAGTTTCATACCAGAAAACGGCCATCTGAATCTCGATCGGGACTTGGAAGTTTTTTACCCTTCGTTTTTTCGCCATGTGGATTTTTACGGTAAAATGGGATCACCATGGCTGGTCTTCAATTTTCCATCGCTAGACGATGGTGCACCATGGTACTGTTCTATTTCATATCGATGCATCCATTTGTAAAAGTCTACGACACTGTTTCAGCATTTTGGATGGATATTCCACCTTGCACCGTAGATCTTGCACCCTATGTATATCGATTCTTCGGACAGCCATAACAGTTGGCTCGTTTAGAGTTATGAAAGACATAACTAGTCCAAATGAAGCTCTCTGTGAGTTCTATGGCTTTGACAGCTTTAAGCTATCAATGGACAGTTTCATACCAAAAAAAGACCATCTGAATCTCAATCAGGACTCGGAAGTTTTTTACCTTTTTTTTTCACCACGTGGATTTTTATAGTAAAGAGGGATCACCGTGGTTGGTCTTCGATTTTTCATCGCTGGATGGTGGTGCACAATGGTACTGTTCCATTTCAAATCCATGGACCCATTTCTAAAAGTCATACGGCACTGTTTTGGCATTTTGGACCGATGTTGCACCTTGCACCGTAGATATTGCACCCTATGCATATCGATTCTTTGTACGGCCATAATAGTTGGATCGTTCAGAGTTACCGGAGCCACAACAAGTCAAAACGGAGCTCTATGTGAGTTCTATGGCTTTGATAGCTTTAAGCCGTCAATGGACAGTTTCATATCCAAAAATGGCTATCCGAATCTCAATCGGGTCTCGGAAATTTTTTACACTTCGTTTTTTCGTCACGTGAATTTTAGCGGTAAAATAGGACCGCCAAGCCCAGTCTTCGATTTACCATTGCTGGACGTGGTGCACCACGGTACTGTTCCATTTCAAACCAGTGCACCCATTTTGAAAAGTCGTACGACACTGTTTCTGCATTTTGGACGAATGTTGCACCTTGCACCGTAGATGTTGCACCCTATGGATATCAATTCTTCGGACGGCCATAGCTGTTGGCTCGTTTATAGTTACGGGAGCCACTACTAGGAAAAACGAAGCTCTGTGTGAGTTCTACGGCTTTGAAGGCTTTAAGCCTTCAATGGACAGTTTCATACCCAAAAAAACCATCCGACTCTCAATCGGGTCTCGAAAGTTTTTTACCGTTTGTTTTTTCGCAACGTGGATTTTTACGGTAAAACGAGATCATCGTGGTTGTTCTTCGATTTTCCATCGCCGGACGGTGGTGCACCATGGTATTGTTCCATTTCAAATCCATGCACCCATTTCGAAAAGTCGTATGGCACTGTTTCGGCATTTTGGATGGATGTTGCACCTTGCACCATAGATGTTGCACCCTATGGATATCGATTCTTCGAAAGGCGACAGTTGTTGGCTCATTAAGAATTACGGGAGGCATAACCAGTCAAAACGAAGTTCTTTGTGTGTTTTACAGCTTCGATAGTTTTATGTTGTCAACGGAATGTTTCACACCCAAAAAAGACCATCCGACTCTCAATCGGGTCTAAGAATTTTTTTTACCCTTCTTTTTTTTTGCCACGTGAATTTGTACGGTAAAACGGGATCACCGTGGCTGGTCTTCGATTTTCAATCGCTGGACGGTGGTGCACCATGATACTGTTCCATTTCAAATCCTTGCACCTATTTCTAAAAGTCATACAGCACCGTTTCGACATTTTGGACGGATGTTGCACCTTGCACCGTATATTTTACACCCTGTGGATGTTGATTCTTCATACGACCATAACTTTTGCATCGTTTAGAGTTACGTAATCCATAACTAGTCGAAATGAAGCTCTGTGTTTGTTCTATGGCTTGATAGTTTTAAGCCATCAATGGACGGTTTCATACCCAAAAAAGACCATCTGAATCTCAATCGGGACTCGAAAGTTTTTTACCCTTTGTTTTTTCGCCATGTTGATTTTTACGGTAAAATGGTATCACCATAGCTAATCTTCGATTTTCCATCTCCGGACAATGGTGCACAATGGTACTGTTCCATTTCAAATCCATGCACCCATTTCTAAAAGTCTTATGACACTGTCTCGGCATTTTGGATGGATGTTGCACCTTGCACCATAGATGTTGCATCCTATGGATATCGATTCTTTGGATGGCCATAATAGTTGGGTCGTTTAGGGTTATGTGAGCCATAACCAGTCAAAACGAAGCTCTTTGTGAGTTATATGGCTTTGTAGTTTTAAGCCGTCAATGGATAGTTTCATACCCAAAAAAGACCATTTGAATCTCAATCGGGACTCGGAAGTTTTGTACCCATCGTTTTTTTTCCATGTGGATTTTTATGGTAAAACGGAATCATCGTGGCTAGCCTTCGATTTTCCATCGTTGAATGTTGGTGAACCATGGTACTATTCCATTTCAAATCCATGCATTAATTTTTAATAGTCGTACGGCACTGTTTCGGCATTTTGGACGGATGTTACACTTGCACCGTAGATGTTGCACCCTATGGATATCGATTCTTCGGACGGCAATAACAGTTGGCTCGTTTAGAGTTACGAGAGCCATAACCAGTCTAAACAAAACTCTCTGTGAGCTCTAAGACTTTGACAACTTTAAGCCGTCAATGGATAATTTCATACGCAAAAAAGACCATCTGAATCTCAATCGGGACATGGAAATTTTTTACTCTTTGTTTTTTCGCTACGTGGATTTTTATGGTAAAACGAGATCACCGTGGCTGGTCTTCGATTTTCCATCACTGGACAGTGGTGCGCCATGGTACTATTCCATTTAAAATTCATGCACCAATTTCTAAAAGTCGTATGGCACTTTTTCGGCATTTTGGACGGATGTTGCACCTTGCACCGTGGATGTTGCACCTTGCACCGTAGATGTTGCACCCTATGGATATCGATTCCTTCGGATGGCAATAGCTATCGGCTTGTTTAGAGTTACAGGAGCCATAACTAGTCAAAACGAAGATCTGTGTGAGCTCTACGAATTTTATGGCTTTAAACCTTCAATGGACCGTTTCATACCCAAAAAGACCATCCGACTCTCAATTGGGTCTCGGAAGTTTTTTACCTTTCGTTTTTTCGCCACGTGGATTTTTACGGTAAAACGGGATCACCGTGGCTGTTCTTCGATTTTTCGTTGCAGGATGGTGGTGCATCATGTATTATTCCATTTCTAATCCATGTACCCATTTATAGAAGTCGTAAGGCACTGTTTCGGCATTTGGGATGGATGTTGCACCTTGCACCGTAGATATTGCATCCTATGGATATTGATTCTTCGGACGACCATAACAGTTGGCTCGCTTAGGGTTATGGAACCAGTCAAAATGAAGCTCTCTCTGAGTTCTTCGGCTTTGACAGCTTTAAGCCGTCAATGAACAGTTTCACACCCAAAAAAGACCATCCGAATCTCAATCGGGACTTGGAAGTTTTTTACCCTTCGTTTTTTCGCCACGTGGATTTTTACGGTAAATGGGAATCACTGTGGCTAGTTGTTATCTCGCCTTTTGGCAAGGCTGAGATATCAAGGAATTGACTGAAAACCAAGGGTCACTTATCCCGAATGTCGAGTAATCATAGGTCACTATGGATGTCGATGAATTTTTTCCAAATTCGGATCAAGCTACAATTGACCAGACATGACGAGCAAAGCTGTGAAAGCCAACGTTCCAAGTTTCAAGTCAATCAGAGTCCATATGCTTGAGATATGATCATTGCAATTCAAGGGGACAAACCATTTGAATCGATCGATGGCCATCTTATTCGCATCCATAAGACAATCACGGAACATCTAAATTCGTATCGATCTTGTTTGAATCTATCTGAGAGTGCTATTTCGTATCCATTGGCTGGAGAGCCTTGTTCGAATCCATCAAGCTCCGTTACTTCGTATCCATCAGATAAAGGGCCTTGTTTGAATCCATCAGGTAACCACAGTTTGTATCCATCAGGTGACCTTAGTTCGTATACATCAAACAATCACTACTTCGCATCCGTCGAATAACCACTATTCGCATCCATCAAGCCAAGCAGCGTTGCCATCTGTTCGCATCCATCACAATATTGCTTGTTGATATCCATCAATTTTAAGCAATTTTGATCGATAAGAAGAAGAGCCACCTTCATCGACGCGAACAGAGCCACCTCCATCGATACGAACTATGCCACCCTCGTCGGTACGAACTGAACTAATTTTATCGATACGAACTAGCAACGGTCTTCGATACGAACGAGGCGAAAGCCCTGGACGACTCGGTCAATTCGGTATAAAAAGTGGATCGATCCGAAGAGGGAGCGCCACGTCAACTGACATCACGTGCGTGGCTATCAATACGAAGAGATCGATTCAAAGAGCATCGATGCGAATAGAACGACGACCGAAAAGCCTAAACTTGCATCAATCATAACTCGCAATCCACAAGTCCAAATGATATGAAATTTTCACAGAAGCTTAAGTACAACATAAAGAATGTTCCTGCAAAGTTTTGAATCGATTGGGTCAAATATTGATCGATAAGGAATTCATTCATATCGATCATGGGTCGAGTTGAAATCACCTAGGATCTGGCACGTGGGCCCACCCACGTGCCAGAAGAAGTCTACCGAGATCTAAGCAAGATATTTGCCTCCTACACCTATAAATAGAGCCCTAGGGTCTGCAGAAAAAGGATCTTTTGGCTCTCTGATGTCCAGACTCTCTAGAATTCAACTTTGCACTCCATAACTACTATTGTACTCGAATTTCAGAACTATAATCCGCTGTAATTTTTGTAATCAGTTGTAATCGGCAGGTGAATATCAATAAAATCATCAACTTCGTAGTGGATGTAGGCCATACGCCGAACCACTCTAAATTGCTGTGTTTCTGCGTGTTTTCATTTTTTTTTTGAAATGTTTATTAGGTAATCCTTGTTTATATTTCTATTCTTCATTTTTATCTCTTCAATAATTTCGAAGAATTGTGTCCAATTTAGGTACAAACATTTGTGCTTACGTTGAGAGAATACAGTATTTCTCCTGCCCTTTGGATCTGCTATCGATACCGGATTGCACAAATCTAAGAGGAAGATCCAGATCTCAAGTTCAGAATCCTTCCAACCTATTCAAATTTGCATAAAATTTTGAAAAGCACAAGGACTGCCTCTACAGCTGCAGACCAAGAAGGATGGGACAGATAGAATCCCGTACAACTGCCTCCATCCAACCAGAATACTACTGGACCGTCAGATCCATCTGGCCCTGTCACCCATCAAGAGTTCCAGATGCTACTTCAAGAGTTGATCCAGAGTCGACAACAACTTACTGAACAGCTGCGCACCAATGTAGAGTTGACTAATCAGCTAAAACGCCAAAGGCACAAAAGATCTAGGAGAGATCATGCTTTTTATTTCTCCATTGAGAGTTCATCCTCATCTGACTACCATCACAGATCTACACGTCCACGACTGGACATAAGCTATACTCAAGCCACCGGACATCAACCAACTCTGAACATTGGACGACTGAGAGTTGGCCCATCGACCAGCTTCCAGACTGGATCCTCCTCCCAAGGAGGTATTGTTCCTCACTACACCATAGACAACCGTGCTACCACCGCCGCTGTTGAACCAGGGGTTGGTGTCAAAAATCAGCCAAATATGAACCATCATCAGCGTGGATGTACTCCCGAACTATACATCCCCAAAGACTTGGAACCAAGAAAGCGAGACATGGACTATCGACAACGTCCAGTCAAGCCAAGCATTGTGGAACCCGGCCACACCATTCCTCAACATGCACAGAATGTACAAATGCGAGACATCCCCACTATGATTCATCAGATGATTCGAGTGAGTCATGGCCTCACAGATGACGACTGGGGAATCCCCCGATGTCATACTCTCTTTACAGATGAGATACTATGCTAAACCTCCCCCAGTAATTTAGAATGCCGGCTTTGCCAGTCTATGAAGGAAGTTCTGATCCAAACGAACACATTCTAAAGTACGAGTGGCCAATGAATGCCACAAGAACTGATGATGTAGTTAAATGCTGTAGTTTCTCTATTTCTTTGGGGGGCATTGCTACTATGTGGTTCACACGATTGCCACCTTGATCCATTTCTTGCTTCGACCAATTGTCCACTAACTTTGTAGAACAATTCCGCATACATGTTGCGAGGCCTAAAGATGTTAATACTCTGTCCAGTGTCACTCAATCTCCCGGAGAAACACTTAGACGTTACTTGGAGAGATTTCATGCTGCGTGTGCAGAAATAAGCAATCCCATTAACAACTCTATTCTGATGGAATTAATTAAGGGGATTGATTCATATTCCGAGTTTGGAAATTGGTTGGGCGGAAAGCCACCTGCGTCATTGGACCGTTTTTATTCCAAGGCAGCCTAGTTCTTAATAAAGGAGGATGCGAAACAGTCTAGGAAGCAGGATGACGCAGGGCCGAGTACATAGGGAATTCAAAGCAATGTTGTAATTAAACAGTCCGGGGAAAGCTTCGTAAAAGTTCAGTTAAATATCCAGAATAAACAAACTCAACAGAAGGACGGTGGGAATTAGAGTAGAAAACAAGATCAAATCGTGGTCTGCGACATAGAGCTCTAATGTTCGATAATTATACTCCACTAAATACATCACTAGAGAATGTATATCTACAAATCTACAATACTATGCAGTACAAGAAGCCTGCTCCAAAGCCATCATTGGAGAGGCAGATCCAACCAGGAAAATTTTGTAGGTTTCGTGAGAGTTATGGCCACAGTACAAATGAATGTCGTCATTTGCAAGATCTCATCGAGAAATTAATTAGAGAACGGAAGTTGGATCGGTTTGTGTGGGTGCAGCAATCAAGAGGTGTGGGCCCATCAACTCAGAATCGTGTACCAAACCAGGAAAGACAGAAGGAACCAGCCCGTACCGGTGGGAGGTTAGTGATAAACACTGTGAGTGGTGGTCTTCATCCAGCAGGCCGAAGCTGGAGGGAAATGGAGTCGTATTCCAGCTCCATCGGGCATGCGGGCTTCGAGTGTTGTAGTAATTGTGATGATGGGGCTCCGGCCAAGCAACTGAAGACGATGACCGATGACTTGTGTTTCGAAGTAGAGACGCTGATAAGATCGAAGCCCCCACTATCGATCCACTTGTCGTATCTGACCAGGTAGGTCCTGCTAAGATGAAGAGGATCTTAATTGACAATGGAAGCTCTGTGAATATTTTATTTAAGCGAGCATACGATCAAATGAAGATGGAAGCCAAAGGTTTGAAACCCAGCCGGTATTGAATCCACGACTTTCAATAGGAGTACTACTATACCCACTGGAGTGATGGAACTACCAGTGGAGTTGGGAGTTGGAGAACGCCGGAGAGTCCGGATATTGCATTTTGTTGTGTTGGACATAGACTCCCCCTATAATGCTTAATTAGCTTGGTCGGCCCTTGCTGAATCCCGGACACCAATTGCCCCATGGTGCTTGACTCTAAAGTTCCCCACCGATCGTGGGGTTGGAGTCATTCAAGGAGATCGGGCTGCTGGATGAACCTGTTACGTTACTGAGCTGCGTGGGGCGCAGCGAAAGGAGAAAAGAAAGGGCGTAGAGGAATCTCTCTGTGTCTGTTTTGCTGATAATTGACAATTGGTGCCTGGACCCAGGCCTTGGCACCCCAACCGATTCCAGGAGGATCTTGACCCGAGGGACACTGAAAGTAAATATGAAACTAAAGACAATCAAGCTTCCCCTGCCAAACTAACAACCGATGTCCCGATCGACGATGATGATTCGAAGATGATAAAGACTGAATCTCAGTTAGCCAACAAATGCAGCAGGAATTGATTGAATTTCTCTGCGCGAATCTCGACATATTTTCCTGGACGCACTCTGACATGTGTGGGATCTCGCCAGACATCGCGAGCAACACCCTGAATATTGACCCGCGGTGTATCCCGGTCAAGCAAAAAAGGCGTGGTATGGATCCAGAGAGATCTGCCGCCCTTAAAGAAAAGGTTAATAAGTTGTAATCGCATGAGTTTATCCGAGATGCCTTATACCCGGAGTGGGTATCCAATCCCATACTGGTCCGAAAGACGAATGGGAAATGGAGGACATGTGTTGATTACTCTGACTTGAACAAAGCTTGCTCGAAATATAGTTTTCCATTTCCCCGAATTGATCAGCTCGTAGATTCAACGGCTGGGCATGAATTATTATCTTTTATGAATGCTTATTATGGTTACAACCAGATACCCATTCACTTACGTGACCAAGAACATACTAGCTTCGTGACCGATCGGGGACTCTACTGTTATAAATTCATGCCTTTCGGACTCAAGAACGCCGGGGCAACATACCAACGACTAGTTAATCGAATTATGCCTGCCAGATCGGAAAGGCCATGGAAGTATATGTGGACGACATGCTGGTAAAGTCATGATTCTCCACTGATCATGTTAGAGACTTGAATCAATGTTCAGCATTCTTCGAGAATATAGGATGAAGCTCAATCCACTGAAATATCACTTTGGAGTCGCATTCGGAAAATTACTTGGGTTCATCGTTAACGCTCGAAGAATCGAAGCAAATCTCGAAATGATCTGGATAATCATAAATCCTGAAACTCCAAGAACCATAAAGCAATTCCAGAACCTTAATGGGAAGGTAGCAGCATTGAGAAAGTTCATTTCAAAGTCCACCGACAAGTGCATTTCCTTCTTCGATCTGATCCAAAAAGGAACATGAAACTTTGAATGGAATGCAGAGTGTGAAGGTGCATTCTGAGCACTGATTCAACATCTCTCCACATCGTCGATTTTGTCGAAGCCCATCAATCATAAGCAATTATACCTTTACTTGGCGGTATCAAAAAATGCAATCAGTGCTGCCTTAGTTTGGGAGGAAGAACGAGTGTAGAAGCCAGTCTACTACATTAGTAAACGACTAACTGAAGCCGAGAGAAACTATCCGAAGATAGAGAAGTTGGCATATTGTCTCGTTATTTCCATTAGGAAGCTCTGTCCGTATTTTCAAGCTCATCCAATCATTGTTTACACCGATCAACCATTATGATAGGTCCTTACGTGGCCTGAGACGTCTGGTAGGTTACTCATGTGTAACATTGAACTGAGCCAGTTTGATATCACTTACACTTCGAGGCGAGCTATTCAAGGACAAGTCCTAGCGGATTTCATAGCCGAACTTACCATCCCAGAGGACTTGCTCGAAATTAGTGAATCTCCCGAATATATCTGGAAGCTGCACAACGATGGCGCATTGAACGACCGGTGCTCAGGTGCTAGAATAGTACTTGAAACCCCCGAAGGCCGGTCCATATGTTATGCTCTGAAATTTGATTTTTGTGCGACCAATAATGAAGTTGAATATAAATCCTTGCTTGCTGGATTGAAACTCGCTCAAGATTTGAGAATTATTGCTGTATAAATTTATTGTGATTCGCAATTAGTCGTATGCCAAGTTCGAGTTGAATATCAGGCCAAAGAATTAAGACTGGCTTCTTATCTAGCTCAAATCTAGGATATACTTAATTAGTTTGATTATTATGTCATGTTCTACATACCACATGAGCGCAATCAAAAGGCTGATTCAATGGCAAAGTTAGCAAGTAAGGGCGAAGCACATAAATGGGGCTTTTTCCTGTGGAGACGTTATCTTCTCCAAGCATTGATCAGATGGAGATAGAATTTGTATTTGAAATTACTCCCCACAAGAATCGTGAATGACTCAGTACCGAAATTACATCGTGCATGGAATGCTGCCCGAACGTAGGAGTGAGAAGAGACAGATTCTTCGAAAATCTTTGCGGTTCACCATTCAGAATGGAGTCATGTATAGAAGAGGGTATTCCATTCCTCTACTCCGATGTATCGCCTACGATGAAATGAAGCGAGTGTTACATGATGTACATGAGGAAGAATGTGGCGATCACACCGGGAGGAAAGCTCTCGCTAAGAAAGTACTCCAGTATAGGTATTATTGGCCAACTATAAACCATGATGCAGCAGACTACGCTAGAAAATGTGATAAATGTCAAAAGCATGCTCGAATTCCTAGAGCCCACCTACTGAGATAACCCAAATGGTCAGTCCATGGCTATTTGCAATATGTGGCATTGATATCATTGGCTCTCTACCTCTGGCCAAAGGTGGTGCGAAGTACGCCATCGTCGCTGTTGATTACTTTACCAAGTGGACTGAAGCTGAACCTCTTGCTACAATCACGACAAAGAAAGTGTTCAACTTTGTAGTTCGCAACATTATCTGTCGATTTAGTCTCCCGCATACCATCATCACTGATAACGAACCCAGTTAGACAATGTTCAATTCAGGGATTTCTGCCAGCGATTCTGCATCCACAATAAATTCTATGCCGTTGTGCACCCTCAAGCGAATGGCCAGGTTGAAGCTGCTAATAAGGATATCAATTCTATTTTGAAGAAGCGATTGGAAAAGGCCGGGGGAAAGTGGGTTGATGAAGTTCCTATGCTTCAGAGGCGGTGATTCCAATCGAGATGGAAGTACCTTCTCATTGTGTGACTTACTATGATCTAAATAAAAATGCCATATTACTTGCGGAATCCCTGGATTTATTTGATAAGAAGCACGAAGAGGCCGATTTGAGAGTAGTCGCATAATGAAGTCAAGTCGCCCGATTGTACAATGCTAAGGTCCCACCCCAAACCTTTGAGCTTAGCAACCTCATCCTCAAAAGAATCTGTCTGGTTCTATCGCACATGAAACCAACTTGGGAAGGACCGTATGTGATCGAACGAAAGCTCGGAGATGGCACATTTAAGTTATCAACCATTGACGGTCATACTTTGCTAAGTGCTTGGAACAACGAGAGTCTCCGTTGCTACTATACATGACAGGCTTTAATTTTTTAGTCTATTTTCCGTTTGCAATTTATTTCTACATTTCGAAATTTGAAATTGTAATAAGGCAACTGACTTTGTCGTATTTTCTCATTTCAGGAATAAAATGCCATCTCTTTGAGCCAGAGCTGTGATTTATTGAATTTGACATACGACCATCACGATGAACGAAGAGCTAAGTTCCATCATACGGTGGAATTTATTCAAATAGAGAGTGATTGTGATGCGACCAGCCACTCGCTAAGTGAAATCCGGGATCGGGGACAAGTCACTACACTAAAGCCAAAAAAGGATTGATACACGATAGTCCTTTAACTAACTCCAAACTCCCATAGTGCAAGTTGGAGTATAAACCCATAAATACGGTTCCGAAGAGGGTGGACCCGTCCACTTAGCGACTTCGACCGTATCCTAACTAATTGAGGAGAATGGATCTGTCCATCTAACGACCTCACTTTGTAACTCCGGGTAGATGTGAACCGACCATCCACGATCCTGATAAATCCATCGTTCCCAAAGTGTGAACAAAATCCTAAAGGTCTAAGCAGATGTGACTGACCATCTGTGGCCAACTCCATATTCCCAAAGCACGAATTGGAGTATAAACATCGACTCCAAATTCCTAGAGTGCGAATTGGGGTATAAACATCAACTCCAAATTCCCAGAGTGCGAATTGGAATATAAACATCAACTCCAAATTCCCGGAGTGCGAGTTAGAGTATAAACATCAACCAAATCCAAGTTCTCGGAGTGCGAATTGAAGTACAAATGTCGTCTATCCCCGGATTCCCAGAGTGCGAACCAGGGAGTCGACCGCTAATAACTCTGCGTCCCTAGAGTGTGGTTGGAGTATAAACATAATTCGGGTGTGATTGAACACTCGCAAAATAACTTAAGTCCCCAGAGTGTGGACACATACTTAAAAATTAAAAAGGTGTGATCGACTGCCGACATATGAGTGCAAGTCCTCGGAGTGTGGACGTAATCATTATTGAGTGAGCAGGTGTGATTCGACCACTCGATTCTCACATGTTCTGGCATCGATTCGATGATGTTAATCTCGAAGAAATGAAGGCGAAATGCGATTGCTGGCCAATCTTTTTGACTCATCCTCGAAAAATAGAGGCAGAGCTTAGTGTTAACCATCGACGGAAGCAGTGCAACATCAAAGTTCTACTTAATCCCCAGTCATGACTCGTGTCTGTAATTTTCGGGCTTGACAGATAAAACAAACTCGATTCAAAGGTTGGAACTCTACAAGTGCACTGACTAGAATTCAAATACTGGAAAACTTAAGCATAAAAGACAATAATTGAGGCCCAAAAAAGAGTTTCATTTCGATTATCTGTGAAAAAATTCATATACAAGTGTTTTTCAAAATTCCTACCAGCAGAGGTTGAACCTGCATCTACACACGGCCTACGAAAGGAAAGAAAAACAAATTTATATCCACCAAAAAAATGTGCTGAAGAGGCCTATCTACTCCTTTTTCTTTTTCGACTTCCTCTTCGGCGTGGAAATGCCGGATCCGCCCGTAATTTTCGTCTTTGAGCCATTACTTTTCGACGGCCGATCTCCAAGTGGGGGCATGATTTCATCATCTTCCTCTAAACTCGAGTGTATAGGGATGCTTCAAAAAGGTGGAGTCGGAGGAACTGGATTGACTATAGAAGGTGGAATATACATGCTGGTGTTAGTAACTACACTGCCGGGCGATATCATTCTCAACGGAGCCGGACCAGGCGTCGCCATTCCACTCCAGAACTACAACCGCGATACGCTACCTCTATTTTAGCATTGATTTCGGCTAATATTTCTTCTTCGCGAATCGATTGAGCCTCTCTCGGGGAATCGTGGTCTGCATTGAAGAGCCAGTAGTAGGTGCGAGTCCACTTATGACAACGGTAGGTCCGCAAAGGAGTCACTATAGCGACTAAGGAGTTCATTCATCATCTGCTCATCAAATGAAAGTGCACCCCTATGTTTCATCAATTGGTGCGGTCATTGTTGTGGTAATCGCCTCGGTAATGATGGCCTCCTACGTTTGATACGATTCTTGGGTTGTAGGAGGCACTATACGTGTAACTCCAGTCACTGGATATAGAAAAAGAAAAACTGTTAGTAAGTGCTCCAAATCAAGAACTTTGGACATGTGTGAAGAATGTTTAGAGTACCTTCCTCAGTTAGGCTAGTGGACGGTTGAGCGGCTTTAGAAGTATGCTCTTTAGCAGGAGATAGCTGAGGCTGTTCCGGATCATAAGCAGGGATAGACTGGGGTTCAACCGCTGGTGCAGGTTCAGGTTGTGGTGGAGTAGGTATCTCAAGACTTGTAGCAGATGCTCGACACCTGAACCTTCCCCAATCTCCATGTGTTGAATGTCAAGCTTCTCCCTTTTATGGGAAATCATCGACTCGTGGAGAATCTTCCTTTCATCTTCAGTCAGCACGCGATTCTCGAGCTCAAACTCATCGATCTATTCACCCAGATGCACTGCTTCTCCTTCTCAACCAATCGACCCTCGGCGTTATATAGATGTGTCGAATAGTTTTCGAGCCAGGCCAAATTTCTATGTTTCAGCACATTAGCGTTGTAGGTGACGAGAAGATCTTCAATATTAGCCTCCAACTTGGACTCCGCCATCCAAACCTTCTCCTCAACCTCAGACTCCACCACGTGGACTTTCTCCACTGCCGCATCCTATTTAACTCGGAGCACTATGACCTGCTCATATACCTCCTGGGCTGCGTTGGTTGCATCATCACTATCCTTGGCAATTTCAGAGAATTTGGCCTTATGCCCATTGAGTTTTATGAGGGCCGCATCCCGTTCGACAGTAACGGTGGTGTTCTGATGGCCCATCTCTTCCACCTAGGCATAGGTGCCTGCGTCATCCTCTCCATGGCCGAATTAGCCTCGTCGTATTTTTGAATAGCCTCCATCTTTGACTTTCGAAAGGACCCAACTCCGTTGTTAAGCACTTGGATAATACGGTCCTTTTGAGCGAGCTTATTCTCTAGCTTCTCAATGGTGGTCACCCTCTCAAAGGTCAGCTTCGATGCTTTTTTCATAGCTTTCCCCACTCCTTGTATTGAGTGTAAATGTCATGGATTTAACATGCATTGTATTCTCAGCATCCACTGGAATTTTCTTTATATGCCGGGGGGGGGGGGATATAACTATCGAAGCAGATATCTAGAAAATCCTTCTTCAATTGGGCAAGTTTAATTGCTCCTTCACCTGAAGGCTCGGTAGGGACCTGTTTTGCAATTATGGGAGCCATTGTTTCAGTTCTATGATGTTGAGTTTCAGGCCTTGATACGTGAGGAGATGGCTTGTGACATGAGGTTTTGGGTGGATGTGAGGTATAAACGGGAGGCATATAGGGTTTCTAGGGGGAGAATGAGATCGGGCTCGGTATCTATACTCTCTATCTCTGTCATGTCGCTCATGACTAGAGCATCCACGGTTATAGTCCTTATCCGCCTTTCTTCTACGCCCCTCATAATATTTGAAGATCGGCGAGCTTTTCGAAGACTCCCTAACATTGAGCTTCAGCCAGACATTGTATCTGCAAAGTAAGAGAAGAACAGAGTTAATAATCTTCCAAAGTAAGCAACTTATGGTTGGGAGTTGTGTAGTTCCGTAAAGTGTATATATATGTGCAAAACCGGTCTAACCGAAGATGTCAACCATGCTTGTGGGCAGAGATTCGCTTAAATCTAAAGCACACTGAAGCTCATCCAACCCGGCGTCATCCTGGAGTGACACATAATCCGGGATAGGAATATCGACGAACCCTTCGAAGAGATTTTCCACCTACAAAGGAGGAGCCTCTAAAATTTTAATCCTCGGCACAGGCAAAGATATGACTGCAGATTTCCATCTCGTGGATTTAGAGCATTTGAAAGAAGCTGCTTTGTCTTTTCTTTTTCCTTCGAAATTCTGAAAAGCATCAAAAGGCCCGACTACAAGTTCATCATCTGTAAGTGTTCTCTCGGGATCAACCCCCTCAGTTATAATGACTCCGGGTATCTTACATTTAGCTCGTTTCTTCGAGACAGCCCTTAGCGTTCCCTCAAGCCTTATACTTTGGCTACGCTCGATCAATCCAATGATTCTCAAGTTTCTATCTATCAGAACTCAGTTAATGTCCCTCTCTTCACTCAAAACTTCTTGAAGAACCTGTACCATTTCTTTGAAATACATGCCTTTGGGCGGTGGAATTGCAGCTGTAAAGGAAATGGAAATATTAGTTTGACATTAATTATGATTGTCTTCTTACCCCTGGAAAAGGTCACAGCACTTAGGTCTGACTAGCCATCAGCTAGCAAATCCCGGGGGACATCGACATAGAACCATTCCGTTTTGAAATAACTCAACCTGGTCCAAGACCCCATTACCACCTGACAATTCCTGACTGATTCCAGGAACGTATAAGAATGGCTATCTCCCTGACTCTTGACATTGAACAGGTATCCAGTCTCGATCGAAATCGGTGGTTGAAAGAGATGTTCCATGAATATGACAAATAAACTATTCAGTAACGCGTATCCGTTGGGTTTTAGCTGAAATGGAGCGATTCCGAGGAAAGATGGCACTTCCTTAATATACTAATTAAACAGAAGAAGCATCCCAGCTGTACAAGCATGACGATTGAAAGCAGTAAACCCTTCCGGTGGTAAATGCAGTTTGTCACTAGGTCATGGCAATAATACGTCATCCAATGAAAAACCATGCCTCAAGCATATCCGTCCCAGCATGTCTTCAGAAACGTTGGACGGTACAGAGTCTGGCGGATTACAGATAAAAACACCACCTGGTATCTCATTTGGAGCTGGCCGCAATGGTCGGTAACTCGATTGTTGGAGGGAATGAACTCTGACTTTCCTGCTGTTGTGAGCTTAAAGGTTCCATAACTAACTAAATTATGAGAAATCATCATTAGACGATAATAAGCCCGTGCATCCCCCAATGTGAAGTATGTGAATGTGTTGTGAAGTGCAGTGCTACAAATTACTTGAGAAATTCAATAAAGTATGAAATAACATGCAAATGACAAGACTCGAAAATTCAACTAGAGCGACGGTCATCGCTGATCGTCACAACCGAGCCATCCAGACTTTAGAAACCGATCCGAGTTTTGGTCTGTTAATTTTTTTTAAGTTACACTTCCATCGATAAGCTTCATAGGATAGTCAAAGATGCAGTTCAACAATTAATTCCAGATATGCAAGAATGAAGCTCGTCGAAGTCGTATGCTTGTTTGAGATTCGTATCCATCTAAATGTAAGTTCGGATCGATCATCCAAAGTCTCATTCGTATCGAACGTCGCCTATGTTATCGTATCGACCGGCAGAACCACAATTTTGCATCGATCGAAGCTTAGTAGTTTCGTATCGATCAGAAAGCATTCACTTCGTATCCATTTGGTCATATTGATTTCGCATCCATTGGGTCATAATAAAGTTCGCGTTCGTTACAACTATGCTTCGTATCCATACCGATTCGAAGTGACAAATACGAAATCAAAGGATCAACAATCGACACGAAGTTAAAGGCAGGTGATAGATGGGGAGTTTTCGGTTGAGGATTGATGCAAAATCTAGTTCCTTTAACCTTTAATCGATACGAAATCAAGGCCGAGCAATTTTTCGTTGATTCCTTCATCTCCTTCCTTGCTCCTTCTCCATTGAGCACAAACGCCATTACTCTCTCCTCAACCTCACGTCGACCCAACTCCGGCATCAATGACGTCGGAATAGGCCATGGCTTTGGATGAATTGGCATTGAATCTCGAGTCTCATCGATGTCTACATGAATTTGTCGATTAATTACCTAATACTGGTGATTAGTTCGGGGATTGGGACTCAGGTCGACTTGAAGACAAACACAATTTTTTTAGCTTTCGAAATTTGATCGATACGAAGAGCTAAAGAAAAGAAGTGATAAAGTAAGGAAAAACTGTTAAGTCCAAAAAGTATTTATATGGACTCGAGTATGAAAGAAAAAATGATTCGCCTCCCAGTCATCTTGACCGATTCCAACCGGTTCCACCCTGCAGTGGTGCGAACTGGCTATTCGAATCTAACAGCTCATGCTTCATCGATATGAAGTTGACAGCACAGACTTTTCTGAAGTCTCTGATTCTATTGATGCGAATTGCACTGTTCGTATCCGTTGAGCTGCAGCTCCTGAAAATTTGTGTCCATCGATGCGAATTAGCTGTTCGTCTCCCTTATTAGCCTATCAATACGAAATTGCAACTTCGTAACCATCAAATTTGAGAACTGCAAGGATTCACAGCCATCGATACGAATAATGCATGAAGATCTAATTACTCTGTTTGCATCCCTCGTAAGTCGACCAAAGCTCGTATCTATCGATACAAATGTTTATTTCATATCCACCAATACGAATTGCATCGATACGAAAACCATCTTTCAACCTTTACATCGATCCAGGAGAGAATCGATACAAAGGGACACTCTAAAACGACTGTCAAGCATTGTTATAACTTGAATTTCACAACGAGTCAGGAGAGGATCGATATAGAATTCGATGCGAGAAAACTGACAATGACTTGTGAACGTGTGACATTAACGAGAATTAGATTAACCTATGTGCGTGTTTGTCGGACTAATATTCAATTTTCAAAATCCATAGGAATTGAATACTCACCTGATGACAACTACAGCAACAAACAGCTAATCACTATCATATAATGATCAGTTACAACAGTACAGGGTACAACAGTTGGCAGTCAACAATTCATATTACCAAAGAATCAGTCAAGGATTGCGACTTCCAACGAGAAGAAAATAACTATTTAACAAGTTAAAGGGAACTATTCAAAGTGAAGATTGCAGTTTTTCAAAGCACGTCATGTTCACACAAGACGTACTTTGGGGGGCAAATGTTATCCCGCCTTTTGGCAAGGCCGAGATACCAAGGAATTGACTGAAAACCAAGGATCACTCATCCCGAATGTCGAGTAAGCACAAGTTCACTATGGATGTCAATGAATTTTGTCTGAGTCCAGATCAAGCTACAATTGACAAGACATGACGAGCAAAGATGTGAAAGCCAACATTCCAAGTTTCAAGTCAATCGGAGTTCATATGCTCGAGATATGATCATTGCAATTCAAGAGGACAAACCCTTTGAATCGATCGATGGCCGTCTTATTCGCATCCATAAGACAATCGAGGAATATCTGAATTCGTATCGATCTTGTTCGAATCAATCAGAGCGTGCTATTTTGTATCCATCGGCTGGAGAGCCTTGCTCGAATCCATCAAGCTCCATTACTTCGTATCGATCAGATAAAGGGCCTTGTTCGACTCCATCAGGTAACCTTAGTTCATATCCATCAGGTGACATTAGTTCGTATCCACCAACAATCACTACTTCGTATCCATCGAATAACCACTATTCGTATCCATGAAGCCAAGCAGTGTGGCCATCTGTTTGTATCCATCACGATATTGCTTGTTCATATCCATCAGGTCAAAGCAATTTTGATCGATATGAAAAAGAGCCACCTTCATCGATGTGAACAGTGCCACCTCCATCGATAGGAACTATGCCACCCTCGTCGGTACAAACTGAACAACTTTCATCGATAAGAACAAGCAACGGTCTTCGATACGAACGAGGTGAAAGCCTTCGGACGACTTGGTCAACTCGGCATAAAAAGTGGATCGATCCGAAGAGGGAACGCCATGTCAACTGACATTACGTGCGTGGCTATCGATACGAAGTGATTGATTCGAAGAGCATCGATGCGAATAGAACAACGACCAAAAAGCCCAAACTTGCGTCGATCATAACTCGCAATCGACAAGTCCATATGCTATGAAATTTTCATAGAAGCTTACATAAAACATAAAGAATGTTCCTACCAAGTTTCGACTCGATTGTGTCAAATATTGATCAATAATAAATTCGTTCATATCGATCACGGATCGAGTCGAAATCACCTGGGATCGATCGATGGGCCCACCCACATGCCAGAAGAAATCTCCCAAGATCTGAGCGAGATATTTGCCTTTTACGCCTATAAATAGAGCCCCAAGGCTGTAGAAAAAGGATCTTTTGGTCACTAACGTCCAGACTCTGTCGAATTCAAATTTGCAATCCATAGCTGCTGTTGTACTCGAATTTCAAAACTATAATCCGTTGTAATCCTTCGTAATTAGTTGTAATCGACAAGTGAATATCAATACAGTCATCAACTTCATAGTGGACTTAGGTCAAACGCCGAACCACTCTAAATTGTTGTGTTTCTGCGTGTTTCATATATGTGTTTTGAAATGTTTGTTAGATAATCCTCGTTTTATATTTCTATTGTTCATTTTTATCTCTTCAGATGCTTCCGAAGAGTGTTGTGCCTAATTTTGGTATAAACACTGGTCTTCGATTTTCCATCGCTGGACGGTGGTGCACCATGGTACTATTCCATTTCAAATCCATGCGCCATTTCTATAAGTCGTAAGACACTGTTTCGACATTTTGGATAGATCTTGCACCTTACACCATAGATGCTATACCCTATGGATATCGATTCTTCGGACGACCATTGCTATTGGCTCGTTTAGACTTGCGAGAGCCGTAACAAGTCAAAATGAAGTTCTGTGTGAGTTCTACAGCTTCGAGAGCTTTAAGGTGTCAATGGACAGTTTCATACCAAAAAATACCATCTGACTCTCAATCGGGTCTTGGATGTTTTTACCTTTCTTTTTTTGCCACATGGAATTTTACAGTAAAACAGGATCACCGTGACCGGTCTTCGATTTTCCATCGCTGGACGGTGGTGCACCATGGTGCTGTTCCATTTCAAATCCGTGTACCCATCTCTAAAAGTTGTACGACACTGTTTCGGCGTTTCGGACGGATGTTGCATCTTGCACCATAGATGTTGCACCCTATGGATATCGATTCTTCAGACGACCATAATTGTTGGATCGTTTAAAGTTAAAGAAGCCATAACCAGTAAAAACGAAGCTCTGTGTGTTCTACGGCTTTGACCGCTTTAAGCCATCAAGGGGACAGATTCATACCCAAAAAAGACCATCCGAATCTCAATCGGATCTCAGAAGTTTTTTACCCTTCATTTTTTCACCACGTGGATTTTTACGGTAAAACGGGATCACCATGGCAAGTCTTTGATTTACCATCGCTAAACGGTGGTGGAACATGGTACTGTTTTATGTCAAATCCATATACCTATTTTTAAAAGCCGTACGTCACTATTTTGCCATTTTGGACGGATGTTGCACCTTGCACCGTACATGTTGCACCCTATGGATATCGATTCTTCGGACGACAATAGCTTTTGGCTCGTTTGGAGTAAAGGGAGCCATAACCATTCAAAATGGAGCTCTCTGTGAGTTCTACAGCTTTGATAGCTTTTATCCATCAATGGATAGTTTCATACCCAAAAAAGACCATCCGAATCTCAATCGGGTCTCAGAAGTTTCTTACCCTTCGTTTTTTCGCCATGTGGATTTTTACGGCAAAATGGGATCATCGTAGCCTATAGATATCAATTCTTCGGATGGCTACAGCTGTTGGCTTGTTTAGAGTTACAAGAGCCATAACTAGTCAAAACGGAGCTCTATGTGAGTTCTATGGCTTTGACAATTTTAAGCCGTCAATGGACAGTTTCATACCCAAAAAAGACCTTCCGAATCTCAATTGGGTCTCGGAAATTTTTTACCCTTCGTTTTTTCGCCATGCGGATTTTTACGGTAAAAAGGATCACTATGGCTGGTCTTTGATTTTCCATCGCTGGATGGTGGGCCACCATTATGCTGTTCCATTTCAAATCCATGCATCCATGTCTACAAGTCGTACGACATTGTTTCGGCATTTTGGATGGATGTTGCACCTTGCACCGTAGATGTTGCCCCCTATGGATATCGATGGTTCGGACAGCCATAGCAGTTCGTTCGTTTAGAGGTACGAGTACCATAACTACCAAAACGAAGCTCTCTATGAGTTCTACGGCTTTGATAGCTTTAAGCCATCAATGGACAGTTTCATACCCAAAAAAGACCATCCGACTCTCGATCGGGTCTCAGAAGTTTTTTACTCTTCGTTTTTTCGCCACATTGATTTTTACGGTAACACGGGATCATTGTGGCTGGTCTTTGGTTTTCCATCGCTGGACGGTGGTGCACCATGGTACTTTTCCATTTCAAATCCATGCACATATTTCTAAAAGCCGTACGGCACTGTTTTTGAATTTTGGACGGGTGTTGTACCATGCACCGTAGTTGATGCACCCTGTGGATATCGATTCTTCAGATGGCCATAGTTGTTGGCTCGTTCAGAGTTACGGAAGCCATAATAAGTCAAAATGGAGCTCTGTGTAAGTTCTACGGCTTTGACTGCTTTTAGCCGTCAATGGACAGTTTTATACCCATAAAAGACCATCTGAATCTCAATTGGGTCTCGGAAGTTTTTTACCCTTCGTTTTTAGCTACGTGGATTTTTTATGGTAAAATGGGATCACGGCAACTGGTCTTCGATTTTCCATCGCTGGACGGTGGTGTACTAGGGCACTGTTCCATTTCAAATCCATTCATCCATTTCTAAGAGTCGTACCCACTGTTTCGGCATTTTGGACGGATGTTGCACCTTGCACCTTAGGTGTTGCGCCCTATGTATATCGATTCTTCGGAAGACCATAGCTATTCGCTCGTTTAGAGATACGGAAGCCACAACTAGTCAAAATGGAGATCTGTGTGAGTTCTACGGCGTTGATAGCTTTAAGCCGTCAATGTACAGTTTCATACCCAAAAAAGACCCTCCGAATCTCAATCGGGTCTCGAAAGCTTTTTACCCTTCATTTTTTCGCCACGTGAATTTTTATGTAAAACGAGATCACCGTGGTTGGTCTTCGATTTTCCATTGCTGGACGGTGGTGCACCATGGTACTGTTCCATTTCAAATCCATGCATCCATTTCTACATGTCGTACGACAATGTTTTGGCATTTTGGATGGATGTTGCACCTGGCACTACAGATGTTGCACCCTATGGATATCGATTCTTCGGATGGCCGCAGCAGTTGGCTCGTTTGGAGTTACGGAAATCATAACCAGTCAAAACGAAGATCTCTATGAGTTATATGGCTTTGACAGCTTTAAGCCGTCAATGGACAGTTTCATACCCAAAAAAGACCATCCAACTCTTAATCGGGTCTCGGAAGTTTTTCACCCTTCGTTTTTTCGCCATGTGGATTTTAACGGTAAAACGGAATCACCATGGCTGGTCTTCGATTTTCCATCACTGGACGGTGGTGCACCAAGGTACCGTTCCATTTCAAATCCATGCACCCATTTCTAAAAGTCGTACAGCACTGTTTTGGCATTTTGGACGGATGTTGCACCTTACACCGTAGATGTTGCACCCTGTGGATATCGATTCTTCAAACGGCCATAGTTGTTGGCTCGTTTAGAGTTACGGAAGCCTTAACCAGTCATAATGGAGCTTTGTGTGAGTTCTACAGCTTTGACGGCTTTAAACCGTCAATGGATTGTTTCATACCCAAAAAAGACCATCCGACTCTCAATCGGGTCTAAGATGTATTTTATCCTTTTTTTTCGCCACGTGGATTTTTATGGTAAAACGTGATCACTATGGCTGGTCATCAATTCTCCATCGCTGAATGGTGGTGCACCATGGTACTGTTCAATTTCAAATCCTTGCACTCATTTCTAAAAGTCATACGGCACTGTTTCGTCATTTTGGACAGATGTTGCACCCTATTTATATCGATTCTTCAGACGGCCATAACTATTGGATCATTTAGAGTTATAGAAGCCATAACCAGTCAAAAAGGAGCTCTGTGTGTGTTCTACGGCTTTGACCGCTTAAACCGTCAATGGATAGTTTCATAGCCAAAAAAGACCATCCAAATCTCAATCGGGCCTTGCAAGTTTTTTACCCTTTGTTATTTCGCTACATGGATTTTTACGGTAAAACGGGATCACCGTGGTTGGTCTTTGATTTACCATCACTGGACGGTGGTGGAAAATGTTACTGTTCCATGTCAAATCCATACACCGTTTCTAAAAGTCGTACGACACTGTTTCGGCATTTCGGACGGATTTTGCACCTTGCACCGTAGATGTTGCACCCTATGGATATCGGTTCTTCGGATGGCCATAGTTGTTGGCTTGTTCAGAGTTACGGGAGCCATAACCAGTCAAAATTGAAGCTCTCTGTAAGTTCTACCGCTTTGACAGCTTTAAGCCATCAATGGACAGTTTCATATCCAAAAAAGACCATCTGAATCTCAATCGGGTCTTGGATATTTTTTACATTTTGTTTTTCACCACATGGATTTTTACGGCAAAACGGGATCACCATAGCTGGTCTTCGATTTTCCATTGCTAGACGGTGGTGCACTAGGGTACTGATCCATTTCAAATCCATGCACCCATTTCTAAAAGTCGTACGGCACTGTTTCGTCATTTTGGACAAATGTTGCACCTTGCACCGTAGATGTTGCACCCTATGGATATCGATTCTTCGGACAGCCATAGCTGTTGGCTCATTTAGAGTTATGGGAGCCACAACTAGTAAAAACAGAGCTCTGTGTGAGTTCTACGGCTTTGATATCTTTAAGCCGTCAATGGACAGTTTCATACCCAACAAAGACCATTTGAATCTCAATCCGGTCTTAGAGGTTATTTACCCTTCATTTTTTTGCCACGTGGATTTTTACTGTAAAACGGGACCACCGTGGCTGGTTTTTTATTTTCCACCGTTGGACGGTGGTGCACCATGGTACTGTTCCATTTCAAATCCATCCACCCATTTCTAAAAGTCGTACGGCACTGTTTCGGCATTTTGGACGGATGTTGCACCATATGGATATCGATTCTTCAGAAGGTCATAATTGTTGGATCGTTTAGAGCTACAGAATCCATAACCGGTCAAAACTGAGATCTGTGTGAGTTCTATTGCTTTGATAGCTTTAAGCCGTCAATGGACAGTTTCATACCCAAAAAAGACCATCCGATTATCAATCGGGTCTCGGAAGTTTTTCCCTTCGTTTTTTTGCCATGTGGAGTTTTATGGTAAAACGGGATCACCGAGGCCGGTCTTCGATTTTCCATTGCTGGACGGCGGTGCACCATGGTACTGTTCCATTTCAAACCCATGCACTCATTTCTAAAAGTCGTACGACACTGTTTTGACATTTTGGACAGATGTTGCACATTGCACTATAGATGTTGCACCCTATGGACATCGATTCTTCAAACGATCATGATTGTTGGCTCGTTCAGAGTTACGGCAGCCATAACTAGTCAAAATGGAGCTCTGTGTGAGTTCTACAGCTTTGATAGCTTTAAGCCATCAATGGACAGTTTCATACCCAAAAAAGACCATCCGAATCTCAATCGGATCTCGAAAGTTTTTTACCCTTCGTTATTTTGCCATGTGGATTTTTACGGTAAAACGGGTTCATCGCGGCTGGTCTTTGATTTACCATCGCTGGACAGTGGGGGCCATGGTACTGTTCCATTTCAAATCCATCCACCCATTTCTAAAAGTCGTACGACACTGTTTTGGTATTTTGGACGGATGTTGCACCTTGCACCGTAGATGCACCCTACGGATATCGATTCTTTGGATGGTCATAGCTGTTGGCTCGTTTAGAGTTACGTGAGCCATAACCAGTCAAAATGTAGCTCTTCTATGCTTTGACAGCTTTAAGTGTCAATGGACAGTTTCATACCATAAAAGACCATCCGAATCTCAATCGGGTCTCGAAAGTTTTTTACCCTTAATTTTTTTGCCACGTAGATTTTTACGGTAGAACGGGATCACCACGGCTGGTCTACGATTTTTCATCCCTGGACGGTGATGCGCCATGGTGCCGTTCCATTTCAAATCCATGCATCCATTTGTAAAAAGTCGTATGGTACTATTTCGGCATTTTGGATGGATGTTGCACCTCGCACAATAGATGTTCACCCAATGGATATCGATTTTTTGGATGGTTATAACAATTGGCGCGTTTAGAGTTACGACAGCTACAACCAAACAAAGCGAAGCTCTGTATGAGTTCTAAGGCTTTGATTGCTTTAAACCATCAATGGATAGTTTCATTCCCAATAATGACCATCCGAATCTCAATTGAGACTCGGAAGTTTTTTACCTTTCGTTGTTTCGCCACGTGGATTTTTACGGTAAAAAGGGATCACCGTGGCAGGTTTTCGATTTCCCATCCCTGGACGGTGGTGTGCCATGGTGCCGTTCCATTTCAAGTCCATGCTCCCATTTCTAAAATTCGTACGGCACTGTTTCGGTATTTTTGACGGATGTTGCACCTTGCACCGTAGATGTTCCACCTTCTGGATATTGATTCTTCGGACGGCCAAAGCAGTTGGCTCGTTTAGAGTTACGAGAACCATAACCAGTCAAAACAAAGCTATCTGTGAGTTCTACGGCTTTGACAGCTTTAAGCCATCAATGGATAGTTTCATAGCCAAAAATGACATCAGACTCTCAATTTGGTGTCGGAAGTTTTTTACCCTTCATTTTTTCGCCACGCTGATTTTTACAGTAAAATGGGATCACCATGGCTGGTCTTCGATTTTACTTTGCTGGACGGGGGTGCAGCATGGTACCGTTCCATTTCAAATCCATGCACCCATTTCTAAAAGTTATACGGCACTATTTCGGCATTTTGGAAAGATGTTGCACCTTGCACCGTAGATGTTGCACCCTGTGGATATCGATTCTTCGGATGGCCATAGCTGTTGGCTCGTTCAGAGTTACAAGAGCCATAACCAATCAAAATGGAGCTCTATTATAGTTCTATGGCTTTGACAGCTCTAAGCCATCAATGGACAGTTTCATACACAAAAAAGACCATTCGAATCTCAATCGGGTCTCGGATGTTTTTTATCCTTCATTTTTTCGCCATGTTGATTTTTAGGTAAAATGGGATCACCAAGGCTGGTCTTCGATTTACCATCGCTGGACGGTGGTGGAACATGGTATATTCCATGTCAAATCGATGCACCCATTTTTAAAAGTCGTAAGGCACTGTTTCGGCATCATGGATGGATATTACACCTTGCACCATTGATGTTTCACCCTATGGATATCGATTCTTCGAATGGCCATAGCAGTTGACTCGTTCAGAGTTAGGGGAGCCATAACCAGTCAAAATAGAGCTCTTTGTGAGTCCTAGGGCTTTGACAGCTTTAAGCCTTCAATGGACGGTTTCATACCCAAAAAAGACCATCCGAATCTCAATCGAATCTTGGAATTTTTTACCCTTCGTTTTTTCGCCGTGTGGATTTTTACGGTAAAACGGGATCACAATGGCTGGTCTTCGATTTTTCATCGTTGCACGGTGGTGCACTAGGGTACTGTTCCATTTCAAATCCGTGCACCCACTTCTAAAAGTCGTACGGCACTGTTACGACATTTTGGATGGATGTTGCACCTTGCACCGTAGATGTTGCACCCTATGGATATCGATTCTTCGGACGACCATAGCTGTTGGCTCGTTTAGAGTTACAGGAGGCATAACTAGTCAGAACGGAGCTCTGTGTGAGTACTACAGCTTTGACAGCTTTAAGCCGTCAATGGACAGTTTCACACCCAAAAAAGGCCATCCAAATCTCAAACGGGTCTCAGAAGTTTTTTACCCTTCGTTTTTTCGTCATGTGGAATTTTACGGTAAAACGGGATCACTATGGTTGATCTTCGATTTATCATCGCTGGACGGTGGTGGACCATGGTACTGTTCCATTTCAAGTCCATACTCCCATTTCTAAAATTCGTACAGCAATGTTTCGTATTTTTGACGGATATTGCACCTTGCACCGTAGATGTTGCACCCTGTGGATAAAGATTCTTCGGACGGCCATAGTAGTTGGCTCGTTTAGAGTTACGAGAGTCATAACCAGTCAGAACGAAGCTCTCTATGTGTTCTACGACTTTGGAAGCTTTAAGCCATCAATGTATAGTTTGATACCCAAAAAAGACCATCCGACTCTCAATCGGGACTCGAAAGTTTTTTACCCTTCATTTTTTCGCCACGTGGATTTTTACGGTAAAATGGTATCACCATGGCTGGTCTTCGATTTTACTTCACTGCGCTGTGGTGCACCATGGTACTATTCCAATTCAATTCCATGCACCCATTTCTAAAAGTCGTACGGCACTATTTTGGAATTTGGACAGATGTTGCACCTTGCACCGTAGATGTTGCACCCTGTGGATATCGATTCTTTGGATGGCTATAGCTATTGGCCCGTTCAGAGTTACGGGGAGCCATATCCAGTCAAAACGGAACTCTGTGTGAGTTCTATGACTTTGACAGCTCTAAGCCATCAATGCACAGTTTCATACCCAAAAAGACCAACTAAATCTCAATTGGGTCTCGGAAGTTCTTTACCCTTCGTTTTTTCGCCACGTGGATTTTTATGGTTAAATGGGATCACCGTGGCTGATCTTCGATTTACCATCGCTGAGTAGTGGTGGACCATGGTTCAAATCTGTGAACTCATTTCTAAAAGTCGTAAGGTACTATTTCAACATTTAAGATGGATGTTGCATCTCGCACCGTAGATGTTGCACCATATGGATATCGATTCATCAAACGACCATAGGTGTTAGCTTGTTTATAATTACGGGAGCCACAACCAGTCAAAACGAAGCTCTCTGTGAGTTCTATGGATTTGGTGCTTTAAGCCATCAATGGACAGTTTCATACCCAAATAGACCATCCGAATCTCAATTGGGACCTAGAAGATTTTTACCCTTCGTTTTTTCAGCACATGGATTTTTGCGGTAAAATGAGATCACCGTGGTTGGTCTTCGATTTTCCATCGCTAGACGGTGGTGCACGATGATACTATTCCATTTCAAATTCATGCACCCATTTCTCCAAGTTGTATGGCGCTGTTTTGGCATTTTGGACGGATGTTGCACCTTGCACCGTAGATGTTGCACCCTATGAATATCGATTCTCCAGATGGCCATAACAGTTGGCTCCTTTAGAGTTACGGGAACCATAACCAGTCAAAACGAAGCTCTTTATGAGTTGTACGGTTTTGACTGCTTTAAGCCGTCAACGGACAGTTTCATTTCCAAAAAAGACCATCCGAATCTCAATCGGGTCTCGAAAGTTTTTTTAACTTCATTTTTTGTCACATGGATTTTTACGTTAAAACGGGATCACCATGGCTGGTCTTCGATTTTCCATCGTTGGACGATGATGCACCGTGGTACTGTTCTATTTCAAATCCATGCACCCATTTCTAAAAGTCATACGACACTGTTTCGGCATTTTGGACGGAGGTTGCACCTTGCACCGTAGATGTTGCACCCTATGGATATCGATTCTTCGGACAGCCATAACAGTTGGCTCGTTTAGAGTTACGGGAGGCATAACTAGTCCAACCGAAGCTCTCTGTGAGCTCTACGACTTTTACAGCTATAAGCCGTCAATGGACAGTTTCATACCCAAAATATACCATCCGAATCTCAATCGGGTCTCAAAAGTTTTTTACTTTTCATTTTTTCGTCACATGGATTTTTATGGTAAAACGGGGTCACTGTGTTGGTCTTCGATTTACCATCGCTGGATGGCGGTGCACCGTGTTACTGTTCCATATCAAATCCATGCACCTATTTTTTAAAGTCATACGGCATCGTTTCGGCAATTTAGATGGAAGTTGCACCTTGCACCGTAGATGTTGCACCCTATGGGTATCGATTCTTCGGACGGCTGTAGTTGTTGGCTTGTTTAGAGTTACGAGAGCCATAACCAGTCAAAATGGAGCTATGTGTGAGTACTACGGCTTTGACAGCTTTAATCCATCAATGGACAGTGTCATACCCAAAAAAGACCATGCGAATCTCAATTAGGTCTCGAAAGTTTTTTACCCTTCGTTTTTTCGTTACGTGGATTTTTACTGTAAAACGGGATCACTGTGGTTGTTCTTCGATTTAACATCGCTGGATGGTGGTGGGCCATGATACTGTTCCATTTCAAGTCCATGCACCCATTTCTAAAATTCGTACGACACTATTTCGCATTTTTGACGGATGTTGCACCTTGCAACGTAGATGTTGCACCCCATGGATATCGATTCTTTGGACGGCCATAGCTGTTGGCTCGTTTAGAGTTACGGGAGCCATAGCCAGTCTGAACGAAGCTATCTGTGAGTTCTACTGCTTTGACAGTTTCATACCCAAAATAGACCATCCGAATCTCAATCGGGTCTCGGAAGTTTTTTATCCTTTGTTTTTTCATCACGTGGATTTTTATGGTAAAACGGGATCACCATGGATGGTCTTCGATTCACCATCGCTTGGCGGTGGTGCACCATGGTATTGTTCCATTTCAAATCCATGCACCTATTTCTAAAAGTCATATGACACTGTTTCGGCATTTTTGACGGATGTTGCATCTTGCACCGTAGATGTTGCACCCTATGGATATCGATTCTTCGGACGGCCATAACTGTTGGCTCGTTTAGAATTATAAGAGTCATAATCGGTCAAAAGTAGCTCTCTGTAAGTTCTACGGCTTTGATGGCTTAAAGAGTTCTACGGCTTTGACCTCTTTAAGCCATCAATGGACAGTTTCATACCCAAAAAAGACCATCCCAATCTCAATTAGGACTCGGAAGTTTTTTAACCTTTATTTTTTGCCACATGGATTTTACGGTAAAACAGGATCACCATGAATGGTCTTCGATTTTCCATCGTTGGACGGTGGTGCACCATGGTACTGTTCCATTTCAAATCCATTCACCCATTTTTTAAAGTCGTATGGAACTGTTTTGCCATTTTGGACGGATGTTGCACCTTGCGCCGTAGATGTTGCTCCCTATAGATATTGATTTTTCGGACGGCCATAACAGTTGGCTCTTTAGAGTTACGGGAGCAACGACTAGTCAAAACGAAGCTCCCTTTGAGTTCTACGGCTTTAACGGCTTTAAGCCGTTAGTGGATAGTTTCATATCCAAAAAAAAGACCATCCGAATCTCAATCGGGACTATGAAGTTTTTTGCCCTTCATTTTTTCGCCACGTGGACTTTTACGGTAAAACCGGATTACAGTGGCTGGTCTTCGATTTTCCATCGCTAGATGGTGATGCACCATGGTACTGTTCTATTTCAAATCTATGCACCCATTTATAAAAGTTGTATGGAACTATTTCGGCATTTTGGATGGATATTGCACCTTGCACCGTAGATGTTGCACCATATGGATATCGATTCTTCGGACAACCATAGTAGTTGGCTCGTTTAGAGTTACGGAAGGTATAACCAGTCAAAACGAAGCTCTCTATGAGTTTTATGGCTTTGACCGCTTTAAGCCGTCAATGGATAGTTTCATACCCTAAAAAAGCCATACAACTCACAATCGGGTCTCGGAAGTTTTTTACCCTTTGTTTTTCCGCCACGTGGATTTTTACGGTAAAATGGGATCACCGTGGCTGGTCTTCGATTTTCCATCGCTGGACGGTTTGCGCACCATGGTACTATTCCATTTCAAATCCATGCACTCATTTCTAAAAGTCGTATGGAACTATTTCGATATTTTGGACAGATGTTGCACCTTGCACCGTGGATGTTGCACCCTATGGATACAGATTCTTTGGACTGCCATTGCAGTTGGCTCGTTAGAGTTACAGGAGCCATAACCATTCAAAACGAAGCTTTGTGTGAGTTTTACGGCTTTGACCGCTTTAAGCAGTCAATGGATAGTTTCACGCCCAAAAAAGACCATCCGAATCTCAATCAGGACTCGGAAGTTTTTTACCCTCCGTTTTTTCGCCACGTGGAATTTTACAGTAAAACAGGATCACCGTGGCTGTCTTCGATTTTCCATCGCTGGATGGTGGTGCACCATGGTACTGTTCTATTTCAAATCCATGCAACCATTTCTAGAATTCGTACGGCACCGTTTTGGCATTTTGGACGGATGTTGCACCTTGCACCGTAGATGTTGCGCCCTTTGGATATCGATTCTTCGGACGGCCATAGCAGTTGTCTCGTTTAGAGTATGGAAGGCAAACCAGTCAAAACGAAGCTCTCGATGAGTTCTATGGCTTTGACCGCTTTAAGTCGTCAATGGACAGTTTCATACCAAAAAAAGACCATCCGAATTCAACCGAGTCTCAGATGTTTTTTACCTTTCGTTTTTTCGTCACATGGATTTTTACACTAAAATGGGGTCATCGTGGCTGGTCTTCGATATACCAATGCTGGTGGTGCACCATGGTACTATTTCGTTTCAAATACATGCACCCATTTCTAAAAGTCGTACGACATCGTTTCGGCATTTTGGATGGATGTTGCACCTTGCACCGTAGATGTTGCACCCTATGGATATCGATTCTTCGGACGGCCATAGCAGTTGGCTCGTTTACTGTTACGGGAGCCATATCCAGTCAAAACAAAGCTCTCTATGAGTTCTACGACTTTAACCATTTTATGCCATCAACGGACAGTTTCATATCCAAAAAAGACCATCCGACTCTCAATCGGGTCTCGGAAGTTTTTTACCCTTCATTTTCACCACATGGATTTTTACAGTAAAATGGGATCACCGTAGCTAGTCTTTGATTTTCCATCACTGGACGGTGGTGCACCATGGTACTGTTCCATTGTAAATCCATGCATCCATTTCTCAAAATCGTACGACACTGTTTCGGCATTTTGGACGGATGTTGCGCCTTGCACCGTAGATATTGTACCCTATGGATATCGATTCTTCGAATGATCGTAGCAGTTGGCTCGTTTAGAGTTACGAGAGCCATAACCAGTCAAAATGAACCTCTCTGTGAGATGGCATTGATAGCTTTAAACTATCAATGGACAGTTCCATACCCAAAAAAGACTATCCGAATCTCAATCGGGACTTGAAAGTTTATTAGCCTTCGTTTTTTCGCCATGTGGATTTTTACGGTAAAAGGGGATCATCGTGGCTGGTCCGGTTTTCCATTGCTAGATAGTGGTGGACCATGGTACTGTTCCATTTCAAATCCATGCACTGTTTCAAAAAGTCGTACGACACTGTTTTGGAAGTCCATACAGATGTTACACCTTACACCATAGATGTTGCACCATGTGGATATCGATTCTTTAAACGGCCATAGCAGTTGGCTTGTTTAGAGTTACGGGAGCCATAACTAGTCAAAACAAAGCTCTTTGTGAGTTCTACGGCTTTGTTGGCTTTAAGCCGTCAATGGATAGTTTTATAACCAAAAAAGACCATCCGAATCTCAATCGGGATTTGGAAGTTTTTTACCCTTCATTTTTTCGCCACGTGGATTTTTACGGTAAAACGGAATCACTGTGGCTAGTCTTCAATTTTCCATCGCTGGACAGTAGCGCACCATGGTCTCCATATCAAATCCACGCACTCATTTCTTAAAGTCGTACGGCATTGTTTCGGCATTTTGGACGGATGTTGCACCTTGCACCGTAAATGTTGCACCCTATGGATATCGATTCTTTGGATGCCATAACGGTTGGCTCATTTATATTTACCGGAGCCATAACCAGTCAAAACGAAGCTCTCTGTAATTTCTAGGGCTTTGACAGCTTTAAGCCGTCAATGGACAGTTTCATACCCAAAAAGTCCCTTCGAACCTCAATCGGGTCCGGACTCGAAGACAGGAGGGTACCTCAAGGCCTTTAGAAATTGAGGATTGTAATCTCAACATTGGTATAATAAAAATCTGTATGAGGTGTTTGCCTTGGTGCAGAACTGGATGTAGGGTAACTCCAAACCAGTATAAAATCCGGTGTGTTCTTTCCTTTTACTGCTTTTTATTTACTTTCTGCATCTGTGTTTGTTTCTGTGATTGTTCTGTGATTAAGTTCTACATTTTTTATATCATAATTTTAAAATTAGTTCATATAAGTCTTAGAATCCATTAAACACTATTCACCCCCCTCTATTGTTAAATTAGCCTTAAGATCCTTAATCCGCACTTCTTTTCAACCACAAACATCAAAATATGAGATGTAACCTATTATTCACCTTTAGCTTGTGATTAAGGAGTTGAGATTTGATCTTGGATTAAGTTGCTTAAGCTTCTTCCTCTTATCTTCTTCTTGTTTTTCCTTAATGGTGGTCGGCTTCTCTTAGTATTTGATTTTGTTCTGAACATGTAAAATGAATGGGCATGAAGGGTTTAGAGTATAAGAATGTAACTCATTCCTATTTTGCCCTTATCTATCTCCCTTACTTATTTCATTTTAATCTCCTTAGTTCATTACTTCAAATTGGCATGGCTACCCTCTTTTAACACAAATCTCAATCCTTTAACCATTTACATTTTTTCATTTAATTTAACTAATTATATGTCTGAAATAATGTTAATCAAATTAAGGTCGTTACAGACTCCCCTACTTAAAGAATTTCGTTCTCAAAATTATGATAAGGTACTCATACAAATCAATCATAAAGATAAAACATACCATGAAACAAATCACGATAAGCGTCTCTAATCTTGCTTTCAATTTCCCAAATATAGGCTCTCTCGTCATCACTCTACTAGACTTTAACTAATATGACTGTCTTTCTCCTTAGCCTTTTCATTTCTCACGACTATACGAACTAGCTTTCTAACTATAGTCAAATACGGTTCCACTACTAAGTCCTCTAACATAATTGGTGCTATAGTAGTCTAAGGATTTTGAACACACTTCCTTAGATGATAAATATGAAAAACATAGTGGACTCCTGCCAACCTATTCGGTAACTCTATCCTATATGCGAGCTTCCTGATCCTTTCTACAATAGGAAATGGTCCAACGAATCTCGGTGCCAATTTACTTGATTTCCCCAATCTGATCATACTCTTTATTGGTGATACCTTAACGAATATACGATCTTCAATCGAGAACGTCTTTCCATTTCTTATTAGCATAATTATTCTGCCTAGACTGAGATTTCTTCATTCTAGCTCTAATAACTCAATGTTTTCTGGAGCTACTCTAACCAAATCTGGACCAAGAACTAATCTATCCTCGGTCTCTAACCAACAAACTAAAGATTTGCATGGCCTTCCATACAAAGCTTCAAATATCGCCATCCCTATACTAGCCTAATGACTGTTGTTATATGAAAACTCAACTAAGTGTAGCTGGCCTTCCCATGATCCCTGAAAATCTCACACATAATGTCGTCATATATCTTTCAAGACTTTGTTAACTCTTTCCGTTTTCCCATCTATCTGTAGATGATACGCGGTACTCATCTTGAGCTTGGTACCAAAGGTCTCCTCTAGACTCTTCCAAAACTCGCTAGTGAATAAGGAATCTCTATCGCTTACTATGCTATTAGGAATTCCATGAATTCGTACTATATTCTTCATGAATAACTTAGGCATAATAGTTGTTGTCCTAGTTGACTTAACTGGAATGAAATGGGCACTCTTGTTCAATCTATCCACTATGACCCATATACTTTCATTTCCTCAATTTGATCTTGGCAACCCGTCTATGAAATCCAACGAAATAGAATCCCATTTCCATACTGGAACCACTAAAGGTTGGAGTAACCCACTTGGTTTCTGATGTTTGGCTTTTACCTGTTGATAGTCAAACACTGTTTCACCCATAAACCTACATCCCACTTCATACCTTCCAAGAAGAAATTTCTCTTCATATCTTGATACATCTTAGTTCCTCCTAGATGAATAATGAACTTCGAACGATGACATTTCTCAAGAACTTCTTTCCTAATTTTTCCTACATTCGAAACACATAGTCGTCCTTTCTTCCTTAACCACCATTCTGGTCAAGACCGAAATCCTTCAAATCATCGCTCTCCATTCCATCTCTTAACTTCCTAATCCGTTCAGCTAATACTAGATCCTCTCCTTGCTTAGAAGCAATCTTTTCGATCATCACCAGTCAAACTTCCAAACATGACAACACAGCAGTTTCAGTGCTAGAAGTACTCTTTGATCCCCATTGTACTGTGCATGTAGTCGATGCTTCCAAATCTTTCAACTCGGCCATCATTGCCAACACTGCATTCTGATGTTTCTTGCGAAGTGCATCTGGAACCTTATTTCCCTTTCCTAGTGAGTACTCAATACCAAAGTCATAAGCAGCTTAAAACTCTAACCATCTCTACTGTCTCATATTCAACTCCTTCTAAGAGAATAAATACTTCAGCGACTTATGATCCATATATAATTGGAATCCCTCTCCTAATAGGTAATGTCTATGCACCTTCAATGCAAAAATTAATGCTGCAAATTCTAAATTATGAGTCGAATATCGAACCTCATGAGGTTTGATCTTCCAAGAAGCGTAAGCCATCAGTTTACCTTTTTGCATCAACGCAGCTCCTAATCCTACTCCACATGCATCTATGCACACCACTAAATCATGACTCCTCTTTGGAATAACCAACATAGATGCTTATTCAATAAGTATTTTAGCATCTAGAATGCCTCCTCGCACTTATTGGTCCAAACGAACTTCACATTCTTTCGCATTAGTTTATTCATCAGTGCCGCTTTCCACGAGAAATCCTTAATGAATCTCCAATAATAACCAGCTAATCCATAAAACCTCTTTATCTCAATCGTTATCTCGGGTCTCTGTCAACTATTCACCGCTTCGAACTTAGTTAGATGTACAAAGAACCCTTTCTCTGAGACTACATGACCAAGAAACTTCACTTCTCTCTTCCAGAAATGACACTTCAAAAACTTTGCCTTTAGTTGATGCTGCCTCAGCGTCTCAAGCGCCACTCTAAGATGAACTTCATGCTCTCTCTCATCCTTTGCGTATATCAATATATCATCAATGAATACCAATACGAACCTAACCAAGTGCTCTCACAAAATTCAGTTCCTCAAATCTACAAAGAACGCTGGTGCATTAGTTTGTCCGAACGTTACCACTAACCATTCATGTGATTGATATCTTGTTCTGAACACCGTCAAAGGAATACTATTCTCAACCACTCTAAGCTAATGGAATCATGTCATCAAATCCAACTGAGAAAATACTTTGGCTCCACTTAACTGGTCGAACAAATCATCAATTCTAGGCAATGGACATCGATTCTTTATCGTCTTCTCATTCAACTTACGATGATCGATACATAAACTTAACGATCCGTCTGGTTTCTTTGCAAACACTACGGCTGCTCCCTAAGGCGAACTGCTTGGTCTGATAAAACTCTTACTTTCCAAATCAACCAACTACACCTTTAATTCCTTCATCTCGGTAGGTGTCATTTTATTTGGCGGACTACTTACCAGTTCTGCTTCGGGTAGTAAGGCTATCTGAAACTCAATATATCGTTTCGGTGGCAGCCCTACTACGAGTTCAAAGGCATCTGCGAATTTTCTAACACCGAAAACTTGATTCAACTCGTCTTCTACCTCCACAACACCCAACAAAGCGTTAACCTAAAAAGTAGGGTTTTCTATAGTGTATACTATCCGATCACTATAGTCAGGATGTCTAAGAGATATTTTTTAATCATGGAAAAATATCCAAGCATCGTATTTACTTCAATCCATAACCAAAATAATTTCGAACGCTACGAAATCAAATGCATGCAAATTGCAAGCAAATACATAACCTAATAATTCAAACTCTAAGTGGTCACATCTCATCTCAAGAGTCGCACAACCTCCTAACGGATTTGCAACCCTTAAGGAAGTAACTAGGTATGAGGGTTCTAGGTTAAGCTTATCTAATAAACAACGAGATATAAAAGAATGTGATGCACAGTATCAAATAGAATGCTAACTGACATACCATGAATCATAAGCATACCTTCCAACATAGCCTTTCCCTTTTCCTCTACTGTTGGCCTCGAGGTAGCTAACTCCATTGCAAACACCTTGCCCTTTCTATCCTTATATGGCTCCTCGCACTGATTCTTATGATGTCCAATTTATCGTAGTTCAAGCATCTAATGTTCTTCTTTCTGATCACCTTCTTTACATCTCCTGAGCAACATTCATTTGCGAATGCCCTTTCATGTCACATATATAGTAGTCAGCCTCCGCCTTTTCTCTCTTAGCAACTCAACCTTTCTGAGCCCTTTCTTATGGAAAAACTTTCATTCCTGATTTTTCACTCCTTGAACTTCCTTTTCCTTATTCCTTTTAAGAAAAGCAAGCATTCATGCCTTAAAGCCATCTCAACGACAACATCACACGGATCCCTAATATGCGATAACTTAGCCCTAGCAAGCTCAGACTTCAACCGCCGAATGAACTTCTCATTCCTCTTAATAACAGTGTCAAGCATAGCATAGTCATATCTCGCTAACACCTCAAACCTGGTAGCATAACCACGTACACTCATATCCTCCTGCTCCAACTTAGCAAACTTCCTAAGTAGAGTAGACTTAGCTATCTCCGATATAAACCTCACTGTAAACCTCCTCTTGAACTTAGCCTAAGTCATAGTCTCTTCGTTAACTCCCACTGTAACACTGTTCCACCTTTACAATGCTACTCCCTATAACTGCCTAGAAGCAAGCCTTCTCTTCTGCTCATCATTGATCCCTAGATCAGCGAAAATCCTTTCGTAATGAAGCATCCAATTCTCTACTTCGATTACGTCCTCAGCACCAATAAATGGCTTTCCTTCCAACTGAGCATATTCTCTACTCAAAACAACATAGTTATGCACCACTGGAGCTTCTTGATTTCATACTCCAGCATTTCCCCTGACTAACCCAACAGCAACTCCCACTTGCATCATATTTACGAAGAATAGATACATTGCTACCATGTCGACTTGCAGGACTCCAATACCCACATTTCCAGCTTGGGCCTGACCGAGTTTCTCCTAGTATTTGGTCTGGCATTTCCATTAGTTGTGGTGCTTCCCCCACCAAGGTTAGCTCTTCTAGCATCCATATCTGCATTTAAGTCTTTGTAAGATACAGAAGGATAGCCTAATAGAGATGGAGGAATAGATATACATATACTTATATATAGCAAATACAAGTATGTTACTATAACTTTATCCATACCCCAATCCTTTCTCTAATTCCTAAGGATTATGTTTTCGAAATCATTTTAAGTTTAGAGTTTTTCATAAACATATGCTCTGATACCAAGTTGTAACATCGCTATCTAGAGGTCCGAAGCTAAGCATTACAGATGCTACAGTAATCCATAGTATTAAATCCTGGTGACCAAATACGATAATGTTAATGGTATCTATAATATCAGAAGCACTTGAATATGAAATAAAATCATAGATTTCAAAAGCAACCACTTTAATAGTTACATTTCGAAACATTTTTCATATTCCATTACATAATCCCAAACGTTTCCAAAGCATTGAACAGACATAATTATTATAAACTATGCCAAGAGCGGCATAAAGGTGCCTCCCGAATAATCATAGTACTAAATAGACAAATTCTGTCTTAGTAAGTCACAACGGAATAGAAATAAAACTAACAACTCCTAAATAGCTAACATTAGCCTCCTGCTCGCCTTGGAAGCTTTATTCGTCCACCTACTAAAACGTATAAACCTAATAGGGATTTGAGGTGATGTCATATTCGATTTCTACCCAGGCCATGTATGAGAACCAAATAGGGATAGACCGGTCCTGCCAGATGCGGAGGATCGTTTGTGTATTCTCAGTACATTCCTTTAGAGATGTATTGCACAGAAGGTAGTCCTTTACCTGCCATTGTATGAAAATTCATTATTTAATAAGTGCCTACGGACTTGATTATAAAGCTGTTATGCTGTCAGATTTTACTAATGTAACAATTTTGGCTATGTTTCATAAGTTTATTTGAAAAGTATTTAAAAAAGAATGTCATTAAAAATAATATCAAATGATTTTTCTTAGCAAATGTTTTGATTATCATAAGGTAAAAACTTGTTCCGTGTTTTTGTGTGACGTGGTCTTATGAAATACCTTTTCTTTTCAAAATGCGTATTTTGAGTTTCTCACTCCAGTCCCATGACTAATCCGGAGTTTATTTTTCTTTTTCCTTAAACTTTGGGTGCCCTAATTTTCCCAGCCAGCCTGGTAGTCAGGTTTAGTTTGAAGAAATCTGGATGGAGCTCAAAGCATGGAGTCAGAAGATTATTTTGAAGATTATTATCTGTTTCCACCACACTTGTATAGTATTGTATTCCGCATTTGTAAGGACAGATATTTATAGCTTTCAATGTTTAACTTTAATAAATGTATTTAAAATTTCTGTTGTAATGGTTATACGTTGGAATAATATATGTTATTCGATTCATATGAGATTCTATTCTACCTTTATTTTCTTTCTTAGCCATGATAATCTGCCTCTCCGGCACTTGGATTTGTGGAATGTGGATACCGAGGATGTATTAGTGTTGATTTCTTGGGATCGAGGAGGTCTCGGCATTTCTTGGTAGCTTAGAAAATAAAGATGTCCATTTAGGAGCTATTCTAGGAGGAGAGGCGACTAGATTAGGAATTGTAGGAGAAACCTGCACAATTAGAACATTATGTTCGAAATTTGCACAGTCAACTCGAGTGCAACTTTGATCCATACACTTGGAAAGATCGTTCCCAAAAACTACATCATTCCCAACTACCTCACCAATTACAACATATTCATTTCCAAAGACCCTATCACCGGCCACTGTCTTTCGCATAATTCAAGGTGAATTAATTTCATTTGGCCCAACTTCCATATCACCAACTTCAATATCATCAATCAATCCAATGGTTGACTCAATCCAACAAATAGAATTACTAATAGAAGCTAACAGAGGTTTTAAAGGGTGCTTACCAATATCTTTGAGCCTGCATCCCAAATGAGAAGCAAACAGATGAGGTGAATCTATATCATCCAATAAAGCAGAGTGGGATTTGCATGCATAAGAGGATCAATATCTGGGATAAAACCCGAGAACGGCATAGCCATGATTCTGACATTAGAATTACCTTTAGGCACATCAATAGAATTAGTAGCAGAGTCGGAGATGGAAACCAAATCAAGCACAATAGGCCATGGCACTCTAGGAGCCGATAGTGGAGCTTCAAAGGGAGGAAGCTCAGACACTCTGATTAGAGGAGATGAGGCATTGAAGCATCAACCAGAATGTGTTAGAGAATCACCCTCTATTTACAGATCTGGGTTAAGGCAGACCGAGTCAATGAATATATTCTTTTTCTTTTTCAACATGGGAAGAGATGAGGAGAAGCATGCTTAGGGAGAAGAGGGGGAGGAGGAAGTAAAGGGAATAGATAGAAGTGGAAGTCAGATGATCGGAGAAGAAGAAAAAAGGGAAACAATCGTCATTAATAATTGTATATTACTTTCATATTTAAATAATTTTATACACACACACATTTAGACAACCCATTTGATGCAGGAGGGGCTAATATGTCTCTTGCGATGTAAATTCCAACATCTGTACATGGGCATGACAAACTATGTACACATTATCATGTTGCACGTGCATGCACACTCATATGTGTATATGTTACACACAAACACACACGTATCTACATAATATAATAAAACTATGTAAATTAAAAATATATTTGTAAATTTAAATAAAATATTGATTTAATTTAATAGTAAATTCAGAAAAGTTCTAAATGAATTAGACTATATAAGCCCATTAAAGATTAAATAATGGAAAAAATTGAAATTTACCTAAAAGGCTATCAAAAACTATCATCCAAAGATCAACCTGAAAACACAACCTTAGTCTAACTTGAGGTTTTTAAATAAGTGACACACCCCCAGCCAGGCTAGAAACTAGCCATGAGTGCAATAGTGTATGTTTGCATTGAAATGACCAAACATTATAGAACAAAGATTTAATAGAACGTAGTATACTAAATGTTATCATATATGTTATTTTTATGAGGTGAGATCTCTAGTCCTTAAATATGGAAAACTCTTACTCTAATTTAGATATGTGCGGTTAATATGCTTGGCAGTTTTATTGTGGTGGAGCTGCAAAAAGTTATGGCGAGGTTAAGCGGGGATATAATAGAAAATATCAAAGGTTTAAAAAGCTTCATTAAATAAAAGTCAAAATATTTAAGGTTAATTTATTCTCATTTTCACATCATTTGTGTGGGAAAAATAAACATCGTTAAATCTTTATAATGAAACCAAAGAATATCATAATTTATGCAGTTCAAATTTGGTGATTATATAAATTCTAGCTTATATTAGGCACTCATGCCTTAAAATTAGGTCTTTACCCCAGATTTGTTGATTTTGTTTAAAAGAGGTATCAACTTTTTTATATCGATGTTTCCATAATTGGTGCTAAAAAGGCATGATTTAGCAGATGTGGTGGAAAATAGCAGGGCATAAAGTGGTTTTGTTTGATAGTGCTAAATTGAAAATAACATAGTGGTTGAATAGTGTGATGGCGGGGATTCTGTACGGAATTTGCGAGCTTTAACTACACAGATTTAGAGCACAACATATAAACGTATACGTTGGAAAGAAAGAAGTAAGTACAAAAAAGTAAAGACTTACATTTTTTTTATAGTGGTTCGTCAATCTCCGACCTACGTCTACTTTATCTCTTTTATTACGATTCTCTGATTTTTGTTATGATGCTTGTTAGATCTCTCTTGATCAATTACAACAATTAAGAATTGCTAGATCTATGTTTGGCAAGGTTCAAATATCATGGATCTTGAGGATGATCCACCACAACTAGATGTTGGATGATGGGTTTAATGATTGGAGGAGATAGAATACGATTTGGATGATTTGTTATTGTCCAAGAGTGCTTCAATAATCATGTCCAGCTATACGTGTTTAGTACTTCTAGTGCTTTCAACTTTCCACCATTACTGTTACAAAATTGGGGTATTTATAGGTGTGAAGATACAAAGGCGTTAGGTCAGTTGTCCCATCAAAATAGCTTGTTTCCATATATAACATGATTAACTTGGCACTTCTTGTGGTGGCCAAGACATCATTTGGTATGGCTAAGGTTTGGTTGGGTATGTGGACTTAGTTCAGTATGGTTAGGTTCGATAGCTTGGTGACTGAACAAGAATTATTGTTCGTTAGATGACTAATGAATAGGGTTTTCTGTTTGGTAGTGCACTACCCAAAAAATCATTCGATACTGAATAAATGCTCAAAATTGGCAATTTACCTCTTCTTTTTTCCGATACTTATCGTGTTATCTTTCAATCTTCTTGCCCATTTGTCCTAACCTTTCTTCCAAGGTGTGTCTTCTGACTTTGAATATATTTTCCAACTGGTTTGGGTTTGTTACAAGACAATGCCAAAATTTCCCCCAACACTTTGCCCCCTAAAATATGCTTCGAGGATATGAAGCGTGCTTTGCTTGAAATCCAATTGTAGTGGAGGAAATGTGTGATCAAGGTAGAATTCCATAGTATCAAGTGCGGCCATTCATTCAACCTGTAAGTAAAAGGTCTATCATGTTGGAACCCGATTTGTTTCACAGTGAGTGAAATGAGTAAAAAAATTTAAAACAAAAATCCTTATTTGGATCTTAATGGGTCTGTAAGGTCTATTAATAAATTAGATCTAACATATCTATTTGAATTTTATCATATTCTATTTAAAATTATTTTATATTTATTAATTAATCATATTAATTAATCTAAATGGATGTTTATTTGAATATATAAACTATATATTCAATAACACGACAAGATACCATAATGAAGTATAAACATTTATATAACTATACACACACATATACATACATATTGGGATTGGGATTTATATCTATGGTACATATATATATGTTATACCTACATATACTTATATATATACATACCTCTCTGTGTGTGTTATATACTATAATATGTGTATTTTGTTTGTATATGGATACTTATAACACTATATGTGTGTGTGTGTGTGTGTGTAAGTATGTATGTATGTATGTATGTATGTGTAACAACCCGAATTCCAATGGTTCGGATTTTTCACAAAAATGCTAAAAACCAAGCCCACTGAAGCCCGAGTTGGTTATCTGGTATCCTGTAAACAGGCAAAGATAAATATATCAGAGCTCAATTAATTATCTCACAATGGAATTGACTAAAATATAATAGTAAGTAAATACTCACCCAGAGAATAACACTTTCTAAGCAAGTATCATAAAGTTGAGAAGTCTTTGCCATCTACCTAACTTGTAGGATGTTATGAGGAAGAGGTCAGAACAAAAGTTCTGGTGGATGAATAAATTATATACTTCTAGGCTAAATTCTACATATATCGTTTTATTTCCATTTACTCTTATATTAGGTTCATTAGGTTACAATACTCTCGTCTCTGTTCGTGAATGGTGCCCATCTACTCCATAGTAGATTAAAACCTAATAACTAATATATACATATATGTAGCTATATGCCCAATGACCGTATTGGTCCTAGGCACCACCCACGTACCTTCCATATCCTCCTCGAAAAGAGCTCCATCGTCTAGCATCGAGAGCATTTCGTAACTACATCTATAAAGGACTGCATCGTAAGGCTTACAATACAGATGCTCCACCGTTTTTCTCCTTGATTCTTTCGTAGATACATCGATAAAGGACCGCTTCGTAAGGCTTACAATACAGTTGCTCCACTACATACTATGAAAAGGAAAATCACGTCCGCACTAGTATATACCAGTGCTTGGACATCCACAATGTACCACCCAGTGCGTACATTGAGGACTAGTTAAGCATTATGTCTACTATCTAAATCCCGCCAACAAGATCTACCTTATATGGAACTCAGTCACGAATTTTCTATATCTGTAAAGGACCGCTTCATTAGGCCTACAATATAGACATTCTAGTTGGTTTGTCCCTTTCTCATCGTGGCTATGGCCCCACGCAGTCACCCCTCAATTAATCGAAAGACTTCTAAAGAGTTAAGTGGTCGTGCCCTACTGCAAACAATCTAACATCCAATTGGTAGTGCCCCTCCATCTAATGCTTCGATAGACTCTAGTCTTTCCCGAAATTGCTTTTGGTCTTGATGCTGGCCGATATCCGCATGCGACTCTCTGTAACCTTACTTGTAAGTACTGGACATACGTACCCTACTTCGAACACCAAGCCCTTCTGACTGCCTACAAAGGTCTGCATCGTTAGGCCTACAATGCAAATGCAATCAAGGCATACTCTCTTGATGGAACACCTACAGACCTACCTCTAGGGATGCAGCTTCGTTAGGCTTACCCAGACGGGCATGCTAGAGTATCCTCTTGTCCCGTTGAAGTCTCGTACTACCTTCTAGCCCAAAAATTCTAAGTTGTACGTGCTTATCCATTGCTGGAATCCGTGATGAACTGCTTCGTTGGGCGCTTCATCCTTCGGGCTGCTCCAAACGCAATTCGATTCTTTTATTAGACCCTAAGTCTAATCTTTTAATTTGTGTTTAGACTACTTTCTTACTCTTTTGGCTACTTATTTAACTTAATTAACATATTCTTGCCCTCGTCTCACTACTAATTTTTGTGAGATTACCATAGATCTAATAGGGAATACTGTTATTATGAGCCACATTCATTATCTTGCTTATTTAACTTAATATATAAATCCTTAAGTTCAATTAAATAAACCTCTTTTATTATTTCTGTTTATTTGCTTATTGACTTAACCTAAGTTATTTAAACAAGCTTCTATTATTATTCTATACTACCATTGCTTACCAATTTATTATAAGTCCCACGATAAGCTTTTCCATTCTTATTTCATAATTATAATCTATGTTATAATTCAACATGTAATTATTATTTTTTCTTCTTTGATAGTCCGTTATATAATTACAAGCGTTTCATGTCTGCTTTAGTCTGCCTTCTTTTATTATGATATAAAATTTTCTTTAATTCTCTAATATTGCATAATTCACTTATCATAATAGTTGCCTATTTAAATATCATATGTAGTAAATGCAGATTTAGGCTCATTAATTTTTACAGATTCAAATTCTTGATTAATAAGTTTCTTATTTCAATTCATACTTTACTTTATTGTCTCCTATTTTAGGAAGTAATTCTATTTTATTTGGTTGGTTATGAAAACTATATAATCCATTTCCATATCTTAATATTGGATAATATTATAAACAATAATCCGTAACTGTAAGATATTTCTTTTACTATTTTAGAGTATTGTAAAATACAACGGTTTCTGTATTTTACGCTCGCTCCCCTTTTATTTTTTTATTCTTACCATTACATTTATAGATATCTTTTAGATGTTAGGTTATGGAAATATATCTTATTGTCTAAACAGACCAATTAATCTAATAATTATTCCCAAATTAACATTTTTCGTTTTAATGCAATTTATTGCATTAATTTTATTCCTCAAAATTTTATTATTTACATCTTCATTTCAGTCTTAATTATTTAATCCATATTCACTTTAATCTATCTTAATCCATACGTGAAGAAAAGGAGAGGATAGAAGAAAACTGATGCTTACATAAAATCCAAAACGTAGAAAACGATGTAAATAAGGCATAGAAAACAGTATATAAATACTAATACTGTAAATAAACTACAAGTTTTCTTATACTTCAACATAATTTAATTAATATGATTAATTAATGAATAAAATCTTCTAAATGAGAATCTAATGATAATATATCGTAAAGTTAAAAGATATATAAATAAATCCACTCATATATCGTCCATTGCTTCGCTTGTGCTCTACTTGGCTCCACAATCCTTCTGGAACCCTTTCTTCCAAGGTGTATAATATTTTAATTTAAAAGATCTTCTCCCTAGAAATTATTTTTGTTTTAGGGTTCTCCTTAAGTAATGAACCCATGGAAGAAAATTTAACTGTGAGAAGATAACTAGGTATAACGACCCGTAAATTTTGATAAATAAATTGGCTAATTTAATTAGATCTTTGTAATTAAATTTAGAAAGAAATAAAAAAAATTATAATTCATAATGAAGCAAATGTAAAAAATGAAATGTAACAATGGTAATTAAAATTAAATTTTGACAATTGGAGTGAAATCCCAATAAAGAAATAGTGTTAATTGTTACACTTGGTATAAAATTTAAAATAAGTAAATAGATGTGAGTGAATGGCTAATAACTTGAATGGAGTTCAAATTTGCTAAAATAATGGAAACATTATAATTTGTTTATAAGTGAAATATAAGAAAAATAAATTTAAGTATTGAATTAATTAATGAAATAATACGGTGTTAATGGTAAGTAATAAACTTGTAAATTTAAGTAAAAGTAAATATGTGACAACTAATATATGTTATTTATTTATTTAGCGTGTTAAATAAGATTGGTAATCAAATTGTAATTAAAGTTAATAATGTAAATGCAAGTGAATAAATAATTAATTTAGTGCAATCCCAATTGATTGAAACAATGGTAAAGTTATAATGGATTGTAATCAGTAAATCAGGAAATAAACTAAAAGTTACATTAATTGATGAAATAATACGAAATAAATTGTAATTTGATAGAATCAATGCTAGATAAGTAACTAAAATATTTGTCATTTGATAATGAAGCATGAATGGCATTAAATTAACCAATTAGTGATAATCATTAATTATTTACCCATTTATTCAATCTATTAGATTAGATCTAAATCCATTGCAATTAAACGTAATTAAAAACTTCGTTAATATGAATTTAGTTGATAACTGTAAAAATATTAGGGTAATTGGATATATACTAATGTTAAATCTATACATAAGATGATGATTGATTGAATAAAGAGATTGAATACGAACGGTATAAATTTAATTGAAATAAAATTTTATAATTTATTGAATTTACTTAAATTGAAGGTACACACTATAAATGCAGTAATAAATCCTTATTTGGTTAATATGGAAATTTTGGTTAATGAATTAGAAGTTTAATTGTAATCAGAAATGATAGAAATGGTAAGTTAAAAATTGATTCATAATAAGATTTAAAAATCAAATAAATGACCTATTGGAATTTCAATTGATAATTACTGAATTTATTTAAAATTAGAAATTTAATACGGTAATGGTTAAATTAATTAACTTAAATTGGATATCTAAACTTGCCTAAATTATTGGGAAGGTTTAAAAAATCAAAAATGATGAGATTTGTTGATTATAGAATTTAAATTTGAAGAAGTATTAATTGAATTAATATAAAATTATTTAATTAACTGGAAAATAGCCATTTTGGCCACTGACTCGGATTTCGATGAAACCAGTTTCATCGGATCCATAACAGTGAATTATTATAGTATTTCAAGTTTCGTAGCGATCAGCTTCTCGTTTGATCGTACGAACTCGAAATGCCTTGAAATCAATTTAATTGAAACTAATTGAAATCAATTTGAAATCATTTGATTTTAGCATAACTTCTTCATATGATAGAATTTGGATCTGAAACCTATTCATTGATTTTAAAATATTTTAAAACATCTATTTTGATATATGGGTTGATCCAATTTCGCTCCGGAGTCAAAACGGGCTTTTCGGGCCATTTTATCATTCAACGTGTAAATCAATCGTGTCCATCTATTCTATTTTCAGTCGTGACTATAAATACCATATTATAAACCCTAGCCTTTCTATTTCTTATTTGTTTGTTTGTACAATTCAGCTATTCCTCCTCCTCATTGGCAGACAAACAAATTCTAGATCCAATTATAATTCATAATTAAATCTCCACAAACTATATCGAATTACATATCGACTTGAAGCTCTCGAAGAGCGCAAGTCAAATATGTGATTCGTTTCTCGATCTGGGTTGCCGTGTGGCCGGAGTTAACTACTTTATCCATGGTCTTTCATCGAGTCGTGATCAACTCCGTTTCATCGTCAATTGGAGGTTACCGCTGTGTAGAGATTGACGAGTGCTTCTCATCGCTGGGGTTCGTTTGGTGGATTAACGGCTTGATCGAGCGAAATAAATCAATTAGGATTTCGAGGGTTGCGGCGATGTGGCGAATCCAAGAAACTAGAAGTGGCGGCTCTCCGGCCATAGGTGCAACGGAGCAAGACAAGGTCGATGGGACGGGTGGTTTCGCTTGCGGTGGTCAGAGACGTGAGATATTCGCGGTCAAAGGTGGGTCAACGACCGTTTTTTGGGTTTGAATGCCTGGGGCTGTTTGATGCCTGGGAGGAAAGTGAACGTGGCTGACGTGGCCTTTAGGGGTAAGGGAATGTTTGTTTTATTTATTTGGTTATTATTTTTATTTTTATTTTTCTGGTTCTAACTCGCATATCTCTACATACGACCTTGAATGAATGCGCGGTTTCTTACGTTAGGATCGTATTGAAATTCCAGAGATTTTGATGTTGGTTTGAACAGATTTTGAGGCTCTTTTAATTTTAGGTTTAAATTGAATTTAAATTCGATATAAATTCAAAAGGTGAGTGTTTTAACCCACTCACAACTACTAAAATTTCTTATTTTTTTTAAATTAATTTTTGATGTGATTAGAAATTTATTTATGACTGTTTGCACGTTTTTAATCATCATCTCAGTTAAATTAGATTTATTGGATTAAATTGTTAATTAATTTATTATTGCATATAAACTACCAGTTAAATTGTTAACTAATTTATTATTGAATACAAACTTCCAGTAAATACATATTGTTTATTATCTATTTATATTGATGTTATGGATTTAATTGGATGATGATTGTGATAAATGGTTGATGATTGATATTGCATGAATGGATGTTGTATTTTATATTGTTATAAACTGCAAGTTGTTATGCATTTTTATTTCATTCAGGATTGCAGTTCGAAATGATATATAACCGTATTTTTATTTATATTACGGATTGAAATGATAAATATCTGTATCACTTGACCATAGGGTAGAAAATTATATACCGACACCGTGGTCTATATATAAATATTTTGCAATGATTTTCTAAGGTTTTGTAAAGAGATATATGGTTTTATAAGATATTGATTTGGATATTTTATAAATGTTATTTTATATATAGTTAAATTCTTGGTTTTAAGCTATGTATACAATTGGTTTAAAGTATAATAGAAGTTTAATAATAAAGTTTGATTTTATTAAGATATAATATGGTTAAGTATTTATTTAATTATATTCTGGAGTTTATAATGACTTAAATGAGAATAAGGTGGGAAGATAAATATGAAATTGATTTGGGATTTAAATAAAAATAGAGTTTTATTTAAATGGAGTTTTATTTAAATGGAGTTTTATTTAAATTGATTTTTGGATTTAAATGAAAATGGGATTTCAAGTATGAATAAATTGAAGGAAATATTTAGTTATTTGTAATTGGAGTTTTATTTAAATGAAAATGGATTTATTATGAAAATATTTCGAAACTAAAAATAGAACATTGAATTGTTGAATCGTAATTATCAATCTTAGTTTTGAAATTTTTTAATACTCAAAGTTTGAAATATATTGAAATTGAAATGGTTTATTGAAACTAAAAGCGAGTTGAAAGTTATGAATTGAGATTTAATTCAAGTGAATAAAATTGTGAAGTCGAGGAAACTATTTTACTTTATAAAGTGATTTTAAATTCAAATTATTTTATTTTATATGTTGTTTGAATATCCAAACCATTTAAGTTTTGGAAGTTATGGTTTAGAAGCTAGAAATTCGAAGTATTATGTTTTGAAAGAGTATATTTCAAGCGTTTGGTTTTGAAATATTAAAATTATGAAAGTGTTATGATTTTGGAAAGGATATATTCGAAATAAAAATGATATTATATTGACTTGGGATTTATAAAAATGATATCATATTTATTTGGTTTTTGAAGGGGAAATGATATCGTATTTATATGGTTTTGAAATGGATAGTATATTTTTTTTTTGAAGTATAATTATTTTGAAATGACCATGATGGTATAATAACGTTTGGTTGTTAAAGAGAGCGGGATCGGAAGTTGTCATACCCTCTGCCAACTCCGAAAACCACTTTAACAACCGTGTACGCGGTGGAGATTCCAGAATGAAGTAGGATGGTGGTGGCGTTTCCTTTGAGGTAAATACGTGGATCTGACTCCCGTGAGTTGGCATAAGGTGGCTAAAACAGGAGCGATTAACGGGCTAATGAGGTAGCACCTTTGATCGGACACATCCCTTCGATATTATACTTTGACTTTTGGATTGATTCGGTGGCCACTTTTGATTTTTATATGGGGGTGTGGCTCGAGGTGGGCAGTAGCTGCGGCTATGCGTTACCACCGGCCCGGAAGCGTAATTGGTATATCTACCCTGGCATTGCCTAGTTATGCCGTGTCACCTACCCTATCGCTCCTTGTACGAGTTTGGTTTTCTCCCGTAGCCCATGTGGTATCCTCTGGTGGCTTCTCGATCAGGAGGAACCATGATATTCGATGGACTACTGGGACTATTACGTGTTAAGGTGGAAAATGTAAAGCCTTAATGCTATTTAAAAGTAAGTTTATTTTACTAATAGACATTATTATAATAGCGAAATATTACTACATAGTAAATAGTTTAACGGATCCTTAGGAGATGTGAATCCCGAGCATCTCTTAAGTTACGGCACTCATGTTGGACACGGATAGGAGATGTCAAATCCCATAAACATCTCTGACGCCGTTCCACTCATATTTTACAGTTGATTTAACTTACATAAGATCTTTTAGTTCTGACTCGAGTGTTTTGTCTTTTCAATTCGCTCGGGTCAGTCTGAGCATTTATGGATTCGAAGACTTTTTTCTGGAGGACGAAGACGAAGATTATATTAATATTATTTATTATATTATTCCACTGCATCACATTGCCGCATTGTTATTGATTATTCTCTGGTAGGTGTAACTCTGATATGTATTGTATAAGTAAAATCGAATATTTTGTAAATCAGCTTCATGAACTGTATATTTGATTTTCATATTTTATCATTCCGCTGCAAGATTCTGTTTTGTTCTTTTTCTTTCTCTGCTTTTTCTTATTTACCCCATAACAATCCACCCTTTTGTATGGTTTAAGTCTGACATGTGTGGTTTTTCGTCGATTTAAAACGTACAAAAAGGCGGGATGTTACACTAGGCCTAGGATCCTATTTATACTGGAGCTTGGGGAACTGACACCGTCAGATTATTGGATTGAACCTGGAGCCACCACGTCACTTGGTCGTTCGGAGCCATAGGATCGAAGAACGTATGGCTCGGATGGCGTAAAAAATAGAAAACACGTTACGTACGTACCTAGATGAAAAATTTGTCCAGGTCGCATGCGGGTCGACCGGACAGTCGACCGCCTCTAAGCACCGGTCGACCATGTGGTTGACCTGTGTGCCAATTGGGTCGACCTATGGTCGGCCCATACGTACATATATATTATTATTTTTTCATTTTGTTTCCTTTTTTTGTTTCGTTCATAACTTCTTCATATTGGTTCAGATTTTGACAAGTTATATATGAAAACTGATCAGAAAATCGCCCCGGACCCAATGGTACAAGTTTCAAAGCCATATTCTGATAATTCCAAAATTATTTATTTTCATTACTTATCGTTATACATTAAATTTTAACTATATAAAAATATGGGGTGTTACATTCTCCCACCCTTAGGAAATTTCATCCTCGAAATTTGACAAGGGTAAAATCTATGTAATCCTCACATTTATTACAACTAATTTGTGTACATCCATTTTTGCAACCATTCGTGCCTTTGTGCAAATGTGTTTTTCAAAACAAAATGTATGCAAGTACATAAATTTCTAAGCGGTACCTCCTATCTGAATGCATTTATTTAAAAAAATTATTTTTAAAACATGATTCACACAACCTAGTTATACTTGCAATTTCTATGTGAATGCAATTTTTCGAAAAATTAAAATATTTTTCACCATTTTTCCCACGCTCCTATTAAACAAGGGTGTAGTTCAACCAATTTTTCGTCCAAATCCTAACACACAACTTTTAATATTCAAATCTCAGAAAAATATAATTTTCTGAACTCGATTTCTTATATCAGAAAGAAGGTAGAAAACGAAAAAAAACTACTCATTTCTCTGTTTTACTTTTGCATACCTCTCTCTCCATGCTTAGAACTTATGCCGCTTTCCTATAAAATCTTTATTTTCTTTCCCAAGCACAGTTTACACAAGAAAATATCTTTTTTGAAATTTTTCTGTCGATATTTCTATCGCTTTCTTTAAATTTATTATTTTCCTTTTAGTTATCCTATTCTTCTTTTACTCTTTTACTCTTATACAACAACTAAACACAGCTATCATCTAAGGCAATGAGGTCTAGGACTATGTCCACTTTAACACAGAAAGGTCATTCTCTAGGAATCCAAGTAACTCATATGCTCCTCCTGTAGCATATTACTTATTACCAACTTACGTCGTATTACTCATGATGAATAATATTTATTCAACTCTTTTATCCCATGCTCAAAAAGGAATTAATAGGTCTCATTTACTACATGGATAAGGGTTCTAATTTATGCAGTCTCTATCTAAAAAGACAACTAACTTGGGGAAATTTTCTCTTTACCTTTCGTTTTTCCCCAACTAAGGTATACCTATCCCAATCATGTGTGTCTTATCATCTTACTAATATCATTTCACTATTCTTCTATAGTCGGCACATATGAAGCAACATTCCTAGGATTTCAATAGTGTCCTATACACCTTACGGGAACTTTTATTATTGCTAAGAGTAATTACTGCTGTAACCTTATACTTTTCCCTTTACATCTAGGAAATGATTCCTATCTACTTCATATTTAAAAGTCTGATTTGATTTGGTATTTACCAATTTTTCTTCAAAATTTAAAACTTCAAAATTTTATCTTTTCATAAACTTATTTACTTTTCCACCAAACCATCTTTTTTTTAAACATGTCTTGCTTATTCTTAAAACATTTTTCTTTTTTCCTTACTAAAAAATTGTCCTCATATGTTTTCAAAATATTCTTCTTATTTTTTTTTATAGATTTTCAGATTTACTAAAACTGGGGTAAATGGGAACGATTCTTTTATTAAAAATCTCTTTACTTATCTACTCTTCCAATTACTTAGCCTTGATGGAGTTATTGACTTACTACACTTAATGGTTTTATACACTAATGTATTGGAATTATTTTCCCTTATGAGAAACTATTAACGCTAGACTTTCTATGAATCCTTTAAAAGAGGATTTCATGTTTATGTGAAATTATAAGGAATTTATTTTATATTTTATCGAAATAGGCTATACAAAATATGGTGTTTTCCATACCTTAAGCATCTCTTTCACGTATTCCTTATAGCTTGCACAAAACATCTACATTTGTGATTCATAGAAAATTATATCATTATTCATTTCGTTCCAATAGATTAAGGTATGTTTGCTCTATATTTACTCACATAAGATATTTCCTACTAAATTCATTAATTTATCGTACATTATTTTCAAAAGAACTCATTTTTAATACTTCTTTATAACGAAAAACATATTTTCATGTGCTTATTTAAATAATAAGTGTACATACAAACCACTTATTATACGAAGATTATCTCTATACATCCTAAGTTGTTTAAAGTCGGGAAAATTTCATCTTTTATACTTAACTTGTCTCCGACATTTTGATCTTATCTTTCACTCGCCTAGATAAGGCCAGGTAAGCCAAGGCACTAGTTTCTCCTGAATATCTCCTTAGTTTAAGCAACTCAACTATATCTCACGAATAGAAAAATCGGTCGTACTCATTGGCCTATTAAAGCCAAGATTAAAACAATTGCTTAAACAACTTTTCTTTAATTCTTTTATTTAATTCCTTTTAAATAAATCATTAAATCTTAAAATCATCTTTAAAATACTTAATTATTCACTTAAAACATTTATAAAATATTTGGGAAATAATAGTTAGGTTTAAAGTTATATTTCAAAAGTTATTGAAAACCGATGCAAATAGTGCTGTGAATCTTGTTTTTAAAGTTATATTGACTAAACGACTTCTCTATCATTTGAAAATTTATTTATATAACTCAAATCTCTTTTAAAACTTTCTAAAAGATTTATTCATATTTTTAAAACATTTAGAAATACTAAATTTTAAGAAATACTTTTTTGAATTTTGAACTACAAAACCACGATTATTTTGAAAACTTGTTTTACTTGTATTTCAAAATCTACTTATTGAAATCTCGATTTTTTTCCCTTTGTTTGACGACTATGGATATAGTAGTTTGGCAAATTCTTATTACAAAAAAATCCAAGCTATATTCCATATTATATACTCATTTAAATTTTGCGGCAGGAAATCGTAAACTACCATTAAGCGACACATGTAGTTTTTACTTGTTTTTCATTTCTCATTCATACGTCACCGAATTTGTTTTTAGTGTTTATAAAAAATATTTAAATCATTTTAAAACCAATTCAAAGAGTTCTAATGATTACATACTACTTTTATAATTTGATTCGGAGTGTGTAATATCAACGTGTATTTAACGTTGACTTGTTCATACAATCAAACAGCCATATCATCATCATCCGAACATGATGAACAACTATAATAAACACACATAGAAAACCATATGATATCATCCAATATATACATATAGAGCTTCTCACCATAATCCAAATTGATACTTCCTACCAACATTCAAACAAATTAATGCTTCACTAAACGTCTCCTAAATACCCAAAGGTCATGGCCATGCCTCCTTCCACTTGTTAATCATGCTTCCCATTATGACTTAGTCTTAATACTAGAGTTTAGAAGAAATTAGAGAAGATTTGGTTAACTTTTGAAAAAGTTAGAGAGTAATCAGTGGATTAGTGAGCACTTCCACTATTTTTAATCCTTCGAGTTTTGAGAAAGAAGAGTGACTTCTTTGGAAGCCATTAGAGAGCATAAGAAAGCTTAAGAATGAAGAAGAATGAACATCAAGAATAAGTGAGGAATGTTGTATTTATAGGAAAAAGGAGAAAATATCATTAAAGTAAAATTACCAACATATCCCCACCTTCCCTAGAAAATGCCTCCTCCTGTGGTGCACGGCAGCCCCCTGTGTGGATGAGGTGTAGGTGATGGTGGTGGTGATGGTGGAAGTGGTGACGTGATGTGGTGTAAGATTGATTTGATCTTTTCCTTTTAAAGTAATTATTATTTTAGATATTTATTTTATTACCTTATGTAAATATATTTTTACTTTTTTATTTTTATCAGTTATATATGTATATGTTAGCATTTGTATGTGCATGTCATACATGTGTTCAAGTTATTTAAACAATGTTGTACAACTTTATATGTCCAACCACTACGAATTCCAATTTCAATTCCCGATTATATTTTTACTTCTTAGTTAACACACACACGCACACACACACACATTGTAAGCGAAGTTTGAAAACTAATCTATTATCATTATAGATGAACTAAAATGATTCCATTTGAATTTTAAAACCATATAAATCAACATTGAACAATTGTTTACAAAAATTGTTATTATATCAATAAACCGATATTGATTTCCCTTATAATTTCAAATCTTATTTATAAAACTATCATGTTTGGTTTTATTATCACCTTATTACTATTATAAATGAATTATTATTGTTTAAAACTATTATTTGAATATTTATAATAATCATTAAATTTATATTTAAATTATTAATTATAATGACTTTACTGATGATGTTATAACTACAATTTATTTTTCAAAAATAAAATAAATTATTTTATTTCATATTCTTGTTTAAATAAATATGAGTGTATGTATCCAGTCCCGTTCATGACTTTGGATAATTTTAGAGCCAGTTATCAATAAAACAATTTCGACTATTTTATCAATTTAAATCCCGAGTAAAGTATTTTTGTAAATACCCTTTCAAAATAAGATTACCATTATTATTCATTGTTCAAAACATGATCATTATTATTTATTACTAAAAACAATATTATTTGTATATTAACCTTTTATTTGAATATTTTAGAAATAAAACAAATCAAAATGATAAATTTACGGGTTGTTACGGACTTTCCCCTTTAAAGAATTTCGTCCCTGAAATTACACCAAAACAAAAACCGAAAGGTGTTTGCCCAAAATATTTATTTTTAAATTTACTCTTGTACAATGTATATAGATCATTCGTATGCATTATCTAATTTGATCTGCTATTTGAATCCAACTTCACTTCTCAACTAGTATTGATCCCCCGATCCTCTAGTGCAGACTCTGATCAGGCTTTTCAATGAAAACTTTAGTCTTTATTGCATAGCATTCGACTATGATAGAAATTTCAAGTACCCAATAATAAACCCTCATCAATGTTTGTCATCAGGAATCGAGTGATAAACCTTTTTTAGACCGGTGTAAACACCTCAAAGTTCCGTACTCAAATTTTAGATCAAAATTATGTGACGGGATTATCTACGTGTAACATTTGTACTTTATTAACATAAAAAACCTTTTTGAAAACATTTTATAAACTTTTATCTTGAGTTTAAATACTTTTATAAACCATTTGTTACTTCAAAACATTTATTCACAAAATATTTTTAACTCTTTTTCAAAAGAAAAACATTTTAATTTAAAAGATAATTTACCTTTTATTTTCTAAATTTACAATAAAATTCTCTTATTATAATACATTCCTTTTCAACATTCGAAAATTATCTAGATTGAGTAACTCTAAAATCATACCAAGGAACTAGATACTACCAATAGTATCACATATCCTCTTCACTGGAGGGATAATACTTAAGAGAAATGTTTGCCATCCAAACAAATCTCCTGTCCATTTTTAGTTGTTTTCGGGTAATTCTAACTAGTTATCATAAGAGACTTCCTTTCTTTTTAAATTTCTTATTTGAAATAATCTTATTGCTATTTATCAAACACCACATAGTCAAATTGTGAAACTAAATTTACAAGGTGTTTGTAATTAAACTTTTAACCAAACGATTGATTAATCAATGATAATAACTCAATATTTATTATTATCAACTTTTAAAATTATTTGAAAACATTTTCTAAAAATCCATTTAGATGGAAGTTTCCATTATTCGCTTTATAAACTTTCATATCATATTTTCAGTTGACGGTTAAATAACTGAGCATTGGTTTTGTTACTTCCAAACCAATATAAAAATCCTTTGGAAATTTTCTTCAAAAACACCTTTAGATAAAATTTCTCATTATCCAAATTCTTAGGCTTTATATACATCGCCTAGTTACTCTTATTTTTCTTAGTACTATTAATAAACATCTTACAATCAAATTGTGAAATTATAATCTCAAGATGTTTATACTTCAAACTTTTATTAACTTGTTTTTAAACAATCATTCAAGTTACCATATATCTTTTAAAACCCATCTTTTATATTCAAAATATAACCGTAGGTAAAATTATTTCATTTACCATATTTTTAAAAATAATTTTTATATATTAACAAAACACGCTCATATATATAATACTCTCAACTCATTCTAGGTTGTTACTAACCCTATCTCTAATGAGTCACTTATGGTAGGATATTACTAATCCTATCTCGGATGAGTTCTTACCCCAGTCAAGCTCAGGCGTTCGCTAAACCTAAGCTTTGATGCCAAATATGATGACCCAGCCTTCGACCCTCCAATGGTGGGTACAACCACCGTGGCTCACACTAGTAACTCGCCATTTTCATTTACGGTCGGCCTCTTGATTGGACTAACCTAAAGGACATTTAGGAGTAAGAGTCAACTGCTCGCCATTAAACATAAAGCGAGAACCCCTATCATGATGCGCTACGTGCCAAAGTAAATCTGATCCCGATATTCTGGTATCAAATATGGTGTACCCACTTTTCAACGTGGTGGTGACCACAAATAATAAGCTCGAATTTGATTTTATGGCCAGCCCCACAAACAACAACTAACCCTTTTAAACTAGGGACATGTAGTGGTGAGAGCCAAAGCTACATTACAGATTACAAAACAAGAACCCTCTATCATATAGCACAGAGCAATCAGATACGACCTCGTTTCCTTCAAACCAATCATCGATAAAATGATAGTTTATAAATAGATGGTTAATATTCCATTAATTAATATCTTTTTATCCAAAATAACTTCTAGAGATATTTATCTTTTGAAAACCATTTCTTTTCAGTATATATGGAATTCATTAAAACTCTCTTTGTTAAATTCTTTGGTTTAATTAAACTCTTTTTAAAACTAAGAATAATTCCAAATATTTTTACTCAAATTCTAACAAGGATTTCTCAATTCCAAAAAGGTAACTTTTTAATAAGTTGAAACTATATTATCAAACATGGTAAATCCAAATTAGTTAATATTTGAATAAAATGGATCCATAGAAATTATTTCAAATTATACTTGATGTTAATTTCTGCATCAATAAGTACTATGCATCAAATAACATGAAATCACCTTTTAAATTCATATGAGTAATACAAGTTCCCTCCTTGGAATTTAATATCAATTATAAGAAGATTATCTCTATACAACCCAAGTTGTTAAAGTTAGGAAAATTTGATCTTTTATGCTTAACAAGTTTCCAATATTTCGACCTTATAATCATTCAAAAATCCCTTTTTTCCTCATGGCAGCTCCCGCCCATGCCCCCTCCCTCTCCCCATCTTTTCGAACTATCCCTCCCATACCTTCTCCTATTCCCTCTCCATCTTCTCATCCTTGTCCCCTACCAAACTCTCCCCTGCCTTACCTCCACCAGTCCCCCCCTCTAGCTTCTTCTTCCTCTCATCCACCTGTTTCATCTTCCTCCTGGTCCTCACTTTTCAAGTCCAAGCCCCGTAATGCAGGGTAGTACTCACCTATTGATTTTCCCTTTGTTTTTGATAGTCATGCTCTGGTTCCACCGGATATGGTGATCAAGGATGGTAGTGAAATATGGGGTGATTGGTTAGTTGGGTTTTTTCTTGATAAGCCTCTATCCTACCTTACTGTTATCAATCATCTGAATAAATTATGGAAGTTAAAAGGGGAGATCGTGGTTAAATCTGATGGAACTTTGTTCCTTTTCAATCTGTCTTGTTCTGAGGACAGAAGGAGAATATTAGAATCTGATCCTATTTTTCTAAGGAACAAAATTTTCATAGTTAATGCGTGGGATCCTACTATTGGTAATAGTTGCAGTACCATTAGATCTATTCCTATCTTGCTTAAACTCTCCAATATACCTATTTTTGCTTGGTCACGTATAGGCATCAATTGGTTAGCATCCAGAATTGGAAGGCTTAAATGTATGGATTCTTCCACTGAGAAACTGGAGAGGATTGGATTTGCTAAATGTTTGGTTGATGTTTCACCTGATTGTCAATTAGTTGGTGAGTTTCCAGTCAAATTGCTTGATGGATCTACTCAGTTAGTCCAAGTCAGTTATCTGTGGAGGCCTGACATATGTAACGAATGTAAGGAGTTTGGTCATTTAGTCAATTCATGCCTGAAAGTTTGTGGTGATAATGTTAATAGTAAGGATGATGCTGACTTGAGGAAAATTAATCAGGAAGGAACAAAAGCAGATATATGGGTAAGCAAATCACAAAAAAAGGTAAACAAGTCTGGCAGAAAGTTGCAAATAGAAAAACAAATTCCAAAGAACCACCCTCTCAGAAATTGGCTGAATTGAATGTTAGCAAGTTGTTAGTTGCTGAACATGAAATATCTTTTGACAAACAGCTTCATAAAGAAACAGAGAGTGCTTGTGTTGTGAGAGTAAATGATATTAATCCACAAGTATGTATTACTGACAAGGAGCAAGATGTACATCTGACCTACAATAAATTTGGAGTGTTAAATGAGTTGATTGTTGATCCTCTTGAAGGAAATGAAGTAAAAAGCGGGGAAGATCAAGTTGAGGAGGAAATTACACTTGTTGGGGAGGTGGACATTGAAGAGCAGGTGCACAGTTCAAATAAAGGAGATATGAATGTTGATGCTGATTGTGTTTTGCCTATTGACACTGTTTTTAAAGAAGCACAAAATATGTGCAGTTTATCCTTTGTGCATGGAATACACTCTATACCTGCAAAAGTGAATTCTCAGATGAAAGCACATCAATCTGATCATAGCATGAACAATCATGAAACAATAGTAACATTGAATAACTTCAATTCCTCATCCACAGACAATTTCCAACCCCCTTCTGAAATTGATCCTGATGTGCATTTTTTCACTATTTTGCAAGGCAAATTTCTGACTTAATAATCTCTATGAATTCTTCTTCTCTTCCTTCATCCATTCCATCCTCTTTTGCATTTTTATCCATAAATCAAACATCTCCAAGTCAACCATATGTTTTCACTGGAACAATTCGTGGTTGGAAATCTCCTCCCTCTTCTCCCAAAGAAGATGTTCAAAATAACAGTGTCCCTTGCTCAAATGCCAACTTCAGGAAAAAAAGAAAATCATTGAAACAAATCCACGTCCCATCTAGAACTGAGCCTCCAGTTACTAGGAGCATGAAAGAAGCTTCCCACCAATCATTAGTTTAATTAATTTCGCACAACTTCCGTGCATGGAACATTAGAGGATCTCATAACTTCCTCAAGTTAGATCATGTCAAGCAGTTAATATCAACTCATCAGCTGTCAATTGTTGCAATCCTTGAAACCAAATTAAATCTTCCCCTAACAATTTTCGCTGCTAAGTATGTCAACCCATCCTGGTCACTAACGCATAACCTTAATGAAGCTAAATGTGGTCGTATTATGGTGATTCATAATCTTGCTGTCCTTTCCCTTGTTCTCCTTCATGCTTCTCCCTAGATAATGCATTTTCATTCCAAGTACCACTATCCTCCCTCCTCCTTTTATATTTCTTTTGTGTATGCATCTAGTTCTCAAGTCTCAAGACAATCACTCTTCAACTTGATTCCAGCCTTAACACAAGAATCTCATCCTTGGATCATAGTTGGTGATTTCAACAGCTGTTTTTCCTTGTCAAAATGGTGGTTGGCCACTCATGCTAAAGGATATTAATCCCTTGGACACTGCAATTTCTGATTCATCTCTCATTCCAATTCATAGGGAAGGTGCTCTCTTTTCTTGGAACAATAGATGTAGGTGTGGAGTTAGGACCTTTTCTAATATTGATCACTCATTTTCCAACTTCAAAGCCCTTTCTTCTTGGCCTGAACTTTCCACCTTCCTACCTCCTTCAATTCTATCTGATCATTCGCCTCTCATCAAAACCACTGGTAGGAAGCTCCATGTTGTCAAAAGAGGATTTAAATTTTATAATTCATGGATCCTTGATCCTGAATATAATACTATAATACAAACTGCTTGGGCTAATCTTTATTTCGGAAATCCAATGCTTATTTTTTGCAGAAAACTCAGGGCAACTAAAGAAGCCTTAAGGGGTTGGGCTAAAGGCAAATTTGGTAATGGCAATCTCAGATCCACAGTTCTCAAGGAACAACACAGAGAGGCTCAGGATTTGATGATGTCTTTTCCTGTAATGTTGATCTAGGTGCCAAGGAAGCTGCTCTTTTCCATGAACTAAATAAAGCCTTGGATGTAGAAATTGAAATGAAAAAGCAACAGTTGAGAATTAAGTGGGCTTCTGATGGGTACAGGAACTCTAAATTTTTCCATGCTTTCCTAAAGGTTAAGCAATCAAAAAACAATATTTTTTCCATTCATGATGAAGCAGGAAACTTGAAATCTTCCCCTAAGACAGTGGACAGATCCTTTCAACAGCATTTTTCTGGTCTTCTTGGGAATGATAAAAAATTTATTCCTCAATTAGATGATCTCTCTACTGTTTCTCTTCCTAAAGTAAATGGTGATGAAGGTGCCAAGCTTGTGGAAAAAGTAACTGATGAAGAAATAAAGAATACTCTCTTTTCAATGAACAAGAACTCGAGTGGTGGACTTGATAGTTTCAACGTGCAGTTTTTCATTTCTAGTTGGGAGATTGTGGGTGTGCTCTTCTGTAAGGCACTGCATAACTTTTTTGACAAGTTTAAGCTTCTTAAATCGGCTAATGCTACGAATTTGGTTTTAATTCCCAAGTGCTTGCATCCTACATCAGTTACCTCCTTCAGACCAATTACCTGTTGTAACGTTGTTTACAAGTGTATTTCAAAGATCATTGCTACGAGACTTGTTGTTGTGCTCGTGAAAATCATATCCAAGAATCAAGTTGCTTTTCTTCCTGAGAGAAACATCTTTGATAATGTTATGCTAGCTGATGAGCTTTTAAAGGGACAACAGTGCTAATGCCACTCAAGGAGCTATGTTAATGCTTGATCTCAAGAAAGCATATGATAGTATACAGTGGTCTTCTGTTGTCAGAACTATGTCCCTTATGGGGTTCCCAAAAGTCTTTGTTGCCTGGATCTATCAATGCATCTCCACTCCTACATTCTCTTTGATTTTGAATGGAGCAAACTCTGGTTACTTTACCTCTAAGCAAGGGACAAGGCAGGGTGACCCGCTATCCTCCTATGTTTTCATTTTGGTGATGGAAGTATTCACATGCTACATTAGGCCATTGTATCCGTCCAGGAAGATTCACTTTCATTCCAAGTGTAAGGACATTCAATTAACATCTCTTCTTTTTGCTGATGACCTCATGTTATTCACCAAGCCTAATCTTCAGTCTATTGAAACCATTAAACGAGCTCTGCATAGCTTCTACTTGATGACAGGTCTTGAACTAAATCTACAATAATCTAGCATTTTGTTTGCTGGTGTGCCAACCATGCAGAGGAAAATTCTTTCTTCTTCTGCTGGGATGCAAATCATGAATCATGATATGACTTACCTAGGTATGCCACTATGTACTTCTAGGGTGACACACTCTTGCTGTCTTACTGTTTTTCAAAAAATAACTGCTATCATGGAGAGGTGGGCTACAAAATTTTTGTCACAAGCTGGCAGACTCGTTCTTATTAAGTCAGTGTGCTTTTCTATGATGTGGTCTACTGGGCTAGGGCTTTCATTCTACCATCAAAGCTTCTGAAAATGCTCAGATTTGCCATGATTAGATTTTTCTGGTTTGGCTCTATACATGCTAAGAAGGTTTTCCCATGTTCATTCACAATTTTTGAGAAACCTTTAAGCAAGGGTAGTCTAGGATTGATCAACAATTCTGTTTGGAATAGGGCTGCTTACAGTCTTCACTTGAATGCTCTTTTGCATAGGAAGGCCTCTCTTTGGGTTAAATGGACTCTTCAGCATAATGTTGGATCCAAGAATTTTTGGCAGATGGAAGTTCCTCAATCTTGCAGTTGGATTTGGAGGTGTATTTTGAAATTAAGAAACACATTAGGCCTTTAATTCAAATTCAACTTCCAGTTTCAAGTTTTCGTAGTTTCTGGCATGATCCTTGGATAAGCAAAGGCATTATTCTTTATCAAATCTTTACTTCTCAGCAGAAATTCCAATCTGATGTTGGCATTAATGCCAGAGCTATTGACTATATTTTGAATGGTAAACTGTTGCTTCCTTATTCCAACAATCAAACAGTCAGGTCCCTTTGGAACCAATTTGCTTGTAACAAGTTTGTCCTTCATGATCATGATTCTGTGTTATGGAATGGAAAAACCCACTCTATATCCTGTGTTTATGACACTCTTCATGATATTGGCTCCATGCTTGGTTGTAAATGGCACAGGGTTACTTGCAGTGAATTTTCTCCAAGTAGTGACAATCTGATGTACTGGAAAGTAGTGAACAGGCTCTGTTAACTAGGGATAAATTGCTTGCTTTTGGTATGGTTGTTCCTTCTACCTATGTTTTTTGTAATACACATGATGAAACTACCCTGCATATATACTTCGAATGTCCCTTAGTTCTCAAACTTCGGAGTGAGTTGCTGTGTAATATGGGGATGGCTGCTGTTCCTCAATTTTCTGCTGCTCAGTGGACTATGATTGAGAATGCTACTAAGTGGAATGTTGTGAGAAGACTACCATTTTTCTTCAATTTAAAAAATTTGATGAGATTAGTGTGGTGTGAAAGGAATAGAAGGATATTTGAAGGACAATTGAGGAATGAAATTGTGCTTTGGGTTGTTCTAAAGCATGAAATTCATAGTAGAATGAGAGCCAGTAGGCATGATTTTCATGTGAATCAGATTGAGCCATGGATACCATAGCTTCTCATGTCTTCCCTGTTTTTGCCTTGTTTTCTTTTTTATTCTCTGTTTGTATTTTAATCTTTCTTTTTAATAATCTGGTGGGGGTCCAGTTTTCAACCCCACCTGCTCTGCAAAAAAAAATATATATATTCGACCTTATTTATCCCTCGGCTAGGTGAGGCCAGGTGAGCTAGGGCATTGGTTGCTCCTGAAAATCTCATTTTTTAAGTACCTCAACTAGATCTCATTAATAGAAAAATCAGGTGTACTCGTCGGCTTATTAGAGCCAAGATTAAAACAATTGTTTATAACGGCTTTTCTTTAATTCTTTTATTTAAATCCTTTTAAATAAATCATTAAATCTTCATATCATCTTTAAAACACATAATTATTCATTTAAAAAATTTATAAAATATTTGGGACAAAATTGTTAAGTTAAAAATTATATTTTAAAAATTATTGAAAAACCACTGCAAATAGTGCTGCGAATAATGTTTTTAAAGTCACATTGACCAAAATAAATTTTCCATCATTTGAAAATTTATTTATACAACTCAAATCTTTTTTAAAATATTTATAAATATTTTTCCATATTTTTAAAATATTTGAAAATATTAAATTTTAAGAAATCCTTTTTTGGTTCCAAACTGCAAAACTGCGATTTGTATTACTTATATTTCAAAATCTACTTATTGAAATCTCAATCATTTTCCATTGTTTGAATACTATGGATACAATAGTTCGGAAAACTCTTATTACAAAGAATTTTGAGCTATATTCCACTTTATGTACTTATTTATATACTTATTTAACTTTTGCAGTGCGAAATCGTGAATTACTGTTACGCGATGCGCCTAGCTTGGACTCATTTTTTATTTCTTATTCGAACGTTACCAAATTGATTTTTAGCGTTTATAAAACATATTTAATCATTTTAAAACCATTTCAACGAGTTTTGATGATTCCATACAACTTATATAATTTGATTCGAAAAGTGATTTTCTTGTGTAATATCGACATATATGTAACGTGGCTTGTTAATAAAATCAAACAACCATATCGTAATCATCCAAACATGATAAACAACCATAATAAACACATATAACAAACTATATCATATCATCTAATATGTGTATATATATAACATATATAAATATAGAGTTTCTCACCGTAATCCAAAACAAATACTTCCTACAACATTCAAACAAATCAACGCTTCACTAAATATCTCCTAAACACCCAAAGCTCGTAGCCATGTCTCCTTCCACTTTCTAATCATGCTTCCCATGATGACTTAGGCTTAATACAAGAGTTTAAAAGAGATTAGAGAAGATTTTTTTAATTTTTGAAAAATTTAGAAAGTAATCTGTAGACTAGTGCTTAAGCATTTCCACTATTTTTAATCCTACTACAATTTTCTTAAGTTTTGAGAAAGAAGAGTGACTTCTTTGGAAGCCATTAGAGAGCATAAGAAATCTCAAGAATAAAGAAGAATAAGTGAGAAGGATGGGTGGTATTTATAGGAAAAAGGAGAAAATATCTTCAAAGTAAAATTACAAACATTCTCCCACCTTCCCTAAAAAATGCCTCCCCACTCCATCTCTTATGGCGCATGGCACCCCTCCCTCGATGTGGATGAGGTGTAGGTGATGGTAGAGGTGATGATGTGGTGTAAAATTGATTTGACGTTTCCTTTTTAAAGTAATTATTCTCTTAGATATTTATTTTATTACCTTAGTTAAATATATTTTTACTTTTCTATTTTTATTAGTTGTATATGTACATGTTAACTTTTGTATGTGTATGTTATATGTGTGCTCAAGGTATATGAATAACGTTGTGCAAATTATATATGTCAAACAGTTAGGAATTCCAGTTTTGATTCCTAGTCATACTATTACTTTTTAGTTTATATATATACACACATATTTGTAAAAAAATTAAGAACTAATTTCTTATCATTATAGACGAATTACAATGACCCTATTTGAATTATAAAACCATATAAATCAATGTTGGTCAATTGTTTACAAAAGGTGTTATTAAATTTGTAAACCAATATCCATTTTCCTTATAATTTCAGATCTTATTTATGAATTTATAAAACTATCACGTGTAATTTATTATCTCCTTATTACCATTATAAATGAATTATTATCATTTTAAAACTATTATTTGAATATTTATAACAATCATTAAATCTTAATTTAAAATTAATAATTAATTTTTAATTATAATAACATTATCGATGATGTTATAAATACATTTTATTTTTGAAAAATAAAATAAAATATTTTATTTCATATTCTTATTAAATAAAAAATGTGTGTATATCATGCCCCGTTCATGACTTTGGATAGTTATAGAGCCGTTTATCGATAAAAAGAGTTTCGGCTATTTTATAAATTTAAATCCCAAGGAAGATAATTTTGTAAATATCCATTCAAAATAAGATTACCATTATTATTCATTTTTCCAAACAAGATTAATATTATTTATTATTACTCATAAAAATATTATCTGTATTATTAACCTTTTATTTGAATGTTTAAAAATAATTCTAATTTACCAAAGTGATAAATTTGTGGGTCATTGCACATAATTTGGAAAAACTAAAAATTTTGAAAATTTCAAGTTAAAACTTCCAAATTCAAAATATAAAAGTTCAAAATTCAAATTTTTTAATTATGAATGTTTAAAACTCGGAATTTTAAATTTCTAACACAAAATTTGATTTTCAAATGTTCTAACTTAATTTTCCAAGTTCAAATTTAAAACTAAAAATTAAAAACAATTCAAACTTGATTTGATCTTCAATCAGTTGTCGACTCCAGTAATATTAGGCATGTATCTATAGAGGTATGGTAGGTAGACTATGTTGTTGTAGAGTCACTAAATATTACAATAACTCATCATCGAGCAACCATCGTGGTTTAGCGAACTACTTGATTGTGTATATAGATCATGTGTTGTAAAATACTATTTGCACAATTTAGCATTTTCTAATGTTTTCATTATCGAAAAATTGGAAATTCCTTTGGTATTGATTAGGAATCCATGATGGTAGCGTGAACTCTTTCATAAGTATACCAGTGATAGTTTGATTTGATTATGTATTGTTGCTTTAAAACGGTTTTTTTCCTTTTCTTAATCATCATTTCCTTCTTCTTTACTTGGATATTTTCGAAATTATTACATATGTCTGAATGTCCATCAAAAAATTATTTATTTGCATATAAAATATTGCAACAACGTGTTTAATTAAAATATAAAGGTTATTCTTTTTTGTTGTAAGGGAGAAAGTGCATGCCAAATTACAAGACAACTTTATACAAGAAGGAGGTTTGTGAGTTTCTCAATTCTGAAAGATAAGCTACTTATTTTTATTTTTGTTTATATTGATAGAAATTTGAGGAGTTGCTGCACTTGCTATTGTAAGAGATGTACAAAACATTTAGAGAATAAGCAAAAATTATTCCGGGTAATTTACCATATATTATATTGGTTAAACTTCTTGTCTCCTTTATTATTTGACTTTGCTTGCCCATTCTCATCATATATTATTCACTATTAGAGTTAGCTATGTCGCAAATATTTTAGAAAAAAGTATAATAACATCCCACTAATTGTGGAAGCTATATCAACCTGTCGATTGCTTATAGTGGTTTAAAAACCTAAAATCGTGCTAACTTACCACTAATCAATTGCTTATGTTAAATTTCTTAAATTTATACTTTTATATGTAATTTGATTTAGAGCAAGTGAGAGTAATTAAGGAGAGATTATTAAAATGTGTCTCTTAAAATGATTGTTAAATAAAAGGTGGATTTATCCCTAAAAGCATAAATTGTGTGAGTTTTTCGTACACATACTAGAAAGAACATAATCAGGAACATGCATAGTCTATTAGCTTTCTCATGCACATTAATTTTTTCCATCATTTTCCCTTTACTAGCTTCCGTACAACAATGTTATAAAAAGGAGAGATATTTTAAAAGTAGAAATTATGATGATTTTTCCTTTTTTGAATGTTGTCACTGAGATAACCAAACACAAAATAGAAGTCACTACAAAACCAATAATAAAATGTCATTAGTAGATTTAGCCAATTGGGAGATGCTTAATGCATAACTAATGCTAATAACTGGTAACCGAATTGAATTTTTTATAGTTAACAGAATTATACAGAAGGAAAAAAAAGAATATGCAAACTTAATTATTATATGCATTTTTTGATGACCATCCAATAATAATCATTGAGTAAAAAGTATTACTAAACTTAATTCGCCAAAACTCTAAATGATAAAATTCATATTAAATATTGTATTGTAATACATTTTTAATAGAGTTAGCTAGCATTAGGGATGTCTCAAGATAGAAATCAGTTTTAAACAATTTATTTATTGGATCTGCAAAACAAAAAAATATGACACAACAATCTAGACATGTTATAAAAATGGCAGCCCCAGGATTTCAAAAAAGGCAACTCCTTTTCTAGGATTTTGAAAAATCGCGCCATATCTCTTCCCTAATTCGTCTTCACTTCTTCATCTCCAATCCCAAGCTTTTCTCCTCTTCTGTGATTAACCCATTTTTAGGTTCTTTTTGGGATGATTTTCTCCCTTCGCACATCTATAGGTTTGGATTTATGCCAATTTCCAAGTGTGCTCCGACGTTTATGGTTGCTTTGGATCCTCCGGCTATGGACATCGTCAATTTCCCCCTCTACCAACTGCATCATCTAGGGTTATTCCAGAATTGTTTTCTGTGCGGATCATGGCATGTGACACTGGGGATACTTCTATGCATCCTGCTGGTTCACTTATGGATGGTTCTCCGAAGATTGCTGGTGGAGGTTTGCTAGTTGAAGTGCATTCAATTTGCAGGCTAAATACTTCTCTCATTGTGTTGCGATCTACAGTACCTCCTGACCCTACTCATAGTATTGTTGAAGTAATTTTCGCTTTGATAGTGTTGTTATAAAACCAGCACTGGTTAGTGGTTCATCTTCTTTATTTAAGAAGAGGCTTGGAAATGTAGGCTCTTATTCTCCCAAGAAGTTTGCTGTTAACTTTCCTGATAAGCATGTAGTTTCCCCTAAGGAAATTGTTGACACTGGTATTGAATTTTGGGAAGACTATTTAGTGGGTTTCTTTTTGGATGAGGCTCCCTATTACTTTGCGGTATTAAAACATGTCCTTGGTTTGTGACGATGGCGTGGTTCGGTTAATGTCAGATGTGATAACTCGATGTATTTTTTATTTTCTTGCCCCGAGGAGAGATCCCATGTTCTAGAATCGGACCTTATTTGGAAAACCTCACACCCCTTTGTATTCCCAAAAAGGGCACACCAAAGGATGTGTTGCATTATAGGAATAGCTAAAATATCATAGAGACTAAGATTCACAAGACAAATGAGTAAAAGCAGCGGAAAACATTTAAATAATAACTTATCGTTCAGAATCAATGTTCATCTGAAAATAAGTCATAAAAACATAACATATCTCAAAATCTCTCATGTCTTATGAAAATACATCTCAATTTCACATCATTAGAATATAAAAATAGCAATAATAATCTCTCTCACAAGTGCCAATCCATCATAAGCCAAATTAAAGAGATGAAAAGCCGAAGAATACATCTGAAATAAGAAAAATCCTAAAATAAATCTCCAAGCAAACTAAATAAACTGTCCTCAACTCTGTTGGCCTATTGGGGAAAAGGAAAGATAGAGGAGTGGGTCAAACAATAAGCCTAGTGAGTGAAAGTAATTACTAGCATTTCTAGGAAAGATAAAGATAATAGACTAAGAAATAGTACTAGCTTGAAAGGAAGATACAAGAAAGATAAAAATCGCATAAAAATACCATTTCTGATTCTGTTTGACTGTTTGCTTTGGTTGTTTGCACTTGTCTTAAACTGCTATGATTAGGCTGAAACCATAATCCTATCTCAACTGCTAACTTGATTAGGCCAAAATCATAATTCTATCCATTGATCGACATTTCCTATCTCTGTTGTGCCATTGTGAACCAATCATGTTAGTCCTACAGCAAAAGACACCTCTTAGCGCTTAGGATGCAGTAGCGAATTATTTACCCTAATCGATGTCGCACGCTTGGTCATCCCCGGTACACACTAACCGTCCCACCTATTTGACACTTTATTATCCTAATCAACATAAGCATGTGCAACCTCACCCACGTGTGAGACCATCAGTCCTCTACCTAAAAGGGAACGCTAAGGGTAGTGGTCCTAACAAACAGATCTTCTAACTTTGCGCCACTTGCCTAAATCTCCAAATTTGAGCCTCTATCTATTGGCCACTTATTTACCCAAATCGGCATAAGCATGCCCAGCCTCACCCACATATGAGATCATCGGTCCTAGACCAGAAATAGAATGCTGCCTATACGGGCCACTACTGCTACGTTTGCTTATTATTTGAATCCAAGATCTAAGTTTTAAAATAAGCTCCTTCTGTTATTTCTTTCTTTCTAATTATAACCTACGTGTTATAATTGTTCTTGCAACTGTTCCTCTTCTATTTTCCCTTTTTACTTATAACCACTTTTTATAATCATATTTGTAAATATATCAAATTTTCCTATTTTGGTCCATCTCCATATTATTTTGGGTTTTCTCATTTTACATCTAATTTCTGTAAATTTAGTGTTTTTCTATTTTAACCCATATTTGTAAATTCTTCTCTTTTTAATTATTTATTCGCGCCAAAAAGGATTAAATCTCTATATAAAGAAACCAACATTTACAGGCTAAATTCTAACTTAAAACGGATGTAAATAACTATAAATAACTATAAATAACTGAGTAAAATAGTTGAACAAAAATAGACTGAAAAGAACTTCTAAAATCTACTTAAAAACTGACTGTAAATAGATTTACATAAAAACTGTCTCAAGATTGTAGAAAAACTACAACTATTGATTGCTTACAATTCTAAAATAATTACAAAACATTCACCTATGATCCTTAGCTCTACCTGGATCCACTTCTAGGGTGTAGAATATTTTTATCAAAAAGATTTCCTCCCTAGAAAATTTTTCTATTTAGGGTTCAGCCTCAAGAAATGAACCCAATTGGAAGAAAATCTAAATGATAAAAATAGCTAGGTCTAGGGTTCTATTTGTAGTGTGTCTAAGAAATCTCAGGCCGTCGGATTTGAAGATTTTATATGGTGCAACTAGGTCATCGGCTCACTAGGAACCATCAGATGTAGCTACGAACGCATAGGATTTCACAAAAATCGAATTTATAGTCTTCGGCTCGTACCTGGACGAAATATCGTCTAGGAAGAAAGGTGGGTCGACCTGTGTTCATTGGGGGTCGACCTATGGGTTGACCTGACCCTAGCATGGGTCGACCTATGCCCTTTTATTTAATTATATAATTCTGATTTTCTTATTCTTCCCGTAACTTCTTCATACTAGCTTGGATTTCGACAAGTGATATATGCAAATTGATCAAAAAATTACCATGGACCCAATGGTACAACTCCCACAGCTAAATTATGACAATTCTAAAAATGCTTATTTTCACTGTTTAGCAAATATTTTGGTTATTTAATTATCTAAAAATGGGGGTGTTACATTCTTCCCTCCTTAAAGGATTTCACCCCCGAAATCTACAAGGATAGAAGAACAAAATAAATATTATCATCCAAATTCCACAACCACATTATAATAACCCTGGTATTGGTGATTACCTGTAATATTGAATTATAACAATAATTATAATTTAATATTGAGAATTAAATAAATTTCAGAAGAAGAATTTTCATTAAAGTTGTTTATTTGTAATAAACAATGTGATTTGAGATTAAATATTGGTTTTTGTTAACTTTAAGTCAAGAAATCAATTGAGTGGCTTATTTCAACATTTAATGGTTGGAATAAATATATATAGTTGAAAATAAAGTTTTAAAGCTTTATTTTGTTAAGTTTGAGAAGAAAATGATCAATTGTTGATTATTATTTGAGTTATGCAATAGTGTTGTAAGTTATTACTTAAATTAAAGCTTTTATTGATTTTAAAAGAGGGATTTAGTGTATTTATGTATTTTATAAGTACAAAAGTGTGAAGTATTTTTAAAAAAAATATTTTTTTTGTTTTAGTAAAGTTAAAATGATTTGTTGTAATTTATTTGACAAGAAAGTAATTTTTATGGAGCTTGTTATGATAAAAATAGTGTTTTTGTATTAAAATAGTGTAAATTGTGTAATACTGTCAAAAATAAAGTATTATTGATAAAAATAAATTTTTGTTGTTAAAATAAATTTTATTTTGTTAAGGTAACAATTTTATGTACATACATTTGTTGTACATATTTTATTTGGCCTTAAAAATGAAGATACATGTGGATATGTTGATAATATAGGTTAAAAGTGTGCATAACTTAGTATTTTCGCTAAATATTATTGCTCTTGGGCTTTTTGGGTAAGGATTCAGTTCCATAACCCTTTCTAGAAGTTTTTGGTGAGAAGCAATCTTCTATACAACACTACTCATCTTCTTCAGAAGCTTTTCCATGGCCACCCTCTTTTAAATTAAATGTCCACTCAAAAATTGCTGCAAATTCAAAAGAAATATCACCAAACAAAGATTAGAAAAGGTAATCCAAACCAATATTATAAAATCCATCCATGGCGACTGATTTTCCTCATCCATCCCAGGCGAAATTTTTTTCAACTCCCTGGTTTTGCTTCTTCACTTCGTCCCCACCCTTTACATCCCTCCTCCCCTTTTCGACTACTCCTATGCCCTTTTCTCCTCCTCGTTCCCCTTTTACGCTCCCCCTTTCCCCCTCGTCGACCAGATCTGGTCGCATTTTTAAGGTCATGCCGTCTGCGCCCGTGTCTCCTCTTCCTATCCTCCATTCTGTCTCTGACTTTCCTCCTTTGCTCGCGAACAAACTTTCCAATCAAGTTATTGTAGCTCGCCCCTGCTCGAGTCATGTGGGTTTGATTTCCAACGCGGATGCAAACTGTCAATCTACTATTGGAGTTATGCCTCCGTCTTCATCTGCTAAGCAACCCTATCTTATTGCGTCTAGAGATAAAGTGAGTTTTCTTGAGAGGTCGAAATATGATTTGGGGTTGCATGATTTGATGCCTGTTTTCGATGCTCGTGATAATGTTGGTCTATTTGGAGTGATATGGGTTTGGATTCGGCTGTTATTTCCAGTTTTACTCGATGCTCATCTGGTGCTTGTGAAAATGCCTCTACGAATTTTGTTCCTAATTCCAGTGAAAACTGTTTGGGTGTTGTAAAGTCTCTTGCCTCTTTTGGTTTACCCAATGTTGTGGAGCATCTCGGTCCTTCTGCTCCATCCTGGCATGCCCCAGATCATGGTCATCGCTTTTCAATTCTCTGCCCCGTGATGCGGGTGATTACAAGCCGATTGAATTTGAAATTGTCGAGGAAAATGGAGTGATGATCCCTCCTCCAATTGTTACACGAGCCGGCGTGGACTATTGGTCTTATTATTTGGTCTGTTTCTTTTTAGAACCATATCACCGTCTTCATGATGCGTCTTCAGTTTGTTGAAGGGCTTGGAAGCTTCATGGTAATTTGCATGTTAAGTTGATTGACTCCATGTATTACCTTAAGTTTTCCTCTTTCGAGGAACGTCGGCTTGTTCTTGAGGCTGAGCCTTCCTTTTTTGATGGAAGGCCTTTTATTATTACTCCTTGGTCTCCTACTGTGGCGAGTGCTCGTGAACAAGTTCGTTCTATCCCCGTTTGGGTCTTCTTTTCGTAAATTCCCTCTGCGCTTCAGCCTCTTCTTGGGTTGAATTGGCTAGCCTGTAATGTTGGAAAATTGAAATGTTTTGACTCTAATACAATTGCGCGTGAAAAAATGGTGTATGCTAAGGCTCTTATTGAGATATCCCCCTTTAAGCCTCTCCCTTCTTCTATTCCTGTTCAACTTGCTGTCGGGCATGTAGCGGAAGTCTGTGTTCGCTATGGTTGAGTTCCATACATTTGTACCTCCTGTCACTCTTTTGGCCACCTGGCTAACACCTGTCTGCATTCTAAAGTCTCAGCGGCTGCTCCAAAGATCCTACTGCCTTGCCCCCCGCTCAGGAAATGGATTCCTAAGGTTTCTTCCTTTGTCTCTCAAATCGTCCCTCCTCCTGCAGTTCCATTATCTGACCCGGGTCCTCCACCATTTTTTGTTGCTAGGCCTCCCTCTCCTTCTGTTTCCAAGGTCCTTTGTGATGCCTCAGATATTCCTTTAGCTACTCCAGATCCTTCCCCGCAGCTTTTGCCTGTTGTTTGGGTTGAGTCGGAGAGGTGTTGGGTTGATCTCAAATCTGATTTGAGATTTAACCCCGTGGATGATTATTTTTTTAGATTTCATTCCTATGATCATCTAGACCTTAGATGCCTTCATTACAAACCATCTGGTGATTCCTTAGTTCTTGATATGGATGGTATATATGCGAGTTCGAATTCTGTCATGCTAGCCAATACGACTTGCGATCGTTCTTTCATATACTCTTTGATGCTATGGGTTACGATCCTTGTCTTGCTATCCATTTCTGCCCCTTTGCTGACTATGTGGGAATGTCCCTTTGGTTTCTTCCCAGGTGTCTGTGGAAGATGGTGATTCTTCCTCTTCGGAGGAGTCCTAGTCTTGGTGATTTTTATAGTTACTGTGGCATGTCTGTCACATATCTGTGCTGTATTTTCCATTTTTTCTTAGTAGTTAAGGTGCTTTAACCTTACTCATGTACTTCAAGTTTTATTATGTTCGTAATAAAAAGTGGACGGTCCACTATAAAACTGGCTGGCCTTGCCAAAAAAAACATTATAAAAATTTCATCAAAATCCATGAATTAAATATGAAATTATATGTAACTCTTTTATTTTGTTCTTGCACGTCTTTGAAAACTCCATTCTAGGTTGTTGACGCATCTTAGAAGCAAAAGCTCGCCTCTTTTCACCAATTTGATCTCGAAGCTCAGGTGTTTTAAAAAGTGAGTATCAATCTCACAAAATAAAGTTCATGCAATGCCAAAAATTGCAAGTTGAAATCAAAAAATTTGCTAATAAATTTGTTTTTGAACTATTTTGATTTTGTGTAAATATCTTGAGTTGCAACTTTGTGTGGTCATATCTCTCTATTCTGGCAACTAAATGCTGCCGAATTTCTTTTGTTCTGTAATCCATGTTTTGTATGACCTACATAGATTATAGAAATATGCTGCCGAACTTTGATTCGGAGCATGTTTTTGCCTAGATTTTTACAATGAAACACTATCTAGGTTGAACTTTGAGACATCATAAATTTCTCATACTTTGTCTAAATTTGTGATTCCTTTTGTGGTTTAAATTATAGTTGTTGAGCTTTATGATAGGTCATTTCGACCTATATAGCTTATAGAAATATGTTGCCGAACTTTGATTCTAAGCATGTTTTTGCCCAGATTTTTACATTGAAAACACTATCTGGGTTCAACTTTGAGACATCCTAACTTTCTCATACGTTGTCTAAATTGCATGATTCTTTTTCCAATTTATAGATAGTTTTCGAGATTTATGCATGTTAATTTCAAGTCATTCCGACCACTATAGCCTATAGAAACGTGCTATCAAACTTTGAATTGGAGCATGTTTTGCTCCAGCATTGACAGTGAAATCTGGCTGCAAGTCCAACTTTGTGAACCATATCACTCTCATTTCTTGTCCGATTGTATCTGTTCATTTTTATTTAAAGTAGATCTATTGAACTCTATGCCTATAAAGTTTCAAGGCTTTCAAACCTTTGTAACTAGTTGAAAATTTGCTTGAAACTTTGAATCGGAGCATGTTTTGCTCTAGCTGAACGTTTAAATTATTTTACGTGGATTTTTTTCGATGATGTTTTCTGATCAACTTGATCCTAAAATGGAAGAGCCAATATTAGCACTTATCCATATTTTGGATTAGTGATTTTTAGGAGATTTTCGCATGACGATTTTATGAATAATTTCATTGAATTTTTGTTGATTTTTGTTGTTTCTTTACGCGTGCTTTCTAAACCGTTTTTGGAAGTTTTTTTAGATTTCGAAATAAATTATTTACAATATTTATAATTAATTTAAAGCTATTAAAACTATACATTATCTATAATAAGAGAATTTCAAAAGTTATTTTTCAAATGGTTTCGAAAATAGTTTTAAAAGCTTGTTTTCTGTAATGAATTATTCTTTACATAATAATACATGTTTTTGCACTTTTCGAACGTATGAGAAAGAGAATTAAATGATTTAGTAAAACACGTGGTATGGGACACATGAATTTACTTTTCGGTTAGTTTCGAACTTGTATGATCGAAACCTTTTGAGTATATTATTTGAGTTGATAATTGAGATTTATAATTCATATTATAGGAATTATCTGAGTTAGCCAATATTTGACGAATTGAGAGGTTTGAGATCTCCTATTATAGGGGTAATAACCAATGAGAACCACTCATATACGTAGTTTTACTCACCGATGAGACGAAGCACGTCTTGAGATGAGATTTTCCTTTTTGGGAATTTTGAGTTATGAGAAACCACTATGAGATTTATTTGCACTTGCTGATGGTACGAGGCAAAATATATGAGTACTCTAAGATTTCTAAGGTTTAAGATTTTATTTTTATTATGTGGAGTTAACTAGCAATTAGTAAACTGCTTAGTGCGAACGTATGGTATGGGATGCACATTAATACTTTTCAGGCACTATTCAACCATCATCCCTTACATCCATTGTCCTTAAGCTTTTTAATGCAATTTATGATATATGTAAAAGTGTAGTGTCAATATTGGTAACTAATGCAAAAGATCAAATGGTTTACTGATTCAGTCAACCTCTTTTTTGTGTACTCATGTTTGTGCCATGTATCCAAATGAATGCAAAATCCCTAATGGCAACTGATAGTTCTATATGTATGCTACTATCATCATACAAATGCAAAGGTTATATGATAATCATCCATTCATAGCAACCATGAAATAAAAATGCAAGTGCATACACATCCATATGCATATGCTTTAGAGACCTAGTTACGCCGATCTCTAAGAGATAATAGTGCATAGTGTGTGTGTGTGTGTGTGTGTATGCATCCATTAGCATCTACTAGTAAAAACTTGCAACCACTTGTGTCCAACATACATAACATGTTGTAGTAACATGTTTACATTCAGTCCTACCATCCATAGGTTAAATCCTAAGATCTACCCTCCCAAATGATACTAATGGAAAGAACCTATTCAAAAATAAGATGGAAATAGGAAATTCAAGATGTACCATCGAAGAGATGCGGATAAGAGATGCGTATTTTCTCATCAGCCTCCCACCTAGCATCCTCAATACTATCCCCCCCACTGCACCTTAACCCAAGGGACTTCCTTATTCCTAAGATTCTTGATATCATGTACATTGATCTTGGTAGGAATGCGACGAACCGATGCTTCTCTCTGCACTTCAATTTTCTTAAGTTGACTAAGTTCCACTACCTCCGCCGAATCATGTAAGAATTTTCTCAAGCGCGAAACATGAAAAACATCATGAACTCCCGCGAGCCTCTCTAGTAGCTTTACCTGATACGCCATCTTCCCTACCCTTTCCACAATGGAGAATGGTCCTACGAATTTGGGAGCAACTTTCCCACTTGATCCAAGTCTCATTATCTTTCTTAGCGGAGACAACTTAATGAAAACCAAATCTCCTACCTCGAACTCAATATCCCTTTTTCGCTTATCTGCATAGGATTTTTGTCTATCTTTGATCGTCTTCATTCTTCTTTAGACTAAATCAATCTTTTTCGAAGTCTCTCTAACCATGTCGGGACCAAGTAGCAGTCATTCTGTAGACTCCAACTAACGCGAAGGCAACTTGCAAATCTTGCATAAAGGGCGTCAAAAGGAGCCATCCCAATGCTAGCCTGAAAACTATTGTTACAAGCGAATTCCACAAAAGGAAGGTTCTCCTCCTAAGTCCTCCAACATCTAAAATGCACATCCTCAACAAGTCTTCAAGAACTCTATTAACTCTCTCTATTTGGCCATCCATCTGAGGTTATAGGGCGTACTCAATCTAAGCTTTGTCCCTAAAGCCTCTTCTAAGCTCCTCCAAAACTAGCTAGGAAAGATAGGGTCTATGTCGCTCACTATGTTAGAGGAAACTCCATGAAGTCGGACTACCTCACGAAGGTATATGGATGCCAAATAAGGCGTTGTCCCCTTACTCTTAACCGGAATAAAAGGGGCGCTCTTAGTCAAACAATCTACAATCACCCAAATACTGGTATCCCCCTTCCTAGATTATGGTAACCCATCTATGAATCCCATTGAAACACTATCCCACTTCCATTCAGGTACATCCAATGGTTAAAGCAATCCTCCAGGCCTCTGCTGCTCTGCATTAACCCTCTGGCATACAAAACACTTAGCCACAAACTCAGCTACATCCTTCTTCATGCCACTCCAATAAAACACTCTCTTCATGTCCCTATACAACTTATCACCACCCGGATAAATGGTCATCCGAGAACAGTGTGCTTCTGCTAGAACTGCACTCATCAAATCACCAGTATGGGGACGCAAAGTCTTCCATCTCTCCACAGCCACCCTAGACTATCGATGGAATAGCGTTGGAGATGTCTATAGACCTCTCCTATGCTAATCATATCCAGAGCACAAGCTTTGAATCCTCTCGTTTCCTTGAGCCAATCTGATCTATAAGGGTAGACTTAACCTCAAGTGCTACCAATAATCAAGGAGTAATTTCCGTAGAGGACTTAAAATCAAAGGTGGAAATAAACTCTAGGCTTTTCCACTCCACGATATTGGGCTAAGGGTTGTTCTCTTCTTACTTAACGCATCTGCAACCACGTTCCCCTTACCTGGGGTGTAAGCTATCTCAAAGTCATATGATGCCAGAAACTCCATCCAACGCTGCTGCCTTAAGTTTAAATCCTTTTGTGAGAACAGGTACTTCAGTGATTTACGGTCAGTGAAAAGCTCGAACCTCTCTCCTAGTAAGAAATGTTTCCAAGACTTGAGCATGAAAACAATAGCAGCCAGCACCAAATCATGGGTGGGGTAGTTCTTCTCATGAGTTCTCAACTGTCTACTCCCATAGCAGACTACCCTCCCCTGCTACATCAATACTACTCCAAGGCATGTCCCACATGCATCAGTGTATACTGTAAAAGGCTTAGCTCCGTCGGGTAAAACTAACACTGATGCAGTAGTAAGCGCCCTCTTTAGCATTATGAAGGAATCCTCGCAATCCACGTTCCACACGAATGTCGCATTCTTCTAACTTCGGTAGCATTCTTAAGGGCCTTCCAATCCTATACCTCTACTACTTAGTGGGATCCACAGCTATACCCTCACTTGAGACTACATGCCCCTAAAAACGCACCTCCTCATGCCAAAAGTGACAATTCGAGAATTTCGCTTTCAACTGATGATCACGAAGTGTACGAAGAACCTCCTCAAGATGAATAGCATGCTCTTCCATACTCTTGGAAAATACCAGAATGTTGTCCCTAAACACTATAATGAACTTATTTAGGACATCTCGAAAAACATAGCTCATCAGAAGTACAAAATAGGCTAGGCATTAGTCAGTCCAAAAGGCATAACAACCACGCAAAGAATTAGTCGGGTGTCCTAAACGCTATCTTATCGATGCTATCATCAACGACCCTAAGCTGATGAAATCTAATGGCTAAGTCAAGTTGAGAAAATACTGAAGAGCTGACCAACTGATCGAAAAGATCATATATCCTAGGAAGCGGGTAAAGGTTCTTTTTTGTAAGCATATTCAACTCTCTATAGCCTACGCAAAGTCGAAGGGAACCATCTATCTTTGTAGCGAAGACGACTGGCACCCCCCACTCAGACATGCTTCGTTTGATGAAGCCTTTCTCTAATAGCTCATCAATCTATTTACTTAACTCCTTCCTCTCCCTAAGAGCCATATGTCTCACAGGAAATGCCGCTGGCTTAGAATTGTCATTCAGATAGATCCTAAAGTCGATCTCCCTCATAGGAGGTAGCCCCTAACCTCCTCAAAAACGTTTGGGAAATCTCCAACAACTGGAACTAAATCTAACTCTCCTAGTGATGAATCAAGGGATTAAAGGAAGCTCAACATGACTGACCCATGTAGGTCGCAAAAACCTCGAGGGTCCGTCTGCTACATGTCCCTAGCCCGATGACTCTCCTCTCGCGGTCCAACATCGCACCATAAGTGGATAACCAGTCCATCCCCAAAATCATCCCATATCCCGAAAATCCAAGTACATAGGCATCACAATTAAACTATACGCCGAGTATAGAAATTTTAAAACCCTTACAAATCATATTTAAATGTGTCGATCCTCCTATGGGCTTTGAAACAACTATAGGGTCTACAACTAGAGAAATATCTAAATGCAATCAATCAACCAAGGAACTAGAAATGAAACAATGTGATGCTTCGGAGTTAAAAAGAGTCCGAGTAGGAAATCTGACATAAAGATCAAACCTTCTACGGAGACTTTCCTACCTCGGTTTGGTCCACTGCTAGAAGGTGTTGATCCAAAGCCTGTACTTGCGCCGTAGGTGCGCCTGCTCTTTGCCCTGTCCTTTGAGGACAAGCTCTACTAAGGTGTCCAAGCTGCCTACAACTGTAACACCCCACCTTTATAGTGTCCTTCTTACAATCCTTTGAGTAATGCCCAACCAATCCACAATTATGACACTTCTCGCCCTTCTTAATTTGTCTCTTTTGAGATCCTCCTCCTTTCTTCTTGTCGTTATCCTTCTTATTCTTCCACCGCTTCTTTTTAGAGTTTTTTGATTTAGGAACCTCCTTAACCACTTCTTCCTTAGCAACATCTGATATGACGATCATTTCAATAAGTGACTCATACGTCGCTCCCATAGGTATACGTGTCCATGCCAACCCTTGAAGCGGTTGGTTCAAACCTTTGCAAACTTTGTGGCCTTCTCATGCAGTGTATTAATAAGCTCCATCTCGATAACTCATCAAACTGATTTGTATAATCTTTCATCGAAAGACTCCCCTGCTTCAGACTAATGAACTTCTCCAACTACATGCTTTCCTTGGCTTGTGACAAGAACTTACTCTCAAACCTTTCCTGAAATCCAACCCTACCTATGTCTCTACTCTCCATCTCTATAATATCCCACCAGTAATAAGCCTCCCCCTCCAGCTACCAAGACACAAGCAGAACTCTCTGTCTGTTCTCCAATACTAAAGCCTAAATATCCACTCCATATTCCTCAACCAAGTTCGTGCCTCTACAAAATCCTCCGTGCCAAAAATTGTCTTGCCTCCTAGATTTGCAAAGTCTTTGCATAGCTCGGAAAAATTGGCTATCGTAGGTGGATTAATGGGACCTCCACCCGTCGGTGCTGCATTGGCACTTTCTCTTCCACCTCTGGTGTCATAGGAGGTATCTACGGAACCAGCCGGGGACTTAGACACCTTTTAGAAGATTTGGGCGTCCTTCATTTTATGCAAAGAAAAGAAAATTTAGGCTCGAAAGAATCAGAAGAAGGTTGAACTGGACTTTTAGGGGATTTTTATAAAAACTCTCTTATACTTGAAAACAATTTCTATGATAAGAGTTTCTTCCTTAAAAATACTTTTAGTTTGAAGATATGTTACCTTTGAAAATACTTTACTTCTAAAGTAAATTTTTAGGAATCTTGTAACCTTAGGCTCTGATACCAAATGAACACCCTACACCCCTTAGTTTTCCCAGAAAAGGAACACCAAAGGATGTGGTGCGTTATATATATAGCTAAAACATCACAGAGACTAAGATTCATAAGATAATTAAGTAAAAGCAGCGGAAAACATTTAAATAATAACTTATCATTCAGAATTAATCTTCATCTCAAAATAAGTCATAAAAACATAACATGTCTCAAAAACTCTAAATCTCTTGTGTCTTATGAAAATACATATCAGTCTCACATAATCGGAGTACAAAAATAACAATAATAATCCCTCTCACAAGTGCCAACCATCATAAACCAAATGAAAATGAAGAAACGCAGAAGAATACATCTGAAATGAGAAAAATCCAAAATGAATCTCTAAACAACCTGAATCAACTAGCCTCAACTCTACTGGCCTATTGGGGAAAAGGAAAGATAGAGGTGCGGGTCAGTCAATAAGTCTGGTGAGTGAAAGTAATTACTAGCATTTCTAAGCAAGATAAAGATAATAGACTAAGCAATAGTTATAGCTTGAAAGGAAGATACAAGAAAGATAAAAATCACATCAAAATATTGTTTCTGATTCTGTTTGACTGTTTTCTTTGATTGTTTGCACTTGTCTTAAACTGTTGTGATTAGGCTGAAACCATAATCCTATCTCAACTGCTAACTTGATTAGGCCGAAATCATAATCCTATCCATTGATCGGTGTTTCCTATCTATGTTGTGCCACTGTGAACCAATCATGTTGGTCCCATAGCAAAAGACATCTTTTAGCGCTTAGGACGTAGTAGCGAATTATTTACCCTAATCGATGTTGCACGCTTGGTCATTGCCGGTACACACTAACTGTTGCCACCTATTTGACCCTTTGTTTATCTAATCAACATAAGCATTCGTAGCTTCACCCACATATGAGACCGTCAGTCCTCTACCTGAAAGGGAATGCTGTGGGTAGTGGTCCTAACAAACAAATCTTCTAACTTTGTGCCCCTTTCCCAAATCCCCAAATTTGAGCCTCTATCTATTGGCCACTTATTTACCCTATTTAGCATAAGCATGCCCAGCCTCACCCTTGTATGAGATCGTCAACCCTAGAACTAAAAGGGAATGCTGTCGATACGGGCTACTAGTGCTATATTTGCTCATTAACTTAATACAAGATCTAAATTTTAAAATAAGACCCTTCTGTTATTTCTTTCTTTCTAATTATAACCTACATGTTATAATTGTTCTTGCAACTATTACTCTTATATTTTCTTTTTTAGTTATAATCACTTGTTATAATCATGCTTGTAAATATCTCAAATTTGCCTATTTCAGTACATCTACATTTCATTTCGGTTTTTCTCATTTTACATCTGATTTCTGTAAATTCAATGTTTTCGTATTTTAACCCATATTTGTGAATTCTTCTCTTTTTAATATTTTATTCGCGTCAAAAACGATTAAATCTCTAAAAAAAACTAACATTTATAGGCTAAACTCTGATTTAAAACATATGTAAATAGCTTTAAATAACCGTAAATAATTGTAAATAACCAAATAAAATAGCTGAATAAAAATAGATAGAAAAGAACTTCTGAAATTTACTTAAAAACTTACTGTAAATAAGCCCACATAAAAACTATCTCAAAATTGTATAAAAACTATAACTATTAGGAACCCAATTATTTTAAATTGCTTATAAGTCTAAAATAATTACAAAACACTCGCATGTGGTTCTTAGCTTTAGTCTTGGGCCTTCCTGGGTCCACTTCTAGGGTGTAGATATTTTTATCAAAAAGATTTCCTCCCTAGAAATATTTTCTATTTAGGATTCTGCCTCCGACAATGAACCTAATTGGGAAAAAATCTAAATGAAAAAATAGCAAGGCCTAGGGTTCTACTTATACCATGGCTTAGGGATCTCAGGACATAGGATTTGAAGATTTAATATGGTGCAACCACGTCTTAGGCTCACTAGGAACCATCGGATATAGCTACCAACACACAGGATTTCAAAAAAGTCGAATTTACACTCTTCGGCTCGTACCTAGAAGAAATATCATCCAGGAAGAAAGGTGGGTCGACCTGTGTCCATTGAGGGTCGACCTATGGGTTGACCTGGCCAAAGCATGGGTCAGCCTATTCCCCTATTTTTTTATTTTCGTTTAATTATATAATTATGATTTTCTTATTCTTCTCATAACTTCTTCATACTAGCTCGGATTTCGACAAGTTATATATGAAAATTGATCAGAAAATTGCCACAAAGCCAATGGTGTAACTCCCATCATTAAATTATGATAATTCTAAAAATACTCATTTTCGCTGTTTAATAATTATTTTTGCTTATTTAATTATCTACAAATGCGGAGGGTTACATTATTATTATTGAGGGTAATGTGTTTATCATTACCCAATGGAACTCATATTTTGACCTTTCCCATGAGTAAGTTTTATCTATTCACGTTTGGGCATATATCTCAAATATACCTTCAATTTTTCAATCGCGTAAGGGAGTTAATTGGATTACCAACCATATTAGATAGCCGATTTATTTTGATATTTCTACCAAACGTATACAGCTTCTCCGTTATGCCAAATCCCCGATTGAGATTTCCCCCTTTAGGAAATTACCATTCTACATTCCCATCTCCCTTACTAAGGGGCGTATTGCCCACATCAACATCTCATATAAGTGGAAACTGCATATTTATGACCTATGCCATTCCATTAGCCATGAAATTCCCAATTTCCCTTAATCTGGTTCCTCTTCTACCAGCCATCGTCATAAGAATCCCCTGCCCATGCCCACTAATAGGCATTTGCATGTCAAAAACTCCCCAAATTTCCCAACCTTCAACTATCACTACCCCCCATCACTTCAGATTCGCCTGAGATGCCAAATGCATCTCCTTCTTCCGTTGCTCCTCCTATTTCATCCCCTACCATGGCCCCTCCACCCGCTTTCTCTAGGTTTTGAGATTCCACATTCATCGGCTTGCGCGTCTCGGCTCCATCAGACTTACAAAATCTAACTTTGGACCTGGTTTCCTCTTTTAATATTGACTCCTTGATCACATCTCTTAAGAAGGGTATTGTTCATGCATTGATTTCATATCCTCCTATGCTAAGCTCATTGCTTAGGATCTTATGGATAAACTCTCAAAAAATATTCTGTTACATTGGTGTAGAAAAGAGATAGTTATCTTTGCTACCACTTAGAGTAGAAGGTTTTCTCAAAACGGATTTTTAAATATGAAAAGGATAAGAGCTAGCTCTTCTACATGCTCTTGCATGATGAGTTAGTTCTCTTCAATGATGGGGAGTTTGGTGCTAACAACGAAGAGATTTTAACTATAAAAGATTGGGACTGCAAATTCAATTTATTAATCCACACACTAGGTTTTTTCCTTGAGGTTATAGATTGGTTCCGTAGATATGCTATGTTATCCATATAATTTCTAAGAGTAATAAACATGGAAGCAAGGGAAGATAATTCAACAAGAGGATGTCGTGCTATAGAGAATGTCTAAATTAAAGAGAAGAAGGAATATCGAACTTCAAGCAACTCCAAAAAAGATATCAGACTCTATATAATGGTGTCGAATTTCTAAGAGTGTCGAATTCCAAACAATTGGCCAAACTAAAAAAAGATCGTACATACTGGCAAGGAGGTAGTTAAACCTCAATAGTGAGAAAGGTGCTACACCAAGGTTTTAAACCTATATAAAGTCAAATGATAGCAAACTTAGAAGTTGCCGAATGTATAAGAAAGAAAATGATATCGAAATTTTATTACCCTTTGAAATGTTGGGCGTCTAAACAAATAAGAATAAGAAAGAATGATGAATCTAGAGGGGATGTCGAACTACAACAAAGGAGGACATTATCAGGCTTCCGCGAATAGAGAATGATGTCGAATATCTAACGAGGGTAAGTATAAAATCTCTAAAGAATTGCATGCTACACCAATAAGAATGTCGGGAAAAAATATTATGAAATGTTAAAAATAAGGAGAGAAGATATCAAACTTTTATGGTAAATGATGTCGAATGACAACATTGAAAAAATATCGAACGCCTAACAATAAGAAGATATTGAATATCATGAAATTCAAGTGACATCAAGCGCCTCTACAACTTATGTTATAGAGCATGAAGCAAAGAAAGGATGTCGAACTTTAAAGAGGTATGTTTGATATCGAATAGCTATGACGTAACAGATGTCGTGTATCATCAATGGAAAGACGGCTGTCGAACGCTAACAGTTATGAAGGATTTCGAACTTTATGAGGCTGGTAGGTTATCGCATATCAACAATGAATATAAGGTTGCCGTAAAATACAAGTGTTCAGGGAGATGTCGTAAATCATTAATTTTCAAAGGGATGTCGTAAATCATTAATGTAAAGAAGCTTGCTGCATATCATCAGCATAATGAAGAATGTTAAAGGTTAATGATTTCGAAGGACACGTGCAGCCATGCGGCCTACCACCACTCTTATAAATAGACCCCCTAGGTCATTCAAAAAGGGATGAATCATTTCTTTTTATTCTCCTCAAATTTGAAAAGTTGTAACCCTAAATTGAGTTGGGACAAAATCAAGAATTCTTTATAACTTTCGAAACTAATTAGAACAAAGACTTGGATTATTTTGCATAGCATATCTCTTATGAATTGTGCATATATAACTTTTGTCGAACTATGGATGTGCCTATGACAAATTTTTAACTTGGATTCAGGCTTATAACAAAATCTATTATGCCCTTATCTAAATTAATGATTATATTACATAATACCTAATGTGCCTAGATGACAAAAAAGGATGATGATTTATAAGAATCATCTATGTAGTCCATTAACAAATAAATAAAGGACTATTGCATAATTAAGTGACTTACTTGTTTTGCCTTTGGATATACAGTTCAAACTTTACAACAACTTCAGTTCACTCCCGAAAGTCCATAAGCATTATAGGACTATTTCAGGTAACTTCACTGTGTTCAATCATTGGGTTGATATTTGATTTAACAACACCATCATGATATCGTGGATGTTAGACCAAACTTTGGTTTGGCATGACATCATAAATGACAGGCCTATTTTTGGTTTAACATTTTGACACTAAAAGAAAGGCTTAAACCTTAAGGTAATTATAATTTTATCCTGAAACTAATTACTTGAATTTTAGTTTCAGGGTAATGGTGAGAGCTAAAAGAATTAATTTTCCAAATGAGGAGATAGTACAACAAATAACATTGGAAGCCAATGTCACTCCATGCTTTAATCTAGAAAACATAGAACTAGGTCAACCTTCAGAACCAGTAAAGCTAACAAATAGTGAAGCCAAAATAAAAGACTTAAGTTGGAAAATGGCAGTATTGCAAGAACTAATAGAGAAAGTCCTTTCACAAAAGTCCTCCAAACAACAAGTCCCGTTGAAGGATAAGAGGTTGAATGTCCAAGGAGAAATCAAGATACTTCCATGATCAAAAGCAATGATAAAGGTAAAATTTTATGGTCCCATAGAAAAGAGGAATTCAAAAGGTTGGAGTCGCAGTATTCTCTCCAAAATCGTTGGTGTATAACAAGGTTAAAGCAGACCATCAGGAAGAATTAGTAGAAAGGTCTAACGAAAAATCGGGACATTCAATCTCGGTAAGGAGTGTAGACCTTATAGAGGTGATTACCATATTCATGAAGCGAACTTGAGAGATATAGCTGATAAAATAGCAAAGGACATGCTTGATATCAAAGGAAAGAGGACTCATGATCCTAGAGTCAACAATAATTTTCATGAAGCCCCCTTCACAAAAAGAATAATGCCTATCAAAATTCCATCACACATCAAGATTCCAACGCTAAGCTATAATGGACCACCGATCTTGATGATCATCTTCTAGCCTTCAAGAGCCCAGTGGACTTTCATAATGCTTCTGGAGCCGTAACTATAGGCTCTTTCTGACCACTTTTTAAGGAGCGGTTACTAAGTGGTATAGACAGTACAGGGAGAAAACCAATTACTCTTGAAAGTAGTTCAGTTTCTCGGCATAGTTCTATGTGTACAAGGACCTTACTATTAATTCTTGTGTGCTGGCCAATATTAAGCAGAGACTGGAAGAGCTGCTTGGTGAATACTTGGAAAGATTCGACACGGAGGCACTAAAATAAGAAAATATGACTTATACGAGATAAGTTAATGGTTGTGCATTCAGGGTTTGCTAAGAAAACCCTTTCTTGAAGGAACTTTATATCCATGGGTCTAGAGACCTTTAAGATTTTCATTTCCAAGTTGATAAATTCATTAGTATGGATGAGATGTATCACGCTAAGAAAAGTCTTAGATAAAGAAGGAAGAAGGAAGATTTGGCCTTTATTGCCCTAATAAGAAGCGAAGATAAGATGAGAGTAAGGGAAGAAGATGGGATGAAATCCCAAAATCTAACTGTGTGGGCTTAAACAAACCAATCTCTTATATTTCTACTACAAGTGAAGATGGATCCAACTTCCCGACTTCTTAAAAGGCAAGGAATAATCTCGATCCAAGAAAGGAATGATATTATTGCACCTACAACAAGGCGAATAGACATAAAACCGACGAATGTCGTATTTTAGCTATAATCATTCAAAATATGATCTGATCAGGGATCCCAAAGGAATTTGTCAAAGAGAATCAAAACGCTACCATCTTGAAGGAAGTAATCAAAGGTTGCCAAATAATGTCATGAATTTTATGGAAAATGATTCTTAGTAGGACTTTATTCTAAAAATTAATCGAATAGACGTTATCCATGGGGGTCCACATTTAGTCGAAATCAACAACGGGCCAAAAGCAGGTACACAAGAGAGGCCAAAGATGGAGTCTTTTCTATTTAGGAGGAGCCATTGCTCAAAAACAGTAAATATTATCTTCAGATGCACGGTCTGACGATAACTCCATAGGAGTTAAGAGGGGTTTGGCCATTCACACAATGATCCGCTAATGATAACTGCATAAATCGGACTTTCCATAGTAACCAAAATTCTAGTTGATACCAAAAGTGTGATGGATGTTATCTTCAAGCATGCCTTTAATCAGATGGGAATTCTAGAAGAAAAGTTTGAGCCAAGCTTTGAGCTTGTCTTCGAGTTCAATAATAAAGGATCCACTCCAGTAGGGTAGATTAAGCTTTTAGAGCAAATAGGGACTCTATCTTATTTGAGAAATTTTGAAACCTTATTCATTATAATGGACCAACCGTCCTACTACAATGCTTTCTTTGGGAGACCAGCCCTGAATGAGGTAGATGCTTTCACGTCACTAAAGTATCCGACGGTGAAATTTCTTGCAAGGGTAGATAAGGAACGATAAGGGAGAGCTATTCAGCTCTCAAGAATTGTATTTTTCTACTTCGATCAATACAAAATGGATAATCTTTTTTGCTATGATATAGAGAAAGGGAAATTGATCAAAACCAAAATCAAAATGCCCTTGGATGATGGTACTCTAAGCCAACCCCCCAAGGCAAATGAGAATACAAGGATAACTAAAAAAAGCTAAGAATGAGCCGAAGAGATTTAACTTTTTTGAGAAAAAGAAAAGGGAAAGAGGCAAACCTGATAGACGAAGAAATAGATGGCGAAGATTGTCACTGTATTAGATTGCAGAAGAAATCAAGAGAGAATAAAACCTATTGAAGATCTAGAGGATATATATTTGGACCCGATTAATCCAACAAAGACAGTAAAGATCAGGAAAGAGTTAGATGGCAAACTCGGAAGGGAGCTTGTCCAGTTTCTTCAATCCAACAAAGGTATATTTGCTTGGACTCATTCGGATACGATCAGAATAGATCTAACGATCATGAGTCAAGCTTTGAAGATAGATTCGAATAACATACCGATACAACTTTGACAATAATCAAGCTAATTACTTGAAAGAAGAAGTCAAAAGGTTACTTCAAAATGGATTCATTAGAGAAGTGCTTTATCCTAAATGGTTGGCTAACCCGCTGTCAATCAAGAAACCCAATGGAAACTGGAGAACATGCATTGATTCCATTGTTTTAAACAAGGTGTGCTCTAAAAATTATTACCCCCTTCCAAGAATAAATAATTCAGTTGACGCTATAAGTCAAATAAGCTCTTGTCCTTTATAGATGCATATTCTGGATACAATTAAATCCTTATGTTTAGACCAGATGAGGAAAATACAAGTTTTATAATATACTAGAGCACATAATGCTATAAAGTAATGCACTTTGGGATTAAGAATGTTGGAGAAACATATCAAAAGCTGGTGAAAAGAATGTTTAGAAAACAGATTGGGCGTAATATGAAAGTATACGTTGCTCATATGCCAGTTATGTCCTAAGAAATGAAAATTCATATAAGCATTCTCGAAGATATGATTGAGCTCCAAGGGAATATCAAATGAAGCTCAAGCCGTAGAAATGGTCTTTCGGAATTCAGTCTGGGGAATTATTAGGATACATTATTAGCGCTTGGGGACTTAAGACTAATCCTGACCAAATTCAAGCTATAAAGGACATGGTAGAGCCGAGAACAATAAAGGATGTGGTAAGCTCAAACGGAAGAGTGCCAGCGTTGAATAGATCTATCTCTAGGGACACCGACAACTGCATATCGATCTTTGAGGTGATCAAAAAAAGAAAAATTTTGAATGGGGGAAGATTGCTAGAAGGCTTTTGAAGAGCTAAAAGATCATCTTGAAAAGCCTCTAATCCTATCTAGCCGAGTAGAGGGGGAAAATCTTTACCTTTACATGGCAGTTTCTAAGCATGCAATAAGCTCCATTTTAATAAGTGAAGAGAATGGATTTCAACTTCCAATATACTATGTTAGCAAAAGGATCAAAGATGTGGAAATTTGATATCCAGTCGTAGAAAAGTTGGCATACTTTTTAATGCTCACCGCTCGAAAGCTAAAGGCCTATTTCCAAGCACACCTAATTAAAGTCTTGACCAACTTTTCACTCAAATAAGTTTTCAGTAAATTTGAGATATCAAGAAGATTAGTGAAATTGGGAATAGAGCTTAGTCAATATGATATTGAGTTCCAACCCTATGTAGAAATTAATGTATAGGATTTAGCAAACTTCATAAATGAATGCATAAGATTCATTAAAGATGAATCAGAGAAGGAAAAGGATTTGAAACCCAAGTGGCAATTTTTTTTGATGGAGCTTCAAGTGAGCAAGGAGCCAGTGCAGGATACGTGATCATCACTGTGACGACCCAGGATTTCTAGCAATTTAAATTGGAATAGTTAATTGATTTTAAAATATTTAAAAGTTAATTTTAACTTGAATTCAAGATATCAATATTTACTTTATAATTAAATCATTGAATTGTATGTTTTAAATATTGAATTTAATAATTGAAATTGGGTGAACTGTTGAATCTGAGGTTTAAAGTCTGTTTAAAATAATTTGAAGGCTTATAAAATCTATAATGATGATACTGAAGATAATAGAGTGGTTGAAATTAAATTTAAAGGTAATTTGTTCAATTTTAGTAATATATCGTTTAAATTGAATTTAAAAATAGCCTTCCGAGGCACAGTCTCGAAATTCGACGAAACCAGTTCCATTGGATCCGTAATAGTTAGTTATTATCGGATTTCAATTTTCGTAGCAATCGAAATTGTCGTTTGACCCTGGCAGCTCAAAAAGCTTAGAACTATTTTAATCAATTTAATTTAAAACTGATCGTTTTCTTCTGTAACTCGTGCATGCAGTCGAATTAGGTTCTGAAACACGTTTCATCGTGTTCGGAATGCGGGTAAAACTTTATAATTTCCTAACGACATTCCTTAAGAGGAGTTAGAAATTTAAATAACAGTTAATGGAACGTTTTGAAAATATAATGAAATTTAAAGTCAAATAAGGGTCAAAGATATTTCATTTACTCGTGCTCAACAAGCCATCCTAAATCTATATCTCCCCCGTCCCTCTTTCTAATCATAACAGTAAATCGAACTCATCCTAAAAAAAATATAGAAGAAACCGCAGGCGATTTTTCAATCGACGGCGACATAGGGTATTAGTGCTCATACCCGAGCGTAGAGATGTCGAGCACGCGCTCTTGCACGAAGTAGGGCGACATGGTACCAATTCGAGTTCGTATTGACAAGGCTGGGAAGGCGCCACGGCCGGTGGTCTCGCGATTGGGTTTAAGGGGCGGTGTGCTTGAGTACGGCATCAAGGAGGGACCGGTGGGTCGAGATTTGAAGCAAGTCGCGACTTCGCCTCGGATGTTGTGGAGTGGCGACGAACGAAGGCAGGAAGCTGTCGCATGGATCGCGACAGAGGAGGCGGCTGGTGAGGGCAGCTTGCGACATCGCGATGGGGGAGTTTGCGTATGCTCGAGCATGAGCAGGTTTCGGCAAGCTAAGGTTTTTTTTTATCAATTGAATCATAAAAAAATAAAATATATGGTGAGAGGTTGCTGCGTTTGTGAGTAGGTGTGTTTTTGAATTTGATTTGGTATAGGGTATAAAGATCTTGACTTACCGATTAATTTAAATATTTATACAAGTATTTTTAGTTTATTGTTAATCTGAAATAATAATAATGAAACATTTATTAGTTAAAATGGGATGGTTAATTAATAAATTTATTTAAAGGAATTTAAATCCAAATTAATTAAGTAATTAATTAAATTTATGAGAATTAATTGTTCAATTTATTCAGGTATTAATAAAATTGTATAAATATTTATACAAGGTCATAACTGAAAAGAAGCGAGCCGGTTTGGAAGTGGGTTGCAAATCAGGGATCAAAGGTGAGTAAATCTCGCTGTGTTGGATTTTAATTTAAATTTAAAGGGTTAAATTTTTAATAGTTGGTTGAATGATTGAATTGATTCGATGTGCACTGATGATGATGTGACTTTGATTGGTTCTCGAGTTAACTATGGTTTGACTGGAATCATGTGGGTTTTTGAATTATTTTAAAAACTTAAATCATAAATAAGAAGTTTAATGATTTGTGATTCATCGAAATGGTAGGGTGATTGAAATGTATGATTTATTAATTACATTAATTAATAAATCAAGTTGATTAATTTGTAAGTAAAGATTTGAATTCAGTAAAGATTAAGTCAATTTAATCGAATTGATTTAGGAAAAACCAGTGGATGGTTTGATAGAAATTACTTAATGGTATTAATAAAATAAATTTTCTTGGTGAAATTAATCAAGAGATTAATTAAGATGATTAATAAAGGAGTAATTGATTTATTTAATAGAACAAATTAAAGGATAGTTAATTACAGCTTGGAATTAATCGAGAATGATTAATATTGGGGTTGAATTAAAGTAATTAATTTAGATTAAAATAAATCAAAACATAATTAGAAATCATTAATTTATATAATCAACGATGTAATTAAAGGTTGATTAATTAAGTTGAAATAAATCATATGACTTATGAGAATTAAATCATATAAGCAATTAAGAATAAAAGAAATTAATATAGTTAATAAATTTATGAGGTAATTAAAGATTTCTTAGTGAATTTGGATAAAAATAATTAACATCGTGAAATGGATTAAAGTTAAATTCTTGAATAAAATTGAAGGATAATTAATCCAGGGTGATCAATTAAGATGAAAATGATAGGATGATGAATTAAATTATTTGAAATCAATTAATGTTTAATGGAGAAATCTAAGTGGATGAGATTAGTAATTCAATCAGGATTAATTTAATTCAATTAGAATAAATTGAATCGATTTGTGTGATTAAGCTTTGTTTATGGATGACTGATTGATATTGGATGTTTGAATGAATTGATATCTCAAATATGAAACGTTGTGATTTTCATTTGGATAACTTGGGATATGATGATATGAGTCTCGAAGAGGCCGCGGTCGGGTATTAGGAAATACCCGAAACCACTTCGAATTTTTTTCAAATTGATTTGTAAAATCAATAGGCCGAAATGAAATGATTTAAGTGAATTGGATTATTTTATCTAAGTTTGGTACTTAGAAATTTATATGTGAAATAAGCATTGATTATAGAAAATTTTGGACCTGTTAAACTGATATAAGTTACCCCGGGTTTATGTAAGTTGTTGCTTTGGTATTCTATGTTAGTTGGGTTTACTCACGCTGGTTTCCAGCCTGACCCGGGTGTTACTTTGGTGTAATGCTCGGGTCAGACCAAGTATTACAGATTTCCAGGTTAGGACGTTCTGGAGCTCAGGAGGCGAGTTGGATGGTAGGACCGTATAGGGTATTTCCGCTGTATTTATATTATCGTTGTCTGAGATATAATAATTGTAAACATTCAGTGACTGTATATAAATGTGAAACTCTGATGTATTAGAATGTAACTGACAGTTATAATATTCTCTTGTAGACTGTTATTATTTATTATTATATTTTATCCGCTGCGAATGTGAGATGTTGGGTGTTTCTGTTCTTCTTCTTCGTCTATCTCTTTCTTCTTTTCAAAACTATCTGGAATTTTCGAGTGTGAAAATTTCGAGTTGTTACAGTTGGTATCAGAGCTGAAAGGTTAAGCGAGAACCTTGGCTCTGGTGGGAATTACTCATTTAGTTGAGTCTGTAGTACTCTAAGATGAGTTGAGAATATATATATATATATATATATATATATATATATATATATATAACTGAGCATGTACTTGTTATTTTCTTATATAAAGGTTTTAAATGATTTTATATAAAAATATATTTTGATATATAAAGCAATATTTTCTTCTAATAAATATTTTTAATAAACATTAAGGTGATTGGTTGTTAATTATTGAAATTAAAATTAAGAAATAATATAATACAACCAAATTGGAGTCTTGAATTGGAATTAAATTAAGTAGAAATAGAAATACAACTAAATAAAAATTTAATGGATTGAAAATGAAATTCTAAGTCTGGTCCCAGAATTCGAAAATTTTGTTCCAAAGTAATGGAAAATTATAAATAAGTGTTATTTGGATAATTGGACTTGTTAAAAACAATGGGTTGCTTGAAGTTTGATTTGGATTTAAAATCAAGGGTGGTTTAAAATTCTAAAAAAAAATGGCTGGAAGGGCCAAAAAATAAATATGTATGTATGGGTACACATGATATCAAAGATAATTTGAAATAAACTCTAAGAGGTTGAGTTTTGATTTTCCCCGAAGTGTGATGGAAAACTCGAAGAGATATAAGTTTTGAACTTATAAGAGGGGAAGAATTTTGAAATTTGTAGTGGGAATTCAAATTGAGTAAGATTGATTGGATTAAGCAAATTGAAATTTAACTTGGGAGAAGTTAAATAAGTGTGAATGAACAACTTGAATTGGAAATTTCAAGATGAAATTGAGATTTAACTTGGATAGTTAAGTGGTAATTTGAATTGGGAATTTGTGTGATCTCAAATGGGTTTGAGATCTGGAAATTGAAGATGAATGGATGTTTTAAAATAAATTGGATGATATCATCCTGTTGTTAATGAAAATCTTAAAATTGAAAATGGTAGTGTATAAATAAAATAAATTTGAATAATTGAATTGTAAAATAAACTTGTTTAAGAACTGGCTTCAAACTGGAAGATAAAATTGAATAATAAATTAAAATTTTAAAATAAAATTGTGTTGAATTCTTATTTGAACCTTGAAATATATAAGTAAAGATAATTTGAAATGAAGAATTGGACTTAGAAATTTAAATTGTTTAAAAACTTTACAAAAAAAAAAGTTAATTTGTTTTAAAGAGTTAAACCAACCTTTGAGAATTCAACTCGAATTTATATAATTCGAGGTAGTTTAAATTCAAGATTAAAATTGAAATTGGTTTGAATTAATTGGATTGGTGATTGAAGATGTATAAGTTTAACATTTTAAATGGGAAATTGAATTGGATTAAATTGGAACGATTTGAATTTGAAATGGGTTCAACTGATAATAATTCAAATTGATTGGAATGATATGAAATTATAATTAAAGTTGAACAGGATTAAAATCAAATGGAATTTGATTTAAATTGGGAAAGGAATCAAGATTGATTCAACTTGAATTGGGAATAAATCAAGTCCAAGGGAATTTGGAGTTATTTGTATTGGAATTGGGTCAATTTAAATGGAAATTTAAATTGAATTGTTGGGGAAGTGAACAGTTTGACTCTTGACTATTTTCAATATAAATTGTTTTCATATAAACTTATTTTTCTAAGCTATTAAATATATACAACCTTTCTTTCTTAAAGCCAAATTATTTTATACTTGTTTTGCAATTATTTTTGAAGCTATTTAACTATTTTTCAACTGTTTTATAAACTAATTACTATTTTTCAACTATTTTACAAATAAATTACTATTTTGCAAATACCTGAAAATTTCTGGAACTATTTAACTATTTTTCAACTATTTTACTATTAGTTAACCATTTTAAAGATATTTTGCAAACTATTAATTATTTTTCAACTACTTATCTATTTTTAAAATTTTCAAGCTATTTCCTACATATAAACTGGTCGGAGTTCAAACTGTTATTGGTAAAATACCCAACTGAGATGAGAATTGAAGTGATAATCCAAATGGGGACTAGGGTAAATGTGGATAAGTGAATGAAAATTTGAGTGAATGTGAATGGAAATGAAATTGATATTGGAAAGAGTAATCAAATTTGAATATTTGATTTTGAATAAACAAAGTTATATATCTTTGTTATATAAGAAAAATCTTTCCTTGTTAAATCTATTGCCGGAAGAAAAGGATTTATGAAGGTGTTTGAAGTATAAAAGGAGTTTTATACAAGTTTGAAATGATCCAAAGTTTTAAAAATTATATATATCTGTATATATATATATAAAGGATCTTATGAGGATTTTGGAAAAGGTTTTGAGAACCTTTGGATTTGGAAAGGCTTTGATTTTTGGGTAAAATCAATATTGAATTTGGAAAGCCTAGTTTGAGAATTATCGATTTTGGGATAATCGATTTTGTGTAAAGGAGCTTTATATGATATCATACTAGGTGTATGATTTGAAGATACTATATGTATAGTATAAAATGTTTTGATGATGGCTCTGGGGAAAAAGGCGCTCCCTTGAAATGAACTTCTTAGGAGTGCCACGGGATGGTGCTGCCTTGAGCCCCAAAGGGAGGTTCTAAAGTTGATCCTGTGAGGAGTCCGGACAAAACTAGTTCCTGAGGATTATTGGGTAGCGAAAGTCGAGGGCGCTGATGCCTACAGAGGCATTTAGGTTATGCTGTGATGATAGTGTAACTCGATGTTGCTGCGATCTACTGTGGGGACCATAGCGAAATCGTGTGGAGGATGAGTGCCAACAGTCTACATTTGATTTTGCCGGGAAGGCAACGCAACATTGGTAGACTGCGATCTATGGTCAAGTGGAGTAGAGAAGTTTTGATTTTGGCAGTGAAATTCGATGGCGCTGATGCCTACAGTTATATGGGATTTTGCTGTGATAGATACGTAACCCTAGTTGTAGCTGCGATCTGTCGTGGGTTCCATAGTGTAATCGAGGGGAGCGGAGGCCTACAGTTATCTGTGGATTTTGTCGGGACGGCAACGTAACCATCGGGTTAACTGCGACCATGGATGGGGGTGATGATTTCCAGAGCATTCTCACCAAAGATATTTCCTCTATTTCCAAAAACTGTTTTCTATATTTTCAATAAAATTATTTCCCAAGTATTTTCACTGGGTGTTGAAAACGGGTTTACCAAGTACTTATAGATTTTCAGTCCTACGCCTGATCAACGTATGATTGAATTTCTATGAGAACAATGATGGACTGGTTGAGACATCGAGTTATAAAAAGTATTTTCTTTATAAAGAGTTATTTTAATAGTATGATGTGAATTTAGGAACATTTCTAAAAATTTTAAATAAAGATGTTGGAATTTTGGAAAATCAAGGAAAACCAAACTGGAATTTTAATGAAGTGAATTTGTAATTAAAATCGAATATTGATTTAGAAGTTGAAAGTAGGCTAATTGGCTAAATAATTATTTGATTGAGTATATTAATAAAATTTAACTTGGGGAAATAAAATAAATGGTAAGTTAATAATGGAATTTGACAATGAATTCAAATTGTAAATAGAATTTGACTTGGATTTGATAATGAAATAAATAAGAAGAGATGTTGTAAAATAAAATAAAATAGAGTTGGATTGAAAATGAGATGGTTTGAATTACAAATAAAATGCAAGTGTGATTTAAATAATATTTAATGAAATTTGCATGTAAATTGGATGTAAGAGAAGTGATTATAATAGAAATGGTTTGAGTTGCAAAACAAAACCCAAGTGAATAGAAATAAATTGAGAATAGCCCTGTATTAATAAAATAAATTCGATAACGACTTAAGTAATTGAAATAAAAAAAATTAAAAGGGGTTAATTGAGTTAAATAATAAATGGATGAAGTCTGATAGAATAAAAACTAAATCAAAATTGTGATTGGAACTAGATTATCAGACTGAACTTAAATTTGGTGGTATATTAAATTGAAGTATAAATGAGATAAGTATGTGGTTGGATATTATTTTGATAAATTGAGAAGGTGAATTTAAAATTAAAATTTAAAATTGATGGGCTAACTGAATTTAATGGAAGTTGATTAAATGAGAATCAAATAGAAGTAAACTTAAGTTTGATGTTGGAATCAATTAAAGTAAATTAACTTAAGTTTAAAATTCATGGAAGCTTGGCTTCGAATAAGAGTGAAAGCCCATTAAATAAAACTTGGATTAAATTAGTTTGGGAAGTAGTTAATAATTTATAAAAACGGAATGTGCCAAGCTTAATAAATTGTTTTGCATGAATCTAATGCGGAAATAAAATGAAATGCAATGAATGGTTGGTTAATAAATTAGAAATGAAATGCAATTGAATACAGAATAAGTTGAAATTAATTTAAGTAATTATAAACTACATGAATACTCTATTAAACGAATATCGTCGAAATTGTATAAAATGGTTGTCATTCGGCTAAATAAAAGTAATTAAAATTCTATGTGTTGATAGAGATTAAATAAAATTGATTCTGGATCATTTGAAGTGAATATGGGCTTGTTTGGATTAAAAATCAATGGATTGTAAGAAATTGAGTTGCAAACCATTGAAACTGAATGAAATGGCTTATAAATTGATTGAAAACAATTGAATTAGCTTAAAAGTTATATAAATCGCTTATGGAAAGCGTTTTGGTGCTTGTTGTGTATGTAATACATGTGTTTAGCTATTGAAAGTAAGTGAAATGCTAATAAATTTTCTATATATGGCACTTACATATTTAAATTGAGTAAGTACAGGTACCTGAAGGCCGTTTGGCTGGATTTGGATGCACTAATTGCTAAAATAAGCAAGCCGCATGCTTAAAATGCTAAATAAGGTACGCCTACGCAATAAAAATAGGAAATATGAACTGTTTTTGCTTTTTCCGACCGTGTGGGTCGATGTATACATATTTATATCTCTTGTCAAATTGTAAAAGCCCCTCCATACAAAGGAGACTCTGTCAAAAATTTTCGAAAATTTTGGGAGTTAGAAAATATTTTGTTAAGCAATTAAACGATTTTAAATATGAAACTAAAATGGATTAGTAGATGGAACTAATAAGACTCAGTTATAAATGAAAAATAAAAATTTAATATTCAAAATTGAAATAAGTTAAATTCATATTCAAACGGGAAAAACAATTTTGAATAGATGTAAATATGAAAACCTATATAAGAGAATGTATAAAATGATTTGTAAAGTTTCGATTGGATATTATTGCTAAGTAAGATATGCAGGTATTAAGGGAAAGGAAATTGGATTTGATTCCAAAAGATAAATTTGAATTGCCCGACTAAAAGGTATGTATTTAAATCTCTATATGAATTGGATTGGGTTTTTGATCTAGCCACTTGGCTTTCTGTTTTCTTTTTGGTATTTGGGAGCCCGTAGAGGCCTTTTGTAGTAGTACCGAGCTAGCCGCGCAAAGGAGACGCTAGCAAAAATTTTTGGAAATTTAGGGAGTTAGAAAATTTTGATAATTCAAGGGTTGGTTAAATTTAAATTTAAATGAGTGAACAAAAGGGTAGTATTTGAAACTATAAAAGATTTTAGGAGGTTAGTTAGGGTGATAGTGGGCTTTTAATAAAAGATAGTTGGTAGAGTGTTGAATTGTGAGTTTTGGAGAAAAGATAAACGGGTATTGGTCCATTCTCCCTAACTAGTAATTTCGAGGACGAAATTCTTTTAAGGGGGAAGGAATGTGACGACCCAGGATTTCTAGCAATTTAAATTGGAATAGTTAATTGATTTTAAAATATTTAAAAGTTAATTTTAACTTGAATTCAAGATATCAATATTTACTTGATAATTAAATCATTGAATTGTATGGTTTAAATATTGAATTTAATAATTGAAATTGGGTGAACTGTTGAATCTGAGGTTTTAAGCCTGTTTAAAATAATTTGAAGGCTTATAAAATCTATAATGATGATACTGAAGATAATTGAGTGGTTGAAATTTAATTTAAAGGTAATTTGTTCAATTTTAGTAATATATCGTTTAAATTGAATTTAAAAATAGCCTTCCGATGCACAGTCTCGGAATTCGACGAAACCAGTTCCATTGGATCCGTAATAGTTAGTTATTATCGGATTTCAATTTTCGTAGCAATCGAAATTGTCGTTTGACCCTGGCAGCTCAAAAAGCTTAGAACTATTTTAATCTATTTAATTTAAAACTGATCGTTTTCTTCTGTAACTCGTGCATGCAGTCGAATTAGGTTCTGAAACACGTTTCATCGTGTTTGGAATGCGGGTAAAACTTTATAATTACCCAACGGCATTCCTTAAGAGGAGTTCGAAATTTAAATAACAGTTAATGGAATGTTTTGAAAATATAATGAAATTTAAAGTCAAATAAGGGTCAAAGATATTTTCATTTACTCGTGCTCAACAAGCCATCCCAAATCTATATCTCCCCCGTCCCTCTTTTTAATCATAATAGTAAATCGAACTCATCCTACAAAAAAAATAGAAGAAATCGCAGGCGATTTTTCAATCGATGGCGACATAGGGTATTCGTGCTCATACCCGAGCGTAGAGATGTCGAGCACGCGCTCTCGCGCGAAGTAGGGCGACACGGTACCAATTCGAGTTCGTATTGACAAGGCTGGGAAGGCGGCACGGCCGGTGGTCTTGCGATTGGGTTTAAGGGGCGGTGTGCTTGAGTACGGCATCAAGGAGGGACCGGTGGCTCGAGATTTGAAGCAAGTCACGACTTCGCCTCGGATGTTGTGGAGTGGCGACGAACGAAGGCAGGAAGCTGTCGCGTGGATCGCGACAGAGGAGGCGGCTGGTGAGGGCAGCTCGCGAGATCGCGACGGGGGAGTTTGCGTATGCTCGAGCATGAGAAGGTTTCGACAAGCTAAGGTATTTTTTTTATCAATTGAATCATAAAAAAATAAAATATATGCTGAGAGGTTGCTATGTTTGTGAGTAGGTGTATTTTTGAATTTGATTTGGTATAGGGTATAAAGATGTTGACTTACTGATTAATTTAAATATTTATACAAGTATTTTTAGTTTATTGTTAATCTGAAATAATAATAATGAAACATTTATTAGTTAAAATGGGATGGTTAATTAATAAATTTATTTAAAGGAATTTAAATCCAAATTAATTAAGTAATTAATTAAATTTATGAGAATTAATTGTTCAATTTATTCAGGTATTAATAAAATTGTATAAATATTTATACAAGGTCATAAATTGAAAAGAAGCGAGCCGGTTTAGAAGTGGGTTGCAAATTAGGGATCAAAGGTGAATAAATCTCGCTGTGTTGGATTTTAATTTAAATTTAAAGGGTTAAATTTTTAATAGTCGGTTGAATGATTGAATTGATTCGATGTGCACTGATGATGATGTGACTTTGATTGGTTCTCGAGTAAACTGTGGTTTGACTCGAAGCATGTGGGTTTTTGAATTATTTTAAAAACTTAAATCATAAATAAGAAGTTTAATGATTTTTGATTCATCTAAATGGTAGGGTGATTGAAATGTATGATTTATTAATTACATTAACTAATAAATCAAGTTGATTAATTTGTAAGTAAAGATTTGAATTCAGTAAAGATTAAGTCAATTTAGTCGAATTGATTTAGGAAAAACCAATGGATGGTTTGATAGAAATTACTTAATGGTATTAATAAAATAAAATTTCTTGGTGAAATTAATCAAGAGATTAATTAAGATGATTAATAAAGGAGTAATTGATTTATTTAATGGAACAAATTAAAGGATAGTTAATTACAGCTTGGAATTAATTGAGAATGATTAATATTGGGGTTGAATTAAAGTAATTAATTTAGATTAGAATAAATCAAAACATAATTAGAAATCATTAATTTATATAATCAACGATGCAATTAAAGGTTGATTAATTAAGTTGAAATAAATCATATGACTTATGAGAATTAAATCATATAAGCAATTAAGAATAAAAGAAATTAATATAGTTAATTAATTTATGAGGTAATTAAAGATTTCTTAGTGAATTTGGATAAAAATAATTAACATCGTGAAATGGATTAAAGTTAAATTCTTGAATAAAATTGAAGGATAATTAATCCAGGGTGATCAATTAAGATGAAAATGATAGGATGATGAATTAATTGATTTGAAATCAATTAATGTTTAATGGAGAAATCTAAGTGGATGAGATTAGTAATTCAATCAGGATTAATTTAATTCAATTAGAATAAATTGAATCGATTTGTGTGATTAAGCTTTGTTTATGGATGACTGATTGGTATTGGATGTTTGAATGAATTGATATCTCAAATATGAAACGTTGTGATTTTCATTTGGATAACTTGGGATATGATGATATGAGTCTCGAAGAAGCCGGGGTCGGGTATTAGGAAATAACTGAAACCACTTCGAATTTTTTTTCAAATTGATTTGTAAAATCAATAGGCCGGAATGAAATGATTTAAGTGAATTGGATTATTTTATCTAAGTTTGGTACTTAGAAATTTATATGTGAAATAAGCATTGACTATAGAAAATTGTGGATCTATTAAATTGATATAAGTTACCCCGGGTTTATGTAAGTTGTTGCTTTGGTATTCTATGTTAGTTGGGTTTACTCACGCTGGTTTCCAGCCTGACCCGGGTGTTACTTTGGTGTAATGCTCGGGTCAGACCGAGTATTACAGATTTCCAGGTTAGGACGTTCTGGAGCTCAGGAGGCGAGTTGGATGGCAGGACCGTATAGGGTATTTCCGTTGTATTTATATTATTGTTGTCTGAGATATAATAATTGTAAACATTCAGTGACTGTATATAAATGTGAAACTCTGATGTATTAGAATGTAACTAACAGTTATAATATTCTCTTGTAGACTGTTATTATTTATTACTATATTTTATCCGCTGCGAATGTGAGATGTTGGGTGTTTCTGTTCTTCTTCTTCGTCTATCTCTTTCTTCTTTTCATAACTATCTGGAATTTTCGAGTGTGAAAATTTTGGGTCATTACAATTACCTTTGATAGACACTAGTTATATAATATAATGAAATTAGGATTTCCCTCTACCAATAAAATAGTAAAGTATGAAGCGATGGTGGCAGGACTCACCTCAGCATTATAGTTAAAAATTCCAAGAATCAAGATCTGTAGCGATTCCCAACTAATAGCAAATCATTTAAACCAAATATATCAAATGAAAGATGCCAAATTGGTCCTTTACCTAAAAAAGGTTTTAAAGACGCTGACCCAATTTGAAGGTTTCTCAATACATTAAATCCCTAGAGGTAAAATTTCTCAAGCTGATTCCTTAGAAAAATTAGTTAGCTCACAAGAACACCAGAAACTAAAATTGTGCATGTAGGTTTTCAAGAAAATCCCAGTATCAAGGTAAAGGTCCTTGAATCTAAAATTGAAGTCATGTTATTGACTAGATCTCAAGCCCTTATACAAGCATGTAAAGGGAATGAACCAAGAAATGGCAATATAAGTAAACCAAGAAGGAACCATTTATGTAAAAATTAATAGTCAACACGAAAACAACTGGATGACACCCATTGTTGAGTACTTGGTGGAAGTAAAACTACCAAAGAATAAGAGAGAAGCTAGAAAGATAAGGCGCCAGGCTCCGAATTTTACCATGATGAATGGAATCCTTTATAAAAAAGGATATCCACTCCCTTATCTAAGATGTGTTAGTCTTGAAAATGGCTTAAGATTGTTAAGAGAAGCACATGAGGGATTTTGTGGAGGTCATCCTAATGGAACGAAATTTGCAAAAAAAGGTCATGAAGCAAGGTTTATTGGCCCCAAATGAGTAATGATACAGTGAATCATGTAAAGTGGTGTGAGAAATGTTAGAAATTTTCTACAATTCCACAAATGCTCCCAAGTGAATTAATTCGGTTTCAAGTCCATGGCCATTTGATGTATGGGGAATTAATTTAATTGGGCCATTACCTATATCCAAAAGTGGAGCTAAGTTCGCGATGGCAGCCATTGATTATTTTACCACATGGGTAGAAGCAGAACCATTTCCAAACATGATATCAAGAAAAGTATTAAATTTTGTGATTAAAAACATAGTTACACGGTTTAGAATATCATGTAAGATTTTATCCAACAATGGAACTTAATCTGAAAGTGAAGAATTCACCAAATTTTGCAAAAAAAAAAGGATTAGTCAAAAAAAAGTTCATTCATAGCTCATCCTAATGCCAATAGAGCCATTGAAGCTGTTACCAAAAATATTGAAACTATCCACAAGAAATGACTGGACAAAGCAAAATGGAATTGGGTAGAAGAATTACTGCTAGTACTCTAGGCATATAGAACTTCTACTAAGACTGCAATGGGACATACCCCTTTTCCTTTAACATGTGGATGTGAAGTAAAGCTTCCAATTGAAGTTAAGGTTCCATCTCATCGAAGGATTGCAATGCATTTGATCCCAATCAAAAATTATGGGAAGAATCATTAGATTTAAAAAATGAGTTTAGGGATGAAGTGGCCATACGAATAGCCGAATATCAACCAAGGATATTGAGGTATTATAACCCTAAAGTTAAAAGATGGTCATTTCAGAAAGGAGATTTACTACTTCAGAAAGTCATGGCAAATAAAATCCTTCAGATAGACCACCAGGAAAAACTGAAAAAGGACCTCTTGTTTTTCATGAATTAATTCCACTAGGTACTTATTGATTATGCCAGCTTGATGGCAATGTAATAGCAAAAGCTTGGAACATCGAACATTTAAGGCCTTACTTCCCTATAAAAGATGAATAAAGAAGATTGAGACAAACATATCTATGGAATGAATAATCAAAATGAAAGAAAGGAACTGAAAGGAAAAGCCTAACTCACTACCTAAGATGGTAGTAAGGGGAAAACGAAAGCCTTTAATCCCGCCAAAAGGGCCTGGTTAATGCACGTCCTAGAGGAGGTTAGAGAAAGCCTTTGTTCCTACCTAAGATGGCCTGGGAAAAGTACTGCAAGCCTTCGGTCCCGCCACGTAGCCGGAAAGCCTTCTAAAGGGAGGACGGAGTAAGCCTTTGGTCCTGCCGAATATGGCTTGGCCAAATCACTAAACAAGCCTTTGGTTTCCCTGTAAGGTCTAATTGGAGCGCCTCCTAGAGGGAGGACGGGTAAGTCTTTGGTTCTATCGAAGATGGCTAACTAAATGCACCGACCAGCCTAAATCATTGCCTATATGATAATAAGAGACTAAAGCCTAAATCATCACCCAAAGAGTAATAAGGGGTAAAGAGAATTAAAGCCTAAATCATCATCCGGAAAGTGATAAGGGGCAAAGAGAATTAAAGCCTAATTCATCACCCAAAGAGTGGTAAGGAGCAAAAGCAATTGATCGAGCAAGTTGAAATCAACCCTAAAGATAGCTCAAAGCAATCTTTTAGAAGAAGAATAGTCAAACACATTCAATTTTACAGCAAGGCAAAGTTAAAGTAACCTTCAAAAAACCATATATTACCAGATGAGTTTCTGGTCTTCTATTTATATATTAGTGCTGGAAGAGTTTTTGTTCTTCTATTCAAATATTATTACCAAATGAGTTCGTGGTCTTCTATTCAGATATTGTTACCATATGAGTTCCTGGTCTTCTATTCAGATATTATTGGCAGATGAGTTTCTGGTCTTCTATTCAGATATTATTGTCAAATGAGTTTCCGGTCCTCTATTCAAATATTTTTGCCACATGAATTCCTGCTCTTCTGTTCAGATATTATTATCAGATGAATCCTTGTTCTTCTATTTAATAAATATTATAACCATATTGGTTCTCTGGTCTTCTATTCAAGAAATATCATTGCTGAATTAGTTTTTTATTCAAGCAATACTATTACCACTAAGATTTATAATCTTCTATTCAGAAAATTATGGTATCATTACCAAATGGATTTCTGGTCTTTTATTCGAAAAAGAGATATTATTACAGATGCTTCTGTCTTCTATTCAAATTATAATAGTGTTAGATGGATTTTTGGTTCCCTATTCAAGCAAAATTATGATAGATTTTTGCTCAAGCAAATTTATAGTCCTCTTAGTAAGCAAATCTCTGGTCTTCTCAAATAAACTTGGCTTTACATCGAAATACAAAAACATCTGTATATGAAGAAAAGGATAAAATAATATTTATTAGATCTGAAAGGGATTGTTTAAAGTTCAAAATAAGGTTAATATTGAAAATTATCATAATTTGCTATATAGTTTTTAAGGAAAGATAGTATTGAGGAGAAAATCTTACAGAAAATTGGAAAAGAGTAAGCTTCTTTTAGGTAAGGAGAGGAAAAATATTATCCATATATTTTCAAAGAGGAAAAAACATGGAAGCAAGGGAAGATATTCGACCAGAGGATGTCGTACCACAAAGAATGTAAAAATCAAAGACAAGAAGGGATATCGAACTTCAATCGACTCCAAAAATGATGCTAGACTTCTATAAAAAGGTGTCGAATTTCTAAGAGTATCGAATTCCAAACAATTAGCCAATCCTAGCAATATCATACATTAACATGGCAAGGAGGTTGTCGAACCTCAATAGTGAGAAAGGTACCACATCAAGGTTTTGAACCTATAAAGATGTCGAACGATAACAACCTTAGAAATTACCAAATGTATAAGGAAGCAGATGATATCGAAATTTTATGACCCTTTGAAATGTTGGGTGTCTACACATACAAGAATAACAAAGAATGATGAATCTAGAGAGGATGTCAACTAAGGATGACGTTATCAAGCTTCTGCAAATAAAAAATGATGCCGAATATCTAACAAGAGTAAGTGTCCAGTCCCTAAAGAATAGTAGGCTTCAGAATTTTGGGAAGAAATGTTTTCAAGCATTAATAACAAGGCAAGAAGATATCAGAGTAATAAAAGTAGATGACAAATGATGTAAAATGACAACATTAAAAATATCGACTGCCTAACAATAAGAAGATATAGGATCTCAAGCATTTCAAGTGACATCAAACCTCTATAACTTAATGTTGTGGAGCATGAAGCAAAGGAGGGATGTCATACTTTGAAGAGGTGGTTAACGTCGAATAATTGTGATATAAAAGATGTCTCGTATCATTAATGGAAAGATGGATGCTGAACACTAACAGTTATGACGGATTTCGAACTTTGTGAAACACGGTATGCTGCCGCATATCAACAATGAATAGAAGATTGCTGTAAAACATTAATGGTAAGAGAAATGTTGTAAAATCATCAATTTTTGAAGGATTTCGTAAATCATCGATGTAAATAAGGTTGCTGCATATCATCAACACAATGAAGGATGCCAAAAGTCAATGATGTCGAAGGACACGTAGTAGCCATGCCATCTGCCACCACTCCTAGAATAGACCCCTTTGGCCATTCAAAAAGGGGCGACATTTCTTTTTCTCCTTCTTAAATTTCAAAAGTTGTAACACTAAATTTAATTGGGGCAAAATCAAGAATTCTTTGTCACTTTCGAAACTAATAAGAACAAAGACTTGGACTATTTTGCATAGTGTATGTCTCATGAATTATGCATATATAACTGTTATTGAACTATGGACGTGCCTATGACAATTTTTTGACTTGCATTCAGGCTTATAACAATATCTTTTTAGCTCTTATGTAAGTTAAGGATTATCTTGCATAATACATAATCTGTTTGGATGAAATATAAACAAAATGGATAGTGACTTATGAGAATCATCTATTTAGTCCATCAACAAATACATAATGTACTATTGCACAATCAAGTGACTTATCTATTTTGCCTTTGGACATACAGCTCAAACTTTTCAACAACTTCATTACCCTCCCGAAAGTCCATAAGCATTATGAGCTATTTCGAAATAACATCATTATGTATTAGTTCTTGATTCAGTCTTTGGTTTAATGACACTATCATAACATCGTGGATGTTGGACCAAATTTTGGTTTGGTATGGCATCACATCATAAATGACATGCCAATTTTGGTTTGTAATGCCATAATTCACCTTCATTTATTTCGTTCTGAGATATCTATGCTGCTGAGTTTCACATTTGTATTTCTTTGGATATTGCTTCCCCTTTGATATTTTTCCAGGCATGTTGGCTTATGTCGTTTCTCCTTTTTCTATCTTGTTGGGCATGTTGGCTTTGTATTTGTTGGGTGGATGTAACGACCTGATTATTTCGACGTCCGAAAATCGACATCAATACGTCCACCGTATCAAATGCCGAACAATCAAATGCCGGAAAACCGAATCATTAGGGTTAAAGAAGAAGGAGGTGGAAAAAGAAATAGAAAATAATATCAGATTCTCACAATCGCAGTGGAATAAATATGATATATATACAACAGCTTTAAAACAAAAAGAGATCTGTACTGATTTATACATTACATCATCAGAGTACAACAAAATCTGTAGCACACAACCGGACAGTTATATTAACTTGTCCTCACAAACTGAGTACACAGCGAAATATACATCAAATACATCTGATACGTCTCTCCATCCAGCTCGTCTCCTAAGCTCCACAGTAGTCCATCTAGAATTTGCATTCTACAATACTTGGTCTGGCTCGAGCATTATAGTTAAATAACACCCAAGTCAGTCTGGAAACCAGCGTGAGAAAACACACTCAATTGGATTATTAAAGTTTTCAAAATCATTTTAAAATCAAAGGTATCTCGTAAGACCACACCACAAATAAACAAGTCGGGTTTTTACCTTACGATAACCAAAACATTTCTTATAAAATCCTCTAATATTATAGTAGTGTCTATATACAAATACTTATTCAAATAGCCGAAATTATTATATTATTAAATTCCAGCTACTAGCCACAAAATGGGTTCTACAAACAAAAACCGTAAAGGCACGTAGAGAGAATGGATTTCCATCAATGGCAGGGCTACTGGGGTACCGGCCGTCACAGTATGAGGTCTAGATCACCGTACCGAGGATCCACCCTGATCCCCTGCATCACAATACTGGAGCTACCCCTTACTGGATATTCCGAATAAGTTCACCCCGCGGTTGGGATCAGCAACCGCCCACAAAGCCGAAATAAAGGGACATCTAGACAAGGGTGACCTTACCCTAATTGGTTGCTAGCCACTTAGCCTTGTGTGCACCACCCTATTTTAGCCATTTTCGGTTGATGAGGCTTGAGGCTATGCGTTACCTTTTAGCACATATTCACTTAGAATGCTCATCGTTCTCCTGACGATGTTCAGAAAGCGTTCGTCCATACAAGTCCGTTCGGGTTCGAACGGAACCGAAGGCACTACTCCTACTACATCCATTTTGGAATCACCCTCAGGATTAGTAGCGACTTGCACTTCACTACTCCATATTTGACTCCAAGCTCGTCTTCCTCACGAAAAGTTTAAACTGGATCGAAGTGGTTTTTGGGAACTAAATCCCGATCCCGGTCTCTTCAAAACGAATAGCGCATTGGTCAATATTGATAGTTGGTTATTTAGCGATCAAATAGCATTCCCAAACAACCATCAAATTTAAATATTTTTCCAAATTACTTATTATTCAAAATATCTTCGCAAGATATCTTCCATACTTCAACCCTTTGAAAACAGTTTTCAAACCATCTTTCTCTCATGGAAATTTTTTTCCCAAATATTATTTATTTCCACTGAAAATCACAAAGTCCAAATACTTTAGATTTTAAAATAATTTAAATCACTTTATTCTAAAATATACTTTAAAATATTTAAATTAAACTAACATTTTATTAAAAATATATACTTTAAAAATATTTAAAATAAAACTACTTTATAAAATATAATACTAATTTTTAAAATAAAAGTTAAGTCAAACTAAATTTTAAAATAAGAGTTACAAAATTCTATACAAGTTTTCAAATAAAAATTTAACCGAACTATCTTTAAATAAATCTACTTTATAAAATATAAATGTTAATAATTATCCTTAAAATCATAATACTAGTCAAACCTTTCAATTAATTACTACTATAATTAATTTAAATAAATGTTTGCTTTTAAAATTTAAACAACTTAAATAATAATTTCTTAAAAACATTCCTTTAAACAAACTTTAAAACCTTTAACTTATACTAAAAAATCTGCTTTTGAAAACGTAATTGGTTTTTAGGGAAATACACTTCTCTTCCACACCTTTTAAAAATAAACTATTATTTATTTTAAAAATAAATTACCCATTCTTTTTTAAATTCTCATCGTGAATTTATACTTCCAAATATTTTGTAATATCTTATTTCACTTTATAAACCCAGTTTATAAATTCCATAGTCTCGCTCCTTTTATATCACAGTTTCAAACACTTTATTAATTTCCAAATCGATTTCCAAATTTACTCCATTTTAAGATAAATTCCTTTACTTACTCAATTTATTTCAAAACCCATTAACTTTAGATTTTACTTCTTAATTATGATTTAAAATCTTATTTAATTAAAAATACTAATTTCAAACTTTTCTAAATTCCTTCTTTATCCTTTCCAATAAATTTAAACCTTGAATTTTAAAATAAATTCTTTATTCCTTTAAATTATATCACTTAAGTTTTAAAATTCATTATTTCCCCTTTTATTCAAAATCTCCTTTCCAATACTCTGAATTTATTTATTAGAATTTAAAAATCAACTTTTATTCTTTCCCAATTCATTCTTTAATTTATTCAAATTCTCTATAATTATATTACTTAAAAATTCTCTCTTTTATTTTCTCATCTAAAATCCAATCTATATATTTTTGATAACTCGGTATGCCCAATATATCCAATCAAACCATAGCATCCAATATTTCAATTACCAATATAGTCTATCTCAAATTATCAAATCATATCACAGAATATTAAAACAATCTAAATATTTTGAGGAATCCAGTTGGATCCCTCTAACCTATTTCTCTGCACCCACAGATGTTAGCACAATATAGAAATACCAATCTCACTTCGAGGTGGAATATCGCGGCATATGGGGCTATATCATCTCATCCGCTATTATGCGGCGCATACGGTCTCATCCGCTATATAATGCGGGAAATCAATCACTCCAATATATATATATATGTGTGTGTGTGTGTGTAATATCACCTAACAGATAAATATCAAATTCATCCAAGCACATCCAATAATTTAAATTCAAACTATTTAAATTAACAGTAATCCAGATGAGTGAGATTAACTCACCTTTGCTTTTTTTTTCTTTTTTTGCAACTTGATCCACACCATCTTGCTTTCTTTTAGATTTTGACCTTGTATAAACAATATAGGGCTTATTAACTTTTTTAAATAATTGAACAAACAGTTTCCTTTTAAATAATTTAACTTAAACTAATAAATTTTATTTTTAAACTAATTTCCCACAAGGAATAATTTCTAGTGACTAAAATAATTTAATAAGTTGAATAAACAAATTTATCACCATAATTCATTACTTTAAAATTACTAGTAAGTGAAGTAGGCATATATGTATACTTATTTTGTTTTATCCTTTCTTCAAAACTACATATATATATATATACCAATAAAATAATCTATATTTTTTTATATAAACTCAAACCTTTCAAAACTCCTATAATTTTCTTTTCTTCCTAAAACTTGGTTGTAGAAAAGAAAACAATATACAACTCCATTATAAATTTTAATTAAATCAACAATCCAATTTTTAGAAATTAAACTGAATTAATGAGAAGATTATACCTTACTGCCCTCCTGCTAGCATTGTCTCAAGCTCGCGAATCGACAGATCTAAATTGCGACGAACGCATCACCATCGACCTCCACTGCCGATGCCATAGACCAAGCAAGCTTCCCCCCTTAGCACCCAAACCCCGAGCTCACGACGACCCACACAGCTCCAATCGACTTCCCCCTTCCCAAGCGAACGACGACGAACTACCTACTTGACCAACGGTGAAAGCCACCGCGAGCCCTAACCGTTGCTAGCAAGATCCATGATCCCTACGCCTCTCCGGTCGCACGTACAGGCTGACGCCCTCCCTTCGCGCACTCGATTTTTGAAAGACAAGGGTTTCTTTAAACTATACAAAGCTTCAAATGATTCCAATTATTGAAAGAACGCGGCTAAGAATAGAGATGAAGCCCTCTTTTTTCTTTGTTTATTTCTTCTTCTTTTTTACAATGAGTTCGGTCAATAAAGCTGGGAAGAGAAGGAGCGAAGATATGGGTTCCGTTCCCTTTTTATTTTTAGTTGAATTCAATTTTCATTATTTTGCTTCTACCATTTAATTTTTTTATCAGAGACAAAACAACACGTTTCAAAAGGAAGAGTAAAAAGGGGACACGTGTTTTAAGGAATGAAACGTGTCTAATTTGCCATTATATGTGAATATATATTTTTAATTTAAATTTGAATTCAAATCGTCCCGATTTTCGTAACTCACAATTTCGATCCTCAATCGAGACGTGCTTTATAATATTAAACCCCTATTTCGAATACAATGGAAAAGGTTTAGAGGCCTAACTCGGTCGTATGGAGAAGATAGCTTTTTGGACTCAGCTATAAATATTAAATTTTCGATATACATCTCAGCCTGTTTATCTATCGTACGGCCAAACGATCACTTCAAATGCTACGAAAATTGAAATTCGATAATAATACACTATTACGGATCCAATGGAACTGGTTTCATCGAATTTCGAGACTGCACCTCGAAAGGCTATCTTTAAATATCGATTTAAATGATATATTTAAACTGAACAGAACACTCCCAAATTTAATTTTAACACTTCTGCTATCTTCAGCATTATCAATATAAATTTTACAAGCCATCAAATTCTTTTTAACAAGCATAAAACTAAAGATTCAATATTTTACTCAATTTTCAATAACTAAATTCAATAATTTAATTGTCCAAATAAATAGTGATATTTGAAATTCAAGTTAAACTAACTTTGAAATATTTAAAATAAATTAAATATTTCAATTTCAAATATCAAAAATTCTGGGTCATCACAGTGGACCCCTTTGGGTTCCAAACTTTTGTGTGTGTGTGTGTGTGTGTGTATGTATGTCTATGTAAAGTCATCGGCTTTGAATCATACACCTTTATCTCAAATAAAGCTTAACATGTAACTTCTTTTTTACTTAATTTTTATAATTACGTATGGGTTTAATGCATTATTCATACGCTATATTAAACAATAATAATTGATAATTCAATTTAAAAACTTCTATAATGCTTATCTTGATATTTTTATAAAGTTTTTGGTTTCTTCACTGGACATCATCGCCGGAATAAAAATTGCTTCGATTTGAATGCACTGTAAGTGTGATGTACTATCATTTAGTATTTAACATATTTTAACAGATCTATGTTCAAATACACAAAATAGAATCCATAAACCATATATTATATTATAAGTCTTAATTGAGGCATACTAAGTTGGACTGATCTAACACAATGCCATGGTTATTTATTTTGATTTCAGACCATTTGAATTAATAAAAACCTTATTTATTGTTTTTGTACTTTAGTATGTTTAAATACATAATATTATCAGTTTCTAATTTATATTTTACACTTCTTTTCGAATTATTAATATTTCTAGTTTATTATGAAAACTTTATCGATCGTAAGAAAGGAATTTCGTTACAGTAAGGAGTTGTTTAAGGTCTCCGTTATCAGTATTCATTTTGTCCACTAAAGTTAACACTATATACATTTCATTTCACTTATATTTGAACAAACCTTTACATAAATTTTGGGCAAAAAATAATCTCCATTTTTTGAAGTAAATATCATGTCTAATGAAGAACAATGAAAATAAATGTTCCTCACTACAAGAAGACTACATTTAATTGCAATTATCGATAGCGTTTGTAGTTTACCTTTTCAAGTTTTTTTTTCATTTAATTTTTGGATTGCCGCCTTACTTTATTTCGATGAAAAACTTGTCACATTTTTTCGTCCTACTTAGATACAAGTAGAGAATCAATTAGTTTTTTCTCTAGTTAAATACATTATTCTTGATTAGAAGGAAAAATATTCATAACTTTGACATTTACAACCTCAACAAGCAATAAATGTGTCACCTAATGTACATAATAAAGAAAATACTTTCGTATTAAAGCCTTTTATGCATTTCCAAATTACCCACTATTACCACTAATGACAATTATACAAGGGCGCTCCTATCTTTCAGTAGCTACCGTGCCCATGTTATCATTAAATCACCATGATTTGGAAAATGTGATTCTAACTTCCCATACTTCCCTTATTAGTTCATCAATGGATGCCTCTTTTCAAGTCTCTAGTCAATTCCATCTTCCTTCCCCAGTTTGGTTTGTAACCTTCTCTATTTCTCAGCACATATATATTTTCATAGCAAAATCTATTATAACAAAAAGAATTCATTATTGTTATATGCAATCAATCCCGTATATATGCTCATCTTATTCAAGATATCTTGCGATGTGAGATTAATCGTAATCTAATCTATGCACCTACTTTAATACAATGCAGCCATACCTAACAGATCTCCACCTTAGCTAGCATTTTTTTTCAAATTAAGTTGAAGTTATACCGTGTGCTCAGATACTTGGATAAATTCGTTAGCACCTCTCAGCTGTTCTGATTAGTCTGCTACTACCACTCAGTAGTTTGTCCAAATTATATTTACAAAGAGTCCTCTTTTCCACGGTTGGAGGAGGCCACATACTAATATATAACTCCACCTTACCAAGAATCCCAAGCTCAAGCCAGAGACTGGAGCATAATTAGGCCAATGCTACATCATATTGGTCACCTCAAACTATTGACTCCGATACCACGTTGAAATTTTTGGCACTTCCTCGCATCTTCGCTATACGCACACTCCATTTAGCGTAGAAACAGTAAGACCACTGAATGAAGCTCTTTTGATGTTAGCGTCATGATTGGATATTTCTACATCCTCTTAGAGAGCATATATTTTTATGGCAACATTTATTGTAACAAAAGGAATCCCTTGTTGTTATATGCTGCCAATTTCATATATATGTTCATCTTCTTTAGGATATATTATGATGTGGGATTTAATATAATCCAATATGCACGACCACATTAAGACAATGCGAGCCACATCTAACAGATAATACTCATTTTCTTCAAATTGAACAAGATAGTTAATCAATTTTGTATCTCATGGTCTATGCTTTTCACTTTTATGCTTAAACTCTTAAATCCTATATCGACGCGAATTTATAATAGGATTACATTACTTCTCTCCTTATGTTTCAAAAAACAAATGGTATCCACCATAGGTGCATTAGGTGACAAATCAAGGCATCATCAACACCAATAGCATGGCATTACAAATGACAACGACAATCGGATGAACAATTATAAAAAAATAGTAAATATGTTGTTTTCACAAGATCAATCGGGAGCATAAGTAGAATGTGATTATGAAGTGTGTTATTTAAATGAACTAACTTTTATGATATATTAGTCGTGTACATTATGAATTATTATAGCAACAGACAATTGAGATTCCTAGCCTAGATGTTCCTATTTTCATTTTATTAACCCCTCAATTAATGGAAAAAATATGATGGTAAAACTTCAAAAAATTATAATTGCGCACTGATAAAAATTATGATTTTTTAGGCATACACTAAAATATTCATAAGATTCTAATTATTCATTCCAAAATAGAAAAAAAATCATCTACTAGAATTTGGTCCCATCCAGTTTAGAATAAGCAATGCCAATATGAATGCATAATGTGGCTCAATGTTAAGCGGGTCTTCAATAAAGACAAATTGCGGCTAAACCTTCTTTTGTTCATTCTTTTGAGCTATTCGCTTTGCTTGAACTGATAATGCGAGTTTTATTTGAGTTTTAACAAATTTTAGAGGATTGTTTGTTTTATGATATATATTTTTTGGTTTTTGATGGTTTTGGTTTTTGTCATGTGTCAAAACTAAGAGTTTCACATTGGGCTATATCCATAATGATTGGGTTATCGTAGATGACAAATTTTGGAAGAGGTATAACTTAGCTTTGCAGAATTAGAAACTTCAATTTACCATTGTATTGTAATTGACTAAAATGGAACTATCAACGCTATTGGATTGGAAATATGTCCTCACTTCTTTATGTCAACAAAAAGAACAATGGAAGGCTGAAAGCCATGTTGTGATAAAATGCATCTTCATTATCATTTCTTTCCCTTTCCTTAAATGAATATTTTTCATGCACCATATTCTCAGTTTCACTTTTTCTTTATGCTAACAACTGTTGGTTACTATGGTTTTCCCTTAGTTGATATTTTTTATTGAAACCATCCATTGTACATGAACAAAATTTAAAATTTTCTTGAACAATTTTACCCGTATATGACATGATTTTGTCTATATATGCTAAATTGAATGAAACTCGCATTTTTCTTCACCAATTGCAGCATTTATTTTCAATTTTAATAGAGAATGAGATTGTTGTATAAAATATTGCCCTTTGCATGTATGAAAGCGTATCCCATTGCTATAAATGGTTTTCCTTCTCATGCACAAAGCCCTTCCTTTATTGCTTCATTTTCTTCTACATGCACAAATGATGGGCCATAATACTATATATATATATATATATATATATATATATATATTACTTTATTGATAAATAATAGTATAATTATGTACACAACATAGTATGAAATCACAATATACAACAAATTCAACAACACTTTTGTGATATTTACGGATCTTCTTTCATTTTGGCTTCAAGAAATACATCTGTAGCAGCCATGGCTGCTTTTACAACTTTTCTAGATAATCCTATTTACAACCTTGATCAAAATGAAGGGTCCTCTATATCCTCTCCATCGCACTCTCCACCTCTTCCACCGAATCCATTGCCGCTCTCACCACCTTTAACAGCAAAAAAAGCCCCAGACCTTGATGAAGAAGGCTTTCAAATTGTATAGAGCAGAAGATCAAAACTGCTGAATGAAGAAACTGCTTCTCAAACGCAACATGCAGGAAACATTTCTTATCAATTGAACTTGAAGCAAGGCACCAAACAAACTTTCAAAAATGCAATTCAAGGATTATACAATTCTAGAAATGCAGTGAATGATAGAATCTCAACAAGAAATGTTGCAAGAATTAACCAGCAAGTTATGGACTCAGATACCCATTTCAAAAATCCAAGAAGCAATTCAAGAAACAGTTAAAATAAAGAGAATTTAGTATCTCAATCCAAAAATAACCTGAGTAAGCCTTCTTCATAAGCAGAAATGATTAAGAAAGGAGGTTCAAATACTGAATTTGACCTTAAGTATGCTGCACCTCTCTCCATTAATGAGAAGAAAATAGCGGTGATGAGTGCGAAGGTCAGCAAAAGGGCAGAGAGTAAATGGAATTTCCCAGTATTTGCCTATGTTTTTGGCAACAGACCCGCTTATCATCACTTTAAGGCTGTAATTGCTAAATCCTGTAAACCCACGGGTAATTTCGACACCTTTACTCATAATAATGTATTCTTTCTTATCAGATTCTCTAATGCTACTGATTGTGATAATGCTATTAATGGGGTCCATATTTTATTAATGGAAAGCTTATTATTATGAAACAAATGGAGTAGCAAAATTAATCTTGATAGAGATTTACTCTCTATTATGCTTATATGGATTACACTGCCTAAACTAAATCTTAGATTCTGGGATAGTGAGATTTTAAGTGTCATTGCTAGTGTGGTTGGTATTCCTCTCAAATTAGATGATCACACTGCAAAAGAAACTAGAATCTCTTTTGCAAGAATACTTGTAGAAATTAAAGCAAATTCAGATCTTCCAAGTGAAGCTACTATTTCCTTACATGATGGTGAAAACTTGGTTCAAAACATTGAATATGAATGGGTTCCTCCTAGATGCAAAATATGTTCTTGCTTTGGGCATTCAATAGAAAATTGTGACTCTAAATTGGTTTGGAAAGAAAAACAAAGCTTGCAAAATAAATCACCAGTCATAGGCAATGCCCTGTCTCTGGAAGGAGAAACTATCACAGAAAAGTAATAATTGATCTCAGCAACAAAAAGGCTTCACAATCCTTTAATAATTCTTTAGGAAAAAATTTGAATATAGAAGACATATTCTCTGCTCAGAAACTTCCTCTTGAAAAAAGATCTCAAGAAGGTATTAAAAATTTGTCAACTGAAGGCAGTGAAATAGAATTTATTTCTGAAACATCCAAAGAAACATAGGAAAATCCTGAATCTTCTCAAATTCCAAATGCGAAAGTCTTGGAAAATCAAACATATGAAGCTCCAACTGATACTGTGGACATAAATTTGGATGATGGTTCTTACATTAACAATATCTTATGTAAAGAACCATCTAAAAATCCCAATATTAGCCAGCTTGCTTCTCATCTCTCTCCACTTATCAAAAACTCAAACTCAGAGAATACAATATTCAAAAAGCTATCAGTTTAGCTTCAAATTCTTCTAAGACAAAAGAAAGGATAAAAAGGAAAAACGAAAAGGAAGAATGAAAAGTATTAATGAAATAGTGGATAATGGAAACACAGAGGATATAAAAGACAATGAATTTAAAAAGAAATATATTTCCAAAAATTCCAAATAGGAAGAATAGTTAAAAGCTCTAAGCAAAACTTCATACAAAAGGAAAGGGAAAATAATAGATACTTTTGAAGAAGAAGGCTGTCATAATGCATAATTGTGGGAGTGACATGTATCCTTTGTGTATCCTTTTATTGTTAATTTTAATTCTCTTTGCATTATTATGTCAATAATATCTTGGAATATCAGAGGTCTTAATTCTCCTAAAAGAAGATTAGATCTGTCTAATCTTCTTAAGACAGAAAATCCTAGTATAGTTGGCTTGCTTGAACATAAATTAGACAATCCTAAAATAAAAGATTATCGTATTAAAAGCTTAAATAACTAGAATATTATTAATAATAATCAGATGGGGGGAATGGTAAAATCATGGTCATTTGGGATCCTAATATCTGGGATATCTTCCAACATTTTCTCAATTTCCAATTCATTCACTGTAAATGTATGAAAAAAGGTGGATTTCAGCTTGAAATTACTTTTGTGTATGCATCAAACAGTGAGTATGAAAGGAATAATCTTTGGGAAAACCTTGATCAAATCAATGCTAATTGAAATCCTCTTGGATTATTATTAGTGATTTTAATACTATAATGCATGCTCATGAAAAAAGGGTGGGGTTCCTCTTCCTTCCAAAAAAATAGATATTTTAAACAAATTTATGCTTAAAACTGGTCTATATAAACCTTCTAATTTTTGAAATAAATTTACTTGAAAATCTGGGAAATTCAGGAACATTTACTGCAAATTAGATAGGATCTTACTTTATCTCAAATTTACAAATTTGTTTAAAGATTTTAAATGCTATACTTTACATCAAGCATCTAGCGATCATACCCCAATTCAAATTTTTCTTACCCCAACCAAATTTTAAAGAAAATTTTGCCTTTTAGATTCATTAATGGGTGGGTTTATGAAAACAATTACAAAGAGATCATCAAAAACAGTCTGTCTTCTAAGGTACAAGGCACTGCCTAGTACAAATTCTAGAATTTTCTTCAAATTACAAAAGAAAACTTGAAAAAATGGAATAAAACCAGAAACAAGAACGAAGTTTCCAATTTAAGAGAGGGATGTGAGTTAAGGCAGAATATTTTAGATAATGACTGCTCAGACATAAATAATGTCAAGAAATTTTTTGAAGCCCAAAATAAATTAATCAAGTCTCTTCAAGTGCAGTCTATTAATTTGAGGCAAAAAGCCAAAGTAGATTGGCTTACTCATGGAGATGAGGCAAGTAAATTTTTTATGCTAGAATGTCTAGTAGAAAATTTTGAAATGATATTGACAAAATTGTTGATGTCAAAGGTAATGTTATCAATGAAGAATCTTGCATTGAAAAAGAAGCTATTAATTACTTTTCTAATCTTTACAATACTAATAGCTACTCTAATGTGTTCCCTATAATTGAACCTAAATTTATTCTAAATATCAACAGTCGGGAAATTCTTCTTGCCCCCATTTGCCTTGATGAAATTAAAAATATTATTTTTCATTCCAATAATGATAAAAGTCCCGGCGCTGATGGCTTCGGTGCCAAATTTTCTAAAACTCACTGGGAGGATTAAAAGTATTTTTTATTCGATGCTATTTCTGAGTTTTTTAAAACTGGTAAGCTTTTAAAGAATCTTAATCAGACTTTTTTAACTTTGGTTCCAAAAATTCACATTCTAAATAGTCTGGAAGATTTCAGACCTATTGCTTGTTGTAACTTCATATATAAAATCATTTCTAATATTTTATGAAACAGAATTAAAACATTTTTAAAATATCTTATTTCTGAAAACCAAAGCGCTTTCATACCGGACAGGCATATTATAGAGAATACCCTTCTTACACATGAGTTGATTAGAAACATTAACAATAAAAATAAAAATCTCATATGCGTCACGATAGATTTACATAAAGCGTTTAATAAGATTAATAGACATTTTATTATTTACATGATGCAACAAATGGGATTTGACATAAAATTTTGCTCTCTTATTCTAGAATGCATCAATAATGTTTCTTATTCAATTTTGGTCAATTGTTCCCCTAAAGGGTTCATTCATAGCAATAGGGGTATTAGACAAGGAGACCACTTTCTCCTTATTTATTCACTATTGTTATGGAATAGTTCTCTATACTTATGGAAGCTGAACTGTTTGCACAAAAAATGGACAAACACCTCCAAGTCGTATTATTTAGTTGATTATATGTGATTTTCAATGATTTTAGATGAGTATGTAAATATGAGAAAAGTAGGGGCTGAAATGTAAAAGACACACAGATTTATAGTGGTTCAGCCAGAATGTGCCTACGTCCACTTTATATGTTATTATCTTCTTTCTTTCAGGTTACAAGTACAATGCGTTGTATACAAGTGTATGAAAGTAGTTTGAAAGTTCCTTCCTTGCTTGAGCTCTCAAACTTGTCTGCCATTGTTGTACCCCTGCCCCTCTATTTATAGAATGAGGTAGGGGGCAGGGGTCTTGGAAGTATATAACTGCTGGTGGGCCCGGGCTGAAGCAATCTGGAATGGTAATCACCTGGTTCGGCGGAGGTCATTCGGCATGGAGTTTGGTCCGGTGGTAGGCGTGGTCCGGCAATAAGTGTGGACCGGTGGTAATGAGTGTGGAGGTGGACCGGCAGTGAGGTGGTTCGGTACTTGTTTGGTCCGGCCGTGGAGTTGGTTCGGTAGTGGGGTGATGGTTGGTTCGGTGGGGTATGGTCCGGCTACCGAATGGGATGTGCCGGATGGAAATGCCTTATGCCTTGCTTTTGCCGAATGGACCAATGGTTGGGCTTTGCCGAATGGATTCTGGTCCGGCATAACAGGGAGAGGCCGGACGTAACTCTGCCGAATGGGAATGCCGGATTGACTTCCATGCTTGTACCGAGCCTTGTGTTCATCGAACGAGGTGGAGGTTGCAAGCCCGGGTGAAACTGTGGCTTCTTGGTCTCGAGGTCTTCTGGGTGAAAATTCGCCCAACATTTGCCCCCCAAAGTGGGGCACGTGCTTGCATGTGTCGCGCTTTGTTTTTCTTGTGGCAGGAAGATTGGCTTTGTAACGCTAGCGATTGGACGTTCGTATTCTGTTAATGTCCTGAGTGAGGCGCCCTACATGCCCCCTGTTTCTGGCTTCTGCTGGTAGAGACAGTTTCATTCGGTTTCGAGTAGGCATATATTCTTATTCGTTTGGAGGTTGGTTGGGTATGGAAGGTTTCATTCGGTACATAGTTGGTCCGGTTGTTGTTGGTCCGGTTGTTGTTGGTCCGGTGATAGGTTCTCGTCCGGCATGGGGTTGGTCCGGCAGTAGGTTCTCGTCCGGTATTCCAGAGCTCGCCTATATATAGAGGCTACACCCCCCTTAGTTTTTCTCTACCGAACAAGAGGAAGCCGAATCAAAAGCCCACCGAACCAACTATTTGCCGAATCAAATATTCGCCGAACCAGGTATATACTCTTTTACCGAATGAACTCTATAACCGGATGGGCTTATGCCGAATGGGCACGGAAGCTTTGCTTTGCCGAATGAACCTCAGATTCCATTGCCGAATGGAAGTCAGATCCCATTGCCGAATGAACTTGTACTGCCGAATGAACGTAAGACCCTAGTGCCGAATGGTCTTGAACCTCCAGTGCCGAACGAACTTTGTGTCTGGACTTTGAGTGGAACTCCGGACTTATGTATGCTTGTTTGTTTATACTGTCGTTCTAACATCATGCTTTTTTACTTTTGTGTATGCAGATAAATGTCTCGCAAAGTTGAAACTCGATCGGGCAAGAAGAAATCCAGGGATAGCGGAGAAACTTCTGCCGTGCCCCCAGCTCAGCCAGATCCAGCACAGCACGGACCTGCTCCGAGGTCACTAGTCGATGGGTATGGTCCCCAGGAGCTTCTTGTCTCTCCTCCTGATTGCTATCCTAGCTCTCTGAAAGAGGAGCAACTTGATGTCATATCCCGTTCCTTCGGGATTGACAGAGCGCTTATGTTGCTGCCGGAGGCTGGTGTCATGCCGTACAACCCTCCCGAGGGGTATTTTGCCTATAGCCGATATCATTGCATGTGTGGGGCCATTCCTCCTATCAACGCTTGGATAGTAAGCTTCACCACATATTTGAAGGTGGCTCCCTTCCAGCTTCAGCCTAACTCATATGCTATCCTGGTGAGCCTCTTTGTCATCTTCCAGAGGAGGTACGGGCGTCCTCCTTCTAACCGGGAAATCCGATACTTGTACAACCTGAGAGGCTATAAGAAGGGGTCTCCGTATATTAGTCTGGAGGCGGCCGTACCCTTCAAACCAGTTCTGGACTTGTATTCCAAGTTCACCATGTTCAAGAAGGAGTGGTTCTTCGTCAAGGACGATGCTGTTTCTTTCCGCCTTTTCACTTCCGGCTGTAAGATTGATTTCATTTATATTTTTCATGCGTTTTGACTGTAGTGTTTTTTCTGACATGCTTCTATTTCTGGCTAGCGACAGGTGGTATTGCAGTCGTGGAGGACGATTCCTTAGTGCGAATGGCTGCTGAACTAAAGGCTATTCCGGCACGGGACCGGTCGGCCTCTTTCTTGATCAGGAACGCAACTCTCTTGGAGTATAATTTGATCTTACCGCGCCAGTCCGTGGTTAAGCAAAGGGATACGGCTGAGGAGAGGGCTGCTAAAGCTAAGGAGGGGGCTACGGTAAAGAGCGGTAAGAGGGAGCCTTTCGCAGCGCGTCCTGCGGTTGGGGGGAAGAAACTGAAGAAGTCCGATGGCCCTTCTCCAAGTACTTGCCCGACTGTCCCGGAGGAGGAAGGTGTAGAAGAGGAGGAAGGAGGCGAAGTTGGAGAAGGGTCGGAGGGTGGAGGAGATGGCGACGGTCAAGGTGGTAGTGGTGTTGCTGCTCTAACCTCTGAACAAGACCTCGAACTGGATGAGGCTCTCCGTCGGGCCTTCGGGGAGTCGGAGGGAGAGTCGGAAACGGAGAAGGGAACGGAGAAGGCAAAGGAAACCGGCAAAGCTGTGGCTGGCACTGACCCATCCTCTAAGGGTTCCTCAGCTAGGGTGATTCCGGCGATGCAAGGTGAACTTTTGTCTTTTGCCGATTCTATTTTCGATAAGGACTTAGAAATTTTTTACGGTTCACTTCCGTCTTGGAATGAGATCCAGGACTTATTGCAGTATCCCACTCCTCCGCCGGGTTTGTATAACAGATGTGTCTCCTCACTTTTCTTTCTTTTTAACTTAGCACATTTTTTGAATTGCGGATTATTGTATGTTCGTAACACTTGTTCTTTATTCCAGGGGCAGGCCAGGCGGGTAAAACGTCGGGTGTTCGACACCGCCTTGAACAATTTAAGTCGAGGAGAGCTTCCGCGAAACCTTCTACTGATCGCACTGGGGACGTAGTCAAGTACCGCCCTCTTCTTGGGGTCATCGAAGAGGGCATTCAGAAAAGGAAGCGGAGCCGTTCCTTATTTGAGTCTTCTTCTGCTTCGCAGCTTCCTACTCTGTCTCCCCCTACTCAGCCTCTTCGTGATACTACGGAGGAGAGCACGGAGCCCTGCCCCCCTCCTCCTCCTTCCAAGAGTTCTACTGTCATTCATATAAGGCGTCCCGATGTGCCTCGCCCCGTGCCTCGTGACCCTTTTGCCGGCCATCCTGATTTAGACCCAAGTTTTCGGGACATTTCATTCGATGAGACCACGGGCGAGCACCAACTTCCCCGCAACCCCATGGTAAGAGTGCTGGACGAGGCCAAATCTTTAGATCTTGATTTACTTACTACACGGGTAGTCACCATGGGGGATGAGGCCAAGGCTAATATCGACCGGGTGGCCGCAGAGACCAAGAAGTTAATGGAGCATCATGCTAAGTTGGTCAAGGCCGGGGAAGAGATCGGGAGTGCTAACATTCGGTTGAGGTTAAAGGTTGCCGATCAGGCCAAGCAACTCGCCGACCAAGCCATCCAGATTTCCCAGCATGAGGAAGCCTCCAAGCGTCTGAAAGAGACCATGGAGAAGGCCAGTAGGGCGGAATTACGGAAGATGGAGGTCGCTTGCAGGGAACGGATTAACATAGCTATCGCAACGGTGGATGAGGTTCGAAATGCGGATCTCGAGCGGGTAGAGGAGTTGTCAGGGAGGCTCGAGGCTGCGGAGATGGCTCAGGCCGAGTTGAAGGAGGAGATGGAGGAGATGAGGAGGTCCCTCAAGTTGAAGGAAGAGGAAATGAGGAGGTCACTCCAGGCTGACTGCTTGAGATACCAATCAGAGAGGGACGTCGCCATCACCAAGTTGCAAGCTTCCGAGGCCCGGGTGAGGGAGTTTGAGGAAAACGAGGGGATGATGGATGAGATGTTGCAGGATATGTACTTCCACACTTGGAAGGAGGGCGGCTTGTCTTGGATGGACGATTACCCTCGGGTCATGGCCAAGGTGTATCTCCAGGCTTTAGAGGAGGCCAGGGTGAATGCGGGTAAGGAAGGCGGAGAGGCTTTCAACTTGAGTGCGGTTACTGCTCAGTTCTCAAAGGAGGAGCAAGCGGCGGTGAAGGAGGGGATGCGGCTACTCGCTGCAGAGGAAGCGGGCGTGCAGTTGGATGATGAGGATCAAGCGGCGGATGCTGGTGAGTTATTCTTTTCCCTTTCTTTTCTTTTCGTGTTTTCATAACTTGATCGTTCGTTTAATGAATTCCTCTTCTGATCTGGACAGGTGGGACTTCAGATCCACATGCTGGGGGCTCCGATCCTGCGGCTAAGTAGGCTGGGGGAGTTGGTGATGGAGTGTGGATGCATCTGCCATCTTTTTGTTTCTTTTTTTTTTTATCACTGTTCATGTTAGTCTTTGATATGCAACTGTAATAAAATTATTTGCAAAGAATAACTTCGCGTGATCTTATAATATAAGCTGATTTTGTCATGTTTAAATGTTGTTGCTATCTTTATGTGCCGTGTGAGAAGTATAATTATGTATATGCCTGTGATTCTAGTTGTGTTTGATGTTAAGTTTTTGCTTGAAATATAACTTCACGTTTTGCAATGTCATTGTATGAATAAGCTATAGTTACGCATTTATGTACAAGAGAAGAGAGTACCGCCCTTTATGTTTTCTTCGCAGGCGGTAGCTTTGAGTGTCTTGTGTAACTGTTTACGGGTATAGCTGAGCGCCCTGCCACCCAGTACGCAGGCTTAGAGCCTCATGAGTGAATGCTTCCTATTTGGTTTCCTGTACTTTAGAGTTTGTTACACAGGATAGGAGAAAAATATTTAAATGAAATGGAAATATAGTAAAAGTAAAACTTCCAGTCACGGAAGGCCGTCGATGTGCTTAAGTTCGTGGCAAACGGGTTTTGTAGTCACTTTCCCTAGCTGTGGGTCTTGGAGACATTTGTCACCCATCTTACGCCTCCGCGGGGAGTTTTTTTTTTTACCACAGCCGCACTTAAGACACATCGGAGCCGAGATCGCGCACGGTAACTACCCGAACCGTTATGGTCCGTAATCGTGGGTATTATTCGATTTACCGTGGCCGGCTAGCGTGGGTGCCGTTGGCCGTGAACTACCCCTGGCTGGCCACACCTTATGTTGGGGCTTAAAGTAGGTTCACGGTTACCGACGAGCCGAACGCCGTAATGAGCTGCCATCGGCTATAGTCGGCCTTTATGATGACTTATAATCGGCTCATTACAGTTGGCTTTGAGGGCAGGCGCGCAATGAGTTAACCCGCAGCAGAGGGATGCTGGAGCAAAAGAGTCTCATTGGCGAGTGCATAGAATCGTGGCGTACCTGTTAGGCCTAGTCTAGATGAGGCCGCGGTGCGTCTTGAGTGGAGATGCCATAGGATTTTGTTCAACAGAAAGGGATAAAACTTAACAAGTAGCCAAGACATAAAGGAACAAGTTAAAAAGAGACAAGATTTTTTAAAGTGGTTCGGCACGAAAATGCCTACGTCCACTGATTCTCTTTGTTAATTCACTTCACATGGGCAGTACAAGTTAAGAAAAGTATCGACGGAGGTGTCGGATGTTCCATGCCCTCTGGAACACCTCTCCGTCCACTGTTGACAAAATGTAAGCTCCGTTGTGGAGATCTTTGTGAATTACATATGGTCCGTCCCAGATGGGGTCCAGTGCCCCGGGGCGCGGAAAGATTCGCCTGAGGACAAGATCTCCTTCTTGTAAGCTGCGATGCTTGACTTTGGAATTGTATAGTGCTGCCACTTTTTGTTTGTGAGCTGCTGCTTTGAGTGCTGCATCGTTTCTCCTTTCCTCAATCAGATCCAAAGACATGAGGAGGAGTTCTTCGTTTTCTTCTGGGTTGTAGTGGATCCTACGGTGGGAAGGCACAATAGTCTCAACTGGGAGCATTGCCTCCGATCCATATGCCAAAGAGAAAGGAGTATGTCCCGTTGATGTTCTGAAAGATGTGCGGTATGCCCATAGTGCCGTAGGAAGTTCGTCCACCCAAGCGCCTTTTGACTTTTCAAGTTTCTTCTTGATTAGGGTTTTGAGAATTTTGTTGACAGCTTCAACTTGTCCGTTTGCCTGAGGGTAAGCTACTGATGAGAAGCTTTTATGAATTCCATGCTCTTGGCACCAGTCGGCAAATTCTTCGCTGTCAAATTGGAGTCCGTTGTCTGATACGATCTTGAGGGGGATTCCATACCTGCACAGAATGTTTTTGATCAAGAAGTTGATAACTTTTGCTGAAGATATTTTATTTAAAGGTTCCGCTTCCACCCATTTGGTGAAATAATCGACTGCCACTATAGCATATTTGGCTCCGCCTCGGCCCGTTGGCAGTTCGCCAATTAAGTCGATTCCCCATACAGCAAAGGGCCAAGGGCTGGTCATTTGAGTAATTTCGTTTGTGGGCAGTCGAGGGATCTTGGCGAACTTCTGACATCTGTCGCATTTCTTAACGAAGTCTAGGGTATCTTTGTTTAGTGTGGGCCAGTAATATCCATATCGGAGTATCTTTCTTGCCAAAGTCTGTCCTCCAGTGTGATCTCCGCATCCTCCCTGATGGATGTTTGTTAATATCTCCTTGGCTTCCCTTCCGGCGACGCATCTTAATAAGGGGCCAGAGAAGCCATGCCGGTAGAGGATGCCTTCTTGTGTTGTGTAGTGGGGAACTTTTCTCAAGATCTTCTTGGCTTCGTCACGCCTGTCGGGTAGTATGCCATCTTGCAAATATTTCCGGATAGGGGTCATCCAGGTTCCTTCTTCGATTGCAGTTATCAGATTTACTTGTTCGAAACTTGGGGCTAGCTGCCTTGAGATTGCTGGTGCTCCGGGAATGGTGCTGTCCTTCATACTAGCTTGCTTTGCAAGTTCATCTGCCTCTTGGTTTTCTTCTCGAGGAATGTGTTTGATTAGATAATGGTCCAATTGATCGAGTAGCAGTTTGGTTTTCTTTAGGTATGCTGTGAGTCGTTCTCCTCGAGTCTGGAATTCTCCTAGTACCTGGTTTACGATAAGCTGAGAATCACTATGAATACATAAGGAATTGATTCCAATTTCTAGGGCCAGTTCCAATCCCGCTATTACTGCTTCATATTCAGCATCGTTGTTAGTGGCCGTGAACTCCAATCTCAATGCATAGTACAACTTTCTTCCCCTGGGGGTGATGATCACAATACCTGCCCCCGAGCCTTGTTCGTTCGATGCTCCGTCTACAAAGAGGTTCCACTTGATGTTTTTTGCTACTTCAGATTGTTCCTCGCCTTCGTTTATAGTGAATTCGGCAATGAATCAGCCATGGCTTGTCCTTTGATAGCGGTACGAGGATGGTAGGTGATATCATACTGACTTAGTTCGATGCACCATTTGAGGAGTCGCCCAGAAGTGTCAGGACGATGGAGCACTCGTCTCAGTGGTTGATCGGTTAGAACCCTGATGGAGTGAGACTGGAAGTAGTGGCGCAGTTTTCGTGACGCGATCAATAAACAATATGCTAATTTCTCAAGTTTAGGATATCTGGCCTCTGCCCCTGTAAATCTCTTACTTACAAAGTAAACCGGGCGTTGTGTGCGGTCTTCTTCTCTTACCAAGGCGGCGCTTAGAGCATGAGATGATACAGCGAGGTATAGGTATAACACTTCACCTTCATTTGGAGTTGAGAGTACTGGTGGTCTCTGAAGGTGTTCGATGAGGTTGAGGAAAGCTTTTAAGCATTCGTCGGTCCACTCGAACCTCCCTTTGTCTTTCTTGAGTGCTTCGAAGAAAGGGACACACTTGTCAGTTGCCTTGGAAATGAATCTGCTTAGGGCGGCCACCTTTCCGTTTAGGCTCTGCATTTCTTTTCGAGTGGAAGGCATCCTTATTTCTTTTAAAGCTCGGATTTGTTCAGGGTTTGCTTCGATTCCTCTGGCGTGGACGATGAATCCTAAGAATTTTCCCGATGATACTCCGAAGGAGCACTTTAGAGGATTCAGCTTCATTCCATATCGGCGAAGTACCCGAAACATATCGTCCAGATGGCTTACATGGTCGTTGGCTTTCCTGGACTTCACCAACATGTCATCCACATACACTTCCATAGTACGTCCTATCAGTTCTGCGAACATTTTGTTGACGAGGCGTTGATAGGTAGCTCCAGCATTTTTGAGTCCAAAAGGCATGACTTTGTAACAATATAATCCGCGGTCGGTGATGAAGCTAGTGTGGTCCTGATCGGGAGCGTGCATGGGGATCTGGTTATATCCGGAGTATGCATCCATAAAAGATAGGAGTTCGTGCCCAGCTGTGCTGTCCACGAGTTGGTCAATTCGGGGAAGTGGGAAGCAGTCTTTCGGGCAAGCGTCATTCAGATTGGAGAAGTCAATACATGTTCGCCACTTTCCATTGGCCTTTTTTACTAGCACTGGGTTAGCGATCCATTCTGGGTAGATGGCTTCCCGTATGAAGTCATTAGCAAGTAGATTTTTTACTTCCTCATCAAGGGCTGCTGATCGCTCTGCCCCCATGCTCCTCTTTTTCTGCTTTACTGGTACCTTGGTGGGATCGATGTTCAACATGTGGCATGCTACGTCTGGGGAGATTCCTGTCATATCGGCATGGGTCCACGCAAATACATCTAAGTTGTGGCGGAGAAAGTCAATGAGTCGATCCTTCAATTCCGTTTTCAGCTGAGATCCGATTTTTAATAGTCTACTTGAATCATGCTTATCTACCGATACGAATTCCATAGCCTCTGCAGGCTCGGCGGTAGCCTCCTCCTCTTTATCCCTGGGGTCTAGTTCATTGAAGGGATCGCTTGTGTATCGAAGAGGAGGGGCTTTCTTTAGTTGCTATGCCTCCAAGCTTTTCATGCAGAGAGTAGTCTCTGCATCTTTTCCTTTATTCTTTCTGCGGTTATTGCGAAGTTCAGTTACGTAGCAGTCTCGGGCAGCACCTTGATCTCCTTCTACTTCTCCTACTCCGTTGTCTGTTGGAAATTTCATTTTCAGGCACCAGGGGGCTAATACAATCTGAAAGTCAGACAAGGCTGGTCTTCCCAAGAAAGCGTTGTAAGCCGAGTGGTTTTCTATCAGTACGAACGTTTATTTTCGCACAACGGAGCGGGGATGACTTCCTATTTCGACGAATAGGTCAAGTTGCCCGAGGGGCATTTTTGCATCTCCAGTGAAACCGTGCAGTGGTTTGTCACAGGGGGATACATCCTTCATTGATAACTTCATTTTGTCGAAAGCATGTCTGAATAGGATATTTACGGAGCTTCCTGTGTCTATTAGAATCCGAAAAACTTTAGCTGGACCGAACCAGGCAGAGATGACCATAGGATCCATATGTGGGTACTGTCTTCCTTCCAAATCACGCCTACTGAATATGATGTCGTCGTTTTCTTTTCGTTTCGGGTGGCGTTCCTCCGTAATGGAGTTAACATATCCTTCGGCATTTCTAAGCGACTTGCCGTACCTTTCCATCTCTGCCCAACTTCTGTCGGCAATGTGTGGTCCTCCTGAGATGGTAAGGACTACTATCTTCTCTTGACTAGAGCCACTGGTGTTGTGATTGTTGCGACTCCCTCCGCCTACTTCTGGGAGGGGTTGCTTTGAGTTCTCATTGGCAGGAGTTGGAGTCCTGTTCTGACTTTTCACATAACGTTCCAGTCTTCTTCTTCTAATGTGTTCTTCGATCAAGTCCCGAAGATGGTGGCATTCATTGGTGTCATGTCCGTGGGATTCGTGGAAGCGACAGAACTTTCCGGACTTGAGTGCGTTATCTGATTCTTTCTTGTGCGGGGGGCGCTTGTATCCGAGTTCGCCCTGAGTGGCTAGGTAGATGTTTTCGATTGTTTCATTCAAAGGAGTGTAGGAGTCAAATCTTGGCCCTGGTCGATATTGGCGCTTCTCAACCTTTCTGCCCCCAGCATTGTCTCTAGATTCATTTCTTCGAGCGTCCTTAGCTGCAGTGGGAACCTTGTCCTGAATTATCTTGCCTTGTTGCCCTGGCTGCCTCTCCGTAGCAGCGTCTTCAAGTCTCATATACTTTCCAGCTTCATGGAAGAAATCAGGCAAGGTAGCTGGTTTTTCCTTAGTTAATCTTCTGGCAAACTTGGTGTCTGGATGCACACCACTACAGAGGGCCATTAGAGTGAGTTTTTCATCGGCATCTTGAACTGCTGCCGCTGCGGCGTTGAACCGTGTTAGATATTGTTGCAGCGTCTCTCCGGTTTTCTGTTTGACATTGGATAGAGAATAAGCATCCCTGGGTTGTTCCACATGGATGCGGAACTGGCTAATAAACCTTTCTTTTAACATCTCCCATGAGTTGATGGATCCTTGGGGTAGATGGCAGAACCAGGAGGTAGCTAGATCTGATAGGAATAGCGGAAAGCATTTACATAATACTCCTTCTGTTGCTCCACTCATGAGCATATGCTGGGTGTATCTCTGCAGGTGTACGATGGGGTCGGAAGTTCCTTTGTAAGGTTCCATGGTTGGCATTTTCCATTCCCGGGGAGTGATGGCAGTTTCGATATTTCGGGTAAAGGGACTGGTGACCCTAGCGCCTATTCCCCGGTCCCTTTGCTCCCGTTGGACACATTCTCTGAATAATCGTGCCATCCGCTCGTCAGAACTTGGAGCGGACAAAAATGAGCTCGGTTCTTCCCTGCGGGATCTATCTCGTCCAGATGACCTGTAGGGATGGTACAGTCTATCACCTCTAGCATTATCCAGTGGTTGTCTTTGGCTGCTTGGATGCACGCTAGGACCAGCTACAGTTGCCCCCTGCCTTGATCTTCCCCTATGGGGTTCTGTTTCGAGCACATCCATGGGGTCAACTTCGAGCTGGGTTCTAGCTCGGCTCCGTTCAGCGGGGTTTCTATGATTAGGTGGCATGACTGGCTCAGCTACATCCGACCCTCGCCTGGTGCCTCCCCCGCTAGGTTCGGTTCCAAGGGCTTCCTCGAGTCGGAATTCGGGCTGAGTCCGGGCGCGGCCCCTATCATCGTTTTTCCTGTTGATAGCTTGTTCGAAGAGTGAAGACCTTTGTTGCCTCCGGGATCCTCCGGATTGGGATTCACCCCATGATTCAGTGTTGCGGTTGGACTCTTCAGCGTCCCTTAAGCGTGTCATGAGTTGGTCCACCAAAGTTTCTTGTTGGGATGTGAAGCGGTTAGTTACTTCAGCCACAACCCTGTCCAGATCTGCCCTAGTGATTGGTTGTTCCGTTGCGGGACCAGTTGGATTTTCCTGATTTTCATCTGGTACTGCTGTTGAAGTGGGCTGATCTGTGATTGCTGGATCTGGAAGGCTGCTAGTTGCGATGTTCTTTCCTTTGTTAACATCCCTTCTCTGTTTGGAAGGCATGATTTCTAAGCAACGAGTGATGTCGTTAGGAAAAAGGTTGAGTGGGAGAAGATGAAGCTTGAGTTCAATTCTCAGTGAAAGCACCAAAAATGTTTGCACAAAAAATGGACAAACACCTCCAAGTCGTATTATTTAGTTGATTATATGTGATTTTCAATGATTTTAGATGAGTATGTAAATATGAGAAAAGTAGGGGCTGAAATGTAAAAGACACACAGATTTATAGTGGTTCAGCCAGAATGTGCCTACGTCCACTTTATATGTTATTATCTTCTTTCTTTCAGGTTACAAGTACAATGCGTTGTATACAAGTGTATGAAAGTAGTTTGAAAGTTCCTTCCTTGCTTGAGCTCTCAAACTTGTCTGCCATTGTTGTACCCCTGCCCCTCTATTTATAGAATGAGGTAGGGGGCAGGGGTCTTGGAAGTATATAACTGCTGGTGGGCCCGGGCTGAAGCAATCTGGAATGGTAATCACCTGGTTCGGCGGAGGTCATTCGGCATGGAGTTTGGTCCGGTGGTAGGCGTGGTCCGGCAATAAGTGTGGACCGGTGGTAATGAGTGTGGAGGTGGACCGGCAGTGAGGTGGTTCGGTACTTGTTTGGTCCGGCCGTGGAGTTGGTTCGGTAGTGGGGTGATGGTTGGTTCGGTGGGGTATGGTCCGGCTACCGAATGGGATGTGCCGGATGGAAATGCCTTATGCCTTGCTTTTGCCGAATGGACCAATGGTTGGGCTTTGCCGAATGGATTCTGGTCCGGCATAACAGGGAGAGGCCGGACGTAACTCTGCCGAATGGGAATGCCGGATTGACTTCCATGCTTGTACCGAGCCTTGTGTTCATCGAACGAGGTGGAGGTTGCAAGCCCGGGTGAAACTGTGGCTTCTTGGTCTCGAGGTCTTCTGGGTGAAAATTCGCCCAACATGAACTTATAAAGGGAAATATTAAACCCATTAATAGGACCAAACCATATATTACTCACTTGCTTTATGCAGATGATCTTCTTTTATTTCTGCATGCAGACTCTCATAGTGCTAAAACTATTGCTAATATTTTTATGAAACTGGAAGTTAATGAGTTTAAAAGTTAAATTTATTTTAGTAAAGGTTGTACCAGAAAATCAAATATTTTCAATATTCTTAAATTTAAAGAAGGCAGTTTGCCAGTTAAATATTTAGGCTTGCCTTTGAGTGTTAATCAAATTAATGATTCAGACTGCACTAGACTTTTGGACATTATTCAGAATAAATTTAAGGGTGGGCTTGCAAACTTCTGTCTTTAGCTGGAAGGTTAGAGTTAACCCACACTATCATCATTGTGATCATTATGTATTGGATTCAAGCCCACAATATCCCAGTCAAAGCTACACATAAGTTGGAAAAAGCTTGTGCCAATTTCATTTGGAAAAGAAAACATCATAAAATTGCTTGGGATATGGTCTGCAACCCAATAAAATATGGGGGTCTAGGCCTTAGAAATATAAATGATTTGAGGGAAGTTTGCAAACTCAAACTTTTTTGGAAATTTGTCAATGGAAACTCACTATGGGCTAGATGGATGAAAGCAAAATATCTTAAAAACAAAAAAATTTGGACTGTGAAATCTGAAAGCCATTATTCTTTACCTTGGAAAAATATACTTAGTTGCAGGAAAGCTGGGCTAAAACTCTTGGAAAGAAAATTTAAGGATGGTAATAAAACCAGCCTATGTTTTGACCCATAGATTCATGGTAAAACTTTGGTTAGTCTCTTGGGTTGGGATAGTATGCTTTGGTTTGGGGGTCCCTTGATAATGTTAACAACATCATCCAAAATAATTCTTGGAATACATTTAATCAACCAGCCACTTCTATTTTCAATGAAGCCATAAAAAAGATTATTATTGACCCAAATCTTCAAAAAGATACATGGGAATGGAGGCTTACAAAAAAAGGTGCTTTCTCTTTTAAAAAAACATGGAATTTTGATAGAGGTCATGAAACTAAAGTAGATCGGCATAATGTTATTTTGAATAAAATGAATTGTCCAAAAATGTCCCACTGTGCTTGTTTTGATATTAATAACAGGTTGCCAACAAGGGACAGGTGCTCGAAATGGAATAAAAATGGTGAAATAGTTTGTTTACTTTGCAAACAAGATACTGAAAGTATCAATCATTTATTTTTTGATTGTATCTACTCAAAACATATTTGGTATAGCAAAATCAAAACTCAAAATCAACCAGCATCATGTTGTTCAAAACATCAGAGAAAGCATCAAATTCATTTAGGAAAACTTCAATGAAAAATCAAAAGATTTTAGGAAAGCAAGCACTATTCTCACAACAACTATCTTCTACATATAGAAAGAAAGAAATCAAAGACTGCATGCACAAAAGGAAATAGGAAGCATTCAACTATGGAAAACAATAGAAACAGAGAGCTATACTCTATTCAAAAAATTTGAAAGCCAACAAAAACACTCTGATAACATCAACCATATTTATTGCAGCACAAACAATTTGGAGGACGAGTTAGAAACTTTCCTACAAAGGGGGAAATTCGATCTTGATTTCCCTGGAAGCAGTCCCCTTCACCACAGTGGTAGTCACTAGATGAAGAAGCCTATAAGCTCCAGGAATTCTGTAACGACCCAGAATTTTTAGTAATTAAAAATTTAATATTTAATTAATTTTAAATAATAATAAGTGAATTTATAAGTCAAATAAATTTTTATTTGAATTATTGGATTTAATTGGATAATTAAATCGATAATTTAATATGTTAAATTATAGAAATAATTGAAAATAGAGTTAAAAATGATTGAAAATGATTTGTAAAATTTTATTTTATCATGTTGGAGTTAGAATAATATTTTAGAACTTTTAAAATCGAATTTAGAGTTTATTTGTGAAAATTGAATATTTTAATATTTAAAATCGACTAGTGAAAATAGTCAATTTTTGAACAGTCTCAGAATTGAACGAAACCAGTTCCATTGGATCCGTAATAGTTAGTTATTACCGGATTTCAATTTTCGTGTCAATCGGGGTTATCGTTTGTCCGGTACAAATTAAAACGCCTACAAATCGACTTAAATCGGTTTAATTCAAATCGAACGTTTATAGCCATAACTCGCACAGATGTCCGAATTAGCTTTCGAAACCTGTTCCATTGTGTCCGAAACGCGGGGTAAACCCTAGGAACGCTGGTTACGACGCGTAAATCGGAGTTCGGAATTTCCGGGACGAATAGTGTTTGAATAATTCTCTATAAATAGACCTAAATTTCTAAAAAAAAAAAAAAAGAAAGAAACCAAAACCCTAATAATAACGCAGCCGCCTCCATTAGCATGAACGGCCGAAATTGTTCCAACTTCCTCCCCAAATATCTTTCAATCCACTCATCAATTCGAGATGTTGTCAACTAGGAAAACGTAGAGGCTAGTGTGCTCTACATATCCAACGGTGGAGATGGGTTTTGGAGCGACGTGGTGGCCAGAAAATGAGAGGGAAGGGGGCCGGTTTCGCACGCAACACGAGGAGGAAGAGGGGGCCGAGCTCCATGCTATCTTGGCCGAGTGTCATTCTTGCCATGTTCTTCGAGATGGAGTAGTTTGATCGTGTTCGTGTTGCACGTGGAAATTGAAAAATCGAACCCTAATTAGGTGTTGATGGGTTCATGTTGCGGTGTAGAAGCTGTAGGTTGCGCGTATGAAGGATATGAATGCACGGCCGTTGGATCTGTGATGGACGGTGGATGCAGGTTGTAGGTTATAAAATTTTAAATTATGTCGTATTTGTGTATATAAATACGAGCAAACTTCAAAAATTCATAACTTTTTCATACGAGGTCGAAAACACGCGAAACCAGTTGCGTTAGAATCGTATGGACGAGCACTACGCGATGAAATTGGATTGGAGTCGTTTGGAGTTAGTGAGAATTTTGGGTAAAATTAAACGTCCGTTTAATTTTATTCGAAATAAATCGCTAATACGGAATTTAAAATCAAGGTGAGAACTTCTCACTCAATCGAATCAGTTTCGATTTTATTTTAAATAGTTAGATTTAAAATATTTGAATGCATGTTTGAATGATGATTAATATCTATTGATTGTTAAAATAGACATTATGCGCCGTTAGTAAGCGGATGTTATTTAATAAAAACATATACCGCGAATATTTCATAAACAGTGAAATTGGTATTATATATAATAGCAATATATATATATATTGGCATATGTATATATTGGAGTTATTGATTTTCCGCATTTTTTGTTTAGCGGATGAGACCCTATTGCGCCGTTATTAAGCGGATAATATTTTAAATCCCATATACCGCGATAATTTCGTACTGGAGCGAAATTGGTATTGTGCTAATGTTTTTGGATGCAGGAAAACAGGTTGGAGGGATCCAACTGGATTCCTCAACAGTATTTATTTTTGATTCAGATATTTTGATATTTGATGGATTATCATATTGATATATGATATCGTTGTTTGTCGTGATTGACTATTTGGTGTGTAGCATCATTGGACCAGATTTGGAATTTTAAAATGATTTCAAAGTGATTTTTGAAAGTATACGTTATAAAATATTTTTTGGGATTGATTCATTTTAAAATAAATAAACGTATAATTTTTAATGTTATAAGAATTATGATTTTTAAGAAATATAGTTAAAAAACTGATTTTTGAAAATATGATGCTAATGATTTTATAAAATAGTTTAATCGGGATTTTAGAATTTATTGTGAAAAGTCTAAATATAGGATTTATAAAATTTAATTATTTTATGAATCGAAATGGTGAAATAATAAAGGAGATTAAAGACGTTTTAAAGAATAATATAAATTGATTTATATTAAGAGATTTATAAATGGATATTTATAAATTGAAATATTGAAATTATAAAACGAGTTTTTACAAGTGTTTGAATGAAGTGAAAATAGATTTCATAAATTGAATGAAATTTATAGAATTATAAACGGTGAAATTATAAATGGAATTTTATAAACAGTAGGTTTATAAAATTTATAAAGTCATTAAAAGAATGGTTTTGGATAAATAATTGAAATCTTATAAGTTATAAGATTTATAATTATGAAGTTCAAAGGAACGATTTTTTTGTGAACGAATAAATTATAAGTATTTGACTTATAATATGAACCTTTGCTTTATAATTGAGTTATAAATTGAATAGGTTAATAAAGGAATTTATAAAAGGAAGTTGTTATAAATAAATAGAAATAAAATTTATAAACGTTGTTTTATAAATCCGCAAACGACTTATTTTGATAAGTAAATTGTTGAAACTTATTTATGAAGCTATATTCACGTTTTAGACAGTGAATAATCCTTTGAAATAAAATGAATTGAAGTGATGATATTTGTTAACGTAGTATATTCACGTTTTTGAATAGTGAATAATATGTTAAAGAATTTGTTTTGAATGTGATGTTTTAAATAGAACTTAAAACAATCTAATGATGTTTTAAACTGTGTTAAGATTCGAAACCATAGATTTCAACATTTGTTGTTGAAATAGACGTTTTCGAGAAATAGAAGGAAATGGTGGACTATAACATTGTTGTTATAGTAAATGATTTCCGAAAGGAAATGTTTTGTATAGTATTGGGATTTATGTATCTATTTTAATTTCGAATCCCTATACTAGTGATTTTGGGTTGTCGTAACGATGTTTTACGCAACATTCGTTTTGGCCCAAATAAATATGTTTAAGAGAATGATTTCCTTAAAGAATGAAATATATACTTAATCTTGATTTAAGTATATTGAATATTTTCCAAGTGTTGAAAATAAATAAAATTTGTGAATTACTTATGAATAAATAAGTATGGAAATGTTTTCCAATATAAAGTGAATATTTTGAGAATTTATCTTTTTGAAGATAAATTGAAATGGATAATTGAAATCGTATATGCATGGATATTGTGAAATGTAAACTCACTAAGGAATTTATAAAAGAAAGTGGAATTTGTTTAAAAATAAATATTGATTTATTTTTGAAGTATTGAAATAATATATCTTGTAAAGATATTTTGGAAAATAAATAATTTGGAAAATTATTTGGAAACTGGTGATGTTGTGCATATCGATTGATAGTTCAATAACCGACTATCAATATTTCCCTTTGAATGGGTATTTGATGTGATTTGTTTGAATGTGAATGCCACACTTATTTTTGAATAAGCGCTCACTATTCGGGTTAACCGGGAAAGGACCATGGGGTCGTATAACCCATTCCGAATATGTGATACGTCGTTGTGAATTGCATTTGAAGATCGGTGTTGAAGACCCGGTATTTGCGAAAGCGATAGGATGACCTATCGATTGTTTCTGCGCTGAGTTGCAACGGTATAGAGACTCCCTAAGTGATGGGAAATCCGATCAGGATTGTGAATATCCGGATTTCAAGGACTTCTTTGTAAGTGCCTTCGGTTTTGTTCGAGCCCAGAACAGACTTGTATGGATTGTATGTCTGACATTACAAGTTGAGATATAAAGACGATTTCTTTCAAATATATTTCTGTTGGTGGCGGAGAATTTATTCTTTTAGCTTAACACCCTTCTCTGAGACGTACGAGCTCAGAGGTTATATAGTTGAAGGTTATCAGCGATATATTCCCAATTTGGTAATGTGACATGCTGAGTGTTGCTGTGAAATGATCATTGTGTTGATTATTTGTGATAGGATCATTTATTTGATCGTCTATCTTTGTGATCATTTCTATGATCATTTGTTGACCCAAAGCATGGCTTTTGTATAAAGTATGTTTTTGTGGACGTGACTTCGTCGAGCCTCACACCCCGTGAATGGTCAAAACAGGAAAGAAGCAGCAAGGTCATGAGGGGTAGCGCCCTTAGGATATGTGCATTTCCTTCTGGAAAAGGGTGGTATCATGGTATGGAGCCCAGATACTTACTCATGTTGAAAACACTTTTTTATGATTGTGTGAATTGATTACGAGCGCTCGGTGAAAAGGTCCCAAAGGACCGGGGGATGGCATATTCGGTCAGTTGTTACTCAGTTAGGGGTAACCCGGCCTTGTGTTGGTAGAGATCCGGTTTGGTTCTCGGGGATGTCCATCCAGAGGCATTCTCATGTGGCAATGGGAAGTTCCTTGGCCTGATCATTCGTTGGAAATCCAAAGAAACAATACGAGACTTGTACGGTTTTAGTTGTAGAACCTATCATTCACTTATGGTGGCGCCCCACTGTTTGGATGGTAGCTATAGTAGGCATAGTTCGAAATGTCTATGTTGGCTAAGATTTATATTCTACTTTTGAAATGAATTTTTCTCTACACTATGCACTAGTAATAATATCAAATGTTCTTTTAAATGCGTATCAAGCATCTTTGACTATCATAAGGAGAAATCTCCTCCGATTCTGCGTTTGCATTGTGTGTGTGTGCGGGAGGCCTTATGGTAGTCTCATTTTTAAAAGCATTGCGAATTGACTTTAAAAATATTCCTCTATTTTGATTTTAAAGATAAATAAACTATTTTGAGTTCTCACACCAGTCACATGACTGACTCGGAGTTTATTGTTTTCCTTCCTAAACTCTGGGTGCCCACCAATTTCCACACGGGCAGTCAAGAGTTAAGGTTTATCAGGATATTCTGGATATTCTGGAGTTGCTGGAGGCAAGCTGGATCGCATGGCGTATTACTTATATAGTATTTCTTTTTCCGCTGCACTGTTTGATGTTGTTTGTTGTTGTACACTCTGATGATATGATGTAATGAAATGTAATGTATAAAATGTAATAACTGATATAGTTCTTTATTTAAAGATTATTCATTTATTATTATATGTTGTTCCGCTGCGAATTGTGAGATTCTGTTATTGTTCTGTTATTTTCTTTCTATGTTCTATTTTCTTTCTCTTCTCCCTATTTTCTATCTTCTTATCTCTTCTTTTCCACTTTTTCTTCTTCTTAAACCCTCAGTGTTCGGTTTTCCGTCGATCGATTGCTCGGCAGTCGATAAAGTGAGTATCGATGTTGAATTTTCGGAAGACGAAGAATCGGGTCCTGACAATGTGGTATCAGAGCATATGGTTAAGCGACAACCATGGTTCTGTTGGGTATTACTCGTTAGAGATAGAGTCAGTAGTACTCTAGAATGAGTTGAGTGTAATAATAGCTATGAGAGCGTATTTGTTAGTGAATATATAAAATTGTTTTATATTGTGATGATTAGTTTATTGAGTGGCATATGAACTTTCGTCAGCGTGGTCCGCAAGACTATGCCGAAGGGGTTTCTAAACACTTGAATAGAACAATTCGACACAATATTGTTTTAAATTGGGTAAATGAAATAATTTTACGTTGATTATATTTTTTAAATATAAAGAAATAATTTTTCAAAATTATTAAAGTGTATATAAGTTGATTGTTTAGTTGTTTGAATAATCTAAATAAAAGAAAAAAATTGTATAAGTAAAGAATTATAAGAATTGAATTATAATTAAAGTGATTTACAATTGTGAAATAAACTTATATATATAAGAAGTGATAAATGTGAACTTGAGTTATATAAGTGAAATTCAACTTTTGTAATTGAATTGAATTAATGGAATTGGAAAGCTAAAGTAATTGAAATTCAATTTGAAGTTAAGTGAATCTTAAATAGAATTGAATTTGATTTGGAAGTGAACCAACTTGAATATGAATTAGTGAATATAAACTAATTGAAAATGAATGTTAGTAAAAACATCCAGTGTTAATGAATCAAATGTGATTTAAATTGAAAACAATTTCATTGAATATTAATGAGAATATGAATGAATATTTATTGGTTATGAATTTTTGGATGATAGTTGGTTGATGTTTGCATTTGTTGCTTTTGTTTCAATTTCCATATTCACATATATAGTTATTATGTTGCTATATGTTGTATATTGATACTATTTTCATATATACATGTTTCTCATGTTGTTTGTTGAGTGTTTAGTAGGTGCGGATCGCGTTTGCTTCGCATTTGGAGCTCGCTTTCGTGCTATATTAGCCGTATATGCTTGCTAATAAAATATAAGGTACATATCTCGGATTACATACCGTACTTTTACAAATTTTTCCCTGCGGGATGCCTCATTACTTGATGAGATGTATATTTGTGATATATATACTGTCATTTTTTTCTCGGATCGAGCCGCGCAAAGGAGACTATGGCGAATTTTTTCGAAAATTTAAGGCGTTAGAAAAAAATTTGAGAAAATTGGAAAATTTTGAAAACTTTAACTTTGATTTGGAATTGAAAGTTAAACAATAGTAGTTGTTTTTGAAAAGATAACTAAGTATGATTTGAAAACTTAGTAAAGATATTGTAAGAAGTTTAACTATATATTTTGGAAAATTAATAAATTCTATAACTTTTCTTACTTTTTAATTTCGAGGACGAAATTCTTTTAAGGGGGGAAGATTGTAACGACCCAGAATTTTTAGTAATTAAAAATTTAATATTTAATTAATTTTAAATATTAATAAGTGAATTTATAAGTCAAATAAATTTTTATTCGAATTATTGGATTTAATTGGATAATTAAATCGATAATTTAATATGTTAAATTATAGAAATAATTGAAAATAGAGTTAAAAATGATTGAAAATGATTTGTAAAATTTTATTTTATCATGTTGGAGTTAGAATGATATTTTAGAACTTTTAAAATCGAATTTAGAGTTTATTTGTGAAAATTGAATATTTTAATATTTAAAATCGACTAGTGAAAATAGTCAATTTTTGAACAGTCTCAGAATTGAACGAATCCAGTTCCATTGGATCCGTAATAGTTAGTTATTACCGGATTTCAATTTTCGTGTCAATCGGGGTTATCGTCTGTCCGGTACAAATTAAAACGCCTACAAATCGACTTAAATCGGTTTAATTCAAATCGAACGTTTATAGCCATAACTCGCACAGATGTCCGAATTAGCTTTCGAAACCTGTTCCATTGTGTCCGGAACGCGGGGTAAACCCTAGGAACGCTGGTTACGACGCGTAAATCGGAGTTCGGAATTTCCGGGACGAATAGTGTTTGAATAATTCTCTATAAATAGACCTAAATTTCTAAAAAAAAAAAGAAAGAAAGAAACCAAAACCCTAATAATAACGCAACCGCCTCCATTAGCATGAACGGCCGAAATTGTTCCAACTTCCTCCCCAAATATCTTTCAATCCACTCATCAATTCGAGATGTTGTCAACTAGGAAAACGTAGAGGCTAGTGTGCTCTACATATCCAACGGTGGAGATGGGTTTTGGAGCGACGTGGTGGCCAGAAAATGAGAGGGAAGGGGACCGGTTTCGCACGCAACACGAGGAGGAAGAGGGGGCCGAGCTCCATGCTATCTTGGCCGAGTGTCATTCTTGCCATGTTCTTCGAGATGGAGTAGTTTGATCGTGTTCGTGTTGCACGTGGAAATTGAAAAATCGAACCCTAATTAGGTGTTGATGGGTTCATGTTGCGGTGTAGAAGCTGTAGGTTGCGCGTATGAAGGATATGAATGCACGGCCGTTGGATCTGTGATGGACGGTGGATGCAGGTTGTAGGTTATAAAATTTTAAATTATGTCGTATTTGTGTATATAAATACGAGCAAACTTCAAAAATTCATAACTTTTTCATACGAGGTCGAAAACGCGCGAAACCAGTTGCGTTGGAATCGTATGGACGAGCACTATGCGATGAAATTGGATTGGAGTCGTTTGGAGTTAGTGAGAATTTTGGGTAAAATTAAACGTCCGTTTAATTTTATTCGAAATAAATCGCTAATACGGAATTTAAAATCAAGGTGAGAACTTCTCACTCAATCGAATCAGTTTCGATTTTATTTTAAATAGTTAGATTTAAAATATTTGAATGCATGTTTGAATGATGATTAAAATCTATTGATTGTTAAAATAGACATTATGCGCCGTTAGTAAGCGGATGTTATTTAATAAAAACATATACCGCGAATATTTCATAAACAGTGAAATTGGTATTATATATAATAGCAATATATATATATTGGCATATGTATATATTGGAGTTATTGATTTCCCGCATTTTTTGTTTAGCGGATGAGACCCTATTGCGCCGTTATTAAGCGGATAATATTTTAAATCCCATATACCGCGATAATTTCGTACTGGAGCGAAATTGGTATTGTGCTAATGTTTTTGGATGCAGGAAAACAGGTTGGAGGGATCCAACTGGATTCCTCAACAGTATTTATTTTTGATTCAGATATTTTGATATTTGATGGATTATCATATTGATATATGATATCGTTGTTTGTCGTGATTGACTATTTGGTGTGTAGCATCATTGGACCAGATTTGGAATTTTAAAATGATTTTTGAAAGTATACGTTATAAAATATTTTTTGGGATTGATTCATTTTAAAATAAATAAACGTATAATTTTTAATGTTATAAGAATTATGATTTTTAAGAAATATAGTTAAAAAACTGATTTTTGAAAATATGATGCTAATGATTTTATAAAATAGTTTAATCGGGATTTTAGAATTTATTGTGAAAAGTCTAAATATAGGATTTATAAAATTTAATTATTTTATGAATCGAAATGGTGAAATAATAAAGGAGATTAAAGACGTTTTAAAGAATAATATAAATTGATTTATATTAAGAGATTTATAAATGGATATTTATAAATTGAAATATTGAAATTATAAAACGAGTTTTTATAAGTGTTTGAATGAAGTGAAAATAGATTTCATAAATTGAATGAAATTTATAGAATTATAAACGGTGAAATTATAAATGGAATTTTATAAACAGTAGGTTTATAAAATTTATAAAGTCATTAAAAGAATGGTTTTGGATAAATAATTGAAATCTTATAAGTTATAAGATTTATAATTATGAAGTTCAAAGGAACGATTTTTTTGTGAACGAATAAATTATAAGTATTTGACTTATAATATGAACCTTTGTTTTATAATTGAGTTATAAATTGAATAGGTTAATAAAGGAATTTATAAAAGGAAGTTGTTATAAATAAATAGAAATAGAATTTATAAACGTTGTTTTATAAATCCGCAAACGACTTATTTTGATAAGTAAATTGTTGAAACTTATTTATGAAGCTATATTCACGTTTTAGACAGTGAATAATCCTTTGAAATAAAATGAATTGAAGTGATGATATTTGTTAACGTAGTATATTCACGTTTTTGAATAGTGAATAATATGTTAAAGAATTTGTTTTGAATGTGATGTTTTAAATAGAACTTAAAACAATCTAATGATGTTTTAAACTGTGTTAAGATTCGAAACCATAGATTTCAACATTTGTTGTTGAAATAGACGTTTTCGAGAAATAGAAGGAAATGGTGGACTATAACATTGTTGTTATAGTAAATGATTTCCGAAAGGAAATGTTTTGTATATATTGGGATTTATGTATCTATTTTAATTTCGAATCCCTATACTAGTGATTTTGGGTTGTCGTAACGATGTTTTACGCAACATTCATTTTGGCCCAAATAAATATGTTTAAGAGAATGATTTCCTTAAAGAATGAAATATATACTTAATCTTGATTTAAGTATATTGAATATTTTCCAAGTGTTGAAAATAAATAAAATTTGTGAATTACTTATGAATAAATAAGTATGGAAATGTTTTCCAATATAAAGTGAATATTTTGAGAATTTATCTTTTTGAAGATAAATTGAAATGGATAATTGAAATCGTATATGCATGGATATTGTGAAATGTAAATTCACTAAGGAATTTATAAAAGAAAGTGGAATTTGTTTAAAAATAAATATTGATTTATTTTTGAAGTATTGAAATAATATATCTTGTAAAGATATTTTGGAAAATAAATAATTTGGAAAATTATTTGGAAACTGGTGATGTTGTGCATATCGATTGATAGTTCAATAACCGACTATCAATATTTCCCTTTGAATGGGTATTTGATGTGATTTGTTTGAATGTGAATGCCACACTTATTTTTGAATAAGCGCTTACTATTCGGGTTAACCGGGAAAGGACCATGGGGTCGTATAACCCATTCCGAATATGTGATACGTCGTTGTGAATTGCATTTGAAGATCGGTGTTGAAGACCCGGTATTTGCGAAAGCGATAGGATGACCTATCGATTGTCTCTGCACTGAGTTGCAACGGTATAGAGACTCCCTAAGTGATGGGAAATCCGATCAGGATTGTGAATATCCGGATTTCAAGGACTTCTTTGTAAGTGCCTTCGGTTTTGTTCGAGCCCGGAACAGACTTGTATGGATTGTATGTCTGACATTACAAGTTGAGATATAAAGACGATTTCTTTCAAATATATTTCTGTTGGTGGCGGAGAATTTATTCTTTTAGCTTAACACCCTTCTCTGAGACGTACGAGCTCAGAGGTTATATAGTTGAAGGTTATCAGCGATATATTCCCAATTTGGTAATGTGACATGCTGAGTGTTGCTGTGAAATGATCATTGTGTTGATTATTTGTGATAGGATCATTTATTTGATCGTCTATCTTTGTGATCATTTCTATGATCATTTGTTGACCCAAAGCATGGCTTTTGTATAAAGTATGTTTTTGTGGACGTGACTTCGTCGAGCCTCACACCCCGTGAATGGTCAAAACAGGAAAGAAGCAGCAAGGTTATGAGGGGTAGCGCCCTTTAGGATATGTGCATTTCCTTCTGGAAAAGGGTGGTATCATGGTATGGAGCCCAGATACTTACTCATGTTGAAAACACTTTTTTATGATTGTGTGAATTGATTACGAGCGCTCGGTGAAAAGGTCCCAAAGGACCAGGGGATGGCATATTCGGTCAGTTGTTACTCAGTTAGGGGTAACCCGGCCTTGTGTTGGTAGAGATCCGGTTTGGTTCTCGGGGATGTCCATCCAGAGGCATTCTCATGTGGCAATGGGAAGTTCCTTGGCCTGATCATTCGTTGGAAATCCAAAGAAACAATATGAGACTTGTACGGTTTTAGTTGTAGAACCTATCATTCACTTATGGTGGCGCCCCACTGTTTGGATGGTAGCTATAGTAGGCATAGTTCGAAATGTCTATGTTGGCTAAGATTTATATTCTACTTTTGAAATGAATTTTTCTCTACACTATGCACTAGTAATAATATCAAATGTTCTTTTAAATGCGTATCAAGCATCTTTGACTATCATAAGGAGAAATCTCCTCCGATTCTGCGTTTGCATTGTGTGTGTGTGCGGGAGGCCTTATGGTAGTCTCATTTTTAAAAGCATTGCGAATTGACTTTAAAAATATTCCTCTATTTTGATTTTAAAGATAAATAAACTGTTTTGAGTTCTCACACCAGTCATATGACTGACTCGGAGTTTATTGTTTTCCTTCCTAAACTCTGGGTGCCCACCAATTTCCACACGGGCAGTCAAGAGTTAAGGTTTATCAGGATATTCTGGATATTCTGGAGTTGCTGGAGGCAAGCTGGATCGCATGGCGTATTACTTATATAGTATTTCTTTTTCCGCTGCACTGTTTGATGTTGTTTGTTGTTGTACACTCTGATGATATGATGTAATGAAATGTAATGTATAAAATGTAATAACTGATATAGTTCTTTGTTTAAAGATTATTCATTTATTATTATATGTTGTTCCGCTGCGAATTGTGAGATTCTGTTATTGTTCTGTTATTTTCTTTCTATGTTCTATTTTCTTTCTCTTCTCCCTATTTTCTATCTTCTTATCTCTTCTTTTCTACTTTTTCTTCTTCTTAAACCCTCAGTGTTCGGTTTTCCGTCGATCGATTGCTCGGCAGTCGATAAAGTGAGTATCGATGTTGAATTTTCGGAAGACGAAGAATCGAGTCCTGACAAATTCCAAATACGAGACGACTTCTATTGGTGGCGGCCACCTCTACCACCAAATCAAAGCCTCTTACAAAAGAAAGGGAAGTGTACATTATTTCAATCACGATGAAATTTATAATACAAATCCAAAAACTGATCTTTCTTCTATCTCACCTGGCAGGGGCGGAGACTACCGCACACGCAAGAAGAAGGAGCATTTGGATTCTCTATTGCATAAAGATAAAATTTTGCAGTTGGATATAAATAATTAGAGAGTTTCAGATAATTTTAACAAAAGCAACATCAATAATCTTATTTATCACTTATGTGTTTAGGAAAAAGGAGAATGCAACGAGCATCAAGAGAAAAAAGAACTTGAAGTTTGGGACAACAGAAAACTTCAGGTTTATAAGAAGCTTGCTATAGCTGATTACTTTGATTTGGTCTCATTAGCTCCTAATTTCAGATGTCACAAGCAAAAGAAGCTGCTTTGGAATGATATTCAAGATAGCAGTAGTCAGGTTTCCTCAAACAACAGATCTGCAGATTCTACTGTTGATTTACTTGAGGTTTCAATGGCAAACCAAATGGCAAATCGTGATATGCTCCCCCTTGTGGATAAAGCAAAAGGTGCTAGCTCTGATTTACTTCTAAAATCCTCAAATTTGCCTACCTTTGCTAAGATCTCCTTAGATCCAAAGCTTGGGGTCATTTCTAAAAGTATAGCAACTAGCTCTATGGATACGAGGACTAAACTAGCTTCTCTCAGCCAATTTTTCCCTGTTCTAGTGTCCCAAGAGCTGCTGTTCAAAGCTACGAAGGAATGGAAGCCTCCTTGAAGCTTTAATTTCATTGGGTTTTTTTTTATCGCTTTTAGTAATTTTTGGTTTGCCATTTCTGGTTTCCGAGAGAAAGATGTAAATGGAGGCGTTGTTGCCCAATTTGATTTTTAGGGTTTTCTTTTGTTTGGTTAAGGCGGTTATAATTACGGGAATTTTACCCGTGTTTAACTCTGTGGCTTGGGCCCTCTTTTTATCCATTTTCAAAAAAGAACAAATTCAACAACATAGAACAGCCCACCACCCGAACTATCAGAGCAGTGGGTGGTAAATAAACAAGCTTGTGATCACCATATTCAGTAATCCTAATTCATACAAGCTACTAAGCTTTCATTTATCTCCTAAGTTTGCCACCATCATTCATATTCATCCCCCATTTTCATAGAATCTGAATGTTTGCCTAAGTACAGTCCATTTTTGCCTTTGAATTCCTCATCGAATAAGTTCTCTCACCTAAAATTAGCTTTGATTTGATATTTTTATTTGTTTCCTTATGCTCAAAAATGCGTTTATTTCTTTTCTTCCAGATGTAATATATAGTGGTGACGATAAAGCACGAGGCAAGACGCATAATTTGATCAAATCAATTTCACCTTCGAGATTGAGGGATAACAATTCGTTTCTAAGTTTAATTTTAACTTTGGCAATGTCCATATGTTTCTAGAGCAGTTGCAGTTGAAAAAATGCTTTATACTCTCTAGTTGTTCTTTATAGGATGCGTTGTTATTCATAGTCAACACCCCATTCACGTAGAAAATTGTGGTGTTTATATACCCCAGTAGATAATTATATGCACAACATGCCATTTTTTGCTGTTTATTTTGTTCCATATTATAGGGCACCAATCTATCTACTCATAATGTTGTCTGCATGTTTGCTAAGTCTTAATAAATGAGAATAACTGACCTACACACCATTCCATATAGTCTGCCTCTCTGTTTGGAACTATTTGGACTTGCTGAATTAGTGTAGAAATCCCTCTAGTATCCGTGAATCTTGAAGTATTACAATGACTGTTCTGAATGGTGCTTTTAACTGCTGAGTGTTTTATAGTTAATAGATGATATCTATCTTATCCCATTATGTCAATTAGACATTTACCATTACCTTTTATATCAAAATAATACTCCTTTATTATAATCAAATTTTCTCAAATATTTGACAACTTCATTAAAAGTTTTACTTTCAACGCAACATTATTAAAAGACGACTTTTAACTTAACATTTTCTTCGAACTTCGTATAGTCAAAATGTGAAACTCAATTCACAAGGGGCTCATTTTAATGTACTTACAATTATCAAACAATAAATGCTCATGAAATCGAGTGCAAAATAAAATCAACAAATAATAGTTGATGCTCCTAAACTATCCAAGCACGAGTAATCAAACAACAATGATAATAAATAAATATTATCATTTCCACAAAAGCCAGCCATAGTAACTATATAAATTTGAAAATTATTCCTTTGTATATAAAAAAATATATAATCCTGGGTAAAATATTAAGTTTACCCAAATTTTCAAAAAATCAATAGTGTGTTCATTTGCCTTTCTCAAGTGTATAGAAATCTCTATCGACATCGTGGCATCCCATGTCTTAACCAGAATTCATAAACGACTCAGTAGACCAATTAACATGATACATTTTTATTGCAGTAACAAACACTCTCGTATATACATAATACTTTCAACGTAGTCTAGGGTGTCACTTACCCTATCTCTAATGAGTTTACCCCACCTTAACCAAGGTTCTCATTTAACCATCAGCTCTAATACCAAATGTAACGATCGTCTTTTCGACCATCAGAAAGTCGGCACCAAAATACATCCACGGTATTTAAATTCCGAACATTCAATCCCTTAAAAGACAGATTGTTAGGATAAAATAAAAGGAACATACATCGAAAACAAAATCTCACAGCAAAAAAGACAACATATAATATAATAAAGACAGTATAAACTGTCACTCCATTACAAAGTACATCATTGTTAAATAGATACCGCATCATCTAGATAGTTATAAATTCCAGACCTTGTAATTACTAATAGATATATATACAATAATACAGCAGAAAATAAAAAAATACAACAATAGGTGAACATCCAACTCTACTTCATAAGAACTATGTCCCGCCAACGACAACCTGGAAAAAAACTCAATCTGACCCGAGCATTATAATAAAATAGAACCCGGATTAGTCTGGAAATTTCAACATGATGAATATATAGTAATTCTGTAAGACCACGCCGCTAAGTACAGAATGGATTTTACCTTATAAGAAATAACTTCCACTTATGAATAAATGGAAATAAATTAAAACAAAACCCAAACTTGAAAGAATTGGCATAAACAAGACCAAAATCCATACTTAAAGATGTTCAATGTGCGAGTATATGATTTTTTTTTATGAAAATAAATATATGTATATATTCATTTAAATGTATTTGTTAATATACTATTTTATTTTCACAAATTAAATAAAAATTTGCTGAATAAAATAAATAACATAGAATTTAAATTCAAACAGACATTTTATTCAAACAAATATTTATTACAATTTTGAATAGTATAAATTTGAGCTCTCACTATATATATATATATATATATATATATATATATATATATATATATATATATATATATTCAATTACATTACAATTTCAATCACATTACACTTTTTCATTTACAAATGCACATCACTACATTTCACTCATTCACTCGTATTTATCTTCAACTCCAGTTCAGATTGAATCTAGCATCTGAGATATCTACAAAAATATATACTGACGCAGTAAAATTGAAAAGAAAATATTTTTGCAGTGTAAAATAAAATGTATTTTGAGAAAATTATTTTCCTTAGTTATTTGGGTTGTTCGTCATCATTTAATTTTGAATTCATCATACACGAACAGCTTGTGACATGCACAGTGTATCACTACACATGCCATAAGGTCATGCACAAGGATATATACACTTGATAAAATTACAGGGACAAGTGAGCACAATGTCAAACCAAAATCAAAAGCCAGGTTCAACTCAAGTGCAATAGAAATAAAGTTACGATATCAGCACATGGTCAAACCTGAGGTATATGTTGGATTCGCCTCAGGTGCAAATCAAAATGTACAACATGAAACGATCAAGTTCAATATCAAAGCAAAACCCAAATGCACATGAACATAAGCTCAGACTCAAGTGAAAACAACAGTTGCAAACACAGTTCAAAAATACAGACCAACACTAACACATATATGCAACTATATGTAAACTGCCGCAACTCAAGCAAATGCATATCGAACTACAGCAAGATATCAATGGAGCATATACATGAACCAGAACAAAACACATGCACCAGTGAAATGTTGAGGACCAGATAACACGACATACAGTGACAATGTGGTTGCAGTGAAGACTGCAAGTACAAAGCATGCACCGGTTCAATATGCAATGCAACCAGAACCCCAAAGTACATAAAAAATGATGAACCAACAAATGCTCCAAACAAGTTCAAATAGCAACATACATGTGATCAAGCAAATCGATCAAGTGAAGCAACTCGAGCTCCAGATGGTACACAAGATAATGACACGATACAGTGAACAACAATGAACCAGACAAGCTACTTGAACACCATCATCAATGGAACCAGATCACAAAACTATGTACACAGTGGCCAGAACTATATCTACACCAGACTTCGAAGCATATACAAAGTAGTAGCAATATGCATATAGTCAAGCACAAAACTCCAAGTGATCAGAGCATAAGCTAGAAGACACAAAGCTATGCAGTGAAACCAGAGGCAGTATGGACAGGGAAGTGCAGAATAACTTAAACAATGCAAGAAAAGCTAGCACATACATATATGAAAACACTTGTATGCAATGCACAACTACAGACCGAACTCTGTCAGAGGTAAAACAAGAATCAAATAATGTCAATAGCAGTTTCAAAGCCGATATTGAACAAGTCAGTGCCGAAGTCGAACAAATCAAAAATCAAACCTGTGGTGGCCTCGAAAGAAATCAAGCCGTGAGAAACAAGAAATCAAAATATATACAAAATGACAAAGTCAGAAATCATCATCAACATCCAAGCAACATCGAACAGCCGAGAAAAAGTGTTGACAAATTCAAATGAATTTATACGAACGAAATATAGGAATTCGAATCCTATGGAATCCAAATCATCATCGGCCTAAGAATTCATTCGAGTTCAAGCAATAAAGAATAATCATTCAACTCGAATCAAAGACGAGCACAATCGAAATTAAAAAGGAATATCATTACAAAATTCAACCAGTATACACGCTCGCCACAAATTGAAGTAGCCGTGTGAGAATCAAAGAAGCGGTCGATTGTCGAAGCAAAACAAAGCAATGCCTATTGTAATCGACCAAAATTTAGTTGGTGGCTTCAAGTTTCACAAGCCCTAGTTTTTGCACAGAGGAACGAATACCATTATTTTTCAAGTGGAACGAACCAGGCCGATAAAATAAAAAGAGAAGAGGAACATATTTTTTATCACCTAAGTTTTTGTGGGCCGGTTTCATAATTTAACTTGGGCTTTTATTTTTTAATTAAGGGCTTTGTTTTTTAATTGTTTTTAAATTTGCATTTTTCCTTTAAATCGTTGTAAATTCTAATCATGTGACGAGGGGACAAACTACGGTGGTGTAGTTCGAGAATTCACAACTCAGTGGCTGAGTTGTGGTAGGTCTTGAGCGTTGAATTAGGTTAGTCGATAGCATGTGTCGCGAGTTTACGTGTGTAAGTATCTGATTACTTAATTTCTAGTAGAAACCTTAGGGGCAGCACGTAGGCAGGGTTTTGCCAAAGCTAGGTAAACCCATGTGTTCTATTTTCTGCTTTTAATATTCTGCTATATCTATGCTGCTATTATTCTGCAGTGATCTGTGTTGAAATTATTTTAAATAAACTTTGACAATAATTTTTATAATTATAGTATCACCCTATTCACCACCCCTCTAGGGTGAAACCTATCCTACAAGTGGTATCAGAGCCAGGTTCAAAAGCCATTTTTGTTTTAAAAATTTTGAGTTTTCAAAGACTAATTTTTGTTTTAGAATTTTTAAAGTGGCTTCTTTTAATAATGCTTTTACCGAGGGTCGGTCCAATATTATTCCTTCTGTTTTTGATGGAACAGATTTTTTGAATTGGAAATTAAAAATGGAATTTTATTTAAAATCTGTTAATATTAAATGTTGGGAAATTATTGAAAATGGGTGTGATACAATGGATGAGAAAAATACTTCGATTGATGCTCTTACTGTGCATATACTGTATTCTCGTATTAATCAAGATAATTTTAACTTTATCTCTCATTGTGAAAATGCATAGGAAATTTGTGTTAGTCCTTGAGATGGATGGTTTTGATGACAACAACCTTAGGACTTGTTATAAAATATAAATACTAACATTATGTTTAGATATATATATATATATATGTATATGCAGGATCTAACCATGCAGGTACCAAGAATGAAGACTGTACATTATAGAGATTCAAGATTGGAAGATATCAAGATTGAAGACTCATGAGTATTAAGATTATCAAGAGTTTAAGATTTCAATATTATAATTTAGTTAGGAATTTTTTTAAAACTCCTAGAAAAGCGCTGGCATCTTAAAATCCAATTTATTCGTGGAATGGAATCCACTTTGAGCCTGTTAAAGGGATGGAACCCTACGTAGGATGGAACCTACAAAAAATCTAGTGGAACATTGTTTTGTATCCATTAACTTTTATTCAAATGTTTTTACAAAATTATATCTTGTTTTCAAAATTATTTCAAAACCTTCCTTTTAAAAGAATCAAAAACATCTATCCTGGTGTTTAAATATTTTTAGCCTCAAATAATCTTTATTTTCAAAATTAAATTATTCTTGATTTTAAACTATCCTTTAATAATAATAGTATATTTAACTTTTAATACTTATACTTAGATTTAAATATAAAATTATAGTAAAATTTTATATATATCTCAAAATATTATTCTCTGTATTTATTTATGTATTTTAACTATAGTTAAGTGTATTTATAAAGTTTAAAATAGTTTTAATATAAGAAAGAAGTTACCCCTTGTCAACAACCTCAAATACCCCTTGTTGATAAGGTGGCAGTTGAATTCAAAATTTTGACTTTCAAAAGAAGTGTCTATTCGTCATATCCTTTCACGAATGGACATGGATGTTGTTCTACTATAAATAAGGGCAGTTTTAAACGAATTTACATTAATATTTTCTCTGATTTCACTCCTCCTCTTCTTCCATATTTCTTTATATATATTTTTACCATTACTCTGCCGAAATCGTCATTGAATCTAACTAGATCTTCTCTGGCTTGATTCTCTATCACTATCTCAACAAGATCTTAGTGCTATTTAGAGTTATAGGCTTCTTTGTAATAAAATATGCGAGAAAAGGTATGATTGTAGCCTGTGAAATCAATCAAGTGAGAAAAGATGTGATTGTAGCCTAGGAAATCAGTAGGGTGAACTTGTTGCTCGTAAAATCAAGTATCTCTACCCAGAGGATTGTGAATCTGAAGTAGTGTACCTCGTGGCCTTGAAATCGAGGGTGTATTGTACAATTGCTTTTGAAAGAAAATATGTACTTGTGCGCGGATGTAGGATAACTCCGAGCCAGTATAAAATCCGATGTGTTCTTTCCTTTATTGCGTTTACTTTATTTTTGCATCTGTGTTTGATTCTATGATCATATCTGTGCCTGAATATTGCATGCATTTGTGTTCATATTAATGTAAACTCAAAAAGATTTAGTAATCCCTTAAACACTATTCACCACTGCTTTAGGTTTATTCTAGCCTAATGATCCATAATCCGCATTTCGCACATTTGGTATCAGAGCAAGGTTTTCAAAGTTTTCATAATCTGAATTTTGAAAATTTTCAAAATGGCAATTTTTTATAAAATTATTAACACTATTTTCATATGAATATGTCACAGAATCGTCATGATATTGTTTTTTAAAATTATATTTAGTAATTTTGAAAAGTCACTTGATTCTTTAAAAGGTTATGTTGTTTTGCAAGAGAAGAATTATGTCTAACGGCAATTGGTTAAAAGATACCAGATAACCATTCATCAATCAAGAAGAACAAATGGATATATAATGGTAATCGATAATGAAATGGGTACCAGATCAATATAAAGCTTTTGATTCACATCTACAACTTGATATGATACTATACCTCTCTCTATCTACTTCGCAATGTCACTGGTTTCGTGCGAATTCGTCAAGAAATGATCAAGTTATGGTCAAATGAAGTTTTGCTGAACAAAAAGAGAAAGAAAGCAAAAATGTCAATGGTATTCTTCAAATTGCATCCAAAAATTTGATTATTTTGTTCCTACTTCTTTTTCAGATTATAGTTCTTGTTCTCACGGTCTTTTTGATGGGTGGATCATCAAATTCTGATCAAAATTGAGTGAGATATGACAGTTTGAATTTGGCTATCCAAAACTGAAAATCTGTGTACGAGATTTTCTACATTTCTCTTACTGTCCGGCCTGTTGCACCACGATACTGTCCAAATTCATCACCAAACTATTACTGGATCGTAGCTCTTGCCTTCCTCTTCGATTTTCCGCTGGTTTCATCCAATTCTGTTAAGAAACGAAGGAGATATGCCTTCTAAAAGTTTGATGGTAAATAAAAAAAGGGAGAAAAAAGAAGAAGAGAAACTTTTATGAAAAGTGGTGACCATTGGGCCTATTTATAGTGGTTGAAGTGTCCATTCATTCAAAATTCAAATTCAAAGTTTTGGCGCTTAGTTGGTCAATCTACTAAATCATTTGTATCTTTCTCACACGGTTTTCAAATTCAGCTAATGAACATACTACGCTAATCAGAAAAACGAGCCCATCATAATAGAATAGATCTCGTCGTCAAATTCTGAAAGACATAAATGTGTTTTTCACGTCAATGGAAGAATAACAAAGTTAAAAAGATGGAGGAGTGCAAAAAGTGGTATGCTTTACTATTATTTCATCTTATTGTTGTATTTAGTTAGGTAAGAAATTTATCTCTTTATAAATTTTGATATTTTGGTCCATATATCGGCACACCATAGTATACATATCGATATACCAGTCTAAATTCTTTTTAAAAGTCTTTTAAAACGTTTTTTATTTCAAATAAAATCTCACTACTAATTAATTACAACTATACTAAGTAGAAAAGCATACCATCATTCGTGATTTCAACTTTTCTAATGTTATTTTTACTTCTCGTACTCTATTTCTTTTAAGATATTAATTTTGTATTTTTAAGAAATTAATAGAAGGAATTTAGAATGTTAGAACAAGGGTCTATTTATAGATTTCTTTAATTAATAAGATTGTGCCATATCACATGACACTTGTCATATGAATAGATAGTGACATACATGCAATATGACACATGTCATTACACTTTTTCTTTAATAAAAGCTTTTTTTACATGCATAATGCCAAGTGTCTTTACACATGTTTTCTCATTATTTTTTTATGTTAATTAAATACTATAAAAAATTGGGTAAAAAATCAATTATTTACATGTTAATATCTAGTTGTAAAATTAGTGCAAAATCATGTTAAAATCAGACCCAGAACAATAGATAGTATATCTGAAATGCTGTTTTTTCTTCTGGAACGTTTCTTAAGTGCTGCAAATTCGTTTTTATAGCATCTCTATGCTTTGAAACACTGTAGTGTTTTAGAAACATTTCACAGCATTTGGTAAATGTTGTTGTTTCTGTTTAAAATGTTTTGAATATATTTTGCTGCAAAAACTTTTTTACAGCATTCTGTAAATGTTGTCTTTTCTATTTGAAAATTTAAACTATGTAAAAATAATATTTAAATTAAGTATTTTTCTATATTCTTTTTAGAGTTATTTTCTAACTTATATTTGAATATTTTAAAATTAATTTCATGCTCAAATATTTTTTTTAGTAGTTAATTAAAAAAATTAATGTAAGAAGCCTTAATATGACACATGTTTATTTTAGTTTTTCAATCTTTGTTATATCATATTTCATTATGATATTTTTTTAAACTAAAAGGTGTTTAAATATGTTTCTAAATATTTTAATCAATAATAATTTAATATATAGGTTTTAATTAATAAGTTAAGTATTTTATAAACATGAAAGTCTAGATTTTTTTTAAAAATAAATAAATAAACAAAATAAAATATTTTTAAAAGAATTAAGTAAGGAGGGTATTAATTTTTATAAAAACCATATTTGATCATATATAGTTTAAATCCATATTTCTTAGAATTTTATTTTGATATTAAGCTTGATTACTACCTTTCATGAATATGTTATAGTTTTAATACCATTTATTACCTTTAAACTCTTGTCTTTACTACTCTTTCAGTCTCATTCATTAGTTTCCTTAACCTAAGTCTAGTAATTGATGTGCATTACCTTTATTTGGTTGAAGTGATTTATAATAAATAGTTTGACATATGTATACATACATATATATGCTTGTCAATTAGATATTTCTTATCACTTATGTTTATCTTATAATGTGCATATCTCTTACCATAGTATATATCATCATATCATTCTGCATATTATTATTTTTACTTTGTTATCATTTATTTCATATTACATATCATTGTGCATCCTACTTCATATCACATTTCATTACAACATAAATTATAATGTATGAAATATCATATTCATTTGCATCACAAGTTGCACTTCATTTTGCATATTATCTCATGCTACATTGCATATGTCATACATTTCATGCTGCATTACAAACTACATATTGCATACATGTGTACATAACGAGTGTATTTTATTTAGGAGGAGTTTGTAGTATTGTCTTATAGTTTAGGATTATTAGTTTTTGATTTGTTTGGTATGTTTTGATTGACTTGTTTGACTTAATTGACTTGATTAACTTGTTTGACTTGATTGACTTGTTTGACTTAATTGACTTGATTACGTTGTTTGACTTGATTGACTTGTTTGATTTGATTGATTTGTTTGAATTTTTTGACATGATTAGATTTGATATGTGTGTTGATTGGATTGTCTGAGACATACTTATACATATTTATGTATTGAATAATTATAATGTCTTTCACATTCCATTTACTATACTTTGTTCTAGTATTAATTTAAGGAGGAGTTGTATAATTTTATGGTTTTAGGATGGTTTTTGTTGATGACAAAGGGGGAGAAATATAAAATAGGATGGTTAGGCATAGATTAAGGGGGAGTTATTAGTTTAAGGAGGAGTTATTAGGATAGAAGTAATATTTTATAAACAAAGGTTGTCATCATCGAAAAAGGGGAGATTGTTAGTTCTTGAGAAGGATGGTTTTAATGACAACAACCTTAGGACTTGTTATAAAATATAAATACTAACATTATAGTTTAGATATATATATATATGTATATGCGGGACCTAACCATGCAGGTACTAAGAATGAAGACTGTACAGTATAGAGATTCAAGATTGGAAGATATCAAGATTGAAGACTCATAAGTATCAAGATTATCAAGAGTTCAAGATTTCAAGATTGTAAATTAGTTAGGAATTTCGTTAAAACTCCTAAAAAAGCATTGGCATCTTAAAATCTAATTTATTTGTAGAATGGAATCCACTTCGAGCCTGTTAAAGGGATGGAACCCTAAATAGGATGGAACCTATGAAAAATCTAGTGGAATATTGTTTTGTATCAACTAAATTTTATTCAAATGTTTTTACAAAATTATATCTTGTTTTCAAAATGATTTCAAAACCTTCCCTTTAAAAGAATCAAAAACATCTATCCTAGTTTTTAAATATTTTTAGCCTCAAAATAATCTTTATTTTCAAAATCAAATTATCCTTGGTTTTAAACTATCTTTTAATAATAATAATATATTTAACTTTTAAAATTTATACTTAGATTTAAATATAAAATTACAGTAAAATTTTATATATATCTCAAAATATTATTCTCTATATTTATTTATGTATTTTAACTATAGTTAAGTATAAAGTTTAAAATAGCTTTAATATAAGAAAGAAGTATTTTCAAAGAAAAACAAATTACCAAAATTTCCTTTGGCCTGTCGACAACCTCAAGTACCCCTTATCGACAAGGTGGCAGTTGAATTCAAAAATTTGAATTTCAAAATAAGTTTCTATTCGTCATATCCTTTCACAAATGGACATGGTTGTTATTCTACTATAAATAAAGACAGTTTTAAACAAATTTACATTAATATTTTCTCTGATTTCACTCCTCTTCTTCTTCCACATTTCTTTATATACATTTTTACCATTACTCTGCCAAAATCACCATTGAATCTAACTAGATTATAACGACCCTGACTCAACCTTCGAAAATCGACACCGAATACGCCACCCGTGTTCAAACGCCGCAGATCCAAACGTCGAATTTGGCTCACCGGAGCTTATAACACATTAGGTATAACAACACAGGGGAAGAAAATGAATAATATCATTGATACAACAATGAATACAATATCTGATACAATATGACACAAAAATATCAGAGACAAATATACACCAGCAAAATATGATAACAACGGAAGAGATAACTCAAATATGATCTTCGATGAAGAGTGAATCCAAAATTTGCAACTCCAAACCAAAAGCTCATCCTAAAAGATACAAGGACTCCAATCCAATAAGCTCGAACCCCCATCATCGATGACTTAAGCTAGGTTAGTCATCCAAAGATTGAAGAAGATTCCCAAAGACTGAAAGCTACCGAATCTACACCTACTATTTGATTATCTGAAAAACCTAACTCTAGACTGCCCGTGTGGAAAATTATGGGCACCCAGAGTTTAGGAAAGGAACAATAAACTCCGGGTCAGTCATGGGACCGGTATGAGCAAACAAAAATAGTTTATCTTTATCAAAAGCAAAACAAAATATTTTAAAGAAATTCGCAATGCTTTTTGAAAAATGAAACTGCCATAAGGCCTCCCGCCACATACACAATGCAAGCGCACACTTGGAGGAGATTTCTCTTATGACAGTCAAAATGCTTGATACGCGAAAATCATTTGATATTATTATTAGTGCATAGTGCAGAAAACATTTCGAAAGTATAATATTAATCTTAGACAGCATAGACGTTTCGAACTATGCCTACTATAGCTACCATCTAAACAGTGGGGGCGCCATCATAAGTAGATGGCAGGTTATACAACTAAAACCGTACAAGGCGCGTATTGGATGATTGGATTTCCAACAAATGGTCTGGAAAAGGAACTTCCCACAAAAAATGGAACGCCTTTGGAAGGATGTCCCCAAGAACGTAACCGGATCTCTACAACACAAGGCCGGGTTACCCCTGCCCGGAAGTAACTACTGACACGAGCATGCCATCCCCCGGTCGTTGCCGACCTTTATCCGAGGGCCCTCAATCCAACAACCACACAGTTGAGTATCTGGGCTCCATACCATGATACCACTTTCAAAATCAACATAAGTAAATATCTGGGTTTTATACCATGATATCACTTTTATCCAGAAGGGAATAGACATACCCTCAAGGGGCGCTACCCTCAAATAACCTTGCTGCAATGAACCTGTTTCGACCATTACCGGGTTGTGAGGCTTGATGAAGTCACATCCACAAAGCTACGCTTTTCACAAAAGTCATGCTTCAATCAACAAATGATCAACAACACTTCGTATGCCACATTACCAAATTGGGAATGTATCACTAGTAACCATCAACTACAAAACCTCTGAGCTCATATGTCTCAGAGAATGGTGTTAAGCTAAGAGAATAAATTCTCCGCCACCAAACATAAATGTATTTGATAGAAACCATCTTTACATCTCAAAGTGTAATGTCGGACACACATCCATACAAGTTTGTTCCAGGTCAAACAGAACCGAAGGCACTTCCAAAGAAGCGCTTGCAAATCCAGGAATTCCCGATCCCGGTCGGACTTCTCATCACATATGGAAATCTCTATACCGGCGCGACTCAATGCAGAGACAATCGATGGGTTATCCTTTAGTTCTCGAAAATACCCGGTCTTCAAATGCTATCCATAACGTCATATCATTATTCGGAATGGGTTATATGACACAAGGTCCTCTCCCGGCTAAACCGAATAATGAGCGCAATATTTAAAAACATATGGATATTGGGATTCCAGTTAAGTCACAACTTAAAGCCCAAAACCTTTCTTTCAAATGGTTTAAACAAATTACCATTTTCAAATCTTTAAACAAAAATATTCATTTCACAAAGATCACCAATTTTCCATAAAGATTCATTCATAGCCTTTCAAAACACTTTCCCTTTCAAATTGGATTAACTCATCCAAAGACTCAATTCATAGCTTTCAAAACCATTTCCAATTCAATTCTTTTATATAAAAGATACACCATTTAAAATCCTCTACGATTTCAAAACAAGGTTTAATAATCTTTCACAAAGGTTCATTCATAGCTTTCAAAAACAATTCACAAATTTCGTTTTAATCTTGAAACTTTTTCAACACAAATTGGAAACCTTTCTTTATATGGAACCTATTATAATTTTAAAACAAATAGTTTTTATTTTGGAAAAATCCAATTATATTTATACAAGTTAAAGCCCTTCAAGTATAAAGCTTGGTTTAAATTCGAATTCCCCAAAACCATACTTTTAAATTGGTTTAAAACTCATATAAACACATTTATAACTTGTACAACATTTTTAAACCATAGTTTCCAAACATAGAATCCAATTTCAAATTTTGAATTTAAATTCAAATCAAATTATTTAAATTTCAAAGCTTTATCAAGTTATTCAAAACAACTTGTATCTTTATAAAACTTATTTTCAAAAGCTTTTCATATTTAACTCAATTCTATTTCCCAAACTATCTTGGATTCAAAATGCAATTTTTAAAACCATTTCAAAAATCTGTGACTTAACCAAATTCCTCGTGCAATCCATATTTGTGTGTGGTGTAGTCCAGGGCTTTTAAACAATAGTGCAACATCATCAATCATCACAGATTCAAACACAACAATATTTGATAAGCGGTATAAACTATAACACTTATCTTCATTCACAGATCACAGATAAATAATATAATTCATTGTAGATAAATAAATTACATCACAGATGAATAAATTACATCACAGAAGAATAAATTACATTATAGTTTACAGCTCAAATTAGAATAATTCATATTACAAAGCATCACATATCAAGGATATCAAGCAATTCAACATTCCATAGAATCCAAACATCCATAAATAAGACCAATTAATTATCTCATTAATTTAAATCATATTACTTACTAATCCTGGTTAATTGATATCAATTAATTACAAACCATTTTAATTATTTATCCTTTAATCATTTATTAATTAATCTTTAATGATAAATTAATTATCCTTTAAAAAAATTATTAACCTTTAATTATTTTATTTAATTAATTATCCTTAATTAATTAAATTAATTAATTATTCTTAATTAATTAAATTAATTAATTATTCCTTAATTAATTATCATTCCTTAATCACCTCCATTAATTAGTTAACCTTTCATTAAATCGCATTAAAAATTAACCCTTAATTAATTATCATTTAACTACAAGATTAAGTAATTCTAATTACTAAATTGATAAATCTCTAATTATAAAATTAATAAATTTTAATTACTAAATTAATTAATTCTTAATTATAATTAATTTACTTTTAAGTAATTAACTTAAAATCCTTAATTATTAATTTATAAATCCTTAATAATTAATTAAATCCATTAATTATACTTAAATTACTTATTAACTTAATTAATCCCAACTCATTAAAACTTTAATTAACCTTAAGGTAAAACATTATCTTTATAAATGACATAATTATCATTAACATTTAAAACATTTTATAATCAACTTCCTTAATTTTATCATTTAATTAAGTTTTAAAATGAAATAATCCTTTACCTTAACAAACTAAAGTTAACAATTTTATAATTTCCAAATCAAATGTTAAGAAAACGTTTATTATATATATATATATATAAAAATTTATATCAGCAAAGTTTTTAAACTAAATTATTTACATTTTCAATATCTGGTTTTGAAACCTTTTTAAAACTGCTTTGAATTCTACTTCGGGTCGATCCCGAGCCAAAACTCCATTTCCCCGAGCCAAAATCAAGTTTTCTCAAGCCACCTTATATGATTATTATTTTTCTTAACATTCAAAACTGTTATACATTCACGAGCGACTCAGTAATAATACCGAGCCAAGCACGATTTTTCCCAAGGACCACTTCGAGTTGTCCTTCTTCCTCCCAAACTTGAACAAAGCCAGACACACCCATAATCACGTGCATGTGCACGAACAACCTGACCACCTCCAGTCGATGCTCCGATCATCGACAGGTCACCCATCCTCCCCTGAGTCCCCTCAATCATCCAGATCCATCGAATTGCCTGATATTCGAAATTGAGCATGCTTGAACCAAACTGGAACCCAACACAGATTGACTAACCACCTCGCCGACGACGACCACGCCACCAGAACTCCTGCCGCTTCGTCCAGAGCACCGCTATGAACCCCGGCGTTGTTACCCTCCTCGCGATAACCTTCGGCCACACCTCGGTGACACATTCGCCTCGCAAAAACACAGCTACCCAGATCAACTGAAAACCCTACTATTCCCATTCCGACCACCATGACCTATGAGAAACTCAGCCACCATTTTTTCCCCAACCATTGATTAACAAGTAATCTAAGGTCATAACCCCGAAGTCATCCACTATGCCGATCGCCAGAAATTAGTGTTAAACCCAAATTTACTCAAACCAGATTTTCTCATTAATTCCCAAACTAAAAAATTTAATTCACACACCTAAATTCATGATTTTTCTTCACGAACCAGATTACATAATCAAAGTTTTAAATTATCATGTTCGATTTTTACCTATTTCTTTGATTCCCACTGTAAATTTTTAAATTTTGAGTTACATACTTATTACATATCCTTGAAACTATTTTTAAGATTTAAAATACATTATTAGAGATCGTTTTCATTTACAAACCCTATAATAAAATCAAATGGATAGGAAGATAGGATTTTTCTAATAAAATCTGAAGCCTGTACTGTTATAAACAAAGATATATGTAACAGACATACATATCTTTATATCTGCACATTCATAAACATGCAAACCAAATTCACTCAATCATCAAGGACATCACATATCATACTTCAAAGATAAAGATATGTAGGTTTAAAGTCTTATAAAAGTGGAGTTTGCTTACCTGCTAGTGAAGAACAGAGGCTTGTTATTTGATTTGTTTTCTGGTTTTACTTTGCTTGTTGAATTTGATCTGGATCTTGATTATGTTGAGATGATCTGAATCCAAACTGCGTTGAATCCATAAATTGCTTCACCTTGTTTATTGGCCTTGCATTTGTTCTTGAATTTAAATCTTCCTTCCAGGCTTCCAGTTTAATTTTAAAATTTATTATTTTGATTGCTTCAAGTTAAATCACTCTTGAATCAGATTCCAGGACTTGAGTTTGATTTCTGGATTTGAACTTCCAGGTTGAAGTTGTTTGAGTTGGGTATTGAACTTTGCTTTTATTCCCAGGTTGCTTTGAATTTTTTGAAATGCTTCAGATATCAGGTTCTAGATTTGATTTTTTTTTCTGAACTACATTTCCAGGTTTGAAATGAATTGCCTTAATCTTGATTTAAATTTGCCTGATCTACTACATGAACCAATGCTTCCAGGTTTGAAAACTTGTGGTTGTAAGCATCATATATTTTGAATTTTTTTGCAAAACTGTTGCTTTGGTTGTTGATTGAACTTTTGGTGAGAGGATCTTGCATTTGTATTTTCACTGATCTCGGGATTAAAATGTTGTTGTTGAATTTGTGTCAATTCTCAATTTGAAAATGAAACAAAGAGATGAGAAGATTTTGAGAAATATGAACTGAGAATATTATTGAGAAGCCTGGATTTTCGTTTCTTTTAATACATATTAATAAAAATTCAAGAGAATTAAATACCACTTGTCTTTATTTGTTAACACTTGTAATTACACATTTTAATTTCCTTACAAATGTCCTATGTGAACAAATTTATGTTTATATCCTTGATTTAAATTATTTTATAAATTTTATATTAACCCTTTATGCGTTTATGTTTTCATATCTTAACATATATATGTTTTCTTATTTATTTCCAAAAGATAAAACTTTTTTTTAATTCTTGTTTTGATCTTATATATTATTTTTTATGTTTAAATTCCATACTTTATTTAATTTTATGCATTTTCAAACTATTATTTACACTTATACTTTCAAAAGATATATTCATATTAATTTTATAACTTTTTAAATAACCATAAGAAAAAAATGATTTGAAATCAAATTATACTTTTAACACTTGATGATAATATTTAAATATGACTTTATACTACATATCTTCTAATTTAAATGCATTTTCCTTTATTAACATTTTTATACAACTTTTTAAAGAAATCATTTAAAATATAATTATACATAAATTACAAATCATATATACATATTTATTAGTTCTCCAAAATATAAAGTTTTTTAACTTCAATTTATAAAATATTTACTTCTGTATTTCAAATTAAAAATTCTATTTTAAAATCATATTTATATTCATTTATATTAATAAACAAACAATATCTATTTAAATTTGGAAAATACCAAATTAATTCACAATTTAATTTCAAAAAAAAAATTGGCAAGGCCGACGGGGTTGAATGGGCCCCTACCATTTTATTACTGCACCAAAGAAGGCAGAAAAGAACAAGCCAATAGACTTACAAGAGAATACAAGGGAAACAAAGTGCAACAATGACAGGAAAACGAAAAAAAAACACAACAAAAGCCCGAAGAATACCAAAGAGTGACAAACTAATAAAAGATGCCTGGGTCAAAGGCAATGTTAGCTAGACACAAATCACGCTTAATGTCCTGCTGCATATGATACTCGAATTGTTCCGCAGTCAAACGTTTATCAGGTTGGAAAATAGGACGATTCCTTTCATTTCAGACAACGATCAGGAATCTCTTGACTACGAACTTAAATAGCCTGTTAGCCATTGATTTTCCCCAGTATTGTCAAAAATGTACTTCCATTGCTCAATGTTGGTACCTCCTCTCCATCTCCTTTCGATTTTCCTTATCCAGTTCTTCCATAGAGCAGAGATATTATCGCATTCAAAAAACAAATGCTCCACCATCTCCGGATGCTGATTACAGAAGACGCGGTAAATCTCCACTTTAATACCCCTCGAAATAAGTTTCATTTTAGTATTCAAAGCTCGGTTGATCACTTTCCAGAGAAACAAGTTATCCTTCTAATTATTATCAATGCACCAGATTCTACGCCTCCACTTACATTTCTGACCAACATCCCCCGCAAGTAAAGAATAAGTATCTTTAATACCAAAGCAGTTAGATTTAAAACCCCACTGAACAGAGCTCAGAGTGTCACTTTCGATTCTGCATTCTGTCGCTAGGTTCCACATTTTTTGTATACGCGAATTGGAAGTCCGAGGCAGACATAAACTCGTACCTTGAATGTAGCTCTAAACCTAAGCACTATGGTTCACCCCTGACTGCACTAACTCAACATGAGATAGAAATCGCCTTAATACAATGCCATGCTTAATCCATGGGTCATCCCAGAAGCTAACCAAATTGTTAGAGGCAACGGGGTACAGAACTAGTGGCAACACCACTTCCTTAAGCTTGAATATGGCTATCCATGTCCAGCTAACCTTATTCGGAGTCAACATTTTCCAATAGTTGCAGCCACAAAGAACGTATTTGGTGGACCATCTTACCCATAGGTTGTCCTTGTCAGTAATGCAATCATAGACAAGCCTGGCAATTGCCGCACGGTTCCGGTGATACATGTTGATAATTCCGAGTCCTCCATTAGCAATAGGCTTTTCTATTCTCTTGAAACTAACTGGAGCAAGATAACGACCCATTGTTTTTCCTGTCCATATGAATCTCATGAATGCAGTTCGAATCATATTATGAGCTTGTGAGGTAATATATATGTTCTGGCCCAGTAAACTTGCATAGAGAAGATAACAGATTTGGTTAAAGTGATTCTTCCCGCTTGGCTCAATATTTTGCTAGCCCAACAATCAAGTCTAGAAATGATCTTTTTGTAAAGCGGTAAGCATTGGCTAACAGTAATTCTGGAGGAGGTGAGAGGAAGACCAAGATAGGTAATGGTATTAGCGCTGATGGTTAATCCAGTGATAGCCTGAATCTCGATGTTCTGGGAAGATCTAAGACCAGCTGTTATCATTTTTGATTTGCCAAAGTTGACAGACAAACCAGTAATCACACGAAATTCATGAAGTGTATCCATAACAGCATGCATCGTGCTAATGTCGGGTAAGTAGAATATAAAAAGATCATCAGCAAACATCAGAGAAATTATCTCAGGATCAGAGCACTTTGGGTGATGCATGATTAATCCATTAGCTGATATATTTTTTATGAGTTGCGTGAGTAACTCCATAGCTAGAATGAAAATATACTGTGATATTGGATCCTCTTGTCGAATGCCTTGCTTACTTTCGAAGAATCACACACTAGAGGCATTAATATTGATAGAGAAACGGGGCGTGGAGATGCATTCGATTATCCAAGCAATGAAGGAACCCGGAAAGATCATGTACTGCATAACTCTTTCAATAGTACTCCATTGAATCATATCGAAGGCTTTCACGATATCAAATTTCAACATAGCTCTAGGAGGAGAAGATTTGAATTTGTAACCGTATAATAATTCATGCGCCAGTAAAACATTGTCTAAAATATTTCTTCTCGGAAGAAATGCAGCCTGGTTTGAAGATATGATATTCGGCATGACTGATTTCATCCTGGACGCAATAATTTTGGAGATGCATTTGTAAATCGTGTTGCAGCATGAGATAGTCCTAAAAGATGACACGGTATGAGGATTGTTGAGCTTTGGAATCAGAGCTAAGTTAGTGCTGTTGAAAGAAGAAATAAGTTTTGTATTTTTGAAGAAGTTCTTAACCGCTCTCAGCACTTCAACCTTAATTATGTCCCAACAAGAAAAGTAGAAGACCACATTAAATCCGTCAGGACCACCAGCCGAATTACTGTTCGGGGAAAACATTGAATTTTTAATCTCATCTTCTGTAATTTCTTGACTCAAAATAGCATGGTCGACGTCCGAAATTCTGGGGAGGATGTGGGATCAATTAGGTCGAGATCAGGTTCAAAGTTTGCCTTGTTGCCGAAAAGATTGGTAAAGTGACTAATAAAAGCCTCATCCATACTTTCTTTCGTCAAGTGGACATTTCCATCGCCATTATGGATGGAAACAATATTTTCTCTGGAGTGTTTAGCCTTTAAGTTAGCATGAAAGAAAGCACTGTTCCTATCACCTCTTCTCTCCATCGTAGCCTAGCCTTTTGATTCATCATAGAGATCTCATTACTGAGAGCCACATAGTACTGTCTAGATATGAACGTCTCCATGGCGTTGTGGGTAGGGTTGAGAGGGTCGTTCAGCATGTTGACTTGTGTCTCTTCCAGCTTGATCTTCCAGTATGTACTTTGTTTGCTACCTTCTCCAAATCTGCTACTAGACTACTGTCTGAGAGAAAGTTTGGTGTTTTTCAGTTTTACCTGTAAAAAAACATAGGATTAACATAAGTTGGACTCTCCCAAGCTTCCTTAACAATATCCATAAAGTCATGTTCCTTGACCCATGAATTAAAAATTTTGAAACTTGATTTTCCTTTAATGCCATCCTCTATAAGGTGGATTATTTGAGGAGAGTGGTCGGAAAGGAGAGGAGAAGGGAGGTGGTTAAAAATAGAAGGCCATTTGGAGAGGGCATGGAGGTTACCAAAAGCATGATCAATCTTAGAGAATGTTTCGGTGCCTTGCCTACTTTTGTTATTCCATGAGAACCTCATTCCCGTAGTTTTAATTTCCACGATGTTGGAATCGTCAATGGCAGTTCGAAGCGGTTCAATTTCATTCAGGGGGAGGGGTTACCTCCCTGCCTATCAGCTAGTTTATTACAGTAGTTGAAGTCACCAAGAATGATCCATGGATGAGAGTCCTGACGCAGCATGGGAAGGATATTGAGAAAAGAAGATCTGGAAGCTTTATTATTAGCTGCATAAATGAAAGAAATATAGAAAGAGCATGGGTTGAGAATGTCTTGAGCATGACAGTGAACGATTTGAGAGGAGGAGAAAACTTTGGTTAGTTGGATCACATTGGGGTCGAAAAAAATAAGAATTCTACCATATGGCGCCTCTTCAAGATTGCGTATTTTTTTCCAGTTCGGATTAATAAATTTAGCCGCTTTTGTAGAGAGGTCAAGATTTAACTTTGATTCAAGAATAGCAAGAACACAGAGTTTGTGTTGAATGATCAGATTTTTGCATTGGGATAGTTTAATTTCTTGGTGTGCCCCTTGAACATTCCAGGCTCCAATGGTTTGCATCATTGGGTAGACGATTTTCAGCAAGGGGTAACTGGTTTCTTGCTTCGAAGAACCATGTTCGAAGCCTGCAAGTGAAGGGGATGCAGAGTGGAGTGTTAGCTAGCGTGGTTTTGAGAAGAAGACTGGGAGAAGGGACAAGCTGGTGAAGCTGTGGGGGTATGATCGAACAAGTGTTGTTCAGAACACATTGCCCTATCGATGGAGAAGAGGGGAGAGATGGAATATTGCTGGTAGAGTTATTGAGAGAGGGGTTTTGGTCTTGAACATTGTGGACATGCACATTGTGCATAAAAGAAGTGTGCTTGGGGGATGATTGTAAAGTGTTTTGGTTGCCAGGATAATTTTGCACGAGGATGCTTGTTGGTTCTGCGGAGATTGTATGGGAACACTTAGTGGATGAAGAGGGTTGAATGGAAAGCATATTCGCATTCAACTGCATAATGGAAACCGGCTTCAGTGTTGTATCAGTGCAGTTCACCAAGCAATCTGAATTTTTCATTGTAGTTGATTTATGGCCCGATTTTCCTTCAGATATAGTGATAATATGCGCACCGCTTATTTCATTAGAAAAAACTGCTTCCTTTGACCCAGCAACACTCCTTTCTGCTGCCGCATACACCATTTGAGGTTGAAACATTTCCATACTATCACGTCCTTGCTCTTCCTCCAGGTTTTGAAGGATCTCAAAACTGTTACTAACAGTTGGCATAGTAATTGAATCAGAATCAATATGCAATGGCGTTGAATGAATGGTTCGTTTAACCGGAACTTCAGTTCCAATGTTATAATCATCTTTATCTATTTGAATTTGAATAGTTTGATGAGATCCCAACTTTTCAGTTCTCTCCTCATTCACTGATATATGAATTAAATTAGTACTTGCCATTTCCTTCACAAGCCCACTAGCACCTTCATTTTCCTTTACACTATCCTGATTACTTGTCATGCCTTTTTCCCTGCTTATTCTTCTGTTCACTGCCGTCTTGCTTCTGATTTTCCCCATTTTTTGCCATTTTTGAACTTGCTAGCTAATTATTTCTTTGGATTTGGTTCCTTTGTGCACATTTCCTATTACTTTGCCTGACTCCTTAGCATTATTCACTAAGGAAATAGATTCAATGTACTTGTCACACTTCTCCTTGAAATGACCAAAAGAGTTGCATAAGATACATATATGGAGCTTCCATAGGTATTCAACAAAAATTCGCTGAACCCCTCCATCTGCCAGATTAATTAGGAATTCATTCGGCAATTCTCTATTCGGTTTAATTTCTTTCGTACATTTGGCGAATTCTAACCTGTCAAGCTTTTCGGTTTTCTTGTCCAAACAGAGAAGTTTACCTATTCGACTACAAATCCAGTTAATCCCCAAGTGCGACCAAGCAAAGAGAGGGATGTTGCAAAGGCGAACCCAAACAGGCACTGATGGAACATAACCACAAACATTACTGACAGTTGCGTCGTATGGCCATATGATGAAAACTTTGTTGTTCATAATAATGGGGTCGGCATGCAAAATTCTGCATTTATCTACTTCATACGAAAACAGGAACAAGAAAAGCACACCATCCGATTTAATTTCAACCGAGCCTTTCAATTTCCAAATGTATTTCAGTTTTGCCACAACGGCAAAGTATGACAAAGGCTTGTCGAGGAAAAAACCCACCAAGAATTCCTTCCAGACTGAAGAACCGGCCTGAACTACCTCATCGACCAAGTCAAGCACGTCTTCTGTGAAAGAAGGAATGAAGTCAACAGTCGTGTACTTCCCCTTATTAAGAGGCTTGCATCTGAATAATGAAGTCCACGCTTGTTGACTACTGCCTGGAGAGAAAGAGTTGGAAACAGTAGGAGGGAGTGGGACCGAACTGTCAGAGGATAGTTTAGGAGTGGACAAAGGGGGGCGGCCTAACAGAGAAGTGGACGATGCATGGTTGGACAGAGGAGGTGGGTCAGGGGGAAAAGTAGGAGGTTTACATGGAACAGTTGGGTGGTCGATTGAGAGGTTCGAGGGAAGGACGACGACGGGTAGGATTAGCAAGGATGGGGATGGATGGACGTGCAGGGATGGGGAAGAAGGTACGAGTAGGGATAGGGAAGAAGGTACAAGAGAGGCTGGCATGGCAGGAAAATTTGCAAATTTATGTTTCGTAACTAAATGATTTAATTTCAAAATTTAAATTAGTTACCAAATTAAACTTGGCTACAATCTGGGAACGTTACATGGATCATCTCTGGTTTGATTCTCTATCACTATCTCAACACGATCTCAGTGCTATTCATAGTTATGGGCTTCTTTGTAATAAACTAAGCGAGAAAAGGTGTGATTGTTGCTTGTGAACTCAATCAAGTGAGAAAAGGTTTGAATGTAGCCTAGGAAATCAGTTGGGTGAACTTATTTCCCGTAAAATCAAATATCTCTACCCAGAGGATTGTGAATCTGGAGTGGTGTACCTCATGGCCTTGAAATCGAGGGTGTAATTGTACAATTGCTTTTAAAAGGACTGTACTTGTGTACGGGACAGGATGTAGGGTAACTCCGAACCAGTATAAAATCTGGTGTGTTCTTTCCTTTGTTGCTTTTACTTTATTTTTGCATCTGTGTTTGATTCTGTGATCATATCTGTGTCTGAATATTGCATACATTTGTGTTCAAATTAACATAAACTCAAAAAGATTTAGTAATCCCTTAAACACTATTCACCCCCTCTAATGTTTATTCTAGCCTTAAGATACGTAATCCGCATTTCTCACAATTTAGAATACTTTTAATGCAATATATGGTGCAAAAGTCAACAACAATGAGAAATCCTTTACAATCGACTTAGTTGAAGAAATGTGCTTAACGGGATTGGTAAAAGGTAGTAGTAATGAGGATGATGATGATGGAGCAGCTGAGCAGGCACTATTAATAAAGAAATTCCAAAGGTGGAATCACAAATACGGAAATCCGGCTCTAATTCAATAATTAAAAAGCAGAATAATCAAAGCAATTGACAGCCCAGAAGAGCAGGAGGTCATCTGCCATAAGTGCAACAAACCCGGACACATCAAGCCCAATTGTCCTCAGAATCGACACGGCCTAGAAAAGAAATCAAAAAGGAGAAGTTTTGCAGCCATGTGGAATAAAAGTGATGATGATTATAAAAGTACTAGTAGTGTGAGTGAGAAAGCAGATATGTGCCTTCGAGGTGATATAACTGATAGCGATGATGATGAACCAAGCGAGGTATCAAAACTCACTCACTCAGAATTACTTATATATTTCCACAAAGTAAATGGCTGTTTTGAACAACTTAGGGAGAAATACACTAAATTGAATCACAAAGAGATACTTTGACAGATTTAAATAAACAGCTTAATCAATTAATTAAAAACTATCAAAGTAAGATCCCTAAGTGTGATAAGTGTCCAACATTCGAAGAAGCGATTAAAAAATTAGAAATTAAAATAAAGTCACTTGAAAATGAAATTCTGATTTTGAAAGAAAGTGCAAAACAGGGAGAGAAAATTCTATTAAAAAGTGCACTCGGTGATTAAAGGAAAATGAATCGCTCAAAACACAAGTCCAATAATTGTCTACAACTTTAGAAAAAAATTTCAAAGGAGAAAGATCATTAAATATGTTGTTAGGGAAACGAACTGTTAATACTGATAGACAAGGACTTAGATATAATCAATCTGAATGGGCTAGAAATCTAATTAATCAAGTCAAATCCGAGTGCACAATTTATAGAAAAATTGAAAACAATCACAATATTTGCTTTATAGACCCAAAAATATCAAAACCATTCCAATTTGGGTTCCGAAAGGCACGAATATAAAATCCCTCAAAGTTAAACAAATTTGGGTGCTGAAAGGAACATATGTAAATAGTTTTGGATTTTCTCAAACATATTTTTCAAAATATTGTACCACTAACAACCCTGGACCTATAAAAAAATAGGTCATAAAAATCTTTTCTCATGTAGGTGTGGTGGCAGGCTAAGAAACATCAACAATGTTATCTGGATTCTGGCTGTTCCAGACACACAACGGGCTACTAATCAAAGTTCCTTAGCCTAGTATAAAGGTGACAGAATCACGGTGGGCAACAATGAAAAAACTATCGTAAAGTTATGGTATATTTATTTTGAACGATATTAAATGTGATAATCTGCACCATAATCTGAATTAAATTAGCTAGTAATGTGATAAGGAAATGAATGTTGATAATGATTCTGACTTTTTCAAAATTGTTGGCCAATTACTTGTTTATGCCAAGAGCACTACAGACTTTGAATAGTTTATAAAGATTTGTTTGGATTAATGATGATGTTTTGATGATTACTCTTGATTCACGTGCATATATTTTTGGATCTGTCACTGTTTTCACTATTTGCATGGCTTCAATTCAATTCCACTTAAATGCGGATTTTAAGAAATTGTTGCAACTTCATGGTTTGGTCTATGGTATAATAATCTTGAGTTTAAGAGAAATTCAGATGCAGATTACACTGGTAATCTAGTTGACAGAAAATTTACATGTGGAACGTGATTTATGTTGAGACATTCAGTAACTGCATTGTTTTTCAACGAAAATGTCTGCATATTTTCACTTGAAATAATTTTCAAATAACAGAAATTTTTCTAAAATCCGTTCGAGAAAATCATTTTTGTTGACCTTGTTTCAGATTGGTCATATTAGAAATTTTGATTTTATAATTATTTTTGGATTTGATTTTAAATGACTCCATTAACTAATCTGACTCCCTATTGATTATCAAAAATAAATAGTGATTGAAAAAGTGATAAGTGTTAATATCGAACATATATTATAACTTGAGACAGCATATTTAGTAAATTTCATTAGAAATTTAAACAAGAGTTATTAAAACTTTTTGTTGGTAAAAATTCCATGACCATCTCTATTTCTATCATATTTCTATCGACCATCACTCATCGAAATCCAATATAGCATGTCAATATGTGGTGTTTTAAATAGGAATCATTTGTTTTTCATTTTATTATATATTTTTTAAGAAATAAAAACATCCAAAGTATTCACTCTCATTTAAAAGTTATCACCATTATGCATAGGCGAATTACTTGAAACTTTTGATTATGTGCTTCCATGCTCATTTATAAGTCCTCGCGGTTATATATGTATGGAAGCATATCAAAATTGATTAATTAAATAGATAAGTTGATTCTAATCCCATTTAAAATTCCTTACGGTTATGCGTGGTTAGAAGATACTTGAATTCATTTTAAAAAAAATTAGAATACTACTAATCTCATTTAAAACTCCTAACGATTATGCATGGTTAGTAGATATTCAAATTTCTAAAATACATATGCCATAAATAGACACAATTATATGGTTTTTGCATTATCCCTATCATTCTAAAGTGGAATATGCGCCTAACGGAGTATTTATGATTTTCGTTTGATTTTTTATTGAAAATTAATATTTATACTCGTTTGGTATTAATGTTATATTAATGTCTATCACTTTATCCCTATTTCTCTTACATTATTACTCTTTTGCTGATAACAAAAGGGGAAGAGAAAAGTATTTTGGAAAATAAAGGTCAAATATTTTATTTTGTATTTTCTATTTTCATCTAGGCTCATTTGCATATTTATTTTCATGCATATATGAAGGGGAGATATGTGTATAGAGGGAGCATTCAAATGGGGGGAAAATTGAATAATCAAATTCATTTAATAAATTCAAAATCTTAAATATATGTTTGTTATCATCAAAAGGGGGAGATTGTTGAATGTGCAAGTATATAATTTTTGTTTGATGATAATAAACATATAATCATTTAAATGTATTTGTTAATGTAGTATTTTATTTTCACATATTAAATAAATATTTGCTGAATAAAATAAATACAGAATTTAAATTCAAACAGATATTTTATTCAAACAAATATTTATTGCAATTTTTAATAGTAAAAATTTGAGCTCTCACTATATATATACACACACACAAAAATTTCAATTACATTACAATTTCAATCACATCACACTTTTTCATTTACAAATGCACTTTGTTTTCATTCACTCGTATTCATCTTCAAGTCCAGTCCAGATTGAATCCAGTATCTGAGTTATCTGCAAAACTATACACTGATGCAGTAAAATTGAAAAGAAAATAGTTTTCAGTGAAAAATAAAATGTATTTTTAAAATATTATTTGCCTCAATTATTTGGGTTGTTCGTCATTTAATTTTGAATTCATCATACACGAACAGCTTGTGAAATGCACAGTGTATCACCATACATGCTATAAGGCCGTTCACACCGATATATACACTTGATAAAATTACAGGGGTAGGTGAGCACAAGGTCAAATCCAAATTAAAAGCCAGGCTCAACTCAAGTGCAATAAAAATAAAGTCATGATATCAGCACAAGGCCAAACCCGAGCTATAAGCTGGATTCAGCTCTAGTGCAAATCAAAATGTACAACATGAAACGATCAAGTTCAATATCAAAGAAAACCTAAATGTACATGAACACAAGCTCAGACTCAAGTGAAAACAACAGTTGCAAACACAGTTCAAAAGTACAAACCAACACTGACACATATATGAAACTATATGTAAACTGCCTCAACTGAAGCAAATGCATACCAGACTGCAACAAGATATCAATGGAGCATGTACATGAACCAGAATAAAACATATGCACCAGAGAAATGTCGAAGACCAAATAACACAAGATACAGTGACAATGTGGTTACAGTAAAGACTGCAAATACAAAGCATGCACCAGTTCAATATGCAATGCGACCAGAACCCCAAAGTACATAAAACAATGATGAACCAACAAATGCTCCAGAGAAGTTCAAATAGCAAAATACATGTGATCAAGCAAATTGAGAAAGTGAAGCAACTCGAGCTCCAGATGGTCCACAAGATAATGACACAATATAGTGAATTGCAATGAACCAGACAAGCAACTTGAACACCATCATCAATGGAACCAGATCACAAAACTATGTACACAGTGGCCAGAACTATATCTACACCAGACTTCGAAGCATGTACGAAATAGTAGCAATATGCATATGGTCAAGCACAAAACTCGAAGTGATCAGAGCATAAGCAAGAAGACTCAAAGCTATGCAGCAAAACCAGAGGCAGTATAGACAGGGAAGTGCAGACTAACTTAAACAATGCAAGCAAAGCTAACATATACATATATGAACACACATGTATGCAATGCACAAGTACAGGTCGAATTCTGTCAGAGGAAAAATAAGGATCAACCAATGTCAATAGTAGTTTCAAAGCCGATATTGAACAAGTCGGTGCCAAAGTCGAACAAGTTAGAAATCGAACCCGTGGTGGCCATGAAAGAAATAAAGCCGTGAGAAACAAGAAATCAAAATATATACAAAGTGGAAAAGTTAGAAATCATCATCAACATCCAAGCAACATCGAAAGGCTGAGCAAAAATGTTGACAAATTCAAATGAATTTATACGAATGAAAATATAGGAATTCGAATAAAATCCAAATCGTCGTCGGTCAAAGAATTCATTTGAGTTCAAGCAACAATGAATAATCATTCAACTTGAATCAAAGACGAGCACAATCGAAATTACAAAGGAATATCATTTACAAATTTTTCAACCAGTATACATGCTCGCCACAAATTGAAGCAGCTGCATGACAATCAATGAAGCGGTCGATTGCCGAAGCAAAGCAGAGAAATACCTATTGTAATCAACCAACATTCAGTCGGCGGCTTCAAGTTTCACAAGCCCAAGTTTTCACACAGAGGAACGAATGCCATTATTTTTCAAGTGGAAGAAACTAGGCCGATAAAATAAAGAGAGAAGAGGAGCACATTTTTTATCACCTAAATTTTTGTGGGCCGGTTTCTTAATTTAGTTTGGGCTTTTATTTTTTAATTTAAGGCTTTGTATTTTAATTGTTTTTAAATTTGTATTTTTCCTTTAAACCGTTGTAAATTCTAGTCGTGTGACTAGAGGACTAATTACGACGGTGTAGTTCGAGAATTTGCAACTCAGTGGCTGAGTTGTGGCAGGGTTTTGAGCGTAGAATTAGATTAGTCGATAGCGGGTGTTGTAACATCCCAAAATTTATTAATTTAAATATGGTAACTTATTTGAACTTTTGGAATTTAATTTGAAAAGTTTCAAAACAAATAAAATATGTGTTAATTTATATGAATAAAACCTCAATTTCGTTTGATTGAAGTAATAAATATTTTTAAAAAAAATCATTTAAATTTAAAACTTATATATATGTATATGTGCATATATGAGTAGATTTGAATTTATATATATATATATATATATATATATATATATATATTGAATTTGAATATAAATTTTAAGTAAATGTTTAAAATTAATTTGAATTTATAAAAATATATTTATGTGATTTATTTAATATGTATTTAACTTCAAGTCATTCTCTTTTAAATAATAAGTATTGATATTATGCAAAAAGTGACAAGTTGTGTATGCAAGAAAATAAAAGCAAGGCTAAAATAAATATCTTTGTATGTGAATTATGTATGCAGGCTAGAAGATAATAAAAAAAAAAAGGCTATGCATATACAAATCAATAGGATGAGGCTGTAACTAAGAAGGGAGCATATGCATTTATTTCCATCATCTCAGAACAAATATGGTCATTCAAAATGTAAGAAAATCAATTCAGCCGAAATATGTTAAGAATCATTTCAGTTTTATAAAAAAAAAATCTTGCTTAGTCAAAGAAGGAGGCAAGAAAAATCTGATCAAATAAATTAAAAAAAAAAACAAAGGAAGGTTACACCAGAAAATACCTCCCCTGTAAACACCCTTCTTCTGTATATATGTGTATTGTTTATTCCAGTTCGTTCAAACATAACTAAGCAAAACCAGAAAAAGAAAATAAGAAGCATCATCAAAATCAATTCAAAAACAAAACAGAGAAGTTTCAAAGGCTGATTTAAAACTACAGGTTTTCAAAACAAAAGTAGCTCACTGTTCAAAAATCTGTTCATGTGAGTAAACATATTGTTTTTCAAATTTAAATTTGCGTATTTGATTTATGAATGGTGTGTGCTTTGCTGTGTAGTTTAAACAAGTAGTTCTGCATATTTTCTATTGCACTGGGAATTTTCATATGGCATGTTCTTCTATAATTTTGGTTACAGAGCAAAGAAAAGTAGGGAAAAGAATTTATACTTCTTCATACAAAATATTATAAGCCTAGGATTTTAAACAAAATAAGTTGTTTAAACTTAAATCATAGCCTTGAATTTTGTTTTGAAGCTTGACAGGGGAATATGGACTCTGTACATTCAATTTTACGGTAAAACAAGAAATTTTATGATTAATTCGAATATTCTAATTTGTTGATTAATTTGTTGATTTGATTATATAACTTGAATTTACATATAAAAGTAAGATTTTTAAAACAAAATGGGGATTTTTAGTTGAGTTTACAAAGAGCAGTTCGTAAATGAACCGAAACCATGTTTTAATCTATTTCTGTTAACTAAAGAATTTTTAGATGATAAAATTTTGTCTGAAGCTTGCTTGATCCTTGTTGATTTCAGGAAAAATGTTAAAAAAATTATCTATTGCAAGAAGTGTTGGGTCGAGACAAATTTAGGATTTTTGCGCGAGTTTTGGACGTGGTCCGAAACGAGGTGATTTCATCACCTCTGGTGGATCAAGCTGTACGAAATTGAGGGGAGAAGTGGAATGGAGTATCGGCGAGGTAAGGCCGGAGTTACATCGCCTCTGATGGGCATCGTTGGCGAGGCGAAGCAAATTTGTTGAATGGGTCGAGTTCGAGCTTTTCGAACTGGAATCTTAATTGTGATTTCGATTTTTCCGCGACGAATCATGTTTTGCTTTCGAGTGTAGTGTAGTTTTGTGACTTGCCGGAGGCGACGTGGTTCGCCAGAGCGCCGGCGAGGTGTCGTGCACGTGCACGGTGGTGTATAGGTGTCAGGGAATTTTGGCATGAGAGCAACTCGAGTTATTACTCGAGAAAGATGATGCGTTGCTTCGGGTTATAACCTGGTGCGTGAATGTGCTTGCGTATTACAGTAGTTTTTAACTTAACTAAAAAAAGAGAAGAAGAGGAAGAAATGTATGCGAGAAGAAGAAGGACTCGGAAAATTGGAGGGGAGAACTCGAGTTTAACTCGAGCAAACTGGGAATTTTACTCGGGATGACATTATAGTGCTTAGCGTAATATAAGTTGAAGTTAATCATCTTAAACAAATTTTATGCATTAATGATTGGTTAGTATTAGACAAATTTAAGTTACTAATTTATTATAAGTTCTAATGATTCAAGTTAATACTTAAGAAAAGTTTTAAATCTTAATTAATATTTTAATTAAGTAGTTAACTTAAAGATAAGTGTTAAAGTTAATTAACATTAAAGTTTTTTTATAATTATAATAAATTGATTCAAAGTAATTAAGGAAGATTTTTAAAATGTTAATTAAGATAAATAATTATTATTAACTAATTGTTTTGGAAAGTAATTAGGAATGGTTAATTAATTTATAATTGTAATTAACTTAATGATTAGAGATTTACCAATTTGTAATTAAAGAATGGTCAATTAATAATTAAGTGTTTAATTTATTTGTGATTAAGAATTGTTAATTTGACAAATTAAGTAGTTAATTAAGTTAATTAATTAAGGAATAATTAATTAATAAAGTTGATTAATATTTAATTAATTTAATTTCATTAAAATTAATTAATCATTGATTTAGAATAATCAATAAAAATAGTTATGTGGTTAATTCATTTAAATCACCTTTATCTTAATTGAAAATAATTAACTGTTGTTGTGCACTGGATTGATATTTTTGTTGTGGTTGTGATACTATGTGATGTGAATTGCTTTGTGCTAAATTGTGATTTGTGATTTTTTTTGTATTTATGTGAAAACCTTTTGCTCGTAAAACAGCATTAAAACTTCGATGCGATAGGGAGTCGGATTCCAGTTAGTTATCTGAAACCCACATCGAACCCTGAATGTAAACCTTTTTGATTGATACATCCACATGTTTTGAAATTAAGCACTCACTATTCGGATTAGCCGGGAAAGGACCTTTGTGTCATATAACCCATTCCGAATAATGATACGACGAAATTGATAGCATTTGAAGATGGTGGTAAAGACCGACTATAGGATGACCTATCGAATGTCTCTGCACTAAGTTGCTCCGGTATAGAGATCTCCACATGTGATGGGGAGTCCGATCGGGATTGTGGATACCCGGATTTGCAAGGGCTTCTTCCTTGATTGGACAAAGTGCCTTCAGTTCTGTTCGAACCCGGAACAGACTTGTATGGTAGTATGTCTGACACTACACTTTGAGATATAAAGCAGATTTCTTTCAAATACATATCTATTGGTGGCGAAGAATTTATTCTCTTAGCTTAACACCCTTCTCTGAGACGTACGATCTCATAGGTTATGTAGTTGAAGGTTATCAGTGATATACTCCCAATTTGGTAGTGTGGCATGCTAAGTACTGTTGTGTGTTAATGATCATTTGTTGATCATTTGTGACCAAAGCATGGCTTTCGTGTAAAGCGCAACTTTGTGGATGAGACCTCATTGGACCTCACACCTCGAAAATGGTCGAAACAGGAAAGATGCGGCAAGGTTATGAGGGTCTCTCCCTTTAGAGTGTGTCATTCCCTTCTGAAAGAGGGTGGTATCATGGTATGGAGCCCGGATACTTAACTCATGTGGTCACTGCAAATCTACTACTTTGTGATTACTTTGTGGTTGAGAGGCGCCTCGGATAAAGGTCCCAAAGGACTGGGGGATGGCATGCTCGAGTAGTAGTTACCTAGTTACAGAGGTAACCCGGCCTTGTATTGGTAGAGATCCGGGTAGGTTCTTGGGACGTCCCTCCAGAGGCGTATCCATGTGGCAGTAGGAAGTTCCTTAGCTTGACCATTTGTTGGAAATCCAATCATCCAATACGTGCCTTGTACGGTTTTATTTGTAGAACCTGCCATTTACTTATGGTTGTCACCACTGTTTAGATGGTAGTTATAGTAGCCATAAGTGCGAAATACCTACGCTGGCTAGGATTAATATTATACTTTCGAAATGTTTTCCACATTATGCATTAGTAACAATATCAAACGATTTTGCGTATCAAGCATGTTTGACTATCATAAGGAGAAATCTCCTCCAATTCTACGTTTGCATTGTGTGTGTGGCGGGAGGCCTTATGGTACTTTCATTTTTCAAAAAGCATTGCGGATTTATTTTAAACTCTTTTGTCATTTGTTTTAAAAGATAGACTGTTTTGTTTACTCATATCAGTCACATGACTGACCAGGATTTTATTGTTTCTTTCTAAACTCTGGGTGCCCACAATTTTCCCACACAGGCAGGCTGGACTTGGGTTTTTCAGATAGTTAGGTTTAGTAGATTATCTGGAGTTAGTTCAGTCTTTGGATCACGACTGCACTTGCTTATCTTAATGCATCGTTATTGGGAGTTTCGAGCTATTTCTGGAGTGGTGCCTTGGAGATTGAGATTACCGATAGTGGAGTTCTCCCTTGAAGACTATATTGAAGATATTTTCCGCTGCTGGTGTTATCTTTTCTTTCCGCTGCTATTGTCTTGTATCATATCTCTGATATATATTGATATTCACTGTATCATTATTATATATGAACATTGTATCAAATGTATTATTTCATTGTTTTCTTCCGTTGTGTTGTGCTTAATGTGTTATAAGCTCCGGCGAACCAGATTCGACGTTTTGATCTGCGGCATTTGAATATGAGTGTCGTATCCGGTGCTGATTTTCGAGTGTCAAGTCAGTGCCGTCACATTTGGTATCGGAGCAGAAGGTTGAAACTTTAGCTCAGGAGTATAACACATTAAGTAACTCATTAGAGATAAGGTGTAGTATACCCTAGAATGAGTATATCCCTAAAATATCCATCTGTATACCTCTGTAAATTCTCTTACTATCCACTGATAGTAAGTATGAGTGCAAGAAGAGGACGAGATAGGGGACAGGGGAATACCACTACAAATGGTCAATACCTACAACAGTGGAAACAACTTTCTCCATCAATCTGCTTTGATTCGATTCCAAATTCTTTGATTGCTTCGTACCAGCTACAAGAAGAAGTTTCGGTGCGGTGATGGCATGCGAATCATGTAGATAAGATCCTACCTCGTATTCTTGTTATCAGTTTTTCGATTTAAACTTTAATGAATTGGAAATTTGGAATTGAAATTTTTAAATAAATTGGAAATTTTAAATTGAATTAAATTGGTTAATAGAATATAAGGCTAAATTTGAATTGTATCAATAAAACAATATCGGTTAAAACTGGAAATTCTATTGTAATTTCTTGTGTTGATCGAAGACCAAAGAGGAGCATGCCGAGCATCTTAGAATCATTTGGAGATAATAAGGAGAAATATTTTATTCGCAAAATTTTTCAAATGCCATTTCTGGGTCAAAGAAGATAAATTTCTCTGCCATATTGTTAATGAAGAAGGAATTTCTGTTGATCCTAACAAAAATTTCCGCTATTCTTGATTGGAGAAAGCCCACTACCCCAAAAGAAGTTCGAAGCTTTTTGGGTTTAGCAGGTTATTATCGGAAGTTTGTTTAGGACTTTTCTAAGATAGATAGTCTGTTGACTAAGCTAACAATGAAGAATGAAAAATTCAATTGGACTCCGAAATGTGATGAAGCTTTTTAGGAGCTGAAGAAGAGATTAACCACCACTTATGTTCTCGCTATTATCAATGGGAACCAGGGTTTATCTGTTTATATTATGCTCGTGGTGATGGTTTGGGTGTAGTATTAATGCAGAATGGGAAGGTAATTGCCTACGCGAGTAGACAATTACGTCCTCATGAAAGAAATTACCCAACCCATGATTTGGAACTCTTAGTTGTTATCTTCACTTTGAAAATATAGCAACAATATCTTTTGGGTAAAAAATTCGAATTATTCACCGACCATAAATCTTTGAAATATCTCTTCATCCAGAAAGATCTAAATCTACGACAACAACGTTGGATGGAATTTCTGGCATTTTATGACCTAAACATCCTACATACGCCCGGAAAAGCCAATGTAGTTGCCGACGCCTTAAATAGAAAGCATGATATTCTTGCTCATCTTGTTACCGCTCCTACTCCTCTTAAGAGGATCGCAAGTAAGCAGAATGAAGACGAGTTTCTTCGAGGAATTTAAGAATATGCCAAGGAGAAGACACTAGTTTTGAGATGGATAGTAAAGGAGTTATAAGATTAAAAGGCAGAATATGTGTCCCAGACATCCCGGAGCTGGAACGTGAAGTTTTGGACGAATGTCACAAGTCTAAAATTTGCATCCATCCAGGAGTCAATAAAATGTATCATGATATCGAAATAATTTTCTGGTGGAAGACAATAAAAAGGGACATATCTGTATATGTGAGTCGTTGTGCTATTTGCCAGTAAATTAAAAGCGATCAAAAGAAAATAGCGGGTTTACTTCAACCTTTTGAGGTACCCAAGTGGAAATGGGACCAGGTATCGATGGATTTCATCGACAATTTACCTCGTACTCGGAAAGGCAATGAAGCAATTTGGGTTATTGTGGACCGTTTGACTAAGACAGCCCACTTCTTGCCAGTGAAATCTACCTGCATGGCTGCAAGTTTAGTCGAATTATATGTGAAAGAAATTGTCTATCTCCACGGTATTTCTAGCAGTATAGTGAGTGATCGTGACCCGATATTCACTAGTACATTTTGGAATGCATTTCAAGATGCGTTGGGAACAAAACTAAATTTCAGCACTGCTTATCACCCACAGTCTGACGAGCAGACTGAGAGGATTAACCGAATCTTGGAAGACCTGTTGCGCGCTTGTATACTTGATTTTTTTGGTTCTTGGGAGAACCGATAAAGATTGTAGATCGCGATGAAAAGCAATTGAGAAACAAGGTTGTGAAACTAGTTAAAGTACAGTGGAGTGGCAATCCAAGGACTGCACTTGGGAAACTAAAAATAGAATGCAGAAATCATATCCCAAATGCAGAGTGGATATCTCAGCTTAAACTGGTAAGCCATTTCTTTGTCCTTTTCTGAATTCGTATATTCTTTGTTTGCTTTTTTCTCTCTTTCAAATTTCGAGGACGAAATTTTCTTAAGGGGGGATATTTGTAAAAGCCCAAAATTTATTAATTTAAATATGGTGACTTATTTGAACTTCTGGAATTTAATATGAAAATTTTCAAAACAAATAAAATATGTGTTAATTTATATGAATAAAACTTCAATTTCTTTTGATTGAAGTAATAAATGTTTTTAAAAAAATCATTTAAATTTAAAACTTATATATATGTGTCTATATATATATATATATGTGCATATATGAGTAGATTTGAATTTCTATATATATTGAATTTGAATATAAATTTTAAGTAAATGTTTAAAAATAATTTGAATATACAAAAATATATCTATGTGATTTATTTAATATGTATTTAACTTCAAGTCATTCTCCTTTAAATAATAAGTATTAATATTATGCAAAAAGTGACAAGTTGTGTCTGCAAGAAAATAAAAGCAAGGCTAAAATAAATATCTTTGTATGTGAATTGTGTATGCAGGCAAGAAGATAATAAAACCAAAAAAGGGTATGCATATACAAATCAATAGGATGAGGCTGTAACTAAGAAGGGAGCATATGCATTTATTTCCATCATCTCAGCACAAATATGGTCATTCGAAATGTAAGAAAATCATTTCAACCGAAGTATGTTAAGAATCATTTCAGTTTTATAAAAAAAATCTTTCTTAGTCAAAGAAGGAGGCAAGAAAAATCTGATCATATAAATAAAAAAAACAAAGGAAGCTTACACCAGAAAATGCCTCCCCTATAAACACCCTTCTTCTATATATATGTGTATTGTTTTATTCCAGTTCGTTTAAACATACCTAAGCAAAACCAGAAAAAGAAAATAAGAAGCATCATCAAAATCAATTCAAAAACAAAACAGAGAAGTTTCAAAGGCAGATTTAAAACTACATGTTTTCAAAACAAAAGTAGCTCCCTGTTCAAAAATCTGTTCATGTGAGTAAACATGCTGTTTTTCAAATTTAAATTTGTGTATTTGATTTATGAATGGTATGTGCTTTGCTATATAGTTTAAACAAGTAGTTCTGTATATTTTCTGTTGCACTGGGAATTTTCATATGGCATGTTCTTTTATATTTTTGGTTACAGAGCAAAGAAAAGTAGGAAAAAAAATTTATACTTCTTCATACAAAATATTATAAGCTTAAGGTTTTAGACAAAATAAGTTGTTCAAACTTAAATCATAGCCTTGAATTTTGTTTTGAAGCTTGATAGGGGAATATGGACTCTGTATCGCAGTCCCCCTAACCTATATAGGTACCTTGCTAGGAAAGAGTGTACATATCATGTCCATATATTAACATTGCAACAATACAGAGCCTGAAACCAAGTTGTCAAATAGAAGGAGGAGTAAACAAATAAGGAACACACTCAAAACCATCCGTATGATCAACCTGGGTCAGGAAACAAAATAAAATAAGAACACAAACAGTACAAGGCACATGTATCAAAAAACAAAAGCAAGAAAAAGAAATAACACTACTTTCGATGTCTTTGTATAACTGCATTCAAGAGAGAGAAAACCCATCATCTTTACTAAAATAGATCTGATTTATTACGAAAATTGGATAATAACGGCGGAGGCAACTAATCTAACAAAGCATGAAAATTAGCCATCACCAAATTGCAGAAAGGAGGAAGCACTGCATTCAGGGAGGACAATGGTTAGCTTTTGGGTCAGTTGCAATGTCAAAATCTGCTAAGATAAGTTCAACATCCAAACAATGATATAATTAACATAGCACAACATGTCATAAAAAATGAATCAATCCAAGCAATATTCGAAAATAAATAGGTATAAAATGAGATGGTTATTATTATTCACCTTGATTTTGGTAATGGAGTTGAGATTTGATGAGTACTTCCGTTTTCATAACTTTGCTCTTGAATGTCCTTTAGATTTTTCGTGATTTCCCCCAGCAGTGGCTGGCCTCCTTATTCTTCCGATTTCTTATGTTTTGCGAAAGTGAGAAAGATAAGGAGAGGGAAGGTTTAAGGTATGAAGGTTTTTATTTTCTATTCCTAAATTACCCCTCTCACATATCTATTATTTTAAGTCGCAAAACAATATTATTAACCAGTTAGTTAATTATGGCTCGACCATGTTGACTATAAAATGTCAATTTCTTATCACACTACACATCACATTATTCTATATAACTTATCTAATTAAATCTCTTGAATAATGTTAATTAAAATTAGGGATGCTACATATTAATTCATTGTGTATTACGTATTGTTCTATCTCTAAGGCACACATACTGATTCATAGTATATTATGTATTGTTCTATCTCTAAGGCACACATGTTTATTGCTTTGCACCGATACTTTGTATGTATAGGTGTGTTATACGTTTGATGTTTTTTTATACCTACCAGTGTTAGTCCAGTAGAATATTCATGTATGTACCCTATATAGCCTCATTCTTTATATTATTTGATGGTACTACTCTATAATACTCTTGGATAGTATGGGTATAGATGTTGGACGTCGCAACTTGTGTTGCTGCTTGTGTCCTATATCTTATAACTAGTGTGATCCTGTGCTACGCGTATGGATTGCAACTATATTTTTTCAAATCTTGTTGAGTATATTTTTGATGATTAAATCAAGTAAACCACTATTTCCAAGATATATCTTACATTTGAATATTCGTTGTATTTTGAATATTTAGAATTATTTATCAAAAAACACATTTTTATGTCATTATATACGTCTGTATATATAACTACATTTATGCACCATGCAAAAGAAGATTAAAATAGTTATGCAATACATCTATAAATAATTTTGCAGATGCACACATTAAATTTTAAGTTATAAGACTAGAATATTGATTTGAGAGATCATTGTTAATAAAATAACTCATACACAATGACTCAATTCAAGTGACTATGCGCACGTATAAAGAACATAAAAATGAATTGCATTATGTATATTCTATCATTGTACAATAATGGAAAAAATCATAAATTAGTCTATGTGTGATTAGTAGACGTAAAGGGATAACGTCAAACACTCAAAAAATTGAGTTACAAAACATATTATAACAAAACTAAAAATCTTATGGGTGTCCAAATGATAATACATAATTATTTAGTTTACTTTTCTAAGCATTATTTCCTATGCCATAATTTCAATTAGTAAGGAAACTAATATTGCTAATCATAAAGATAAAACTATAGTGTAAAAATTGGTATTTCGAAATAATATGCTGGAAACATTAAAATAGGAAAGAACAAAGTAAATGGGAAATAACAACATTGGGACCTCCCAAATCAGTAAATTAGATCCTTTTCTCACTTCTCCTATACTACTTCCTACTCTTATTAGTATCAAGTAAACAACAGAAAATTTGAAAAACAATTATAGGATCAAGAAAGTTATTCAATATTCAAAATTTATAAAATTCATTATAATCTTATATGAAGGTCTAAAATAAAAATTATTTATGTAATAGACTTGGTCTATATGGGTATCTGAGGAATTTCCATGTATAGCTAAGGTTTAACATATCTAGAATATAGAATATAATCTGGAATTTATTTACTTATTTAGAGGTTTAATTTTTGTTAAGATTGTGTAACGACCCGTAAATTATCACTTTGATAAATGATATTTTATTTTGAAATATTCAAATACAAGTTTTTTATAACACCAACTTTACAGATTTAAATCCTAAAATTATGAAAAGAAACTTGTTGTAAAATTTAATTGTCGAATATAGTTTCATAAATAAATCACGTGCTTCTTACATAAATTTTCATTAATAAATTGATTTTCAATAGAAAGGAGATTTTCTTAGTATTTGAGTGCACGAGTCTGGGTACATACACTAATATATCTATTTAAACAAGATTATGAAGTAAAATTATTTCTTTTTATTTTTAGAAACAAAACGTATCTATGGCATCACCAGAGATGTCATCGCTTTTATATATTTCTCCGAAAATTCAAGTTAAGTTTAAATGTTTAAATAATTGTTTTAATATGGTGATAATTCATTTTAATTAGTTATAAAGTGATAATAAATCATTTATAACAGTTTTGAGAAGCTATATACTTGATTTGAAAATATAAGAAAAATTGATAACGCTTTATCGATACGATAGCAATTTTTGTAAACACTTGTTAATACCGATATATATATGGTTTTATAATTCAAGATAGATTGTTTTAATTCAATTAAAATTATGAGAAATATATTTTCAAATTTTTTTTACTAATATATATAATTTAACTAAAAACGGGAAATGTGACCAAGAATCAGAATCGGAATTCGTAACGTTTAACGTATAGAAATTATAAACAAATCAATACAACATTGTGACACACATACACATATATGAACACATATACAAATGTATATACATATACATTTTATTATATTTAGGAATTAGTCAAATCAAGCAAAGAAAATATCCAAACACATATGTATATATACAAGCTCCTTATGTGTAAAGAAGAGATAAAAACAAAGCACCACATAACATCACAAGCCAAGCATATGGAGGGGGTGGCCTTTATGGTTAGCCGAATGGTGATGAGAGGGGATGAGGTGGAATGTTGATGCAAATATGCTTAGGTAAGGAAATAATATCATGATATTTTTGGTGCAAAACTTTTCTATAAATACCCATCTCGATTCTCACTTTCCTACACATAAATTCTCTTCATCTCGAGCTATTTCAATGTCTTCCTACCTTAAGAAAAATATGGTGAATAATGTTGCAAAAAATTATATATATATATATATATATATATATATATATATTAGCAATCCACTTCAAAACTAAGTGCAATCACCTCGTTTCCTACCTCACAACATATGGCAGCCAACCTCCAACACAAAAGCAAAGCCCACTCCACTTGCAAGCATAGGCCGAGCTTTCCCAAGGTTCCGGGCTTAATTCCATAAGCTTTGGTTCGATTGTAGCGAAGCTATAGTCCGTTTTACTAAGTTTGATATCCAATAAAGGTAAGAAAACTCTATATAAAATTTACACATACATATATATATGATGTGATATGATTGCTATTGATGTTCACTATGCTTTGATCATCAAGTTTGGTTGTTTACTGTAGTTGTTTAATGGTGTTAAGAAGTCGTGTTAAATACACATCGAATATCATGAATGAAATCACTTTCCTTTATTGAATGAAATGGTGTACATGAGCTTGTTAAATCTCTTTAAAATGGTTTAAAATAATTTAAATATGTTTTATAAACATTTAAAAGTATTTTGAAAAAAATTGAAAAGAAAATGAAATTTGAGTTAAAATACGTGCATCGCGTAATGGTAATTCGTGATTTTGCGCCATAGAAAGTTAAATCCATTCATATAGTGGATTCGGAGTCGAAATTCTTTGGAGTAAGAATTTTTCGAACTCTTATAATCATAGTTCTTATTAGGTGATTCCACTGTTATTCGACAAATAGTACAAGTTGAATACGGAAATTGGTGTTGAGTAAAATTAGTATATTTTCTATGGATCCATTTTACATGAATAATAACTAATTTAGATTTACCATCTTAGGCAATAAGATTTCAAACTGTTAAAAAGTTATGATTTGGAAATAAGAAATATTTTGTCAAGATTTAAATAAATGATTTGGAATTATTTTAATTCCTATGGATCTTTATACTTAAAATTAATTGTTTTGGGTTAATAGTAAACGATGTCTTAAATAACATTGTTTTTGACCTATTTAAGAGTTATGATTTGGGCACAATAAATCTTTTTTAAGATTTAAATAAATGATCTGGAGATATTTTCCTAAGTAAAGGATGAAATTATTTGGAATTACTCCAAGATTTAAAATGGTTTTAATTAAAAAAGGATTTGATAAACGAGGTTTAATGATCCAGTGTATACTGAAAAGAAATGGTTTTAAAAAGATATATATCTCTAAGAAGATATTTTTGATAAATAGATATTAAGTAATGGAATATTAATCACCCACCTACTTAACATCTTTTTATCGATGATTAAACATACACATGTTTAGTGGTGTAAGAGGTAACCCCTCTTATGTTTAACACCCTTCTCTGAGAAGTACGAGCTCAGAGGTTATACTTTTGTTGAAATCATTAATGTGTTGTTTGAAATGAAAATGTGGCATTTTAAGTGAAAATGATATAAGAAAGGTAAACGTTACCTCAAGCCTCACACCCGGGGAATTGTGAAGTAGGTATTACTTTAAGGTTAAGTGGTTCGCAACCATTGAGGTATGATATCACCTTTCTAAATTTTATTTATTTCTACCCACTATAATGTCGGGATTAAAGTATGTGATGTATGCTATGAGATGTCTTGGAGAGCTTGGGAACGGCCGATGTGATCTCATATTCGATGCTAACCGTACCATCTGTTGGTCTCGGGTAGGCCATCCTAATTCATAGGGGATCATATTTTGGTGGCCTCGGTACATTGCTCTAGAGATGCAGTGTACGGAAGGCAGACCCTTACCTTGTTGTTTATTGAAAATCCATTCTCCAATAAGTGCCTTCGGACTTAGTTGTAAACCTATTATGCCATCAAATTTAACCAATGTAACAATTTCGGCTATTTGAATATGTTTATTTGAAAGGTTTTAAAAGAATGTTATTAAGAATAATATCACTGGATTTTACGTAGAAATGATTTGGTTATCATAAGGTTAAAACCCATTTCGTGTTTATGTGCGGCAAGGTCTTCTATAAAACATTTTGTTTTCAAATACTCATATTTTGAGTTTCTCACATCAATCGCATGACCGTCATGGAGTTTTTTTCTTCCCCTTAAACTTTGGGTGCCCTATTTCTCCGGATAACCTAGTAGTCAGGTCTAGTTCGGAGCATTGAGCTTGGAGCATGGATCTAGAAGATTCTCCTAAAGTTGTTACTCATTTCCACCACACTTGTGTACTGTTATATTCCGTTTTTGTAAGGATAAAAAATTTATAACTATCTATGTTGATGTAAATTAAACTCTGATAAATGTATATAAAATTTTCCATTATAAAGATTATACGTTGAAATAATATATGTTACCCTATTCGTGTAAGATTCTGTTCTAGGTAGTTCTTTTCTTTTCCCCATCATTATCCACCTTTTCATTCAAATTGAGTTGGATATGTGTGGTTTACTATCAAACTAAAATGTATGGAATCGTGGGTCATTATAGTGGTATCAAAGCTTAGGTTGAGCGGACACCTGAGCCTGGTTGGGGTGTCTCTCATCATAGATAGGGTTAGCAATACCGTAGGATGAGTAACTCAATAGAGATAGGGTAAGTGACACCCTAGAATGAGTTGAGAGTATTATACATGAGCGCGTATTTTCTAATGCTAAAAATAATTTTGTCTTGAAAATTTTGGGTAAATGAAATAATTTTACCTAAGATGATATTTTATATATAAAACAATATCTTTCAAAAATGTATAGTAATTTATAGTGTGATAGTTTGCAATTACAGAAATAATAATATTTAGTTATTACCATTGACTGATTGGTTGTTTGATTTAAAAAACATAAACACCTAGTGAACTAAGTTTCACGATTTGACTATATGGTGTTTGATAATAATATTGGTTTAAAGTTAAGAAACTTATTTAAGATAAATAAATTTATGAGCCTAAAGTATAAAAATAAGATGATTCTAAGAAATGAATGTATAAATCAAGTTTTATAAATAAAGGAATTGAAAAGAAGAACCTTATAAATCAAGTTTTGCAGATTCAGTACTATTCTGGTCCGAATATTTTATTAAAGATGACCTAATTTCAGGTATGTCCGTAGTTTGGATCTTGGGTTGTTTGGAAGTTGGAAGTAGTTGGAACTTGTTTATTGATTCGTGTTCATGTCTAAGCTTTGTTGGATTTACTTTGTATTTGGATCATTGCTTGGAGTCTCCATATTGCTCTATTTTATCATCAAATTCGTTGCTATGAAAAGTGACTAAACATTTACAACCACTAGATTTTCTTATGTTAGTTAAATTGAATTTATGATGTGATTAGGAATTGATTGGTTGTTATTTATTGTTATTTAATTGTCATTCCAGTTAAATCTGACTTTTATTGGATTTAATTTCTATTTAATTTAATATTGAAATTTAAATTGCCAGTTAAATACCTGTTAATGATAACTAGTAAATTGTTGGTAGTTATTGCTTGATTTCAATGATGCTTGTGATGTATGTTCAATTGTTGATATTTGGGTGATTGGATTGATGTTATTGGTTGACATTTCGGATGATTGGATGTTATTTATGTCTATTTCTCTATTTTCCCTATGGGTTAAAATGATACATAACTGAACGATCTTATAGATTAGGGGAAAATCATTATGGATTGAAAAGATAAACCCAAGCAGTTTTCATCAATTTGGAAATATTGATTTTTGATACTGGTTGAAATGACATATACCCATATAATTTGTTGAATTTGGATTTTTATTTGGAATTGAATTATTTCAAGGGTTTAAGTTAATTAAAAATTTGGATTTGTTCTAATTAGATAATTAAGATTGATATTTCATATTATTTGAAACCCTTTAAATAATAATATTTATGTTGTACACTTGATAGGACTTCAAAATCCTATAACATCTATGGAACCATTGCACTTATATTTCTATTTTACTTATTTTGATCTGACTTACACGAGATCTTTTAGTTCTGACTTGAGTGTTTTGTCTTTTCATTACACTCGGGTCAGTCTGATCTTTTCAATGTATTGAAGACTATTTTCTGGAGGACGAAGACAAAGATTCATTATATTATTGCTATTTATTATTCCATTGCATTTTGTGTTCCACTGCATTATTTGTTCATTTTTGATGTATATATAACTCTGATTTGTATTTTAAAAGTGTAATCAAATGTTATTTGTAAAATAGCTTCATGAACTGTTTATTTGCTTATTATATTTTATCGTTCCGCTACAAGATTCTGTGTTTAGTTTTCTTTTTTTTCTTATTTACCCCGTTAACAATCCTCCCTTTTGAATAGTTTGAGTTTGACATGTATGGTTTATTATCGATTTGAATCGTCCAAAAATGTGGGTCGTTACAGTTGTCATAAGTAAATTTAGGAAGTAAACTTGAATATTAATTGGATAAACAAATATGAATTAAAATGAAATGAATATAAATAAAGTCATGAATTGTAAATTTGTTTATGAAATAAATGGAAGTTGCAATAAATAGTTTTAATTAAAGTTGTGGTAACTTTGAGCTTGAATAACGTTTTATAAAAGAAGTTATGCTTTTATAAATTGGTTATGAACTAAAGGAAACTTCTTATGAAATGATTTGCAAATAAATGTAGTATTAAATGAGAAATATTACATGTGGAAATGAATGTAATTTAAAATTAATTGAAATATAAGCAATGTTTATGAATGATTAATGTTTACATTAAATGGAGAAATTCTGTGAAACAAATATTAAAGTATGAAATGATATTTGTGTTAGTCAATGAGATTAAAAATAAATTTAATTGAAATGTAATTGTGATGAAACAAGTTGGAATAGATACGTAAGTTATACGTATATTGTTTTATTTGCATAATTAATTTGATCCAGATTTGAGTGCACAAGTTAGTGAATTACACCATTTCGTGTTAGGATTTTTCATCCGATTCTTAATGGCGAATATTTGATATAGATTTTTTAGTACGATCCTCGAATTCTCTATCATGATATATGGCTATGCAAAAAGAATGGTGGTTCCTAGTCAAGAAATCATATCTAAGTCTGCATTAGGGAAGTCGAATAGACAATGCTAGTTTGAAAGCGAACTTGTGTGATCGAGCGAGCGATCGAATATGATTTTGCGAAATTATGACATATGTACATCTTTTGTTTTGACATTATTGATATGCTTTGATGCTGAATTGAAAGTTGTTGGGTTGGATATCTTTGTAATTTAAACTAGAAATTTTCTTTTATGCAAAACTACTATTAATTTAAAACCATTTTACAGAACTATCTTCTTTTATTTTTCTTATACAAACTATTTTATTATATTTTATATACAAAACTATTTTATTTACAAACTATTTTACAAAACTATTTTATATACAAACCTATTTCACAAAACGATTTTATATATAAAATTATTCTAAATTCAAAACTTTTATAAAGTAAAGATGTTCAATCCCATATAGCTCTTCATGTAGCATAATTGATTTTGGAAAATTTTTAATTCTTGTATAAAACGGACTTTATATAAATATAAGGTGAATTTGAAAACTGTTGATTTTGGAAGGTTTTTGATCTGAAGAGATAAATCTTATATATCACGGAATTTATATAAGAATGATTTAATATATCCGAGACTATTTATTTTGGAAAGTACTCTATCTAAAAATGAAATCTTATATATAATGGAATATATAAGTGCGATATTTGAAGCAATGATTTTGAAAGGGTACTATATATGGTATGATTTATTTTGAAGTAAATGATATAGGAAGTACCTTAAGTCGGATCCTTTTGGTGGGTCATTTATCGAATCCCTTTGGTGGGTCACTTATTATATTCATTTGATATTGTTGGATAGCATAAATCGAGAGGCGAGATGCCTACAGCTACAAGTTTTCTGCTGGGATAGCGGTGTAACCATTACGTAGCTGTGATATAACAACCATGGCGTAAGTCGAGGGGCAGGATGCCTAAAGTTACAAGTGATTCCGCTATGATAGCGGCGTAATCATTGGTTAACTGCGATCCATGGAGGAATGTACTTTCCATATTTGTTTTTAATGTTTTTAAGTATTTTCACTGGGTGTTGAAACAGGTCTATTAAGTACTTGGAGAATTCTAGCCTTTCCTAATCAAAGCATGGCTAGAGTCTGCAAGAACGAGGATAAACTTGTTAAGACATCGAGTTATAAAAGTATTTTGATAATGTATTATGTAAATATAAAGGATATTTTGGTCATTTTTTTTCTAAATACTTTTAATTGTTTTTATTGCTTATTTATGTACAACGTGGTTTAGTAGTTGATTATTAATGTTATAAATACTGTAAGAAGTTATTAATTCAATAAAGCATATTTAAGTAAATGATTATTGATTTATAAATAATGTTTGAAAAGTATTTTAGACTCAAAACTAATAAAAGTTGTAAATAAATGGATTTAAGGTTTTCAATAACCCCTTTTAAAAATAAGTAATGATGTAAATAATTAGTTTCAAATAGTTACATATATTTATAAAGATGTTATTCAAGATTTTAAATGGTGTTTATAAATGAAGCAGGAAACTTTACAAATGAATTTTGTAAAGTATTAAAGATGATTGATTTGCAAATGAAGTTTTCAAATGAATATTTCATGTAAAATTTATGTAAGTTTCTTTGAATGCATAATTTTAAAGATATTAAATGATTCGAGAATTTATTATAGTAATATGCTCGAAAAATAAAGTGGAATTGCTATTTTGAAGTATGGTTTGAAATAATTACTTGATTTTGAAGTACTAATAGTTGTGTGTGATATATTTGTTTGATAGTAAGTGAAATTTTATAAATATTGATTTCAAAATAGGATTTATAAATAAAATGAATTTAATTGGAAATTTGAGAACTAAAATTCTGGGACTTTTACATTGTTTTAGAGGATTTTGGAATATAATACTAAGTATATTTGGAAGTACTTTTGGATAAATATTCTCAAGCGTAATTTGAAAGAAATATTTTAAAGGAACGTTTAAAAGGAAAAAAGTTCTATACTCCTTTTCCTGTCACTGGAAAATAATTTCGGTGATCGGTACACGCATCATCGACGTTCATTTTCGAGTTTCAAATTGGGAAGACCACTGTAGTAGCTTTACTGCATATTTGTTTTGATAAACGAATCTTAATTTTAGTTTCAAAATGTGATTTGACATATATAAAAGCTATGAGAGTGTGTGTGTGTGTGTGTGTGCATTATTTCATACGATTCGAAGTGAATCCGAAATTTAGTTCTTAAAACTTTCTGATAATCGGTAGTTTTCAGTTATTATAATGTAATAAAATCTTGGCTATATCAATAATTGAAAACTTCTAAAATGAAAATAAGAAAATTAGATGCTAAGTGATTAATGAAATATATAAGAAATTGAAAATTTATAACTTGTAAATCAGAAGAAATGAGATATTGAACATTTTATTAACTAAAATGAATAAGATAAACTTGTATAACATTCAATTACGTTTTATACACACGCACACACACACACACACACACACACACATATATATAACTTACCTGAAATGTTTAAAAAGTTGAAATGTTAAATAGGAATATGTAATAGATATTTTACAAGTAAAACTTAAGTAATTGAAGTGTTCGATGAAATTATTTCTATAAATAAGATTTTTGATGTACAGGAAATGTTTTATGAACGTAAGTTAATACTGTGAAGTAATTTATATAAGTACATGAACAAAATAAAAAGAAATTGTATGAATGAATGAAAATAAATAAAAGGTAAATAATGATGTGAAAAGAAATCAATTGAATAAATGTAAATAATATTTGAAATTCTTGGTTGTTTTGGCTCATGGGATGTTCGGGAATGGATACTTCTAATTGTTTAAGGTTGTATGGATAATCTATTAAGTAATTATCCAAGGTTGTTGAGCGTAGGGTACACTTGATAGTTATTTATCACCTTGCACGATTAAAAGTTTCTAAACTAAACAAACCATTGGTTTTGTTTGCTATGGATGTATGATTGATTACTTTGGTTGCATATGATGATTGTATGGTTTTGTTTGCAAGTGACTATTGTTATATTGTGTTGGTTTGTTTTGCTATTGATTGCAACAACTTAAATATTCCTTTTGTACATAATTCTCACTATTTTGGATTGTATAAGTGAAGTACAGGTTTATGGAAACAATAGATATTGCTTTTGGTTTCATAAATTAAAAGTTGTTTGCCCGACAAATAGAAACATCTCGCATTACAATTTTATAGTGATATTATATTGTTTATCTATGGTTTGGGATATTTTATGATATATATATATATATATATAATTATTATTGATATTTTCATTTTTCCAGACCACTCCGTACAAAGGAAACTCCGGCAAAAAATTTCCGTGAATTTTTGACTTAGAATTTTTGTGAAAGTAAGATATTACCTTTTTTTTTGTGAAAATAAGATATTTTAAAACTTTTGTTTACTTGATTGTATAGCATTTAATGGTTATAAATTGTATATTTATTTAAAATACTTAATTATGTAAATTAATTGTTTATAAATTGAATACTTTAAATAAATATATTAATTCCTTAATTCCTCCTTTTTCCTTTTCAAGGACGAAAAGTTTTGAGTGGAGGAGAGTGTAACGACCCGTATCTTTTTTTTGAGGAGAACGGATGTGTAGCACGGAACTACACAGCCGATTAATAATATATATATATATATATAAAATTTAATAAGATCGATCAACATGCCTTATCGATGGCAAAAACACAAGCAGCATAATCAATGTTAAAGGAACAAAGTAGCATGCCAGCATGAAATTGTAGGCCAGGAGTTTACAAAAATATACAAATTTAGACTTAATTTGACTAACAAAACCAAAAAGTACTACAGTGGGGAGAAATCTTAGAGCGTCAGTGGCTAAAGAACAAGCAAACCACTAGCTGTCGCCAGGATGATCAGTCGGTGCTACTGGCCTTGTACTGCCTACAGATTCAGGCGATGGAGACCTAGCTGGTGGAAGCCGAAGACTGAACGGTGCCGAGAAGGAAGGGCATGTCCAATACGCAAACATATTAGAAATTTTATTGCATATGTTAAAATACGAGTTGGTGGGTTATTGAAGACGAGGGCATTCCTCTCTTTCCAAATGACCCGGCTAAGGATAGCTAGCAGAATATCTAGGTGGTGGTTCGGTACACAGTATTGCCAGTGATCAAAAAAATCGGTGATTGTATATGTTTGTCCTAGGTTGTGTACACAAATCGAAACCCATATATAGTATGATGAATCGCATTCAAAGAAGAGATGGCGGATCGATTCAGATTCAGTGTTATAGAAGGCACAATTCTAATCAGTTGTGATGTTTAGGCGCTGGAGACGATCTTTGGTATTTATGCGTCCGTGGATGAGACACCATTGAAAGAATTTGATACGAGGAGGGATGCGGCATTTCCAGACATGAGCAAAAGAGAATAATCTACCAGGATGGTTTAGAAAAGAGGAGAATTGAGATACTGAAAAGCCTCTTGTAGGAGATAGTGTCCATATATGTCTATCCGGCGTTGAAAGGTCCAGGGTTACAGATTGTAGTAGTCGGAGAACGGAAAGGATTTCCATGAAGGTGTCTTCGGCGAAAAGGGTTGGTGAACATAGACTAAGCAGGCCCTGGGAGACAGCATCCGACACAGTCAGGAGTGGTTTATTGGAGTAGGAAAAGAGGGATGGAAAGGATAGGTTTAAAGGGGAGAGGCCGTGCTAATTGTCGAACTAGAAAAGACAGTTTGATCCATCGCCTATGTTCACCTGGATAATGGGTTTGATACGTTCCATTGATGCAAGGACACCTGACCAGAATAGGGAGGGCTTGAGACGTGGAGCAAAATGAAGAGAACGAAATGGATCATCGTTATAATAGGATGTCAAGATCCAGTCTTTCCAGATGAACCGCCCTGGCGAGAAGAGACGCCAGATCCATTTTGCAAGAAGTGCCTGGTTGAGGGATGACAGGTTGGTAATGCCTAGTCCACCATGGTCCTCGTGCATACATACAATTTTCCATTTAAGAAGACATTTGGCTTTCCCCCCATTCCAGAGGAAGGAGCGTCAAATAGTGTCAATTTTTTTGGAAACCCAGCATGGAATCTTGTGGAACGAGAGCCAGTATAGAGGAAGTGCCGATAGTACCGCTTTAACTAGGACCAGTCTTCTCGAAGTCGATAGAGTGTTTGCTTTCCAACCTGCAAGTCTTGATTCAATTTTGGAGATGAGGGGTGTCCAGTCAGATCGGTGAAGCTTGGTGGGGCGCAGGATGAATCCAAGGTAGGTTAGAAGGAAGGTGTCAAGGCGGTAGTTAAGGGAGAAGGAGATGTAGGGACCGAGGTAATCAGCATTTCCAAGCATGATAATGGAACTCTTACTAAAATTAATTAATAGGCCAGAGATGAGCTCGAAGGTGTAAAGGAGGACCTTAAGACAGTGAATGTGATCAGGAGAGGGAGAGACGAAAAGAATAGTATCATCTGCAAACTGGATGTTGGAAATCATATGGTTAGGGCGAGAGTTTGGACGAGGGTTGGGGTAACCGATACCAGCAAAGAAATCGCCAGATATTGCCAGTTTGATCATACGATTAAAAACATCTGTTACTAGAACAAAAATGAGTGGAGAGAGAGGATCACCCTGTCTGAGACCCCGGGCAGATTTAATGAGCCCTCCAGGTGATCCGCCAATCTGAATCGATGAAAGGCTCGAGTTTAGGATGCATTTGATCCAGTTGCACCATGTAGATGGAAAACCTCTATGTTTAAGGAGCTCAATAATAAAGTTCCAATTCACTGAATTGAAAGCCTTAGAGAAATCTAGTTTTAACAGGACCCAGGGGTGTTGTTCGAATGACAGGAGGAGATTATTTCTTGTGTAGCCGCAACGCAATCTAGGACGTTCCTACCTTGGATGAAGGCTGATTGCTCCACACCAACTAATGATTCCATGAATGTTTGAAGACGATTGGCGAGGACTTTGGTTATCGGTTTAAATGTGGTATTCAGAAGGCTAATAGGTCCAAAGGCAGATAAGGAGTTGGCTCCCTCGAATTTAGGCAGGAGGACAATATTGGCATAATTTAATCGAGCAATGGCCATAGGATTAGCGCAGAAATCGGCACACATGTCTAGGATATCCCCCTTGACGACTCCCTAGAAATGCTTAAAGAAGAACGGACCAAAGCCATCTGGTCCCGGAGATTTATCGTCATCCATGTCCTTAAGGGCGCCCAGGATTTCTTCTTCTGTGAAGGGTGAATCAATAGGAATTGGCGAAGGGTTGGGATATAGGAGATTCCAATCTATAGGGGGCAGGGGAGGCGAGCGCTTACCAAGTATGGAGCGGTAAACGACCCGTATCTTTCGATAACTAAAATATCAAATTTAATAAGGTTTTGAAGTATTAATAATGTAAGCAATTAAAATTTATGATTTGTAATGATAAAATAACTAGAATGTAATATAGCAATGTTGATTTAATGTAATTGATAACCATTTTAATCCAATCAATCAATGGATATACTTGTAAGATTATTTGGTTATAATTGTAAATAATGAAATAAATTAAATGATGCATTTAATGATGAGATTGTATGTAATTGATTGGAATAGGTTAATAAGAATATAAAATCATTTTGTTATAACTCTTGGTTGTTAATGACAAGATAATAAATATGAGATTATTATAAATGATGGTTGTAATTATCTACTCATTAATTTGTCCGTTTGAATATTAAATAGGTAATTAATGGAATTAAGGCAATCGAATGTTGGAATTATATGTTGTTAATTGAAATTGAATATAATCAGTGATATGTAAGTAGTCATATCATTTGTTGTAGATAATAAACTTATAAATATGATTAAATTACTTAAAAGTAACAACTATTCATTTATCATCTCATTATTCAATATGTTTGGAATTAATTTAGAAATCAATGAAAATTTATGTAATTAATTATTGAAGCTAATATGGTAAAAGATGTTAACGGTAAAATATTGAATGTAATATAAATGTAGATGTTAATATAATTCATAGAGTATTGTTGATTGAATAATAAGAATGATAACATGGGTTTGAATGTAATTGGATGAGAATTGGATGCGTAGTTAAAGGCATTTAACCTTTTAATTATGATAAGGGAAAACAAATTAATATTGCATTAATTGATATTACATCTTTTAATTAAGATAAAGTGTAAGGATCCGTAAATTTTAACAACTTTAAAATGGCGGTATTTTGAATTTAAATAAAAGGAAATTTGAATTTGTGAAGTTGAGTGTTTTATTTGACCAAATTTAATAGAATAAAAAAATTGTGAAATTTCAAATTTTGGTCAAACTTAGTCAAAGTTTGACTTTTGGTTGAAAATTTTAAATTTGAATTTTAAAATTTTATTCTTTTTATATGATACTAGACTGAATTCTAATATTCCCTCCACTTTTCATTACGTCGAAACAAATTCATATTGCTCTAAAAATTTGAATTATTGTGAAAAATTAACATGAATTTGTAGTGTTTAGTTATGTTTTATTTGGCTATGGCATATTGGGTTTGTTTGGTCTAACAAGCCATAATTTGTAGTGTCTACGACCTTATGTTTCTTATCTGATAACATCTACGTACATAATTTTTCTTCTGAGAAACTTTCTCTTCACATTTCTTCTTCCTCCTAAAAATCTACCGAGAACTCTAGATCTAAAACTCCATAAACCTCACAAATCAAAACTTCTTTCCTTCTCTCTTTTAACCCTTCCTTCCTCCCCTATAGCCGCCGCCCTCTCCACCATCTCCAAGGCCATCTCCTTCCACCTTCCCTCTCCTCTTCTTTCTTCTTTTCCCTTCTTTTACCCTTCTCTATTTTCCCTCTTCTTCCCCTTATTTCCATGACTTCTATTTCCACTAAACAACTCCAAATCAATTTTTTTTAAACCTTGTACAATTTCAATGGTAACAACTTTGTTGTTGAACCCCTCTTCCCATTCCAAATTTTCTGTAACAAAAATCCATTTTTTAAATCCTTTCTCGGGTCCAGTGGCTTCAACTTTCTTTTAGATCAGTTCTTCAAATTCCTTAATTTTCTATGCCAAACACTCAAATCTTCTCAAAGTATTTTTGAACTTAGATTTTCAACTCAAAAAATACCTCTGTTTGTTTTGACCACAATTTCCTTAAGATAGAGGATTTTTAAGTGATTCTTCTTTTGAAAGTGGAGAGAAAAGAATTTGCAACAACTTTCTAGTTAGTCACTTTTATAGATTCAGTACTATTCTAGTCCGAATATTTTCTTAAATATGACCTAGTTTTAGATTTGTCCGTAGTTTGGATCTTAGATTGTTTGGAAGTTGGAAGTAGCCAGAACTTGTTTATTGATTCGTGTTCGTGTCTAAGCTTTGTTGGATTTGCTTTACATTTGGATATTTGCTAGGAATCTCCATATTGCTCTATTTTATCATCACCTGTTAAATGTGCTAGTATATGATTTTTGTTTGATGATAATAAACATATATATATATATTCGTTCAATTGTATTTGTCAATGTACTATTTTATTTTTCACATAATTAATAAATATTTGCTGAATAAAATAAATAACATAGAATTTAAATTCAAATGAAAATTATTCAAATAAATATTTATTACAATTTTGAATAGTACAAATTTGACCTCTCACTATGTATATACAACATTTCACATTACAATACAAATTTGATTACATCACAATTTTCCATATACATTTGCACCTCACTACATATCACTCATTCACTCGTATGTTAGCTTTAACTCTATTTCAGATTGAACCCAAAATCTGAGCAATCTGCAAAAATATTCACCGACGTAGTAATATTGAAAAGGAAATATTTTTGCAGTACAAAATAAAATGTGTATTTTCAAAATAATATTTGCCTCAGTTATTTGGGTTGTTCGTCATCATTTAAATTTGAATTCATCATACACGAATAGCTTGTGACATGCACAGTGTATCACTGTACATGCCACAAGGCCGTGCACACCAATAGACACTTGATAAAGTTACAAGGACAGGTGAGCACAAGGTCAAACCCAATTAAAAGTCGGGTTCAACTCAAGTGAAATCACGATATGAGCACAAAGGTCAAACCTGAGCTTTAAACTGGATTCAACACAGGTGCAATACAAAGCACAAGTCAAGTACAAGTGAAAATGCTCGATGCAAAACAAAACAGAAAAAACCAGGAACTCGATAATGACCATACCAATATACATGCATCAGACTCAATACAACAAAACATTGGAACCAGACTCATGAAGGCATAGAGATACCAAAACATGCACAAGTTTATATGCAGACATGATGAAGCCAGTGATAGCATACACACATATACAAAGGACAACAATACTACAGATACAAGCTTCAAAAGCATATCTTAGCAACTAACCACAATGCATCACTGAGACATGAGTACAGGACACAAATGCAACATGAAAAATACAAATATATGAAGTTCGGTCAAGTGAAATATCAAGTGCATCAACAACGGTTCAAGAATGAACCAGTGAAGACTACAAGTGCGAAGCAGCTGTCGAGACACAACATAGCAGTATCGAAGCAAGACTACTTGAACCAGACACGAGCACACATGAAGTTCAAGGTGAACCTGACCAATATAACACTATAGATTATCAGCAGGCTCGAGGCTATCAAGTGCACATATAAACAGTGACATGATGAAGCAGTGCAAACAAATGTACAAAGGAAGAACCAGGTCAACAAAGTTTCAAATCAAGTCAATGCAGGAATTTCAAATTGAGCAAGATAGTGGCCGAAGTCAAAAGAAACCAAATCAGAAAAGTCAATGTTAAGTTTAAATGCTAGAAACTCAAAGACGTGATCGAAGAATACGATGAACAAGTCAGAGACGTGGTGGTCAAGAAATCGAGAAAGAAAAAATTCAAAACCATGCGAATCAAGGAAACAGGAAATATACGATTATGAAAAAGTCAGAAAAAATCACTATCATCCATATAAACTCGAAATGGCCAAAGCATAGCAATTGACAAATTCAAATGATTATATACGAACGAATTTATAGGACATCGAATCCTATATAAACAAACATCATCGGTAGAAAATTCATTCGAGTTCGAGCTAAACAGAGAACAATAATCATGCGATTCGAATCAAGATCGAGTTCAAGCAAACTAACAAGAAGAGCATAAGAGATAAATAACATACCGAAGTAAAAAATCGAACTCGATCGAGGCAGCCGAAATAAGCTAAAAGGAGACGATCGATCGGCAAGGCAAGGAGTGAAATCACATATTCGATTGATCAAATTAAAGTCGGCACTTCTTCAATTGTAAAGCCCCAATTTTCAAGCAAGTGAATAAAGGTACGAGCCGCCATTTTCATCAAGGAAGGAAGCGGGTGAAGTAATATACAAGCAGAAATAAAAGAAAGGAGACAAGTTTATTCTTATGCTTTAATTTTGGGTCGGTTTCTTTTTATATGCTTTAGTGTTTAAAATTAGGTTTTATTTATTTTATTGTTTTAAATTTTTTTTAATTTCTCTTTTAAGCATTGTAATTTCTAGTCGTGTGACTAGGGGACGAACTACGGTGGTGTAGTTCAAGAATTCTCAACATGGTGGCTGAGTCGTGGCAGGGTTTTGAGCGTAGAGTTAAGGTAGTTGATAGCGGGTGTCACGAGTTTACGCGTGTAAGCGTCTAACTGCTTAATTTCTAGTAGAAACCTTAGGGGCAGCACGTAGGCAGGGTTTTGCCGAAGCTAGGTACATCTATGTGTTCTGTTTTCTGTTTTTTATATTATGCTATTATCTGTGCTACTATTATTCTGTTGTGATCTGCGTTGAAATTATTTTATATAAACTTCGGCAATAATTTTTATAAATAATAGTATCACCCTATTCACCCCCCTCTAGGGTGAAATCGATCATACAAGTGGTATCAGAGCTAGGAACAAAAGCCATTTTTGTTTTAAAAATTTTGACTTTTCAAAGACCAATTTTATACAAATTTGAATTTTTAAAATGTCTACTTTTGCTAAGGGTCAGTCTAGTATTATCCCTCTTATTTTTGACGGAACAAATTTTTTGATTTGGAAATTAAAAATAGAATTTTATATAAAATTTGTTAATTTTAAATGTTGGGATATTATTGAAAACGGGTGTGCTATAGCAGGAAAATTACTTCGATTAATGCTCTTCCTATGCATATGCTATATTCTCATATTAATCAAGATAATTTCACCTTTATCTCTCATTGTGAAAATGAATAGGAAATTTGGAATGCTTTTGATGCAATATATGGTGCAAAAGTCAACAGCAATGAGAAATCCTCCTCAATTGATTCAGTTATAGAAACGAGCTTAATAGGATTGGTAAAAAGCAGTAGCGATGAGGATGATGATGATGGAGCAGCTGAACTGGAGCTACTAATGAAGAGAATCAAAAAGTGGAACCGCAAATACAGTAATCCAACTCTAAATCAAAAATTGAAAAGCAGAATATTCAAAGCACTAGATAATCCAAAAGAATGGAAGATCCTCTATCGTAGGTGTAACAAACCTAGACACATCTAGCCTAATTGTCCTCGAAATTGACACGACGAAGAAAAGAAATCAAAAAGGAGAAGTTTTGCAGCCATGTGGAATAAAAGTGACGATGATAATAAAAGCACTAGCAGTGAGAGTGAGAAAGCAGATCTGTGCCTTCAAGGTGATACCGATGATGAAGAACCAAGCGAGGTATCAAAACTTACTCACTCAAAATTACTTATATATTTCGACGAAGTAAATGGCTGTTTTGAACGACTTAAGGAGAAGTACGCTAAACTTGAATCGCAAAAAATACTTTGATAGATTTAAATAAACAGCTTGATCAAATGGTTATAAACTATCAAAGTAGGATCCCTAAGTGTGATAAGTGTCCATCACTCGAAGAAGAGATTAGAAGATCAGAAATTAAAATAAAATCACTTAAAAATGAAATTCTGATCTTGAAAGAAAGTGAAAATAAAAGGAGAGAAAATTCCATTAAAAAGTATACACAGTTATTAAATGAAAATGAATCACTTAAAACACAAGTCCAACAATTGTCTAGAACTTTAGGAAAATTTTCAAAAAGTGAAATATCAGGGAAACAAACTGTTAATACAGATAGACAAGGACTTGGATATAACCAACCTGAACTTGATAGAAGCAAAATTAATCAAGTCAATTCTACATGCACAATTTGTAGAAAATATAGACACAATCAAAATAATTCTTGGTATAAACGCAAACGCGTGAACACTACACCAATTTAGGTTCCAAAAGGCACAAATACAAAATCTCTCAAAGTTAAACAAATCTGGGTGCCGAAAGGAACTTATATAAATAGTTTTGAGTCTACTCAAACATATTTTTCAAAATATTTTGCCACTAACAACCATGGACCTATAAAAATAAACAGGTCACAAAAATCTCCTCTCGTGTAGGTATAGTGGCAGGCTAAAGAACAACATCAGTGTTATCTGGTTTCTGGCTATTCTAGACACACGATGGGCGACAAATCAAAGTTTCTTAGCCTAGTACAAAGGTGCAGAATCACAATGGGCTACAACGACAAATTATCGGCAAATGTAAAATAGGTAAAGGTATCTTGAACGATAAATGTGATAATCTGCACCACAATATTGAAAGTGTGTTATGGATCGTATAGTATGGATATATGATAATACAGAGTATAATGGTGTTAATAATATTGTAAATAGTGCGAGATAAAAAGCAGTATAGTAAAATGACACCGGAGATTTTTATACTAGTTCGGAGCACCGTCCTACGTCCAGTCCCAAACTCCTTTTGGAATTTCACTAAAACAACAACCCTCACTTAACCCGGAGGAACAGGTCTATACACCCCTAAGCAGCCGAACATGGACCTGAGCAGTAGAATAAGATTTTGCCTTAACAGCTAAAGAGGACTTCACTCGCCTGAGCAGTAGAACAGGACTTCAACTAATATAGAAAAAAAGTTTTGACTAATGTGTGTTATGATAACACGGATTTGTCACTTGTAGTACACCCTTCCTATAATCTTCTCCTCGAGTATATATATATACACATATATATTTGAAATATATGAAGAATAGAAAGGTATAGTATTGCTTTAATGTAGAATAATTGAAAGTATGATAGCAAATAGATTTCAAAAAGTTAGATCATAGAATAAGAGAATTCGATTGTAATTAAGTCATTTAGAATGAAGTTGGAGTTTGTATTTATAAAGGTTAGAAAGAAGCGACTGTTGGTGAAGAGTTTCGATTGAAGTGTTGCGTCTAATCTTTTCGTAGAGGTTTGTATCTCTTCACAGAAAGTCATGTCTTTTGGAAAAGTGACTGTTATAGAAATTCAGTCAATCGAGCCTCTGAGGCAGTCGACTGAATATTCAAAATAATTTTAATTTGAATTTGTATATTTACATAACTGTGCATGCTACACAAAATACCCAGTGTCAGTCAGCTGGTTCAGAGGGTCAGTCGACTGACCTGGTTAAATTTGTGCAATATGCACAATTTACATAAGTACATTAATTTTTGTAACTTTAAATCACTTTTATACTTTAAATGTATGCTTATATATGTATAAAATATTTGGTAAATATAATGATTAAATATATAAGCTAATATATATGTAATCGAGGAGAGATTTTACCAATATTGACCTAAGACTTAAAAACAAAATACTATAGTTGATGCACCGGTTTTAAAGTCTCTTCTCCTTGTCTCTTATTGTCATAGCAGTCATCAAATCTGTATGTCGTAGTGATAGCTTCGTGTCATGAATCAAAACCAAGTCTCAACATTCTCCCCCTTTTGATTGATGACAACCTATAAATAGATATAGATTTCGACTATATATATATATATATATATATATATATATAACGTAAATACTTACTCCCCTTGAATCTTTGACGTTCTATATCCTGCATTCTTATTATTAGCAATAATATTTCTCCCCCTTTGTCATCGAAAAAAAGGAATAAGTAATATGAAGTTATATTGGGAAAATATTATGAGATAGAAACAAAAACAATCATCCATACATTTAACTCCCATAGTCAAGAGTGTTCAAAATAAATAAATTAGAATGACCATTTAGTACAAGCCATATGAATTGAAAACAAATGTTTTGATAAAAAGAAAAAGAACATCTTACACCATCAGTTGCTTACCGTTACCACTGCCACCTTCATCTCCATCATCATCACTACTACTTGCTTGATCGTCGTCAGAAGAAGACCATGTAAAGATGGGTTGCTTACCTGGATCTCCTATAGTAGCCGTAGATGTCCCGCAAGAGCATGAGATAGCTTTCCATAATTTGGTAAAAAATGATTTGACCATATCAAGCTTCTTATCAACTTTGATGATGTTGGATTGTAGAATTTGTTAATTATGGCAAATTATATTGATGGATTCACATGGTTGTAGACTCAGATTTGGAATCACAATTTCTTCTCGTTGATGGAAAGTCGATCTTTGACAAGAGGTCCTTGAGATGGCTCACTATGTTGTTGTGGTTGGTCTTGAGCTGTTTGCCTTTGGGTCCATTCTTTAAAAGATATTATATGAGGGGGTCGGGCAACCGGTAGTTTCATCAAGGCTAAAGTCCGAGCGTTCAAAGATCCAGTGGTAGAAATAGGTGAATCCGGTTTCGGAATTTCACAAGCTTTTAGAAGACGCATAATATATTCGTCATAGTAGATAATATTCATTCTACCATTGTTGAAGCTTAAAAATTCGTCAAGAATTAAATGGAGCCAGTTGTATTTTATGTTTCCAAAGATAGCATATAAAGCTTTAAAGTTATTTTCATAGACAAGTTCATAACTCCCGGTCCTAGGAGTTATAGTTTTCATTAGAGTGCGATGAATAATTCGTGCTTTTGGTCGTAAAGACATCGATTTTAGTTGACGTATGTCATCTTCTAGAAATAAATGGCTTATATTGTCTCGAACAACCAAGTCACAATCAATAGTGGCCAATTCCACACCATCATTTTCCGTTTGCAAAATATGAGCCATGCGATCTAAAGAGAAAAAGACAGGTTTCCCACATACGAGACTCCATACATAGTCTTGTTGATTTGGAACGTCTTGGTGACCCAAATTTAGGTTTGCGTAGAACAATTTCACTATTATTTGGTTGATTTTTTGTTTATTATCATCAATGTTAAATAACGACACTGAATTGCTCCTTCGAGCTAACTCTTGGATGTGATATGGAGAAAAATCAGGGAATTTTACAAACGAACCTTTGAAAATCCTTAAGTCTTGCATTCGACATTGGTTGAGATGATAAGGAAGCTTGTCCCTTTCATTTAGGAGCCATTTAATTTAATTTTGAAGAAAAAAAATGGATTTTTGGAGAGCCTAGGGTTTTTAAAAATTTGGAAATCTGAAATGGTAATGAGGAGAGAAGGTAAAGTGGAAGATAAAAGGAGTGAAGTGGGTAGGTAAAAGTTAAAAAGTAACTCAGATCTACGGCTCAGTCGACTGGCTCAGGGCTTCAGCCGACTGACACTAAAGATCGATATTTTTCTTTCTTCTGGTCCATCGACTGAGGCTTTGAAACAGTCGACTGGCCATGTATATAAAAAAATTATGTCGCTACGTCAGTCGACTGGCTCAGGGCTTCAGTCGACTAAAGCTGAAGGTCGAAAATTTTCTACCTTCTAGTCCAGCCGACTGTGGCACTGAGACAATCAACTGGCCATGTATATAAAAAAATATTGTTGTTGTGTCAGTCGACTGACCTGGAAGTTTTTCTATAGTGTATTTGATTTTGATGTTAAGTGTTAATATATTATATATGTTGTTAAATCTATTAATATAAATAGTTTTTATTTTGATGAATGATACAGAAATAAATTTATTTTGCTGTGAAATGTTAATATTTTCTATATGTGAAATATTGATTAATGAACCAGAAATAAATTTATTCCAAAAAAAACGTACATATGTAGAGAATTTATTCGAAAATACAACGAAAGATAATGACAACTATGATTATTTCGAGGGGCTAGGCGTCTTGAATTCTTTCAGTTACTTACGACGAGCATTCGATTCTGCGTTGCGATCCCACGAATTCGGTGAGTATGGTGGTCGCGGTGGAGACGAAGTCGATGGTCATCTGATAGGCGAAACAACATGTTCGTCTATCGGATGTGACGATTCCCCACAGAACTTCATAGCGACGTGCTCAATGATTCCTATCCGTCTGGAGTTTGTCTTTTGTTTGTAATACATTTCACATTGTAGCATAAGAGATTCTTGCTGGTAATGGGGGAGATCATTAATCTTTTGCTTCGTGTTCGGAGAATTATCAATAGTCTTCTTTCCCTTCTTCTTGTCCGGAGTATATCAGGTGTGATAGACCGATGATGGGGAAACTTTATGATCTGGAGTTTTTCGAGAGTTGTTTGATGCAATAATTTCGATCGAATTCGTGGAAGAGGAGATTGACATTCTTAAAAAAAATAGTTGTTTATAAAAGATTTTCGTCAGTTTGAGAGGAAAACGAATGAAGGCCTTACTCCAGTTTGATTGCATAGAAGATGGAATATACATCTATTTATAGGCTAAGGTTAGGAAAATAGGACAGAGTTGTGTGGATTATATTAAATTCAGCGAAGAAGTAAGGTAATACATTTGTTTTTCTGTTGGCTGATATATTTTTGTGTAATTTTAATATTTATAAAAATAGTAGTATATATTTATAAAATTAAATGTGACATGTATTATAGTATATATTAATGTCACCGTATAATAAACTACATATACTAGACTTCAATAGAAAAAATCAATAGCTCAAGTGGTTAAGACACTTGGCTATTCACAGCAGGTCACGGGTTCGAATCTCAACATGGTCAGAATTCTGGAAAAAAAAATTACAAATTTTATTTTTGAGTTTTTAGTTAAAAAATTTATTTTATTTAAATATCTTTACTTGAAATTATACCAAGCTCACAATGCAATTTTATAAACGTATTTTCTAACAGTGGTTTAGTAAAGATATCCGCTAATTGATTTTCTAATGATACGTAGTCTAGATTTATCACTTCTTTTTCTATATTATCACATAAAAAATGATGTCTGATATTTATATGTTTAGTTCTTGAGTGGTTTATTGGATTTTAAGATAGATTTATAGCATTAGAAATATCGCAGTAAGTTGTTGATTTTGATAGATTGACTCCGAAATCTTTAAGTATCTGTTGCATATAAATAACTTATGTGCAAGCTAATGCCATAGAAAAATATTCTGCTTCACAAGTCGATAGAGAAACACAGTTTTGTTTCTTACTAAACCTTGATATTAAAGATTTACCAATGAAGTGACACGTACCGCTTGTACTTTTTCTATCTGTTCGTGATCCTCCAACATCAGCATCGCTGTATGATACTAATCCGAACGAGCATTTTTTTGGATAGAAAAGTCTGAAAATACCAGTTTTACTAAGGTAGCTAGTATATGTTTTACGGCATGTAAATCTTTTGGGTTAGATTGAAATCGTGCACATAACAACACACTCATCATAATATCTAGTCTACTTGTTGTTAAATAAAGTAGTGATCCTATCATACTACGATATAGTTTTTAGTCTACCTTTTGCTGTTTTCATCTTTATTAAGATGTGTTGTGCTCATAGGTGTTGGTTTGACTAAAGTGTTTTCTATTCCAAAACGTTTGATAAGATTATTATAGTATTTTTATTGATTAATAAAACTCCATTTGAAATTTGTTTTATTTGACGTCCTAGAAAATATGATAATTCTCCCATATGAGACATTTCAAATTCTCTAGTCATTATTTCAGAAAATTCATTACATAATTCATTATTAGTTTAGCCAAATATAATGTCGTCGACATATATTTGAACTATTAATATATCATTTTTTGGATGTTTTGTAAATAAAGTTTGATCTACTTTTTCTATTTCAAATCCAGAATTAATAGATAGCTTTTTAGTCATTCATACCAAGCACGTAGTACTTGTTTTAAACCATATATATTTCTTAAGTCTATATACATGATCTGGATATTTCTCATGAACAAATAAAGGAGGTTGTTCAACATAAATGTTTTCTTTAATATAGCCATTTAAAAAAGCACTTTTAAAATCCATTTGATAGAGTTTAAAGTTATTAAAACATGCGTATGCCAATAACATTCGTATTGCTTCCAGCCTAGCAACTGGAGCAAATGTTTCTTCGTAGTCTATTCCATCTTCCTGGTTATATCCTTGAGCTACTACTCTTGCTTTATTTCTAGTTATATTTCCTAATTCGTCTACTTTATTTTTACAAACCCATTTAGTTCCTATAACAGTTTGATCGGTTGGTCAGGGTACTAGTTCCCAAACTTCATTTTGTTTAAACTATTTAATTCTTCTTGCATAGCAATAATCCAATTTTCATCGGATGAAGCTTCCTTAGCATTTTTAGGTTCTATAGTAGAGAGAAAAGCTACACTACCAATTAAATTTAGTTGATTTCTAGTACCAACATTTGAATTTATTTCTCCAATTATATTTTTCTATAGGATGATTTCATAAAACTCTTCGAGGTGATCTTATTGTGTTAGTAGTACTTCTGTTTTCTAAATTATTACTAATGTTTTCATTTTCTCTAGAATTACAAATGATATCGTCATTATCTCATGAATTGTTTATTATTACATTTGGTTTATTATTATTAAGTAAGTCATTGTCATTAATTGTATTAGAAACAGGTTTAGAGTTTTCATCAAAAGATACATGGAGTGATTCCTCTATAGTATAGTTCATTTATTACAAATTCGATAAGCTTGGCTTCGATTCAAATATCCAAGAAATATTCCTTCATCACATTTTGAATCAAATTTTCCAAGCTAACCTTTGGTATTTAATATAAAACATTTTGATCCAAATATTTTAAAATAAGATATGTTTGGTTTTCTACCGTTAAAAAGTTCGTAAGGAGAATTTTTGGTAAGAGGTCTAATAGAAACACGATTCAAAACATAACAAGCAATTGCAACAGCTTCTGCCCAAAATTGTTTTGGCAACGTGCTTTCACTTAGTAAATTCCTTGCACGTTCTTGTAGAGTTCGATTCTTTCGTTATACAACTTCATTTTGTTGTGGAGTTCTACGAAAAGAAAAGTTATGAAATATTCCTTTCTTTTTACAACAATTATCAAACTGTACATTTTCAAATTCACCTCCGTGATCACTTCTAATATTTTTAATTTTAATACCTTTTAAATTTTGAATTTTTTAACAAATGTTTTGAAATTTTCAAAGGTATCACTTTTATTTTCATAAAGATAGTCCATGTATATCTAGAAAAATCATCAGCTATTACAAATACGCATTTATTATGATTTATGGATTGAATTTGGGTAGGGCCAAATATATCAATATGAAGTAACTCGAGCGGTTGTAATGTTGAAATAACTTTCTTAGATTTAAACAAAGATTTAGTTAATTTACCTAGTTGACATGAGTCACATATATCATTAACTTTAAAATTCATATTTGGTAAACCTTTTACAAGATTATTTTTAGAAATTTTACTTATATATTTGAAATTGATATGACAGAATCGTTTGTGCCATATCCAGGGATCATTTTCTTTAGCTATTGAACACATATCTGAGTTATGATTGACTTTCATATTCAAAACGTAAATGTTTTTATCTCTATTTCCTTCGAAGATAAGATTTTGATTCTGATCAAGAATACTACATTTATTTCAGAAAATGATATTTTAAAACCTTTATCACATAATTGACTTATACTTAATAGATTATGTTTTAAATTCTTAACTATAAAAAGTTTGTAATAAGAGGTAAATTAGATGTACCATAATTGCTCACATCGCCTTTGCCAATGATATATCCCTTAGAATTATCTCCAAAAGTGATAGAACCTCCATCTGAGTATGTAATATTTATCAGCATATCTTTGTCTCCTGACATGTGTTTTTGAGAAACCACTGTCAAGTATCCTTTTTCCTCCCTTCTTGAGTGGGACCTACAAAAAATATGAGATAACGTTGGTACCCACCTTTTTAATAGGGTCCTAAGAGTTAGGTTTTAGGAAATCAAAGTGGATTTAGTATCCGTTTTATAAATATAATTTTTATTCTTATGAACATTTTCTATAAATGAATTAATATACTTTTTTCCTTATTAGTTTGTTATTAGTTTTGGGTACCCATATACTTATAGTTTTAGAACCTAATCTTTTTGAAGATGTGGATGTTTTATCATACTTAGCTTTGTTTAAATTACTAGATTGTGAATTCTTGACTTTCTTCTTATATCCTAAACCATTTTGATTACTAACTGATTGTGAATTCTCAATAATCCTAGATAAATTTTCTCTTTCTTTATTGAAATTTGAAATATTCTTAGTGATTCCTTCTAGTTTGGTCTTTAGACTTGAATTTTCTAGTTCTACCATTTTAATATTAGTTTTTAAAACATGATTTTCAGAAACAAAACTATCATTCTTTTCTTTTTGAGTTTCAATTTCTCGACTCAATAAAATAAGTTGAGAATTATCATTTGAAAGAGATTCCTGAGTTTCTATCTTCTTCCAATATTTTCTTCTCGTCTTTAAGCATGCCTCTTTCGAATTCTACCTTGTTCTGATTTTCTACAGCTTCTTTGTATTTTATTTTGAGACTTTTTAAAGTATCTAATAATTCAGATTTTATTTCTATCATGTCATTAAAGTTAAATCACTAACCTCATTCGCTTTATCCACAAAACATACATTAGCTTGTTCATTATCACTGTCACTTTCACTTCCCGAAGAAAAAGAGGAATCTGAATCATCCCAAGTGACTGAAAATGCTTTTCTTTTGAATTTGTCCTTCCTTTTATTTCGCTATTATTTCTTTTGATCTGCAAAGTCCTTCTGCATATGCCCCTTCTTGTGACAGTTAAAACATTCCATCACTGATAAGGATGGTGGTTTATTGCTATTTGAACTTCTCTTGCCATTATTTCTGTTTCCTTTTTTATATTTCAAAATTTTCTTGAAGTTCTTGGCAATAAAGGCAAGATCGTCTTTGTCTGAATCTGATTCTTCTTGTTTTGCGTGAAATGTTATATTCTTTTTATCTTGGGCTTGAACTCTTTTATCCTGTAAACTCACTTCATAAGACATTACATTTTCTTCCGGAGTTATTTTGGAAATATCGTTTGCTTCATCAATAGCGAGAACTTTTCTTTCCCATTCTTGCGTTAAAGAGTTAAGGATTTTGGATACAATATCAAAATCTGAATATTTTTCTCCTAGTCCTACTAATGAATGACAGATATCCTGAAATCTTGAATACATGTCATTTATAGATTCATTCTCTTTCATTCTAAAGTTTTGAAACTGACTTTTGAGCATGGATATTTTGCTTTGTTTGACCTTGTTGGTTTCTTCGTGTGTAACTTTGAGTGTACGCCATATTTCGTACGCAGTATTGCACATGCTCACATGCTTAAACTCATTTTTCTCTAAGGCACAAAACAACATATTCATGGCTTTTGCATTAGCTGCGGCATCTAATTTTTGTGTATTTGACCAAGTGGAATATTCTTCAGTAGGAATAGTATATTCTGTTTAAGTTATATTCCATGAATCAAAACCATTTGCTTGCGTATAAATTCTCATTCATGTGGCCCAATAGTTATAATTCATGCCACTAAATAGTGTTGGATGTGCAGTGAATTGTCCTTCAATGAAACCGGTGTTAATGTTAGTGTTAGTGCTATTGTTAGTGTCCATATAATTAGATTATCAGATAGTTGTATTACGATTATATGATAACCTGGCTCTGATACCACATGAAAGTGTGCTATGGATCGTGTAATATGGATATATGATAATACAGAGTATAATGGTGTTAATAATACTGTAAATAGTGCGGAATAAAAAGCAGTATAGTAAAATGACACCAGAGATTTTTATACTGGTTCGGAGCACCGTCCTACGTGCAGTTCCAGACTCCTTCTGGAATTTCACTAAAATAACAACCCTCACTTAACCCGGAGGAACAGGTTTATACACCCCTGAGCAGTCGAACAGGGACCTGAGCAGCAGAATAGGATTTCGCCTCAACAGTTGAAGAGGACTTCACTCGCCTGAGCAGCAGAACAGGACTTCAACTAATACAGAAAATAGTTTTGACTAATATGTGTTCTGATAACATGGATTTGTCACTTGTAGTACACCCTTCCTATAATCTTCTCCTCGAGTATAAATATATATATCTTTGAAGTATATGAAGAATAGAAATGTATAATATTGTTCTAATGCAAAATATTTGAAAGTATGATAGCAAATAAATTTCAGAAAGTTAGATCAGAGAATAAGAGAATTTGATTGTAATTAAGTCATTTGGAATGAAGTTGGAGTTTGTATTTATAAAGGTTAGAAAGCAGAGACTGTTGGTGAAGAGTTTCGATTGAAGTGTTGTGTCCATCTTTTCCTAGAGGTTCGTATCTCTTCACAGAAAGTCGTGTCTTTTCGAAAAGTGGCCGTTATAGAAATTCAGCATACCGAGCCTCTGGGTCAGTCGACTGAATATTCAAAATAATTTTAAATTTAAATTCGTATATTTATGTAACTGTGCATGCTGCACAAAATACCCAGTGTTAGTCGACTGGTTCAGAGGGTCAATAGACTGACTTGGTTAAATTTGTGCAGTATGCACAATTTACATAAGTATATTATTTTTATAACTTTAAATCACTGTTATACTTTAAAGATATTCTTATATATGTATAAAATATTTGGTAAATATAATGATTAAATATATAAGCTAATATATACGTAATCGAGGAGTGATTTTAAAATATTGACCTAAGACTTGAAAATAAAATACTATAGTTGATGCACCGGTTTTAAAGTCTCTTCTCCTTGTCTCTTTTTGTCGTAGCAGTCGTCAAATCTATATGTCATAGTGATAGCTTCGTGTCATGAATCAAAACCAAGTCTCAACAAATCTGAATTAATTCAGCCAGTTATGTGATAAAGTTATGAATGTTGATTTTGATTCTGACTTTTTCAAAATTATTGGCCAAATTATTCTTTTATGCTGAGAACACTTTAAAAATCTCTAGAGTCTTTGAACTACTTTATATAGATTTGATTGATAATAATACATTTGGCCGACTCTATATTCACCGTTTTGTTTACACAGTTTCAATTCAAATTCAAAAGATGTAAAAATGATTTCAAAGTATTTGTTGCAACATCACAATCTGGTTTATGACATCAAACTAATGATAATCTCGAGTGAAAGAAAAATTCAGATGCAGATTACACTGGTAATCTAGTTGATAGAAAAATTACTATTGAAATGTGATTTATGTTGAGACATTCCATAGCTGCATCACATTTTTTCAAAGAAAATTTTTGCATACTTTTCATTTCAAATAACTCTCAAATTGCAGACATTTTTTCTTTTATAAAACCCCTTCTAGAAAATCATTTTTGTTGACCTTGTTTCAGATTAGTCATTTTGAAAATTTGATTTTATAATTATTTTTAGATTTGATTTTAAATAACTATATTGACTAATCTGGCTTCCCACTGATTATCTAAAAGATAAATAGTGATTGAAAAAGTGATGAGTGTTGATATTAATCATATATTATAACTTGAGACGGTATAATTAGTAAATTTCTTTAGAAATTTAAACAAGAGTTATAAATACTTTTTGTTGGTAAAAATTTCATGATCATTTCTATTGCTATCATATTTCTATCGACTATCACTCATCAAAATCCAATATGGTATGTCAATATGTAATATTTTAAATGGGAAATCATTCGTTTTTCATTTCATTATTTTTTTAATAAATAAAAACATCTAAAGCATTCAATCTCATTTAAAAGTCCTCACGGTTATGCGTGGGTGAATTACTTGAAATTTTTTATGTGCTTCCATGCTCATTTAAAAGTTCTCATGGTTATGCATGTATGGAACGTATGTTAAAATTGATTAATTAAATAGACAACTTGATTCCAATCCCATTTAAAAGTCCTCACGGTTATGCATGGTTAGAAGATACTTGAATTCATTTTTATAAAAAAATTGAAATACTACTAATCTCATTTAAAAGTCCTAACGGTTATGCATGGTTAGTAGATATTCAAATTCCTAAAATAAATATATCACAAATAGACACAACTATATGATTTTATATGATGACATCATCCCTATCATCCTAAAGTGGAATATGCGTTAAATAGAGTATTTATGATTTTTGTTCGATTTTTTATTGAAATTTAATACTTATACTCGATTGAGTATCAATGTTGTATTAATATCTATCACTTTATCTCTATTTTCTAATACTATTACTCTTTTGCTGATGACAAAAGGGGAAGAGAAAAGTTAAGATTTTGGACAAACAAAGGTCAAATATTTTTCTATTTGCATATAGCATCATTTGCATATTTTTTATTCATGCATATATGAAAGGGGAGCTTGGTGTAGAGAGGGAGCATTCAAATAGGGGGAGCAAATTGAATGATCAAATACATTTAATAGATTCAAAATCTTAAATATATGTTTGTTATCATCAATAGGGGGAGATTGTTAAATATGCCAATATATGATTTTTATTTGATGATAATAAACATATATATTCATTCAAATGTATTTGTCAATGTACTATTTTATTTTTCACATAATTAATAAATATTTGCTGAATAAAATACATAATACAGAATTTAAATTCAAATGGATATTTTATTCAAACAAAAAATTATTATAATTTTGAATAGTGCAAATTTGATCTCTCACTATGTATATACAACATTTCACATTACAATACAAATTTGATTACATCACAATTTTCCATATACATTTGCACCTCACTACATATCACTCATTCACTCGTATTTTATCTTCAACTCTATTCCATATTGAATCCAGCATTTGAGCAATATGCAAAAATATACATTGACGCGGTAAAATTGAAAAGGAAATATTTTTGCAGTATAAAATAAAATGTATGTTTTGAAAATAATATTTGCCTCGGTTATTGGGTTGTTCGTCACCATTTAAATTTGAATTCATCATACATGAACAGCTTGTGATATGCACAATGTATCATTGTACATGCCACAAGGCCGTGCACACCGATATACACTTGATAAAGTTACAGGGACAGGTGAGCACAAGGTCAAAACCAATTAAAAGCCGGGTTCAACTCAAGTGAAATCACGATACGAGCACAAAGGTCAAACCTGAGCTTTAAGCTGGATTAAATTTAGGTGTAATACAAAGCACAAGTCAAATACAATTGAAAATGCTCGATGCAAAACAAAAAAGCAAAAACGAGGAACTCAATAATAACCATGCCAATATACATGCATCTGACTCAATACAACAAAACATTGGAACCAGACTCATGAAGGCACAGAGACACCAAAACATGCACAAGTTCATATGCAGACATGATGAAGCCATTGATACCAGATCGCATGTATACAAGGACAACAATACTACAGATACAAGCTTCAAAAGCATATCAAAGCAACTTACCACAATGCATCACTGAGACACGAGTACAGGACACAAATGCAACATGAAAAATACAAATATATGAAGATCAGTCAAGTGAAATATCAAGTGCATCAACAATAGTTCAAGAATGAACCGGTGAAGACTATAAGTGCAAAATAGCTGTCCAGACACAACATAGCAGTATGGAAGCAAGACTACATGAACCACACTCAATCACACATGAAGTTCAAGGTGAACTAGACCAATACAGCACTATAGATTGTCAACAGGCTCGAGGCTATCAAGTGCACATATAAACAGTGACATGATGAAGCAGTGCAAACAAATGTACAAAGGAAGAACCAGGTCAACAAAGTTTCAAATCAAGTCAATGCAGGAATTTCAAGTTGAGCAAGACAGTGGCCGAAGTAAAAAAGAAACCAAATCAAAAAAGTCAATGTCAAGTTAAAATGCCAGAAACTCAATGCCGTGATCAAAGAATACGATGAACAAGTCAGAGACGTGGTGGTCAAGAAATCGAGCAAGGAAAAATTCAAAGTCGTGCGAATCAAGGAAACAGGAAATATAAGATCATGATCAAGTCAGAAAAAATCACTATCATCCATAAAAAATTGAATGGCCAAAGCATAGCAATTGAAAATTTCAAATGATTATATACAAAGGAATTTATAGGACATCAAATCCTATATAAACGTTTAACATCATCGACAGAAAATTCATTCGAGTTCGAGCTAAACAGAGAACAATAATCATTCAACTCGAATCAAGATCGAGTTCTAGCAAACTAACGAGAAGAGCATAAGAGATAAATTACATACCGAAGTAAAAAATCGAACTCGATCAAGGCAGCCGAAACAAGCTACAAGGAGGCAGTCGATTGACAGCACAAGGAGTGAAATCACATATTCAATTGATCAAATTGAAGTTGGCGCTTTTTCAATTGAAAAGCTCTAATTTTTTAGCAAGCGAATAAAGGAATGAGCTGCCATTTTCACCAAGCAAGGAAGCGGGCTGAAGTAATATAAAAGTAGAAATAAAAGAAGGGGGACAAGTTTATTCTTATGCTTTAATATTGGACCGGCTTCTTTTTATATGTTGTTTAAAATTAGGGTTTATTTATTTTATTGTTTTAAAGTGTTTATAATTTCTCTCTTTTAAACATTGTAATTTCTAGTAGTGTGACTAAGGGATGAACTACGGTGGTGTAGTTCGAAAATTCGCAACTCAGTGGCTGAGTTATGGCAGGGTTTGAGTGTGGAGTTAAGGTTAGTCGATAGCGGGTGTCGCGAGTTTACGTGTGTAAGCATCTGACTGCTTAATTTCTAGTAGAAAATTTGGGGGCTGCACGTAGGCAGGGTTTTGCCGAAGTTGAGTAAATCTTTGTGTTCTGTTTTATATTTTTTATATTCTGCTATTATCCATGCTGCTATTATTCTATTGTGATCTATGTTAAATTATTTTATATAAACTTCTGCAATAATTTTTATAATAGTATCATTCTATTCACCCTCCTCTAGGGTAAAATCGATCCTACATCACTTCGTAGCCAAGAAAGGTGAGTTAACACTTGCAACTACTATTCTTATGTTAGTTAAATTGAATATTTAATTGCCATTTAATTTAATATTGAAATTTAAATTGCCAGTTAAATACCTGTTAATGATAACCAGTAAATTGTTGGTAGTTATTGGTAATTTCAATCATGATTGTGTGTATGTTCAATTGTTGATATTTGGGTGATTGGATGAATGTTATTGGATGACATTTTGGATGACTGGATGTTATTTATGTCTATATCTCTGTTATCCCTATGGGTTGGAAAGATACATACCTGAATCATTTTATAGATTAGGGGAAAATCGTTATGGGTTGAAATGATAAACCCTAGTGGTTTTCGTCGATTTGGAAATGTTGATTTTTGATACTGGTTGAAATGACATATACCTATATAATTTCTTGAATTTGGATTTTTATTTGGAATTGAATTATTTGAAGGGTTTAAGTTAATTCAAACTTCGGATTTGTTATAATTAGACGATTAAGATTAATATTTTAGATTATTTGAAACCCTTTAAATAATTATATTCATGCTGTACACTTGATAGGAGATGAAAATCTCGTAACATCTATGAAACCATTACACTAATGTTTCTATTTTACTTATTTTGATCTGACTTACATAAGATCTTTTAGTTCTGACTCGAGTGTTTTGTCTCTTCATTATGCTCGGGTCAGTTTGAGCTTTTCAGTGTATTGAAGACTATTTTCTGGAGGACGAAGACGGAGATTCAATATATTATTGCTATTTATTATTCCACTGCATTCTGTATTCCGCTGCATTATTTGTTTATTTCTGATGTATGTAAAACTCTAATTTGAATTGTAAAAGTGTAATCAAATGTTATTTGTAAAACAGGTTCATAAACTGTTTATTTGATTATTATATTTTGTCATTGCGCTACGAGATTCTGTGTTTTGTTTTCTTTTTTTCCTTTTTTACCCCATTAACTATCCTTCCTTTTGAATGGTTTGAGTTTGACATGTGCGAATTATTGTCGATTTGAACCATCCATATAGGTGGGTCGTTACAGGATTTATCACTCGATTCATGACGGTGAACATTGACGAGGGTTTGTGGTTGGATCCTTACATTTTCTATCATAGTTGAGTGCTATGCAAGGAAACAGAAGTTTCTGAGCCTAATCAAAGTCTGCACAAAAGAATCGTGCGGTCAATAGTAATTCGGTAGAAAAGTGGTATATTCGAATTTAACATCAAATAAGATAGTGCATACAAATAATATGTAAACATAAGAACAAGTTTAAATTTAAATTTTCAACATTTATTTTGAATAAAGTACTATCGGTTTTTGCATTGTAATTTCGGAGAAAAATTCTTTTAAGGAGGAGAGTCTGCAATGACCCACAAATTTATCACTTTGATAAATGATATTAAATTTTGAATTATTCAAATAAAAAGTTTACAACACCAACTATAAAGATTTAAACCCTAAAATTATGATAAGAAACTTTTTTTAAACTATAATTGTAGAATATAGTTTCATTAATAAAGCGCTTGCTTCGTACACAAATTTCCATCGATAAATTGATTTTCAATAGAAGGTATATTTTCTCCGTATTTAAGTGCACGAGCCTGCGTGCATACACTAATATATCTATTTAAACAAGGGTATTAAATGAAATTATTATATTATATTTATAAATAAAACATATTTATGACATCACCAGAGATGTCATCGCTTTTATATATTTCTCCGAAAATTCAAGTTAAGCGTAAATAATTGTTTTAATTTGCTGATAATTCATTTTATTTAGTTATAAAGTGATCATAAATCATTTATAATAGTTTTGAGAAGCTATACACTTGATTTGTATATATAAGGAAAATTGGTAACGCGTCATCGATACGATGCACTTTTTGTAAACACTTGTTAATATCGATATATACAGTTTTATAATACAAGTGAGATCGTTTTAATTCAATTAAAACGATGAGAAATATATTTTCAAGTTTTTTACTAATATATATAGTTTAACTAAAAACTGGAAATGTGACCGGGAATCGAAATCGTAATTCGTAACGGTTTAACGTATAAAAGTCGTAAACAAATCAATATAATATTGTGATACATATACACATACATGTACACATAAACCAATGAATACACATATACATTTAATTAGGTTAAGGATAGCCAAATCAAGAAAAGAAAATATCCAAACACATATGTATATATACAAGCTCCTTATGTGTAAAGAAGAGATAAAAACAAATCGCCACATCACATCACAAGCCAAGCATATGGAAAGGGGAGTGGGCTTCATGGTCGGTCGAATGGTGATGGGAGGAGATGAGGTGGAATGGTGATGCAAGCATTCTTAAGAAAGGAAACAATATCACAATATTTTTGGTGCAAAACCTTTCTATAAATACCCACCTCCATTCTCACTTTCCTACACACAGATTCTCTTCATCTTCTCCTTCCTTTCAAGGAATTTTAATGGCTTCCTATATGGAGAAAAATATTGAAAAAAAGAAATTAAATTAATATAGTGTGTATATTATCAATTTACTTCAAAACCAAGTGCAATCACCTCCTTTTCTCCTTCACAACATACGGCCACCATGCTCCATCACCAAAGCTAAGCCCACCTCCATTTGCAAGCACAGGAAGGTCCCGGGCTCAATTCCATAAACTCCGGTTTCGATCATAGCAAAGCTATAGAAAACTCTGTAAATATATATATATATATGTATGTATGTATGTATGTATGTATGTATGTATATATATATATTTGTATATATGAATGTATGTATTATGGTGTGATATAATTGGCATGGATGTTTACTATGCTTTTATCATCAAGTTTGGTTGTTTAGTATAGTTGTTTAATGGTGTTAACAAGTCACGTTAAACACATGTCGAACATCACAAAGGAAATCACTTTCCTTTAATGAATGAAATGATGTATATGAGCTTGCAAAACCTCTTTAAAATGGTTTAAAAATATTTAGAATTTTTTATAAACATTTAAAATTATTTCAAAAAAGTTTGAAAAGAAAATGAATTTTGAGTTGATATTGGCCCATCGCATAACTGTAGTTCGCAATTTCACGCCATAAAAGGTTAAATTCATTTATACAACGGAATCAAGTCCGAATTCTTTGCAATAAGAATTTTCTGAACTCTTATAATCTCTCGAACAAAAGAAAAGGATCGAGATTTCATATAGTAGAATTTGAAATATGAGCAAATCAAGTTTTCAAAATAGTCGCGGTTTTGTAGTTCGAAAACCCAAAAGGAAAATTCTTTAAATTGGATATTTTAAGTTCTTTAAAAATACGGAATAAATTCTATAAATATGTTAAAAGGTTTTAAAAAGTATATGAGTTATAAAAATGGACTTTTAAATAATATAAAAGTCATTTTGATTTGATTAAGCTTTAAAAAGATTATTCGCGGCACTTTTTATAGCACTTTTTAATATCCTTTGAAATATGGTTTTAAACTTAAAGTTTAATTCCTGAACCTTTTATAAATGTTTTCGGATGAAAAACTAAGTAATAAAAATATGATCCGGAGGTTTTATAATTTATTTAAAAGAGTTTAAATAAATGATTTACTTAAAAGCCGTCATAAGAAAGTGATTTAATCTTGGCTCCAAAAGCCGATAAGTAGACTGGATTTTTCTATTAGTGAGATGTGGATGTGAGGTGCTTAAACTAAAGAGACGTTCGGGAGCAACCAATGCCCTGGCTCTCTTGGCCTCTCTCTTGGGCAAGGGATATATAAAGTCGAAATGTCAAAAAAGAGACAAGTATAAAATATTTAATTTTTATAATTAATCAATTGCAACTTAGATTAAATAGAGACAATCTTCTTATACTTGGTGTTAAATTTCAAGGAGGGAACACATACTAAACATATGAATTTAAAAGGTTATTTCACTATTATTCGATGAATAGTACAAGTGGAATACGGAAATTAGTATCGAGTAAAATTAGTATAATTTCTATAGATCCATTTTACCTGAGTACTAACTAATTTGGATTTACCATCTTAGATAACAAGGTTTCTATCTATTAAAAAGTTATTTTTTGGAAATAAGAGAACTTTTATCAAGATTTAAATAAATAATTTAGAATTTTTTTAATTCTTATGGATTCTTTTACTTCAAAATAATTATTTTGGGTTTACAGTAAACAAACATTATTTTTGATCTGTTTAAAAGTTATGATTTGGAAAAAAAAATCTTTGTTAAGATTTAAATAAATGACTTGTAGATATTTCCTAAGTAATGGATGAAATGATTTGGAATTACTCCAAGATCCAAAATAGGTTTCAACTAAACAAAGATTTGATAAATGACGCTTAATGATCCTGTATATACTGAAAAGAAATGGTTTTAAAAATATACATACCTCTAGGAAGATATTTTGGATAAAAAGATAATAATTAATGGAATATTAATCAACCAACTACTTAACATCTTTTTTATCAATGATTGGTTTGGAGGAACCGAGACCAGATTTGGGAAAATTCCTATTTGAAAACCACTTCGAACCAATTTACAAGTTCGAATGTGAAGACATGTTAAAGTCAATGAATTTGAAGGTAGGGATCTTCATAACAGAAGGACTGCTTGTTGATAATTTTGGTGTAGCTCCGAGATAAATAAATAGCGCTAGTCCCTTCGTTTTGGGATCTTTGTATGCAAGGACTACTCCCAACTAATCCTAGGGATGATGCCTAACAAAATGTGGTAGGAGATTTTCTTCCAATTGTCCTGTTTCTGCACAACTTGTATGGATCGATGTCTGACATTACATTTCTAAGATCATAGTGCATTAATCTCTACATAGGTACATCTGTTTGGTGGTATAGGAGTTAACCCTCTTATGCTTAACACCATTCTTTGAAACGTACGAGCTTAGAGGTTGTACTTTTGTTGAAATCAATAATGTGTTGTTGGAAATGGCAATGTGGCATTTTAAGTGAAAATATTTTAAGAAAGGTAAACATTACCTCAAGCCTTACAAATTTTGTAATAGGGATTGCTTTAAGGCTAAGTGGTTCACAACCATTGGGGTATGATATCACCTTTCTAAATTTATTTATTTCTGCTAGCTATAACGTCGAGTTTAAATTTTATGTGTATGCTATGAGACGTCTCAGAGAGGTCATGAACGGCCGAGGTGATATCATATTCGGTGCTATCTGTACCATTTGTCAGTCTCGGGTAGGCCAGTCTTAATTCTAAAAGGATCATCTGTTGGTGGCCTTCGTACATTGCTCTAGAAATATACTATTCGGAAGGTAGTCCCTTACCTCGCTATTTATTGGACTGTTCTCCGATAAATGCCTTCGGACTTAGTTATAATCCTATTATGCGGTCAAATTTAACCAATGTAACTATTTCGGCTATTTGAATATTCTTATTTGAAAGGTTTTCAAAGAATGTCATTAGAAATAATATCATTGGATTTTATGTAGAAATGATTTGGTTATCATAAGGTAAAAATCCGTTCTGTGTTTATAAGTGGCGTGGTCTTGTCTGATACCTTTTGTTTTCAAATACCTGTATTATGAGTTTTTCACACCTTTCCCCTGATTGGCTCGAAGTTTTTATTTTCTTTCCCTTAAACTCTAGGTGTCCTATTTTTCCAGGCAACCTAGTAGTCAAGTTTAGTTTGGAGCATTAAGCTTGGAGCATGAAGCTAAAAGATTCTTCTAAAAATTGTTATTCATTTCCACTACACTTATGTACTATTGTAGATTTGTAAGAATAGAGATTTATAACTATCCATTTAATGTTAAGTTAAACTCTGATAAATGTATTTAAAATTCTCGACTACAAAGTTTATACGTTGAAATAGTATATGTTGTCCTATTCATGTAAGATTCATTTCTATGCCTTTATTTCTTTTCCCCATTACAATCCACCTTTACTTTCAAATTGAGTTGGATATGTATGGTGTATTGTCAACTTAAAATGTATGGAATTATTGGTCGTTATAGTAGTGTCAAAACTTATGTTGAGCGAACATCTAAGCTTGGTTGGGGTATGTCTCATCATAGATAGGGTTAGCAATACCCTAGGATGAGTAATTCATTAGAGATAGGGTAAGTGACACCCTAGAATGAGTGGAGAGTATTATATATGAGCATGTATTTGTTAATTCTAAAATTTATTTTGTTTTTGGAAATTTAGGTAAATGAAATAATTTTACCTAAGATGATATTTTATATATAAAAAACTAACTTTCGAAAATGTACACTAATTTATAATGTGATAGTTTGCAATTAAGGAAATAATAATATTTAGTTATTACCATTGATTGATTGATTTTTTGATTTAAAAAAAGCAAACACCTTATGAATTAAGTATCACTATTTGACAATATGGTGTTTGATATAATATAGGTTTAAATTTAAGAAATTTATTAAAGATTAAAAAAATTTATGAGCCCAAAATTATAAGAATAAGATGATCCTGAGAAATGAATGTACAAATCAAGTTTTACAAATAAAGGAATTGAAAAGAAGAATCTTATGATGACTAGTTTAAGTGGCTCGGAGTAACTAGAAATGGGCAGGAGATATGTTCGAATACTATACACTTCTCCTAAATATTACTATTATGTTTAAGAGGATATATGATACTATTAATGGTACCTAGTTCTTTGGTATCAATTTGAAGTTACTTGATCCATAAAAAAATTTAAGTTAAAAGATAATGCGAATCATCAATTAGTAAATTGATTAGTAATTATAAACATCTTAACAAACCAAAGATAATTTGGACAAATCACGCGTAACTCAGAACTAAGAAATTTTGAAAATATAAAAGATAAAACTATTGTGAAATGTTTTGAGTAAATAAAATTATATAAGTATAATTTACAAATGTGATTTATAAATAAGGACTTAAAAGCTGAGGATTTGAGAATTTAAATCCTAGAGATATTGAAAATTATTCTACAAAATTGAGAAAATAATAATAGTATTATTTGAAAGTATTTTTGAATAAAAATATAAGAGATAAGTTTTATAAATATAAATTCGAGATGATAGTAAATTACAAGTTTTAAATTTGTCAAGCACCCTAATATAAGTAAAATCATTCTAAAATTTAGGATTTTTATATATACTCCTAGGATGCATTGGAATATTATACAAATATAGATTAAGTTGTGAAACATTTATACACTTAAGTAATATTGTTAGAGGAGATTCAGTAATGGATTTAGTATGAAGTGAATGGCTATGAAACTTAAAAATGTTAATTAAACATAAATTGTGTGAAGAAGATGCAATAAACTTAAGTAATAGTTTATGAAATAGTTCATAAATTGATAGTAATATAAAGTTGATCGTGATTTGGTATAGTTAAGAAAACCAATTGGAATAAATATTAAGTTATATATATACCATTTTATTCGCATAACTGTTAGACCTAAGATTTGAGTATAGAACTTTGAGATATTTACACCATTCCAAAAAAGGATTTATCACTCGATTCTTGACTACGAAGATTGATGAGGGTTTATGGTTGGATCCTTGCATTTTCTATCATATTTAAGAGCTATGCAAGGAAAATAGAAGTTTTCGATCCTGATCAAAGTCCGCATAAGAGAAGTGAAGAATCAATACTAGTTCGGTAGCAAAGTAGTATGTTCGAATTTAACATCAAATACGATAACGCGTACAAATAATCTGTAAATATAACAACAAGTTTATATTTGAAATTTATTTGAAATTTCAAAATTTATTTGAAATTTCAAATTTTCAAAATATAACAACAAGTTTATAATAATTTCGTAGACGAAATACTTTTAAAGAGTTGAGTCTGTAATGACCTGCAAATTTATCACTTTGATAAATGACATTTGATTTTGAAATATTCGAATACAAGGTTTTATAACACCAACTATACAGATTTAAACCCTAAAGTTATGATAAGAATTTTGTTTTAAAATATAATTATGGAATATAGTTTCATAAATAAAGCACGTGCTTCGTACACAAATTTTCATCGAAAAATTGATTTTCAATAGAAAGGAGATTTTCTCAGTATTTGAGTGCATGAGTCAAGATACATACGCAAATATACCTATTTAAATAAGATTATGAAATAAAATTATTTGTTTTGTTTTTAGAAATAAAACGTATTTATGACATCATCAGAGATGTCATCGCATTTATATATTTCTCCAGAAATTCAAATTAAGTGTAAATAATTGTTTTAATTTGTTGATAATTCATTTTATTTAGTTATAAAGTGATAGTAAATCATTTATATAGTTTTAAGAAGCTATATACTTGATTTGTATATATAAGGAAAATTAATAACGCGTTATTAATACAATGGCACTATTTGTAGACATTTATTAATATAGATATATATAGTTTTATAATTCAAGTGAGATCGTTTCAATTCAACTAAAACGATGAGAAATATATTTTCAAGTTTTTTTACTAATATATATAGTTTAACTAAAAAATGGAAATGTGACCGAGAATTGGAACCGGAATTCATAACAGTTTAACATATAGAAGTTGAAAACAAATCAATACAATGTTGTGATAAACGTACACATACATGAACACGTATACAAATGAATACACATATACATTTAATTCTTCCTTGGAATTAGTCAAATCAAGAAAAGAAAATATCCAAACGCATATGTATATGTACAAGCTCCTTATGTGTAAATAGGAGATAAGAACAAAGCAACCACATCACATCACAAGCCAAGCGCATGGAGGGGGGAGTGGGCTTTATGTTCGACCGAATGGTGATGGGAGGAGATAAGATGGAATGGTGATGCAAGCATGCTTAGATAAGGAAATAATATCATGATATTTTTGGTGCGAAAATTTTCTATAAATACCCACCTCCACTCCCACTTTCCTATACACAAATTCTCTTTATCTTCTTCTTCCTCTTAAGCTATTTCAGTGGCTTCCTACCTTAAGAAAACATGGTGAAAAATATTGCAAAAAATAAATTAAATTTATATAGTGTGTGTGCATATATATATATATGTGTGTGTGTGTGTGTGTATTAGCAATCCACTTCAAAACCAAGTGCAATCACCTCCTTCACAACACACGACCATCACCCTCCATCACCAAAGCCGAGCCCACCTCCACTTGCAAGCACAGACCAAGCTTTCCTAAGGTCCTGAGCTTAATTCCATAAACTCTGGTTTGATCATAGCGAAGCTATAGTCCATTTCCTACGTTTGATATCCAATAAAGGTAAGAAAACTATATAAAACTTTATATATATGTGTGGGTGTGATATGATTGGTATGGATGTTTACTATGCTCTGATCATCAAGTTTGGTTGTTTACTATAGTTGTTAATAGTGTCAATGAGTCACGTTAAATACCCGTCGAATATCACAAAGGAAAGCACTTTCCTTTATTGGAATGAAATGGTGTATATGAGCATCCTAAAACTCTTTAAAATAATTTAAAATGATTTAGAAATGTTTTATAAACATTAAAAAGTATTTAAAAATGGTTTGAAAATGAAGTGACCCACTTCTTCCTACTCTAATTTATATGATTTTTAATGAGTTATTTTTTTTTTTTTTTGCAAGTGCTCACTTCTTTTGATTCATTTTCCCCAAGATCAGAATCTTACCAATATAAAAATACTAGTACATAAATCAAAACATGTCATTTATATATGTGAAGATATATAAATGTTTCTTTGCCTATCAGAGTAATTAAATTAGCAAAGAAATTCAATCACACAATGTTTCTCATATTCAAGATATTTTGTGTCACATAGCCATCTCTTTGATTATTATTTAATTCTGATATAACCACTTTTTTTGTTTTATTTCTCAAATCAGTTATTTAATTGATTTACTTCACAACTTGTTTCATGGCCCAATAATTTAATTTCTGGATTAACTACTCATGCTTTTAATGTTTGGGAATCTAGGAGTTTGTTGCTTATTGTTTTTCCTTTGAATTTATGCAAAGTACTAAAACAACTCAAGTTTGAGAATTTATCCCGGGGTGCTTATTACTTATTCAAACAATGTTTATGTCAGGTAAATATACTCATGTCTTAATTTATAATAATGGTAATAATCTTATGAACATTTGGTGGTAAGTATGTTATAGACCAGGCAGAAGAAGAACTATAGGCAAGCAAAATGCTAACTTAATCTAGCATACCAGATATGGACTTGCATGTATATGAAAACAGAGTGACTGGAACAATACCAAAATCAGTCTAATGCAAACTTTCATATGAACATTTTGAGAAGGGTACTGATGGGTTCTCAGATTATAAAACATATGATAGTGATCAATCAAACAGTGGGATTATTAGCATGTTTAATATCTAGGTAGACTACATGGCAATGCATTTTTTTCAACAGATTTGTTAAAGACAAAACTCACTTAACTTAAACCAAATAGGTGGTTAGCTAAGCTCAGTTCAATATAGTTGCATTCCAGATTATAAGTATAAAGCATGTATTTCATTTTTACTATACAATACAATGCAAATTCTTTACTGGAAAATCAGATGTTCAAGGAGAATTAACAAGTTAAGATTTCAAGCTTCTCATGGTCTTATATCAGTTATAAGTCATGGTCAAGCTCTTCTGCTTAGCCAGTGCCAGATTCAATTATCACTTAACAATTTTTAGCTACATGCTTATCCATTAACTACTGCAACTTTTCTATTTAAAAATTTAACAAACTTTGATAAAGAAAGCATGTCCACATATTAAATTACATGGCATAATTTTCTCCATTACAGTTTACCAGAAAACATCAAGGTCAGTTACCTAGATCAGTAGCTCAAGACACATATAATATTTAAGTTTTACAAATTCTTTTCAAATGAACAAAGCCACTACAATACTGAAAGGTCTGCATAGACTTAAGAAAGTTTGCCTAGCTATCTTTATTACAATGAACTACTACATTTTTAAAAACTCAAGTAGGTCTTCTAATTTTCCAAGCAAGCAAGCTATTCATAGATCTCTAGCTGCAACAATATTTTGAGCTGCCTCAATAAAATGAGACACCCCAAATATTGCAAAGGCAATAAATAGGGTCAGAATAAAATTCTGGTATGAGTGAAATCATTATTAAAACAACTTATAAATTCTTAAAACTGTGCAGAGAACATATATATATTTGACACCATTCAATTTCATGTTAAACCTGAGCATATGTACATTTAAATTTATCTAACAAACATACACCCAAGCATTCATCCATTCAATCCATTCAGTTGTACATGTACAAACTCCTATGGAATTTAGCTTCCTAAAATCCATAGCATAACCTTTCAATCCCATTTTATATTTTATATGGTCTAAACTCTTGCCTTTGAACACAAAGTGTGCATTGCAAAGGACTCAATTCTGTTAACCTTTGCACAGAGGCCTTCAGGACTTGAACAAGTCACGCACATACCCATCATCCACCTGATGATGAGTAGATTAAGGTACCTCTCCTAAATTACTTTGTAATTTAGAGACCTTGCTCATTTAATTGCTGAGGAATTTTTCTTTTTAATTCCAGAGGTGCTCATGTTCTTCCTTTCATTACATAAACCCCAAAATTTATTAAACTCACTCAAGGGTTTACATCCAATCATACAAAGCATTCATGCAAAATTTCACATCCAAAGTCATTCTGGCTTAATCTTATTTTATAAAACTGCCTGTATATTTATTTCTAGAAATTTTCCCATTGCTTGCATAAATCTGATGAAACCATAAGAAATACTATATTTATTTTACTGTGAACACAGGATAGGGTTTTTAAGAAAAACCCATAAAAACATATCGGCTCATGATTTGAACAAATCAGCACATGTTTATAGTATTGCGTTGTTCATATCATTTTTAATATGAACTAGGCATGAGCATGAATCTCATTATTCACACTGCCCGCTTCATTTCCCTTTGATATCCTATTTCTCAGTAAAACATTTAGTTCATTCTTCATATAAAACTGGATTATAAAATCCATTTCTATAATATGAATATATGTTTGATTATTTATATTTCATAGCAAAAATTGAAACAATTATAACAACTCAAAACAGATCAAAACATTAACCAGAAATTCAACCAAAATACCATCCATGACCAACATGTATTTATTCAGAGAATAAAACCAAACAGAAAAACATAATATGATTTTATATAAAATAATTTGGCTGCCCTTACTTGGGTCTTAATGCCTTAAGTCTTTTAAATGATTATCACTCACCTTCCTCTCCTCTTCCCCGAGAACGCTTTAGCTTGAGGACTGTGTGAGTTTCTCCTTTCTATTTTTTTTGAATTAGACTTCTGTTTTTCCTCCTCAGAGAAAACCTCTGCCTTACCCCTTGATTTAAATCATTTAACTAGGGTTTTAATAGAGGAAACACCCATTTTATCCTCACAAAAATAAAAGAAGCCTGTATGCATGTTTATGGCTAATTTGGCCATTTTCTTTTTATTTCCATTTCAGGTGAAAACAGTTGTTATTCTGCTTTTATATATGCATACTATTTGCATGATTTTTTTATCTGCACATTATTTTATTTTTGTGTGACTTAATCTCACAATGTATCTTATCATACTCGGGTTAATTCTCATGTTTCTTTCTATAAGTTTTGTTTTTAACTAACATAATTTACCATTTGCTTCTTTCTTGATTTATTCCAAAAATGCATCCATACTCATAAATATTGCTTGACTGATTTCTATGCATTTTAATTATCAAGAGGATTTTTATTTTATCATCCTATACTTCTCTAACCATATGTATATATATTTTCTATACAATATTCACATATATACAAGTCATGTGAATTTTAGAATTCATTTTATACTTAATCATTTTCCTCTCATCACTGTATAAAAATAATTATTCCTTGCATAATTACTTCACTCACTTCTGATATTCATTTTGAAGCTATTTTTATTCTTTGGTTATTTATATAATACATATATATATATATATATATATATATATATATATTTACACATAAAATATGTGAATATAATGCTCCTCTTTACTCAGCTATTTTTCTCCCCATTTTTATTTTCTCTAACTATCATTCTCTCACTTATTTACTTCATTCATTCTTGGCATTTATTTTCCATTTCCTGTTTTTTTTTCTTTAAAGTAATTTTTATTCTCAAAAAATTTGGGTCTTCACATACTCTCCTCCTAAAAGGAATTGTGTCCCACAATTATATATTGGTTTATTAGTATATTTCAAACATATCAGAAATTCATTCATCTAAGATCAGTCAAATACACTTAAGTAATATTTAAAGTTATTACAGTTCTAGACATACCTTCAAGCAAAAAATAGATTAGGATACTTATCCTTCATCCTATCTTTAGCCTCCCATGTGCAGTCGTTTCCATCTAAACTCCACTGGATTTTAACTAGTTTAATTATTTTATTTCTCAATTTCTTTTCTTCTCTAGCCACAATGCCCACTGGTTCCTTTTCATAAACCAGATTTTCTTGAATTTCAACATGTGTAGGAGATTCAAGAATGGTCTCCTTATCATGCACCCATTTTCTCAATTGAGATACATGAAATACATCATGTATGTTGCTCAATTCCTCTGGTAACTTCAACCTATAAGCTAAAGTCCCTATTCTTTGAACAATTTCATATGGTCCTATATACCTTGGTGATAGTTTCCCTGTTTTGCCAAATCTCAATATTTTCCTCATTGGTGAAACTTTGAGAACACATAGTCTCCCACCTCAAATTCTACTGGCCTTCTCCTTTTATCTGCATATGCTTTCTGTCTCTCTTGAGCTACTCTCGTTCTTTGCCTCACTAATTCAATTCTTGCAGAAGTTTCTTTTACATTGTCTGGTCCAAGCAACACTCTTTCACCAGCCTCCATACAACATGCAGGAGATAAACAAGGCTTTCCATACAAAGCCTCAAATGGAGCCATTCCTATGGTGTACTGGTAGCTATTATTATAAGCAAATTCAGCTAAATAAATATGATCCTCCCAGTTGCCTCCAAAATCAAGTATGCATGCTCTAAGCAAATCTTCTAAAACCTTATTAACAATCTCAGTTTGCCCATTTGTTTGTGGCTGGTGGGCTGTGCTTAGGCTTAGTTCTGCCCCCATAGCTTCTTGAAAGCTACTCCAAAACCTTAAAGTAAACAAAGTATCTCTATCACTAATGATAGTCTTGGGGATGCCATGCAATCTCACTATCTCTTTCACAAATAACTGAGCTAGTTTATGGGCATTTCTGTTTGAATTTATAGGAATGAAGTGTGCTGTTTTTGTAAGCCTATCAACCACTACCCAAATACTATCATTGCCTCTTCTTGTTCTTGGAAAACCATCCACAAAATCCATTGATATGCTTTCCCATTTCCACGTAGGCACTTCCAAAGGTTGCAATAGGCCTGAGGGTCTTTGATAATCTGCCTTTACTTGTTGGCATGTCAAGCAATTTGCCACATATTTTGCCACTGCTCCTTTCATCCCTGGCCACCAATAATTCCTCTTAAGATCATGGTACATTTTTGTACCATCTGGATGTATAGTATATTTTGTTTTGTGATGCTCATCCATAACTTCTTGCTTCAGTTCCTCTACATTTGGTATGCAGAGTTTCCCCTTTTTCCTTAAGTATCCTTTATCATCTACCTCATAGTTTTCCACTGTCATGCCTTGTGATATCATGTTCTTTTTCTCCTTCAAATTTGTATCTTGATTCTGCATTTGTCCTATTATCAACCAGTGTTGACTTTAAAGAAATGAGGCTTAATTTACCATATTCAATCATCTCACTGTGTGTCTTATCTGATACACTAATTTCTTCGTTCACTTCCACCTCACTAAGGATTGTCAAATCCCTGAACTCAGCCATCATTAAGCTTGCCAATTTTGCTTGATGTCTACTTAATGCATCTGCCACTTTATTAGCTTTTCCTGGGGTGTATAATATATCAAGATCATAGGCGGCTAGAAATTCTACCCACCTATGTTGCCTCATGTTTAAGTCTTTTTGGGATAACAAGTATTTAAGTGACTTATGGTCTGTAAACAATTCAAACTTAGCACCTAATAAATAGTGTCTTCATAGCTTCAATGCATATACTGCAGCAGCTAGTTCTAAATCATGTGTAGCATACCTAGTTTCATTTGGCTTGAGTTGCCTTGATGCATATGCTATGACTCTACCATGTTGCATGGGCACTTTCCCTAGTCCAGATCCACTAGCATCTGTGTAAACTACTAATCCTTCATTTCCCTTTGGTACTTGTAAAACTGGAGCTTCCATCAATGCTTTCTTCAATAATGTAAAGGCATGTTCACATTTCTCTGTCCACACATATGGCTGATCCTTTCTAGTTAGCTTTTTCAATGGAATGGCTATTCTTGCAAAGTCTTTTATAAATATCCTATAATAGCCTACCATTCCCAAAAATGATCTCACCTCGGTCACTGATTTGGGTCTGTTCCATGATTGAACTGCCATAACCTTACTTGGGTCTACACTAATTCCTTGTTGAGAAATAATATGCCCCAAAAACTTTACTTCATTTTGCCAAAAGGTGCACTTATTAAATTTTGCCTTTAAATTATGTGCTCTTAGTATTGACAAAGTCAGATGCAAATGCCTTGCATGTTCCTCTTCTGATTTTGAATACACTAATATGTCATCAATAAAGACAACCACAAATTTGTCTAGAAAATCTCTAAATGTTCTATTCATTAACTCTACAAAATATGATGGTGCATTTGTCAATCCAAAAGGCATCACCAAAAATTCATATAACCCATACCTTATGTTGAAGGCAGTATACTTAATGCTTACTTCCTCTACCTTCATCTGATGAAACCAGAGGCTAAATCTAGCCTTGAAAAGATCTTTGCTCCGTTTAATTGATCAAATAGATCATCAATTCTGGGGAGTGGGTATTTGTTCTTGATGGTGATTTTATTTAGTTCTCTATAATCAATACACATTCTTAGTGTACCATCATGCTTTTTCACAAACACCACTGGAGAACCCCAGTTTGAACTGCTAGGCCTTATGAAGCCTTTCTGCTCCAATTCTTCCAGCTGTTGCTTCAATTCTATTAATTCTTTTGGACCCATTCTAGTAGGTTTCTTGATGATAGGACTTGACCCAGGAATTAACCTTATTTGAAATTCAACTGGTCTATTGTCTGGTACCCCTACTACCTCTCCAAAAACATCTGGATGCTCTCTTACTACTTTTATGTTTTCTAAAATTAATTCCTTCTCAGTCATATTCCATATTTGATTAAGACAATTTGTTTTAGCTATTTCACTCATGACTAAAATATTTTCACCATTTTCTGTTTTCAAAGATATAGTGAAAATTTCTAAATTCAAAATTGCTTTGAATTTACTCAACCAATCTACCCCTAAAATAATTCCCATTCCAGGGTATTTAAATACAAACAAATCAGATTTAAACACATTTCCTCCTATGTTTAATTCTACTCCCAAACATTTTAATCCTAGCAAACAAGAGCTACCCAGGGGACTTTGAATAAACAAGGGTTTTTCAACTTTGTTGCATGTGAGAGCTAATTTATCCATTGTGTCTTGTGATATTAGAGAATGTGTGGCTCCAGTGTCGTATATAACTGTGATTGGGTAACTTTTAATTAGAAGTATACCTTCCAATTGTCCAGAGCTTCCTGCTGCGTTTTCCTTTGCCTTTGTTTCCAATGCTCCTACCTTTGCTCCTTTCTTAAACTCGGGGAAGTTTCTTTTAATGTGACCTTCTTTCCCACAGTTATAGCAGCTAAATGGTGCCTTCTTGGCTGCTTGACACCTATTACTCATGTGTCCTTCTTTGCCACAATTATAACAAGTAACTTTCTTCTTAGCTTCCCCAGTGGCTGCTCCCTCCACTTTCTTATCCATATTCTTTTTGTCATAGGGATGTGCTCTATTTTTCCCCTTCTTTTGATTGTTAGCCATCATGCTCCTAAATTTTTCCCTTGCGTTGTCATGTTGTTCAAAAGAAAGAGTAAGGTCTATGACTTGATCAAATGTCTGTCTTTGTATGGTAACATTGCTCTACTCAGAACAGCATTGAGTCCATCAATAAATCTTGAATTCTTTGATTATTCATTTCCTATGAGCATAGTTCCATACTTAGACAAACTCTCAAATTTTTGAGTGTATTCAGTCACACTCATTGGTCCTTGCCTCAGCCTTATGAATTCCTCAAGCAATGTTTCCTTAGCTGTTGCTGGGACAAACCTTGCCTCAAGCATCTCCTTGAATTAATCCCATGTTATCTCATCTTCTGGCCTTTCTATGATGATCACCTCCCACCAATCTAATGCTGCTCCTTTGAGTCTCCTAGAAGCTATCTGCCTTTTCCTTTGATCATTGATTTGCATATCTGCAAATATTCTTTCTAGAGTTCTCAACCATGTCTGCACACCCATAACTCCTTCAGTGCCTTCAAAATCTTTGCCTCCTAAATTTGAGAATGCCTTCAATAGCTTAGCTAATTCCTCATGAGGATTCTCTTCCCTCTGCACTGCTCCTTCCCTAAATGCTCTCACCAAATCTTGCAAGTTAACCAATGGTGCAGCATTGAGGGTCATGCTCCAGTGCTTGGTGGTCTTCCTACCATGATTCACTATTCAATTGCATAGCTAGTTAGTCATATTTCTAATTTAATAATTTTCTGCAATTTATTTCTACTGTGGATATTTATTTCTATCATTATTGTATGTATATATTATATATATTTTTTAGAATTTTATCCATACAAGAAGATTGGATGATATATTTATGCTATGTTTTAAAAACATAGCTCTGATACCAACTGAAGTGACCCACTTCTTCCTACTCTAATTTATATGATTTTTAATGAGTTTTTTTTTTTGCAAGTGCTCACTTTTTTTGATTCATTTTCCCCAAGATCAGAATCTTACCAATATAAAAATACTAGTACATAAATCAAAACATGTCATTTATATATGTGAAGATATATAAATGTTTCTTTGCCTATCAGAGTAATTAAATTAGCAAAGAAATTCAATCACACAATGTTTCTCATATTCAAAAGATTTTGTGTCACATAGCCACCTCTTTGATTATTATTTAATCTGATATAACCACTTTTTTTCTTTCTCAAATCAGTTATTTAATTGATTTACTTCACAACTTTGTTTCATGGCCCAATAATTTAATTTCTGGATTAACTACTCATGCTTTTAATGTTTGGGAATCTAGGAGTTTGTTGCTTATTGTTTTTCCTTTGAATTTATGCAAAGTACTAAAACAACTCAAGTTTGAGAATTTATCCCGGGGTGCTTATTACTTATTCAAACAATGTTTATGTCAGGTAAATATACTCATGTCTTAATTTATAATATTGGTAATAATCTTATGAACATTTGGTGGTAAGTATGTTATAGACCAGGCAGAAGAAGAACTACACGCAAGCAAAATGCTAACTTAATCTAGCATACCAGATATCGACTTGCATGTATATGAAAACAGAATGACTGGAACAATACCAAAATCAGTCTAATGCAAACTTTCAGATGAACATTTTGAGAAGGGTACTGATGGGTTCTCAGATTATAAAACATATGATAGTGATCAATCAAACAGTGGGATTATTAGCATGTTTAATATCTAGGTAGACTACATGGCAATGCATTTTTTTCAACAGATTTGTTAAAGACAAAACTCACTTAACTTAAACCAAATAGGTGGTTAGCTAAGCTCAGTTCAATATAGTTGCATTCCAGATTATAAATATAAAGCATGTATTTCATTTTTACTATACAATACAATGCAAAATTCTTTACTAGAAAATCAGATGTTCAAGGAGAATTAACAGGTTAAGATTTCAAGCTTCTCATGGTCTTATATCAGTTATAAGTCATGGTCAAGCTCTTCTGGTTAGCCAATGCCAGATTCAATTATCACTTAACAATTTTTAGCTACATGCTTATCCATGAACTACTGCAACTTTTCTATTTAAAAATTTAACAAACTTTTATAAAGAAAGCATGTCCACATATTAAATTACATGGCATAATTTTCTCCATTACAGTTTACCAGAAAACATCAAGGTCAGTTACCTAAATCAGTAGCTCAAGGCACATATAATATTTAAGTTTTACAAATTCTTTTCAAATGAACAAAGCCACTACAATACTGAAAGGTCTGCATAGACTTAAGAAAGTTTGCCTAGAGCTATCTTTATTACAATGAACTACTTGCATTTTTAAAAACTCAAGTAGGTCTTCTAATTTTCCAAGCAAGCAAGCTATTCATAGATCTCTAGCTGCAACAATATTTTGAGCTGCCTCAATAAAATGAGACACCCCAAATATTGCAAAGGCAATAAATAGGGTCAGAATAAAATTCTGGTATGAGTGAAATCATTATTAAAACAACTTATAAATTCTTAAAACTGTGCATAGAACATATATATATTTGACACCATTCAATTTCATGTTAAACCTGAGCATATGTACATTTAAATTTATCTAACAAACATACACCCAAGCATTCATCCATTCAATCCATTCAGTTGTACATGTACAAACTCCTATGGAATTTAGCTTCCTAAAATCCATAGCATAACCTTTCAATCCCATTTTATATTTTATATGGTCTAAACTCTTGCCTTTGAACACAAAGTGTGCATTGCAAAGGACTCAATTCTGTTAACCTTTGCACAGAGGCCTTCAGGACTTGAACAAGTCATGCACATACCTATCATCCACCTGATGATGAGTAGATCAAGGCACCTCTTCTAAATTACTTTGTAATTTAGAGACCATGCTCATTTAATTGCTGAGGAATTTTTCTTTTTAATTCTAGAGGGGCTCATGTTCTTCCTTTCATTACATAAACCCTAAAATTTATCAAACTCACTCAAGGGTTTACATCCAATCATACAAAGCATTCATGCAAAATTGCACATCCACAGTCATTCTGGCTTAATCTTATTTTATAAAACTGCCTGTATATTTATTTCTAGAAATTTTCCCATTGCTTGCATAAATCTGATGAAACCATAAGAAATACTATACTTATTTTACTGTGAACATAGGATAGGGCTTTTAAGAAAAACCCATAAAAACATGTTGGCTCTTGATCTGAACAAATCAACACATGTTTATAGTATTGCATTGTTCATATCATTTTTAATATGAACTAGGCTTGAGCATGAATCTCATTATTCACACTGCCCACTTCATTTCCCTTTGATATCCTATTTCTCAGTAAAACATTTAGTTCATTCTTCATATAAAACTGGATTATAAAATCCATTTCTATAATATGAATATATGTTTGATTATTTATATTTCAAAGCAAAAATTGAAACAATTATAACAACTCCAAACAGATCAAAACATTAACCAGAAATTCAATCAAAATACCATCCATGATCAACATGTATTTATTCAGAGAATAAAACCAAACAGAAAAACATAATATGATTTTATATAAAATAATTTGGCTGCCCTTACTTGGGTCTTAATGCCTTAAGTCTTTTAAATGATTATCACTCACCTTCCTCTCCTCTTCCCCGAGAATGCTTTAGCTTGAGGACTGTGTGAGTTTCTCCTTTCTATTTTTTTTGAATTAGACTTCTGTTTTTCCTCCTCAGAGAAAACCTCTGCCTTACCCCTTGATTTAAATCATTTAACTAGGGTTTTAATAGAGGAAACACCCATTTTATCCTCACAAAAATAAAAGAAGCCTGTATGCATGTTTATGGCTAATTTGGCCTTTTTCTTTTTATTTCCATTTCAGGTGAAAACAGTTTTTATTCTGCTTTTCTATATGCATACTATTTGCATGATTTTTTTATCTGCACATTATTTTTGTGTGACTTAATCTCACAATGTATCTTATCATACTCGGGTTAATTCTCATGTTTCTTTCTATAAGTTTTGTTTTTAACTAACATAATTTACCATTTGCTTCTTTCTTCATTTATTCCAAAAATGCATCCATACTCATAAATATTGCTTGACTGATTTCTATGCATTTTAATTATCAAGAGGATTTTTATTTTATCATCCCATACTTCTCTAACCATATGTATATATATTTTCTATAAAATATTCACATATATACAAGTCGTGTGAATTTTAGAATTCATTTTATACTTAATCATTTTCCTCTCATCACGGTATAAAAATAATTATTCCTTGCATAATTACTTCACTCACTTCTTATATTCATTTTCAAGCTATTTTTATTCTTTGGTTATTTATATAATACATATATATATATACACATAAAATATGTGAATATAATGCTCCTCTTTACTCAGTTATTTTTCTCCCCATTTTTATTTTCTCTAACTATCATTCTCTCACTTATTTACTTCATTCATTCTTGGCATTTATTTTCCATTTCCTGTTTTTTTTCTTTAAAGTAATTTTATTCTCAAAAATTTTGGGTCTTCACAGAAAAGGAAATGAAATTTGACTTGAAATAGACGTGTCATGTAATCGTAGTTCGCGATTTCTCACCACAAAAAGTTAAATCCATTTATATAATGGATTCGGAGTCGGAATTCTGTGCAATAAAATTTTTATAAACTCTTATAATCATAGTTCTAAAAAAAGGATCAAGATTTCATTTAGTAGATTTTGAAATATGAGAAAATCAAGTTTTCAAAATAGTCACGGTTTTGTATTTCGGAAATCAAAAAGGAAGATTCTTTGAATTGGATATTTTAAGTTCTTTAAGAATATGGAATAAATCCTATAAATATTTAAAAGATTTTAAAAGGATTTGAGTTATAAAAATGGACTTTTGAATAATAGAAAAGTCGTTTTGATTTGAATAAACTTTAAAAACACTATTCGCAACACTTTTTGTAGTACTTCCTAATAACCTTTAACATATGGATCTAAAATTAAGATTAATTCCCGAACCTTTTATAAATGTTTCATATGAAATTAAGAAATATAAAGACGATTTCAAGGTTTTACAATTTATTTAAAGGAGTTTAAATAAACGATTTAAAGAAAAGCCGTTATAAGAAAGTAATTTAATCTTGGCCCCAAAAGCCGATGAGTAGACTGGATTTTTCTATTTATGAGATCCAGATGTGAGGTGCTTAAACGAAGGAGATGTTCAGAAGCAACCAGTATTCTGGCTCACCTAGTCTCTTTCTTGGGCGAGGGAAAGATAAGGTCAAAATGTTGGAAATGAGACAAGTATAAAAGATTTAATTTTTATAATTAATCAATTGCAACTTAGATTAAATAGAAAAAATCTTCTTATATTTGGTGTTAAATTACAAGGAGGGAACTCATACTAACCATATGAATTTAAAAGATGATTCCACCATTATTCGGTGAATGGTACAAACTAAATACGGAAATTAGTATCAAGTAAAATTAGTATAATCTCCATGGATCCATTTTACTTGAATGCTAACTAATTTGGATTTATCATCTTAGATAATGTGGTTTCAACCTATTAAAAAGTCATGATTTGGAAGTAAGAAATCTTTTTTCAAGATTTAAATAAATAATTTGGAATTATTTTAATTGTTATGGGTTCTTTTAATTAAAATTAATTATTTTTGGTTTACAGTAAATGAACATTGTTTTTGACGCTTTTAAAAGTAATGATTTGAAAATAATTTTTTTTGTTAAGATTTAAATAAATGATTTGAAGATATTTTCCTAACCGAAGGATTAAATGATTTGGAATTACTCCAAGATTTAGCAAGGTTCTAATTAAATAAATGAGGTTTAATGATCCCATATATATTGGAAAAGGTTTTGAAATGATGTATATCTCTAAGAAGATATTTTGGATAAAAAGATACTAATTAATGGAATATTTATCACCACCCACTTAAAATCTATTTATCAATAATTGGTTTGGAGGAACTGAGATCGTATTTGGGAAAATTCCTATTTGAAACCACTTCAAACCAATTTACGAGTTTGAAAGTAAAGACATGTTAAAGTTAGTGAAGTTGAAGGAAGGATCTTCATAATGAAAGGACTGCTTGTTGATAATTTTGATGTAGTTCCGGAGATAAATGAATAGCATTGGTCCCTTTTGTTCTGGGATCTTCGTATGCAAGGACTATTCGCTACTAATCCTAAGGGTGATGCTCAACAGGATATGGTAGGAGAGTGCTTTGGTTTATCCTTTTCTTGGACAACTTGTATCGATGGATGTCTGACATTGCATTTCTAAGATTATAGTGCATTGATCTCTACAAAAGTGCATATGTTTGGTGGTGTAGAAGGTAACCCCTCTTATGCTTAACACCTTTCTTTTAGACATACGAGCTCAGAGGTTATACTTTTGTTGAAATCTTTAGTGTGTTGTTGGAAATGGTAATGCGACATTTTAGGTGAAACATTCTAAAAAAGGTTAACGTTACCTCAAGTCTCACACTCGGGGAATTATGAAATAGAGGTTGCTTTAAGGCTAAGTGGTTTGCAACCATTAGGGTATGATATCACCTTTTTAGATTTATTTATTTCTACCCACTATAACTTTAGGTTTAAATTTGTGGTGTATGCTATGAGACGTCTCAGAGAGGTCGAAAATGGTCGGATATCATATACGGTGATATCTGTACCATATGTTGGTCTCGGGTAGACCGATCTTAGTTTGCAGAGGACCATCTATTGGTGGCCTTGGTACATTCCTCTAGAAATGTACTGTACGGGAGGTAGTCTCTTACCTCGCTATTCTTTGGAAATCCATTCTCTAATAAGTGCCTTCGGACTTAGTTGTAAACCTATTATGCCGTCAAATTTAACCAGTGTAAAAACTTCGGCTATTTGAATATGTTTGTTTGAAAGGTTTTCAAAGAATGTCATTAAAAATAATATCACGGGATTTTACGTAGAAATGATTTGGTTATCATAAGGTAAAAGCTCGTTCCATGTTTATGTGCAGCGTGGTCTTATGAGATACCATTTGTTTTCAAATACTCATATTTTGATTTTCTCACACCAGTCTCATGATTGACCTAGAGTTTATTTTCTTTCCCTTAAAATTTGAATGCCCTGTGTTTTCAAACAGCCGGTAGTCAGGTTTAGTTTGGAGCATTTTGAAAGTCCTCAGAGTATGGAGCTAGAAGATTCTTCTAAAGATTGTTATTTATTTCGACCACACTTATTTACTAATATATCCCGCATTTGTAAGAACAAAGATTTATAATTGTCCACGTTAATGTTAAGTTAAACTTTGATAAATGTGTTTAAAATTTTCCGCTGTAAAGATTATATATTGAAATAATATATGTTATCTCATTTGTAAAAGATTCTATTCTATGTCTTTATTTTCTTTTCCCTATAACTATCCACCTTTTCGTTCAAATTGAGTTGGACACGTGTAGTTTATTGTCAACTTAAGATGTATGGAATTGTGGGTCGTTATAGATTGTGTACGTGAATAAATTCCATTAGGTAAGTAAGATATTGTTTGAATTTGTTATTATTTTTACAAAGCTTTTATTAGTTAGGTGGGTGTTATCATGTTATTGTTCAATTTGAATCTAAAATAATTAATTTTTTCTAAGGTAAAGAGTTGTTTCGATAAATTTCAAGTTTCTTAGACATGCACAATAAATTTGTTTGGATAAATGAATGACACATTGAAATATTATTATCTAAGTTCCTAAAGTTCTAAATTTGAAAACACCTAATTGAAAATATCTATAATGATTTTGAAGTGACTGGATAACAATTTAGAATATGAAGAATTTAGTTTAAAATAATAAATGAGTGGACTATGAAAATATGTAAAAATTTTGGAAGCATGGACAATGTGAATGAAAATATTATGAGAGAATTAGAAGAAGATGGGTAGGTTATTTTATTTTACAATTATGTAATATGATTTGAGTTTAAAAGTCGCTTTGAACACATGTTGTACGTGTCCCAAAGCATAAAAACAAAATCAAATAATATTTTGAGTTATATATGAGTGCATGCTTGTGCGTGAGTGCGTATCCACCGTGTAAAAGGTAATTTTAAAAGGTATAATCAGTTTTTTATAGCACTGTGGAAATCAGCATCATTGAACCAACTTGAGCATATATGTGTTTGTGTGTATTATCAATCATTATTCATTTTATTTACATATAAAGTTTATGTTTTTCACTTCTTTTATTCTGTTTATTCAAAATACTTTGTAAAAGATCAAGTTAAACCAAAATAAATGGAGAAGTAACCCATTTTGACTTTAATTACCCCCATTAGTTACCTATTAATTGCATTTATTAAAAATTTATCAATTTCATTTATGCCCGAAATTTAGTTTGATTGAATTTAAACTAGTGACAACTCATATTAAATCAATTTTGGCTCAAATATTAAAGATTATGCTTAATTTTCTCAAAATAATCCTATTTTCATTAGACAGTTTTATATAATCGTCTGCTAAAAAAGTAGTATTATCAAAAAAGAATAAGAATAAAATATAGATCCTTTCCTATTTTTTTCTTAGAAAAAATAGGTACTCATTATTTTGATTCATCCGCTGAATTTAGCTGTATTACCAAATCAACTTCTTTTGACATATTATCCTGTAAAAAAAGAAATGATATAAAAAAGGAATTGTCAAATGGAGAATCTCCAAACCTATACTCATTTTTTGTATAAAACTTTTTATATCAATAATATCCATGTACCATTTCAAAATGTCATACCTTAATTTAATATAAAACCTCATACCTTAATTAGATACTCAATCAAAATAAAAGACACTACAAGTCCTCAAAGACATAATTAGAATTTTGAATAGAAGGAAAGATATTAATATCCATATTATTTTTTCCATTTTAGATTTTGATGAAGATTGATAAAATTAAGATTAAGATTGAGATAAATTTTCGTCCATAGTCAAAATTGAATATTTATGATTTAGGGTTTGGAGCTGAAAAGAAAAATTTATGGCGTTACATGAATTGGAAACTAAAAAGAAAGAGAAAGATAAATTATATAAATGGTAATTTAGAAATTTTAATAAGATTGTATAAGAGGAGAATTTTTTTGTTTGATACTTCCCTCAATAAAACTTTTTTACTTTAAAAGTTGGCTCTTTTTATTTTCCTTTGTCAAAATGATATACCATTTAACAATTCACTAAATAATTGTTGCTCCTTTTATCGACATAAGGAATTATTGCTTTACTAATCATATTTAGTAAAATTACAATTCACTCAACTCATAAGTAAAAAGTGGGATATAAATCAATATCTACTACTAACAAATGCATATGATTCTTTTACCATCAGCGCAACATTCAACCATCATGGATAATTTTGAAATCCAATGCCCTAAAAGATAGAGAGAAAGAAGAAACAGTTTTTTAACAACAATTAAAATGCTTTAGTTTTATTAGAATAAGTTATATCAACCACTGAACCATGCTCATAAGCTTTGTACCTTTTGTGCAACATTCAACGACCATGTATAGTATTGAAATTGACTACCTTGGACGAAGGAGAAAAAACATAGAACCACAATGGGAAATCAGTATATAGTTATGATAAAAAATTTAGCAGAAACTAATATAAGATCCAAAGTTATAAAATATAAAAGTAAATTTTTATCGTGTAGAAACATACTCATAAATAATAATTTTGCAAAATTAGTAGGATCAACAAAGAAATTATTAGCGCATCTAAATAGATGTTAAGAAATCAACAACATAAGTAGAATAAACCCTTTCATCCTAATTATATATTTGATAAATAAATTAGAAGATAATAAAATTAGTAAAACAAGGTACAAAATAAAATTTGGATTAACGTAAAGATGGATACTACAGTAAGAGAATGAAGATGAACGGAAAAGATATAAAATTAAATAATGAAGAAATGGATTTGAAGGGTGTAAAAGGATTGTTTAGAGTAATAAAATGACATTAATTCAAAAGGTTAAGGAAAATAAAAGTAATGATGAATATGAAAAAGTTAAATGTACTTCTGATAATATGTAACCAAAACATCTTAGGAAAGAGACGAGAAGATAAAATGAATCGAGTAGATTACAAAGGAAATATAAACGTGACAGTTAATGTAAGGATGGAAACATGGGAAACAAAAATTTTAACTGCTGAAAAAAGGATATAACTCTCCAACCTGTAAGTAAAAAGAAGAATGGATGGTTAGATATTTTAACAAAAAAACGTGTATTTGATGGGTACTTATACATTATGTCGTACATTATATTTGATTGATACTAACAATTATAACAACCAAAAATTTCCTAATTTCTTTCAAAACAGAGAGTTATAAATGTTGGCAATGGTCATAAATGAAAGGAATAATATCATCAAACAACAAACCAATAAGATCAATGTGGTTTAAAAATTTAACTTTGTGCATAGCATCATATTATCTATTGACTTCCTCTCTATCCTCGTATCCCTTTATACGTTAATGTCTTACCAACAAAATCTCATAGAGTTCAAACATCAACTATGCGTTGTAAAACTTTAATGTTTCCAACCGCGTATTCAAAAATGTGCAAAAAAATACGAGTATGGATTACACAACATGATATAATAAAGGCACATAAAGTATGTAGTCAAGTAAAATTAAAAGCAACCTTAATGTATCACAAAATCAAAAGTTATTGAACTTATGTAGTCGATGTTCCCGCTAAATTGAATTTCAATAAAAGTAATATAATTATAATTACTTCACTAATTAGTTTAAATTCAAATTAAATGAAATTAATAACTATTTATTCCTTTTATCAATCGCATGGTTATATCACTTGATATGAACCTTTTATTTGAAGTTGGTTTACGTATAAACGTTGTTCTTATCTATATCTTCAATCATATATTATCTATAATAAACCAGTGTAAATTAAAAAAAAGGAAAATAGACACAAGAACAAATTTTAAACGGAAATTAAGCTGAAGGATGACAAATGTCTTTTTTAGGCCGAAGGACAATCCTAATTTTTTATAGTGTAAAACAGAATATAATGCTTAAAAATAAAAGTAGCATTTGTCCTTGGACCTAAACTTTTTTTAAAGTTTTTCCTTCTAAGTAATTATAACTAATATTTGTCCTTAAGCCTAAAAATAAAACTTGACGTCATTCGGTCTACTTTTTTTAAAAGTTTGTTCTTTTCCCCAATTACCCCAATTTAAAATAGCATAACTTCTAACTAGCTCTGTAGAAAATAATAGATAATTACCAGATCTGTAAATTAAGAATTGAATAAAGGTCAATCTTACATCTAATAGATTATACTTAATTAAAGATTATTTGATGTCTATGTAGTAATAAACCAGTTATAACATAGAAAACAAATATAGGAAACAAAGTTCATATTCCTACAAACAAACAAAAATAAAATGAAATTTGATTTATGTATATATTTTGAGAGCACAAAATATTCAACTTACCTATAATGGAATTTGTAAAAAACAAATGATTGTATAATGCTCACTTATTTATAAATCAAGTAACATGCTACAAAATAGATAAAGAAAACATACTCATAACGTTGTATACTAAAATGAAAATCAGAAGAAACACAATTCGAAGTTAAAAAAAACCCAAGCAACTATTATTGAAATTAGTAATTTAGAACAAAAGCAACAAATTCAACATCGGATTAGATGAAAAAGGAACATAACAAAATAAAAGTCAAATTTTTTACTTGATCTCAATGAAATCAAAAAAACAATAAATTAAACACTAAATTAAATGGAAAGGCAAATAAAAAATTAAAATTATTAATCGATCTCAATTGAATTAGAGGTTTATTTTAGGTTTCTAAATAATGTTTCCATAAAATCGGTAACACTGAAAGGAAGGTAGAAACACAGTCACTAAAAATCTGTATATATTCACAAATAATTTAAGATATATGGACAAAGTGAAGAACTTGTTGAAATCACATCCGTATATCCTTCGGTGGGGCAACATATGAGTTTGGCCGACTCCTTTTAACAAAAGGAATCCTTTGCTGTTACATCCAACCAGACTCATATATACCGCTCCACCTCCATTATTTTTCACTATGTGAGACTATTCTTTTTCCAATATGATCCCATTACCCCCACATAAAGACACCACAATGGATCTTCGCCTTAGATCACATCCATCCATGCATCTTCCACTATGCCAACACGATGCCAACACCATATCGAGACTCTGGTCCCGTGTCGTTTTACCAGATCCAACGTACTATGACTTGGCTCCACCTTAAATCCGACTAATTAAGCCTACACTGCTTGCGACCACGATTTACAGATCTCTTGTGCATTGTCTATTGTCCTAGGCATTACCATCAGCTCTGATACCATGTTGAAATCACGTCCGCACATCCCTCGGTAGGGGTAACATATGAGTTTGGTCGACACCTTTTAACAAAAGGAATCCATTGTTGTTACATGTTACCAAACTCATATATTTATATCACTTCACCTCCATTATTTTTCACAATGTGGAACTATTCTTCTTTCAATGTGTGCCCATTATCCATACACAATGCGAGACACCTTCAATAGAGCTATTAATGAATTAAATTAAATTCTAATAAAAAAGAAATAAAAACGACCAAAGTTTTTTTTTGTATAGAATACTTATATTGAAACTATTTAACATGGGAAATAACTGAGCAAATACAAAAAAATTTGTACTGAAAATGAAGAGAAGAGAAAAGGAACTATTGTTAGAATATAAAGGAAAGATTAATGAAGGATTATTGTACGTGGAAATAAGAATGTTGCAAAGGGAAACATACGAGATAAAAAGCTATATGCTATAAATAAGGTTTTATTCTCAAAATAGCATTTGTAAATCCAATAACCTACTGCAAATAAATAACCAAATTCATAAACCTACCAATCGAAATAAAAATCATAAGAAGGCACAACTTTAGGCATTAAACTCAAACAAAAGATCAACAATTTTGAACAAAAATAAGAAATTCAACATCGGATTGAATGAAATGATAAATAAAAGAATACAATTCAAACATTTAAATCAAGTTTGATCGCTCTAGTTAGCCAAGATTTTCTGAGGGCTCCTTCGATCAGTAACATTGAATGTAATATAGAAATACAATGCAATACATTAATAAAATCATAAATAATTTAAGATGATTGCAAAGTTAAGAACTGTTGGTGAATTAAAATCAAATTTTAGTTAGAATAAAAAAGTTCAAAAGACCGATCAAAACTTGTGCACTGGAGTTACCATGGAAATAAAATCAAAATCTCCTACCTACAACCAAAGAAAAATGTTTGGAGTAGCTTTTCGTAAGAATGGTTTCTGTCAACCTGATTTTTCCAACCATGATCTATAAAAAGACCATATTTTAAAGACTAAGCAATATTTTGTTTAACATATTAATTATTTTTAATGCCAACACCAAGCCGCTTCAATTCATATTAATCAAGATAAAATCAAATAATTTTTTTTACATATCCAAAAGCATGAAGCATACCATAAAATATGAGAGATAATTCTATGATTACAGCCAAAGGTGCAATTTTTTCACACGGATCCAAATGGAAAAAACATAAGGTATGGTAGTATTTACGGATTTAAAAATTTACTTAGGTAAGAAGTTGAGAAAATGAATGTAAGAAGAGAATATGAGCATGGAACATTTCTAAATAGTTGAAATAGAAAATAATTTATTTTAGATAAGAAACCAAGGAAATAAGAGTAAGAGAAAATGAGCATGGAACATTTCTAGATGAAATAGAAAATGAAAGGACATTGTTATTAATATATATAATGAAAATTTAATTTGAAGGTTGGAATGGTAAGTAATTATTATAGGGGTATCGAAACTTTTTATTTTATATCAACTAGAAAAGAGGATTGAAAGTAAGAATGAATGAGAAGCCAAAATACAAATGATCACATATTGAACTTTATAGAGAATAGAATACAGAATACAATTCAAACTTTTAAATCGAGTTTGATCAATCTATTTAGCCATGATTTTCCGAGGGCTCGTTCGGTCAGCAACATTGAATGTAAAGTAGAAATACAATGCAATACATCAATAAAAACATAACTAATTTAAGATGATTGTAAAGTAAAGAACGGTCGGTGAATTAAATCAAATTCTATTTAGAATAAAGTAGTTCAAAAGACTGATCAAAACTTGTGTACTGGAGTTACCACGAAAATAAAATCAAAATCCCTTAACTACAACCAAAGAAAAATGATTGTAATAGATTTTTACAAGAATTGTTTCTATTAACTTGATTTTTCCAACTATGATCTATAAAAAAGATCATATTTTGAAGATTAAGCAATATTTTATTTAACATATTAATTATCATTAGACAACACCAAGCTGCTCTAATTCATATCAATTAACATGAAATCAAATAAAAAAAATTACATACCCAAAAGCATGAAGCGTACCATAAAATATTACAGCCAAATGAGAAAATTTTCCATATGGATCCAAATGGAAAAAAACATAAGGTATGGTAGTATTTATGGATTTAAAATTTTATCTTAAATAAGAAGTTGAGAAATGAAAGTAAGAGGAGAATAAGAGCATGAAACATTTCTCAATAGTTGAAATAGAAAATAATTTATTTTAGATAAGAAATAGAGGAAATAAGAGTAAAACAAAATGACATTTCTAGTTGAAATAGAAAATGAAAGGACGTATTGTTATTAATATATATATATATATATATATATATATAATGAAAAATCAATTTGAATGTTCGAATGGTAAGTAATTATTATAGAGGTATTGAAACTTTTTCTCTCAAATCAACCAGAAAAAAAGATTAGAAGTAAGAACGAATGAGAAGTAAAAATACAAATGATCACATATTGAACTTTATATAGAATAGAATATAGAATACAATTCATACATTTAAATCGAGTTTGATCGATTTGGTTAGCCAAGATTTTTAAGGGCACCTTCGATCGGTAACATTGAACGTAAGGTAGAAATACAATGCAATAATCAATAATATCATAAATAATTTAAGATGATTGCAAAGTTAAGAATTGTTGGTGAATTAAATCAAATTCTAGTTATAATAAAAATGTTACAAAGACCGATCAAAACTTGTATGCTGGAGTTACCATGGAAATAAAATCAAAATCTCTAACCGACAACCAAAGAAAAATGACTGGAGTAGCTTTTTGCAAGAATGGTTTCTGTTAACCTAATTTTCCGACCATGATCTATAAAAAAGACCATATTTTGAAGATTAAGCAATATTTTGTTTAACATTTCATTTATTTTTAGTGACAACACCAAGGCACTCTAATTCATGTTAATCAACATAAAATCAAATAAAAATATTTTACATATCCAAAAGCATGAAGCATACCATAAAATATGAGAGATAATTCTATGATTACAGCCAAAGTTGCAAATTTTCCACATGGATCCAAATGGAAAAAGCATAGGATATGTAGTATTTATGGATTTAAAATTTTTCTTAGATAAGAAGTTGAGAGAATGAAAGTAAAAAGAGAATATGAACATGGAACATTTCCGAATAGCTGAAATATAAAATAATTTATTTTAGATAACAAATTGAGAAAATAAGAGTATGAGAAAATGAGCGTGGAACATTTCTAGTTGAAATAGAAAATAAAAGGACATATTGTTATTAATATATATATATATGTGTGTGTGTGTGTGTGTGTGTGTGTGTGTATGTATGTGTGTGTGTGTGTATAATGAAAATTTAATTTGAAGATTGGATTGGCAAGTAATTATTACAGGGGTGTTGAAACTTTTTCTCTCAAATCAACCGAAAAAGAGGATTGGAAGTAAGAACGAATGACAAACAAAAATACAAATGATCACATATTGAACTTTATATAGAATAAAATACAAAATACAATTCCAATGTTTAAATCGAATTTGATTGATCTAGTTAACCAATATTTTTTGAGGGCTCCTTCTATCAGTAGCATTGAATGTAAGGTAGAAATACAATGCAATACATCAATAAAAACATAAATAAATTAAGATGATTGCAAAGTTAAGAATTGTTGGTAAATTAAATCAAATTCTAGTTAGAATAAAAAAGTTCAAAAGACCAATCAAAACTTGTGTACTGGAGTTACCATGGAAATAAAATCAAAATCTCTTACCTACAACCAGAGAAAAATGATTGGACTAGCGTTTTGCAAGAATTGTTTCTGTTAATCTAATCTTTCCAACTATGATCTGTAAAAAATACCATATTGTGAAGATTAAGCAATATTTTATTTAACATATTAATTATTTTTAGTGTCAACACCAAGCCGCTCTAATTCATATTAATCAACATAAAATCAAATAAAATTTTTTTACATACCCAAAAGCATGAAGCATGGCATAAAATATGAGAGATAATTCTATGGTTACAGCCAAAGGAGCAAATTTTCCATAACGATCCAAATGGAAAAAACATAGGGTATGATAGTATTTATGGATTTAAAAATTTATCTCAGTAAGAAGTTGAGAAAATGAAAGTAAGAAGAGAATATGAGCATGAAACATTTCTGAATAGCTGAAATAGAAAATAATTTATTTTAGATAAGAAATTGAGGAAATATGAGTAAGAGAAAATGAGCGTGAAACATTTCTAGCTGAAATAAAAAACGAAAGGACATATTGTTATTAATATATATAATGAAAAGTTAATTTGAAGGTTGGAATGGTAAGTAATTAATATAGGGATGTTGAAACTTTCTCTCTCCAATCAACCAGAAAAGAGGATTGGAAGTAAGAATGAATGAGAAGCAAAAATACAAATGATCATATATTATACTTATATATAATAGAATAGATATAAGGTACTGATATCTATTTTATTGTCATTTTATAATGCTAATACCACTTAAACTCTAAGAAAACAATTCACATCTAATTACTTTTTTCTATAAAGCTTATTCCACTTTGTATTTATGACAATGTGCTAATTTTAACCAGTAAACCTAATTTCACTTAGTATTTTATCAAAGCATGTTAAAGTAAACTAATAATGTTATCTACACTTAGCTTTTACAAAATATTGTCTACTATTAAAGTTGTTTTAACCTGGCTTTTGTTAAAATACATAAATATAGCATCTTGCACTTAGATTTTATAGAAATATTCTATTTTTAGTTGATAAAACATATCCCATTTAGCATTTGGCTATGTTTAAACAATAAGACTGTATCCATTTAGCTTTCAAGCTACTTATATATGTATTTTTATGCTAACATTAATTGTATAATACATTATTAAAATCACGTTTTATTATTCGATTTTGCAATTTCAATCATTATTTTTTATTAAAAATTAGTTCAAATGAGTAAGTAAAATGAGAAGAGTTTGATGCTTAAAAAACATTCACCTTTAAGACTTATAAATGTCCTTGCAATTTAATTTACTAGCGTATAATCCGTGTCTTGCACACGATATATGATTAAAAAATATCATTATAACTATTTTTAAAGAGTAGAATTTATTATACATTACATATTAGGATAAATGAGATATAAATTAAACTTAGTATATTTCTATGTGTGTAATTATTTTTGAGAAAAATGTGTGATCATCTACAATAAAGAAGAGCACACATGTAAATATGTATATGTTATACGTCTAGTATACAAAAATAGAGAATAATCAAATATAAACTCGTCGCAAAAGTTTATAACTCAGATTTCCACTACACTGGAATTCTGTAGTAAATATTATAACAACATGAAAGTTGTAAATGAATTACAACAACAGCGTTATACTATTTTGAATAAACAGTATAACAAAATAGAAGAAAGAATTGAGAATTCTAACCGGATAATGTCTGAGGCTCGTCGTAACGATTTCCTTAAGAATTTTATTCAAAATTCTCCCAAGATACAACAGACGAATCCTGCTCGAAATTGTAATGAGTATATCACTCTGTGATTTGAATATGAGAACAACAGCAGTTAGTAGAGGAGAAGAGAGATACGGATTGGAAAAAGTAGTGAAGAAAGTGATCAGTTTCCCTCTTTATTTATCGTTGGTCCATATCCCTTCCGAACGGTCGTGTCTGCACCCGTTCGTTAAAACAGTCGCGTCTGTACCTCTTCGTACAGTCATATCTGTCTGTTTTGCCCTCTAACGGATCTGTTTCGCACCCACCCGCTCGTACTGTTTTGCCCGTATCCGCTTCCGCACCCGTTCGTTTGTGCGCTTCAGAAGTTGTGTCGGGTCGCACCCGCTCGCGTCTATTCATCCCGCGTCCGCTTCCGAACAGATCCGCATCTGTTCGTATGGCCTGCAATTGTCAGAAAGCCCGGTCCAGTTTACAGTAAAAATATGAGTATCAAATTAGACCCGTACCCGGCCCGGCCCGGCCCGGTTCGGTCGGACGGCGGCGGCGCGCGTGTGTGGTGGTGATGCATGGTCTCCCTCCTCACAACGAAGCATACATTTGGGAGCCTCAGGCCCCCAACGTCCTCGTGAGAAAGCTATATTTAAATCAATATAGCTCTCACAATTTGGAGATGTGGGACTTTGTATATTTCATTCAACTTTATTAAGGAATTCCAACAATCCCCCACGTGAATGATAATATACATATCCCCCACACAAAGCGAAATATCACAGAGTACATATGGAATAATGCTTTATCGTGCATAAGTAGATATTTCACTTTGAACTTTCCCTAGTTAAAACTTATCGGATCTACTTGGCTAATCGGTGAATTATTTCATCTTGAACCGTCGGCCTTTATTGTATATCCAGACAATAAGCTTTACGAAGCATTGATTCCCTTCTCATCCAATCTCTTGGTTTTGTTCATTTTGGTCCTGAACATAATTTGGTTCTGCGAGTGTTTTTAGAGAATAAAAGCCTTTTAATATTCTCATAGAGCCGACCCAGCTCACACTAACATAGGTGATCGCAACCATCAAGAGTATCCTACATATACCCCACTTGTTATTGTCAAGATATGGTCATCATTAAAAAACATAGTTTTAACCTTTAAATACCTCTGTAGGCATACATTTATATTTTGCACCATAGGAATGGAGTTGGACTATGTCCACGTAAATGCATTACGTCTTGAGTTATTCAGAACTGGTTTGCCTATTGATCCTAGTCCGTGGGATCTCCAGTCGTTAGGATAGGTTTCCGTATAAGATAACTCTTGTTGGTTTAGGCTTTTAAGCCCATTCCCCTCGATGCGCAGTCAATTTTCTCTTTTGATAAACTTTTAGTAAATGGATCCGCTAGGTTATCATTTGTTCTCACATAATCTATGGAAATAGTTCCATTTGAGAGTAACTGCCTAACTGTGTTATGACGTCGACGAATATGTCGTGACTTTCCATTATACACAAAGTTTTGCGCTCTGCTTAGCGCTGCTTGGTTATCACAGTGTATGCATATGGCCGGTACAGGTTTAGGCCAAAACGGAATATCTTCTAAAAGGTGACGAAGCCATTCTGCTTCTTCGCCTGCTTTATCTAATGCAATGAACTCTGATTCCATAGTGGATCGAGCTATGCATGTTTGTTTAGTAGATTTCCATGAAACTGCTGCCCCTGCTAGGGTAAAGACATAACCACTCGTTGATTTTGATTCTTCTGAATCTGCAATCCAGTTTGCATCACTATATCCTTCTAAGACGGCAGGATATTTTCCATAATGTAAGGAATAGTTAGTGGTATTTTTTAAATATCCAAGCACTCTCATTAGTGCTTTCCAGTGTTCCTTCCCTGGATTGCTTGTATACCTGCTCAATCGACTTACTGCATAAGCTATATCTGGTCTTGTGCAATTCATGAGATACATGAGACATCCTATTACACGAGAATATTCCAGTTGCATTACACTCTCATTAATGTTTTTATGCAGTACTTCTGATGGATTAAAAGGTGTATTTACTCCTTTAATTCCAAAGTTTTAAAATCTTTCAATCACTTTTTCTACATAATGTGATTGAGATAACTCAATTCCATTAGGTGTTCCTATTATTTTTATTCCCAAAATAATATCTGCAACACCCAAGTCTTTCATGTCGAAATTGTTGATCAACATTTTCTTTATGGTCTCAATTACCTGAGTATTTGGACCGAATATTAGCATATCGTCCACATATAGACAGATCATCACATATGATTGTCCAAGTTGTTTATAATAAATACATTTGTCACATTCATTTATACGAAAACCATTTCTCATCATGACACTATCAAATTTTGCGTGCCATTGCTTTGGAGTTTGTTTTAGTCCGTATAATGATTTGACTAATCTACAGACTTTGTTTTCATTTCCTTTGGAAATAAATCCCTCAGGTTGCTCAATGTAAATCTCCTCATCGAGATTTCCATTTAAGAATGCTGTTTTTACATCCATTTGATGAATCTCTAGATTATAGATGGATGCAATTGCTATTAACATTCTTATAGAGGTTATTCGTGTTACCAGCGAATATGTATCAAAGAAGTCTGCTCCTTCTTTTTGACGATATCCTTTGGCTACTAATCTGGCTTTATACTTGTCGATAGAGCCATCTGCTTTCATTTTCTTCTTGAAAATCCATTTGCAGCCAATTAGTTTTATTCCTGGTGGAATATCAACAATTTCCCAAGTTTTATTACTTAGAATTGAATCAATCTCACTTTGGATTGCTTCTTTCCAACATGAGGATTCAGAAGATGACATTGCTTCCTTGTACGTTTGAGGTTCGTGCTCTAATACATATGTAAAAAAGTTCGAACCAAATGTTTTGGAAGTTCTAGCCCTTACGCTTCTTCTTGGTTCAGCATCCTCAGTTTCATGATGAGTTTCATCTTCATGCGAATCGTTTGATTCTTCCCTTGTCCTTTTTGGGACCTTATTTCCTTCATTCCTTTTGTGCGGAAACACATCTTCAAAGAATGAGGCATCTCTTGATTCCATGATTTTATTTACATGAATATCAGTTATATCGGACTTGAATACCAAGAATCTGTAGGCACTACTATTTTGGGCTGGCCCAAGATAATAACAATCTACTATTTTTGGTCCAAGTTTGACTCTCTTGGGAGGCGGAACTGGAACTTTTGCCAAGCACCCCCACACTTTGAGGTATTTAAAACTTGGTTTGTGTCCTTTCCATAACTCATATGGAATTGTTCCTGTTTTATTGTGAGGGACTTTGTTTAATATGTGATTAGACATATGTAATGCTTCCCCCCACAAGTTCGTCGGTAGACCAGAAGTTAAAAGCATGGCATTAATCATGTCTTTTAACGTTCTGTTCTTCCTCTCGGCTACACCATTTTGTTGTGGTGAATATGGAGCTGTTGTTTGATGAATTATACCATTTTCGACACAGAACTGTTCAAATGGTGATTCATATTCTCCACCTCGATCAGATCTTAGTATCTTGATCTTTTTATTTAACTGATTTTCTACCTCAGCCTTGTATTTTATAAACGCTGTTATTGCTTCATCTTTACTATTTAAAAGATATACATAGCAATATCGCGTATAATCGTCAATAAAAGTAATGAAATACTTTTTCCCACCTCTTGTATGTAGTGATTTAAAATCATATAAATCTGTATGTATCAAACCTAATGGTTCGGTGCTTCTGTCAACAGATTTAAATGTTTTTTGACCATTTTTGCTTCTACACATGTCTCACATTTGTAGTTCTTATCTACTTGGAATTTTGGAATTAATTCCAAGTTTGATAAGGTTTTCATTTTGCGGAAATTTATGTCCCAATCTATCATGCCATAGTAAAATTTCGTGCTCAAGCAAATAAGAAACTTCAATTTTATTAATAGCACAATTAGAATACATATTTTTGTTGCCGACAACGGCTACATTTGCCTTAAATAGGCCATCACATAAATATCCCCTTCCTATATACATTCCAGCCTTGGACAGAACCATCTTGTCTGACTCGAACACCATCTTGAATCCCTTCTTTGATAGGACTGCACCAGAGATGAGATTCTTGCGTATGTCTGGAACGTGGAGCACGTTATTCAACTTAACAGTTTTTCCAGAAGTAAACTTGAGGATTACTATGCCACTGCCTTCGATCATGGAAACTGCAGAATTACCCATATAGAGTTTTTCTTCGTGATCGAATTTCTGATATGTAGAAAACATGGATTTGTCAGAACAAACATGACGAGTAGCGCCTGTATCTACCCACCATTGGTTAGGATTCTGAACCAGATTGCATTCAGATACCACCGCCGAGAAGTTGGACTCATCTACTTCCATGTTATCCACTATATTTGCCTCTTTATTGCGTTCCTTCTTGTGTCTGCAATCTTTAGCGGCATGTCCAACTTTTCCACAAACCCAACATTCGCCATTAAACTTTTTGGTTCGTTTGTTGCCTTTTGGTTTGTTGTCTTGAGCTTTCATTTTCTTCTGGAAATTCTTCTTTTTGTTTTTGGTCTTTGACCCTTCAGCCACAAATGCCTCATCGCTTTGTTTTGTTATTCCATGGTTATCTACCTCAATTTTCAATCGGACTATGAGATCCTGTAAAGAGATTTCATTCTTTTTATGCTTCAGATAATTGCGGTAATCTCTCCATGACGGCGGCAGTTTTTCCGTGATGGCTTCAACCAAAAACGATTCTCCAACCATATGACCTTCCGCTTCGAGTTCATGGATGATGATTTGCAATTCATGCAGTTGAGCAGTCACCGGTTTGGAGTCAACCATCTTTTAGTCCATAAATTTGTCTACAATGAATTTCTTAAGACTGATATTCTGCGTCTTATATTTTGTGGTAAGTGCATTCCAGAGTGCTTTTGATGTCTTTGAAGGCTGATATACTTTGTATAGCACCTTGTCGAGACAATTCAGAATATAGTTTCTGTATAAAAAATCAGAATGCTTCCACGTATTCACCTCTGCTTCCTTGTCTGGTGCAGAAATCGGTTCCTCCTCGTCGAGGTATTTGTGCAGACCGAGTGTGGTGAGATAAAACAACATCTGATTCTGCCATGTCAAGAAATCATCACCATCTCCCTTGAACGGTTCAGGTCTGTTGTGAGTAGTATTCTTTGAAAATTCTACTGTTGCCATCTCTGTTTTAGTAAGAAAACAGATAAAATTCTTAAGATGTTATACGTCTAGTATACAAAAACAGAGAATAATCAAATATAAACTCGTCGCACAAGTTTATAACTCAGATTTCCACTACACTGGAATTCTGTAGTAAATATTATAACAACATGAAAGTTGTAAATGAATTACAACAACAGCGTTATACTATTTTGAATAAACTATATAACAAAATAGAAGAAAGAATTGAGAATTCTAACCGGATAATGTCTGAGGCTCGTCGTAACGATTTCCTTAAGAATTTTATTCAAAATTCTCCCAAGATATAACAGACGAATCCTGCTCGAAATTGTAATGAGTATATCACTCTGTGATTTGAATATGAGAACAGCAGTAGTTAGTAGAGGAGAAGAGAGATACGGATTGGAAAAAGTAGTGAAGAAAGTGATTAGTTTCCCTTTTTATTTATAGTTGGTCCGTATCCCTTCCGAACGGTCGTGTCTGCACCCGTTCCTTAAAACAGTCGCGTCTGTACCTCTTCGTACAGTCATATCTGTCTGTTTTGCCCTCTAACGATCTGTTTCGCACCCGCCCGCTCGTACTGTTTCGCCCGTATCCGCTTCCGCACCCATTCGTTTGCGCGCTTCAGAAGTTGTGTCAGGTCGCACCCGCTCGCGTCTATTCATCCCGCGTCCGCTTCCGAACAGATCCGCATTTGTTCGTATGGCCTGCAACTGTCAGAAAGCCCGGTCCAGTTTACAGTAAAAATATGAGTATCAAATTAGACCCGTACCCGGCCCGGTTCGGTCGGACGGACGGCGGCGGCGGCGCGCGCGTGTGGTGGTGATGCATAATCTCCCTCCTTACAACGAAGCATACGTTTGGGAGTCTCAGGCCCCCAACGTCCTCATGAGAAAGCTATATTTAAATCAATATAGCTCTCACAATTTGGAGATGTGGGACTTTGTATATTTCATTCAACTTTATCAAGGAATTCCAACAGTATATACCACAGAAGACAAACGTGCTGCCAACATGCCTGCCAGGTAGCTAAATAAAGTACAAATACCAAAGCAAAGAACTCGGGTACCCCTAGAATGAGCTCCCGCAAGGCCACTGTCCATTACACCCTAATTGTTAGAGAACCATATATTATCACAAAACTAATTGGTAATGTGAAGGGAGGTCTCTTAGTATTTATACAGAATGCATATTGTAAATTGCCCGATGTGAGACTAAACTCAACATGCCCCTGCACGTGTGACGTATCATCAGCCAAACATGTGGACATTCATTAAGGGTGACGTGTGACACAATTAAAACCCGCTCTGATACCATGTTAGAGAACCATATATTATCACAAAACTAATTGATAATGTGAAGGGAGGTCTCTTAGTATTTATGCAGAATTCATATTGTAAACTGCCTGATGTGGAACTAATTTCAACACCAATATCGAGCTCCGGCAAGGCCGCTACCCGGTATTGAGGTGTTAGAAGTACCTAAAAATCTATTAAACAAATTAGCGCCAATGATACTAAAAGACAGCTCCATCTGAAAAGGAAACGCTACGCTGCAGACTCGGAAGAACTGGAAATACGAATAATATGCAATGAAGAACACCACTCTATAGACTCGGTAAAACTGGAGAGAGTGCCTCGCTGAAAAGTGAATCATCTAGAAAGCAGACCGCCACATTGAAGATATAGAAGACTTGAGAAGAACTCCTCATTGCAAATAGCAATCCTGCCATCAGCAATCCTACGAACCTGCAAAAAAAATCTAACACCGTTTTTGATCAAAACTTGTATACGTAAAAGGAACTAAAGATTATAAGAATTACACATATACGTATATACATATATACGTATTAATGAAATAAAAGTAAAGGTACAAAAGCTAACATAATAGGACAAAATACAATAAACCATATGGAGTTGAATGAAAAATTAGTTTTACCATTTTTATCAATATGAATGTGAAACACACATTAAGTTGCCATTTTTAAGAATTTATTAGATCAATCAATGAATATTTGTTAATTTTATTTATTTAAAAAGTTTAAATTTAATATCATCAATTAATTTTAATAAATGATGTTAAATGTAAAATAATAGAAGAAACTTGAAAGAAATGTGTAAATAATTGTAAAAGTTATTAAACGTTGATATTTAAGTATAAAACAATAGAAAAAGGAATCGTAGAAACATTATAATAAGTATAATCATGATAAACTCTTCCGTAGAGAATGAAGGGGAGATGAGGAAATTCCTAGAATCAACAAGATAGCGTAAAATTCTTCTGCTTTACAATTATTCAATAGATAGATAACTATTAGATAACTAGATTACAACATTTGGGCAAGTGTGGATACATTTTCAGTAAATTTTGACTAGTAAATTTGAATTTGGGCTGCAAAATAATATATCAGGCTTGCAAGATGAAAAAAATGATGTGTTTATGCTGGCCCATTTTTATCTAAAATTTGCAACAAAAATCAAACTCCCAACTTGATTTGTACTCACAAAATCATTGCCTCTCCCAACTTCACCAGTCCTTTCTGCTCTCAGGTAAAAAATTAAAAAAATTAAAGGTTTTACTTTCCTCTTGTTTATGTACTTTGTGTGTTTAAAAAAAAAAATGTTTGATCAAAATGATTACAGCTCATCATTGTTCGTGCATGCAAATGTTATTTATTTTCGTTTGCATCAGGGTTCAATTGGGGTTTTGAAGTTTTACAACAGACAGCTTTAGGGTTTGGAGTTATTCTTTCTTCAGGTTTTTGTTATTTTGAATTCCTATTGGCAGTTTCCGTTTCACTGAAATGTGGTTTCTTTTATCGACATTTTTGAAACCATGTTTGACAATTTAAACGCTATTCCATTCTTTTTCGAAATGGAAGTGTCAAAAGAATGTTTACGCTCTAGTTATGCTAATTCTGGATAAGTATTTCTTTGAGAAAGTAATTGTATTTTACAATTTGTGGTTGGAAATTTTACCGTTTTAGGCCTAATTTTGCAAAAAATAACAAGAATATGCCAGTTGTAAATGTATTTACACTTACAGGCCACTTTTGGCCATAGTGGATGTTACTGGGTTTTTTGGTGTTGGCGATTTTCGAAAAAATCGTCCAAAAGCGAAATTTCAAAAATCGCCTTCACCAAATACTGGTTAAGTTAGTTGGCGATTTTGAAAAGTCATCCATTGGCGATTTTTGAAAAATCGCTAACTTTAACCAATATTTGATGAAGGTGATTTTTGAAATTTCGCCTTTGGGCTGTTTTTCAAAAGTCGCCAACTCCGAAAAATCCAGTCAGCATCCAAGCCAAAAGTGGCCTATAAGTGTAAATACTTTAGAAAGTGGCCTAATCTTGTTATTTTTTACAAAAAGTAGCCTAAATGAGCAAAATTTCCTTTACATTTTAACATTAGCTAGATAAAAAATTGTATAATCAAATAAATGTTACAGTTGTTCTTTTCACAGTTAACAAATTATTTTTGTTAATGTGAGAATCAATGAACAACGAACTTGAGTAGTTGTGTTGTGCTAGAGATTATAAATTAAATAATTTTTATATAAAGAAACCACATGGAGTATATTATGAATCCTAGCACGGCTGTCAAAAATCTTAAAGTTTTACGATTTAAATCCCGATTCAGATCGGATCTCTTCATTTATGATTTGATTTATATTTCTATTCAGACTTGCTTAAAACCGCAACTAAGAAACACTCAACTGGGATTAACATATTTAATATACTTATTTAGATTCACAATTTGTTGTGTAAGTTTGAACATCAAAATCAATGTCAGAATGTGTACGAACCTTAAAATATGGATCCCGAGTCACGAATTCGAATCCCAATTCGATTTAAAGCTTGAATTTTACGATTTACGGTTTAAAACCCCTTTTGAAAACCATGATTCTTAGGAGCTAAGGGTAGAAGTGCATTTTCGTTTGGACTTTACTCGGGAAAGATAAAGCGTTTCCAAAATCTCAATTTATATGTTTTATCTTGAGAGTGAATCTCATCTTTATTAAAGTTTTTTTTCCCTATTTAATTGATTGAAAAGTGAACTACCCCGCTTTGTTTAATTATATAATATAATATAGCATAGTATGGAAATAATTTTGCAAATTCCATCAAAATAGGTCTCACAACTCATTTGTGCCTTTTTTTGCGTTAGTAGTGATGTGGGTCATTTACAATATGTATGAAAGTGTCGTTAATAGGAGCGTGTTATCTGTTGATGATGTTTATTTCAATGGCTAGAAATATCTTGGTACACATGCATATTCATATATAAATACATAAAGTAGAAATAGTAACATGTTGATACTTTATACTGGACAAAGTGCGATTTGGTAAGAGGAAACTAAATATAGATGTTGCCCTTCCAAATTATATTTTGATCAATTTTTGACCAATGATGTGTGTGCACTTGTCCAAATTAAAAGAGTATCTTTTAGTAAACAAAATATTTTACAGTGGTTATCATTGTAAAATTTTATGTTTATTATGCACATTTTGTGAAGGTAGTATCAATGTATCTTCTTCTTTTGCGTTTTGATTGCTTCCCGAATTGAACAAGATATTTCTTTACGGTCCAAGTATAGTTGTGTACAATCTCCAGTGAAGACTAGTGACTTTAATTTTTAACGACTAATGAAGGTTATCCTTTTGACAAAGAAATTCCTAAAAGTAAAAGGGTTCAATGCATAATAGTTTCAATTTTTCTATCAGTTTATATGGAAATGATCCGATTATTTCAGCTCCAAGGCTTCTTCTTCTTCTTTGTTTTTTTTGGGTGAAACTTGGTGCTTTATAGGGGGTGGTAACCTACTGGTACTACATGTCTTAGGTATTATATACATACTACAAGTCTAAATATGTCAAAGGTTCGAATCACGCTATGCAAGATTCTAACTTGTGACCTTAAAACCTATGTCTGAGCGCCTTAGCAATTGGACGTGGCCTTGGACCTCTATGGCAGTAATTATGCATACATAACATTCAGACTTGGGTATTTCTTACTATATTACTACAATAAAATCATCGGACTGATGTTTTGCTTCTCTTACACTTTTTTTTCTTGTTGTTGATCAGCAAAGTTTATAATTGATGACCTCATCAATTGTTTTCTAGGTTAAATGGGTCCACCACCACCAAGGGCTATGCAAGCACTTGCAGCTATGAATGCTATTGGATTTTCCAGTAAAGTGTGCAAACCTGTACTGAAGAGGCTTCTCATGTTATATGATAACAACTATGACTATATTGAAGATAACGGTTATCAAGTGTTAATTGATAGCATACTCGAGGAGCAGGAGCAGGAGCAGGAGAAGGTAGTGCAGTGTATTACGTTATTACCACCAACTGCATTGTCTTAATTTTTCTCATTTTGATCTTTTGTTTTATCCAATAATATTGTCAGTTAAACCAATAAAAGTTTGTTTGTATTGTATTTTATAGTTTATATCCATAGTAAAACCACGCTTGTACTTAAGAGAGTATGTATAATTTGAAATGTTGTATTTTCAACAGAAAATCTTATTTTAATGTAGGACTAGTATTCAACGCACGTACGTGCATCTAATATCCAAAGATATTTATCTTGAACGGATGTGTGTTTTAAGTGCAAATGTTTTTGTAGTCACGACACATTTCAATTTGTTTTGTTAGTGTTGTCAATGAGAAATTGATAATAAAATTCCGTTGATGGGTAGTGGGAAAGGGCGGTGAGATTCCACTAACGAATGGGGTAATTTTGGAATTTCAAATTGACAGTGTAAATCATGTTGATTGAATTCTCTTTATTAATAGTAGTGATATAAATAAGTTATGTTATTTTTAGTACTTTGGGAATATAAGTTCTTAATTTTTATTCTAAATGGTACTTATACGCCGCTTTGCATGTGGATTATTACTTTCATGAATTGTTTTAGACATGCAATATGGAAAATAATGAAAGACAATGACATGTATTCCAGAAGGAAAAAAAAATGTTTCAGTGCTCCAGAAAGAGGCACATAGTGTAAATTTTTTTCGATGGGGTCTGACCGAATTTCTTTTGCCACCCCTTATCTAAAAGTGAAGTCCCTTTAACAATGACCTTGTTTTAAATGGATAGTTTTGGAGGCTTGGCAAAAATGGCTTCAAAATATTAATGGAGTGAATAATTTTCTTAGGTATAAAGTATGTGATACTCAGAAGTCCTCACCTCCTTAAACTTTTGAGAGATCGTCTCCATTTGACTGTATATTATTCACTATCTAACACATAGATACGAAAACCTTGTATAAGTTGGCAGAAAATATATCTCATGATAAAATATGTCCATGTTTTGAGCAATGAATACGATGCCATTTAACTTCTACTTCGCCTCCAGTTACCTACTATATTATTATTAGTAAAATGTTTCCTAACAGTCACTTTGGAAGTTTATTAATTGAAAAAAATGTGTCAGGCTGCTGATGGTAAAAAAGGAAAATCTGCAGTCGATGGTAACTGCGACCAGAGTAGAAAAAGAGTAATAAATTCACATGAAGTGAGTGTTTCACCATCCAAACACAGTTTTGAAAATTTTGGTGAGTGTGCACTAAAGAAACCAAAGATGGAGCCGGGTTCAGATGCTCAGGAAGAAATTATCGCTGATTATCCATTTAAGGCTACAAGTGTAGAAGCCGGCGATGAGATGCCAATCCCTTTATCAGCGACTCCACCACGCCAGCAGAATCAGAATGCAAATGAAGGTGCATTCTGTGATAAAATGTTAGATGTTCATTAGAAAATTTAAATGCTCCTAGTGGTTATTTTCTTTTTTCCTTGGCCCCTTGCATGTTTCAGATGAGGATAACAATACCTTTTTCAGACAATCTGACAGAAAAATCATAGACAAGTTCGTCTACCTTAAGTTTGAAATACGACTTGTAAGCTGTTTGGTATGGATGTAAGTGTATAGCACGTTCATATTATACTAATACTATATATAATGATATAATAGTAAGAACCACCTTAGTCACTTTTTTCCCTTTTTTTTTTGAATTTTAATTTTACCTTTTTATTATTATATTATTTCACTAGGATAACCTGTAAGCTTCAAGTTGTAAACTTCCGTTTAGTTATTTGTCCCGAGTAGTCCTAAATCAGGTTTTATGCTTAATACAGTTTATTGCCATCAGTTTTTTGGAAGTTTCTGATATATCCTTAATATAGGTCTTCAACATCATCTAAATCAAGGCAATTATTCTTCGTCAAGGAGCAGACCAGTGTTGGAAGAAAATGATAATGCGCCATCAGCTACACAGAGTACAACGCCCCATTTGGATGTGGTTAACGGAAAACAAATTGCCACACATACCTCACTAAGGGAGGGAAAGACATCTGAATTTGTTACTTGCAGAAAAACATCTGCTACTCTGGAAGTAGCTTCTTCAGACAGAGAAGACGTTAAACTTCTTCTAAGTGTAAATTCTAATATTGTCATGCCAAAACTAGACGCAGTTATTAAAGTAACGGAGGAAAGGTGCCTTAAATGCTACAAGATTTCAGATCCTGAATTTTCTCTTCTGAAAATCTTGAGAGATATGTGCCAATGTGCATCAGAGTTGAATTCTAAATCTATCAACTCTGAGCTGGAAATTGCTGTTAAACTTTCATGTGAGGAGGAAAACAAAGATACTCAGGGGAAAGATAAGTACAGCGCAGAAGGAAAAGAAATCAAAGAACAAAAGAAGATAAATAGCAGTTCTCATAGTTTACAAGCAGTTAAAGAGGATAAAAAACCTCGGCATGATCAAGATGATATTAGTAAAGGTGAAGAGATGGTTAGAATATCCTTTGTAAATGAATATAGCAATGAGGAAGCTCCTCCTCATTTTTATTATATACCTAAAAACATTGTGTATCAGAATGCGTATGTTAATTTCTCATTAGCTAGAGTTGGTGACGAGGATTGTTGCTCTGTTTGTTTTGGCGATTGTGTAACTGCACCCATACCTTGTCCTTGTGCACGAGAAACTGGAGGAGAGTTTGCATATACAAGTGACGGCTTACTCAAACCCTCTTTTCTAGATGGATGCATGTCTATCAATAGCAAGCCACAAAAGCATCACCATGTGTATTGTCAAGACTGCCCTTTAGAACGTTCGAAGAAAAGTGGCGTTTCAAATAAGTGTAAGGGGCACGTCGTAAGAAAATTTATCAAAGAATGTTGGAGCAAGTGTGGCTGCAGTCAACAATGTACAAATCGAGTTGTTCAACATGGCATACGGCAAAATCTACAGGTCAGTTGATGCTAAATGATTTGAGAGTAGAGGACTACCCCTAGAATACAATTTTATTTAACTTACATACCTTAAGTTACCAAATACATTCATTTAACATGATGTTAGTAAACTTACTGCATTTAAAACAAATTTTCACAATGTTATCCACAAATCTGATGTATTGAGAAGTGGGGTAATTTTAAATAAATTAAATCTGACTATGAAACTATGGAAAGTGTCTGCGGTTCGTATAAACTGTGTATATTGGACTGCAAATGTTGATGAAGTTGTCAGTGGGTACACACATTAATAGTATGATTTAACCATTGTATACCTATATTAGGTTTTCTTTACTCCGGAAGGAAAGGGATGGGGTCTACGAACGTTAGAAAAATTGCCTAGAGGTGCCTTTGTGTGTGAATATGTTGGAGAAATATTGACAAACATGGAGCTACATGACCGTACTGTGCAAAGCATGCCCAATGCTAAACATACATACCCGGTGCTTCTGGATGCTGATTGGGGATCTGAAAGGCTGTTAAAGGACGATGAAGCTCTCTGTCTGGATGCCACATTTTATGGGAACGTGGCAAGGTTTGTGAATCATAGGTAAGTTTTTTTGTAATTAGAAAAAGGTAAGTTTCTTTCACGTGCAACATATGTGTACACACATTTGCACATGCGTACGTACATATGTGTATGTTTTTCTCTCTCTTCAACCCCCCCCCCCCCCCCCTTAATAGTGGGACTTGATCCAAGCAATTTGTCAAATAGGGCATACAGGTTTGGAAAGTTGTCGAATATGATGCCATTTTCTGATAGTTGTATTTTGCATGAATAATACTGTGTGCCCTATTGTAAAATGTTTGAAATTACAAGGGCAAAATGTTTTCTTACCAAGAAGAGAACGAACGCCTTTAGAATATTTTTGCTGATTGCCATTAATAGAGGGATTCGACAGTTGAGTTGAGCAATTTGTCAAATAGGGCATACAGTTCCAGATGATTGTCGAATATGATACCATTTTCTGATAGTTGTAATTTGCATGAATGGTATTATGTGCCCTATTGTAAAATGTTTGAAATCACAATGGCAAAATGTATTTTTAGCAGTGTAAAGAAGGCATGCCGTATTGATTCCTATAAAGAAGTATTTGACTGTTATTCAAACCGAGTACCTATATGAAAAAAAATATACTGTTGATGTTATGCCAAGCTATGCAAGAATTATGGGTGTTTAAAAAAGTTATCCTGCACCAAGTCTATTATATCCTTTCTTCTAATGCTGTTGTAAACTTTTTAGATGTGTTGATGCAAATATGGTTGAGATACCCGTAGAAATAGAGACTCCAGATCGCCATTACTATCACGTAAGAAGATTACACCCTAGAGTCTACGCTGTATTTATCGATGCTAGAAATATTTAATAGAATATGATGTATGTTCTCTCCATGCTTTTATCTGCAGCTTGCTTTCTTCACTACCAGAAAAGTAGAACCGTATGAAGAACTAACATGGGTAAGCGCTCTATGTGATTACATATATTTTGCTGATAAAAGTAATTTAATGGCAGGAATCTTCATTTTATGCATGGTTTTCTTATTTGCATTTGTTCAACTGCTTTCATGATTGATGTGGCAATCTATTCTTTGATGCAGATGTTCATTATTGTTTTCTGCATTTATTGCAGTTCTAATGATATGCTTGACTTTTTTTCATGGTGACACAGTTCATCATAGGCGGTTACTTCTGTCTGTATAGTTGCACTGTAATTATGAGTCACAAGTTGCAGAGTAGGTCAAAAAGGTTAGTACTTAGTACACCATGTCCCTCGCTATGAAGCATATGTAAGAGTGCAAGGGTTCATCATTAAGAGCTTGTCTTACATAAGTGGTTGCAGTCGAGTCTCAAATCTATCGCTGATGAAAGCATATAGGTTTGCGTTAACCGTAACACCCAACTCATTCCTTTTGCAGCAGTTTAGATAGATTTGAATTAAGCACTTGATTGATTTGTTATGAGCAAAACTTCGAAATGCTTAAATGCTTTTTATATCCAATTCTACGTAATCAGATATCATATATCTACAACACTTAGCTCCACAAAACTACCTATCAGTATATGGTGTTTTCCTCTTTTATTATTTACATTACTGCCCCATATTGTTTATTTTTTTCTACGGATACTTCGCTCACCTCTGTCTGTGGTATATCTTAACCATAACACATGAACTTATATAGCCTTCGTGGATTGAAGGAGTTAGCAAGGACGAGATAATATTGGTCAAGAAATCCAGGAATCAAATCCCAGCTGTGTACATCTAGATGTTTATTAGAGCGGACACATATCTCACATTTGATGAGCGAAATTTGATTCCCTAATTTTTTTTTCCCAGTCATATGGACTGTGTTATGAAGGGCAAGCTTAACCCATGATCAAATTTTCAACACCTTGTTTTCTAAATTTTGAGCTTAAGATGTGAATCAGGCTTAGGCAACCCTTATGTTTTGCTTTTTTGGGTGTTGACCAGGAAATTTATATAATCAATTTAATTTTACTGTCTTTATGCAATCTTTAAACATATTATAAATTGGTGAAAAAATGATTGTGTGGTTTGTTTTACTCACTTAGAAACAATTAATAAATTAAATGGTTATGATGCTTCTTTTTTTAAATTTGAACTTCAAAAATTCAAAACATGATTTATAATGTTATAATTTTCTTCTCCGATTTATATGCTTTATTGGAGTTCAATTTTGTTCACCTCCACTAACTGAGGTTACTTTACCCTTGATTTTCATCAACACAATTTGTTACTTGTGTCAACACTTCGTTATGTTTTGTGTGGATGCAGAAGGGAGGTTGAAATGACTACCGGAAAAAAGCATATAAGTAGCGCTGGAAAAAAATAATATTTATATAGAAGACTTACGCACTGACCACACATGTGCTGAACATATATGCATATGCACACACACATATGGGTAGTCTCTAGATCTCCTTTTATTCCTCGGAAATTATCCCGTCGATTTCTCTATCAAAAGATTAAGCCCTTTTTTTAATGTACTAATTCGTCTATACAAAGCTTTGGATTTTTCGAAATTTCTAACCTTTTCATGTTTACCTTTTAAATCAACAAATAAGATAAATATTTTTGAATATTCATATTCATTGATGATTCTAAAGGGGCTATTTTTTTTGTGATCTAAATTTGACAGAGATCATATCGAAAAAAGTAGCTCAAAAATTGATGGTGGAATAATGAAGGAAGAAAGTGATGGGGGATTTGGAATTTCGGAACTCATTCAAAAGTAAATGTTGCTTAAGCAACTATTTACCTCATTAAGTTGAAAATTTGTCGGCTCACTCAGCTTTCATCTAGAGCAGCATAGGCTTCTTGTCTAAGCTTAAAACGCTTTAGTGTTGCTTCAAGGTGCTTCGTTTTTTGGTCATAAACATGGATTACATTATGTGTGCAGCGAGCTTGTCCGCGCACACACATGTACATACACATACATATATCGTTGTTTGTGAACACTTAAAGTGTGTGTTGATTAAGCAACCATTAAGCCCATTAAGCTAAACAGTATTGCTACCGTCGCACTCAGTTTTCATCTAAATCTGAAACAACATAGGCTTCTTGTCTGGCTTAACAAGTTTAGCTATCTTAGCGTTGCTTAACATACTTAGCTTTCCCGGTCCTAATGTAAAATTGATTAAATACAAGTCTATATGAATTCATTATTATCAACTTTTAGACCTTTGATCTTACATATTAAGCATGAAAAATACATTGAATGGATCATAAAAACTATCTTATAACTTCAGATTAAACTGAAAACAAAAAGTGATAGCTTGTGGTTGCACCATGTTATTACTCATAAAACAGGTAAAACAAACTGCAATTTTTCTTGTTCAAATTTTAAAAATTCAAAGATTATTTATGATATTGTAGATTTCTTCTCTATTTTTGAGTTTGAATTCGTTCACCCCCACAAAGTATTTTATCTTTGATTCTCATCCACACAAAGTTTTGCAGGTATATACTTTTTTGTTTTTTGTTTTTATTATGTTTTGCATGGATAAAAACATCGAGGTTAAAATAAATACCGTTAAGTGCATATTATTATAAGAATTTGCGCACGCATGTATGTGTTTAAATATAAAAACTAAAATTACCTATAAAACTAAAAGTAAATGCCATTTAAGCAATAGGTAAGCTCAGTAAGCTAAAAATATTTTTATCTTCTTGCTTAGCTTCATCTAAAACAACATAGGTTTCTTCTCTAACCAGGGCCAGCTCAAGGTTTGGTTTGTCCTAGCCACAGTTGTATCTTAGTTACTTGATTTCTATGGGTCTTTTTGTGTGTATTGGTCATTTAGAGTATACACGTATATTGATCATTGGATCTCCCCTTAATTTGAACCTCAAAATGTAAATAAAATGAGGCCTAATATACATATATGTGTGTATATGTAATTTGCCAGTTGATTGCACTTTATTATAATAAAAATCAAACATTTATTTAGATGAGGTCAAACTCGTAATCAGTGCACTTCCTTATCCTACTGTTAGTTGTGTCACTGTTTATTGCCTGAAGTCAACGGTTCTACTTGCAGTTGTGTGGTAAAAAGGTCAAAGGCAAAACTATGCACTTTTTCAGTTATTGAAGAATACCTATATTAGTTTGTAATCCATTTGCATGAAAATATTTCTGTGCTAAACACAGTTTATGATGCAGGCTATTTACAATAATACATTTGAATTTCAGGATTATGGGATTGATTTTAATGATGTAGATCACCCAATCAAAGCATTTAAATGCTGCTGTGGAAGCAAATTCTGTAGAGATACAAGACGGCCGAGTAAGTTAAACTTTTTATATAATATCATCCACCAGGTGTAACGCGGTGCTCATATCATCCGCAATACTGCATTGGAATGAAAAACGAAAACAGTGAAAGTTATATGGACCACGGTCTGATTTTAACAAATGAACTTCCACAATATTTTTTTAGATTATATATGTATTTTCCATCTCTTTTTGACTCATAAAATAGAATATGATTGTTCTGAAATGTTGTGTAGTTTAAAAAAGCAGTACATGGATGAATCATTATTTTTCTAGCACATCACAGATCCTAAAATTCTCTTAAACAAATGCTACGTAGCAACTCATAAATTAAAGGGTTGGTTTATTTATTTATAACCCCCCCTCCTCCCCCTCCTCTATCTGGGTCACTTTACTGAACTAATAACAATATAGCCCAAACTCAAAACAAATTGCAAAATCAGGTCACTTTTTGCTATACTGGTATCAAACCAGTATTTTGTACTCGGGTTGCAATTTCTAATATTTTTTTTTATGCTACTACAAAATGCTAACATTACATTTATTAGTACAAAATGCTAACACTACATTAGCATGGCAAAGAGTTGTTTGACTTTGTAGTTTGTTATCAAATTAGATTGTATATACTGTTAGCGTTGTAAAGTAGCCAAATTGCAACAAGAAAAATCTGAATTAAAATGTAGTACTAAACTAAATGGCACTACAGCTAAATTGCAATTTTTTTTTCTCATGGTAATAAATTATAGCGTATTAGCATCTTTGGAAACATGAAATATGCGATAAGGTTTTCTTTCAAACAAGCTTGTGAGTTTTCTTCTTCTTTTAAATGTTAAAAAATTTGGCAGCCCATTCTATTTTTGTACATTTTTTTTTTTTTTTGATCATATCAACCTGATAAAATGGTGTTGTATCTTATCAAGGCTTTTCATAGGGTCTCCATTTAATATTTATTTAATGGTAAATTTATGCATTTTCAGATCTGCTTGAAAAAAGGTTTATTTTACGCAATAAATATAAAATTTTCCCTGAAATTTGAAAGGAGTAAATTCCAAAGAACTCCTTTTTTATTTTTCATCAAGAACAATTCAAATCCATGCATGCATATATTAAAAGGTATACAAAAAAAAGTAGTTTATGTCATATTATTTTAATCATAAACTTGCTGCTTAGTTCTTTCTTTATATTGTGTCAGAGTGCAGGACAAAGTCTGTTGTTTTAAGGTGAAAGCTAGCTGGAAGATACTATCACCTAGTACTGGATCAATTTGCCTGACTATTGGTGTAGATAACATCTACATTCTGTAAAATACTTGAATTAACATTTGGATTCTCAATTGCAAAGTGACTTGCTTCTTTTTGGTATTTTGCAACTAACGGTGATACTCGTACTATGCAATTTCTGTAAAAACATGGCAATGGTGATTGCCTTTCTGGGTTTAATAGATGCTGTGTATATGATGCACTTTTTTGCTTTTTATATATATATATATATATATATATATATATATATATATGTATATATATATATATATATATATTTTAAACACACTTCATTTTATAAACTTGGGAATATAAATTAAACTAAATTATTTTACAAATGAATGCACGTATTTCATTCTAAGTACCATGTCAACATCATCTTCCAGTACCGAAGGATGATATTATGGGATGTATGTATTGCATAAATGGTTATTAATTTATTATTATGGATTGAACAACTTTTTTGTTAGAGAGGAACGGTTATTTTCTAGAAGTGCCAAACCGTAAGGACCCGATTTGAAATAGAAAATAGTGATGATAAAAGTTAGTAATTATCAACAAATGAATAGATTTCAATTTTTTATGATGTATACAAAATTATATTGCACTATTTTGAAAAATAAAATTAGTAAACAAGTATATGTATTCATCTTTATCTGTAGGTGAAGCTTATTTACCGTTTTCAAATTAACCTTAGCATAAAATTTTATACAAATCTTTCTATTGTATATCTATTTGTTGTATAATACAAATAATCCGCCAAGCTTTTTTTCAATAATCAGCCCAGCCCTTATTAGAGACTATTTATGAAAATTTAAATCCTTTTTTATTTGAAAACCATATTTTATAATCTTTAGGTTAAACTATTTATAACAATTAAATCCTTTTTACTTAAAAAATATTTGACTAGATCAGATTTAACCTAATTTTTTTGCTTTATCTTTTATACAATATTTAATCATTTAATCTATCACCACATTCATATTTACTATAAATTAGAAAATATGAATCATAGCAGAAACTCTATAAAAATTTGACTAGATCGAGCCTGCGATGTTGTATGGTGCAGAATGTTGGCCTACTAAAAACCAACACGTCCAGAAGATAAGCGCAGCAGAGATGCGTATGCTGCGATGGAGTTGCGGTCATACAAGAAGAGACCGAATTAGAAACGATGATATACGTGAAAAACTTGGAGTAACACAAATTGAGGAGAAACTAATTTAACATCGCTTAAGATGGTTTGGGCATCTTCAACGAAGGCCGCCCCGAGACACGTGTGCGCATTGGAATTATAGGCCGTGTCGTTTGCTCAAAGAGAGGTAGATGTCAACCAAAATTGACATGGGAGAAAGTTGTTGAAAGGGACTTGAAGGGTTGGAATATAGCCGAAGAGCTGGTAACGGATAGGAGCGCGTGAAAGTTAGCGATCCATATACCGGAACCATGAGTTACGAGTCTTATAAGTTTTAGATTATAGGATTAGAGAAAAAGAACCTAAGATGTAGCGTTTGGTCTTTGATCAATGTTACTATCAGCACAATTACTACTGTTATCATTATTTTATTTATTTATTTCATTATATTGTATTTTTTTTACATACATTTGTATTTCTATCTTTATTTTACTTCGTTACTATTATAATTAATTTACCTATTTGACTTAATTTTATTATTGCTATTGCTATAACCTTTAAATTACTTTGTCATTTAGTTTCAGGTTTCATCTCTAACCGACTCCAACTTGTTTGGCAATAATGACTCTGTTGTTGTAGAAAGTATAAATCATAATTTGTTACTTAGTAATAATCATTTAACTTTATTGTGAAATATTCATATTCATATTCATGTGCATTTTGTACCGAAGTAACAGTCTATTACATAATGGAAATTTCACATTGGTGAAGCATCATTGTAGTATCAAAAAATGCCCAATTTTTTTTACGAAAATTAAACTCTTCTTATTTTCAGAAGGAAAAAGGTCAAGGTTCTATTTAAACCTTACTATTTTTTCTAATTTTATTTAATAATCATTCATTTTTATTTGACATTAAATTCATATTTAAAAAAAACTATGTTTATATTCGAGTTTATATATATATATATATATATATATATATATATATTGAGGGAAATATGTGATCCTCTAAGAATAGAGGAGAGCACACATATAGCTATATATATAATACAGAAATAAGGAGCTGCCAACATGCCTGACATGTGACAGAATGATAAAAAACCCTAAGATGAGGTCCGACAAAGTCTCCACCCATCACACCCTAATATCGAGTACAGGCATGACAACCGTCCGATATTAAAGTGTTTGAAGTACCTAAAAAGCACTAGAAAAACCTAAAATACAAGGCGACGACACAAGCTAAGTAAGAAGCTCCCTGCTACAAAGGAACAAGTGCCAAGCCGAAAAGCAGATCCTGTAGATGTAAGAGCTCCATAATGGAGATGAAGGTGCCCTAAGATGAAAACTCTGTGCCTAAGCCCTTTCCGCAATCCAAAGACTTGCAATCTGAAGTCGTGTGAACCTGCAAAGTGAACCTAAAGACCCTATCGCTCGAACCTGCGCCTGCAGAAAGACTAAATAAGGAGTTAGAATGATACATATATATGTATATTAGAAAGTTAATATACATATATATGTAAAAAAAAATTACTATTATAGTTGACAGTAAAACCATCTATCTAAACTAAGCCACGTACAGAAAAAAGTACAAAACAAAAACTTAAGCGCCTTTGATCCTAAGCAAATTATGGTTGACAGTGAGATCGTTGGATAAGTTTGGATAAATATAAATACTATTATTATTAGTGTTAAAAATATTATTATTGAGTTTAAAAGAATTAATATTATACCTTACTTTGTTAAGGAACCCTTTAAAGAACTTGTTTTTAGCTAATTTATATTTGGGGTTAGAAATCCAATTAAAACAAAAAGAAGAAATAGTGTAAATCAGTTTATTACCCTGACTAATATTATTGTTAAAAATTCTTTGATTTCTTTCGAACCAAATATACCAACAAATAATAGTGAATAAAGTATCTAGTAAGAATCTAATATTCTTTTTGAACCTAAATCTATATCTGCTCCAGTATACATACATACATACATACATACATACATACACATATATATATATATATATATTCATACTCACTCATTAAAGTACCAGGAAACAGAAATATCCAAACTATGTACAATTAGAAATTCTCAACTAATATTAATTCACTGATAAAGATACAAATCTAAGTTTTTTTTTATAAATACATTATACCAACTTTTCAGGTTTTTAAGAAGAAATTTTTTTCCGTCATTCCATCCTATTCATTTACTGGTCTACTTAATTAAATCACACCTAGATATTTGCATCTTTCTTTCAGACTAAATTGTTGATAACATCTAGGAAAAATTAAGCTTATTATCAAACGCAAGAAACAATAATAAATTTATTAGTTTTATCCAATATTATATAAATAATATTTGATACAAAAATTTATGAAGTAAAATTATATTTGTAGCATAACATATTAGAATAACAAAGATTATTAATGTTTAAAATAACTTTCTAAATTATTCAAACTAACATGTTATAATATTAATATTTAATATATGCATCTTTTTGACAAAATAATCATTTATAAACTATTGCAAGAATCACTGAAATAAGATGATACATCAATTTTTGGAAGAAAAACATGAGGCAGTTCACTACGAATCGTTCAACGACTATCTTTTAAGTGTTTAATTTTAGGAATTTACCACAAATATTACTTAAACATAGAATACAAACCAAAATAAGCACGATGACATATCCCATCATCTGGTCGAATTGGAATTCAGGCTCTGGACAAAGATTAATCATCTTATCTATCTATTTTATAAAAAGTCCATTATCGCACTGTAAATATCCCTATTTCTCATTTAATCGCAAACCATAAACTTATCTCTCCTTGATTTGAGAGAATTTTATGTATTTTACCCCTTGCTTCACTTTACATGCTAATCCCTCTATGAGAAATTAAACTATTCATTTAATATTGAACAGTAAGGAAAGAAACTCAAGGGTTATTACTCCTTCATTTCTTAAACAATCTTATGTTCCTCCCACTAATTCCATTTTTTTCAATCAACCCATGTTATGTTGTCTCTCTATTTTTCAGTCCTATTTTTCTCACTTTACTTCGTAAAACACGCTTTCTACAAGTCTTCTTATTAATTTCTAGAATTACTTCATCACAAAACACTTTTATTCAAGATAATTCTTCTTTCATATATTGGTTGAATTTATGTTTTTCGCCATACAAAACCTTGCATATGCAATGGTTAACATCAAAAGTTCATTTATCTCAGTTTTTGTTTCCATTTTTATATTTTCAATTGATTTTGGTTATATATGTATTTATGTAGGGTTAAAGAGATGAGTAATTTGGTATGACATTGTCTTTGGACATTTACAAAGAGAATGCTATTTTTTGATTTTCTACGTTTTTTAATATTGTTATTTAACTGGATTTGAGATTAAAACAAATGAATAATCAAATATTAAATTTTTATAAATTGTATGATCCAACTTTATAGGTAGTAAATTATAATCAGGTTATTCTTTTAGTCACCAAGAGACTATTGAGTCTGTTTGAATAATCATTATCATACTAGTCATCTTACTTAGTTATATTATGAATTGTTTGTACAAATGGAACTTTTGTATCATGCATATTTGCTTCACAATATTGGGTTGGTTTACATCGTGTTGTACATTTTATGCAGATTATATCAAGAAACATACCGGAAAAGAGCTGATGATATGTAGGCCTCATCTTTTCTTCAGGCTCCTACATGCTCTCCACCAGGCCATTTCCCCCTTGTATCCTAACCAAGTTCACCGTTTTATTTCTAAGTCCTTTCACCCCATGTTCCATAATACTAGTAGGATCACGGGATGAACTCGGCTCAAATTCTAACCCCACCTATTCCAATTGGCTAGGCGTTATCACAGTTGTTGGATAATGTACACATCTTCGTAAATGTGACATGTGAAACACATAATGGACTCCCACCATCTTCTCCGGAAGTTGCACTCTGCACGCAAAACTCCATATCCTCTTCAGCATTGGAATGGGCCGACAAATCCAGGTGCTAACTTCACCGAACTTGTGAATCTTACTGCTCTCTTTACAAACTTTGACAAAGACCAAATCTCATACCTTGAATTCCAATTCTTTTCTTCTCCCATCCGCATATGACTTCTATCGATCCTATGCAGCTTTCATCCTCTTCTTTTAAGCTCCACCTTTTGTGTAATATCTCTAGCCATCTCTGGACCCAAAATTATATTATCCGTAGACTCTCACAAACATAAATGTGACTTACATGGCCTTCCATATAATGCTTAAAATCGTGTCATGTCTATGCTAGCCTGATAGCTATTATTGTATGCGAACTCCACTAAAGGCATATGATCTTTCCAAGATCCTCCAAGATTCAATATACATGCCATCAATAATTCTTACAACAACCTATTTACTCTCTCAGTCTATCCATCGATTTGTGGGTGATATGCGGTGCTTAGGTTCAATTCTGTTCCCAACACCTCCTGTAGAATCCTCCGGAATTCACTTGTGAAAAGTGGATCCCGATCACTCACTATGCTAGTTGGGACCGCATGTAGTTGGGCCACTTCTTTAACATATTGTGTTACTAAATTCGCCGCGGTTCTCGTGCTTTTTACTAGAATAAAATGTGCACTCTTCATGAAAAGATCTACCATCATTTGTATGCTCTTTCTTTTTCTACTCTAGGGTAATCCATCCACAAGGTCCATATATACGCACTATCACTTCCATTATGGCCTATAGAAGTAGCAATCCGCTTGGCTTCTTCTATCCACCTTCACTCTTTAGCATGTCATACACTTCCTTACATACTCTACCACCTACCTCTTCATTCCTGGCTAACATAATATCCTTTATACATCCTGATACATCTTATCTCCTCCTAGATGAATAGTCATTTTGGAGTGATGACACCCACCCAAAACTTCTTCTACTAACTCCTTAACATATGGTACACATGCCTTCCATCTCTCCTCAAATACCCCTTATGATCCTTGAAGTAACGATCTAACTGACTCGACTGTTCACCCCGTCTTAACTGCTCCATAATGTCAACTAACGATGCATCTTGCCCTTGAATTGCTCCAATACGGTCCATCACAGCGAGTCTCACTTCCATCGCCGCTAACAATCCAGGTGTGTACTCTGATCGATGTCTGAACATAAATCTAATATGAACTCCATATATCTCCACTCTAATAACATAGCATTTACCTCTGCATGCCTTCTAATCAAAGCGTCTGCAACTACATTTCCTTTCCCTAGAGTATAAAAAATCCAAAAATCATACGATGATAGAAACTTCATCCACCGTTGCTGTCTTAGACTCAGGTCCTTTCGAGAAAACAAGTACTTTATAGACTTATGGTCTATAGACTACTCAAATCTCTCACCCAACATATAATGTCTCCACGACTTCAAACGTGAACACAATAGCGGCTAACTCCAAGTCATGTGTCAGATAATTCCTCTAATGGTTCTTCAAATGTCTATTCGCATATGCTACTACCTTTTCTTCTTGCATAAGAACAACACCAAGACCAGTACCACATGCATCGGTATGCACGGTAAATGGTTTGGTATCATCGACGATAACCAAAACGGGAGCACTCATTAACTACTTCAATCAAATAAATGCAGCTTCGCACTTCAGACTCCAAGTATAAATTAGGTTCTTCTTTGTCAAATGGGTTAGAGGTGCCATTATCTTCGTGAAGTGTTTGCTAGACTTCCGATAGAATCCTATCATACCGTAATGACCCTAATTTTGACTAACATTATTTAGGACATTTAATTAGATAAATTAAATGAAATAATGAAATGGTTAAGGGATTGATATTTGTTAATTAATAAGGGACCGTGCTTTAAATAAGTGTATAAGCAAAGGAGAATTAAAAATAAGTAAGTAAGAGGAATATGGTAAGGGCAAAATAGGAACAGCCTTTGTTCTTATACCCTAAAACCTTCCATCCTTCATTCTTTATTTCATTTCAACATTTACAAATAAAACTAAAACCTTAAGCAAGCTCGGTCGACCACCATTAAGAAGATTCAAGAAGAAGAAAAGCTAGGATTCAAGTAGAAAGCTCACGCAATTCAATCAATGAGCAAATCTCAACCTTCTTAACACCGAGCTAAGGTGAATAATTCGATTTACATCTCACTTTTGATAACGATTTCGCTTTCAAGGTTGGATCTGAACTATTCTGCAAATAATATGCCATGTTATGTTTGTTTAAATGGATATATACGCTTCTTGATGATTTAGATTGTTTCGTATGGATTTTATGGTAAGTTTAGATTGAAAAACCTATTAAATGACATCCAAATCATTTTTTTGATAACTGATCAAAAACATTATTTTAGAAATGGGTTTCAAGTTTCTTAATTTTCTAAGTTATTGTGGATTTATTATGAATTTTCTATGAGAGAAAATAGTTAATATTGAGTTTAATTTATTTAAGGCAATTATATGTTGATTTTGGGTCTGAAATTTAAATATGTTAGAAAACATATTAAAAGTGAATTGTGGCGATTTTTGGGAAATTTTCTTAATTATTTTACTATAGTTACAAAATTATTTAAGTTGAGAGACTTAAATGTTTTATATGTTTTACCAAGGAAAATGGCTTATATGTTAAAATGTTTTTAATTGATAATTTTGAATTCGGCAGCCTTTTAGAAAAAGGATTTTTAATAAAGAAATGACAACTAATTACATTTTGATAATTAAGACAAGTTAGGTGGAAATAAATTACTTTGAAAGGCATAAAAATCAATTTTGTTGTGATTTACTACTTTGCCACTTCCAATTGCTAGCTTTCGTCACCTTACCTTCCGTAATGAACCCATTCTAAACCAATGCACATGGTATCAATCAATTGATACGTAGTGCATTGAAGAAAGGCGGAAGGGACCGTATCGAAACAATGCTTTCGAAGGGATAGAAGTTATTCTTATAAGCTTTCGAATCCATAATTTACTTCTATTTATAAAAGATGCTTTCGAAGGAGTTGAAGCCAACTTTATTAGCTTTTGAATCAATCAACTTGCCTTTGTTTTTAGAAAAGCACCTTCGAATGAGTTGCCGCTTATTTTGTTTTAAAAGAAACTTTCGAATGGATAGCCGCTTCTGAACCTATGCGATACTCATGCTACCGCATTCCTACCTTTCGAACTACTTTAGGCCGCTTTTTTGTATAGCCTTAAAACAACGTGTTCGAAAGGGTGCTTTTGCCTTTTTATTTTGAAACCGCCTTCTCAATGCTTTCGGAAGGGTCATATAGGCGCTTTCAAATGGTTTTGGAGGGAATAGTTTCGAAAGGGTGGGTTTCAAACTATCCTCTTTCTTTTACTTGGGATTAGTGCTTTCGAAAGTGATGATTTCACCTCTATTCTTTATGACCCCACAGATATATTAAAAGTTAAACCCAATGGTTTTGAAAGGAAAATTTTTAGATGGTTTCAAAGCAATATTTCCATAAACCCTTACCAGAACCCAATGCTTTCAAAAGGTATGTTATAAGTGTTTCGAAGGGGAGGTCCCCGATGTTTTCGAAAGGTATATTTTAAGTGTTTGAATTGAAGGTTTTTAATGCTTTCGAAAGGCAAGCTTAAATGGTTTCGAAAGAGGATATCTAAGGTGTAAGTGATGATTTCGAAAGGCATATTTTCAATACATTCGAAAGGTATGTTTTAGTCTTTCGGCCTAGCATTTTCAAGGTTAAAGTAGTTAACTTAATTTGAAAGGGGTACTTTCAATGAATTCAAAAGGGATTATTTATGGTCTTAAACAAAGGTTTCGAATGTATTGTTTTAGCCTTATAGCCTTGAGATTTCTAAGTTAAAAAGAGGTTTTAACTTATTATGAAGGGATAGATAATCCTTTTAATAGATTTCATCAACATTGTTTTATGTAAAGTATATATCATGGTAGGTATTTTGAGTAAAGCAAAGAGTATGATTTCCTTGTTTTATAAAGATATGTTTTCAGGGGTAAATCATTTACAAAGATTGTTTACAAGGAAATAAAATTTGAATAAGGTACCTAACCCTAAGTATATGACGAGAAATCAAATGAATAGGGTAGTTACCCCTAAGCTTATGACTCGGAAATTAGAAGACCAGATGCGACTGGTTGTAGAGTCACGCCCTATACTTTAGCTAATAGCCCCTAGCTAATATAAGCCCAAAATTCCAGTGTGTACGACTTTGTCATAGGTGGGACTAAAATGATTTTATACACAAAAGGGAATATACAGAGTAAAAGTTATTAGTGAGCGTGCAAAACCATTAGGATCAGTTGGTCCTAGAAGAAGATAGTTAAGGGAAGATAGCTCAATGCTATGTCTAACAGAATTTAGATTATTAATTTTGTCTGTTAGGCCCGAGTCGGCCAATGGTTAATAGTTAGCCAGATAAAACTATAGTATGGACAGATAGTCCATTGATTTCCTGATTTTTATGCCTATATGTATTTGCTATTGTTGTTATAATCAGTTTGATTGTATGACTTTGATTTGAAAAAGATATGCTTTTAAAAGGATATTAGTGAGGGGAACTCGTTCCGCTAAGCGGCGTGGTCTCACTTAATATCAGTAAATCGAGATGTTATAGTATTATTCACACCATGATTTATGTCTGACTCGAAGATTATGTTTTCTTCTTAAACTCTCAGGTGATCAAAATTTGATTTGAGTAGATTAGGAGTTAAGGATTTTTCAGGTTTAGTAAGTTGGGCGAATAAGTTTCCCAAGACGTGCATAAGGCAAAGCTAGTGTAGGAGCTATTTAGTATTATTTCCGCTGCGATGTATTTATGACCGATATGTCTACCTAGTACTATGGTCATCCAAGGGGGCATCTTCATATGTTTCTCTTAGCATAATTTATAATAATTATATATGATCAAAATCTAGGAATTGTTTTGGGACTATGTAACCAAATATGAAATATTGATTTGAAAAGTAATTAGAAAAGCTGTTTTTGAAATCTGTGTTGATTTTTTTTCATATTCATGTGCTTCTGATATTATGGATACCATTAACATTATCGTATTTTATCATCGGAAGTTAATACTATGGATGGCTACAGCATCTGTAGCGTTTAGCTTCGGGCCTCAAGATAGGGGATGCTACACATACCAAGAAAGCTATGAATCTCTGATGCATTCTTTGGCGCCTTCCAATCCTTGACTGCAGCTACTTTCCTTGGATCTACCGCCAATCCATTTCATTGAGAAACATGCCCAAGGAAACGAACTCCATTTCTGCAGAAGTGACTCTTAGAAAATTTAGCTTTAATCCGAGTTCTCCTCAATGCATCCATCCTTCCCTCAAATGAACCTCATGCTCTATCTTGTTCATGGGATAAATAATAATATCATCCATGAAAACCATAATAAACCTATTCAACTGCTCCCTGAATACTCTACTCAGTAAATCCACAAAATAAGCCAAAGCATTCGTTAGCCTGAATGGCATAACCAGCAACTCAAACAAACTATCAGGTGTATGGAAAGTGGTCCTCTATCTTTAGCAACTCTCAACTGGTGAAACCCAGTTGCCAAATCAAGCTACAAGAAAACCGTAACCCCGACTAACTGATTAAAGAGGTCATCAATGCATGGCAATGGATAGCAGTTTTTCTTCATCAGCTTATTAAGTTCTCGATAGTTGATGCATAATCTGGGGAACTGTCTGCCTTAATAGCGAAGACGACAGGCGCTTCCCACTTTGACATACTTCTCCAAATAAATAGTTTTGTGACAATTCTGAAACTTGTTTATCCAACTCTCTTCTCACCTTCGGAGCCATGTTCCTAAGAGGCATCACTACCGATCTTACAAGTTTTTCAAGATCAATACGGTTCGCGAAGGAAAACCGAAAACTTCTTCTAATACTTCAGGATAGTCTTTCACTAGGGTATACATGATAACTCGCTCTTCTTGTGACAAGCCGAGTGAATACAAATACGTCTCCGTAACAGAAATATCAAGCTCACAAACAAAATCAAATCAACTCCATTGCATTTCCTCAATCAGACCATCCTCCTGTCATAATCCAATACTACCCCATAAAGAGACATCTAACCCGATCCCAAAATCAACCCATACCCTAAAAAATTTTGTACGTATATTTCATAAGAGAACTCCACACATGAATGACCAACTATAGATTATGACATAACATCGATAAATGAATCAATCCCCCAATAGGATTCGACAGCATAATGAATTCATGTTCAATGTCAGGTTTAAGGACTAAATTATCAACTAATGCACTTCATATGAATGAATGAAATGCACCAGTGTCTAATAAAGTACAAATAGGAGAATCAGATAAAATCAACACACCTTCCATCATAATCCGATTTTCCTTCTTCTGTGTTGATGGTGGTGCCTTACTAGAAGTTGGAATGACATCCACAACATATGCCTTCACAATATGACCCTCATTCCTCAAAGCATGACTATCCATTTTCATGTGTCCGAACTGATCACAATTATAACACTTTAACTTCTTTTGAGCTGAGGATACCTTACAATCCTTAGCCGTGTTCTACTGGGTTATAGTTATAATATTTTCCCTTTGAAGGATTTGTCCTACAATTCTTTACAAGGTGTCCCACCTTTTGACATCTGTGACAAGTAACCACCTGCCTTTTGTTTTTCCCTCTTTATGGTCCATTTTATTTACGCTTGCCCTGTTGCAATTTATCTTTTTTCTTAAACTGATCCTTATCCAAAGTTCCATTTAAAGAATTCAATAATGCTTCCTTTGACAGTTCTTCAGATGTAGTCTAAATGGTATCTGATTCATTGCTAACTCCCTCAAAGGTGAATTCAATCCCTTTTTAAACTTAAATGCCTTCTTCATCGAAGTATTCACAAACTTGAATCCAAAATGGGCTAACTCATCAAACCGATTGACATACTCCCTAATTTTCATTTCTCCCTAATTCAGATGAATGAACTTCTCTAATAGTAAATCCTTCTCGGCACCAGATAGAAACTTTGTTCCGAATCTCGACTTGAACATACTCCAAGTAATAATATTCTCATCCACGTCAGCTGTTATCATTTCCCACCAAAATGTCACTTCACCTTTCAAAGGACATGTTTCTTATTGTCTCTTAATACCATCACCAAGTCCTAATAGGTTGAATTTTTTTCATAATCATTAATCCATGCCCGAATCATCGAGTATGGTTCCATCCCAAGAAATGGCTTCCACCAAGGCTGGAGAAATTCTTAGGCAACTTAGGAATGTTAATAGTTGGTGGTGTTGGGGCTAGAATCTGTATTATCCTGATATTTTCAACCATTCGCATCCAAACATGCCGTGAATTGCTCAAATATCAAATTGTTAATTTATATTTGGCAAAACTTGGCATATATAGTAAATGAAATAACCACAGAATCACAGACACAGAGTAATATAACAATAATGCAGCGGAAATAAGAGAATAGTAGTTTATAAAGCTACTATATATATATATATATATATATATATATATATATATATATATATATAACAGAGTCAAATTAGATATAACAGAAGCCTCGAATACAATAGTCAAATACAAGATCAGAATACATCACTAGAATCAACTGAATATTTGAAAGCTAGATAGATAGCTGGATCTCCAAGCGAAGCTCCAACTCCAAAGGTGAGTCTCAAAAGCTGAACCACTCAGTCTGACCCGAGTGTAAAGCAAAACACAAAACACTCAAGTCAGGATTAACATTCTTATATCAATAAATCCAGCTCAAGTGAAATAACAACTGAAATGCAAGTAACTCAAAGGATGTTTGGGATAACCATCCTCTAAGGATCTGTTAAACTATCTACTATATAGTAATATACGCTATTATAATAATGTCCAAAGTAAAATAAACTTACTTAAAAATAGCGTTAAGGCTTTACATTTTCCACCGTAACATATATATAGTGCCAATAGTCTATAACAATACCGTAGTCCCTCTTGATCGGGAAGCCACTAGAGGATACTCCATAGGTACGATACAAATCAAACTCGTAGTAAAGCACGCTAGGGGTAGGTGAAACGACACAACTAGGCAATGCCAGGGTAGATATACCAACTACGCATCCAGACTGGTGATAACGCATAGCCGCAACTACCATCCACCTCGAGCCACACTCTCAAAAATCAAACGTGCACTCAATCAATCACAAAGTAATAGAATGGTATCGAAAAAGTGCGTCCGATAAGAGGAGCTACCTCATTGGCCTGGAATCGCTTCTGTTTTAGCCACCTTATGCTAACTCACGGGAGTTGGGTCCATGTATATACCTCAATAGGACGTCGCCACCATCCTACTTAATTCTGGAATCTCCACCGTGTACACTATTGTTAAAGTGGTTTTCGAAGTTGGCAGAGAGCATGACAACTTCCGATCTCGGTCTTTTCAACAACCAAACATTATTATAACACCGTGGCTATTTCAAAGTAGTTTATACTTCAAAACCAAAATATCATTGCCATTTCAAAACCATATCAATACGATATCATTTCTATTTCAAAACCAAATACGATATCATTTCTATTTCAAAACCAAATACGATATCATTTCCATTTCAAATATATCCAATTCCAAAATCATAGCACTTTCAAAGTTATAACACTTTCGAAACCAAACACTTGAAATTATAACACTTTCAAAACATAATACTTTAAAATTCATAACTTTAAAAACATAACTTACACAACACTTAAACGGTTTAGATATTAATAATAGTATATATAGTGTATACGATAAAATAGTATATATGAAATAATTATAAGTTAAAATAGTTTATATTAAAATAGTTAGTATATTAAAATAGTTTATATTCAAAATAGTTATATGAAAAAATGATTAATATTAAAATAGTTTATATAAAAATAATTTATAATGTAAAATATAAAATAGTTTAAATATAATTTAAAAATACTTTATATAAATAAAATAGTTTCCTCAGATTTCACAAATCAATTCTAAATAACTCGAATTCCAAAACTTCAAATGAAGTCCAATCTCAAATCATCAAATCTTAATTCAGTTCAATTTTCAATAAATCATTTCAAACTATATCGATTTCAAAATAGATTTGAACCCTAAAATAAACCATTTCAATATATTTTAAAGCGTCAAATATTCAACATTTCAAAACTAAATTTGGTAATTCATATATATATATATATATATATATATATATATATATATCAAATTTATTTTACTATTATTTAGTTTTGAAATATTTACTTAATAAATCCAATATCATTTAAATAAACTCCAAATTTCAAATAACCGAATATTTCCCTCAATTTATTCAAACTTGATATATTCATTTAAATCACTTTCCAAAATCAAGTTGTAAAGTCATATCTTTTTTAAAATTTCAAATTGCATAAGTTTTAAATCTATTAAATAAATTCTTAATTAAATACCCTTTCAAATCAAATTTCAAATCTATCATCTCAACCTTAGTTTATTAAAATCATTATAAACTATATTAAAATATAATTTAAATAAATACTTAACCATATTATGTTTTAATAAAATCAAACTTTATTATTAAACTTATTTAATATTAAAACAAAATTATACATAGCTTAAAATCAAGAATTTAATTATATATAAAATAACATTTATATAATATCTAAAATCAATATTTATATAAAACCATATATATCTTTCCAAAAAAAACCATAGAAATCATTTTCAAAATATTTATATATAGACTGATGGTGTTTATATATAATTTTCTATCCTATGGTCAAGTGATACGGATATTTATCATTTCAATCCGCAATTTAAATATATATGGGTATATATCATTTTAACTTTTAATCTCAAATTCAATTCAAATGAAAATCGCTTGGGTCTATCATTTCAACCCATAACGATTTTCTCCTATTCTATAGATCGTTCGGGTATGTATCATTTCAACCCATAGTGAATTCTATACTAACAGAGAACTTGCAGAGTTATAACAGATATAATAATAATATAGCAGGCATATATCATCAATATATATAACAGATAATGGTGTCAGATGTCACAGGTAAAAAGATACAGGTAATGGAATACATATAACAATGTAAATAACTAACATCAGCATATTTCAATTGTCGTTTCAATTGAAATCAAATTTAATAAATATAAGAACATTAATCGTGAGTTATTGCTCACATTTTCGAGCTAGAGAGATGAACGAGAATGGAAGCGAATTGTGGATCCAAACACGAATTCCAAAGCAAACAAGATTGGAAGAATTGATGAACAAGGATGATAAATAGAAATTGATAAAGCGAATGAGAGCCAGCTTGATATAACAAAATGAAATGTAAACTATACTATGATTATTATTCTAAAAAAATCAATATTAAAATCAAAGATACATATTTTATATTTAAAACCAATACTTACAATATATACACATTATTAATATATATATATATATATAAACCAATATACATGTACTTTGGACCCAAAGTAAAGTAGAAGCTTCAGATTTTGATATTTAGACTGTCATTGTTATATATACATTTTAAAAATCAACGGCCAACAACACATTCTCAAAACTAATACATATATTCAATTATATATATACAACTAATATGTACTTACAGCCTAACAATGCTTATATACAAGCAACAATATATACCACTTATTCTATGTATATAAAGTAAAAGCATGCCACTGGAAAGACTACAAAATGTATACGTTTTATATAAAATTTACATATTATAAACAACCCAACTTGCATAAATATAGGCTATGTTTATATAACCATATATAACTCACATATAATTATGTATATGTAAAACTAGCCTATAAATTGATGCATAAACATACATATAAACACTTATACACTCATATACGTAAATTATAAATTATAAATTTTGTACAGCGATATATATGAACTTGTATAAAACTTTACATATCATGACAGATGCAAACCATATATACTATATAATACAAACTAATATATGTATAAAAACCTATATATTGAATATGATACAAGGGAACAAGATAGGTAAAACAAACTTATATATATTCAAAGTAACATTTTATACAAATTATTGTTAAACACATATAATATAATTTATAAAGCAGATAATAGATAATACTATAAGATATATAAACTTTAATATTTATATATATAGCAGACTTACATACCATACATGTTATCTACACCACTTATATACCCGAGAAGCGACAGGTTGTGATCGGCAAAGCGAAAGTGCTCGGGTGGCAGACCAGGTGGCTGCAGCTAGGTGCTGCGATGGTTGTGTTGCTTGGTGGAGATGACTGGCCACATGAAGGCCATGGATCTGATTGGAAGGGAGGAGACACGTGGCTGCATACGGCCATGGAAACGGTGGTTGGAGTTGCTGGCCCCTGTGGAGGATGGCTCGGCCGAGGTGGATCGCGAGACATGACAAGGCAGGTGGAAGAGGTTGCAAAAGAGGAGGAAGTCGGAGGAGGTCAAAGGTGCAGGGGAGGAATGCTACAGTTTGCATGGTGAGTACGCAAGTGAATTGTAAGAATGATATGATATTGCAAGTCTCAGGCCATAGGATTTAGGACGTGGGTTTTGGAATATATATGAAACTTTTTTTTTCTTTCTCTCGAATGCAGACTAAATGAAAGAGAGGAGGGGGAACGAGAGCAAACGGAAAATGAAAATAACCAAAGTATATTGAATATGTTGGGAATAGGAAGAGTGAACAGATTTTAGAAATTATCAATTTCAAATAGCTATTTGTTCTTCCGATAAGAGATGAAGGGTAATAGAAACCCAAAAGTTTAAAATGTATACCGATATGATTAACCATTTCAACAATTTCATCGCGTACCAGGTTACCAAAATACACAATGAATACACTATTGAGATCAGCATGATGAGACGATCGAAATGTTATACAGATTCCCATGACACGACTCAACTATCAAAAGTCGATATTCAGTACCGAAAATATTGCTTATTTTCCGAAAATAAGACAGACGGAGCAACATCAATCCAAATTTGGAGAAACAAAATATGATGTCCTACTCAGAAGATGATTTACAAATTTATTATAGAAAAATATTCAGGTTTGAAAAACATTTTATTATCATCAAATTTATCTGATTTAAATTGAAATAGAATTACGCAAATAAATTAAACTTCCATATTAGCTGATGAAAATTTACCATACGCTATGTTTAATTAGATGTATTCCAAATATAAAATTTATTTTCCAAATTTTTATTATTTAAAATTTCACAAAATTCAATTAATTAGATAAATAAACCACTAAAATTTACGGGTCGTTACAGAATCACACCTTGGTTAGTAGTGGTATTGGTGGCTGTAGGTTCGATGGGGTTGCACTAGCTTGGCTCATCGCTTGAAGGCAACACCTGAATCATATTGGAATATTAACTCCAGGAGTATCCTGTATATCCACACGAGTGCTAGTCCCCGCCCTGATTTCCATCCACTGGCATTGGCTGTGTTGGTCTCTGTTCTAGTTGCAACCAAGTTACTCATTTTCAGCTATCTATAGAAATGAGATTCATTAGCAACTTTCCAATAGATAGTAAACATAACTGGAATAGTAAGTGGGTGTGTGCATATGTACTTTGAATTTCCTATATATATATATATATATAAAATTCAAATATGCTCCATCAATACTTTCCTAGTTCCTAACCTATGCTTTGATATCAACCCACCCTTTCGATCACGGTCTAATACCGAAACTGAGACTGACAACCTGAGAACCGAAAGGACGAGTCGTTGGTGTCTTAAATAAAATAAATATATACAGATACAGATAGATATTAGATACAATTCTAGCTAAAACTATCAAAAACTACTTTCAAAGTTTCACAACAGAAGGTAATAAAATATAATGTATGAACAAATACCATAGTCACATTACCGCAATATGTTTAAAATGTCGAATACATATGTCAGAATAATACGAGTACAATCCAATCCATATACAAAGTCAAATCCAAGCATAACGCCTATATACACCATAGATGCGATACATAAATGAATTTCCATCTCTCATACAATCTCATCACTATACTCCATCAACCTGGATATATACAAAAAATAATAGGAGTGGGTCAGACATAAGTATGGTGAGTGCGCCATACACTACTCTATACATATTATAAAAATAATACTATATCATGATATGAGTCTATCGCTCGACCACCACATGTTCCGTCACCACGTCATACTTATCTATCATGTACACCTTATTATATCATATCATATCTATGGAGACTCACTCCTCGGTCCAACCTCATGCCCTATATGATCGCCTTTTTCTCCGCCGTCTCACAATCGCTTATAGGACTACCCTTGACCGCCCATAGCGTACAGGAAAGCTTATTGTCCTTATGCTACCTAATTGGACTCATGCCTTGGTCAGATTTTATCTTGCATGGTCGCTTAACATCCACCTCCTCCACCTGGTCTGTGAAGCACTACATGGTAGCAACGTCATGCCTGGATTATATAGTTGTGCCAAAGGACTGTATTCATATCGACATACACATTTTGGGAATCATCCTGCATCCCAGATTCGTTCACATCCGCGTCCATTGTCGTATCACATTCCTGTATCACAATACATATATATCCACTTCAAATAACAATCAATCATAACCACATTCGTTTATTTTGTAGCACCATCATTTGTCTCGTCACTAGCCTCATATCGTCTTCCAAAACACAAGAGAAATAAGACTCGAATCTTTTGTTATTTATTTATTTACCCCTTTTGGGTCCAAAATTAACTTTTACCTAAACATGACCACTGATGCGCTGGTCCAAGCCCTTTGGGGAACCGATGTACATGTTTATTGTCAATTTCAAATTTTTGGGAATTTGTTGTTTGCATTGTTGTCTCTGCCTCCATCCACCTCCATTCAGCCTCCAACCATCTGGGAACGTACCTAAGACCTAGCACCACGTTTCTAATCTTGGTTTGACAATTAAATTCATCAATTTAAGTGTAAGCTCATCGAATTAACATATTTATATGAAAACCTAGTTTTTAACTTACTGTTCATAAATAAGTCCCTCCCTATTCCTATTTGGATTTGAATTTAAGTGTTAATTTATGTCATGCTACTCTAATATAGCCGACTTATCGTTATTAGAGGATTATAATTGCATTATAGAAAGAGGAGAACACAAATCACTTACTGAAACACTATTTCTGTCCAAATACTCATCGTCTAACCTTCCGCATCTCCTCACTTTAGATTTATACCTCCAAATCACTACTTATACGTAGCATTGTCTGATAACTCCATAAAACTTTCAGTCCCATTCGATTCGATGGAGTTTTGAGAGAGATATTTGATTTTTATTATAGGTGGTTGGAAAAAAAATAAAACATCACATAACCTATCTTATATCTCACAATGCATGGAATAAATTATATTACACATTACAAAAATAAAACAAGAGACAGTAATAACTAAGTGAATCAAATATAAAAGCACAAATCCACAGAGTTATACAACATGGTAGTAGAGTTTATACAAAGCGGAAATAAACTCAAATAATTGTTTGATAATAACAAGCAAACAGGTCAAAGCTCCAAAGTGTTGCATAGCGGAACAAGCAACTATCCACATATAATACGTGAAAGCTCCATCCAATTCATCATCTGCACAACCACTACGTACCACCTAGACCTACTAACCAGTCTACTCTTTTATCTGAGATAATAAGAAGCAAAACATAAAATCTCGAGTCAGATAACAGTCCTGTGTGAGCGATAAATGAATCTCTGTAATAACTCCGTTTTTAGAGGTAATTAATAATAATTATTTAATTAATTAAAAATGTGTTTTTGGAATTAAAAATGAATAATTTGAATTTATTTTAGAATATTAAAATTTTATAATAAGGTAATTAGTGACGAATTTAGATAGTTTTGAGAATCAATATATTTTTTAAGAATTATGAAATAAATTAATTTGGAAATTATTTAATTATTGGGTTTAGAATATAATTACATGATGTTTAATTTAAAAGTGAATTATAATCTGGAAAATAAACTTTAGAAATTTTTTATAATGTTGAATAAATAATAAATAATATAAATTTGAATTTTATTTAAATTTTTATTATAATTCATTTTAAATTGAAAATAATTTATAAATGAAATGAAATAATCAATATATATATATATATATATATATATATATATATATATATTCTTTTTTAAACCCAAGCTTATTTACTATCCCAAGCCTAACATTCCTAAGCCCAACCCAAATCATTTTCTTGTGATTGTTCTAAACTTTGGAGATTTCTAACTCCAGACTGTTAACTAGGTTTTTATCCAAGAAAAAATCAACTAAAGACAGAACGTCGAAATAGAGACGAAGCGAGATGAAATCTTAAAGGCACTCTTAGTGGAGAAAAGGAATGGTTTAGAGAAAAATTATTCAAAATATGCTAAGGGGACAACTCGGCAACGACTTGTTCATGTTGGTGCCGGCTTGTTTTGCTTCATATTCATCCCCTCCAACTTTACACGATTTCTCAACCTCTTCCATATACACTTAATTGATTTTTTAGGGTTTTGAACAACCTATTCCAAGAGTTGAAGAGTTAATAGCTAGAACAATAGAATAAGCCAAGCAAAGGAGGAACGATCGTCACAATCAACTAACAATCGATGAGAACAATGTGGGATACAAAAAAAAGTAAGAGGAAGGATGCAATAAAGTTTGAAGAGTTTTGAACTAACGGAACATGTCGACACCTACATGTTTAAGTCCGTACCGACATGTTTAAGTCTGTACTTGGTGGTCTACAATTTTGCATGTGACTTTAAGCCGATCTCTGGACTCTGCTCCAAGTGGACTTCTATCCTAACACGATTGTTTCCTTTATAAATACAACCACTGGTGTAACTAAAAAGGAACTGGATTTCTGCTATCACTACGCGGAAGCTCCGCCTCTTGTTCATCTTCTTCCTCCACACAATAGTTGAAGGAATTGGGCCAGCTCGCACCGGAAGAAATGAGTGAATTTCAAAAAATTTACCATTTTGGATCATTAACAGGTCTATGAAGTCTAAATTCATTTAGATCTTATCTAAAATTTATTTTGGATAAAATCAATATTTTATTTAATTCAGTAAGAAATTTTCAAAAGGGTTTGAATATTATATAAATTTATATGAATGAATGTATCAAATACGCCCATATGTGTAGTAATTACTTATTCAAATAAATATGAGAAATTATGTTTCCTTCTCTAATAGTTATGCAATTGATTAAGAAAGTAAACAACATTAATTGTAGAGAGAGAAACATCATATTTCTCTATCTTTGATTAGATTGATAAAGAAGAGGAACAAAAGAGCAAAAAAAAATGAAAGTCACGTTCTGGTCCCTATACATTCAAAATGAGGTGGTTTTGTTTGTAATAGAATTAAAGGAACCTTTTCCTATTCTCCTATTAAAGCTTCCTCCTTTATTTCCTCTTTTTAAATTTCGATTAAACTCACTAATTGATTTCCTCCTCTTACCATTATATGGCTGATCCAAGCACATTCTAAATATGCAACTTTTGCAAATAAAAGAAAACAACTTTTATGTAATTATTTTATTATTTAAAGCATGTTTAAAATTATACCTATATCGCATATCGATATATGCAAATGTAAATTTTATATATGCATTAGAATGATTACCAACGACATTCAAAACATCAAACAAATTAACAGTAATTAATATTTGATAAATATTAATTAATCTAACCAGTTTCAACATTTTACAAACTAATTAAATTGTATGTGTAGCGACCCGACTTTCTATCACCAGAAAATCGCATCACTATTTAAGAAAGAAAGAGATAGAAGAAGAAAAGAAAGATAAGAAAGAAAAACAACACAACAGAAATCTCACGGCGAAACGAATGAAATATAATATATAACATATACATAGTATCATATACATCAGAGTACACAACTATACATCTCAATTTAGACATTTATAACATTTCTGTCTAATATACAATACAAGAACAACAATACAGAATAACACACAGCAGAAACTCTAACTATATCTACACGCTGAAGCCTCCAGCTCCAAAGCTCCTCCAGAATTCGTCAAGGATAACCTGAATCACTTGACTACTCATACATAATATGAGTACCCAAGAGTTTAATAAAACAGAAAATAAACACTCGGGTCAGACAGGTGTCTGGTGTGAGTAAACGGTTTAAAGTTGCTTAACTTTAGAAAATCCTTTGAAAAAAAGGTATCACATGAGACTTCCCACACATAAACATGGAAAAGTTTTTACCTTACGCTAACCAAAACATTTGATAGGAAATCCAGTGATATTATAATAGTGTCTAGGGTTTTCAAATAAATATGAAATAGCCGAAATTGTTACATTTTAAAATTCCAACTACTAGCCACAAAAGTGGGTAATACAAACAAAACCGTAGGGTCTCGTAGGAAGAATGGGTTTCCAACAATGGCAGGGCTACTGGGGTACCGCCCGTCACAGTACGTGGCCTAGATCACCGTACCGAGGAGCCACCCTAACTCCCCTGCAACACAAGGCCGGGACCATTCCTTACTGAACAGTCCCGAACAAGACCACCCCGCAGTTGGCTGCAGATCCAACCGCCCACAAAGCCGAAATAAAAAGGGACATCTAGACAGGGATGAATCTCGTCCTACTTGGGCATGACCCACTTAACCTTGCCGCACCTCCCCTGTTTTAGCCATTCCTGGTTGATGAGGCTTGAGGCTGCGATTACCTTTGTAGGACACATTTATCTTAGAATGCTCATCGTCCACCTAACGATGTTCTGAAAGCATTCAATCCATACAAGTCCGTTCTGGGTTCGAACGGAACCGAAGGCACTCTCTCGTTGCACTCATTTTGGAATCACCCTCAGAGTCAACGACCATAGCCCTTGCACTCTGAATCAGCATCTCGAGCCTGTAAGTACTATTTCCGTCAAACTCATCACGGAATCACCCACAGAGTTATACTGACGTATAGTTCTTACACCTCGAGTCTTCACTTGCACTCCACTTGGATTCACGACCTAACGTTTATTTTGGATCAGTGTGGTTTTCGGATATCAAAATACGGAAACCCGATCCTGGTCTCACCGAATCCAAACGCCATTTTAATGTCCAAGTTGTACTTAAGGGTTTTAAACAGTAGATATTCAGAATATCACTTAAACATAAATGGATGATTCACAACACACAGATCGATAATCCACTATTATCACATTCATCCATACATATCACAAAGCAGCAAATATATCACATCTCAGATATAACACATTCATATCATCACATATCAACCAATGACATACGATATCATCCAATATCATTAACTCATCCAATGATACTTATCAACCAATCATTCATCATCCATAACAAGGTTTGATCCAACTTAATTAATTTAATTGATCCTTAATTAAATTAATTCATACTTAAACACTTGGATTATCATCAATCCATCTTACCATTCATTAATTAATTACAAATTAATTAATAAACATCACTTAATTATCCACTTTGAATTAATCAACCTCGATTAGTTTCCTCTTAATTACTTTGAGTAATTATTCCTTAATCACAAATTTAATTAATCATCTTGATTAATTACTTCTTAATTATACCAAGTAATTATCTCTTAATTACTCTTTTAAATTAATCACACTTGATTAATTATTATTTAATTACCTAGATAATTATTCCTTAATTATCCTTTTATTAATCACACCTGATTAATCACCTTTAATTAGTCATACTTGATTAATTACTCTTTAATTACATTTAGTAATTAAAAATTAAATATAAATGAATTATCCTTTAATTATTAATTAACAATTAATTAATTATTTCCATTAATTAATGATTACTTCATTAATTAAATTTCTCTTTGATTAATTACTTTAACAACAAGTAATTAATTACTTAATTAATTACTCTTAATCCTTTATTAATTAACCATTAATTAAATAATTTAAACCTTTAATTAATTTTATTAATTAATTCTTTAATTAATAAAATAAGAGATTAACCCTTAATCACATCCACTTAATTACTTTCACAAAGTAATTATTTCTTACTTAATTACTTCTAGTAATTAACCACTTAATTACCAAATTACTTCACCAAGTAATTATATTATATTAACCCATAAGTGATTATCTTAATTAATGACAAATTAATTACTTAATTATTTATTTAATTAATCATTTAAATTAATTAAATGATTCCTAACTTCTTATATTTTAAAGATTCTTAATTAAGAAAATAATTATCTTAATTAAATCATTTATATTAACCAATAACTTTATCTTAATTATCTTCATATATTTGTTAACCAAACTCTTAATTACTCAATATAATTCTTAATTATAATTGATTACTAAATTGATATCATTAATCCTTATTTAAAATAAAATATATTAGAAATCAATTATAACTAAAACACATTTTAAATATACCTTTAAATCTTTAAAACTTTCCCAAGGATATTAAATAAAATTTAATTCAAACTTTATTTCAAAAATATCCATTTCCTTTTATTTTAAAAACTTTCATATTTTAATATATATAAAGCTTGTTTAAAATTTAACTTTGAAACCAATTAGTTTTATAAGTAAAACTTATTTAACTTTTGTTTTAAACCTTCATTCCAAAACCAAATTTCTTTGTTTCAAACCTTTAAACATAACTGTCAAATTTTCAAGCTTCTGACAAAACCAAAACCTGCTCACTCAAAAACTCGTGTAACCCACGGCAAATTCCTGCGTCAACCCCGAGTAAAGCAAACAAAACCCCGAGTCTTCCACCTTTCCACCTTGCTTCGAGAAATAACAATGCAAACCCGAAGTTGTCTTCGAGCTCGAACCCTTTTCTTCTCTTACCCAAAATCCAACACCACCTGATACCCACAATCGTGCACGTTTACGTGCACGACCGCGCCGATCGTTGGCGAACTCCACGCCGGCCTCCAACAAGTCGACTTCAGCCTCGACGATACTACCCTCAACCAAGAAAACTCAAATTTATCGAGAATCGAAATCTTGACTTTCAAATCCAACTGTTCAAACCCTTCATCACCAGAAAAACCAACATCACGACAATCCAAGCCTCGAAAAAATCCACCATCACCACCGAAGCTTCGTCATGATTCCCTCAACCTACGACGACGCACGCGATCCACTCCGGTAGCCTCACGATGCCGCAAAGACGCGATGAACCAAGATGATATAAACAAGGTACAAAACCCTACATCATGAATTATCAGTCACTTCATTCAGTAGTAAATCACCAAACAATTTTTCCCATGATCTCCGTTGCCCCCTTCACCTTCATGCTCAGCCACGTCGACCAATTTGCCGCTGATCACCGTGAATTGACCATTAAACCCAAAACTGAAAAACTGAGATATCTCACTAACCACCCAATTAAAAATCATGATACAAGCATTAAAATCATGATTTTTAATATGTAATCCCATTATGAAATCAAAACTCAAAATTGATTTAATAAATTTTTGACCCAATTTACCATTTAACTGTAAATTTGAAAATTTTAAGCCAATTATTCAATTTAAAAACTTACAATTATTTTTAAATAAAAAGTTACATAATTACAAACAACTTTTGTTTACAAAACATAAGCAAATTCGAATTCAACATTGTTTTGTTGAATTTATTATGAAGTTTAAAACCTGTTTATAAGCATACTAGACATATATTTATGTATGCAGGTAACTCACAATCATCAAACACCCATGCATCTACATTCATTAATTTAAATCCAATAATCCAGACAGATCATCATAATTACACAAGAACAAGTTAAATTTCAAGATTCAAAAACTGTTTTTAAAACTGCATTTACTCACCTTATATAAAAGCAGAAGACAGAATCAATTCCAGGCTTTAGAATTTATCAGCATGTTGATGAATTCTCTGAGTTGTTTGATTCCAGATTGCACTGATGTTGAAAACAATTTGTTGCTTGATTGAATTAGAAACCTGAAGATCTTGCTTTCCAGATCACCTTCTCTAGCTATTTCAGATTTTACAGGTTTCACAGATCATTATTTTTCTCCTGTTCTTCTCTTTTTTTTTCTTCTGATTTGAATTTTTGTGTTTGGGATGAAGACGAAGAAAATATATTTAGCTGAAAATAAACTCATCTTTTATTTTACAATTTAATTTTAAACTAAAATATCAAGTGGATGAGTCTACCTTATATCCTTATTAGCTTACACCTATACATACTAATTTACAATTGTCTCTAACCCATATTTAAAAATTTACAAGTGTTGTTATGTTTAATTCATATTTACAAATGTTATTCTCTAATGTTTTATTAATGTTTAAAATGTTATTTTCTTTTTAATAATCTATTTAAGCTATATACATGTATTTATATAATATGTATATAATTATAAAATGTGTATACTTATCTTTTAATAAATATTCATATGAATTCAATAACTTATATTTTGATCAAATCATATAACATATGTTTATAAATTTGAGAAATTAAGTTTGACTCTTTATATAAAAATTTAAAGCAATCTATCTTATGTTAAAATTAAAATGAAAGAAATATTAAAACAAATGAACTTTTAATTTAAATCTTATTTAAACCAAAGCTTAAAGTATATGTTTATAATAAATAAGAAATTAACTTTGTTATTAAAATTTAAATCTCAAATATTATTTTCAAAAGTATTAAATCAAATTAAATTTTCAAATTACAAATTATATATGTATAAAATAAAGTTTGAAAACACTTATTAAATTCAAAACAATAAAATTTTCCTATTTCTAATATATACAAATATGTACATATTTCAAATGGAAAAACATTTTAACGTTCAATTTGAAAATTACTGTATTAATTTTAAAACACAAACCAAATCATAATATATATATTCATATATATTACAATTTGAATATAAAGTTTTATTACTTAAAAACTTCCAATTTACAAGATATATCAATATATATATATATATATATATATATTATAAATAGAAAATATTTTGATTAGCTTTTGAAAAACAAATCTTACCAATATTAAATTGCCAAAATAAATATTTCCAAATTAAAATATTATAAATTTTCAAAAGAATTAAACTTGCCAAATTTTAATTTTGTTAAGAAAAATGTTGATAGATATTAACAAATTATTATTATTAGCCTTTTAAAAGAATTTAACTTGTCAATTATAATAAAAAAATGATCAAATCAATTTAATTATTATCAAAGATTATTAAATTGATATTGGTCAAAATTCCGGGTCGTCACATTCCTCCCCCCTTAAAAGAAATTCGTCCTCAAAATTTAAAAGCAAAGATAATTTAATAACCCAGCAAAAGAATTTAAATTTCAAACAGCAATCACACAATCAATCATACACTATCAATTATAGTAACCAAAGCAACCAATTCAAACAAATAATTTTATCTATCCAGACAAAATTCTGAATATAATTTCCTAATATATCAAAAGTTTTCCAGGTACCTATACTGGAATACTCGCTCTATAGAATCTTAAATAACTATACAACTATAACCAAGAACTTCCTCTTCTGATCCTTCAAATCTGAACAAGATATCAGACTAAACTCAAAATCAGCTCAACTGCCAAATACTTCTGAACTGCTGATTCTATCACTCGAAGAATCATACACATAATCCTCAGAGATATGTGAAATACAATGAATTCCAATTATCCAAACTGGCAATTCAACCCTGTAGATCAAAATCTAATCTCTAGAGAACACAGAAAAACTCAAAATACCTCCGGAGCTAGCTCTCCAATTTTACCCATCTTATATCCCCTTTAATCGGATAAAACTAAAACAATATCCAAAATCCACTTCATATTCCAAATCTCCTTAATTCTTATCCGCATAACTCTTCTGATGCTCCTAAGTCACCTCCATCTTTCCTGATCAGCTTAACCTTGCTGATTGCTTCATGAAACAACTGGACCAAATCAAACCAATCTCCGGGTCCTACTCAACAAAATGGCTCTCTCCCAAAATTTTGCTGAAATCCAATACACAACTCTATCCCACAAGCATCGGTGGACTTCAAACCTTCATCTCTTACCTGGAATAGCCAAACAGTTGCATTTGACAACCTTGCCTTCCAAAATCCAGAAAATTTCTTCATACCTGAATTTTCCAGTAGAAATCCACTAATCCAAGAAAACTGCGACTCCCGATTGCTCCTATACTAGAATAACTGCTATCTCGCTACCGCTGCACAGCTCTGATTTAGAGTTGATAAGAATGCTATCGAAGAACTCGAGCACAAACTTTCTCCATACACAGTTCATCCGACTCATAAAACCTTAGTGACCATTCCATTTGGTCAAAACTTCCTAACAGAATCTTAACTAGAGCTAGATGATCAATCCTTTCCAAAGAATCCTGAGCTGCCTCACCAACTTCTTCTCGCCCCAAGAGTCATTCCTCTACACGGTTGAACCATCAAAATTACTCCTGGAATCCAAGTCGATAAGAAGACTCAATCTCCGATTCAGGAAACTTCTGATTTCCTCAAAACCTCTGGATAATCTCTGACTACTTAAGTAGCCTTTACCTCCATATAAGATGCCTCAATCCACAAACCAAAGAATACTCAAAGATTCCCAAACTAATCGCAAGTCACTTTTGCGATTCCACTCAGTTCAGATTCCAAAGAACTATCTCCCAACTAGAACAGCTTTCCTAATCAAGATCAATCCTTTCAGAATGGCTTATCTACCAGAAAACTGATCACCTCCAACAAATATCCTGCTTTGCTGAGCCTCCCGAAGAAATGGATAAGCCTTCACTATCTTCCTGGCCTGCTGATAGTAGAATCCCAAATATTACAGAATCATCGAAGAAACAGATCCACGCTGCTGCTTCCAAATTTCACTTCAATGATATTGCTAAGCCAAAAGATCATCCTTAACCCCAAGCTTATTGAAACACAAAACTAACACCCAATTCACCAAAAATCCTTGAGACGAGTAGACATCTTCTGAAGAAACTCGCCTCCAAACCAAACACCAACTACTTGTCTTCTTAAGGAAAACAAATGAGACCATGTCCGAAATGAGGTAACTCATTGACCTTAGTCTCATACTTCAATATAGATAAGACACCCTTACTTAAGATCCAGAAAATCCCTAAATATCGGAATCTTCCCTACAGTAGGCATCACAGTTCCTCCAACACTATCTAAATCTTGCTCCAGAAGAACATCTCCAGAACCATCAATGGATACTGCATCACATCATACAGCTATTACTTCCCGAAGCTATCAAGATACCATCACCTGCTTCTACTCAACTAACAAATTCAACTCTTAGAAATCCTTGCTCACTCGAGAGAAAATCAACCTCACACTTCAAGAATATACTCCAATTCTTGAAAAGACTTCCTCTAGGATCAATGAAATCCTTTCACCAATCTACAAAGCTTATTCGAGATGGTATTAGGTATACAATCTCGACAGATACACCTCCAACCACAACATATGACCCTATTTTATTAGTGGTAATCGTGTTACACACACTCTTACCTTATCTACCTCTATAACCTAGGTTGGAAAATCTGAAAAGATAACCCAACAGATTAGGTAGATATATATATATCTATATAAATTACAAGTACGCTCTCTCAAGATAGACACCACTCCAGAGCCTAGATATTCACTCAACCTAATGCTCTGATACCAACTGTAGCGACCCGACTTTCTATCACCAGAAAATCGCATCACTATTTAAGAAAGAAAGAAATAGAAGAAGAAAAGAAAGATAAGAAAGAAAAACAACACAGCAGAAATCTCACAACGGAACGAATGAAATATAATGTATAACATATACATAGTATCATTGTAACGACCCGTAAATTATCGATAAATAAAATAGCTAATTTGATAAGATTTCATGATTTAATGTTAGAAAAAAAATTGTAATTCATTTGGAATAATAATAACTGGAATGAATTGCAACAATAATTATCCAAGTAATGAAAAATGAATGCTACTTAGTGAATGCCTTTGAAATCAATAGTTGAATAGGATGATAAATGTTGAATTCATTGGGTATAATAGAGTAATTGATTGATAAGTAAAATCTATTTAAAATCAAATATTGAATATTGAACAGGTAAATTGTTTAAATTAAATATTTAAAACTTATTGAATAATTGAATAACTGTAAAATGAAAATAGTGTTCTAAATTGTGAATTGGTTTTAAAAGTTGATTCTTATAAGTTCAATTTCAATATTTCAAAGGATAATGAATAATTGGATAATCGAAATTGTTTAAATTTAATATTTGGAATTTATTGAATAATTTAATAATGGGAACTGGATAACCGTATAATGGAAATGGTTGTTCTATAATTTGAATTTGTTAAATTTTATAAGTCCGTTTGAATATTTCAAAAAATAGTGATTTAAGAATAATCAAATTTGTTTAAGTTTAATATTACAAATGTTTGAATAATAGAATCCCGAATTTGATATGATTAATTTGACATTGAAATTTAATTTATGAAAATAGAGTGAATAATTGAAATTTGATTGAATATGATTCAAATTGGTTTCCAAAGTGAATGTAAGTTATATCGGGATTATAATAGAGTTAATAAGTTTTAAAATTGGAATTTACGGGATAATTGAATAACGGGTTTAATATGATTAAAAATGATTTGTAAAAATTTATTTTATCATATTAAAGTTAGAATGATGTTGTAGAACTTTTAAAATCGAATTAAAAGTAAATTTTTGAAAATTGAATATTTTAATATTAAATTGACGAGTTAAAATAGCCTTTTTTCAAACAGTCTCGGATTTCGACGAGACCAGTTTCATCGGATCCGTAATGTAATATTATTGTAAGATTTCAAATTTCGTGTCAATTGGATTTATCGTTGTCCGGGGCGAGCCAAAACGCATAGGAATCGATTTAATCGATTTAATTTAAAAATCGAACGTTTATTGCCATAACTCGCGCAGACGATCGAATTAGCTTCCGAAACCTGTTCCATTGTGTCCGGAACGCGGGGTAAACCCTAGAAACGCCAGTCACCGCGCGTAAATCGGTGTTCGGAAATTCCGGGTGAATACGGTTCGTTGAAATTTCTATATAAGCACTCAATATATTCATTCTTTTGCAAAATTTAATATACCCTAGGGTTTCTTTGCTCAGCCGCCTCCATAGAAACCCACGGCCATAATTTAGTTTCATCTTTCCCTCGATTACTTCCAATCCGTGAACATTTAGCAAATGTCATCAGCTGCAAACTCGAAGAGGGCAGGGAGATCTAGCTAACCAACGGTCGTGATCGTTTATAGACGCAGGGATCATCGGAAAATCGAGCTAGAGCGGCCGGCGTTCGTGCACGTTTTCACGTGCGTGGGGACCACCGAGTTGCATGAGAATGGAGGCGGAGGTGCTTGGCGAGTAGGGCTTCGATATGGCCTCATCTGATCGTGCTATCGACGAGCGTAGTGGCCGTGTATTTTGGATACGGAGCGGCGGCTTTGGGTTCACATGCGAACCTGTAAACGCGATGAGGGGGAGAAGATAGTAGGAGCGGCCCAGATCTGAGATTGAGGTAGTGTGCGGCCGAGATTAGATTTAGGGTTTTGAAATTAAAATTATAATGTAAATTGATTTGTAAATGTTTAAAATGATGTTTCTCTTTCATACGAGGTCGGATTCGGACGAAACTTCTTGCGTCGGAATCGTATTGACAAGTACTACGCTATGGAATTGGATTGGAGTCGTTTGGAGCTAGAGAAAATTTTGGGTTGAATCGAGCGTCGTTCGATTTGATTTAAAATCGTAAAATCAAGGTGAGTGTTTTATAACGCTCACACCGCACTAAATATCTTTATGCTAGTTAAATTTGATATTATGAAGTGTTATGATTTTATTTGTCGTTGTTTGATAAAAATTTAATTGTCATATAGCTTGTCATTTGAATTAACCGTTGAAAAATTAAATTGACAGTTAAATTGAAATCAAAATTGAATTGCGATTAAATTACCTGACATTGATAACTATGAAACTGCCATGAATTGTATTGTTTATTGGATGATGTATTTTGATGGATGCTATTGGTTGATAATTGTATGTTTGGATGTTTATTTGCTTATATAGATCTTGTTATGCATACATATGATACTGTGATTTAATTTAAGTAATATATACTCATCCCTGACATTTAATTGAAATAAAAATTACTTGGCCATAGATAGAAAATTATATACAGACACCGAATTGGCTAAATTAATAATTTTTGAAATCGTCGATTTGAAATTTATTTAAATGTTCGATTTAAAAGTTATAAATAGAAATAAATTTATAGAAATCGAATTTATCGGGAAATTGAGTTTGGAATGTTGAAATAAATTTTGGTAAAAGAAAATTGTTAAATAATTTAAGTTGAGACTTTGAGAATAAAATTTGGGATATGATTGAATTTCGAAAATCTATTTGATTTAAAGATTGAACATTATTTCGAACTTTGAGTATTACTACGTAAAAGCAACATAAAAATGATATTTTGGAATTGAGCTTGAAATTGAATCATATTTGAAATTTAGATTTAAATTTGAGTATTGAAGGATAATTAAGTAAAAGTGAGATATAAGCGATATTTTGAAATCGAGCTTGGAATCGAATCATGTTTGAAACTTGGATTTAAACTCGTATATTGATGGATAATCTTGTAAGTGTTCTAAATGGATATTTTGAAAAACCAAGCTCTAAATCGATATAAATTGAAATTGAATTAATTGAAAGTGAATATAAAATTGAATAAATTTGAAGTCAAAGTTGACATTGATTTGAATTGAAATCGAAATTGAATCGGTAGAAGGGAAATTGAAATTGTTTTGAATTGAGAAGTTATAATTGAAATGGTCTGATTTTGAAGCTGTCTTATTTTGTTTTCCAAATTACTCGGTTATATAAACCATTTTGAATACTTAAACTATTTTAATCTATTTTAAATCTACTTAACCCAATTTAAATTATTTTAAACTAAATTTATCTATTTCAAATCCGTTTTAAGATTTTAAAGTATTTTAACCATTTCTAATTATTTAAAACTACTTTTAAACTACTTAAAACTATTTTTCTAAAATCCTAAGCTGGTCAATAAGGTGAAACTTTTGTATTTAAATCTTGAATTTAAATACGAATTGAGTTAAATGAAGTTGCAACCTAAATTGAAATTCGAAATGATTTTGAAAACGAGATGAGATATTGATGCGAAAAATGATTTTTGAAACGAATCTTACATTTGAATAGATACGATGATATATTAAAATGGATTTGATTTTGAAGCGAATATGATATTTTGATATCAATTTTGAATCGATTTGAAGTGTAAAAGAGCCAACGGTGTAATAATACGTAGTTATTAAAGAGACCGGGATCGGATATGGACATACTCTCTGTCGATACCGAAAACCACTTTAATAACTATTATACGCGGAGTGTTGATCCAGAATGAAGTGGATGGTTTGGTGAACGCGTTGACTGAAGAAAGAGAACGATTATTGGATGACCCCTGACATGACTAAAACAGGAGCCGCTCCAGGCCATTGAGGTTCGCCACCTCTAGCGGACACACTTCTTCGATACCATATCTATTACATTTGTGATGCGATTTGGGTGCACCCCTTGATTTCAGAGTGTTGTTTCGCGGTGTTGGGGTGGCTGCGGCTATGCCCAACATCAGTTCGGATCACGCAACTACTAGTATCCTAGTTGGTATCGCCTCATGTACCTTGTCATACTGATTATCCTATTCGCGACCACTACGTTTTGATTTGTACCTTGAGTATATGGATTGCCCTCTGGTGACTTCCGGTTTTGGGGAAACTACGGTCTTGTATATGCTTTTGGGAATATAAAATGTGTTAAGGGGGATTATGGTAACGCCTTAACGCTATTTTGATACTTTATATTACTGATAGGCATTATCTACTAAGCGTATATTACTACATAGTAGATAGTTTCACGGATCCTTGAGAGATGGAAAATCCCGTAACATCTCTTAAGTTGTTGCACGCACGTTGACACTGGATAGGAGATGTCAAACCCCGTAAACATCTCTGACGCCGTTACACTCATATTTATTTACGATTGATTTAACTTACATGAGGATATTATAGTCCTGACTCGAGTGTTTTGTCTTTTCATTACGCTCGGGTCAGTCCTGAGTTTTTCAGATTTTTGAAGATCTATTCTGGAGGATGAAGACGAAGATTTGGTATACTATTACTATTGTTACCCTTGCATTATGTTATCTGCTGCATTATTTAATTGTTCTGTCGTATATGTATAAACTCTGATAAATGTTGTGTAAATAATTGTCAAAGTATAGTTGACAGCTTCATGAACTGTTTATTTGACTATTATATTTTATCGTTCCGCTGCGAGATTCTGTGTTGTTTCATTTCCTTTATTTCTCTTTCTTTTCTTTTCTTATTTACCCCAATAACCATCTGCCCTTTTGAATGGTTTGGAATCGACATGTGGATTTGATCGTCGGTTTAAACTGTCCAAAAAGGTGGGTCGTCACAGTTGGTATCAGAGCTTTGGTTTAGCGATAAACCTTGGCTCTAGTGGGGAATAACTCATTGAAATAGAGGTAAACTATATGAATGAGTTGAGTGTATATGAGAGAGCGTACTTGTTATTTGATATAAGATGGTTTTTATTGTGTTAACTTTGTTCCGTTGAGTATTTATGAATTCTGGTCGATACTTGGGACGCCAAGGCGTCGATAGGAATTTCTAAACACTCGAATAGGACGAACCAACACAATACCGTTTTGGAATATATTTTATATAAAAGAATTATTTGAATATTTATTCATTTTGATTAAATTGATTGTTAGGAGATGATAATATAAGATTATTATTGTTGTTGTTTGATCAGTCAATATTTACAACAATTGATTAAAAAACAATGGATTTAGGAAAATGAAATCTTGTAAACACAATTGATAATGAATATAAATGAATTTTAACTTGGATTTGGGAATTTAAATTCCGGTGTTTGAAATTGACTTACAAGAATTTGAAAAATATAATATGAGTATTATATGATAGTATAATTGAGTTGAAATTGTTTTCGAAGGATTTTTTTTTAATGGTAAGTGTTATATTCCCTTCTCTTGACGCTAGAAAATGATTTCGGTGATGAGTGCACACATCATCGGCGTTTATTTTCGAGAGTCCGAGTGAGGGAGACCACTTAATAGCTTGTCTAAACCTTGTTTTGATTCAACTTTTATTTTATTTTGTATTCTCTATAGTATGATTTGATATATAAATTATATAAGTATATATTATTTCAAAACTTGATTTGAAATGAAACCGGGATTGAAATTCTTAAGTCCTTTAATAATTAATGATTTTTTTTAAAATGATTGAATTGAATTTAGACTTGAATCATTAAGGAACATCTGAATTGTGAAATGAGAAATGAACCTAAGAGCTAAGTGAAAATATCAATTGAAGTAGAAATCCTTAGAATTAGGAAATTAGGAACTTAAAATAAAATTGAAACTGTAAAACTCGCATAGTATTAAATTTCATTCTATAGCATAGATATAACTTACCAAAATATTTAAGAAGTTCAAAAACGTTATATGAATTGTTAATTGGATAATATACGAGTATAGGTTTGAATAATGAAATATGCATTTAATTAATGGTTTGCAAATATAAATAAAATTGTTAATAAATAATTGGAATTTAAATTAACATTTAAAAGTGATTCACAATTATGTTAATATAAAATGGAAATACTATATGTGAATGTAAATGTGAAATTAAATTATAGTGAAATTTAAGTAATGACTTAAGAATTAATTAATTGAAAATTCAACTTTAAATGAAAAGAAGTTGTATGTTGTTTAACTACATTCTATTTGCATAACTATAACTTACCAAATACTTAAAAGGTTTAAAATGCTAATAAGGATAAGTAGAGAAATAATATACCAGTGTGAGAGTGAATCATAAAATGTGAAGATCTATTGATAGTTGTAAATATAAAAGAAATTTAAGCTGTAAAATGAATGATATATCTAAGTGAATAAATAAAATTTAAAATTAATGAAATATAAAATTGGTAAATGGAAACTATTTAAATTTGAATATAACTAAATGTCAATAAACTTGGAAGTGTATGAAATTAAAGTTGACTTGGAAATGTATAATTGATTTAGTGTAGATTTTGGATGGATGTTAATGTTTGATATGCATTGGTTGTTAGATGGATGATAATTGATTAAGTAGAATTCATTAGTGTTAATGGAATTGAATAAACGGAATAAAATTTTAAACTAAATTAATTCAAATTTGAAGCAAAGTGAAATTAAATATAATTGAATTCAATTTAAATTGAAGCAAATTGACTTGAATTTAAAATGTGAATGAAACAAACTTGAATAAATCGGAAACAAATTGAATGTAAACCTATTGCATGGATGAATAAGAAAATAAATGACTTTGTGTTATGATTGTTCTTTAGAAAATTTGAGGTTTTGATGGTTTGCACTTTGAAATAATAAAAGCAAATTTTTGGAAAAAATCCAAATTTGCCTAATATATGCTGAAACGAAAACGACCATAACTTTTAAATGGCTGAACGAAATTCGACGATCTTGGACTTTTCGGAAAGCTTAGAAACTATAGCACAACTTTTGTTTAGATAACTTGAGAAAATTCCTTCGTCTACTAGGTTAAAAACTTGAATGTTACTCGCTGTCCTGTGTAAAAATAAGTAAAATCTGTAGTATACACCCTTAGTATTTTTGCCATATCTTTTGACTGGTTTATCGGATTTTGATGATCTTGTACTTTCTGGAAAGCTAAGAACATAACCTAAAACTTTTGTTTTAAGTGTTTTGTGTTTTGATGTCGTTTTATAAGGTCGAAAACGCGGGTGAACGTCGCTGACCTGCGCAATTCATTGCCCAGGCTGAGGCGTACCCTCTAAGTAAAACGGCCATAATTTTTGAACGTATGGTCCGAATTCGATGATTTTGGACATTACGAAAAGCCTGAAATGAATGCAACAACTTTTGTTTAGATTCTGTTGCCGAATTTTATCGTTTATGTGTCCTAAAACTAAGATTTGTTTGCTGTCCTGAAATTGGAATCTCAGTTTTGAAGCTAAATATGTTATATATATGTTGTGTAGGCTAAGTATATCGATCTATCTTTATATGCATGGTTCTAACTTAGTTATTGAGTGTTTAGTAGGTGCGGATTGCGCTTGCTTCGCATTTGGAGCTCGCTTTCGTGCTATATTAGCCGTATATGCTCGCTAACAATATATAAGGTACATATCTCGGATTACATACCGTACTTTTACACTTTTTCCCTGCGGGATGCCTCATCACTTGATGAGATGTATATTTGTGATATATATACTGTCTTTTTTTTTCCGATCGAGCCGCGCAAAGGAGACTCTGCCGAAATTTTCCGTAAAATCCGGGTGTTAGAAAATTTTTCAAGTTTTAAAAATTTTTATAACTTGTTTTGATTACTAACTTTTAAAGTTAGGAAGCCGTTTGGAGTAACTTAGTGGAAGCGTAGTTATGACTTTATAAATGGAAATTTCATTGTTTATAAGTGGATAATTTTTAATAAAATATATCAAATGTTGAATTCTTTACTTAGTTCCTTTTCCCTTCTTTTTCCTTTTCGGGGACGAAAAGTTTTGAGTGGGGGAGAGTGTAACGACCCGTAAATTATCGATAAATAAAATAGCTAATTTGATAAGATTTCATGATTTAATGTTAGAAAAAAAATTGTAATTCGTTTGGAATAATAATAACTGGAATGAATTGCAACAATAATTATCCAAGTAATGAAAAATGAATGCTACTTAGTGAATGCCTTTGAAATCAATAGTTGAATAGGATGATAAATGTTGAATTCATTGGGTATAATAGAGTAATTGATTGATAAGTAAAATCTATTTAAAATCAAATATTGAATATTGAACAGGTAAATTGTTTAAATTAAATATTTAAAACTTATTGAATAATTGAATAACTGTAAAATGAAAATAGTGTTCTAAATTGTGAATTGGTTTTAAAAGTTGATTCTTATAAGTTCAATTTCAATATTTCAAAGGATAATGAATAATTGGATAATCGAAATTGTTTAAATTTAATATTTGGAATTTATTGAATAATTTAATAATGGGAACTGGATAACCGTATAATGGAAATGGTTGTTCTATAATTTGAATTTGTTAAATTTTATAAGTCCGTTTGAATATTTCAAAAAATAGTGATTTAAGAATAATCAAATTTGTTTAAATTTAATATTACAAATGTTTGAATAATAGAATCCCGAATTTGATATGATTAATTTGATATTGAAATTTAATTTATGAAAATAGAGTGAATAATTAAAATTTGATTGAATATGATTCAAATTGGTTTCCAAAGTGAATGTAAGTTATATCGGGATTATAATAGAGTTAATAAGTTTTAAAATTGGAATTTATGGGATAATTGAATAACGGGTTTAATATGATTAAAAATGATTTGTAAAAATTTATTTTATCATATTAAAGTTAGAATGATGTTGTAGAACTTTTAAAATCGAATTAAAAGTAAATTTTTGAAAATTGAATATTTTAATATTAAATTGACGAGTTAAAATAGCCTTTTTTTCAAACAGTCTCGGATTTCGACGAGACCAGTTTCATCGGATCCGTAATGTGATATTATTGTAAGATTTCAAATTTCGTGTCAATTGGATTTATCGTTGTCCGGGCGAGCCAAAACGCATAGGAATCAATTTAATCGATTTAATTTAAAAATCGAACGTTTATTATAATAACTCGCGCAGACGATCGAATTAGCTTCCGAAACCTGTTCCATTGTGTCCGGAACGCGGGGTAAACCCTAGAAACGCCGGTCACCGCGCGTAAATCGGTGTTCGGAAATTCCGGGTGAATACGGTTCGTTGAAATTTCTATATATGCACTCAATATATTCATTCTTTTGCAAAATTTAATATACCCTAGGGTTTCTTTGCTCAGCCACCTCCATAGAAACCCACGGCCATAATTTAGTTTCATCTTTCCCTCGATTACTTCCAATCCGTGATCATTTAGCAAATGTCATCAGCTGCAAACTCGAAGAGGGCAGGGAGATCTAGCTAACCAACGGTCGTGATCGTTTATAGACGCAGGGATCATCGGAAAATCGAGCTAGAGTGGCCGGCGTTCATGCACGTTTTCATGTGCGTGGGGACCACCGAGTTGCATGAGAATGGAGGCGGAGGTGCTTGGCGAGTAGGGCTTCGATGTGGCCTCATCTGATCGTGCTATCGACGAGCGTAGTGGCCGTGTATTTTGGATACGGAGCGGCGGCTTTGGGTTCACATACGAACCTGTAAACGCGATGAGGGGGAGAAGATAGTAGGAGCGGCCCAGATCTGAGATTGAGGTAGTGTGCGGCCGAGATTAGATTTAGGGTTTTGAAATTAAAATTATAATGTAAATTGATTTGTAAATGTTTAAAATGATGTTTCTCTTTCATACGAGGTCGGATTCGGACGAAACTTCTTGCGTCGGAATCGTATTGACAAGTACTACGCTATGGAATTGGATTGGAGTCGTTTGGAGCTAGAGAAAATTTTGGGTTGAATCGAGCGTCGTTCGATTTGATTTAAAATCGTAAAATCAAGGTGAGTGTTTTATAACGCTCACACCGCACTAAATATCTTTATGCTAGTTAAATTTGATATTATGAAGTGTTATGATTTTATTTGTCGTTGTTTGATAAAAATTTAATTGTCATATAGCTTGTCATTTGAATTAACCGTTGAAAAATTAAATTGACAGTTAAATTGAAATCAAAATTGAATTGCGATTAAATTACCTGACATTGATAACTATGAAACTGCCATGAATTGTATTGTTTATTGGATGATGTATTTTGATGGATGCTATTGGTTGATAATTGTATGTTTGGATGTTTATTTGCTTATATAGATCTTGTTATGCATACATATGATACTGTGATTTAATTTAAGTAATATATACTCATCCCTGACATTTAATTGAAATAAAAATTACTTGGCCATAGATAGAAAATTATATACAGACACCGAATTGGCTAAATTAATAATTTTTGAAATCGTCGATTTGAAATTTATTTAAATGTTCGATTTAAAAGTTATAAATAGAAATAAATTTATAGAAATCGAATTTATCGGGAAATTGAGTTTGGAATGTTGAAATAAATTTTGGTAAAAGAAAATTGTTAAATAATTTAAGTTGAGACTTTGAGAATAAAATTTGGGATATGATTGAATTTCGAAAATCTATTTGATTTAAAGATTGAACATTATTTCGAACTTTGAGTATTACTACGTAAAAGCAACATAAAAATGATATTTTGGAATTGAGCTTGAAATTGAATCATATTTGAAATTTAGATTTAAATTTGAGTATTGAAGGATAATTAAGTAAAAGTGAGATATAAGCGATATTTTGAAATCGAGCTTGGAATCGAATCATGTTTGAAACTTGGATTTAAACTCGTATATTGATGGATAATCTTGTAAGTGTTCTAAATGGATATTTTGAAAAACCAAGCTCTAAATCGATATAAATTGAAATTGAATTAATTGAAAGTGAATATAAAATTGAATAAATTTGAAGTCAAAGTTGACATTGATTTGAATTGAAATCGAAATTGAATCGGTAGAAGGGAAATTGAAATTGTTTTGAATTGAGAAGTTATAATTGAAATGGTCTGATTTTGAAGCTGTCTTATTTTGTTTTCCAAATTACTCGGTTATATAAACCATTTTGAATACTTAAACTATTTTAATCTATTTTAAATCTACTTAACCCAATTTAAATTATTTTAAACTAAATTTATCTATTTCAAATCCGTTTTAAGATTTTAAAGTATTTTAACTATTTCTAATTATTTAAAACTACTTTTAAACTACTTAAAACTATTTTTCTAAAATCCTAAGCTGGTCAATAAGGTGAAACGTTTATATTTAAATCTTGAATTTAAATACGAATTGAGTTAAATGAAGTTGCAACCTAAATTGAAATTCGAAATGATTTTGAAAACGAGATGAGATATTGATGCGAAAAATGATTTTTGAAACGAATCTTACATTTGAATAGATACGATGATATATTAAAATGGATTTGATTTTGAAGCGAATATGATATTTTGATATCAATTTTGAATCGATTTGAAGTGTAAAAGAGCCAACGGTGTAATAATACGTAGTTATTAAAGAGACCGGGATCGGATATGGACATACTCTCTGTCGATACCGAAAACCACTTTAATAACTATTATACGCGGAGTGTTGATCCAGAATGAAGTGGATGGTTTGGTGAACGCGTTGACTGAAGAAAGAGAACGATTATTGGATGACCCCTGACATGACTAAAACAGGAGCCGCGCCGGGCCATTGAGGTTCGCCACCTCTAGCGGACACACTTCTTCGATACCATATCTATTACATTTGTGATGCGATTTGGGTGCACCCCTTGATTTCGGAGTGTTGTTTCGCGGTGTTGGGGTGGCTGCTGGCTATGCCCAACATCAGTCCGGATCACGCAACTACTAGTATCCTAGTTGGTATCGCCTCATGTACCTTGTCATACTGATTATCCTATTCGCGACCACTACGTTTTGATTTGTACCTTGAGTATATGGATTGCCCTCTGGTGACTTCCGGTTTTGGGGAAACTACGGTCTTGTATATGCTTTTGGGAATATAAAATGTGTTAAGGGGGATTATGGTAACGCCTTAACGCTATTTTGATACTTTATATTACTGATAGGCATTATCTACTTAGCGTATATTACTACATAGTAGATAGTTTCACGGATCCTTGAGAGATGGAAAATCCCGTAACATCTCTTAAGTTATTGCACGCACGTTGACACTGGATAGGAGATGTCAAAACCCGTAAACATCTCGGACGCCGTTACACTCATATTTATTTACGATTGATTTAACTTACATGAGGATATTATAGTCCTGACTCGAGTGTTTTGTCTTTTCATTACGCTCGGGTCAGTCCTGAGTTTTTCAGATTTTTGAAGATCTATTCTGGAGGATGAAGACGAAGATTTGGTATACTATTACTATTGTTACCCTTGCATCATGTTATCTGCTGCATTATTTAATTGTTCTGTTGTATATGTATAAACTCTGATAAATGTTGTGTAAATAATTGTCAAAGTATAGTAGACAGCTTCATGAACTGTTTATTTGACTATTATATTTTATCGTTCCGCTGCGAGATTCTGTGTTGTTTCATTTCCTTTATTTCTCTTTCTTTTCTTTTCTTATTACCCCAATAACCATCTGCCCTTTTGAATGGTTTGGAATCGACATGTGGATTTGATCGTCGGTTTAAACTGTCCAAAAAGGTGGGTCGTCACAGTTGGTATCAGAGCTTTGGTTTAGCGATAAACCTTGGCTCTAGTGGGGAATAACTCATTGAAATAGAGGTAAACTATATGAATGAGTTGAGTGTATATGAGAGAGCGTACTTGTTATTTGATATAAAATGGTTTTATTGTGTTAACTTTGTTCCGTTGAGTATTTATGAATTCTGGTCGATACTTGGGACGCCAAGGCGTCGATAGGAATTTCTAAACACTCGAATAGGACGAACCAACACAATACCGTTTTGGAATATATTTTATATAAAAGAATTATTTGAATATTTATTCATTTTGATTAAATTGATTGTTAGGAGATGATAATATAAGATTATTATCGTTGTTGTTTGATCAGTCAATATTTACAACAATTGATTAAAAAACAATGGATTTAGGAAAATGAAATCTTGTAAACACAATTGATAATGAATATAAATGAATTTTAACTTGGATTTGAGAATTTAAATTCCGGTGTTTGAAATTGACTTACAAGAATTTGAAAAATATAATATGAGTATTATATGATAGTATAATTGAGTTGAAATTGTTTTCGAAGGATTTTTTTTTAATGGTAAGTGTTATATTCCCTTCTCTTGACGCTAGAAAATGATTTCGGTGATGAGTGCACACATCATCAGCGTTTATTTTCGAGAGTCCGAGTGAGGGAGACCACTTAATAGCTTGTCTAAACCTTGTTTTGATTCAACTTTTATTTTATTTTGTATTCTCTATAGTATGATTTGATATATAAATTATATAAGTATATATTATTTCAAAACTTGATTTGAAATGAAACCGGGATTGGAATTCTTAAGTCCTTTAATAATTAATGATTTTTTTTAAAATGATTGAAATGAATTTAGACTTGAATCATTAAGGAACATCTGAATTGTGAAATGAGAAATGAACCTAAGAGCTAAGTGAAAATATCAATTGAAGTAGAAATCCTTAGAATTAGGAAATTAGGAACTTAAAATAAAATTGAAACTGTAAAACTCGCATAGTATTAAATTTCATTCTATAGCATAGATATAACTTACCAAAATATTTAAGAAGTTCAAAAACGTTATATGAATTGTTAATTGGATAATATACGAGTATAGGTTTGAATAATGAAATATGCATTTAATTAATGGTTTGCAAATATAAATAAAATTGTTAATAAATAATTGGAATTTAAATTAACATTTAAAAGTGATTCACAATTATGTTAATATAAAATGGAAATACTATATGTGAATGTAAATGTGAAATTAAATTATAGTGAAATTTAAGTAATGACTTAAGAATTAATTAATTGAAAATTCAACTTTAAATGAAAAGAAGTTGTATGTTGTTTAACTACATTCTATTTGCATAACTATAACTTACCAAATACTTAAAAGGTTTAAAATGCTAATAAGGATAAGTAGAGAAATAATATACCAGTGTGAGAGTGAATCATAAAATGTGAAGATCTATTGATAGTTGTAAATATAAAAGAAATTTAAGCTGTAAAATGAATGATATATCTAAGTGAATAAATAAAATTTAAAATTAATGAAATATAAAATTGGTAAATGGAAACTATTTAAATTTGAATATAACTAAATGTCAATAAACTTGGAAGTGTATGAAATTAAAGTTGACTTGGAAATGTATAATTGATTTAGTGTAGATTTTGGATGAATGTTAATGTTTGATATGCATTGGTTGTTAGATGGATGATAATTGATTAAGTAGAATTCATTAGTGTTAATGGAATTGAATAAACGGAATAAAATTTTAAAATAATTAAATTCAAATTTGAAGCAAAGTGAAATTAAATATAATTGAATTCAATTTAAATTGAAGCAAATTGACTTGAATTTAAAATGTGAATGAAACAAACTTGAATAAATCGGAAACAAATTGAATGTAAACCTATTGCATGGATGAATAAGAAAATAAATGACTTTGTGTTATGATTGTTCTTTAGAAAATTTGAGGTTTTGATGGTTTGCACTTTGAAATAATAAAAGCAAATTTTTGGGAAAAATCCAAATTTGCCTAATATATGCTGAAACGAAAACGACCATAACTTTTAAATGGATGAATGAAATTCGACGATCTTGGACTTTTCAGAAAGCTTAGAAACTGTAGCACAACTTTTGTTTAGATAACTTGAGAAAATTCCTTCGTCTACTAGGTTAAAAACTTGAATGTTACTCGCTGTCCTGTGTAAAAATAAGTAAAATCTGTAGTATACACCCTTAGTATTTTTGCCATATCTTTTGACTGGTTTATCGGATTTTGATGATCTTGTACTTTATGGAAAGCTAAGAACATAACCTAAAACTTTTGTTTTAAGTGTTTTGTGTTTTGATGTCGTTTTTAAGGTCGAAAACGCGGGTGAACGTCGCTGACCTGCGCAATTCATTACCCAGGCTGAGGCGTACCCTCTAAGTAAAACGGCCATAATTTTTGAACGTATGGTCCGAATTCGATGATTTTGGACATTACGAAAAGCCTGAAATGAATGCAACAACTTTTGTTTAGATTCTGTTGTCGAATTTTATCGTTTATGTGTCCTAAAACTAAGATTTGTTTGCTGTCCTGAAATTGGAATCTCAGTTTTGAAGCTAAATATGTTATATATATGTTGTGTAGGCTAAGTATATCGATCTATCTTTATATGCATGGTTCTAACTTAGTTATTGAGTGTTTAGTAGGTGCGGATTGCGCTTGCTTCACATTTGGAGCTCGCTTTCGCGCTATATTAGCCGTATATGCTCGCTAACAGTATATAAGGTACATATCTCGGATTACATACCGTACTTTTACACTTTTTCCCTACGGGATGCCTCATCACTTGATGAGATGTATATTTGTGATATATATACTGTCTTTTTTTTTTCCGATCGAGCCGCGCAAAGGAGACTCTGCCGAAATTTTCCGTAAAATCCGGGTGTTAGAAAATTTTTCAAGTTTTAAAAATTTTTATAACTTGTTTTGATTACTAACTTTTAAAGTTAGGAAGCCGCTTGGAGTAACTTAGTGGAAGCGTAGTTATGACTTTATAAATGGAAATTTCATTGTTTATAAGTGGATAATTTTTAATAAAATACATCAAATGTTGAATTCTTTACTTAGTTCCTTTTCCCTTCTTTTTCCTTTTCGGGGACGAAAAGTTTTGAGTGGGGGAGAGTGTAACGACCCGTAAATTATCGATAAATAAAATAGCTAATTTGATAAGATTTCATGATTTAATGTTAGAAAAAAAATTGTAATTCGTTTGGAATAATAATAACTGGAATGAATTGCAACAATAATTATCCAAGTAATGAAAAATGAATGCTACTTAGTGAATGCCTTTGAAATCAATAGTTGAATAGGATGATAAATGTTGAATTCATTGGGTATAATAGAGTAATTGATTGATAAGTAAAATCTATTTAAAATCAAATATTGAATATTGAACAGGTAAATTGTTTAAATTAAATATTTAAAACTTATTGAATAATTGAATAACTGTAAAATGAAAATAGTGTTCTAAATTGTGAATTGGTTTTAAAAGTTGATTCTTATAAGTTCAATTTCAATATTTCAAAGGATAATGAATAATTGGATAATCGAAATTGTTTAAATTTAATATTTGGAATTTATTGAATAATTTAATAATGGGAACTAGATAACCGTATAATGGAAATGGTTGTTCTATAATTTGAATTTGTTAAATTTTATAAGTCCGTTTGAATATTTCAAAAAATAGTGATTTAAGAATAATCAAATTTGTTTAAATTTAATATTACAAATGTTTGAATAATAGAATCCCGAATTTGATATGATTAATTTGATATTGTAATTTAATTTATGAAAATAGAGTGAATAATTGAAATTTGATTGAATATGATTCAAATTGGTTTCCAAAGTGAATGTAAGTTATATCGGGATTATAATAGAGTTAATAAGTTTTAAAATTGGAATTTATGGGATAATTGAATAATGGGTTTAATATGATTAAAAATGATTTGTAAAAATTTATTTTACCATATTAAAGTTAGAATGATGTTGTAGAACTTTTAAAATCGAATTAAAAGTAAATTTTTGAAAATTGAATATTTTAATATTAAATTGACGAGTTAAAATAGCCTTTTTTTCAAACAGTCTCGGATTTCGACGAGACCAGTTTCATCGGATCCGTAATGTGATATTATTGTAAGATTTCAAATTTCGTGTCAATTGGATTTATCGTTGTCCGGGGCGAGCCAAAACGCATAGGAATCGATTTAATCGATTTAATTTAAAAATCGAACATTTATTGCCATAACTCGCGCAGACAATCGAATTAGCTTCCGAAACCTGTTCCATTGTGTCCGGAACGCGGGGTAAACCCTAGAAACGCCGGTCACCGCGCGTAAATCGGTGTTCGGAAATTCCGGGTGAATACGGTTCGTTGAAATTTCTATATAAGCACTCAATATATTCATTCTTTTGCAAAATTTAATATACCCTAGGGTTTCTTTGCTCAGCCGCCTCCGTAGAAACCCACAGCCATAATTTAGTTTCATCTTTCCCTCGATTACTTCCAATCCGTGAACATTTAGCAAATGTCATCAGCTGCAAACTCGAAGAGGGCAGGGAGATCTAGCTAACCAACGGTCGTGATCGTTTATAGACGCAGGGATCATCGGAAAATCGAGCTAGAGTGGCCGGCGTTCGTGCATGTTTTCACGTGCGTGGGGACCACCGAGTTGCATGAGAATGGAGGCGGAGGTGCTTGGCGAGTAGGGCTTCGATGTGGCCTCATCTGATCGTGCTATCGACGAGCGTAGTGGCCGTGTATTTTGGATATGGAGCGGCGGCTTTGGGTTCACATGCGAACCTGTAAACGCGATGAGGGGGAGAAGATAGTAGGAGCGGCCCAGATCTGAGATTGAGGTAGTGTGCGGCCGAGATTAGATTTAGGGTTTTGAAATTAAAATTATAATGTAAATTGATTTGTAAATGTTTAAAATGATGTTTCTCTTTCATACAAGGTCGGATTCGGACGAAACTTCTTGCGTCGGAATCGTATTGACAAGTACTACGCTATGGAATTGGATTGGAGTCGTTTGGAGCTAGAGAAAATTTTGGGTTGAATCGAGCGTCGTTCGATTTGATTTAAAATCGTAAAATCAAGGTGAGTGTTTTATAACGCTCACACCGCACTAAATATCTTTATGCTAGTTAAATTTGATATTATGAAGTGTTATGATTTTATTTGTCATTGTTTGATAAAAATTTAATTGTCATATAGCTTGTCATTTGAATTAACCGTTGAAAAATTAAATTGACAGTTAAATTGAAATCAAAATTGAATTGCGATTAAATTACCTGACATTGATAACTATGAAACTGCCATGAATTGTATTGTTTATTGGATGATGTATTTTGATGGATGCTATTGGTTGATAATTGTATGTTTGGATGTTTATTTGCTTATATAGATCTTGTTATGCATACATATGATACTGTGATTTAATTTAAGTAATATATACTCATTCCTGACATTTAATTGAAATAAAAATTACTTGGCCATAGGATAGAAAATTATATACGGACACCGAATTGGCTAAATTAATAATTTTTGAAATCGTCGATTTGAAATTTATTTAAATGTTCGATTTAAAAGTTATAAATAGAAATAAATTTATAGAAATCGAATTTATCGGGAAATTGAGTTTGGAATGTTGAAATAAATTTTGGTAAAAGAAAATTGTTAAATAATTTAAGTTGAGACTTTGAGAATAAAATTTGGGATATGATTGAATTTCGAAAATCTATTTGATTTCAAGATTGAACATTATTTCGAACTTTGAGTATTACTACGTAAAAGCAACATAAAAATGATATTTTGGAATTGATCTTGAAATTGAATCATATTTGAAATTTAGATTTAAATTTGAGTATTGAAGGATAATTAAGTAAAAGTGAGATATAAGCGATATTTTGAAATCGAGCTTGGAATCGAATCATGTTTGAAACTTGGATTTAAACTCGTATATTGATGGATAATCTTGTAAGTGTTCTAAATGGATATTTTGAAAAACCAAGCTCTAAATCGATATAAATTGAAATTGAATTAATTGAAAGTGAATATAAAATTGAATAAATTTGAAGTCAAAGTTGACATTGATTTGAATTGAAATCGAAATTGAATCGGTAGAAGGGAAATTGAAATTGTTTTGAATTGAGAAGTTATAATTGAAATGGTCTGATTTTGAAGCTGTCTTATTTTGTTTTCCAAATTACTCGGTTATATAAACCATTTTGAATACTTAAACTATTTTAATCTATTTTAAATCTACTTAACCCAATTTAAATTATTTTAAACTAAATTTATCTATTTCAAATCCGTTTTAAGATTTTAAAGTATTTTAACTATTTCTAATTATTTAAAACTACTTTTAAACTACTTAAAACTATTTTTCTAAAATCCTAAGCTGGTCAATAAGGTGAAACGTTTATATTTAAATCTTGAATTTAAATACGAATTGAGTTAAATGAAGTTGCAACCTAAATTGAAATTCGAAATGATTTTGAAAACGAGATGCGAAAAATGATTTTTGAAACGAATCTTACATTTGAATAGACACGATGATATATTAAAATGGATTTGATTTTGAAGCGAATATGATATTTTGATATCAATTTTGAATCGATTTGAAGTGTAAAAGAGCCAACGGTGTAATAATACGTAGTTATTAAAGAGACCGGGATCGGATATGGACATACTCTCTGTCGATACCGAAAACCACTTTAATAACTATTATACGCGGAGTGTTGATCCAGAATGAAGTGGATGGTTTGGTGAACGCGTTGACTGAAGAAAGAGAACGATTATTGGATGACCCCTGACATGACTAAAACAGGAGCCGCGTCGGGCCATTGAGGTTCGCCACCTCTAGCGGACACACTTCTTCGATACCATATCTATTACATTTGTGATGCGATTTGGGTGCACCCCTTGATTTCGGAGTGTTGTTTCGCGGTGTTGGGGTGGCTGCTGGCTATGCCCAACATCAGTCCGGATCACGCAACTACTAGTATCCTAGTTGGTATCGCCTCATGTACCTTGTCATACTGATTATCCTATTCGCGACCACTACGTTTTGATTTGTACCTTGAGTATATGGATTGCCCTCTGGTGACTTCCGGTTTTGGGGAAACTACGGTCTTGTATATGCTTTTGGGAATATAAAATGTGTTAAGGGGGATTATGTTAACGCCTTAACGCTATTTTGATACTTTATATTACTGATAGACATTATCTACTTAGCGTATATTACTACATAGTAGATAGTTTCACGGATCCTTGAGAGATGGAAAATCCCGTAACATCTCTTAAGTTATTTCACGCACGTTGACACTAGATAGGAGATGTCAAACCCCGTAAACATCTCTGACGCCGTTACACTCATATTTATTTACGATTGATTTAACTTACATGAGGATATTATAGTCCTGACTCGAGTGTTTTGTCTTTTCATTCGTCTCGGGTCAGTCCTGAGTTTTTCAGATTTTTGAAGATCTATTCTGGAGGATGAAGACGAAGATTTGGTATACTATTACTATTGTTACCCTTGCATCATGTTATCTGCTGCATTATTTAATTGTTCTGTTGTATATGTATAAACTCTGATAAATGTTGTGTAAATAATTGTCAAAGTATAGTAGACAGCTTCATGAACTGTTTATTTGACTATTATATTTTATCGTTCCGCTGCGAGATTCTGTGTTGTTTCATTTCCTTTATTTCTCTTTCTTTTCTTTTCTTATTTACCCCAATAACCATCTGCCCTTTTGAATGGTTTGGAATCGACATGTGGATTTGATCGTCGGTTTAAACTGTCCAAAAAGGTGGGTCGTCACAATCATATACATCGGAGTACACAACTATACATCCCAATTTGGACAGTTATAACATTTCTGTCTAATATACAATACAAGAACAACAATACAGAATAACACACAACGGAAACTCTAACTATATCTACACGCTGAAGCCTCCTGCTCCAAAGCTCCTCCAGAATTCGTCAAGGATAACCTGAATCACTTGACTACTCATACATAATATGAGTACCCAAGAGTTTAATAAAACAGAAAATAAACACTCGGCTCAGACAGGGGTCTGGTGTGAGTAAACGGTTTAAAGTTGCTTAACTTTAGAAAATCCTTTGAAAGAAAAGGCATCACGTAAGACTTCCCACACATAAACATGGAAAAGTTTTTAACCCAAACTAAAGATTTACTGTAAATTCAAAATTCCTGTGCCAATAATTCGCTTTAAAATCCTGTAAATATTTTTAGGTGATAGATTACCTGTTTACAATCAACTTCTATTTACACATCAAAGGCCAATACGAATTCAATATGGGATTATTGATTTTATTATGAAATTGAAGCCTGTTACAGAGCATATGTTTAACTTCACAGGCAAATCAAATATTCACAATTCAAACATGCACTCAAATTTAAATCAAATATTCCATCAACATCATGTTATTCAATCATAAGAACAAGTTGAATCCAATGTTTAAACTGTTTTAAAAAGATTTTATTTACCCACCTCTTGTTTGCAGAAGACAGAGCAGAAGTTAATGACTGCATTTTTCCAGGTTCTGAAATTCACTTTGTATGTTGAATTTTCCAGTTTAGCTTGATGAAGTTTTACATCTGGATGCTTGAATGTATCTAAAATCTTGCATTTGAATTTGAATACCCAGATTTTACTGTCTTTATGTTTTCAGATTGAAGCTTCCAAGTTCTATAGATTTTTCTCTTCTTTTTCATCTTTGTTTTTGATTTGTATTTGTATTCTTTTTTATCTTTGTTTTGATTTACATTCCATTTGTGTTTTGGTTGAGCTGAAGAAAAATTTACTGAAAATAAAACTCTACTTTCAATTTTACAAATTTAAATTTTAAATTAAATAAAAAGATTGACATTTGTCATCTAAATACTCTAATGATCTTACACATGTATATTTTACTTACAATTGTCCCTTACATATATTAATATACTTACATGTGTTTTTAACATGTATTATAATGTTTACAAGTATTGTTTTAAATGTTTAATTAACACTTTGAATGTTATTTTCTTTTTAATAATTTATTTAAGCTATATACATGTATTTATATAATGTGTATATGTAAGTAATGTGTATTTTATCTTATATAAATAAGCTTTTAGATTCAATAAATACACAAAAGTAGATGATAGAAGTTTTAAAACAAAAGTGAAACAAGTTTTTTATTTATAAATTAGATTTGTTTCAAAATTAAATTTTAAACATGTTTTATGTATATAAAATTATGAAAGTTTTAAAATAAGATAAGTGGATTTTGAAATGTGGTTTGTATTAAACTTTATTAAATAACTTTGGAAAAGTTTTAAAAGATTCAAAAGTTTAATTTAAAATGCGTTTAAATTATAAATTGGTTTCTAAAATGTTATATTTTATTTTAAATAATGTGTAATGATTTATAATTTGGAAATCAATTATAATAAAGATTTTCTTAAGTAATTTAGAACTTTAATTTAATTTAAAGATAATCAAATATATGAAGATAATTGAAATACTTCAATTATGATTAATTATTAAAACTGTAGTGACCCGACTTTCTATCACCAGAAAATCGCATCACTATTTAAGAAAGAAAGAGATAGAAGAAGAAAAGAAAGATAAGAAAGAAAAACAACACAACAGAAATCTCACAGCGGAACGAATGAAATATATTATATAACATATACATAGTATCATATACATCAGAGTACACAACTATACATCTCAATTTAGATAGTTATAACATTTCTGTCTAATATACAATACAAGAACAACAATACAGAATAACACACAGCGGAAACTCTAACTATATCTACACGCTGAAGCCTCCTGCTCCAAAGCTCCTCTAGAATTCATCAAGGATAACCTGAATCACTTGACTACTCATACATAATCTGAGTACCCAAGAGTTTAATAAAAAAGAAAATAAATACTCGGGTCAGACAGGGGTCTGGTGTGAGTAAACGGTTTAAAGTTGCTTAACTTTATAAAATCCATTGAAAGAAAAGGTATCACGTAAGACTTCCCACACATAAACATGGAAAAGTTTTTATCTTACTCTAACCAAAACATTTGATAGGAAATCCAGTGATATTATAATAGTGTCTAGGGTTTTCAAATAAATATGAAATAGCCGAAATTGTTACATTATTAAATTCCAGCTACTAGCCACAAAAGTGGGTAATACAAACAAAACCGTAGGGTCTCGTAGGGAAAATGGGTTTCCAACAATGGCAGGGCTACTGGGGTACCGCCCGTCACAATACGTGGCCTAGATCACCGTATCGAGGAGCCACTCTAACTCCCCTACAACACAAGGCCGGGACCATTCTTTACTGAACAGTCCCGAACAAGACCACCCCATAGTTGGCTGCAGATCCAACCACCCACAAAGCCGAAATAAAAAGGGACATCTAGACGGGGATGAATCTCGTCCTACTTGGGCATGACCCACTTAACCTTGCTGCACCTGAAAACCTTACCTTCCAAATCCAGAAAATTTCTACATACTTGAATTTCCTGTAGAAATCCTCTAATCCAAGAAAACTGCAACTCCCGATTGCTCCCATACTAGAACAGCTTTCCTAATCGAGATCAATCTTCAAGAATGGCTTATCTACCAGAAAAACTGATAAATCACCTCCAACAAATATCCTACTCTGCTGATAGTAGAATCCCAAAGATTACAGAATCATCAAAGAAACAGATCCACGCTTCTGCTTCCAAATTTCACTTCAATGATACTGCTAAGCCAAAAGATCATCCTTAGCCCCAAGCTTCTTGAAACATAAAACTAACACCCAATTCACCAAAAATCCTTGAGACGAGTAGACATCTTCTCAAGAAACTCGGCTCCAAACCAAACACCAACTACTTGTCTTATCTATATTAAAGTATGAGGCTAAGGTCGATGAGTTACCTCATTTCGAACATGGTCTCATTTTAAATTCCAGCCACTAGCCAACTACAGGGTGGTCTTGTTCGGGACTGTTCAGTAAGGAATGGTCCTGGCCTTGTGTTGCAAGGAAGTTAGGGTGGCTCCTCGGTACGGTGATCTAGGCCACGTACTGTGACGGGCGGTACCCTAGTAGCCCTGCCATTGTTGGAAACCCATTCTTCCTACGAGACCCTACGGTTTTGTTTGTATTACCCACTTTTGTGGCTAGTAGCTGGAATTTAATAATGTAACAATTTGGGCTATTTCATATTTATTTGAAAACCCTAGACACTATTATAATATCAACGGATTTCCTATCAAATGTTTTGGTTAGCGTAAGGTAAAAACTTTTCCATGTTTATGTGTGGAAAGTCTCACGTGATACCTTTTCTTTCAAAGGATTTTCTAAAGTTAAGCAACTTTAAGCCGTTTACTCACACCAGACCCCTGTCCGACCCGAGTGTTTATTTTCTGTTTTATTAAACTCTTGGGTACTCATATTATGTATGAGTAGTTAAGTGATTCAGGTTATCCTTGATGAATTCTGGAGGAGCTTTGGAGCAGGAGGCTTCAACGTGTAGATATATAGTTAGAGTTTCCGCTGTGTGTTATTCTGTATAGTTGTTCTTGTATTGTATATTAGACAGAAATGTTATAACTGTCTAAATTGAGATGTATAGTTGTGTACTTTGATGTATATGATACTATGTATATGTTATATATTATATTTCTTTCGTTCCGCTGTAGGATTCTGATGTTTTGTTGTTCTTTCTTCTCTTTCTTTTCTTCTTCTATCTCTTTCTTTCTTAGATGGTGATGCGTCTTTCTGGTGATAGAAAGTCGGGTCGCTACAGTTGATATAAGAATTATTTAATTTAATTTAAAATGTGACGACCCAGAATTTTGAGCAATATCAATTTAATAATCTTTGATAATAATTAAATTGATTTGATCATTTTTTATTATAATTGACAAGTTAAATTCTTTTAAAAGGCTAATAATAATAATTTGTTAATATCTATCAACATTTTTCTTAACAATATAAAATTTGGCAAGTTTAATTCTTTTGAAAATTTTTAATATTTTAATTTGAAAATATTTATTTTGGCAATTTAATATTGGTAAGATTTATTTTTCAAAAGCTAATCAAAATTTTCCTATTTCTAATATATACAAATATGTACATATTTCAAATGGAAAAAAATTTTAACATTAAATTTGAAAATTACTGTATTAATTTTAAAACACAAACCAAATCATAATATATATATTCATATATATTACAATTTGAATATAAAGTTTTTATTACTTAAAAACTTCATATTTACAAGATATATCAATATATATATATATTATAAATAGAAAATATTTTGATTAGCTCTTGAAAAATAAATCTTACCAATATTAAATTGCCAAAATAAATATTTCCAAATTAAAATATTATAAATTTTCAAAAGAATTAAACTTGCCAAATTTTATATTGTTAAGAAAAATGTTGATAGATATTAACAAATTATTATTATTAGCCTTTTAAAGTAATTTAACTTGTCAATTATAATAAAAAAATGATCAAATCAATTTAATTACTATCAAAGATTATTAAATTGATATTGCTCAAAATTCCGGGTTGTCACAGTGTGGTTATCGAAGAAATCATAAATGCAGCTGTGCGACTCAAAGGTTTGAATTCAGTTAGTGATTAATATTTAACAATTCAAATATTATTGTTCATACATCATTTAGCAAGTTGTATGATAGTTTGGATGAATTCATCGCTTACATGACTTTTTGGTAAAATTAAATTTTACTTATTATAAGCGGTGCCTGATAGTCACAATTATTTACACCAATTCTCTTCGTCAAAACTATATCACATTAGGACTTATGGAATTTGGTAATGGTCAAAATTCCAATACCATCCATATTCAACTTTATAGTCCAAACATGAAGTCCTTGGTTCAATAATAATAATTATTATTAACCAAAATGCTCTGGCTATAGACTTTAACTTTGAGTTGATTTGAGTTGACCATGATACTAACCTCATATAGCTAAGCAGACGAATCATCTCTTGAATAGTGCTTCACTTCCAATACTTCCACTCGATCCAACTATAGTCACTCGATGGAATGCCATGCCATGCCATGATTTGAATAACAACAAAGCGGGGCTTTCATATTGAAGATCCATAGTATTCTTAAGTTAAGAGAACTGTGTCACATCGATATTTTCTATTTGACATTAGTTATATTAACCAATAGAAAACTAGCGAGTGAGTCACTCCATAATTATCCAATAATTATTAGTATGTAATCCCTAGGTGCCTCCAGTAGTCATGAGTAATACACTGCCCAGCATTTAGAGAATGTTACATACTCTATTTTCATTGGATACATCGATATCCAGTCTCGATGCATCTTGACTAAGAATATTTAAAATGGTATACTTGTTTTATTGTGATAAATAACTCACGGTTAGAATACTTTGTAACTACTATCACAAAATAAACCATTTATAGATTTTCTATTAAATATATTTTAATAAATTAATTACTTAACATAACCACATTATATCAAGTATATAATAGAAAGAAACGCCTTTATTGTGAATTAGGTTGTTCAACGAGTTAGATATATGTAAAAAATTACGTAATTACCCCTAGGGCGTATCCCTTCCTCCATTAATCTTCCACTTGCACTTGGAGTCAATTATGGAATCTTATTCCATCTTCTCCAATCGGTTTTCCAAAATCAGTAGGTCAGTTACTTTGTGAACGAGTATACTATTATGTTTCAATTTTCTACTCTGTCAATCAACTCTCTACGATGGTGATAAACTGCTTTATCATATGGAACAATTCGGAGTATGTCTCTCGACCTCTAGTGAGCCCTAAGCTCTATTACAAACCATTTGGCGACATTGTTATCATATAACAATATTATGATATTCCCATCATTTGGAATCGGCTCAGTTATAAATTTGTGCACTTATAATTTTATATACATTATTTTTATTGCGGCAATATTCAAGGCGATGTACGTAGCCTTTTTTCATTGAATAAGGCAGTCTTTTATTTGGAACATTTCCAACTTAAAGATTGTTAACTTGAATTTATTATTGACATACTACACTCAATATGACTTACGAAGTTCGAGTTCGAACACTCCTTCATAAGAAGTTTTTGTTTTTGTAAACACTTCTCTAGTTTTTCATAAATACACGAGAGTGCTTCAAACAAACAGTTAGTGATAACAGTTTGGATTTGATATTTTCTTCGTGTATCAAATACATAAACAAATCACGATATCGTAGACAACACAACATGTATGATAATTCCTTTTGTCAATGCAAAGGTATCAATCTTACATGTTATGTATTAAACATTTTAATAAGTTTCCTTGCATATCATTTGGGACATTCCCGACATCTTTTGTACTTACTATAAAAGACATCATTTATTAATCCAATATTGAGTATTAAACCAACTAAGGCTGATTTTGACACAAGTACATCATTAAAATCAACAATGTGTTGTTTACTTATAGTTTAGAAATATCAATGTACCTTTCAACGTTCTTTCTTATGAACACATGCTTCCACTGCACTTTGATTGAAAATCAAACTATTTGATATTTCTATCAAAGTACTTATTCAATCTTGATGCTTATAAAATAATACTTTTGCATCATTTCTTGGATCATGTCCAAAGATTCATATACTCAATATCACTCCCACCGACTTTGTGACATTTTCGGTTAATATGTGTAAACAGCTTACTCTAAATCATTATTTAGAATTTTATGTTTTAATATTTATGTACCAAAACACTAGGAATTACCAAGCGATAATTATTGAGTAAATTCGAATTGACTTGAACTTGTTGAATATCAAACATATTATGCTAATTTCAACAATTAAAATTTGTGATATTATTCTTACCAATATTGCTCATTTAATTCCAGCTGCATTAGTCTCACTCATAAAGACAGAGTCGTGGTTGATAGATCATATTCCTTCAGTTACGACCACCAAAATCTACATTTTGATAGTATGCTTGGAATTATTTTGGATTTGCGCATCATACCATATAGCGTCAACACTCTCAATGGTTTAATTAAACAATCTAGGATTATATATTTTTGACATTAATAAGAAAAGCATAGTTTCTCTTCGATGTGCAAGAATACTTATTAGAAATTCTAATGCTATGTATTCGATTAGGTTTGCTAATTTCATTTCGTCTCATATAATCAGTTCTATTTATGGATCGTATCCAATTCCATTTTACTATAAATAATTCCTTAAAGAAATTTCTTCACAATATAGTTGGTATATCTTGAAATAACAATTGTTTGTCAATGCAATAAAATAAGTATTCATAAACGTTTTATGAATTTATTTATTTATAAAACTGATTTGGTTTTAGTTTACAAAAATTATGTTCGAAACATAAATATATCATCAAGTGACAGTCTTTTCAAAATCATTTTAGGGATATTCATACAAGATTCCTTATGAACAATTATTACATGCAATCTTTCGACTCGCACAAACTGCCAACTCCTTGGCCTAGGATATGTTGAAGTTTCTTATAAACCCTTATCTTCTAAACTCTGTAAACAGTTATTCAGATGAAATAATATTAACCTTGTGTACTACCCTTAAGTGCATCACCTTATGGAAAGAAACTAACTCAACTTCACTCATAATTAATCATACATTTTCCAACAATGTTCGATTACTCCATTTTGATGTATAATTATTTATCACATGGAGGAGTAATTTTGAGATTGAATCTTTATTCATTTTAGGTACGTTCGAATATTTTCCAATATACTCACTCATTCAATCAAATCAAATCATTTCTATCGCATGTTATTTTATTTACTTCTATTTTATATTCTATAAGTTTACCATAGACATACTACATGTGTATCAAATACACATGTCCATGTCGACGATAACTCATCGGTAAATATGACGAAGTACGTGGAACCATTTTGGTATTTATAAAATTACGATTGCATACATATATATGTATAAATACGTAGAGTTCATCAACACTTATGATACTACCACTAAATAAGTGCATAGCCATTTATTGTTTGAGATATAATTAACAAGTATCATATAATTCAAAATCATACAATAAAATTATTTCTCAAAACTACGGGTTAGTCTATAATTCCAAAACAATTGTAAATAATATTAGATACTTTTGTATTTTCCAATGCATTGCTTTTTTTATAAAATTTTACCACATTATAGTTTTATTTCACAAAGAATATTCATATTGAAATATAGCTATGTCTATTTATTTTTTCAGTCGATACCAAAAGGTAAGAATTATTTCATAAATAATGATTGGTAAGTTTTATGAAAACAATTTTCGTACAATGATGCAATTAATAGATGCTATATGGCATGCTCCTACTGTTTCCACCATTACTATAGTAGTGTACTAAATTCAAAAGTCCATCGTTCACTTAATACAGTTTGTTTATTTCGTACACTGCAACTATTTACAGTTGAGAGTTCACTGGTCAAGTACCTTGGGCTCAAAGAAATAAATCTCATAGAAAATAATTTTCGGTATGAAAATACATTTCAGAATAGAAATCAATTTCTTATTGCAATATTAAGTATCAATTATCTTTATAATTCCTCTTTCCAATGTTTCTCTATGAACCAGAAGTGACTATTCGTTCTCTTCATCCCAACCGTACCTTAAATTACATCTATTCTTATACATTCCTTTTTCTTTCAAATGGTCAAACTATTCAAAAGGAAACCTTACTATAATATCATAACAAACTTTTACAAAAGCGCGTTCTATTAACCTTAGCATTTAAGGATATAAAATATGTTGCACTTTACGTAAACCAATCAAAATAACATTTCAGCGATCTAGTTCTTAGATCTATCTTGTAGTTTTTGGTCTTATGTTACATTAACACAATTGATCCCTTTTGTAATCTAGCAGATTGAATACTCAATCTCACACTAAGGTTTATTTGGTTTTTCAAATGAACTAATTTCATCGAAATATTGTACATTATAAACTTTGACCGTTTACCATATAACACTATATGCAATTGTATATGGATCAAATAACCATAGTCTTGTATTGCTTTAAGAGTTCGAAATTCATGGAATGCAATACATGGTCTTGACCAAATAAACACGTAAGTGACCAAACCACAATTTTTTTAGTAGTTGTAAAATCTGGCACTAGCATGGGCGTTAAAACATTAACATGCATGTGACAACCCAGGATTTTTGGCACATAATGATTTGTTAATCTTCTAATATAATTATTTGCAAAAATTATTTTTTCAAACTATAAATGTGCTTCTAATACTATTGTTATATATATATATGTTAATTGTGAATAGGAAACTATGGTTAGAAATTCAAAATAAACATCTTAAAAATAAATTAGATATAAAAACTCTACATTTTTAAAACTAGTGTGTATATATATATACAGCTATTAATTAATGTATTAATAACTTAGGCTTCAAATAAGAATAAATAAGGGTTTTATCTTATTATGTAAACATCAAATAAATAAAAATAAAATGTAAAAATAAAAATAAAAAATAAAAAAGAAATTATAAGTTATTCACTTGCGGACATTTGTAAGCTAAGCGACGTCATGCAAATACAAGTGCCAAGTTTATTTGTTTTATATATATATATATATATATATTAACTCTTTCTTTCTTTCATTTTATCAAACTAAACCAGAGATAAAACCAAATTAAAAATAAAAGAAAACCAAACAACTTCTTCAAGCTTTCATTCTGAAGCAAGCAAAGATTCAAATTCAAGATTCAACTCAATTTAATCAAAGTAAGATCAAGATCAAGTCGCAGTTTCAAAATCAACTAGCGGTTTCAAATTCAAGTTTCTAGATTTCAACTATCCTCTGTTCAAATTTTTAGGTGAGTAAACATTCACCTTTTAAAACCAAATCTGCTTTATATCCTGATGCATGTGATAAATAATGAAGTAATGCGTGAGAATGTTTGCATGAATGTATAAATATGCTTGCATGTATATAAGTATGAAGTGTTGTGTGCATGTCTGTATATAGATAAGCATGTCTCTGTTTAGTTTTCAACGGACCAAAACTTACTCAAAATTTGATTCCTCTTCATTTAATCTCTTTTAAGTCATGATCTTTAAAGGAAAAAGGTTTGTAATAACTAAACTCTATTTTTAAAAATATTTCTGTGTGAATTTAACAAGTGGTTTAACTGGGAAGATAGAAATTATAGTGCAAATGAAAAATTATAGGGAAATTGACTATCTTGATTTCGAGTTTCACCTGTATAATCAGATTTGATTTCGAAAACTATGATTTTTAATAATAATGTCTAGATTTTCAAGTTTGTGATTTGGGAGATATTGTGGGTTGATCGAAAAATGGAACTTCATTGATTTCCGACGATCGGTGAATGGTAGAAGGTCGAGTTCGTTGCTGGAGGTAGCTCGAGAGTCGATGTGCTTGGGAAAAATGGTCGGAGGGTTTATAATTCGCCGTGGTAGCGCGACAAGGAAGATGTAGGGTTTTAAGCCTTTTTTGGGTCATCGATGCTTTTAGGTTAAACGCGACATCGTCGTCGCATCGAGTTGGATTGGATGTAGGGGAAAAGAAGCATGGGTCTGCGGCAAAGGTTAGGATGAGGAGTCGGAGTCTTTGGTGGTCGAAGGTGGTGATTCGAGATGGTTTTGGGTGTCGGGTTTTCGTTCACGTGAGGGCATTTCTGTTCGAATTCATTCGATTTTGATTCGAAGGGTCGTCGTAAGTTCTGGGTGGTCGAAATGAGGGAGAAGGTTGACGACGACTTGCTAGTGGTTAGCAACGTTGGTTGGAGCGATGGCAATCGGGTATGCACATGCACGTATGTCATTGTGTAATGGTTTTTGCTGTTGCTAGTGTGGGAAGAGAGAAGCTCGGGAAGAAAGGGTTTTGTACCGGGTTTGCATAAATGTTTACATCGGGTTGGGCTCGGGATTGTTTAAGTGAATTATCAAGTCTAAAGAAGAAAGAATAAGAAGAGAAGAGAGGAGAAGGTTCGTGGGCTTGGGCTTGGGCCTGCACGTTTTTTAAAAATTGAAATCAACAAAGTTTTGAAGTAAAGCATAAAAATAAACAAGTTTTCCAAGTTGCTTTTCTAACAAACTCTTTAATGATAAATGTTGCACTTAAATATTGGTTAGTTAAAGGTTATACAAATAATTTATTTTTTAAATTAAGTAAGCTTAAAATTAATTTATTTATATGTCCATTTTTAAATTAATTCTTGAGTTTATTAAAATAAATTGAATAATGTAATTAAGTAGATGGTTAAGAAAATTAAAATGTTTTAAACTTAATAATAGTCAATGGTCTTAAGTTATTTTATATGTTAATAATTATTTAATTCCAAATGTTAATTTAAATAAAATATAAATGGCTTGTAAATAGTTGATGACAATTAAGCAGGATCCTAAGTAATTTATTTTCAAATTAATTGGATGATTGTATGTCTAACTAGCTTGCCTATGAATGATCAGTATGAATTGAATGCTATTGATTGTTTAATATCTCCAGAATGTTAATTCATGATATTCTGTGATATGAAATGCCTGGATTGATCTGTTAATAAATGTGAATCATTTATTTAATTAGATATCTGTGATAAATTTCTGTATGCATATGACATTCTGAAGTTTAATTAAATCGTTTACTTAAACAACTTGGCCTTAAAAGTCTACATTTGGATTTCGATGAGACCGGGATCGGATACCCAATTGTTATTCGAAAACCACATCGATCCAAAATAAGCAATAGGTCATGAAATCTCAAGTGAAGATCGGGAATGAAGATACAGAATGCAAGGGCTTTTTGTCGTTAACTCTGAGGGTGATTCCAAAACGAGTGTAAAGGAGATAGTGCCTTCAGTTTCGTTTGGACCCGGAATAGACTTGTATGGACGAATGCTATTAGACCATCGTCAATGGACGACGATGAGCATTCCAAGATATGTGTGCTATAAAGGTAATCGTATCCTCAAGCCCCATCAATCGGGAATGGCTAAAACAGGGGAGGTGCGGCAAGGATAAGTGGGTAGCACCCAAGTAGGATAAGATTTTTCCCTGTCTAGATGTCCCTTATATTCGGCTGTGTGGGTAGTTGTTGGCCACAACCGCGGGGTTGCCTTATTCGAACTATCCAGCAAGGAGTAGCTCCGGTCTTATGTTGTAGAGATTCAGGGTGGATCCTCGATACTCTGATCTAGACCAGATACTGTGACGGGCGGTACCCCAGTAGCCCTGCCGTTGTATGGAATCCGATCTCCAATAAGTGACCTCGGACTTGATTGTATACCTATTATGATGGAATTTGATGAATGTAACAATTTCGGGTATGTGAGTAATTTATTTGAAAACCTTAGACACTATTATAATATAATTGGATTTCCTATCAAATATTTTGGTTATCGTAAGGGAAAAACTTATCTGCGTTTATTTGCAGAGAGTCTTACGAGATACCTTTGATTTCAAAAGATTTTTCAAGTTTAAAAACTTAAACCATTTACTCACACCACACCCATGTCTGACCTGGAGTTTATTTTCTATTTTCTTAAACTCTTGGGTACTCAAATTTTTATGAGTTGCCAAGTGATCAGGTTGGATTGACGTATTTTGGAAAAGACTTGGAGCTGGAGACTTGGCGTATCTATATATCTATTCCACTGTATAATATCCCTGTTTGCATTTTGGGTTGTAATGAATAGCCAGGTCATCACGACTGTCTAATGTGATGTTGTAAAACTGAATGACTCTGATATATAGTGACTACTGTAATATCTATGTGATGTAATATATATTTTTCCATTTCGCTATTAGATTCTGATGATTGTTTAGTTATTTCTTTCTTTCTATTTCTTTTCTACCTATTTCTTTCTAAATTACAATACGTCTTTCTATGGAATGAAAGGCGGGTCGTCACAGTTGGTATCAGAGCGCTAGGTTGAGATAATACTTAGGCTTTTGGGTTACTTCGCATCGTGAGAGAGCGTACTTGTAATATATATATATATATATATATATATACACACACACACCCCTATCTGATTTATTGGTTACCTGTCCAAGTTGCCAACATGAGTTCAAGGGGAAGAAGAGGCAGAGGTGTGAGTAGCATGACAACTACTAATGGAAGAGGTCCAAATGTTGAAGGTGGTAGAGTAACTGGCGAGGCTGTAAACCCAATACCGCTTCGTGTAAAATTTGTAGCTTTGTGCAAGGACTTTACCAATCTTGGAGGAAAGCCTTTTAAGGGTACGGAGTCTATCATTGAAGTGCAAGCCTAGTTGCACTCGTATGAGTGGATTTTCAAGAGTTTGAATCTGTCAGATGTATAGAAGCGAGTTATGGAATCATGGCAACTTCAGGAAGGAGCAGCTGCATGGTGGGATGCAGTTACAATGAATGTTCCCGAGGATGGTATCTCTTGGAGAAAGTTCAAGGAAGTGTTTGAAGAGCAGTTTATGCCTACTGCAGGGAAGACTCGACTGTATAGGAATTTTCTAGACCTTAAACAAGGAAGTTTGTCGGTATCGAAGTATGAACCAAATTCAACGAGTTGTCCCGCTATGGATCTGGTCTTATTGACACACCCCTTAAGAAAAACAAGATGTTTGTGCTTGGAATGAGGCCTGAGTTTTATGAGAAAATGACCACACATCTCAAAGGATCATTTGTGGAACTGGTAGATATGGCGTTAAGATACGAAGAACTTATTGAAAAGAAACCCTTGGCAACAGTGGCAGCACCAAGTGGAAATTCTACCAATCAGAATAAAAGAAAATTCAACCTGAACTAGAAGAAGCAGGGCAAAGGGAAACCTGGAGGCAACAATGCAGCTCGGAAATGGTATGTGTGCCAACAGGAAGGTCATTTGGTTAAACAGTGTCCTAGAGGTGGAGCTCCAAAGCAGCAGCAGAGTGGACCCATTTCCGCGATGGTTCAGAAGTCTTTATGTTTCAATTGTCAACAGCCCGGGCATATGGTAAAAGCTTGCCCACTTCTCCATAGAGCTTAACCGAACAAAGTGTTCGCTATTCAAGGTGGACCGTCAACTTCTACTAATGGAAAAGGTAAAAGCGTTCTCGAAGGTACTTTGCTTTTAGAAGGCATTTATATTAGAGTTTTGTTTGATTCTGGTGCTGCCCTTAGTTTTATTTCTTTGGAAATGGTAGAGAATTTTCACCTTACCCCTAGTATTGTGGACCACCCTATCTTTGTATCTAATCCCATAGAAGGAGTGACTAAGTTAGATATGATCTGTAAATGTCTAAGAATTTCTTATCTATCCCATAGTTTCTCGTGCGACCCATTTGTATTGGATTTTAAAGGATTTGAACTTATTTTGGGAATGGATTGGTTAGACAAGCATAAAGATGTTTTGGTTTGTGAAGAGAGAACCATGTCATTAGAAACCGAACTAGGAAGGATTACAAGAGTGACTTGCGATAGTTCAGGAATCCACCTAGGTAGTCTTTTGCATGGGATCTAGGCATCTCAAGAAGAGGTAGAAACCATCGAAGTTGTCAGAGACATTCCAGACGTCTTCGAAGAAGTCAAAGGTTTAACCCCACATCGGGAGATTGAGTTTCGTATCGACTTAGTTCCAGAAGGTGGCTCAACCAAGTAGAAGGATGGCTCATAGAGATAGAGAGGAATTGGTGAAGCAGACCCAGGATTTCTTGAAGAGAGGATTGATCAAACTTAGTCGTTCTAGCTGGGGTTTTGCTGTAGTATTTATAACCAAATCGGACGGGTCTTTAATATTTTGTGTAGACTATCGGGAAATGAATAAGGTAACCATTAGAAACAAGTACCCTTTGCCTCGTATTGACAATCTTTTCGATCAACTTCATGGGGCTACTGTGTTCTCTCAATTGGATCTGCTTCGGATTTTCACCAGCTAAGGGTAGCTGAAGACAGTATACCCTTGACTGCTTTCAGAGGACCCAACTATTTTTATGAGTGGCTAGTTATGCCTTTTGGGCTAACCAATGCTCCAGCTTATTTTGTAATCGTGTCTTTCGGGATGTGCTGAACAAGTTTATGCTCATGTTCATCGATGACATTCTCATCTACTCCAAATCAAAGGAAGAGCACAAGCGTCATTGAAAATAGTATTGGAAACATTGAGGAGACAAGTCCTGAGAGCAAAAATTTTGAAGTGCCATTTCTGGAAGGTAGAAGTAAGATTTTGGGACACATCGTATCTGGAGAAGGCATCTCTGTGGATCCGGCCAAGGTAGCAGCTGTTCAAGAATGGAAGCAAGCGTAGACTCCTACGGAAGTTCGCAGTTTTCTTGGCTTTGCGGGTTACTACAGGAAATTCATCCGGGATTACTCTGAGATTTCCTCCCACTTGACCAAACTGACTAGGAAGAGAGCGAAATTTAAATGGACTCCTAAGTGTGAAGAAGCATTTCTAGATCTGAAGGCAAGGTTGACTAGCGCACATGTTTTGGCTATTCCAGATGGAAGGAGTAAGTTTGAAGTTTACACCGATGCTTGTGGAGTAGGGCTTGGTGCTGTGTTGATGCAGAATGGAAGAGTGATTGCGTACACGAGTAGGCAGTTGAAGCCGCATGAGAAGAACTACGCCATGCATGATTTGAAATTGCTGGCTATCGTCTTTGCGTAGAAGTTTTGGAGGCATTATCTGTTGGGTGAGAAGTTGGAGCTTTTCACTGATCATAAACCCTTAAAGTATCTTTTCTCCCAGAAAGATCTGAACTTGAAGCAGCAAAGATGGGTGGAATTTTTGGCATCATATGATCTAGCCCAGGGAAAGCAAACTTGGTGGCAAATGCTTTGAGTAGAAATGTGATTTTGGCTGTCATGGAAGTTACTCCGACTCTACTAGAAAGGATTGCAAGCAATTGAGGAACGGATAGGAGTTTGAGGGCAATCATTAGGAAAGTTAAGAATGGACAGTGCACCAGTTTCAAGATCAATGACCAAGGAACTTTGAGGATCAATGGGAGAATCTGTGTTTCGAATGTCAAGGATCTTAGGCAAGAAGATTTGTTAGAGAGTCATTGCTCCAAGTTAAGTATCCATCCAGGGATCTCAAAGATGTATAAGGACATGAAAAGATTTTCCTGGTGGAAAGGAATGAAGAAGGATATGGCTACCTTCGTAAATGGATGTGGGAACTGTCAACAAGTGAAGGGTGATCAGCAGAAGACTGCGGGATTGTTGCAACCTTTGGAAGTTGCAAAATGGAAATAGGAAATGATATCAATGGACTTCATCGATGGGTTGCTAAGAACCAGAAAAGGAAATGAAGGAGTGTGGGTAATCGTAGACAGGTTGACCAAGAGAGCCCACTTTATTCCAGTTAAGGCAACCAGAACTGCAGCTTCTTTAGCAGAGATTTTCTTGAAAGAGATTGTCAGGCTACACGGAGTTCCCATCAGCATAGTGAGTGACCATGACAAAATTTTTACCAGCAAATTTTGGGAAGCTCTGCAAACAGCTCTTGGAACAAGGTTGAGTTTAAGTACAGCTTATCATCCCCAAACCGACGGTCAAACAGAAAGGCTGAATCGTATTCTTGAAGATATGTTGAGAGTTTGTATCTTGGATTTCGACGGTTCTTGGGACGACCATCTACACTTTGGAGAATTCTCAAACAATAATAGTTATTAGGCAAGTATTAAGATGGCACCCTACGAAGCTTTGTATGGAAGGCCTTGTAAATCATCATCTTGTTGGGTAGAATCCGAAAATTGTCTTGTTCTTGGTGCAGACTTGATTCGGGAGGCATCTGTGAAGGTTGAGCTAATCAAGAAAAGGATGAAAGCAGCCTAGGATCGCCAGAAAAGCTAAGCAGATAAGAGGCAGAGGAATTTGAAATTTGAGGTTGGAGATTGGGTATTTGTCAAAGTTTCCCCGATTAAAGGAGCAATCAGATTTGGTAAGATAGGAAAGCTTGCCCCGAGGTTTATTGGACCTTTCTGTATTCTCGAGAGAATAGGTGCTTTGGCCTAAAGGATTTAATTATCGAAACATATGGCTAGGATTCACAACGTATTTCACGTATCTCATTTGAGGAAGTACATGTACGACCCATCACTGGTTGTAGAACCAACAGTTCAGGAAGATTTAGAGGTCGAACCAACTTAACGGTGGTTAGGCATCCAGTTCAGATTATGGATCAAGATGAGAAGAAGCTCAGGAACAAAGTGGTGAAGTTGGTTAAGATCCAGTGGAGCAAGGATCCCAAAGATTGTACCTGGGAAACTCTAGATAGTATTAGGAAGGCCTATCCTAAATTGTGTCAGGGTAGTTAGGATTGTTTGTTTGAATGAATTTTTGCTTTGGTTGTTAGTATATGGCTGATGTATATGCTTTGTTATTGAATGTAAAAACTTTTGGATTATCTTTTGCCTTTAAATTTTAGAGACGAAATTCTTTTAAGGGAGGAGGAATGTGACAACCCGGGATTTTTGGCAGATAATGATTTGTTAATCTTCTAATATAATTATTTGTAAAACTTATTTTTTCAAAAAATAAATGTGCTTCTAATTACTATTGTTATATATATGTAAATTATGAATATGAAACTATGGTTTGAAATTCAAAATAAATGTCTTAAAAATAAATTAGATTTAAAAACTCTACATTTTTAAAATTAGTGTATGTATATAGTTATTAATTAATGTATTAATAACTTAGGCTTCAAATAAGAATAAATAAGGGTTTTATCTTATTATGTAAACATCAAAATAAATAAAAAGAAAATGTAAAAATAAAAATATAAAACATAAAAAGAAATTATAAGGTATTCACTTATGGACATCTGTAAGCTAAGGGATGTCATGCAAATACAAGTGTCAAGTTTATTTGTTTTCTTGAAAAAAATAATAATAAATAAAATGATTTAGAGAAACCAGGGCTATATACACTTATATATATATATATCTTAACTCTTTCTTTCTTTCATTTTATCAAAATAAACCAGAGATAAAACCAAATTAAAAATAAAAGAAAACTAAACAACTTCTTCAAGCTTTCAATCAGAAGCAAACAAAGATTCAAATTCAAGATTCAACTCTATTTAATCAAAGTAAGATTAAGATCAAGTTACAGTTTCAAAATCAACTAGCAGTTTCAAAATCAAATTTCTAGATTTCAACTATCCTCTATTCAAATTTTCAGGTGAGTAAACATTCACCTTTTAAAACCAAATATGCTTTATATTCTGGTGCATGTGATAGATAATGAAGTAATGTGTGAGTATGTTTTGCATGAATGTATAAATATGCTTGCATGTATATAAGTATGAAGTGTTGTGTGCATGTCTGTGTATAGATATGTCTGTCTCTTTTAGTTTTCAACAGACCAAAACTTACTCAAAATTTGATTCCTCTTCATTTAATCTCTTTTAAATCATGATCTTTAAAGGAAAGAGGATTGTAATAACTAAAATCTATTTTTAAAAATATTTCTATGTGAATTTAACAAGTAGTTTAAGTGGGAAGTTAGAAATTACAGTGCAAATGAAATATTACAGGGAAATTGACTATCTTAATTTCGAATTTCACCTGTATAATCAGATTTGATTTTGAAAACTATGATTTTTAATAATGATAACTAGATTTTTAAGTTTGTGATTTAGGAGATATTGTGGGTTGATTGGAAAATGGAATTTCATTGATTTCCGGCGATTGGTGGAAGGTTGAGTTCATTTGCGGAGGTAGATCGAGGGTCGAGGTGATCTGGAAAAATGGTCGGAGGGTTTATAGTTCGTCGTGGTGGCGCGACGAGGAGGATATAGGTTTTTAAGCCTTGTTTGGGTCATCGATGATTTCGTGTTGAATGCGGCGTCGTCGTCGGATCGAGTTGGATCGGAAGTGGGGGAGAAGTAGCATGGGTCTACGGCGAAGGTCAGGATGAGGAGCCGTTGTCTCTGGTGGTCGGAGGTGGTGATTCGAGATGGTTTTGGGTGTCGGGTTTTCGTTCAGACGATGGCATTTCTATTCAAATTCGTTTGATTTCGATTCGAATAGTCGTCGTAAGTTCTATGTGGTCGGAACGAGGGAGAAGGTTGATGGCGACTTGCTGGTGGTAGCGACGTTTGTCGGGGTGGTGGTGATCGGGTGTGCACGTTCACGTATATCATTGTGTAGTGGTTGTTGCTGTAGCTAGTGTGGGAAGAGAGAAGCTCGGGAAGAAAGGTTTTTGTACCCGGTTTGCATAAGTGTTTGCATTGGGTTGGGCTCGGGATTGTTTATGTGAATTATCAAGTTTAAAGAAGAAAGAATAAGAAGAGAAGAGAGGATAAGGTTTGTGGGCTTGGGCTTGGGCCTGCATGTTTTTTAAAAATTGAAATTAACAAAGTTTTAAAGTAAAACATAAAAATAAATAAATTTTCCAAGCAAGTTTTCTAACAAACTCTTTAATGATATATGTTTTACTTAAATATTGGTTAGTTAAGGTTATATAAATATTTTATTTTTTTAAAATTAAGTAAGCTTAGAGTAATTTATTTATATTTCCATTTTAAATTAATTCTTGAGTTTATTAAAATAAATTAAATAATGTAATTAAGTAGATGGTTAAGAAAAATAAATTGTTTTAAACTTAATAATTAATCAAAGGTCTTATGTTATTTTATATGTTAATAATTATTTAATTCAAAATGTTAGTTTAAATAAAATATAAATGGCTTGTAAATAATTAATGACAATTAAGCAGGATCCTAAGTAATTTATTTTCAAATTAATTGTATGATTGTATGTCTAACTAATCTTTCCTATGAATGATTAGTTTGAATTGAATGCTTTCGATTTTTTAACATCTCTAGAATGTTAATTCGTGATATTCTGTGATATGAAATACCTGGATTGATCTGTTAATAAATGTGAATAATTCATTTAATTAGATATCTGTGATGAATTTCTTTGTGCATATGACATTCTAAAGTTTAATTAAATTGTTTACTTAAACAACCTGGCCTTAAAAGACTGCGTTTGGATTTCGATGAGACCGGGATCGAATAGCCAATTGTTATCCGAAAACCACATCGATCCAAAATAAGCAATCGGTCATGAAATCTCAAATGAAGATTGGGAATGAAGATTCAAAATGCAAGGGCTATTTTTCATTAACTCCGAGGGTGATTCCAAAATGAGTGTAACGGAGATAGTGCCTTCGGTTACGTTCGGACCCGAAATGGAATTGTATGGACGAATGCTATCAGACCATCGTCACTGGAGGACAATGAGCATTCTAAGATATGTGTGCTATAAAGGTACGTAGCCTCAAGCCTCATCAACCGGAAATGGCTAAAACAGGGGAGGTGTAGCAAGGCTAAGTGCGTAGCACCCAAGTAGGATAAGATTTTCCACTGTCTAGATGTCTCTTATATTCGGCTATGTGGGCGGTTGTTGGCCACAACCGCGGGTTGTCTTATACGGACTATCTTGTAAGGGGTAGCTCTGGTTCTGTGTTGTAGGGGATCAGGGTGGATCCTCGGTACTCTTATCTAGACCAGGTACTATGATGGGCGGTACCCCAGTAGCCCTGCCATTGTATGGAATCCAGTCTCCAATAAGTGACCACGGACTTGATCGTATACCTATTATGCTGGAATTTAACAAATGTAACAATTTTAGGTATATGAATAATTTATTTGAAAACCCTAGACACTATTATAATATAACTGAATTTCCTATCAAATGTTTTGGTTATCGTAAGGGAAAAACTTGTCCATATTTATTTACGGAGAGTCTTACGAGATACCTTTGATTTCAAAAGATTTTCAAGTTAAACAACTTAAACTGTTTACTCACACCAGACCCATGTCTGACCTGGAGTTTATTTCCTGTTTTCTTAAACTCTTAGATACTCAAATTTTTATGAGTAGCCAAGTGATTAGGTTGGCTTGATGTATTTTGGAAAAGACTTGGAGCTGGAGACTTGGCATATCTATATATCTATTCCGCTGTGTAATATCCCTGTTTGCATTTTGGGTTGTAATGAATAGGCTGGTCCTCACGACTGTCTAATGTGATGTTGAAAAACTGAATGACTCTGATGTATGGTGACTATATGATGGTGGGGTCCTCCATGATTACATGAATTCATTTATTTCCATCTTTGTTTGCCTGCTAACTCTTACGCATGCATGAATACATGAAGTCTCATCCATTTTCCATCCAAATTCCTCCAAACAAAAATAAAATATGTGAAAGAATATTCTCAAAATTAATATATGCAGGAATTTACCATTTTACCCCTAGATGAAGACGAATGATGATTTGATGACATTTGGATATAGCAAAAACATGTAAAAGTACCCAATTATGACGTTTATTTAAATAAAAGTAGATTAAATATGGAAGTAAAAATATGCATATTTACGTGCACAACACTGACCTTGAGTTTGCTCAATAAATCATAGCCCATGAACGATGGACAATTGCTTATCGGTTGTATCACATAAAACTCCTGACCCATTTTTCCTTGTCCTAATCTCATTTCGACCTTGAGTTTGCTCAACAAATCGAAAGAGATTATTCACTCATACCTACCATATCGTGATGACCTAAGTATAATATATGTACCTTGAGTTTTCTCAACTAATACATATAGTTATCTTGCCTCATATGTTCAATATATTAATAATACTACACATAATATCTTTAGCATGAGTTTGCTCAACAACTAAGGAGTATGCAAGTAATTCATTAATATATATGGTAGAGGATAACATTATATTGAAGATTCATAATCTTCAGTATACTATATTGAGTGATATCGACTTATGGAATAATGTATTTGTTATGAAATACCCTCGCGATTTAAGTGTCAGATACATTAGAAATCATAATATACGTACATTTACATATGCATTTATTCCTTAAGTCTATTTAGGTTTCTTTAACGTTCCATTCTTAGTTTATACATTTGTATCATATAAGTTTTATTGTTATATAACTTTTATATTTCATATTACTCATATGATAGTCTTATGTATGATATTTTATTAACTAAATGTTATTTCATTAATTTTAATTAATTTAGTCTTTAATTAATTTTAAATTAGTATACAATACAACTTTTATATTGGACATATCTACTATAACCTTTATAGTAAGACACATGTATCTTATATATGCATATTCTTAGTTAATTACATTAATTAAACAGTTTTTATTAAATTGTATTAATTTTGAAAATTTATCTTATAACATACATGTATGCTTATGTTATCTTGAAAACTTTAAAATAAGATAACATATATGAACATATATAATACATGCATATAAGTATTAATTAATTAACTCATTTAATTAATTTATATTATTAATCTTATTAATAATTTTAAATTTCGAAATTAATATTAACATAGTTTCAAACATTTTGAATTTTTCATTACATATTCAAACATTTTGAAAATTTATGTTATATAATAACCTTTCATAATAAACATGTTTTATTTCAAATTTAACTTCTATATTTAAATCATATTCAAAACTATTTTGAGAAAAATTTAGCCCAAGGCCCAATTCAAATTGGGCCTTTTCTATTAGGGGCAATCTTTGGGATCGCATCTCCTTTCAGGCCAGGCAGGTAACCGGGTAGGACAGGGTACTTGATCACCTAATTTCAATCCTATACATCACCTTTCTAGACACCATACTATATGCACAAGCTTAATTAGTTAGCCGTAACATGACTAATTTAGACTGCATAGCCCATCGACTCTGATACCATTGAAGGAACTGGGCCAGGCTGTTGCCGAAGAAATGAGTTCAAATTTTTTACCATTTTTGATCATTAAAGGGCCTATGAAGTCTAGATGCATTTGGATCTTATCTAAATTTTATTTTAAATAAAGTCAATATTTTATTTAATTTGGTAAAAAATAATTCAGAAGGGTTTGACATTATATAAATTTATGTAAATGAGTGTATCAAATACACCTATGTGTGTAGTAGTTACTTAAAATAAATATGAGAAAGTAACCTTTAGTTTCCTTCTCTAATAGTTACGAAATTAATTAAGAAAGTAAAAAACATTAATCGGAGAGAGAGAAACATCATATTTATCTATCTCTGATTCGGCTGATAAAGAAGAGGAAGAAAAGAGAGCAAAAAAAGGAAAGTCGGGAGGTTTTATTTTAATAGAATTAAAGGAACCTTTTCCTATTCTCCTATTAATACTTCCTCCTTTATTTCCGTTTTTTGAATTTCAATTAATCTCATTGATTGGTTTCCTCCTCTTACCATTATATGGCTAATCCAAGCATATTGCAACTAAGCAACTTTTTCGAATAAAAGAAAACAACTTTTAATTTATTATTGTTTAAAATTATACCGATATTTCATATCGATATATGCAAATATAATTTTTATATATGCATTGAAATAATTACCAACAACATTCAAAACATCAAATAAATTAACAATAATTAATATTCCATAAATATTTATTAATTTAATCGGTTTGCAAAATTTTACAAACTAATAATATTGTGTGGTTTTCTAAGATATAACAAATGCGGTTGCGCGACCCAGAGGTGTGAATTCAGTCAGCAATTAATATTGAACGATTCAAATATTAATGTTCACACATTACTTAGCAAATGGTACGATAGTTTGGCCGAATTCATTGCTTATAGGTCTTTTCGGTAAAATCAAATTTTATTTATTATAAGCGGTACCTGATAGTGACAATTATTTACACCAATTCTCTTCATCAAAACTATATCATATTAGGACTCATGGAATTTGGTACTGGTCAAAATTCCAATATAGTCCACATTCAACTTTATAGTCCAAATACAAAGTCCTTGATTCAATAATATCAATTATTATTAACCAAAATGTTCTAGCCAGAGACTTTGCCTTTGAGTTAACTTGAGTTGACCATGATACTAACCTCGTATAACTGAGGAGACGAATCCTCTCCTGAATAGCGCTTCACTTCCAATACTTCCACTCGACCCAACTACAGTCACTTGATGAAACGCCATGCCATAATTTGACTAACATCAAGTGGAGCTTTTATATTGAAGATCCATAATATTATTAAGTCGAGAGAACTGTGTAAATCAGTCACATCGATATTTTTTGTTTGATTTTAGTTATATTAACCAATAGAAAACTATCGAGGTGAGTCGCTCCATAGTTATCCAATAACTATCAATATATAACCCCTAAGTGACCCCAACAATCATAAGTAATACACTGCTCAAAATTTAGAGAGCGTTACATACTCCAATCTCAATGGATACATCGATATCTAGTCTCGATGCATCTTGCTAGGAACATTTAAAATGGTATATTTGTTTTATTGTGATAAATTACTCATGGTCACAACACTTTGTAACTACTATCACAAAATATACAATTTATGGATTTTCTATTGAATATACTTTTAATTAAATTAATTAATTAATATAACCATATTATATCAAGTATATAATAGAAAAAACGCTTTTATTGTGAACAAGATTACTTAACGAGTTAGATATATGCAACAAATTACATAATTGCCCTTAGGGAATACCCCTAACTCTATCATAGTCATGAAGGCAGCTACTATAGGCAATTCTAGGACATGGAATCCGCTTAACCCCTGTATTAGTGACTCAATCTCTTTCCAATCCATTGTTATCTCAAATAAAATCTCATATCCGAAATCAATAAAACTATAAAGTGGATGTAGGCCGGAGATTGCTGAACCACTATAAAATATTGCATCTCTCCACTTTATTTCTGTTATTTTTCAATACTACTTGCTTGATCTAGGTTTCACAAGTTCCCTGGAACTCATTCTTGGGTGCAGATTCAATTTTAGCATCAACGTTTTAGTGCTTTCATTGAGAGCTTTAAGTCCAGGCTTTGATCTAGCTTTCTACTCTGGATTAGATAGATCTAGAAGTTAGATCTGGAAGGTTCACTTGAAGAAATTGGAGATTTGCTATTTCAATGGCTCGTAGGAAAGGAAACTATGCATTTGGAAGATCTGTAGGAGCAACATTTGGTGATGATGAAGCAAACACCCACCAAGCTAAAGTTAATAATGGAAATAGAAAACCAGAATCCTCTACCCAATAGGAAGTTGTTACTAGAAGAGAGCTTAACAAGATGATCAATGAACTGAACCAAAATTTTATTGGAAGTCAGAAAGCTCTCGCAGATAAGATGGAAGCACTGCCAACCTTGAAGCGGCCTGCAATAAGAAGAGTTAGAAGAGAAACTTATCCTGCAATAGAACAAGTGAACTCTTAAGTTTCTGGCTTAAACAGGAGAGATGAAAATCAAAAGCAGAAAGAGGCAACTGTCGAAGTTACTAGGAATACTATAGGAGGAAGTAGGAGCTTCCCCCGCCAAGAAACAACTCGATATCAAGTCAAAATGTCTCGGTACCAACTTAAATCCAAGGTTGAATGCTCCTTAGGAAGATGAGGCAATTCTTGTTTCCGACTCTGAACATGGCATATAGCTCTATGGTGATGAATTAGAGTTGAATGCCAGTGTTAATGGATGAAACTCTAGAAATAGAGTTCAAACTGCCATGGTATGACCAACCGCTCGCCAACATGACTCTGCAAGAGTGGTTCTCTCGAAGAATAGAGAACCTAGGCTTCGGTCGGCAAACCGAGATCGTTTGCAGTGTCAAACACTCGGTGTAGTCCCTAATAGTCGACATGAAGATTACTGTGCCCACAAGGAGTATATCACTGGCGTGGTTCGAACGGTTGGGGGGGGGGGAAGTAAAGGCAGAAAGAATGAAAATTGAGGTTTTTCATCAAGCCGAAATCCTTTTACTGACGAAATTTTAAGGGATGAATACCCTAAGAAGTTTGTTATGCCAACAATGCCATCTTATAATGGGACCACCGACCTTAAGCAATATTTATTTGAGTTTGAATGGTACATGGATGGAGCATGTGCCATAGATGTTGTCCGCTGTAGATGTTTTCCTATATTTCTTGAAGGATTTGCTTCGATGTGCACCAGGCTTGAGCCTAAATCCGTAACGAAGTTTGATAAGTTGGTGAAGAAGTTTCTGGGATAGTTTAGGTTTCACACTCTGCGATCGGTAACATCGCTATCAGCTTTGTCATAGGGACCCTAGAAATCTCTGAATGGGTTCTTGAATCACTTTAACGTTGCTGTTACTAAAATAAGAAATCCAAAGGAAGATATGGCGTTAGTGGCTTTGGTTCGGGCTATTCATCTGAATATGGATTTCACTAGATGGATTAAGATGAACAACCTACCACCATAAAGGAATTCCATCGAAAGGAAAACCAGTTCTTGCGGCTGGAAGAAGTTGAACTGGATAAAGGAAAGGTTGGTGATGAACAACCGAGGGAAAAAATTCCAGCACAACATCGCAGTGAATGTTGGGAACTTTGGTAATTAGAAGAAAAGAAGTCAAAAATCTAGTAACGGGTATGACGTGAATGAAAAACATCCGAAGGACTTTGGATTTGAGGATTACACGCCCTTGAATGATACACCAGTGAATATATATCTTGCCACTCAAGGAACTGAGCAATATAAGAAGCCGCCTAGGAGGAATCAATAGAGCATGATAAACGTTTTGGGAAGTACCGTCGCTTTCTTTAAACCCATGGGCATAACACTAAAGAATGCCGACATTTAAGGAATTTGATTGAGGAGCTAATAAGGAATAATAATCTCTTGGAATATGTTAGGGAACCATGAAATGGTGGAGAAACTGCAAGACTCCAAGGCCTACCTGCTCAAGGAAGACTGCCTGGACTCAACAAAGATGGGCCCAGCAACCAGACGGAAGACTAGTTATCAAGCAACACCCTAACTAGCCAATCACGAAGGAATGGAGCTGTAGCCTAAAGCGATGCTATTTTATTCAGCCTTATATGTTTCCCTTTCATAAATAAGCCATCCAGGGATACTGGGGGCACCATAACAAGGCATGACTTGCTGCCTTTCCAATTCGAGAATAAAGTCAGCTTCTTAAGCCAATAGAATCGTCGATGGCACAGTCGAGAAAATGCTCCTTTGTCCTTGAATGACAAACAAGGATTGTCAACTCATAACCCCCAAATCAATCATTCATCTCGATCCCCAAACCTTTTGAGAATTGGCATTGTCCTAAGACTGGCAACGTGGGAAGGTCCAAACCGCTAAGTCGATGGAAAAAATTGTCTCAAACTACTGAGTGGACGTGGAAAATCGACTCAAACTGCTCAATCGATAGGTCATATCGACCCAAATCTTATGAGAACCAACGTTGCCCTAAAACTGGCAATGTCGAGAAGGTACAAACCACCGGATCGATGGGGAAAATCGATCCTTGTCTTCTGACAATAGGCGTTGCCCCGGCAACATTGGGAAGGCCCAAATCACCGAGTCGACAGGGAAAATCAACTCAAACTGCCAGGTCGTATCGATCCCCCAACCTTCTGAGAATTGGCGTTACCATAAGAATAGGAACATCAGAAAGGTCCAAACTGTTGGATCGATAGGGAAAACTGATCTTCACCTTTTGAGAACCTGTTACCCTGGCAATATCGGGAAAGCCCATGTGATGACCCGGAATTTTAGGCAATAGCAATTTAATAATTTTTATTACTAATTAAATTGGCTTGATAATTTTCTTTTATAATCATTTAAATTGGTAAGTTTATTCTTTTAAAAGCAAATAAATATTTAATTAGTGAATTTTATCTTTTAAAGCTAATAAAATGTTTTCTATTTATAATGTATATATATTTGTATATATTGTAAATAGAAAAGCTTTGGTTTGAATTTAACAAATAAAATCATGTTTTCAAATTCTAATATATATATTGGTAATTTGGAAGTTATGATTAAATTTAATATAAAACTTTTCAAAGGTTATTTAAATAGTTAACCATATAGTCTTAAAATACTTAAGGTAAATGTTATTTGTTTAAATTATATTTAGCTTAAGTTCAAATTTAAATAAGATTAAAGAAAAATGGTTTGTTTTATTTTCTTTTTAAATATTTATTAATAAATTTGATCTGTAAATATATATAAAAGTTTAAAATACAATTCACAAACATATAAAATATATGATACATTAATTCATTCAGTAATATAAGTAATTTACAGACAATGTGATAATCCCCTTTATAAATTATTTAAATTTGGCAAGATTGCCATTTTTAAACAATAGTGATAATATGTTGTTTTTATATATAGATATAAATAGAATTTAAATAAAATAGAATTGTTATTTTCAAATTGAATGTGTTGTTATATATATATATATATATATATATATATATATATATATATCTAAGTCGCTTTTAAATTGGATTTTTAAATTTAATTTGAATTTGGATTTAAATTTGACATTTAAAAGATAATTATTTTGGATTTAAAAATATATGTATAAGATTTTATTTGTAAATAATTTGTTTATAATATTTTCTTTAAAGAAATTGTAACGACCCGCCTTCCATCCCACAGAAAGACGCATCATTATTAAGAAAGAAAGGGATAGAAAAGAGAAAGATAGAAAAAAAATAACTAAACAATAACAGAATCTCACAGCGGAACGATTAAATTATATTAATCACATAGATATTACATAGTCTATATCAACTATCAGAGTTACACAGCTTATACATCACAAATTTAACAGTTATAAACACCTGTCTATTGTATAATACAAGTTACATTACAGAGATCAACATAGCGGAACCACTATATATCTATATACGCTGAAGCCTCCTGCTCCATATCTCCTCCAAAATTCATCAAAGCAAAACCTGAATCCTTTGGCTACTCGTAAAAATTTGAGTACCCAAGATTTTAATAAAACAGAAAATAAACTCCGGGTCAGACATGGGTCTGGTGTGAGTAAACGGGTTAAAGGTGTTTAACTTTGAGAAACCTTTGAAAACAAAAGGTATCTCGTAAGACTTCTCGCACATAAACACGGAAAAGTTTTTACCTTACGATAACCAAAACATTTGATACGAAATCCAGTTGTATTATAATAGGGTTTAGGGTTTTCAAGTAAATTACAGAAATAGCTGGAATGCTTACATCTCACGCTCCAACATAGTTGGGCACAATCAAAACGTACGACACTTATTGGAGATTAGATTCCATACAATGGCAAGGCTACTGGGGTACCACCCGACACAGTACAGGGCCTAGATCACCGTAACGAGAATCCCTCCCGATCCCCTTTACACAAAGCGGAACCATCCCTTACTGGATAGTCCCGAACAAGACAACCCAACGGTTGCGATCAGCAACCTCCCACTAAGCCGAATAAAAAGGGACCTTTAGACAGGGAATAATCTCGTCCTACTTGAGCGTGACCCACTTAGCCTTGCTGCACCTCTCCTGTTTTAGCCATTCCCGGTTGATGGGGCTTGAGGCTATGATTACCTTTAAAGAACACATCAATCTTAGAATGCTCGTCGTCCTCCAATGACGATGTTCTGAAAGCATTCAATCCATACAAGTTCATTCCAGATTCGAACGAAACCAAAGGCACTATCTCGTTACACTCATTTTGGAATCACCCTCAGAGTTAACGACAATAGCCCTTGCACTCTGAATTTTCACCTCGACTTCACTTGAGATTCATGACCCATCGTTTAATTTGGAGCGATGTGGTTTCGGATATCCAAATTTGGAAATCCGGTTCCGATCTCACCGAAATCCAAAACGCCGTCTCAATGTCCGAGTTGTTTTAAGTTTAAACAATTCAATTTATTATCTATATTCACACAGATAGATAATTCATATTATCATAGAATAGATCATCTCAATTCAACCAAAGCATCTTATATCACAGATCAGCACATATCCCATATCAGAGATATCAAACAATCCAAGGCATTCAACATTATTCTGCCATCCATAAGCAAAGATTAAATAGGTTACACCATTTCTAATTAATTTAATTAACCACCAATGATTTAAATTAATTACTTAAATTACTTTTAAATCCTGCTTACTTAACATTAATTAATTACAAACCAATTAATTAATTATCATCTTAACTAATCATCCTTAATTAATTATCCTTTAATTACATTAAGTAATTAACCTTTAAATTAATTACACACATTAATTATCCTTAAACTAATCATATTAATTAACCTTTGATTATTATTAATTAATTATCTATAATTAATTACATTGACCCTTAACTAATTACATTAATTAATTATTCTATAATCACTTATATTGATTAATTATCCTTTAATTAATCACATTAATCAACCCTAAATTATTCCCATTAATTATATTAATTAATGATCCTCTAATTACTTATTTAATTAATTATTCTTCTAATTAATTTAATAATTAATCTTTAATTAATCACATTCATTAATCAATCTTGATTAATCATATTTAGTAATTAACTATCCTTAATTACTTACATTAATTAACTAACTGCTTAATTAATTATATTAATAAATTCTTTAATTAATTACACCAAGTAATTAATCCTTAATTACTCCCACTAAGTAAATATCCTCTAATTACTTTCCATTAAGTAATTATTCTCTAATTAATTACATCCTGTAATTACCCATTAATTACTTACACTAAGTAATTACACTTATTAATTACATTAAGCAATTATACTCAATAAATCATCAAGTGATTAATTTAAACTAGTTAATTAACTTAAAGTAATCACATTAATTTAATTAATTACATTGAGTAATTAATGCTTTTAATTACTTCCATTAATCAATTACTCTTTAATTAATTACCTTTAATTACTTAGATTAATTCACCCTTAAGTAAATTAAGTAATTAACTATCCTTAATCAATTAGACCAATTAATTATCATTAATTAATTAATTATCACTAGATAATGATTCTTTTCATAGTTACATTCATTAACTATTCACTAATTACTTTATTAAGTAATTATCCTTAATCACAATAAGTGATTAATTTTAAATTAATTTTACTAATTAATTATTAATCAATCACAACCTTAATTAAGTATAAATTCTTTACCTTAATTAAATACTTAATTACATCATTGAATCTTCATTAGAAAACATTTAGGAATCAATTATATATTTAACAAATATATAATTTACTTTAAAACAAAACAATTTAAAACATTTAATTTATCATTTAAAATCTTGAAACTTGTTCAAACTTATTTAACAAATACCTATTCTTTGAAAACTTAGTTAACATTCCATTTGAAACATTTTTACTTTAAATACACCATTAAACTTAGCAAAACATTCTTTTTGAAAACTAGATTACTTTCAAAATCTACAAACTTTAAACTTGTTTAAACATTTTCCCTTTGAAAACAAATTATTTAAATAACTTTAAAACCTATTTAAACACTTTTTTGTATCTTAATATAAATTCAATTTTGGAAAACTTGTTTTAATTTACTATTAACTTGAAACTTGAAAAAACTTAAGTTCTTTACTTTAAACTTTGATTTCCCTTATTTTTATAAATCTGGATACCGTTTCCATTTAAATTTTAAAAACAGAACAAGGTTTACTTCAAAAATTTAAAACCTGGAACAAACCAAATGACCCGAACCCAGTCCCTCAAAACCCCGAGCCAAACCTCACAAAACTTTGAGAATCTCGTGTGAACAACTTGAGCAACCCTCTCCCCAGATTTAGATCATCACTGACACACATGTGCACCTGTGCACATGCACCCACGTTCCGACCGTCGACGATCAATGCCGTGACCACCCTTAGACGACCACAAACACAGATGACCTGACCACTCAGCCTCGTCGAATCACCAGTGATTCGAAATCGAACACCCCAAAGCAACATGAATTCAAACCTGATCGACCCATTCACCTACCGTCGACGATCTCATCGACAGGAAATTTCGGCTCTTCTCCTAAAGCACCGCCACATCACTATGCTTCTATTCCCTTCTCGCGATCGAGCCTGACGCTTCAATTTAGTCGAGATCATCTCGACATTCCACTCGACAGAACCCACTTCCAAAACCCTAGATCACCGATGCTTGGCCACCACAGTCGACGATAAATACCATACATATTTTTCCATAGGTCATCATCCCTTAAGCCTTCTTCGACAACAATCCCAAGCTCCAGATTGTCACCATTCGCCGATGATTGACCAAATACCCAAAATCGTTCATCTTAGATTATCTACATAATTTCTTATCTAAAAATCAAGATTTTACTTCCTAAATTCATAGCTAGTTAATACGAATCACAATATAATATCCAAACTTGAAATTATAACCATCGATTTTTTTATTATTTTGATCTTTACCGTAATTTTCCTATTCTTGAAATAATTAATTAATATAATTTCTTGGAAATATTTTTAAAAACAATATTACACTGCCTCAATCATTTTCTATTAAGAGATCAAGATCTAAATCTGAATGTATAAGAGAAATGGAATTAAATTTGAATAAGTTTAAGCCTGACATGGAACAGAGAAATATGTATTCATACACACAGACTTCTACGGGCATTTCATTTATACAAACATGCATTCATATGTATAAACATATACAAACCATTTTACTACAAAATCCATCACAAACATTTAAGTTTAATCATAGATTTAAATCTATTTTTAAGAGAAAAGGTTTACTCACCAAATAAAGAACAGAGAACTGATTTCTTGTTCCAGCTTTAAATTTCTTTGATCTGGAATTGTTACACTTGACTTAATCTGCATTGTTTGTTGAGTTGAATTGCTCAAATTGAAGTTGTATTAGAACTGTGCTTGATTTCATGCTGATCTTGAAAAACTGGAGTTGTTTGAAGCCACGATTTATTTAAGTTTCCTTTTAAATTTGGTTCTCAGGTTTTAGTTAAGAAAAGAGAAGAAAGATCTGTGAAAGAAAAAGATTCTGAACTAAGAAGTGAAAGCCAGATTTCTTCTAATAAATATGTTATTTATAAATTGAATTTTAAAGGAATAAATGTTGCCACTTGTTATTAGGCTTGCTTCTTGTCTTACAAATGTAGTTACATGTTATTATTATTACACAATTGTCAAAAGCTATGTTTAAATGTTTACAAATGTTAAAAACCCTTTATTAAATATATTTTTCTTAATTACTTTTGTTATATATATTTGTGAATGGAATTTATATATGTTTTTATAATCTTTATATATTTATAAACTACAATTTGTTCATAATATTCAGAAATAAAGAATACTCTAAACCTTTATATATATATTTATAAACCATTTTAGTTTAAATAATTTTAAAAAAAAGCATTTTAAAAGCAAAAGAATTGAACTTTATATTAAATATTTTTCATATGTTTTATATTAGTATGTAAAGGTTATATTTATATATATCAAATTATATTTATATAAGTTAAAAATTAAAAAGAAAGAATATTAAAAATAAAAGAAATAAACCTTTAATTAAATCTTTTTTGAGCAAAAATGTATTTTTAGACAAATAAACATTTACCTAAGTGTTTTCAAAATAATGATAAACTTTTAAATAGCTTTTGAAAGGTTTTATATTAAATTCAATCCTAATTCCAAATTATAATATATATTGAATTTGAAAACATGTTTTTATTTGTTAAATTCAGACCACGGCTTTTCTATTTACAATATGTACAAATATATATGCATTATAAATAGATAATATTTTAATATTAGCTTTGAAAATTATTATATTGAATTTTAAAACATAACTTCAAATTACAATATATACATACATATATATTACAATTTGAAAACATACCCTTTTATTAAATTTAAACAAAGACTTCCTATTAACAATATATATACTAATATATATATATATTATAAATAGAAAACAAATTTTTATTAGCTTTAAAAGATAAAATTTACCAATTAAATATTTAAAAGAAGATTATTGAACCAATTTAAATATTTATTTATAAAGAATATTAATTTTTTTTGCCCAAAATCCCGGGACGTCACAGAAATTTATATATATATATATATATATATATATATATATATATATATATATAGATAAATATTTATTAATTAGGAAATTTAATATAAAAAGGCTTATAAACCATTTTAAAAATAATTAAAAATACATATGACAAGTGTAAATAAATCAAGTCACATTAGTAACATGTGTAAACTAATTAACAAAAGTAATGATAAATGGTAAGTAGTTAAACAAGTGTCATCTTTTAATTTCTATTTTCTTTAATTTCTAATAAACCTTAATTTACTCTATATAACATATATCTCATCCCCTCCATTTCTTTTTACTATCTACATTCAAAATCAAGAAAACATATTAGCTTGTAAACCCTTTTCAAACTAAAAAAACAATACTCTATAAAAATTTCTCAAACCAGAATTGAAAACAACAACTTCAATTTAGATTTTAAAAGACAAGACCATCTTTGTTTTTAAACTAAAATATTCTCAACAACTCTTCAATCTGCATCACAATCAAGGCTTCAGATTCCAAACATCCTCAAGCTTCAGTTTTCAAAGGATTTTTAGATCTTAAGTATTCGAGTTTCCAGTAATAAGTTTTCAAAAATCAAGTTTTCAATTTCAAAAGAGCAGCAGCTTCCAGTTTTAATCATCTCAGGCATCCTCTATTTCAACGGTGAGTAAACCTTTTTCTTTTAAAAACAGATTTAAATCTACATATTTGTGATGATTTATGTGGTGTTATGGTTTGCATGATTTATTTATCTGGAGTATATGTTCAGAATTGCTCTGATTATTTGTATATGTCTGTATATACATATACAGTTAGTTTCTGTTATTTTCCTAGGCTAGAAAACAAGTCAAAAAAACCATTTCCTATCTCTCAAACTTTTATCTGACTATGATCCCAAAAATGAAAATGATTTCATTGATGTAAATTTTTGTTTAAAAATAGTTTCAAAAATTTATATTTAGTAATTAATCAAAAATAGGAAATTACAGTAAAGAAATCAAATATACATAAAAAATTGATGATTTTAATTTCAAGTTTAGATTGTATAAAATGAATTGTCATGGCAAATCATGAATTTAGGCACTAAAATCATAATTTTTAGTTTAGTAATCACTGAGATAATCAAAATCAATTGAATTTGGGTTTTTCGCGAATTCACGGCGATTAGCATGATGGACGACGTTGAGTTTGTGGTCGAAGGAAGCTTGTAGGAGGTTGGATTCAGGAAAAATGGCTGTAGATTTTTCTGGTGATCGAGGCGTCCTATTGGAGGCAAGGTAGGGTTTAGTGTTGTGTTTGGGTCATCGTTGTTGACGAGGAGATTGTAGCGACGATGGTGTACCGGGACTGTTCGCATGGGGGGACACCAAAGACTGGAGGTCGAGGCAACTTTGGTGAGGTCGGCAGGGTTTCTCAGGGTCAAGATCGTCGGCGATGGGTGGTTTTCTGATTGAGTCATTGGGTTCCTATTGATTCAAAAGCTCGATTTTTGTTCGCAGTTGCATTCGTTGTTCTAGGTAGTTGTGTGGGACGGCGAAGTGGTCGATGTCTTGCTGAAGGCTTCGGCGATAATCGAAGGTGATCAGAGGGTTGGTGCACATGCACGTTAGTGTCTGGTGAAGTTTGAGTTTTGGGGAAGAATGGGTTTCTCGGGTCTGGCTCATGGTCTTCTCGTGTTTATCTCGAGGATGTTGCGTACGCGAGTGCATTGTGTTTTGTACATGGACTAATCGTGTTTGTCTCAAGTAACTTTGATTTAGCAACAAGTTTTCAAAAAAATGAGTGTTTCAGGTTTTAAAACAAAGAATCTGGTTTTTAAAAAATGCTTCTAGGTTTCAAAGCAAAGTAAAAGTTTTAAACGTTATGAAAATAATTAGTTTGCAAAGATGAATATTTAACAAAGTTTTAAAGATATATTTAAGGTAGATAAATTTTATAAGATAATGATAATTAAGTTTCAGGGAATAAGTATTTATTAATCCATTAAACATGACTTAATAAGGTTTTCAAAGATTGTGATAGATATTTAAATGTTTAAATTTGCTTTGTTTTAAAGTAAATTGTATACTTTTAATATTTTAATTGTTCCTTAAATGTTTATTTTAATGATGTAATTAAGTTATACAAGATAAAGAATTTATTTTTAATTAGAATTGTGATTAATTAAAGATTTTAATTAGTTATACTCAAATACTTAACAAAATTAATAAACTTTAATTAATTGTTGTTGACAATAAAAGAATAATTACTTAGTATAAGTAATTAGAGGATAGTTAATGAATGTAATGTAAAAGATCATTAACTAGGGATTATGAAATGATTAGTTAATGTGATTAATTTAAGATAATTAATTAGGTTAATTAATTAAGGATAATCATTTATGGAATTGGTTAAGTATAATTACTTAAAGTAATTTATAAAGTGTAATTACTTAGTGAAGTAATTAATGGGTAATTACTGGATGTAATTAATTGAAGGATAATTAATTAATGGAAGTAATTTAGGTTTAATTACTTTGTGTAATTAATAAGAAGGATAATTACTTAGTGGAAGTAATTAAAGATTAATTGCTTAGTGTAAATTAATTTTAAGAGTTAATTAATTAATGAAAGTAATTAAAAATAGTTAATTACTAAATGTGATTAATCAAGAATTAATGAATGTGATTAATTAAAGATTAGTTATTAAATGTAATTAATTAGAAGAATAATTAATTAAAGAAGTAATTAGAGGATCACTAATTAATGCAATTAATGAAAGTAATTAAGGCATGATTAATTAAAGGATAATTAATCAATATAAGTGATTATAGAATAATCAATTAATGTAATTAATTAAGGATTAATATAATTAATTATAGTTAATTAATTAATGAAAGTAATTAAAGGTTAATTACTGTAAATGGTTAAGGATAATTAATTTATGTAATTAATTAAAGGCTAATACTTAATGTATTTGAAAAATAATTAATTAAGGATGATTAATTAAGATGGATAATCAAAGGATGTTTAATTAATTGGTTTGTAATTAATTAGTGGTTAAGTAAGCTGGATTTATAAAGATGGTAGTAATTAATTTAATTTATATTAAATTATTAATTAATCTTTGCTTATGGATGGCTGAATGACATTGAATGCCTTGGATTGTTTGATATCTCTGATATGAGATATGTGTTGATCTATGATATGAGATGCTTTGGTTGAATTGTGATGATATGGATTATCTATTTGTGATAATGTGAATTATCTATCTGTGTGAATATAGATAATGAATTAAATTAATTTAATTTAAAACAACTTGACCTTGAAAGACGACGTTTTGGATTTCGGTGAGACCGAGATCGGATTCCCAAATTTGGATATTCGAAAACCACATCGATCCAAATTAAATGATAGGTCATGAATCTCTAGTGATGATCAAGATGAAGATTCAAAGTGCAAGGGCTATTGTCATTAACTCTGAAGGTGATTCCAAAATGTGTGTAGCGAGATGGTGCGTTCGATTTCGTTCAAAGCCGAAACGAACTTGTATGGATTGAATGCTTTCAGAACATCGTCATTGGAGGTCGATGAGCATTCTAAGTGATGTGTTCTGATAAGGTAATCATAGCCTCAAGCCTCATCAACCGGGAATTGCTAAAACAAGGGAGGTGCAGCAAGGCTTAGTGGGTGGCACCTAAGTAGGATAAGATTTCCCTTCTCTAGAGGTCCCTTTTTATTTGGCTGTGTGGGTAGTTGATTGCAACAACTGCTGGGGTTGTCTTATTCGAAACATCCAGTAAGGATGATTCCGGCCTTGTGTTACAGGGGATTTAGGATGGATCCTCGGTACGGTGATCTAGGCCACGTACTATGACGGGCGGTATCCTAGTAGCCTGCCATTGTATGGAATCCAATCTCCAATAAGCACCGTACGTATTGATTGTGCCCAACTATGTTGGAACGTGAGATGTAAGCATTCTAACTATTTCTGTATTTTACTTGAAAACTCTAGACGCTATTATAATATAACTGGATTTCCTATCAAATGTTTTGGTTATCATAAGGTAAAAACTTTTCCGTGTTTATGTACGAGAAGTCTTACGAGATACCTTTTATTTTCAAAGGTTTTCAAAGTTAAGCAACTTTGACTCGTTTACTCACACTAGACCCATCTCTGACCGGAGTTTATTTTTCTGTTTTCTTAAATTCTTGGGTACTCAAATTTTTACAAGTAGCCAAGGGATTGAGGTTAGCTTTGACGAACTCTGGAGGAGAAATGGAGCAGGAGGCTTCAGCGTTTGTAGACATATAGTGTTTCCGCTGTGTTGGTATCTCTATGTTGTATCTGTGAGTTGTATGATAAACAGGTTTTATAACTGTCTAATGTATTGTGATATAAAGCTGTGTAACTCTGATAGATGCTGTATATTAAGTAATAACTATGTGATTAATATATTTTATTCGTTTTGCTGTGAGATTCTGATATCTGTTTTTGTTCTTTCTTCTCTATCTTTTCTCTCTTTTATCCCTTTCTTTCTTAATATTAATGCATCTTTCTGTGGAATGAAAGGAGGGTCGTTACAGTGGTACCAGAGTGCTAGGTTGAGTGAATACCCAGGCTTTGGAGTGATTTCTTTCTTGAGAGAGCGCACTTGTAGTTTTGATATATATATATATATATATATATATATATACCTATTTGTTGGGTTACGTGTTCAGGTTTGCCAACATGAGTCCTAGTTGTAGTAAGGGTAGTGGTGTGTGTAGCACGACTACCAATGGAAGGAGTCCTAGTGTTGAGGTTGAAAGAGTATCTACCGAGGCAGTAGACCTGATACCGCCTCAAGAGAGATTTGCATCATTGTGTTAGGATTTCACCAATCTTTGAAGGAAACCTTTTTAAAGTTCAGAGTCCATCATTGTAGCGTAAGCCTGGTTGCGCTCATGTGAGCGGATTTTCTAGTGTTGGGATTTGTCGGTTAAGTAGAAGCAAGTGATGGTATCTTGGCAACTTTAGGAAGGAGTAGCTGTGTGGTGAGACGCAGTGACTATGGATGTTTCCGAAGATGTTTCTTTTGGAGCAAGTTTAAGGAAGTGTGTCAGCATCGGTGATGAGACTAGGTTCGGCAGGGTGTTTGTGTTTGGTTCGAGGCCCGAGTTTCTTAAGGAGATGTATGCCCATCTCGAGGCTCTGTGTGGGATTGGATGATATGGCTTTGAGGATCGAGGAGCTTTTGGATATGGAAGTCTTTGGCATCAGTGGCAGCATGTAGCTTGGAGTGTTCTGTGTGCTAGCGAGAAGGTCATCTGGCTAAGCAGTTTCCTAGAGGCGGTATTCAGAAGAAGCAGAGTGGATCCATTTCTTTAATGGATTGGTTAGTCATGCATAAGCTATTCTGATTTGTAAAGAAAGAACAGTGTCTTTGGAAATTGATTTGAGTAGGATCGCAAAAGTGACTTGCGATAGTTGAATGTTCTCTTGGGTATTCTTTTGCTTGGGATGAGGCATCTCAAGAGGAGGTAGAAGCTATAGAAGTTGTCAGAGGTTTTCCAGATGTTTCCGGAGAGGTTAGGGTTTGCCTTAGCATCTGGAGATTGAATTTTCGTATCGATTAGGATTCCAGGAGTGATACTAGTGGTTTAGCTAAATAGGAGGATGATCCCTAGAGAGAGGATTTGGTGTAGCAGCTCAGGATTTCTTGGTACTTCTGATGATCCCTAGAGAGAGGATTTGATGTAGCAGCTCAGGATTTCTTGGTACTTCTGAGTTTTCTCTTTATGGATCTGATGAACCGTATTTTTTCGAGATGTGTTGATCAAGTTTGTGCTCGTGTTCATCATCAGCATTCTCTTCTACTCCATATTAGAGTTACGCAGCGGAAGCGAGGTAGCAGCTATTCTAGATTGGAAGAAACCCTAGACTCCTTGGAAGTTTGTAGTTTTCTTGGATTAGAGGGTTTCTACAGGAAGTTTTTCAGGATATGAAGGCGAGATTGGCGAGTGCACCTATTTTGTCTTTTTTGAATGGGAGAAGTAAGTTCAGTCTACTGATGATTGTGAAGTAGAGTTTGTGTTCTTGATTTCCGTAGATCTTGAGAGGATCATTTTGTTTGGTTGTTTTTGGTCCAGTTTGTTTCAAGAGGCATCTGTGAAGGTTGTTTGATCAAGGAAGAATGGAGACAGCCTAGGATCGTCAGAAGAGTTTTGTGGATAAGGGACGGAGGAATTTGGATTTCAAATTCGGAGATTTAATTTTGAATAAGTTTTCTCTGGTCAAAGGAGCTATAAGATTTGGTAAGACTGGGAAGCTAGCTCCGGGAATATTGGATCTTTTTGTGTTCTTGTAAGGATAAGTGTTTTGGCTTACAGGGTTGAATTGCCAGTTTGGAAGACTGGGATTCAGTGTATTTCACGTATCTCTGAGGGAGTACGTGTTGATCCATCATTGGTTTTAGAATTTGCAGACAATGAGAATTTGGTAGTTGAGTCGGACTTGACTGTGGTCAGATATGTTGTGTAGATTGTAGATCTAGATGAGTAGGAGCTTAGAAGCTTAGTGGTGTAGCTAGTTTGGATTCAGTAGAGCGAGTATCCCAGAGATTTGTACCTGGGAAACTCTTGATAGTATTAGGAAGACATATCCTAACTTTGTGTCAGGATAGTTAGATTTGTTGTTAGAATAAATTGGCTGCTATGGTTGCTAGTTTATGGTTGAAGTATGCTTTGCTAATTGAAAATTAAAACTTTTGTGGATTATGAAATTATCTTTGCTTTAAATTTCGGGGATGAATTCTTTTAAGGGGGGAGGAGTGCGATGACCCGGAATTTTGGGCAGTAGCAATTTAATAATTTTTAGTAATAATTAAATTGGCTTGAAAATTTCTTTTATAATCATTTAAATTGGTAAGTTTATTCTTTTAAAAGCAAACAAATATTTAATTGGTGAATTTTATCTTTTAAAGCTAATAAAATGTTTTCTACTTATAATGTATATATATTTGTATATATTGTAAATAGAAAAGCTTTGGTTTGAATTTAACAAATAAAATCATGATTTCAAATTTTAATATATATTGGTAATTTTGGTAATTTGGAAGTTATGATTAAATTTAATATAAAACTTTTCAAAGGTTATTTAAATAGTTAACCATATAGTGTTAAAATACTTAATGTAAATGTTATTTTTTTAAATTATATTTTAGTTAAGTTTAAATTTAAATAAGATTAAAGAAAAAAGGTTTGTTTTATTTCCTTTTTAAATATTGCTTGATAAATATGATGTGTAAATATATATAAAAGTTTAAAAATACAATGTACAAACATATAAAATATATGATACATTAATTCATTTAGTAATATAAGTAATTTATAGATAATGTGATAATTCCCTTTATAAATTATTTAAGTTTGGCAAGATTGTCATTTTTAAACAATAACAATAACGTGTTGCTTTTATATATAAATATAAATAGATTTTAAAGAAAATAGAATTGTTATTTTCAAATTGAATGTGTTGTTATATATGTATACATATGTGTTGATTTTAAATTGGATTTTTAAATTTAACTCGAATTTGAATTTGGATTCAAATCTGAAGTTTAAAAGATAATTATTTTGGATTTGAAAATATATGTATAGGATTTTATTTGTAAATAATTTGTTTTATAATATTTTCTTTAAAGAAATATATATACATATATATTTAGATAAGTATTTATTAGTTAAGAAATTTAATATAAAAAGGCTTATAAACCATTTTAAAAATAATTAAAAATACATATGACAAGTGTAAATAAATCAAGTCACATTAGTAACATGTGTAAACAAATTAACAAATGTAATGACAAATGGTAACTTTTTAAACAAGTGTCATCGTTTAATTTCTATTTTCTTTAATTTCTAATAAACCTTAATTAACTCTATATAACATATATCTCATCCCTCCATTTCTTTTTACTATCTACATTCAAAATCAAGAAAACACATTAGCCTGTAAACCCTTTTCAAACTCAAAAAACAATACTCTGTAAAAATTTCTCAAACCAGAATTGAAAACGACAACTTCAATTTATATTTTAAAAGACAAGATTATCTTTGTTTTTAAACTAAAATCTTCTCACCAACTCTTCAATCCGCATCACAATCAAGGGTTCAGATTCCAAACATCCTCAAGCTTCCGTTTTCAAAGGATTTTCAGATCTTAAGTATTCAAGTTTCCAGTAACAATTTTCAAAAATTAAGTTTTCAATTTCAAAAGAGCAGCAGCTTCCAGTTTTAATCATCTCAGGCTTCCTCTGTTTAAACGGTGAGTAAACCTTTTTCTTTTAAAAGCAAATTAAAATCTACATATTTGTGATGCTTTATGTGGTGTTATGGTTTGCATGATTTATTTATCCGGAGTATATATCTGAAATTGCTCTGATTATTTGTATATGTCTGTATATACATACACTGTTGGTTTTTATTGTTTTCCTAGGCTAGAAAACAAGTCAAAAAAATCATTTCCTATCCCTCAAACTTTTATACTATGATCTCAAAAGGCAAATGATTGCATTGACGTAAATTTATGTTTAAAAATAGTTTCAAAAATTTATATTTAGTAATTAATCAAAAATAGGAAATTACAGTAAAGAAATCAAGTATACATAAAAAATTGATGATTTTAATTTCAAGTTTAGATTGTATAAAATGAATTGTCATGGAAAATCATGAATTTAGGCACTAAAATCATAATTTTTAGTTTAGTAATCACTGAGATAATCAGAGTCGATTGAATTTGGGTTTTTCGTGAATTCAGGGCGATCGGCGTGATGGACGGCGTCGAGTTTATGGTCGAAGGAAGCTTGTAGGATGTTGGATTCAGGAAAAATTGCTGTAGATTTTTCTGGTGATCGAGGCGGCCTATCGAAGACAAGGTAGGGTTTAGTGTTGTGTTTGGTTCGTCGTTGTTGACGAGGAGACTGTAGCGATAGTGGTGCACCGGGACTGTTCGCATGGGGGAAACCAAAGACTGGAGGTCGAGGCAACTCTGGTGAGGTCGGCAGGGTTTCTCAGGGTCAAGATCGTCGGCGATGGGTGGTTTTTCCGATCGAGTCATTGGGTTCCTGTTGATTCGATAGCTCGATTTTTGTTCGTAGTTGTATTCGTTGTTCTAGGTAGTCGTGTGGGACGGCGAAGTGGTCGATGTCTTGTTGAAGGCTTTGGCGATAATCGGAGGTGATCCGAGGGTTGGTGCACATGCACGTTGGTGTCTGGTGAAGTTTGAGTTTTAGGGAAGAAGGGGTTGCTCGAGTCTGGCTGTGGTCTTCTCGTGTTTATCTCGAGGATGGTGCGTACGCTAGTGCATCGTGTTTTGTACGGGGAGTAATCGTGTTTGTCTCGGGTGACTTTGATTTAGCAACAGGTTTTCAAAAAAAAGAGTGTTTCAGGTTTTAAAACAAAGAATCTGGTTTTTAAAAAATGCTTCTAGGTTTCAGAGCAAAGTAAAAATAAGTTTTAAATGTTATGAAATAATTAGTTTGCAAAGATGAATATTTAACGAAGTTTTAAAAATATATTTAAGGTAGATAAATTCTATAAGATAATGATAATTAAGTTTCAGGGAATAAGTATTTATTAATCCATTAAACATGACTTAATAAGGTTTTCAATGATTGTGATAAATATTTAAATGTTTAAATTTGCTTTGTTTTAAAGTAAATTATATACTTTTAATATTTTAATTGTTCCTTAAATGTTTATTTTAATGATGCAATTAAGTTATATAAGATAAACAATTTATTTTTAATTAGAATTGTGATTAATTAAAGATATTAATTAGTTAGTAGTCAAATACTTAACGAAATTAATAAACTTTAATTAATTGTTGTTGACAACAAAAGAATAATTCTTAGTATAAATAATCAGGGGATAGTTAATGAATGTAATGTAAAAGATCATTAACTAGAGATTATGAAATGATTAATTAATGTGATTAATTTAAGATAATTAATTAGGTTAATTAATTAAGGATAATCATTTGTGGAATTGGTTAAGTATAATTACTTAAAGTAATTTATAAAGTGTAATTACTTAGTGAAGTAATTAATGGGTAATTACTGGATGTAATTAATTGAAGGATAATTAATTAATAGAAGTAATTTAGGTTTAATTACTTTGTGTAATTAATAAGAAGGGTAATTACTTAGAGGAAGTAATTGAAGATTAATTACTTAGTGTAATTAAATAAAGAATTAATTAATTTTAAGAGTTAATTAATTAATGAAAGTAATTACAAATAGTTAATTACTAAATGTGATTAATCAAGGATTAATGAATGTGATTAATTAAAGATTAATTATTAAATGTGATTAATTATGAAAATTAATTAATTAAAGAAGTAACTAGAGGATCATTAATTAATGTAATTAATGAAAGTAATTAAGGGATGATCAATTAAAGGATAATTAATCAAGATAAGTGATCATAGAATAATTAATTAATGTAATTAATTAAGGATTAATATAATTAATTATAGTTAATTAATTAATGAAAGTAATTAAAGGTTAATTACTGTAAGTGGTTAAGGATAATTAATTTGTGTAATTAATTAAAGGCTAATCACTTAATGTAATTGAAAAATAATTAATCAAGGATGATTAATTAAGATGGATAATTAAAGGATGATTAATTAATTGGTTTGTAATTAATTAATGGTTAAGTAAGCATGATTTATAGTGATGGTGGCAATTAATTTAATTTATTTTAAATTAATTAGAGATAGTGCGATTAATTAATCTTTGCTTATGGATGGCTGAATGATATTGAATGCCTTGGATTGTTTGATATCTCTGATATGAGGTATGTGTTGATCTGTGATATGTGATGCTTTGGTTGAATTGTGATGATATGGATTATCTATTTGTGATAATGTGAATTATCTATCTGTATGAATATAGATAATGAATTAAATTGTTTTAATTTAAAACAACTTGACCTTAGAAGATGGCGTTTTGGATTTCGGTGAGACCGTGATTAGATTTCCAAATTTGGATATCAGAAAACCACATCGATCCAAATTAAACGATAGGTTGTGAATCTCAAGTGATGATCAAGATGAAGATTCAGAGTACAAGGGCTATTATCGTTAAATCTGAGGGTGATTCCAAAATGAGTGTAGCGAGATGGTGCCTTCGGTTTCGTTCAAACCCAGAACGAACTTGTATGGATTGAATGCTTTCAGAACATCGTCACTTGAGGACGATGAGCATTCTAAGTGATGTGTTCTGATAAGGTAATCGTAGCCTCAAGCCTCATCAACCGAGAATGGCTAAAGCAGGGGAGGTGCAGCAAGGCTTAGTGGGTAGTACCCAAGTAGGATAAGATTTCCCCGGTCTAGAGGTCCCTTTTTATTCGGCTGTGTGGATAGTTGATTGCAACAACTGTTGGGGTTGTCTTATTCGAAACTATCTAGTAAGGGATGGTTCCGGCCTTGTTTTGCAGGGGACTTAGGGTGGATCCTTGGTACGGTGATCTAGGCCATGTACTATGACTAGCGGTATGCCAAGCCCTGCCATTTTATGGAATCCAAACTCCAATAAGCACCGTACGTATTGATTGTGCCCAACTATGTTGGAACGTGAGATGTAAGCATTCCAGCTATTTTTGTATTTTACTTGAAAACCCTAGACCCTATTATATTATAACTGGATTTCCTATCAAATATTTTGGTTATCGTAAGGTAATTTTTTTTCCGTGTTTATGTGCGGGAAGTCTTACAAGATACCTTTTGTTTTCAAAGGTTTTCAAACTTAAGAAACTTTAACCCGTTTACTCACACCAAACCCATGTTTGACCCGGAGTTTATTTTTCTATTTTCTTAAACTCTTGGGTACACAAATTTTTACGAGTAGCCAAGGGATTCAGGTTAGCTTTGACAAACTCTGGAGGAGAAATGGAGCAGGAGGCTTCAGCGTTTGTAGATATATAGTGTTTCCACTGTGTTGGTATCTCTGTGTTGTATCTGTGAGTTGTATGATAGACAGGCTGCGTAACTCTGATAGATGCTGTATATTATGTAATAACTATGTGATTAATATATGTTATTCGTTCCGCTGTGAGATTCTGATATCTTTTTTTTGTTCTTTCTTATCTATCTCTTCTCTTTTCTATCCTTTCTTTCTTAATAATGATGCGTCTTTTTGTGGAATGAAGGTGGGTCGTTACAGCCCAAACCGCTGCGTCGACAGGAAAAGTCGACTCAAACTACTGGGTCAACGGGTTGTATGGATCCCCAAACCCTCTATGAATTAGCATTGCCTTAAGACTGGCAACGTGTGGAAGGTCCAAACCGTCAGATCGACAGGTCATATCGATCCCTTTCCTTGTGAGAACTGACGTTGCTCCAACAACGTTGGGAAGGCCCAAAACTGATGGGATGATGGTTACATCAATCCCTTACCTTTTGAGAACCGGTGTTACTCTGGCAAAGTCAGAAAGGTACCGACTGCCAGGTCGACGGTCATTTCGGTCCATTACCTTTTGGGAACCGACGTTGCTCTGATAATGTCGGGAAGGTCCAAACCGACGGATCGAAGGTCACATTGATTCTCTACTTTTCTAGAGCTGGAATTTCCCCGACAAAGTCAGAAAGAGAAACCAATTTTTAGGAAATTGGTGCCGCTCGATGACTATCAGAAGCATACCATCGCCTAGAGATGGACGAAGAAGAAAGGCATTCCCAGAATCGAATCTTTAAAGCACTATTTTTCGAAGACAAAAGCAAGTGCCCAATTGAGTCCTCAAACTCTAACTTGCAAGAATCCAGCGTAGCTCGAAGACTAACATTGTTTGGAGGAAATAACTTATCTTTTAGGAATTTGATGCCACTCAAAGACTTGCAATGTCCGAAAGGATAACCTCGATCGACGACCTGGACTTTAGCCGCGCTTGGAATAATCATCCACGTAAAGTTTGATCAGGTGCTTCGACACCCGCTTGTGGAAAACCAATTATTGTCTGAAGATAGACAATGACAAGGAGAGAATGCTTGAAATCGAGCAACTAAACCATTGTTCCTGAAGATTGGAACTGACGAATAAGACAAATATCCACAATAACCAAATGGCCTAACATAATACATATGGCCTAGAACGAGCAAGGTTAATTGTCGCAGATTCAAGACAAGCACTACCAAACTTTACTGGTCCATAATCAGGATGGGAAGAGCGCAGTCATACTGGGTGCAATGTAACTACTTGCCACTAAATGCTTAATTTTCTATAAGTGCAAGGAGCTTGGTGCTTGGGAATTACAAGTTCCGCAAATTGAAGTCAGATTGCAACAAAAAATGATTGGAGGAAATTTGACCCTATGTGAATAAGAATAATCATGGAATTGGTTAAGCAATAGCTCCACGTTGCCAAAAGGTGCACCTGGCGGTTATAAACAAAGTAAGTAATGGAAACACCTGAGACTCTCATTCTTCCGGAATGTGGCTTAGCCTGGAGATAGTGACATCGAGAAAATAGCCATGTTAGGTCGGAAGGAATCTACTCAACTCTACAGGATCGAACAAATGATTTGATCCCAACTTATAGGACTTTAACGCTGCTGGGAGACTGGTAGCACTAAGAAAAGACCATTATGTTCCATCATCAAAGAGGTAGTTTGTGAAGACTGAAGCTAGCACCCAACTGATGCAGCCCAGCCCAGAGATAGGTCTCGACAAAATGTTTCTTGAAACCAAGCAGTTTAGTTACCAATTTTCGTAGATGGGAACTGGCATATGAGTAGGACTTCCATGATGATGTTAGCAGTCAACCAAGGAATGCACGACCGAGGACAAGTGGGAACAATCATGGAAAGTCGGTAATTAAACCATTAGACTTCCTTAATCCTAAAGTAGAATTGGGAGTCAGATTGAGGGAAACTAAATAATTCACTCCACATCTTTCCAACCTTTACAACCCAAATATAGGCCTTTGAAATAGCTAGTTCCACAAACAAGGATAGGCGCAAAAATACATGGTCGAAAGAACCTCATCAATTCTAAACATGAATAACCACGGAGTTGGTTAGATAACAATTTCATTTTGCCAAACAGAGCACTCTAGCAACAAACTGCCACTCAGGGAAATGAAGGTCTTATCGTTTAGGAATTCGACGTTGCCCACAGATAAGCGAAGTGGAGAAGGAACCAACTTCCCTTCCAATTGAATCTAGAATTGCCCGAAGTTAAGCAGCATTAGGAAGGAAAAACTTTGACCACCAGGAATTTTCTATTTCCCAAAGATATGCGGTGACGGGGAGAGGAAGCACCTAGTCCTTAAGAATTCATTGCTGCCCTAAGATCGATGATAACCAAAAAGTTTCTCACAACCAAAACAAGGAACCATATGGATAATTTGGCTGCGACCTGCATGAATTTTCCATCATCGAAGTCTGGCAACGACGAGAAGGATTGATAATATACTTATGGACCGACTAGATCATTCGGTCCTAAATTGCATATTCCATCGCCTAAAGATTGGTGATGCCAAGGAGAAACCCCTAGAATGGTACTAATGAGACACTGGCTTTCAGAGAAAGAAGCAGGAGCTTGATCAAATCTTCAGCCCTACCTTCTGGAATCTGACACTACTCGAAGATCCACAATATCAAGGAAAAATCCATTGAGTTGAGTCATTCATGCGCAAGTTTCTGAAGATAGAAACCACTTCATGATCAGGATATAAATACTGGGTCTTGGAAGAATTTTCTATAGCAAAAGATGATGTGATGCATCTTTCCAATACATACATCTAGAATGACATTGGCTGATGATGTCAACTGGGAAGAACTCGATCATAGTCGGGGAATGGATAACATTAAAAACTCAGAGCTTGGAGTCAAATAGCAAAGTCACTAGTTCCCGGGAATAGGAACTACCGTGTGAATCAGGCTTGGGTATTCAAACGTATTGCTCAGGAAGCCTAGTCTCTCGAAAGTGTATGGACTTAGCATTTAGAGCGATCATCCCAATGGGAAGGGGCATATGCATTTGTACTTGGTCGAAATGAACTCAATTGAGCCTAAAATGGAACAACCAAGGAATTGGCTAAACCAAGCAACATGAAAGTTTTGAACAGAGCTATGTAATAGAATATTCCAAAATGATTGTATGAGTATTGTTTACATGCACCAAGTTGCGGTAAATAAATTTGCTGCACGTGAACATAGGATGTGCAGCAGTAAGAAAAGGCAATACTCAGAATCAAGCAACTAAACCATTAGTCCCTGGAGACAGAGACTGTTGTGCAGACCGAATTTTAGAAACCACAAAGGAAGGGGAATCAACATTTTCGATATACCACCCGGTGGCAAGGAAAGGAGCAAAATATGCTATCCTTGCAATCAACTACCGATGGCGAAGTGAAATCGCTTGCCATGATTACGGTGAAACAATACAAACAGACAAGTGGAAACAGCGAGCTAAAAGTTCTTGATACCGAGAGGTATCTGTCAGCACCGAAAGGTTCAGAATTGAGTCATTGATGTGCCAGTTTCTGGAGACAAAAACCGATGCGTGACTGGAATTTTAGCCACAACCTATGGGAATCTACCATCGCTTTGAAATTGGCAACGTCAAGAAGTGTAATCACCAGCCTTTAGGAATATTATTGTTCCCCGAAAATAGGCAACTTCAAGGAAGGATAATCAAAATCAGATAATTTATGCGCTAGTTTTTGGAGATTGAAACTATGACTGACCTAACTTCAAGGACAGTGCTAGTGACCAAGAAGGACATGCTCAATAGAGGATAGACAGAGATAGTCATGAAAACAAGTACTATTGGACATTTTGTCGATCCAAGACCGGATTGGGGAAGCTCAATTAGACATGGGGAAGTCAAATGATTTGCCTTGTATGTTTAACTCACACTAATGCCCGAACTCGTAGTAGATGAACCCCATCAATACGATTTAGTTCACAACCGAAACATATGACTAAGGAGTAAATGTTACGGATAATGTTCCCCAACGGTAGAGAGCAAGTGATGTGCACGTAAATGTGCATATTTTTACCACCATATTTATTCTTTTTAAATTAAATAAACGATCATATTGGGTATTTTAACCTGTTTTAACCAAAATCCATATTAATTCCAAATTGTCACATATCCATCTTCATATAGGGGAAAAACGGTCATTTGTGTGCATATATTTCTTTGAGAAAAATTAATTGTAAATATATATATATATATATATATATATATTTTTGTAGGAATTTGATCTCAAATAGAAGTGGTTTAATGAAGGAATATGCATGCACAAAGAAGATACAAAAGAATGAAGATGTAAATAATTCAAAGTGAATAACATGGAGGACCCCACTTACCCACCACCTTAATATACAAATTAGAGGCTAATGCACATGCTTATGGAATAAATGGCTTCATGTACATTTAAATGGGGATTATGACATGCTAATGATTACTTGGTGGCCACACTACCTCATGGGCATTTTGGGCATTCCCCAAAAATATGAATTAGGCTTTCATACATGTATAAATACCCATACGTTTCATGTAATCTCTTCCTCTTACTTAGTCTCTCTTCTCATTAGTTTAGGCTCAAAATAAAAGAAAGCTTTCTTTCTCTTTTCATGGCTACTTAGCCATTTTTTATTTTATGTAATTTTATTTTCATTTTATGCAATGTTAATTATTGTTTGTTTTTAATTCCATGTTCATTTCCTTTTATGCAAGTAGTGTAGATCTCTCTTATTTCATGCAAGTAGATTAGTTTTTCCTTTCATTTTGCTCTCTTTTTCCTTTTGTTTGTTCAATGTTGCTTTCTATATTTTTTCATATGATAACAAATATGAGAGCTTAATCCCTTTAATTTAGGGGTAATGAAGCTCTCTAATGTGTAGATTCAACATTTTGGTATTATTTCTCTCTTTTTGTGCTTAATGACAATGCTTGAAGTGGTTTAACTTGTTGTTTTTGTTTTGAATTTGATAGCCTATATTGTTGACACCAAATAGGCTATGCTTAAACAATCACTAACACAAATGCCTCTTCATCAAAATATGATTATGGCATAAGAAAGTGATTTGAAATTCAAATTTGATGGTCCATATTTCTAATTAATAGTTAATGGGCCATACTTAAAATAGATTTCATTTTCAACTTTGTTGTCATTTTCATTAGAGTTGGTAAGTGGTTTAAGTGGTATGTTATAGTTTGGTGGCTTAAGTTGAGCTAATTAATAGCACAAATAAGTCATCCTTATGATAAACACACCATTTAACTTCACTAATGACCAAAAAAGAGAGATCATAATTTCATTTTTGTTGAACTATGTGATCTAGGGAGTGAATTTATCTCTAAATTTTTTTCTACTCTCATATTTTTATCGATTTTCTTTTGCTCATTTTTCTATATTTTAAGTTAATCAGACTTTTAACTTTGGTTAATTTGATTGAATAGAATTTTAAAATCATCAATTCCCTGTGGATCGACTCGTATTCGCTACGTGCTACATTCGTACACCATGCACTTGCGGTTATTTTAATTTGAAAATTTTCAACTATTTTCTAAACAGATAGAAATTTAGTCGATTGACAGCAAGGTAGAGCTTGGACTATTTGTAATGATAGTTGGTCGAAAGGAATACGACCAAACACAAGCAGGAATGGATATGGAGTTGGCCAAATAACATCCCTATTTCGCCAAGCAGAGCTCTTTGGGAAATGTATGCATGGCCAAATAAAGGAACATAACCAAAGAAATTATCGGTATTCTGTTTATCTGCATAAAGTTGCGAGATGGTGGAGGCAACTCCCATGTAAGCATAACTAAAAAGAAGATCGACATTCCAATAAGCTTCTAGGAATCCTTGCTTGCTTCCCCATTTTTGTCCAAGACTCTTAAAGCCATGAACTCATTTAAAGGAGGAGGTGGATTTGGTAGTAGCTCTACAAGTGCAATTGTGCCTTGCAATTTAGCTGTAACCAACCGTCCTGGTATGACAGGAGTAAAAGGTGAAACTAAGTTGAGAAGGATCCAACTTCTGAAGGAGTGGAAGTTCCATTGCTAGACTAAAGAGGAGATGATCAGAAATTCATTCTAAATAATAAAACTTGGCATTCGACACTATCAAGATCGCTGGAATTACATAAATGGGAAAAGAGATATGATGGAATCATCCACTACGTCTGATTTTGTAATGAATTGTCACACTGGAATTCAAACGGCGATAGAGACTTAACCAAATTATCAAAAAGAGATAGTTAAAGCCAAAGAATAGGACTTTACTTTGGAACAATGTGCATTCGGCCGAGGCAAAACTCAGCTTCACTACCGGCCAAGTACAATCCAAAATTCAACCATCTCCCTTCGAAATTGCCATCATCCTAAAATTATCATGAAGAGTTCTATACCAACCTAAAACGCAACATAATCTCCGAAGTGTAGATTGTGTCGCCAATGCAAAGGAATGAAATTTCATCTGTAACTAAAACAAATGGTTTACGGACAATGAATAAAGTAAAAGCAACGTCTCGAGACGACATCCAAACGATCAACTGGAATTCATAGGATAATGGTCTAGGACTTATGTCGATCCATAGCACGCTTTGTTTTCTACGAAAGTATACTCTATAGGGAAAATGTTAACTAATCATTTAACCTTGCAAAAGTCAACATAAGATAGAACGTCAATACGGAGATGAAATGACTTGAAATCTTGGAGGCACACTTAGATGGAGCAATGGAATGGTTCAGCGAAAAATCATTCAAAAATATGCTAAGGGGACAACTCTATACCGACCTGTCATGTTGGTGCTAACTTATTTTGCTCCACATTCATCCCCTCCAACTTAACACGAGTTATTCTCAACCTCTTCCATGTATGCTCAAATTGATTTCCCAGGGTTTTGAACAACCGATTCCAAAAGTTGAAGAGTTAATAGCTAAAACGGCACAATAAGCCATGCAAGGGAGGAAAGATTATCAGAATCGGCTAATAATAGACGAACACAACATGGGACACAATGAAAAGAAGTAAGAGGAAGGATGCAAGAAAGTTCAAAGTGTTTCGAACTAAGAAAACATGTCGAGACCGACATGTTTAAGTTGGTACCGACATGTTTGGTTAACTTATTGTGTTCTACAATTTTGCAAGCGATTTTGGACCGATCTCTGGACTCTGCTCCAAGTGGACTTCTGACTCAACATGACTGTTTCCTCTATAAATATAGTTACTAGTGCAACTAAAAGTGGATCATATTTCTGCTATCACTACACGAAAGTTCTCCCTCTTTTTCGTCTTCGTCCTCAATACAATAGTCACCAGGAAGATACTTTAAGCAATTCTAGGACCTAGAATATGTCTATCACATGTTGTGGCAACTCAATCTCTTTCCAATCCATTGTAATCTCAAATAAACTATTTCAAATCCGAAATTAATAAAACTATAAAGTGGATGTAGGCCAGGGATTGCCAAACCACTATAAAAATCTTGTGCCTCTCTACTTTATTCCTGTTATTTTTCAACACTACTTACTAGATCTAGGTCTCACAGATTCCCTACAACTCATTCTTGGATGTTGATCCATTTTTAATGTCAACACATATGATTCATCTTCATATATAAAATACGACCTAAAGGAATACTTTATTGACTTTAGAAAATCATCCTCCTACCCATACTTTACAACTTTAAAAATTAAAATAAATTTTTAATAAATTCTATAAATTTCTAAGTTTTAATATGTGCATCTCAACATCAATATACACTTGTGCAAGAAGAGAATTTGGATTTCGTCGTTGCGTTTGAGCTACTGGTGTGTGCGAACAGAGTAGGATAAGAACCAGGAAGCTTTAAGTGAATAAACACACTCACCACTCTATATCTATATCATTTTATTCTTTGCATATGATGTGTTTGGGTTGTTGTTTGCCTATATATCTTGTTTATGCATCGAATTGGAGGAGAAATGATTGAAGATGAAGGAGGAGATCGCCAAAATGGTGACTGTTTGCATATATTTATGACCGACTGGTCGACTGATGGCAACGATTGTCATGCGTATTTAAAAATGTTTATATATAAAAAGATATTTTGTATATATTTATAAATCCTAGAAGAGAAAAGTTTTATTTAACATTAATTATTATTATTTAATTTTGATATTGATTATTTAAAGAAAATTTAGGATTTGATTTTTAATAAATCTATTAAAATCTTATAAAATTCAAAAAATATACGAAATGGTTTCTCATTTATCTTTTACAATTTTCAAAGCATAATTTATGAAATTCTATGTTTGCGCCAAAATTGGTCACAAACACCCAATAATTGCTAATTCACAACCACAGATTCCAGATCAATAACAAGTACAAATATCACTCAGAAAATCCAAAACAACACAGGATTTATAGTGGTTCGACGATCTGGCCTACGTCCACTCTGAATTTTATGACTTTATTGATTAACTTGATGGTTCCAATCTATTACAGCAGATTACAGTAGATTATAGTTCTAAAGTTTGAAGACAACGGTGACGCTAAGATATAGAATTGAATCCGGCAGAGCCTGGACGTCAAATAGCCAAAAGATCCTTTTTCTGTAGGCTTCAGGGGGCTATTTATAGGTGCATGAGGCTGATATCGCGCTCAAACTTTGGGAGACTCCTTCTGGCACGTGAGTGGGCCCACGCGACCAGCCCCACCAAGTTTCGACTCGATCTGTGATTGATGCGAATTGATTTCGTATCGATGAAGAAATTGTCCAATCTAGTTGAAACTTGGTAGTGACATTCTTTAGCATGTATGCAAGCTGCTGTAAAAATTTCATAGCATTTCGATCAGCGGTTTGTGATCGATGCAAGACTGTTTCGCATAGGCTGTCGTGTTCGAATCCATAGCCTTCGCATCCATCCATTCGCATCGATTGCTGCACGTGTCCGAGTGACGACATGGCGCGAGTTTCCTGGGTCGATCAAACCTTTGCGGCGATTTGATCGAGTCGTTCCGAGGCTTTCGCCTTGTTTACATCAACACGTTCGCCTTAATTTTTCGTATTGATTTCACACCGATAACATTCGCATCGTTCGTTCATAAAGTCTCGTTCGTATCGATCAATTCTGGCTGGGGATTGATACGAACTGACTAGTTTTAAGAGGGATGCGAATGATACCGATGCGTTGACATGGATTCGAACATATGGAGTGCGAATGAGATTTCTCTGGAAGGATACAAACTAAATGGATATGAACTGTATGACCACGGACCGATTCATGCCCGATCGATTCGAAGACGATCGATTCGAAGTCGCTAGGTCCCGATGGATTCGAACTTGACGACAGCTCTTTGATGGATATGAATCTGATCGATTCGAATAGGTCGTCACCTCGGTTTTCTGGTGGATACGAACATCACATTTTATCTAACTTGTATCAATCATATCTCATTCATACGAACTCCGATTAACCTTAAATTTGAAACGATGGCATTTATGGTCTTGCTTGTCATGTCTGGTCAATTGTGGCCCGATTAGGCCTCAGACAAAATTCATCGATATCCATAGCGAAGCAGTGTATAACCGATCTTCGAAACGAACTGTCTTTGGTTTTCGATCAATCTTTTGGTATCACGGCCTTGCTAAAAGGCGGGATAACACTTGCCCCCCAAAACATGCCTTGCGATAGGAAGGTGTGTTTTGTAATGCTATGAGCTGGATGTTCATATCCTATCGATGACCTGTAAAGAACTTGATAGTTTCATATGACCTCGAATGACGATCGTTCGGGATCGTATGCCATTTGAGGTGAGACGGGACTGTTCGTGGTCGATGCCGTTCACGACAAATGATGGAATGGGACCGTTCGCGGTCGGATGCCGTTCGTGGCATATGGTGAAATGGGACCGTTCGCGGTCGGATGCCGTTCGCGGCGAATGGTGATCGTTCGCGGTCGGGATACCGCTTCAAACGAAGGGCGGCTGTTTTAGGTTGGACGTCGTTCTAGACGATTTGTGATTGTTCGTGATCGGGCGTCGTTCTTGTCGAATAGTGTCTGTTCGTGGTCGGGTGCCTCACGAGATAAAATGTGATCGTTCGCGATCGGATGCCACACGAGGCAGAATGTAATCGTTCGCGATCGGATGCCGCATGAGGCAGAATGTGATCGTTCGCGATCGAATGTCATATTGGGTGAATTGTGACCGTTCGTGGTCGGGCGTCGTTCTTGACGAATTGTAACCGTTCGCGGTCGAATGCCGCACGAGGCAGAGTGTGATCGTTCGTGATCGAATGCCGCACGAGACTGAATGTGATCGTTCCCGATCGGATATTGAGGGGGACTTGGCATTACTAGAGTCAGATATCATATCCATTACTAGATCAGATTCGTATCCATTAGAGAGCTATCGTCAAGTTCGAATCCATCGGGACCTAGCGGCTTGGAATCGATCGTCTTCGAATCGATCGGGCATGAATCGGTCTGTGGTCATACAGTTCGTATCCATTTAGTTCGTATCATTCCACAGAAATCTCATTCGCACTCCATATGTTCGAATCCATGTTAATGCATCGGTATCATTCACATCCCTCTTAAAACTAGTCAGTTCGTATCGATCCCCAGCCAGAATCAATCGATACGAACGAGACCTTATGAACGAACGATGCGAATGCTATCGATGCGAAATCGATACGAAAAATTGAGGCGAACGTGTCGGTGTAAACAAGGAGAAAGCCTCGGAATGACTCGATCAAATCGCCGCAAAGGTTGGATTGACCAAGGAAACTCGCGCCATGTCGTCACTCGGACACGTGCAGCAATCGATGCGAATGGATGGATGTGAAGGCTATGGATTCGAACACGACAGCCTATGCAAAACACAGTCTTACATCGATCATATCTCACAAACCGCTGATCGAAATGCTATGAAATTTTTACAGCAGCTTGCGTACATGCTAAAGAATGTCTTTGCCACGTTTTAGCTCGATTGGACAATTTCTTGATCGATACGAAATCAATTCGCATCGATCACAGATCGAGTCGAAACTTGGTGGGACTGGTCATGTGGCCCACTCACGTGCCAGGAGGAGTCTCTCGAAGTTTGAGCGCGATATCTGCCTCCTGCGCCTATAAATAGCCCCTTGAAGCCTACAGAAAAAGGATCTTTTGGCTATTCGACGTCCAGACTCTGCCGAATTCGATTCTACATCTTATCATCACCATTGTATTCAAACTTCAGAACTATAATCTACTGTAATCTGCTGTAATAGATTGGAACCATCAAGTGAATCAATAAAGTCATAAAATTCAGAGTGGACGTAGGCCAGATCGCCGAACCACTATAAATCATGTGATGTTTACTGTGTTGTTTTGGATTTTCTGAGTGATATTTGTAGTTGTTATTCATCTGGAATTTGTGGTTGTGAATTATCAATTGTTGGGTGTTTGTGACCAATTTTAGCATAAACATTTTGGCGCTTTCACTGAGAAGGCTAATTCAGGGATTCTACCGCTTGGAAGTTGAATTTGAAGATTTAAGCATTCAGATCTAAGGAGCTATGACAAGGCAAACAAGCAGAAGGCAGAGACCAGAGAGAAGTCAACACGAAGGGAGTCAATAGGCTTCCTCAGGAGCGAACCAAGCTTCAGTCTTCATCACCAGGGATGAGATGGAGACAATGATGAGAAGGCAAGAAGAGATGATCCAGAATTTGTTTCGATAGATTGGGCAACTTGGAGTGCAGGACCAAGGAGCGACCGGAGTTCAAAATGGAGCAGGACCATCTGGCGCAGCACCAGGACTATGGGGCACACACTTGGAGCATGTTGATCCAATCCCGGGGAGAGAGACAGGGGAATCCGAGCAACCTGGTGGTGGTAGAGGGATGAACGCACGGCCAGGGGGTAGATTCCAAAAAGCTCTCATGGACTCGGGGGGCAGAACGAAGGCAATGAACAGGGACTACATCTTGGAGACAATGGTAGATTGGCAGAGATGGTCAGGCGAGCCATGAGGGGCGGATTAGTAAATAGAGATCTTGAAGATGTGAACATGAGTCCCTTTTCTCGTGCGATTAGGATAGTTAGCAACCCACCAAAATTCAAGTTACCATCCGTGGAGATGTACGATGGGAGGACGGACCCCGCGGTCCATCTGACCAAGTATATGAGGCATATGGAAGTGCTGGGAGCATCACAGGAAGTCATGTCCCGGTGCTTTCCATTGTATCTGACAGATATCGCAGCACTAAGATTTAGGCAGGTGGAGAGCAACTCCATAAGAACGTGGGATGATTTAGCCGAGAAGTTCATGAGGCAATTTAGAGTTCATATCGCAAGACCCAAGAATGTGATGAGTTTGGCAGCTTTAAAGAAAAAAGCTGGGGAGTCTTTGAGGAGTTTTCTGACACGATTCAATGCGGCAGCGGCATCGGTGGATCGACCAGATCCGTCCATGGTAATGATGGCGGCCGTATCTGGAATAGCTGATGGCACAGAGTTCAAAAATTCGTTAACTAAAGATCCACCTATGGATCTTGGAGAATTCTATCATGAGGCCGAAAAGTTTTTACGATTGGAGGATGCTAGTGCAGAAAGAGAAGAGGGAATCGTTGTTTATGCTGTCAAGGGTGGAAACCCATCTGGAAAAGGTGCAGAGATTGGTAAAGGGAAACGAAAGGCTGAGAATAATGACGACATGTCAAAGCGGCTGCGGAGGAGCCGCGATTCACCACTTATTCAGAGCTGAATGAGAGTTTGGAGCGAATCTATCAGGATACCAAAGAGCAAGTTCCCTATCGTAGACCAATGCGAAGGGATCCAACTGTTGACGAGTGGAAATCAGATAAATATTGCTTATTCCATGAACTGGAGGGTCATAACACAAACGACTATAGACATCTGAAGGATGAGGTGGAAGGGCATATCAGGAACGGTAGGCTACTTCAGTATGTGAGGAGGCGAGCTCCAGCGGTAGAGCCAGAACAACCACCATCCACATCAGCTAGGGGTGACCCTGAACCGGGACACCGGATGGTTATCAATTGATTGAAATAATGATGAACAAGTTGTAAACTTCTCATTAACGCGGTTAAATCATTTACACATGTACGGGATCGCGAACGATCCACAGGCATGCTCTGAATGACTACTGACCGCATCATAGCAAGAGTTTACACTTTGACATCCATGTCTTGCTTCTGTTTTTTTTTGGTTTGGACATTTGGACTTAGTTTGTTTGGATATTTTTGTTATGGAGTTCATGTGAACATTGCTTTAATATTTGCAATTCTGTGAAAGAATTTACTTGTATACCCGTTGGATCGCGAGCGGTCCACAAGCACACCTTGCATGGCGATCAACCGCCTAAATCACCGATTCATAAATTCACCCGAATGTGATATCTGACTCTAGTAATGCCAAGTTCCCCTCAGTATCCGATCGCGAATGATCACATTCAGTCCCGTGCGGCATTCGATCACGAACGATCACACTCTGCCTCGTGCTGCACCCGACCGCGAACGGTCATAATTCGTCAAGAATGACGCCCGACCACGAATGGTCACAATTCACCCAATATGACATTCGATCGCGAACGATCACATTCTGCATCGTGCTGCATCCAATCGCAAACGATCACATTTTGCCTCATGCGACATCCGATTGCAAATGATCACAGATCACATTTTATCTCGTGTGGCACCCGACCGCGAACGGTCATTATTCGACAGGAACGACGCCCGATCGCGAACGATCACAAATCGTCTAGAACGACGTCCAACCTCAAACAGCCGCCCTTCGTTTGAAGTGGTATCCCGATCACGAATGATCACCATTCACCGCGAACGGCATCCGACCGCGAACGGTCCTATTTCACCATTTGCTGCGAACGGCATCTGACCGCGAACGGTCCCATTCCATCATTTGCCACGAAAGGCATCGACCACGAACGGTCCCGTCTCACCTTAAATGGCATACGTTCCCAAACGAACGCCATTCGAGGTCATATGAAACTATCAAGTTCTTTACAGGTCATCGATAGGATATGAACATCCAGCTCATAGCATAACAAAACACACCTTCCTATCGCAAGGCATGTTTTGGGGGCAAGTGTTATCCCACCTTTGGCAAGGCCGTGATACCAAAAGATTGATCGAAAACCAAAGACAGTTCGTTTCGAAGATCGGTTATACACTGCTTCGCTATGGATATCGATGAATTTTGTCCGAGGCCGAATCGGGCCACAATTGACCAGACATGACAAGCAAGACCATAAATGCCAGCGTTTCAAATTTAAGGTTAATCGGAGTTCGTATGAATGAGATATGATCGATACAAGTTAGATAAAATGCGTTGTTCGTATCCATCAGAAAACCGAGGTGACGACCTATTCGAATCGATCAGATTCGTATCCATCAGAGAGCTATCATCAAGTTCGAATCCATCGGGACCTAGCGACTTCGAATCGATCGTCTTCGAATCGATCGGGAACGAATCGGTCCGTGGACATATAGTTCGTATCCATTTAGTTCCTATCGTTCCAGAGAAATCTCATTCGCACTCCATATGTTCGAATCCATGTCAACGCATCGGTATCATTCACATCCCTCTTAAAACTAGTCAGTTCGTATTGATCCCCAGCCAGAATCGATCGATACGTATGAGACCTTATGAACGAACGATGTGAATGCTATCGGTGCAAAATCGATACGAAAAATTGAGGTGAACGTGTCGATGTAAACAAGGAGAAAGCCTCAGAACGACTATTTCAAATCGCCGCAAAGGTTGGATCGACCTAGGAAACTCGCGCCACGTCGTCACTTGGAAACGTGCAGCAATCGATGCGAACGGATGGATGCGAAGGCTATGGATTCAAACATATGGAGTGCGAATGAGATTTCTCCGGAACAATACGAACTAAATGGATACAACTGCATGACCACAGACTGATTCATGCCCGATCGATTCGAAGACGATCGGTTCGAGGTCGCTAGGTCCCGATGGATTCGAACTTGATGATAGCTCTCTGATGGATATGAATTTGATCGATTCGAATAGGTCGTCACCTCGGTTTTCTGATGGATATGAACATCACATTTTATTTAACTTGTATCGATCATATCTCATTCATACGAACTCCGATTAACCTGAAATTTGAAACGCTGGATTTTATGGTCTTGCTTGTCATGGCTAGTCAATTGGGCCCGGTCCGACCTCATACAAAATTCATCGATATCCATAGCGAAGCAGTGTATAACCGATCTTCGGGACGAACTGTCTTTGGTTTTTGATCAATCTTTTGGTATCACAGTCTTGCCAAAAGGTGGGATAACACTCTAAATATAATAAAAGTTATGAAAAATATATTTTGTGGATTTGGAATATAATAAATTAATTCAAATGTTATAAAATTATTTAAAAATAATATTTAATTATAGAAAAGTTTGAAGTAACTATTACATGTAATATTTAGTTTTGTAAAATATTTTTTGGGTTTTAACAGAAACAAAAGAGTTTCAGAAGGTATTGGTGAATATTAAATTATTTTTTAAATCCATAAAAGGTTAAGTAATCAGTAATTTATTAAAAAGAAAGTTTTATATTTGCTTTTAATTAATTATTCGGTTTAATCCTAGAATATAAATTTATTATCCATTTCTAAATTCTTATTTAGTTGTATTAAGATTTTATGTTGCAAACGATTCGTAATTAAATACTGATTTATTTGTTATATATATACCTCTGAATAATTTTTTTATATTATTCTTCTGATCACACCTTTCTTGTATATTGAATTGGATCATATGAATGATTTATTGTTGATGTTGATTGTTTGTTTATTTTGTATGATATGGTGATGACATCCTTCTATATGATTTTGTGATGATTTTTATTCTATATGATGAGGAATTAGAATAAATGGATTTATAATACCGTCTGGTTTGAGACTTTGGTAATATTTCTCCGATTATTCTTTGGACCCTTTATATTGAATATTGAAGGAGCGAGTGTGATATGAGCTCTGAATAAATGGGCTAAAAATATGTGGTGGTATGAGACACTGTTGTGTTATTTATTTGATTATTCTTGGTCCGTGAATGACATTCGTATGGGGATTTTTTATGTATGACGGGATCGTTGTGTTCAGTCATGTATTTAGTTGTATGTCGGCATATGTAATGTTAGCCTGTGTGTGAAGCTGTGTGTCAGCTTTTACATGTGTATTTCTGCATATGTCTATCATTATTTAACTTCCCTTATAGTGCAGGAGTGAACTGGATTCGCTAGTATCCATCCTAATGGCCAAATTGCGATGGTCACGCCTTGGATTCATGACACCTTTTCTTATAGTCGTGTGTCGGCAACGTATATAGCTATGTATCGGCAATGTATATGGCCGTGTATCGCCAATTATAGCAGTTGTCGACTACCTATAGAGTCGTGCATCAGCAATGTGTAGCCTCATTCTATATCACCCAGGCCAATAGTCTATTGGCATTTTGGCACCGTATGTAGTGTAATGATCGATCCCTTGCATAGTCTAGAATAATAATGGATAAGAGTCGCAATATCCGTTGAGGTAACTAAGACCGCAGGAGCCGTGTTGGTGGAATATGTGTGTCGTGTTCGCCAATTACATGTGTAGTCTTATGGAGCAAGTGTGTTTGTTAGTCTCACATTTGGTTTTGGTGTGTGATATAGATATATAATTATTTTAATTGTATATAAGAACGAGTCCTGCAAATAATCAATCCCCATATCCTTCTCAGGCGTGTGTCGCATAATACCTTTTCATTGGCGTGTGTTGTAACATCCCGCCATTTTGGATCATTCAAAAATTGACAATAAAACCACATGTCGGACTTGAATAATTCAAAACAACAGATTGTTAATAAAATGTGAGGCGAATAAAATCAATCACAGAATCACAAACATAGAATATCAGAATAACTTCGCAGCAGAATAAAATAAACATAGGAGTTCATGAAGCTCCTAGATACAAGGTCCTAAAACTAATACATAATACCAAGTATGGAAACAATACTCTTGGAAAGTTAGATACATAAGTTCTCTACAACAAAAGAAAAGGCTGAGTGGAAATAACTGAAATAAGATATCAAGTAGACTGCCAATTCTCCGGCGGATCTCTAGCTCTAAAAGAGGATGAAACCAAAGCTGTGAAACGCAGGCTAACCCGAGCGTAAAGCAAAACACAAAACACTCGAGTCAGTACATACATACTTATAAAATGTAAATCAGGTCAAGTAAACTGCAAAAGAAATGCATCAGTAACTTAAAGGATGCTTGGGATCGTCCATCCTTTAAGGATCCGCTAAACTATCTACTATGTAGTAATATTCGCTATTTTGGTAATGTCTAAAGTAAAGTATACTATTTAAAAATACTGTTAAGGCTTTACATTTTCCACCTTAACACATTTTTATTATGTCAATAGTCTATACAGTACCGTAACTCCCCTTAAACTGGAGCCGCCAGAGGATACCCCATGGGAACGACATAAAATAAACTCGTAGAAGACGCGCTAGGGTAAGTGACACGACACAATTAGGCAATGCCAGGGGTAGATATACCAATTACACTTCCGAACTGTTGGTAACACATAGCCGCAACTACCGCCCAGCTCGATCCACACTCCTGAATCAATGGTGCGCACTAGATCAATCACAAAGTAATAGAATGGCTAACAATGAAGTGTGTCCGATCGGAGGAGCTACCTCACTTGGCCTGTCAATTGCTCCTATTTTAGCCACCTTATGCTAACTCTCGGGAGTTAAGTCCACGTAAATATACCTTTAGGATCGTCGCCACCATCCTACTTCATTCTGAAATCTCCACCACGTACACAATTGTTAAAGTAGTTTTCGGTATCGACAGAGAGTATGTCCATATCCGATCCCGGTTACTTTAACAACCAATTGTTTTTATCTCTCTCTTTTCCTCCTCCTCCGTTGTTGTTGTTGAGAGAGATATCTCTCTCTTTTCCTCCTCCTCCGTTGTTGTTGTTGAGAGAGATTTTAAGATAATATTCATTTTTCTAAAGTAGTAACACTTCCAAATTCATTTAATTATAACCCCTTGAAACATAGAAGTTTAGAGGTCTAAAATATAACCCTTTAGAAAATTATAGCATTCAGAAAATGTTACTTTTAAAAAAATGCAGCAGAACAAAAGTGCTACTGTAAGTACTCGCAGCAGTGCAGAACTGTTACGGTAGGAATTCGTAGCAGTGCAGAAGTGCTACTGTAAGAATCCACAGCAGTGCAGAACTGTTACTGTACGAATTCGCAGCAGTGCAGAACTGTTACAGTAAGGAAATCACAACAGTGCAGAATTGTTACAGTAGGAAATCGCAGCAGATTTAGATTATTACCATAAGAAATCGTAGTAGTTTTGAATTGTTACTGTAATACTTCCTACTACCATAATTTATGCAATCAAATAGTGTATATATACATACAGTTTTATCATATTCATGCTATCATTCCTATTATATTACTCAAATTTTAGCTAATTGTACATTAACTTACCCTAATTTTCTTTTCAATAAGTATCATTTATCATTTTTATTAACCAAATCATACCATTTACATTAGTTAAAACTTACATGTTAAATGTACGTTTAACATACATTTTTTTTCAAAAACCATTTATCATTTTAATCAATATTACATGAATAAAGATAACAATTTATAGTTAGAATAAAATACAATTATTAAGTCAAATCAGATTATTAAAATTCAATTAACCTTCATACTGTAGATTTTATTCCAAAATTTTACATTTCAAACTATTTTTTTCTTATAAAATTCTTCGCACATACAAACAAGTTTACAGAAATCATTACATTAAATTTTAGTTGAGATTCATATATAAAAATCCAAAATGCTTAATAATTTTTTGAAAAATCATTTTTAAATCAACCACAGAGTTTGTATAAAATTCTCTACCCTAGGGTCAAGTAAATATAGACATATATCATTTCAATCAAACACGCAATCCCAAGTCATATAAAATTACTCATGCCTATCATTTCAGCCCATAACAATTTTCCTTAATCTAAAGATCGTTTGGCCATGTATCATTTCAACCCATAGTAAAGGAATCTGCAGTATGAGAATATTAAATGACACAACAATATTCAACATATCATGGCATATGATCAAAACTGGTATAATATGATATGAAATAACATCATAAAATCATGTGAATAACATAATACAAACATATGAAATAACATGATATAAACATATGAAATAACATGATAAAATCATAGGTGAAATGTCAAACTTACATACATACATACATACATACATACATACATACATACATACATACATACATACATACATACATACATATATATATATATATATCCTCACAATTCAATTATCACCAATTCACCAAAATTATAAGTATGTTGTCAAGATTGATTACTCACCTTCTTTGGTTAGAAAAGTAATTCAAAGCGCAACACAACAATCGACAAATTACAGACAAGCTAGAGTGAGAGGAGAATCCAAATCTGATGCTTTGAAAAATAAAATAAATTCCATATGTAAACAAATAATTCACATAAACAAATAAAATAGAAAATTATATATTTGCAAAATACACAAGAGGGCTTGACTAGGGGTGCATAGGCTCGGTCATAGGCTAGTTTTGTTTGGGTTTGGGTTCGGCCATAGGGGTTTGGGCTAGGCTAGGGTTCGACCATAAGGTTTTGACTAGCTTAGGCTAGGATTTTGGTGAAGGGGGTTCGGCCTAGGGTAAGTTTTTTGATTGTGGAGGGCTCGAGCTAGGGATTAGGTGATGGAGGAGGTGGTCACTGTTAGTCCCTGCGAAGATGGTTTTGATGATAACAACCTCAGAATAAGATTATAAAATATAAATACTAACATTATAGTTTAGATATATATGTATAAGCAGGATTTAACCATGCAGGTACCAAGAATGAAGACCGTACAGTATAGAGATTCAAGACTGAAGATATCAAAATTATCAAAAGTTCAAGATTTCAATAATAAGTAATTTAATCAAGAATTTTTTTAAAACTCCTAGAAAAGCACTGGCATCTTAAAATCCAATTTATTCGTGGAATGGAATCCATTTCGAGCCTGTTAAAGGGATGGAACCCTAAGTAGGATGGAACGTACGAAAAATCTAGTGGAACATTGTTTTGTATCCGCTAACTTTTATTTAAATGTTTTTACAAAATTATATCTTGTTTTCAAAATGATTTCAAAACCTTCCTTTTAAAAGAATCAAAAACATCTATCCTGGTTTTAAATACTTTTAACATCAAAATAATCTTTATTTTCAAAATCAAATTATCCTTGGTTTTAAACTATCTTTTAATAATAATATATTTAACTTTTAATATTGATCTTAGATTTAAATATAAAATTATAGTAAAATTTTATATATATCAAAATATTATTCTCTATACTTATTTATGTATTTTAACTCTAGTTAAGTATATTTATAAAGTTTAAAAATAGTTTTAATACAAGATAAAAGTAATTTTCAAAGAAAAACAAATCACCAAAAATACCATAGGCTTGTCGACAACCCCTAGGTACCCCTGTCGACAAGGTGGTAGTTGATTTTAAAATTTTGAATTTCAAAAGAAGTGTTTATTCGTCATATCCTTTCACGAATGGACATGTCCATTGTTCTACTATAAATAGGGGCATTTTTAAACGAATTTATATTCATATTTTCTCTGATTTCACTCCTCTTCTTCTTCCACATTTCTTAATATATATTTTTACCATTACTCTGTCGAAATCACCATTGAATTTAACTAGATCATCTTCGGTTTGATTCTCTATCACTATCTCAACAAGATCTCAGTGCTATTCAGAGTTATAGGCTTTTTTGTAATAAATTGAGTGAGAAAAGGTGTGATTGTAGCCTGTGAAATCAATCAAGCGAGAAAAGATGTGATTGTAGCCTGTGAAATCAATTGGGTGAACTTGTTGCCCATAAAATCAAGTATTTCTACCTAGAGGATTGTGAATCTGGAGTGGTGTATCTCGTGGCCTTGAAATCGAGGGTGTAATTGTAACAATTGCTTTTGAAAGGAAATCCGTACTTTTGTGCAGGACTGGATGTAGGGTAACTCCGAACCAGTATAAAATCCAGTGTGTTCTTTCCTTTATTGCTTTTACTTTATTTCTGCATCTGTGTTTGATTCTGTGATCATATCTGTTTCTGAATATTGCATACATTTGTGATCAAATTAACATAAACTCAAAATGATTTAGTAATTCCTTAAAACACTATTCACCCCCCTCTAGTGTTAATTCTAGCCTTGAGATCCGTAATCCGCATTTCTCACATTTGGTATCGGAGCAAGGTTTTCAAAGTTTCATAATATGATTTCTGGAAAAGCTTTTAAAATGGCTATGTTTAAAAAACTTGTTAATACTAGGTTAGAAATATTCAGATCATCATTGTCTCTTGAGTCTGCATATAATCAATATTCAAATTCAAGTTGTCTACCAAAATTGTATGATGTGCAGGAAACATGCTTTATGGGTGTTGAGGAATCAATTCACAATGGACAAATTGTGCAGATCAAAAAATAAAAGAAATGGATACTCGATAAAGGATGCTCTAGACACATGACTGGTATCCAGATATGCTGAATGATATAATATACAAAGGCGGAGGACTGGTTAACTTTGGAGACAACTCAAAAGGATATATGATTGGCATCGGCAAAGTCGGTAACTCTGAAACTCCTATTATTACTAATGTTTTGCTAGTTAAGAATCTAAAACATAATCTGCTATGTATAGTCAACTTTGCGATAAAGGATATAAAATTAAATTTGAAAAAGATAAGTGTCACATTGAAGATAATAATTCAACCATAATATTTGAGGGAATTAGGAAAAAGAATATTTATATTCTTAGTATGAAAGTCTCAAATGATAACCTGTGTCTTTTGGCAAATACAAGTGACCCTTGGGTTTGGGATAAGTGATTTGGGCATTTGAATTTCAAACTCATATCTAGACTGTCAAAACATGATCTAGTAAGAGGTCTTCCTAAAATGAATTTTAAAGTAGATAGTTTATGTGATGCATGCCAATTAGGAAAACTTAGAAAAAGTTCCTTTAAATTAAAAGATATGATTTCAACCTCTAAACCTCTTGAATTATTTCACCTTGATTTATTTGGTCCATCTCAAATTCTGTCAATAAATCATAGTAAATATGTTTTTGTAATTGTAGATGATTATTCTAGATATACATGGACAATATTTTTGAAACATAAAAGTGATACTTTTGAATGTTTTAAGAACTTTACAAAAAGGATTCAAAATCAACTTTCTCTAAAAATTATAACCATCCGTATTGATCACGGTGGTGAATTTGAAAATGAAAAGTTTGAGGAATTCTGCAATAAAAAGAGAATAACTCACAATTTTTCATTTCCAAGAACTCCACAACAAAACGGAGTAGTAGAACGTAAAAATAGGACGATTCAAGAGTGTGCGAGAACTATGCTTTCAGATAGTAAATTACCAAAGTATTTTTGGATAGAAGCAGTTGCTAACGCCTGTTATATTTTAAATAGAATTTTAATTAGACCTTTAACTGATAAGACGTCTTATGAACTTCTTCACTCAAAGAAATCTAAGGTATCTTATTTTAGAATTTTTGGAAGTACATGTTTTATTTTAAATACAAAAGATAACTTAGATAAATTTGATCCTAAATCCGACAAATGTATCTTTACCGGATATTCTAACAGAAGTAAAGCGCACAGAGTGTTTCATTTAAGAACTAACACCATCGAAGAAATAATGCATGTTTCATTCGATGAAAGTTTCAAAAATTTTGAAGATACAAATGATGAAGAGGATTAATCACTCAAAATCAAGAGTCAACTGAAACTAATAATGAAATTAATCATCCTAATAAAAAGATTAAACTTTTAAAAGATCATCCTATAGAAAATGTACTTGGAGATATGCAATCTGTTGTTAAAACTAGAAATCATCGAAGTAAAATGAGAAATGTAGCCTTTATATCAACTATTGAACCCAAAAATCCAAAAGAATCATCAACTTATGATTCATGGATTTTGGCTATGTAAGAAGAACTAAATCAATTCACTAGAAATGATGTTTAGGAACTTGTTTCTAGACCTAAAAATAAAACTATAATTGGAACTAAATGGGTTTATAAAAATAAAATGAATGAACAAGGAGAGGTTGTTAGAAACAAAGCCCGGTTAGTCGCTCAAGGTTATTGTCAAGAAGAAGCAATAAATTTTGATGAAACCTTTGCTCCCATAGCAAGATTAGAAGCCATTAGGATTCTACTTGCTTTCGCAAATCGTGATAATTTCAAATTATATCAAATGGATGTTAAAAGTGCCTTTTTAAATGGATTTGTAAAAGAGGAAGTATATGTTGAACAACCACCACTTTTTGAAAATGAAAAATTACTGAATCATGTTTACAAACTTAAGAAAGTCTATATAGTCTAAAACTAGCTCCTAGAGCCTGGTATGATAGACTAAGATCTTACTTATTACAATCAAACTTTGAAATTGTTAAAGTAGATAATACTCTTTTTATTAAAAGAAATAAAAATGATATTCAACTAGTACAAATTTACGTAGATGATACCATTTTTAGATCAACTAATCTTGAAATGAATAAAGAATTTTCTGAAATAATGACAAAAGAGTTTGAGATGAGTCATATAGGTGAATTAAACTTCTTTCTAGGATTACAAATAAAACAATTAGACAATGGTATCTTTATTAGTCAAGAAAAATATGCTAAAAACCTAGTTAGTAAATTTGGTTTGACTACTGCAAGTAGAAAACCCACTCCCATAGCAACCAATGAGTACCTAAGTAAAGAAGATCTCTCGAAAGATGTAGTTCAAAAATTACATAGAGGAATGATTGGATCACTACTCTATATCACTGCTAGTAGACCTGATATCATGCATAATATTTGTCTCTGTACAAGATATCAATCCCAACCTAAAGAGACCCACTTAAAAGCCGTAAAACGTGTCATAAGATATGTTAAACACACCTTTGATTATGGCTTATTTTATCCTAAAAATGATTGTTTTGACTTAATATCTTACTGTGATGCTGATTATGCTGGTTGTAAATCAGACCGAAAAAGTATAAGTGGAACTTGTCACTTTTTGGGGCATTCTCTGATTTCCTGGTTTAGTAAAAAGCAAAAGACGGTTTCTTTATCAACAACTAAAGCAGAGTATATTTCTGCTGCTTTGGCTTGTTCTCAAATAATATATATGCAACAAACATTAAAAGATTTTAGTTTAAATATCTCAAAATCACTAATTTATTGTGATAATACTAGTGCAATAAATTCATCCAAAAATACTACTTATCATGCTCAAACTAAATATATTGATATCAGACATCATTTTATTAGATATAATATAAGTAAGGAAGTAATTACTCTCGATTATATCAATTTCGAGAATCAAATTGTTGATATCTTAACAAAACCCTTAAATGAATCTATATTTACTAAATTAAGAAGAGAATTAGGTATTTGTTCAATAAATGAAATATAGAATAGAAATAATAGAGTATAATTAAAAATTAAATTAAATTAAATAGTAAAAATATAGGTACCATGTCGACAACCCCCTCTTATCCTTACCGACATGTAACGATTTTTTTATTTTTGAAAATTTTCCACCAAAATTCAAATAAGTGGTTATATATTCTTCTTAATTCAAAATTTTGTTCATTCTTTCTGTCCTTTCTCTATTCTAACTTTTGAAAACAATGGCCTCCTCTTTCAAATCAAACAAAAATGCAACATTTTCGTTCCCTTCTCCTTCTACTGGACCATTTCAACGAACTACACGAGTAATGAAAATGGAGGATTCCTTAAAGGATGGACTGGAACTAATGACTGAAATTCAAGTAGTGCAACTTAGAATGGCCAAAGAAAAAGAACGGCAAGGCAAATTCCTTGGAAATTTGCAAAAGTTTCTAATGGACAATCACGCTAATCCGATCTTGATTGATGAAGAATCTTCAGGAGATCAAGTGCAAAAGGACAGCAAGGAAGAAGAAGAAGCCTTCATTGGAGAATAGCACGCTGAAGATGACGACAAAGTCCTTTGCGTTGGCGAATTATGCTTTGACAAGGATGGAAATCTAGTCGAACAACGTGGAAATTTCTGTTTCCACTACCTAAATTGTTCGATTCATAGATCTTCCATTTTCAAGGGCACACATCAGTTTCTTTTCTCTTTTTCTTATTGTTATATGTTCTTACTTTCATTTTCTACGAAAATGTAAATATAACAATAAATAATTAATAAATGGTTTGTGTTCTTATATTTGAATTATCACTATTATAAGTATTATCATATATGGATTCTTAGTTAGGATAGTTAGTTATTAAAGACTAAGATTTAGTTTTAGATTAAGTGTTTATTACTTATGATAACACTATCATTATAATCACATGCCATATAGTACAAGATTAAGAAGGAGTTATATAGTTTGGAGTAAATTTTTTGTTGATGACAAAGGGGGAGAAGTATAAAATAGGATAGTGATGCAGTCCCGATCGATGGAGTCTTAGGCCGCGAGCGACCTAACAAGCTAAAAGGTCGTGTGCGACCTAACGGTGTAAGGAGTGACGAGATAAGAGGAAAGGAAGATGCAGTACTGGAGGATGAAGGTCGTTCACGACCTAACACGTTGGGGTTTAAAATGTTCAAAAGACCTAACGAGTAAATTTTTAGGTCGCGAGCGACCTATATGGAATGACCTAGCGAGGTACCAGAGCAAGGCAGTAAAGCTAAGGAGTGTAGTGAAGCGAGTTGTGCAGAAGGCGGGAACCAACGACCTATGATAGGTCGCGTACGACCTAACTAGGGTATGATAGGTCGCCCAAACGACCTAGTGAAAAGCCTTAGGTTGCTCACGACCTAAGTTGAGTCGCAAGCCTTGAAGCTGTTCTTATATCCTTGTGCCGCAAATTCTTGGTCGCTAACAAGCATAAGATCCTTAAGTCGCTGGAGAGCTTAGGTCGCGTGAAGATGCTTATGTGCTGTGTTGTTGTCCTAGGTCGTAACTCTTAGGTCGCACCTAGTTAGGTCGGCCATGTATGTAAATCGTATAATGTTTGAGTCGTTAACATTGTAAAGTCGCGTGCGTTGTATTTCTGTTAGGTCGCATAATGTAACTCGTTTGTATGTTGTTAACTCGTGTGTTGTATTCTGTTGTGTTGCGTTGTCTTTAAGTCGCTAACGACCTTAGTTAGGTCGTAGGTCGATCTCTAGGTTAGGTCGTGTGAATTGTTAGGTCGGTAACGACCTAGTGTGTGTTGTAGCCTATAAATAGGCGTGTTGGTCATTTGTAAAAATAGGTTGATTTTGAATAAAACTTTGTTTGAGTGCTTTGTGCCTCTTTGAAATTGGTAGTTGAGTGTGATCTCCTATCTCCACTTTCGATTATTCGAGTGCGCTCGAATCAACGATTGTTGAAGCCAATTCACGGTATCAAGTGCGCTTGATTAACATTTGAAGAATTGTAGATCTTCTTTCACGGTATCGTGCGCGGTCAACGTGTCGAAGATAGCTAGAATTCGGTATCTTTGTGATCAACGAATTTGGGCCTTCGGTATTCCTTAAATCCATCATTTCATATTGATTCATCTAATTGTTCTTCGATTAGTTTGACACGAAATCTTCATTTCGTCGTCAAATCGTTTATTCCGCTGCATCAGTTTGGTATCAGAGGTAGACTTAGCCAATCATAGCTAAGCCGAGTCTTGGAGCCAAGGAGAAGTATTTGAAGTGTTTGAGCCGAGAATTGAAGCATCATTTTGGAATCATTTGTTGAAGTGTAGGCCGAGCATAACTTTGTGTTGAAGTTTGAGCCGTGTATCATTTTGTTTGAACCAAGCCGAGAGTTGAAGTTTGAATTGTTGAAGTATTTGTGTTTGATTCAACCATGCCGCCGAGGAGAGCTAACCGCCATCAGAATGTTGAAGCGTTGTATAGAAGAGAAGAAGCCGAGAAAATGGAACAACGTATCAATGAAAAATTTGATGAAGGCATTAGAAAGTTAGAGAAACTGATGATTGACATGAATGAAGGTCAAAGAAGAAGGTCGCCAATCTCGAACCATGGAGGAAACAGAGTTTCACCATCGGTTACAGAAGCGAGGAGGGTGTCGCCACAATCTTTTAGGGAAAGAAGAGAAACGTCAATTTCATCGAGAAGAGATCACCATGAATATAGACATGAAGAGAGAAGAACTCCACGTGAGTTTGAAGATGAGCCTTATCGAGATGAAGAGAGACATAGTAGAAGAGACATGCGTGATCGAAGGGATGTTGATGGTCGAGATCGATATAGACGTACATTTGATTTTAATGAAGAGGGGGATAGAGCTAGCATTCATTATCGAGATCGAGACCAAGTTCAAAATTCATATCGGGATGTAGAAGATGATCGACGTTGGGAGTCGGGGAGGAAAACTGAGATTCCAGAATTCAAGGGAAGTATGCAAGCTGAAGAATTTTTGGACTGGTTGTCTAATGTTGAAGAGATATTTGATTTCAAAAAGGTTCCGAAAAATCGTCGAGTGAAGTTGGTTGCTACTAGGTTGAGGGGGAAAGCTATGGCGTGGCGGAAGCAAACCAAACTTACGCGAGAACGGATGGGGAAGTTAAAGATTGAATCATGGGAGAAGATGAAGAAGTTGATGAGAGCTACTTTCTTACCTTACACAATTATCAATCACTCATGTATCAGAGATTGCAGAATCCGAGGCAAGGGACAAAGACTGTTAATGATTATGCTGATGAGTTTTATCAACTGATTGCTCGAAATGACATTATGGAGACAGAGGAAAAATTGACTGCTAGGTTTGTTGGAGGGTTGAGGATGCAGATTCAAGACATGGTGAATATGTTTGATCCAAGATCTGTTGCAGAAGCACATCAGAAAGCGTTGGCTTGGGAGAAGTAGGGAAGACGAGGAGGTGGTGTGTTTACAAGCTCCAATATTCAGAACAAAGGTGCTAGCGGGAGTTCCAATGTTTCGAAAGCTGTCAGTAAACCAGTTGTGAATGAAGTTGCGAAGGCGAAGGTCAACAATAGTTTCAAATGTTATAATTGCCAGTAAGTGGGTCACAAGAGTAATGAATGTCCGAAGCCGAAGAAACGAACTATGATTGTTGAAGTTGAAAGTGAGGATGTTGGTGAAGGATATTCTAGTCCAGTTGAGGAGGATGAACAGGATGTTGCGTCAGGAGATGAAGGATGTAATCTAATGATGAGGAGGTCTTGTTTAACACCGAAGCAGGAAGAAGAAGCTAGTTGGTTGAGGAGTAACATCTTTCAATCAACATGCACTATTCTGGGAAAGGTTTGTAAATTTGTGATTGACGTAGGAAGTTGTGACAATATTATTTCTACCGAAGCTGTGAGAAAGTTGAAGCTGAAAACGGAGAAGCATCCAAATCCTTACAAGTTAGCGTGGTTGAGAAAAGGAGGAGAGCTGAAGGTGGACAGGCGAGTTCAAGTTCCATTTTCTATTGGGAAGAAGTATAAAGACGAGATCTGGTGTGATGTTGTGGAGATGGATGTTTGTCACTTGCTTTTGGGAATACCATGGCAGTATGATCGAGCAGTGCAGCATGACGGTCGAACCAATAGCTACAGTTTTATGTTTGAAGGTGTTAAGATCATTTTGGTTCCAAAGAAGAGACAACAGGGAGAGAGCAAATCAGAAGAGATTGAGGAGCTGAAGACTTTGTTGACTTTGAAGGAATTTGTTGAAGAAGTAGAGGAGAGTCCAGAGGTGTTTTTGTTGATTGGACATGAAACCACTGAATCTGTTAAAGTTCCAGAGGAAGTAAAGCCGGTATTGGAAGAATTCAGAGATGTATTTCCTGAGGAGTTACCAACGGAGTTACCACCGTTGAGGGATATTCAGCATCGGATTGATCTTGTGCCAGGGGCAGTATTACCACACAGACCACATTAAGGATGAGTCCTACGGGGCATGAGGAACTGAGAAGGCAGGTGGAGGAGTTGTTAGAACAAGGGCGTGTTCAGGAGAGCTTGAGTCCTTGTGCAGTGCCAGCTTTATTAGTGCCAAAGAAGGATGGTTCGTGGAGGATGTTTACAGACAGTCGGGCACTAAACAAAATCACTGTGAGATACAGGTTTCCTATGCCGAGATTCGATGATCTGATTGATCAGTTGAGTGGGGCTGTTGTGTTCTCGACGATTGACTTGAAGAGTGGATACCATCAGATTCATATTAGACCGGGTGATGAGTGGAAGACTGCTTTTAAAACCAGGGAAGGTCTATACGAATGGTTGGTTATGCTATTTGGCTTGTCAAATGCTCCTCGTACTTGTATGAGAGTGATGAACCAGATTTTCAGACCATTCATTGGAAAGTTTGTAGTGGTTTACTTTGATGATATTTTGATCTATAGTGGGAGTATGGAAAAGCATGTCCAGCATTTGCGTGAAGTACTATTGATTCTACGACAGGAGAAATTTTATGCTGCAACGAAGAAGTGTGTGCATGATGCACAGTGTTTTGTTTCTGGGATATGTTCTGTTGAAGGAAGGCATTCAAGTGGATGAAAGTAAAGTGGAAGCTGTCAGGAGTTGGCCACAACCCAAGACAATTACCGAAGTAAGAAGTTTTCATGGATTGGTATCTTTTTATCGAAGATTCATTCCACATTTTTGCAGTATAATGACACCTATAACCGATTGCATGAAAGGAAAGAAGTTTGCATGGTCAGAGGAAGCAGGGGTTGCTTTTGAGAAGATCAAGTCACTATTGACGTCAGCGCCAATTCTAGTTTTATCGGATTTTCAGTTGTTGTTTGAGTTACATACTGATGCATCGAAGGTTGGGATTGGTGGAGTTTTGAGTCAGAAGGGAAGAACAGTTGCTTATTTCAGTGAGAAGTTGTCTGGAGCTAAGTTGAGATATAGTACTTATGACGTGGAATTTTACGCAATTGTTCAAGCTGTGAAGCACTGGAGACATTATCTGTTTCAGAAGGAGTTTGTTCTTTATACAGATCATGAAGCTTTGAAGCATTTGCAAGGGTAGGACAAAATTTCAGCTAGGCACGCTTCATGGGTCGCGTATCTATAGCAGTTTACTTTTGTTGTAAAGCACAAATTTGGGGCGATGAATCATGTAGCTGATGCCTTGAGCAGGAGGAATCACTTGCCGACAACGATGAAGGTTGAAGTGACAGGATTTGAAGTATTGCCAGAGTTATTTGAAGAAGATCCTTACTTTACAAACATTGTTGAGAAAGTCAAGGATGGGAGCACTGATGAGTTTGTATTGGTGGATGGATTCTTATTTAAAGGGAATCGATTATGCGTACCAGATTGTAGCTTGAGAATGAAAATTGTGAAAGAGTTGCATGAGGAAGGACATGTTGGACGGGATCACACATTGCAGTTGATTTCTCAGTCTTTCTATTGGCAATCGATGAGGCAGGAAGTTGAAAAGTTTGTGCGTAGATGTCATGTTTGTCAGGTTTCGAAAGGGACAGCTACAAATGCGGGATTGTATATGCCTTTACCCGTTCCTACAAAACCGTGGGTAGATATAAGTTTGGATTTCGTGTTGGGTTTACTGAGGACTCAATGGGGAAATGACTCTATATACGTTGTGGTGGACCGTTTCTCGAAAATGGTACATTTTGTCGCTTGCAAGAAGACGGCGGATGCAGTCCATGTGGCACAGTTGTTCTTTAAAGAGGTCTATCGTTTACATGGTTTACCAGAGTATATAGTTTCCGACAGGGATATCAGATTTTTGAGTCATTTTTGGCTAAGTTTGTGGAAGATGGTGGGAACGAAGCTGAATTTCAGTAGTGCTTATCATCCGCAAACTGATGGACAGACGGAGGTTGTGAACAGATCGCTGGGAAATTTATTACGGTCTTGTGAAAGATAATCTGAAGAGTTGGGATGTGAAGTTATGTCAAGCGGAATTTGCTCATAATCATGCAGTGAATCGTAGTACAGGTTTCAGTCAATTTCAGATAGTATATTCAAGTTTGCCAAAGAGTCCGTTGGATTTAACGAAAGTACCACAACTGAAGTAAACGGTTAAGCGGGCTGCTGATTTCGTTGATGGGTTGACAGAATGTCATAGAATCGTTCAGGAACGATTAGAGAAGACGAATGAGAAGTATAAACGATCTGCGAATCTAAAGTGAAGAAGTATTGAATTTAATGAAGGAGAGTTAGTGTATGCTGTACTAACGAAGGATCGTTTTCCAGTGGGAGCATACAATAAACTTAAAGCTCGAAAGATTGGTCCTATAAAGATTGTGAAACGGATTAATGAAAACGCTTATAGGTTGAAGCTGCCGGAGGATATGTACACTTCTAACGTGTTTAATGTTAAACATCTTATACCTTATTATAGAGATGAACAATCCAATGGGGAGGAACTTTTAAATTCGAGGACGAATTTTTCCCAACCAGGGAAGGATGATGCAACCCCGATCGATGGAGTCTTAGATCGCGAGCGACCTAACGAGCTAAAAGGTCGCGTGCGACCTAACGGTGTAAGGAGTGACGAGAAAAAAGGAAAGGAAGATGTAGTACTGGAGGATGAAGGTCGTTCACGACCTAACGCGTTGGGGTTTAAAATGTTCAAAAGACCCAGCGAGTCAATTTTTAGGTCGCGAGCGACCTATATGGAACAACCTAGCGAGGTACTGGAGCAAGGCAGTAAAGCTAAGGAGTGTAGTGAAGCGAGTTATGCAGAAGGCGGGAAGCAACGACCTATGATAGGTCGCGTACGACCTAACTAGGGTATGATAGGTCGCCCAAACGACCTAGTGAAAAGCCTTAGGTCGCTCACGACCTAAGTTAAGTCGCAAGCCTTGAAGCTGTTCTTATATCCTTGTGCCGCAAATTCTAGGTTGCTAACAAGCATAAGATCCTTAAGTCGCTGGAGAGCTTAGGTCGCGTGAAGATGCTTATGTGCTGTGTTGTTGTCCTAGGTCGTAACTCTTAGGTCGCACCTAGTTAGGTCGGCCATGTATGTAAATCGTATAATGTTTGAGTCGTTAACATTGTAAAGTCGCGTGCGTTGTATTTCTGTTAGGTCGCATGATGTAACTCGTTTGTATGTTGTTAACTCGTGTGTTGTATTCTGTTGTGTTGCGTTGTCTTTAAGTCGCTAACGACCTTAGTTAGGTCGTAGGTCAATCTCTAGGTTAGGTCGTGTGAATTGTTAGGTCGGTAACGACCTATTGTGTGTTGTAGCCTATAAATAGGCGTGTTGGTTATTTGTAAAAATAGGTCGATTTTGAATAAAACTTTGTTTGAGTGCTTTGTGCCTCTTTGAAATTGGTAGTTGAGTGTGATCTCCTATCTCCACTTTCGATTATTCGAGTGCGCTCGAATCAACGATTGTTGAAGCCAATGCACGGTATCAAGTGCGCTTGATCAACGTTTGAAGAATTGTAGATCTTCTTTCACGGTATCGTGCGCGATCAACGTGTGGAAGATAGCTAGAATTCGGTATCTTTGTGATCAACGAATTTGGGCCTTCGGTATTCCTTAAATCCATCGATTCATATTGATTCATCTAATCGTTCTTCGACTAGTTTGACACGAAATCTTCATTTCATCGTCAAATCGTTTATTCCGCTGCATCAGATAGTTAGGCATAGATTAAGGGGGAGTTATTAATTTTAGAGGAAGTTATTAGGACAGAAATAATATTTTATAAACAAAGGTTGTCATCATTAAAAAATGGAAGATTATTAGTCCCTGGGAAGATGGTTTTGATGACAACAACCTCAGAATAAGATTATAAAATATAAATACTAACATTATAGTTTAGATATATATGTATATGCAGGATTTAACTATGCAGGTACCAAGAATAAAGAGGGTACAGTATAGAGATTCAAGACTGAAGATATCAAGATTATCAAGTGTTCAAGATTTCAATAATAAGTAATTTAATTAGGAATTTTGTTAAAACTACTAGAAAAGCACTGGCATCTTAAAATCCAATTTATTCGTGAAATGGAATCCACTTCGAGCTTGTTAAAGGGATGGAACCCTACGTAGGATGGAACATACGAAAAATCTAGTGGAACATTGTTTTGTATCCTCTAACTTTTATTCAAATGTTTTTACAAAATTATATCTTATTTTCATAATGATTTCAAAACCTTCCTTTTAAAAGAATCGAAAACATCTATCCTGGTTTTAAATACTTTTAGCCACAAAATAATTGTTATTTTCAAAATTAAATTATCCTTGGTTTTAAACTATCTTTTAATAATAATATATTTAACTTTTAATAATTATACTTAGATTTAAATATAAAATTATAGTAAAATTATATATATATATATATATATATATCAAAATACTATTCTCTGTATCTATTTATGTATTTTAACTATAGTTAAGTATATTTATAAAGTTTAAAAATAGTTTTAATACAAGATAGAAGTTATTTTCAAAGAAAAACAAATCACCAAAAATACTATAGGCTTGTCGACAACCCCTAGGTACCCTATCGATAAGGTGGCAGTTGATTTTAAAATTTTGAATTTCAAAAGAAGTTTCTATTCGTCATATCCTTTCGTGAATGGACATGGCTATTGTTCTACTATAAATAGGGGCAGTTTTAAACAAATTTACATTCATATTTTCTCTGAATGCACTCCTCTTCTTCTTCCACATTTCTTTATATTATTTTTTACCATTACTCTGTCGAAATCACCATTGAATCTAACTAGATCATCTCTGGATTGATTCTCTATCACTATCTCAATAAGATCTCAGTGCTATTCAGAGTTATAGGCTTCTTTGTACTATATTGAGTGAGAAAAGGTGTGATTGTAGCCTGTGAAATCAATCAAGCGAGAAAAGGTGTGATTATAGCTTGTGAAATCAATTGGGTGAACTTGTTGCCCGTAAAATCAAGTATCTCTACCCAGAGGTTTGTGAATCTAGAGTGGTGTACCTCGTGGCCTTGAAATCGAGGGTGTAATTATAACAATTGCTTTTGAAAAGAAATCCATACTTGTGTGCGGGACGGGATGTAGGGTAACTCCGAATCAGTATAAAATTCGGTGTGTTCTTTCCTTTATTGCTTTTACTTTATTTCTACATCTGTGTTTGATTCTGTGATCATATCGGTGTCTGAATATTGCATACTTTGTGCTAAAATTAAAACAAACTCAAAAAGATTTAGTAATTCCTTAAAACATTATTCACCCCCCTCTAGTGTTAATTCTAGCCTTAAGATCCATAATCCGCATTTCTCACAGTCACGGCCAAGGCAAGGCAAGGGGAGAGGTTGAGGAAGTTTGGCCATGGTGGTTTTGGTTGGAGGAGAGGAGGTAGAGGCCGAAAATTGTGAAGAAGAAGAAGGTAAAAAGGAAAGAGAAGAAGTGGTTTTAGTTGGAGTTTAGTGATGGGACGGTGATGGAATAGGTGTGGCTGAAATTTCAAGGGTAGGAGGAGGAAAATTTTGTAGAGGTGAAGAGGAAGAAGGTTTAGGGTTTTGAGAAGGAAGATGAAGGAGAAGAAGACTTACATTTTTCTGTGGAGGCACAAGTGAATGGATGTGGAGGCTAACTAAAACCCTAGGATCTTGTATAGTCATCTTAATAGTTGTCTTCTCATCTACTAAAGAGGTTTCTAGCCCATTTATACAAGCACAAAATCTAAATGTAATTAATATAAAAGTTAAGATAAAATAACTACGTGTAATATGCCAAAAGTTGCAAAATTTGAGAAGTAGAAATCAAAATTTAACAAAACGAAAAACTGAGAAAATGCTAGAATTAAATTCATCTTCATAAAAAAAGTAAAAGTTAAAAATTCAAATTTTACAATATTCACAGAAAGTCAAACTTTGATCAAAGTTGACCAAAATTTGCATTTGAAGAAAAATCTTTATTTTATTAAATTTGGAAGAACATTTCACATCAAAACTCAAAAGTATACATTAAATTTCCAAATTTATCAATTTCAAAATAATTATATTCAGAATTTTAAATGAGTTTTCATTTAAAATATGTTCAAATTTGCAGGTTGCTACATTCTCCCCTACTCAAAACTTTTTTTCCTCAAAAAGGAACGAGATACAGAAAACTAAGAAGGATAAGGTAGGATAACGAATAGTACTTGTAACAAACAATTCCAGATTCGAAGCACGCACACTCTCTTCCATTTCCCAAGTACAATCCCGATCATCAGTGCTCCATTGCACTTTGACTAGGTTGACAGATTTTCTTTGAAGCTGCTTCGTACCTCTATCGATAATACGAAGTGGCTTCCTCTCGACAATAAGATTTGGCTCAACATCCAAACTCTCGAGAGTAGAAGGCTAGACAATCAAAGATGGATCATGAAGATATCGAAGAAGATACAAAACATGGAACGCATTATGCACATAGAAAGTTTCTGAGGCAAATCCAAGTGATAAGCTAAGGAACCAATTCTCTCTAAGATGCGAAAAGGACCATTAAACCTAGGAGCGAGCTTCCCTCTCCGACCAAAATGAACCACATTTCTTAATGGAGAGACCTTAAGAAAAATCTCATCACCAACAGAAAACTCCAGACTCCTCCTATGCCTATCTACATACTTCTTTTGTCTATCCTGGGCAATCCTCTTCTTTCTCCTTATCTCCTCAACCTTCTCAGATGCTTCCAGAATCATATACGGACCAAGAACCAAATGATTACCGCATTCAATCCAACAAGATGGAGATTTTCAAGAGCGTCCATAAAGAGCAGCAAATGGAGCCATTTCGATACTAGCCTAAATTCAAAAGATGAAATAAGATAGATAAATGTTTAAGACAACCTTAAACAGATAATTGCGATTATACCTGATAACTATTGTTATAGGTGAATTCAACGAGATAGAGGTGATCTTCCCAAGATCCTCTGTAATCAAAGACATATGCACGAAGAAGATCTTCTAGAATCTAATCCACTCTTTCCATTTGACCATCAGTCTGCAGATGGTAAGCAGTGCTCAGATTCAGACGAGTGCCTAAAGATTCCTGAAAAGCTTTTCAAAACTTACTGGTAAAGACGGGGTCACTATCACAAACAATACTGACCGGAACACCACGAAGACGAACAATATCCCTCATATAAATCTCAGCTAAACTCGAAGCAGAATGGTTAGAGCTAACCGGAATGAAATGAGCTGACTTGGTCAATCTATCCACAACTACCCAAATACTTTCACTACCTCTCCTAGTCCTTGGTAATCCATCAATAAAATCCATAGAAACTTGTTCTCATTTCCAATTGGGAATCTCAAGGGATTGCAATAACCCAACAGCCTTCTAATGGTCAGCCTTAACCTGTTGGTATGTCGCACATCTACTAACAAAAAGGGAAATCTCATGCTTCATACCACTCCACCAATACAGCTTCTTTATATCATAGTACATCTTCGTCACACCTGGATGAATAAAAAGTCTAGACCGATGATTTTCCCGAAGTAACTCTTTCCTTAATCCATCAACATTCAGGATACAAATCTAATTATTAATCCTTAAAATCCCTTTATCATCAATATGAGCTCCACTTCCATCTTGGATACCACCACCAACTCTATTACGAACATTCTCCTTAATAAGCCTAATCATCCTATCCTTATCTTGCTTAGCAATAATACGATCCATAACAGGAAAAGAAACAACAAGCTGACACAACATCGCCTTCATCCTACTCAAAGCATTGGCTATAACATTAGCCTTTTCGAGGGTATAGTTGATGTCGAGGTCATAAGAAGCTAGAAACTCGAGCCACCTAACTTGCCTCAAATTCAAGTCCTTTTGGGTGAAAATATATTCAAAGACTTATGATCATTAGAGAGCTCAAACTTAGTTCCCAATAGATGATGTCTCCAAAGCTTCAAAGCAAAAACTATGACAAGTAATTCCAAATCATGAGCTGCATAATTGGCTTTATAAGTCTTCAACTGAGGCTGGCATAAGCGATAACTTTCCCATCCTTCATCAGAATGGCTCCCAAACCTTCATGACTGGCATTAGTGTATACCGTTAATCCCTTATTTCCATTTGGAACTGTAAGAACTGGGGCGGAAGTAAGCTTGCGCTTCAACTCATTTAATGCGGCTTCACGCTTATCGTTCCATCTAAACTTATCATTCTTACGAGTTAGAGCGGTGAGAGGTGCAGCAATCCGAGCAAAATTCTTAATGAATCTTCGATAATAACCGGCAAGGCCTAGAAAACTACGAATATCAAATGGAGTCCTAGTAGTTTCCCAATTTTGAAATAGAATAGGGAGAATAAGAACCGAGAAAGTGATTGAATAATTAATGTACAAAGGGAAGAAGAGTAAATAAACTTACATTGATCACAGCGATCTTAACTGGATCAACAGAAACTCAATTTCCAGAAACAATATGTCCAAGAAATCGGACTTCATCTTTCCAGAAATGGCATTTCGAGAAGTTTGCTTTCAATTGATGACTTCTAAGAGTCCCTAGAACAAAGCTCAAATGAGATTCATGCTCCTCCTCTAACTTAGAGAAAAAAAGAATATCATCGATGAATACTAAAACAAACTTATTAAGAACATCACAGAAAACCCGATTCATAAGGTCAATAAAGAAAGTTGGAGTGTTAGTCAAACCAAAAGTCATAACTAACCATTCAATGAAACCATCCTCAGAACGAAAAATAGTTTTGGGAATACTTTCCTCGACGATTCTGAGCTGGAGGAAAACGTTGGCAAGATCAAGCTGAGAGAATACAGTAGCACCATACAACTAATTGAACATATCATTAATGCGAGGTATTGGATATCTGTTTTTCATAGTGAGCTTGTTTAACTCCCTATAATCAACACATATCCTCAAAGAACCATCAAATTTAGTGACAAAAACTACTACTGCTTCCCATTCGGAAAGACTGGGTCTAATCAAACCTTTGAAGAACAAGTCTACGATTTGCTTCCTCAACTCAACCTTCTCACGGGGTACCATTCTTCTGGGTGGAAGAACTACAGGTCGAGCTCCAAGAATGAGATTAATACGGAATTCAATTTCCCATTTGGGAGGTAAAGAAGTGACTTCACCAAACACTCAGGATAGAGTTTGACCACAGGAGTTGAATCAAAGTCACTAGGAGAAGAATCCGAAGGGAAAATAAAAGTACCAGCAAGATCTTGAGGCATACGACACTGAATCACCAAAGGATTACCAAAATCATCAACAAGAGAAATAGTCTGGGTCTTGCAAGAGATAACAACTTCATGCCCCTTCAGCCAATCACCTCCAAGCAACAGATCAAAAGCATCGAAACCAAGAACATAGAAGTCACTACTAAAGCGATGATTAAAATAGAGGAGTTTCACTTGGTTACAAATCCTATTAAGGTTTGCGGGACCACCAATAGGATTAGTAACACACAAAGGTTCGGATGCAAACTTAGGTGAAAGGACATGTTCAAACTTTTCACAAAGATCCACAGAAATGAAACTATGCGAAGCTCCAATGTCGAATAAAACATGAACAGGAAGATGTAACAAGGTAAAGGTGCTCTAGAGAGTACCTTGATCATCACTAGGAGCAGGTGGAATAGATGAAGTAACTACAAAGACACCCGATAGCTTGCCCTTCTTCTGAGTAGGAAAATCCTGCTTGAAGTGGCCAGGCTGCAAGAAAATATGGCAAAGATCACGCCTAGTCATCTGAACAGGATGAATAGCAACTCCGGCTAAAGTAGGAGAACTATTGGTATAGTGTCCCTGGTCACACTTGAAGCAAGCGGTGGAAGAAAGATCAATAGGCCACTTTCGAGAAGAAGAAGATCCTAAACCTGGATTCTTAAGCCAATTCTGCTCTGACGCTGGAAATTAGACTTTCTCTTCTTAGAGTTAGAAGAAAGTTGAGATGAAGGTGCACGAGTAACAGCCGATTCCTTAGAAGTGGGGCTCTCATATCTAATGGACATATCCATCAATCCAGTAAAAGGACTGTGCATATGAGAAATCAGACAATCATAAAACTCTACACGAGCTCTAGCTATAAACTTCTCATTTTTCTTAATAGGGGTATCAATCAAACTAGAACCAAATTTGAAAGTTCGTCAAACTTCCGCTCATGCTCAACAAATGACATATCCCCTTGCTTAAGATCCATAAACCCCCTATATGGCTGAGACTTCCCAGCTTCTAGCATCCACTTTGTCACAAAAGCCTCCCTAAACAAGATATTCAAACTTTAGAAAGATTCCAAAGGGATAACCTAAACCAAATTCAAAAGGACTAACTAATGACAATACCTAAACTGTTCCCAAGAAATATCTGTTTCAATAATGTTGGCTGCAACAGACTCCCACCAATCTAATGCTGCCTCCTTTAATTGCCACACTGCTAACTGGCGCTTCTGAGCGTCGGTGATCTCCAAACCAGTGAAAATCCTTTCGAAGCCTCTCAGCCACTGCCGAGCCTCAATGATGGTCTCTGATCCCGAAAATTTAGTACCACCTAAATGAGTGAACTCCTTACATAAGGTGGTAAACCTAGTAGGTGCAACTGGTGCTGGAATAGGTGCAACACCATGACCTTGACCTCTGGCATTCCTACGATTCGTCCTAGAAATTCAAGAATGAATTTTAGGACAAAGATAAAGGAAAAGATAGAATAAAAGACCCAACTAGACTGGAAATCCTAACCAAAGAATTCTACAAAACAAGGTGGATTCGAAATGAAGGAAAATTCTAAGGAAAATTTGATTTTAAACAAGAAAATTTTTATACCCAAAAATAATCTTTTAAAGATCATTTAAAAATCATTTTTTAATATCATTTTATACTTAAAAATAAGTTCTCTCACAAAGAATGATTCTAAGATTGATTTTACTCATTCTAGGTATTTCTACCCTTTCTCTAATGAGTTTCTGCCGCTTAGGCTAAGGTTTGCTTAAAACGAAAGCTTTGATACCAACTGTAACAACTCGCCATTTTGAACCATTCAAATAGGCAATAAAACCACATGTCAGACTTGAATAATTCAAAACAACGGATTGTTAATAAAATTTGGGGCAAATAAAATCAATCACAGAATCACAGACATAGAATATCAGAATAACTTCAAAGCGGAATAAAATAAACATAGGAGTTCATGAAGCTCCTAGATACAAGGTCTCAAAACTAATATATAATACCAAGACTAGAAACAAATACACTTGGAAAGTTAGATACATAAGTTCTCTATTACAAAAGCAAAAGCTGAGTGGAAATAGCTGAAATATGATATCAAGTAAACTGCTAATTCTCCGGCGGATCTCTTGCTCCAAAAGAGGATGAAACCAAAACTATGAAACTCAGGCTGACCCGAGCGTAAAGAAAAAAACAAAACACTCGAGTCAGGATATACATACATATAAAATGTAAATCAACCCAAGTGAACTGCAAAAGAAATGCATCAGTACCTTAAAGGATGCTTGGGATCGACCATCCTTTAAGGATCCATTAAACTATCTACTAGCTATTATAATAATGTCTAAAGTGAAGTATACTATTTAAAAATAGCGTTAAAGCTTTAGATTTTCCACCTTAACACATTCTAATTATGTTAATAGTCTATCCAATACCATAACTCCCCGTGAACTGGAGCCACCGGAGGACACCCCATAGGTACGACATAAAAACAAACTCATAGAAGGCGCTCTAGGGTAGGTGACACGACACAACTAGGCAATGCCACGGTAGATATACCAATTACACTTTCGGACTGTCGGTAACGCATAGCCGCAAATACTGCCCAACTCGATCCACACTCCCGAATCAAAGGTGCGCACCAAATCAATCATAAAGTAATAGAATGGCTAACGATGAAGTGTGTCTGATTGGAGGAGCTGCCTCACTTGGCCCGTCAATTGCTCCTGTTTTAGCCACCTTATGCTAACTCATGAGAGTTAGGTCCATGTAAATATACCTTTAGGATCATCGCCACCATCCTACTTCATTCTGGAATCTCCGCCGCATACACAGTGGTTAAAGTGGTTTCCCGTATCGACAGAGAGTATGCTAATATCCGATCCCGGTCTCTTTAACAACCAATCGTTATTATAACCCATGGTTATATAAGTTTCAAATGGTTTATATTTGAAATCAAACATATTCCTTTCAAAACCATGTAAATTTCCATGTCATTATTCTTTTAAAATAATATTCATTTTTGTACAGAAGTAACACTTCCAAATTCATTTAATTATAACGCCTTGAAACATAAAAGTTTAGAGGCCATAACACTTTAAAATATAACCCTTTAGAAAATTGTGGCATTTAGAAAATGTCTCTTTTAAGAAAACGTAGCAGAACAGAAGTGCTACTATAAGTATTCGCAGCAGTGCAGAACTGTTACGGTAGGAATTCGTAGCACTGCAGAAATGCTACTGTAAGATTCCGCAGCAGTGCAGAACTATTACTGTAAGAATCCGCAGCACTGCAGAGCGGTTACAGTATGAAAATCACAGCAGTGCAGAAATGTTACGGTAGGAAATCGCAACAGTTTTAAACTATTGCCGTAAGAAATCGCAGCATTTTTGAATCGTGACTGTAATACTTCCTACTACCATAATTTATGCAATCAAATAGTATGTATATATATATACAGTTTTATCATATTCGTTCTATCATTCCTATTATGTTACTCAAATTTTAGCTAATTGTACATTAACTTACCCTTATTTCTTTTCAGTAAGTATCATTTATCGGTTTTATTAACCAAATCATACCATTTACATTAGTTAAAACTCACATGTCAAATGTACTTTTAACTTACATTTTTTCTTTCACAAAACCATTTATCATTTTAATCAATATTACATGAATAAAACTTACAATTTATAGGTTAGAATAAATACCATTATTAAGTCAAATCGAATTATTAAATTTCAATTCACCTTCATACTGTAAATTTTATTCCAAAATTTTACATTTCCAACTATTTATTTCTTATAAAAAATTTAGCACATATAAACAAATTTACAGAAATCATTACATTAAATTTTAGTTGAGATTCATATATAAAAATCCAAAATACTTAATAATTTTTAGAAAAATAATTTTAAATCAACCACGGAGTTTGTATAAAATTCTCTACTCTAGGGACATGTAAATACGGACATATATCATTTCAGTCCGCAGTTTATAAATTTTTTTGGTTTTATATCATTTCAAACCCACAATCCCAAGTCATATAAAATTGCTCAGGTCTATCATTTCAGCCCATAACAATTTACCTTAATCTAAAGATCGTTCGGGTATGTGCCATTTCAACCCACAGTGAAGGAACTTGCAATGTGAGAATATTAAATGACATAACAATATTCAACATATCATGGCATATGATCAAAACAGGTTTAATATGATATGAAATAACATAATATAAACATATGAAATAACATGATATAAACATAGGAAATAACATGATATAAACATATGAAACAACATGATATAAACATATGAAATAACATGATATAATCATAGGTGAAATGCCAAACTTGCATATACATATCCTCACAATTTAATTATCATCGATTCACCAAAATTATAAGTATGTTGTCAAAAGCGATTATTCATCTTCTTTGGTTAGAAAAGTAATTCAAAGTGCAACACAACAATCGACAAACTATGGACGAGCTTGAGTGAGAGAAGAATCCAAATCCGACGCTTTGAAAACTAAAATAAATTCCATACGTAAACAAATAATTCACATAAACAAATAAAAATCGAAAATTTTATATTTGAAAAATACATAAGAGGGCTTGACTAGGGGTGCATAGGCTCGGTCATAGGCTAGTTTTGTTTGGGTTTGGGTTCGGCCATAGGGTTTGGGCTAGGCAAGGGTTCGGCCGTAGGGTTTTGACTAGGTTAGGCTGGGGTTTTGGTGAAGGGGGTTCGGCCTAGGGTTAGGGTTTTGATTGTGGAGTGCTCGACCTAGGGATTAGGTGATGGAAGAGGTGGTCACGACCAAGGCAAGGCAAGGGTTGAGGAAGGCCATGGTGGTTTTGGTTGGAGGAGAGGAGGTAGAGGCCGAAAATTTTGAAGAAGAAGAAGGGAAAAAGGAAAGAGGGGAAGTGGTTTTGGTTGGAGTTTGGTGATGGGAAGGTGATGGAATATGTGTGGCCAAAATTTCAAGGGAAGGAGGAGGAAAAATTTATAGAGGAGAAGAGGAAGATGGTCTAGGGTTTTGAGAAGGAAGACGAAGGAGAAGAACACTTACATATTTCTATGGAGCACAAATGAATGGATGTGGAGGCTAACTGAAACCATAGGATCTTATATAGTCATCTCAACAGGTGGCTTCTCATCTACTAAAGAGTTTTCTAGCCCATTAATACAATCCCAAAATCCAAATGTAATTAATATAAAAGTTAAGGGAAAATAAGTGCATGTAATACGCTAACAGTTGCAAAATTTGAGAAGTAGAACTCAAAATTTAACAAAACGAAAAACTGAGAAAATGTTAGAATTAAATTCATCTTCATAAAAAACGTAAAAGTTAAAAATTCAAAATTTTCACAAAAAGTCAAACTTTGACCAAAGTTGACCAAAAATTGGATTTTAAGAAAAATCTTTATTTTATTAAATTTGGAAGAACATTTCACATCAAAACTCAAAATTATACATTAAATTTCCAAATTTATCAATTTTAAAATACTTACATTCAGAATTTCAAATGAATTTTCATTTAAAATATGTTTAAATTTGCAGGTTGTTACATGTGTCACCAATTATATTTTCATAGGCGTGAGTCACCAATCGTATCTATCTTTGGCATTGTCGCAAATACTATATTTTTTGTTTATGGATGGTTATTTATATTGAGATTGAGTAATTTATTTGGGTAAATCCCTAAGCTAGCCTAGTTATTCATGGTGATATTTCTTTATGGATGTTTCCTAGATTTTGATAATGATTTCTGGATGTGGATGATTCACCCATGTAATGTTGATTAGGCGATTTCTGATTTGTTGTGTTTCCTTATAGGTGATGACATCTTTATACATGACTTTGTGATATTTGTGTTATGTGATGTTTCAATGATTTTTTTGGCAATGCCAGCAGGATTGAAAGGCTCCTACTATTTATTTATATCGAAAAGAAAACCTTACAATATAAATAGAGAAATCATATGTAACAGCCCGTCTTTCTCGACCCTCGAAAATCAACAAAAATACACCACTGTATAATATGCCGATGATTGAGTGCCGAAAGAGACAGATTGCTGAGGGTAAGAAACAAGGAGATAGAAGAAGAGAAAACAAAACAACATCAGAATCTCACAATCGCAGTGGAATAAAATATAATAGATAATAACTGATCTTTACCAAAAAAGAAACTATATCTGTTCTATACATTGAATCATCGGAATACATCACAATCAAAATAATTACTGGATAGTTATATTAACTTGTCCGTACAAGCTGAATACACAACATACACTGCACAGCGGAATATACATCAAGTACGAATGATACGTCTCGCCATCCAGCTTGTATCCTGAGCTCCACAACATCCTATCCTGTGATTATAATACTCGGTCTGACCCGAGCATTATAATAAAATAACACCCGAGTCAGTCAGGAAAACCAGCATGAGAAAAATACACTCAATTTAATTTTTAAAGTTTCCAAAATCCTTTGAAAATCAAAGGTTTCTCGTAAGACCACGCCACAAATAAACATGTCGGGTTTTTACCTTACGATAACCAAAACATTTCTTATAAACTCCTCTGATATTATAGTAGTGTCTAAGTACAAATACTTATTCAGATAGCCGAAATTGTTACATTATTAAATTCCAGCAATACTAGCCACAAAGTGGGTTCTACAATCAAAACCGTAAAGGGCGCGTAGGGAGAATGGATTTCCAATGAATGACTAGGAATTGAGGTACCACCTATCACGGTACCTGGTCTAGATCAGCATACCGAGGACCTCATACCAAGGACCCCTCCGTTCCTCTACAACACAAGACCGGACTACCCTTTACTGGATAGCCCGAGTAAGATCACCCCGTGGTTGGGATCTGCAACCGCCCACACAGCCGAATAAAAAGGGACCTCTAGACATGGATGACCTTACCCTAATTGGGTGCTACCCACTTAGCCTTGTTGCATATCCCTTGATTTTCAGTCATTCCCGGTTGATGAGGCTCAAGGCTAAGCGTTTCCTTTTTAGAACACATCTCACTTAGAATGCTCATCGTCCTCCCGGCGATGTTGTGAAAGAATTCATCCATAAAAGTCCGTTCTGGGTTCGAACGGAACCGAAGGCACTGCTCCTACTACATCCATTTTGGAATCACCCTCAGGATCAGTAGCGATTAGCCCTTGCACTTCACTTCTCCATCTTCGATACCATGCTCTAGTTCCCATCACGAAAACTTACTCGTTGGATCAAAATGGTTTTCGGATTACAAATCTGATCCCGGTCTTTTCGAAACAACGTTCACTATTTCTCGTTAAACTCAACCCCGTTTCTTTAGGAATACCCAGACAAGAATAAGATCAGAGTTCACCTCCTAACCGTTAGTGGACGGATTTCCTTATAAACGTCCTAGAAGAACGAATGAGTTTATACGTATAGTATAGCACCTCGAACGGCAAATAAAACTTAAGCCAGAACTACTTTTTTTAAGTAAAGATACTCTATAAAATATAACTATTTAATAATAATAATCTTTTTAATCATAACACCAATTTAATCCTTTAAAATTACTACTACTATAATTAACTAAATAAATATTTACTTTAAAAATTTTAAAACAATTTAAGAAAATAATTCTCCAAAACAATCTATTTAAAACCAACTTTAAAACTTTAATTTGTACTTAAAAGCTACTTTGAAAACATACTTGGTTTTCTAGGAAATACACTTCTATTTTAATATGGCCTATCTAATTCTTTATAAATCCTGCTCGATTTATCCCAATTTAATTTACGTCCCAAATCCCGCAAATTCTTTCTATACTTTGAAAATAAAATCACTTTTATTTTTAAAACACGTTTCCATCTCCTTATAATCACTTTCAAAAATATATACTAAAATTATTTAAAATAAGGCTACTAAAATTATTTAAATAAAATAACACTTAAGAAATTCTATAAGAGTTTCCAAGTCAGCTTAACCCAAAATTTCCCGTTTAAAGTTATTATATCAAATATTTATGTTATAATTTCCTTTTAAAAATCATAATACTAATTTAATTTAAAAATAATTAACCACCATAATTAACTTATATAGATATTTACTTTTCACTTAAAAAATAAAAAATAAAAAATTTCCTGAAAACATTCTTAAAAACATTTTAAAACTTCTATTTTATACTGTGAAATTTTTTCTTTAAAAATATACTTAGTTTTCTAAGAAAAATACACTTTCCAACTTTTGAAAACAAAAATCTCCTTTTTATTTTTAAAATAAATTTCACCTTTTCTTCTAAATTCCACCGGAATCTATACTTCCACATTTATCCATTGATAAAATGTTCCACTTCATTTATAAACCCAGTTTACAAATTTCCATTCCTCGTTTCCTTTTAAATCACAGTTTCCAATTACATCAATTTCAAACCGATTTCCTGAGTTAAATCCCTTTTAAAATTTGTCTCTTATTTATCAAAAAAATCAATTCCAAAATCCATTAAACCAATTGCACCCTTTATTACGATTTAAAATCCTTATTTAAATCTAAAACATCGATTTCATTTTCATTTTTTTTATTCCAAATTTCTCTTTCCTTTCCTTTAAGAGCCAAATTCAATATATTTTTATATCTTAAATATCAAAATACATTCATCCAAACCATAGCATCGAATAACTTAAATTTCCATATATTCAACATAGGTTATCAAATAACATATCATAGTTATGCAAACAATTTAAATATTCTGAGGAATCCAGTTGGATTCCTCCAAGCTATTGTTTTCCTGCATCCAGAGATGTTAACACAGTATAAATACATATACCACTTCGAGGTGGAATATCACGGTATATGGGGTCATCCGCTATTATGCGGGGCACATAGGGTCTCGTCCGCTATATAATTCGAGAAATCAATCACTCCAATATATAGATATACTACTATATATAATCACATTCAATCAATCAATCAATAATTTAAATTCTAACTACTTAAATCAATTATGGGAACCCAGATGTGAGTGAGATTAACTCTCCTTGAATTTCGTCGAGCGTTCCAATTTTAAATTAAATTAGGCCCGTTCAATTTAGTCTAAAATTCTTGCTTGCAACAAATGCCTTTGTATCTTCTTCAGTGCGTAGTTCGCGTCGCTGCGGTTCCGTCGCTTCCTGTTTCGTCGAAATCTGACAACGTATGCGTTAGATATGAAATTATAAAGTTTTGAAATAAAATTTGTATTAATAAATTTACTTTTCTTTTATAAAACAAGATCGGACCGTAGGATCAAAAGAGAGAAATCTAGGTCGTCCACTTCTTCTTCTTCCCTCTAAACGATATTGGAAGAAAATTGAACCCATCCCACACCGCTTTGACCAACCGTCCCTCTCTCTTTGACGAGTTCGCCGACGATCACATCGAGCCAAACGAAAGCCCATTTCGCCACCTCCCTTTGGCCAAAGGACGGCCAGGCTCGGTCATCTCCTTCCCCAAAACCCGTGCACGATCTCCTGAAAAACATGGCTCGATATCCCCCACCACGCGACATAAAAAGCAATCTCTACCATAGGATCTGTAGAGGTCGATGTGCCCTGCAACTTCCTAGTTGAAGTTTCCTCAAGAAAGTCCATGGATTCGAAGAAAAATTCGAGGGAATATGATGAAGTTTCGGCCATTGGTTTGTTTGAGTGGCGGCTGTAAAAAGAAGACTAGGGTTTCAACGTACAACATATTTATATATGTGTTAAAATATTATTTTATTTATATTTTCACTTTTAACAAGCTTTTTCAAACGAACTCCAAATCACACATGCCACCTGGTGTTTATAATGTTTTACCCGCATTCTAAATACAATGGAACTTGTTTCGGAGGCTAATTTGATCATATGTGGAAGATAACTTTTTGAATCGAGTTCAAATATTAAATTATCGATTCAAATTTCAACGCGTTTCTCACCCGTACGAACAAATGGTAACTCTAAATACTACGAAATTTGAAATCTGATTATAATTAACTATTACGGATCCAATGAAACCAGTTTCGTCGAATTCCGAGACTGTGTCCCGGAAGGCTATTTTAACTCGTCGATTAAATCAAGCGATTTTCAAAATCATCGAAATCATTCAAAATTTCACTTTTAAAACTTTAATAACTTAATTATAATTTATATTCACATTATAAATCATCCCTGTTTATTTTAAATCAAAATCTGATTATTTACATTATTACTATACATATATATATTAAATTCCATTATTAAATTAATATAAAGATTCTAATTATAACTTATCGACTTTTAATTCCATCCAAAAGTCCAATACTATAATTTAAATCCAACTAGACTTAAATAAATTTTAGAAACCATTTCCATATCTATATACACCATTTCCATATCTATATACACCCAGATTCACAAATTATCCTAATTTAAAATATTAAATTATTATTTCCAAATCCAATGGAATTGTTATATTTGAAATTTAACTAACCTTATTGATTTAACCAAAATTTCTTAGTTCAAAATCAATTAACAATCCACATTCAACAATTAAAATAAATTAAATGTTCAAAATCTAACGACCAGAATTCCCGGTCGTTACATTCCTCCCCCCTTAAAAAAAAATTTTGTCCCTGAAATTTGCTAACGTAGGAAAATGCTTCCAAACTCATTAACTTACCCAAAATCCATTAGTTAAAACTTAGTCCACTACTCAAAATTCTTTAGTTCAATCCAAAACCATTAGCTTCATTTATAACCCAAAAACTTTGATTTCTAACATCATTCCAAAAATCAACTTTCTAGTTATCCAAAATTTTCCAAAAATTTCAAAAAATTTCTAGCTCCCGAAATTTTCGAATTTTTTTGACAGCATCTTCTTTGTACGGAGAGCGTTTTACAATATCACAAATATGATAAATATATATAAATCGACCCTCACGATTGGAAAACAAAATATATAGCAATATATTATCTTTTCTTAACTTTATTGCATAGGCGTACCTCACATAAGCGTTTTATAAGCGAGCGGCTAATTCATTATGCATTTACATGCTCCAAACTCTATCTGATTGCCTCCCAACCTGTACTTACTTAAACAAGCACATAAGTTTCAACAATATTAATTTTTTAATAACATTCCATTTTCCTACTAGCCAACATGTCAATTACATAGCCCAAATAAATAAACTTCAAAATCCAACATGTTAACCATATATTGTAAGCAATCACAAAATTTCAACACTATTTTAATTTCCTCTATAAATCCATATTTCATTTTATTCCACTCAGAAAGATTTACAACCAAGTTCACTGCATTCAATTCACATTTCCAATTCCAAATTTATTTATTTGCATCACATTTATGATTCACTTCCATTTATATGCAAATCTACTTAATTGAATTTCAGTCTATTCCAATTGATTCAAAACCAATTTTATTCACTTCTTTTAATTCATTTCTTCTTTCATCAATTCCATTTCCATTTTAATTTGATTCTTATCTAATCAAATTTATCAACTTTTATTTAATTCTTATTAAAGTTATTCACCACTTTGTTAGCTAATTTATTTATAAACTATTTAATTCTGTGAAATGGTTTATTATCGGTATCCATATCACTGCTTAAGTTATTACCAGTTTTAAAACTTAACTTTACCCACATTTAATATTTCTGACATATAGTTACATAAATATTTCACCATTCATTTTTATATTCAAACTTACTCAAGTCCAATTCACTCTCTATTTACAAATTCAAATTTTACTTTCCCAATTCTTTACTTAATTACCAAACCATCTTCATCTTGGTTTATTATTTCATCTCCCAACTTATAAGTTAAAAACTTATTTACTAACTTAAGTCCATTCTAAATTTTAATTCAACTTATTTTATTAACTAGTCAGTTATCAAATTAGTTCACTTCCAAATCTTACATCAACATTTGATTTTTATTTCAATATCATTTCCAAATTAATTAAATTTCCCCAAATTAAATTTTTTCATTTCTTTTATTAATTTAAAGAAGAATTTAATTCCATTTCTTCTATTCATAAGTTCACAACTTATTTACTTAAAATCTTATATTCATTATTTGGATTATTTATTTGACTTAAAGACTTAAGTGAATTCATCCCATTCAATAATTATAGCTTACGCAATTATCCTACCTTTCCACATAATATCCAACTCAATTCAAATCCAAATTAAATTTTATTTAACTTATCTTAAGTTAAATTTTAATATATCTTATTTACTTTTATTTACTCAAATTCAATTTTTAACTCCAGGATTAAAATTTTCACTTTCCTTTCTTAACTATATCAACTTTACTTTATAAATTAAATACCAATTCCTTTTGACTTTTTACATCATTTAAGTAGAATTCCCAGAATTCAATTATCCGGTTTTATTTCAAAACCATTTTGAAATCATAAATAACACATACCCTTTTGATATATCATTCAAACCTCTGGATTTCAAAACAACTTAGTTTTACTAAAACAAATTTCCCTTTGGAATTTCAAACAAACATGTCCATCAAAAAAGTCCAAACAAATAATTATACCAAACCATCTAGTAGTAACCCATCACTCAGAAACTCGAAAATGAATACTGATGATGTGGCCATCATCATCAGGATTATTTTCCAACGATTGAAGTGAGTTCAGTGCTTCCTTACTTCCTATAATTTATTTCCCAAAATAATACTCCATTATTTCCTTCAAACATTTTGGAAAACATTTCAAAATTTCCAAGATTTAAAATTCCCAAACTTTTTATTCAAATTCATTTAAAAACATTTTCCAAAATTTCCAGGGGTTTAAATTATGGTTTAATTCAAATTTTAGTTATGTTTCATTTTATTATTTCATACTTACGTAATTCTATTTGGTTATATATATAGACCATTTCAAATTTTTAGATTCTTATTTGATTATAATATTAACAGCCAAATATCCCAATAAATATAATAATTTCAAAAAATTATTTCTTTTATATCAAAATATAATTTTGGGTATGATCATTTCATTTACCCACTTTAAAGCAATACTATGTCGGGTTATCTTGTTTAAGAGTTTATAAACCCCTATCGATACGGTTGTACTTCCTGTACCGATCAGAATTCATAAACACTCAACCGATAAGCCAACACAGTATATAAATAGTTTTTATATTCACTAACAAATACGCGCTCATAGCTATTAATACACTCAACTCATTATGAAGTTATATTGACTCTATTTCTAATGAGTAATTCCTACCAGAGCCAAGGTTATTGCCAACCTAAGCTCTGATACCACAGTAACGGCGCGTCCTTCTCGACCCTCGAAAATCGACACAAACACACCACTGTATAATATGCCGACGATCGAGTGTCGGAAAAGAGAGATTGCTGAGGGTAAGAAAGAAGGAGATAGAAGAAGAGAAAAAAATAACATCAGAATCTCACAATTGCAGCGGAATAAAATATAATAGATAATAACCGACTTTTACACAAAAATAAACTGTATCTTTTCTATTCATTGCATCCTCAGAATACATCACAATCAAAACAATTACTAGACAGTTATATTAACTTGTCCATACAAGCTGAATACACAGCATACACAACACAGCGGAATATACATCAAGTATGAATGATACGTCTCGCCATCCAGCTCGTCTTCTGAGGTCCACAACATCTTATCCTATGATTACAATACTCGGTCTGACCCGAGCATTATGATAAAATAACACTCGAGTCGGTCTGGAAAACTAGTGTGAGAAAAAGATACTCAATTTAATTATTAAAATTTCTAAAATCCTTTGAAAATCGAAGGTATCTCGTAAGACCACGCCACAAATAAACATGTTGGGTTTTTACCTTACTATAACCAAAACATTTCTTAAAAACATTTTAAAACTTCTAGTTTATACTTTGAAATCATTTCTTTAAAAATATACTTAGTTTTCTAGGAAAAATATACTTTCCAACTTTTAAAAACAAAAATCACCTTTTTATTTTTAAAATAAATTGCACCTTTTCTTCTAAATTCCACCGGAATCTATACTTTCAAACTTATACACTGATAAAATATTCCACTTTAGTTATAAACTCAGTTTACAAATTTCCAAACCTCATTTCCTTTTAAATCATAGTTTCCAAAATACTAAATCAACTTTAAACCGATTTCCTGAGTTAAATTCCTTTTAAAATTTATCTCTTGATTTATAAAAAAAAATCAATTCCAAAATCCATTAAACCAATTTCACCCTTTATTACGATTTAAAATCCTTATTTAAATCTGAAACATCGATTTCATTTTCATTTTTTTATTCCAAATTTCTCTTTCATTTCCTTTAAGAGCCAAATTCAATATATTTTTATATCTTAAAATACCAAAATATATTCATCCATCCATAGCATCGAATAACTTAAATTTCCATATAATCAACATAGTTTATCAAATAGCATATCACAATTATGCTAATAATTCAAATATTTTGAGGAATCCAGTTGGACCCCTCCAACCTGCTGTTTCCCTGCATTCACAGATGTTAGCACAATATAAATACCTATTCCACTTCGAGGTGGAATATCGCGGTATATGTGGTCATCCGCTATTATGCGAGTGCATAGGGTCCCATCCGCTATATAATGCGGGAAATCAATCACTCTAATATATATATATATACACTACTATATATAATAACATTCAATCAATCAATCAATTAATAATTTAAATTTCTAACTTCTTAAATCAATTCTGGAAACCCAGATGCAAGTGAGATTAACTCACCTTGAATTTCGTCGAGCGTTTCAATTTTAAATTAAATCGAGCCTATTCGATTTAATCTAAAATTCCTGCTTACACCAAACGCCTTCCAATCTGCTACACCGCGTAGATCGCGTTCATTGTGGTTCTGGCGTTTCTTGTTTCGTGGAAATCTGATAACGTATGCGTTAGATATGAAATTTTAAAGTTTTGAAATAAAATTTATATCAATAAATTTACTTTTATTTTATAAAACAAGGTCGGACCATACGATCAAAAGAGAGAAATCCAGGCCGCCCACTTCTTCTTTTCCCTTTACAACATATCGGTAGAAAATTGAACCCATCCCACACCGCTTTGACCAACCGCCCTCCCTCTTCGATGAGTTCGCTGACAATCGGATCGAGCCAAACGGAATCCTATTTCGCCACCTCCCTTCGGCCAGAGGCCGGCCAGGCTCGGTCATCTCCTTCCCAAGAACGCGTGCACGAACTCCTGACAAACACGGCTCGATATCCCCCTCCACGCTACACGAAAAGCAATCTCTACTGTAGGATCTGTAGAGGTCGATGCACCCTGCAACTTCCTAGTTGAAGTTTCCTCAAGAAAGTCCATGGATACGAAGAAAAAATCAAGGGAATATGATGAAGTTTCGGCCATTGGTTTGTTGGCGCCTGAAAAAAGAAGACTAGGGTTTCGGCCGTACAACATATTTATATGTGTTAAAATATTATTTTATTTATATTTTCAATTTTAAAATGCTTTTTCAAATGAACTCCAAATTGTATGTGCCGCCTGGTGTTTATAATGTTTTACCCGAATTTGGAACACAATGGAATGTGTTTTAGAGCCTAATTTGATTATATGTGGAAGATAACTTTTTCAATCGAGTTCAAATATTAAATTATCGATTTAGATTTCAACGCGTTTCTCACCCGTACGAACAAATGGTAACTCCAAATACTACGAAATTTGAAATCCGATAATTAACTATTACGGATCTAATGAAACTGGTTTCGTCGAATTCCGAGACTATGCCCCGGAAGGCTATTTTAACTCGTCGATTAAATCGAGCGATTTTCATAATCGTCGATATCATTTGAAATTTCACTTTTAAAACTTTACTAACTTAATTATAAATCATATAGAATTTATATTCACATTAGAAATCATCCCGATTCATTTTAAATCAAAATCTGGTTATTTACATTATTACTATATATATATTAAATTCCATTATTAAATTAATATAAAGATTCCAATTTTAACTTATCGACTTTTGATTCCATCCAAAAGTCCAATACTATAATTTAAATCCAACTAGACTTAAATAAATTTTAGAAACCATTTCCATATCTATATACACCCAGATTTACAAATTATCCTAATTTCAAATATTAAATTATTATTTCCAAATCCAATTGAATTGTCATATTTGAAATTATAACTAACCTTATTGATTTAACCAAAATTTCTTAGTTTAAAATCAATTAACAATCAACATTCAACATTTAAAATAAATTAAATGTTCAAAATCTAACGACCAGAATTCCAGGTCGTTACAGCATACAAGGGGGAGGTAGATGAGACTTAAAAAACACAGAAAGGAAGAGATAAAAAAACAAATTAAAACAGGTGCAGTAGACATTTATGACCACTTGACTAGTGCATCTTAATCAAATGGGTATGCAGATAGGTTTATCATATTGTGTATTTTCCTACAAATTTCATAATAGAGCTGCATTATGTCCACTCCTCCTAAATTACAGTAACCATGACTTTAAGCATAATTAACAATTCATATGATGATTGCTTCTTCCACCTTGTCGCTTTATATATTCTCATCCATTCTATCTTGCTTTCCCTTCTAGCATAGTCATATCCACCTCTGTGTTTGATTTTGGTCCATATGAAGTGAGTGAATGGGCAGTTGAAAAATAAGTGGTGGACATCTTCAACCACTGAGGACCAAAATATGCAGGAGGTAGAGACATTAAGTCCTCTATAGGAAAGATTTCTTAATGTATGCAGGGAATTTCTAAAAACCTTCCACAACATAAAGTTATATTTTTCATCTGCATATTCATTACATATATGTGTATACCATGGAAATCAACCGGTATTCATCTCTCCAGCAAGCGCTTATATACTATTTTGGTGGAGGATCTTTTAGTTTGTATGACCATTTATAATCTTCAATATGATTGTAGTTATACGGTTGGCCATTATATTTATCCCATAGGGCATTTACAGCAGAATTGCTAGAGTTATGCAAGTTGATTTTGCCATTGACTATATAACTAGTTTCTTCGGCATTAAGGAAGATACCAGTCTGTGTCATGTTGTCATATGAGAGTATCTTCTGTAGGACCAAGCCTTGAGTGATCCAGAGAGTAGCCTAGAATTCGGAAGTACTGCCAAAGGCTAGTAGGATTTTTGTATGAGGCATCAGTATATCTCGTAATTTTATCATGGTTCTCCAGACCAAGCTGTGCGATTGTTTACTATCAGCTAGCCAAATCTCATCTCCTTTCAAGTTGTTTCTGATTGACCACTGAACCCATAATGTATCAGCTTTGGTTATGAGGTTATGGAAGTGTATAGACAAGGTAGCCACATTCCACAATATCATATTCTTTATCCATAAACCCCCTTCTCTCTTTGGTTTTTCCAGCTTCTTGTATGCTATAGGGGATAATTTTCTAGTGTGTATTGAACCGGTCCATAGAAATTTTATTATTGCAGATTTTATCATAGCTATTAATTTGTATACATATATTGTGTATGGTAGTACAATTATATTATACGCATATATTGACACTGTGATCCTTGACTTGAGTTACCATACTAGTATTATCATACTATTATTCCTAATATATACTGTCATCTATATTTATTAACTCTTGATTTAGACATAGTCTGAACCGTGTATTATCTATATAATACTTAGGTCAACCTGAGACATTCCAAGTACAGGGATAATATGACCAGCTTGTATTTTCTAGGTATAGAGGAGACTAGTGTTCAATATAGTTGTCTACCATCATGTATTTCATGGACTCTTGTATGTATATTCGTGTGATGTATATTGGACACACTTAGTACATTTAGTATTATATATTATCGCTGCGGTTTTGACTACATGTTCTTTATTATATACTGTAAATTATGTATTGTTCTATCATGGAAGCATACGTGCTTATTTCTTTATGCCGATACTGTGTATGTTTTTGGTGAGTTAAATTCATTATTTAAATATGTAGTAGTGCTAGCCCAAGGGAATATTCACATATGTACAATATATCGCCTCATTCTCTATATTATCGGACAATATCACATAATAATACTTTTGGATAGTATGGGTATAAAGGTGGGGGTGTTTATCTTTAGTATTAGAGTAGGTTCAGAACAATACATCATATATAATAGACAAGAGTCAAGACCTTAAATGATACTTAGAATCCCTGTCTCCTTAAGTGTGATGAGAAGTTTCCTATAATAAGGGATAAAATATATACAACATGATTACCGAGATAATCATTCGGGGATATTTTTTTTATTCTCTATATGTATAAGATATTTGGATTTTTGATATTTTGTATGAAAATAGAAAATGATTGACCATGGGTGGGTTAATATTAAGCTGTCATGTTTAGATTTGATTTTGTTTGGAATGCCCAGTGGAAATCTGATAAATTGATTTTCTACTTAGTGCATTTGTCATTCTTACTTATATTTGTTTGGTTATTAATAACTATTTGTATTGAATTAATTTTTATTATTAATAGTTGAATATTTTTAAGTGCTTATTAAAATTATGAGATGGAATCAATTTTTATCTTTGTTTGCTACTAAAAAATGTGCAAAGTGTTTATTTGATATTACATAAGGTTTATTAAAATGGGTTATTGTTTGATATAGTATAATGTGTATTGAAATGTAATATAGGTATTCAAAGAGTGTAGATTTTTTTTAAGATATTATAAAGTATTTGTAAGAAATTTTTTTAATTGTAAATGTTGTGATAAAGTATGGTACTTGCTTAAGTTTGATATAAACTGATAATTATTTTATAAAGATAAGGACGTTAAAGGAATTGTATCGATAATATTATAGAAATTTCTGAAAGGAATTGTGTTAATCTATTTGTAAGGTGATATAAGAATTCCGATCGATGCGGGGGTGCACGTATTCGACAGGGATTCTTAAATACCAAAACGAGACATATGAACACAAAATTTTGAATAGTTTTATGAACTTTGAAAAGCGATTTAATATTTTAAAGAGTGGTAACATATTTTGAGCTATATTAAAAACTAATGTTCTGAAATGATATTTTGGAGATGATTATATTTAATATTTTGGAGATAATAAAGTTATAGTTTCATATATATTTTATATGATGATTGCAGACATTGAGCATTAGTGAAAAGATGAAGTCATGGCGAGTTAATGTTGATCACGTGTTCAACACTGCAGCTAGTTGGAAGGTGAGCTACTAGAAATACATGGCAAGGCATCGTCGATATATAGATGTATATTAAATTTTGAAATTACTTGATATGCGAGGATGAGATTATTGCATGCAATGTTATATATGATTGTTTGTAACCTGTGTATATGTAGTGAATATATTTGTGATTTGTAATGTTGTGATTTGATTATTTTGGAAAATTATGTATAAGTTAGATTTAGTTTATATATATTAAATTATGAATATAATAATATGAAATAATTTTTTATTTTCAAAATATTTCAGAAGATTGTGATGTTTGTATAACTATAGAGAATATTTATCAAAGAATTATTTTAGTAAGATATACAATTTCTACTTTTAGAAACATTGAATCTTATAATTTGATTAAAGTGTTTATATTATATTTAATAGTGAGAGTTTTAGCACAAAATGGTAATCAGAAAGAATTTTTTTGAGATGTTTTGAAATTAAGAATTATATTGAAAATAATTTATATTAAATCATAAGTTAAAATTTTAGTGAAAGAATTTGTTCATTAGGTTTAGGTTTTTGTTAACATTTTTAAGTTTATTTGATGTAAAATTGACTTTTGAATAGAGTTGAATTGTGTATAAAATAAAATTTTTAAAAATAAATAATAAATAGTAATGAATTTATTAAAATAAAGTATTTTTAAAGTATTGAGCAATAAGCTTTGTTATAGATTTCTCATAAGAAATCGCGAAGAAGCAATTTTGTTAAAGGTAATTAATAATAATTATTTAATTAATTAAAATTGGATTTTTGGAATTAAAAATGAATAATTTCAATTTATTTTAAAACATTGGAATTTTATAATAATGCAACTAGTGGTAAAATTAAATAGTTTTGAGAATAGATATATATTTTTAAAATTGGGAAATAGATTAATTTGGAAAATATTTGGTTTAGAATATAATTATATGATGTTTTATTTAGAAATGAATTAGAATATGGAAAATAAACTTTAGAAAATTTTATAATGTTGAATGAATAATTAAATCTTGTAAATATGAATTTTATTTAAATATATTGTTACCACCCAAAAATTTATCACTTTGATAAATTATATTTATTTTTAAATTTATTCAAATAAAAGATTGATAATACGAATAATATTGTTTTGAGTGATAATAAGTAAAATCAATCTCATTTTGAATAGATATTTGCAAAAATATTTTCCTCGAAATTTAAATCAATAAATTAGCTAAAAACTGTTTTATTGATAACCCGCTATATAATTATAAAATATCGCGCACAAAGCTGGATACATACACTTATTTTTATAATTTAAAATAATATGAAAATAAAATTAATTATTCTATTTTTGGAAATTAGACGTATTTACGTCATCACCAATAATGGCATTATATATAAATATAGATTTATGAAATTAAACTGAGATTTAATGATTTAATAATTATTTCAATTATTCAAATAATTATTTCAAATGATGATAATTCATTTTACTATTTATAAAGTGATAATAAATCATTTATAATAGTTTCATAAAGATATATATTTGATTTGAAAATATAAGGAAAAATCGGTATCGCTTTATCGGTATAATAGCAATTATTATAAATAATTTTTAATGTTAATTTATATGGTTTTATAATTCAAATGTGATAATTTTAATTCATCTAAAATAATAAGAAAATATTTTTCAACTTTTTTTTACAAATATATGTACGTTAACTAAGAAGTAAAAATGTGACCGGTAATTGGTTTTCCCATTTTCAACAGTTTAACGAATGAAAATTGTTATAAATCATTGAAACCTTGTTTTTGTGTTATGTGCACATATACAACATGCACATACACACCCTAACATGCACATGAACATATATACAAACATACATGTAAATACACACACACACACACACATTTACACATGATAATATTTGAGATATTTGAAGTTTACTTAACCCATAAGCAAGCAAAAAGGTCAATACTTACTCATCAAAGTACACACTTGAGTACGCACATGGAGGGGGTGGTCATTTCAGCCATATGTGTGATGGAAATGGAGCATGTGGTGGTGATGGGGGGGGATGATTTAAGCGTAGATATTTCTTTCCATTTCTTTTCCTATAAATAGCCCCTCCACAACTAATTCTTTCGTCCTCCATACCTCCTCATTTCAAAACGAAATGAGGAAATTATATTTTCTAAAACCATTCAAAATTTTAGTGGCTACAACTTTCTAGTTGACCACCTCTTCCCATTCAAAGCTTAGTTATGCTCAAATCTTCATTCTCTCCAAAGCATTTTCGAGCCCAGTTTTAATGGCCGAGAATGCCATTTTTCATTTGAGTATAACTCCTCCAAAACAGATCCAAATGAAGTAATTCTTTTTTTTTTCAAACTATGTGTAGTTCCAATAGCTACAACTTTCATGTTTAGTACTTCTTCTACTTTTGAGCCTAACTTTGTCAAAATTCCACTTTTTACTGTACATTTTTGGGCTTTAGATTTACAGATCCGAGAATACCCTCTCTTCTTTTGATCATAACTTCCTCAAAAGAAGTTGAAATCGAGTGTTTCTTTTTTCAAACCATAGAGCATGATGACAAATTTCCAAATTCAGTGAGTAGAATACCAAAAACCCGAGATAAAATGACCCATTTTTAAGTCTAGTTTTTGGTAAATTCAATAATAATCCTAAGTCCTACACCTCATTCCACATGCTTGGCTGAGCACCACTTTTGGCATGGAATGGAAAAGCACACTAGAAGGCAAGGTGTTGGGGTTCGTGAGCTTGGATCATGAGTTAGTGAAGCTGTAGCCTTTTTCCGGTAGAAAATCAATGTGAGAACTCTAGCTTTAAGTGAGAACCTCTTACTTTAACACTAAAAGGCAATGTTTTGGTTGATGAATGTTCGAAAAAACAATTAGCAACATAAACTATAAGTGAGAACCTCTTACTTATATTATATTATTGGATGATGATATGATGTTTGCAGTGGATCTTTAATACGCTTTGATCGTTTGGTTGATTGTTTAATATGAATGTTGAATATATATGCAAGTAACGGAAATACACGTCGATAAGCACAAAGGAATCACTTTCATTTATTAAATGATTGGTGTATATGGAATGTTAAACCTTTTTAAAAATATTTAAAAATGATTTTGAAATGTTTATAAACACATGAAAGTGTTTTGGTGAAGTTTGAAAGGTAATTGAAAATTTAGTCAAAAATAGGCATGTCGCATAACGGCAGTTCGCTATTTCATGCCGTAAAAGTCAAATGAGTATATAGAAATTAATTTAGCTCGAAATCCTTTGAGATAAGAACTTTCCAAACTATTATATCCATATTTTTCAAACAAAGAAAGAAAATCGAGATTTTGATAAGTAGATTTTGAAATATGAATAAAACAAGTTTTTGAAAAATCGCCGTTTTGCAGTACGAAATCCTTAATTGGATTTCTTTCAAAATGATATTTTAAAATTGTTTAAAAAATATGAAATAAATCTTTTAAAATGTTTTAAAGGCGATTCTAGTTATTAAAAAAAAGAATATCCAAATGACAAAAGGTCATTTTTATCAATATAGCAAAAAAAGCAGTTTTTGTAGCACTTTCCGCGGTACTTTTCTATCACCTTTGAAATATAGTCTTAAACTTAACAATCCTTTTCCAAAACTTTTATAAATGTTTTCAAATGAACAACTAAGTGTTTTAATGATGACTTGGAAGTTTTATAGTGTCTTTAAAAAGAATTTAAATAAACGATTTAAAGAAAAGCTATTACAAATAAAATGGTTTAATCTAGCTCTAAAACCCGACGAGTAGATTGAATTTTTCTATTCGTGATACACAAATGTGAGGTGCTTAAAACTAAGGAGGTGTTTGAAAGTGACCAATGCCTTGGCTCACCTGGTCTCTTCCCTGGGCGAGGGATAAATAAGGTCGAAATGTTGAAAACGGGTTAAGTATAAAAAGGGTTTAAATTTTCCAAATTTAAATTAAATACAACTTTAATTTTATAGAGATGATCTTCTTATACTTAGTATTAAAGCCCGAAGAGGGAACTCGTACTATTCATGGAGTTTAAAAGGTGACTTCGCCTTTAGTACGCCCATAGTATTCATTGAATAAGGGAACTGATATTGAGTACAATTAGACGATTTCTATGGATTCCGCTCACTTAATATTTACTGGTTTTGGATTAACATCCTAGATAACATGGTTTTAACTCAATTAAAATTATGAGTTTTGAATTAAGAATATTAATATTTAAATGGAATGAATTGGAAATGTTTTCCTAAGTGAAAAATGAAATAATTTTGAATTATTTCAAGTTTAGAAAGGTTTTAAGAAATCAAAGGATTTGATAAAAGAGGTTTAATGATTCCTTATATACAGGAAAGAAACATTTTAAAGGTATTTATCTCTAAAAGAAATTTTTGATAACATGAATGAATTAATCAAATATTAATCACCAATTTACTTGGCCTCTTTTATCGATGATTGGTACGATGGAACCGGGGTTGGATTCGGGTAATTCTTATCCGAAGACCACTGCGAACCAATTTACATATTCAAAGTGAAGAAATGAATATGATTTGGACGATGGAATGTAGGACTGCTTGTCACTGACCTTCAAGGGAAATTTCCTATATCATATTATGTGGCAGTAGTTCTTCATTTAAGATCTTCAATGCAAGGACTTCTCACTATTAATTCTAAGGGTAACTCCTGACAGGATGTGGTAGAAGAGTGCATTCAGTTTTTTTCAATCCCAGAACGAATTTGTATGGACAAATGTCTGACATTGCATTTTAAAATCACATTGATTGATCTCAGTAAACGTATCATCGGCTTGGTGATGGAGAATGCAACTTCTCTTAGCTTTACACCCTTTCCTAAGACATACAACCTCAGGAGTTATATGTTTATAGGAATCAGTTTGAGATTATGGAATAACAGTGTATCATTCAAAGATTAAAGATGATGTGCTATGTGAAAGGTAATCATTACCTTAAGCACTACACCCGGAAAATGACCAAAACAAGGTAGATGTAGCAAGGCTATGTGGTTTGCAACCATTAGGACATGATCATCCCCTTCTATATATATTTGTTCCCGCTATCACGTCGGGCATTAAATTAATGTGGTGTATGCGAAGAGAGCTCTCGGGTGGGTCGGTAATGACTGGGGTGATGTCATATTCGGTACTATGTAGGAAGAGGTGGGCCGGTCTTGTGTTGGTAGAGGACCACCAGTTGGGACTCGGTACATTCCTCTAGAGATGTACTACCGAAACATAGTCCCTTCACCTGGTCATTTATATGGAAATCCATTCTCCAATAAGTGCTTATCATTTTGTTTGCAGAACCCACTTTGTAGCTGATATGATGGAATTTAATCAATGTAACAATTATGGCTAAGATTAATAAGTTTGCTTGCAGATGTTTTCAAAGGGAAGTCATTAAAAATAATATCAAATGTTTATTTTGCATAGAAAATGTTTGGTTATCATAAGGTAAAATCCCATTCCACGTTTATGTGCAGCGTGGTCTTATGAGATACATTTTCTTTTCAAAACACGTATTTTGAGTTCTCACACCAGTCTCATGACTGACCCGGAGTTTATTTTCCTTTTCCTCAAACTCTAGGTTCTCTAATTTTCCCAAGCATCCTAGTAGTTAGGTTTAGTTCGGAAGAAACCTGGATGGAACTCGAACTATGGAGGTAGAAGATTCTTCTGAGGATTGTTATCTGTTTCCACCACACTCGTGTCATATTGTATTTCACATTTGTAAAGATAGATATTTGGAACAGTCCATGTTTATTTCTGATAGATGTATTTAAATTTCAGCCATAAAGTTTGTGTTGAAATAATATATGTTACTCCATTCTTGCAAGATTCTGTTCTGTCTTTATTTTCTTTCTTACGCTTGAGAATCCGCCTCTTCGGCACTTGGATTTGTGGTACGTGAATATCAAGGATGTAATAGTGTCGATTCCAAGAGTCGAAGAAACGGGTCCTCACATATACAGTAATAACTTATATAAATAAAAATGTTTATACATGAAAATATTATTTGTTTATATTAATAAATTCGAATAGGGAAAAGTTTTATTTAATATTAACTATTATTATTTAATTTTGATAGTGAATATTTAATGAATATTTAGTATTTGATTTTTAATCATCTACAGAAATTCAATAAAATTCTAATAATATATGAAACGGTTCCTCATCGATACTTTATAATTTTCATAGTATAATTTATGAAAATTTTGAATATAATAAAAGTTATGAAAAATATATTTTATGGACTTGGAATATAACAAATTAATTTAGACGTTATAAAATTATCTAGAAATAGTATTTGATATTAAAAAATTATGAAATAATTATTATATGTAATATTCAGTATTATAAACTTATGGTTTTAAAAGAAAGAAACGAGTTTCGAAAGTCATTTGGTGAATATTAGATTATTATTTAAATCTATAAAAGGTTAAGAAATGAAAAATTCATTGAAAAGAAAGTTTTATATTTAGTTTTAATTAATTATTCAGTTTAATCCTAGAATATATATATTATCCATTTCTAAATCCTTATTTGGTTGTATTAAGATTGTATGTTGAAAGTAATTCATATAAATATTGATTTATTTGTTACACACACACACATATTGCTGACAGCAAAAATGGCCACCAACACCCGAATAATGTGAAATCACCAATAATCTATATCTAAATCCAAGCAGAGTGATGTAGAGAACAAAATATAAAGAATGGAAAATTAAAAATGGTAAGAAAGTAAATGAATAAGAGGATTATAGTGGTTCGATTGACTCCGGCCTACGTCCACTCTAAAAGTTTTCCTTTTGTTGATTTATACTGCTGATTATGGTTACAATCCATGAAAATTGAGAATAAAAATGGGGGAGATGACCTATGAAAGAAAATGAAGAGATCCAGAAAGAAGATCCCTCTTCTTAAGTCAATGATCCGGTATTTATAGGAGAAGCTACGCATAGATCCAGTTGAAAATCCACATGCAGAAGACTAGGCCCACAATGAACCGACCCAAAAAGTTTGGGGCCCACCAGGGGCCATATAGATCGATCGGCACCGATCCCTATAAGGATGATCTACATCGATTGGTGTAGATCTATGATTGGGAATCGTCGATCCTAATGTGGGTCCTCATCCTTCTGATCTTCGTATTTCTGCAGTTGTTTCCTGAGTTGATGCGGCGCTCGTCGGGTTATTGAGCTTGAGTTGAACTGCCAATTCAAGTGATCCATAGCCGTAGTGATCCGACCCGATTCGATTCGTTCCTAGCCATATTGGTCCGATTTGATCCCTTGCCTAAGGGAAGTGTAAATCCATTTCTAGGATGCTATTCGCTTTGAATCTGCTAGATTATCATCCAAAGTCTTGTTCATAACCCATCTTCGATCTTGATAATCATCTCTTCGGACTTCCTGTCTTGATGATCACGAAATCCATTTAGCCAGCTCCATGGTATCACAGCCTTGCTAAAAGGAGGGATAAAATTTGCCCCCCAAAACATGCCTTGCTATATGAAGGTCTGTTTTGAATTTCCATGAGTCCGAAGTCCAAAATCCATAACCTATCGATGGCCGAATTTTCCAATCCGAAATCCAATCCTCTTTCAAGCCGAACACTCTATCTCTCTAGTCCGTTGGTGAAATGTACGACTACTTTGTCGATAGACAATTCCAAAATTATTCCAAATCCTTAACTGAATCCATATCTATCCAAAGCCGATAACCAAATCCACGATCACTCTAGATTGTTATTCATACCCAAAGCCTTGATCTCACTAGATTATTATCCTAAGTCCTTGATCTCTTTGGATCATCGACCAAATCCACGACCTCTTCGGGTCTTTATCAAAATACATAGTCGTTTGAAATCCTAGAAGTCAGTAGTCAATCTATGATCTTTCCAGATCGCTATCCGAGTCCATGGTCTCTCCGGACCGATCGATAGTCTCTTCGGATCCTTGCCAAGTTCAATCCAAACTGAACAATAAGTAGGTTGATCTTGTCGCTCTTCGGTGAAGCGACCTATCCTTGCACTCCATCCCCTTTGGGGCATATAGCAATATCTTGATCCTTCTGGACTGATCACAATCTCTTTGAGCTCTGGCTGGACCCCATCCTATCACCCTCCGATGATAAGGGGAACAACAACAAGTAAGTCGATCTGGTCGCTCTCCGACGAAGTGGCATTACTTCCTGCACTCTAATTCACAGTCCCTGAACATATAGCGATGTCATGCCCTTCCTAGGCTGACCATGGTCTCTCCAGGCCCTTGCTAGACCCTATCCAATCAATCTCTAGATAAAGTGGAAATAGCGATAAGTGAGTCCATCCTGTCACTTTCTGGAAAAGCGATTCACTTCTTGCACTCCGGTCCCTGACTCTTCGGCCAGGGACATAAAACAATCAATTCCATACTAACTTATTTTTTTGGGCCTCGACTCTTTGGTCAAGGGCTTAATCCATAACGTACGAATCCATTTCGTCGCTCTTCGATGAAGGGATTATCAACTTGCGGTTGTTGCCCTGTCTCTCCGGTCTGGACAACCGTGTCCTACTTTGTTCATCGCCTTAATGTAGATTTAAGTTAAATTATTAAATTTGAGTCCTGATAGGAAAAAAACCAAAAAATAAAGAAAAAGAAACATTGCCTCTCCGAGCATGATGGTTTATCATCATCTCAGACCATGCCTAGGGTTCGTCCTCGGTCCTGTACATGTGTAAGTGACTAAGAAATTTCATTATGTAGTTTATTATTTATTCATTTCATGCCATCCCGATCAAAAGATAACGATCCATGACCTCAATCCAAGGCCATTTCCAAACAGTGGCTACTCCTATTCCACCGTTGTTTCCGGAGTCTTCACATACTATGGCAGCCTGGCGTTCCTTGTAACAACCCGTAATTTTAGTACTTTGAAAATAAAATATTTAACGATTTTAAATATACAAATATAAAATTTTTAGACTCTAATAGTCATATTACAAGTGGTATATAAAAAAGGTAAACTTAATTTAAAGTTTGGTTTACATGAACAAATAGTTTAATAAAAAGTTCAAAATGAGACTACAAAACATGTTGTCAAAAATCAATGTTTTGTCGATCGAAAGTTGCCACAACGTTGTTAAACCTTTATGTACACATACATACACACACATTAAAAGTATTAGTAATTAATTAATTAAGTTTACTTTTACTAAACATGATTAGAAACTTCTAGAAAACAATTAAGAAAAGGTAAGCACAAAAAGATAAAAATGGTTACTTTTGCAAAATAAAGTTAGAAAGTCCTTTGATTTGAAGTGTAATTGAGTAATATTTGATTTGACAAATAAAAGATATAAATTTAACGTTATATTTACTTAAACATCTAATCACCAGTAACAAATGTCACATCCATGTTTACTTTACACATATTGTTACATAAACTTCACATCACATTTATACACTTCCTTTTCATATCAAATCTACATTAAACACATGTTTAATCATGGATTGGAAAGAGTGTTTTAGTGTACTTAAAGGAGACAAAATTGATTTGATATGGAGCATATCTTGGTCTTTTCGTTTAAGGGTAGGAAGGTAATTTTGGCTGAAGGGTAGTAAGGTAATTTTGATTGTAAACTTCAACTATAAATAGAACCACGTTTTTCCACTTTCTGTCCTACATTTCTACATCTTCTTCTTCCTTTCTCAAGCTTTCTAAAAGCTTCTCCAATGGCTTCCATGCCTTAGGAAAGTAATAATAAAAAAATTAGAAAAAAAGTTTTCCACCACAAAACTAGTGCAATCTCCTCCTTTTCCCCTCCTAGCTCATGACCTCCCTCCATTAGCCTTTCGCCGAGCATGCCACCACCCAAAAACCAAGGCTGAGCCCCAAAGTAAAAAAGGAGAAAACTCGGGAAGTTCCGGAGCGAGAAAAGAAGAAGGAAATGCCATCGAAATAAATTTGGGAATCTACATAAAAGTTTGGTGGGTGGAACTAATAGTGAATACTTATTTTTGAACTAATTAGTAATTCCAAGTTTAATAATATGAAATTAAACATGTTGGATGATTATATGTTTGTTAACATGGATGATAATATGGTTGCTTATATGGATGTTAAGATAGATGATTACTTGTTTGATAATTGGTAATGGAAATGATTAGTAATTCATCATAGTTAATTAAATAAGAATCAAATCCATAATAAGATGTGTATGGAGGGATTTATCCTCTAAATGATTGTGTAAAAGTGAAAATGAATATTATAATATGAAATAAAATTGAAAAGAGCTTGAAATATGAAAATATTGTTTAAAATGAGTTTAATATGATTTAAAAATATTTTATAAAAAAAGTGATTCCATAAAGTTTGAAAAGAAACTGAAAAAACTAAGTCAAAAATAGGTGCGTCGCATAACGATAGTTCGCAATTTCGTGCCATAAAGTTCAAATAAGTGTATGAAATGGAATATAGCTTGGAATTATTCGAGATAAGAAATTTCCAGACTATTATCTCCATAGTTTTGAAATGAAGAAAGAAAATCAAGATTTCATCTTGTAGATTTTTATATATGCCAAAAATAAATTTTCAGAAAATAGCGCTTTTGCAGTAAAGCGACCAAAGTTTAAAAGTGATATTTTAAACATATGAAACAAATTTATTAAACCATTTAAAATATTTAAAAATGATTTAAGTTATAAAAAATGGATTTTTGAATGATAGTAAAGTCGTTTTGATCAATATAGCTTAAACAACACTTTCCGTTGCACTTTTCCACAGCTCCTTTCTGCAACTTTTGAAATACAGTTTTAAACATAACCATTCTTTTTCAAGTCTTTCTTAAATGTTTTCAAATGATTAATAAATTATTTTAAAGGTAATTTAATAAATTTATGGAATGAATAAATGATTATTGATTTGGATTCGATCGAATAACTTGACTGCCTTATAAGTGTCAAAGAGATTGTGTCTAGGCTTAGTTTGGAAAATCAGTCTTCTGCTCTCCCTGGCTATCCGCACTGGCCCAACTAATGGGATAGTAAATTTTGTTTACTCGGATCAAAATTTCTAAAAGTATAAAGATATAATTTTCTAATATAAATATTTTGGATTTTGTGGATATAATCTTCTTGTGCTCGGTGTTAAAGCCCGAGGGAACTCATACTATTCATAGAATTTAAAAGGTGATTTCACCATTATTCTGCCCATAGTACTGGTTGGATACAGAAATTGATATTGAGTAGAATTAGATGATTTCAATAGATTCTACTCACTTAATATTTATTTGTTTTGAATTTACATCATAGATAACATGGTTTTAACTCAATCAAAGTTTTGAGTTTTGAACTAAGAAATCTTTGTAAATATTTAAATAAATGATCTGGAATTATTTTAGTTTCTATGCTTGAATTAATTGTTTTGGGTTTGCAGTAAACTATGTCTTAAATTACATCATTTTGACCCATTTAATTTATGTTTTGAGAATAAGAAATCTTTGAGTAAGATTTAATAAATGATTTGGAAATATGTTCCTAAGTAAAAGGTGAATTGATTTGGAATTATTCCAAGATAAAAAGGGTATAAATTTACCAAATGATTTGATAAACGAGGCTTAATAATTCATATACTCTTAAAATGATAAAGAAATAATTCAATGAATATATCTCTAAGACATATCTATGAATGAATATGAAAAATGAATTAAATTGATTGATGATTGATAACCATATATGAACCTAACATCCTTTTTATCGTGATTGGTTTAGAGGAACCGGGGTCGAATTTGGGTAATTCCTATTTGAAAACCACTTTGAACCAATGTATACGTTCGAAAGTGAAGACATGTTGAAGATGATTATAATTGAAGACCAGAGATTTTCATAGCACAAGGACTGCTCGTTGACATTCTCTGGGAAGCTCCCAATATAGATGATGAATATGGTAGTATATGATTTTTGTTTGATGATAATAAACACCTATATATATATTCATTTAAATGTATTTGTTAATGTACTATTTTATTTTCACATAATTAAATAAATATTTTCTGAATAAAATAAAGAACATAGAATTTAAATTCAAACAAATATTTTATTTAAACAAATATTTTGTTACAATTTTGAATAGTACAAATTTGAGCTCTCACTACATATATACAATTTTTCGATTACATTGCAATTTCGATACATCACAAATTTCACTTTACATTGTTCACCTCACTACATAGCACTCATTCACTCATATTTTGTCTTCGACTTTGCTCCAATCTGAGTCTAACATCTAAGTTATCTATAAAATAAACATTGATGCAGTAAAATTGAAAAGGAAATAATTTTGCAGTGTAAAATAAACCGTATTTTTGAAAATATTATTTGCCTCAGTTATTTAGGATGTTCGTCATCATATTTATTTTGAATTCATCATAAACAAACAACTTGTGACATGCACGGTGTATCACTGTACATGCCGCGGTCATGCACACCGATACACACTTGATAAAACTGTAGGGACAGGTGAGCACAAGGTCAAACCCAATCAAAGACAGGTTCAACTCAAGTGCAATAAAAATAAAGTCACGACATGAGCACAAGGTCAAACCCGAGCTTTAAGCTGGATTCAACTCAGGTGCAATACAAAAAAAAAATAGGATGATCAAGTACGAGAGTCAATGGTCAGCCAACATGAATAAAAGTCAAATGAAATAACCAACTCAATGTACACTTGAACCTAGATTGGTCAGAGAAACCATAATGCAACATGTAGACCAAACTTATATGCATGCATACAACTCAACAGTTCAGGTTCAACTCAACCTATACTAGACTACAAAGAAATCAAAACTGCAACAAAATGATGTATATATGAAGTCCCAAATTAACATAAGTTCAACAAGCTCAAATATACGAAGGTCAAATAGAAAATGAACCAGATCAGAAGGTCAAAGTGAACCAGACCAACAGAGACGAAAACAACACATAAATGCATATTCACACATGTACACATGTGGTGGACAACACATTAAAGAGCAACAAGCATGATGATATACAACAGAGGCAAGATAGTCCAACCAGACTTGAGTACACATGAAGACACCATCAACCCAAATCAATAAAGTGAAAATGCTAGACTACAAATTCCAAAATCAAAATGAACACAGATGAACAAGTTCAATGCTACAGAGGTAACATCAAACTTAATGAAACTAAAAAATGAACTGACTTGAAGTTTATATGGAAATACAAGCGCAAAAATCAAATGCACAAGTAACTGTGATCAAGCAACTCGAGCTAACATATCAGACTACAACAAGACCAGTTCAGATTGGAAGCAAATGCAAACTGGCTCAAGGCTACAACCCAGTACATATGAAGTGGCAATAGGGATGTAGTGAAGCAGTAAACAATGTGTATACATATATGCAGTAATGAACAAGACTGCAATACCAAAGGATAATCACACACATTATATATGTACGGAGACATCACATGAAAACAGAGGCAAACACATATACATATGCAATCTGAAAGTACACAAGACTCAAGTTTGTAACATACAACATGAATATACACATGCGTGAACATATATATATATATATATATATATGTATGTATGTATGTATGTATGTATATGCAGTGAAACTAGAGGCAACAACAAATAAATGGTCAAACAATAGAACAATGCATATTGAAGCATACGGCAGTTCAAATGTCGTATGGGATTTCAAAATAACAAAGTCAAGCTTAAATACCAGAGAATCAAAACCAAATGATAACATATATGAACGAGTCTAAATAATATTGCAAGTAAAATGAAAAAGTCAAGATAAATCCATATCGTCAAAGCAAACAAAAGCCGTGGTGACTAAAGAAGAATCGAATAAGTCAGAAATGAAAGACGTGATAATCAACCAATGAAAATATATGCATTGAACAAGTCCATATTAATCACCAACATTCAAGTTAAATCGAACGACCAAGCATATTAATTGACGAATTCAAATAAATATGTTCCAACGTAATTTAGGGATTTCAATCCTATAAAACCGAACCATCATCGGAATTTTTCGAGCATTCGAGTTCAAGCAACAACGGAAAGGAAAAAATCATTAAACTCGAATCAAAGTTGAGAAAAATCAATAATCAGTAAAAGGCATTCACGTACCAATTCACGTAACAATTGAACTCGACTTGATTGAAATAGCCGTGAACAGATTAATCTATCAAAGAAAGAATTTGAAGCATCAGCAATCAATTCAAAAAAGCGGCGACTTCATCACAGAGCCTTAATTTCTTGAAAGAGGGAAGCAGAAACGAGGCAAACATTCTTCACAAAGCAAAGATACCGGCCGATAATTAAAAAAGAAAGGGATTTATTTTTATCACTTTACTTATTTTTGGGCTGGCATATTTTAAATGCTTTTGGGCTTTTAATTTTTATATTAGGTCTTAGTGTTTTTAATAGTTTTTATTTTGTATTTTATTTTAAACTTTTGTGAATTCTAGTCGTGTGACTAGGGGACGAACTACGGTAGTGTAGTTCGAGAATTCACAACTCAGTGGCTGAGTTGTGACAGGGTTTTGAGCGTAAAGTTAGGTTAGTCGATAGGGGGTGTCGCGAGTTTACATGTGTAAGCGTCTGACTACTTAATTTCGAGTAGAAACCTTGGAGGTAGCACGTAGGCAGAGTTTTGCTGAAGCAGGGTAAATCTGTGTTGTTCTATTTCTATTTTTATCATTCTGCTATTACCTGTGTTGCTATTATTCTGCTATATCCATGTTGCAATTATTTTATATATTTTCGCATTAAATTTTTATAATTATTAGTATCACCCTTTTCATCCCCCCTCTAGGGTGAAATCGGTCCTACATGTAGTATCAGAGCTAGGAACAAAAGACAATTTTTGTTTTGAAAATTTGATTTTTCAAAAACCAATTTATGTTTTAAAAATTTGAATTTTTAAAATGGAATTTTTTAATAATGCTTTTGCTTAGGGTCAGTCCATAATTAGACCACCAATGTTCAATTGTGAACATGCTTACTGGAAAAATTGAATGAAAATTTTTCTGAAAACCATTGATGCTTGGAATATCGTTGAGACAGGTTATAGAACACCAACTGTAGTGGTAGATAATCAGGAAACAGATAAACCAAAGGATCAATGGATAGATCTAGAAAATAAACTGCAAAAAGCTAATGCTATGAATTCTATTATATGCTCATTGGATCAAATTGAATTTAATCGTGTCTCACATTGTCTAATTGCGTAGGAATTATGGCACACACTTAAAGTGACTCACGAAGGAACGTCCCAAGTCAAAGATTCTCGCCTTGCCATGCTTAGTAGCGAATACGAGAACTTCACAACGGCCAAGGATGAAAATGTCAAAGAGTTGTATGGATGACTTTCCAATATCATATACAAATCCAAAGCTCTTTGAAAGCCATACACAGAATTAGAAATAGTCCAAAAAATCCTCAGAGTCCTTCCACGAAGTTTTGAAGCGAAAGTCACAACCATTCAAGAATCAAAAGATCTGAAACAAATCAAAGTTGAAGAACTCATCGGAAATCTCATCACTTATGAGCTTGAAATGAAATTCAAGGAAGAACGTGAAGGAGGTGATACTTGAAAGAAATCAATAGCTCTCAAAGGGACAACTTAAAGTGAAGATGACGACGATGATGATGGAGCAACTGAGTTAGCGCTACTAATAAAATGATTCAAAAAGTAGAACCACAAGTACGGAAATCCAACTCTTAATCAACAATTGAAAAGCAGAATAGCCAAAGTACTAGAAAACTCAGAAGTGCAGGAGTTCATTTGTCACAAGTGCAATAAACCTAGTCATATCAAGCCAAATTGTCCTCTGAATCGACTCAGCCATAGAAAGAAAATGAAAAGAAGAAGTTTTGCAGCCACGTGGAATAAAAGTGACGACGATAATAAAAGCAGTAACAGTGAGAGTGAAAAAGAAGATCTGTGTCTTCGAGGTGATAGCACCAATAGCGATGATGACGAGCCAAATGAGGTATCGAAACTCACTCATTCAGAATTACTTGTATATTTTCACGAAGTAAATGGCTACTTTGAAAGACTTAGGGAGAAATATGCTAAAATTGAATCATAAAGAGGTACTTTGATAGATTTGCATAAACAACTTGATCAATTGGTTAAAAACTATCAAACCAAGAGCCCTAGGTATGATAAGTTTTCATCACTTGAAGAAGAAATTTAAAAATCAGAAATTAAAATAAAATCACTTGAAAATAAAATTCTGATTTTGAAAGAAAATGAAAATACTAGGAGAGAAATTCTATTAAAAAGTGCACTCAATTGTTGAATGAAAATGAATGTCTTAAAACACAAGTCCAACAATTATCTACAACTTTAGGAAAGTTTTCCAAAGAAGAAAGATCGTTAAATATGCTATTAGGGAAACAAACTGTTAATACAGATGGACAATGACTTGGATATAATCAATCTGAACATGTTAGAAGTGAAATTAATCAAGTCAATTCCAAGTGCACAATTTGTGGAAAAACTGAGCACAATCACAATATATCCTGATATAGACCCAAACACATGAAAACCGTTCCAATTTGGGTTCCAAAAGCACAAATATAAAATCCCTTAAAGTTAAACAAATCTGGGTGCCGTAAGGAACCAATATAAATTGTTTTGGGTCTATTCAAACATATTTTTAAAAATCTTTCGCCACTAATAACCATGGACCTATAAAAACAAATAGGTCACAAAAATATTTTCTCATGTAGGTGTGGCGGCAGGCTAAGGAACAACAATAGTGTACTGGATTCTAGCTGTTCCAGGCACACGACGGGCGACAAGTTAAAATTCCTTAGCCTAGTATAAAGGTGGTAGAATCACAATGAGTAACAACGAAAAATTATCATGAAGTTAAAATAGGTAACGGTATATTTGTCATGAACGATTTATTAAATGTGAAAATCTACACCGAAATCTGAATTAGATTAGCCAATTATGTGATAAGGAAATGAATGTTGATTTTGATTCCGACTCTTTCAAAATTGTTAACCAATTATATTTTTATGCTGAGAACACTATATGTATCTCTAGAATCTCTGGACTAGTTCATATAGGTTTGTTTGAACTAATGATGTTGCTTTATCGATTGATGATTATTCTAGATAGACATGGATATATTTGCTTACCTTACTTCTTCTAGATTTGACACTATGTTCACTATTTGTTTATTTGCACGGTTTCAATTAAAATTCAAAGGAACTTCATTCAAAAGCTATTTTTAAGATATTTTGTTGGACACTTCACGGTCTGTCTATAATAATAATCTTGAATCGAAGGAAAGTTCGAATGCAGATTACACTGGTAATCTAGCTGGTAGAAAAATTACTAGTGGAACGTGATTCATGTTGAGATATTAAGTAGTTGCATCATTTTCAAAGAAAATATCTACATATTTTTCATTTTTACTAATTTTCAAATAGCAGATATTTTTCTTACAAAACCCCTTCCAGGAAATAGTTTTTTTTGTTTACCTTGTTTTAGATTAGTCATTTTAGAAAATTTGATTTTATAATTATTTTTGAAATTGATCTTAAATGACTACATTAACAAATATGACTCCGTACTATTTATCGAAAAGATAAATAGTGATTGGAAAAATGATGAGTGTTGATATTAATCATATATTATAACTTGGGATAGTATATTTAGTAAATTTCTTTAGAAATTTAAACAAGATTTATAATAACTTTTGATGGGTAAAAATTCCATTACCATCTCTATTTCTATAATATTTCTAATGGCCATCACTCATCAAAATCCAATATAGTATGTCAATATGTGGTATTTTAAATGGAAAATGATTCGTTTTTCATTTTATTATATTTTTAGCAATAAAACATCCAAGTATTCATTCTCATTTAAAAGTCCTCAAGGATATACATGTGTGACTTACTTAGAACCTTTGATTATGTGCTTTCATGCTCATTTAAAAGTCCTCACGGTTATGCATGTATGGAACACATATCAAATTTGGTTATTTGATGGACAACTTAATTCTAATCCCATTTAAAAGTCCTCACGGTTGTGCGTGGTTAGAATACTTGAATTCATTTTTTAATTAAAATTTGGAATACTACTAATCTCATTTAAAAGTCCCAATAGTTATGCATGGTTAGTAGATATTCAAATTCCTGATATAAAGATACCATAAATAGACACAACTATATGGTTTTATTTGCAGACATTACCCCTATCATTCTAACGGGGAATATGTGCCTAACAGAGTATTTATGATTTTTGTTTGATTTTTTATTGAAACTTAATACTTATACTTGATTGGTTATTAATAGTTTATTAATGCCTATCACTGTATCTCTATTTTTTCTAACACTATTACTTTTTTTTCTGATAACAAAAGGGGGAGTGAAAAGTTAAGATTATGGCAAGTAAAGGATAAATATTTTATTTTCAATTTTCTATTTGCATATATGTTCATTTGCATATTTATATTTATTTTCACGCATATTTAAAGGGGGAGTTGTGACGACCCAGAATTTTTAACAATGTAGAATGGGATAATTGAATTGATTTTAAACATTTAAAAGTTAATTTTAACGTGAATTTGAGATATAAGTATTTACTTGAAAATTAAATCATTGAATTATATAGTTTAAATATTGTATTTAATAATTGAAATTGGGTAAATTGTTGAATCTGAAATTTCTAAGTCTGTTTACAATAATTTGAAGGCTTATAGAATTTATAATGATGATAATGAAGATAATTGAATGGTTGAAATTTAAAGGTGATTTGTTCGGTTTTGAAAATATACTATCTACGCCATCTCTATTTTATTTATATTTATGTATGCTTTTAAATAATACAAAAGGTATAAGTATGTATACATTTATAAGTATAAGATAAGTGGCATGACATGGTGAAGACAAGTGGCATAATATGGACCATACACCTATCTTAAGATGAAATAGAACTATGACACATATATCACTTTGGTGTACACTTCTAGAACACCTTAAATGATTACTAAATAAGGTGTGTGCCATGAAATAAAGCTTGCATAAAAAAATGAAGGACATGTGTCACAAGATTAAATAAAATAGTGACACATAAGCCATTAGGTGTCCATGTGTAGAAACATCTTAAGACATCTAAATAGACATGTGTCAACATTGTAAAGCTTGTGCAAAGAGAAGTAGACAAGTGTCCAAAACTAAAATTACCAAACTAGCCTTGAAAATTACTATATAAAGGGTGGAAATGTTCACTTATTTTTCTTTTTTTCACAAAGCAAAAACAAAAGTAGGATAAAGTGAAAAAGCTTGGAGAAAGCTAAGGAAAAAGAATCAAGTCAAATACACAAGTGTAAGGTGAGAAAAAACTATTTAAATTTCTAGTATTCATGTTATTCTTGATGAGATGAGAGTTGTAAGTAAAAGTGGCTCGGTTCTATCAAAAACGCAGCTTAGTAATTTGACCATAACTTTCTCAGTTCTTAATGAAATTTTGATTTCTTGGATGTTATGGAAAGCTTATTTCATGTGTTACAACTTTTATGTTTTGTTTTTTCTGTAATTTGGATGGTAGCCATGTCAAAATTGAATTTTTCTACTGTAATCACGAGAGCAAAACCAATATTAGCTCTGTGCTTAAGGCTGAAACTAAATTGGCCATAACTTCTTCGTTCCTCAACCGATTTCGATAAATTTAGATGTTCCAGAAAGCTTTGACTTTGTTATAAAACTTTTAAGTTTTGAGTTTTCCAAAATTTCGATGATATCTTGGCCAAAATTATAATTGTTTATCGCTGTCCCGAGACAAAATGATAGAAGTTGTGAAATTGAAGTCTCAGAATTGTTTTATCCATAACTTTTACAATTCTTATCGGAATTCGGTAATTTTTAATGTTCCGGAAAGCCTAGAAACTAAGCTACAACTTTTGATTAATTCATTTTGCCTGATTTCGATGTTTCCATGCTAAAATTGCAATTGTTGGTCGCTGTCCTGCAAATGCATAAGTTCAGGCTAAGCTTAATGTTTTTAGTAAAATGGTCATAACTTTTGAACCGTTGAACCAAATTCGATGATCTTGGTCATTTTGAAAAGCTAACGGAAAGGCCTATAACTTTCATTGGTATTACTTTTTAAAAATTCGGCCATCTATATCTACGAATTTGAGGTGCAAGCTCGGGTTAAATTTTTGCCTGAAATGAACATGTTTGTTTCTAAGAAAATGCCTTACTTGTTAGATTCTTATCTTCGATTTGATAAACAATTTGATGGGTTTCTTTTCATGGTGGTTGAGTATACTAAGTAAATTACTTTAAAGAAGTATTTTCACACAGAAGAATTAATCGAGGATGCGGTATAAGACCATAGAAAAGATGGGTATTAAATATAAGTACACCATATTGAATATAATTCAAATCTTGATAGTCAAAATATAAAATACAAATGTAAATAAAAGAAAGAATTAAGTAATTTGGATATGCTTGTAACATAAGCTGAAATTGTACATACAAATGTAAAGTTAAAATAAAATGTCAGAAGAGCTGAGGACACTCGGGTATTGTTGAGTAATGCTTGGTTTTCCTCAGGTATAATTACTTATGTTTCAGGTGTTAAAGATAACATAAATAATTTTTCCTATTATTTCACTTAAATCGATATTTTAAATAAAGGTGCTGTTTTGGCAGTTAATGATAATTTAATTTCAAGATAATTTAGTGAGTTTGTTAATGGAAATTAAGAAGTTAATTAAGATGAGTAGTTAATGATTGTGAACAATTAATATAATATAATCAATTAAAGGTTAATTAGTTCTAGAGTAATTAATAACTTGGAATAATCAATGATTGATTAAGGTAATTAATCAATGTAGTTAATAGAATTTACTAATAAAAGCAATCGAAGAAAAATTACTTAATATCATAAATCATAGGGGGTAATTATTGGTAATTACTTAATTGAGGATTAATTACTTATTTAACTAGTGTAACAAAATTTATGGAGGGTTAGTAAATTTATGAGCATGATTAATTCAAGGATAGATGTGATTATTGTGAAAAGGGAAGGTAAATTAATAACATTGAATTCGAAGAGATCGGAGTCGGGTATTAGTTAATACCCGAAATCACTTCAATTCTTTACAAATTGATACATGGAATCAATAGGGTATATTGGAATGATTTTAAGTGAATTGGACCATAAAATCTAAGTTCTGGTACTTAGAAATTGATGTGCGGAATAAGTGATGTCTATAACAACTTATGAAGTGGAAATTGATATAAGTTACCCGGGTTTATTTGGGTTGTAAACTTTTGCATTCCATATTAGTTGGGTTTACTCACGCTGGTTTCCAGCCTGATCCGGGTGTTACTTTGGTGTAATGCTCGGTTCAGACCAAGTATTACAGATTTTCAGGTAGGGACGTTCTGGAGCTCAGGAGGCAAACTGGATGGCAGTAACGAGTAGAGTATTTCCGCTATATTTATATATTCGTTAATCTGAGACATGATACTTGTATTTATTCAGTGACTGTATATGTGTGGAACTCTGATGTATATTAAATGTAATCAACAGATATAGTATTCTTTTGTAGACATTTATTATTTATTATATTTTATCCGCTGCGAATGTGAGATGTTTGGTGTTTCTCTTCTTCTTCTTCTATCTCTTTCTTCTTTTTCATAACTATCTGGAATTTTCGGCTTCGAAAATTTTGGGTCGTTACATTTGGTATCAGAGCTGAAGGTTAAGCGAGAACCTTGGCTCTGGTGGGGATTACTCTTTGAATAGAGTCTGTAGTACTCTAGGATGAGTTGAGTACATATAGATGAGGGCGTACTTGTTATTTTCTTATGAAGATTTTAAATGAATTTGCATAAGGATATATTTTATATATAAAGCAATATTCCATTCTAATGAATATTTAGGTAATTGGTTGTTAAGTTATTGGAATTAAGTTTAGAAGCAATATTCCCTTCTAATGGACTAGATGAGACATCAAGTTATAAGAAATATTTTTATAAAAGCTATTTTAATAGTATGAGGTGGGTTTAAAAACATTTCTAAAATTTTAAAATAGAAATGTTGAAATTTTGGGAAAATAAAAGGGAAACTCCAAACTGGAATTATAAAAATAACTTTGAACACAGGAAAATTTATTGAAGTAATTTTCTTTGTAATAAAAGTTGGAAGTAAGCTAATAAATAATTATTTGATAAAGTATGTTAATAAAATTTAACTCGATTAAACAAATGGATTGTAAATTAATAATGGAGTTTGGAAATGAATTCGAATTTGCCAATAGAATTCGACTTGGATTTGATAATGAATTAAATAAGAAGAGATGTTGTAGAAATAAAATAGAGTTGGATTGGAAAAGTGATGGTTTGAACTACAAATAAAATTCAAACGTGATATGAATAATATTTAACGAAAGTTGCAAGTAAATTGAGAATGACTTTGTATAAATAAAATAAATTCGCAAATGAATTAAGAAAGTGAAATAAAAAACGAGTTAATGGAATTAAATAATAAATGGACGAAGTCTGATTGAAAAAAAAGAAAAAAAACTAAATCAAGGTTGTGATTGAAATTGGATTATCAGACTGAACTTAAGATCGGTGGCCTATTGATTTGAAGTATAAATGAGTTAAGTATACGCTTGAATATTATTTTGATAAATTGTGGAGGTGAATTAAAATGAAATGGTGGGCTAACTGAGTTCAATGGAATTTGATTAAATGAGAATCAAATAGAAGTAAACTTAAGTTTGATGTTGGAATAAATTAAAGTAAAGTAACTTAAGTTTAAATTTAAGGAAGCTTGCCTTCGAATAAGGGTAAAAGCCATTAAATAAAAGCTCGGTTTAAATTAATTTGGGAATGGTTAGTAGTACACAAGCATGGAATGTGTCGAGCTAAATAAAATGATTGTGAATAAATTAAAAAGGAATTGAATTTAATAAAATTGAGTTGGAATCAATTTTAATTGGTTATAAAATTTAAGTAGTTATTTATTCACATGGATATTATCAAATTGCGTAGAAATGATTGTCATTTAACGTAAACGAGATTTAATTAAATTCTATGAATTAGTGGAAGCAAATATAATTGCTTTTTGAATCAATTGATATGAATAGGAGTTTGTTTTGTTTACAAATGAATTGAATGTAAGCAATTGCATTGTAAACCATTAAAATTGAATGTAATGGCATATAAATTTGTTTGGAAGCAATTGGATTAACTTTAAATTATATAAATCGCTTATGGTAAGCGTTTGGTGTTTGTTGCTTTTGAAATGCTTGTGTTTAGCCTTTAAAAGTAAGTGAAATGCTAATAGAATTTCTATATGTGGCACTTACATATTTAAATTGAGATAGTACAAGTATTTGAAGACTGTTTGGTTGGTTTGGATTGCGCTAATTGCTTAAATTTATAAGCTGCTTGCTTAAAATGCTAAATAAAGGTACGCCTACGCAATAAAAATAGAAAATATGAACTGTGTTTGCTTTTTCCGACCGTGTGGGTCGATGTATACATATTTATATCTATTGTCAAATTGCAAAAGCTCCTCCGTGCAAAGGAGACTCCGCCAAAATTTTCCGAAAATTTTTGGAGATTTTTGAAAAATTTTCGTTAGCGACGAAACGATCACAAATTGGAAATTGAAATAAATTAGTAGATGAAACTAATATGAATCAGTTATAAATGGAAGTTAAAATCCAATATTCAAAATTGAAAATAAATTGAATTTGTATGAAAACGGGAAAAACTAATTTGCATAGAAGTAGATGTGAAAACTTCTGTAAAGAGCTGTATAAAATAATTTGAAAATTTGCGACTGAATATTGTTGCTAAGTAAGATATGCAGGTATTAAAGGGAAAAGAAATTGGATTTGATTCCAAAAGATAAATGTGAATTGCCCGACAAAAAGGTATGTATTTAAATTTCTGTATGAAATTGGATTGGATTGGATTGTTGATCTAGCCACTTGGCGTTTTGTTTTCTTTTGGAATTTGGAAGCCCGTAGAGACCTTTTGTAGTTGTACCGAGCTAGCCGCGCAAAGGAGACACTGTCAAAAATTGTCGGAAATTTAGAGAGTTAGAAAAATTTTGAGAAAATTTTGATAATTCAAAATTTGATTTAAAATTGAAATTTAGATGATTGAGCAAAGGGGTGTTGTTTGAAACTATAGAAGGTTTTAGGAAATTAGTTAAGGTGATAGTGGGATTTTAATAAAAGATAGTTGGTAGAGTGTTGAATTGTGAATTTTGGAGGAAAGGTAAACGGGTATTAGTCCATTCTTCCTAACTAGTAATTTTGGGGACGAAATTCTTTTAAGGGGGGAGGAGTGTGACGATCCAGAATTTTTAACAATGTAGAATGAGATAATTGAATTGATTTTAAACATTTAAAAGTTAATTTTAACGTGATTTGAGATATAAGTATTTACTTGAAAATTAAATCATTGAATTATATAGTTTAAATATTGTATTTAATAATTGAAATTGGGTAAATTGTTGAATCAGAAATTTCTAAGCTTGTTTAAAATAATTTGAAGGCTTATAGAATTTATAATGATGATACCGAAGATAATTGAATGGTTGAAATTTAAAGGTGATTTGTTCGGTTTTGAAAATATACTATCTACACCATCTCTATTTTATTTATATTTATGTATGCTTTTAAATAATACAAAAGGTATAAGTATGTATACATTTATAAGTATAGGATAAGTGGCATGACATGGTGAAGACAAGTGGCATAATATGGACCATACACCTATCTTAAGATGAAATAGAACTATGACACATATATCACTTTGGTGTACACTTCTAGAACACCTTAAATGATTACTAAATAAGGTATGTGTCATGAAACAAAGCTTGCATAAAAAAATGAAGGACATGTGCCACAATATTAAATAAAATAGTGACACATAAGCCCATTAGGTTTCCATGTGTAGAAACATCTTAAGACACCTAAATAGACATGTGTCAATATTCTAAAGCTTGTGCAAAGAGAAGTAGACAAGTGTCCAAAACTAAAATTACCAAACTAGCCTTGAAAATTACTATATAAAGGGTGGAAATGTTCACTTATTTTTCTTTTTTTCACAAAGCAAAAACAAAAGTAGGATAAAGTGAAAAAGCTTGGAGAAAGCTAAGGAAAAAGAGTCAAGTCAAATACACAAGTGTAAGGTGATAAAAAACTATTTAAATTTCTAGTATTCATGTTATTCTTGAAGAGATGATAGTTGTAAGTAAAAGTGGCTCGGTTCTATCAAAAACGCAGCTTAGTAATTTGACCATAACTTTCTCAATTCTTAATGAAATTTTGATTTCTTAGATGTTCTGGAAATCTTATTTCATGTGCTACAACTTTTATATTTTGTGTTTTCTGTATATTGGATGTTAGCCATGTCAAAATTGAATTTTTCTACTGTAATCCTGAGAGCAAAACCAATATTAGCTCTGTGCTTAAGGCTGAAACTAAATTGGCCATAAATTCTTCGTTCCTCAAACGATTTCTATAAATTTAGATGTTCCAGTAAGCTTAGACTTTGTTCTAAAACTTTTAAGTTTTGAGTTTTCCAAAATTTCGATGATATCTTGGCCAAAATTATAATTGTTTATCGCTGTCCCGAGACAAAATGACAGAAGTTGTGAAATTCAAATCTCAGAATTGTTTTGTCCATAACTTTTACAATTCTTATCGGAATTCGGTAATTTTTAATTTTCCGGAAAGCTTAGAAACTAAGCTACAACTTTTGCTTTATTAATTTTGCCTGATTTTGATGTTTTCTATGCTAAAATTGCAATTGTTGGTTGCTGTCCTGCAAATGCATAAGTTCAGGCTAAGCTTAATGTTTTTAGTAAAATGGTTATAACTTTTGAACCATTGATCCAAATTCGATGATCTTGGTCATTCTGGAAAGATAACGGAAAGGCCTATAACTTTCATTTGTATCAATTTTTAAAAATTTGGCCATCTATATATATGAATTTGAGGTGCAAGCTCAGGTTAAATTTCTGCCCGAAATGAACATGTTTGTTTCTAAGAAAATGCCTTACTTGTTAGATTTTTATCTTCGATTTGATAAACAATTTGATGGGTTTCTTTTCATGGTGGTTGAGTATACTAACTAAATTGCTTTAAAGAAGTATTTTCACACAGAAGAATTAATCGAGGATGCGGTATAAGACCATAGAAAAATGGGTATTAAATATAAGTACACCATATTGAATATAATTCAAATCTTGATAGTCAAAATATAAAATACAAATGTAAATAAAAGAAAGAATTAAGTAATTTGGATATGCTTGTAACATAAGCTGAAATTGTACATACAAATGTAAAGTTAAAAAAAATGTTAGAAGAGCCGAGGATACTCGGGTATTGTTGAGTAATGCTTGGTTTTCCTCAGGTATAATTACTTATGTTTCAGGTGTTAAAGATAACATAAATAATTTTTCCTATTATTTCACTTAAATCGATATTTTAAATAAAGGTGTTGTTTTAACAGTTAATGATAATTTAATTTCAAAATAATTTAGTGAGTTTGTTAATGGAAACTAAGAAGTTAATTAAGATGACTAGTTAATGATTGTGAAAAATTAATATAATATAATCAATTAAAGGTTAATTAATTCTAGAGTAATTAATAACTTGGAATAATCAATGATTGATTAAGGTAATTAATCAATGTAGTTAATAGAATTTACTAATAAAAGCAATCGATGAAAAATTCCTTAATATCGTAAATCAAAGGGGGTAATTATTGGTAATTACTTAATTGAGGATTAATTACTTGTTTAATTCGTGTAACAAAATTTATGGAGGGTTAGTAAATTTATGAGCATGATTAATTCAAGGATAGATGTGATTATTGTGAAAAGGGAAGGTAAATTAATAACATTGAATTCGAAGAGACCGGAGTCAGGTATTAGTTAATACCCAAATCACTACGATTCTTTACAAATTGATACATGGAATCAATAGGGTATATTGGAATGATTTTAAGTGAATTGGACCATAAAATCTAAGTTCTAGCACTTAGAAATTGATGTGTGGAATAAGTGATGTCTATAACAACTTATGAAGTGGAAATTGATATAAGTTACCCGGGTTTATTTAGGTTGTAAACTTTTGCATTCCATGTTAGTTGGGTTTACTCACGCTGGTTTCCAGCCTGACCCTGGTGTTACTTTGGTGTAATGCTCGGGTCAGACCGAGTATTACAGATTTTCAGGTAGGGACGTTCTGGAGCTCAGGAGGCAAACTGGATGGCAGTAAGGAGTAGAGTATTTCCGCTATATTTATATATTCGTTAATCTGAGACATGATACTTGTATTTATTCAGTGACTGTATATGTGTGGAACTCTGATGTATATTAAATGTAATCAACAGATATAGTATTCTTTTATAGACATTTATTATTTATTATATTTTATCCGCTGCGAATGTGAGATGTTTGGTGTTTCTCTTCTTCTTCTTCTATCTCTTTCTTATTTTTCATAACTATCTGAAATTTTCGGCTTCGAAAATTTCGGGTCGTTACAGGAGTTTTGTTGTAGAGAGGGAGTATTCAAATAGGGGGAGAAAATTGAATGATCAAATACATTTAATAAATTCAAAATCTTAAATATATGTTTGTTATCGTCAAAAGAGGGAGACTGTTCAATATGCTAGTATATGATTTTTGTTTGATGATAATAAACATATATATATATTCATTTAAGTGTATACGTTAATGTGCTATTTTAATTTCACATAATTAAATAAATATTTGCTGAATAAAGTAAAGAACACAGTGTTGGGCGTGTTCTCACCCAGAAGATCTCAAGAAGCACCAGCTTCATCTAGGTTTACCTAAGTTTTATTCGGCATCCCTACCACTGCCGAACCAGATTCACAACCATGGAAGACCGAACCAACTCGAACCAAAGTAAATACTACCGAACCACTCACTACCGAACCAAGGACCTACCGAACCACTCACTCCCAGGCCAGACCACCTACTCCCACTACCGAACCACCACTACCGAACCACCACTACCGAACCACCACTACTGAACCACCACTACCGAACCAAAACCACTCCAACCACTACCGAACCAAAACCACTCCAACCACTACCGAACCAAAACGCTACTCCAACCATCACCGGACCAAGGCGTTACCGAACCAACATTGCCGGGCCAGATTACATCAGCCCAGGCCCACCAGCGGCTATATACATCCAAGACCCCTACCCCCAGCCTCACTCTATAAATAGAGGGTAGGGGTTACAACAATGGGGGACGGTTTGGAGAGCTCAAGCACGGATAGAACTTCCAAACAACTTTCAAACACTTGTGATAAAAGCTTTGTACTTGTAATCTGAATAATGAAAGAGAATAACATATAAAGTGGACGTAGGCACATTCTGGCTGAACCACTATAAATCTATGTGTCTTTTACAGTTTTGTCCCTGCTTTTTACATATTTGCATAAATCACCCAAATCACTGAGAACAACATAAAATCGACTAAATCATACGACTTGGAGGTGTTTGCCCTTTTTTTGTGCAAACATTTTTGGTGCTTTCACCGAGAATTGGAGCTCGAAGCTTCAGCTTCTCCCACTTAACCTTCTTCCTAACAGCATCACTCATTGCTCCGAAAACATGCCTCCCAGGCAGAGGAAAGATGTTAACAAAGGAAAGAACGTCACAACTAGCACTATTCCAGATCCAGTGATCCCAGATCAAGAGAATCGTCCCGTTCCAACAGCAGTACCAAATGAAAATCATGCAAATCCGACAGCCCCTGCCACGGAATAGCCGGCAGCAATTACTAGGGCAGATCTAGACAGGGTTGTGGCTGAAGTGACTGACCGATTCACATCCCAACAAGAAGCCTTGGTGAACCGACTCATGTCACACTTAAGGGATGCTGAAGAATCCAACCGCAATACTGAATCATGGGATGAGTCCTAGTCTGGAGGATCTCGGAGGTGACAAAGATCTTTCTTCCTCGAAGAAGGTTACAACAGAAACAGCAATGGTAGGAGCCGAGCCCGAACTCAGCCCGAATTCCGACCCGAGGAAATGCTTGGAACCGAACCCAACGGGGGAGGTACCAGGCGAGGGTCGGCTGTAGCTGAGCCTGTCATGCTACCTAGCCATGGAAACACCAATGAACGGGGCCGAGCTAGAGTCCAGCCCAATGTTGAACCCGAGGAAGTGCTCGGAACAGAACCTAGCAGGGGAAGATCAAGGCAAGGGCCAACTGTAGCTGACCCTAGCATGCTCCTAGAAGACCAGAGACAGCCATTGGAAAATGTTAGGAGTGATATACGATAACATCCCTACAGGTCATCTGGACGGAATCAATCTCACAGAGAAGAACCAAACTCATTTCTATCTGCTCCAAATTCTGATGAATGGATGGCGCGATTGTTCAGGGAGTGCGTCCAACGGGATCAAAGTGATCGAGGGATATGCGCTACGGTAACCAGCCCTTTCACCCGCAATATCGAAATTGCCATCACCCCCCCCCCCTCCAGAATGGAAAATGCCAACAATGGACCCTTACAAGGGAATCTCTGACCTCGTTGTACACTTGCAGAGATACACACAACATATGCTCATGAGCGGAGCCACGGAAGGAGTATTGTGCAAATGCTTTCCACTGTTCTTGGCAGATCTTGCTACCTCCTGGTTTTGCCATCTACCCCAAGGATCCATCAGCTCATGGAAAATGTTGAAAGAGAAGTTCATCAGCCAGCTCCGCATTCATGTGGAACAACCCAAGGACACTTATTCCTTATCCAATATCAAACAGAAGCCTGGAGAGACAGTGCAACAATATCTAACCCGATTCAATGCCGCAGCGGCCGTAGTCCAAGATGCCGATGAGAAACTTATCTTAATGGCCCTCCGTAGTGGTGTGCATCCGGATACTAAATTTGCTAGAAGATTAACGAAAGAAAAACTAGCTACCTTACCTGATTTCTTCCATGAAGACGGGAAGTATATGAGACTTGAAGACGCTGCCAATGACAGGCATACGGGGCAACAAACTAAGGCAGCTCATGGCAACACACCTGCCGTAGAAAAGGACGTTCAAAGAAATGACTCTAGAGAGAATGCTGGGGGCAAGAAGGGAGAAAAACGTCTATATCGGCCAGGACCGAGATTTTACACTTACACTCCTTTGAATGAAACAATCGAAAACATCTTCCTGGCCACCCAAGACGAAGTTAAATACAGACGCCCCCCGTACAAGAAGGAATCAGATAACGCAATTAATTCTGGAAAGTTCTGCCGCTTCCACGAATCTCATGGGCATGATACCAATGAATGCCATCATCTCCGGGACTTAATTGAAGAACACATCAGAAGGAAGAGGCTGGAACGCTATGTAAAAGGTCAGAACAGGACCCCAGCTCCTGCCAATGAGAACCCAAGGCTACCCTTCCCAGAAACAGGAGGGGGAAATCGCAATACCAGCGGCTCCAGTCGAGAGAAGATAGTGGTCCATATCATATCGAGAGGACCACACATCGCCGATAGGAACTGGACAGAGATGGAAAGATACAGAAAATCACTTAGAAACAATGAAGGCTGCGTTAATTCTGTTATGGAAGAACGCCACCCGAAGCAAAAAGAGAATGATGACATTACATTCAATAGGCGTGACCTACAAGGAAGGCAGTACCCTCACATGGATCCTATGGTCATTTCTGCCCGGTTCGGCCCAGCCGAAGTTTTCCGAATTCTAGTAGACATTGGAAGCTCGGTAAATATCCTATTCAAGCATGCTTTCGACAGAATAAAGTTGTCAATGAAGGATGTGTCTCACTGCAACAAACCACTACACGGTTTCACTGGAGACGCGAAGATGCCCCTCGGGCAAATGGACCTCTTTGTTGAAATAGGAAGTCACCCCTGCTCCGTTGTGCGGAAACAAACATTTGTGCTAATAAATAACCACTCGGCCTACAACGCCATTTTAGGAGGACCAGCCTTGTCTGGCTTCCAAATTGTCCTGGCCCCGTGGTGCCTGAAGATGAAATTTCCAACAGACAATGGAATAGGGGAAGTAGAGGGAGATCAAGATGCCGCTCGAGATTGCTATGTAACTGAACTTCGCAATAATCGTAGGAAGGATAAAGGGAAGAATGCAGAGACTACTCTCTGCATGAAAAACTTGGAAGCATAGCAACTAAAGAAAGCCCCTCCTCTTCGATATACCAGTGATCCTTTCAATGAATTAGACCCCAGGGACAAAGAGGAGGAGGCCACCGCCGAGCCTGCAGAGGCTATGGAGTTTGTATCTGTAGACAAACACGACTCAAGTAGACTGTTGAAAATCGGATCTCAGCTAAGAGCAGAATTGAGGGATCAACTCATTAATTTTCTCCGCCACAACTTGGATGTATTTGCATGGACGCACGCTGACATGACTGGAATCTCCCCAGATGTGGCATGCCACGTACTAAACATCGATCCTACCAAGGTGCCAGTAAAGCAGAAAAAGAAAAGTATGGGGGTAGAACGATCAGCAACCCTCGATGAAGAAGTAAAGAACTTGCTTGCCAATAACTTCATACGAGAAGCCGTCTACCCAAAGTGGATCGCTAACCCGGTACTAGTAAAGAAGGCTAGTGGGAAGTGGTGAACATGCATTGACTTCTCCAACTTAAATGACGCTTGCCCGAAGGATTGCTTCCCACTCCCCCGAATCGATCAGCTGGTGGACAGCACAGCCGGGCACGAACTCTTATCTTTTATGGACGCATACTCAGGATATATCCAAATTCCTATGCATGCCCCCGATCAAGACCACATTAGTTTCATCACTGACCGGGGATTGTACTGCTATAGAGTAATGCCTTTTGGACTTAAAAACGCCGGAGCTACCTATCAGCGCCTCGTCAACAAGATGTTTGCGGAACTGATAGGACGAACTATGGAGGTTTATGTGGATGACATGCTAGTAAAATCAATGAAAGCCAACGATCACGTAAGCCACCTGGGCGAGATGTTTCAAGTACTTCGCCAATATGGAATGAAGCTGAATCCTCTAAAGTGCCCATTCGGAGTATCATCAGGAAAGTTCTTGGGATTCATCGTCCATGCTAGGGGGATTGAAGCAAACCCCGAACAAGTTCGAGCTCTGAGAGATATCAGGATACCTTCCACTCGAAAGAGAAATGCAAAGCCTAAATGGGAAAGTGGCCGCCCTAAGCAGATTCATCTCTAAAGCAACTGACAAGTGCATCCCTTTCTTCGAAGCTCTAAAGAAAGACAATGGAAAGTTCGAATGGACTGACGAATGCTTAACAGCCTTCCTCAACCTAATCGAACACCTCCAGAGACCACCAGTACTTTCAACTCCAAGCGAAAGCGAAGAGCTATACCTATACCTTGCTATGTCATATCATACTCTGAGCGCCGCTTTGGTGAGAGAAGACAACCGCACACAGCGGCCGGTATACTTTGTGAACAAGAGGTTTATGGGGGCAGAAGCCAGATATCCTAAACTTGAGAAGCTAGCATACTGTTTACTAATCACATCACGGAAACTGCGACACTATTTCCTATCCCATTCCATCAGAGTTCTAACCGATAAACCGCTAAGGCAGGCACTCCATCGTCCCGACACTTCTGGGCGACTACTTAAATGGTGCATTGAACTGAGTCAATATGATATCACCTACCATCCTCGCACCGCCATCAAGGGACAAGCCATGGCCGATTTCATTGCCGAATTCACCGCCAACGAAGGAAAAGTGCAATCTGAAATAGCAGAAGACATCAAGTGGATTCTCTTTGTGGATGGAGCATCAAACGAACAAGGCTCGGGGGTAGGTATCGTAATAATCACTCCCAGGGGAAGGAAGCTACATTATGCTCTAAGGTTGGAATTCGCTGCCACCAACAACGATGTAGAGTATGAAGCAGTAATAGCTGGATTAGAACTGGCCCTAGAGATTGGAGTCAGTTCTCTATGTCTTCACAGTGATTCGCAACTTATTGTAAATCAAATACTAAGAGAATTTCAGGCTCGAGGAGAACGACTCACAGCATATCTGAAGAAGACCAAGAAGCTACTCGATCAATTGGATCGCTATTTGATCAAACACATTCCTCGAGAAGAGAACCAAGAGACCGACAAACTGGCAAAGCGAGCTAGCATGAGAGACGACACCATTTCCGGAACAGTGGCCATCTCAAAGCAACTAACCCCGAGTTTCGAGCAAGTGAATCTGATAGCTGCAATCGAAGAGGAAACTTGGATGACTCCCATCCGAAAATTCTTACAAGATGGCACACTGCCCGATGGGCATAACGAAGTCAAGAAAATCTTGAGGAGAGCTTCCCGCTACACAATACATGGAGGCATCCTCTGTCGGCGCAGCTTCTCTAACCCCTTATTAAGGTGTGTCGCTGGAAGGGAAGCCAAGAAAATCTTATCAAACATCCATCAAGGAATCTACGGAGATCACACTGGAGGGCAGACTCTGGCAAAGAAGATACTCCGATATGGGTATTTCTGGCCTACCTTAAACAAAGATGCCTTAGACTTCGTCAAAAAATGTGACAGATGTCAGAAGTTTGCTAAGATTCCTCGACTACCAACAAATGAGATTACTCAAATGACTAGCAGTTGGCCCTTTGCAGTATGGGGAGTTGACTTGATTGGAGAACTGCCGGTGGGCCGAGGCGGAGCCAAATATGCTGTAGTGGCAGTCGACTATTTCACCAAATGGGTGGAAGCGGAACCTCTAAATAAAATATCTTTAGCAAAAGTTGTTAACTTCTTGATCAAAAATGTTCTATGCAGGTACGAAGTTCCACTCAAAATCATATCGGACAATGGACTTCAGTTTGACAGCGAAGAGTTCGCCGACTGGTGCCAAGAGCACGGAATTCACAAAAGCTTCTCATCTGCAGCTTATCCCAGGCAAACGGACAAGTCGAAGCTGTCAACAAAATTCTCAAAACTCTAATCAAGAAGAAACTTGAAAAGTCAAAAGGCGCTTGGGTGGATGAACTTCCTACGGCACTTTGGGCCTACCGAACATCTTTCAGAACATCAATGGGGCATACTCCTTTCTCTTTGGCATACGGATCGGAGGCCATGCTCCCAGTCGAAACTATAGTGCCTTCCCACCGTAGGATCCACTACAACCCAGAAGAGAACGAAGAACTCCTTCACATGTCTTTGGATCTAATTGAAGAGAGAAGAAACGATGTAGCACTTAAAGCAGCAACTCACAAGCAAAAAGTGGCAGCACAATACAACTCCAAAGTCAAGCATCGTAGATTACAAGAAGGAGATCTTGTCCTCAAGCGAGTCTTTCCACGCCCCAAAGCACTAGATCCAATCTGGGACGGACCATATGTAATTCATAAAGATCCCCACAACGGAGCTTATATTTTGTCAACAGTGGACGGAGAGGTGTTCCAGAGGGCATGGAACATCCAACACCTTCGTCGATACATTTCTTAACTTGTACTGCCCATATGAAGTGAATTAACAAAGAGAATCAGTGGACGTAGGCATTTTCGTGCCGAATCACTTTAAAAACTTGTCTCTTTTTTAACTTGTTCCTTTATATCTTGGTTGCTTGTTAACTTTATCCTTTTCTGTTGAACAAAATCCTATGGAATGGCATTTCCATTCAAGACACATCACGGTGCAACTTCACCTGGACAAGACCTAACAGGTATTATACGAATCTATGCCCTCGCCAATGAGACACTTTTGCTCCAGCATCCCTCTGCTGCGGGTTAACTCATTGCTCGCGATCGGCCCATAAAGCCAACTGTAATGAGCCGATTATAAGCTACTGAGAAGGCCGACTATAGCCGAGGCAGCTCATTACGGCGTTCGGCTCGCCGGCAACCGTGAACCTACTTTAAGCCCCAACATAAGGTGTGGCCAGCCAGGGGTAGTTCACAGTTGACGATCGGCACCCGCGCTAGCGGCCACAGTAAATCGAATAATACCCACGAATACGGGCCATAATGGCCCGGGTATTTACTGTGCGCCATCTCGGCTCCGAGTGTCTTAAGTACAGCTGTGGTAAAAAAGAGAAACTCCCCATGGAGGGGTAAGATGGGTGACAAATGTCTCCAAGACCCACAGCTAGGGAAAGTGACTATAAAACCTGTTTGCCACAAACTTAAGCACATCGCAGGCCTTCCGTGATTGGAAGTTTTACTATTTCTTATATTTCTATTTTATTCAAAAACTTTCCTCCTATCCTCTATAACGATCTCTAAAGTACAGGACACAAAATAGGAGATGTTCGTTAATGGGAATAGGAACTCACAATTGGATGATAGGTCACTCAGCTGCATTCCATACTCGGTCATACAAGACATTCAAAGCTACCATCTACAACTAAAACATGAAGGGCGGTACTATCTTCTTTTGTATATGAATGCATAGCTGTAATTTATTCACACATCACACTAACATTGCAAGATATGAAATTATATTTTAAGCAAGAGCTTGGCATCAAACACGATCGAATCATAGGAATGTGCACAGCTATATTTCTTATGCAACACACCAAAATAACGACAACATTCAAATATGACAGAATCAGCTTAAGTTAAAAATTACATGCCAAGAATAAAGTCGTTCGTTACGATTAACATAATTACAGCCTAAAAGTTACATTAATGTTTTGGGACTAGCATAGACAGCAATGTCAAGTAAACCAAAGGATATCCAGATCAAGTCAAGGAGTCGGCTGCATCGGAGCTTCACCTCTATCCTACTGGCCCTCCGAGATCTACTTAACCGCAGGATTGGAACTCTCAGCATGTTGACCAGAGGTAGTTGGTGCTTCAGAGGTCCCGCCTGTCCAATTCAGGAGAAGAATCCATTAAATAAACAATAAGCAATCAAGTCACGAAAATCTAAAAGGGAAAACTTACCAGCATCTGCTCCTTGATCATCATCCTCTAACTGCACACCTACCTCCTCAGCAGTAAGCAGCCGCATACCCTCATTCGTCGCCGCTTTCTCCTCCTTGGTGAATTGAGTCGTAACCACGTCCATTCTAAAGGCCGCGCTACCCTCCTTATCTGCATCGGCCTTAGCCTCCTTCAGGGCCCTAAGATAAATCCTGGCCATGACTCGGGGATAATCATCCATCCAAGATAAGTTGCCCTGTTTCCAAGTGCGAAAGTATATATCCTGAAGCACCTCATCCATTATCCCCTCATTCTCCTCGAACTCCCTTACTCGGTCCTAAGAAGACAACAGCTTTGCAATGGCAGCATCCCTCTCTGATTGGTATCGCGAGCAGTCAGCCTGAAAGGATTTCCTCATCGCCTCCATCTCCTCCTTCAGCTTGGTTTGAGCAAGCTCTACGGCTTCAAGTTTCTCGGATAACTCCTATACCCGCTCGAGATCCGCTTTCCGAACCTCATCCACCGTTGCAATAGCCATATCAATCTGTTCCTTACAAACAACCTCCATTTTCCGTAACTCTGCCCTGCTGGCCTCTTCCATGGTTTTCTTTAATTGCCTAGAAGCGGCCTCATGTTGAGAGTTCTAAATGGCCTGATCAGCGAGTTGTTTAGCCTGGTCGGAAACCATTAACCGCAGTCGAATGTTAGCACTCTCGGTTTCCTCTCCAGCCTTGACCAATCGGGCATGATGCCCCATCAGCTTCCTGGTTTCCTCAGCAACCCGGTCAATGTTTGCCTTAGCTTCGTCCCCCAAAATTACGACCCGAGTGATAAGCAAATCAAGGTCTAGGGACTTAGCTTCATCTAGTACTCTTACCATAGGATTACGAGGGAGAAGGTGCTCACCGGTAGCCTCATCAAAGGTAATATCATGAGAACCCGGATCCAGATCCGGATGACCCGCAAACGGATTATGAGCCAAGCCGGGATGATCTATTTGGGTAACGGTAGGATTTTCAGACGAATGCGGAGATGGTATAAACTCAGTATTCTCCTCCGTGGTATCCTGAAGAGACTGAGTTGGGGGCTGAGGACCAGGTGAAGATTCAAACAAGGAGCGACTCCTCTTCTTCTTTTGGATATCCTCTTCGATAACTCCAAGAAGAGAACGGTAGCCGACTATGTCTCTAGGGCGGTTAGTTGGAGGCTTTGGTTTAGTAGAAGCCTTGAGAAGTTTGTATTGTTCAAGACGGTGCCGAACATCTGATGTCTTGGCCACCTTACCCGCTTCTGTGATAAAAACCAAGTGTTACATGCATACATTGAGCTATAATTCAAGAAATATATCAAGTTAAGAAGGGTAAAGAGACGCTTTTGTTATACAAACCCTGGGGAGGAGTAGGATACTGCAATAAGTCCTGGTTCTCATTGCAGGACGGGAGCTGACCATAAAATATTCCTAAAATCCTTATCATAAATGGAGTCGGCAGGAGTCAAAAATTCACCTTGAATCGCAGGAATTGCCTTAGCTGCAGCGCTCTTAGAAGATGAATCGGCGCCGGCCTTGTCAGCTTTCTTAGGCTTCTCCATTAAAGCCGATCCTTCCTCCAACCCTTCAAAAGCTAGGCGGAATGCGTCATCTGTCCATTCCTGGATCACACCTGCTTGCTTAGAAGACAAAGCCCCAGCACCATCATCTCTATGACCATCACCATCACATTCTCCACCACTTCCACTCTCCGCCTCACCTCCTTCATCCTCGCCTCTTTCCTCCTCCACATCTTCCTCCTTCGGGATGTCTGGACATGTGCTGGGGGAGGGTCCATCGGACTTCTTAAGTTTCTTCCCCCCGGTAATTGGAGGTTTCGAGAAGGGTTTCCTTTTGCCGCTCTTCGCTGTAGCCCCTCCTTTAGCTTTGGCGGCCCTCTCCTCAGTTGTGTCTCTTTGCTTGACCACAAACTGACATGGTAGAATAAAGTTTAGCCCCAAAAGAGTAGCATTTCTGATCAAATAAGAAGCTGCCTTCTCGTTTTTCGGAATGGATTTTATTTCCGCAGCCATCTGAACCAGACGATCATTCTCTACAACCGCAAAGCCACATGTCGCTAGCAAGAAACAAAGCACATAAGGAGGAGCATTGCAGTCAGAATGGAAATTATAAATGAGATTCAACTTACAGCCAGAGGTGAAGCGGTGGAAAGAAACAGAGTCATCCTTGACAAAGAACCATTCCTTCTTGAACATGCTAAATTTTGAATATAAGTGCAGGACCGGCTTGAAAGACACGGCCGATTCTAAGCTAATATATGGAGACCCCTTCTTGTAGCCTCTCAAGTTGTACAGGTACCGGATCTCCCGGTTGGAAGGGGGACGCCCGTATTTTCTCTGGTATATAACGAACAGACTCACCAAGATGGCATAGGAGTTGGGCTGAAGCTGGAAAGGGGCCACCTTCAAGTATGTGATAAAGCTAACTATCCAAGCATTGATCGGAGGGATGGCCCCCCACATGCAGTGATACCTACTGTAAGCAAAATATCCTTCAGGGGGGTCATACGGCATCACTCCTTCCCCCGGCAACATCATATAAGCTCTGTCAATCCCAAAAGATCGGGATATAACGTCAAGCTGCTCATCTTTGAGGGAGCTGGGAAAGTAGTCAGGCGGTGAGTTCAAGAGCTCCTGAGGGCCGTACCCGTCTACTAATGATCTCGGGGTTGGTTCATGACGTTCTGGTTCTACCCGAACTGGGGGCACTATGAGGGACTCTCCTTTGTCCTTAGATTTCTTCTTGTCAGAACGAGTTTCTACTTTATGAGACATTATCTGCAACACGAGGAAACATATTGTTAGGATAAGGAGTGAAGAGATATAAACAAGAAAATACTTACAGTCTGGAATCTCATTCATAATTCAAAACATAAAGGCTCATTCGGTAGTTCGAGGCTCAAAGACCATTCGGCACTCGTACTCCCAAGTTCATTCGGTAGTTCGAGGCTCAAAGACCATTCGGCACTCGTACTCCCAAATTCATTCAGTAGTTCGAGGCTAAAAGTTCATTCGGCACTCCTACTCACCGGATTCAATCGGTAGTTCAAGCATAAAGTTCATTCGACGAAAGAAGACTAAATCACCTGGACCGGCAGTCAAATTTGGTTCGGTGATATGGTTGATTCGACAGACCAAAGTTTGGTTCGGCTATTTCAAAAGGTAAGGAATAGCAGAAGCGTAAGGCCCATACTTATAGGCAAACATAGACGACCGGACCAGCTGGCTCGGCATTTGGGCCGAATGGAAATATCCAAGCTAACGTCATTGATTTAAAACAAAGCACGTCATATACCGACATATGCCCCACTTTGGGGGGCAAATGTTGGGCGTGTTCTCACCCAGGAGATCTCAAGAAGCACCAGCTTCATCCAGGTTTACCTAAGTTTTATTCGGCATCCCTACCACTGCCGAACCAGATTCACAACCATGGAAGACCGAACCAACTCGAACCAAAGTAAATACTACCGAACCACTCACTACCGAACCAAGGATCTATCGAACCACTCACTACCTGGCCAGACCACCTACTCCCACTACCGAACCACCACTACCGAACCAAAACCACTCCAACCACTACCGAACCAAAACGCTACTCCAACCATCACCGGACCAAGGCGTTACCGAACCAACATTGCCGGGCCAGATTACATCAGCCCAGGCCCACCAGCGGCTATATACATCCAAGACCCCAACCCCCAGCCTCACTCTATAAATAGAGGGGTAGGGGTACAACAATGGGGGACGGTTTGGAGAGCTCAAGCACGGATAGAACTTCCAAACAACTTTCATACACTTGTGATAAAAGCTTTGTACTTGTAATCTGAATAATGAAAGAGAATAACATATAAAGTGGACGTAGGCACATTTTGGCTGAACCACTATAAATCTGTGTCTCTTTTACAGTTTAGTCTCTGCTTTTTACATATTTACATAAATCACCCAAATCACTGAGAACAACATAAAATCGACTAAATCATATGACTTGGAGGTGTTTGCCCATTTTTTGTGCAAACACAAAGAATTTAAATTCAAACAAATATATTATTCAAAAAATATTTTATTACAATTTCGATTACATCACAAATTTCACTTTACATTGTTCACCTCACTACATAACACTCATTCACTCGTATTTTTTCTTCGACTTTGCTCCAGTCTGAATACGACATCAGAGTTATCTGCAAAAAACACTAACGCAGTAAAATTGAAAAGGAAATAGTTTTGCAATGTAAAATAAAATGTGTTTTTGAAAATATATTGGGTCGTTCATCATCATATTTATTTGAATTCATTATACACGAACAACCTGTGGTATGCATAGTGTATCACTGTACATGCCACAAGGCCATGCACACTGATATACACTTAATAAGACTACAGGAAAAGGTAAGCACAAGGTCAAACCCATTCAAATCCAGGCTTAACTCAAGTGTAATAAAAATAAATTCATGACATAGGCACAAGGTCAAACCCAAGCTTTAAGCTGGATTCAACTCAGATTCAATACAAAACAAAAATAGGATGGTCAAATATGAGGGTCAATGGTCAGCAACATGAATAAAAGTCAAATGAAATAACCAACTCAACGTACACTTGGACCCAGACTGGTCAGAGAATCCATAATGCAACATGTAGACCTAACTTATATGCATGCATACAACTCAACAATTCAGGTTCAATTCAACCTATACCAGACTACAAAGAAATCAAGACCGCAACAAAACGATGTGCATATGAAGTCCCAAATTAACATAAGTTCAACATGCTCAAATATACAAAGGTAAAATAGAAAATGAACCAGATTAGAAGGCCAAAGTGAACCAGACCAACAGAGACCAAAACAACACATATACATACATATTCACACATGTACACATGTGGTGGATAGCACATAAAAGAGCAACAAGCATGATGATATACAACAGAGGCTAGACAGTCCAACCAAACTTGAGTACATGTGAAGACATCATCAACCCAAATCAATAAAGTGAAAACTCCAGACTGCAAATTCCAAAATCAACATGAACATAGATGAACAAGTTTAATGCTACAGAGGTAACATCAAACTTAATGAAACAAAACAATGAACTGACTTGAAGTTTATATGGAAATACAAGTGCAAAAATCAAATGCACAAGTAACTGTGATCAAGCAATTCGAGCTAGCATATCAAACTACAACAAGACCATTCCAGATTAGAAGCAAATGCAAACTAGCTCGAGGCTACAACCCAGCACATATGAAGTGGCAATATGGATGCAGTGAAGAAGTAAACAACATGTATACATATATGTAGTAATGAACAAGACTGTAATACCAAAGGATAATCACACACATTATATATCTATGGAGACATCACATGAAAATAGAGGCAAACACATATACATATGCAATTTGACAGTACACAAGACTCACGTCTGCAACATACGACATGAATATATACATGCACGAACATATACATATACATATACATATACATATACATATACATATACATATACATATACATATACATATACATATACATATACATATACATATACATATACATATACATATACATATACATATACATATACATATACATACACATACACATACACATATACATATACATATACATATACATATACATATACATATACATATACATATACATATACATACACATACACATATACATATACATATACATATACATACACATAGACATATACATATACATATATATGTATGTATATATACACACACATACATGCAGTGAAACCAGAGGCAACAACAAATAAATGGTCAAACTGGAGAACAATGCATATTGAAGTATACAGTAGTTCAAATGTCGTAGGGGATTTCAAAATAACGAAGTCAAGCTTAAATACCAGAGAATCAAAGCCAGATGATAACACATATGAACAAGTCCAGATAATATCGCAAGTAAAATGAACAAGTCAAGATAAATCAACATCGTCAAAGCAAATGAAAGCCGTGGTGACCAAGGAAGAATCGAACAAGTCAAAAATGAAAGCGTGATAATCAAGCAACGAAAATATATGAATTGAACAAGTCAAGATTAATCACCAACATTCAAGTTAAATCGAATGACCAAGCATATTAATTGATGAACTCAAATAAATATATCTGAACGATAATTTAGGGTTTTCAACCCTATAAAACCCAATCATCATCGGCATTTTCCAAGCATTTTGAGTTCAAGCAACAACAGAGAGGAAAAAAATCATTTAACTCAAACCAAAGTCGAGAATAATCCATAATCAGTAAAAGGCATTCACGTATCAATTCACGCAATAATCAAATTCGACTTGATTGAAGCAGCCATGAACAGATTAATCTATCGAAGAAAGAATTTGAAGCATGAGCAATCAATTCAACAAAGCGGCGACTTCATCATGAAGCCCTAATTTCTTGAAGGAGGGAAACAGGAATGAGGCATACATTATTCACAAAGAGAAGATACCAACCGATAATTAAAAAAGAAGGGGATTAATTTTTATCACTTTGCTTATTTTTGGGCCGATATATTTTAAATGCTTTTTGGCTTTTAATTTTTAAATTTGGGCTTAGTGTTTTTTAATTTTTTTTGCATTTTACTTTTATACTTCTGTAAATTCTTGTCATGTGACTAGGGGATAAACTACGGTGGTGTAGTTCGAGAATTCGCAATTCATTGGATAAGTTATGGTAGGGTTTTGAGCGCAGAGTTAGGTTAGTCGATAGCGGGTGTCGCGAGTTTACATGTGTAAGCGTCTGACTACTTAGTTTCTAGTAGAAACCTTGGGGGCAGCACGTAGGCAGGGTTTTGCCTAAGCTGGGTAAATCTGTGTTGTTCTATTTCTGTTTTTATTATTCTGCTATTATCTGTGCTACTATTATTCTGCTATATCTGTGTTGCAATTATTTTATATATTTCCACACTAAATTTTTATAATTTTTAGTATTACCCTATTCACCCCCCTCTAGGGTGAAATCAATCCTATAATAGAGACATTTATATAGCAGTGGTCCTTTCGTGTTTTGGAATCTTTGGATTGCAAGGACTACTCGATACTAATGGTAATAGAAGGAGTGCCTTCGATTTCTTTCAGTCCCACAACGAACGTGTATGGAAGAATGTCTGACAATGCATTTCTGATCATATTAATTGATCTTTATCAATGTATTATCTATTGAGAGGCGGAGAATGCAACTTCCCTTAGTTAACACCCTTTCTTGAGACGTACGAGCTCAGGAGTTATACATTGGTAGAAATCCGTTATGTGATTAAGGAACGACAATATGGCATTCTAAGAGGAATGTACTTTATGGAAGAATGAAGCGTGGTTTTCTGAACAGCAGATCATGGCTTTGTTAAAATTGAGTGTAACCTCACGAGCCTTACATACCAGAGATGATACAGGTTATTATGTGGTCTACAGGACATATATCTCAGGCTGTCAGTTGTATGAGTATGGAGGATTCAAGTGGAATTTGGATCCTCAAGGCATTTACTGCCCCATTTATTTGAATATAGTAGCTAACTTGCAAAAAGCGATCAGGCTACGGATATTGGTAGTGTAGTAAGTGTAGTTCCAAGTAGCTAGCTTGAGAAAAGCAATAAGGCTTCCGAGGGGACTATGATTGTTATGCGTGGATCAGAGAAAATGTCACCAGTTCCCATTCATGTTGGAAATCCAATCCCAATACGAGCTTTACGGTTTTGATTCTATTCCCAAAATAGCTGTGATGCTTTGCAAACATTTCAGCTACCCCTTTAGTATCATATATTCTGTTTGGTATATTTCGCTGACCTAGTGTGGATATATTACCATAGACTTAGTTTGGATATTGATACTTTATTTTGATATATTACTTGAAAAGTGTTTTCAAACCAATGTCATTAAAGATAATATCAAAGTATTTTTGGTATAAAGTATTTTGGTTATCATAAGATAAAACCCGTTTGAGCTTATGTATGGGTGTGGTCTTATAAGATACCCTTCTTTTCAAATGTTTTAATTTACATCAGCATTTAAAATTTCTTTTATCTCACCTGGTTTATTAAGCCTAAGCCGGGTATTTTTAATACATGGGTCAGATCCGAGTAGTTTCAGGTTTAGTTGAAGATGCTTGGAGTTTCCAGAGGAGAGTTGGAGATCTTCGTCTATGTATGGACATACATATTATCCGTTGCATATACTACATTTTCTTTGTTGTTTTTCAACATTTTAAGGACAAAAAATTCATAACTGTCCAGGCTAAATCAAGGTTAGACTCTGATATTGTATTCAAAATTTTCCACTGTAAAGATTTTATATTGATATAATATATATTATTCCATTCGGGTGAGATTCTGTTCTATCTTTATTTCCTTTTTCCCTCTATCGGGCTTTTCGGCACTTGGATTAGTGGCATGTGAATACCAAGGATGTATTAGTGTCGATTTGCAACGGTCGAATACCCCGGTCATTACATTTGTTATCAGAGCTTAGGCTGAGCGCATACCTAAGCTTTGGAGGGTAAAAATCGTTATATATAGGGTTAAAATACCCTATAATGAGTAATTAATTAGAGGTAGGGTTAATAGCGCTCTAGAATGAGTTTGAGAGTTTTATATATATATATATATGAGACCGTATTTGTTAATTGATATAAAAATGTTTCATGCTGATTTATTTGTTGAGTGATTTATATATTCTAGTTGGTATGTGGGACACCACGTTATCGATAAGGGTTTCTAAACACTTAAACAAGGAAAATTGACAAACCATTTTAAAATGAGTATATTTTATATATATCAAAAATATAAATATTTATGTGATACGGAAAATTTATAAGATGTTATCCCTTTGGAAAGTTCCAAGGATACAGTCCTGATTTGTGTGGTGATGGTGGGAATAATCATCTAAGTATCGATCATATGTTGGCTTGGGCAAATGGTATCGAACACTTGGTATATTATTCTTCTTATCATTGTATAATCAAGGTAAGTTCAAAGCCGAACAAGTTTAATCAATAATTGGGATTAATGGTACGAAACCTCTGATAATAACTTAGTATATCATTTATATAAGGATGTCTTATTTTATGCTGGGTGATGAGTTATGGGCTAATCCAAAGCAAGCACGGAGAGTATGTGAACAGAAAGAGGCTGAAGAAAGAGCAAAACTAGGATCCTATGCTGACATCGACCGTTACTATTACGATAATAAAGGACATAATATAGTTATGTATGATATTAAGCAAAGGAAGAACCAAAGGAAGGAAAATAAAAATTATGATCGAGATGATATATTTTGTTTCAAATGTAAAGAGAGAGGACATTTTCTACATAAATGTCCTAAAAAGAGGAAGAAATTGAGGATTAGAAAGAGAAAAATGGGCTGCTACCGATGCAAGAACCAAAGACATAAAGTCAAAGGTTGCCCCCAACGAACTTGTATTTGGTGCTTTGAAGGAAAGCATTTAATGAAGAATTGTCCAAGATTGTATGTGGTTAACTTAGGCCCCCAAGATAAGACACCGTCTAACTCAAAAGGAATCTAAGAATAGTATATATCAGCCCAAGTATCTATAAGGGTATTGTGTGATAGGCTGTATTCCTAAGGGAATTATCTTAAAAAATTTGTAATACAAGTTATGGTTAGGAATAAATGTACAAATATGAGGTTAATTAATAAACTTTGTTTTAATCCTCTCGATGCACTTCTTCTATCTTATATCTGATCAAGTCTAATAAGATATTTAGAAAAAAAAGTTCAAAGGAATATTATAAAGAAATGGTTTATAAAAAGAAAAACAAGTGTTTAAAATTAAGAAAATTATTTAAGAATATATCTTGTAATGGTATAATGTATAAATAAAATGATGAAATTTAAAATATATGGAAATTTTATCATAGTCTTTTGAAAAAGTTTAAAGCGGTAAAGGAAAGTAATTTAAACATGAAATAATTTTAAAAGTAAAAATGGTTAAGATGCAATAACAAAGAAATTTCAAAAAGAGTATTGACAATATATTCTAAATAAACTAATTTCTCTGGAAAAGGAGGTATAAATATTTTTATAAAAATTCTAAAGAAAGAAATTGTTATATTAAAATATGTTTATGAAAAAGATATTTATCTTTTGGAATGAAATGCTCACTTTCAAGAAGGAATGTTCGAAAATTTATGAAACGTTTGCATAAAGGTTTTTGGGAGATTAATAAGTATGTATGAGATACATAGACGACTTCATCAGACAATTTTGAACTAGGATTCGAGTATGGAACTTGGGGTGTTTACACCAGTCCAAAAAATAATTAATGACTCGACTCTTGACGGGGAATATTGATGAGGGTTTATGGTTAGATATTGGAGTTTTCTGTCATAGTTAACTATGCAAGAAAAGAAAAGGTTTCTGATCTGGAAGCTTGATCAGAGTCCGCACTAGAGGGTCAAGGGATCGATACTAGTTTAGAAAACAAGTTGTGAATTTGAATAGGAGATCGAATCATGTATTGCGTATGGATGATCTATGTATATCCTACGTATTAAGATTAAAGATTAATGTTTTGGGTAAACTTTTGTTTTGGAGTAATTTCGAGGATGATATTCTTTTAAGGGGAAAAACGAAATGACCCTAATTTTTAGTGCTTTGAAAATAAAATATTTAACTATTTTAAATACACAAATATAGAATTTTTAAACTCTAGTAGTCATATTACAAGTGATATATAAAAAAGGTAAACTTATTTTAAAGTTTGGTTTACTGAACAAATAGTTTAATAAAAACATCAAAATGTGACCATAAAACATGTTGTCAAAAATCAATATTTTGTTAATCAAAAGTTGTCACAACGTTGTTACACCTCTATGTACACATACATGTACACACATTAAAAGTATTAGAAATTAACTAATCTAGTTTACTTTTACTAAACAAGGTTAGGAACTTCTATAAAACAATTAAGAAAAAGTAAGCACAAAAAGACAAAAATGGTTTACTTTTGTAAATAAAGTTAGAAAATCCTTTGATTTGATGTGTAATTAAGTAATATTTAATTTGACTAATAAAAGATTTAAATTTAACACTATATTTACTTAAATATCTAATCATCATTAATAAATGTCACATCTATATTTACTTTAAACATAATTATTACATAAACTTCACATCACATTTGTACACTTTCTTTTCATATCAAATTTACATTAAATATTTGTTTAATCATGCATTGGAAAAAGTGTTTTAATGTACTTAAAGGAGACAAAATTTGATTTGATATGGAGCGTATTTTGGTCTTTTGGTTTAAGGGTAATAAGGTAATTTTGGTTGTAAACTACAACTGTAAATAACACCACATGTTTCCACTTTCTTTCACACATTTCTACATCTTCTTCTTCCTTTCTCAAGCTTTCTAAAAGCTTCTCTAATAATTTCCATGACCTAGGATATTAAGAAAAAAATATTAGAAAAAAAGTGAAGAAAAAAATATTCTACCTCAAAACTAGTGCAATCTCCTCCTTTTCCTCTCCTAGATCACGGCCTCCCTCCATCACCCTTTGGCCAAGCACACCACCACCCAAAAGACAAGACCGATCCCACCTAGCATAGGCCGAGCCCCAAAGTAAAGAAAGGAGCAAATTCAGGAAGCTCTGGAGCGAGAAAAAGAGAAGAAAGTGCAACCGAAATCAATTTGGGAATCTACATAAAATTTTGGTGGAGTGGAACTAATAGTGACTACTCATTTTTGAATTAATTAATAATTCCAAGTTTAATAATATAAAAGTTAAACATGTTGGATGATTATATGTTTATAAACCTGGATGGTAATATGGTTGCTTATATGGATGTTAAGATGGATGATTACTTGGTTTGATAATTGGTAATGGAAATGGTTAGTAATTGACCATAATTAATTAAGTGAGAATCAAATCCATAATAAGATGTGTATGGAGTGATTAAGCCTCTAAATAATTGTGTAAAAGTGAAAATGAATATTATAATATATAATATTATAACATGAAATGAAATGGAAAAGAGTTTTCAATATGAAAATATTGTTTAAAATGAGTTTAAAATGATTTAGAAATGTTTTATAAACATTTAAAAGTGATTCCATGAAGTTTGAAAAGAAACTAAAAAAAAACAAGTCAAAATTAGGCGCGTCGCGTAACGGTAGTTTGCGATTTCGTGCCATAAAGTTCAAATAAGTGTACGGAATGGAATATAGCTCAGAATTCTTTGAGATAAGAATTTTCCAAACTATTATATCCATAGTTTTCAAATGAAGAAAGAAAATCAAGATTTCATCCTGTAGATTATGAAATATGCCATAAACAAATTTTCAGAAAATCAAGCTTTTGTAGTAAAGTAACCAAAGTTTGAAAGTGATATTTTAAATGTTTTAAAAACATAAAATAAATCTTATAAATCGTTTAAAAAAATTACGTTACAAAAAATGGAATTTTGAATGATAGTAAAGTCATTTTGATCAATATAGCTTAAAAAGCACTTTCTGTGCCACATTTCTATAACTTTTGAAATACAGTTTTAAACATAACTATTCTTTTTCAAATCTTTTGTAAAAAAATTCAAACGATTAATGAAGTATTTTAAAGGTAATTTGAGAAATTTATGGAATGGATAAGTGATTAATAATTTAAAGTCATCGAATAACTTGACCGCCTTATGGGTGTTAGAGAGATAGTGTCTAGGGTTGAGTTTGGAAAACCAGTTTCGTGCTCACCTTGGCTATCCGAACTGGCCCGGCGGATGAGATAGTAAATTTGGTTTACTCAGATCAAAATTTTCCAAAGTATAAAGATATAATTTTCTAATATAAGTAACTTAGATTTTGTGGAGATAATCTTCTTGTACTCGGTGTTAAGGCCCGAAAAGGGAACTCGTACTATTCATGGAATTTAAAAGGTTATTTCATCCTTATTCCGCCCATAGTACTGGTTGAATATGGGAATTGATATTGAGTAGAATTAGATGATTTCTATAGATTCTGCCCACTTAGTATTTATTGGTTTTGGATTTACATCCTAGATAACCTGGTTTTAACTCAATCAAAGTTTTGAGTTTTAAATTAAGAAATCTTTGTAAAGATTTAAGTAAATGATTTGGAATAATTTTAATTTCTATACCTAAATTAATTATTTTGGGTTTGTAGTAAACTATGTCCTAAAAAACATCGTTTTTGACCCATTTAAAAGTTATGTTTCGGGAATAAGAAATCTTTGATTAAGATTTAATAAATGATTTGGAAATAATTTATTAAGTAAAAGATGAATTGATTTGGAATTATTCCAAGATAAAAAGGGTTTAAATTTACTAAATTATTTGATAAATGAGGCTTAATGATTTCATATGCTCTAAAAACGATAAAGAAATGATTCAATGAATATATCTTTAAAAGATATCTATGAATGAATAAAAAAGATGAATGAAATTGATTGATGATTGATAATCATATATGAACTTAACATCCTTTTTACTAATGATTGGTTCGGAGGAACCTGGGTCGCATTTGGATAATTCCTATGCAAAAACCATTTTGAACCATCGTATATATTCAAAAGTGAAGACATGTTGAAGATGATGATTATTGAAGACCGAAGATCTTCATAGCGGAAGGATTGCTCGTTGATATTCTCTGGATAGCTCCCAATATAAAGACATTTATATAGCAGTGGACCTTTCATGTTTTGGAATCTTAGGATTACAAGGACTACTCATTACTAATGGTGGTAGTAGGAGTGCCTTCGATTTCATTCAGTCCCAGAATGAATTTGTATGGACAAATGTATAACAGTGCATTTCTGATCATATTAATTGATCTCTATCAACGTATTATCCTCATGGTGGCGGAGAAGGCAACTTCTCTTAGCTTAACACCCTTTACTGGTTTCATGAGGTTAGGAGTTATACGTTGGTAGAAATCAGTTGTGTGATTAAGGAATGACAATGGGGCATTCTAAGAGGAATGTGCTTTATGGAAGAATAAAGTGTGGCTTTGTTAAAATTAAGCGTAGCCTCATGAGCCTCACATCTCGGAGATGATATGGTAATTATGTGGCATGCAGGACATATATTTCAGGCTATCGGTTGTATAAGTATGGAGAAATCCAGTAGAATCTAGATCCTCAAGGCATTTACTGCCCCATTTATTTGAATATAGTGGCTAGCTTGCAAAAAATGATATGGCTACCATCTATTGGTAATGTAGCAAGTGTAGTTTCAAGTAGCTAGCTTGAGAAAAACGATAAGGCTTCCGAGGGGACTATGGTTGCTATGCGTGGATCGGAGAAAAGGCCACTGGTTCCCTGTCATGTTGGAAATCCAATCCCAATATGAGCTTTACGGTTTTGATTGTATTCCCAAAATAGCTGTAATGCTTTGCAAACATTTTAGCTACCCATTTGGTATCATATATTCCATTTGGTATATTTCTTTGACCTAGTCTGGACCATAGACTTATTCCGAATATTGATACTTTATTTTGATATATTACTTGAAAAGTGTTTTCAAACCAATGTCATTAAAGATAATATCAAAGTATTTCAATATAAGGTATTTTGGTTATCTTAAGATAAAAACTTATGTGTTGGCGTGGTCTTATGAGATACCCTTCTTTTCAAAGGTTTTGATTTACATCAGCGTTTAAAATTTTGAGTATCTCATGCTAGTTTATCGAGCTTGATCTGGGTATTTTTAATATTTGGGTCAGATCGAAGTAGTTTTAGGTTTAGTTGTAGATGCTTGGAGTTTCCAAAGGAGAGCCGGAGATCTTCGTCTAAGTATGAACGTATTCTATTATCCGCTGTGTGTACTGCATTTGTTTTATTGTTTGTCATCATTTGTAAGGACAAAGGATTTATAACTATCGAGGCTGAATCTAGGTTAGACTCTGGTATTGTATTCAAAAAATTTCACTGTAAAGATTTCATATTGAAATAATATATGTTATTCCATTCGGATGAGATTCTATTCTATCTTTATTTCCTTTTTCCCCTTAATAATCGGGCTTTCCGACACTTGGATTTGTGGCACATGAATACCAAGTATGTATTAGGGTCAATTTTCGAGGGTCGAAAACCTTGATCTTTACATTCCTGATGTGCTCCTCAACCATATCCTTTAAGTGCCTACATTCATTTAAGGTATTCAGTATTCTCATATTTACGTTTCCGTTCCGTAGGATCCCTCCTTGCCGGTTTTTGACAGAGGAGTTTTTCCCCTTGTATCCAGATAAATCTGTTCCAAGCCTTCCGTCAAATCCGAATAAGAGGAGAAGTTTGGCTCCCGCTCTTTCCTTTGCCTATTTGATCCATCATAATCATCATCCAGGTTCCTTTTTCCCTTATCCTTCCTAGACTCTTCTTCAGATAGTCCTTCACCTCGCACAGTGTTTTCCTCCTGTTTGTCGGCTCGTGCTTCCTCCTACTGCAAGAACCTCTCCGCTTAATAGAATAATTCCCTGAGATCCATCGGTGAATCCCATGCCAATGCAATCTTAAAGTCCATTTTTTCAGCAATCCTTGATACCACTGCCATTAGCATTGATGGATCTAACCAATCCACTGAAGCCGCTATCAGATTGAATCGTGTCAAGAAACCCCACAGGGACTCTCCTATCCTCTATTTTAGTGGCACCAATTCCATCACATTCTTGGGTCGTGAAATATGGACCTGAAATTGTTTCATAAACCTATCCACTAGCTCGTTCCATGTCCTGATTGATCCATTTTCTAGCTGGCTAAACTAAAACGCAGCTAACTCCATCAAATATAAAGGGAAACATCTCGTCATGACCTCTTTTGATTCCCCTAGCAGTTCCATATGATGGATATACCTCATCATATGCATAGTAGGAGCCGATTATCCATCATATACCTTCAATGTTGGTGGTTTGAACTCTGGTAGGTTCCTAGCATTCTTGATTTTCAAAGCAAATGGACTTTGATTGACATCTTCCAAGCTCCTATTAGTTCATTGGGCAATCCACCTCTCATTATCCAACGTATCAGCTCAGTCACCCTTTCATTCTTATCCATAGGTGGGCTCTATCCATGTTCCTAGGCTGCCCCCCGACCGTGTGGGGGTATTCCGCAACATACTTCTCGAGATGTGCATTTGCATTCCGATCAACGCCAAACTGCATAGCATTAAACACTGGCTTACCGCTGACCAATACGTTATACCCGGCGACATGTCCTTGAGTCCGTGGCAATCGGTACCGATCCCTATGGAGTAATCGATGCTGATCCCTCCATGTTGACCAAGGGCTACCCTCGGCCGCTCCGTTCTATTCCTCTATCTATTAGCCTCGTTTCCCTATTCTCCATTCTGATCTTCTGCATTTCTGCTACTCCAACCCCTTGATCCACATTTTCAACAGCTCCTACCACTCCAGCCTATCCAATTTTCCTAAGAAAATTCTGCATCATCTCCTCTTGCCTCTTCATCATCTGCTCCTGCATAACATCCATCATAGCCTCCATCTCGTTTCTTATGATGTAGATGGAGGGTTGATTAGCTCCAGCTCTTAAGGAAGCGTTTTGACTTCTTTCATGGTGACCCCTTTCTGCCAATGGTATTCTTGCCGATTACCTCACCATTGATCCAAACCCAAGCTCAAAATCAGCGAGTGCTAGTGATTCTCAGTGAAAGCACCAAAATGTTGATAGCAAAAATGGCAACCAACTTCCAATTAATGTGAAATCACCAACAATTAAATATCCAAATCCAAACAGAGTGATGTAGAGAACAAAATATGAAGAATAGTAAATTAATAAAGGTAAGAAAAATTAATAAAGGTAAGAAAGTAAACAAACAAGAGGATTTATAGTAGTTCGGCTGTCATAGGCTTATGTCCACTCCAAAAGTTTTCCTTTTACTAGTTTATACTACTGATTATAGTTGCAATCCATGAAAATTGAGAATAAAAGTGGTTGAGTATAGCCTAGGGAAGAAGATGAAGAGAGCCAGAAAGAAGATTCCCCTCCTTAAGCCAATAATGCAGTGTTGATAAGAGAAGCCGCGCATAGATCCAGTGGAAAATCCATGTGCAGAAGACTGAGCCTATGATGAACCACCCAGAAAGTTTAGGGCTCACCGTGGGCCATATAGGCCGATCCGCACCGATCTCTATAGAGGGATCGACACTGATTAATGTAGATTTATGATCAAGGATCGGCGATCCTCCATATGGGTAGTTGTTTCCTGAGTTAATGCGGCATTCTTTGAGCTATTGAGCGATCATCTTTGAGTTGAACTGCCAATCCAAGTGATCCATAACCATAATGATCTGATCTGATATGTTTCTAGCCATATTGATTTGATCCGATCCCCTGCCTAAGGAAAGTGTAAATCCATACTTGGCCATTTCTAGGATGCTATTCGCTTGAATCCGCTTGACCATCATCTATAGTCTTGTTTATAACTGATCTCCCATCCTGATAGTCATCTCTTCGGACTTCCTGTCTTGATGATCACGAAATCCATGTAGCCAACTCCATGGTATCACAGTCTTGCCAAAAGGCGAGATAACAAAAATATATATGTATGTATGTATGTACGTACGTTTGAATAATCTATTTTATATTACTTTTTCTGATCATACCTTTCTTATATATTGAATTAGATGATATGAATGGTTCATTGTTGATGTTGAATTGTTTAGTGATTTGGTGTGATACGGTGATGACATCCTTCTATATGATTTTGTGTTGATTTTTATTTTGTGTGATGAGGAATTATAATAAATGGAGTTATAATATCTTTTGGTATGGGACTTTCAATAATATTTCTCCGACTATTCTCTAGACTAGTTATATAGAATATTAAAGGAGAGAGTGTGGCATATTAGCTTTGAATAAACTGATAGTAACATGTGGTGGTGTTCAGCACCGTTGTGTTATGTATTCAGTTATTCTTTGCTCATGAATGATATTCGTATGAGGATTTGTTATGTATGATGGGCTCATTATGGTGAATCGTGTATTTAGCTATGTGTCGGCATATGTGTTAGGTTGTATGTCAGCCTGTGTATGAAGCTGTAGGTCAGCTATTACATGTCTTATTTAGTATTTTTCTATCACAGTTTGACTTCCTTATAAGCGTGTGTCGGCAACATATATGACTATGTATCGGCAATGTATATGGCCGTGTGTCAACGATGTTATAGCTATATGTCGGCAACGTATATAGTCGTGCATCGACAATGTATATGGTCGTGCATCGACAATGATATGGTTATGTGTCGACAATGATATGGCCATGTGTCGACAACGCGTAGAGCCATGTGTCCGTAGTATGTAGCCAATTTTTTTTCACCTAGGCTAACATTCTATTATCATTTTAGAGGCATGTGTAGGGCCGTGACCGAGTCCTCGCATAGTTAACCACACTAATAGATATGAGTCACGATGTTCATCGAGGTAATTAAGACTGTAGGAGTCGTGTTGGAGGAATATGAGTGTTGTGTTTGCCAATTAGTGTGTAGTCTCCTGGAGCAAGCGTGTTTGTCAGTCTTCCATCTGGTTCTGGTGTGTGTAATATAAACTTATCCTTATTTCGATTATACATACGACTGTATCTAGTGAATGATCAATCCTCGTATCCTTCTCAAGCGTATGTCGCCTAATACATTTTTATTGGCGTGTTTCGCCTAATACATTTTCATTGGCGTGTGTCGCCAATTATAATTTCATAGGCGTGAATCACCAATTATATCTATCTTTGGCATGTGTCACCAATATTATATTTTTTTGCTTATGGATGGTTATTTATATTGAGACTGAGAAATATATTTGGACAAGTCCTCTACTAGCCCGATTAGTCATGGTGATATTTCTTTATGGATCCTTCCTAGATTTTGATAATGATTTCTGGATATGGATGATTCACCAATGTGTTATGTTGATCGTGTTATTTATGATTTATTATGTTTCCTTATAGGTGATGACTTATTTATACATGACTTTGTGATATTTTTGTTATGTGATGTTTCGATGATTGTGTATGACATTATAATTATATACCATGCCTACATTCTTGTATATACATATATTGACGCTAAAATCATTGACTTGAGTTACTATACTAGTATTATCATATTATTATTTTTAGTATATACTTTGTCACCTATGTTTATTATCCCTTGATTTAGACATAGTCCGGCTCGTGTATTATTTATATAATACTCGGGTTGGTCCGAGACATTCCAAATATAGAGACAATATGAATAGCTTTTATTTTCTGGACAGAGAGGAGACTAGTATTCAGTATAGTTTACCATCATATATTGTATAGACTCTTGTATGTATATTCATGTGATGTATATTGGATATACTTTGTATATTTAGTATTATATATTATGACTGCGATTCTGACTCTATGTTCTCTGTTAAATACTATAAATTATGCATTGTTCTATCCTAGAAGAACATATGTTTATTGATTTGTGCCTATACTATGTACGTTTAGTGGTGAGTTATATTCGATGTCTAAATACGTACCAGTGTTAGCCCATGGAAATATTGGCATGTGTACCCCATATCACTTCATTCTTCGTATTATCTGACAGTATTACTTAGTAATACTCTTGGATAGTATGGGTATAGAGATGAGGTTGTTTGCATCTCTAAAAACTAAATAAGTGATATGGGAAGGAACAAGGGTATACTAACCATACCCGATCTGTCCTTACATCCAAAGAGTTAGCAAATAACAAATATAATATGCTACTCTATGAACATCAAAAAGGTGTGCTTAAAACTAGAACAATGATGGGTGTTTAAGTATCCCTATGCCCAATACCTATCTCAAGTGACATCCCTAGAGTGACAGGCTACATGAGAAAATAATCAAAGCAAACATAGCATTCATTTAATAATCCTCACTATCACTCAATGTGCTCTAGATATTTGATGACTCATATGACATTTCCCCTGCTAGGGATTAATGAAAATCTCAATTTTCAGTGCACTCGTTTATAGCCCAAAGCTGATACTTGACCCATTCCCCGGTCTAAGTTGCATGGATCCATTTAATCGATTCAAGATAACCTTTCAAAAGTACCCAATAGGATCCTCATAATATCCCTACTTTTGATTGCATCAGAAAATACTCTAAGTGTTAACGTTCCCTTAGCATGCATATTCGAGCCCTTTCCTTGCTCCATCTAGTTTCCATCATCTTCAAGGAACCATTCCACGTTCCTTCTTTACCATGATGGAACCATTCAACATTCTATCCATGGGTCGCCCTTCCTAAAACCTGCCCTTTGTGGATAACCATTCTCATGACTGTTTTCAACATTGAGCCGCCATTATCGAAACCTAACTCCATTCCTTCGCCAAGCCACGAAGCAAAGTGCCAGCATGTTGGTTTCTATCGGCCACAATTCTACTCATCGCCAAAGCTTTCTACCAACCGAATTTTAATGTGACTTGAAACATGGGCTCCCCCTATGCTCCAAAGCCACTCCTCCAAGTTTCATTCAATTCCGATGGTTTCTGCAGACCACAATTCCACTCTTCGCCAGAGCTCTCTATTAATTATATTTAGATGCGACTTGAAACATAGGCTCTCCTATACTCCAGAGGCCCTCCTCTAAGTTAAATCTAATTCCGATGATTTCTGCCAACCAAATTCCTCTCATCGCCTGAGCTTTCTGCCGACTCGAATTTGAGACGACTTAAAACAAAGGCTCCCCCATACTTTGAACCCCTCCTCTAAGTTTATCCAATTTTGAAGATTTTTGCCTACCAAATTGCTCTTGTCGTAGAAGCTTTCTTCTAAAGAATTTGGTATGGCTTGAAATATAGACTCCCCTTATAATCCAGAGCCTCTAGTTCACGTTTCACTCAATTCCGATGATTTTTGGTGACCGAATTCCTCTCATCATTGGAGCTTTCTGCTGATCATATTTTAATGTGACTTGGAACATAGGATTCCCTTATAGTCAAAAGGCCCTCCTCCAAGTTTCATCCAGTTTCGACGATTTCTGCCTAACAAATACATCTCATCACCAGAACTTTCCGCTGATCAGATTTTGATGCGACTTAAAACATAGGCTCCCCTTATACTCTAGAGCCCCTCCTCTAAGTTTCATCCAATTATGGCGATTTCTGCTGGCCAAATACCTATCATAGCCAGAACTTTCTATTGACCAGATTTTGATGCAAATTTAAACATAGGCTTCTCATATGCTTCAGACCCCTTCTTTAAGTTTCATCCAATATTGATGATTTCTTTGCCTTCGATTTGCCTAATTCGACAATCTCTTTCCTACCTACCTAGAAGCACTAGCAAACCATATCAAAGCACAATATACAAACGTGAAATATCATCCATATTTATCCATACATGCATATAATTCATCAAAATATGAAAATCAAGCAAATCGCATTGTAGATTAAACTTTTATACTAACATGCCAAATGATTAAAAGGTGTTGTACACCATTTAAAAAGCTTTATATTTCGGCCATAAACACATATAAAAATGAGAGTAAAGTTAGGTAATGTATTATTATTAATATCATGTTAATAACATCTTTTTAACTATATAAACATGCATTGGATAGTGAGAGGTCAAGAACCACTCACCTAATACCTAAAATTACCACTTTTCTCCTTAGACCTGAAATGAACAACAAGAAGAATGAATTTAAATCAACCAAAAATGATATTCTCCAATCCCTCTATGCTAATTACCCATCTAATAATGATTTAGGCTACGATTAGTAAAAAAGTAAGCTTTTTGATGGAATTACGGTTAATGGAGGTTTAGAACTATTTTGGGAAAGATAGAAATAATTTAGAATGATCCCATCAGTTCTTCTTATGTTCTATTCTCAAAATGGTTAATGGGCCAAAGTTTAGGTAAGTCTAATTATCCAATAATGCAGGCCATTAGTTGTCAAAACTTAAAATAGGCTCAACTTTCAAATGATAAGTCCGTTTTATTGTTACGGTCACTCTATGAAACGATAACCCATCATCGTAAAGAGATGGAAATAGTTTGATACCTTAATTCGACTTCTATCAAAAGTTGTATTCCATACAAGATTTTCAGGATCAAAATGGTCGCATAGAAATTTGAAAAAATTGATTGATGTGGAAAATGTCCCTAAGAGTCATTTTCAAATTTTAGAATCATACGACCTTATATGAACATAACAAAAATATTTTACAATAATTCGGTATGTAAAATATGGGTCACTACACTCTCCCCCTTTAGGAATTTCACCCTTGAAATCCCCAAACAAGTCAAAGAATAATCAACTATTGTTACCCCATATGCCTAATAGTCATAAGCAACCATCAAGCATACTAAACGAGCAACCATGCAATCAATAGTATAGATAAACCTATCTTAGCATGTGAGATACTAAAATACCACATATGATATCAAAGGTTTGCGATAAACAGTAGGCCTTACCATGCAAATAGCTCTAGATATGCAGCCCTCATGCTCTCCTCGGTTTCCCATGTGCAATCGCATTCACTTTCACCCCATTGAACCTTCATTAACTCCACCCCTTCCTCCTAAGCTGTTTCATATTTTATTTGACTATAAGAATCGACATACGAAGTCTCAAAGCTTCTAGTACAATCTCGATATCACCAAGTTGATCAGGTGCAATTGCCACTCCTAAGTCATGCAACAAATTTCCACATGAGAGAGATGTGTAAGACGTTGTGCACACCTGCCATCTTCTGAGGTAAGTCCACCCTATATGCTATGTTTCCATTCCTCTTTACTATCGAAAAAGGACGTACGAATCTCAATGCCAACGTCCCCTTACTACTGAATCTAATAATATTCTTTAATGGAGAAATCTTCATAAACACTGTTGAAACAACATAAATTTCTATCGATTAGAAAACCGTTGTTAAAAATATAACAGTTATAAAAGCCACAAGCGCACGGTGTGTAATCGTAGTACGTATGCGAGTACGGGTCGATCCGTTGGGAAAGAATTAAATTCTAATAATAGTTAATCAAATTAGCCCAAAGTTTTGAAAAAAAAATTAAACTAAAAAAGTGTAGAAAATAAGGTAGAGCAGAAGTGAATAAAACTATGATATTAAGGAGAAATTTAGAGGCAAATCCTCTTCCAATCATTCATATAAATCAATACAAAATTCGTTTAAAATCCCTCATTAAAATATTAAGCAGAAATGACTGATGTGTTTATTATAAGTATGGTTTATTTATGCTATTAATTAGCACAAGTTAAACCATCAAACTCTAACACACCATTTAAACCCACTTATCAACTCCTGAAAACGACATTAAACTGAAAATAAAATCTATTTTGAGCATGATCTATTTACTATGAATTAGTAATATAGATCATCAAATTATGATTTTAGTTTGACTTTAATCATCAAAATCACTTAGGAAAATGAACAAATAGTTTATGTTTTTTCCATCAAGCCCAAAAGTGAGATCATAAATGCAATCATGTTATTTTGATTTAGTATGATTCATGAGAGCTTCATTACCCCTAAACCGAAGGGGTTTATCTTCTCATATTTGAATTCATATCAACATAAAATAAATTAATTATAAAAATTAAGGAAAATAAGAGCTTATTAAAGGAATTAGAACTAACTACTTGCATAAATAAATCAACACTAATTTGCAAGAATTAAATCTATGCTACTAACATGAAATAAGAGATCATATAGTAAATAGGAGAGTATAATAAAAAATAGCAATAGAAGAAAGCATGAAAATAAATTGCATGAAAGTAAAGACAAGGCTAAGAATCCATTAAAAAGCTATTTTATTTATCATAAATTTTATGCTAAACTTTCATAAAAAAGAAGAAGATGATTACATGAAACAAAAGGGGTATTCATACATGCTTGAAACCCTAATTCATAATTTAGGAAACTGCCTAAAATGCCCTTGAGAAAGTATGACTTCCAGGTAATCATTAGGGAAATAATTAATCCCAATAACATGCCTTTAAGCCTCTGACAACATGTGCATGTGCTTTTAATTATGGACCATTAGTTAGTGGGTATGTGCGCTCTTCCATGTTGCATGAGTTCTTTTATTTTCATTCTTCATTAGCTTTCAATATGTGTGCACGTGTTCATCCATGAAAACATCTTCATTTTTGCACTCCATTTCATACAAATAAAAATAAAAATGTGCAAATAAATTTTCTCAAATTAAATCATGCACAAGATTACCATTTTACCCCCAAATAAAGATGATTGAATGATGACTTGAAAACAATTTACATTTTGGTTTAAACATGTAAAATACCCTAATATGCTCATTTATTTAAATAAAAGTATATTAAATATAGGAGTAAAAACATACACTTTTACATGCATATTAAATTCCCACCATACTTATCTTTAAATTCGTCCTCGAATAAACTAAAACTAGGATAAATCCATTTTTATAGGAAACACGATTTCATTGAGCGTATGCTACAAGCCGTCAAACCTCCAGGTGTCCCTAGTAGGATGAGCGTTGTCTCGTGAGAGTTTTTAGGGGATACTACCCACAAAATCCAAATGTGATATGCTATTTCTAATATAACTACATGATGCAAGTTTTCGAAATTATTTACAAATGAAGAATTTACTTTTAAATTGACTGAAGTAAGTTAGAAATTAGTTCCGGTCATTATAAAGAAATTTTTGTCCCTTTACTCATTGAAACTTCAAACAAAAATTAAGTTATCATCACAATTATCCTCTAGTTTGGCTAATTGTTTCGGTTGATAATATAGTGCAACAATGAGATGGATCCTCTAGTTGATTACCAAAGTTTCGCAAAGTGTTATTTTTATTTATTTTAAATAACAAGTCGAATCAAATAAGTGAAAATAGTGTTTGGATTTCATTTTCTTGCTCTCTCTATTTTGAAGAAATATTAACATTATTATTATTTACACACCTAACTCGGATAAACTGTGGCCAGATATACCGATCATGCACAGCCTTTCAGGCTTACGTGAGAAGAGTACAAAGCATGGCGAGTGTATACACTTGCGTATAAACACATGAATCTAGGTGTTTCTTATTTTTATTGAATTTTATTTACATACACCTAACTCAGATAAACTGAGGCCAGATATACCGATCATGTACATCCTTTTAGGATTACGTGAGAAGGGTATAGAGCATGACGAGTGTACACACTTACGTGTGAACACATGACTCTAAGTGTTTCTTACTTTTTTTAATAAAAAATCTATTTTTGTTTAAAAGAGAGAGTTATGCAGAATCATCTTAGCACCAGTTAACTTAGAAGATCAAAAATGTTATGCCTTTACTTTAAATCAACCACTCTTTTAAACAAAGATTACAATTAGGACATACTTTATAATTATCACCTATGAACCTTCCTATATACTAGTTAAATCATAGTTACTTGTAATAAAACTTTTATTTTTGTTTTTGTTGAGACAAATAAATTTTCAAAAATTTCAATCTAGTAACCAAAAACATATACTTATCCTATAGTGTTTCTTCAAAACTAAATCGATATGCTAAAAATAAAAATTGTTTTTAGATTTCTTTTTGTGCTTTGGAAAGAAAATGCAAAAAGAATATACCATGAAAAATCAAAAATGAACATAAGACTCCCCCACACTTGATTTTGACTATGTGCCCATGGTCAATACATGATATAATGGGTGTAACGGAGAAAAATATGTACATATTTACAAGAGAGGGTTTACATTTCTTACCAAACGTAGTATGGCTCATGAAGAATCATGAGCTCCTCCTCTCGATCACTCGCCAAATCCAAGTAAGGTTTTAAAAGATGACTGTTGACTTTAAAAATCAAAACATCCCTAGTGTTTTCTATTTCTATGGCACCGTATGAAAAAACAGTACGTACCATGCATGGTCCTGTCCACCTTGATTTTAATTTTTCAAGGAATAAATGAAGTGAAGAGTCATACGAAAGAACCTTTTGATTTGGCGAAATTTTTTTCCTTAGGATTGACCTGTCATGAATTTTTTTTGCTCCATCTTTATAAATTTCCACGTTTTCATATGCATAGTTTCTAATCTCCTCTAATTCACTGAGATGCAATTTTTCTGTTTTCACCGGCCTTTTCAAGGTCAAAGTTTATGTTCTTAACTTCCTATAATGCGTTATGTTCAAGTTCAAAAGGTAAGTGGCACACTTTTCCATATACAAGCCTAAAAGGAGACATCCCAAGATTGGTTTTATATGTAGTTATATAAGCTAAAAGCGCATTTTTCAATATTTGTGACCAATTTTTTCGATTTTTATTTAATGTTCTCTCCAAAACTTGTTTGATTTGGCAATTTGGAACTTCAACTTGACCACAAGTTTGAGGATGATTAGGAGTGGATAACTTATGGGTTATCGAGTATTTCTTCACTAGAGTTTCAAATGAACGAGCATAGAAATGGGTTCCATTATCACTTATTATTGTGTGAGGGGTTCCAAAAACTCGAAAAGGTATTTTCTTTTATGAATTTCACAACAACTTTGTGGTCATTTGTTTTATGTAATGACCAGTATTTTTAACAATTTAAAAATATTAAACTAAATAAGTTTTTTGAATAAAGTTGTTAGAAAAAAAGAATTTAAGATTGTATTGATACAAATTAAATTATAATATAAGGTATGAACTTAATTAAAATTTCTATTAATGAGTATGTTTTGCAATAAGGTAAGAACGATAACATATGTTAATTAGTATTTTAATGACATTGATTTGAATGAAATAAATGACCATTTGAATGTAAATTTCCAATTGATTGGGATAATAAACATTAATAATGAATAATAAATGTTCCTTTATTAAAGAAAAAATCATTTGTATTTACTTGGAATGTTTTGTAGCTGAAAGATTTATGATATGAATAAGAAATCAATTATTATGAATAAGTGACAATTTAATAAAGAATAAAATGAATAAGCTTAGTAAAGAAGTAAACATATATTTATTTGTTTGAATTGTATTTTAGTTTACAGATTAATTATAGGGATGAGAAACTATTATTTTGGTAAGAAATATATAACTACTATTTGCATCTAATAATGTATGAATATGTTTAACTTATTATTAGATAGAAAATAATTGTTCTATTTCTCTTTACATTTATTTAGTCCATTTTAATATTCACCTTTGTAATCAATTGAAATTAATTTAATTGAATAATTTCAATTAATAAGAGAGAGAACATAATTATAAATTGATAGGTGTAATTAAATATAGCTTAGGTTTTGTGAAAACAAAGGGAAATTTTGATTTAATGAAAAGAATATTTTTATCAAATAAAGTGAATGTTTCATTTGTGAATAGAAGTTTAATTTCACTCAAATTAAATTTTGTTGCACGTTTTTGGTTGGAATATTCGATATATTTAAATATTCAAACTTGATTTGAATTTAATTTATATAAAAAAAGGTAAGAAAACAACTTGAAGGTTAGGTTAAAATTTTGATTTGGAATAATTAGAATATTTTCATAGGAAATTTGAATGTGGAGTCCCGATTCATCTTTTATTGTGTGTAGCATGGGTCCCCATTACATTAATTGAAGTGTTTAATTTTATTTATTGTGTACTATATAAAGATATATAAAGGTGAATTTGAGTGTATTGGGATAATAAAATAGGTGAAAATGAACGTTTTTAAATTTGCGTATATTAGAATTTTTCTTTCCATGTACAGTCTATCTTCTCAAATATAAATCATTGCTCTCATTTAGTTTATTTTATTACTTTCTTTTATTAAATACATGCTTCTTTTAGTTTTCCATTAAGCATTATCTATTTACGTGTGAGCCTTGCCTCGAAATGTTTCCTGTATGTTAATGAAATTAATTGAGGTAGCGCACGTTTAGAAATTTTATACCAAAAGATTTGCTTGCCTTGTAAACTTGTCTTCTCAAATTCCAATGTGTGTCTTTCATCTTTTGTTAATTACCTACATGTTAGTCTCTTTTCATTTTGCAAATTCACATCTTATTGTATCCTTCCCTTTCATATTCCAATTTCTAAACATGCTTTACTCTTATCCATTTCCTATTTCATAAATCTCTTCCTTTAACTTTTCATTTTCAAAAACCTGCTACCATTATATCTTTTGACTGAAGTTTTTCTTTCTCTTCTAAAAAAATGCGAGCAACTTATTTTCATGAAGCTGATCTTTTCCATTTGTTAGCAAATCCATTTCCTAAACCCTCCATCCTACATGCATGAACCATCATGTCATTTTTTCCCGTTGATTCTCCAGGATTTAAAATACGAGCAGGCTTCAAAATTCTTAATGTGAGTAACTAGTTTATTTTATTTTATTAGTAAAATGTGTGCAAATGTTTTTATATTTCATTTTCATAATATTCTTATAACTTGAATGTCTTCTGCATATGAACTCCAATTGATGGGTGGTTTCTTTCATTAGACTTGTATTGACATTCTGGACAACATGAAACCGTTTGGTTGAATTTGAAGACTGTTGGAATTTTGGGCTTTTATTGGATTTTAATGGGCTGTAAATTAAAGGCAAGTGATTTAACCCACTCACGCAATACTAAACCTTCTTATGTTAGTTGGTTTAAATTTATGATGGGATAAGAATTTTGTTGGTTTCTGTTTGATAGTTTAAGTTGACATTTTAATAGAAACTGAATTTTATTGAATTAAATTTCCATTTAAATTAATATTAAAATTGAATTGCTACTTAGATACCTGATATTGATAACTAGTTAATTATTGTGATTTATTACCTTATTTAGATGTTGACTATGATGGATGTCTATTTGTTGACATTTTGGTTGATTGGATATTATTTAATTTTTATATATCCCTGTTATCACTCTGTGTATTAAGTGACAGCATATAAGCTGTTGTTGGAATTACTTGGAATAAATCAAAAAATAGGTTGAAATGACATATACATATGACACTTTGATTTGGATTGAAATGATATATATCCGTCCCTGAAATTAAAAATTCAGATAACTATTCACTTGGCCATAGGGTAGAAAATTATATATGGACACTGGATTCGTTAAATTAAATGGTTTTAATATCTTGAATTTGGATTTTGGCTAATTGATATTGTTTTAAAGGAAATAATTGTATATTTATATGAATTAAATTATTTTCTAATTCTAGCTTTGAAATGTGGAAATTGAAATTGGTTAAAAGAAATTATTTAAAGGATTGAATTGGAAATTTGAAGTTATAATTAAGGTATGCCTTTAATTTTGGAAATTGAATTATTTTAAGATTTGGAGCTTAAATTGAACAAGAGGTTTAATTTGATTTAAGTGATCTAAATCAGTAAATTGAAATGGTTTAAAACAAGAATTGGATCGAAATCTAAATCATTGAATTGAATTGTTGAGTCAATTTTGAAGTTAGAAATGAATGTTTCGAAAATTGGAATTAATTCGAATTGAAATTGAAATCAAGTTGATTTGACACTAGATAAAAATTGGTTCAATTGAATTGAAAGATTAAAAATTGAGTTTTGTTGATTTGAAATTTGGATATGGGTCCAGATTTGTTGAAATGGAAAGAAACAATTTGATTTGATATTATTTTTCAAAATAAATAATTTTAATATAAACTGTTTAAAATCTATCTTTTAATATTCAAATTATTTAGATTTTCCAAACTATTTTACTATATTAACCATTTTCAATACTTAAACCATTTTATATCAACCATTATAAATCTTTAAACTATTTAAAGTATTTTCTAAAAATTCAAACTGTGCAAGTTGGAATGTTTTTATATAAATCATTGATTTAAATGCGAATGCGATTAAATGAGGTTTTAACCTAGGTTAGAATTATAAATGATATTTTAAGTGAAAATGACATATGTAGTAAATATGATAATTTTGAAATGAAGGATATTTTGAAGTGAATATGATATTTTGATATCAATTATGAATCGGTTTTGGAAATGTAACAGAACCAACCGGTGTAAAAAATGACGTTTGGTTGTTAAAAAGACCGGGGCCTCTTATTGACTTACTCTCTGTAAATATTGAACACTTTAACAGTTGTTACATGGTGGATGATCCAGAATGAAGTTGTTGGATTTGGTGAGCATTTTCTAGTGTAAGGACCCGTAATTTTCGATGAAAAGAAAAATAATATTTAATTTAATAAGATGTTGGTGTTAATATTGGAAGAAATAAAAATTTGTGATTTATTAATAAGAAAAATAATTAGAATGTAATGTTAATAATGTTAATTTAAGGCAACTAATAACTATTTTAATGCAATCTCAATTAATTGGAATGATTGAAAAGTTATAATTGGTCATAATGTGTAAATGGTAAATAAACCAAATGTTGTATTAAACGGTGAAATTGTATGTAATTAATTGGAATTGATTAAAATTTAATACGTATGTGAATTTATTAGTTTTGTTTGTTAACAATAAACATAGAAATGTGTTTGAAATTGTAAGTTGTAACAATGGTTTAATTATCATTGCATTATTTAATCTTTGAAACTTATTTGTAAATCAATTGCAATAAATGTACGTAAATATTGCGTTAATATGATTTAAGATGAAAATTATAGAATATTGACGTAATAAAGGGAAAATTAATATTAACTATGTCGTAAAGTAATGATTGATTGAATAAAAAGATTATAACCAAAATGAATCAATTTATTGAGTTTTAAATTATAATTAATGAATTTATTACAATTGGAATTGAAACGCTGTAATTAGCGCAATATTAATAGTTGAATTTGACATGGAAATTTTGTTTTAAAAGATAATAATTACTAGTTAATCAAAAGTGATAAAAATTTGTTAGCTATAAAATTTGAATTTGAAAAGTGATAAATTTAATGTAATATTAATTTATTTAATTAACGTGAAAATACCCGTTTTGGCCACTGTCTCGGATTTCGAGGAAATCGGTTTCATCGGATCCGTAACAGTGAATTATTGTAGTATTTCAAGTTTCATAGCGATTGGACTTATCATTTGATTGTGCGGGCTCAAAATGCTTAGAAATCGATTTAATTAAAATAAATTTGAAATAAGGTGATTTTGAAAGCTAATTTCTGTATACAATGGAATTAAGACCTGAAACTTATTCCATTGAGTTTAAAAATACTGAAAACATATATTTCGATATATTGAATGATCCATTTTCGTTTCGGGAACGAAATGGGCTTTTTGGGTCATTGTTATCGTTTCGATCCAACCATGCCTATATATAAGCTGTTATAAACCCTTGTTTTTTCCCATTTTATTATTTCTGTATGTACATCTACTTCTTCCTCCTCCATCTCAAATGTTAGAACATCAAACCTAATTCCCAAAATTTCCAAACCTAATTTCAAAAAAAAAAAAAAAAAAATATTTGGTTGTTCCAGTTTTACTTCGAGTCTGGAAGAGGTTCGCTTCAGGTTCCAGAGGCGAAAACCCTACAGCGACTTCGAGTCAGAGAGAGTTCCATGCCAAACAAGGCAGATCTGGCCGCGCTTCGAGTCCCAGAGGTGAAAACCCTGAAGCAACTTCGGGTCAGGAGCCAAACGACTCGTATCTCGGGTCATTTTGGCAAAAAATCAGAGCAAGCATCGGATAATTGAGCGCGGCGACCCGAAGTAAGACCCGAAGTCGAAATTTTCCAATCTTCTAACGTTAAAAACTTTTACATACGAGCTCGGATTTATGCGCGGTTTTCTCAGTTGTGATCGTATCAAAATTCCGAACATTATGGAACTTGTTTGGCTGTATTTCGAGACTGTTAAATTTTGTGCTAATTTTGGATTTAAATCGATGACAAATCGAAGGTGAGTATTTTAACCTACTCACAACTATGAAATTATGTTATGTTAGTTAGGTTAAATTTATGATGTGATTAGAAATTGATTGGTTGACGTTTGGTATATTTAAATTGTCATTCAAGTTAAATATGACCTTTATTGCATTTAAATCTCCATTTAATTTAATATTGAATTTAACTGTCAATTGAATACCTGTTGACGATAAACAGTAAATTGATGTTATTTATTGGTTGATTAAATGGTGATTGTGATGGGTAATGTTGATATTAGATGACTGAATGTTATATTTATATTGTTATAACACTACAAGTTCTCATAGTTTATTGTTAGAAAATGTCTATGGGTTGAAATGATACATATTCGAACGATCTATAGATTATGGAAAAATCGTAATGAGTTGGAATGATAAACCTGAGCGATTTTATGGATTTTGAACTTTATTCAGGATTGCGGGTTGAAATGATATATATCCATAAATATAAAACATTTGCAGATTGAAATGATAAATATCCGTATCAATTGACCGTAGGGTAGAAAATTATATACGGACACTGGATTGGTTAAATTAAATGATTTTAAATCCTTAAATTTTGAATTTAGTTAAATGATATTTTGAAGAAAATTTGATTTAAATAAACTGAATTATTTTTGAAAATTCGAGTTTGAAAAGTGAAATTGGAATTGGTTTGAATTGAAATTTTAAAGTTAGATTTGAAGTGTAAATGAAATTTATCGAAATTGAGTTACTGAAAACATTTGAAAATGTAACTTTGAAATCTACTAAATTTGAAATAGTTTGGATTTATTGTTCGAACTTGGATTTGAAATTGATATTGATTAAATGGTTTAAATCAGAATATAAATTGAAGGACAAAATTTAGTTGTTGATTTGAAAGCTGGACATAGTCCAGATGTGTTGAAATGAAAGAAATAGTTTAATTTGATATTAATTTCAAATTTACCATTTTAATATAAACCGTTTAAAAATATATTATTTTAAATCCTAATTATTAAGATTTTCAAACTATTAAACTAATTTAATCTATTTTAAGCCATTTTAAACTATTTTAATCAATTTAAACTATTTTAATTTATTTTAATCTGTTTATTCAAATTTAATCTATTTTTAAACTAATTAACCCATTTTAATCTATTTTAAATCTGTTTAATCTATTTTAAATCTATTTAAACTATCTTAAATCCATTTAAACTATTTATAACTATCTAAACTATTTTCTAAATTTCAAACTAAGTAAAGTGGAAGTGTTTTATTCAAATCCTTGATTTAAAAGTGAATACGGTTAAATGATGTTATAAGCTAAGTTGGGATTTAAATGACATATTTGATTGAATATGATGATTTTGAAATGAGGGTTAAACCTATTTTGGAAGTATGATTTTGAAAGAAAATATGATTTCAGACGTGATATGATTTCAAATGTGATGATTTCAAAGGTGAACATGATTTCGAAGGTGAATATGATTTTGGAAAGTGATATGGTTTGAATTGAATATGATATTTTGATATCAGTTATGAATCAGTTTTGAAAACGTAAAAGAACTGTCCCATGTGAAATAAGCATTAAGTTGTTAAAGAGACCGTGATCGGATATTGTCATACTCTCTACCAATACCAAAACCACTTTAATAACTGTGTATGTGGTGGTGATTGCAGAATGAAGTAGGATGGTTTGGAGAACAATTCTGTATAGGGTATTTATGTAGCACTAACTCCTATGAGTCGGCTTGATGTGGTTAAAACAAGAGCCATGTTAGGCCAAGTGAGGTCGCACCTCTGATCAGACACATTTCTTCAATATCATATCATGACTTTGTGATTTATTTGGTGGCCACCCCTCGATTTGATTATGAGAGTGTGTTCCAAGGTGTGCGGTAGTAGCTGCTATGCATTACCACCAGTCCGGATCCGCAAAACGGTAGTATCCTACCCTGAATATTGCCTCACGTGTCTCGTCACATGCCTTATTGCGCCTTCTGCGAGTTTGATTTGTGTCGTACCTATGGAGTGCTCCCTAATATCCCACTAGTTTATGGTGGAGTTTAAAGTATCTGTATAGATTACGACATTATATGAAATGTGTTAAGGATGATATGAGTAACGCCTTAACATTATTTTAATATTTTACTTTATTGTAGACACTATTATAATAGCGTATTGTACTATGTACCTAGATAGTTTAACGGATCCTTAGGAGATGGAAATCCTGAATATCTCTTAAGTTATTGCACTCACGTTGACACCCGATAGGGGATATCAAATGCCGTAAACATCTCTGACGTCCTTACGCTCATATTTCGTTACTGTTGATCTAAGTTACATAAGATCTTTTAGTTCTGACTCGAATGTTTTGTCTTTTCAATTCGCTCAAGTCAATCTGAGCTTTTCAGTGTATCAAAGACTGCTTTGGAGGACGAAGACGGAGATTTTTATATTATTATTATTTATCCCACTGCATCATGTTGTTCCGCTACATTGTTATTCATTTCTGTTGTATGTAACTTTGATCTGTATTGTAAAAGTGTAATCAAAAATTATTTGTAAAATAGCTTCATGAACTATTTATTTGATGATTATATTTTCTTATTCCGCTGTGAGATTCTGTGTTTTATTTTTCTTTCTTTCTCTGTCTTTTTCTTATTTACCCCATAACATTCTTCTCTTTTGAATGGTTAGAGTCTGACATGTATGCGTTATTGTCGATTTAAACCATCCAAAAAGGTGGGTCATTACATTTGGTATTAGAGCTTTTGTTTAGCGATAACCTTAGCTTTGTGCGGTACGACTCATTAGGAATAGGGTAGTAATACCCTAGAATTAGTCGTTGAGTGTGTATATTTGAGAGAGCATATTTGTTAGTGTTATAAAAGGTTTTATTTTGTGCTAATTTGTTTTGTTTAGGATTTATAAATTCTGGTAGGTACATAGGACGCTATGACATCGATAGGAATTTCTAAACGCTAAATAGGGCAGATCGACATAATATTGTTTTGAAAAATAGGTAAATGAAATAATTTTACCTAGCGTTAGATTTTGTATATAAAAGAATAATTTTTATAAATAATATAGTTGGTTGGGATATATTTGTTTGTTTGGAAGTGAAATTTAAAAATATTGGTTGCAAAATGAGATTATAAATAAAGTGAATATAAATTGGAATTTTGGAACTTTAGTTCTGAGATTTTTGAAAAAAAATTCGAAAGATTTTGGAATATAATATTAGTATTATTTTAAAGTATTTTATGATATAAATATTTCAATATGATTTAAAAGAAATGTTTTCAAGAATTTTGAAAAGAACTTTTAAATGAAATTAGTTATGTACTCTTCTCTATCGCTATGAAATAATTTCGATGATGAGTGCATGCACCATCGACGTTCATTTTCAAGTTTCAAAGTGGGAAGATTGCTGTAGTAGCTTACAATGTAATCGTTTTTATAAAAAAAAATTAATTTTATTTTCTAAGTACGATTGACGTATATGAACGATATGAATTTGTATATATAAATTTGATTTGAAAAGAAACCTGGAATTTAGTTCTCAAAACTTTCTAATAATTAGTAACTTTTAATTATTGTAATAAAATGAAATCTTAACTATTTTAACAATTGGAAACATCTAAGCGTATAATTTGAATTAGATCCTAAGTGATTAAGGGAATATATACAAGAATTGAAATTTGTAACTTGTAGTTATGATGGATAAATAAGAAAATGTAAATAATGAACATTTTGTTAACTAAAGGAATAAGATAAACTTATGTAACATACAATTACATTCTCAAAGACACACATACACGCACGCGCGCACACACACACATATATACATATAACTTACCAAAATATTAAAAGTGGAAATGTTAAATAAGGATATGTAATAGAATATTATACAAGTAAAACTTTAGTAATGAAAGTGTTCAATGTAAATTCTTTTGTAAATAAAAATTCTGATATTACAAATTTTTATAAACTTAAGTTAATAGTTTGAAAAGCTACTAATGAAATGTAATAGAAAAGTGAACGCTGAAAGTAAATGAATATAAACTTAAGTGATGTTTGAAGCCAATTATAATCAAAGTAAATAGTAAAATGGAATACTATTTATAAAGAGATAAAAGTGAAAAGAAAAAAGAATGAGTTGTTTCACAAATAAATTGATGTTAAAAGAAAATCAAAGTAAATGTTAAGTTGAAGTAAACTAAGAAAAAATGTATGTAATCCTTCAATTATAAATTCATCGATTATTTTAAATAATTGAATGAAAAGAACATACGTAAGTAAATGAATATAATTAATGGAAAATGGCATTGTATAAATGATTGGGAAATTAATTTTGTAGGTAATGAATCTAATTAAAGAAAATAATCATTGTATGATTGAGAAAAGAAAAAATAAATAAAAAAAGATGAATGGTAAATACTGTGAAAGGAGATTTAGAAGAATAAACTTAATTGATGTTTGAATTTATTGTTTGTTTTAGCTTATGGGATGGTTGGAAAAGGATACCTCTGACTGTATAACGATGTATAAATAATCCATTAATTTTTATTTAAGAATGTTGAGTGTATGGTATGCTTAGTAGTTTATTTATCATTTTATACGATTAAAAGTTTTTGATCCCGAACAAACCATTTTCTTTGGTTGTTATGGATGGATGGCTGATTACTTTGATTGCATGTGATGATTGTATGGTTTTGTTTGCAAGTGACTATTATTATGCTGTGTTGTTTTGTTTGTTATTAATTGAAACAACTTAAATTTCTATTTTATATAATTATTAACTTCTTTGGATTGTATAAGTGAAATACAGGTTATGGAAGCAATTGCTACTGCTTTTGATTTCATAAATAAAGCGTCATTTGCTCGACAAATAGGTACGTTTTCGGATTACGGTCTTCTAACGATTTTAATTTTTTTTTCCCGTGGTTTAGAATATTTTATTTTGAATATAATATATATATATATGGTTATTATTGATATTATTTTTCTTCCAGACCTCTCTGTGCAAAGAAGACTTTGCCGAAATTTTCCGTGAATTTTGGACTTAGAAAGATTTTGTGAGAATGTTTTTCAAACTTTTATTGAACTTGAATAAGAAAGGCTTTAATTGTTTATAAATTGATACATTTTATTTAAATTATTTAATTATGTAAATTAATTGTTTATAAATGAATATTTTTATTGAGATATATCAATTCCTTAATTCCTTCTTTTCCCTTTTCGAGGACGAAACTTTTGAGTGGGGGAGAGTGTGACGACTGTAATTTTCGATGAAAAGAAAAATAATATTTAATTTAATAAGATGTTGGTGTTAATATTGGAAGAAATAAAAAGTTATGATTTATTAATAAGAGAAGTAACTAGAATGTAATGTTAATAATGTTAATTTAAGGAAATTGATAACTATTTTAATGCAGTCTCAATTAATTGGAATAATTAGAAAGTTATGATTGGTCATAAAATGTAAATGGTAAATAAATCAAATGTTGTATTAAATGGTGAAATTGTATGTAATTAATTGGAATTTCTTAAAATAGAATAAATAATCCGTATGTGAATTTATTAGTTTTGTTTGTTAATACTTAACATAGAATTGTGTTTGAAATTGCAAGTTGTAACAATGGTTTAATTATCATTACATTATTTAATCTATTGACACTAATTGTAAATCAATTGCAATAAATGTAAGTAAATATTGCGTTAATATGAATTAAGATAAAAATTATATAATATTGATGCAATAAATGGAAAACCAATATTAACTATGTCCATAAAGTAACGATTGATTGAATAAAAATATTGAAATCAAAATGAATCAATTTATTGAGTTTTAAATTATAATTAATGAATTTATTATAATTGGAATTTGAACGTTGTAATTAGCGCAATATTAATAGTTGAATTTGACATGGAAAATTTGTTTTAAAAGATTACAATTACTAGTTAATCAAAAATGATACAAATTTGTTAGTTATAAAATTTGAATTTGAAAAATGATAAATTTAATTTAATAATGATTTATTTAATTAACGTGAAAATAGCCGTTTTGGCCACGGTCTCGGATTTCGATGAAACCAGTTTCATCGGATCCATAATAGTGAATTATTGTAGGGTTTCATGTCTCATAGCGATCAGACTTATCGTTTAATCGTGCGGGCTCGAAACGCGTAGAAATCAATTTAATTAAAATCAATTTGAAATAATATGATTTTGAAATCTAACTTTTGTATACAATGGAATTAGGAATTGAAACTTGTTCTATTGAGTTGAAAAATATCGAAAACCTATATTTCGATATATTAGATGACTCTTTTTCGTTTCGGGAACGAAACGGGCATTTCGGGTCGTTATCGTTTCGACCCAACCCTGCCGATATATAGACTGTTATAAACCCTTGTTGTTTCTCATTTTATTATTTTTGTGTGTACATCTTCTTCCTCCTCCTCCTTCTTAAGCATTAGAACATAAAACCTAATTCCCAAAATTCCAAAACCTAATTTTAGAAGGAAAAAAATGGTTGCTCTATGTTTACTTCGAGTCAGGAAGAGGTTCACTTCGGGTTTCAGAGGCGAAACCCTACAATGACTTCGGGTCAGAGAGAATTCCATGCCAAAAAAGGCATATATGGTCGTGATTCGATTCCTATAGGCAAAATCCTGCAGCGACTTCAGGTCAGGAGCCAAATGACTCGAGTCTTGGGTCATTTTGGCAAAAACTTAGAGCAAGCACCGGGTAATTGAGGCGGCGACCCAAAGTAAGACCCGAAGTCGAAATTTTCAAATCTTCTAACGTTAATAACTTTTGCTTACAAGCTCGGATTTACGCGTGGTTTTCTTCGTTGCGATCGTATCCAAATTTCGGTCATTATTAACTAGTTTGATTGTACTATGAGATGGTTAAATTTTTGGTGCTAATTTTGGATTTTGAATCGATGGCAAATCGAAGGTTAGTGTTATAACCTACTCACAACTATTAAAATATCTTATGTTAGTTAGATTAAATTTATGATATGATTATATATTGATTGGTTGATGTTTGATATATTTAAATTGTCTTTCCAGTTAAATATGACATTTATTACATTTAAATTGCCATTTAATTTAATATTGAATTTAATTGTCAAGTGAATACCTATTAATGATAATCGGTTAATTAATGTTATTTATTCGTTCATTGAATGGTGATTGTGATGGATATTTCAGTGTTGATATTGGATGACTGGATGTTATATTCATATTGTTATAACACTTCAAGTTCCTTTAGTTTATTGTTAGGAAATCCCTATAGGTTAAAATGATACATACCCGAACGATCTATAGATTAGGGAAAAATAGTTATGCGTTGAAATGATAAACTCGAGTGATTTTATGGATTTTGAATTTTATTCGGGATTGTGGGTTGAAATGATATATATCCGCAAATATAAAATATTTACGGATTGAAATGATAAATATCCGCATCACTTTACCATATGGTAGAAAATTACGAACATCGGATTGGTTAAATTAAATGATTTTAAATCCTTAAATTTTGAATTTAGTTAAATGATATTTTGAAGAAAATTTGATTTATATAAACTGAATTATTCTTGAAAATCCGAGTTTGAAATGTGAAATTGGAATTGGTTTAAATTGAAATTTGAAAGTTAGATTTGAATTATAAATGAAATTTATCGAAATTGAGTTATTGAAAACATTTGAAAATGTAACTTTGAAATCTACTAAATTTGAAATAGTTTGGATTTATTGTCTGAACTTGGATTTGAAAGCGATATTGATTAAATGGTTTAAATGAGAATATGAATTGGGGGATGAAATTTAGTTTTATTGATTTGAAAGCTGGACATGTCCAGATGTCTTGAAATGAAAGAAATGGTTTAATTTGATATTAATTTCAAATTTACCATTTTAATATAAACTGTTTAAAAATATATTGTTTTAAATCCTGATTAATAAGATTTTCAAACTATTAAACTAATTTAATCTATTTTTAATCTATTTTAAACTATTTTAATCAATTAAACTATTTCAATTTATTTTAATCTATTTAATCCATTTTAGTCTACTTTAACCTATTTTGAACTAATTAACCCATTTAATCTATTTTAAATCGATTTAATCAATTTTAAATCTATTTAGTCCATTTTAAATCTATTTAATCTATTTTAAATCTATTTAAACTATCTTAAATCCATTTAAACAATTTATAAATATGTAAACTATTTTCAATATTTCATACTTGGAAGTGTTTATATTCAAATCCTTAATTTAAAAGCGAATACGATTAAATGATGTTATAACCTAAGTTGGGATTTAAATGACATATTTGATTGAGCATGATGATTTAACCTATTTTGGAAGTACGATTTTGAAAGAAATATGACTTCGGAAGTGATATGATTTCAAATTTATAATGATTTCGATGGTGAATATGATTTCAAAAGTGAATGATTTCGTAAAGTGATATGGTCTGAATTGAATATGATATTTTGATATCAATTATGAATAGGCTTTGAAAATGTAAAAGAACTGTCTGGCGTGAAATAAGCGTTTGGTTGTTAAAGACACCGGGATCGAATATTGTCATACGCTCTGCTAATACCGAAAACCACTTTAACAACTGTGTACGTGGTGGAGATTCTAGAATGAAGTGGGATGGTTTGGAAAACGATTCTATATAAGGTATTTACATAGCCCTAACTCCTGTGATTCAACTTGATGTGGCTAAAATAGGATCCATGCCGGGCCAAGTGAGGTCGCACCTCCGATTAGACACATTTCTTCGATACCATATTATGACTTTGTGATTGATTTGGTGGCCACCCCTCGATTTATTATGGGAGTGTGTTCTGAGGTAAGCGTAGTAGCTGCTATGCATTACCACAAGTCTGGATCCGCAAAACGGTAGTATCCTACTTGGACATTGCCTCACGTGCCTTGACATACTTTTATCCTTATTCACGACTACTACGATTTTGTTTAGTGTTGTCTTATCATGGCGCCTCCTTGGCTACCGACATTACTAGTAATTCTACTAAGGCAAACTATAGGACAATGCTTAAAAATGTGTTAATAAGGATCAATGTATAGCCTTAACACTATTTTAATATTTATCTTACTGATAGACACGACTTATATAGTGTATCTTACTACCTATAGATAGTTTAACATATTTTTAGGAGATGATAAATCCGTAGCATCTCTTAATTAATTGCACTCGCGTTGTACGCTTGATAGGAGATGTAAATCGCGTAAACATCTATGAACCTATTACACTCATATTTACTTACTATTGATTAAATCTCGTAAACATCTCTTACTCGAGTGTTTTTCCTTTTCATTATGCTCAGGTCAGCCTGAGTATTTCAGTGTTTGAAGATATTAGTCCTTGAAGATGAGGATGAAGTTTGCTAGATCGTATTTACTATTATTATTCTGCTGCATTATTTTGTTGTGTTTGTTGATTGTACTTTGATTTTTTGTAAAATTTGTGTAATCAAATGCATATTGTAAAACAACTTCATGAACTGTTTATCTAATTATTATATTTGTCATTCCACTGCAAGATTCTATGTTTTATTTTCCTGTTTTCTCTTAAAACCCATTGATAATCTACCCTTTTGAATGGTTTAAGTTAGACATGTGTAGTTTATTGTTGATTTAAACCGTCTAAAAAGTGAGACGTCACAGTTGGTATAAAGCTTTGGTTTAGAGATGCCTTGGCCCGTTGAGGTTAACTCATTAGAGATAGGGTTAGTAATACCCTAGAATGAGTCTGAGTGTGTGTGTATATGAAAGAGCGTATTTGTTAGTGCTATTTTTTATTGCATTAATTTGTTCTGTTAAGTATTTATATATTCTGGTTGGTACATGGGACGCTTGACATCGATAGAGATTCCTAAACACTTAATATGGCAGATCGACACAACATTGTTTTTGAAATATAGGCAAATGGAAATTTTTAGCCTAGTACTATATTTTATATACTAAAAGAATATTTTTTTATAAATTGATATTGTTTTGGTAAGTTTTTGGTTAGGAAATGATAATGTTCAATTATTGTCATTTATTGTTTGGTTAGTCAAGGTTCTTAAAACTATTGACTATTGTATGTTATAGAAAATGTAATTTTATAAATATGGTAATAATTAATATTTACAAAATATGAATTTAAATGGAAATTCGAGAACTTAAATGCTGGTATCTTGAAATGGGTTTTCAAAGATTTGGAAAAATGATAATATAGTACTATTCGGAAGTATTTGCAAACAGAAATGTTTCAAAATGTTTTCAAAAGGTACTTGAAAGGAATGTTTTTAAAAGAATTTTAAAAGGAAATAAGTTTTATACTCCCCTCTTCTGTGGCTAGAAAATTATTTCGGTGATGACCGCACAACATTATCGATGTTCATATTTTGGTTTCTAGGAAGACCACTAAAGTAGCTTTGCTATCCATTTGTCTTGATAGATAAGATTTGATTTAGACTTCTTAAGTATGATTTGATATAAAAAAGATATGAGTATATATTATTTCAAGATGATTTGAAATGAAACCCGGTGTTTATTTCTTAAGTTTTCTATAAATTAGGAATTTCAATTATTATAATGCAATGAAATCTTGACTATTTTAATAAATTATGAACATTCAAATTGAAATCTGAATTAAAAGGTAATTGTTTAATGAAAATATAAGAAATTGAAGTTTTGTAACGTGTAAATTAAAAGATGATGAAAATTAAGAAGATGTAAACTATCGAATATTTTTGTTATCTAAAACGAATAAGATAAATTTGTATAACACTCAATTACATTCTAAAGACATATATACACTTAATAGAAATGTATAAAAAGTTGAAATGTTAATATGAATATGTAATAAAATACTATATAAGTAAAAGCTTCATAACAAAAAGGTTCAAAATGAACATATGTTTATAAATGAAAAATTAAGATGTACAAGAAATATTATAAACATGAGCCAATGTTTGAAATGCTTAATAGTTAAAGTGAATAGTAAAAAGCGAATACTATTTAAGTAAATGATTATAAACTTAAGAAAATGTTGAAATGATTTATTAATAGATTTAGTATTAATTTATTCATAAGTAGATGTAATATTAATTATACTATATATGAAGGAATAAATGTGAATTAAAAAGTAGAGAAACTTAAGTATAAAATGATTCATTAATGAATACTAATATTATATGGAAACTAAGTTATATAAGTGTAACGACCCAAAATTTTCGATCCCGAAAATTCCAGATAGTTAGGAAAAAGAAGAAAAGGATAGAAGAATAAGAAGAACAGAAACACCAACATCTCACATTCGCAGCGGATAAAATATAATAACAAATAATAACAGTTATACAAAGGAAGACTGTACTTGTCAAATTTCACTTTAATACATCAGAGTTACAACATATATAAATATACAATCAACATGACTCAGGTATATACAACAATATAATACAAAAGGAACTCTCCATACGTTCCTGTCATCCAACCCGTCTCCTGAGCTCTAGAACGTCCTTACCTGAAACCTGTAATACTCGGTCTGACCCGAGCATTACATCAAAGTAACACCCGGGTCAGGCTGGAAACCAGCGTGAGTAAACCCATCTAACATGGCATACAAAGCATACAACTTATATATAACCCAAGGTAACTCCTATCAATTTAAAAATTCACAATTTGTTATAGACATCACTTAGTTCACACATCAATTTTCTAAGTACCAAAATTTAAATTAAATAGTCTAACTCGCTTAAATCATTTCATTCCATCCTATTGATTTCACATATCAGTCTATAAAAATTCAAAGTGGTTTCGGGTATTTTCTAATACCCGACCCTGGTCTTTTCGAGTCCAATGTCATCTTAACCCAAGTTATTCAAATGAAATACAAATCAAACTTTTTAAATACAGGATGCCACTTTACACAGCAATGCATCTCGATAAATGACCACATTATCACTATTCAACCCAATATATAATATTACAGAAACATTTCATATCAGAAATATCAACCAATCATTCATAAGCAAGATTAATTAGTCACCCATTTCTAATAAATCAAATTAATTACTTTAATCATTTTAATCTTGCTTACTTAACAATAATTAATTACAATCCATTAATTAATCATCCCCTAATTATCCATCAATTTTTATCACTAAGTGTAATTGTTTTAAAAGATAATTAATTATCTTTGATTAATCCCCTGATTAATTAACCTTCAATTACTTCCACTAAGTAATTATCCTTCTTATCAATTTCACCAAGTAATTTAAATCCACATTACTTCCATTTATTAACCATCCATTAATTAATTACATCCAATAATTATCACTAATTACTTCACCAAGTAATTATACTTTTATAAATTACATTAAGTAATTATACTTACCAAATTTCACAATTGATTACCCTTAATTAATTAATAAAATTATTTACCTTAAATTAATCACATTAATTAATCATTTGATAATCATTAATTAATGATCTTTCATTAACTATATTCATTAACCAATCCTTTAATTACTTCTCTAAGTAATTAACTTTAATTAATCATTTTTATTTACAAATTAATTAATTCTTTACTACAAATTAATTCATTTCTATTTACATAATTAATTTCTAAATTTTAACTAAATTAGCCCTTAATTACTTGATTAATTAATTCCTAATCATTAATTAACAATCCAAACTTATTTAATTAATGATTCTTAATTTCAACTTAATTTAACACTTAATTAATAATCTTAATCCAAATCATTAATTTAAAAACCCTTAATAACTTAATTAATTAATCCAAATCATTAATTAATTAACTAATTAATTTAACCATTTTATTTACCTTAAAAATTTAATGAATTACAAATCATTAAATCTTAATTGACTTTAAGATAAAAACATCATTTTTATAAGTGATTTAATTATCATTCTCAAACACATTTTAAAACATTTACTTTCAAATTCACTTTTAAATTTCATTTCAAATTAAGATTCAAATTAAATACCATTTAACATTAACAAATTAAACCAAGTTAAAACTCTTTTTAAAATCAAATGTTGTAAAACACTTACCTTTATAAAAGAAATTTATATAAGAGTTTAAACCAAATCATGTAAATTCAAAACATTTTAAAATATATTTTATATCTTAAACAATTAAACTTATTCAAACATTTTGATTTTTATAAATTTTATTTTCAAAACTAGGATACCAAAGTAAATTTGGATCCATACCTTAAAAACTGATTTTAAACTTTATTTAAAATCTGGTTTCAAATTTCAAAATTCTGTTTAAATTTAAATAGACAGGATTTACAAAAACCTGTAACAAATTCAAATGACTCGAGCCAACATCAACTGCTTCGAGTCACAAACCACACCACTTCGAGCCAACACTCGAACTACTCGAGTAAAACTCGAGTCCCTCTCCACTGCTTCAACCCAAATTCCACCCGAAAAGCAAAAGTGCACGGTGCACATGCACTGTGACTACATCCACCTTCGACCAACTTTGATGCCTTCCTCAGGTCGACGATCATCTCCCAAATCCATTCCGGCCATCAGATCTTCACTACCATCTCGAAATCCAAATCGAGCTTCAAAACCCAAAATGGAACCAGAAAACGAAACCTGGCAATGCCTCGACCTTGCTCCTCCGACCATCGGAACACCAGCATCACCGGCCACTACTTCGTCCACGCTCCAGGTTCCCTTTCCCAGAGTTCTGTCAAACTCGATCATCCTTAGGCGTCGAGGTGATCAATACTTCTAGCCTTGCCAAAACTAGGTTTAGAAACCAAATCGTACAATCATCGCCGCCACCGAACTCTGTTCATCCTCCTATAATTTTTGCTGGCCTCGCCGTTCACACCTCTACCTCCAGAAGGAACCCCGACCTCTTCGACCTCCGAGATCATCAGAACTTCCCAAAAACTCAAATATGGTTCAACCCAGAAATGCACCTTCATTTCTGATCTAAAAATTATGATTTCCGTTTTAAAATTCATCATTCAAGATAAGATTTAAGCTTATATGCCTGAATTAAGAATTTAGGAAGTTTGAGTTTTTACAAAACTCAATCTTGTACTGTCCTTTTTGTTTTCCAGAGTAGTTTGAATTTGTTTTAACTTAAATACAATTTTAAAACTTATTTTATAATCAAACAAATAGATGTTGTTTAGATTCTAAGTCCTAACAATAAGTGGATCAAGAGGTAATGATATTTAAATTAAAACTTGGCTTGAAATTTAGAACAGAGATATATACAGGTATTATAAAAACATGCGTACATCATTCATCCAAAATGCACAAAAGTTCACCAATATACATACACAAAAACATAATTATTTCAGACAATAATCAAGCAACAGATTTATACTTAAGTTACTTTTTTTTAAAATGTTACCCACCATTTGATTGAAAAGAGGTACTGGTTTTTGCAAATAAATTCTGCTGCTAGCTTTCTCTGCTTTGATTTTAATCCTGCTTCCTTTGATCTCGGTCTTCTGTTTATTTAGTTGTGAAATTGTGATATGGTTGCTATTTTAGCTTGGTTCAAATCCAAGAAATTGAAACGGTGTGGAGGTAAATATACAAGGAAATATAGGCTGCAGCTTACACAGCAAGCTTCTTTATTTTTATTTTTTCATTACATATTTCCCTTTTCCTATGATTTGATTTCTTATGAAAAGTGATTTGATTTAAAAAAAAGCTTTAATGTTATGTTTTGTAAGCTAGGCTTTAAATGCTTGTCTCCTCTTTTGTTTACATACATATCTCCACCCTTCTGTACATATATACATATCATACATATGTATGCAAACTATTTTGTCTTGTTTGCCTTATACAAATATATATATATATATATTTATATGTGTGTGTGTGTGTGTGTTTTTTTTTGTTACATACAACAATATAAACCTCTTATATACATTTATTCCTAGTTTTAAACATATATTTTCATTTTTAAATTTTTAGCCAAAGCTTAAGTATCTAAATTATATTCCTACATATATCTTATATTTAGTATTATGAAGGTAGAGTTTTTATCCTAATTTTTTTTTGAGATTTTTTTTTTGAATTTCCAAACTATAGTTTCTTTCCCAAATATACATATAGATAAATAAATAGTCAATAGCCAAAAGATATTATTTATTTCCTATAAGATTTATCATATCCAATATTTAATATATCTTTTAAATCAATTTACATATATCCCGATATTTTAATTATCAGAAATTTTATTTGTTCGACTTATAAAAATCGACATTTCAATAACTAAAATCAGTCAATTTCCCGATTAACACATGTCAAAAATCCGGGTCGTCACATTCCTCCCCCCTTTGAATCTTTTCGTCCTCGAAAAGGAACGAAGCCAGAATTATTAAAATGTTTAAAATTAGATAAATTTTCTTTGATAATTTTTAAAATACTTTAAAAATCTATATAATATTACTAAAATAGTCTTCATAAAAATATTTTTATAACTCGATGTCTCGACAAGTCCGTCCTTGTTCTTACAGAAATTGGGTCATACGTTTATCAGGCGTAGGACTGAAAATCTATAAGTACTTAGTAGACACATTTTCAACATCCAATGAAAGTACTTGGAAAATAATTTTATTGAAAATATCGAAAACATTTTTTTTAAAACAGAGGAAATATTTTTGGTGAGAATGCTCTGGAAATCATCACCCCCATCCATGGTCGCAGTTACATCTAGGGTTACGTTGCCATCGCAGCAAAATTCCATGTAGCTGTAGGCACTCCGCGCCCCTTGATTACGCCATGGAACCCACAACAGATCGCAATTATATTGCAGGGTTACGTTGCCATCACAGCAAAAGTCCATGTAACTGTAGCTATCAGCGCCCTCGATTTTCGCTGCCAAAAAAGAAACTTCTCCACTCCCACATAGGTCGCAGTCTACCGATGTAGAATCAAACGTAGACTGTTGGCTCTCAGCGGCACACACGACTTTCGCTATGTTACCATAGGTCGTAGTCTACCGATATAAAATCAAACCCATACTGTTGGCTCTCAGCGGCACACACGACTTTCGCTATGGTCTGCAGTAGATCGTAGTGACATTGAGTTACATTGTCATCACAGCATAACCCAAATGCCTCTACAGGCATCAGCACCCTCGACTTCCGCTACACTACACAAAATCCTCAGGAACTAGTTTTGTCCGAACTCCTCACATGATCAACTTTAGAACCTCCCCTTAGTGTTCAAGGCAGTACCACCTTATGGCACTCTTGAGAAGTTCATTTCAAGAGAGCGCTTTTTTCCCCAAATCCATTATCAAAACACTTTATACTATACACGTATAGTATCTTCTAAATCATATACCTAGTATGAATCTCATATAAATCTCCTTTTCTCAAAATCGATTATCCCGAAATCGATAATTCTCAAACTAGGCTTTCCAAATTCCAATATTGATTTTACCCAAAAATCAAAAGCCTTTCCAAATCCAAAGGTTCCCAAAACCTTTTTCCAAAATCCTCATAAGATCCTTTAAATAAATAAATATATATATATATATATATAATTTTTTTTAAAAAAACTTTGGATCATTTCAAACTTGTATAAAACTCCTTTTATACTTCAAACACTTTCAAAATCCTTTTCTTTCGGCAATAGATTCAACAAGGGGAGATTTGTCTTATATAACAAAGATATATAACTTTGTTTATTAAAAATCAAATATTCAATTTTGATTACTCTATAAAGTAACTTACCATTTTACTTACTTCCATAAAGTAAATTTTTACCATAGAAATATCCAGTTTCCACTTTACTTCATCATATGTTTCAAAAAATATACCTTTCATTTCAAAAACCATTTTCCATTTCTTATCCACAAATCTCCAATATCAATTTCATTCAAATCCGTACGCTATACCAATCTGATTGCTCGCTCGATCACACAATTTCACTTCCGAACTAGTATCGTCCACCTAACTTCCTGGTGCGGACACAGATCTGGTTTCTTGATCAGAAACCACCATTCACCTTGCATAGCCTAGCTATGATAGAGAATATCCAAAATCAATCAACAATCCATATCCGGGTTCGCCATCGAAAATCGAGTGAAGAATCCCAACTCGGATCGATAAACTATCTCGAAATTCTATGCTCGAATCTGGATCAAACCACTATGCGAATAGAATAATATACATACATCCTCTATCTATCCTCATAGATTTATTAGCCAAAACAATTCCCTTTTTATTCACATTCACTTTAATTTTCATTCACTTATTTACAATTGCTTCAATCCCATTTGGATTATCACTTTAATTCTTATCTCAATTGGGTAATTAAACCATAAACAGTTTGCACTCTGATTGGCTTAAATTTAGAAAATAACTTGAATTTTTTTTTAAAATAGACAAGTAGTTGAAAAATAATTATTAGTTTGTAAAATAGCTGTAAAATAGTTAAGTAATTGTAAATAGTTGAAAAATAGTAAAATAACTGCAAAATAATGGTAAAATAGTAGCTAGTTATAAAGTAGTTGGAAAAATAGTAATTAGTTTATAAAATAGTTGTAAAATAGTTAAAAAGTTCCAAAAGTAGTTGTTAAATAAATATAAGATAGTCTTGGAATTTAGAAAGAAAATTTGTATAGGAAATAGTTAGGAAAGTAGATTTAAAATAGTTTATATTAAAATGATTAATTTAAAAATAGTCCAAAGCCAAACTGTTCAATTTCCCATCAATTCAATTTAAATTTCCACTTCCATTTAAATTGACTCAATTCTAATTTGAATAACTTCAATTTCCCTTGAACTTGATTTATTTCCAATTCAAGTTGAATTAACCTCAATTTCTTTTCAAATTCAAATCAAATTCCATTTGATTTTAAATATATTCACTTTAATTACAATTCCCAAATTATTCAAATTAATTTAGACTAATTTCAAATTAATCCAATTCAAAATTTCCATTTGAATTTCATACTGATCCATCTTCAACTCTAATTAATTCAAAGTAAATTCAATTTGAACTAATGAAATCTAAATCTCAACTTTAACCCATCTCGAATTATATAAATTCGAGTTAAATTTCCAAAGGTTGATTTAACCCTTAAATCAAATTAATCCTTATTTCTAAACTAACAATCTAAATCTTTAAACAATTAAATTTTGAGTCCAAATTTAAAAGTTCCATTTAAAATTTTCTTCATAATTATAGATATATCCAATTTATTCCCTAATTTCAATTTTGAAACCAATCCTTAACAATTTTAATTTCCAAGTTCCTTTTGAACATTTAAATCTCAAATTCAAAGTGGTTTCATCTCCTTAATTTCAAATTTTAAATTCCTTTTTTATCTAAATATTAGATATATCACCACAATCCATTTCTTCATTCATTTAAACAAATCCAATCCACAATTAAAAGATTATTAATAACAATAGGGTGATATTTATTCTAAAACATCCATCCATTTTCAATTTCCAGATCTCAATTTACTTTGAGATCACACAAACTCCGAATTCCAATTAAACCATTTAACTTTCCAAGTTAAATACCAATTTCATCTTGAGATTTCCAAACCAGGTTGTTCATTCAAACTTATTTAACTTTTTCAAAGTTAAATTTAATTTAAATCCCATTAACCTTACTCAAATTTGAATTCCCACTTCAAATTTCAAACTTCACATATTCTTTCCACTTATAAGTTCAAAAACTTATCACTTTTGGGTATCACATCTCATTTCCAAATTTAAAACTCAACATTTAGAGTTTATCTCAAACCATCTTTTCTATTATGTATATTCCCCAGAAATACATATTATTTCCTTTACACACCAAGTTATCTTTAAATTTTAAACCACCTTTTATTTTTAATTCAAAACAAATTCCTTTAAATTTTCAAACAACTCTTGTGTGAAACAAGTCCCTTCTTTCAAATAATACTTATTTATTATTTCTTTATCATTTTGAAACAATTTTCAAATTCTGGACCTAGATTTTAAAACTTCACAATTCAGATCATCTTCAATTCCAATTCGTAAGTCATATTTACCTAAATGTTTTACTATCTTAAAATATTTCATTATTAAATACAACAACCATTTATGATAATAACCAAGTTTATCATATCTTATTCTAAACCTTTTCCCTAAATTCAAGATTTTAATTTTAGTTTGAATCCATTTCAAACTTATCTTTTTTTAATTTCAATTTCAGTTTGGTTGTATTTCTATTACTTCTTAATTTAATTTCGATAATTTTACAACCAATTACCTTAATGTTTATTAGAAAGAAATATTGCTTTATATATCAAAATATATTCTTATATAAAATCATTTAAAATCTTTATATAAGGAAAATAACAAATACGCTCACACACACACACACACACACACACTCTCTCTCTCTCTCTCTCTCAACTCATTCTAGGGTACCATTGACCCTATCCTTAATGAGTAATCCCACCAGAGCTAAGGTTCTAGCTTAACCTTCTGCTTTGATACCAATTGTAACGACCCGAAATTTTTGATACCGAAAATTCCAGATAGTTAGGAAAAAGAAGAAAAAGATAGAAGAATAAGAAGAACAGAAACACCAACATCTCACATTCGCAGCGGATAAAATATAATAACAAATAATAACAGTTATACAAAGAAAAATTGTACTTGTCAAATTTCACTTTAATACATCAGACTTACAACATATATACATATACAATCAACATGACTCAGATATATACAACAATATAATATAGAGGGAACTCTCCATACGTTCCTGTCATCCAGCCCGTCTCCTGACCTCCAGAACGTCCTTACTTGAAACCTGTAATACTCGGTCTGACCCGAGCATTACATCAAAGTAAAACCCGGGTCAGAGTGGAAACCAGCGTGAGTAAACCCATCTAACATGGCATACAAAGCATACAACTTATATAAAACCCAGGGTAACTCATATCAATTTAAAAATTCATAATTTTTATAGACATCACTTATTTCACACATCAATTTTCTAAGTACCAAAATTTAAATTAAATAGTCTAATTCACTTAAATCATTTCATTCCAGCCTATTGATTTCACATATCAGTCTATAAAAATTCAAAGTGGTTTCGGGTATTTTCTAATACCCGACCCTGGTCTTTTCGAGTCTAATGTCATCTTAACCCAAGTTATTCAAATGAAATACAATTCAAACTTTTTAAATACAGGATGCCACTTTACACAGCAATGCATCTCGATGAATGACCACTTATCACTATTCGACCCAACATATCATATTACAGAAACATTTCATATCAGAAATATCAACCAATCATTCATAAGCAAGATTAATTAGTCACCCATTTCTAATAAATCAAATTAATTACTTTAATCATTTTAATCTTGCTTACTTAACAATAATTAATTACAATCCATTAATTAATCATCCCCTAATTATCCATCAATTTTTATCACTAAGTGTAATTGTTTTAAAAGATAATTAATTATCTTTGATTAATCCCCTGATTAATTTACCTTCAATTACTTCCACTAAGTAATTATCCTTCTTATCAATTTCACCAAGTAATTTAAATCCACATTACTTCCATTTATTAACCATTCATTAATTAATTACATCCAGTATTTATCACTAATTACTTCACCAAGTAATTATACTTTTATAAATTACATTAAGTAATTATACTTACCAAATTTCACAATTGATTACTCTTAATTAATTAATAAAATTATTTACCTTAAATTAATCACATTAATTAATCTCCTTAATTAATGATCTTTCATTAACTATATTCATTAACCAATCCTTTAATTACTTCTCTAGGTAATTAACTTTAATTAATCATTTTTAATTACAAAATAATTAATTCTTAATTACAAATTAATTAATTTCTATTTACATAATTAATTCCTAATTTTAACTAAATTAGTCTTTAATTACTTGATTAATTAATTCCTAATCATCAATTAACAATCCAAACTTATTTAATTAATGATTCTTAATTTCAACTTAATTTAACCCTTAATTAATAATCTTAATCCAAATCATTAATTTAAAAACATTTAATAACTTAATTAATTAATCCAAATCATCAATTAATTAACTAATTAATTTAACCATTTTATTTACCTTAAAAATTTAATGAATTACAAATCATTAAATCTTAATTAACTTTAAGATAAAAACATGATTTTTATAAGTGATTTTATTATCATTCTCAAACATATTTGAAAACATTTACTTTCAAATTCACTTTTAAATTTCATTTCAAATTAAGATTAAAATTAAATACCATTTAACTTTAACAAATTAAACCAAGTTAAAACTCTTTTTAAAATCAAATGTTGTAAAACACTTACCTTTATAAAAGAAATTTATATAAGAGTTTAAACCAAATCATTTAAATTCAAAACATTTTAAAATATATTTTATATCTTAAACTTTTAAACTTATTCAAACATTTTGATTTTTATAAATTTTATTTTCAAAACTAGGATACCAAAGTAAATTTGGATCCATAACTCCAAATCTGATTTTAAACTTTATTTAAAATCTGGTTTCAAATTTCAAAATTCTATTTAAATTTAAATCGACAGGTTTTACAAAAACCTGTAACAAATTCAAATGACTCGAGCCAACATCAACTGCTTCGAGTCACAAACCACACTACTTCGGGCCAACACTCGAACTACTCGAAACTCGAGTCCCTCTCCACTGCTTCAACCCAAATTCCACCCGAAAAGCAAAAGTGCACGGTGCACATGCATTGTGACTACATCCATCTTCGACCAATTTTGATGCCTTGCTCAGGTCGACGATGATCCCCCAAATCCATTCCGAACATCAGATCTTCACTACCATCTCGAAATCCAAATCGAGCTTCAAAATCCAGACTGGAATCAAAAAACGAAACCTGGCAACGCCTCGACCTTGCTCCTCTGACCATCGGAACACCAGCACCACCGGCCACTACTTCGTCCGCGCTCCAGCTTCCCTTTCCCAGAGTTCTGTCAAACTCAATCATCCCTAGGCGTCGAGGTGATCAAAACTTCCAGCCCTGCCAAAACTAGGTTTAGAAACCAAATCGTACAATCATCGCCACTACCGAAATCTGTTCATCCTCCTACCATTTTTGCTGGCCTCACCGTTCACTCCTCTACCTCCAGAAGGAACTCCGACCTCTTCGACCACCGAGATCATCAGAACTTCCCAAAAACTCAAATATAGTTCAACCCAGAAATGCACCTTCTTTTCTGATCTAAAAATTATGATTTCCGTTTTAAAATTCATGATTCAAGATAAGATTTAAGCTTATATGCCTGAATTAAGAATTTATGAAGTTTGAGTTTTTACAAAACTCAAGCTTGTACTGTCCTTTTTGTTTTCCAGAGTAGTTTGAATTTGTTTTAACTTAAATACAATTTTAAAACTTATTTTATAATCAAACAAACAGATGTTGTTTAGATTCTAAGTCCTAACAATAAGTGGATCAAGAGGTAATGATATTTAAATTAAAACTTGGCTTGAAATTTAGAACAGAGATATATACAGGTATTATCAAAACATGCGCACATCTTTCATCCAAAATGCACAAAAGTTCATCAATATACATACACAAAAACATACTTATTTCAGACATTAATCAAGCAACAGATTTATGCTTAAGTTACTTTTTTTTAAAGTGTTACTCACCATTTGATTGAATAGAGGTACTGGTTTTTGCAAATAAATTCTGCTGCTAGCTTTCTCTGCTTTGATTTTAATCCTGCTTCCTTTGATCTCGGTCTTTTGTTTATTTAGTTGTGAAATGGTGATATGGTTGCTGTTTTAGCTTGGTTCAAATCCAAGAAATTGAAACGGTGTGGAGGTAAATATACAAGGAAATATAGGTTGCAACTTACACAGCAAGCTTCTTTATTTTTATTATTTTTATTACATATTTCCCTTTTCCTATGATTTGATTTCTTATGAAAAGTGATTTGATTTTAAAAAAAAAGCTTTTATGTTATGTTTTGAAAGCTAGGCTTTAAATGCTTGTCTCCTCTTTTGTTTACATACATATCTCCACTCTTGTGTACATATATGCATATCATACATATGTATGCAATCCATTTTGTCTTGTTTGCCTTATACAAATGTATATATATAAGATTTTTTATGTTACATACAACAATATAAACCTCTTATATACATTTATTCCTATTTTTAAACATATATTTTCATTTTTAAATTTTTAGCCAAAGCTTAAGTATCTGAATTATATTCCTACATATATCTTATATTTAGTATTATAAAGGTAGAGTTTTTATCTTAATTGCTTTTTTGATAGATTTTTTTTTTGAATTTCCGAACCTTAGTTTCTTTCCCAAATATTCATATAGATAAATAAATAGTCAATAGCCAAAAGATATTATTTATTTCCTATAAGATTTATCATATCCAATATTTAATATATCTTTTAAATCAATTTACATATATCCCTATATTTTAATTATCAGAAAAATTTTTTGTTCGACTTATAAATATCGACATTTCAATAATTAAATCAGTTAATTTCCCGATTAACACACGTCAAAAATACGGGTCGTCACAATAAGTAAACATTTATGAATTGAACTGCAAGGAAGCTTATGTAATACCTTAAGAATTTATTCATTGATGATTATGAATGGAAAATAAATTATGTAAGTAAATGAATGTAAATTAATAAAAGATGATCTTGTATGAGTGAATGAAAATAAATGAAAAGTAAATGATATATCTTAAAGAAACCAACAGAATAATATTTATATTCTATGTTGTTTGGCTTATAGGAAGTTTAGGAAATAACACTTCAAATCGTTTGAGGTTGTACGAAAAATCTATTAAGTAATTATCTAAGACAGTTCAACATAAGGTGCACTTGATAGTTCATTTATCACACTAGTACGATGAAAAGTTTTTGAAACAGAGCAAACCATTAGTTTTGATTGCTATTGTAATGGCCCTTATCTCCGTACCCTTTGGGTCGACAATAAATCCCATGTGTTCAACTCAAATTAAACGAAAATATGGATCATTAAGGGTAAAGAAGAAAAACATAGAAGAAGAAATAGAAGCAATAGTATGGAGTCTCACAATTGCAGCGGAACAAAATATAATATACATACAATAACAGATTTTTATACAAAAGAAGCTGAAGCGGTTTATAACACACACACAATTATCAGATTACAACAATCAATACATCAATATGGACAGTTATTATAACTTGTCCTCTTATACATAACACACACAGTGGAAAAACCAAGTATGTGTAATACGTCTGAAATTCTCTAGCTCGTCTCCTGAGTTCCAAAGCATACTAACCTAAATCTGTAATACTTGGCCTGACCCAAGCATTATAATAAAATAACGCCGGAGTCGGCCTAGAAAACCAGCGTGAGAAAACACATTAAATTTGAATTATTACTATTTTCAAAATCTTTTGGAAAACAAAGGTATCTCGTAAGATTACGCCACACATAAACACAACGGGTTCTTACCTTATGATAACCAAAACATTTTATATCAAAATCATCTTTTATTATAATAGTGTCTACATAAAGTAAATTAGAAAATAGCTAAAATGCTTGCATCTCAGTTTCAGCAATATTTGGTGTACAATCAAAACCGTACAGGCCCGTAGTGGATATTGGATTCCATATAATGACTGAGCTTCTAGGGTACCGCCTATCGTAGTACACCTCTAGAAAAATGTACCGAGATCATACCTAACGATCCCTGCCAATATAGGACCGACCTACCCCTTACTGGATAATACCGAATATGTTATCATCCTAGGTGTTCCCACCCTTCCCGAGCGCTATCTTTTCCATGCACAATCATATCAATAAATTTAATATAATTTTTTCGAGGGTATCTCGAAAGGTGATAACGTATCTACTTGGGTGCGACCCACTTAGTTGAGCTGCATCTCCATTGTTTTAGTCATTCCCGGTTGATGAGGCTTGAGGCAACGCTCGCCTTTAGAATAGCATTCATACTTGGACTGCTAACACTGCCTTCCAAGCAAGTAATGCAATGATAACATCCATCCATAAAAGTTGTCCTAGGTTTTGACAAATCGAATCTCCAAAATCTCCATCTCCATTAGCTTCATTATATCACAATTCGTATCGCACAAATCGGATCAAAGTGGTTTTCAGATAATTAAATCTGATCCCAGTCTCTTCGAAACGATCAACGAAGTTGGCCAGTATTTGATAGTCGGTTATTTAACTACTGTAACAACCCGCATTTTATGAATATATATTTAAATGTTTTATTTAAATATAGCATCGTCAGCTGAATTAAAGTCTGAAATGTGACTTTTTGTAAACAGTTGGATCCGGACTCGAGACCACTTCTATTGAGTTTAAAATGACATTTACAACTTGATTAAGTATAAACACCGATATGTTTGGAGTTGATTAGGATTTTGGTATTTTGTTTGGGCTTAGGGTTGTTTCAAGCCCACTAACCCAATAAGAGAACCCAACCTTCTACCAAATACCTCCCACTCCACTGCTCTTCATTTATTCCTTTCATAATTTTCTAACACTCTCAAGCAAAAGGAAAAATGGGGAAAAGAATGGAAATCAAAATTCCTAAGCCCTAGTTTTCTTAGGAAGTTCAAATTCAAGTTTCAAAATCAAGGAGAATCTTAGGTAACCATGCTCTTCATCTTCTCCATCTCAATTCCTTTTCAATTCTTGATTTTTCCTATAACCCAACTTAGGAAAAACTTTGCATTGGATCACAGATTGAAAGTTCTTGAAGTGAAGTTGAAGTGAGATTGATCTTGCTTTGTTTTAGAGTTTCTCATTCCTTGTTTTTTTGAATTTAAAGGTGAGTTCTTGAACTCACATCTATGTCAATAGATTTCATTGTTGTTAGATATGAATTCCTAACATCTATTTCATGTTCAATTGCTTTTGAATTGAATTTGCTTGTTGAATTTTCCAATTTTGGTATTTTGAGTTCAAAATCTATGAAAATCCTACTATGGATATTTGGACATGTTGTTTGGAATGTATTGAAGAGCCTATAGGGCTGAGTTGTCGCTTGACATAAATCCCTAGCCACCATCGCTCATTCGATCACTTTCGAGTTGATTTTGCCATTAATGATCTAGACAAATTTTCCTTGAGCTTCAGCTTAGACGTCTGGGAAAACATTCAGACGTTTGAGGAAAAGGAATAAAAATTCTAGACTTACAACTCAGACATCTAAGGTTATTTCTACACATCTGAGCGATCTGGAAGAAATTTGCAGACCTTTAGCTCAGACGTCTAGGAAAACCACCAGACGTCTGGCGCTGTTAAATTCAGCCAATTTGCCTATTTTTATGTGGGTTTCTGTATTAACGCTTTTTGTTGATCCAGTTAGTACTTGCCTTTTATTATCAACTTTGATGACTTCTTTTCTGGATTTTTAGTAATATCCATTTTATGGATTTCATATCAATTTTCATGGTTTTAATTCACGTCTTTGAATGTGAATTTTGGTGATAGATTGTTTTTATAATCGTTTCGATGATTCGTCACATTAAAATACAAATGTTTCTATACTAGTTGTAAATAATCAAACTCTTTCACAAAAATGATTTCAACATTTACTTTTAATAGAAAGCTCATTTTTAAAACCGTTTTCCATTCTATTAGTATATACAAACCTTTAACTCATTCGTACGAGAAATCCAATTAAACGACTTAGCAAAACAAGTGGTATGAAACGCTTGCGTTTACTTCATCGGTTAATTCTTAGACTTGTTCGTTTGAAATTTTGTGACAACATTCGAGTGGAAATCTACAATTTGTTCCTAAATATTTAAGTTAAGCCAGTGGTTATGGGACATGAAGCTAAACTCATCTATTTACTAGTTTGATGTAATTTACACCTATTGATCTATGACAATCATTTTGAGGTTTAGACTAGCGATATGCGATGTCTCATTGTCCGCGTGCGGTCTGTTGAGCTTTGTCTCATTTTTTATAGGTTAGCGACCAATGGGTTTTATGGAGTTCGGTTCATCGGGAATATCGTTGTACTATGTTATTGTTCCGTCTTGTTTGAGTTTCAGGTTCCTCGGACGTATCATTGTATTACGTTGTTGCACCGGCTTTATGAGTTAGCGACCTATAGGATAGCACATGTTTGTGATACACTTGTTGGTGAGTTTTCATGCTCCCATTTATGATAGGCCTCCCCCTTTTTATGTTTACTGGATTTCTAATTATTGATTTTTAGAATTTGTGTTTCACCAATTTTTGTGATTTGCATTGATAAACTCTATCAATAATTTTGATTTGGTGAATAAGCTAAAGAATATGACATTCTTTTTGGTGTTTGAGAAAACTTGAGATATTGTATGATTTTTGTTGTTATCATACATATTTGTCATATCTCTTATCATATCTCATCTTACATGATAATTATAGCTAGACTGATCCGTTTATTATTATTTTCATAAATAATACTCGGGTCAGACCGAGGTGTTTCAGGTGCTTCAACTTGACTTCTTAGAAACGACTATATTTTGACTTTTGGCTAACTACTTTAGCTTAATAGTTTTTGTTTTTATACAATTTGAGATAAGGACTCCTTGATGTATACATATTCTCTTGTCTAGCACTTGTACCTATTCTTTTATGATGTAGTGGATCTTGTATGACCATTACTTTGATGTTCGCTTCTATGTGTTATATTCATATCTTTTTCCCCCTTAGTGATATGAATATCTATGATTGATTTTGTATTATGCATATTTTATATTTGTTTCCAAAGGCCACACTTCCACTATGTAGTTCTTTGAGTTTGTCTTTGATATGTCAGATTTCCTCTTGAAATGATGTAACGATCTAAAATTTTTGACCCCGAAAATTCAACATTTATACGTTCACTGTAGAAGTGCCGAGCAATCGAACGTCGGAAATTTCAGATTGTTAGTGAAAAGAAGAAGAAGGTAGAAGAAGAAACAGAAAACAACAGCATCTCACAATTGCAGTGGATTAAATATAATATCAAATAATATCATTTATACAAAGAAAGCTGTAATTTTAGGTTAAATACAATATATCAGAGTATAACAATGCTCAAATAAAACTGGACAGTTGTAACAATTTGTTCTAGACTATCATCAATACAAATTCAAATATATAGCGGAATATACTGCATTCGTTCCTGCCATCCAGCTCGCCTCCTGAGCTCCAGAACGTCCTAACCTGAAAATCTGTAATACTCGGTCTGACCCGAGAATTACAATCAAGTAACACCCGGGTCAGACTGGAAACCAGCGTGAGTAAACCAAAATAACTTAAAATACTAAGATATAAAATTATTTGAGAGCCTAGGGAAACTCGTACCTCACTACGAGTTCTTAACTTGTTATAGTCAACCACTTATTTCACAAATCAATATTTAAGTATCCTATCTTAGTTTAAATGGTCCGGTTACAAAATTTATTTCAGTCCAACATATTTGACTCTAAACTCAAACCTATAAAGAATTATTGTAGATTACAAACCGAAGCGGTTTCGAATCCAATGTCATTCTTTAATCCAAGTTATTTAAGTAAGAAATTTTAATTAAATTCAGAATAACATATGCACATAGAAATCTATCATATATATCTAACTAAATAAATGATTCACAACAAATCAAGCCATCCTTTCCATATCACAGCACATCTCAAATTACATATTAGAGATATCAACACACCAAGGCATTTAATTCAGCTCTATCATTCATAAGCAAGATTGATAGTCACACAATTCGTAATTAATTTAATTTAATCTCCGAATAAATTAATTAATTACTTTAATTACTTTTAATTCCTACTTACTTAACATTTATTACAACCCATTTATTATTATTTTAATTAATCAAGGAGATTAATTAATCATCCTTTAATTATCCACCTAAATTAATCATTCTTAATTACTTTAATTAATTAACTATCCTTAATTAATTAATTCCTTTAATTAATTTCATTAAGTAATTATTCTTAAGTTAATTAATTTACCCTTAATTACTTAAATATTTAATTAATCTAAGATAAACCATTATCTTAATTAATTAATTATTTAATCAGATCATTTAAATCTTATTTAATTTAAATGCTTGAAATTAACTTATACAAAGTCACTTAAGACCTTTTTAAATAATTTTTTTAGCACACTTATCTTAACACTTTCTTAATTCAATCATTATTAAATTCCATTTGAAACCCTTTAAGGATTTAATTAAATAATTAACCTATTCGAATCAATAAATCAAATTCGACCTTATAATTAAAACTATAACTTGTCTATCAATTTGCTTTAACTTGCATTTGCTTAATGCTTTTGAACTTATTATTTCTTTTATTTAAAACTCTACATCCATACAAGTAACCCGTGCCCGACCAATACTTTCGCGAGCTAAAACCATAATTTACCCAAGTCAAACTCGATTAACCTACCCGCTTCTATCTTCTTCTTCCCTCTACTCCCAAGTGCCTTTCTTCCTCTATTCAACGAATACCTGGTGCACATGAGAACACCGTGCACATGCACAACCATTTCCGACCATCGACTGCATCGTCGATCGATTCCGCAAGTCATCGCCGCTTCCTCTATTCCATTCCTCCACTCAGAATCATAATCAAAGAGGACCATCGAAAAGTCATCATCCAAACCTAAATATGGAACTACGCCTGGCATTCCACCACCTCGCAACGATGACTCAGACCCTCATCCACCTCTACATCTTTCCTACAGCCTCGTCACCTTCTCCTCGAACCAAAACTCCCATGCACACATCTAAAACTTACCCTTGTCTCCACCATTTCTTTGTCACTAAACCCACCGAAAAATTTCCATAAAACCTTACTCCTCCCACGTCGAACTTCCACTGTCATCAAAAAATCACCGCTCCAATTTTCCAGAGTTCCTCATCCTTTACTCCTCCTCTATGTCAAGTGCCCCACCTTCGAATCAACCCAGTCACCTGAATTTGCCATCTCGCCCAATTCCGGTCAACTTAACTTCCCCTTTCCCATACTTCACTAAATATCTAAAAGACCCCATCAAAAATCATCATTCACAACGGCGAATCCATTCATATGGGTAAAAACACAATTATGATCTTTGAATCATTAACCCAATTGGGTTAATTATTTACTCTAAATTACCCTTTAAAACCCCTATGCTTAATATTATTCAACCACACATTTTTTAGAACAAAGTATATTCAAAATCGATCAGCTTTCCTTTTGGCATCCTACCTTAAAACCAACTAGGTTGAGAGCTAAAGATTTTAGAAGTCAGGTGTGATGGTTTAAGCCTACTGTTACTTGTTAAACCTTTATATATATTCACATACATGTGTATCTATATATACCACTGTACCACATACATTTTAATCAGTACTTCACTTACCATGTCCAAGACTACAACATATATTACTAGTGTGAAAGATTCTAGTTTTACTTACTGATAATGGTTTTTATCAGAGAACAGAGACATGCATACACAACTCACAGCAGTTAACATACATATCCAGACAACACTTTTCATTCAAATGATTATCTACCTTTAGGCATTTTAACAGAGGAAACAATATTAGTTTACTCACCTTGAACAGAGAAATAGTTTGAGATTTGAAAACTGGAAATTTTGATTTGATTTGAATTTGCTTGATTTAGTTGATGTTTGAGATGATCCTGAATTTAATCAGGTTGAAGTCTTGTTTGATTTGCTTGCTTATGTTGCTTCAGGTTTGATTGTTCTAGTTTTAAATGCTTTGAATTTGTTGTAATCTACTTAGGTTTTGATTTTGTTTTCTGGTTTTATCTTTTTTCTCTCAGGTTCAAGATTTTGAATCATATGAAAGAAAATATGAAAAGAGGAGAAGTAGATGTATATAACTTGTTTTCCCATTATTTATTGAATTTAAATAAAATGAAAAGAAAATTTAAAAGTATGACACTTGTTTATTTCATGATAAAATAAAACTAACACTTGTTAAATCCCATGCTAAGATGATTACACTTGCCTAATTTCTTATTATGATGCTTACACATGTAATTTTCGTGTATTAAATGTTTTTATATGATTTTTATATTATATATCAATTGTTTTTTATATTTATAAATGAATATGTTTTTATTCATTAGTTTTTAAATCCGTATATATATAAAAACTATCTTTGTTTCATTTAAAATTTTAAAAGAAAGCATATATACCCTTATCAAATTTATTTTAAGCTAAAATCTTTTTAAATTAATATATATATATATATGCTGTTTTTGTGTTAAAAATATAGAATTCAACTTTAAATAACTCATGAAAATTATCATATTAATTTCAAAACATAACTTCCAATTCAATATATATACCTATATAATATATATAATATGATTAGAAAATCATTTTTGTTAGCTTTGAAAAGATAAATTTTTGCTAAATTAAATATTTATGAAAGAAGATTATCAAATTATTATTGTCAAATTAAATTATTATATTAATATGTTTACTATGATTATATATTCACACATTAAATTATTATATTAATATGTTTACTATGATTATATATTCACAATGGATTTGTATATGTATACACTTAAAATTTCAACATTATAGAGTTTGCATATCTATTTGTTAATTTACTATAAGATTTATCACTTCCAGATATTTATATTTCAATATTTTATATCGTTTCAAATCCATTTATATACATCCAGATATCTTTTATTACCAGAATTTTATCTGTTCAACTAAATAAAAACCAGTCAACTACCAATTAACAGATGACCAGAAATTCAGATTATCACATTCCTTCCCCCTTTGAATCTTTTCGTCCTCGAAAAGGAACGAAACCAGAATTTATCGAAATGCTTATTATCAGTTAAATTACCCCTTGAACATTTTTTACTATAAACTTCTTTTTATTCAAAAATTTAGAAATACTTTAAAATTTACATAATACTATCAAAATAGCTTTATAAAAATAATTTTTATAACTCGATGTCTCAACAGTCCATCCTCGTTCTCACAGAAATTCGGTCATACGTTAATCAGGCATAGGACTAAAAATCTATAAGTACTTGGTAAACCCGTTTCAACACCCAGTGAAATACTTGGAAAATATTTTCAAAATATAGAAAACATTTTTGAAAATATAGAAAATATTTTTGATGAGAATGCTCTAGAAATCATCACCCCCTCCATGGTCGCAGTTAACCCGACGATTAAGTGGTCATCCCGGCAAAATCCATAGAAAACTGTAGGCATTCCATGCCCCTCGATTACGCCATGGAACCCGCCACAGATCGCAGCTACACCTAGGTTTTACATCGCCATCACGGGAAAAACCATGTGACTGTAGGCATCTGCGCCTTCGAATTTCGCTGCTAAATGAAACTTCACCACTCCTATATAGATCGCAGACTACATCAGTCGAATCCCAATGTAGCCTGCAGGCACTCACTACCACACGACTTTCGCTATGTCTTCATAGATAGCAGTCTACCGATGTTACGTTGCCATCATGGCAAAATCAAACGTAGACTGTTGGATCTCATGGCCAGACGACTTCTGCTATGGTCCGTAGTAGATTGCAGTGACATCGAGTTACACTGTCGTCACAGTATAATCAAAATGTCTCTGTAGGGATCAGGGCCCTCGGCTTTCGCTACTTACACACACAATCCTTAAAAACTTCAGTTTGTGCGGACTTCCTCCCAGGATCAAATTTAGCGCCTCCCCTTTAGGGCTCAAGGCAGAACCACCCCGTCGATCTCCTATGAAGTTCATTTCATGAGAGCGCCTTTTTCCCCATATCCAATCTCAAAATATTTTATACTATACACTTATAGTATCTTCCAAATCATACTCTTTATGATTCACATAAATCTCCTTTACAAAAAATCGATATCTCAAATCGATAGTTCCAAACTTGGCTTTCCAAATTCCTAAAATTTGATTTTTCCAAAAATCAAAAGCCTTTCCAAAATCAGTGGGTTCCAAAAATCCTTTTTCCCAAAATTATTTTCATAAAAACCATTTTTATACATAGATATATAAGATCTTGGAATCACTTATATAGATTCCCTATTTATACTTCAAATATTTTGCAAAAACCTTTTCTTCTGGTTTTAGATTCAACATAGGGGAGTTTATCATATATAACAAATATATATATAACTTTACTTATGCCAAATCAACATTCAATTTTGTTTTCTTTTATAAAATTATTTACCATATCATTTACTTTTCAAAAAGAGAATTTCAATTATAAAGATACCCAACTCCTAATTTATTCGTATATATATTTCTCAAAATATACTTTTCTTTTCAATCATCATTTTTCATTTCTTTCAAACTTTCAATAACTATTGCATTTAAGCATGTACGATGTACATATACCATCCGTACGCAATATCAAATCTGATCGCTCACTCGATTACATAATTTCACTTTTGAACTAATATCGTCCACCCGACTTCCTAGTGCAGACTAAGATATGGTTTCTTGATCAAAAACCGTCATTCTCCTTGCATAGCCATAACTATCATAGAGAATTTCCAGAATCAATCAAAAATCCATATCCAGGTCCGCCGTCGAAAATCGAGTGAAAAATCCCAACTTGGATCGATATACTATTTCAAAATTCCTTGCTCGAATCTGGATCAAATCATTATGCAAAATAGAATAATATACGTACATCCTATGTATTTATCATCATTGATTATTAGCAAAATCAATTTTCTTTTACAACACCTTCATTTATAATTCTATTCACTTAATCACAATTGCTTCCATTCCCATTAGGGTTATCAGTTCAATTATAAATAGCCTGCACTCTGACCACTTAAATTAAAAAATAGCTTGAAAAGTTTAAAATAGACAAGTAGTTGTAAAATAGCAATTAGTTGTAAAGTAGCAATAAAATAGTTAAGTAATTATAAAATAGTTGTAAAGTAGTTAAATAGTTGTAGAATAGCTAGGTAGTTACAAAAAAAATAGTTGTAAAACAGTAATTTGTTTGTAAAACAGATGTAAAGTAGTAAAATAGTTGTAAAATAAGTATAAGATAGTTTTAGTTTTTAAAAATAAAAGTTGTATAGTAAATAGATGTAAAACAGTTTATATTTAAACAATTTTATTCAAAACTAGTTTTAGAGCCAAACTGGTTAAATTTCCCATTTGAATTGATTCGATTCCAATTCAATTCAATTACTATTTGAATTAAACTTATTTAATTTCAATCATAATTCCAAATTATTCAAATCAATTTCAGTTTGAACTAATTTCAATTCCAAACTCAACTTTAAACCATCTCGAATTATATAAATTTGAGCTAAATTTTAAATGTTGATTTAATCCCTTAAATCAAATTAACCTTTACCTTTAAAGTAACATCCTAATTCTTTAAACAATTTAATTCTAAGTCCAAATTTCAAAATTCCATTTTGAATTACCTTTACTTAATTTATTTCAAAGTTCAAATAAGAGTTCAAAACCTTTAAATAATTAAATTTTAAGAATCCAATCTATTACCCAATTTTAACATTTAACCTTGAAACCTATTCTTAAACAATTTTAGTTTGCAAGTTCATTTTTAACATATGAATCTTAAGTTCAAATTGGTTTCGTTCCATAATTATAATTTCATTTCTAAAAACCAAAATCATGCAAATAATTTTAAATTAAAGTTTTATTTCCATTTAATTTCAGTTTCAGGAATGATTAATAACAACGGGATGATATCAGGTTGAGTGAAAGTAAATAAACATCGAAATTATTTAAAACGCTCATCAATTGCATCCATTACCAATTTTCAGAACTCAAACTTGCTTTGAGATCACACATAACTCCCATTCGAACCAACCATTTAACTTTCCTACGTTAAATCTCAATCTCATCTTAAAATTCCCAACTCAGCTTGTTTGTTAAACTTATTTAACTTCCCCTATGTTAAATTCAATTTCACTTAATCCGGTCAACTTTATTCAATTTGAATTCTCCATTTCAAATTTTAAACTTCTTATCAATATCTTTTCCCATTTATAAGTTCAAAAACTTATTTCTCTATGGGTTATTACGTCGCATTTTAGGGAAAATTCGAAACTCAACACTTAGTTTTTACTTCCAATCAACTTTGACCTTATGTATATCCACACATATACATACTTATTTCTTTTGCACAACAAGTTATATTTTAAATTTTAAACCATTTTTGGTTTCTATTTCAAACAAATTTCTTTAAATTTTTTTTAAAAACTCTTGTTTTAAAATAAGATTCCTACATTTAAAAAATATTCTGAATAATATTTTATTATTATATATTTTAACCTTCTGAAACAATTTCTAATTTAGAAAAACTTTACAATTTAAATTTTCTTCAATTTCAAATTATAAGTCATACTTATCTAAATTGTTGCTTCCTTAAAACATTTCATTCTGTTTAATCATTAACAAACATTCCATTATCAAGATACAACAAACATTTTATGATAATAACCAAGATTATCATATCTGGAATCCAATTCACTATATATTATCTCATAATTCATTGGAAAATAAAATCAGAGTCACTTAATTCAACCTTTTGAAAACACTTCTACAAATTTAGGACTTTATTTTCTAGTTTGAATCCATTTTTGGCTTATCTTATTTGTATAGTTCATATTATCTAATTCCCGTTTGGTTGTATTTCTACTACCACTTAATTCTTATTATTACATTTAATTTCTATAACCAATAACCCATTATCTTAGAAAAGTTATAGCTTTATATATATCAAAATATAAGCTTGTATAAAAGTCATTTTTAAAACCATTTTTAAAATCATTATATAAGAAAATAACAAATACGCTCTCATATATATTACACTCAACTCATTCTAGGATAGTACCGACCCTATCCTTATTGAGTAAACCCACCAGAACCAAGATTCTCGCTTAAGCTCGCTTTGATACCAACTGTAATGACCCAAAATTTTCGACCCCGAAAATTCGACACAAATACGTTCACGTAGAAGTGCCGAGAAATCGAACGCCGGAAATTTCAGATTGTTAGTGAAAATAAGAAGGTAGAAGAAGAAACAGAAACCAACATCATCTCACATTCGCTGTGGATGAAATATAATATCAAATAATAGCATTTATACAAAAAAAGTTGTAATTGTTAGGTCGCATACAATATATTAGAGTACATAATGCTCAAATAAAACTGGACAGTTGTAACAACTTATTCCAGACTATCATCAATACAAATATACTCCATACGTTCCTGCCATCTAGCTCGCCTCCTATAACATTCCCGAATTTTAGCCAAGTTTAATTTGATAATCTAATTTAATTTTGGAATTAAATTGTGAAATTTTTTGTGAATTAATTAGAAATTTCCAGAATAAATAAAAAATTTAGATTTTAATATAATCTTGGTTTGAAATTTAAGGGTAAGTATTTTATAAATAAAAACTGGATTTAAAAATAAATATTTTGGAAATAAATTGGATTTGAAATTTTATAAGAATTTGTTTCTAATTATTTCAATATGCATTATAATTTGAAAATGATGTTTTGAATTTGATATAATAAATTTTTCTAAAGGCTAATTAAAAATGAAACTCTAATATATTTATTCATGTGTAGTTAAATTTTTAAAACCATTTTTTCTTTAAAAGATTATATAAATGATTAATAAACAAATGTATTTATTTAAATAAGAAATATGATATAAAGTTGTATTCAAAATATTATTTGTAGTGTTTAAAATATAATAAAAGTTTAAAAGTTGTTTAAAAGCTAAATTTTATAATATACGTGTGTGTGTTGTTTATTCAAGTTTAATTTGTTTTAAAATTCAATTTTTCTTAAGATTTTGTAAAAGAGAATGCATTTATTGAATATTAGAAATTGTATATATAAAAACATTTGTTATAACAAGTGTAAACAAAATAAAATACATATGTTAAGATATTAAAATATAAATGCATAGAGGGTTAAAATAAAACTTATAAAATAATTTAAATTAAGGATAAAAACATAAATTATTTCACATAGGAAATTTGTAAGGAAATTAAAATAAGTAATTGAACAAGTGTTAAACTAAGTGTACAAGTGGCATAAATTTTTTTAAATGAATTAAAATTTTATAAATTAAAGAGTGAAAACTAAACTACATTCTTCTTTTCTCAGATTTGAAATAAGAAAATAAAACAAAATCAAAGTCAATACCAAAACAAAATCATCTAAACCTGAAACAAATCAGGTTATAAAATTCAATATCAAAAATCCTGACCTAGAAAGAAAAAAAATCAGAAATCATCTCAGAATCTTAAAAACAGTGAAAGTATCAGATATAAATTCTAAGGCAAAAGATCAAATTCACTACAAATTGTTTCAACCTGAAGATCAAGCTAGATTACAAAACAAAAACTAGAAAAATCATCAAAGCAATAATATGTTTAAGTAACAAAGATTGCAGTTCAAGATTACAACAAGTTTCAAGCATTCCAATAAGCAACAACAAACAAAAGATCAAAGCAAGATCAAAATTTTAGCCTTCAAGTTTTAAAATCCAGACAGTTCTCTGTTTTCAAATTCTAGTTTTCTACTTCCAAGTGAACCAGGTGAGCAAACTTGCCTTTGTTCTGATTTTTGATCTGATGTTGTGATGAATGTTGAAGTGAAGTTGTGAATATGTTTGTGTGTATGCAAATATGCATGTATATATGCTGAAATAGGTATGTGCATGTCTGTACTTACCTCTGTTTAGAGGTTACAGGCACAAGTAAATTTCAAAAAAAATTAAATCTCTCAATCGAATCATTATTAACATTTGACATTTAAACGAAAATTCTTTGTTGAAGTCTGTAGATGATTATAAAAATAGTTTTAGGGATTTAAATTCAACAAGTAATTTTTAAATTGGGAATAACAGTAAATGTGTGTGTGTGTGTGTGTGTGTGTTAAAAATCCACCAATTTAATTTCTGTTTTGAATTACATGAATGGATTCGTGAACGAAAATCATGATTTCTAATATATATTTCATGATTTCTAATTTGATATTCAATTAGAATTTTTGAGATGAACGTTTTCGACATTTGGGTCGATAACAGTTGATTGGCATGGTGGATGGAGGCGAGGTTGTAGTCGAAGATGGTCTGATGGATAAGGGTCTAAGGAAAAATGCTAGAGGAATTTTTCATGGGTCGTGGCAATCAGAAGTGGGTGATCTAGGGTTGTTCATCAGGTTTTCATCGTCGAAGAATTTGAGATGATTGCGGGTTTGTCTGTGCGTCGGAACTGATCGCGTGAGTGGGAAAAGATGCATGGGTTAGAGATGCGGCTATGGATAGGGCGGTGGAGTTTCCGGTGTCGAAGTCGTCGTTGGTGAAATGATTGTGACCGAGTGTTTGCTCTAGATTTTCGATCAAGTGTTCGTATTTCGATTTTCTTTAAATTTTGAGTTTCTAGGTGCTTTGGTGGTTGAGGGTTGTTGTCGCCGATTCGTCAAAGGCTGCAGCATCGATCAAAGATCGCCGCGATGACTGTGCATGTGCACGGTGCACATTTGGTTGCTGGAGTTGTTGAAGGTTGGGAAGGATGAAAGATGCTCGGATTCAAGCATGTGGGAATTGTCAAAAAACTCGAAGTTTTTGAGTGACGAGTGTTTCTCGTGTTTTTACTCGGGTAGATCAGGGTTTTGCTTGAGTTGTTTTGGTTTGAACTGTCTAAATTAAAATCAGGAAATGTTCCAGGTTTAAAAAAACAAAAAACTTGGGTTTTGCAAATATTTCAAAGTTTAAAGCAAAAAAAAGTAAGTTTTTAAGTTATGAAAATAATTAGTTTTTTTTAAATAAATGTTTAACAAAGTTTTTAAATATTTATAATGGATAAGTCTTTAAAGTGACATAATAAATAAGTTTTCAAGTAACTATTTATTTAGTTTATTAAACAACTTTGAAAAGGTTTTTCAAAGATCTTAAATGTTTAAAATTTAACGTTTAAATTATTTGAATAAATTATATAATTAGTTCATAAATGGTTTCTAATGAAGTTTAATAAATTAGTAAAATAAATAAGGTTAAATTCATAATTAAAAGGTTAATTACTTAATGTTAAGAAGGATTAATAATTAAGTGATTAGTGATTAATTAATTAATAATTAAGAATAATTTAATCAAGTAATTAGGGTTAATTAATTAAGATAAATTAATTTAAAATTTGAAATTAATTGGTTAGGTAATTAAGATTAATTAATTAATGAAAGTGATTAAAGATAATCATATATTGTAATTTAATTAATTAAATTGTAATTAATTTGTTAAGGATAATTAATTAAGGTTAATTACTTAATTAAGATTAATTCTTTAATAATTAAGGGTTGATTGATTTATTAATTAAGGGTAATTAATAAATAATTAAAGGATAATTAATTAACATAAATTGTGATTAATTAATGTTAATCAACCATAATTAGTGATTAATCTGGTTTCAATTAATCAGATGATCAATTAACCTTACTTATGGATGACTGTAGTCTATTAAATGCTGTGCATTGTTTGATATCTTTGCTATGTCATGCTTTATGATATGAATTGTTTTAATTCAAGCTGTGACGAATGTAATTTATTTTATCTGTGATAAATGTATATTAATTATCTGTGATGTTGTGTATATATATAAGCATTATAGGAATATACCGCTTATCTATAATTGTTGTGTTTAAATATGTGATGATTGATGATGTTGCGCTATTGTGTTAAACCCCTGGACTACACCATACACACAAATATTGATTTCAAGAGGAAATTGGATAAGTCACAGATTTTTGAAATAGTTTTGAAGTTGAATTTTGAATTCAAAATGGTTTTGGAAATGGATTTGGGTTAAATGTAAAAAGCTTTTGAAAAGGAGTTTCAAAGATAAAAGTTATTTTAAATAACTAGATAAGTTTTGAGATTAAAATATTTTGATTTAAATTTGAATTCAAGATTTGAAATTGAATTCCATATTTGGAAATTATGGTTTAAAAGATTATATGAGTTATTAATGTATTTATATGGGTTTTTAAACCATTTTTAAAGTATTGTTTGGGAATTTGAATTTAACTCAAGAGTTTTAACTTATACAAATGAAGTCGGATTTTTTCGAAACGAAAACTATTTGTTCTCAAATAATAAAAGCTTTTATATAAGGGAAGAATTTCCAATTTGTGTTAAAGGGATTTCAAATTTGAAACGAAAATGTTTTCCAAGTTGTGAATGAATCTTTGGAAATGATTTTAAAAGCTATGAATTAAATCTTTGATTTAATGATTGGATGAGTTAATCCAATTTTAAGTGGAAATTGTTTTAAAATCTATGAATGAATCTTTGTGAAAAATGAGTGAACTTTGTGAAGTGAATCTTTTCGTTTAAAGTTTTGGAAATGGTAATTTTTTTAAACCATTTGAAAGAAAGGTTTTGGGTTTTAAAGTTGTGACTTAACTGAAATCCCATATCCATATGTTTTTAAGTATTGCGCTCATTATTCAGTTTAGCCGGGAGAGGACCTTGTGTCATATAACCCATTCTGAATAATGATACGACGTTATGGATAGCATTTGAAGATCAGTGGTGAAGACATGGTATTTTCGAGAGCGAAAGGATAATCCATCGAATGACTCTGCACTAACTAGCTACGGTATAGAGATCTCCATATTTGATGGGGAGTCCGATCGGGATTGTGAATACCCGGATTGCAAGGGCTTCTTTGGAAGTGCCTTCGGTTCAGTTCAAACCCGTAACAGACTTGTATGGATGTCTGTATGATGTTACACTTTGAGATATAAAGCAAGTTTTTATCAAATACATTTCTATTTGGTGGCGGAGACTTATTCTCTTAGCTTAACACCCTTCTCTAAGACGTACGAGCTCAGAGGTTATGTAGTTGATGGTTACTAGTGATACATTCCCGATTTGGTAATGTGGCATACGAAGTGCTGATGTTCATTTATTGATCGAAGCATGGCTTTGTGAAAATGCGTAGCTTTGTGGACGAGATTGCATCAGGACCTCACACCCCGGAAATGGTCGAAACAGGAAAGATGCGACAAGGTTGCAGGGGTCGCGCCCCTAGGTTGTGTCAATTCCTCTGGAAAAGGATGGTGTCATGGTATGGAGCCCAGATATTTAACTCATGTGGACATTGTATATTTATTATTATGTGATGTTGCTTTATGGCTGAGGATCCTCAGATAAAGGTCGCAAATGACCGAGGGTGGCATATCTTAGGTTTTACTCCTGAGAAGGGAGTAAACGCCCTTGTGTTGGCATAGATCTGGGTAGGTTCTCGAGACGTCCCTCCAGAGGCGTAGACATGTGGCAGTGGGAAGTTCCTTGGCCGGACCATTTGTTGAAAACCCAATCATCCAATACACGCCTTGTACAGTTTTAGTTGTAGAACCTGCCATTTAATATGGTAGTTATAGTAGGCATACTATAATGGTGCGTATGCTGGCTATGATTAATATTATACTTGCAAATTTTTTCCACTATGCACTAATAATAATAATACCAAAATGGATTTCGCGTATCAAGCATTTTTTACTATCATAAGGAGAAATCTCCTCCAATTCTGCGTTTGCATGGTGTGTGTGGCAGAGGCCTTATGGTAGTTTCATTTTCTAAAAAGCATTGCGGATTTCAAATTTTAAAATCTTTTGTTTGTTTTAAAGATAAAATGTTTTTGTTTGCTCATACAGTCCCATGACTGACCTGGAGTTTATTGTTCCCTTCCTAAACTCTGGGTGCCCACAATTTTCCACACTGGCAGTCTAGAGTTGGGTTTTTTAGATGATCCATGAATAGGTGTAGATTCAATAGTTTTCGAAGTCTTTGGTTTGGTAGCATTTGGAAATCTTCTTCAGTTTTTTTGCATATTTGAAGTTTTAGTTTGGCAATCGCATTCGGGATCACATTTGCTACAAGTTCAACTTGATAATGGTGGATCGAGCTTGAAGTTTAGAGCTTTGGCTTTGCAGTTGCAGTATTGGATTCTCTTGAAGATTTTGCTAGATGTTGATACATTGCCGCTATGGGATTGTGTTGTATACATTCTCTGACGGTGTTGGATATGTTGTATCATGTTGTATATGCCGTTGTACCTATATTATATATCAATGTTATCATCTTTTATTTCCACTGTGTTGTTTATCATCTAATGTTGTTGCAAGCTCCGGCGATACGGATTCGATATCGTTTGTCGTGCATCGAGTTCGGGTCATCACATTTGGTATCAGAGCTAAAGGTTGAGTAAGAACTTTAGCTATAGAGTGTAACACATTAGATGACCCGTTAGAGATAGAGTGGAGTATACCCTAGAATGAGTACAACCTGTGAAACCGGAAAACCAAATTACTCAGTCTATTTTCTTTCACTGTTGTTACTCCCTAAGATATCTCGTCCGAATGCCTAAATCGGTTTTCTTACTATTTACAGGTAGTAAGAATGAGAGAAAGAAGAGGATGAGGTAGGGGACGGGGAAGTACCACTTCAACTGGTTAATGCCCTACAACAACAGCTATTCCCACTCAACCTCAGCCGAATCTGGCTGATTTATATCAAAGTTTTTCCAGACTTGGTGGAAAGCCATTCACAGGCAAGGAAACCATTATCGAAGCACAAGCCTGGATTCGATCGTGCGAAAGGATTTGCAAAAGACTAAAATTGGAAGATGATCAGATGCGATTGATAGCTTCCTGGCAATTACATGAAGAAGCTTTAGCTTGGTGGGAGATAGTTACTGTGGATGAGCCGGTGGATGAGTTTACTTGGAGTCATTTCAAGGAAGTGTTTAAGCAGTGATATATGTCGTCTGCTAGTATCTCTAGAATGTACCAGGAGTTCACGGATTTGGTGCAGGGAAGTTTATCGTTTGAGGAATACTTGAACAAATTCAATGAATTATCTCGGTTTTGTCCGAAGTTGGTGAATACACCTTTAAAGAAGAATTAAAAGTTTATTCGGGGAATGAACAAGAAGTTTCTAGAGAGGATGGCTACTCACGTAAAGGAATATTTTTCTGAATTGATCGATATGGGTTATAGATACGATACTCTGGATAAGCAGGAAGTTCCGAAGGAAAAATGGAATACAAGCAATCTGAATTGGAGGAAAAGGAAGTTCGATGGAAAGAAACCGTGGAGAGGCAAAGGAAAGAAAATACCCAAAATAACAGGGTGAAGGATGTTACTTGTCTCAATTGCTTGGAGAAAGGCCATTACTCGAATAAATGTAAGAACACCTGGAAGCAAGGAAAGAGAGAGCCATTTATGAAGCCAGAACAGGAATATAAGGAATGCTATTACTGCCACAAGCCGGGACATAGGATTAAGGATTGCCCCGCATGGAAGCAAGCTCTAGTAGCGAAGGTTTATAAAATCAAAGATAATCCGTCAAACTCAAAGGATGATAAAGAAAAAGGAATTTTAATGCGTAACCTTCTTGTTTACGATTAAATTTTTCGAATTTTGTTCGATACAAGAACTACACATAGTTTTATTTCTCAGCAAATCATAAATGAGTTAAATCTTGAATCTAAGATCGTAGATGAACCTATTTTTGTATGTTTCATTGGTTTTCGATATATTCTACGAATGGTTAGTTATCCCTTCGAACTAACCAATACCTTTGTATATTTCGTAGATCTGGATGACCTGGGAATTTTGCAAAATATTGAATGAGTTTGTTCTCATATCTATTGTTGATATTCTGATTTGGTAAGCCAAACGCAGAATAGATATTCAGTTTGATCTGGAAAGATATTTCTCTATCTTTTATCTGTCCTTGGTTGTCTCCCTATCAAATTTCGGGGACGAAATTTTCTTAAGGGGGGAATCTGTAACATTCTCGAATTTTAGCCATGTTTAATTTGATAATTTAATTTAATTTTCGAATTAAATTGTGAAATTTTTTGTGAATGAATTAGATATTTCCAGAATAAATTAAAAATTTAGATTTTAATAGAATTTTGGTTTGAAATTTAAGGGTAAGTATTTTATAAATAAAAATTGGATTTAAAAATAAATATATTTGAAATAAATTGGATTTGAAATTTTATAAGAATTTGTTTCTAATTATTTAAATATGCATTATAATTTGAAAATGATGTTTTGAATTTGATATAATAAATTTTTCTAAAGGCTAATTAAAAATGAAACTCTAATATATTTATTCATGTATAGTTAAATTTTTAAAACCATTTTTCTTTAAAAGATTATATAAATGCTTAATAAAGAAATGTATTTATTTAAATAAGAAATATGATATAAAGTTGTATTCAAAATATTACTTGTAGTGTTTAAAAAATAGTAAAAGTTTAAAAGTTGTTTAAAAGTTAATTTTATAATATACATATATGTGTTATTTATTAAAATATAATTTGTTTTAAAATTCAATTTTTATTAAGATTTTATAAAAGAGAATGCATTTATTGAATAATAGAAATTGTATACATAAATAAAAAATTATAACAAGTGTAAACAAAATAAAATACATATGTTAAGATATGCAAATATAAATGCATAGAGGGTTAAAATAAAATTTATAAAATAATTTAAATTAAGGATATAAACACAAATTATTTCACATAGGACATTTGTAAGGAAATTAAAATAAGTAATTATACAAGTGTTAAACTAAGTGTACAAGTGGCACAATTTTTTTTAAAATGAATTAAAATTTTGTAAGTTAAACAGTAAAAACTAAACTACGTTCTTCTTTTCTCAGATCTGAAATAAGAAAAGAAAACAAAATCAATACCAAAACAAAATCATCTAAACCTGAAACAAAACAGGTTATAAAATTCAATATCAAAAAACCTGACCTAGAAAGAGAAAATCAGAAATCATCTCAGAATCTTCAAAATAGTGAAAGTATCAGATACAAATTCTAAAGCAAAAGATCAAATTCACTGCAAATTGTTTCAACCTGAAGATCAAGCTAGATTACAAAACAAAAACTGGAAAAAACATCAAAGCAATAATCTATTAAAGCAACAAAGACCTCCAGTTCAAGATTACAACAAGTTTCAAGCATTCCAGTAAGCAAACAACAAACAAAAAATCAAAGCAAGATCAAAATTTCAGCCTTCAAGTTTTAAAATCCATTTTTCCGCTTCCAAGTGAATCAGGTGAGCAAACTTGCCTTTGTTCTGATTTTTGATCTGATGTTGTGATGAATGTTGAAGTGAAATTGTGAATATGTTTGTGTGTATGTAAATATGCATGTATATATGTAGAAATAGGTATGTGCATGTCTGTACTCACCTCTGTTTAGAGCTTATAGGTATAAGTAAATTTCAAAAAAAATTAAATTTCTCAATCGAATCATTATTAACCTTTGACATTTAAACGAAAATTGTTTGTTGAAGTCTGTAGATGATTATAAAAATAGTTTCAGGGATTTAAATTCAACAAATAATTTTTAAATTGGGAATAATAGTAAAAATATATATATGTTAAAAATCAACCAATTTAATTTTTGTTTTGAATTGCATGAATGGATTGGAAAATCATGGTTTTTAATATACATTTCATGATTTCTAATTTGATATTCGATTAGAATTTTTGAGATGAACGTTTTCGACATTTGGGTCGACTGCCGTTGATTGGCACGGTGGATGGAGGCGAGGTTGTAGTCCAAGATGGTCTGGTGGATGAGGGTCTAAGGATAAATGCTGGAGGAATTTTTCATGGGCCATGGAGATCGGAAGTGGGTGATCTAGGAATGGTCATCAGGTTTTTGTCGTCGAAGAATTTGGAATGATTGCGGGTTTGTCTGTGCGTCGGAACTGATCGCGTGAGTGGGAAAAGATGCCTAGGTTAGAGATGCAGCCATGGACAGGGCGGCAAAGTTTCCCGTGTCAAAATTATCGTCGGCGAAATGATTGTGATCGAGTGTTTGTTCCAGATTTCCGATCAAGTGTCGATATTTCGATTTGGTTTGGATTTTGAGTTTCTGGGTGCTTTGGTGGTTGAGAGTGGTTGTCGCCGATTCGTCAGAGGCTGCAGCATCGATCAAAGATCGTCGCGATGACCATGCATGTGCATGTTGCACATTTGGTTGCTGTAATTGTTGAAGTTTGGGAAGGATGAAAGATGCTCGGGTTCAAGCGCGTGGGAATTGTCAAAAAACTCGAAGTTGTTGAGTGACGAGTGTTTCTCATGTTTTTACTCGGGTAGATTAGGGTTTTGCTCGAGTTGTTTTGATTTGAACTGTTTAAATTAAAATCAGGAAATGTTCCTGGTTTGAAAAACAAAGAACTTGGGTTTTGCAAATATTTCAAAGTTTAAAGCAAAATAAAAGCAAGTTTTTAAGTTATGAAAATATTTTTTTTAAAATAAATGTTTAACAAAGTTTTTAAATATATTTATAATAGATAAGTCTTTAAAATGATATAATAAATAAGTTTTCAAGTAACTATTTATTTAGTTTATTAAACAACTTTGAAAAGGTTTTTCAAAGATCTTAAATGTTTAAAATTTAATGTTTAAATTGTTTGAGTAAATTATATAACTAGTTCATAAATGGTTTCTAATGAAGTTTAATAAATTAGTAAAATAAATAAGGTTAAATTCATAATTAAGAGGTTAATTACTTATTGTTAAGAAGGATTATTAATTAAGTTATTAGTGATTAATTAATTAATAATTAAGAATAATTTAATCAAGTAACTAGGGTTAATTAATTAAGATAAATTAATTTGAAATTTGAAATTAATTGGTTAGGTAATTAAGATTAATTAATTAATGAAAGTGATTAAAGATAATCACATATTGTAATTTAATTAATTAAATGGTAATTAATTAAGGGTTAATTAATTAATTAATTTGTTAAGGATAATTAATTAAGGGTAATTACTTAATTAAGATTAATTCTTTAATAATTAAGGGTTGGTTAATTTATTAATTAAGGGTAATTAATAAATAATTAAAGGATAATTAATTAGCATAAATTGTAGTTAATTAATGTTAATCAACCAGAATTAGTGATAAATCTCGTTTCAATTAATCGGATGATCAATTAACCTTACTTATGGATGACTGTATTCCATTGAATGTTGTGCATTGTTTGATATCTCTGCTATATGATGCTTTGTGATATGAATTGTCTAATTCAAGCTGTGAAGAATGCAATTTATTTTATCTATGATAAATGTATATTAATTATGTGTGATGCTGTGTATATAGATAAGCGTTATAGGAATATACCGTTTATCTATAATTGCTGTGTTTAAATCTGTGATGATTGATGATGTTGCACTATTGTGTGAAACCATATACATAAAAATATGGATTTCACGAGGAAATTAGTTAAGTCACAGATTTTTGAAATAGTTTTAAAGTTGAATTTTGAATTCAAAATGGTTTTGAAAATGGATTTGGGTTAAATGTAAAAAACTTTAGAAAAGGAGTTTCAAAGATAAAAAGTATATTAAATAACTTGATAAGTTTTGAGATTTAAATAGTTTAATTTAAATTTGAATTCAGGATTTGAAATTGAATTCCATATTTGGAAATTATGGTTTAAAAGATTATACGAGTTATAAATGTATTTATATGGGTTTTTGACGCAGCGGATTAACAAACTAGACGTGCTATTAATGTTTGATACAAATTGATGCAGCGGTGATAACAAGTTGTCACCAAATGATGCAACAACAACAAAACAACGATGGAACGATACAATGATAAACTGATGAATTGAAGATACCCAGGATAAATGCCCAAATCCGTTGATCTCTCGAGATACCGGATTCTAGCTATCTTTAACACGTTGATCGCGCACGATGCCGTGTTAGAAGATCTACGATTCTTCGACGTTGATCTCGCACACGAGATTCCGTGAATCGGCTTCAAATCCGTTGATTCGAGCGCACTCGAATATCCGAAGATAGAGAAAGGAGCTCACACTCAACTTCCAATTTTAAAAGAGGCACAAAGCACTCAAAAGGTTTTATTCCCAAAATAAACCACTTTACAACTGGCAACACACCCGTATTTAAAGAGATTTTTCAACACAACAGACTGACCTAACAGCATGCAACCTACGGCTTACAACACGAGTTACATTACACGACCTACGACTTAATTACAACACATGCGACCTACAACATACAAACAAACAAACGACACAACAACAATGCGACTTAACATTTACAAGCGACATAAGGAAAACGGCCTACGACTTAACAAGTTACTCTACAGCACAGCTTCATGTGACCTAAGGAATCAGCGATCTAAAGAAGAAGGCGGCATAATCCTCAGCGACTTAAGCACTTGTGACCTAAGAAGATAGCATGCGGCTTAACTGAAAGCGATATAGGGATATGGCGTAACTCGTTAGGTCGTTAGCGACATAACTTCTGGGCGACTTAAGGTCTTGCGACTTATAAGAAGAGTGACATAACCAACTGAACGACTTGTGAGAGCGACTTAAAGCAACGACCACTAGGTCGCTGGCGACATAAGGAGGGGCGCGACCTAAAAATGAGCGACTTAACTCGTTAGGTCGTTCGGTTTGACCTAAAAGCTTGTGACTTAACTTGCTAGGTCGCTCAGGCGACTTATCATAGGACGCTGCACTTTCCTCCACTGCATCATCCTCCCTTGGTTGAAAAGAATTCGACCCCGAATTTGTACTTTCCTCTTCCTCGACAAGCTTGTGCTCATGGTACGGAATCAAATGTTTGACGTTAAAAACGTCAGTAGTATGAATATGATCCGGCAATCTTAACCAATAAGCATTATCATTGATCTTCTTCAAGATTTCTACTGGACCAATCTTTCGAGCTTTCAACTTGTTGTAAGTTCCAACTGGAAAACGATCTTTCACCAATACTGCGTAAACAAAATCACCTTCTTTGAAGTCCACACTCCTTCGCTTCTTATCTGTCAGTTGCTTATACTTCTCATTTGACTTAAAAAATCGTTCATGAACAATCCTGTGACACTCTTGCAACTCATTCACGAAATCACAAGCTCGTTTAACAACCCCTTTCTGACGTGGAACTGTCGACAAATCCAACGGTCCCTTCGGAATGGCTGAATATACTACTTGAAATGGACTGAATCCAGTACTTCGATTAACAGCATGATTATGTGCGAATTCTGCCTGACACAATTTCACATCCCAGCTTTTCAAATTATCTTTCACTAGACATCTCAACAAGTTTCCCAAAGATCCGTTCACCACTTCCGTTTGCCCATCCGTTTGTGGATGATAGCCGCTACTAAAGTTCAGCTTAGTCCCAACCATCTTCCATAGACTCAACCAAAAATGACTTAGAAATCGAGTATCCCGATCAGAAACAATAGTCTCAGGTATCCCATGTAGTCGATAAACCTCATTAAAGAACAATTGAGCAACACGGACTGCATCGGCGGTCTTTTTACAAGCTATGAAATGTGCCATCTTCGAAAATCTATCCACCACAACATATATAGAATCATTCCCTCATTGAGTTCTTAGAAAACCCAAAACAAAATCCATGCTAACATCAACCCATGATCTAGTAGGCACGGGCAATGGCATATACAATCCTGCATTCGTAGCTGTCCCTTTAGAAACTTGACATATGTGACATCTCTGCACAAATCTTTCAACTTCTTTCCTCATGGAAGGCCAAAAATATGATTGAGAAATCAACTGCAAGGTGCGATCTCTTTCCACATGTCCTTCTTCATGCAATTCCTTCACAATCTTCATCCGCAGACTGCACTCTGGTATACATAATAGATTTCCTTTGAAGAGAAAACCATCTACCAACACATACTCATTCGTCTTCCCTTTCTCGACTTCATCTACAATCTTAGCAAAGTAAGGATCCTCAACAAACAATTCTGGAAATACATCAAACCCCGTCACTTCAACTCTCATCGTAGTCAACAAATGATTTCTTCTACTCAATGCATCTGCCACCCGATTTATGCTTTACAACAAATGTAAACTGTTGCAAGTATGCGATCCATGAAGCATGCCTGGCTGCAATCTTATCATGTCCATGCAAATGCTTCAACGCTTCATGGTCCGTATATAACACAAACTCTTTATGAAACAAATAGTGTCTCCAATGCTTTATGGCTTGGACAATAGCATAGAACTCCAAGTCATAGGTATTATATCTTGTCTTGGCTCCAGAAAGTTTCTCGCTAAAATAAGCAATTGGACGATCCTTCTGCTTAATACTCCACCAATTCCAACCTTAGACGCATCAGTATCTAGCTCAAAGAGAAACTGAAAATCCGGGTATCTAAGAATCAGTGTTGTAGTCAAGAGTGTCTTGATCTGTTGGAAAGCAGAATCAGCCTATTCAGTCCACACAAACTGCTTCCCTTTCATACAATCCGTCAATGGTGCCATCACGCTACTAAAATGTGGAATAAACCTTTGGTAGAATGATGCTAACCCATGGAAACTTCTTACTTCAGTTACAGTCCTGGGTTGGGGCAATCCTTGATTGCTTCAACTTTACCTTGATCCACATGGATTCCTTCCTTGGACAACACATGCCCCAAAAACAAAACACTGTGTGTCATGAACATGCGCTTCTTTTTTGCCGCGTAAAATTGCTCCTAACGAAGTATCATCAACACTTCCCGCAAGTGTTGTAGATGTTCTTCTGTGCTTCCACTGTATATCAATATATCATCAAAGTATACCACCACGAACTTTCCAATAAACGGTCGAAAGATCTGATTCATCACTCGCATAAAAGTACTGGGTGCATTCGAAAGACCAAATGGCATGACCAGCCATTCATACAACCCTTCCCGCATCTTGAATGAGGTCTTCCATTCATCCCCTGGTCGAATTTGAATCTGATGATACCCACTCTTTAGATCAATCTTTGAAAAGATAGCAGCTCCATTCAACTGATCTAACAAGTCGTTCGATCTTGGCATCGGAAATCCGTACCTCACTGTAATCTTGTTTAGCGCTCGACTATCTGTACACATTCTCCAAGTTTCATCCTTCTTTGGCACTAACAAGGCTGGTACTGCACAAGGACTTAAACTTTCTTGTACGCGCCCTTGTTCAAGTAACTCCTCCACCTTCCTTCTCAACTCTTCGTGCTCCTTTGGGCTCATTCTATAATGTGGTCTATGTGGTAACACAGCTCCCGGAACAAGATCTATCTGGTGTTGTATGTCTCCCAACGGTGGTAACTCTTTTGGTAATTCTTCAGGAAATACATCTTCAAATTCCTTCAACATTGGCTTATCTTCCTCAGGAATTTCAACCGTTTCACTACTTTCACGTCCAATCAACAGAAATACTTCAGGCCCATCCTCTACCTCTTTGACAAACTCCTTCAAAGATAACAGAGTCTTTTGTTCCTCGATTTCCTCCAACTTGCTTTCACTTTGTTGTCGCTTTTTAGGAACTAAAGTGATTCTAGTGCCATTGAACATGAAACTATAGCAGTTAGTCCTACCATCGTTTTGCACGGCTCTATCGAATTGCCACGGTCTTCCCAATAACAAATGAAATACATCCATATCTACCACGTCACACCAAATTTCATCCTTATACTTCTTTCCAATGGAAAAAGTTATACAAGCTCTTCCACTAACCTTCACTTCCCCACCTTTCCTCAACCAAGCTAATTTGTAGGGTTTGGGATGCTTCTCTGTCTTTAACGCTAACTTCTTTACAGCTTCTGTAGAGATGATGTTATCACAACTTCCTGCATCGATAACAAACTTACAAACCCTTCCCAAAATAGTGCACGTCGACTGAAAAATATTACTCCTCAACCAGCTAGTCTCCTCTTCCTGCTTTGGCGTCAAGCAAGATCTCCTCGTCATTAAAGAATATCCCTCGTCTCCCACCAATAATTCTTCTTCCTCCTCAACTTGTGGTGAATTGGAACATTCTATTTCTGCATCCTCATCCTCAACCTCAGCAACCATCGCTCGCTTCTTAGACTTCGTGCATTCATTGCTCTTATGACCAAACTCCTGACAGTTATAACACTTGAAATTGCTATTGACCTTGGTCTTAGAAACTTCATTGACAACCGGTTTACTAACAACCTTGGAAACATTAGTATTGCTACTAGCCCCTTTCACCTGATTGATTGAACTTGTAAGCGCACCACCTCCTCTTCTACCTTGCTTCTCCCATGCTAGAGCCTTCTGGTGTGCTTCAACAACGGATCTTGGATCAAACATATTCACCATATCCTGAATTTGCATTCTCAATCCTCCAACAAATCTAGCTGTCAACTATTCCTCCGTCTCCATGATATCGTTTCTAGCAATCAGTTGATAGAACTCGTCTGCATACTCACTTACCGACTTTGTCCCTTGTCTCAAATTCTGTAAGCGATGATACATAAGAGACTGATAATTATAAGGCAAGAAAGTAGCCTTCATCAACTTCTTCATCTTTTCCCATGAAACAATCTTCGACTTTCCCATTCTTTCCCATGTAAGTTTAGTTTGTTGCCACCATGCCATAGCTCTTCCTCTCAATCATGTAGCAACCAACTTAACTCTACGATGCTCGGGTACTTCCTTGAAGTCAAAAATTTCTTCAACATTTGATAACCAATCCAGAAATTCTTTCGCTATCATTGCCCCTTTGAATTCTGGAATCTCTATTTTCATCCCCGACTCCCATCGGCGATTATCTTCGTAATCTCTATTTCGATTTCGTCCTTGGCCATGGTTTCGACAAAAGCTTCTATCACCATCACCGAATTCATCCAAATCTGATGTATGTCGATTCTGACCATCAACATTTCTGCTTCCACGCACGTCTCTTTCTCCCGAAACTGAAGGTGAAACTCTGTTTCCACTATGGTGCGAAACTGGTGAAGTTCTCCTTTGACTTTGATTCATGTCTCTCATCAACTTCTCTAACTTTCCAATACCTTCATCGAACCTTTCATTGATACGTTGCTCCATCTGCTCAGCTTCTTGTCTTTGATACACATCTTCAACATTTTGAAATCGATTAGCATGTCTCGGAGGAATGTTTTTCAACAAACTCGGATTCAACACAAATACTACTTAACTCGGCTCTGCACTAGCTCGGCTTCGACCTGACCTGACTTAGCTCGGCGCGGCTTAGCACAAACTGATATGAATGCACGGCTTTGAACTGAATTGATTCGACCTTGATCTTACTTAGCTTCGATTTACTCTTCAAGCCCTGATACCAAATTGACGCAGCGGATTAACAAACTAGATGTGCTATTAATGTTTGATACAAATTGATGCAGCGGTGATAACAAGTTATCACCAAATAATGCAACAACAACAAAACAACGATGGAACGATACAATAATAAACTGATGAATTGAAGATACCCAGGATAAATGCCCAAATCCGTTGATCTCTCGAGATACCGGATTCTAGCTATCTTTAACACGTTGACCGCGCACGATGCCGTGTTAGAAGATCTACGATTCTTCGACGTTGATCTCGCGCACGAGATTCCGTGAATCGGCTTCAAATTCGTTAATTCGAGCGCACTCGAATATCCAAAGATGGAGAAAGGAGCTCACACTCAACTTCCAATTTTAAAAGAGGCACAAAGCACTCAAAAGGTTTTATTCCCAAAATCAACCACTTTACAACTGGCAGCACACCCGTATTTATAGAGATTTTTCAACACAACAGACTGACCTAACAGCATGCAACCTACGGCTTACAACACGAGTTACATTACACGACCTACGACTTAATTACAACACACGCGACCTACAACATACAAACCAACAAACGACACAACAACAATGCGACTTAACATTTACAAGCGACATAAGGAAAACGACCTACGACTTAACAAGTTACTCTAGAGCGCAGCTTCCTGCGACCTAAGGATTCAGCGATCTAAAGAAGAAGAAGGCATAATCCTCAGCGACTTAAGCACTTGCAACCTAAGAAGATAGCATGCGGCTTAACTGAAAGCGATATAGGGATATGGCGTAACTCATTAGGTCGTTAGCGACATAAGGAAACCTCAGCGACCTAACTTCTGGGCGACTTAAGGTCTTGCGACTTATAAGAAGAGTGACATAACCAACTGAATGACTTGTAAGAGTGACTTAAAGCAACGACCACTAGGTCGCTGGCGACATAAGGAGGGGCGCGACCTAAAACTGAGCGACTTAACTCGTTAGGTCGTTCGGTTTGACCTAAAAGCTTGTAACTTAACCTATTAGGTCGCTCAGCCGACTTATCATAGGACGCTGCACTTTCCTCCACTGCATCAGTTTTTAAACCATTTTTGAAGTATTGTTTGGAAATTTGAATTTAACTCAAGATTTTTAACTTGTACAAATGAAGTCGGATTTTTCCGAAACGAAAATTATTTGTTTTCAAATAATAAAAGCTTTTATATAAGGAAAGAATTTCAAATTTGTGTTAAAGGGATTTCAAATTTGAAATGAAAATGGTTTTTCAAGTTATGAATGAATCTTTGGAAACGATTTTGAAAGCTATGAATTAAATCTTTGATTTAAAGATTGGATGAGTTATTCCAATTTTAAGTGGAAATTGTTTTAAAATCTATGAATGAATCTTTGTGAAAAATGGGTGAACTTTGTGAAGTGAATCTTTTCATTTAAAGATTTGAAAATGATAATTTGTTTAAACCATTTGAAAGAAAGGTTTTGGGTTTTAAAGTTGTGACTTAACTGAAATACCATATCCATATGTTTTTAAGTATTGCGCTCATTATTCGGTTTAGCCGGGAGAGGACCTTGTGTCATATAACCCATTCTGAATAATGATACGACGTTATGGATAGCATTTGAAGATCAGTGGTGAAGACCTGGTATTTTCGAGAGCGAAAGGATAACCCGTCGGATGACTCTGCACTGAGTAGCTACGGTAGAGAGATCTCCATATATGATGGAGAGTCCGATCGAGATTGTGATACCCAGATTGCAAGGGCTTCTTTGGAAGTGCCTTCGGTTCTGTTCGAACCTAGAATAGACTTGTATAGATGTGTGTCTGACGTTACACTTTGAGATGTAAAGCTGGTTTCTATCAAATACATTTCTGTTTGGTGGCGGAGATTTATTCTCTTAGCTTAACACCCTTCTCTGAGACGTACGAGCTCAGAGGTTATGTAGTTGATGGTAACTAGTGATACATTCCCAATTTGGTAATGTGGCATACGAAGTGCTGCTGATCTTTTGTTGATCGAAGCATGGCTTTGTGAAAAAGCCACTACACCAAAATAGTGATTTTGCAACATTTTATATTTGTTAATTTCTAACACTTATAAATGTTATAGCCCATTGACAATAAAAGAGTGTTAGGATACCTGGAAAAGTGTTGGAAAATATAAATAATGTTTTTTATAAACTTTCCAACACATCAGTTATAATTTACAACACAAAAAAATTGTTAGAACCCTTGGTAAATTTGTAAATAACTCACTAAAAATTGGACCCTTCTGTAATCTTGTATATGGAGCATTTTCTGACGCTTTCCCATTCTCGACCGCATTATTTTAATTTAAGATTAGGGTTCCTCCAAGCTATCTCCACGCCAATCAAAACTTTGGCCCCTCCGATTCAGGCTTCCCCATTCTCGCCTATCAAAACTACGCCCCCAAGCTAACCGCGCCTATCAAAGATTTCCCATTGTCGGCCGTAAAATTTTCCCATTCAGTTGGCGCATCATCTCCACTTGACATCGACCAGAGGCTCTAGCGACTTCAGGCTTAACTGATTCGACCAGACCAGACATTGACTTCATCTTTCCAGGCGACTTCGGCAACCTTAGATTCGATTTTGATTTTGATTTTGATTTTTTATATTGGTTCTGTTGGATAGATATTTTTATATTAATAGATGCTCGATGGTATGATCAGATTTTTTACTTCGTTTAATATATGCTAGATGGTATGTTCAGATTTTTTTTAACTTCTAATTTTTTTACTTTTCAATATATATTTTAAAAAAAGAAATAAAAAAAGAATGTGTACATGATAATCTTGATACTGTAGCCATTGCTGCCACAATTTACAGCAGCCGAACATCATTTATTGCTACTGTGTATCTTTATTGACAAAACACTTTGTTATTCTATTTTTTAAACCGCTATCTTTAAAAATGAGAACTTAGTGGTTAACCATTGCTGTTACTGATTGAATATGATTAAGCCTTTGCTTAAAAAGGTCATATGTACAATTTAGTACATGTTGCCGTTTTAAGCCGTGTTAAAATCGATTGCGGTTTGAACATACAGTACTTTCATGATATCTTATTACATAGTTGGTTTATGACCAGTACTACGATCAATTTTCCATTTACAGATACTAAAATGTTATCCCCGTATGGCAGGAATAGAGCCAGAGTAAAAAGACTGTAGACAATATTTTATGCCAAGATACGACCATGCTCTTATTTTATGCTGAACTTTAATTTACATTGTTTTACTATTATTAATTAGTTTATTTGTTTCCTATTTAGGTTGAAATTTTATTTCTAAATCTACATCTTTAAGATTTACACATATTACTTCTCTCTGCTTACATTGGTAATTATCATTAAATTTTATTGTTGACTGTTTAGTTTGTACTATTTGGATCATAGTGACAGTTCTCCAAACTTTCCAGTGTTTGCTTGATATTCAAACGTAGCATAAAGTGTCATTAAATTGACTTTTTATTTCTCCTATCATGTGAGGCAAGCCTTATGGTTAATCAAATCTGAGTCTACAAATTGTATACATAACTTATTACGATTTTTTAGAAACCATATGGCAAATACTTGTTGTATAACTTATGTATAACTATATTACCATCTAGAGGCTTGACTATACATACACACAGTAATGAGCTGTATAATGGATGATTAAATTATCAATTTTAATGTATATATATCTACATTATTTAAATACATTGTCTAATGCTGGTTGAGTAAAATTATGGGCAGCGAGACAACATATTCTGCTGAAGGTCTCTGTTGGAAATCCACCAAAAGTTTACACCTCTAAATTTTGTACCTAAATATTTAATATTACTTAAATATTAAAATTATTTTTTTATAAAATTTAATCCGAAAGTTATTCTTCTATGTGTAAATCTGTTAGTATTTTAGAAGTTTTTCAACATGAAAACCATGTAGTACATTGGATTGGTCGTATGCAAGCTTTGGAAATTTTGTCTCCTTTCTGCCTATATTTTTATCCTAGAGCAAGTACATCATATTTTTAAATTAATTGAGATTCAATAAAGTTACTAGTTAACTTTGTTATGGGTCTTCATAATTGCAAGTACGATTACAAACAATTGCAATTGAAAATATGTTGGGTTTAATTGACACACTACTTATACATTTTTCTTTGCGAATCTATATGGCACTAACGTAATATTATATATTATATTAGTTATGACAGAACAAATGTCAAGAGGGTGGATTAAAAATCCATGTAGAAATGAGGATGAATATAAGCAAGGTGTTCAGAACTTCATCAACTTTGTAAAGCAACACTCACCACAAGATATCCAGTTATGTGTGTTTCCTTGTAAAAAGTGTAAAAACTCCAAAACAAATCTCAATAGAAACAGTTGAGAAACACTTGATATTTTTTGGTATGCTTTCTACATATGATGTGTGGTTCTTTCATGGAGAGAGAAAGAATGCTACAGTACAAATGACTCGTACATCAGATTCCGCCCAAGAGTTTCCTATTCAAGACCAAATGCAAGTAGAAGAGCCTATTGAGCGCGCTCTTGGAAATCTCATTAATGATGCATTTAGATTGCATGATATGCCACAGGCTAGCGGTGAAGTGAACTTTGAAGAGATATATGTTCGAAAAATGTACCATGAATACAGAAGCAAAGCAAATGAGAAACTATATCCTTCTTGTGAAGATGGACTTACAACTTTAGGTGTAATGGTAGAGCTTCATAACTTGAAAAAAGAATTTAACTGGTCAGGAAATAGCATGACGGAATTGTTGAAATTATTTAAAAAATGTCTTCCAAAAGAAAATACATTACCCGAAAAGTATTCCACCATGAAAAAAATGTTAAAAGATTTAGGAATGAAGGTAAAAAGCATTCATGCTTGCGAAAACGATTGCATGTTATTTTGGAAAGAGAACGCTAACATAGTAGAATGTCCTCATTGTCATACACCAAGGTTTAAAGATAAGGCAAATGCGTTAGGCATAAAAAAATGACAACCCAACGGAGGAAAGTTCTAAGACATTTCCCTATAATTCCAAGGTTGACTAGATTGTACACTATACCGTGGATAGCTCATAAAATGCAATGGCATAAGCATGTTGATCCTTCTTGGAATTTCATGCGCCATCCCGTTGACTCGGCCGAATGGAGATCAATCAAATGTAAGTGGCCAGAATTTGCAAATGAAGGACGTAATATATGGCTTGGTATCGCTAGTGATGGATTTAATCCGAATGGGGTTCTCTCCAATAGTTACAGTTGTTGGCCCGTATATATGATTCCTTATAACCTACCCCCTTCGTTATGCATGAAATCACAATTTCAAATGCTAAGTTTATTAATTCCTGGCCTGAAAGCACCAAGTCAAAACATTGATGTATACTTAGAACCTCTTGTTGATGAGTTGAAGAAACTTTGGACGGAAGGAGTAGCTTCTTTTGACATGGACAAGGGAGAAATGTTTACAATGAAGGCAATAATATTATGGGGAATCCATGACTTACCAGCATTTGAAAATTTATCTGGTTGTGTGACACATGGTTATAAAGCATGTCCAGTTTGTGCTATGGAGACCGAGTCAGAGTACATTAGTAACAAGTTGTTATCCAAGGTATAGAAGATTTTTGATAGATGACCATCCATATAGATTTGTAAAACATGGATGGTATAAGGATGCCGAAGATAAAGAACCGCCAACAAGGTTAAGGGGACCATCCCTATTGGAAAAGCTTAAATGTATAAAATATTTTCCTGGAAAATTACCAAAGAAAAAGAAGCGAATCGTATTTGAAGCTATCGATAAAAGTTTCTTTATAGTTGGCGATGGTGACATAGAAAAATTGTCTTGGTATAAGAAGTCTATTTTCTATGACTTAATTTATTGGAGTAGTCATAAAGTGCGACATACTATGGATGTGATGCATACCGAGAAGAATGTTGCTGAGCATCTTATCAACTTAATGTTTGACAAGGGAAATCAATAATCTAAGTTTGCATGGGACAAGATTCATAAAATGAAATGTTGTCAAGTTCTAAAAGATGCTAAACTTCCATCGTGTCTTGGGACCAGATTTGGTAGCCTTGTTACTATTCAACCACCTACTTTGCACATAAAAAACATACGAGTATCGTATTTTTATGCAATACTTGCTTCCTATAATGGTTCAACATGCATATCCGAAGCTTCGTGAGTTACGACGAGCTATTTTACAAGTGAGTTTGTATTTTAACATAATATGCTCAAAAGTTTTAGTTCGAGAGCATGTTCAAGCCGCCAAAGATACGATTTCCGAGGCATTGTGTGTGCTAGTACATTATTTTCCTAAAGACTTCTTTAATATAAGTGTTCATCTTATGGTGCATCTAGCTGACCAAGCTTTGCTATGCGGACCTACAAACTATATGTGGATGTATCCATTTGAAAGGTGAGATATTATTTTTACAAGGTTTGTAAATATTATTTTAAAATGACAATTTCTAAATATATGTGCATGTGTACATATGTATGGCTATGAAAGAATGCAAAAATAAACCTAGTAATAAATGTTATATAGAAGGATCAATCGCTGAAGCATATCTTGTTTCAGAATCGGTTAGATATGCAATGGAATATATGCCGAACCCACGTGATGGAAATCATAGTTCTACACAAGCATCCTTTTAGATGATGGTGATGATATATATGAACGCCCCATCATTGAAGGCAAATATATTAAGCTAACTAAGATGCAACGTGTTCAAATTCGAAGGTGGATATTTTTTAGAATCGATATTCCCGAGAGAGATGAATATTATAGATATGAATTTTCTCTATATTATGATAAATACCGATGACATAAAATAGCGAATGCATTCACATTATAATATCTAATTTGTAGTGCATATCGCTCCTCTTTAGAAGGTGTGTCTCGTGGTGAAAGAAAAGTTACCACAATGGCAGAAGTAGTTGTACAAACTGAATTTATTGATTGGTTGCATAAAAAAGTAAGTTATTTCAGTATGAAAATTGTAGGTTTTATTCCTTTTATGTTAGTCATGCAAATTTGTTTGTTCCTGACAGCTACTAGATGAAAAATGCATGAACACAATGTTGTGGCAATATGTTAGTGGTCCAAAGTGGGAAGCCAAAAGCTATCTCAAGTATAGAGTGAATGGATATATATTCTCTCCTCAAAATTATGACGACACTCTTTTAACCCAAGATAGCGGTGTTTGCATGGATGAAATCACCACATTTGTCGCAAGTGCAAAAGATATAAATCCTATAGACGATAACACTACTTGGTATGGTATCATTAAAGATATCATAGAAGTTGATTATTATGATTCTCAACATGTAGTATTCTATTGTGATTGGATAAACATCGCGGATAAGACAAATGGTTGTAAGATTTGTACCGATTCACATTTGTTGATGGTGAACTTGAAAAAGCTCAAAAATTCTAATGGAGAGTATGATGAGCCAGCTATTCTAGCAACCGAAGCAGGTCAAGTTTTCTATGTAAAAGACACTCAAAATCCTGATTGGTCCATTGTTCGTCGTTCTTCGAAGCGCATGACAGACAACATATATAGATGACTACACAATACCAACCGATTTTCAGTCTATTATGAAAGAACAAGCCAATTTAGGACCATTATTGAAATGTGTTGAAATGAAATAATATCATTTTGAAATGAATATTCGTGTTGTTTGATATACATGGTACTTGGTAAATTAGCATATGAGTTTATGAACGTACATGCTTATGTTATTTGATATATTTTTATTCACATTTTACTCCAAAACAGTCAAGGCCTGGGCTATTGTTTTCACTAATTTAGAAAACTGCTTGTTTGATTTCATCTAGGCTAATGTTTGCATGTAATTTGCTTCTTGCATGCTCTGTAAGTACCTTTTGACAAATGATGTTTGGAAAAGTGCAATTTGTATTCTCATATGCAAAAAAAGAAGATAAAACCGCTTTATTCAGAGTTGATAATCAACGAGTTTTTGGTTGCCAAAATGCATGCATTGGATATTTATGTTGTATTATATGTAGATGTATTTTATTGATAATATTCTTCCTATTTCCAACTGTTTAATACTACACAGTTTTTATTTATTTATTTATTTTTTAATCCTTCATTTTGTTTCATTCTTTTGGTAGGTGTATTTTATTATCACTACCTATGCCTAGCTGCTTCAAAGAATAAGTGACAACCTAATGTTATTAAAATTTTGTCTATATCGTTATTATTTCTACGGTTTTTGAGATAAATGTTTTTTTACAATGCCAATGGATAGTTGATAAAACTTGACATATGGTTAACATACTGAATCAGTATGGGACCTTGAATTTCAATAGATGGATGATATTCCTAGATTTTTTTGGTTATTCTTTTATAGATTCAACTTTGATATCAACTTAATTTCAGATCAGTTATATTTAATACATGAAAAAGCAGTATGTACATATCTGACATTAGATGGTGGTCCTAACCCCTTTGCTGCTCGTGCCGTTAGAATTTATTTGAGGGAGGTTAGGGAAACACAAGCAAAAGCAAGGGGTATTGCTCGAGAAAAAGAAAAGAAAGAAAACTGCTTCTACGTCTGGTGAGGGGCCAAGTAGTGCTCCACCTTCGCGTGAAGGTGATTCGTAATTCTTGTTACTTTTATTTTTACTTTTGTCGAGTTATTTTTTCAGATTTTTACTATGTTTTTTCTCTTCCTTTCCTATTCTGGTTAGAATTATTTGGATCATTGTTGTAGTTGGTACTTTTCTGAGGAATTATATTATACCTCTTGAGGCTTTTATGAATCCTCTACGAATACATTTATTGTTTTTTTGATATTGTTTTTATCCTACTTCTATCATATGTACGTTGGTATTAATTGTGCGGTTGAGCTATTATTTTTAGTTTCTGTAGTAATTAGTTTTAAATTATACTTTTCCATTTTAGCTTTGTCGTGCAGTTGATCTTATTTCCTTTGGAAGAGCCGATGATCAAGGTATTTAATATTATTTAATTATTTCTCGACCTACAGCTTTATTTTAAATTATTCTACATAGGAAATTTTACACTATAGATCTTGCAAATGGGCATCTTTTCTTCTGTAGATTTATATAAATCAAATCTGTTATCCTAGATAGATTTTTAACATTATACACGTTCTACTTTTTTCCCTTTTTTTCCCTATTTATTGTAGCATTCATTTACATTTTATTTTTCTTTCCTTAAATTGAATTTATTCACTTTACTAGATTTTGAATTTATAATTGCATGGTTAAAAAAATAAAAATCCTCTACTTCCTCATATTTTTTCAAACAAATAGGATCTACATATGCAGTTGTTGATGCTTCATTTTCAAACAAATACTAATGAATCTGTATATGCTGATACTTCATTTTCAAACAAACATATAGAACTTTAATCTTCTCATAGTCTAATGTATATGTTCTACATTCAAAGATCAAAGCTTCAAGAGTCAATTTTCTTTCTTGATATCAAAATAGAAAATACATTGCAATGCATGTTAGCATAAATAACAGAAGCATGATATATTCTTGATCTAGAAACATATCACTAGAAAATTAACAACACTATTACCAGATCTAATAGGATATAATTAAGATATATATGCTGTTGCGATATCATTCTCATGTACCTTTCTATAGTTCTGGTTACAACGATGACGAATCCTACTATTATCATGGTGAATTGTGCAACCAGAACCAAGTTTTTTGAATGAATTCAGCGAAGATGTCATGCATGTACTTTGAAATGACATTTTAAGTTTCATTGTATACTAAAATCTTTTTTATACAGGTCTAAATGTCGAACAATTGTAATTCTAGTGCATCTAAAGGTACAAATGCAGAGCTTGAAGCATATAGTCCTCCTCATACAAGTGATAAAAAATACTTAATGAGTGTTGATCTTGAGGGTGTTAAAGGTAAAGATGAAGCTAAATGGAGATCCAGATGAGGAGCCCTAATTCGTTGTCATATACCGATTGGCTATGACGAGTGGAGAAATGTAGATGATTATTACAAGAATATTTTGTGGCAAGAGCTATTGGTATGTCACGAATTCATCTTATTTAGTCATTTATGTTTTGTACAAGATTTATCCTTAGCACTAAAATTTCTTTGTTAAACAGAATGAATTTGACATGGATATAGATCCCGATCTAGCTCGGCCAATTTTAGAAAAAACTTTTCCACGATATTATCGTACGATAAAGTCTACTTTGCGGAATAAACTGCTCAGAATCTGAGGAACCACCATACCCAAGAATATTGCTATTACTAAATGTCCCATGGACATTGATAGAGTATGGTGAGAAAAGTTTATAGATAATGAATATTTGGATAAAAAAGAGCAATGTAGGAAAAACGCCGAAGCCAAAGCTAAAAATACTATCACTCATACACTAGGAAGAAAATCATACCATAGAGTTTACGACGAAATGGTAAGAAATAGTATAAAAAATATTTCAGGTAAATATTAATATTGAATAGTTAATTGGTTTAAAAATATTTGTACTTGTAGGTCAAGGAAAATCCGAAAGAGAAAGTTACGCGGACAATGGTTTGGAAGGCGGGACATATAAATAAGAAATATGGACAAGTTCTTCCATCTGCGGCAAAAGCCTATGTAAGTATTTTTACTTTAGTACAAATTACTGATCAATTGTAAAAATTTGATTGCCCTATTTAGCATTATTTTGACAGTACAATTTGATTGCCATAAACACGAACTGCAATATTGAAGTTTTTCTTGTTAAATATGAACTGCCAACCTAGGTTGTTAAATTCACCAGATGCATGAATGACTAAACTAGTTGATCACTAAAAGGTTCTTATATGCTATTTACTAAAATCACCATACATAAACTCACATGCAAATGCACATAGATAGATCTAGTAGGAAAATAATGTGGATGAGTAGGTGAAAGAGCATCTAAATAGTGTCCGAAATTGCTGCCATGGAATCAACATTCGAGTAAATACTAAATAGTAAATATTTTGATTATATCATATCTACTCTACTTACACTCAAGAATGTAAAGACCCATATCTGCAAAAAAAACACGCAGATATTACATCAAATTTAGCCAAGTCAAGCACATGAACCAAATAAAGAGGTGAGAATTTGTTCTCACAAGATCTCGATCACATTATTCAAAAGGAAAAGCTACTATTGTCAATTTTAGTGTTTAGTTTTGTGAAATGAAACTAAATATTAAATACCTTAGGCTGTTAAAAGAACATGACAGGAGTTATCCGTTTGAAAACAAGCTAGTATGAACATCAGGTATAGGCACTGGCTTATACATCTGGCCCTGAATGTGAAAACAAGCTAGTATAAACATGGCTAAACTGCATTCCATACAGCATTACTAATAGTTTGGCTTGCGGTTGCAAGTTGTAGTGATCAGAGGCAAGTGTGCAAGTAACTGCTGATGTGGAGATATTTGAAGTGGTGAAGTGAGTTTGTAACTGGTGGATTATATGATATGTGATGTATGAAGAGGATGTGCAGTAAAGTGGTTGAGTAAGTGATGTATGGGATGTTTGATGGAAGTGCACTGTTAAGGAGCAGTTGCAAAGGAAGTGCACTGTTGTGTTATGGGGAAGTTGTAGTTGTTGAAGGCAGGAAGAAGTATGGTCTGTTTTTGTGGTTGTCTGTTGAAGGCAGGGAGCAGGAGGAATAAAATGTAATGAGGAGAAGGATGATGGCGGCAGTTTTGGGTAGGGGAGGTGTTGTTTGATGTAGTGGTATTTTTGGAAGTGTGGCAGGTAATTTTTTTGATGGAGAAGGGAGGCAAGTTGTAGAACAAAGGCAAGTTGTGAGAAGTGGTTGCAATGTGATGGAGTTGAAGTTTGTATCAGGTGATGTGGGTTGAAGGCGGTGATGTGTGAATGTTGGTTGGCGATGATGTTGAGTTGCGGTAGCCTGATTTGGTGAGGACGGAGAAAGTTGTGATGATGCGGTAAGAAGTTGTAAGTTCAGGTACTGGTTTGGGAGGGGAGGAGATGGACTTTAAAAGTGGTGAAGGTTGGTGCCGAAGTTATGATGAAGTGTGGATGTTGTGTAGGCAATAAAATTGCTACAGTGGGAGGAGCAGTTGAGTTATAGGAAGAAGGAGGTTGCTAAAGACAGTTGGAGGCTGTTGTTTGTGATGGCAGTTTGATTACTGTTGTCGATTGTGGTTTGTAAGCAGAGAAAGTGGGAAGCTATGAAGGCAGTGGCAGTTGGATGTTGAGGAGTTTGGATGTTGAAGTTTGATGTGCAATGGGATTGGAGAAAGTTTGTAACAGTGGGAAAGGAGAAAGTTTGATGTGCAAAGGAATGGATGTGCAATGGAAGTTATAGGGATGTGCAATGGAAGTTATAGGGATGGTTTTCTCTCTTGTCCTTTCATCCTTATAGTAGTGCCTTGAATTTGCTACTAAAATTTTGCAATCAGAGATTATCAATTGCAATCTGGTCTGTGATGTTGCTGATAGATTGTGAAATGTCCTTTTGTTTCATTTTGGCCATATATGCCTAATTGCGACAGTTATTGTAATATCAATTGCAACTTTCAATATACCTTATTGTAGTTTCCTTGTTGTATTTTTCTTTATCAATCCCAATATGCTTATCTCATTAGTCTAGTTAAACTGCAAATGTAAATAGTTGTTTTGGTTATTCAAAACATCTTGAGAATTGCTGCAACTGATAAAGATATGTGCGATTGTTTCTATATGCTTGTTACAGAGTGAGCAAGTTGTATTGCTTTTGTTATTCCATCGACCTATTATGTCTTTCATTGGATGTTTGTTTTGAAGCCTATTGTCATTTCCATTTTCGAGGAACAACAGTTGTTCCAAACTGAGCAGTGCCACTTTTGTTCCTTTTATTTCCATGGTTAAAATTTTGTGGTAAATAGGCACACCTCTTTGTTTTTATCTCTGCTAATCCATTTTTAATTTGTTCAGTTTTACCTTATTGCTTCTCAACCGCTAATCTTCTGTACGTATTGAATGCAGGCACTTGTGGAGGAAGAGGAAGAAAAACAGAAGTTGGAATGTAGCGGTAACGAGGAAGCAAACACATACGACCTTGACAATGATCCCATCTCTAAAGTTTTTGGCTCCCATAGAAAGAAAACTATTGTCGTGCAGTTAGCTCCACTTCCTCTGCAAAACAAATAAAGTTGATGCAAGCTTCAAAAGCAATTGCCGATAGGAATAGAAAGGATGATTTTCGTCAATGGTCATCGAAATTACAAAACCAAGTGGCAAATCAAGTTGCAAATCAAGTGGCGAATCAAGTGTCGAGCCAAATCAATGAGGCTCTTAAATCATTTGCTTCATCTTTCCTAACTATGGTACCAGGGTTACAACATAACCTTAATGGTGGTAATGTGATGCCTATGACTGAAACCGCTTCCAACTTGAATAAATCTCCTTCTAATATTGGAGTTGCACCGTCAAATGAAGTTGGATCATCTACAAGAGGTAAACAATTTGTAATGCTACTATCACAAGATATAAAGAAGAATGTAGCAAAAGCTTATATTGGAACACAAACTATGTGTCATTTCAGAGAGATAGTTCCAAATGTTGAGAAAGTTGTTTGGATAACATAAGTTTTCGAATCGGAAGCACCAATTTACGATGGTCCTCAAAATGGGCACCATAAGCTTTGTGAATTTTCAGATGGGGACTTTGTGATATGGCATGTGTTTCGCCTTCGCAATATCTAAAATTCTATTTATTAGTAGCTCGTATTATATTAGATATTTAAAATTAGATATGAAATTGCTTTTTTGTAATTTGGACATGATATTGTGGTATTTTGAAATTGGAAAGTTTGTAGCTCATATTACAGTATTATCTAAATATGATATTGTTGCATTTGAGATGTGGAAGTATTTTAGACTTCATATTGAATTGATATGATGAATTATATATGATATGGACATCATCATTTATAAGATACTATATTCATTTGTTTTAATAATCTAATATTAACTGTGTATAAAATAGTGTAAAAACATAATTTTAATTAGTAACGCATATAAGTGTTACCAATATTTTGGATAACAACACTTATTTACGTTACAAACCTAAATGATTAGCAAAGCAAATTATATGTAACAACACATATATGTGTTACTAAATTATCATTTTCCAACATTTATAAGCGTTACCGTATGTTTTTTTACCAACACTTATAAGCGTTACCGTATATTTATGTACCAACACTTATAAGTGTTACCGTATATTTCTGTACCAACGCTTATAAGCGTTACCGTATATTTAGGTACCAACACTTATAAGTGTTATAAATACGTATGTTCGTAACACTTATAAGTGTTACGAATTTGACCGCTCCATTCCTCACAGTCCATTAATAACACTTAAAAAGTGTTACTGAAATTATTTGTGACACTTATAAATGTTAGGATTTGTCTGTTTTGGTGTAGTGAACGTAGCTTTGTGGACAAGACTGCATCAGCACCTCACACCCCGGAAATGGTCGAAACAGGAAAGATGCAGCAAGGTTGCAGGGGTCGCGCCCCTAGGGTATGTCCATTCCTTCTGGAAAAGGGTGGTATCATGGTATTGAGCCCAGATACTTAACTCATGTGGACACTGTATATTTATTACTGTGTGATGTTGCATTTAGTTGAGGATCCTCGGATAAAGGTCGCAAACGACCGTGGGTGGCATATCTTAGGTTTTACTCCCGAGAAGGGATTAAACCAGACTTGTGTTGGCTGAGATCCGGGTAGGTTCTCGGGGCGTCCCTCAAGAGGCGTACCCATGTGGCAATGGGAAGTTCCTTGGCCTGACCATTTGTCGGAAACCCAATCAACCAATACGCGCCTTGTACGGTTTTAGTTGTAGAACCTACCATCTAATATGGTAGCTATAATAAGCATACTATAATGGTACATATGCTAGCTAAGATTAATATTATACTTGCAAATGTTTTCCACCATGCACTAATAATAATATCAAAATGGTTTTTGTGTATCAAGCATTTTTGACTATCATAAGGAGAAATCTCCTCCAATTCTACGTTTGCATGGTATGTGTTGCAGAAGGCCTCATGGTAGTTTCATTTTCCAAAAAGCATTGCGGATTTCAGATTTTAAAATCTTTTGTTTGTTTTAAAGATAAAATGTTTTTGTTTGCTCATACCAGTACCATGACTGACCTGGAGTTTATTGTTCCCTTCCTAAACTCTGGGTGCCCACAATTTTCCACATGGGCAGTCTAGAGCTGGGTTATTCAGATGATCCATATATAGGTGTAGATTCGATGGCTTTCGAAGTCTTTGGTTTAGTAGCATTTGGAAATATTCTTCAGTTTTTTGCATCTTTGAAGTTTTGGTTTGGCAATCGCATTCAGTATCCCATTTGCTACAAGTTCAACTTGATAATGGTGGATCGAGCTTGAAGTTTAGAGCTTTGGCTTTGGAGTTGGAGTATTAGATTCTCTTGAAGATTTTGCAAGATGTTGATACATTTCCGTTGTGGGATTGTTTTGTATACGTTCTCTGATGGTGTTGGATATGTTGTATCATGTTGTATATGACATTGTATCTATATTGTATATCAATGTTATCATCTTTTGTTTCCGCTGTGTTGTTTATCATCTAATGTTATTGCAAGCTCCGGCTTTACGGATTCGATGTCGTTTGTCGGGCATCGAGTTCGGGTCGTCGCATTTGGTATCAGAGCTAAAGGTTAAGTAAGAATTTTAGCTACGGAGTATAACATATTAGATGGCTCATTAGAGATAGGGCGAAGTATACCCTAGAATGAGTACAACCCGTGAAACCGAAAAACCCAAATTACTCAGTCTATTTTCTTTAACTGTCGTTGCTCCCTAAGATATCTCGTCTGAATGCCTAAATCAGTTTTCTTACTATTTACAGATAGTAAGAATGAGTGGAAGAAGAGGACGAGGTAGGGGATGGGGAAGTACCACTTCAACTTGTCAATGCCCTGCAACAACAGCTATTCCCACTCAACCTCAGTCGAATATGGCTGATTTATATCAAATTTTTTCCAGACTTGGTGGAAAGCCATTCGCAAGCAAGGAAACCATTATCGAAGCACAAGTCTGGATTCGATCGTGCGAAAGGATTTTCAAAGGACTAAAATTGGAAGATGATGAGATGCGATTGATGGCTTCCTGGCACTTACAGGAAGAGGCTTTAGCTTGGTGGGAGACAGTTACTGTGTACGAGCCGACGGATGAGTTTACTTGGAGTCGTTTCAAGGAAGTGTTTGAGCAGTGATATATGCTGTCTGCTGGTATCTCTAGAATGTACTAGGAGTTCACAGATTTAGAGTAGGGAAGTTTATCGTTTGAGGAATACTTAAACAAATTCAATGAATTATATCGGTTTGGTCCGAAGTTGGTGAATACACCTTTAAAGAAGAATGAAAAGTTTATTCGGGGAATGAACAAGAAGTTTCAGGAGAATATGACTACTCACGTAAAGAAGTCTTTTTCTAAATTGATCGATATGGGTTATAGATAAAATACTTTGGATAAGTAGGATGTTCCGGAGGAAAAAGGGAATACAAGCAATCTGAATTGGAGGAAAAGGAAGTTCGGCGGAAAGAAACCGTGGAGAGGCAAAGGAACTCAGAATAACATGGTGAAAGATGTTACTTGTCTCAATTGCTTATAGAAAGGCAATTACTCGAATAAATGTAAGAACCCCTGGAAGCAAGGAATGAGAGAGCCATTTATGAAGCCAGAACAGGAATCTAAGGAATGCCATTACTGCCACAAGCCGAGACATAGGATTAAGGATTGCCCGGCACAGAAGCAAGCTCTAGTAGCGAAGGTGTATACAATCAAAGATAATCCTTCAAACTCAAAGGCTGATAAAGAAAAAGGACTTTTAAAGGGTAGTCTTCTTGTTTACGATTAGATTTTTCGTATTTTTGTTCGATACAGGAACTACACATAGTTTTATTTCTTAGCAAATCAAAAATGAGTTAAATCTTGAACCTGAGATCTTAGATGAACCTATTTTTGTTTGTTTCATTGGGTTTCGATATATTCTACGAATGGTTAGTTATCCCTTCAAACTAACCAATATCCTTGTATATTTCATAGATCTGGATGACCTAGGTATTTTGAAAAATATTGAATGATTTTGTTCTCATATCTATTGTTGATATTCTGATTTGGTAAGCCAAATGCAGAATTGATCATCGGTTTGATCTGGAAAGATATTTCTCTATCTTTTATCTGTCCTTGGTTGTCTCCCTGGAAAATTTGGTGGGCGAAATTTTCTTAAGGGGGGAATCTGTTACATTCTTGAATTTTAGCCAAGTTTAATTTTATAATTTAATTTAATTTTGGAATTAAATTGTGAAATTTTTTGTGAATTAATTAGAAATTTCCAGAATAAATAAAAAAATTAGATTTTAATAGAATTTTCGTTTGAAATTTAAGGGTAAGTATTTTATAAATAAAAATTGGATTTAGAAATAAATATATTGGAAATAAATTGGATTTTAAGTTTTATAAGAATTTGTTTCTAGTTATTTGAATATGCATTATAATTTGAAAATGATGTTTTGAATTGATATAATAAATTTTTCTATAGGCTAACTAAAAATGAAACTCTAATATATTTATTCATGTGTAGTTAAATTTTTAAAAATAATTATTTCAGTTGTGTGTCCTAGAAACTAATTGGGCTTGCTAAAGAGACCCTTATGGCAAATTTCCACTTTTTTTAAAACCATTTTTTCTTTAAAAGATTATATAAATGATTAATAAAGAAATGTATTTATTTAAATAAGAAATATGATATAAAGTTGTATTCAAAATATTATTTGTAGTGTTTAAAATATAGTAAAAGTTTAAAAGTTGTTTAAAATCTAAATTTTATAATATACATATTTTTTTATTTATTAAAGTATAATTTGTTTTAAAAATCAATTTTTCTTAAGATTTTATAACAGAGAATGCATTTATTGAATAACAGAAATTGTATATATGAAAACATTTGTTATAACAAGTGCAAACAAAATAAAATACAGTTGTTAAGATATGAAAATATAAATGCATAGAGGGTTAAAAGAAAATTTATAAAATAATTTAAATTAAGGATATAAACACAAATTATTTCACATAGGACACTTGTAAGGAAATTAAAATAAGTAACTGTACAAGTGTTAAACTAAGTGTACAAGTGGCACAATTTTTTTTTAAATGAATTAAAATTTTATAAATTAAAGAGTAAAAACTAAACTATATTCTTCTTTTCTCAGATCTGAAATAAGAAAAGAAAACTAAATCAAAATCAATACCAAAACAAAATCATCTAAATCTGAAACAAATCAGGTTATGAAATTCAATATCAAAAAACTTGACCAAGAAAGAAAAAAGCATAAATCATCTCAGTATCTTCAAAACAGTGAAATTATCAGATACAAATTCTAAAGCAAAAGATCAAATTCACTGCAAATTGTTTCAACCTGAAGATCAAGCTAGATTACAAAACAAAAACTAGAAAAAATATCAAAGCAATATTCTGTTAAAGTAACAAAGACTTCCAGTTCAAGATTACAACAAGTTTCAAGCATTCCAGTAAGCAAACAACAAACAAAAGATCGAAGCAAGATCAAAATTTCAGCCACAAGTTTTAAAATCCAGACAGTTCTCTGTTTTCAAATTACATTTTTCTGCTTCCAAGTGAATCAGGTGAGCATACATGCCTTTGTTTTGATTTTTGATCTGATGTTGCGATGAATGTTGAAGTGAAGTTGTGAATATGTTTGTGTGCATGCAAACATGCATGTATATATGTAGAAATAGGTATGTGCATGTCTGTACTCACCTCTGTTTAGAGGTTACAGGCACAAGTAAATTTCAAAAGAAAATAAATCTCTCAATCGAATCATTATTAACCTTTGAAATTTAAACGAAAATTGTTTGTTGAAGTCTGTAGATGATTATAAAAATAGTTTCAGGGATTTAAATTCAACAAATAATTTTTAAATTGGGAATAACAGTAAATATATATATATATATATATATGTTAAAAATCAACCAATTTAATTTCTGTTTTGAATTTCATGTATGGATTCGTGAACGAAAATCATGATTTTTAATATACATTTCATGATTTCTAGTTTGATATTCGATTAGAATTTTTGAGATGGACGTTTTCGACATTTGGGCGACTGCCGTTGATTGGCATGGTGGATGGAGGCGAGGTTGTAGTCGAAGATGGTCTGATGGATGAGGGTCTAAGGAAAAATGCTGGAGGAATTTTTCATAGGCCGTGGCGATCGAAAGTGGGTGATCAAGGGTTGGTCATCAGGTTTTTGTCGTCGAAGAATTTGAGATGATTGGGGATTTGTCTATGCGTTATAACTATTCGTGTGAGTGGGAAAAGATGCCTGGGTTAGAGATACGGCTATAGACAGGGCGGTAGAGTTTCCGGTGTCGAACTCGTCGTAGGCGAAATGATTGTGATCGAGTGTTTGTTCCAGATTTTCGATCAAGTATCGATATTTGGATTTGCTTTGAATTTTGAGTTTCTGGTTGCTTTGGTGGTTGAGGGTGGTTGTCGCCGATTCGTTAGAGGCTGCAGCATCGATCAAAGATCGTTGTGATGAACGTGCATGTGCACGGTGCACATTTAGTTGCTGGAGTTGTTGAAGTTTGGAAAGGATGAAAGATGCTCGGGTTCAAGCGCGTGGGAATTGTCGAAAAATTTGAAGTTGTTGAGTGACGAGTGTTTCTCGTGTTTTTACTCGAGTAGATCAGGGTTTTACTCGAATTGTTTTGGTTTGTACTATTTAAATTAAAATCAGGAAATGTTCCAGGTTTAAAAAAACAAAGAACTTGGGTTTTGCAAATATTTCAAAGTTTAAAGCAAAATAAAATTAAGTTTTTAAGTTCTGAAAATAATTAGGCATTTTTTAAAATAAATGTTTAACAAAGTTTTTAAATATATTTATAATAGATAAGTCTTTAAAGTGATATAATAAATAAGTTTTCAAGTAACTATTTATTTAGTTTATTAGACAACTCTGAAAAAGGTTTTTCAAAGATCTTAATTGTTTAAAATTTAATGTTTAAATTGTTTGAGTAAATTATATAATTAGTTCATTAATAGTTTCTAATGAAGTTTAATAAATTAGTAAAATAAATAAGGTTAAATTGATAATTAATAGGTTAATTACTTAATGTTAAGAAGGATTATTAATTAAGTGATTAGTGATTAATTAATTAATAATTAAGAATAGTTTAATCAAGTAATTAGGGTTAATTAATTAAGATAAATTAATTTGAAATTTGAAATTAATTGGTTAGGTAATTAAGATTAATTAATTAACGAAAGTGATTAAAGATAATCACATATTGTAATTTAGTTAATTAAATGGTAATTAATTAAGGGTTAATTAATTTAATTAATTTGTTGAGGATAATTAATTAAGGGTAATCACTTAATTAAGATTAATTCTTTAATAATTAAGGGTTGATTAATTTATTAATTAAGGGTAATTAATAAATAATTAAAGGATAATTAATTAACATAAATTGTAATTAATTAATGTTAATCAACCAGAATTAGTGATTAATTTGGTTTTAATTAATCTGATGATCAATTAACCTTACTTATGGATGACTGTATTCTATTGAATGTTGTGCATTGTTTGATATCTCTACTCTGTGATGCTTTGTGATATGAATTGTTTTAATTCAAGCTGTGACGAATGTAATTTATTTTATCTGTGATAAATGTATATTAATTATCTATAATGCTGCGTATATAGATAAGCATTATAGGAATATACCGCTTATCTATAATTGTTGTATTTAAATCTGTGATGATTGATGATGTTTCACTATTGTGTGAAACCCCTGGACTACACCATACACACACAGATATGGATTTCACGAGGAAATTGGTTAAGTCACGGATTTTTGAAATAGTTTTAAAGTTGAATTTTGAATTCAAAATGGTTTTGGAAATAGATTTGGATTAAATGTAAAAAGCTTTTGAAAAGGAGTTTCAAAGATAAAAGTTATTTTAAATAACTTGATAAGTTTTGAGATTTTAATAGTTTGATTTAAATTTGAATTCGTGATTTGAAATTGAGTTCCATATTTGGAAATTATGATTTAAAAGATTATACGAGTTATAAATGTATTTATATGGATTTTTAAACCATTTTTAAAGTATTGTTTGGGAATTTTAATTTAACTCAAGAGTTTTAACTTGTACAAATAAAGTCGGATTTTTTCAAAACGAAACTATTTGTTTACAAATAATAAAAGCTTTTATAAAAGGAAAGAATTTCCAACTTGTGTTAAAGGGATTTCAAATTTGAAATGAAAATGGTTTTCCAAGTTATGAATGAATCTTTGGAAACGATTTTGAAAGCTATGAATTAAATCTTTGATTTAAAATTGGATGAGTTAATCCAATTTTAAGTGGAAATTGTTTTAAAATCTGTGAATGAATCTTTGTGAAAAATGGGTGAACTTTGTGAAGTGAATCTTTTCGTTTAAAGATTTGAAAATGGTAATTTGTTTAAACCATTTGAAAGAAAGGTTTAGGGTTTTAAAGTTGTGACTTAACTGAAATCCCATATCCATATATTTTTAAATATTGCGCTCATTATTCGATTTAGCCGGGAGAGGACCTTGTGTCATATAACCCATTTTGAATAACGGCGTTATGGATAACATTGGTAGACCGGTGGTGAAGACCGGGTATTTTCGAGAGCGAACCTATAACCCGTCGAATAACTCTGCACTAAGTAGCTACGATATAGAGATCTCCATATGTGATGGGGAGTCCGATTGGGATTGTGAATACCCGGATTGCAAGGGCTTCTTTGAAAGTGCCTTCGGTTGTGTTCGAACCCGGAACAGACTTGTATGGATGTGTGTCTGACGTTATACTTTGAGATGTAAAGCTGGTTTCTATCAAGTACATTTCTGTTTGGTGGCGGAGATTTATTCTCTTAGCTTAACACCCTTCTCTGAGACGTACGAGCTCAAAGGTTATGTAGTTGGTGGTTACTAGTGATATATTCCCAATTCGGTAATGTGGCATACGAAGTGCTACTGATCATTTGTTGATCGAAGCATGGCTTTGTGAAAAAGAGTAGCTTTGTGGACGAGACTGCATCAGGACCTCATACCCTAGAAATGGTCGAAATAGGAAAGATGCGGCAAGGTTGTAGGGGTCGCGCCCCTAGGGTATGTCCATTTCTTCTGGAAAAGGGTGATATCATAGTATGGAGCCCAGATACATAACTCATGTGGACACTGTATATTTATTTCTGTGTGATGTTTCTTTGTGGTTGAGGATCCTCGGATAAAGGTCGCAAACGACGGGGGGTGGAATTTCTTAGGTTTTACTCCCAGAAAGGGAGTAAACCGGCCTTGTGATGGCAGAGATCCAGGTAGGTTCTGGCGCGTTCCTTCGAAGGGGTACCCATGTGGCAATGGGAAGTTCCTTGGCCTGACCATTTGTTGGAAACCCAATCATCCAATACGCACCTTGTACGGTTTTAGTTGTAGAACCTGCAATCTAATGTGGTAGCTATAGTTGGCATACTATAATGGTACGTATGCTAGCTAAGATTAATATTATACTTGCAAATGTTTTCCACTATGCACTAATAATAATATCAAAATGGTTTTCGTGTATCAAGCATTTTTGACTATCATAAGGAGAAATCTCCTCCAATTCTGCGTTTGCATGGTGTGTGTGTGGTGGAAGGCCTTATGCTAGTTTCATTTTCCCAAAAGCATTGCAGATTTCAAATTTTAAAATCTTTTGTTTGTTTTAAAGATAAAATTTTTTTTTTTGCTCATACCAGTCGCATGACTGATTTGGAGTTTATTGTTCCCTTTCTAAACTCTGGGTGCCCACAATTTTCCACACGGGCAGTCTAGAGTTAGGTTTTTCAGATAATCCATATGATTCGATAGCTTTCGAAGTCTTTGGCTTGGTAGCATTTGGAAATCTTTTTCAGTTTTTTGGATCTTCGAAGTTTTGGTTTGGCAATCGCATTTGGGATCACATTTGGGATCGCATTTTCTACAAGTTCAAATTGATAATGGTGGATCGAGCTTGAAGTTTAGAGATTTGGCTTTGGAGTTTTGGTTTGGAGTTGAAGTATTGGATTCTCTTGAAGATTTTGCTAGATATAGATACGTTTCCGCTGTGGGATTGTGTTGTATACATTCTCTGATGGTGTTGGATATGTTGTATCATGTTGTATATGACATTGTATCTATATTGTATATCAGTGTTATCATCTTTTATTTCCGCTATGTTGTTTATCATCTAATGTTGTTGCAAGCTCCGGCGATACGGATTCGATGTCGTTTGTCGAGCATCAAGTTCGGGCCGTCACACCTCCTGAGCTCTAGAACGTCCTAACCTAAAAATTCGTAATATTCGGTTTAACTCGAGCATTACAATCAAGTAACACCCAGGTCAGGCTGGAAACCAGCATGAGTAAACCCAAATAACTTAAAATACTAACATATAAACTTATTTAAAAAACCTGGGGCAACTCGTACCTCACTACGAGTTCTTAACTTGTTGTAATCAACCACTTATTTCACAAATCAATGTTTAAGTATCCTATCTTAGTTTAAATGGTCCATTTACATAATTTATTTCAGTCCAGCCTATTTGATTCTAAACTCATATCTATAGAGAATTATTGTAGATTACAAACAGAAGCAGTTTTGTGTATTTGCTGATACCCGATCCCGGTTTCGTCGAATCCAATGTCATTCTTTAATTCAAGTTGTTTAAGTAAGAAATTTAATTAAAATTCAGAATAACATATGCACATAGAAATATATCACACATATCTAAATAAATGAATGATTCACAACAGATCAAGCCATCCTTTCCATATCATAGCACATCTCAAATTACATATTAGAGATATCAACACACCAAGGAATTTAATTCAGCTTTATATTCATAAGCAAGATTAATAGTCACACAATTCATAATTAATTTAATTTAATCTTCCAACAAATTAATTAATATTACTTTAATTACTTTTAATCCCTTCTTACTTAACATTAATTACAACCCATTTATTATTATTTTAATTAATCAATGAGATTAATTAATCATCCTTTAATTATCCACCTCAATTAATCATTCTTAATTACTTTAATTAATTAATTATCCTCAATTAATTCCTTTAATTAATTTCATTAAGTAATTATTCTTAAGTTGATTTATTTACCCACTCTTAATTTCTTAAGTCTTTAATTAATCTAAGATAAACCATTATTTTAATTAATCACTTAATTAAATCATTTAAATCTTATTTAATTTAAGTGCTTGAAATTAACTTATACATAATCACTTAAGACCTTTTTGAATAAAGTTTTTAATACACTTATCTTAACACTTTCTTAACTCAATCATTATTAAATTCCATTTGAACCCTTTAAGGATTTAATTAAATGATTAACCTATTCAAATCAACAAATCGAATTCGACCTTATAATTAAAATTATAACTTGTTTATCAATTTGCTTTAACTTGCATTTGCTTAATGCTTTTGAACTTGTTATTTCTTTTATTTAAAACTCTGCATCCATACAAGTAACCCGAGCCTGACCTATACTTTCCCGAGCTAAAACCACAATTTACCCAAGTCAAACTCGATCAACATACCCGCTTCTATCTTCTTCTTCCCTCTACTCCTGCGTGCCTTTCTCCCTATGTTCAATGAATACCTGATGCACATGAGAACACCATGCACATGCACAACCATTTCCGACCATCGGCTGCATCGCTGAGCGACTCCGCAAGTCATCGCCGATTCCCATATTCCATTCCTCCACCCTGAATCACAATCAAAGCGGCCCATTGAAAAGTCGTCATCCAAACCAAAATCTAGAACTACGTCTGGCATTCCACCACCTCGCGACTACGACTCAGACCCTCATCCACCTCTGCATCTTGCCTATAGCCTCGTCACCTTCTCCTCGAACCAGCCCCCCCCCCCCCCCATGCGCACGCCTGAAACGTAAGCTCATCGCCACCATTTCTTTGTAACCAAACCCACCGAAAAATTGCCCTAAAACCCTACTCCTCCTACATCGAACTTCCACGGTCATCAGAAAATCACTGCTCCAATTTCCAAAGTTCCACATCCTTTACTCCACTCTACGTCAAGTGCCCCGCCTTCAAATCAATCCAGTCACCTGAATTTGCCATCTCGCCCAATTCTGTTCAACCTCACTTCCCCTTTCCCATACTTCACTAAAAGTCTCAAAGACCCCATCAAAAATCTTCATTCACAATGGAAAATCCATTCATATGGGTAAAAACACAATTTATGATCTTCGAATCATTCACCCAATTGGGTTATTAACTTTAAATTACCCTTTAAAATCCCTATGCTTAATATTATTCAACCAAACAATTTTTGGAACAAAGTATATTCAAAATCGATCAACTTTCCTTTTGACACCCTACCTTAAAACCAACTAGGATGAGAGCTAAAGATTTTAGAAGTCAGGTGTGATGGTTTAAGCCTACTGTTACTTGTTAAACCTTTATATATATTCATATACATGTTTATCTGTATATACCACTGTACAACATACATTTTAATTAGTACTTCACTTACCATGTCCAAGACTACATCATATATTGCTAGTGTGAAAGATTCTAGTTTTACTTATTGATAATGGTTTTAATCAAAGAAACGAGACATGCATATACAACTTACAGCAATTCATATACATATCCAGACAACACTTTTCATTCAAATGATTATCAACCTTTAGACATTTGAACAGAGGAACAAGATTAGCTTACTCACCTTGAACAGAGAAGTAGATTGGGATTTGAAAACTGGAAATTTTGCTTTGATTTGAACTTGCTTGATTTAGTTGATGTTTGAGATGATCTTGAATTTAATCAGGTTGAAGTATTGTTTGATTTGCTTGCTTACGTTGCTTCAGGTTTGATTGTTCCAGTTTTAAATGCTTTGAATTTGTTTTAATCTGCTCAGGTTTTGATTTTGTTTTTTGGTTTTATCATTTTTCTCTCAGGTTCAAGATTTTGAATCATATGAAAGAAAATATGAAAAGAGGAGAAGTAGATGTATATAACTTGTTTTCCCTTTATTTATTGAATTTAAAAAAAATGAAAAGAAAATTTTGAAAGTATGATACTTGTTTATTTCATGATAAAATCAAACTAACACTTGTTAAATCCCATGCTAAGATGATTACACTTGCCTAATTTCTTATTATAATGCTTACACATGTAATTTGCATGTATTAAATGTTTTTATATGATTTTTATATTATATATCAATTGGTTTTTATATTTATAAATGAATATGTTCTTATTCATTATTGTTTAAATCCTTATATATATATATATATACAACTATCTTTACTTCTTTTAAAATTTTAAAAGAAAACATATATACCCTTATCAAATCTTATTTTAAGCTAAAATACTTTTTAAATTAATAAATATATATATATATATAAATACTACTTTAGTGTTAAAAATATAGAATTCAACTTTAAATAACTCTTGAAAATTATCATATTAATTTCAAAACATAACTTCCAATTCAATATATATGCCTATATAATATATATATTATGATTAGAAAATCATTTTTATTAGCTTTTAAAAGATAAATTTTTGCCAAATTAAATATTTATAAAAGAAGATTATCAAATTATTATTACCAAATTATATTATTATACAAATATGTTTACTGCGATTATTTATTCACAGTGGATTTGTATATGTATACACTTAAAATTTCAACATTATAGAGTTTGCATATCTATTTATATATTTGCTAATTTACTACAAGATTTATCACTTCTAGATATTTGTATTTCAATATTTATTATAGTTTCAAATCCATTTATATACATCTAGATATCTTTTATTATCAGAATTTTATCCGTTCAACTAAATAAATACCGGTTAACTACCAATTAACAGATGTCCAGAAATCCGGGTTATCACAAATGAGATGCATGACCTACTATCTGACATATCGGTACTTGCACAAAGCTGTTACACAGATGGTCGCTCCTCAACAGCCTTATTCTTCATGCTAGTCGACGACATTACCCCGTAGTATCCTTGCCTACTGTGGTTATAGAGGTGTGGCGTCACAGCTTGGTATTAGAGCCAAGCTTTAGAACAATATAGGATATTATGACAAGGATCATTGTTCTAAGTCTCCCTTAGGAATCGTGCCTTAGAATTTAATTCGAGTATTCGTATTGTTCTATCCTATTTTCTTGAATGATGCCTTGTTTTACCAATCATGTTTGTTTGATATTCATTATGAGAATAACCTTTTTCCTCTTCTTTCTTTCTTTCTTTCTTAAAGAAGAGAAATGATTAGACCTGGTCATCCAAGCGTCGGTCAATCTAGTGCTACTCCTCAGAATGGCGTATTCATGTCTGCCCAACATCTTTTGGATCTTGTAATGAATGCCCAAGTAGCCGGACCCATTACTGAGCCTACTCATCCTAAATTCCTATTTACACGCTTGTGTAGTGATTACACCAATTTGGATGGAAGTCCATTCAAGGGTTCCGAAAGCGTTATAGAAGTCTAAGCTTGGCTTAGAACATGTGATCGCGTCTTTTCTCGCATGAATCTTATGGATCTACATCGTGTCCAAGTGGATTCTAGCATGCTCAAGGAGAGAGCATTAGATTAATACGATCTCTTAATTTCGAAATTTTTTGAAGCGGATCTTCCTTGGGAGCAATTCTGGAAAAGGTTCGGGTTAAAGTTTGTTCCCGAAGCAGAAAAATTAACTATAGCTCGATGCTTTATTGACCTTATTCAAGGTGTGTCTTATGTGTATGTCGCATCTTTTGAATCCCTCTTTAAATATGGGGTCGAGTACATTAATACCCTATTGAAGAAGAATCAAAGGTTTATATGAGGTTTGAATAAGAACCTCAAAAAGGCTTTACTTTAGAAACTAGAAGTTCCTTTCGATCAGCTTGTGGATATCGCTCTTTGACTTGAAGAGGCCGACAAAGAAAGTGATGGTGATGTTGGGGGTGCCAAACAGAACTTCAACAATAACAAGAAGAGGCAACCAGATAGTAAGTTCAAAGGCCATAATCCTAACAAGAAAGGGAAGCAAGAAACGTCGATAGCAAAGACTCCTACCTATAGTCGTGGACAATGCTACAATTGTGGTGTGCTAAACAGAACTTCAACAACAACAAGAAGAGGCAACCCGACAATAAGGTCAAAGGCCCTAATCCTAACAAGAAAGGGAAGCAAGCAACTTCGGTAGCAAAGACTCCTACGTCTAGGCATGGAAAATGCTATAATTGTGGTTCTAGAGACCATTATGCAAATAGGTGTCTGAAACCCCTTTATTGTCGCTATTGCAAAGGTTTGGGTCATCTTATATCTTCCTGTCCCAAACTTCAAAGTAGGAAAGAGGGAAAGCTGAATGTTGTGTAAGCCTATAGTAACACTCCTCTTGGTCAAGGTATTTTTCATTCTGTTCTTGATGGAATTATTATGTTTCGTGATCATCCTATTCGAGTTCATTTTGATACGGATGCATCTCACTCTTTTATATCAAAAGAACTTGTTGATACTTTTCCTTTAAATGTTATGGGCTTAATAACTTCATTACAAATTGTGAATCCGGTTGGTGGATCTGCAACACCTAGTTTATTTTGTAAGGATGTTGAAATTATTCTATGTGATTATGCTTTCCATGCCAATTTGCATGTTACGCGTTATTTAGGTTTTAGAATGATTTTGGGAATGGATTGGCTTAGTCGTTATGAAGCCCACATCCTATGTCCCCGAGAGGACTATCCATCTTCAACATCCCTAATCTGCTAAAATGATTTATATTGTTCTTAAAGATTCAGATTTCAATTCAGTAGCATCCTTACATTCTCTAAATTCGCACGATGATGATAATGATGGTGACGAAGATGCCATTTCCTCATTTACGTTGTTTGTGAATTTCCTGACATCTTTGAGCCCGTTTTAGGATTACCACCTAAGCGAGCAATTGAGTTCAAAATTAATCTAATCCCTGGAGCTCTACCTATCACTTGTTCTCCTTATCGTATGTCCAATAAGGAAAATGAGGAGATGCGTAAACAATTATCCAAATTGGAAGCAAAACAGTTTATTCGTTCTAGTTCCACTCCTTAGGGAGCTTCAGCTATCTTTGTGAAGAAATCCGATGGTACACTTAGGATTTGTGTTGACTACTGCAAGCATAATGATCTCACCTTTAAGAATTAATATCCTTTACCTCGGATTGATGAACTATTTGATCAAATTAGCAGTGCTAAAGTCTTTTCACAGTTATACTTAGCAACCGATTTTCATTAACTTCGAATTGCAGAGGATAGTATTCCTTTGACATCGTTCCATACTCGTTATGGATCTTATGAATGGCTTGTTATGCCATTTGGTTTAACGAATGCTCCAACTTATTTCGTTGACCTTATGAATCGAGTTTTCAAAGACTTCCTCGATCGATTTGTTTTCATCTTCATAGATGATATTCTTGTTTATTCTAAAACCGAGGAAGAGCATGAAAAACATCTTTAGATTGTGTTGGAAACCCTTAGGAGCAATCAATTGAAAGCAAAGTTTTCTAAGTGCCACTTTTGACAATCCAGTATGAAATTTTTAGGACATATTATTTCTAATTCTGGAAATTTCGTGGATCTATCAAAGATTGAGGCGATTTAAAATTGAAAGAGACCGAAGAATGTGACGGAAATTTGTAGCTTTCTTGGATTGGTGGGCTATTACCGTCGGTTCATAAAAGACTTTTCTAAAATTTCCATACCTCTTACTAGTTTGACAAAGAAGGGAGTTAAGTATATTTGGTCAGACAAATGTGAAGCTTCTTTTCAAAAATTAAAAGAACTCCTTTCCAATGTTCATATTCTTGTGATTTCTGAAGGGAATCAAAACTTAATTATTTATATCGATGCTAGTCATGTAGGTTTGGGAGTCATTCTCATGTGAAGGGAACATGTTATCGCTTATGCTTCTGGGCAATTAAAACCTCTTGAGACTAGATATGCCAATCATGTTTTCACTCTTAAAATTTGGTGTCATTATCTTTTGGGAAAGAAATTTGTTCTCTACACTGATCATAAATCTTTGAAGTATTTGTTCTCTCAAAAGAAACTTAATTTGCATCAATAACATTGGCTCGAATTCCTTGCATCTTATGATCTTGATATTCTTTATACTCTTGGAAATGGAAATCATGTTGCCGATGCCCTTAGTCGTAAGCAACAAGCGGTTGTTTTCATTATGATATCTGAATGGAATGATCTCAAGACTTTATCCACTTGTGAGATTCGAGATCGTGAATCTAATTCATATTCATCTCTTGTTTTATGTAGCCTTGAGGCTTATCCATCTCTTTTAGGTCACATCCTTGAAGCTCAAAATCAAGATCCCAAATTGGCTCTTCTTAGCCAAAGTCGTAGGGATAAAAATAATATTGATGGTTTGAAAGATTTTGAAATCGATGCTCGTGGAGGAATTCGAAAATTTGATAGACTTATCATACCAAATATTACTGATCTTTGTAAATACATTTTAGAAGATTCTTATCGTTCTAAATTTACCATTCATCTCGATAGTAGTAAAACGTATGCGGACATGAAGCGACTTTATTATTGGGATGGAATGAAATCTCATATTGCTAACTTTATTAAGCATTGTATGACTTGCCAACTCATAAAGGCCGAGCATCGAAGGCCCAGTGGGTTATTGAAACCTTTGGACATTCCAATTTGGAAGGAGGATCAAGTCTTCATAGACTTTATTAACGATCTTCCCCGTTCTCATTCGGGTCATGATAATCTATAGATGATTGTAGATAGACTTACAAAATCCGCCTATTTTATTCCCGTTCGGTCCAATCGGATATTACCTCTTTTGGCCAACCTCTATGTTAAATAAGTTGTTAAATTGCATGGGGTTCCTACTTCTGTTGTCAGCGATCATGATCCATTATTTACTACTGGATTTTGGAAGGGTTTTCAAAAATATTTGGGAACGAAGCTTAATTTTACTATCACTTATCATCCTCGGTCTAATGGACAAACAGAGCATGTAAATCAAATCCTTTAAGTTCTCCTTCATGCTTGTGTTCTTGATTTTGGTGGAAGTTGGGAAGATTGTATTTCTCTTGTTGAGTTTTCTTATAATAATAGCTTCCAGTCTAGTATTGGTATGGCACCTTTCGAGGAACTCTACGGAAGGCCATGTCGATCTCCTTTGTGTTAGCTTGAAACCGGTGAGAAGCTGGTTTTAGGTCCAAATTTCATTCGTGATGTGACATAAAACATTAAACTTATTCATCATAAGATGAAAGAATCTCAAAGTAGACAAAAATCCTATGCCGATAACCGAAGAAGGAATTTGGAATTTTCTGTCGAAGATTTGGTATTCATTCATGTTTCACCTGTGAAGGGTGTTGTGCGTTTCATTCGATCGGTAAAGTTATCACCTCGATATATTGGCCCATTTTCCATCACCAAACGCATTAGTTCTATGGCATATCGCCTTTTATTACCGGCTCAATTTTCAACAATTCATAACGTATTCCATGTTTCTTAACTACGGAAATGTTTTAGAGATTCCAATTCTATTCTTGAGCCCGGTGTTATTGAAGAAATTGAAGTTTCACCTAATTTGACTTATGAGCAACATCCTATTCGTATCATTGCTACAGAGGTTAAACATCTTCGTAATAAAGACAATCTTCTTGTGAAAGTTCAATGGTCCACAAAGCCTAAAGATTGTTCTTGGAAATTTGGAGAATTCATCGAGCGAACACATCCAGACTTACTCTCTCGTGCTATATAAGGTGAACTTCTCACTTCAAAATTTTCATTTGCGTTATTATACCTTAGTGTGGTTGTTACTCTTTATTTTTTTTCTTAAGTATTGCGAGGACATAATTTCTTTAAGGAGTGGAGTGTATAACAACCCGCATATTTTATGAATATATATTTAAATGTTTTATTTAAATATAGCATCATTAACTGAATTAAAGTCCGAAATGTGACGTTTTGAAAACAGTTGAATCCGGACTCGAGACCACTTCCATTGAGTTTAAAACGATGTTTACAACTTGTTTAAGTATAAACACTGATATGTTTGGAGTTGATTAGGATTTTGGTATTTTGTTTGGGCTTTGGGTTGTGTTTAAGCCCACTAACCCAATAAGAGAACCCAAACCTTCTACCAAATACCTCCCTCTCCACTCCTCTTCATTCATTCATTTCATCCTAACACTCTCAAGCAAAAGGAAAAAAGGAAAAGAAAGGAAATTAAAATTCCTAAGCCCTAGTTTTCATAGGAAATTCAAATTGAAGTTCCAAAATCTAGAAGAAGCTTAGGTAAACATGCTTTTCATCTTCTCCATCTCAATTCCTCTTCAATTCTTAATTTTTCCTACAACTACCTTAGGAAAAACTTTACATTTGATCACAGATTAAAGGTTCTTGAAGTGAAGTTGAAGAGAGATTTATCTTGCTTGGTTTTAAAACTTCTCATTCCTTGGTTTTTTGAATTTAAAGGTGAGTTCTTGAACTCACATCTATATCTATAGCTTTCATTGTTGTTAGGTATGAATTCCTAACATCTATTTCATGTTCAATTGCTTTTGAATTGAATCGATTTGGTGAATTTTTCAATTTTCGTATTTTGAATTCAAAATCTATGAAAATCCTACTATGGATGTTTGGACATGTTTTTTCAAATGTTTTGAAGAGCCTATAGCGTTGGGTTGTCTCTTGGCATAAATCCCTAGCCACCATCGTTCATTCGATCGCTTCCGAGTTGATTTGGCCATCAATGCTCCAGGCTTGTTTTGCCCTGAGCTTAAGATTAGATGTCTGGGAAAACACTCAGATGTCTGAGGCAAAGGAATAAAAATTACAGACCTACAGCTCAGACATCTGAGGTTATTTCTAGACATCTGAGTGATATGGAAGAAATTTTCAGACCTTCAGCTCAGACGTCTGGGAAAACCACCAGACATCCGATGCTGTTGAATTCAACCAATTTGCCTATTTTTATATGGGTTTCCATTTTTATCGTTTTTTGATGATCTGGTTAGTTCTTATCATTTATTATCGACTTTGATGACTTATTTTCTAGATTTTTGATAATATCCATTTGATGTATTTGATATCGATTTTCATGGTTTTAATTCACATCGTCGAATATGAAATTTTGGTGATGGATTGTTTTTACAAAAGTCTCGACGATTTGTCACTTTAAAATACAAAGGTTTCTATACCAGTAGTGAATACTCAAACTCTTTCACAAAAATGATTTCAACATTTACTTTTAATACAAAGCTCATTTTTAAAACTATTTTCCAATATATTAGTATATACAAATCTTTACCTCATTAATGCGAGAAATCCAATTAAACAACTTAGCAAAACAAGTGGTATAAAACGCTTGCGTTTACTTCGTCGGTTAATTCTTAGACTTGTTCGATTGAAATCTTGTGACAATTTTCGAGTGTAAATCTACAATTTGTTTGTAATTATTTAAGTTAAGCCAGTGGTTATGGGACATGAAGCTAAACTCATCTATTTACTAGCTTGATGTAATTTACACTTATTGATCTATGATAATTATTAGTCCGTGAGATGATGGTTTTGATGACAACAACCTTAGAATGGATTATAAAATATAAATACTAACAAGTATAAGTTTAGATATATATGTATATGTAGGATTTAACCATGCAGGTACGAAAAATGAAGACCGTATAGTATAGAGGTTCAAGATATCAAGATTGACGACTCATGAGTAACAAGAATATCAAGATTATCAAGAGTTCAAGATTTAAAGTAATTTACTTTTTAATTAGGAATTTTGTTAAAACTCCTAAAAAAGCACTGGCATCATAAAATCCAATTTATTCGTGGAATGGAATCCACTTTGAGCCTATTAAAAGAATGGAACCCTAAGTAGGATGGAACCTACGAAAAATCTAGTGGAACATTATTTTGTATCCGCTAAATTTTTATTCAAAATGATTTTTCAAAATTATATCTTGTTTTCAAAAAGATTTCAAGACCTTCCTTTTAAAAGAATCAAAAACATCTATCCTGATTTCAAATACTTTTAGCCTCAAAATAATCTTGAATTTCAAAATCAAATTATCCTTGGTTTCAAACTATCATTTAAAATAAAAGTATATTTAATTTTTTAATATTTATATATTTAGATTTAAATATAAAATTATAGTGAAATTTATATATACCAAAATATTGTTTTATATATTTATTTATGCATTTCAACTATACTTAAGTATATTTATAAAAGTTTAAAATAGTTTTAAAATAAGATAAAAGTTATTTTCAAAGAAAAACAAAACATCAAAAATTCCTTTGGGATGTCGACATGCCCAGGTACCCCATGTCGACATAGTGTCAGTTGAGTTCAGAATTTAAATTTCAAAAGAAGTGTCTATTCGTCATAAATCTTCATGAATGGACATGGCTGTTGTTCTTATATAAATAGAGGTTAGTTTCAACGAAATTTAATTCAGTTTTTTTGGTTTTTCACTCCTCTTCTTTTTCCACATTTCTATATACATTTTCTTACCATTACTCTGTCGAAATCAACGTCGAATCGAACTAGATTATCTCTAGTTTGATTCTCTATCACTATCTCAACAGGATCCTTAGTGCTATTCAGAGTTATAGGCTATTTGTAATCAACTTAGCGAGAAAAGGTGTGATTGTGGCCTTGGAAATCAATCAAGCGAGATAAGGTGTGATTGTAGCCTTGGGAAATCAATTGGGTGAACTTGTTGCCCGGGAAATCAAGTATCTCTACACATAGGATTGTGATTCTGGAGGGTGTACCTCGTTTCCTTGAAATCGAGGGTGTAATTGTACAATTGCTTTTGAAAGGAAATCCGTATTTGTGTGCGGGACTGGATGTAGGGTAACTCTGAACCAGTATAAAATCCGTTGTGTTCTTTCCTTTACTGCTTTTACTTTATTTCTGCATCTGTGTTTGTTTCTATGATCATATCTGTGTCTGAATATTGCATATATCTGTGTTCAAATTAACATAAACTCAAAAAGATTTAGTAATTCTTTATAAACACTATTCACCCCCTCTAGTGTTAATCCTATCCTTAAGATCCGTAATCCGCATTTCTCACATTTGGTATCAGAGCAAGGTTATCAAAGTTTCATAATCTGATTTTTGAAAAAGTTTTAAAATGGCTATGTTTGTTAATACAAGTTTAGAAATATTCAGATCATCATTGTCTTTTGAGTCTGCATATAATCAATGTTCAAATTCAAGTTGTCTACCAAAATTGTTTGATGTGTAGGAATCATGCTTTATGGCTGTTGAGGAATCAATACACAACGGAAAAATTGTGCAGATCAGAAAGGACAAATGGATACTCGATAGTGGATGTTCTAGACACATGACTGGCAATCCAGATATGTTAAATGATATAATATACAAAGACAAAGGATTGGTAAACTTTAGAGACAATTCAAAAGGATATGTGATTGGCATCGGCAAAGTCGGTAACTCTGAAACTCCTATTATTACTAATGTTTTGCTAGTTAGAAATTTGAAACATAATATGCTAAGTATAAGTCAACTTTGCGATAAAGGATATAAAATTAAATTTGAAAAAGATAAATGTCATATTGATGATAACAATTCAACCATAATATTTGAGGGAGTTAGGAAAAAGAATATTAATATTCTTAGTATGAAAGTTTCAAATGATAACTTATGTCTTTTGGCAAATACAAGTGACCCTTGGATTTGGCATAAGAGATTTGGGCATTTGAATTTCAAACTCTTATCTAGACTATCAAAACATGATTTAGTAAGAGGTCTCCCTAAAATGAATTTTAAAGTAGATAGTTTATGTGATGCATGTCAATTAGGAAAACTTAGAAAAAGTTCCTTTAAATTAAAAGATATGATTTCAACTTCAAAACCTATTAAATTACTTCACCTTGATTTATTTGGTCCATCTCAAATTATATCAATAAATCATAGTAAATATGTTTTTGTAATTGTAGATGATTATTCTAGACTTACATGGACAATATTTTTGAAACATAAAACTGATACTTTTGAATGTTTTAAGAACTTAACAAAAAGGATTCAAAATCAACTTTCTCTAAAAATTATAACCATTCGTAGTGATCAAGGTGGTGAATTTGAAAATGAAATATTTGAGGAATTCAGCATTAAATAGGGAATAACTCACAATTTTTCATTTCTAAGAACTCCACAACAAAACGGAGTAGTAGAATGAAAAAATAGGATGATTCAAGAGTGTGCGGGAACTATGCTTTCAGACAGTAAATTACCAAAGAATTTTTGGGCAGAAGCAGTTGCTACCGCCTGTTATATTTTAAATAAAATTTTAGTTAGACCTTTAACTAATAAGACTTCTTATGAACTTCTTCACTCAAAGAGTCTTATTTTAGAATTTTTGGAAGTAAATGTTTTATTTTCAATACTAAAGATAACTTAGATAAATTTGATCCTAAATCTGACGAAGGTATCTTTATTGGATATTCTAATAGAAGTAAAGCGTATAGAGTATTTAATTTAAGAACTAACACCATCGAAGAAACAATTCATGTACCATTCGATGAAAATTTCAAAATTTTTGAAGATACAAATGATGAAGATGATTTAATTACTCAAAATCAAGAGTCAACTAAAACTAATAATGAAATTAATCATCCTAATAAAAGGACTAAACTTTTAAAAGATCATCGTATAGAAAATAAACTAGGAGATATGCAATCTGTTGTTCAAACTAGAAATCGAATAATTCAAATGAGTAATGTAGCTTTTATATCAACTACTGAACCCAAAAATCCAAAAGAAGCATCAATTGATGATTCATGGATTTTGGCTATGCAAGAAGAACTAAATCAATTTACTAGAAATGATGTTTGGGAACTTGTTCCTAGACCTGAAAATAAAATTATAATTGGAACTAAATGGGTTTATAAAAATAAAATGAATGAACTAGGAGAGGTAGTTAGAAATTAAGCTCGATTAGTCGCTTAAGGTTTTTGTCAAGAAGAAGGAATAGATTTTGATGAAACATTTGCTCCCATAGCAAGATTAAAAGCCATTAGGATTCTACTTGCTTTCGCAAATCATAATAATTTCAAACTATATCAAATGGATGTTAAAAGTGCCTTTTTAAATGGATTTGTAAAAGGGGAAGTATATGTTTAACAACCACGACTTTCTGAAAATGAAAAATTACCAAATCATGTTTACAAACTTAAGAAAGCTTTATATGGTCTAAAACAAGCTCCTAGAGCCTGGTATGTTAGACTAAGATCTTACTTATTACAATTAAATTTTGAAATTGGTAATGTAGATAATACTCTTTTTATTAAAATAAAAATAAATATGATATTCAACTAGTACAAGTCTACGTAGATGATATCATTTTTGGATCAACTAATTTTGAAATGAATAAAGAATTTTCTGAAATAATGACAAAAGAGTTTGAGATGAGTCATATGGGTGAATTAAATTTCTTTTTAGGATTACAAATAAAACAATTAGATAATGGTATCTTTATTAGTCAAAAAAAATATGCTAAAGACCTAATTAATAAATTTGGCTTGACTACTGCGAGTGGAAAATTCACTCCCATGGCAACCAATGAGTACCTTAGTAAAGAAGATCTCTCGAAAGATGTAGATCAAAAATTATATAGAGGAATGATTGGATCACTACTCTATATTACTGCTAGTAGACCTGATATCACGCATTGTGTTTGTCTCTGTGCAAGATATCAATCTCAACCTAAAGAGACTGACTTAAAAGCCGTAAAACGTATCATAAGATATGTTAAACACACCTCTGATTATGGCTTATTTTACCCTAAAATGATTCTTTTGATTTAATATCTTACTGTGATGCTGATTATGCTAGTTGTAAATCAGACCGAAAAAGTACAAGTGGAACTTATCACTTTTTGGGGAATTCTCTGATTTCCTGGTTTAGTAAAAAGCAAAACACAGTTTCTTTATCAACAACTGAAGCAGAGTATATTTCTGCTGCTTTGGCTTGTTCTCAAGTAATATATATGCAACAAACTTTAAAAGATTATGGTTTAAATATTTCAAAGTCACCAATTATTGTGATAATACTAGTGCGATAAATTTATCCAAAAATGCAACTCCACATGCTCGAACTAAACATATTGATATCAGACATCATTTTCTCAGAGATAATATAAGTAAGGAAGTAATCACTCTAGATTATATCAATTCTAAGAATCAAATTGCTGATATCTTAACAAAACCCTTAAATGAATCTATATTTACTAAATTAAGAAGAGAATTAGGTATTTGTTCAATAACTGAAATATAAAATATAAATAACAAGTATGATTCAAAATTAATTCAAAATAAATTAAATAGGCAAAAATTCAAGAACCATGTCGACATACCCCTCTACCCTATGACGACATACAATGTTTTTAAAAATTTTAAATTTTTCCCACCAAAATTCAAATAATTGGTTATATATTCTTCTTATTTTCAAATTTTTTATCATGCTCTCTGATCTCTCTCTATTCTAACTTCTGAAATTAATTAAACTACGGCCACTTCTTCCTAATCAAACATAAAATTAACCTTTTCGTTCTCCTCTCCTAGTTCTGGTCCGTTTCAACGTACTACTCTTGCTCATGTGACTAAAATGGAGAATTCTCTGAAGGATGCACTTCAGTTAATGACTGAAATTCAAGTAATGCAACTTCGAATGGCCAAGGAACAAGAGAGGAAAGGAAAAATTCTTAGGAATTTGCAAAAATTTCTAATGGACAATCATGCTAACCCAATCTTGATTGATGAAGACTCTTCAGGAGATCAAGAACTAGAGGTCAGCGAAGAAGAAGAAGAAGAAGAACCCATGAAGAAGTGCATGCGGAAGATGATAACAAGGTCGCTTGCGTTGGTGAAGTGTGTTTTGAAAAAATGGAAATCTTGTCGAACAACGTGGAAATTTCTGTTTCCACTATCCAAATCGTTCGATTCATAGATCTCCTATGTTCAAAAACACACATTAGTTTCTTCTCTTTCTTTACCATTGTTGTACGTTCCTTCTTACGTTTCCCACGAAAATGTAACTATCACTATATGATTAATAAATAAATTATATTCTTATATGTGTTCTTCCCAATTAATAAATATAACTATATTGTTATTATATACTTAGAATAGTTAGTAGTTTAGGATTAGGTTTATTATTAGATCTAAGTGTTGATTATTTATGATAACACTATCATTATAATCACATGTCATAGAGTATTAGATTTAGGGGGAGTTCTATAGTTTGAAGTTATATAGTTTAGAGTTAGTTTTTTTGTTGATGACAAAGGGGGAGAAGTATAAAATAGAATAGTTAGGCATAGATTAAAGGGGAGTTATTAGGATAGAAATAATATTTTATAAACAAAGGTTGTCATCATCAAAAAGGGGGAGATTGTTAGTCCGTGAGATGATGGTTTTGATGACAACAACATTAGAATGGATTATAAAATATAAATACTAACAAGTATAAGTTTAGATATATATGTAAATGCAGGATTTAACCATGCAAGTACCAAGAATGAAGACTGTACAGTATAGAGATTCAAGAAATCAAGATTGAAGACTCATGAGTAACAAGAATATCAAGATTATCAAGAGTTCAAGATTTCAAGTAATTTACTTTTTAACTAGGAATTTTGTTAAAACTCCTAAAAAAGCACTGGCATCTTAAAATCTAATTTATTCGTGGAATGGAATCAACTTCGAGCCTGTTAAAGGGATGGAACCCTAAGTAGGATGGAACTTACGAAAAATCTAGTGGAACATTGTTTTGTATCCACTAACTTTTTATTCAAAATGATTTTTCGAAACTATATCTTGTTTTCAAAATGATTTCAAAACCTTCCTTTTAAAAGAATCAAAAACATCTATCCTGATTTCAAATACTTTTAGCCTCAAAATAATCTTGAATTTCAAAATCAAATTATCCTTGTTTTAAACTATCTTTTATAATAAAAGTATATTTAATTTTTTAATATTTATATATTTAGATTTAAATATAAAATTATAGTAAAATTTTATATATACTAAAATATTATTCTATATATTTATTTATGTATTTCAACTATATTTAAGTATATTTATAAAAGTTTAAAATAGTTTTAAAATAAGATAAAAGTTATTTTCAAAGAAAAACAAAACATCAAAAATTCCTTTGGGATGTCGACATGCCCAAGTACCCCATGTCGACATAGTGTCAGTTGAGTTCAAAATTTAAATTTCAAAAGAAGTGCCTATTCGTCATAACTCTTCAAGAATGGACATGGCTGTTGTTCTTCTATAAATAGGGGTTAGTTTCAACGAATTTTAATTTAGTTTTTCTAGTTTTTCACTCCTCTTCTTCTTCCACATTTATATATACATTTTCTAACCATTACTCTGTCGAAATCAATATTGAATCTAACTAGATTATCTCTGGTTTGATTCTTTATCACTATCTCAACAAGATCCTTAGTGCTATTCAGAGTTATAGGCTTTTTGTAATCAACTTAACGAGAAAAGGTGTGATTGTGGCCTTGGAAATCAATCAAGCGAGATAAATTGTGATTGTAGCCTTGGAAAATCAATTGGGTGAACTTGTTGCCCGGGAAATTAAGTATCTCTACCCAGAGGATTGTGATTCTGGAGGGTGTACCTCGCTCCTTGAAATCGAGGGCGTAATTGTACAATTGCTTTTGAAAGGAAATCCGTATTTGTGTGCGGGACTGGATGTAGGGTAACTCCGAACCAATATAAAATCCGGTGTGTTCTTTCCTTTACTGCTTTTACTTTATTTCTGCATCTGTGTTTGTTTCTATGATCATGTATGTGTCTGAATATTGCATACATCTGTGTTCAAACTAACATAAACTCAAAAAAAAGATTTAGTAATTCTTTATAAACACTATTCACCCCCCCCCCCTCTAGTGTTAATCCTAGCCTTAAGATCCGCAATCCGCATTTCTCATAACAATCATTTTGAGGTTTAGACTAGCGATATGCGATGTCTCATTGTCCGTGTGGGGGACTATACTACGTTCTGTTGCGCTTCATATCATTTTTTATAGGTTAGCAACCTATGGGTTTTATGGAGTTTGGTTCATCGGGCGTATCGTTGTAATATGTCATTGTTCTGGCTTATTTGAGTTTTAGGTTCCTCGGGCTTATCGTTGTACTACGTCGTTGCACCAGCTTTATAGGTCAGCGACCTATGGGATAGCGTCCTATTTGTGATACACGTGTTGGTTAGTTTTCATGCTCCCATTTATGATAGGTCTCCCCCTTTTTATGTTTTCTGGATTTCTAATTATTGATTTCTAGAATTTGTGCTTCACTAATTTTTGTGATTTGCATTGTTAAGCTCTATCAATATTTTTGATTTGGTGAATAAGCAAAAGAATTTGACATTCTTTTTTGTGCTTGAGAAAACTTGAGATATTGTATAATTTTTATTGTTATCATATATATTTTTCATATCTCTTATCCTATCTCATCTTACATGATAATTATAGCTATACTGATCTGTTTATTATTTTTCTTCTTAAATAATACTCGTTTCAGACCGAGGTGTTTCAGGTGCTTCCACTTGACTTTTTAGCAGGGACTAGCTTTTGACTTTTGGCTAACTACTTTAGCTTAGTAGTTTTTGTATTTATATAATTCGAGATAGGGACTCCTTGATGTATACATATTCTCTTTTCAAGCACTTGTACCTATTCTTTTGTGATGTATTGGATCTTGTATGACCACTAATTTGATGTTCACTTCTATGTGTTATATTCATATCTGTTTCTGCCTTAGTTATATGAATACTTGCGACTGATTTTGTGTTATGCTTATTTTATATTTGTTTCCGAAGGCCACATAGCCAATATGTAGTAGCTTTGATTTTGTATTTGATATGTTAGATTTCCTCTTGAAATGAAATGCACGACCTACTATCTGCCATATCTGTACTTGTACAAAGAAATTACACAGATGATCGCTCCTCAACAACCTTATTCTTCGTGCTAGTCAATGGCATTACCCCGTAGTGTCCATGGCTAGTGTGAGTATAGAGGTGGGGCATCACAACTATCAATATAGCATCCATAAGTAGTCACTAGGCCTTATACAGATTATCTAAGAACATTTCTTTCAAAATATATATACGAAGATATATATTCAAATCTCTTCTAGTATATTCAATAATCGAAAAACAATTCAAAATATTATATCCATAACAAGATTTTTAAATCCATATTAAAAACTTGGAATATTTTCAACTCCATTCATACTTCAACACTTAGTAAATATTTCTATAATAATAATCTCGTATTTAAAATATCTCAAATCCTTCCAGTTCAATACATAGGAAATATTAATAAGTATATTCTTCCAAAAATCATTTTATTTCCAACACTAAGGAAATATTCCATTTATTCATACTTTCCAAAATCCTTTTCCCTTTCAACACTCGATAAAAATATTATATGCCCATTTTCCAAAATCATTTCTAATCTCAATACTTAGGAATTATTTCATATCTTATCTCCTATATTTCCAGAATTGATATTAATTTCTTTTACATTTTTCCAAATCGATTATAGTAACTTATAATCCCATCTATCCATGTAGAACTTCTTTATGTATTCAGATTCAATCTCGAAGTTCATGATTTCTAATATTTCAGAAATTTCCTTAAGTTTCTAGAATTCCATTATAAGATTTCTCTATAAAATCACATTCATTAATTAAACATCATTAACAATCTCGAGAGCATTTATAAATCAATTCCAATCACTTCCCAAATCTCTATATATAAAATAATTATTTTAAAATAATAGTAATTTATGTTCAAACAAGCTTAAGCAATTATTTAAATATCAAAACTTTTTAAATAAAACATCAAAACTCATTTCCAACTTATTTTTATATAACCTAATCGGTTTACAAAGCTGGTTACAAAAATTACAATTTTAATTTCTATTGATATTCGGTATTTGGAAAATTCACATATGAAATATTTCAATAATATCTAGCTTTTAATCACATAGTTTAATAAATAATATTTCTTTCCAAAAAAACTTAGCTTCTTAATAAAAATATATTTTCCTTTAAAAATCCCAATAACCAAACGTCAATTTATAAATCCTTCTTGACTCATAACACATTGATTTCGTTCCGACTCCCTAACCATTCTCACTTTTCAAAAAAAATAGATTTCACTATTTTTCCCAAAAATCTATTTTTCATATCTCAATATAAATTCACCCTGTGAAATTATATTCAAATTTATCAATTGATTTCATTTTCCCTTATTTATAAACATCGTCTATAAATTTATAACTCCTTTGAGTTTCACTTGTTTATAAACTAATCCCATTTATAAAATCTCATTTTGTAAATCCATTTCTTAATCAATTTCATATATTTCATAAATCTATTTAAAATATAGATTTCAAACTCCTTTTCATATTTTCCAGAAACATCGTTTAAAAATCCTCTATACAAATTATTTTAAAATCTCTATTTAAAATACTTTTGCGAATAGTTAAATACAAAACAAAATCAATTTTTTTTATCCAAATCAATTTCTTTAAAAATAATCCAAATTTTTATATAAATATTTTTATATTCAAAATCTCCTTTTAAATCATTTCAAATTCTAAAAATAATATTTATGGTATTTAAAATTCTAAAATTCAGGCTAATGCTGCTATAACATCCAATAATTCACATCACAACAATAACCTATAACAGATTATTCTAACACATCATATATTACTATATATGAAAAACAATCAATATAAATTTTGACGAATCTAGTTGGATCACTCCAACCTATTTTCCCTGCATCCACAGATGTTAGATAACATATAAATACCAATCCCACTTTGAGGGGATATCGTGTTAATATAGGGTCATCCACTATTATGCGGGCGCATAGGGTCTCATCCGCTCCAATCGGCGGGAAATATATCCAACTACTAATATATATACTATTAACAGATATATATATATGTATGTATGTAACATGGCATTCACTGATAATAATTAATACATTCATCCAATCAGCCAATCTATAAATTTCAATTTCTATAAATTAAACCAGTTACTCAAATCGAGTGAGATTTACCCACCTTGATTTAAAATTTTCCGATAGTTCCAATTTTAAATTAAATTGAATCGACCTTTAATTTAATCCAAAATCCCAACTGACACCAAAAATCTCCAAACCAATCCTATTTTGTAGATTTCATACAAACGAGTGCAACGTAACGAACGATGCACGATTTCGACCTTGTATGAAATAGTTATACATTTTATAAGATTTCGAATTAATCAAATAAATAAATCAAAATAAATTTTTAACTCAACTTTTGAATAACCCTAAAACTCCTTCTTCCCCAACTTTCCATGCCTGAGCTTCATTCGCCCAAACATGTTTGTGCACTTACACACTACCACGTCCCACGATTGTCGATGCTTCCATCACCCAAACTCATCTCTTCGCTCCCACGTCTCGATGCGCACCACCCTTCAATAGGCGATGCCTTAAAACTAAATGCGACTTCGTCGCCTGCTGCTTTCGACCCAGCGAGATTACGACCCTTTGTGTAGAGCCGCAACACCTCAAACTCCGGTGATAGATGCTCCTAGCCTCGATAAAGACATTTCCACACTCCAATCCCTAGATCGACCCACCCCAATCGAATGAAAAACCGAACACTAGCTTCGACAGAGGAATCACAACCCATCGTCGCACTTGTGGAGCCCAATACCAAATTGAAGAATGTCGTGATACGAAAATTTTGCCACTAATTTCGTAAGTTTTCGTTTTGGTTCGATTTTTTTATTACGTCGTTCGTTTTTCACTTCTATTTGAATTCTTGAAGCCGGATAAAGGATGGACATATTTTAAAGAGAAGGGAGCACTGTGAAGAATAGGTAGGGTGGCTCAACAATTTTAGGTCGGCTGATGGATACATAATAGGGTTTGACCTTCATTTTTTTATATTCAATATATCTCGTTCGCAAATCTCAAAATTTCGAACCCCTATTTAGGCATGCCGCCTAGCATTCCTAAGCTATAAACCTATTCTGAATGCAATGGAACAAGTTTCGAAGTCTAATTTGATTGTATGGAGAAGATAACTTTTTAAATCGACTATTTAAATTAATTTCAATTAAATTATTTCTAGGCATTTCTATCCCGTATGACCAAACCGTAAATCCAAACACTACGAAATTAGAAATTCGATAATAATACACTATTGCAGATCCAATGGAACTAGTTTCATTGAATTCTGAGACTATATACCTGATCGCTATTTAAACGCGTTGATTAAATCGACGATTTCAAAAATTTATGAAATCACGTGAAATTTCAGTTTTAAAAACTTATTAACTAAATTCTAATTCAAATAGAATTTATATCCATATTAGAAATCATTTCGATTCATACTCAACTCCAATTTTCAATTATTCACTACTTCTGTATTCGATAAATGATATTTTAAATTCATTGTATAATCCCAACCAAAAATCTTCATATCCAAAATCGATTTATACTCCAAATAAATATTTAAATATTCAAAATCAAACGTTGAAAAATCCGGGTCGTTACATTCCTTCCCCCTTAAAAGAATTTCGTCCTCGAAATTGCTACGGGAGGATGGATGATCCAAACCCATTAAATTTTAAAAACTCATTTAGTTGAAACTCTATATTTCATTTTTCCAAATCTTTTAGTTCCAGCCAAAATAATCAGCTTTCATTTCTAACCAAAAATCCTTTATTTCAATTTCAATTCGAAAATCACTTTTTAGTTAACAAAAAATTTCACAAAATTTCACAAAATTTCTAACACCCTAAATTCTCGAAACTTTTTGGCAGAGTCTCCCTTTTATGGAGAGACTTTTGCAATATGAAAAAAATGATAAAAATATATATACTGACTCACACGGTCGGAAAATACAATATATGTCAATATTTATATTGTTGTAATATTTAATCCGAAAATGTTCCTTTATTTAGCGTTCTTAAGTGAGCGACTAACTTTATATGCAATTTCACAACCCAAAACTAGACCAATAGCCTCCTAGTACCTGTATTTAATATAAACACGTAAGTGCTAAAACATAAAAATATAATAACGTTTCGTTTATTTAACTAGTGCAAACGCATAGATTTTATAACCAAACAAGTTACAACATGAATTTATCAATAATCACAAGGTTCTAACGTTCGATTATTTATTTCAATCGATTTATACCTCATTTATTCAATTCCAACGATTCACAAACATTTACCTGCACTCAATTTATATTATACCAACAAATTCATACCCATTCCTAATTGATTTAAAAATCAATTCATTCACTTTCCATTAATTCGCATAATTTTATGAACTTCTGTTTATGTCAAATGACAATTTTTCCAAGCAAATTTAGCGGTATTCATTTAATAAAATAATAACTTAAGCTTATAGACAATTTAAATTGGTTCTAAATCAATTTATATTCAATTTTATTCCATTTAAAATTGATTCTCAATCAATTTATTCACATTCCATTCACATCCATATTCATTATATTCAAATCCATTTTATTTAGCTCAGAATCATTCCATGCTACTTCATTAAATAACCATTTCACAAATTTATTTGAGCCAAACTTCCATCTAAAAATATTAAATCAAGTTAATTCCTTTATCTTCCATAATTTCAACCATATAACTCAAGTTTATTTTCCTTGTAAATAAGTTCCATTTCAATTTTAGATTGATTCTTATTCCATCAAATTACATTCCATTTACTAATTAATTTAATTAGTTCATCCACTTAATCCACTTCAAATTTTAATTCCATACTCAAATTCATACTTGATTTCATTTAAATGATTTCCAAGGCCATATTCAGTTTATTTACACTTAAATTGAATTTATTTATAACTCAATTCATCACTATTTCAATCCAATTCTATTTTATTTGATCACATTTAACATATATTTAATCAGCTTATATATAAGTTGAATTTTATTTATTAACGAGTTCCATATTCAATTCTAGTTTTAATTCACAATCCATTCTATTTAATCAAGTTAAATTCCATCCCCATATTCTATTACTAATTTCAATTTCTTTTCCTTTTAATCCACATTTCAAAACCATATTCGAGTTATTCATTCTTAAATTAAATTTCCAAAATTCAAATTCCACACTTTTCTTCCTTATTAAAATCATTCTCAATTTATAAGTTCATATCTTATTTCCTAATGTTTTCCCAACATTTATATTAAAATTCCAGAATTCAAACACCTGATTCTATTGCAAATTATTTTGAAATCATAAACACACGCACACTCTTTGGTTTAACAAACCATTTCCTTGGAATTTTAAAATCAACTTGGTTTTATTCAAAACAAATTTCTATCAATTTTTTTTGAAACGACACTTGTTTTTCAACAAAAATATCTATGTCAAATTATTTCGGTAGTAATCCGTCACTTAGAAACTCGAAAATGAGCACCGATGATGTCACGATCATCATCAGAATTATTTTCCAACGACTGAAGTAAGTTCAGTGCTTTTATTACTTCCAAAACTCCATTTAAAACATGTTCTATTCAGAAATACTATAATAATACCACTATTATTCATTTCAAAAACGTTTCCAAAATAACAACAATTTCATTTCTATAATACTAATGAAAATATTTTCAAAACCTCCCAGAAATTAAATTTCCAAATTCTAGTTTGAATCCATTTTGATTATAATTCATTTGTATAGTTCATACTTACACAAAATTTCATTTGATTATATATATAACCATTTCAATTCTATAATCTTGTTTGGATTATAATGATATCAACCAAACATCCCAATATACTATAATAATTTTAGAAAATTACTTCTTTATATCAAAATATACATTGGGCAAAATTTATTTCATTTATCCACTTTAAATCAACATTGTGTCAAATTGTTCTGTTCGAGTGTTTAGAAACCCCTATCGATACAGTTGTACAGACTGTGCCGATCAGAATTCAATGCCACTCAATAAATCAACCAACACAATATAAAACATTTTATATTCACTAACAAGTACGCTCTCATATCTATAAATACACTCAATGCATTCTAGGATACTACTGACCCTATCTCTAATGAGTAATCCCTGCTAAAGCTAAGGTCTCACCTAAACTTTAGCTCTGATACCACATGTAATGGCCCGTATCTTCGCACCCTTTGAGTCGACAATAAATCCCATGTGTTTAACTCAAATTGAACGAGAATATGGATCATTAAGGGTGAATAATAAAAAGATAGAAGAAGAAACAGAAGCAACAACACAGAGTCCCACAATCATAGGCGGAACAAAATATTATATATATATATAATAGATTTTTATACAAAAGAATTTAAAGCTATTTATATATATACAATTATCAGAGTACGACAATCAATACATCAATATGGACAGTTATTATAACTTTTCCTCTTATACATAACAAACATAGCGGAATAACCAAGTACGTGTAATATGCTTGAAATTCTCCAGCTCGTCTCCTAAGCTCCAAAGCATCCTAACCTGAATCTGTAATACTATATCTGACCTGAGCATTATTAAAAAATAACACCCGAGTCTGTCTGGAAAACCAGTGTGAGAAAGCACACTCAATTTGAATCATTACTATTTTCAAAATCTTTTGAAAAACAAAGGTATCTCATAAGACCATGCCACACATAAACACGACGGGCTTTTACCTTATGATACCCAAAACATTTTATATCAAAGTCATCTTATATTATAATAGTGTCTATAGAAAGTAAACTAGAAAATAGCTGAAATGCTTGCATCTCACGTTTCAGCAATATTTGGTATATAATCAAAACGGTGCAGGCCCGTAGTGGATAATGGATTCCATACAGTGAATGGGCTACTGGTTACCGTCCATCATAGTACACCTCTAGAAAAATGTATTGAGAGCGTACATAATGTTCCCTGCAAAAAAAAGTGACCGACCTACCCTTTAATGGATAGTACTGAATATGTTATCACCCGGGTGTTCCCACCCTTATCGAGCGTTCTTTTATCCACGCACAACCATATCCATAAATTTAATATAATTTTTCCGAGGGTATCTAGAAAGGTGATAACATACCCTACTTGGGTGCGACCCACTTAGTCCTGCTGCATCTCCCATGTTTTAGTCATTCTCGGTTGATGAGGCTTGAGGCTACGTTTACCTTTGGAATAATATTCATGCTGGGAATGCTAACACTGCCTTCCATGCAAGTAATGAATGATAGCATTCATCCATACAAGTTGTCCTAGGTCTGGACAGACCGAATCTCCAAAATCTCCATCTTCATCAGCTTCATTATATCACAATTCGTATCGCACAATTCGGATCAAACTGGTTTTCAGATAATTAAATCCAATCCCAGTCTATTCGAAACAATCAACGAAATTGGCTAATATTTGATAATTGGTTATTCAACTATCAATATAACATCCATAAGCATTCATTAGGCCCTATATAGATTTTCTATAAACATTTCTTTCAAAATATATTTACGAAGATATATATTTAAATCTCTTCCAATATATTCAATAATTGAAAAACAATTCAAAATCTTATATCCATAATAGGATTTTTAAATCCAGATTAACCCTTGGAATATTTTCTTCAATTCCATATTCATACTTCACCATTTGAGAAATATTTCTATAATAATAATCTCGTATTTAAAATATTTCAAATCCTTCCAATTCAATATTTAGGAAATATTAATAAGTATATTCTTTTGAAAATCATTTTATTTCCAACACTAAGGAAATATTCCATTTATTCATACTTCTCCAAATTCTTTTTCCCTTCCAACACTTAGGAAAAATATTATAATCCCATTTTCCAAAATCATTTCTAATCTCAATACTTAGGAATTAATTCATATCATATCTCCTACATTTCCAAAATTGATATTAATTTCTTTTACATTTTTCCAAATCGGTTATACTAACTTATAATCTCGTCCATCCATTTAGAACTTCTTTATGTATTCAGATTCAATCTCGAAGTTCTTGTTTTCCAATATTTCAAAAATTTCGTTATGCTTCTAGAATTCCATTATAAGATTTCTCTTATAAAATCACATTTATTAGTTAACCACATTATCAATCTCGAGAGCATTTATAAATCAATTCCAATCACTTCCCAAATCTCTATATATATAAATAATTATTTTTAAAGAATAGTAATTTATTTCCAAAACACGCTTAAGAAATTAATTAAATATCAAAACATTTTTAATAAAACATCAAACCTCGTTTCCAACATATTTTTATATAAACTAACTGGTTTACAAAGCTGGTTATAAAAATTACTATTTTTATTTCAATTAACATTCGGCATTTGAAAAATTCACTTCCGAAATATTTCAATAATATCTAGCTTTTAATTACATAGTTTAATAAATAATATTTCCTTTTAAAACAACTTAGCTTCTTAATAAAAAATATTTTCCTACAAAAATCCCAATAACCAAACTTCAATTTATAAATCCTTCTCGATTCACAATACATTGATTTCATTCCGACTCCCTAACCATTCTCACTTTTCAAAAAAATTGAATTCACTATTTTTCCAAAAATCTATTTTTCATATCTCGATATAAATTCACCTTATGAAATTACATTCCAATTTATCAATTGATTTCATTTTCCCTTATTTATAAACATCGTCTATAAATTTATAACTCCTTTGAGTTTCAATTGTTTATAAAACTAATCCCATTTATAAAATCTCATTTAATAAATCCATTTCTTAATAAATTTCATATATTTCATAAATCTATTTAAAATATTGATTTCAAACTCCTTTTCATATTTTCCAGAAACATCGTTTAAAAATCCTCTATATAAATTATTATAAAATCTCTATTTAAAATACTTTTGCGAATAGTTAAATACAACCCAAAATGAATTATTGTTTTTACCCAAATCAACTTCTTTAAAAGTAATCCAAATTTCGATATAAATATTTTTATGTTCAAAATTTCCTTTTAAATCCTTTCAAATTCCAAAAATAATATTAAAGGTATTTAAAATGCCAAAATACCTATAAAATATTATTCTAACACATCATATATTACTATATATGAAAACCAATCAATATAAATTTTGAGGAATCCAGTTGGATCCCTCCAACCTGTCTCCCTGCATCCACAGAAGTTAGATAACATAAAATACCAATCCCACTCTGAGGGGGATATCGTTGTAATATAGGGACATCCGCTATTATGCGGGCGCATAGGGTCTCATCCGCTCCAATCGACTGGAAATATATCTAACTTATACTACTAATATATATATATATATATAACATGGAATTCACTGATAATAATTAATCCATTCATCCAATCAGCCAATTAATAAATTTCAATTTCTATAAATTAAACCAGTTACCCAGATCGAGTGAGATTTACTTACCTTGATTTTAACTTTCCCGATCATTTCAATTTTAAATTAAATTTAACCGGCCTTCAATTTAATCAAAATCCCCACTGACTCTAAAAATCTCCAAACTAATCCTAATTTGTTGATTTCGTCCAAGCGAGTGCAACGCAACGAACGATGCTCGATTTCGAACTCGTATGAAATAGTTATATATTTTATAAGATTTCGAATTAGTCAAATAAATATATTAAAATAAATTTTTAACTTAACTTTCAAATTACCCTAAAACTCCTTCTTCCCCAACTGTCCATGCCTGAGCTTCATTCCCGTGCATATTCGTGCACCGACACACCACCACGTCCCACGGTTGTCGATGCTCCCATCACCCAAACTCATCTCTTCGCTCCCACGTCTCGATGCGCGCCACCGTCGAATGGCCGACGCCTTAAAGCGAAATGCGACTTCATCACCTGCTGCCTTCGACCCAGCGAGATTGCGACCCTTTATGTTGAGCCACAACACCCCAAACTCCGACGATAGATGCTTCTAGCCTCGATAAAGACATTTCCACACTCTAATCCCAAGATCGACCCCCCAATCGAATGAAAAATTGAATCCTAGCTTCGATAGAGGAATCACAACCCATCACCACACTTGTCAAGCCCAATACCAAATTGAAGAGCGTCGAGATACGAGAATTTTGACACTGATTTCGTAAATTTTCATTTTGATTCAATTTTTATTATTACTTCGTTCGTTTTTCACTTCTATTTGAATTCCTAAAGCTAGATAAAGGAAGGATGTACTTTAAAAAGAAGGGAGTACTGTGAAGAATAGATAGAGTGACTCATATAATTTTAGGTCGGCTGATGGATATGTAATAGGGTTTGGCCTTTATATATATTTTATATGTTCAAAATATCTTGTTTACAAATCTCGAAATTTGGAACCCCTATTTTGGTGTGCCATCCGGCATGCTGTCTAGAGTTCCTAATGTTATAACCTTATTCCAAACGTAATGGAACAAGTTTCGAAGTCTAATTTGATCATATGGAGAAGATAACTTTTTAAATCGACTATTTAAATTAAATTATTTTCAGGTGTTTCTATCCCGTAGGACCAAACGGTAAATCCAAATGCTACAAAATTTGAGATCCGATAATAATATACTATTTTGGATCTAATGGAATTGATTTCGTCGAATTTCGAGACTATGCCCTGTATCACTATTTAAACGCGTCGATTAAATCGACGATTTCAAAATTTTACGAAATCACTTGAAATTTCTATTTTAAAAACTAATTAACTAAATTATAATTCAAATAAAATTTATATGCATATTAGAAATCATTTCGATTCATATTCAACTTTAATTTTCAATTATTTACTATTTTCTTATTTCGATAAATCGATATATTTAAATTTAAATCATTCTATAATCCTAACCAAAAATCTTCATATCCAAAATCGATTTATATTCCAAATCAAAATTTAAAACCATTTAAATATTCAAAATCAAATATTGAAAAATCTAGGTCGTTACCGCTATAGATGTATGATGGATTCTTTCGTTGCATATAGTGGTTATACTGCTTTTGTTTGCGTATGATTATTACATATGTTATGTTGCTTGTTTTATTAATTGAAAAAACTAATATATTACTCTTTTGGATTATATAAGTGAAAGATAGGTTTATGGAAGCAATAGCTGTTGCTTTTGGTTTCATAAATAGAGTTTGTTTACCCGACAAATAGGTACGTTTTCGGATTATGGTTTTTGCAAGTTATTTTTCGTTTTTCCCATGGTTTGGGATATTTTATTATTGAAATATGATATATATAATGAAATTATTGATATTGTTATTTTTTCGGACCTAACCACGCAAAAGAGATGCTGCCGAGATTTTTCGTAAATTTAGGACCTAGAAATTTTTCATAGAAATCGAGCTATTTTAAAAATTTTATATAAGCTTAAATATGTAAGTTAATTGCTTATAAATGGACTATTTTGAATAAATATATCAAATTTCTTGATTTTTTCTTGTTTCTTTTCGGGGACGAAAATTTTTGAGTGGGGGAGATTGTAACGACCTATATTTTTAAGAGTTTAAAAATACTAAATTAAATAAGGTTTTTGAATAAAGTTGTTAGAAAAAAAGAATTTAAGATTGCATAAGGTATGAATTTAAATTAAATTTCTATTAACTAGATATGTTTTGCAATAAGGTAAGAATAATAACATATGTTAACTAGTATTTTAATGACATTGGTTTGAATGAAATAAATGACCATCTGAATGTGAATTTCCAATTGATTGGAATAATAAATACTAATAAAGAATAATAAATGTTCCTCTACTAAATAAGAAATCATATGTTATGTATTTAGAATGTTTGGTAGCTGAAAGATTTATTATATGAATAAGAAATCAATTATTATGAATAAGTGTTGAATTAATAAAGAATAAAATGAATAAGTTTAATAAAGGACTAAACACTTGTTTATTTGTTTGAAATATATTTTAGCTTATAGATTAATTATAGGGATGAGAAGCTATTATTTAGTAAGAAATGTATAACGCCTGTTTGTATTCAATAATGTATGAATATGTTTAAATTACTATTAGATAAGAAATAATTGTTCTATTTCTATTTACATTTATTTAGTCTATTTTGATATTCACCTTTGTAATCAATTGAAATTAATGTAATTGAATAATATCAATTAATAAGAGAGAGAACATTGAATTGTAAATTAGTAGGTGTAATTAAACATAGCTTAGGTTTTATGAAAACAAAAGGAAAGTTCAATTTAATGAAAAGAACATTTTTATCAAATAGAGTTAATGTTTCATTTGTGAATATAAGTTTAATTTCACTAAAATTGAATTTTGTTGCACGTTTCTAGTTGGAATATTCGATTTATTTAAATATTCAAACTTGATTTGAATTTAATTTATACAAAAATGGTAAGAAAACAACTTGAATGTTTGGTTAAAATTTTGATTTAGAATCATTAGCATGTTTACATAGGAAATTTATTTAGTTCCAAATTTGAATATGGAGTCCCGATTTGTCTTTTATTATGTGCAGCGGCAGTCCCCATTACGTTAATTACAGTGTTTAATTTTATTTACTACGTAACTAAATAAATATATATAAAGGTGTAAATTATAGTGTATTAGTGATATAAAATTGGTTAAAATGAACTTTTTAAATTTGAGTATATTAGAGTTTCGCTTTCTATGTACAGTCTACCTTCTCAAATTTAAATCATTGCTCTCATTTAGTTTATTTTATTGCTTTCTTTTATTAAATACATGCCTCTTTTGGTTTTCCATTAAGTTTTATTTATTTTACGCGAGCATTGCCTTGAAGCGTTTCCTGTATGTTAATGAAATTAATTGAGGTAGCACACATTTAGAAATTTTATACCAAAAGATTTGCTTGCATTGTAAACACATCTTCTCAAATTCCAACATGTGTCTTTCATCCTTTGTTAATTACCTGCACATTAATCTCTTTTCATTTTGCAAATTTACATCTTCTTTTATCTTTCCCTTTCATATTCCAATTTCTAAACGTGCTTTACTCTTATTCATTTCCTATTTCTAAAATCTCTTCCTCTAACTTTCCATTTCCAAAACGTACTGCCATTATTTCTTTGGCCTGGAGTTTTTCTTTCTCTTCTAAAAAAAAAATGTGAGCAACTTATTTTCATGAAGCTAATCTTTTCAATTTGTTTGCAAATCCATTTCTTAAACCCTCCTTCCTACGTGCATGAGCCGTCATGTCATTTTTTCTATTGATTCTCCAAGTTTTAGAAACATGAAAAGGCTTCAAAATTCTTAACGTGAGTAACTAATTTGTTTTACTTTGTTATTAAAATGTGTGCACATTTTTTTATATTTCATTTTCATAATATTCTTATAATTTGAATATCTTCCGCATATGAACTCCAATTGATGCGCCGTTTCTTTCATTGGACTCGTATCGAAATTCCAAACAACATGAAATCTGTTTGGTTTAATTTGAAGACTGTTGGAATTTTGGGACTTTATTGGATTTATAATAGGCTGTAAATCAAAGGTGAGTGATTTAACCTACTAACGCAATACTAAACCTTCTTATGTTAGTTGAATTATACTTGTGATGTGATAAGAATTTTATTCGTTGCTATTTGATAGTTTAAGTTGACATTTTAATTGAAACTGAATTGAATTATATTACCATTTGCATTAATATTGAAATTGAATTGCTAGTTAAATACTTGATATTGATAACTAGCTAATTGTTGTGATTTATAGGCTGATTTAGATGTTGACGTGATGGATGTCTATTTGTTGACATTTTGGTTGATTTAAAGTTATTTATTTTTATGTATCCCTGTTATCACTCTATATATTAAGTGACATCATATAAGTTGTTATTAGATTTATTTCGAATAAATTAAGAAATAGGTTAAAATGATATATACCTATGACACTTTGATTTAGATTAAAATGATATATATCATTCCCTGAAATTATAAATTGAGATAACTATTCACTTGGCCATAAGGTAGAAAATTATACATGGACACCGAATTGGTTAAATTAAATGTTTTTAAAACCTTGAATTTGGAGTTTGATTAAATGATATTGTTTTAAAGGAAACAATTGTGGATTTATAATCGAGGTATGACTTTAATTTTGGAAATTGAATTATTTTAAGATTTGGACCTTAAAATTGAACAATGAGGTATTTGATTTAAGTGATCTAAATTAATAAATTGAAATGGTTTAAAATAAGAATTGGATTGAAATTTAGATCATTGAATTGAAACGCTGAATCGAGTTTGAAGTTAAAATTGAATGTTTCGAAAATTGGAATTAATTCAAATTGAAATTGAAATTAAGTTGATTTGACACTAAATCAAAATTAAGTCAATTGAGTTGAAAGATTGGAAATTGTGTTTTATTGATTTGAAATTTGGACATGGGCCCATATTTGTTGAAATGGAAAGAAATAGTTTGATTTGATATTATTTTTCAAAATAGATTATTTTAATATAAATTGTTTAAAATCTATCTTTTAATATTCAAATTATCTAGATTTTCCAAACTATTTTACTATATAAACCATATTCAATACTCAAACCATTTTACATAAACTATTTTAAATCTTTAAACTATTCAAAATATTTTCTAAAAATTCAAACTATGCAAAGTTGGAATGTTTATATATAAATCATTGATTTAAATGCGAATACGGTTAAATGAGGTTATAACCTAGGTTGGAATTTGAGATGATATTTTCAAGTGAAAATGAAATATGAAGTAAATATGATGATTTTAAAATGAAGGATATTTTGAAGAGAATATGACATTTTGATATCAAATATGATTCGGTTTTGGAAATATAACAGAACCAACCAGTGTGAAAAATGACGTTTACTTATTAATGAGGCCGAGGACTCTTATTGGTATACCCTTTGTCAATATTGGAACCACTTTCACAACTGTGTATGTGGTGGATGATTCAGAATGAAGTGGTTGGATTTGGTGAATGTTTGTTGGATTTGAAGAAAGAGAACGATGATGGATGACCCTGGCACTTGTGTCAATTTGAAATGACTAAAACAATACGGCTTGTCAGGGCCAAGTGGGCTAACTACTCCTAGTGGACGCACCTCTTCATATTGCTATATTGATTTTGACTTGATCGGTGCACCTTGATTCTATTTTTGGGTTGTTAGATGAGTTAGGCGATTGTGGCTATGATGCGTTACCACTAGACATGCGACCCGAACTGGTAGTATCCTACCTTGGGCATTGCCTCACATGCCTTGTCATACTTTTATCCTTATTCGCAACCACTACGATTTTGTTTTAGCGTTGTCTTATCACGGGTTCTCCATAGCTACCGATGTTATTGGTGATTCTATTAGGGAAAATTGTAGGACAATGCTGAAAAATGTGTTAGGGGGGATCAATGTAAAGCCTTAATGCTATTTTAATATTTATCTTATTGGTAAACACAGTGTCACAGCCCGATTTTTCGACGTCCAAAAATCGACATCAATACGTCCAATGTATTAAATGTCATACAATCGAATGCCGGAAAATCGGACCGTAAGGAAAAGCAGAAGGAGGTAAAGAAGATAAAACGACATCAGAATCTCACAATCGTAGCGGAATAACATATAATAGATAACAACATGTTTTTATACAAAAGAAACTGTAACTGTTTTATATATACACATCATAAGTACAACATCAACAAAAGAACAACAATGGATAGTTATGATAACTTGTCCACACAAAGCTGAATATACAGCATACCATACACAGTGGAAATAAGTCAGATACGTCTCGCCATCTAGTGCATCCCCTGAGCTCAGTAGCAGTCCATCCAGAATATGTACTCTATAATACTCGGTCTGACAAAAGCATTATAATAAAATAACACCTGAGTCAGTCTGGAATACTAGCGTGAGAAAACACACTCATTTGTACTTATTAAAATTTTCAAAATCCTTGAAAATCAAAAGTATCTCCTATGACCATACCACAAATAAATATACCGGGTTTTTACCTTACGATAACCAAACATTTTTATCAAATCCATCTGATATTATAATAGTATCTATAGAAAGTAAAATAGAATCTAGCTGAAATGCTTGCATCTCACGTTCCAGCATAGTTGGGCACAATCAAAACCGTACAGACACTTATTGGAGATTGGATTCCATACAATGGCAGGGCTACCGGGGTACCGTCTGTCACAGTACCTGGTCTAGATCAGAGTATCTAGGAGCCCTCCCTATCCCCTGCAACACTAAATCGGAGCTACCCCTTACTGGATAGTCCGAGTAAGATCACCCTACGGTTGGATCAGCAACCGCCCACACAGAGGAATAAAAAGGGACATTTAGACAGGGATGATCTTACCCTAATTGATTTCTAGCCACTTAGCCTTGCTGCACCTCACCTGTTTTAGCCATTCCCGTTTGATGAGGCTTGAGGCTATGCGTTACCTTTTAGCACACATTCACATAGAATGCTCATCATCCTCCTGACGATGTTCTGATAGCATTCATCCATACAAGTTGCCCTGGGTCTAGACAAACTGAATCACCGTCTTCATCATCTTCACGGTCTTCATTCGCAAACTTTCAAACCGAATTGAAGTGGTTTTCGGATAATTAAATCCAATCTCGGTCTCTTTGAAACGATCAACGCATTGGCCACTATTGATAGTCGGATATTTAACTATCAAATAACATCCACAAGCACCCATCGGTTTTAGGTAATTTCCTAAATTATTTATCACAAAAATATATACCCAAGATATTATGTCCAAGTTTCAACACTTTGAAAATAGTTACAAATCACTTTTTATTCTTACGGAACAAATTCCAACCATATGTTTATTTCCATAGAAAACGCCAAATCTTATTGAATTAGATTTTTAAACAAATTAAATCACTTTATCCAAACTTATATACTTAAAAAACATTTTTAATAAAAACTACTTAGAACGCTTTATTTACAAATACTAGTTATGAAACTTTTATAATAATTTCTCATGTAAAATTTCAGCCAAAACTACCTTTCAAAATAAAACTATTTAATAAAATATAAATATTTAATAATTATCCTTTAAAATCAAAATGCTAATTTAACCTTTAAAATAATTACTACTATAACTAACTTAAATAATATTTACTTAAATAATATTTACTTAAACAATTTTAAAACAATTTAAATAATAAATTTCTCTAAAATCATTCCTTTAAAACCACTTTTAAAACTTCTAAATTTGTACTTAGAAATCTTTCTTTTGAAAATATACTTAGTTTTCAGGAAAATACACTTTCCATTCCAATCAGAACGTCCCATTATTTATAAATCCTTCTCGATTTAGTTGCAATTAAATTAACGTCCCAATCTCGTAAATTTCTTTTCCACACTTTAAATACAAACTACTATTTATTTTTAAACCAACCACCATTTCCTTATGAATTCCCACCATGAATTTATACTCCAAATTATCCCCTGATAAATATTTCACTATTTATAAACCCCGTTTAGAAATTTCATAATCCCATTTCCCTTAAATCATAGTTTTTCCAAAACACATAATCGATTTTCCAATCGATTCTCTACATTAATTCCACTTTAAAAATTAATTTTGATTTAGTCAAATATATTCCAAAATCCATTTATTCTGGTTTACTCCTTTATTATGATTTAAAACCTTATTTGATTCTGAAATACCAAATCCATGTTCTATTTCAAAATTCTCCTTTTTATTTTTTCCAAACTCATTTAAATCTTGAATTTAAAATAAATCTTTTAATTCTTAAACAATATCACTTAAGTCCTCAAATCCCCATTTATTTTACATTTATTTAAAATCTCTAATTTTCTCCATACCCGGAATTTATTTATTAGAATTTAAAAATCAACTTCTTATTCTTTCCCAAATTTGTTCTTTAAATTTATCCAAATTCGCTAAAATTATTTTACTTAAAAATTCTCTTTTTAATTTCCTTCAAAATCCCATCTTTATTTTTTTGACATCTTAAATATTGAAATATATTCAACCAAAACATAGCATTCATAAATTTCCATTCCCAATATAATCAATATAATCCATCACAGATTATCAGATAAATCACATCACTGAATATGAAATAATTCAACATTTCGAGAGGGAAATCGCGGTATATAGGGTCATCCGCTATTATGTAAGGTGCATAGGGTCTCATCCACTATATAATGTGGGAATATCAATCACTCCAATATATATACTATTGTATATAATAGCACATCCAAACTAATAATAAATAATCAATTCAAGCAATCAACTAATAATTTAATTTTAGCTATTTAAATTAACCGATAATCTAGATGTGAGTGAGATTAACTAACCTTTGATTTTATTATTGCAATCCACTCCAACCTGCTTGCCTCTCCACTATCTTTGACCTTGTATAAACATTTTATGGTTTATTAACATTTGAACAAATCTAATAATCAATTACCACTAATAATTTAATTAACAAACAATTTAATTTAAACTGATAATTTCCCTTTTAAAAATCCTTTGGTAACTATAATAATTTAAATAAGTTAATTGTATAATTAAATCACCAAATCCACTATTTTAAGAGAAACCCGTAAATCTAAAATGTGTGTGTGTGTTTATATATATATTTACTTTTATTTTTGAAACTTCATATTTACTTATAAAACAGTTTATATAGATTTTAAAAATCAATTTTTATATAAACTCTATAACATTTAAAAAACCCCCTTTTTCCCAAAATCTTAACTATATACATAATTAAATTAAATAAGCATGTGTATGCATATATATTTATATAAATCTTTAAATTGAAAAAGAATAAATCGTTTTATATCTTATTGTAAAGTATATTTTTTTCTTTTTTTTCTATGTACATATTCTATATCTTAAACATTAAGTTGAGGATTTATAAATATTTATTTCTGTTTTCTCAAATATGTATACACATATATAATTTGCTAAAACAAAATAAAATAAATCAAAATGTACCTTACTACAGTTAACCTCAATCGAACACGACTTTGAGCCTCCACCGTACTCGACGCCTGATCCATAAACAATTGTCGAGTCCCCCTGCCTCAAAACCCAAACCACGTGTGCGCGTATGAGCGCTCTCTCCCAAGCATGCCGCAGTTTGCCTCGCCCATCGAAACCCTCATCGCCATGCCTTCATCAATGAGAAATCCTTCGCCTAAGATAGCACTGCAGCTTGATAGTTGATCGAGTTTTCCCCTAAACTCCATTCGCACTCCACCCTTCACCATGGCGAATCGACGAGCCGAACCCCCAAGGAAACCGTAGCCCTAGACATCTCGCAAATCGCCGACCCCTCTAGCTCGAGATTGAGCTGCCCCCAAGCTTCAGATCAACCATTTGAAATGAAATTGAATTCGATTTTCTAGCCGAGTATGCATTGCTTAGGCTCGATTCGAGAATGGAAAAGAACGCGATTGATTTCGTGTATATATATGTGTGTTCGTGTGTGTGTGTGTGTGTGTGTGTGTGTGTGTTTTCCGCTGCTTTGAAATTACTTTTGAAGCTTGTCTTTTTAATTTTTCCTCTAGAGATTCCATTAGAAAGAAATGATGCATTGCCGGTTTTAGAAAGGAGAACGAGTTCCCTTTTTTTTAAATTGATTTGGAAGGAAGACAAAAAAGACATGATTTTGAGTTTGAGATGAAAGGTTGCGTGTAGAAGTTGGCTAGATATAGTGATTTGATGGAGAAATGAAAATGGTGTGATGGGAACGCGGATTTGAATGTTGAAATATGTATTATATTAAATTTAAATTTAAATCGTCTAGAAAACGAAGCTAAAAATCACGACCTCCTATCGAGGCGTGCCGCCAGGCGTTTATAATGTTATACCCCTATTTCGAATACAATGGAAAAGGTTTCGAGGCCTTATTCGATCGTATGGAGAAGATTGCTTTTTGGAACCAGTTATTACATTAAATTTTTGATATAGATTTCGATGCGTTTATTTACCGTACAATCACACGAACTCCAAAAACTACGAAAATTTAAATCCGATAATAGTACATTATTACGGATCCAATGGAACTGGTTTCGTTGAATTTCGAGACTATGCCTCAAAAGCTATATTTCAATTTAAACGATATATTTTTAAAGCTGAATAAACACTATTAAATTCAATTTTGAGGGTTCTATTACCTTCAGCATTATTAATACAAATTTGACAAGCCTTCAAATTATTTTTAACAAGCTTAAAACTGAAGATTCAATATTTTTACCCAAATTTCAATTATTAAATTCAAGAATTGAATTGCCAAATAAATAGTGATATTTTAAATTCAAGTTAAACTAACTTTCAAATATTTAAAATCAATTAAATATTCCAATTTCAAATATTTAAAAATTCTGGGTCGTCACATTCCTTCCCTCTTAAAAGAATTTCGTCCCTGAAATTGCTAATTAAGAAGAATGATCCATAACCCGTTAACTATTTTCCCCAAAACCAAATAGTTTTTAACAACTTTCCAAAACAATCTTTTTATTAAAGACATACTAACACTCTTACTAACTTCCCAAACTCTTTCCAACAAATATTACCTACTCAACCATTCAAATTATAATCTAAAATCATATTTTAAACTATCAAAATTTTCGCAAAATTTTTCTAACTCCCTAAATTTTTGAAATTTTTCGCCAGCGTCTCTTTTGCGCGGCTAGATCGGTACAATTACAAAATGCATCTATGGTCCCCCAGATTTCAAAAGAAAACAAAATTCCAAGTGGCAGGACCATAAAATCCTCAAATTGTATGACAATTAAATACATACTTTTACTCGGGTAATTCATATTTATCTTCTGAAATCCAAGACATCGATTTCCTTTTTGCTTTTAAATATCTATATATCCTACTTAGCAATAATATCCAATCACCAAATCCAAAATCATTTTTTTCATTTCTATACAGAATTTTAAATATTCATTTCATTCAAGTCCATACGATGTACACATATCATCCGTACGCAATACCAAATCCGATCGCTCACTCGATCATACAATTTCACTTCTGAACTGGTATCATCCACCCGACTCTCTAGTGTGGACTCAGATTTGGCTTCTTGATCAGAAACCGTCATTCTCCTTACGTAGCCACAAACTATGATAGAGAATTTACAAAATCAATCAAAAATCCAGACCCAGGGTTCGCCATCGAAAATCGAGTGAAAAATCCCAACTCGGATCGATATAACTATCATGAAATTCCGTGCTCGAATCTGGATCAAATCGTTATGCGAATAAAATAATATATGTACATCTTACGTATTTATCTTGATTGATTATTCACTTCTCTTCTCATTCACATTTACTTCAATTCTTAATTTATTTCCAATTCAAACTTAATATTAATTCTATTCACCTTATCTCAAACCCATTCTTAATTAACCCTTTCTTTAAATTAGTTCCATTAACTAATTCGTTTCCAATCAATTTCAATTTCAAATCTGCTTAACTTACTAATTTATTTATCACTTCATTTCCAAATTTAATTTCAAATCTAAATAAAAAAATTATTTCCAAACTTTTTACCTCTTTTAGTTCCTTCGATCAAATTATATAATTCCACTTTACTTAGAAATGTAAATTCATTTGATCATTCACAAATTTATTTCTAATTTAATAAATTTTATTTCCATGGCCATTCCATTTAATCAACTTAGATTCATTTATTCAAATTCTCTTTTATTTAATCTTAATTCAGTTAAATCCCAATTCAATTCAAAATTTAAACTTCTATAAGTATTCCAACTTATTTACATTCCATTTACTAATCTCCTTTGATTTACTTTTCTTAATAGGTTTTCCTACCACTTTATTCCGTTCTCACACTTACTTTAATTTAACCCCTCTTAAGTTAAATTTTATCCTAACAAATTTCAAATTTTATAAGTTATCAAACTTATTTATATTCCATAAACATTTTAAACCAACTCTAGAGTCTTTAATAATCATTTAGGTATTTCAAAAATCATTTTTGAAATCGATTATATCCAAAATCCTTTGGTGTCAAATTATCTCTTGAATTTTAAAACCAAACTCAGTTTTGCAAACACTCCCATTTTAAAACATTTAGGTAGCAATTCCTCTCTTCGAAACTTGAAAATGAACATCTATGATGCTGCAGTCATCACCGAAATTATTTTCCAGCGACCGAAGTGAGTTTAGTGCTTTTACCCTTTAAAACATTTCAAATATTTTTAATTCCAAATCTCACCAGATTTCAAATCTAACTCAAAAATATTTCCGAATAATATTACTATTATTCCTCCAAAGCCTTTTAAAAATCGTTTCCAAATTCCTAATCCTTTATATTCAAATATTACTTAGGAATTTTATACCATTTCAATTATAGATCACCTTTATAATTCACATTTATAAATTCCATATGTATATGAATTTATTTCTTAGCCTTTAGTTATGATTTCATTTTCTTATTTAATTTCCACACAGTAATGGTAATAATTTAACATTATCATTTCCTAGCAACCAAGCAATCATATATAAGTATAATAACTTCTAAAAATTATTCCTTTTATATATGAAATAATTTGGGTAAAATTATTCCATTTATCCTATTTAAAAATCATACTGTGTCGAATTGTTCTATTCAAGTGTTTAGAGATCACTGTCAATAATGTTAATTACTCGTATTGACCAGAATCCATGAGCCACTCAACAAACCAATCAACACAATATAAAACAATTTTATATTCACTAACAAATACGCGCTCCTATCTATTAATACACTCAAACTCACTCTAGAGTACTACTGACACTATCTCTAATGAGTAATTCCCACCAGAGCCAAGATTCTCGCTTAACCTTTAGCTCTGATACCAACTGTCACGGCTTGATTTTTCGACGCCCGAGAATCGACATCAATACGTCCACTGTACTAAATGTCGTACAATCGAATTCCGAAAAATCAGACCGTAAGGGAAAGAAGAAGGAGTAGAAGAAGAGAAAACGAAACAACATCAGAATCTCATAATCGCAGCGGAATAACATTTAATAGATAACAACAGGTTTTTATACAAAAGAAACTGTAATTGTTTAATGTATACACATCAGAGTACAACATCAACAAAAGCATTACATTGGACAGTTATGATAACTTGTCCACACAAAGCTGAATATACAACATACCATACACAGCGGAAATAAGTCAGATACGTGTGATACGTCTCGCCATCCAGTGCATCACCTGAGCTCCATAGCAGTCCATTAAGAAATTGTACTCTATAATACTCAGTCTGACCCGCGCATTATAGTAAAATAACAGCCAAGTCAGTTTGGAATACCAGTATGAGAAAACACACTCAATTGTATTTACTAAAGTTTTCAAAATCCTTGAAAATCAAAGGTATCTCTAAGACCACGTGATGCAGCTAAGGCGAGAGAAGAAATTGTGCAATCTTTAATTCCTGAAAGCATGAGTTTGTGGTGTAGTTTGATGAGTCGGCCACGACTCAATGAAAGCTTGAGTCGTTTCCGACCTAAGGAGTTACAGGGGGAAGTGATAACCATAGGTCGAATGGAGGAGGTATCGGACTTGAGTCGTTCCCGAGTCAATGGAAGCATGAGTCGCTTCCGAGCTAACTGGATATCAGAAGGAGACTGTGCCGAGTTAACGAGTTACGACTCATGATAGGTCGGCCTGTTCAAGTCACGTGTATTTTGAGTCATATGTACCTATTGAGTCGTTACCGACCTATGATGAGTCGTCCGTGTTGAGTGCCTGTATTGATTTCTTATGATTGAGTCGTATGTTACTATAAGTCGTAAGTCGTAAGCCGTTGAGTCGTGGGTTCATTGAGTCGGCCATGTTTGAGTTGGTTCTATTGTACTTTGGCCGTACTTAGTTAAGTCGGCCATGTTTGAGTCGTTCCACTATGCTGTGTGAAAGGGGCTTGAGTCGCTTATGCTGTACTAAGTCGTGAGTCGGTGTATCTGATGAGTCGTGAGTCGGCAACGACTTAAGTAGCTGTGTTGAGAAAAGGCTATAAATAGGGAGTGTGTTGTAACTTTTTGGTGGTTGATTTTGAAATAAAATTTCTTGTTGATTGCTTTGTGCTTTCTTCTACAATTGGTAGTTGATTGTAATCTCCTATCTCCTCTTTCGGTTAATCGAGTGCGCTCGATTCAACGATCGTAGAAGCCGATTCACGGTATCTAGTGCGCTAGATCAACGTACGAAGAATCGTAGATCTTCTTTCTCGGCATCGTGCGCGATCAACGAGACGAAGATAGCTAGAATCCGGTATCTTTGGATCAACGGATTTGGGCCTTGCAGTATTCTCAACTCACCGATTGCTACATTCCATCGATTGAAGTTTATTTTGATTAATCCGCTGCATCAGTTTTGGTATCAGAGCCATACTTAGCCAATCATAGCTAAGTTGATTCTTGGAGCCAAGTATTTGAAGTTTGAAGTTGGAGTTCCTTGTGTTCATTTTGAAGTTGCAACGAGTTTGAAGATTTTGATCCATTTCGTTTTGGATTTAGATTTGGAGAAGTGTTTGAAGTATTGAGGCCGAACTAGTGCTTGGAGACCTTGAGCCGAGCATAGTTGTGTTGAAGTGCGATTTGTTGAAGTGGTGGCCGAGTTAACTTGTTGCCGAGTTAGTGTTGAACCGAGCAAGTTAAGTCGTGTGGATTTGTGGTCGAGCTAAGGAGTTAAGCCGTGAGTTCACGCCGAGACAAGTATTTTGACCGAGACTTGTTGAACGTGAGTTAAAATTTGTGAAACTTGTGAAGTTTTGAAGTGTTGAGTTTGTGAAATTTAATCATGCCACCAAGGAGAGCTAATCGTCATCAAAACGTTGAAGCTTTGTATCGTAGAGAAGAAGCTGAGCTTATGGAACAACGTATTAATGAGAAGTTTGATGAAGGCATTGGAAAGTTAGAGAAATTGATGAATGATTTGAATCAAACTCAAAGGAGGAGATCACCAAACTCGAACCATGGAGGAAACCGAGTTTCGCCATCGGTTACGGAAGCGAGGAGGGTATCACCACATTCTTGTAGAGATAGAAGAGAAACGTCAATTTCATCACGAAGAGAACATCATGACTATACACATGAAGAGAGAAGAAGTCGCCGTGAATTTGACAATGAAGCATATAGAGAGGAAGAGAGACATAGTCAAAGAAGCATGCATGAGCGGAGGGATGATAATGGTCGAGATCGATGTAGGCGTACTTTTGATTTTGATGAAGAGGGTGATAGAGCAAGTATTCATTATCGAGATCGAGATCAAATTCGAAATTCTTACCGGGATGTTGAAGATGATCGTCGTTGGGAATCGGGGATGAAGACGGAAATTCCAGAATTCAAAGGAGGGATGGTAGCAGAAGAATTTCTTGATTGGTTATCTAATGTTGAAGAGATCTTTGATTTTAAGGAGGTTCCTGAACATAGGAGAGTGAAGTTGGTTGCTACTAGGTTGAGGGGAAGAGCTTTGGCGTGGTGGAAGCAAACTAAACTTACCAGGGAGAGAATGGGGAAGTCAAAGATAGAATCGTGGGATAAGATGAAGAAGTTGATGAGATCTACTTTCTTACCTTACAACTACCAATCGCTTATGTACCAGAGGTTGCAGAATCTGAGGCAAGGGACGAAGTCTGTTAGTGATTATGCTGATGAATTTTACCAACTCATTGCCAGGAATGATATTATGGAAACAGAAGAACAGCTAACTGCTAGATTCATTGGGGGATTGAGAATGCAGATCCAGGATATGGTTAATATGTTCGATCCTAGATCAGTGGCAGAAGCACATCAGAAAGCGTTGGCTTGGGAGAAACAAGGAAGGCGTGGAGGTGGTGTGTTTACTAATTCCAATAATCAAGCGAGGGGTGTTAGTGGAAGTTCTAATGTTCCTAAACCTGTCAATAAGCCAGTGGTAAAGGAGGCTGAGAAGGCGAAGGTTAACAGTGGTTTCAAATGCTATAATTGTCAGGAGTTGGGTCATAAAAGCAATGAATGTCCGAAGCCGAAGAAGAGAGCAATGGTTGCAGAAGTTGAGGAGGATGATGGTGAGGAGGCAGAATGTTCAAATGCACCTTATGTTGAGGAGGAAGAAGAATTGTCTGGAGATGAAGGTTGCAATCTTATGATGAGGAGGTCATGTCTTACACCAAAGCAAGAGGAGGATTGTAGTTGGTTGAGAAGCAATATTTTTCAGTCGACATGCACTATTCTAGGGAAAGTTTGCAAGTTCGTTATTGATGCTGGAAGCTGTGACAACATTATTTCTACAGAAGCAGTAAGAAAGTTGAACTTGAAAACTGAGAAGCATCCTAAACCGTACAAGCTAGCATGGTTAAGGAAGGGTGGTGAAGTGAAGGTGTGTCGAAGGGCTTGTGTGAATTTTTCCATTGGGAAGAAGTACAAAGATGAAATTTGGTGTGACATTGTAGACATGGACGTATGTCATCTGTTGTTGGGCAGACCGTGGCAGTTTGATAGATCAGTTCAACATGATGGTCGTGCCAATAGTTACAGTTTCATGTTCGAGGGTACTAAAATCACTTTGGTTCCCAAGAAGCAACAACAGAAGGAGAGCAAGCTGGAGGAGATTGAGGAATTTAAAACTTTATTATCTTTGAAGGAGTTTGTTAAAGAAGTTGAAGAGGAACCTGAAGTGTTTTTGTTGATTGGGAGAGAGAGCAGTGAAGAGGTTGAAATTCCTGAAGAAGCAAAGCCAGTTTTGAAAGAGTTTGAAGATGTATTTCCAGAGGAGTTGCCTAAGGAGTTACCACCATTGAGAGACATTCAACATCAAATTGATCTTGTTCCAGGAGCAGTGTTACCACATCGACCACATTATCGAATGAGTCCGAAGGAACATGAAGAGTTACGAAGGCAGGTGGAAGAGTTACTTGAGCAGGGACGTGTTCAGGAAAGCTTGAGTCCTTGTGCAGTACCAGCTTTGTTGGTGCCGAAGAAGGATGGAACATGGAGAATGTGTACCGATAGTAGAGCTTTGAACAAGATTACTGTTCGCTACAGATTTCCTATGCCGAGGTTGGATGATTTGCTAGATCAGTTGAGTGGGGCAACTATCTTTTCGAAGGTTGATTTGAAGAGTGGTTATCACCAGATTCGAATTAGACCAGGTGACGAATGGAAGACAGCCTTCAAGATGAGAGAGGGGTTATACGAATGGTTGGTTATGCCATTTGGTTTGTCAAATGCACCTAGTACATTCATGCGGGTGATGAATCAAATCTTTAGACCATTCATTGGGAAATTCGTGGTAGTCTACTTCGATGATATTCTGATATATAGCAGGAGTATGGAGGAGCATGTTCTACATTTGAGGGAAGTGTTGATTATTCTTCGCGAGGAACAATTTTATGCTGCTACGAAGAAATGTGTGTTCATGACAAGAAGTGTTTTATTTCTAGGGTATATTGTTTCGGAAGCAGGAATTCAAGTTGACCAGAATAAAGTGGAAGCAGTCAGGAATTGGCCACAGCCGAGGACGATTACAGAGGTGAGAAGTTTTCATAGGCTAGCATCATTCTACCGAAGATTCATTCCGCACTTCAGTAGCGTGATGGCTCCAGTTACTGATTGCATGAAGGGGAAACAGTTCGTATGGTCAGAGGAAGCGGGGGTTGCTTTTGAACTAATCAAAGAACTGTTGACGACAGCACCAATTCTTGTTTTACCGAATTTTCAGTTGTTGTTTGAATTGCATACTGATGCTTCAAAGGTTGGTATTGGGGGAGTTCTGAGTCAGAATGGGAAGCCAGTTGCTTATTTCAGTGAGAAGTTGTCAGGGGCAAAGATGAGATACAGTACATATGATGTTGAATTTTATGCTGTTGTGCAAGCTGTTAAACATTGGAGGCATTATCTATTTCAGAAAGAGTTTGTTCTTTACATTGATCATGAAGCGTTGAAGCATTTGCAAGGACAAGATAAGATCTCAGCGAGACATGCGTCATGGATCGCATATTTATAGCAGTTTACCTTTGTTGTTAAGCACAAATCTGGGGTGACGAATCGGCTAGCTGATGCTTTGAGTAGAAGGAGTCATTTGTTAACAACATTGAAGGTTGAAGTGACGGGGTTTGAATTACTGCCAGGAATGATTGAGGAAGATCCTTACTTTGTGAAATATGTTGAAAAGGTGAAGGATGGGAGTACCGATGAATTTATATTGGTTGATGGATTCTTGTTTAAAGGAAATCGGTTATGTATTCCTGAGAGCAGCTTGAGAATGAAAATTATCAAGGAGTTGCATGAAGAAGGCCATGTGGGTAGAGATCGTACATTGCAGTTGGTTTCTCAATCTTACTTTTGGCCGTCGGTGAGGAAAGAAGTGGGAAGGTTTGTGGAACGATGTCATATTTGCCAAGTTTCGAAAGGAACCGCAACCAATGCTGGTTTGTATATGCCGTTGCCTGTACCGGCTAGACCATGGGTTGATGTGAGTATGGACTTTGTATTGGGATTGCCGAGAACGCAGCGTGGTAATGATTCTATATATGTAGTAGTTGACAGATTTTCTAAAATGGCACATTTCATTGCCTGCAAGAAGACAACGGATGCAGTTCGAGTGGCACAATTATTCTTTAAGGAGGTGTATCGATTGCATGGTTTACCAGAATCTATTGTTTCTGATCGAGATACTCGTTTTCTGAGTCACTTTGGTTAAGTTTGTGGAAGATGGTGGGAACGAAGCTGAAATTTAGTAGTGCTTATCATCCGCAAACTGATGGACAGACAGAAGTTGTAAACAGGTCATTGGGAAATTTGTTGCGATGTCTTGTAGAAGATAATTTGAGAAGTTGGGACATGAAATTATGCCAAGCAGAATTTGCTCATAATCATGCCATGAATCACAGTACGGGATTCAGTCCATTTCAGATTGTATATTCAAATTTACCAAGGGGACCGTTGGATTTGGCAGTGGTATCACGACCAAAGGGGACAGTTAAACGAGCTGTAGACTTTGTTGACGGGTTGACGGAATGTCATAAGATCGTTCAAGAATGATTAGAAAAGTCAAATGAGAAGTATAAGCGGGCAGCTGATTTGAAACGTCGGAGTATTGAATTTAAGGAAGGTGATTTGGTTTATGCTGTATTAACGAAGGATCGTTTTTCGGTGGGTACTTATAACAAGTTGAAGGAACAGAAAATTGGTCCAATTGAAATTGTGAAGAAAATTAATGAAAAGGCTTATGAGTTGAAGCTGCCAGAAGATGTTTACACGTCTGACGTGTTCAATGTTAAACATCTTGTTCCATATTACGGAGGTAAACAATCAGATGAAGAAGAATGTATAAATTCGAGGACGAATTTTTCTCAACCAGGGGAGGATGATGCAGCTAAGGCGAGAGAAGAAATTGTGCAATCTTTAATTCCTGAAAGCATGAGTTTGTGGTGTAGTTTGATGAGTCGGCCACGACTCAATGAAAGCTTGAGTCGTTTCCGACCTAAGGAGTTACAGGGGGAAGTGATAACCATAGGTCGAATGGAGGAGGTATCGGACTTGAGTCATTCCCGAGTCAATGGAAGCATGAGTCTCTTCCGAGCTAACTGGATATCAGAAGGAGACTGTGCCGAGTTAACGAGTTACGACTCATGATAGGTCGGCCTATTCAAGTCACGTGTATTTTGAGTCATATGTACCTATTGAGTCGTTACCGACCTATGATGAGTCGTCCGTGTTGAGTGCCTGTATTGATTTCTTATGATTGAGTCGTATGTTACTATAAGTCGTAAGTCGTAAGCCGTTGAGTCGTGGGTTCATTGAGTCGGCCATGTTTGAGTTGGTTCTATTGTACTTTGGCCGTACTTAGTTAAGTCGGCCATGTTTGAGTCATTCCACTATGCTGTGTGAAAGGGGCTTGAGTCGCTTATGTTGTACTAAGTCGTGAGTCGGTGTATCTGATGAGTCGTGAGTCGGCAACGACTTAAGTAGCTGTGTTGAGAAAAGGCTATAAATAGGGAGTGTGTTGTAACTTTTTGGTGGTTGATTTTGAAATAAAATTTCTTGTTGATTGCTTTGTGCTTTCTTCTCCAATTGGTAGTTGAGTGTAATCTCCTATCTCCTCTTTCGGTTAATCGAGTGCGCTCGATTCAACGATCGTAGAAGCCGATTCACGGTATCTAGTGCGCTAGATCAACGTACGAAGAATCGTAGATCTTCTTTCTCGGCATCGTGCGCGATCAACGAGACGAAGATAGCTAGAATCCAGTATCTTTAGATCAATGGATTTGGGCCTTGCAGTATTCTCAACTCACCGATTGCTACATTCCATCGATTAAAGTTTATTTTGATTAATCCGCTGCATCACCACGCCACAAATAAACATGCCGGGTTTTTACCTTAGGATAACCAAAACATTTTTATCAATTCCATCTAATATTATAATAATGTCTATAGAAAGTAAAATAGAATCTAACTGAAATGCTTGCATCTCACGTTCCAGCATAGTTAGGCACAATCAAAACCGTACAGGCGCTTATTGAAGATTGGATTCCATACAATGGCAGGGCTACTGGGGTACCACCCGTCACAGTACCTGGTCTAGATCAGAGTACCGAGGATCCTTCCTAATCCCCTGCAACACAAGACCGGAGCTACCGTTACTGGATAGTCCGAGTAAGATCACCCCGCAGTTGGGATCAACAACCGTCCACACAGTCGAATAAAAATGGACATCTAGATAGGGATGACCTTACCCTGATTAGTTACTAGCCACTTAGCCTTGCTGCACCTCCCCTGTTTTAGCAATTCCCGATTGATGACGCTTGAGGCTATGTGTTACCTTTTAGCACACATTCACTTAGAATGCTCATCGTCCTCCTAACGATGTTCTGATAGCATTCGTCCATACATGTTGCCTAGGGTCTTTCAAACCGAATCACCGTCTTCATCATCTTCATGGTCTTCATTTACAAACGTTCAAACTGGATCGAAGTGGTTTTCGGATAATTAAATCTGATCCCGGTCTCTTTGAAACGACCAGCGCATTAGCCATTATTGATCGTCGATTATTTAACTATCAAATAACATCCACAAGCACCCATCAGTTTTAAATATTTTCCCAAATTATTTATCACAAAAGTATCCACCCAAGATATTATATTCATGTTTCAACACTTTCAAAATAGTTACAAATCGCTCTTTATTCTTATGGAACAAATTCCAACAATATGTTTATTTGCATTGAAAACGTCAAATCTTATTGAATTAGATTTTTAAATAAATTAAATCACTTTATCCAAACATGTATACTTAAAAACATTTTTACATAAAAACTACTTAGAACGCTTTATTTAAAATACTATTTATGAAATTTTTATAATAATTTCTCATGTAAAATTTCAGCCAAAACTACCTTTCAAAATAAAACTATTTTATAAAATATAAATATTTAATAATTATCCTTTAAAATCAAAATGCTAATTTAACCTTTAAAATAATTACTACTATAATTAACTTAAATAATGTTTACTTAAACAATCTAAACAATTTATATAATAAATTTCTCTAAAATCATTCCTTTAAAACCACTTTTAAAACTTCTAATTTGTACTTAGAAATCTTTCTTTTGAAAATATACTTAGTTTTCAGGAAGATACACTTTCCATCCTGATCAGCACATCTCATTATTTATAAATCCTTCTCGATTTATTTCCAATTAAATTTACGTCCCAATCCCTTAAATTTCTTTTCCACACTTTAAAAATAAACTACTATTTATTTTTAAACCAATCACACTTTCCATAAAATTCCCACCGTGAATTTATACTCCAAATTATCCACTGATAAATATTTCACTTTAGTTGTAAACCCCATTTAGAAATTTCATTATCTTATTTCCCTTAAATCATAGTGTTTCCAAAACACTTAATCGATTTCCCAATCGATTCTCTACATTAATTCCACTTTAAAAATTAATTTTGATTTACTCAAATTTATTCCAAAATCCATTTATTCCAGTTTACTCCTCTATCATGATTTAAAACCTTATTTGATTCTGAAATACCAAATCCATACTCTATTTCAAAATTCTCCTTTTTATTTTTTCCAAACTCATTTAAATCTTGAATTTAAAATAAATCTTTTAATTCTTAAACAATATCGCTTAAGTCCTCAAATCCACTTTTATTTTCCATTTATTTAAAATCTCTAATTTTCCCCACACCCGAAATTTATTTATTAGAATTTAAAAATCATCTTTTTATTCTCCCCCAAATTCGTTCCTTAAATTTATCCAAATTCGCTAAAATTATTTTACTTAAAAATTCTCTTTTTAATTTCCTTCAAAATCCCATCTTTATTATTTTTTTGACATCTTAAATATTGAAATATATTCAACCAAAACATACCATTCATAAATTTTCATTCCTAATATAATCCATCATAGATTATCAGATAAATCACATCACTAAATATGAAATAATTCAACATTTTAAGGAATCCTGTTGGATCCCTCCAACCTGTTTTCCTGCATCCACAGATGTTAGCACAAAATAAAATATCAATCCCAGTTCGAGGAGGATATCGCGGTATATAGGGTCATCCACTTTTATGCGAGGCGCATAGAGTCTCATCTGCTATATAATGCGGTAATATCAATCACTCCAATATATACACTATTATATATAATATCATATCCAAATTGATAATAAATCATCAATTCAAGCAACTAACCAATAATTTAATTTTAGCTATTTAAATTAACCGATAATCTAGATGTGAGTAAGATTAACTCGCCTTTGATTTTATTGTTGCAATCCACCCCAAACTGCTTGCCTCTCCATTATTTTTGACCTTGTATAAACATTTTATGGTCTGTTAACATTTGAAAAAAATCTAATCATCAATTACCATTAATAATTTAATTAACTAAAAGTTTAATTTAAAATGATAATTTCCCTTTTAAAAATCCTTTAGTAGCTACCATAATTTAAATAAGTTAAATATACAATTAAATCACCAAATCCACTATTTTAAGAGAAACCCGTAAATCTAAAATATGTGTGTGTATTTGCTTTTATTTTAGAAACTTCAAATTTACTTATAAAAAGGTTTATATAGATTTTAAAAATCTATTTTTATATAAACTCGATAACATTTAAAAATCCTCTTTTTCTCAAAATCTTAACTATATACATAATTAAATTAAATAACCTGTGTATGCATATATATTTATATAAATCTTTAAACTAAAAAAAATCGTTTTATATCTTACTGTAAAGCATAATTTTTATTTTTTTTCTATGTACATATTCTATATCTTAAATAGTAAGTTGATAATTTATATATATTTTTTCTGTTTTCTCAAATATGTATACATATATATAATTTACTAAAATAAACTAAAATAAATAAAAATATGTCTTACTGCAGTTAACCTCTATGGGACATGACTTCGAGCCTCCACCGTACTCGACGCCTGGCCCACAATTAACTACCGAGTCCCATTGCCTCGAAACCCAAACCACACGCGCGTATGAGCTCCCTCTCCCTAGCATGCTGTAGTTCACCTCACCCATCGAAACCCTCGTCGTCGCGCCTTCATCAACGAAAAATTCACCACCTAAGATAGCACTGCAGCTTGATAGTTGATCGAGTTTTCCCCCAAACTCCATTCGCACTCCACCCTTCGCCATGGCGAATCGACGAGCCGAACCCCAAACGAAATCTGAACCCTAGACATCTCGCAAATTGTCGAGCCCCCTAGCTCGAGATCGAGCTACCCCTAAGCTTCAGCTCAACCATTTGAAATGAAATCGAATTCGATTTTCCTCTCGATCATGCATTGCTTAGGCTCGATACGAGAATGGAAAATGAAGGGGATTGATTTCGTATATATATACATATATATGTTTTTTTGGGGCTGCTTTGAAGTTACTTTTAAAGCTTTTCTTTTTAATTTTTCCTCTGGAGATTCTATTAGAAAGAAATGATGCATCGCCGGTTTTAGAAAGGAGAACGGGTCCTTATTTTTTTAAAATTGATTTGGGTGTGAGACAAAGAAAGATGTGATTTTGAGTTTGAGATGAAAGGTTGCATGTAGAAGTTGGCTAGCTACAGTGATTTTATGGAGAAATGAAAAAGGTGCGATGAGAATGCAGATTTGAATGTTGAAATACATATTATATTAAATTCAAATTCAAATTTGAATCATCTAGAAAACGAAACCTAAAATCTCGACCTCCTATCAAGGCATGTCTTTAGGTGTATATAACGTTATACCCCCATTTTGAATACAATGGAAAAGGCTTCGAGACCTACTTTGATCGTATGGAGAAGATAGCTTTTTGGAACCAGTTATTATATTAAATTTTCGATATAGATTTTGGTGCGTTTATCTACCGTACAATCACACGATAACTCCAAAAACCACGAAATTTGAAATCCGATAATAATACATTATTGCGGATCCAATAGAATTTTTTTGTCGAATTCTAAGACTGTGCCTTGAATGGCTAATTTCCAATATTAATTTAAACGATGTATTTTTAAAACTGAACAAACACTGTTTAATTTTATTTTGAAGGTTCTATTACCTTCAGCGTTGTTAATAGAAATTTTACAAGCCTTTAAATTATTTTTAACAAGTGCTTAAACCGAAGATTCAATATTTTACCAGCTTTCAATTATTAAATTCAAGAATTGAATTACCAAATAAATAGTGATATTTGAAATTAAAGTTAAACTAACTTTCAAATATTTAAAATTAATTAAATATTCCAATTTCAAATATCTAAAAATTCCTGGTCGTCACACACAGCATATATAGCGTATCTTACTGTCTATAGATAGTTTAATGGATCCTTAGAAGATGGAAAATCCTGTAACATCTCTTAAGTTATTGCACTCATATTGTACAATTGATAGGGAATGTAAATCTCATAAACATCTCTTAAGCTATTACACTCATATTTACTTGCTGTTGATTTAACTTACATAGGAACTTTTAGTTCTGAATCGAGTGTTTTGTCATTTCATTATGCTCGGGTCAGCCTGAGCATTTCAGTGTTTGAAGACATTATTCCTTGAAGATGAAGATGGAGTTTGCTAGACCGTATTTACTATTATTATTCTGCTACATTATTTTGTTGTGTTTGTTGATTGTACTCTGATTTTGCATAAAATTTGTGTAATCAAATGTATATTGTAAAGCAGCTTCATGAACTATTTACTTGATTATTATATTTTTCATTTCGATGTGAGATTCAATGTTTTGTTTTCTATCTTCTCTCTTATTTTTCTTATTAAACCCCATTAATAATCTACCCTTTTTATTAGTTTAAGTTAGACACGTATGTTTTATTGTCGATTTAAACCATCCAAAAAGGTGGGACGTCACATTTTAAAAGGAATGGCTTCAACCCAGTTAGAGACACAATCAAAAGTAAGAAGTATGTATATATTTCCAAAAGAGTTGGGAAATGGTCCCAAAAATCAATACCCCAGACGTTGAAGATTTCAATCAAAAGAATGGGGTTCAAAGGCATCATGTTTCATTGAGAGATTCTTCTTAACATTTGGCAATGATCGCAAGTTTTCAAAAACTCGAATGCATCTTCAAAGAGCGTAGGCTAGTAAAAACCACATTGAAGCACCTTTTTCGCTGTTTTCATCGAACCGAAGTGACCGCCACAAGCTTGGTCATGAAAAAACAAAAGGACACTCTTGATTTTGCAATCCGGGATGTAATGTCGAATGATTTGGTCAGAATAATACTTAAACAAGTACGAATCATCCCAATAGAGGTGCTTGACTTGGGAAAGAAACTTGTATTTATCATTTTTCGACCAAAATGAAGGAGTTTCCTTAGTGAATAAATAGTTCACTATGTCGGAATACCATGGTTCAATGGAAATAGAAAAGAGTTGTTCATCAGGAAAGTTCTCGTTGATCGTAAAGAATATGGTGCATTTGGAAGACGCAATAGATGATCAGCAATGACGTTGTCAAAAACATCTTTGATTATAAGGACAAATTCTTAGAGTAAAAGGATCCAACGAATCAAATAAGACTTAACATCCTTTTCAGCAAAAAGGTACCTAAGAGTGGAGTGATTAGTGTAAACCCTAATGCGTGAGCCAATCAAATAATTTCGGAACTTTTGGAGCGTGAAGAATGCTGCTAGAAGTTCTTTTTCAGTGGTCGTGTAATTGAGTTGAGCATCGTTAAGAGTCATACTAGCGTTGTAGATGACATGAAGGATTTTGTTGATGCGTTGTCCAAAGACAGCACCGACTGCAAAATTAGAGGCGTCGCATATTATTTAGAAAGGAAGATCCCAATTGGGTGAAAAAATGATGGGAGTGGAAGTAAGTTCATTTTTGAGACGTTCGAAAGCATAATTACAATCAGAATTAAATTCAAATGGAACGTCTTTTCCAAGAAGAGTCTTCAAAGGAAGAGCAATTTTACTAAATTCTTTCACAAAGAGCAGATAAAAACCAGCATGCCCAAGAAATGAACGAATGTCCTTGATAGATTTAGAAATGGGTAGATTCATAATTACGTCAACTTTCGCTTTATCTACCTCAAAGCCTTTGTGTGAAATGACATGCCTAAGGACAATGCTATGTTTGACCATGAAACGACATTTTTTCTAATTTAACATTAAGTGTCTGTCCTTGCATTTATTCAGAACTAACTCAAGATAGTGTAAGCGCTTGGAAAATTAATTTTTGAAGATGGAATATTCGTCCAAAAACACTTTAAGAAAGCGTTTGATCATATCGGAAAAGATGCTAACCATGCATCTTTGGAAAGTAGCAAGGGCATTGCAAAGGCCAAAAGGCATATGTCGATACGCAAAGGTGCCAAAGGGACATGTGCAAGTCGTTTTCCCTTAATCTTCGAGAGCGATTAAAATTTGGTTATTACTGGAATAACAATCAAGAAAGCAATAGAATTCGTGGTCGGCTAAACATTCAAGCATTTAATTGATGAAAGGAAGAGGGAAATGATCTTCATGTGTTGCAACATTTAATTTTCGATAATCAATGCAAACACGCCAACCCATTTGAGTACGAGTTGGAATGAGTTTCCTAGTGTTGTTCTTGATAATAGTAAGTCCAGGCTTTTTAGGCACTAATGAATTGGGCTAACCCATGAACTATTAGAAATGGGGTATATGATTCCGTTATCGAGGAGTATAAGAGTTTCATCTTGAATCACATCCTTCATTTTGGGTTAAGCCTTTGCTGCACGTCATGAACAGACTTGGCTTCGTCAACTAAGTGGATATGATGTTGAACAAGAGCGGGACTAATTCCCTTTATATCAGTAATTGACCATCTAATTGCCTCCTTATTTTTTGATAGAATTGAAAGAAGGGAAGCTTCTTGATCAAGAGAGAGTTGAAGAAATTATGACAGGAAACATTTCATTGTCACCTATGCATGTGTACTTAAGGTAATCAGGAAGAGGTTTGAGTTCCAATCTAGGGGGTTGCTCAATCAAAGAATTCGATTGCAGTTCTAACTCAACGGTGATGGGTTCAAATTGATGTGCATTTTTAATTTTATTAGACTCTTCTTGATATAGTTATTCATATTTAAGGTCAACTGTTTCGTTGTCAAAATTTTCTTGAATGGAGCTAACTTCCAACATCTTGTCAAGTGGTTCGTTCGATTGATTTTTGAGTTTGAAGATATTAAGATTTAAAGTCATGTTTCCAAAAGAATTTTTCATCAAGCCATTTCGACAATTGATTAGTGCATTTGAACTAGCCAAGAAAGGTCGGCATAAAATCGATGGAATTTGGCTCATCGTACTATTCACGGGTTGTGTTTCAAGGACGATGAAATCAACAGGAAATATGAATTGACTAATTTTGATGAGTACTTCCTCGATTTCTCCCATAGGTTTGATCGGTATTAGTTCACCCAAGCCAAGTTGCTAGTAAACTGAATAAGAAATCAAATTGACACAGCACCTAAATCTAGTAAGCACTTATTAATCATCTTGTCTCCTATCATGCACGAGAATCTTCGAACATCTAGGATCTTTATATTTAATGAGAATTGATTGGGACAAGACTTTTCTTAGTCGGCAGCTAAGAAAACTTTCTTAGGTACATGAGTTTGTCATTTTTGAGTACACAAGTCTTTCAAGAATTTAGCGTAAGTTGTGACTTGTTGAACGATATCAAGAAGAGGGATGTTTACTTCCACTTGTTGAAAATTCCAACATCTTTTCCGTTTGATCAGAATGTTTCTTGGGTTGAAGGCGATGTGGGAATGGAACATGATACTCAGTAAGTCGGTCTACTTGAGTAGAAGAAGATTTTGGAATGGAATTTGATTCGATGTTTGGCTCAATGTTCTGTTCTGAATTGCTTGTCATTTTTGAAGTGTCAAGAGGATCTATCGGTAAATCGTTTGGATTAACAACTTCATTATTGATTTGTTTACCAGAACACAAAGTCATGATAGCATTCATTTGGTTTACGTTGCTGACTTGAATGACATGGGCTTGACTCGAATTCGTGTTTTGATTTCTGGGATTCAAAACTGGCTGACTTGGGAATGTGCCTCATTTACATTCACTCATAGAAGTGGTTAATTGACTCATTTGCATTCAAGTTTAGCAATTGACCAACTCGTATTCTGCATGTATGAGATAAACAAGTTTTGCAAATTGCTATTTGATTGGAGGTTTTGAGTGGTTGATTTAGCCGAAGTCTTAAGACTATTTTTTGGTGAAGTCAATCATTTATCATCATGGGGAGCAAAAGATTTTTGTGGTTAATTTGGACATAGACCTGCAAAATTTTGTTGAAAGTGGTTGGGCCGAAAGGGAAGATTCAAGAATTGTTCGAAAATGCTTGAAAATTTGGACGAACCAGATTCGTATTAGAATTATTTTGGTTCCATGTAAAGTTATGATGATTTCTCCAGCCAGGATAGTAAATTGGAGAAAATGGGTCTTTCTTAACCTTGTTAAAAGCATTGATTTGTTCTATCGAATGGGAGCACTGATCGGCGATATGATTCGGATCGTTGCATTTATAACACATTAATTGGGAAGCTTGGTTCATTTGGTTGGATGAGAAAACATTGTCGAATTTATTTATCATTGCATCAATTTTAGCTTCCAAAGCCAAAGATTATCCTATCGAGTGGCGCTCGATCATGAAAAAATGGGTTTTTCATTAAAACGTTCCCATTGGACGACTTTTCGGCCAAGTTTCCAAGGAATTACCAAGCATCGTCATGATGTTGGACGAGAAAATTGCCCTGGCACAATGATTCAATTATGGTTCGTGAACTATTTTCAAGTCCGTCGTATAAGATTTGGCAAAGAGTCCATTTTCAAAATTATGGTGTAGGTATTTTATCAAAAGCTTTTTAAATCTTTCAAAATATTTCCAAGAGGTTCACCCATGAATTGACGAAAATTTCAGATTTAGTTGTTTTGTCCAAGGGGTAGAATTTATTCAAGAAGAATTTAACGAATTCTTACCAAGTTTTGATTGAGTTCGATCGTAAGCTATACAACCATTTCTCAACGTGATCGGTACGGGCGAATGGGATTAACTGAAGTTTGATTTCATCATCACATAGTTGTTGGAGTTTAATGCTTACACATACTTGTCCGAATTTCGTTAAGAATATGTATGAGCCATTTGTTCAAAATTGCCAAATTTTAGGAGTGTGGCAATATGGTTGGAATGAATTCAAAGTGATTACCCATTGGGGCGGGTAATGTGATACAAGAAGGAATATAAACTATCGGGAAAGATTCTATCCATGAGAGTTCAAGGGACATTTTCACTCGCCATCGTTGGAGGATCATTCGTTTGAGTTAAACGATTTGTTGTCGTGTCACGAGTCTAGTTACTCATGCAAAAAGTGAAAAAGTCAAGGAGAGAAAGAAGTGAAAATCAAGTTTAAGAGAATGAAACAAAGGTTTAGAAAATGAAATAAAGTGAAAAATTATTATATATACATACATACATATATTATATATATACATATATATATTTTAAAGGAAAAATATTTACAGAAAATAATTTATATTTCAAAAGGGAGGTCTGATTTTTGTTTTGTTTTTTGGAATTTGGATTTTTAAATGTTTTTGTTGTTCATTGTTTGTTTTTATTTTTGTTTTTGAAAAGATTATTGATATTATTATTATTATTCGGATTTTTTTTTTTTTTCTTAAAAAATAACTAACTTACATAAAAATGCTTGTTTTTGGATTTTTGATTTTGATTGATTTTTTTAAGGAAAAGATTTAAAAAGATTTTTTTGGAATTTTTTAAAAACAACTAAGTTAAATAAAATGTAAAATTTTTTCACTTTTGGATTTTATTTTTTATTTTTTATTTTTTATATATGCATGAACTAATGCAGCTAAATGAATGCATAGACTTGATTACTAATTTTCTGTCCTCAATAACTCCTAACTCAAAAATGTACAATCACACATTGTCTTAATCCAAAAAAAAACAGTTCTTAAGTAGGTGACGGACAGGAGTTGCTGGTGCATAATGAATCACCACAGCAATACAGTCGAAGATTTAAGTACTTCAAAGAAACAAGTACTATAACATTTACGAATCACGGTAATATTTAAAATTGATTATTGATCTGTCGCGGCCTAGACACCAAGAAGTTAGATTGTCAAAAGAAGATAGCTTGTTAAGATACAATTAAGCCTTGGATGAGCACGTGACACCCTTAAATCCAACGTTTAATCGTTATCATTAGTCAATTTCTACGATGAAATGCAATTTGTGGGTCAAGGAATGAGTGATGAAATCTCCACCTTATGTGGATTTGGATGTTGCACTTAGAAAAGAAAATTAAAACAAAATGAATGCAAAACAGAAATTAAACGTTTATTAACAATGCAACTACGAATGAGATTTGATTTTTTTTTTTTTTTGCATTTTTTTTTAAAAAAGGCAAGCAATCAATATGCAAGGAAAATAAAAAACAAGAGACAAGAGCATGATAGCAGAGTGTGTAGAATTATTAGCAATTTATTTTAAAACAACAATTTTTTTTATAGCAAGCAAGCATAGTAGTTACCTAGCGAGCAGAGTAAGGCAAGTTTGTCTCCTTCTGCTTTTGCAACATGAAAAAGAGTTTAACAAGAATTTTATATATATATATATATATATATATATATATATATATTAAGGAGAATGAAAAATAAAAGAATTTTTTTTTAAACTCGAAAGAATGAAGACTAACCAAAAAGAAAAAAATTAACTCAACACGAGAAATCCAAGTGAAATAAAAAAAACAACAGGTAAATAGACATAAGGAAGAAGTTGCAAAAAAATTTAGTGTCAGGGACGACAAGTTTGCTTTTTAGGCTGAAGGACACTTTTTAGTGTAAACTAAAAATGATAGTTACAACTATCGTTCTGTGAATTACACTAAAAAGTGTCCTTCAGCCTAAAAAGCAAATAATTACACTAAAAAGTGTCCTTCAGCCTAAAAAGTGTCCTTCAGCCTAAAAAGCAAACAATTACACTAAAAAGTGTCCTTCGGCCTAAAAAGCAAACTTCTTGTCCCTGAAACTAAATTTTTCTCTAACTATTTCCTTGAGCCTAAAAACCCCTAAAAACAAAAACCCCACTTTTTTTTCTTTTTTCTTTTTTTTGGAAAGAGAATTGATAATTTAACAAATGAAAACAAAAAGGTTTAAAACAAAATAAATAATTCTACCCACACAAGCCCGACCGAATTAATAAAACAACAAGGCGACCATAGTTTCAAAAAACAAAACAAAAGAAAGTGATTTTTGGATGTCCAAATACCAAATCTCAAATCCAATCATGACTCCAAAGTTCCAAATGTGATAAATACCGCAACCAACTCCTAAATTGAAATTCCAAAAACTAACTCGAAATCAAAAGCAGTGGCAACTAATCTTGCTTGAATTAGGCTCGCAGTTGATGGTTATTCAGGCTCGGTTTAGGGAGGATTGGCAATTTGCTGAAATCAAGTGGCGATTTGGGTTTGGGTAGTGGATTGACTGCGGGTGATGGAGGCAGGGCGATGGTGGAGGCGAGGTTTCGGGCGATGATTTTGGGTGAAGTTCTAGTGACGATTTCGATTGTAGAAGTTTTGGGATGCAGGTTGGTTAGGATTATGTGATTAGGGTGCAGATGTTCAGGTTTCGATGAAGTGTGGTTAAGGTTGTGATAGCTGGAGATGAGACGGTTGCTGTACGTGAATCAGAGGTCTTGGGGCGGGGTTGTTACTGATGTGTGGATGTTGAAGTTTCAATGGGATGTGCTTAGTTGATTGTAGAAGTATAAAAGGAGCGATGAAGCGAGTGAACCCTTCTAGGTTGATGGAGTGTTTGTAGAAGCGATGAGTAAGGTGGATGTGATTGTCTTGATGTGCAATGTACTATGCGATTGAAGAAGTGGTGGAGAGGTATTATGACAGTGGAAGTTGGTGATGAAGCGGCGGATTTGGCTGATGACACGGTGGTAGTTCGTAAACGAGATGGAGATATGTACTGTGGTGGAGCAGAGGGGGTGTGGCAATTTGAGGCAACAATGAGGTGGAGGTGGAAGTCTGGTTGCTGGCAAAGTAATGGAGGAGATGGAGTGCAGTTTAGTGCGATGGAGGTAGGGAGATGTATTGTTTTAGTGTGGTTTGAAGTTGAAGCTGCAGACTTTGGGTTGATGATGGTGTTGGTGGTAAGTAAAGATGCAGTAAAGTGATGGTGATGGTTTTGAAGGAGTGGGAGGAAGTAGGCTGCTGCTTTGGTGATGGATAGGAGTTTTATTTGGTTTGTGGGAGGTGATTGTTGCTGCATCCTTGATGGCAGAGGAGTTAAGGCAGTGGTGTAAGAAGGTGAAGGCAGTGGTTGTTGAAGCAGTGTGGGGGTATTTGATTATGTAATGATGGTAGTCGGAGAGGTTGCAGGAATTCGTTGTTGCAATTAAGTGTCGTAGTGAGTGTTTGTAGGGTAATTGCTGGTGGAGGAATTTGTGAATTTGAAGAGGAAGGTGGTGTAGATTGTTGTTTCAGAGGGGAGGAAGTTGGAGGTTGAAGTGTTGTTATGGGTGAAGTTTGTGGTCGAGGTGATGATGTGTAGGAGTTTATTGATTGCTGGAAGATGTTAGGTGATGTGATGATCGGTTTTGTGATATAAGAGAGATGGAGGTAATCAAAGGGGATGTAGCAGGCTAGGATGATGGAAAACAGAATTGTAGGTGGTTGCAAAGGAGACAGTGGACGAGTGCAATGTGAAAATACAGCAAAAAAAATTTATCCAATGTCTGTGAGTGTAATTTTTATTTTCTTTTAATTAAATAGCACAAAAACTGAAGTGCAAAATACTTGTGAAGGTAAGGAACCGAAATGTTGTGACCCGGAAATTATGAAATGCAAAAAAGGAGTGTGTAAATGAACAAAAACGAATGCAAAAACAGATGCACAAAAGAGCACAGAGAAGAGAGAACAAGTAACTAGAGAGTGTGTAAATGCTCAAATGAATTTTTTTTTCAAAGACAAATGAAAAATAAGGCAAAAAAAAAAAATGTTAAAATAATTCGAAAGTGGAATTAAAATTCAATTGCTATCCCTGGCAATGGCGCTAAAAACTAGTTGAAACGACGAAAATTTTTATCGATTAGAAAACCGTCGTTAAAAATATTATCGTTATAAAAACTACAAGCGCAAGACATACAATCGTAGTACGTATGCGAGTATGGATCAATCCGCAGAGAAATATTTAAATTCTTATAATACTCGACCAAATTAGCCCAAAGTTTTGAAGTTTGTTTAAACTAGAAAATTGTAGAAAATAAGCTAGAGCAAAAGTGAATAAAACAATAATATTAAGGGGCAATTTTGTAATAAGTCGAATTCCAGTGGGTTTGAATTTTTCGCAAAAATGCTAAAACTCAAGCCTATCGAAGCCCGAGTTGGGAATCTGGTATCCTCCAAATAGGCAAAGATAAATATATCAGAGCTCAATTAATTATCTTACAGCGAAATTAATTTAAAATATAATAGTAAGTAAATACTCATTCATAAAATAACACTTCCTAAGCAAGTGTCATAAAGCTGAAAGGTCTCTACCATCTACCTAACCTGTAAGATGTTATGAGGAGGGAGGTCAGAACTAAAGTTCTGGTGAATGGACAGATTATATATTTCTAAGCTTAATTCTATATATACCGTTTTATTTCCATTTCGTGTTATTTTATGTTTACAGTACTCTCGCCTCTATGCGTGAACCGTACCCATCTACTCCCTAGTAGATCAAAGACTATTAACTAATATATATGTAGCTATATACCCAATGACCGCATCAGTCCTAGGTACTACCCATATTACCTTCCGTATCCTTCTCGAAAAGGACTCCATCATCTTGCTCATAGAGCATTCTGTGACTACATCTGTAAACGACAGCTTCGTGAGGCCTACAATACAGATGTTTCATTGTCTACTATGAAAACGTACAATTGCATCCGCACTAGTCTATTCTAATGTTCGGATATCCGCAGCGTACCACCCAGTGTGTACATTGAGGACTATATGTAATCGTTCCGTTTACTCTCTGAATCCCGCCAAAAGGGTCTACCTTGTACGGAACTCAGTCGGGGATTTTCCGTATCTGTAAAGGACAGCTTCATTAGGCCTACAATACAGTTATTCTAGTTGGTCTGTCTCTTTTCTCATCATTGCTATGGCACTACACAGCCACCGTCAACTAATCGAAAAACTTCTAAAGAGTTAAGTGGTCGTGTCTTATTGCAAACAATCTAACATCATATTGGCGGTGCCCCCCATCCAATGTCTCGATAGTGAAAGAATCATTGGCATGTTGGTTTAACTCTAGTCTTTTCCAAAATCGCTCTTGGTCTTGATGCTAGCTGATATCCATGCAACTATCCTTAAACTTACTTGCAAGTACTGGACATACGAATACCCTACTCCAAACATCAAGATCTTTTAACTGCCTACAAAGGTCTGCTTCATTAGGCCTACAATGCAAATCCAGTCAAGACATACTCTCTTGATGGAACACCTATAGACCTGCCTCCGGGGATACAGCTTCGTTAGGCCTACCCAGACGACCTTCCTAGAGTATCCTCATGTCCTGTTGAAGTCTTGTACTTCTTTGAAGTCCAAAAATACTATGTTGGACGTGCTTCTCCGTTGCTGAAATCCGTGATAAATTGCTTCGTTAGGCGATTCATCATTTGGGCTGCTGCAAACGCATTTGATTCTTTTATTAGACCCTAAGTCTAATCTTTTAATTTGCATTTAGTTTGCTTTCTTATTCTGTAGGCTACTTATTTTAATTCGATTAGCATATTCTTGCCCTCATCTCACTTCTAACTATTATGAGATAACGATAGGTCTAGTAAGGAATGCTGTTAGTACGAGCCACATTCGTTATCTTGCTTATTTAACTTAATATATAAATCCTTAAGTTCAATAAAATAAGCCTCTTTTATTATTTCTGTGTTATTTGCTTATCGGCTTAGTATAAGTTGTTTAGATAAGCTTCTATCATTATTTCCTATTATCATTGCTTACCAATTTATTATAAGTCTCATGATAAGCTTTTCTGTTCTTATTTCATAACTATAGCTTATGTTATAATTCTACTAGTAATTGTTATTTTTTCTTCTTTTACAGTCTGTTATGTAATTACAAGTGTTTCTTGTCTGCTCTAGTCTGCCTTGTTATGATGTAGAATTTTCTTTAATTCTCTGATATTACATAATTCACTTATCATAATAGTTGCCCAGTTAAATAGCTGCGCAGTAAATGCAGATTTTAGCCTCAAATTCTTAAATTAACAATTTTCTTATTTCAAATACAATGGTTATGAAAATAATATAATCTGTTTCCACGTTTTAATATTGGATAATATTGTAAACAATAATCCGTAACTGCAAGGTATCTCTTTAACTATTTTGAAGTAGTGTAAAATACAACGATTTCTCTATTCTACAGTAATTCCCCCATTTTTTTCTTTTACTCTGGCAGTTATGTTTATCGTTATCTTTTAGATATTAAGTTATGATAATGTATCCTATTTTCTAAACTAACCAATTAATCTAATAATTACTCCTAAATTAATTTTTCCCGTTTTAATGCAATTTATTATAGTAATTATATTCCTCAACTTTTATTATTTTACATCTAATTTCCTTCATTTCAATTTTCTATATTATTTAATCCATATTCGCGTTTAATTTATCTAATTCATATGCGAAGAAAAAGAAGGGAATAGAAGAAAAACCGACGCTTGCATAAAAATCCAAAACGTAGAAAAAAAAATGTAAATAAGACATAGGAAACAGTGTATAAATACTGATATTGTAAATAAACTACAAGTTTTCTTACAGTTCAGCCTAATTTAATTAATATGATTGATTACTGAATATAATTTTCTAAACGGGAATCTAACAATAATATATCTTAACTTAAAAGATATATAAATAAATCCACTCATCTGTCGTCCTTAGCTTCGCTTGTGCTCCGCTTGGCTCCACATTCCTTCTGGATCCCCTTTTTCCATGGTGTATAATATTTTAATTTAGATTTTTTTTGGGTTCAGCCTTAGGCCAAGAAACCAAAGAAATGTTTTCAATTTATGGTCCTGCCTTGGACAATGAAACCATGGGAGAAAATCTAATTATGAGAAGATAGCTAGGACTAGGGTCCTATTTATATTGGAGTTTGGGGATCTTAGACCGTCAGATTCTTGGATTGAACCAGAAGCCACCACGTCACTGGGTCGTTCGGAGCTACAAGATTGAAGAACGTATGGCTTAGATCCCTCAAAAATGATAAAACACGTCACTGTACGTTCCTGGACGAAAATTCTTCCAGGTCGTACACTGGTCAGCCGGGCGGTCGACCGCCTCTAAGCACTGGTCGACCTGCGTGCCCACTAGGTCGACCTATGGTCGGCCCATATGCATGTGTGTGCATATATATATATATATATATATATATATATATATATATATATATATATATATATATATATATATATCTGTGTGTGTGTGCGCGCGCGCGCGCGCGCGTGTATTTTCATTTTGTTTCTTGCTTTTGTTTCGTTCATAACTTCTTCATATTGATTCAGATTTCGACAAGTTATATATGGAAACTAATAAGAAAAGTCGCCCTAGACGTAATGATACAAGTACCAGAGCCATATTTCGATAATTCCAAAATTATTTATTTTCATTACTTATCGTTATACGTTACATTTTAACTATATAAAAATTCAGGGCGTTACAGTCCCTCACACTTAGGAAATTTCATCCACGAAATTTGACAAGGGTAAAATTTATGTAATCTCTCGCATTAATTACAACCATTTTGTGTACATCCAGTTTTTAACCATCCGTGCTTTTGTGCAAAAATACTTTTCAAGATAAAGTATAAGAATGTACATAAATCTCTAAGCTGTACCTCCTACATGAATGCTTTTTATTTAAAAAGTTTACTTCAAAAACATGATGCACACAACCTAAATATACTTTCAATTTCTATATGATGCACACAACCTAAATATACTTTCAATTTCATCCAAATCCTAACACGTAACTTTTAATATTTGAATTTCAATAAAATAAATTTTCTGAATTCAAGTTCTTATGTTAGAAGGAAGATAGAAAACGGAGAAGCTTTATTTTTCTTCGATTTTCTTTTCCATACATTTTCCCCTGTACTTGGAATTTTAAGGTTGCTATACTATAAAAACCCCTTTTTATTTTCCTAAGCATAGTTTACCTACACATTTCCGTCGCCTCTTTAATTTGTTGTTTTCCTTTTTTTTTCCTTATTTCTACTCTTACTTTTTATAATAAAGTTCTTACGTCCTTATTCTCCATTTGTGAACATCACAAAAATAAAGAGAAAAAACATCGATACTGATATACTACCATAGAATTTTAAATGCATACATGAGAGTACAATTTTATAGCTAAAAAGGGAAAACAAACCCTACTGCAGTACGATACTAGATAGATGACATATGTAGGCTAACATAGCCATCATCTAGGGCTGGAGGCCTATGCCCCTGTCCGCCCTGACACAGGAATGCTCTAATAAAGGAATCCAAACAGCTAAGGCGCTCCTCCTATCGCTTAGTGCTCGCCTAAACCTCATGCTAAGACCTAGCTAACTCATCCTGCCTCCTAATCACCTCCTGCTGTCCCTGTAGTATCTCTACGTGCTCCTTAGCGAGCCACTCTTGCCTCTTGGCAAGGGCCATATACTGATCCTCGTAGCTTATCAGTGGAAGGGTCTGAGAGGGTCCTGCTCCCTCTCTCCAAGATCTATATCCATGTCCATACCCCCACGTTCTATGCGTCACAGGCTCAGATAACCAAGCGGGCCATGGAGACTCGGTATGTCCTACGCCACCTCCAAACGGTGGTGAGGGAAAGTACTGATGCCCATGAAATTACTGGGGTGCTTGCCAATATGGTGATGGTTGCTGCTCGTGCTTCTGCTCCTCCTATGGAGCCTAAATCTAGACCAATCCTATGTGCATCCTCCTCATATTTGATGAATCTATTATGGGGTGGGCCTACTCACTGTAAGTCTCTCTCTCCATCTCAACCCGGTCCACCTGAGGACCCATATCCAAAGGTGATAGTAAATCATAGTAGATCTGTTAAGTCCGATCGCTGTCATATACAGGGCCATAAGTGTCCTAGCCCAGTTCTGTTGCAATCCTCCAAATATGGCGTAAGTGGTCCCCCTCACAATAGGGTATATATAATCAAAACACCCTATCGGGGGGAAAAGGTTATGTTGTAGAATGTGGATAACTAACCTAGCTAACAGGGTCAATTGCCCAACGATTCAGTCAAGGTATTGGGGGTCTAAAAGAATCTGCTGCAAAACGGCTATGTCCGTCATCTCAATCTGCCCTACCTCTAAGCCATACCCTCTGATATCTAAAATATTAGTCAACTGAGACTCGGTGAAAACTATCCTAACTCCCTTGACCTCCGATTGGAAGGCCAACTCCTCATCCTCATCGCTGGTATGTAAGTTTGCATCAAAAAGACGTATTAACCTGGGTTACGCTCGTTGCTCAAACGTCTCATGGCTAAGAATCTATCACAGCCCTGTGTCCAAGAAAAGCTGCTCAAAACATGTGTTTGGAAAATCGGTAAACTTCACCGCCCTTCCTTGCAGAAACTGGTACGCGGCTGTATCGGACTAAGACCGCATTATCCGCCTATCACTCTGACACCAAGCTATCTCTTGTGGTGTGAGGTGGGGAAAATAGTGAACTAGAGAGGGTCTTGGAGGCATGGTGAAAAACTCTCCTGTGGAAACGGAGTGTGGATCCGAGTAGATCTCGCAATGCGCTTCGATTTGGCACTAACGACGAGTTAAACGGTGGAGTTTTGGAGGAATTTGGGTGGTTGGAAGGGGTGGTTTTTGGGTGTGGCTCTTGTCTTCGGGGAGGGAGTAAAAATCATGAAGAGAGGCCAAAGCACGCGTTTATACGCGTGCAGTTTGCACTAAGGCGGTCGACCAGTCTTAGCTACAGATCGATCGCTCGGTCGACCTTGTCGGCTTGTGTTATATAATTTTTTTTCGAGTTGCCGCTTCGCCAGCCTCCCTTTAGCTAATCAAAGCCTAAGCAAATCCTACCTACTACCAGGCTATTTGAGTCACGGTTACGACTTAGGCTAAATATCCATATCTGCTCTCGACCTTACAAGTGGAGTCTTGATGTATTCTATACTTCAACTGAACCTATATTAATAACCATAAGATTGCTCCAACCAACTTAAAACGTCTAACCCATAAAAATTACCTTTTCAAAATAGCTTTAATTTCTTTACAATTAGAAAAATATTTTTGCGTACTTATATACCTTGTCGTATCGAAATAAGGACTTCAAGAATACGTTTCTACTTGGCTAAGACAGATGTTGCGTAAAACATCGTCACTAAAACCCAAAATACTAGTTTTCAGTTAAAGTTAATAATATCTATATTTTTATAACTTATATATTTCTCTATTTTCAAATTCTGCTTTTGAAGTTGTTTTTCCCCTATTTAAACCAATAAAATTGTAAAGCTGTAAACTTCTAGACTTAAAACTTGAAAGTCTTCCAAAACTTTTCAAATTCTTAAGATTTAATTGTTGGGCTAGACTAAAAAGTGGTTTTTTAATTTGTTTTTACCTTTCCAAATATCCCTTATTGAATCCAAAAATCTTTGCCATATGTGGTCTTTTAGCTTTTGAAATTTCCTCGTTCCAAGTTTTGATATACTGAATTATTTTCCAAACTTTCTCTAAATATTGGTTTACTCAAAAGAATGGACTTCTCTTTGGTTTTAAGAGTATTTATATTTATATTAAAAATACAATGACACTCACTATCTACCTAGGAATCTAAACCTAGGCTTTGATACCAAATGTAACAAGCTAAATTCCAATGGGTCCGGATTTTTCTTAAAAATGCTAAAACCCAAGCCCACTGAAGCCCGTGTTGGGAATTTGGTATCCTGCAAATAGGCAAAGATAAATGTATCAGTGCTCAATTAATTATCTCACAGCGGAATTAGTTTAAAATATAATAGTAAGTAAATACTCACCCATAAAATAACACTTCGTAAGCAAGTGCTATAAAGCTAAGAAGTTTCTGCCATCTACCTAACCTGTAGGATGTTATGAGGAGGTGGGTCAGAACTAAAGTTTTGGTGAATGGACAAATTATACACTTCTAAGCTTAATTCTACACATATAGTTTTATTTCTATTTCATGGTATATTAGGTTTACTGGGTTTATAGTATCCTCCCCTCCATGCTTGAATCGTACCCATCTGCTCCTTAGTATATCAAAACCTATAACTAATATATATATATATATATATATGTAGCTATATACCAAACGAACGAATCAGTTCTAGGTACCACCCATAGTACCTTCTGTATCCTCCTCGAAAAGGACTCCATCATCTTGCTCCTAGAGTATTCTGTGACTACATCTGTAAAGGATAGCTTAGTTAGACCTATAATACAGATGTTCCATCGTCAACTATGAAAATGAAAAAATGCATATGCACAAGTCTATACTAATGCTCGGATATCTACAATGTACCACCCAGAGCGTACATTGAGGACTATATGTAATCGTTCTGTCTACTCTCTGAATCCCTCCAATAAGGTCTACCTTGTACGGAACTCAGTCGTGGATTTTCTATATCTATAAAGGACAGCTTTGTTAGGCCTACAATAAAGATGTTCTCGATGGTTTGTCTCTTTTCTCATCATGGCTATGACCCAACGCAGCCACCCCTCAACTAATCGAAAGACTTATAAAGAGTTAAGTGGTCGTGCCCTACTACAAACAATCTAACATCCAACTGGCTGTGCCCCATCCAATGTCTCGATATTGAAAGAATCATTGGCATGTTGGTTTAATTCTAGTCTTTCTCGAAATCGCTCTTGGTCATGATGCTAGCCGATATCCATGCGATTATCCTTAAACTTACTTGCAATTATTGGACATACGAATACCCTACTCCGAACATCAAGCCCTTCCGACCGCCTACAAAGGTCTGCTTCGTTAGGCCTACAATGCAAATGCAGTCAAGGAACACTCTCTTGATGGAACACTTACGGACCTACCTCCGGGGATACAGCTTCGTTAGGCCTACCCAGACGGCCATCCTAGAGTATCCTCACGTCCCGTTGAATTCCCGTACTCCTTTGAAGCCTAAAAATACTAAGTTGGACGTGCTTCTCCATTGCTGAAATCCATGATGAACTGCTTTGTTAGGCGCTTCATCTTTTGGGCTGCTCCAAACACATTTCGATTCTTTTATTAGATCCTAAGTCTAATCTTTAATTTGCGTTTACTTTGCTTTCTTATTCTGTTTGCTACTTATTTTAATTTGATTAGCATATTCTTGCCCTCATCTCACTTCTAACTATTGTGAGATAACCATAGGTCTAATAGGGAATGCTGTTAGTATGAGCCACATTCATTATCTTACTTATTTAACTTAATATATAAATCCTCAAGTTCAATAAAATAAGCCTCTTTCATTATTTCTGTGTTATTTGTTTTTCAGCTTAGTATAAGTTTTTTAAATAAGCTTATACTATTATTCTCTACTATCATTGCTTACCAATTTATTATAAATCTCATGATAAGGTTTTCCTTTCTTATTTCATAACTATAGCTAATGTTATAATTCTACTAGTAATTGTTATTGTTTCTTCTTTTTTTATAGTCCATTATGTAATTACAAGTGTTTCTTCTCTGCTCTAGTCTGCTTTCTTTTATTATTATATAGATTTTTTTTTAATTCTCTAATATACATAATTTACTTAGCATAATAGTTGCCTAGTTAAATATCATGCGCAGTAAATGCGGATTTTAGACTCAAATTCTTATATTAACAATTTTCTTGTTTCAAATCATACTTTACTTTACTGTCCGCTATTTTAAGAAGTAATTCTATTTTATTTGCTTGCTTATGAAAATTATATAATCTGTTTTCATATCTTAATGTTGGATAATATTATAAACAATAATATGTAACCGCAAGATATCTCTTTAACAATTTTGGAGTAGTGTAAAATACAATGGTTTCTCTATTCTTCACTAATTCCCCATTTTTATTTCTTTTATTTTGGCAGTTATGTTTACCATTATCTTTTAGATATTAAGTTATGGAAATGTATCTTATTTTCTAAACTAACCAATTAATCTAATAATTACTCCTAAATTAACTTTTCCCGTTTTAATGCAATTCATTATAGTAATTATATTCCTCAACTTTTATTATTTTACATCTAATTTCCTTCATTTCAATTTTCTTTATTAGTTAATCCATATTCACGTTTAATTTATCTAATCAATACGAAAAGAAAAAGGAGGGGAGAGAAGAAAAACCGATGCTTGCATAAAAATCCAAAACGAAGAAAAAAAGATGTTAACAAGGTATAGAAAACATGTATAAATACTGATACTGCAAATAAACTACAAGTTTTCTTATAGTTCAGCCTCATTTATATAATACGATTGATTACTGAATAAAATTTTCTAAATGAGAATCTAAAAATAATATATCTTAAACTTAAAAGATATATAAATAAATCCACTCACATGTCGTCCTTAGCTTCGCTTGTGCTCCGCTTGGCTCCACAGTCCTTCTGGATCCCCTTCTTCCAAAGTGTATGATATTTTAATTTATAAGATCTTCTCCTTAGAATTTTTTTGGGTTCAGCCTTAGGCCAAGAACCAAAAGAAATATTTCTATTTAGGGTCCAACCTTGGGCAATGAACCTATGGGAGAAAATCTAATTGTGAGAAGATAGCTAGGACTAGGGTCCAATTTATATTGGAGTTTGGGGATCTCAGACCGTCGGATTCTTGGATTGAACCAGGAGCCACCACGTCACTGGGTCGTTCGAAGCCACAGGATCGAAGAACGTATGGCTCAGATCCCTCAAAAATGAGAAAACACGTCACTGTACGTTCCTAGATGAAAATTCGTCCTGGCCGTACGCGGATCGATCGGGCGGTCGACTGCCTCAAAGCACCGATAGACCGGTCGACCTACAATCGACCATATATAAATTCATTTTGTTTCTTGCTTTTGTTTCATTCATAACTTCTACATATTGGTTTAGATTTTGACAAGTTATATATGGAAACTGATCAAAAAATCGCCCTGGATGCAATGATACAAGTTTCGGAGCCATATTTCAATAGTTTCAAAATTATTTATTTTCATTACTTATCGTTATACGTTACATTTTAACTATATAAAAATGCGGGGTGTTACAAATTTAGAGGAAAATCCTCCATCTATCATTCATATAAATCAACACAAAATTCATTTACAGTCTTTCATTAAAATATTAAGTAGAAATGATCGATGTGTTTATTATAAGTATGGTTTACTTATGCTATTAATTAGAACAACTTAAACCATCAACTCTAACATATCATTCAAGTCCACTTATCAACTCTAATGAAAATGACATAAAATCGAAAATAAAATCTATTTTAAGCATGACATATTTACTATGAATAATATAGATCATCAAATTTTGATTCTAGTTTGAATTTCATCATCAAAATCACTTTGGAAAATGGACAAATAGTTTATATTTCTTCCGTTAAGCCCAAAAGAGAGATCATAGATGCAACCATGTTATGTTTTAGTACGATTCACGAGAGTATCATTACCCCTAAATTGAAGAGGTTTAGCTTCTCATATTTGAATTCGTATTAACATAAAACGATTTAATCATAAAAATCAAGGAAAATAAGAGCTAATTAAAAGGAAAGAGAACTAACTACTTGCATAAAATAAATCTACACTAATTTGCGAGCATTAAATCTATGCTACTAAGTCTAACATGAAATAAGTGAGCATATAGTAAATAAGAGAGCACAATAAAAAATAGCAATAAAAGAAAGCATGAAAATTAAATTCCATGAAAGTCTAAGAATCCATTAAAGAGCTATTTTATTTATTATAAATTTAATGCTACAGCTTGCCTAAAAAAGAAGAAGATGGTTGCATGAAACATAAAAGGTATTTATACATGCTTAAAACCCTAATTCATATTTTAGAAGACTATCTAAAATGCCTTTGAGAAAGTGTAACTTCCAAGTAGTCATTAGGGAAATAATTAATCCCTACTAAATGCCTTTAAGTCTCCATCAACATGTGCTTTTAATTATGGGTCATTAGTTAATGGGTACGTGGGCTCCTCAATGTTGCATAAATTCTGTTATTTTTATTCTACATTAGCTTTCAACATGTGCGCATGCATTCATCCTTGAAACTTCTTTATATTTGCACTCCATTTCCTACAAATAAAAATAAAAATATGCACATAAATTTTCTTAAATTAAATCATACATAAAATTACCATGTTATCCCCAAACGAAGATGAATGAATGCTGATTTGAAAACAATTTAAATTTTGGTTTAAACATGTAAAATATCCTAATATGCTCATTTATTTAAATAAAATTAGATTAAAAATGAGAGTAGAAATATAAACTTTTACATGCACGTCAAACACTCTATCGACAAAGAACTCCAAATCTCGATGTCTCGTATCATCATAACTCTTCTGCCTGCTCTGAGAAGCTTTCATTCATTGTTAAATGATCTCAATCTTCACTATGGTTTCTCTAATCATATCTGGCCCAAGCTTATCTGGCCCAATCATCAGTTTTTCCCCCGCTTCCCACATGTATGAAGAAGCGTTACATATTCGTCTATACAATGATTCATACGGTGCCATACTAATACAAGACTGATAACTATTATTATATGAAAACTCCATCAAATGCAAATGACCGTCCCACTAGCCCCTGAAATTGAGTATGCAAGTTGTGACACCGCGTAAATTAAATGATAATTAATTAAAAAATTAATTACTAATAAGAAATAAAGAAAATGGAATTTTCACAAATGTCAGAATTTGGTACAAAACTTGCACCGTTGCATTCGTGGCGATTTTCTGACCAATTTTCATATATAAAGTTCTCCGATCGGAGTTCAAACAAAAAATTTATTAACGTTTGAAGATTTCGTATCGGAATAATTATTTATGCAATTAAGGAAATAAATGCAATTTATTAGCGTTAATTAACATTAATAGCCACCTAACGTTTAAGAATAATTAACATTAAATTAGTTTGGTTAAAAATATACAAAATAACTTATAAATGGAATAAACTGAATGCCTAAAAAATGAACAACTGGTCGACCCTTAACAAGGGCCAGTCGATTGCTACTTAACTGGCGGATATGGATTGAACGTAGGCCAAACAGCTTAGATTTAATATAGTCTAATCTAACGGCTAATACTGATTCGAATCCTTATAAATATGGGCCTAACCCCTCACTTTTCTTCTTATATATTCTGAAGCAACATTGAAGCTCTACCATTTTCTCATCTTCTTGAATTCCAAAATCTATATACACTATAATCTATATCTATATATATATATAAGTGGAGAATAGCGAAGGATAATAGAGAAGAAGAACATGATCGACTCGAATCGCCAAAACCAAGGAAAATTATAATCCAAATCTAAATTAAATTCATATCTCTTTTGGATCTAAATTTCTAATGGATATGTATATTTTTGCGATACATATTCCGATAGGGAGAAAAATGGAATCAAACAAGTGGTTTAGATCTGGAGCTTTGGAAGCTTAAAAGTGAGTGGGAAATTACATAGTTTTATATAATATTGGATTTGTATCATTGTAAATCCATTCCTTATATGCCTAAGTATAATTATTTTAGAGTTGTAGGTCTGAGCATATACATGTAATGAATTTGAAAACCATGCCTACATATCTTATGAACTGTTAATTAAATGTTGCAAGAACTTGAATCTGGAAAGCATGGGTGAAAGTGGTCCCTAAGTTAATGAATTGTATAGTAATTTCGAATTTGTTGTTAAATGATATATGTTAGTAAATATGAATTAGAAGTTATTATAAATTAGACTGGGATTTATGTAGTATTTTAGTACATTGGAATGAAGCGTGTTGCAACGTAAATTTCTATTAATTACCCAGCTTTATAAATATGAATAGAAGTGTATCATTTGAAATGACAAGGAATATCTAAAAGAAAGAGATGTATAAATAGAGATTTTTACCATATTTGAACCATGTATTTCAGTAATAACAAAAAAATATAAACTCTTGTAATGCCAAAGTAATACAAGTTTTCTTTTAGATAAGTTATGGAAATTTACAGCGTTAACATTTCGTTTTGGAGGATGAAATTCTGACGCATTAAAATGAAGAAATTCCTAAGTATAAACCAAAATATTATAAGTAGAGATAGTAACAATAATTCATTTATAAATCTAGCTTCTACGATAAGTTAGAAGACAAACAATAAGTAATAAGTATATGTAAAGCAACGAAATGAGTAATTAAGAAGATTATAATAATTAAAGGAAGATTTAATAGTTAAAAAGGAATGGTAGAATGCACTTAATAATATCAAGTAGAAGTTAAGTAGCAATTAATCAACTAAAGTAGAAGTAAGCAGTAAATGACATTAAATTGGTGTAAATGAAACAAGAACCAAGTTGGGTAAAATAACTAACTACCAATAGTTGAACATATGAGGCTTAGCAACTAAATAAAATTTTGTAGCCTCAAGCATGCATTTATGACAGGTGTGAATATTGAATTTAGTCTATAACTTAGAGTAATTAAAAATGACAATCATTAATATGGGTTGGAATCTGACTTCAGTAGTGTTACACAACAAAATTCTGCCCACTGCAAGGAGCTACCAGCAATTATGTATACGTTATACTGATGTAAGACACATCCCACTATAGGGCCTATGGAATTATACGTTCGTGTATAGGAGAAGGGAATATATCATAGTAGGAGGGTTTGCCCTGATTGACGTATTAAAGGACAAGTAGATTTTACTTCAACATTTTAGGAGGTAAGTTTTAAGCAACCAAATGGGCATCTCCTTAATTTCGTTAGGCAATCTAAATAAAATGGTGAGCATAGGCTCGATGCTATGACAATGAGGGAGATACCATATATGAGAAGCATGAGTTATTTACATAAGTTGATATCATCATTGGTCCTGAGTGGTAAGATGAAAGATAAGGGTTACACCTAAACGTGATATACCTCCTACTAGCGTAGACCATGTTTAGAACACACACTTCTTCACAGTTGTTTGTTAGTTTGTTTGTTGTTAGGAGGCAAGGCTAGATAACCCTCTAGTGGAGGTCTTTCTACGAATAGCAAAGTCCATGGAGTTAAGTCCATGATATAATGTGAGATGAGATAGAATACGGCCAAATAGTTGTAATTCCGTTATTAGGTACTATGTGAGTTCCTTAGTATGCATGACAACAAGGCGGTGATACTTTATTGACAATGGATTCTGACAAGGTGTTGACTTAGTGATACTAGTAGGGAAAGTTTCTTCGTCTAAATGGGGGACTATGGTATTTATATACACAAAGATGCATTTACTTATTGTCTACCTCGATTTGATGAGGCGTATCATACACATATGTGAAGTCGAGACGATTAAGTAAAACAAAAGGCATAACATGTAATGGAATGCAATTAGCGTAAATTAGTGTTATTTATAAAGCGTATAATTTACTAGTCACTAAAACGTTGTTCTGACCCTCTCCTCATTACAAACCACATGATAGCTTTAAAGAGAAATGTACCGATACAAGGCGGGAACGGTGGAAGGACAAATTTCTTTATGCATGCTCGACATCGACGAGGAAACTAGAGATCAAAGGTATCAACCATTGTCAGTACTCATATGTTTTATTATATTTTACAATTCCGCCATGAGTTTTATCGTTAGTGCTTTGATGTACTTTTGTTTATTTAAAAAATATCAATACCAATGATTCGTGCTTTGGTGGACTTAATTTTTAATGAAAATTTGGGCTAACTGAGGTGCATATAGTTACATTTGGTATCAAATCCTAGGTTTGTCGATCTTAAGAATTAGGATACGTTGAGTGAATGTATTTATATTTTTTCTATAATTTGTATTATATGGTAAACTCTACAAATTTTGACTTCAAAAGTAGTTGCAACCATATTATAAAAAGATGGACAATGCAACCATGAGTTGGAATAATAGACAAAGTTGAAGATATACACATATTCTGATTACCTCATATAAAGTAGGTTGTATTGGAACGCGTTTACTTAAGAAGCGCATGAATGCAACATATGAAAGGGTCCCTAAAGCTGGAAAGTACTTGACTCCCTTGTAGAACATAGATTTCCCTATGGTTGTAGATCCCTGTAGGATCGCTGATTGATAATGTATATTAGGTCCAGATAAGAGAAAGTAAGAATCTATATGTTGCAGATATCCGAAAGAAGAATTAAATAAGTTCCCAAAAGAAGGAGTGCAGTAATCACTCCAAGATGTTAGTCGAATTTTAACGTTTTGAAGCAGGTAGATCATAAAGTAAGTAGAAACGAAGAAAAGTCCAAAAGAAGAGACAATTAAAAATTCACTCTGAGTCCGACCCCATACGGAAGAATTTATAATAAAAAGGTTTGAAAAAAATATAAATAAAATATTTGAAATGATTTTCAAGGATTTATTTAGAAAAGTAGAGAAAACCTATTTTTTAAGGAGTAAGTAAATATTAAATTTCCAAAGAAATAAAATATCCTTATTTAATTAAAAAGTTCAAGTAGAAATTAAAATTAGTTAAACCAGAAAATTTAAGTTAAAATGGTTTTTTAATAAAGGGGTATTTCTTTTGGAAAATTAAGTGCTTATATATAGCTCGTTGATTTTTTCGAGACGAAAAATTTTAAGTTGTAAAATTTGATTTAAGGGTGGACAAAAGGAAGTGGTAAAGTTTTAAAAGGGTAAATAGAATGGGAAAGGAGATTAGAACCTGAAAGCTAAGCGATAGGCATGTGCACTGCTTTTGGTAGATAGAAATTTTTCGAGACAGTCAAAATGAAGATTAAGAAGGTGTGAAATAATGTTGGTATAATAAATAGTTTATATTCTACTCGGCTCGAATATGGTCTGGGTTCAATCTGGCCTAAAAAGACAAGAAGCAGCAATCTCCTCAGGACCAAACGGTCGATCGGTAGCGATCGACCACCGTAAGATTAATGGTCAACCGGTTATGGGTATCGGGTTTGACTCGAACCTCGAACACGACATAAAGTCCATCCAGGTTTTAGCCTCCGTTTCATTTCCTCAAACTCCCTCCTATTTCAGTCTCGACTCCTCCTCTCTCCTTTCACTACTCGAGTTTGACCCCACAAGAAATTGCATGGCAACAAATTGACAAATGAAGGGTGAAAAGCTACGAAGAAGTGCAAAACTTTACATTTCTATAGGAATGACTGATGAAGTTTGCAGACTTTTCCGCGTACGATATAGTCAGTCAATTTGAGGCTACAGGGTTACTACCAATGCTTAGCAATGATATGTTCGAGCAGGAATGCTACCCTCACTGCATGCTTATGTTTGATGCTAACTTGGAGTATTTGTTCGGCGAAGATGATGATAACTGCTTTACATCCAAAGTAAAAAAGAATAGAGATTCGGATGACATGTCAGTAGTTTGAAGGGATTCTACACTTCTCTACAGCAGGAGAGGACCTAAAGGACATCGGGACCTTCGATTTAACTATACTTCAACAGATCTTCCATAGACGTGGTGTCTTGCAGACAAAAAACATGCAAGACCAAATGTGACAACCCACCTTTCTAACCCTTGAGAACGACACTTAATACATCCATGGTATTCATGTGCCGTTGCCCAAGTATCTGAAAGACGAGTTGCCATGGGGTAAAATATAAGAACGGAATAATAATCTCACAACAGAACGGTTAAATATAACATAAAAATAAGACAGTACATAAGGTTACTCCCCAACATGGAGTTGTCAGAGTTACAACAAAAGCACTACTATCAGTCTTGGCAGTTATAACAACCTGCCTTTAAATATACATACATAGAGCCAACATCTCATAATAGCGGAAATAAATAGCTAGATAGATAAGGAGCCTCCTGCTCGTCCACCATCTTCAAAAGAGCCCAAAGAAACCTGTCATTTCTGGACTACTCAAATATAAATGAGTACCCGAACGTTTAGGGAAAACAACAATTCGGGTCAGACAATAAGTCTGGTATGAGTAAACTCCAAAAATAGAACATACAAAGTAACTAGTGAGACCACATCACAAAAACACAGAACGAGTTTTTCCCTCACAAGAACAATCCAAGTATAAAAGAATGGATATAGATAATTAAACATCGTGAAGAGTGCAAGATGCTTCCCGATGAAATTAAGAAAGAATCAATCCAAAGATTTGAATCAAAAATAAGGAAAAGGAATTTTTCCAACAATGACTAGGAGGGTGCGCCCCCCTTATCGAAAGTATACCTCTAGAAAATATACTTGAGAACTACGATGGCTCTAGGAAACCTCCAAGCCGGACCCCGCCATCCTTACCGTGTATCCGAGTATTTCACATCTCCGTGCGCATATAACAGGAACCAATCTAGAGTAGATGTGAAAATACCCTAATGGGAGCAACCCCACATAGCTTGGCCCCCACTCGCTCTTTATTCAGTCATTTCCGATAAAGGATATCAATGCTCTAATTGAGCAACAAATCATCTTAGATTGACGAAACAAAAATAAAAGGAAGAAGGGTATCGAAATTGATAGTCAATATATCGACTATCGGGATAACAAAACGATTGTATATGGAAATTAAATCTTATACTCTTTCAATACTTAGAAAATATCCATATACTTATCCCTTCGGTATATGCATATTCTCAAAACAATTAAGAGGATTTTATATTTCAAAAGCATACCTTGATGGGTCAAAAACAATTGTCTATAAGAAATGCAAACGTTTTCCATTATAAATTAAAGATCATTTATGGAAATCAAATCTCCTACACTTGTCACGTTTCTGATATTCTCGACTTACTCTATCCCTCGCCCAGAAACAAAGCCAGGTAAGTCAAGGCACTGGTTGCTCCTAGCCTTGCCTAGACACTTCGGTTCCAGATCTCACAGATAGAGAATCAATCTACTCATCGGCTTTTAGTGCCAAGTATAGGACTACTTACTTTCCGTAAATAACTCATTTAAATTATTATATAAATTTTGAAGCTCCTTTAAAATACTTTAAACACAGATTTAAAACTTCCATTCAAATCATAACTTAAACCTATCATCTTTAAAGGAGATTTCAACCAAGAGGGGGTGAAGCTTCCTCTTAATCAAATGAGATAGCTAAAAGGGGTGTTGTTTCCTTTTAACCAAAAAGTCACTAAATGTCAATCCTAAGTTAAAAGGTGGTGTAAGTTCCCTTTAACTAAACATCAAAGTTATTGCTCATAAACTGGCCGAGCACAAATCAAACAACCAAACAAGAATAATAACAAGAATAATAACATACTCCTTATTATTAACAATTTACAATCAATAGTTAACACAACTTTTGTTAAAATATGAATGAGTAAAAGGAAAGAGATTAAGATTACACTGACTGTAAAGTAATTAAATTATGCTCACAGAATAAGTTATACCCACTAAACTATGAAAACATGAAATATACTCACATCCTATTTGCTTTGATGGAGACTTGGAATACTTCACCTTTTAAAATGAATTTTAGTTCTTTTCTTTAGTTTGTGAATGAAATAAAATGATATATGGACTTGGCTATTTATAGGTGAAGAGAAGGGTACTTTAGTAATTTCCTATAGCCTAACCTGATTCAACCAGATTTTGGTCCAATAGAAGCTAGCCATATGGCATAATTTGATTCGACCATATTTTGGTCCAATGGAAGCTAGCCATATGGCATAATTTGATTCGACCATATTTTGGTCCAATAGAAATCCTCCTTATCAACTATGCCCTAACCTGATTTGACTAGATTTTGGTCCAATGGCAACCATCTGCATGACATAACCTGGTTCGACCAGATTTTGGTCCAACGGCAACCATCCGCATGGAATATAATAATCATTATGCTATTTTGTTTTATTAGGCAAGTAATTATACTATTTTGTTTTATTAGGCTACGTTAATAATTCTTTCTTGTTTTATTAGGCAGGATTAATACTTCTAGATATAAAATCCATTATTTAATCATTTAAAAACATATTAACCATTCATGTTCAAAGTGATTAAATTATGGGTCGTTACATCCTCCCTTCCTTTAAGGAAATTTCATCCTCGAAATTAATCGGATAAACTCTAGATATCAAAGAACCCAAATGATATCATATATACCACACAAAGATACATGGAAAGTGACCTTAACACAACCGGTGAGTACACTAAAACGAAACAACAAAATACAAACGACAACTACATCAACTCGGGATAAGAATCCCTAATAAATTCCTCAGTTTCTCAAGTACAATCTCTAACATCTCCACTCCACTGAACCTTAACAAGATTCACAATCTTCTTCCTTAATCGCTTTATATCTCGAGCAACAGTACGAATAGGCCGCCTAAGAATGGTTAGGTTTGGCTGAACCTCCAAATCAACTTGTTGTCCTGGTTTTATTATCATCGAAGGGTCGTGTACATACTTACGTAAATGAGATACGTGAAATACGTTGTGCACATCTGATAGTCGATCTGGTAACTCCACTTTATACGCAAGTTTACCAATCCGGTCTAATATGGGAAAAGGGCCAATATATCGAGGGGCTAATTTCCCTGTCTTCCCAAACCTTACGACACTTCTCAGAGGAGAGACTTTTACAAATACCAAGTCCCCGACTAAGAACTCTAGGTCCCTACGCCTTTGATCTGCATAACACTTTTGCCGATCTTGCGCTTCCTTCATCTTTCTTCTAACATCAACTACCTTCTCATTGGCTTCTAAAATTATGTCTGGTCCAAGAAAAAGTTTATCTCCAGATTCAACCCAACACGAAGGAGAACGACATGGACGACCATAAAGAGCTTCGAAAGGGGCCATACCAATGCTTTCTTGATAGCTATTGTTATAAGTGAATTCAACTAAGGGTAAATGATCTTCCCAAGAACCCCCGAAGTCTAGAATGCATGCTCGTAATAAATCTTCCAAGATTCGGTTCACTCTCTCTGTTTGCCCATCTGTTTGGGGAAGGTAAGCTGTGCTTAGACTTAGCTCAGTCCCTAAAGCAGTCTGCAGTCCCTCGCAGAACCTACTAGTGAATATCGGGTCTCGGTCACTTACAATACTACGAGGAATCCCATGGAGTCTCACAATCTCCTTCACGTACAAACTCGCCAGACTCGTAGCAGTCCTAGTCAGCTTAATAGGAATGAAATGGGCACTCTTGGTTAGTCGATCGACTATAACCCAAATGCCATCATTATCTCTTCTTGACCTAGGAAGCCTATCTATAAAGTCCATAGAGATCTGCTCCCACTTCCACTTTGGGATCTCAAGTGGCTGAAGCAATCCAGCTGTCTTCAGCTGGTCACTCTTAATCTGCTGGCAGTTTGCACAACGACTCACAAAGATTGAAATATCTCACTTCATTCCCTTCCACCAGAATACCCTCTTCATATCTTTGAACATCTTGGTCACTCCTGGATGAAAAGATAACTTTGAATGGTGGCATTCGGCTAACACTTCTTGCCTAAGTCCATCAAAGTCTAGAACACAAATACGCCCATTCATTTTCAATATGCCTCGGAGATCAATCTTAAAGCTAGAAATAACACCTTCTTCAACATCTTTCTTAAGTCGAGCTAAAATAGGATCTGCCTCTTGACTAGATGCAATTCTCTCTAATAATACTGGCTTAACTTCTATATTTGCAACCATTGCTACATTCCTACTCAATGCATCAGCAACGACATTTGCTTTTCCAGGGGTATAAAGAACCTCTAGATCATAAGAGACGAGAAACTCCAGCCATCTCTGCTGCCTCAAATTCAAATCTTTCTGCGTAGAAAGGTATTTTAAGGATTTGTGGTCCGTGTATAACTCAAACCTTTCACCCAAAAGATAATGCCTCCACATCTTTAGTGCGAAGACAACAGCCAAAAGTTCCAAATCGTGCGTAGCATAGTTTTTCTCATGCGGCTTTAGCTGTCGACTCGCATAGGCAATAACTTTCCCATGCTGCATCAGAACTGCTCCTAATCCGGTTCCACAGGCATCTGTATACACGGTTAAACATTCGCTCCCATTTGGAATGGTTAAAACAGGAACGCCAGTCAACTTGTTTTTCAATTCATTGAATGAAAGATCACACTTAGAAGTCCAAACGAACCTAACATCTTTCTTTGTTAACTTCGTCAGATGAGAAGCAATCTTCGAGAAGTCCTTGATAAACCTACGGTAAAAACCAGCCAATCCCAAGAAACTTCTAACTTCCGTCGCACTTTTGGGCTTCTTCCAGTCTTGGAACGCAACAACTTTAGCTGGATCCACCGATATACCTTCTTCTGAAATAAAATGCCCTAGAAATCTAACTTTAGATTTCCAAAAATGGCACTTGGAGAACTTAGCCTTCAACTCATGGTTCCTTAAGGTATCGAGTACGACACGGAGATGATATTTGTGTTTCTCCTCTGTCTTTGAATAAATAAGAATGTCATCAATAAAGACGAGAACAAATTTATTAAGAATGTCTCGAAATAATCGATTCATTAAGTCCACAAAATAAGCGGGTGCATTAGTCAATCCAAACGTCATAACTAACCACTCGTAGAAATTTTCAGGAGTTCGAAAAGCTGTTAAAGGAACATTCTCCTCTGCCACTCTTAATTGGTGGAAACCAGTGGCAAGATCTAATTGAGAAAATATCCGAGCACCATGGAGTTGATCAAACATATCATCAATTCTTGAAAAAGGATATTTATTCTTGATAGTCCTTTTTGTTCAACTCCCGATAGTCTACACATAACCTTAGAGAACCGTCTGCCTTTGTAACAAAGACGACTGGCGACCCCCAACTCGAGGTACTACGTCGGATCAAGCCCTTCTGCAACAAGTCATAAGTCTGCCTTTCTAACTCCCTCTTCCCTTTTGGAGCCATCCTTCGTAAGGGTTGTACAATAGGTCTAGTTCCTGGAACCAAATCAATACGAAACTCGACTTCACGGTGAGGAGGTAAACCTTGCACCTCGTCAAAAATATCTATGAAATCTCGAACAACCGGCACATCTCCAAGCTCCGCTTTAGTCACTTCGAGTGAATAGAGAAAACTGCTCATTAACTTCTTAGGCACTTCACAACTAATATCAACACCAACATCTCCTGCATCACTAACTCTAACAAGCCTTCTACCACAATGCAAGATAGCTTTAAACTTAGATAACCAATCCATTCCCAACAACACTCCAAAACCCATAAACCCAAGAACAAACAAGTCAAAAGGAAAGAGATGATTTCAACAAGAAATAGGTACATTTAGACACATGGTGTCAAGATTTGTCGGACCTCCAATTGGGTTTGACACACAAAGAGGATTACTTATGATAACATATTTAAGGTTTAGTTTGTCCATTAAATCATAAGAAATAAAACTATTGGAAGCTCCTGTATCAAATAGCACCCTTACAGGAATATCATAGATGGATAATGTACCTTGCAACACTTGCTTCCCCTTTTGAACTGAAGAAGTGGATGGTATCTCTTCAATGGTAAAATTTTGTCCTTGAGATCCCTTTTTAGGAAAATGGCACTCATTCTTCATATGTCCTGGCTGGCCGCAATTAAAACATGTGGCAATTGGGCAATGGTTTGCAAAGTGGCCCATCTTATTGCACTTAAAACAAAGAATGTTGGCCAAGTTGGTCTGCTTCTTCTGTGCTGGAGCGCCATCTTCGGGTTTCTTCCCCGCACCCTGCTTCTTTCCCTTAAACTTACGCTTGAAGTTTGGCTTACCTTCAACCGGTATAACCGATAAAGGCTTGGCACTTATTGCTGGTACTACGCCCTTCTGGACTCCTTCCCTAATATCAAGAGCCTCAAACCTCAAAGCCATGCTAATAATGTTCGTGAATGTACCCATAAGATGATTGGTCATTTCACGATGGAACTCTGGTCGCATTCCATTCACAAACATTTCATTTTTCTTGAGTGGTGTGTCTATCAATCCAAGTCCAAAACGGGACAAAGCATTAAACTTATGCTCATACTGCGACACGGTCATATCACCCTGCTTTAAGTCAATGAAACTTCTAAATAACTGAGTTCTTCCGGCTTCTGTAATAAACCGTGCTTCAAAAACTTCCTTGAACTGGGCCCAAGAAAACTCCCCCTCTGGAGTACTTGTTGTTTCTGAATCCCACCAATCCATTGCCGGCTTTTGAAGTTGTCGCGATGCCAACAGCCGTTTCTCCGCATCTTCCAACCAAAGATCTCCAAATGTTCTTTCACAAGTTCGGAGCCTCATCTGCACCCCAAGAATGTCTTCAGTCCCATAGAATGGTTTCCCACCCAAAGCGGTAAAATTCTTACACAAAGCTGCAAAGTTCAAAGGGGTATGAACTTGCACTAGCATTTCCTCTGCCGGATCTACAGCTGACATAGGAGCATTTCTTGGTACCCTACCATTGGTATCCGTGCTAGTTCTAGATCCTCTCCTTCCTCCTCTTCTTGTATTCATTTTCTATTATATCTGAACAAATAACAGGTATCTTTAGAATACAAAAATAGGATTAAAATGGTTTAAGGAAATAACACCAAAGGATCTAAAACTAGACTTTAGAGGATAAATATTATTATTATAAAAATTACAAATACGCTCCCTCAAGATTAACTCATTCTAGGGCATCACTTACCCTATCTCTGGTGAGTTGTACCCCAATCAGGCTAAGGCGTTCGCTCAACCGAAGCTCTGATACCAACTGTGACGACCCACCTTTCCGACCCTTGAGAACGACACTTAATACATCCATGGTATTCATGTGCCGTTGCCCAAGTATCTGAAAGACGAGTTGCCATGGGGTAAAATATAAGAACGGAATAATAATCTCACAACGGAACGGTTAAATATAACATAAAAATAAGACAGTACATAAGGTTACTCCCCAACATGGAGTTGTCAGAGTTACAACAAAAGCACTACTATCAGTCTTGGCAGTTATAACAACCTGCCTTTAAATATACATACATAGAGCCAACATCTCATAATAGCGGAAATAAATAGCTAGATAGATAAGGAGCCTCCTGCTCGTCCACCATCTTCAAAAGAGCCCAAAGAAACCTGTCATTTCTGGACTACTCAAATATAAATGAGTACCCGAACATTTAGGGAAAACAACAATTCGGGTCAGATAATAAGTCTGGTATGAGTAAACTCCAAAAATAGAACATACAAAGTAACTAGTGAGACCACATCGCAAAAATACAGAACGGGTTTTTCCCTCACAAGAACAACATCCAAGTATAAAAGAATGGATACAGATAATTAAACATCGCGAAGAGGGCAAGATGCTTCCCGATGAAATTAAGAAAGAATCAATCCAAAGATTTGAATCAAAAATAAGGAAAATGAATTTTTCCAATAATGACTAGGAGGGTGCGCCCGCCTTATCGAAAGTATACCTCTAGAAAATATACTTGAGAACTACGATGGCTCTTGGAAACCTCCAAGCCGGACCCCGCCATCCTTACCGAGTATCCGAGTATTTCACATCTCCGTGCGCATATAACCGGAACCAATCTAGAGTAGATGTGAAAATACCCTAATGGGAGCAACCCCACATAGCTTGGCCCCCACTCGCTCTTTATTTAGACATTTCTGATAAAGGGTATCAATGCTCTAATTGAGCAACAAATCGTCTTAGATTGACGAAACAAAAATAAAAGGAAGAAGGATATCGAAATTGATAGTCAAGATATTGACTGTCGGGATAACAAAACGATTGTATATGGAAATTAAATCTTATACTCTTTCAATACTTAGAAAATATCCATATACTTATCCCTTCGGTATAAGCATATTCTCAAAACAATTAAGAGGATTTTATATTTCAAAAGCATACTTTGATGGGTCAAAAACAATTGTCTATAAGAAATGCAAACATTTTCCATTATAATTATAAAGATCATTTATGGAAATCAAATCTCCTACACTTGTCACATTTTCGATATTCTCGACTTACTCTATCCCTCGCCCAGAAACAAAGCCAGGTAAGTCAGGGCAATGGTTGCTCCTAGCCTTGCCTAGACACTTCGGTTCCAGATCTCACAGATAGAGAATCAATCTACCCATCGGCTTTTAGTGCCAAGTATAGGACTACTTACTTTCCATAAATAACTCATTTAAATTATTATATAAATTTTGAAGCTCCTTTAAAATACTTTAAGCAAAGATTTAAAACTTCCATTCAAATCATAACTTAAACCTATCATCTTTAAAGGAGATTTCAACCAAGAGGGGGTGAAGCTTCCTCTTAATCAAATGAGATAGCTAAAAGGGATGTTGTTTCCTTCTAACCAAAAAGTCACTAAATGTCAATCCTAAGTTAAAAGGTGGTGTAAGTTCCCTTTAACTAAACATCAAAGTCATTGCTCATAAACTAGCCGAGCACAAATCAAACAACCAAACAAGAATAATAACAAGAATAATAACATACTCCTTATTATTAACAATTTACAATCAATAGTTAACACAACTTTTGTTAAAATATGAATGAGTAAAAGGAAAGAGATTAAGATTACACTGACTGTAAAGTAATTAAATTATGCTCACAGAATAAGTTATACCCACTAAACTATGAAAACATGAAATATACTCACATCCTATTTTCTTTGATGGAGACTTGTAATACTTCACCTTTTAAAATGAATTTTAGTTCTTTTCTTTAGTTTGTGAATGAAATAAAATGATATATGGACTTGGCTATTTATAGGTGAAGAGAAGGGTACTTTAGTAATTTCCTATAGCCTAACCTGATTCAACCAGATTTTGGTCCAATAGAAGCTAGCCATATGGCATAATTTGATTCGACCATATTTTGGTCCAATGGAAGCTAGCCATATGGCATAATTTGATTCGACCATATTTTGGTCCAATAGAAATCCTCCTTATCAACTATGGCCTAACCTGATTTGACCAGATTTTGGTCCAATGGCAACCATCCGGCATGGCATAACCTGGTTCGACTAGATTTTGGTCCAATGGCAACCATCCGCATGGAATATAATAATCATTATGCTATTTTATTTTATTAGGCAAGTAATTATACTATTTTGTTTTATTAGGCTACGTTAATAATTCTTTCTTGTTTTATTAGGCAAGGTTAATACTTCTAGATATAAAATCCATTATTTAATCATTTAAAAACATATTAACTATTCATGTTCAAAGTGATTAAATTATGGGTCGTTACACCAAACCCATCTAGTCACCTGCATTGTTTAGCATAGCATCATCCTCAAGATGGGGAGCTTCGATCATATCTACCCACTAGTATAGAAGGTCACCTACGCCATCATAGGTGGTATTTAGGTGAACCGAGATAAGGCCACCATGTGTCATTATGTGGGCCTTGGAGTTAGGATGTGGAGGAACAATCTTCCAATTATCATATTTTCACTCCTATTCTTCTAAAGTACGAAGTTAGCCAACCGTGAGAGCAGGTGTAGAAGAAGGCACATCCACTATTGGATAGGTCCTCCCTTAGGAGGACGGGGACTAAAAATCACCTACAGAGTTTGGAGGATAGCAGGAGGTAGGATAAGCGCATATGAATTGGGCTGGGCAGCCAGATCAGGAGGCAGCCTAGCCACAGCCACATGCCCCTAAGTATGGAACGATCCGAGATTCGTATATCCGGATCGAGGCCGGGCTGTAAAGGATATAGGCACGACATCAGGAGATACATGAGGAGTAGCGACAGCCTCTAATCATTCAGTTATGGTGGTAGTTCGGGCTCTAGCAGAGGGCCGGGCCATCCTGTAGTCTATAGGTTGTTGTAGTATTAGTAGTAGCCGTAGTTATTACCTTTTAGCATTTGTTTTCTTTTAGGTTTGGGTTGTAAGCATTAATTGTTTCTATCGTATAAAAAAGAATATGATGTTAACGAGAAATGTTCCTTTTTATTTTTTCTATGTTAACTGCATTATTTATTGGAAAACGTTAAAATAAGGAAATATCATAAAAGATACTTGACTAATGCAAAAGAAAGGAAAATGAGAAAAGATGGAAGTTTATAAAATAAATTAGGAAATTTATGTAATTAGCTACTAAAGAAGAAATAAAGTTAAGTCCCACAAAGTAATAAAATTTTGGGAGATAAACTTTGTCGAGTGAAGGATGGTGAAAGGTTGTTACGAAACCATGGGTCGCTTTCTCTATGCCTTAAAAGCTAAAATTTATAAATAAACTTATGTGCAAGCTGTTATTTTAATACAAAAGAAAAGGTTCTTCAAATTTGAAAATGTATAGCGTAATAGGATAAAGTCAATCATGGATGCTAAAACCTTTGACTAAATCCCGACTACGTATGATGTGGCTAAATTGGTTTTGAAAAATAAAAATTGATACTATTGAAAATTTTGTACGAAATCTTTGATGTTTTCGAAAAAGTTTTGAAAACTCAAAGTTTAATTTAAAAATATTTAAACTATTTTTGAATTTTAATTGAAAATGATTTTGAATATAAACAGGAAATTTTTATTTTTGAAAAGCTATCTGCTTAGCATAAGGAAAAGTCGACAGATTAGCAAATACAAATCTTACTGTCCAGCAGAAGTGACAGTAAGAAAAGTACAGTTAGTGATGAGGGAAAAAGATGTTTTAGCTTTGAGATTTCTTTTTCTCTACCCTATTGATAGGCGAACAAAACTTGCTTTAAAATGGTTCTATTTTCAGATTTTAGAAAGTTAGAAGTAAATTTCTTTATGTGGACTTTACTTGGAAGAGTAGAAAAAGAATTAGGGTATAAGAAAAGGTTCCAAGGTGGAAATGGTTCACGAGGAAAGGATGGAAATATGAAATTCTCTATGCAAACCCTTTTTTGAGTTAAGAATAAATTTTTCTAAATTTTGATGTTAGAAATGGTGTGGTAGGATTTTGGATGGCAGGGATTAGATGCAAAATTGGTTGAACTATACTTCTATTTGTAGAAGTGTGAGAATATTTAGATGCGAAAATAAAGATTTTAATTTTCAAATTTGCATAAATATAGAACTACCAGTATATATAGGTTGTTTGCACCATATTTTCAAAAATGTTTTAAAGAATGCATACGTATAAGAGGCACTAATTTAGAATTATTCAGCATACATATCATATGTTTTGTGATACACCGAAAAATTGTAAACGATTGGCTATAAAATTTGTTGCACACAAATTGATTAGATAGCTTAGAATGATTGCGGCTATATTACATAATTCAATCTTTGAGGAATTTTGGGGATGAAATTCTTTTAAGGTGGAGAATGTAACACCCTATAAATTGAACGATAATTAGCTAAAAAGAAATTAATTAATAACTATAAATGGCCAAATTGAAAATTTTGCAGATGCTAGAATTTGGCTACAAAACTTGCATCATTGCATTCGTGGAGATTTTTTGATCAATTTTCATACATAAAGTTTTCCGATCGGAGTTCAAACGCAAACAGTTATCGACGTTTGAAGATTTCATATCGAATGTGTGTGTGTGTGTGTGTGTGTGTGTATTTAAGGAAATAAATGTAACTAATTAATGTTAATTAACATTAACATTTACTTAACATCTAAAAATAATTAACGTTAAATTAGATTGGTTAAAAAATATACAAAATAACGTATAAAAAGAATGAAATGAATACCTAACAAAAATGGACAACTGATCAACCACTAACTTGGACCAGTCGCCCGCTAGTGGTTGACCGATGAGGGAAAGCAATCGACTACTATTTGATTGGTGGCTGTGAATTGAACTAGGCTGAGCGACTTAGATTTAATAGAATCTAATCTAACTATTGGCATTGATTTGAATCCCTATAAATATAGGCCTAAACTCTCGCTTTTCTTCTCATATTTTCTAAAGCAAAGCCGAAGCTCTGCTATTTTCTCTTCTCCTCAAATTCCATAATCTATACAAATTATAATTTATAAATATATAAGTGAAGCATAGCTGAAGATAATAAAGAAGAAGAATATGCTCGAATTGAATCGCCAAAGCTAAGTAAATTATAAATCCTAATCAAAATTAAATTCAAATCTTTCTCAGATCCAAAATTTTAGTGGATGTGTGTGTGTGTCAATTCATGCGGTACATATTCCGAAAAGGAGGAAAAGGGAAATAGAAATAACAATGTTTAGATCTGGGGGTTTAAAAGCTAAATGGTGAGTGAGAAATTACATATTTTTTTATATAATATTTGTATTGTTGTAAATCTGTTCCTTATATGCCTAAATATAATTATTTTGGTCTTGTAGGCTTAAGCAGATACATGTAATGAATTTGAAAGTCATAACTACATATTCTATGAGTTATTAACTTGAATTAAATGTTGCATGAACTTAAATCTGGAAAGCAAGGGGGAAAGTGGTCCTTAAGTTAATGAATTCTATAGTAATTCCAAATTTGTTGGTTAAAAGACATATGTTAGTAAATATGAATTAGGAGTTATTATAATTGGATTGAGATTTGAATAGTATTTTAATTCATTGAAATGAAGTGTGTTGCAATGTAAATTTCTATAAATTATACAGTTTTATAAATATGAATAAAGGTGTATCATTTGAAATAATAAGGAGTATCTAAACGAAAAGGACGTATAAAATATGAATATTTATCACATTTTGTACCGTCTATTTCAATAATAATAGAAAATATAATTTTTTGCAATTCCAAATGCAATACAAGTCCTCTTTTAGATAAGTTATGGAAATTTATAAAGACGTATAAAATATGAATATTTATCACATTTTGTACCGTCTATTTCAATAATAATAGAAAATATAATTTTTTGCAATTCCAAATGCAATACAAGTCCTCTTTTAGATAAGTTATGGAAATATATAGTGTTAACATTTTGTTTGAAGGATGTAATTCCAATTCATTAAAATACAAAAATCCCTAAGTATAAATCAAAATATTGTACGTTGAGATAATAACAATAATTCAGTTATAAATCTAGCATATGCGATAAGTTAGAAAATAAACAATAAGTGAATAAGTATATGTAAAGTAACAAAATGAGTAAGTCAGAAGATTATAATAATCAAAGGAAGATATTAATAGTTAAAAGGAACAGTAGAATTCTCTTAATAGTATCAAGTAGAAGTTAAGAAGTAATTAATCTACTAAAGTATAAGTAAGCGGTAAATTACATTAAATTGGCATAAATAAAATAAGAAGCAAGTTTGGTGAAATAACTAATTACCAACAGTTGAACATAGGTGGCATAGTAACTAAATAAATTTATGCAGCCTCAAATATGTGTTTATGATTGGTGTGAATTACTGAATTTTGTCAATAACTTAGAGAACTAAAAATGACATAGTCATTAATATGGATTGGAATGCGAGGTCAGTAGTATTACACAACAGAAGTCTGCCCAGCGCAAGGGGCTACCATCAGCTATGTATACATTATACTGATGTAGGACATATCCAGCTGTAGGACCCATGCAATTATACATTCGCGTAGGAGAAGAGAATATACCAAGGTAGGAGGCAAATGGACAAATTCTTGATTTCATTAGGCAATCTAAATAAAATAGTGAGCGTAGGCTTGATGCTATGACAATGAGTTTGTTACCATATATAAGGAGTAGGATTTTCTTACATAGGTCGAGATCGTCATCAGTCCTAAGCAGTCGGAGGAAAGATAAAGTTACGCCTAAACAGGTTGCACCTTCTACTAGTGTAAACCATGTTTTGGACATGCACCACCTCACGGTTGCTTGTTAGTTTGTTTGTTGTTAGGAGGCAAGGCTAGATAACCCTTTAATGGAGGTATTTCAAACGAATAGAATAGTCCACAGAGTTGAGCCTATGGTATAATGCAAGATGAGATAGAATACAGCCAAATAGTTATAATGCCTAGGCACTACGGAAGTTCCTTGGTATGCATGGAAATGGAGACGTGATACTACGTTGATGTTGGATCCCAACGAGGTGCTGAGTTAGGGATACTAGCAGGGAAAGTATCCTGGTCCAAAAGGGGAATGTGGTACTTATACACACACATATACATATGTATTTATTATCCACCTTGTGTAGATGTGGCGTATTGTATGCATCCATGAAGTCAAGGCGACTGAGTAAAACAAAAGACATAACATCTAATGGAAGGTAATCGGCATAAACTAGTGTTATGCATAAACCATGTAATTTATTAGTGAACTGAACATTGTTCTGACTCCCTCCTCATTACGACCTATATTATAGATTTAAAGGGACATGTATTGGTACAAGGTGGGAATGTTGGAAGGACAAATTTCCTTATGCATGCTCGACACTAACAAGGAAACTAGAGAATAAAGGTGTCTACTTAGTCAGTAATCATATATTTTATTATACTTTACTATTCTATTGTAAGTTGTGACATTAGTACTCTGACATACTTTTATTTATTTACAGGATACCAATACCAACGATTCGTTCTTTAGTGGACTTGGGTTTTCAATTTAGCAAAAGTTCGGGCCTATTAAGGTGCGGGGTGTTACAGAAGCTCGCAAGATGTCCTCCAGTATACGATTCATCCTCTTGGTCTGCCAATCTGTGTATGGGTGTTAAGCTATAACGAGATGTAGCTCAGTCCCCAATGCCTCTTCTAAGCTCTTCCAAAATCCATTAGTGAATAAAGGTCTCGGTTACTTAGAATGCTCTTCGACACACCATGGAATCATATAAACCATTTCACGTATAACTTAACTAATTTGGATGTCGTTCTACTACACTTCACGAGTATGAATCAAGCACTCTTCTTCATTCTATTGACTATAACCCAAATGTTATCGTACCCTCCTCTGGTCCTTGGCAATCCATATTATATCTATCGATATCTGCTCCCATTTCCACTCGAAAACTTCAAGCCACTGCAATAATCCATTTGGTTTCTTCCGCTCTACCTTCACCAATTGGCAGTTCATACACTTTAAAATGAATGTCTCGACATTCTTCTTCAGTCCCTCCCAATAATAGGTCTGCTTCATATCACAGTACGTCCTATTACTACCAAGTTATATAGTCAACCTAGATTGGTGGTACTCTCGTAGCACCTCATCTTGCAATCCATCGACATTGGAAATGAACAGTCTCCTATCCTTACCAAGCCAACCATCTTGGTTAAGTCTGTACTGCTTGATATCCTCAGACTCTACTCCTCCTTTCTATCTTTACCATGATCTCTGCTAGTCTAGAATCTCTCTTCTTAATGAGGTCTTAGGTCAAAGCTAGCAATACAGTCCAACCGCTTCCACTATAGGAACATTGCTCCTAAACTGGCATGTCTTTTAGTCAATGCATTGACGACTACATTTCCCTTACCGGGCATATAGGAAATGCTAAAGTCATAGAAAAACCTTTGCATCATGGAGCCGATCGAACAAGTCATCAATAGGCGGGAATGCATACTTATTCTTCTTCGTCACCTTATTCAACTTACGTAATCTATACACAACCTCAGACAGTTATCCACCTTGGTGGCGAATACTACAGGTTCGCCCCACTCAAATATGCTCCTACAAACGAACCCTCTCTTCAATAGGTCATTCACTTGCACCTCTAATTCCTTTTGTTTTCTGGGTGCTGTACGCTTCAAAGGCATAGCTATCAGTCCGACATCATTCACTAAGTCTATATGGAATACATTCTCTCGATGTTGTGGTAATCTGATCACCTCCTCAAAAACGTCATGATATCCCTAACAATAAGCATAGATGACAACTCATCCGATGGAACCTCAAGCAAATAGAAAGCTAACCACAACCTTATCCTTTGATAGGCAGCCAATCACTACAGCTTTCCCCTTTATGGTCCTAATCATCACCAACAGCTTCTCACAATCAACCAATATTGCATACATTCTCAGCTAATCCATCACCATGATACTCCCGAACCCTACAAAATTCAAAACAAAGTAATCACAAACAAAATAGTATCCATGATTTGATGTGACCAAACAATGATGAACCATACACAAGCTAGGGTAGCCTCTAACGGGGTTTATCAGAATCAAAGGTCGGTCAACTATTTTGGGTTCCAACCCCAACCTGTCTACTAGGTCACTAGATATGAAGGAATGTGAAGCCATGATACCGAATAAAACATATACAGGTGTATCGAAAATAGTAAACATGCCCTCTATCAAAATTCCCTTCTCCTTCTTTGATGGAGCACTTGATGAAGCCGGGACATCATCCAAAGCGCAGCCTGCTTGTTCCTTAGTGGTTTTGGAAAATCCTCCTTGATATGCCCAAACCCGTTATAGTGTAGCACTTCTTGCCTCCCTCCTTACAGTCCTTAACAATATGGCCCTTCTCACCGTAATCATAGCAAATAGGCTCCCATTTGCTCTTCTTCGGACCATACTTCATTTGAGGCTACTCCTTAACTAGCCCTGGACAGTCCACCTTAGCGTGCCTAGTCTTACCATAGTTGAAACACTTTCTTTCGCCACCCTTTGGGTCATTACAATCCCTGCAACTATAACCCTTTTCATTATGGTTAAAGCACTTAAGCTCCCTTTTGCCTTTCTTTTGGTCATCTCTGTTCTGGGATCGTTTCACCCTTTTGTTGTCCCTTTTCCTCTTATTACTCCTGCTTACTTGTAATTTAGCTCCATCTTAAGGAACAAAAACGTATTGTGCTTGCATTTGAGCACCACCAACCTTTTCCTTCATTGTTCCTATTTCGGCTAACTGCATTATGCTCACTATTATATAAATGAACGCTGCCTGCAGTTTTGGGTTATTTGCTATATCGGTGGCCCTTCCATCCTTAGCTTGAAGTGCATAATTCCCAGTATGCTAGTCCATTCTTACGATAAGAATGATTAGTCCCTCATAGGGGGGAAACTGCATCAATGGTACTCATATATGCAATGCGACTTATACTTTATATATACTACTATATAGTTTTGAGAATCAAATTATGTAACAAGTATCCACTCTCTTGTATATATATATCCTTGATCCAGTCTAAGGTAATAAACCCTTCCCTATCTCTACTTGACCATGATACCAGCTCAGGTTAATCATGTAAACTGATACCAAATGTGACGACCGCCCTACACCATCGGTACCTAACATAATTAAACAGTGCCTTGCTGCGGTGTCCAGCCACTGCAGGACGATCATAAAGGGTTTGAAAAGAAATAAAACATCATAGAACCTATTGTACATCTTACAAAACATGAAATAACATATAATATACATCATATATATAAAATATGTAAGGCGGTAATAACTAGATGAACCAAATATCAGAGCATAGATCGACAGAGTTATACAACATAGCGGTAGAGTTTGTACAAAAAGAAAATAAAATCAAATTACTATCTCATGATAATAAGAAAACATTGTCAAGGCTCACGGTATTTCATAGTGGAACAAGCATAATATCCATATATAATAGGAGAAAGCTTCATCCAGCTCATCCTCTACATAGCCACCGCATACCACCTAGACTTGTTATCCAGTCCACTTATTTAAAAGTACTCGAGATAATATGAAGCAAACCATAAAACCTCATGCCAGACAATAGTTTGTCATGAACGACAAATGAATCTCAAAATATTATACAAGTCGATATAGTAGGGAACAAGAGTATATGACCATACCTAATCTATCCTTGAATCCAAACAGTTAGCATATAAAAAATATAATATGCTACTTTACGTACATCATAAAGGTGTATTGCAAATTGAGTATAATAATGAGTGTCCAGGTACCCCTATCCCCAACACTTATCTCAAGAGACATCCCTAGAGTGATAGTCCATGGAAGAAAATTGTCAAAGCAAAAATAGCACCCACCAAACAACCCTCACTATCATTTAACATGCTCTAGATATATGATAACTCTTATTACCTTTCCCCTACTAGGAATTGATGGAAATCCTTGTTTTCAATGCACTTGCTTATAGCTCGAAGCTAATACTAAACACATTCGCCTGGTTTAAGCTATACGGATGCATTCAACCGATCTAGGGTAGCCTTTCAAAATACATATAAGGATCTTTATAATACCCCTCCTTTCGGGTACATCAGAAAACACTTTGAGTATCAACGATCCCTTAACACCCATATTCGAGTCCTTTCCTTACTCCATCCAGTTTCCATTATCTTTAAGGAACCATTCCATATTCCATCTATTCCACGATAGAACCATTTAACATTCTATCCATGGGTCGCCCTTTCTAGAACCTGCTCTTTGTGGACAACCATTCTCACGACTCCTTTTCAACATTGATCCGTCGTCAACGGAACCTAACTCCATTCCTTTGGCTTCCTTTTCCAAGCCACGAAGCAAACTGTCGTCCGGTTGGTTCCTTCCAACCACAATTCCATTCACTGGCAGTGATTTTTGCCGACCATAATTTCACTCATCGCTAGAGCTTTCCACTAAACAGATTTTGATGTGACTTGAAACATAGGCTCCCATATACTCCAGAGCCCCTGATCCAAGTTTCATCCAATTCCAATGATTTCTACTGACCAAATTCCACTTGCCGCTAGAGCTTTCTGCTAACCAAATTTTGATGCGACTTGAACCATAGGCTCCCCTATACTCCAGAGCCCTCCACCAAGTTTCATCCAATTTCGACGATTTCTCCCGACCAAATTCTTCACGTCACTAGAGCTTTCTACTAATTAAATTTTGATGCAATTTGAAATATAAGCTCCCCATATACTCTAGAACCTCTTCTCTAAGTTTCATCCAATTCGACGATATTTGCCAACCAAATTCCTCTCATCGACAGAGCTTTCAACTGACAATATTTTGATGCGACTTGAAACATAGGCTCTCTGTATACTCCAAAGCCCTTCCTCCAAGTTTCATGTAATTCGGATGCTATCTGCCGACCAAATTTCTCTATCGCCAGAGCTTTTTGGCGACAAGATTTCGATGTCTCTTGAAACATAGGCTCTCCCTATACTCTAGAACCCTCCTTCAAGTTTCATCCAGACAATTTCTCCTGAACAAATACCTCTCGTTGCTAGAGCTTTCTACCGACCAGATTTGGATTTGACTTGAAACATAGGCTCCCCCTAAAATCTAGAGCCCCTACTTCAAGATTCATCCAATTTCGACGATTTCTTTGCCTTCAGTTTGTCCAATTCGACAACTATTTCCTAAATACCTAAAAACACTAGCAAATTATATCAAAGCACAACATAAAACATGAAATATCATCAATATACATCCATATACACATACACTCCATTAAAATATGAAAATCAAGCAAATTCTATACTAGATCTAACTTTTACACTAACATGCCAATATGATCAAAAAGGGTTGTAAACTATTTAAAAACCTTTAGATTTCTGCCATAAACACATATAAAAATATGATTAAAGTTCGAAAAGGTTTTATCATCAAAATCATGTTAAAAACATCATTTTTAACTATATAAACATGCATTGGATAATGAGAGGTCAATAATGACTCAACTAATGCCCAAAATTACCGCTTTTCACCATAGATCTGAAACGGATAGCAAGAAGAATGAATTTAAATCATCCAAAAATGATAATCTTCAATCCCTCTGTGCTAATTACCCTCTAATGATGATTTATGTTAAGATTATAAAGAAAAAGGTAGGATTTTCGATAGAATTAGGATTAATGGAGATTTAGAATTACTTTATGGAATATGGAAGTGAGTTAGAATGATCCCATCATTCCCCCTTAGGTTCAATTCCTTATATGAGTTAGTGGGCCTAATTTTGGGTTAGTCTAATTACCCAATAATGTAGGCCGACAGTAGCTAAAATTTAAATGGTCTTAACTTTCAAATGCTAATTCCATTTTACTATTGTGACCACTCTGGGAAAACATAAATAAATTAAATCCCCTTTTTGGCCATCTCAATAAAAAAGTATGCTTATTATTTTGATTTGATTTAGATCCACTTTTTTATAATTTTAACTCCATTCAATATATGTTCATAATGATTGATATAATTTAGATCCTCTATCTTCTATGATAATTTATTGTTGTTCTTGTGTTATTTAGATCCGTATTTTTTTATCATGAATTTACATATGCCTAAGTTGTCCAATTTTCTTTTCTTTAATTTTAGAAATTTTGTTTTATAAATGAAAACTAATTTAGATTAAAATATTATTTAATAATTCTATAATATTTGCATATATAAATATAAATAAATTTTATATCTTAGTTATTCAAATTTATCTTGAAAATTAATTTCTTGTGTTATATGGTTGATATTCCGAATATAATTATTTTGGGCATTGTTTTCATAAGAACAAAAAAATTCAATCTAGAATTCATGAGTGGGCTTTTGTGTAAAATCCAAACATTTTTTCCTTTCTAAATTCAAAGCTTTGTGTAAAATTATATATATTTTGTCTCCATTCTATATTAAAAATTCGATTGAAAAGGTTAATCTTAAAATTAAACATATCTATACATATATTATAAATTATAATGTTTTCATATAAGTTATTTTAAATCTAAAACATTACTTGAAATATGCATATATGTAGAAACATATATATTGCATTAACTCAAATTCATAAGTAGGTTTTTTTGTAAAACTGTAGTGTTTAATTTTAAATTCTTCCTTAACTGAAACTAATCCATTATTGTAAATTTTAGATTTCAAATCATATAAAATTGCAAAATATAATTTTAATATATATGTTCATAAACTATCATGCATCTTTTATTATGTATGTTTTTTAGTTCAAAATATAGGATAACAAAGGCATATGTAAAGGAGAAATAAGTCCGTTATAGTGTAAATCGTAACATCTACATACGGTCACACTAACTATGTACACTTTTTATCTATAACATGTGCATTCAGCAAAAATAAGTGTATTTGATACGCTTGTAAACTAAAACCTAATAAAAAATAGTTCTAAACATATTAATTAAAATGAATATTTTATTTTAAAATTTTAGATTAGATCAAGATGATTTTTTTTGAAATTCACTGATTTAACACGCTTTCGACTGGGCTAATTACTTTAATGGATTGGAGTCTAATAGTTTATGTATTCTAAATTTGCAATGTAAGGGCTAATTAATTAATGCCTACCCATAGGGTGTCTAGAAAGATAGTGTCAAAGGTTGGGATTAGGTAATCAAGTACTCTACCCCACGTGGCCATTGGTCCGGTCCGAAGGATGAAGTAACCCCAAAGGTTATTCTCATTATAATGGCCCAATTTGGTTTTGGGCCTTAGGCTAATTTTTCAAAAAAAAAACTAGAAATTTAAAAATTGCATTTTAAATTTTAAATTTATGTCAAAAATATAATATGTTATATACCTTTCAAAATTAGCTTTGAAAGTTAATGTATTGATTTAAATTTTTTATCTTAATTATTTATTTTATTTGATTAAATAAATAAAAGTTAATTAAATAAATTAAGACAAATAAAATGATATGGGTATATTTATCTTAAATTTTTAAGGTAAATGGTGATAAATTTTTTGAATTTAATTAATATAATTTTAATCAAAAATTATTTTTAATTAACTAAATTAATTAATAGTCAATTAATATAATATTATACATGTATAATGATATGTGTACATAATTACTATAAATTTTATGGTCTATGTACATCTTTAAATTTATAAGGATGAATGAAGTAAAATTCAATGGTTGAAATTTAAATTAAAATAAAGTGTTGATTAAAACAATTAATTAAAGAAATATGATTTAGTTAATTAAGTTATAATTAAATTAAATATGATATAATTAAATAGAGTAGAACTGCAAGAAACAAAAATTAGATTTAGGGAATAAATACATATGTATTGTGCATATACCATGATTTTTGATGTGTTCAAAACATGAATCACGAGGGTGTTTCTTGAGAAATACATTATTCCTAAAATCAGTATCACTATGTTATATATGTATGTATGTATGTATGTATGTATATGTATGTATATTAAAGATTATGAATCCTTAATATATAATTTGTTATTTAGCATTCATATATTGATATATTGCTTGCATACTCTTTAGTTGTTGATTTTCTTCAAGCTAGAGAGGTTATGTGTAGCACTATTAGTATACTGATAGGATGAGGTAAGATACACGCGCATTTTTGTTGATATTCCTCAAGGCATGTGCAATATACTTAGGCCATCATGAGATGGTAGGTACGAGCAAATAATCTCTTTCAATTTTTCGATATTCCTCAAGGTCGAGAAGAGATTAGGATAAGGACCATGCGTTAGGAGTTGCATAAGATACAACTAATAAGGAGTTATCCACTACATTTGGGTCTATGATTTGTTGATATTCCTTAAGATCAGAATCCAATGGCATGTGAGTGCTAACACCCATTTGAGAAATCAAAAGATTTCTATGTTTTTTCTTAAGGTTTTGAGAAACATTAAAGACTGGTGGGAGCTTATTAGATAAATCAAATGCAATGTTTAACCTATCTAATATTATAACAAGTATGTTTAAATTTTCTTAATCTACTTAAATTAAATTTGCAGAAAATGACCTGTCAAAGGCTATTTTCTAAAAGCGATAAGTTCACCGAACTAAACTACGTTGACTGGATAAGTACAATCAAGAAAGCATTAATATATGAAAAGTTACGGTCATCGTAAATGAACCTCTAAAAGAGAGAAACTCATTGAGGGCGCTAAACCAGAGGTAGTTAAGTCTTATAATACTTAGGCGGTCGATTGCGAAACCACTTAAGGTGTTCATGTTGTCCACTATAGACAATCCGTTGCAAAAGAAACACGAACATATGTTTGTCTATAAAATATTCAAAAACTCAAAGATTTCTTTAGGGTGAAATTTCATTTTGCAAAATATGAGATTACTAAGAAATTATTCAACACGAATCTGAGTAAGGCCAGTCACGCTGAGGATTTGGTCTTAGAAATGAAAGCCTACATTAAAAGACTTTTGAACAGGCATCAAGTTAAGCGATGAACTATAAGTGGATCTAATCCTTGGCTCGTTGACTCTAATTTTGAATATGAACTAGTCAAGCGTAAATCTCATCAAGCTACTTCATATGTTTAGTGTATCACTGGATTTTTGAACCTCAAAAATCGACACTAGTACGTCAACTGTATTGCATGCCAAACATTCAACTGCCAAAAATACCGTTTTATTAGGGTGAAAGATGAAGGTAGAAGATAGAAGAAAATTAAACAATACAGAATCTCATAACATAGCGAATAATATATAATACAACAATGATTTTTAAAGAAAGGAAACATCTTTATTCATATATACAACATCAGAGTACATTAGACTTAAATTTATAGACAGTTGTAGAAACCTGTCCTCACATTGACAAACATATAGACTCCATAATATAGTGGAAGCACATATACGTGTATACATCTTGACCATCCAGCTCCTCTCCAACTCCAAAGTATGCAGCGAAACCTAGGAGAACATGCTCGGTCTGACCCGAGCATTACATAGAATAACGCCTGGGTCAGTCTGATATTCCACCATGAGTAAAACTTGAGTAACAACCAAATTGATTTCTACATTTGAAACTTTTTCAAACTAAAGTTAGTCAGTAAGACCACACCTCACATAAAACCGAATGGGTTTTATACCTTACCATAACCAAAACATTTTTATTAAGATCCAATGATATTATCATAATGTCTAGGTTTAAAGTAAATAGATGAAACAGATGAAATGCTTGCATCTCACATTCCAACATACTAGGCTCTACAATCAAAAATGTAAGGCACATATTGGAGAATGGATTCCAATTAATGACTGAGCTACTAGGGTACCGCCTGCCACAGTACACCTATAGAAAAATGTATCGAGGTTATACCTAATGACCCCTGCCAACACAAGACCGGCCTACCCCTTGCTAGATAGTACCGAATATATCATCACCGCTATTGCTTTGCAACCTTTAACCAAGAACTCCTACATGCACGAATTCATTGATGATTGTGTATATATCTAGAAGGGTGATGATATACCCTAATGGGTACGACCCACATAGCCCAGCAGCACATCCTCTATTTTAGTCATTTTTGATTGATGAGGCTTGAGGCTAAGTTTTACCTTTCTGAATAGCAATCCATCTTGGAATGATAACACTACCCTCTAGGAGTCAATGTAATGCCAGCATTCATCCATACAAGTTCGTTCTGGGTTTGAACGAAACCTAAGGCACTAACTCTACTACATCCATTTTAAAGTCACCCTTAGGATTAGTAACAGTAGCCTTGCACTTCAAAGGGTACCTTCTTCAATAATCATCAATTTTCTTCCACTCGAATGTACATGTTGGTTCAGAGTGGTTTTCGAATATATAAATCCGATCCCGATCACTCCGTACCAACAACTGGTAATTTCTAGTACACTCATTCCTAATTCTTTGGAAGTAAGTATTTGAGCCCTCATCAGGGAACTCGAATTTTCATTTATACATCCTTAGTAAAATTGGATCAAACTTTATAGTCGATTATTTAACTATCAAATAAACAAACAACAGCTAATTCCATTTGAGGTTTATTTATTCATAGCGATTACTAAGCCTCAAAACATAACTCTGTTTAATAAATCTCTTTATAAAAAATCTATATACTTATTTTTATGACATAAGTATACTCATAGAACATTTTTAAGATTTCCTATTACCAAATCTCTAAAAATGATTTAACTACATTACTTAAAGTTGGAGAAATAGATTACTCTAAGCAGTATTCCTTTGGTGTAAAATATGGAATGGATGTTCCATACCACCGTTTTTTAAATGGTCAGCCTTGAGAAACCCAAATCTCAATTTCCTGTTGTAATGATTTCTAATAAATTTCTTTATCCATGAAATCCACTTTGCCTTTAACCCAAACCCATTTACAAGAAATTTATCAAATTCCATACTCATTCATGAAACTCTTTATAATAATTCAGACCTGGTTATATTACTACTTTATAAACTTTCAAACCTTAGATAAAACTTCCATATATAGACATTCAAATCCATTTATAAATCCTTTTTATGAACATTTAAAACCATTTCTAAAACTCCTTTTATGAATACCTAAAATTATTCATAAGCTTCTTTATATAATATTCAAAACAATTGTCAAACCATTCTTCAAATATCTTGTTCAAAATTATTTTGAAGATCATTTTAAAAGAAAATGAAATATTAGCTTTTCGAAACCAAACAGAGGCTTCATGGCTAAAATGTATAATCAATTTTGGGTTCAATTATCCAAGTTATATCATGGGTATTGCCTAACATCAGATATGTAAGGGATTCGCGCATAACATACAATCAATCATAAGTAGATGTCCAAGTAACAAATATAGATATATCCGTTATCGATGAAAAATGTACATATAGAAGTATATTCTATATGTGTAAGTTGTCATGACCCGCTTATTGAAATTAACTTCCTTATGTTTACCACATTATCCATATTTAACATTTGTGAAACACAAGTCACTTGCTTCCCATAAAACGTGTCAACATTTTACAATCATCGCTGTAATTCATTTAGCTACTTAATGGTCCAGACGAAAGATCCTTTGACTTAAAAATTAGTTAATCTTAAAAATAAAATTGATTTAAAATATAACCAATTAGGTTTAAAACAACCTTTGAAAAGATTAAAGTATATTTAGTTGGCTTAACCCTAATTATATTGTAACAACCCCAAATTTTATCAATTTAAAATTGGTAATTAGTTTGAATTTCTAGGATTTAAATTGAATTTGAATTTGAATTTAAAATTTAAATAAAAGCCTTAGTAAAGTATTTTGGATTTTAAAATTATATATATATATATAGGTGAATGAGATTATTCGTTAATATATATATAACTAGTTACAAATTTTTATCTCTAAGGATGTATAAATATAGATTAAAGGAAATATAATGTATACATTTCATATAAAAAAACTAATACATGTATACATAGATAATACATAGTTTAATACATGAAGGAAAAAAAGAGAAAAATAATATATATATACACATACACATACATACATACATACATACATATATATATATATATATATATATATTCTCACGGAAGAATTACAAGTGTATGCTTAAGAACATATCAATTAATAAGTGCAGGTGTTTTAGTAATATAATTAACACATGTAAGACACGTAGTTTAGGAAATGAACAAGTGTTATAGTCTTGTTTTACTTTTTATTTTTAATTAAAAGAAAATAAGGCCAGGTATATACATCTCTATTTCCTCTCTTCCTCATTTTCTTTTAACCTTCAAAAATTCAAAGAAAAAAAACAATCTGTAAACTTCCTCAGATCAGAGAAAGAAGATCATCAAGCAAATTTCACAAGAATAAATCATAGAAAAAATCAAAAAGTTATCAAAACAAAAACAAAGCAGAAAAAACCTAGAAATTCAAACAACCTCTGCATTTCATCTCAAATCTGAAAACCAAAGTTCAAAGCTCAAAAATTTGTAATAGACAAACAACAACTAGCTTCAAATTTCGGTTTCAAGTTCAACGCCAGATTTTCAAAATTCAAGAATTCAGTTTTCAAAAGAAATCAAAACAGTTCCCAGTTCAAAATACTTTCCAGACATCTCCTCTATTTCTTCTTCTACCAAGTGTGTAAACCCAACTTTTTTTATTTAAAATCTAGATGCATGAATGAAATTTAGAAGTTTGAAGTAAAATTGTTTGCATGATGATGTGTTGAATATATATGAATGTAAAACTGGGTGCATGTATTGAGTATCAGTGTTCTTCTCTATTTAAAAGTACATAGTTCAAATTTAAATAAAAACTCCAATTCCTCTCATTCTAATCTTTGTTAGGCTTAGGTATTAAACAAAATATGTTTTTTCAAAACTAAACTAAGATTTAAAAATATTTTTTAAGAATAATAAATAGAAATATTATCTAGAAAATAAAAAGAAAAGAGGAACTTAAGTATATGTAAAAAAAATCAAATACAATGATTTGTTAATTCATATATATAATCTGAATCTCCTTTTCAAGCTATGATTTTTAAAACAAAAATCTTGAATTTTAGTTTGGGATTGATGAAGCATTTCTGTGATGACCAGAAAAGTGTTTTTGGGCAAAATCTGGTGACTGGGCGATTTTAGATCGTCGGATTTTTGGTCAGAGCTTGGTTGTCAACTGGGACGGTCAGGAAAAATGGTGAAGGAGGTGATCGATGGTCGTGGCGTCGAAGGTGGGTTAAACTAGGGTTTAAGGGTTGAGGTTGAAATGTGGTCGGTGCGGTGACAATGGGTGATCGAGCTTTACCTGGGATCGGGTGATTTTAGCGTGGAGGCTGGCGATGCTATGGACGGAGTTTGGGAGACTCCATTGGTCAGCGTCGATGGTTCAAGGGAGATTTTTGGTGATGATGAATTTCCAGTTTCGACTGCAGATGCTCGATTTTATTTTGGGCTTCGTGGCGTCGGATTGAGCGTCGGAATCGATCGTATGGTCGACCGTCGATGTGTGTGGCGGGTCGTCGGAGGTCGCCGTGGCATGATTGAACTGTGCATGTGCACGGCTTCGTTTCGTGTCTAGGTGCTTGGGTTTGTGAGCGACTCGAAGAGGGAATCGGGTTCGTGGGTTGTTTTCTCGAGTTCATGCTTAGGTGTTTGCACATGAATAGAATCGTGTGACAGATTTTAAAACTTAACTAAATTTTAAAAAAAGAAGTGGAAGAAGATGAGGAGCTCGAGTCAAGACTCGAGTCAGAGGCCGGTTAGACCCGAAGTGGAGATTTAAACATTTATTTTGAATAGTTTTGAAAACTAGTTTTAAATTTAAATTAAAAATTGGTTTGAGCTATTGTATGATAAATGTTTTAATCTCTTTTTGATTAAAGAATTTTATGATATGTTAATTTAAATTTGAGAAATAATTAAGCATTTTAAAAACTTAATTTTTAAAAAGTAATTAAGTATAAATTAAAAGGATGAAATGTTTTTCTAACATATATTAATTAAAATTAGGTAATTAAAGTAATTGATTTATCTTGAAAGTTTATTAAGGTTTTAATTATTAATGATTTATTTATTTTATAATTAATTAACTAAACCCTTATAAATTATTTTGATTAAGTTGTAATGTTATTTTTACTAACATTAATTATTTTGGAACTAATGTGTTAATGATAATTAATTACAAAGCTTATTAAGTAAAGATTTTTATAATAATTGAATAATTAATTAAGATAAATGATCCATAATCACTTAATTAATAAAAAGGTTAATTAAATATATAATTAAGGTTAATTAATTATTAACTTAAGTTAGCTAATCTATTACTAAGGATTAATTAATTAAGGTTATTAATTAAGGTAATTAATTAAGAAATAATTAATTAATGAAAATAATTAAGAATTAATTAATTAATAGTTAAGGATTAATTAACAAATAATTAAGGATTAATTAACAAACAATTAAGAATTAATTAATAAATAAGAATTAATTAATAAATAGTTAAGGATTAATTAATTTAGAATTCGGAATAATTTATCATCAATTAAGAATAATTAATGAAAATAATTATGTGATTAATTAATTATAATCACACGATCAGTCCATCTTAATTTCAGATGATTGATTATTGTTGAATGCTTTTCATTGATGAATGTCTCTGATATGTGATCGTGATCTACGTGATATGAATTACTTTGTGTCGAGCTATGATATCTGTGATTTGTTTATGTGTGAATGTGAAAACCCATTGGCCCGGCATTTGAATTTCGATGCGATAGGGAATCGGATTCCAATTGGTTATCCAAAATCCACATCAAACCTTGAAGTGAATCTTTGTGAATGATATATCAACGTGTTTTAAAAATTAAGTGCTCACTATTCGGTTTAGCCGGGATAGGACTTTGTGTCATATAACCCATTCCGAATAGTGATACGACGAAATGGATAGCATTTGAAGATGGTGGTGAAGACCGGGTGTCTTCGAGAATGATAGGATAACCTATCGAATATCTCTGCACTGAGTTGCTTCGGTATAGAGATCTCCATATGTGATGGGGAGTCCGGTCGAGATTGTGGGTATCCGGATTGCAAGGGCTTCTTCCTTTATTACACGAAGTGCCTTCGGTTCTGTTCGAACTCGGAACAGACTTGTACGGTTGTATGTCTGACATTACACTTTGAGATATAAAGCTGATCTCTATCAAATGCATTTCTGTTTGGTGGTGGAGAATTTATTCTCTTAGCTTAACACCCTTCTCTAAGACGTACAAGCTCAGAGATTAAGTAGTTGATGGTTAACAGTGATATACTCCTAATTTGGTAGTGTGGCATACTAAGTGCTGCTGTGTGTTGCTGATCATTTGTTGATCAAAGCATGGCTTTTGGGTAAAGCGTAGCTTTGTGGATGAGACCTCGTCGAACCTCACACCCCACAAATGGTCGAAACAGGAAAGATGCGGCAAGGTTATAAGGGTCGCGTTCTTTAGGGTATGCCTATTTCCTTTTGGAAAAAGGTGTATCATGGTATGGAGCCCAGATACTTAACCTATGTGGTTGTTGCAAAATCACTATTTTGTGGTTATTGCTTTGTGGTTGAGGGCCCTCGAATAAAGGTTGCAAACAACCGGGGGATAACATATTTGTGTAGTAGTTGCCTAGTAACAGAGGTAACCTGACCTTGTGTTGGCAGAGGGCTGATTAAGTTCTCGGGACGTCCCTCCAGAAGCATACCCATGTGGCAATAAGAAGTTCCTTAGCCTGGCCATTTGTTGAAAAACCCAATCACCAATACGCACACAGCACGGTTTTAGTTGTATAACTTGCCACTCTTAAATGATAGCTATAGTAGGCATAGTATAATGGTACCTATGCCTGTTAAGATTAATATTATACTTTCGAAAATGTTTTCTACACTATGAACTAATTATAATATCAGAGTTTTTACTCGTTTCAAGCATGTTTGACTATCATAAGAAGAAATCTCCTCCAATTGTGTGATTGCATTGTGTGTGTGCAGGGAGGTCTTATGGTAGTTTCATTTTCCAAAAAAAAGCATATCAGATTTCTTTTATAAACTGTTTTTGTACAAGCAACTGTTTTTGCTTACTCATATCAGTCCCATGACTGACCCGGAGTTTATTGTTCCCTTCCTAAACTCTGGATGCCCATAATTTCCACACGGGCTGCCTAGAAGCAGGTTATCCGTATTTTGAAGCTAGCTTGGATAGTAGCTTGGATCTTTGAAGTCTTTTGGAGTTATCGGATTTTGGAAGCTTTGAAGTTGGAAGAAGGTGCTTAGTTTGGAATCTTGCTATCGCTTTATTTCATTGCAGACTCTTTTGAAGATGTGATAACTCTATTGTTCCGCTATAGGGTTATCATTTTGTTGTTGTATCTTATGTTTAGTACTCTGATGTTGGTGATAAATGTTGTAATGAATATTGTATCTGATGTTGTATCTGTGGTGTTGATTAATGAGATCATATTTTGTTCCACTGTTTATATTCATCTAATGTTGTTATAAGCTCCATCGAACTGGAGTTCCACGTTTCAATCTTCGGTAGTCGAATACAAGCAAGGTATTTGATGTCGATTTTCGAATGCTGGTTTTCGGATTGTGACAAGTAATATCAGAGCTAAAGGTTGAGTAAGAACTTTAGCTACAGAGTATAACACATTAGGTGGCTCATTAGAGATATGGTGAAGTATACCCTACAATGAGTATAACCCAAGAGACCAAAACCCTAAAATTTCCTGGTCTATTTGTTTTAACTGTTGATATTCCCTAATATCTCATCCGTATACCTAAATCAAATTTTCTTACTATTTACATATAGTAAGAATGAGCAGGCGAAGAGGAAGAGCTAGGGGTCGGGGAAATACCACTACAATTGGTCAAGTCCCCACAACAGCAGAAGCAGCTCTATCTACTCAACCTCAGCCGAATCTGGCTGATCTATATAAAAGCTTCTCGAGACTTGGTGGTAAGCCGTTCATTGGAAATGAATCTATTGTTGAAGCCCAAGCCTGGATTAGATCATGTGAAAGAATTTTTAAAAGGCTAAAGTTGGAGGACGATCAAATGCGACTGATAGCTTCTTGGCAACTCTAAGAAGAGCCCCCTAGCCTGGTGGGAGACAGTTACAGTAGATGAGCCGGAAGAAGAATTTACTTGGGAGTGATTTAAGGAAGTGTTTGAGGAACGCTATATGTCGACGGCTGGTATCTCCCGAATGTACCAGGAATTTATGGATTTGAAGTACGGGAGTTTATCAATTGAGGAGTACTTAAACAAATTCAACGAATTGTCTCGTTTCAGTCCAGAGTTGGTAAACACACTCTAAAGAAAAATGAAAGATTCATTCGTGGGATGAATAAGAAATTCCACGAAAGAATGACTGCCTACGTTAAAGAATCTTTTTCTGATCTGATTGATATGGGGTATAGATATGCCACCCTAGATATGCGAGAAGCTCCGATGGAGAAAGGAAAAATACAAGCAATCCAAATTGGAAAAAAATAAAGTTCGGAGGCAAGAAACCACATCAAGGTAAGGAGAAGAAGAGCAATCATGAAACACGGTGAGGAATGTTACTTGTTTTAATTGTTTGGAAAAGAGCCATAACTCGAGCAGATGCACGAAACCTAAGAAACAAGTAAATCAATCTATTCAGACAAAACCCAAGAAATGCTATTACTGTCAGAAACCGGGACACGAAGTTAAAGATTGCCCAACAATGAAGCAAGCTCAGACCGTAAAGGTGTACACAGTCAAAGATAAACCTGCACCCTCTAAGGCAGATAAAGAGAAAGGAGTTTTAGAAGGTAACCTTACTATTTATGATAGAATTGTTAGAGTTTTGTTTGACACGGGCGCTACACATAGTTTTGTCTCTCAACAAACTGTAAATGAATTAAATCTTGAACCTGAATTCGTCAATGAGCCCATTTGTGTGAAAAATCCAGTTGGTGGCCCTCCGAACCTTTATCTACGATGTAGAGACGTTCCTATCTCATATTCTTGTTACCAATTCCCTATCAATCTCTTTGTCCTTGATTTTTATGAGCTTGAAATCTTATTTAGAATGGATTCGCTAACAAAATATGAAGCCAAATTAGATTGTAACAATCGATTGATTTCAATCAAAATCAAATTTGGAGATTTCATTGAGATTTCTTGTGAGGATTTGAGTCCTAAAAGAGATGAGTTGATGTATACCTTGGGATATCCCGAACTTAGTCTGGAGTCCACACCCATTGTCCGGGAATTTCCAGACGTGCTCGAAGAAGTCAAATCTTTACCTCTACATAGAGAAATATAATTCAGAATTGACTTAGTACCTAATGCTCGTCCTGGCGTTCACGTGAGTAGTAGAATGGCACCCAGGGAAAGGATAGAATTAGTCAAGCAAACCTGTGATTTGCTAGAGAAAGGATTGACACATCCTAGTGTTTCAGAATGGGGTTCAGTTGTGGTGTTTTGTGGCTAAATCTGACGGATTCTTGAGATTGTGTGTGGACTACCGCGACCTCAACAAACTAACGCTCAGAAAAAAATTTCCTTTACCTAGAATTGATGATCAGTTTGATCAACTACACGGCGCTCGTTTCTTTTCAAAGATAGATCTACTCAGGGATTCCATCAGCTACGAATTCCGAAGACTGTGTTCATTTGACTGCTTTTAGGGATCTAGATATTTTCTACGAATGGTTAGTCATGCCTTTCGGACAAACCAATGCTCCGGCATACTTCGTAGACTTAATGGCTCGTGTATTTCGAGAAGTATTGAATAAATTTGTTCTTATATTTATTGATGATATCTTGATCTATTTCAAAACCAAAGAAGAACACGCTGAGCATCTCAGAATTGTTTTGGAAATATTGAGAAGGAACATTCTGTTCGCCAAACTATCCAAACGCCAATTTTGGGTTAAGGAAGTTAGATTTCTCGGGCACATTGTTAATGAAGAAGGGATTTCTGTTGATTCGGGCAAGATTTATGCTATTCTAGATGGGAAGCGACCCAATACTCTACAAGAAGTTCGAAGTTATCTGGGTTTAGCAGGATATTACAGGAAGTTTGTTTAGGGCTTTTCTAAGATAGCTAGTCCATTGACTAAGCTAACAATGAAAAATGCCAAGTTCGATTAGACTCCTAAATATGATGAAGCTTTCTAGGAATTAAAGATGAGATTAACCACTGCTCCTGTTCTCGCTATTATCAACGGGAACCAAGGCTTATCAGTTTACGCAGATGTTTGTGGTGATGATGTGGGTGCAGTGCTAATGCAAAATGGAAAATTAATTGCTTATGTGAGTAGAAATTATGTCCGCATGAGAAAAATTACCGAGCTCATGATCTCGAGCTTCTATCCGTATTTTCGCTTTGAAAATCTGGCAACACTATCTTCTGCATTAGAATCTCTTTCAGCTTTCCTAACGATTTAAGAGTTTAACTTAACTTAATAAATATACTTAATGAGATCTCTTTCTTTTAGGAGAAAAATTCGAATTATTCACCGACTACAAATCTCTAAAATATCTGTTTACCCAGAAAGATCTAAATCTGAGGCAATAACGCTGGTTAGAATTTCTAGCGTTTTATGACCTAGATATTCTGTATACGCGGGGAAAAGCCAATGTAATTGTTGATGCCTTGAGTAGAAAACATGCTATTCTTGTTCACCTAGTTCTCACTCCTACTCTTCTTAAGAAGATCGTCAGTAAATAGAAAGAAGACAAGTTTCTTCTAGAAATTTATAGGAAAATTCATCGTGGTGAAAGTTCCATTTTTGAGGTCGATAAGAATAGAATTGTAAGATTGAAAGGCCGAATGTGTGTTCCAAACATCCCTGACCTTAAGCGGGAAGTTTTGGATGAGTGTCACAAGTCTAAACTCAGCATCCATCCAGGAGTTAATAAGATGTATAGAGATATCAAAAGAAATTTCTTGTGGAAGACAATAAAGAGGGATATGTCTATATGTGTGAGCCATTGTGCTACCTATCAACAAATTAAAAGCGATCAGAAGAAGATGGCAGGTTTACTTCAACTGTTGGAAGTACCTAAATGGAAGTGGGATCAAGTGTCTATGGATTTCATAGACGGTTTGCCAAGAACTCAAAAAGGGAATGAGGCGATTTGGGTTATCGTGGATCGTTTAACCATGGTTGCCCACTTCATTCCAGTAAAATCTAATCGAACGACAGCAAGTCTGGCAAAGTTGTATATAAAAGAGATTGTTCATCTCCACGGTATACCTAGCAATATAGTGAGTGATCGTGACCCGATCTTCACTAGTAGATTTTGGGAGGCATTTCAAGCCGCATTCGGAACTAAACTGAACCTCAGCACTGCTTATCACCCGCAGTCCAATGGGCAGACTGAGAGGATTAATTAAATCTTAGAAGACCTATTGCATGCTTGTATACTAGATTTTGGTGGTTCTTGGGAGGACCATTTACGTCTGGTTGAATTCTCATATAACAATAGCTAGCAGGCCAGTATGGAGATGGCTCCTTTTAAGGCTTTATATGGTCGTCCGTGTCGATCACCTGCATGCCAGATCGAGTCAGGTGATAGACTCGTCCTTGGACAAGATATGATTAAAGAAGCCACCGAAAAAGTTGATTTTATTTGAAAGAAATTGAAAACGACTCAGAGTCGTCAGAAGTGTTATGCTGATCGCAGAAGAAGAGATTTGGAATTTCAGATTGGAGATTCCGTTTTCTTAAAAGTGTCTCCAATACGTGGTGTGTTAAGATTTGGGAAAACTGGTAAGCTGGCACCACAATATACTGGTCCATTTCCTATTCTGGAGAGGATCGATCCTCTGACATATTTAGTATAGCTACCCAGCTGGTTATCAGGCGTACATGATGTATTCATGTTTCACATCTTCGAAAGTATGTGCACTATCCAAATAGTATCATTGAAGAAGTTGCTCAGAAGGATTTGGAGATCACACTAAATCTGGAAGTTAAAAGAGAATCGTTAAAGATCATTGATCGTGGTGAAAAGCAATTGAGAAATAAAGTTGTGAAATTAGTTAAAGTACAATGGAGTGGTGATTCAAACGACTGTACTTAGAAGACAGAGGACAACATGCAAAAGTCCTATCTCAATTGTAGAGTGGATATTCCGACTAAATATGGTAAGCCATTTCTCTTTCTTTTTTCTTTGTTCTTATATTCTTTGTTTGTCTCTCTCTCTCTACCTTTTTCAAATTTTGAGGATGAAATTTTCTTAAGGGGGGAAATCTATAAGATCCCCAAATTTTATCAATTTAAAACTGGTAATTAGATTGAATTTCTAGGATTTAAATTGAATTTGAATTTGAATTTAAAATTTAAATAAAAGCCTTAGTAAAATAATTTGGATTTTAAAATAATATATATATATAGGCGAATGAGATTATTTGTTAATATATATATATATATATAATTAGTTACAAATTATTTCTTTAAGGATATATAAATATAGATTAAAGGAAATATAATGTATACATTTCATATAAAAAAACTAATATATGTATACATAAATAATATATTGGCTAATACATGAAGGGAAAAAGAGAGAAAAATAATATATATATATATATATACACATATATATTCTCACGGAAGAATTACAAGTGTATGCTATGTGTTTTAGTAAGAGAATTAACACATGTAAGACACGTAATTTAGGAAATGAACAAGTGTTATAGTCTTGTTTTACTTTTTATTTTTAATTAAAAGAAAATAAGGCCAAGTATATACATCTCTATTTCCTCTCTTCCTCATTTTCTTTTCACCTTCAAAAATACAAAGAAAAAAAAAACAATCTGTAGACTTCCTCAGATCAGAGAAAGAAGATCATCAAGCAAATTTCAAAAGAACAGATCAAAGAAAAAATCAAAAAGTTATCAAAGCAAAAACAAAGCAGAAAAAACTTGAAATTAAAACAACCTCTGCAATTCATCTCAAATCTAAAAACCAAAGTTCAATGCTAAAAAATTTGTAAAAAAAGACAAACAACAACTAGCTTCAAATTTCAGTTTCAAGTTCAACATCAGATTTTCAAAATTCAAGAACTCAGTTTTCAAAAGAAATCAAAACAGTTCCCAAATACTTTCCAAACATCTCCTCTGTTACTTCTTCTACCAAGTGAGTAAACCTAACTTTGTTTTTATTTCAAACCTGGATGCATGAATGAAATTTAGAAGTTTGATGTAAAATTGTTTGCGTGATGATGTATTGAATATAAGTGAATGTAAAACTGGGTGCATGTATTGATGTACCGGTGTTCTTCTCTGTTTAAAAGTACAGAGTTCAAATTTAAATAAAAATTCTAATTCCTCACATTCTAATCTTTTTTAGGCTTAGGTATTTAAACAAAATATGTTTGTTTAAAACTAAACAAAGATTTAAAAATATTTTTAAGAATAATAAATAGAAATATTATCTGGAAAATAAAAAGAACAGAGGAACTTAAGTATATGTAAAAAAATCAAATACAATGATTTGTTAATTCATATATATAATCTGAATCTCCTTTTCAAACTATGATTTTTAAAACAAAAATCTTAAATTTTAGTTTGGGATTGATGAAGCATTTCTATGATGACCAGAAAAGTGTTTTTGGGCAAAATCTAGTGACTGGGCGATCTTGGATCGTCGGGTTTTTGGTCAGAGCTTGGTTATCGACTGGGATGGTCAGGAAAAATGGTAAAGGAGGCGATCGATGGTCGTGGCGTCGAAGATGGGTTAAACTAGGGTTTAAGGGTTGAGGTTGAAATGTGGTCGGCGTGGTGACTATGGGTGATCGAGCTTCACCTGGGCTCGGGTGATTGTAGCGTGGAGGCTGGCGATGCTGTGAACGGAGTTTGGGAGACTCCGGTGGCCGGCTTTGATGGTTCTGGGGAGATTTCTAGTGATGGTGAATTTCCAGTTTCGACTAGAGATGCTCAACTTTATTTTGGGCTTTGTGGCATTGGATCGAGGGTCAGAATCGATCGTCGACATGTGGGGCGGGTCGTCGGAGGTCACGGCGGCGTGGTTGAACTGTACACGTGCACGGCGTCGTTTCATGTCTGGATGTTTGTGTTCGTAAGCGACTCAAAATGGGAATCGGGTTCGTAGGTTGTTTTCTCGAGTTCATGCTCGGGTGTTTGCGCATGAATAAAAATCTTGTGATAGATTTTAAAACTTAACTAAAATTTAAGAAAAGAAGTGGAAGAAGATGAGGAGCTCGAGTCAAGACTCGAGTCAGAGGCGGGTTAGACCCAAAGTAGAGATTTAAACATTTATTTTGAATAGTTTTGAAAATTAGTTTTAAATTTAAGTTAAAATTGGTTTGAACTATTGTATGATAGATGTTTTAATCTGTTTTTGATTAAAGAAGTTTTATGATTTGTTAATTTAAATTTGAGAAATAATTAAGTATTTTAAAAACTTAATTTTTAAAAGCAATTAAGTATAAATTAAAAATGATGGTATGTTTTTTAACATGTAGTAATTAAAGTTAGGTAATTAAAGTAATTGATTTATCTTGAAAGTTAATTAAGGTTTTAATGATTAATGATTTATTTATTTCTTAATTAATTAACAAAACCCTTATAAATTATTTTGATTATGTTGAAATGTTATCTTAATTAACATTAATTTTTTTGGAACTAATGTGTTAATGATAATTAATTATAAAGTGTATTAAGTAAAGATTTTTATAATAATTGAATAATTAATTAAGATAAATGATCCATAATCACTTAATTAATAAAAAGGTTAATTAAATATATAATTAAGGTTAATTAATTATTAACTTAAGTTAACTAATTTATAATTAAGGATTGATTAATTAAGGTAATTAATTAAGGTAATTAATTAAGGAATAATTAATTAATGAAAATAACTAAGAATTAATTAATTAATAATTAAGGATTAATTAACAAATAATTAAGAATTAATTAATAAATAATTTAGAATTAATTAATAAATAATTAAGGATTAATTAATTTATAATTAAGAATAATTAATCATCAATTAAGAATAACTAATGAAAATAATTATGTGATTAATTAATTATAATCACACGATTAGTCCATCTTAATTTCAGACGATTGATTATTCTTGAATGCTTTGCATTGATGAATGTCTCTGATATGTGATTGTGATCTATGTGATATGAATTATTTTGTGCTGAGCTTTGATATCTATGATTTGTTTCTATGTGAATGTGAAAACCCATTGGCCCGTAAAACGGCATTTGAATTTCGATGCGACAGGGAGTCGGATTCCAATTGGTTATCCAAAACCCACATCGAACCCTAAAGTGAATCTTTATGAATGATATATCCACGTGCTTTAAAAATTAATCGCTCACTATTCGTTTTAGTGGGGATAGGACTTTGTGTCATATAACCCATTCCGAATAGTGATATGAGGAAATGGATAGCTTTTGAAGACGGTGGTGAAGACCGGGTGTCTTCGAGAATGATAGGATAACCTATTGAATGTCTTTGCACTTAGTTGCTCCAGTATAGAGATCTCCATATGTGATGAGGTATCCGATCGGGATTGTGGACACCCGGATTGCAAGGGCTTCTTCCTTTACTGGACGAAGTGCCTTCGGTTCTGTTCAAACCCGGAACAGACTTGTATGGTTGTATGTCTGACATTACACTATGAGATATAAAGCTAATCTCTATCAAATACATTTCTGTTTGGTGGAGGAGAATCTATTCTCTTAGCTTAACACCTTCTCTGAGACATACGAGCTCAGAGGTTATGTAGTTGATGGTTATCGGTGATATACTCTCAATTTGGTAGTGTGGCATGCTGAGTGCTACTGTGTGTTGCTAATCATTTGTTGATCAAAGCATGGCTTTTGTATAAAGCGTAGCTTTGTGGACGAGGCCTCGTCGCGCCTCACACCCTGGAAATGGTCGAAATAGGAAAGATGTGGCAAGGTTATGAGGGTCGCTCCCTTTAGTTTATGTCTTTTCAACTGGAAAAAGGTGGTATCATAGTATGGAGCCCAGATACTTAACCTATGTGGTTGCTGCAAATTCACTACTTTATGGTTGTTGCTTTGTGGTTGAGGGCCCTCAGATAAAGGTTGCAAACGACCGGGGGATAGCATACTCGTGTCGTAGTTACCTAGTTATAGAGGTAACCCGGCCTTTTCTTGGCAGAGAGATGGTTAAGTTCTCGGGACGTCTCTCTAGAGGCGTACCCATATGGCAATAGGAAGTTCCTTAGCCTGACCATTTGTTGGAAACCTAATCATCAATACGCGTCCAGTACGGTTTTAGTTGTATATCCTGCCGCTCTTAAATGGTAGCTATAGTAGGCATAGTATAATGGTACCTATGCCGGCTATGATTAATATTATACTTTCGAAAATGTTTTCTACACTATGCACTAATTATAATATCAAAGAGTTTTTCTCGTATCAAGCATGTTTGACTATCATAAGAAGAAATCTACTCCAATGTGTGATTGCATTGTGTGTGTGTGGGGAGGTCTTATGGTAGTTTCATTTTCCAAAAAAAGCATATCGGATTTCTTTTATATACTATTTTTGTACAAACAAGTGTTTTTATTTACTCATACCAGTCCCATTACGGATCCGGAGTTTATTGTTCCCTTGCTAAACTCTGGATGCCCATATTTTCCACATGGGCAGCCTAGAAGTAGGTTATCCATGTTTTGGAGCTAGCTTGGATAGTAGCTTGGATCTTTGAAGTCTATTGGAGTTATCGGATTATGGAAGCTTTGAAGTTGGAAGAAGATGCTTAGTTTGGAATCTCGCTATCGCTTTATTTCTTTGAAGACTCTTTTGAAGCTGTGATAACTCTATTGTTCCGCTGTAGGGTTATCATTTTGTTGTTGTTGTACTCTGATGTTGGTGATAAATGCTGTAATGAATATTATATCTAATGTTGTATCTATGGTGCTGATCAATGAGATCATCTTTTGTTCCACGGTTTATATTCATCTAATGTTCTTATTAGCTCCTTCTGAATTTGAGTTCGACATATGAATCTCCGGCAGTCGAACACAAGTGAGGTATTTGATGTCGATTTTCGAACGCTGGATTTTGAGTCGTGACATATATATTAATTAATCATAATTAAATCAAGATTAAATCATAATTAAACTTTAATTAATTTAATGAAGTTAGTTAAGTCTTATTTAACTTCTAATTGCATCTTTGTTAAGGTTTAAACAATTCATTATTAGTTAAATCCTAATCAATTAAAAATTAACTTAATAATAACTTAATTAATAATTAATTAACCTAATTAAAATAATAATTAACCATTTAATTACTTCATCTCTTCGTTAGTCACTAATAAATTATTTTTTATTAATCAATAATTAATCATTAACCTTCCTTAAGTGTTACTTAACCCTAATCACTTATTTAATTACTAATTACCTTTAATTATTTTATTAAATAAGTAAATTATTAAATAATATAACTTAATCACTTTCTATGTTACTAATTAAGTTTGAAATTTTTTTGCAAAACAATACCATAATGAATCACTTAATGATGGAAATCGTGAATTTTTGTCGAACTGCATCCATAGCGACTATCGCTATGAGCGCGGTTCACTCTATCTTATTTTAAGTGAAATACTTCACTTATTTTATTGCTCCTACATGTTTTGAAATAATATTTAGAAATTTTTTGAAACCTTAAACCAAGATGAAACTTGAAACCATTTCCAAACTTTGAAACTAGAAATCGTAGTTTTGATTTCAAATCGGATCTCACGTCCGTCTAACACATATAGTTGTTAACTTTGTTTTAACTCAGCATACTTGACTCTTGAATCACAACCATACATCCATACTACCATACTCTTAACATTACAATGAAACACACATATAAAAGTAAGGTTATATGCTTAACTCGACAACATCACATTCAAATCTCAAATTCAATACCAAACATAACATCCATCAAATCACCATCGACCAACATAATAACCATTCAATTTTATCATCATATTATCACCATAATAACACATCATAATAAAGTCAATTTTTTTAAAACAAAGTAGTTTTACTCACCGAAAACCTTTGAAACCTAAAATGCTTTAGATACACCAAAAATCACACCAAAAATATGTCATCTTCCACTTGATTTTTGAACATATTACTCTTTGATTTTGAAAACATGATCAAAATAAAAGTTTTATAAAATTATGTTCACGACAAATTAAAAAAGGATTCACTTAAATCAGATTGCATTTGAGGTAGAGATGGTCAAAAGAATGAGAGCTATTTTCGGACCTAAATTTCTGGGTTCAAAAGTACATTACAAAGAAAATGAGATTTTGACAATCCTATGCTTGATATAAGAAGAAGTGGTAAAAATAAATTTGTAGCTACTGAAATTGTACGATTCGAAGAAATGGAAATCTTAATTTGGTGTAAAATAGAGGAAGTTATGGCTGAATAAAGTGGAGGAAAAATGGAGTCGAAAGAGTTTAAAACAAGTTTGCATCTTTAAAACAATTTAAATCTTTTTATTTTAAAAGGAAATTTAACTAACATAAGAAGTTGTGAAACATGAATAAAGATTTTACGAAATTAAATATGAAGATGTAAATGAGATTTGGTATATGGTTGTGTGTATTTATAGACAAGAAAATCGATAAATGTCTAAACTACCCTTTGCATAAAATAATATAACATATCATGATATATTAGGTCACATCACCATCCTTCCTCCCTCTCTAGTCACATCCCCCCTCTAGTCACATACCCTAGGCTCATGCTTGGAACATGATCATGGTTCCAAAGAAATGCTAAGAGATAGGTATGTATTTTGTACGTATATAAGTGTATATATGTTATTATTTTTAAAACCATGACCTGTCACATCACTTCCTAAACATACTTAACATAAGATAATATATTATTAAGTGTACTATTATATGGTTAATTATCTACTATATATGTGTATACAGTGCATAAAGGAGAACAACGATTCCGACAACTTTCCAGCGTCGAATTGTCGAAATTTCAGAGAATGTTCTTCGATCTTATTTTCTATTTTCCTACGACCTATCTATTTTGGTAAACAAAATTCTAAAAACTATTTTTACCATCATTATTAAATAATTAAAATAGGTTTATTTGTAAATAAAAACCCATTTATTTATATTTAAACTTAACTTGAATTTTTGAAGAAATATATAAAACCGATGATATCAACTGTCGTTGTCATAAATACATTTTATTTTCCATAAAAATTAAATAAATTAGTTTATTTCATAATCTTGTTTGAATATATATATTAGTATATGAATCCAGAGCTATGCATGGTCCTTATTATTTAAAAGCAGTTTTATTGATAAAACGATTTCCGGCTATTTTATCCATATTTTACCTAGGACGATATTTACAAATTATCAGTATTTTATCTCGGTAATTTGTTCGCAAATATTTTTTCCAACAAAATAACTATTATTATCTACCACTACAAGATTATTCTTACTTTTAAACCCATATCTAGATATTTTTAAAAATAAATATAATTTATCAAAGTGATAAATTTGTGGGTCGTTACATTAAGGTTAGCGAAGACTTTATGGAAGGGTTAGTACACTGTGTTAGCAGTAAAAGGGAAAGCATTGCCTTTAAAAGGTTCAAAGAAACATAAGCAGGGTTCTAAGAAGAGTAAGAACGATGCTCTTACTGACAAAGGTAAATGTCACCATTGTCACAAGATATGGCATTGAAAATGCGACTGTATAGACTACCTAAAACTTGTCAAAGAGAAGAAAATGAAATGTTATACCACTTATATTGTTATATTTATGATCAAAACCCATTTTGCAATCAATAAATCATCTTGAGTTTTGGATACTGGATTCAAAACTTATATATGTAACTCACTACATGAAATTAGAAGCAAACAACATGTGACAAAAGGTGAAACAGGCTTCAAGTTATTGATTGATCTATTGTTGCTATCATTTAATTTTTCTTAGTGGTTATAATTTAGTGTTGAATAATTGCTATTATGTAAAGAACTTTATTTAGGGTGTTATATTTGTGTTAAGACTATCTGAAACTAGTTATGGTTTACATTGTAACAAAGTTGTTATGAATATACTGTTTAACGACGGTTTTTCTATGAGTTAGAAAATCACCGATGAATTTAAATTAAAAAATACCACAAGTGCATGACTTACAAATGTTAGAACGTGGTGATTAAAGGTCGATCCATAGGGAATTGTTTAGATTTTAAAATTTTCTATTCAATCAAATTAAACCAAGAATTTTGAGATGTTTTTAAGCTAGAAAACTATAAATAAATTAGCAAAAGAAAACGGATAAAAATATGAGAGTTTGAAGGCAATTTAGAGGCAATGTCCTTCTCAAGATCACATAAATCAACACATATGAACTTATGATCTCTCTTTCGGTCATTGGTGAATTTAACTAATGTGTTCATCGTAAGTATAGCCTAGTGCTATTAATCAGCTCAACATAAGCCATCAAACTATAACACGCCCACTAAATCTATTCTAACTCTCATGAAAATGATAAAGAACTTGAAAATAAAATTTATTCTAAGCATGCTCTATTAACTATTGATTAGAAATATAGACCATCAAATTTTGATTTTGATATTCACTTCATTACCATAGTCATATATAGATGAAGAGGTAATTTGTGTTTGTTGTTTGTTTAATCATAGCCTATTTGGTGTCAATAGCATACGCTATCAAATTAAAAGCTAAAACAACAAGTTAAACCAAATCGGAGATTTTCATTAAGCACAAAAAGAGATCAAAAATTAGCAAAATGTTGAATCTACATGATTAATAGAGCTTCATTACCCCTAAATTGAAGGGGTTTAGCCTCTCATATTTGTTATCATTTCCACAAATTTAGCATTCAACATGAAATAAAAACATGAAGAAAATGCAAGCAAAGTAAAAAGAGAGCTAATTAAAATGAAATATAAGCTAAGTTATTCTACTTGCATAAGAAATAAAGTATACCACTGACATAAAAGGAAATAACATGTAATAGAAAAGAGAATGAATTAAAATTGCATAAAAAGAAATTTACATGAAAGAAGAAAATGGCTAAGTAGCCATGAAAAAGAAAGAAAAGATAGCTTTGTTTATGTTTGATCCTCAAACTAAATGAACGAAAATGGAGGCTAAGGAGGCCGAGAGATTAATTACATGAACATATGAGGTATTTATATAAGTTTGAAACCCTAATCCAAATTTTTAGGAACTACCCAAACTACCCTCTTGGAAGTGTGGCCACCGAGTTTTCATTAGCATGGGATAATCCACCATTTAAATGTGCATAAAACTTAAGATCCATTAGTATGTGCATTAGCTCCTAATAGGTGATCATGGTAAGTGGGTAGGTGGGGTCCTCCATGTTGCATGGTTTGAATTATTTCTAACTTCATTCTTTTGTTTTCTCTTGTGCATGCATATTTTCAATGAAGTCACTTCCAAAATTCATTAAAATTTCTACAAAACAACATTAAAATATCCAAGTAATTTTTCTCAAATTAATATATGCATAAAAATGACATTTTGCCCCGTATGAAGATGAATATATGGTAATTTGAAAATAATTGAAATTTGGGTTTAAACATGTTAAAGTACCCTACATACTCATTTATTTAATTAAATTCAATTAAATATGGAAGTAAAAATAAGCACACGTACGTGCACATCAAATACCCCTACACTTCTATTTTTATTCGTCCTCGAATAAACTAAAAACTAAGATAAATCTGTTTCGTTGGAAGCACGATTGCATTGAGCGTATGCAATAAGCCGTTAAATCTCTAGGCGTCCCTAGTAGAACGAGTGTTGTCTTATGATGCTTTTCAGCGGATACTACCTACAAAATCCCAAATGCAACATGAAACATTAACAAATGCAAGATTATTTACGAAGAGATGAATGCAAGAGTTTTTCAAAATATTTAACATAAAGAATTTACTTTTAAGTTAACATGAACAAGCTAAATATAGGTTTTGGTCATTATCAATAAATTTAAGTCCTTTTACTTGTCAAAATTTCCAATAAAACTTAAGTTATCATAACAAATAGACTCTAGTTTGGCTAGTTGTTTTGGTTGATAACATAGTGCAACTATGATATGGATCCTACGTTGTTTATCAAAGTTTTTCAAAGTGGTATTTTCATTTCTTTTGAATAACAAATCAAATCAAATAAATGAAAATAGTGCTTAGATTTCAATTGCTTACTCTCTCTTTATTTGAAAATTTATTGATATTAACAATATTTACATATGGCTAACTCAGAAAATTAAGGCTGGACATTTTACCCATACACTGCCTTTCGAGCTTACGTGAGGGGAATATAAAGCGTGGCGAGTGAACACACAAGTGTACACATCTATCGACTATAGGCATTATTAATAAAAGAATTTATATATATACACACCTAACTCAGATAAATTGAGACCAGATATACCGATCGTGCACTGCCTTTCGGGCTTACGTGAGAATGATACAGAGCATGGCAAGTGTACACACTTGTGTGTGAAGACATGACTCTAGGTGTTAATTAATAATATATATATATATATACAAAAAAAATTCTTTTTTTTAATTTTTTAAGAGAGATTTTTTAAAAATTATCTTAGCGCCATCTAACTTAGAAAATAAAAAATGTTATATACTTTTCTTTTAAATTAACCACTTTTAAAACCAAGATTATAATTAGGATATACCTCTTAATTATCATCCATGAATCTTCTTGTATACTAATTAAACCATTGTTTCTTGTAATCAAACTTCGTTGTTATTTTTGTTAAGACAAGCAAATTTTCAAAAACTCCAATTTAACGACCAAAATCATATACTTATCCTATAGTGTTTTTTTTTTCAAAAATAAATCCAAATGTTAAAAAGAAAAAAATTGGGATTTTTTGTTTTTTTTTAATTTTGGACACAAAATGCTAAAAAAAACATGAAAAATAAAAACGAAGATGAGACTCCCTCCACACTTGATTTTGATTGTCCCACAGTCAATCCAAGTGAAAAGAGAAAAAAAAAAATCTGACCTATATTTACATGAAACAATTATATTTACATGACATTAGAAAATATATCGTTAATGAGTAAATGAAACGGTCTTCCAAAGACCAATTCATTTGCCTCATCAAGTATGAGAGACATAGCTTAAGCATAGAAAACAAATCATAAAAGATTTCAGAGTTGAATGTTGATTTGGAAAAACGGATGTTGTTTTATTGAAAATTGTATGAGTTGTTTTATTTTCGATGACTTTTGGGGTTGATAAAACAATTGGTTGAAACTCAAGTTTTTTCCTCACCAAATTGAAATTTAAACTTATCATTGAAAATTTCTTTAGAATTATCTATTTAAAAATCAAAATGGGGATTTAAATCTTCCCTATTAGAATTTAACAACTCATTCTCAAAAAGTATAAAGAAATTATGTTCATTAATTTTGTCTTCCTTTATTAATTATTAACAACTTCATTGTATATATCAAGTACAGAATCCAAAGTTGTTGTAGTTAAAAATTTTAAAATCGGGAAAGGAAGATCGAATTTTAAATTTGGTTCTACACTCTTAAAAGATTTGAAATCTAACTCAATTGTCAAATTTTCAACAATGTCATTAAGATTGTCATTTTCAATTTCAAAAGTTGTTATCTGAAAATCGTCAATTTTGGTAAAAAGGTCGATTTTCACTTGACTCGCTACGCGTTAGGATTTGATTTTGTTGCTCACGTTGTTTCATATATGTTTCAAACAACAAATCCATGTGATATTTGTAAATTTTGTTCATTTTCTCAACAAAATACAATTTATAGTTATTAACTTGAGAATTTTTTATTTTAACTTGTTGAGAACGAAAATTATCAATCGCATCGTAGTCGAGATTATTACCATTGCCAAAATCATTTAAAAAGTTGTTTCCATTTTCATTTTGACTTTGAAAATCATTTTGAAGTTCGAAATTGAATTAGCATGGGTTATGATCGAAATCATTTGAATTCCGAAGTCAATTCAAATCTTGAATACTTCAAAAACTCGGACTTGAATCATTGTAGAAATATGAATTACACATTTATCCTTTAATTTTGTTGTGTAGAGAGTTCAAGTAAAGACGAAACCATTTCAATGCTACTTTCAAGAGTTGAGGGTTGGTCATCATTTGAAAACTTTATGGTTCAAAATTCAAATTGTTTGTACAATAGTTGTCATTAAAATATCTGTAAGAGTGTAACAACCCGTAAATTCAGTAAATATTTTAAATGGAATTTTATTTGAAACTTTGATTTAAATTTATTTTAAAATTGATAAATTTGGAATTTTAATGTATATTTTTGGGATTTGATGTGAAATATTTTTCCAAATCTAGTAAAATTAAAAAATTTCTAAAAATTTAAATTTTGGTCAAATTTGGTCAAAGTTTGACTTCCTATGGAAAATTTTAAATTTTAAATTTAACTTTTTTTATGAAGCTGGATTTGATTCTAACATTCTCTTTGCTTTTCGTTTCGTTAAATTCCAATTTCAACTTTTAAAAATATGTAATTTTTGGCGTATTACACGCAATTATTTTCATGTTTTTTTTTCCCTATTTTTTCTTGGGTTTTGGGCTAGATTAATTTAGACATTGGCTTATTTGTTGTTGAAGGGCTTAGACTAATAAGCTAGGATGTCAAAAGTCACATGAAAGGGTATTAGATATGAGAAGTCGCCTTTTGGAAAAATGTACGTACAAAAATTTGGCTTTTGACTTCTCATTCTCACTTTTCATCCTCCTGCTCAGAAATCACAGTAAGTTCTTCTCCTTTTTTAAAATTTTCTCTAATTTTTCTTCCCTCTTCCTCCTATTTTCGGCCATTACCTCCACCTCCTTCTCTTCTCTCCACAGCCGACTTCTTCTCTACCACCAAAGCTTTTTGTTTTGCTTAAGGCCGAACCATTTTCCACTCCCCTATCCATGACAACCGTAGGCTGAACCCATCACTTACCTATTTTTGGCCACCAACACTTCATGACCTTCGCCTTCCACTACCCTAGCCGTGACAACCCAAGGCTGAAACCTCCAAACAACACAAGGCCGAACCACTTCATTCACCTTCCAAAACCCCTAGCTCATCCCTTCCAATTCCAAACCTTTGGCTTCACTTCAAATATCCTTTGCCGTGAGCCTTGCCATAGCCAAACCTTCCATTAGCCGTGACCTTTCCCTTCATTCAAACCTTCCTATGACCGAACCCTTCATCCAAACCATGGTCGTGACCTTTGATCTAGCCTAGGCCGAACCCACCTAACCCAAAGCCGTGATGGCCGAACCCAAAGCTAGTTTAGGCCGAGCCAAAGCCTCATCTAGCCGAGCCTTGTCTTGACCCAAACTCCACCATGGCCGAACCAAAACCAACCCCATAGGCCGAATCCCTTAGCTTAGTTTAGGCTGAACACAAGCATAGTGTGGCCAAGCCTAAACCTATCTTGGCTTGGCCTAGTTCCACTTATTTCTTTGAAATTATATTTTTCTAAATAAATTTATTTATTTACATATATATATATATATATATATATATATATATATTAATTTTACTAGGATTTGGATTCTCCTTCCACTCAAGCTTGTTCATGATTGTCGTGCCTATTCAAACTGGTTGTGTTTTGTTTGGAATCATTTTTCTCTAGCCAAGGAAGGTGAGTAATCACTCTCGACTACATACTTTTATTTTGGTGAATTTGAATTGTTTTAAGATGTATATGCATGTTAGAGATTTCACATATGCTCATGTTCTGTTATCTCACCTGATATTATACTTGTTATGATCATATGCCATGATATATTATATATTGTTATGTTTATTTCATATTATGTTCTCACATTGCAAGTTCCTTCACTATGAGTTGAAATGATACATACCCGAATGATCTTTAGATTAAGGAAAAAATTACTGTGGGCTGAAATGATAGGCCCGAGCGATTTTTATTTGACTTGAGATTGCGGGTTGAAATTATATATACCCGGGAATTTAATAATTTTGGATTGAAATGATATATATCCGTATTTAGTTGACCATAGGTTAGAAAATTTTATACAGACTCCGTGATTGGTTTTAAAATAATTTTCAAAAAATTATTAAGTATTTTGGATTTTAAATATATGAATTTTAACTTAAATTTATTTTAATGATTTTATAAAAATTTATATATTGATTTCCATGAGATAAATTTTTTATAAGTCAATAAATAGATCAAATGAAATTTTAGATTTTATTTTTAATATAAATTTAATTTAACTTAATAATATAAATCTAATCTGACTTAGTAATATAAATGCTAATTAAAGTAGTGTATTTTAAATAATAAAAATAATAATTTTTCTTTACTATAATAATTAAATTTAAGTTAATAATGTACTTTTAGCTTAATATAAGAAATTTCAGCTTTAAATTGGATATTATAGTAAAAAAAATTATTTAACTAAAATCATAGTTTATTTAATATCCAAATAAATAATTTAGTATAATAAAATAGATTTTCTTATAATTAATATGTTAAAAATTGTAAGTATATATAATATTTTGATTATATAAACTGTTATAGTGGAAAGTATTACATTTCCAAAATGCTATGATTTCTTAAGGGTATGTTTCCAAAATGCTATGATTTCTTAAGATTATGTTTTCAAAATGCTATTATTTCTAAAAGGTTATGTTTTTGAATTGCTATGATTGTAAAAGGTTACACTTTCAAAGTGTTATGGTTTCTAAAATATTATGTTTTTTCAAAGTGTTATAATTGAGTGTATAAATTTTGAAAGCATTACAACTTTGAAAATGAAAAATATTTTAAAGAATAATGATATCGGAATTATATGGTTTTGAAATGAATAAGTTTTGATACGAAATGTGAAATATTTGAAAATGAAATAACCACGGGTTATGATAACGTTTGGTTGTTAAAGATACCGAGATCGGTAATTGTCATACTCTCTGCCAATACCGAAAACCACTTTAACAACTCTATACGCGGTGGAGATTCCAGAATGAAGTAGGCGGTTGGCGACGTTCTATTTGAGGTATATACATGGACCTGACTCCCGTGAGTTAGCTTAAGGTAGCTATAACAGAAGCAATTGAAGGGCCAAGTGAGGTAGCTTCTCCGATCGGACACACTTCTTTGATTGCCATTCTATTACCTTATGATTGATTTGGTGCGCACCTTTGATTTGAGAGTGTGGATCGAGGTGGGCGGTAGGTGCGGCTGTGCTTTACTACCAGTCCGGAAGTGTAATTGGTATACCTACCCTGGCATTTCCTAGTTATTCCGTGTCACCTACCTTATCGAGACCATTACGAGTTTGTTTTGTATCATACTTATGGAGTGCCCTCTGACGACGCCTAGTACCAGGGAGATTACGACACTGTATAGACTATGTGAATATATAAAATGTGTTAAGGAGGATATGGGTAACGCCTTAACGCTATTTTAATAGTTTATCTTGCTTTAGACATTATTATAATAGCGTATATTACTACATAGTAGATAGTTTAACGAATCCTTAAAGGATGGGTGATCCCAAGCATCCTTTAAGTTACTGATGCATTTTTTTTACAGTTCACTTGAGTTGATTTACATTTTATAAGTATGTATGTCCTGACTCGAGCGTTTTTTGTTTCGCTTTACGCTCGGGTCAGCCTGAGTATCACAACTTTGGATTCACCTTTTGGAGCTAGAGATCTACTGGAGTTTAGCTATCTATTATTTCTATTTTAGTTATTTCCATTCAGCCTTTTCTTATGTATTAGAGGACTTATGTATTTGGATTTCCAGTTGTATTTTCTTTCAGACTCTGGTATAATGTATTTTTTTAGAGACTATGTATCTAGTAGCTTCATGAACTACTATATTTATTTTACTCCACTGCGAGCTATTCTGATATTCTGTGTCTGTGATTCTATTATTGATTTTATTTTCCCCAAAAATTAATTAACAATATGTTGTTTTGAATTATTCAAGTTCGAAATGTTTGGTTTTATTGTCGATTTGAATAGTCCAAAATAGCGGGATGTTATAACGAAATTTGGAGTGAAATTATATGGATTAAATTGATTTTCACAACTGTTGTAAAATTCTAGCGAATAGAGAAATTCAGACATTTCAAAAATGTTTTTTTATGAAGGAAAAGAAAAAATATTTGTGAAGGGCAATTTATTAAAACGGGGAAAAAAATTTGTTTAGTCTTTTGGTTTTTCAAATCTTTTTTTTTGAAAAGTTTTTATATTTTTTCTATTTGAGCTTTTTCTTTTCTAAAAAAACTAACTCCAAAATATATTTTTTCCTGGATTTTTGATTTTGGTTGAAAAATTTCAAAGGATTTAAAAACTAAGTTAAGAAATATTTACAATTTTTTAGTTTTGGATTTTGATTTTTTTTAAATATGTATGAACTAATGCAACTAAATGAATGCAATGACTTAATTGCAATTTTTTATTCTGAATAGCTCCTAATCCAAAATTGTATAATCACTCTTTGTCTTAATTCAACAAGTTAGTTCTCAGCCAGGTAACGAACATGATTTATCGATGCACTAGCAATGCAACCGAAGTTTTAAGTACCTTCAGAGAAACAACCACTATAATATTTATGAATCACCGTAATATTTATAAATGGTTATAGTTCTGCCGTAGCCTAGACATCAAGAAATTAAATTATCAAAAAATGACAAGTTGCCAATATACAATTAAGCCTAGGTGAGCTCGCGACACCGTTACAATGTCTGACCGTTATTATTAATCAAAATTCTTAGATGAAATGCAAAACTAAAATTAAACGTGAATTAACAATGCAACTACAATGATTTGTTTTTGAATTTTTTGAATTTTTTGAATTTTTTTATAAAATGCAAGCAACCAACAATGCAATTAAAATAAAAACTAAAGATGAGAGCATGGTACCAGAGTGTGTAGAATTATAAGCAATTTATTTAAAAAGCATCACTTCTTTTTAAGCAAGCCATTTCTTTTTGGCAAGCAAAGCGAAACAAGCAAATGATTCTTCCTTGTCTGCTTCTGCAACCTGACATTAAAAGCAAGATATATAAATGGAGTATTTGAAACAAATTTATTTATTACATTTTTTTTCTTTTTTTTGGGTAAAAAGTAAATCTAAAACTTAAAATAAAATGTTGGACAAGAGAAATTTTTTTAATATAAGAATTGGACAAAAACAAAACAAACTACAGTTTTCTTTTTTCAAAGGATAAAACAAAACAAAACTAAAAGAAAGCAAACCTTTTTTTAGAGACAAACAAAGGTCAAATAAAAACAAAGACAAAGAAAATAATTTTTCCTTTTTTTAAGAAAAATGATTGTTTTTTTTTTCGTTTTCTTTAGAAACAGGAATGCACACTAAAAAAATATTCAACAAGAAAGAAACTCCCTATTATTTTATAACTAACTCATCATAATAACCAGCACCCAAGCCCACTCGTCAAATATGAAATGGCTTTCTCTTCTGTTAACACCAATTAAACAAACCAAACAAAACGAAATACTTTATTAATCAAAAGGACCGCAAACTCAAAAAAAGGGAAATCGCCAATTCGAATCGACGGTTATGGTGCTCAATCATCGATTGTGGTTGTGCTCATGGCAGTCGCAATTGTGGTAGTTTGCAATTGGATCTGGTAGCAAATGGAACTGAATTTGGGGCGCTGGAGTTTGATAGTCAGATATGGATTTGGGGCCTTAGAGTTTGTTTGCGCCAAAATTGGTCACAAACCCCAAGTATCGTGAAAGCACCAAAGTGTTTATATAGATCAGCAATATTCTCAACACAAATCACAGATCACAGCAAATGATAGTCAGAGACGCGGGATTTATAGTGGTTCGGCTATCTCTGGCCTACGTCCACTTCAAAGTTTTTTTTATCTTTTATTAATGTTCTTTGCTGATTACAAATGATTGTAGCAGATATAATGAATGAATTCAAGTACAAAAATAATGGAAAGAAGTAGAATCGAGTCCGGCAGAGTCTGTGCGCTTGAGAATCCAAAAGTCCTCCTTCTATAAGCTTTGGAGCTCTATTTATAGGCGTAGGAGGCTGATATTTCGCCTAAACTTCGGGAGACTCGTTCTGGCACGTGAGGGGGCCCACACGACCAAGTCTAGGAAGTTTCGTCTCGATCTGCGATCGATACGAATTCATTTCGTATCGATCAAGATGACGTCCAATCGAGCTGAAATTTGGTGGAGACATTCCTCGGCATGTATGCGAGCTCCTGTTAAAATTTCATGGCATTTGGATCAGTGGATCACGAGTTATCGCCGATACGAAATGAGGTTTTCCGATGGCTGTCTGGTTCGACTCGATCATTTCGAATCGATGCCTTCGAACCGATCTCTTCACGTGGACCTGTGATGACGTGGTACGTACATTTCGCCTCGATCCGGTCTTCACTCCGAGTTGACCGCATCGACTCCATATATTTCGCCCCATTCGTATCGAGGGACGACACGTCATTAAGTTTGTTGACTCGGTGGATTTGAATGATGCCTTACTCATGGATTCAAACTGCAACCGTTGATGGATACGAACCACTGATGGATACGAACCACTGATGGATACGAACCACTGATGGTTGACGGTTACGAACAGGTCCTTCCTTGATGGATGCGAACCACATAGCTTCTCAATGGACATGAAATTAATCGATACGAACTGGAACCTTCTGATGGATATGAAGCAGGGTAACCTGATGGATACGAAGTGCTTTGACCAAATGGATTCGAAGAGAGGTTCCCATGATGGATACGAAGCGGCGACCATTGCCTCAGTTGATGGATGCGAGGTAGGGGAATGTCAATGGATTCGAATGAGATCGAGTCGAACCGATGCATCCCGATGGATTCGAACTCGATCGATACGAAATGAGGCACTTCGATGGACACGAAGTCGTTGGACCCCTGATCGATACGAACACGATCGATTCGAATTGGAGTACGAGGATGGATATGAAACCGGAGCTTTTCCCTTCAAATTGCGTCCATCATAACTTGAGCATACGAGCTCGGATTGACTTGAAACTTGAAAAGTTGGCTCTCTTGGCTTCGCTAGCCATGTCCTGTCAATTATAGCTCAATCCAGACTTGGACAAAATTCATCGATATCCATGGTTAATCTGCAATGCATAGTCGATATTCATGTCTAGTTATTATCGATTTTCAATTAATTTTTGGGTATCTCGGCTTTACCAAAAGGTGGGATAACAGAGTTTAAAACCAAATTTTGATCGGTTTTAAGTTAGGTTTGCGATGGCGGGTTTGTAGGATTTGTGGTTGATTAGAGGTGAAGGCAGTTGAGAGGAGGCAGTGTAAAGTAGGGAAGTTATGGTAATTAGTTATTGTATGTATGTTGAATGGACGGTAGAGGGAGAAGGAGTTGTGCAGGTTGATAATGGCAGATGTTGGTGTAGTTTTTGGTAGAGACGCAGTTGATGGTAAACGTTGTGAGTCGGTTCAGGTAGATGGTAGTAGTGCACAGTGGTGACTGTGAAGTGGTGAAGGGAAGTAAAAAGAGATATGGTGGATGTGAATGTTGCTGCTGTGGTTTTCTCTGGTGGGGTTTGATTATGGCAGAGAAGAGTTGACTGCATGAAGGGAGTGGTGGTGGGGATGAGCTGTTATTGGTGATGCTGAAGATATGGAACGGCGGTTTGTGGAGTGTGAAGCAATTGCTGATGTAAGAAATGCTTGCAGAGGGGGAAGTAGGTATGTGCAGTTTTGAGGATGAAAATTGCGCAGGGGCAGTTTTTTTGAGGAGATGGGTGATGCTGCCAGCAGTGGTTTGATGCGGTATTTGATGAATGTGTGAAGGAGTGGCTTGTAACAGAGAGGAGATTGTTTAATGGAGGACAATTTGCAGTTGTATGATGGTTGTAGGGGTTTGTTTGAGGCGTTATTCGTAACTGCAGCAGTTGATGGTTGATGTGCAGTGTTGATAATAGGCAGAGTTTGATGGTTTGTTGAGGAGTAGTGCTGTCAAAGGTGAAGTTCAGTGATGGCCAGGAGCAATGTAACAGGGGTATGTTTACTGAAGTGATATGAATGTAGTGAGTAGCAGTGTGGATGAGATGGAAGTGGTATGGTTGATATGATTGTAGGAGATGGTATGGGAAGTGATTAGTTGCTGGAAATTTGTGGTTTGTATGCACTGTTGATGGAAGAGCATTGCTGTAGTGAAGTGGGAAGGCTGATGATACGATGGTGTAGTGGATTGATAGGTTGGTGGTTGATTTAAGGCAGTCAGGTGGTAAGTTGCTAAGACAGTGTGATGAATAATATGGGTATGTATGGGTATGGGTCTATGGATATGGCAGTTGAAAGTATGTGTAGTTAGTTGTAGGCAGTGTTGGGTAGTTTGGGTCAGTGCACAGTGCACAATAACAGAAGTAACGGTTTGATGAATCATAGTGATGAATGTAACAGCGATTGTGAGAGAGGTGTTTGACACAGTGAAGTATGTGGTCAGGGATGATGAAGTTGCAGTGAAGGAAAGTTGTAGATGATGAAGCTTGATTAGTTTATGTTGTGGTGTGCAACAGGCAGAAGAGAGGTGGTGAAGCAGCAGCAGTTTTTGTGGGGTGATTGCAGTGTATGTGCACTGGTATGTTTCAAGTTGCTATGGAGTTGCTTGAGTGGAGATGACAGTGATCAGTGTGGATGGTTTGTATGGTGGAACTGGGTTGTACGATGGCGTGCTATGAAGTGTGAAGTGATATGTATGTCTGATGTATGTTGAGGACAGTTTTGAAGGTGGTGAAGGCAGGAAGGGTATGACCAGAGAAGTGATATGGTCAGGGAGCTTGTATGTAACAGTTTGCACAGGGGTGGTATGTTGCTTTGGGTCAGTTTGATGTGTTGTGGTTGGTCTAGATGAAGTGCAGTGTTGTGTAAGTGGTTGGTAGTGTAATGTATTGGATGTTGTGTGGGGTTTCAGGTGGAAGTGCAAGCAGTTGTATGATGATAACAGTATTGAGTATGGCAGTGGGAAGAGGTGAAGCTAGTAAGGTGTGCAGTGATGAAAAAAAATGGCTTGCAGTATGAAAGAGCAGTAGTGATAGGGAGAAAATGCAATAACAGATAATGTAATAAGAGAAAATGTAATAAGCAGTGGAGTGACAGAGAGAAGATGTAGAGAGTTAAGAGTAGTGATAATAAGGAGAAAATGCACAGGATAGAAAAGGTAATAAGGGAAAGTAAACTGTAATTAACAAGCTTTTGGAAAATACGAAATGGATTTTTTTTTTCTTTTTGAAACGAAATTGTTTCTCTTTTTAAAAAAATAGATTTGCAAATGCAAATACAAAAACAATAAACAAGCACAGAAATCAAATCACGCAACAAACATACACACAACTTTTTTTTTAATACAACTCAAGACACAAAACAAACACACAATAAAATCAAACAAAAATAATTCGAAGAATACAAAATTAAATTAAATTAAATTCTCCAGCAACGGCGCCAAAAACTTGTTTAACGACGGTTTTTCTATGAGTTTGAAAATCGCCAATAAATTTAAATTAAAAATTACCGCAAGCGCACGGCGTACAAATGTTAGTATATAGGGAGTACGGGTCGATCCGAAGGGAATTGTTTAGCTTTTTAAAATTTTCTATTCAATCAAATTAAACAAAGAATTTTGAGTTGTTTTTAGGATAGAAAAATGTAAATAAACTAACAAAAAAAATGGATAAAAATATGAGAATTTGAAGGCAAATTAGAGGCAATGTGCTTTTCAAGATTACATAAATCAAGACATATGAAATTATGATCTCTCTTTTGGTCATTAGTGAATTAATTTAACGTGTTAATCACAAGTATAGCCTATTTGTGCTATTAATTAAAACTATAAGACACCAACTAAATTACTTTTTAACTCTCATGAAAATGACAATGAACTTGAAAATAAAATCAATTTTAAGCATGGTCTGTTAACTGTTGATTAGAAATATAAACCATCAAATTTGGATTTTAATATTCACTTCATTACCATAATAATATGTAGATGAAGAGGTAATTTGTGTTTGTTATTTGTTCAAGCATGACCTATTTTGTATCAACAACATAGGCTATCAAATTCAAAGCTCAAACAAAAAGTTAAACCACATCAAATATTTCCATTAAACACAAAAAGAGATCAAAAATTAGCAAAACGTTGAATCTACATGATTAAAAATGCTTTATTACCCCTAAACTGAATGAGTTTAGCCTCTCATATTTGTTCTCATTTCAAAAAATGTAGCATTCAACGTGAAATAAAAACAGAAAATGCAAGCTAAGTAAAAAGATAGCTAACTAAAATGAAATAGAAGCTAAGCTAATCTACTTGCATAAGAAATAAACTACACTAATAACATAAAAGAAAATAACATGTAATACAAAAGAGAATGGATTAAAATTGCATAAAATGAAATTTACATGAAAGAAGAAAATGGTTAAGTAGCTATGAAAAAGAAAGAAAAAAGAGCTTTGTTTATTTTTGAGCCTCAAGCTAAACTAACTAAAATAGTGGCTAAGAGATTAATTACATGAACATATGGAGTATTTATACAAGTTAGAAGCCCTAATCCAAAATTTCTGGAACCATCCAAACTATTCCCTAGGAAATGTGGCCACCAATTTATCATTAGCATGAGATAATCCACCATTTAAATGTACATGAAACTTTAAGCTCCATTAGCATGTGCATTAGCTCTTAATAGATGATCATGGTAAGTGGATAGGTGGGGTCCTTCATGTTGCATGGTTTGAATTATTTTTATCTTCATTCCTTTGTTTTCTCTTGTGTATGCATATTTTCAATGTAACATCTTCCAAAATTCTCTAAAATTCCTCTAAAACAACAGTAAAATATCCAAGTAAATTTTCTCAAATTAATATATGCACAAAAATGATCATTTTCGATATATATGAAGATGAATATATGATGATTTGAAAATAATTGAAATTTGGGTTTAAACATGTTAAAATACCCTATATACTCCTTTATTTAATTTCTTAGTCTCCTTAGCCTCCATTTTAGTTAGTTTAGTTGGAGTTTTTGTGGCTATTTAGTCATTTTCTCCTTTCATGTAAATTTCTTTTTATGCAATTTTAATTCATTCTCATCTCTATTACATGTTATTTCCTTTTATATTAGTAGTGTAATTTATTTCTTATGCGAGTAGATTAGCTTAGCTTCTATTACATTTTTATTAGCTCTCTTTTTACTTAGCTTGCATTTTTCTTCTTGTTTTTATTTCATGTTGAATGCTACATTCATTGAAATGATAACAAATATGAGAGGTTAAACCCCTTCAATTTAGGGTAATGGAGCTCTCTCTTAATCATGTAGATTCAATATTTTACTAATTTTTGATCTCTTTTTGTGTTTAATGGAAATATTTGATGTGGTTTAACTTGTTGTTTTAGCTTTAAATTTGATAGCATATTTTGTTGACACCAAATAGGCTATGCTTAAATAAACAACAAATACAAATTTCATCTTCATCTATATATGATTATGGTAATGAAGTGAATATTAAAATCAAAATTTGATATTCTGTATTTCTAATCAATAGTTAATAGATCATGCTTAGAATAGATTTTATTTTCAAGTTCATTGTCATTTTCATTATAGGTAAAAAGTCATTTAGTGGGTATGTTATAGTTTGATGGCTTATGTTGAGCTAGTTAATAGCACAAATAGGCTATACTTATGATAAACACATTAACTAAATTCATTAATGACCAAAAGAGAGATCATAATTTCATATGTGTTGATTTATGTGATCTTGAAAATGACAATGCCTCTAAATTGGTTTCAAACTCTCATATTTTTATCCATTTTCTTTTGTTAGTTTATTTATATTTTTCTTGCTTACAAACATCTCAAAATTCTTGGTTTAATTTGATTGAATAGAAAATTTAAAACCTAAACAATTCTCTGCGGATCGAAACGTACTCGTCACGTAATAACATTTGTACGCCTTGCGCTTGCGGTAATTTTTAATTTAAATTTATCGACGATTTTCTAACTCGTAGAAAACCATCGTTAAACAAGTTTTTGACATCAATTACGCTTAGTGGAATAATATTTGTGATGGTGTTTTGGATAATGACATTTATGTACTTAATCTTCATTGAATTTGTGCTGTTAATAATTCTTCCAATATTAACATAAATAATAATTATCTATGAGATTGTAGGCATAGTCATATCAGTGATAAACAACTGCATAAAGAAAAACCTAAAGATTTTCTACCATCATTTGATTTTGAATCATAGGCACCTGTAAGCCTTGTCTAAAAGGAAAAATGACCAAGTACCCCTTTAATGGGAGGAGCATAAAAGTTAATGAACTTTTTGGCCTCATGCATACTGATGTATATGGCTCAACACCAATAATTACCAAAAAGAATACTTCTTACTTTGTTATTTTTACTAATAATTTCTTCAGACTAGGATATGTTTATCTTATGAGAATAAATTTGGTTTCTACGAAAAAATCGAAGTGTATAAGAATGAGGTTGAAAATCAAACGTACCATAAGATTTAAGCACTTCAATCTGATCATGAAGGTGAGTATGTTGGATAAGAGCAACAACAATACTTAAAAGATAATGGTAGGTTACTCTACCTTATATTTTGCAACACAATAGTGTTTTGTAAAGAAGGAATCGAATTCTATTAGATGCGGTTTGTTCCATTATAAGTAAGGCTGAGTTACCTCTATCCTATTAGGGATATGCACTAGAAACCATAATGCATATGTTGATTTTGATACACATTAAGTTTGTGTCTAAGACACCGTATGAAATGTGATGTGGAAGAAACCCCACCTCAAGCATTCGAAGGTGTGAGATTATCCCACCTACGTCAAGATCATTGGCCTCAATAAATATGAGGCAAGATTGACTCCGTATAGACATATAGGTTATCCGAAGAATTTTAGGGGATATGTTTTCTATAACACTAAGGAATAAAAAGTTATTATTTCTTGAGACACCATCTGTCTAGAAAAGGAATTTCTGTTAAAAGAAATTAATAACGAATTGGTAGACTTGGATGAGATCCGAGAAGTTAATATAAAGGCCAAAGAAGTAGAAGAATCAAATCCATCAACATACGAAAACACACACATATTACACGGTTTAGTAGGGAATCTCATGCTCTAGAGAGATACTATGGATTTATTATGGATGGCGAGAAAAAGGATTATATCTTACCAGAAGACACTCCACACTTTTATTCCAACAAGCATTACAAAGTAATAACTCTATGTTTTGGCTTGAAGCTATGAAATCCAAAATTCAATGTATGACAACAAAATTTAAAATTTGGTTGACATACCTGAAGAGATTAAAACCGTTCGCTATAAGCGGATTTTTGAGAAAAGCTAAATGAAGATGGATAGGTAGAGATCTATAAGGCAGGCTAGTTGCAAAAGGATTTGGTCAAATTCAAGGTGTTAATTATGGTGTAGCATGTTCAACCATGGCCATGCTTATGTCCAATCGAACAATTCTCCCTATCCCCATGATATAAAAACAACATTTCTAATGGTGATTTAGAAGAAACTATTTTCATATTTTAGCCCGAGGGTTTCAAGGTCAGTGGGAGCAAGGGCAAGGCTTGCAAATTGTTATGATCAATCTATGGTCTTAAGAAAGTTTTGAGGAGTTGGAATAAGTGTTTTGATAAAGTAATCAAATAGTTTGATTTTTATCAGAACATATAGCAAGGGTACTTATATCGAGAAGAACAAGGAAGTACTATAGTGTTTCTTGTTCGGTACGTCGATTGTAACGACCCATAAATTAATGAATATTTAATTATAGAAATTAATTATAATAATAAAGGTTAACTGATTGCATAAGAAAATGAATGGATTAAATAAGGTAAATATACAGCGACATTTATTTACGTTGTGAATATGAGATTGAATAAAAAATCAAGGAATCTAATTGTATGAGATGCAATTAATTTTAGCCATGAATAATGGAAATTGATTAACTAGAAATTAAGGACAATTATATATAATGAAATTCGGTTGTAAATATGTAAGTCGTAAATTTAATATTTGTACAATGGAGATCTAATATTAGAGGTAATTAAATTTAGTCATATGCATAAAATAGGAAATATAAACATTTGAATAAAGAATATTTTTAGTAAGGGAAACAGATTAGGCGAGGAAGGATTGCATATAGGAGATCTTTTGTTAAGACTATTTGCATGTAATTAAATCTAGTCATATGTAATAGGAATAAATTTAAATACGTGAATGAGATAGAATTAGTGCTATATACGAGGTAATAAATTAATATTTGAAGAGAGAGAATCTTGCAAAGATGGAAATAAATTAATAATAATGTAACGACCTGCCATTTCGACATTCAAATCGACAATAATCTACACATGTCAGACTTGAATTGCTCAAAACAACAGATTGCTAATTTACAGTTAGCAAAACTTAGCATATATAGTAAATAAATCAATCACAGAATCACAAACACAGAATTATAAAACAATAAGGAGTAGAATAGATAAATAGTGGTTTATGAAGCTACTATAGAATATTAGAGTCTGAAAGAAAATATAATAGAAATCCAAATACAAGAAGTCTTTAATACAAAGCAAAAAGACAAGTCTGAACATAAACAACAGGAGATAATTGAATAATGGAAAGTTGAATAGATAAAGAATAGATCTCCAAGCAAACCTCCAAGCTTCAAAAGGGAGCCTCAAATGCAGTGACATTCAGTCTGACCCGAGCATAAAGAAAAATATAAAACGCTCGAATCAGAATTAACATTCTTATGCAAGTAAATCAACTCAAGTGAAATGTCCAAATTAAATGCAACATAACTTAAAGGATCTTTTGGATTCTACCCTTTGAGGATCCGTTAAATTATCTACATACATAGTACAATATACTACATAGATAATGTCAACAGTAAAGTAAAATATGAAAATAGCATCAAGGCATTACCCATATCCTTCTTAACACATTTTTATATAAATGTCATAGTCTATATAGTACCGTAATTCCTCCGTAAACTGGAGGGCTATCAAAGGGCACTCCATTGTGTACGACACAAACCAAACTTGTAGAAGGCGCGATAAGGCATATGACAAGGCATGCGAGGTAATGCCTAGGGTAGGATACTACCGTTTTGCAGAACCAGTCTGGTGATAACGCGTAGCAGCTACTACCACCCACCTCGAGACACATTCCCATAATCAAAGGTGCACCCAATCAAATTGCAAAGCAATAGATATGGTATCGAAGAAGCAAGCTCGATCATAGGTGCAACCTCACTTGGCTCAGGTTCGTCAAGCTGACCCGAGGAAGTCAGGGCTGCATTCATACCTCATACAGAATCGTTCACCAAACCATCCTACTTCATTCTAAATTCTCCACCATGCACATAGTTTTTAAAGTAGTTTTCAGTATTGGCAGAGAGTGACAATATCCGATCCCTGTCTCTTTAACAACCAAATGCTTATTTCATACTATGGTCGTTTTTGTTTCGAACAATTCATACTTCATATCAAAATATCATATTCATTTCAAAATCATATCACTTTCAAAATTATATGCACTTTAAATTATACTCATTTCCAAAATCAAAACCAAAAAATAGGTTAAACCATCATATCAAAGTATTCGCATTTAAATCCATTTAATCTTAATCATAACTGTTCCAACTGAAACAGTTTGAATATAGAAAGTAGTTTATATATTGGAATAGTTATATATATAAAAAAAATTAGTTTATATTTAAAAATAGGTTATAGATTCAAATAGCTTATATATTAAAATAGTTTATATATTAAAATATATGTATTTAAAATTGTTTATAAATTTAAAATAATATATATTAAAATAGTTTATAGATTTAAAAGAGTTTATATCGAAAATAGTTTCAATTTAGAATTGTTTCTTCCAATTTCACAAATCAACTCAAATCAACTTTAGTTCCAAAATTCAATTTAAATCAATCTCAGTTCAACAATTTCAATAAAAAAAAGATTAAAGGTACAATTCAAATTCTCATTAAAACCATTTTTAATTTATATTGATTTCAAATCCAGGTTTGAACTACAAATTTAAACTACTTCCAGTTCAATAGGTTTCAAAGTTTAAATATTCAAACAATTTACAGTAACTCAAATTGATAAATTTCATTTATATTTCAAAATCCAACTTTAATTTGAAAATATTCACTTAATCATTTTTAATAACATTTAAATAAAATCTCAGACTACAAATTTAAATCAAATTAGATATTCTGTTTCTGTTTTATATAATTTGAAAATATTCATTTAATGACCTTTAAATCAAATCAAATTATCAAATTATAAAATCATATCTTTAAAATCTCAAAATCATAAGTTAAAATCAATTCTTATTTAAATTTAGTTCTTAAACAAATTAAGTTACAAGTCCACTTTAACTTATCTTTCCAACCTTTATTTATTACATTTATTACAAAATTAAAATTTCAAAATATTAACATAAATTTTAAATAAATACTTTTTTTTTCTTTTTTGGCATGGTCGACGGTTTTATAGTGGACCGACCACTTTTATTACGAACGTAATAATTTTGAAGTACAGGAGTAAGGTAGAGGCACCTTAGCTACTAAGAATGAGAAATAAAAATACAGCACAGGAGTATGACAGACTCGTCACATCTACTAACTATAAATAACTAGGCTAGTTCTCCTCCGAAGAGGAAGAATCACCAACGCCCGTACCAACCCTGGAAGAATCCAGAGAACCACCCCCAAGATGACCAAAAAAGGGGCGAAAAAGTACAGCAAGAGAAGGGTCATAGCAGTCAATATCAGAAGAGTATATAAAGGATCGATCCCAGTCAATATCAGCTAGAAGAACAGAATTATTCTCTGCAAACGAACCATCCATGTCAAGAACCAAGGAATCACCAGAAATACTATAATAAAGGCATCGAAGATCCAATAAGTCATCAGATACATATCTAAAATAGGTGACATCTACAGGGTTGAATCTCATTCCAGAACGACGATCAACCCAACAATGTTCTGTCTCAGCCCAAACAACGCACGGCGGAGAGAGAACCGGTTCAGCAGGGAGAACTGAAGGAACATTACCAGGATCTGGGGAAGCAGGACGCTCTAAGGAAAGGGAAGGACCAGAGTTAGAAGCAACCAGAGAGGTTTTGGGAACCCATTTTCTTAGCGGAGGCCGAGGTAGAGGGATCTTAGGAGCATCAGCAGGAACAACATAGCGCGCGCAGGCAGAGGCAACATGTCCAAAAGAATGACAGGAGGAACAAATGTCAGGGACCCATCCATAACGAACACGAACATCCACCACGTGACCAGCAGCTAGCTGGACAGGAATAGAGGTAGGAAGAGGCTTATGAGGAGAAATCTCAATCAGGGCCTTGGCGTATACAAGCTTATCACGCGCAACAGTATTAGAGTCACAACATTTCAATTTACCTATATTGCATGCAAGCCAATTCAAGCCAAGCAACGGTTGTAAAGCAGAAGGAATTTGGGAGAAATAAACCCAAACTGGGATAGAAAAAACTTGGTCACGAACACTAGCTACCGTCGGTGTCCAGGGGGTAATAATAAAAGGTTGTCCATCAAAGAAGAAAGGCTCAGACTCAAGAACACGACAACGTTCCTCAGAGGAGGAAAACAATAGGTAGTACAAGGAGTCAACCATCTTAACTTTAAGCCCTCCCTGAAGTCTCCAGGCCCTACGACAAACAGCCGCCGCATCATGAAGACGATGTTTAGGGTCCAAAAAGAAACCGACTACGTATCCAGCCTAGAAGTCCATTCCAGCTTGCATAACACAGGGGGGAGGGATCATTACTCCGTTTACTTCAACGATGTCGAACTCAACTGGTTCATATACACCCGCGTTACGGGGCAAGGAAGTAAAAACTGAAGACCAAGTTTTGGGAACATGAAGGCATGGAGCAGCAGTGCGACACATTTCAACACCAGAAGTGATAGCATCAGGGCATAAAACAACATCATTAGGAATAGGATTGACTGGGGAATTAATACAAACACTTATTTTATATTGTATACTTTAAACATAATTTATATATATATAGTTAAATTAATTTTTACTAGTTTTTATTATATTGCATGCTATTATTAAATTTATTTTATATTGTACCTTATTTTATATATATATATTTAAAAATAGTAAAATTATAAGTAAAATCTTAAAATTTACAATTTTCAAAACTTAACTTATAAATTAAAATTTCCAAACTTATAATTTAAAAATCTAAATTTTATACAAATATTAAAATGAAATCTTTGTATTATATTAAAAATTAGTAATCATTAAAACCCATATATTTCTTTTCAAAACTTTGGAAATCATTTTTCAAAAATAGACCAACGGTGTCCGTATATAATTTTCTACCCTATGATCAAGTGATATAGATATTTATTCTTTCAATCCGCAATAATTTAATATTTACGGGTATATATCATTTCAACCAGTAATCTCAAAATTTCAAAATCAATGAATCATTTGGGTTTATCATTTAAACCCATAACGATTTTCTGTAATCTATAATATCATTCGAGTATGCATTATTCCAAACCATAGGGATTTCTTAAATTAACAGGGAACTTGCAATGTGAGAACAATAGCATAATAATTTAAAATAGCATAACGTATCAATTCGAAACATGGATCATAACTAACAATTTAAAATATAATACATATACAACGTGTTATGGTGTCATATGTCAATTACATATGTTAAGAAATATAGATAATAACATATCATACTTAACAATTAAATTTCTAACCGATTCAAAATTTAACAACATTTTTCAATCGTCATTTCATGTAATTAAATTTATTGAATATAAGAATGTTAATCGCGGGTGATCACTCACCTTTTGAGGCTAGATAAAACAATAGGAATGAAAGCAACGGATATGGATATGCACACGGATACAGACACGTACAAGCTAGAAGTTGCTGCGACAAATTCGACAGCGGTAAGGCAAAGTGAGCTAACTAGAATCGATGAAAAATATCAATAGCATGAGATTGATGGATCATAATATGTATATACACAATAATACATATATCTTTTTTTTATAGAGAGGAGAAGAAAGCTAGGAATTGCTCGAGTTTGGCCGTAGGGTTGAGAACAGGCGGGTCGGCAAGCGGTGGAGCTAGTTGTGCACTGCGTCTAGGGGAGGTTCAGCTGGCTGCTTTGAAGGTGCTGGGATTCTCGGAGGTTTGATCAACACGGTGGGTGAGGAAGGCTGCGTGTTTGGCGGTTGAGTGGAAAGTGAACGGTTAAGTGGTTGCTCGGCTATGGAGTGAAGGTGAAATGCAATCTAGGCAGATTTTGGCAGGGGGTTTGGCGGTAATGGCTGAAGTTCGGCAAGGGGAGGCTAGGTCAGCGAGGAAGAAAGATGGTTGGGGATGCGAGAGTTGGCAGCGGGTGGAGATTGGATGCATGGAAGGGTGTGCAGGTCAGAGGTTTGGTGTTCAGGAAAAGGCTGCTGGAGGGTAGGGTTGTTAGGGGAGAAGCGGTGCATAGTCTAGAGTGGCGATGTGGATTGTTGTGGCTTTGGTCAGGGGTGGAAGGTAGGGAGGCTGCTCGGAGGAAAAGACGCGGACGTAGATGCAAGTTTGATGGAATTCGGGTGAGGCAAGATGCGAGGGTGGGAAGATGGCACAGTCGGGTTGTGTGCTATTGTGGAATGGGTCGGTTGTCTGGGCTACAGCTGTTTCGGGTTTGGAGAAGGGTGCTGGAGTTGTGTTGCGGCCGTCAGGGTGATGGTTGGATGTGCAGGCCGGAGTGGAAGGTCAAGGCTGATGCTATAGACAGGCGGGTTGACTGTGTGTGGTGTCAGATCTGCTCGAGTTTGACCGGTGCACAACGGAGGGTTGTGGTCGTGCGTGGGCTGGCAGAGGCCGGAGTTGCGTGGGTGAGAAAGGTTATTGGATTCGGCAACGCAATGGGAAGAAGAACATCAAGCAAAAATATAACATATATTACAATTTTTTTTTCTCAAACGAAGATAGAATAAAAGAGGGTAAAGGAAGTGAAACAAGAGTGAAGAAAACTGAACCAGCATATAATATTGAAATGATGGAAATGGTAATCATCAAAGTTCGAATTCGGAAATATTAATAACTAGTGGTCATTTGTTTTCAGCCGACATTAGGAAACCAAAAGGCTTAAATACGGAACCGATACGACTAATCGTTTCGTAGATTTCACCATGCACCAGACGCCGAAATACACAAATGAATATACTGTGGGGACCAGCACGATGAGACAAACAGAATGGTACATAGTTATGAGTTACACGACCAACCTATCAAACTCATATTCGCTGCCAAAATTGCTGCTAAAATGCCGAAAATAAGATAAACGGGGATACAGCAGTCAAAATTTGGCGAAACGAATTATAAGGTATCACTTAGAAAATGATTTACATTTTTCTTATATAAAAATATTTAGATTTCAAAAATATTTAATTTCCATCAAATTTAATTGATTTTAGATTTATAAATTGAAATTTCAAATTGAACAAACTTACATATTTTCTAATGAAAATATGACATTTGCTACGTTTAAATAGACGCATACCAATATCAAATTTTCATTTCTAAAATTTTATTATTTATTTTCAAAAAAAATAGTTAATTACGTTTTTTTAAATCGTTATAATTTTCGGATCATTACACTCTCCCCTACTCAAAACATTGCGTCCCCAAAAAGAAATGAGATAGGAGAATAGAAGCAACATAAAGGAAAAATAGATTCGTAATACATAGTACCAGACACAACAATTAATTCAAAACCATATAAATTCCATTTATTTTATTTCTTTCATATAGTATACTTCCTTTAACATCAAAACCATTTAATTAACCCTTCAACAGATTTATTTAAGTTTAATATTAACATTCCATATTTTCCTTATGACTTATTTCATTTTTTTCAAAACAAATTTTATTTTACTCATTTATTTAATCAATTTGACTTCACTTAAGTTAATTCCACTTTATAATTCAACTTCAACTATTCTTTGTAATTTACTTTTGTATCACAAACAAGTTTACAAAGATATGAATTTATACCTGTTTAGTTTCGTAAGTTCATATTTATTTATTTAAATAGCATTCTTTTTTATTATTCAATTTATTTCACTTAACATCTCTTGTAACATAAATTAAGTGGATAAAAATTTATTATAACCACTCAAATTTTATTTATAAATTCCCTAAACAAAATTTTATTTTTGGACATCTTATTACTTACATTTTATATTGTATACTATTTAATTACATGTTCTCATTACATTCAAACTTTTCCAGATAAGTTTTATAAATGTTTCCAAAAGTAATTGAGCACTATTTACATTTATTTACAACACTAAGCACCTTCAATTACATATTTACATTAACAATTTTACTTCTTGAATATTTCAAGTAAGTTATATATGTTTAAGAATGCAATTGAGTATTACACAAATTAATTTTATCCTACTTCAATTGTTTCAAGTTATTTCAATTTCTTTTCTCATTCTAGACACTCCAATCAATCAGAAATTTTTCTCAATTTCAATAATTGAAAACCATTACCTAACATAAAATGTAAGAGTTAAATTTTTGGTTTCATTTCAAGCCATTTTTGGAATATATATATATATATATGTATATATATATATATGTATATATATATGTGTGTGTATATATATATATATTGTACATCAAATCATACTCAAGAAATTCAAGTCAAATCCATTTTCCAAAACAAAATACTAAGGGGTCTCCCCACTTTGAGACTCGAAAATGAATGTCGATGATGTTGCAGTCATCATCGAAATTATTTTCCAATGACATATGAGGAGAGTACTGACTTGCTTCTTTTAAATTCTTTGCAAACCATTTCCATTCGAAAATACTTCCAAAAGCACCAAAAAATTATTTCTCAAATCCTTAATTTAAATTCATTTTATTTGCAAATCAGATTTATAAACCATATTTATAAATTAAATTAATCTTCTTAGAACATACAACAATAGTAAATGGTTTAGGAATGTTGACAAAATAATAAATGATAATCTAGCACTACCATTTGTCACAACCAATTCATTTAACTATATAATTTCAAAAAATTATACTATATATATTAAATATAATCATACATAAAATTATTTCATTTACCAATTTTGAAAAACTATATTGTGTCAGTTTGTTCTATTCAAGCGTTTTGGAATTCCTATCGATAGCGTAGATAGACGAATCGATTGAAACTCAAAATTCAAACTTAACAACTAAAACAACACAATATAGAACATTTTTATATGAATTATAAATATTCTCTCTCATAGAATGATTCAAGAATGTATTTTAGAATAAGGATAGAGATTCGAATTTAGAGGAACCTTGATCAAAAAGAATTCTATCTAAGAAGATAGGCTCGAAAGGATAACCACTAAATAGTTTAAACCATCATTCGCATTCAAATACATTTAGTCTAAATCATAACTGCTCCAACATAAAAAGTTTGAATATTGAAAGTTATTTATATATTGGAATAGTCATATATTAAAAAATAGTTTATATTTAAAAATAGGTTATAGATTAAAATAGTATATATATTAAAACAGTTTATATATTAATATATATATATATATAATTGTTTATAAATTTAAAATAATATATATGTAAACAGTTTATAGATTTAAAAGAGTTTATATCGAAAATGGTTTCAATTTACAATTGTTTTTTCCAATTTCACAAATCAGTTCAAATCAACTTTAGTTCCAAAATTCAATTTAAATCAATCTCAGTTCCACAATTTCAATTAAAAAGGTTAAAGGTTCAATTCAAATTCTCACTAAAACCATTTTTAATTTATATCGATTTCAAATCCAATTTGAACTATAAATTTAAACCACTTCCTGTTCAATAAGTTTCAAAGTTTAAATATTCAAACAATTTACAGTAACTCAATTTGTTAAATTTCATTTAAATCTCCAAATCCAACTTTAATTTGAAAATATTCACTTAATCATTTTAATAACATTTAATAAAATCCCAAATTACAAATTTAAATTAAATAAATATTCAATTTTAGTTTTATTTAAATTTGAAAATATTCATTTAATCACTTTTAAATCAAATCAAGTTATCAGATTATAAAATCATATCTTTAAAATCTCAAATCAATAAGTTCAAATCAACTTTTAAACAAATGAAGTTACAAGTCCATGTTAACTTAATTTTCCAACCTTTATTTATTAAAGTTATTACAAAATTAAAATTTCAAAATATTAGTATAAATTTTAAATAAATACTTTTTAAACACAATTTATATATATATAGTTAAAAATATTTATAAATTTTTTTTATATTAAGTATTACTATATTTAATCTTATTATTAGATTTATTTTATATTATATCTTGTTTTATGTATATTTAGAAATAGTAAAATCTTAAAATTTACATTTCAAAACATAACTTATAAATTTAAAAATTTCAAACATATAATTTAAAAATCTAAATTTTATACATATACTAAAATAAAATCTTTATATTATATTAAAGATCAATAATTATTAAAACCTATATATTTCTTTTCAAACATTTGGAAATCATTTTTAAAAAATAGACCAACGGTGTCCGTATATAATTTACTATCCTTTGGTTAAGTGATACGGATATTTATCATTTCAATCCGCAATAATTTAATATTTACGGGTATATATCATTTCAACCAGCAATCGCAAAATTCCAAAATCAATAAAATCGTTTGAGTTTATCATTTCAACCCATGACGATTTTGTCTAATCTACAATATCGTTCTGGCATGTATCATTTCAACCCATAGGGATTTCCTAAAATAATAGGGAACTTGTAGTGTGAGAACAATAGCATAATATTTAAAATAGCATAACGTATCAATTACGAGCATGGATCATAACTAACGATTTAAAATGTAATATGTGTACGACATGTTATGGTGTCATATATGAATTAACATAGGCCAAGAAATGTAGATAATAACATATCATAATTAGCAATTAATTTCTAATCAATTCAAATTTTAACAACATATTTCAATCGTTATTTCATGAGAATTAAATTTATTAAATATAAGAATGTCAATCATGAGTGGTCGCTTGCCTTTTGAGGCTAGAGAAACCATTGGGAATGAAAGCAATGGACACGGAGACATACACGAATACAGACACGAACAAGCAAAAGTTACAGTGAGAAATTTGACAGCGGCAAGGCAAAGCGAGCTAACTAGAATCGATGAAAACAAATCAATAGCTTGAGATTGATGGAAAATAATATATATATATATATATATATATATATATATATATATATATATATATATATACACACACACACACACATACAATTACACACATACCTTTCTTTTTTTCATAGAGAGGAGAAGAAATCTAGGAATTGCTCAGGTTTGGCTGCAGGGTTGAGCATAGGTGGGTCGACAAGCTATGGAGCGAGATGTGTGCTACGTCTAAGGAAGGTTCAGGTGGCTGCTCGATAGGTGCTGGGTTGCTCGGAGGTTGGGTCGACACGGCGGGTGAGAAAGGTTGCTTGTTTGGTGGTTGAGTGGAAAGTGAATGGCTGAATGGTTACTCGACTATGGAGTAGAGGCGGGATGCAATCCAGGCTGAGTTCGGTAAGGGTTTGGTGGTGATGATTGAAGCTCGGCAAGGGGAGGCTGGGTCAATGAGGAAGAAAGATGGCTGGGGATGCAAGAGTTGGCAGCAGGCGAAGATTTGCTGAGTGGAAGGGTGTGCGGGTCAGAGGCATGGTGTTTGGGAAAAGGCTGCTGGAGGGTGGGGTTGTCAAGGGAGAAGCAATGCGTGGTCTAGAGTGGCGACGTGGACTGCTGTGGCTTCGGTCATGCATGAGAGGTAGGGAGGCTGCTTGAGGGAGAAGACGTGGGCGTGGATGCAAGGTTGATGGCGTTCGAGTGAGGCAAGATGCGAGGGTGGGAAGATGGCACATGCGAGTTGCATGCTACTGTAGAGAGGGTCGACTGTCTTGGCTATGGCTGCTTCAGGTTTGGAGAGGGGTGGGTTTGGAGAGGGGAGCTGGAGTTGTGGTGCAGCTGTCAAGATGATGGGTGGATACACAAGCGGGAGTGGAAGGCTGAGGCTGATGCTATGGACAGGAGGTTGACTGTGTGTGGTGTCAAGTCTGCTCGAGTTTGGGTTGGGCACTGCGGAGGGTTGTGGTCATGCGTGGGCAAGCAGAAGCTGAAGTTGCATGAGCGAGAAAGGTTACTAGATTCGAAAGCGCAATGGGAAGAAGAACATTGGGCAAAAATTTAATTTATATTATAAAAGTTTTTATTCTCAAATGGAGACAGAACAAAAGAAGGTAGAGGAAGAGAAATGAGCATAAAGATAATTGAACTAGCATATAATATTGGAATGGTGGGAATGGTAATAGTCAAAGGTTGAATTCAAAAATATTAATAACTTATGGTCGTTTATTTTGAGCCGCTGGACAAATGGAAGGACACAAGGAAACCAAAAGGCTCAAATACGGAGCAGATATGGCTAATCGTTTTGCAGATTTCTCCGTGCACCAGACACCGAAATACACAAATAAATATACTACGAAGATCAGCGCGATGAGATGAACAAAATAGTACATAGATATGAGTGACATGACCCTCATATTCACTGCTAAAAATGCTGTTAAAACGTCGAAAATAAGATAGATGGGGCTAGAGCAGTTCAAGTTTGGCGAAACGAATTATAACACCTCACTCAAAAAATGATTTACATTCATCTTATATAAAAATATACAGATTTCAAAAATATTTAATTTCCATCATATTTAACTGATTTTAAATTTCTAAGTTGAAATTTTAGACTGAACAAACTTACGTATTTTCCAATGAAAATCTGACATTTGCTACGTTTAAATCGACGCATACCAAATATTTAATTTTCATTTGTAAATTTTTATTTTTTATTTTCAAAAAAAATAGTTAATTATGTTTTTTTAAATCGTTAAAATTTTCGAGTGCCCACTCATAACTTTTCGTCCCTGGAAAGGAACAAGATAGGAGAACAGAAGCAGCATAAAGGAATGATAGATTCGAAATACATAGTACCAGATATAACAATTAATTCAAAACCATATAAATTCCATTTATTTTATTACATTCATGTAGTATAGTTCCTATATCCTCAATATCACTTAATTAACCCTTCAACAAATTTATTTAGGATTAATATTAACATTCCATAATTTCCTTATAACTTAAGTTCATTTTTTTAAAACAAATTTTATTTTACTCATTTATTTAATCAATTTGACTTCACTTAAGTTAATTCCACTTCAAAATTCAGCTTTAACTATTATTTGTAATTTACTTTTGTATTACAAATAGTTTACAAAGAGATGAATTTATTTATTACCTATTTAGTTTCTTAAGTTCATATTTATTTACTTAAATAACATTCTCTTTTCTTATTCAATTTATTTCATGTAACATCTCTTGTAACATATATTAAGTGGGTAAACATTTATTATAACCACTCAAATTTTGTTTATAAATTCCCTTAACAAAATTTCATTTTTGGATATCTTATTACCTACACTTTATATTGTACACTATTCTGTTACATGTTCTCCATACATTTGAACTTTTCCAGATAACTTTTATTAATGTTTCCGAATGTAATTGAGCACTATTTACCTTTTATTTACAACGTTAAGCACCTTCAATTACATATTTACACTAACATTTTAACTCTTTGAATATTTCAGGTAAGTTATATATGTTTCAGATTACAATTGAGTATTATACAAATTAATTTTATCCTAGTTCAACTGTTTCATGTTGTTTCAATTTCTTTTCTCATTTTAGACACTCTAATTATGCAGAAATTTTGCTCCATTTCAATAATTGAAAACCATTACTTAACATGAAATTTAAGATTAAAATTTCGGTTTCATTTCAAGCCATTTTTGAAATAAATCAATATATATAACACATAAAATCATACTCAAGAAATTCAAGTCAAATCCATTTTCCAAAAAAAATGGTAGCAAAGCTACTAAGGGGCCTCCCCACTTTGAGACTCGAAAATGAATGTCGATGATGCAGTAGTCATCATCGAAATTATTTTTCAACGACATAAGAGAAGAGTAATTACCTACTTCTTTTAAATTTCTTTGGAAACCATTTCAATTCGAAAATACTTTCAAAAGCACCAAAAATTTAATTTTCAAATCATTAATTTAAATCCATTTCATTTGCAAATCAGATTTATAAACCATGTTTATAAAATTCATCTTCTTATAACATACAACAATAGTAAATGGTTTAGGAATGTTGACAAAAAAATAAATGATAATCAATTACTATCATTTCCCACAACCAGTTCATTTAGCTACCTAATTTCATAAAATTATACTTTATATATAAAATATAATCATACATAAAATTATCTCATTTACCAATTTTGAAAAACAATATTGTGTCGGTTTGTTCAATTCAAGTGTTTTAGAATTCCTATCGATAGCGTTAGCTAGACGAATTGATTGAAACCCAAAATTCAAAATTAACAACTAAAACAACATAATATAAAATATTTTTATATTAATTACAAATATGCTCTCTCATAGAATGATTCAAGAATGGATTTTAGAACAAGGATAGAGATTCTAATTTAGAGGAACCCTAATCGAAGAGAATTCTTACTAAGAAGTTAGGCTCGAAAGGAAGGATGATTTCGTAATTGATTCTACTTATTCTAGAATATTACTACCCTATCTCTAATGAGTTCTTACTCCACAAGTTAAGTTTTGCCTAACCAAGCTTCGATACCACTTGTAACTACCTGCCATTTTGAACCATTCAAATCAACAATAATCCACACATATCAGACTTGAATTGCTCAAAACAACATATTGTTAATTTATAATTTGCAAAACTTAGCACATACCGTAAATTAATTAATCACGGAATCACAGGTATGGAGTTATAAAACAATAAGCAGCAGAATAGATAAATAATAGTTCATGAAGCTACTATAGAACATCAGAGTTTAAAACAAAATACAACAGAAATCCAAATACAAGAAGTCTTTAATACAAATAAAATGACAAATCTGAACATAAATAAAAGGAGATAACTAAAATAACAGAAAGCTGAATAGATAAAGAGTAGATCTCTAAGCAAAGCTCCTAGATCCAAAGGTGAGTCTCGAATGTTGTGACACTCAGTCTGACCCGAGCATAAAGCAAAACACAAAACACTCAAGTCGGGATTAACATTCTTATGAAGGTAAATCAACTCAAGTGAAATGTCCAAATGGAATAAACATAACTTAAAGGATGTTGAGGATTCCACCCTTTAAGGATCCATTGAACTATCAACATGCATAGTACAATACACTACATGGATAATGTCTACAGTAAAGTAAAAATATTAAAATAGCGTTAAGGCTTTACCCATATCCCACTTAACACATTTATATATAAATGTCATAGTTTATAGAGTATCGTAATTCCTCCATAAACTGGAGGGCTATCAGTGGGTACTCCATAGTGTACGACACAAACCAAACTCGTAGAAGGCGCGACAAGGCATATGACAAGGCACGCGAGACAATGCCTAGGGTATGGTACTACCATTTTGCAGAACCAGGCTGGTGGTAACATACAGCAGCTACTATCGCCCACCTCGAGACACTCTCATAGTAAAAGGTACGCCCAATCAAATCACAAAGTAATAGATATGACATCGAAGAAGAATGCTCGATCGGAGGTGCGACCTCACTTGGTCCATGTCTAGCTTCTTTTTTAGTCACATCAAGCTGACCCAAGGGGGTCAGGGCTGCATTCATACCTCATACAGAATCGTTCGCCAAATCATCCTTCTTCATTCTGGATTCTCCACCACGTGCATAGTTGTTAAAGTGGTTTACAGTATCGGCAGAGTATGACAATATCCGATCATGGTCTCTTTAACAATCGAATGCTTATTTCATACCGTGGACGTTTTATTTCAAACAGTTCATACTTTATACCAAAATAACATATTCATTTCAAAATCAATTCACTTTCGAAATCACATCACTTTCGAAATCATTTTCGCTTTAAATTATATTCATTTCCAAAATCATAACCCCAAAATAGGTTAAACCATCATATAAAAGCATTCACATTTAAATCCATTTAATCTAAATCTTAACTGTTCCAACTTAAACAGTTTGAATATTGAAAGTTGTTTATATATTGGAATATTTATACATAAAAAAATAGATTATATTTAAAAATTGATTATAGATTTAAATAGTATGCATATTAAAATAGTTTATATTAAAATATATATTTAAAATTGTTTATAAATTTAAAATAATATATATTAAAATAGTTTATAGATTTAAAAGAGTTTATATCGAAAATAGTTTCAATTTAGAATTGTTTCTTCCAATTTCACAAATCAATTCAAATCAACTTTAGTTCTAAAGTTCAATTTAGATCTATCTCAGTTCAACAATTTCAATTAAAAAGGTTAAAGGTTCAATTCAAATTCTCGTTAAAATCATTTTTTATTTATATCAATTTCAAATCTAGGTTTGAACTACAAATTTAAACCACTTCCATTTCAATAGGTTTCAAAGTTTAAATATTCAAACAATTTACAATAACACAATTTGATAAATTTCATTCATATTTCAAAATCCAACTTTAATTTGAAAATATTCACTTAATCATTTTTAATAACATTTAAATAAAATCATAGATTACAAATTTAAATCAAATAAATATTAAATTTCAATTTTATTTGAATTTGAAAATATTCATTTTATCACTTTTAAGTCAAATAAAGTTATCAAATTATAAAATCATATCTTTAAAATCACAAAACCAATAAGTTCAAATCGGTTTTCTTAAAAAACATGAAGTTACAAGTCCATTTTAACATATCTTTTCAACCTTTATTTATTAAAGTTATTAAAAATTTTAATTTTCAAAATACTAGTATAAATTTTAAATAAATACTTTAAACATAATTCATATATATAGTTAAATTAAATTTTTACTAAATTTTGTTATATTAAATTTTATTAAATTAAATCTTATTATTAAATTTATTTTATTATATCTTATTTTATATATATTTAAAAATAGTAAAATTATAAGTAATATCTTAAAATTTACAATTTTCAAAACTTAATTTATAAATTTATAATTTCCAAACATATAATGTAAAAATCTAAATTTTATATATTTAAAATAAAATCTTTATATTATATTAAAAATAAATAATTATTAAAACCCATTTTTTTCAAAACTTTGGAAATCATTTTTCAAAAATCGACTAACGATGTCCGTTTATAATCTTCTACCCTATGGTCGGTGATACAGATATTCATCATTTCAACCCGCAATAATTTAATATTTACCGGTATATATCATTTTAACCTGCAATCCCAAAATTCCAAAATCAATAAGATTGTTTGAGTTTATCATTTCAACCCGTAACGATTTTCCCTAATCTATAATTTCTTTCGGGTACATTTCATTTTAACCCACAGAGATTTCCTAAAATAACTGGGAACTTGTAGTGTGAGAACAATAGCATAATAATTTAAAATGGCATAACATATCAATTACAAGCATGGATCATAACTAGCAATTTAAAATATAATATATATACAACGTATTATGGTGTCATATGTCAATCAACATAGGTTAATAAATGTAGATAATAACATATCATACTTAGCAGTTAGATTTCTGACCAATTCAAAATTTAACAACATATGTTAATCGTCATTTCATGTGAATTAAATTTACTAAATATAAGAATGTCAATCGTGAGTGATCGCTCACCTTTTGAGGCTAGAGAAAACAACAGGAATGAAAGCAACGGACACGAAGATGCACACGGATACAGACATGAATAAGCTAGAAGTTACTGCGAAAAATTCGATAGTGGGAAGGCAATGCGAGCTAATTAGAATTGCTGAAAACAAATCAATAGCTTGAGATTGATGAAACATAATATATATACAATTATACATATACCTTTCTTTTTTATATATAAGAGAAGAAAGCTAGGAATTGCTCAAGTTTGGCCACAGGGTTGAGCATAGGCTGGTCGGCAAGTGGTGGAGCAAGCTGTGCGCTACATATAAGGGAGGTTCAGGTGGCTGCTTGGAAAGTGATGGGCTGCTCGGAGGTTGGGTCGACACAGTGGGTGAGGAAGATTGCCTGTTTGGTGGTTGAGTGGAAAGTGAATGGTTGAGTGGTTGCTCGGCTATGGAGTGTAGGAGGAATGCAATCCAAGCTGAGTTCGACAGGGGATTTGGCAGTGATGGTTTAAGTTCGGCAAGGGGAGGCTGGATCAGCGAGGAAGAAATATGGTTGGGGATGCGAGAGTTGGAAGTGGGCGGATATTGGCTGAGTGGAAGGGATGTGCAGGTCAGAGGTCTAGTGTTCGGGAAGAGGCTACTAGAGGGTGGGGTTGTCAGGGGAGAAGCGGTGCGTGGTCTAGAGTGGCGACATGGACTGCTATGGCTTCTGTCAAGGGTGGGAGGTAGAGAGGCTGCTTGGAGGAGAAGACGTGGGCATGGATGCAAGGTTGATGGCGTTTGAGTGATGCAAGATGCGAGGGTGGGAAGACGGCACAGGCGAGTCGCATGCTACCGTGGAGAGGGTCGGCAGTCTGGGCTATGGTTGCTTCGGGTTTAGAGAGTGGTGCTGGAGTTGTAGCACGGCTGTCTGGGTGATGGGTGGCTGCACAGGCGGGAGTGGAAGACCGAGGCTGATGCTATGGAAAGGTGGGTTGACTGTGTGTGGTGTCGGGTCTGCTCGAGTTTAGGTGGTGCACCGCGGAGGGTTGTGGTCGTGCATGGGCTGGTAGAGGCCTGAGTTGCATGGGTGAGAAAGGTTATCGGATTCGACAAAGCAATAGGAAGAAGAACATCTGGAAAAAATATAACTTAGATTATAGAAGTTTTTTTTATCTCAAACGAAGACAGAATAAAAGAGGGTAGAAGAAGAGAAATGAGCATGAAGAAAATTGAACCAGCATATAATATTGAAATGTTGGGAATGGTAATAATAAAAGGTTGAATTCAGAAATATTAATAACTAGTGGCCATTTATTTTCAGCCGATGGACAATTGAAAGGACATAAGGAAACCAAAAGACTCAAATAAGGAACCAATATGACTAATTGTTTCGCAGATTTCGCCGTGCACCAGATGCCGAAACACACAAATGAATATACTACGGAGATTAGCACGATGACACCAATAAAATGGTACACAGATATGAATGACATGACCCTCCTATCAAACTTTATATTCGCTGCCAAAAATGCTGCTAAAATGTCGAAAATAGGATAAACGGGGCTAGAGCAGTCCAGATTTGACGAAACGAATTATAACGCCTCACTTAGAAAATGATTTACATTCTTCTTATAAAAAAATATTCAGATTTCAAAAATATTTAATTTCCATCAAATTTAACTGATTTTAAAATTTTAAATTGAAATTTCAAACTGAACAAACTTACATATTTTCCAATAAGAATTTGACACTTGCTACATTTAAATAGACGCATACAAAATATCAAATTTTTATTTCTAAAATTTTATTGTTTGTTTTCAAAAAATAAAATTAGTTAATTACGTCTTTTCAAATCGTTAAAATTTTCGAGTCGTTACAAATAAGAAAATTTGAAAAGGGAATTAAATTAATTTAATTGTAAGAACTACCTAAGAAAGATTGGATTAATTAGGTGTAAGAAACTTTTAAAAACTAATTAAACGGACCAGGTCAGATCCTCATACTATGATGTTTTGATAGTGACAACTAAACAAGAATATATGATGTATAATAAACACTATTGCAGGAAAAGATATCAATCAACGAAGATCTCTATGTGATGAGAAGAAGAATGTGATGATGCAATAATGTGATATCAGTCATAGAGTCTTATTCTAGAGTTATATAAATTGTTAAAATCTCTTCTAGTAGTATATACATGTATACATATGGTCACAAATCATTTCCAAAGCTCAGAAAACAAAATCATCATTAGGCAGTCGATTGAACTTTCCCTAGAAGTCGATTGAATTTGGCACCTTACACAAATTTATATTTACACAGGTTAGTCGACTAAAAACTTCATGTCATTCAGCTAACCATGTGTTCAGTCAACTGAATGAAGAAATTAGTTGATTGAAACTGCTGTTTTTGCACTAATTCATTCCTGATTTAACATGTCAAATTTTGATCAAAACCAGTTGATTTCATTCAGTCGACTGAACGTCGTAACAACTATTTTTAAATTCAAATTTCTGAAGAGTTGCTCTTCCTCATGAAGAATCACTTCTCTATCTTGTCTTAAATTCTCAACATTTCCAAAGTATTTACATTGCTTTCAATTTGATCACTTACACATTCAAGTAGACCTATCTTATGTTCAATTCACCTCCAATTCTTCACGAATACACTTCATACCACTACGAAGAAGATTATAGGAAGATTGTACATATTGGCTTGTTCGTGTTATTTAAAGAGCACACAAAGTCACGAAGTCACAAACTCAACTATTTGTAATAGTTAAAGTCCTGTAGGAGATCTTCAGATACGAAGTCCTATTTGTCATCTCGGCAATGTATAATACCTATTCCTCCTACATAAGTGAGGGTGTTGTTTAAATCCAAAAGGAGTCTGGAACTGGACGTAGAACGAGATTTTGAACCAGTAAAAAATCTCTAGTGCACTTTACTTATTATTCTTTATTTCCATTGCCATTTATTTACAAGTTTTGAATTAGTAGAATTATTCATATTACTCTATCCATAGCGACTTTCATTTGGTATCAGAGCAAGGCCATTCAAATAACCGTAACAAAGTTTATGATATTTCAAGTAATATGGATAGTACTACATCAAGTTTTGTTGAAGGTCAATCTACTGCACGACCACCACTATTTAATGAACTAAATTATTCTTATCGGTCAACTAGGATGAGGATATATATGCAAGCTAACACTTGGAATATCACTCAACAAGAATACTTTATACCTACCACTGCTTATGCACAATGGTCAAACATCCAAATACTAGATGCTACTGCTAATGATAAAACTATGAATGTTCTTCTATTCTCTATATAAAAATGAGTTTAACAGAGTTAGTATATGCACATCAACATATGAAATTGGGCATACTTTTAAAATAACTCATGAAGGTACAAACAAGGTCAAACAAAGCAAGATTTCCATGCTTGAAAATCAATTTCAAAATTTTAGAATGAAGCAAGATGAAACTATAAATGACATGTACTCTAGATTTCAAGACATATATTACACACTTCTAGCTTTAGGAGAAAAATACACTGATTTTGATATAGTTGGATGAGTGGAACGAAAGGTCTTAGCTATTGAAGAAGCTAATGACACTTCAACCACTAAACCGGAAGAGTGAATAAGATATCTTATGTCCTAAGATGTGAATTTGCAAGCAAAACGGGTAAAAGCTCAAGATAGGAAAATAATAGCCTTTCAAGCAGGGAATGAAGAATCTGACAAAGATGATGATAACATAGCATTTTTAGCTAAGAATTTTAGAAAGTTTCCGAAGTTCAAAAGGAATAAGTGTAGAATATATTTTACCCTAGAGGAGAGGGTGAATAGGGTGATACTGTTAAGGATGCGGATTAAGGATCTTAAGGCAGAAATAACACTAGAGGGGGGGTGAATAGTGTTTTAAAGAATATATTAACTATATGACTAAATTAAAACTTTCAATACAAATCTAAACAGAATTCTAACACAGAATGATCACAGAACATATAACAAATGCAAATAGCAAAGTAAAGCAAGTAAAAGGAAAGAACACACCGGATTTTATACTGATTCGGAATCCTCCTACATCCAGTCCTGCACCAAGGCAATATCCTTGTACAGATTTTTATAAGCCAATATCCAAATTACAACCTTCAATTTCTAAGGCCTTGAGGAACCCTCCTATCTCCGAGTCTGGGGTAAACTCTCTTGATTTACGGGACACAAGATCACCCTAATACTTCTTAATAACAATCCTTTTGAATGGATAGACTCTATGGACTTTTTGAATACAAATTAATCCTATAACTCTGAATAGCACTTTGATCTTTAGTAGAATGATGGAGAATCAAATAGAGAGAGTATCTAAATGATTTCGTATTGAGAATTTGGCAGAATGATGGCACGATCTTGAAAATATGAAGTTTTATGGATATGGAATGGTGGAGAAGAAAGAGTGAAGAAAATAAGAAAGTAGTTGTTAAAAAAATTCGTTTTGGAAGCCTTTATATAGATGCACAACAGTCATAACCATTGGCGAAAGGTTTTCGAACGAATGGACACTTCTTTTGAAAATTGAATTTGAATCCAACTGTCACCATGTCGACATGGGGTATCCCCTTATGTCGACATTCCTTAGTTCAAAATTATAGAGATGTTGTTTTATAAAGACAATTGAATTTAAAACAAGTTGAAACTTCTCTGAAGCAAAGTATAGTGTTTAAACAATATTTTGAGATAGAGAATGAATATAAAACATTATTTTAAATATATATATATATATATATACATATTTGATATAGACCGTTAATTATATAAGTAATATTTAAAATCAGAATAAGTTTTGATGTTTTAGAAATAGAAGTTTTTAAAATCAGAATAGAGGAATATTTCAAGGCTAAAACAAAGTTTGAAAAAAATTTCTCTGTTGCTAATTTTAACTCGAACGCTTTTCACGGCCGATGATCGATTGAGTTTATATAGGATTCTAAATCCTATAATTTCGTTCGTATTAACTCATTTGAATTCGTCTAAAACTTTACTTTGGCCGTATGATTATTCTTGAATGATTGTGATGATTTCTGACTTTTTCAAATTCGTGTATTTTGTTACTTGATTGACACGGCTTGATTTCTCTAACGATGTTTTCTTGGTCATCACGGCTTTGAAACTGCTTCTTTGATTTTGTAAATGCGATGACACTGTTCGAACTTTACCATATTGTTCCATGACTTCGGCATTTAACTTTGTTATAACTGTTAAATGCTTTGTAGTATTTTCTGATTTGAAGCTTGTTGTATTTGACTTTGATTATTCGATCACTGTCTTGCTTAGATATAATCTGGTTGCCTCGAGTACATATATACATATATGATGTACTCGGTTTTGCTTGCCTTTGAATTCTGGTAGTACTTAAGTATTGCCTCTGTTTTCACTACATATGGCTTTGAGTCTTCTTTATGTTGCATAGTCTGTTTATTTGAACTGTGTTTGCATTGTTTCCATATATGTGAACTTGAAGTTATACATCCACTTATGTACTTGCATATGTATGTATGATGTGTTATTCACGTTGTTGCTTCATTGTTGCTTTGCACTTGTAGTTAGGTTTGCATTGCTGTCACATTGGCTTGTTCCTTCGAGTTAGCACTGTATCTTGATTTCATTGAGCTTTATAGCTTCTGAGTTGCTCCTGACCATTTTATTTCATTCATGTTGTTGAGTTTCTGGTTTCAATTGTGTCCTTTGGTATTTGAGTTCATTTGCCTTGGTTCTTGTTACATGTATATATATGTTGTTTATCACTTCATGTTGAAGCCTGGTGAAATGGTTTTGCATCTGAACTCAAAATGCTTTCAATCCTAGGTTTGTTGCTTTATGACTCCACTGTCTTGACTTGTACTTGACCATACACATGCTTATGGTTCTAGGTTGTACAGGCTACTTCCTGGCATCATCATGTAGTCTGCTTTGGGTATTGGACTTGCACTTAGTTTTGTATATTTGTGACTGCACTTGATTCATTGCTTCAAGTCACTTGTACATGCTCTCTGGTGCCTTTATGTGCTTTTCTCCTGCGTTGAATCCCACTTATAGCTCGGGTTTGACCTTGTGCTCGTATCATGACTTAACTTTAGTTGAACCATGCTTTTAATTGTGTTTGATCTTGTGGTCACATGTCCCTGTAATCTTATCAAGTGTACATTGGTGTGCACGGCCTTGTGGCATGTACAGTGATACATTATGCATGTCACAAGTTGTTCATGTTTGATGAATTCAAAATTAAATGATTATGAATAAATCAAATAAGCGAGGCAAATAATATTTTCAAAAATACATTTTATTTTACGCTGCAAAAATATTTCTTTTTCAATTTTACTGTGTCAGCATATATTTTTGCAGATAGCTCAGATGCTGGATTCAATCTGGAATAGTGTTGAAGATTAAATACAAGTGAATGAGTGAAATATAGTGAGGTGCTTAAATGATAATTGTGTAATCTAAATTGTATTGTTTGACAATTGTTTATATAATGAGAGCTCAATTTTTTACTATTCAAAATTGTAATAAATATTTGTTTGAATAAAATATCTGTTTGAATTTAAATTCTGTGTCATTTATTTTATTCAGCAAATATTTTTTTAATTATGTGAAAATAAAATGATACATTAACAATACATTTAAATGAATATATATGTATATGTTTATTATCATCAAACAAAAATCATATACTCACATATTCAACAATCTCTCCATTTGATGATAACAAACATATATTTAATATTTTGGATTTATTAATGTACTTGATTATTCAATTTGCTCCCCCTATTTGAATGCTCACTCTCTACACAAGGCTCCCCCTTCACATATGCATGAGAATAAATAAAAATATGCAAATGAACTTAGATGCATACAGAAAATATAAAATAAAATATTTGAATTTTATTTGCCAAAACCTTAACCTTTCTCTCCCCTTTTTGTTATCAGCAAAAGAGTAATAATGTTAGAAAAATAGAGACAAAGTGATAGACATTAATACAACATTAATACCTAATAGAGTATAAATACTAAATTTCAATAAAAAATCAAACAAAAATCATGAATACTTTATGTGACACATATTCTACTTTAGAATGATAGAGATGATGCCATCATATAAAACCATATAGTTATGTCTAGTTGTGAAACGTTTGTTTTAGGAATTTGAATATCTAGTAAACATGCATAACCGTTAGGACTTATAATGAGATTAGTAGTATTCCAAATTTTTATTAAAAAAAGTATCTTCTAACCATGCATAACCGTGAGAACTTTTAAATGGGATTAGAATCAACTAGTCTATTTTATCAATCAATTTTGATATGCGTTCCACACATGCATAACTGTGAGGGCTTTGAAATGAGCATGAAAGCACATAATAAAATATTCCAAGTAATTCACCCATGCATAACCGTGAGGACTTTTAAATGAGAGTGAATACTCTGGATTTTTTTATTGCTAAAAATATAATAAAATGAAAGCGCATAATTTCCCGTTCAAAATACCACATATTGACATACTTTATTGGATTTTGATGAGTGATGGTCGTTAGAAATATGATAGAAATAGAGATGCTGATGGAATTTTTACCAACAATTTTTTTTATAACTCTTGTTCAAATTTCTAAAGAAATTTACTAAATATACTATCTCAAGTTATAATATATTAGTAATTCAATAATCATCACTTGTTCAATCGCTATTTATCTTTTAGATAATCAGTAGGGAGTCAGATTATTCAATTTAATCATTTAAGATCAAATCCAAAAATAATTATAAGGTCAAATTTTCTAAGGCGACTAATTTGAAACAAGGTCAACAAAAATGATTTTCTTGAAGGAGTTTCAGAAAAATGTCTGCTATTTGAAAATTATTTAAAGTGAAAAATATGCAGATATTTTCTTTGAAATGTGATGCAGCTAATGAATGTCTCTACATAAAATACGTTCCACTATTAGTTTTTCTATTAACTAGATTACTAGTGTAAACTGCGTTTGAATTTCTTGTTAACTCAAATTTATCATTTGTTGAATATTATAGACCAGACCATGAAGTGTGCAGCAAAAACATTTTTAACATATTTTAAATAAAATTGAACTGAATTTGATTTAAAACCGTATATATAGATGAATAGTGACCATAGTGTCAAAACAAATATATCCACTTGTGTCATGAGTGATTAGTAATCAATAAAACCCCATCATTAAACTGAACAAATCTACATGTAGTATTTCAAGGATTGTAGTGTTCTCGGCGTAAAAGGATAATTGGCCAACAATTTTTTTAAGTCAGAATCATAATCAATATTTATTTCTTTATTAATAACTGGCTGAGTTAAATCAAATTATGGTGCGGATTATCACAATTAATATATCATTCAAGATGAATATACCTTTACCTATTTTACCTTTACGATAATTTTTCGTTGTTGGCCATTATGATTCTACCACCTTTATACTAGGCTAAGGAACTTTTGATTTGATGCCCATTGTGTGTCTGGAACAGCCAGAATCCAGGTAGCATTGTTGTTGCTCCTTAGCCTACTACCACACCCACACAGTAAAATATTTTTATGACCTATTTGTTTTTATAGGTCCATGGTTGTTAGTGGCAGAAGATTTGAAAAATTAATTTTATGGAGACCCAAAATTATTTATATATATTCCTTTCGGCATCCAGATTTGTTTAACTTTGAGGAATTTTATATTCGTGCCTTTTGGAACCCAAATTGGAATAGTTTTCATGTGTTTGGGTCTATACCAACAAATATTTTGATTTGCTCAATTTTTTCTACAAATTGTGCATTCGGATTTGACTTGATTAATTTTGCTTCTAACATATTCAGATTTATTATATTCAAGTCCTAGTCTATCTGTATTAGCAGTTTGTTTCTCTAATATCATATTCAATGATCTTTCTCCTTTGGAAAATTTTCCTACAGTTGTAGACAAATGTTGGACTTATGTTTTGAGAGTTTCACTTTTCATTCAATAGTTGAGTGCATCTTTTGATTGATTTTTCTCTCCTCGTATTTTCACTCTCTTTCAAAATCAAAATTTCATTTTCAAGTGATTTAATTTTAATTTCTGGTTTTTTTAATTTCTCCTTCGAATGTTGGACACTTATCACACTTAGCGATCTTACTTTGATAGTTTTTAATTAATTTATCAAGCAATTTATTTAAATCTATCAAAGTATCTCTTAATGACTCAATTTTGGCGTACTTCTCTCTAAGTCGTTCAAAACACCCATTTACCTCATGAAAATATATAAGTAATTCTGAATGAGAAAGTTTTGATACATCGCTTGGCTCGTCATCATCACTGTCAGTTGTATCACCTCGAAGGCACATATCTGCTTTTTCACTCTCGCTGTCAGTGCTTTTATCATCTTCGTCAATTTCATCTCAAGTAGCTGCAAAACTTCTCCTTTTCGGTTTCTTTGCTTTATCGAGTCGATTTTGAGGACAATTGGGCTTGATGTGACTAGGTTTGTTTTACGTGTGGCAAATGATTTCTTTCTCTTCTAGGTTATCTAGAACTTTGACTATTCTGCTTTTTAGTTTTTGATTTAGAGCTGGATTTCCGTATTTACGGTTCCGCTTTTTGAATATCTTCACTAATAGTGCCAACTCTGCTGCTCCATCGTCGTCGTCGTCATCATCACTTTCAGTTGTTCCTTTGAGAGCTATTGATTTCTTTCGAGTATCACTTCCTTCACGCTCTTCCTTGAATTTTATCGCTAGCTCAGAAGTGGTCGGATTTCCGATGAGTTCTTCGACTTTAATTTATTTCAGAACCTTTGATTCTTGAATGGCAGTAACTTTTGCTTCAAAACTTCGTGGAAGGACTCTGAGGATTTTTCAGACTATTTGCAACTCTGTGTATGATTTTTCGAGAGCTTTTGATTTGTATACTAGATTGGAAAGTCATCCATACATCTCTTTAACATTTTCTTCTTTGGCCATTGTAAATTCTCATATTCGCTACTAAGCATTGCAAGGCGAGATTCTTTGACTTGAGTTGTTCCTTCGTGAGTTACTTCAAGTGTGTGTCATATTTCCTGCGCAGTTAGATAATGTAAGACATGATCAAATTCAATATGATCCAATGAGAAAATAATAGAATTCATAGCATTCTATAAATTATTTTCTAGATATGTCCATTGATATATTGGTTTGTCTATTTCCTAATTATTTACCACTATAGTTGGTGCGTATGACCTATCTCAACTATATTCCAAGCATCAATGGTTTTAAATTTCATTCTATTTTTCCAGCAAGCATATTCACCATTGAACGTTGGTGGTCTAACTATTGAATGACCCTCAGCAAAAGCAATATTAGAATTAGCCATTTTAAAAATTCAAACTTTTAAATAAAAATTGGTTTCTGAAAAATCAAAATTTTAAAACAAAAACGGCTTTTGAACCTGGCTTTAGTACCACTTGTAGGATCGATTTCACCCTAGAGGGGGGATGAATAGAGAGATTCTATTAATTACAAAAAATTTATTGTGGAAGTATATAAAATAATTTCAACACAGATATAGAAGAATAATAGCAGCATAGACAAAAGGAGAATACAAACAGAAAATAGAACACATAGATTTACCCAGCTTCGGTAAAACCCTGCCTACGTACTGCCCCTAAGGTTTCTGCTAGAAATTAAGTAGTCGGACGCTTGCACACGTAAACTCGCAACAGCCGCTATCGACTAACCTTAACTCTATGCTCAAAACCCAGCCACAACTCGGCCATTGAATTGTGAATTCTCGAACTACACCACCGTAGTTCGTCCCTAGTCACACGACTAGAAATTACAAATGTTTAAAAGAGAAAATACAAATTAAAAATAATTAAACCCTAGTTTAGAATATTAGAGACCAAATAATAAGTTGAAGAAGCCGGCCCAAAACAAATAAAAGAGTATCCCTTTCTTTTTCTTTTATATTATGTCGGACTGATGTCTTTGCGATTATGGCTACTTCCTTTTTGTTACTCGTTCGTTCCTCTCTGATAAAATTAGGGCTTTTGTAATTGAAGAAGCTGATTTTTTATTTGTCGATTTCAATGACTTTTCTTTTGATTTGCTTCGGTAATCAATGTTTCTTCAGTTCGTACATGGCTGCTTCGATCGAGTTCGATTTTGACTTCGGTATGTACTTTATCCCATTTTCTTTACTTGAAAGTTATGATTGAACTCGATGATTCGAGTTATTGATTTAAATTTTGCTCTATTGCTACTTTTAACTCGAACGCTTTTCACGGCCGATGATGATTGAGTTTATTTAGGATTCTAAATCCTATAATTTCGTTCGTATTGACTCATTTGAATTCATCTGCAACTTTACTCTGGCCGTATGGTTATTCTTGAATGATTGTGATGATTTATGACTTGTTCAAATTCGTGTATTTTGTTACTTGATTGAAACGGCTTGATTTCTCTGATGATGTTTTCTTGGTCATCACGAATTTGGAACTGCTACTTTAATTTTGTAAATGCGATGATATTGTTCGAACTGTACCATACTGTTCCATGACTTTGGCATTTAACTTTGTTATAACTGCTAAATGCTTTGTAGTATTTTCTGGTTTGAAGCTTGTTGAATTTGACTTTGATTTTGATCACTGTCTTGCTAGGATATAATTTGTTGCCTTGAGTTCATATATATATATATATGTATGTATGTATGTATGTATGTATGTATGTATGTATGTATGTATGTATGTATGTATGTATGTATGTATGTATGATGTTGTATTCGGTTTTTGCTGTCTTTGAATTCTAGTAGTACTTGAGTATTGCCTCTGTTTTCACTGCATATGGCTTTGAGTCTTCTTTATGTTGTATAGTATGTTCATTTGAACTGTGTTTGCATTGTTTCCATATATGTGAACTTGAAGTTGTACGTTTACTTATGTACTTGCATATGTATGTATGATGCGTTAATCACGTTGTTGCTTCGTTGTTGCTTTACACTTGTAGTCAGGTCTGCATTGCTGTCACAATAGCTTGTTCCTTCGAGTCAGCACTGTGTCTTGATTGCATTGAGCTCTATAGCTTCTGGGTTGCTCCTGACCATTTTATTTCATTCATGTTGTTGAGTTTCTGATTTTAATTGTGTCCTTTGGTATTTGAGTTCATTTACCTTGGTTCTGGTTACATGTATATATATGTCATTTATCACTTCATATTGAAGCTTGGTGAAATGTTTTTGCATATGAACTCAAAATGCTTTCAATCCTAGGTTTGTAGCTTTATGAATCCACTGTATTGAATTGTACTTGACCATATACATGCTTATGGTTCTGGGTTGTACAGTCTACTTCCTGGCATCATCCTGTAGTCTGTTTTGGGTATTGGACTTGCACTTAGTTTTGTATATCTGTGACCGCACTTGATTCATTGCTTCGAGTCACTTGTGCATGCTCTCTGGTGCCATTATGTGCTTGGCTCCTATGTTGAATCCAGCTTATAGCATGGGTTTGACCTTGTGCTCGTATCGTGACTTAACTTGAGTTGAACTAGGCTTTTGATTGGGTTTGACCTTGTGCTCACCTGTCCACGTAGTCTTATCAAGTGTACATTGGTGTGCACGACCTTGTGGCATGTATAGTGGTACACTGTGCATGTCACAAGTTGTTCATGTTTGATGAATTCAAAATTAAATGATGACGAACAACTCAAATAACTGAGGCAAATAATATTTTCAAAACTACATTTTATTTTACACCGCAAAAAATATTTCTTTCAATTTTACTATGTCAGTGTGTATTTTTGCAGATAGCTCGGATGCTGGATTCAATCTGGAATAGTGTTGAAGATCAAATATGAGTGAATGAGTGAAATGTAGTGAGGAGCTTATGTAAATGATAAATGTGTAATTAAATTGTTTTGTTTGAAAATTGTGTATATAATAAGATCCCAATTTTGTACTATTCAAAATTGTAATAAATATTTGTTTGAATAAAATATCTATTTGAATTTAAATTCTATGTAATTTATTTTATTCAGCAAATATTTTTTTAATTATGTGAAAATAAAATAGTACATTAACAAATACATTTAAATGAATATATATATATATGTTTATTATCATTAAAAAAAATCATATACTCGCATATTCAACAATAAGAAGTTTGGCAACAGCAGGAATTGTTGAATATGCGATTATATGATTTTTGTTTGATGATAATAAACATATATATATATATATATATATATTCTTTTCAATGTATTTGTTAACGTACTATTTTATTTTTCATAGATTAAATAAATATTTGCTGAATAAAAATAAATAACACAGAATTTGAATTCAAACAGAAATTTAATTCAAACAAATACTTATTACAATCTTTGAATAGTCCAAATTTCAAGCTCTCACTATATATATATTTATATACAATTTCACTAACAATACAATTTTGATTACATCACGATTCACATTTCCATTTGATATCACTACATATCACTCATTCACTCAACTCGTATTTTATCTTCAACTTCACTCCAAATTGAATCCAGCATCTGAGCAATCTGCAAAAATAAATATTGACGCAGTAAAATTGAAAAGGAAATATTTTTGCAGTATAAAATAAAATGTGGATGTTGAAAATAATATTTGCCTCGGTTATTTGGGTTGTTTGTCATCATTTAATTTTGAATTCATCATACATAAATAGCTTGTGACATATACAGTGTATCACTGTATATCCCACAAGGCCATGCACGCCGATATATACACTTGATAGAATTACAGGGACAGGTGAGCACAGGTCAAGCCCAAAACGTCGGGTTCAACCCAAGTGCAATAAAAATAATGTCACAATATCAGCACAAGGTCAAATCTGAGCTACAAGCTAGATTCAACTCAGGTGTAATTCGAAAAAAAATCCAAATGCAATCAAGTGGTCAAGACAGCTACATACAGTCTCAAATGAAAGGTTAAACAGTCCATTCAGACCATCAAGCAAATGCATATCAGACGATGTGAACGAGACTCAACATGTACATGAAACCAGCAAAAACAGATACAACATGGCAACACAGGTCTGCAACAAATGAAATATATGAACCAGCATAAGCAAGTGACACGACTAGTGAACTGCAAGTGTCGACCAGTTAGCAAGCAAGATCAACACAGCAACTCATATATACAACAAACACAGAGCAACTACAATGATCAAACACTAATGAACCAGTGTCACCAACTCGAGATCAAGTTCAAATTATACAAGCAAAACTCAAACCAGAGGCAACTGGCATCAACTACAACAATGAATCAGTGAATCCAAACCAAACAGCAGCAACATTGAAATGGCTATAAACAAAATACATGAAGTACATAAATGATCAAACTCAATGAAATAGACTACAAGTACAAGGCACTTGCACCACTGACCACGCAGCAAAGCCATTACAATTACACAACAAACCAGATCAAAATGAACCAGATGAACACTGCAATATTGAAATGACAATATCAAGTCAATGCAGCAACCAAAACAAATGCAATAGTGAATAATAAACCAAGTGCACCAAAGGAATGGCAACAATGCACAAAGGCTACAGGTCTGGCAAGAGATAAGCAAGCATATACACCAGTATCAGTCTCAAGTGCATATACAAGTATGCAACTGTGAAATTGGATCAAGCAAGTGCAGACACAAGTGGTATAAGACTGAACCCAACATCAGCAACAAATGAAATATAATGCACAAGAACAAAAAATGAAACTACAATGAACACAACATCATCAGGTATTTCAAATTAAACGAGTCAGAGCCGATGTCAAAAAGACCAAAGATCGAATAGTGCAGATTCGAAATCGTGGTGGCCAAGTAAATTGACCGAGTCATAAATCAGGAACGTGAGTATCAAGTATCAAATTATACAAAATTGACAAAGTCAGAGAAATCATCAACATCCCAGAAACATCGAGTGGCCGAGACGAATTCAAGGAAAAATAATTGACGAATTCATATGAAATATACGAACGAAAAATAAGGAGATCGAACTATATATAAACCCGTAATCATCATCGGCTGAAGAACAATCGAGTTCAAGCAAGCATAACAGAAATGCAAAAAGGAATAAATCACATACCAAATCAAAGTCGAACTCAATCAAATAGAAGCAGCCGAAAGCATCTCAAGGGACGATCGATCAATAAATCCTCACGCAAATATCAACTTGATTGATCTAAAAAAATCGACAGCTTCGAAAAATCACAAAGCTCTAATTTTTAATCGGGAATGATCGAATGAAGGAAGCCATTTTCAAAGCAAGGAATCGGGCCGAATACATAAGAAACGAAATAAAGGAGGCAGCGTCTTGTTTAATTAAATCGGGCCGACCCCTTTTCTTTAATATTGGATTAAGAAGCATAATAGGGCTTTGGTTTTTTAATTGTTTTATAAACTGTTATCTTTGTATTTTCTCTTTTAAACAGTTGTAATTACTAGTCATGTGACTAGGGGACAAACTACATGGCATAGTTTGAGAATTCGCAACTCAATGGCTGAGTTGTGGCAGGGTTTTGAGCGTAGAGTTAGGTTAGTCTGTAGCGGATGTCGCGAGTTTACGTGTGTAAGCGTGTGACTACTTAATTTCTAGTAGAAACCTTGGGGGCATCACGTAGGCAGGGGTTTGCCGAAGCTGGGTAAGTTCTGTGTCGTTCTATTTCTGCATTTATCCTGGTATTATCTATGCTGCTATAAATTTGATATATCTGTATTGAAATAATTTTATAAGCTTCCGCAATTAATTTTTATAATTATCAATATCACCCTATTCACCCCCCCTCTAGGTTGAAATCGATCCTACAAGTGGTACCAGAGCTAGGAATAGAAGTAAACTTTTGTTTTAAAAAATTCGGTTTTCAAAAACCAATTTTTGTTTTAAAAATTTGAATTTTAAAAATGGCTTCTTTTAATACTGCTTTTGTTGAGGGTCAATCCATAGTTAGACCACCAATGTTCAATGGTGAATATGCTTACTGAAAAATAAGGATGGAAATTTTTCTGAAAACCATTGACGCTTGGGATATTGTTGGGACAGGGTATAGAGCACTAACTATAATTGAAAATAATCAGGAAATAAAAAACCGAAGGATCAGTGGACAGATCTAGGAAATAAGTTACAGATTACTAATGCCAAAGCTATGAATTCGATTATTTGTTCATTAGATCAGGTTGAATTTAATCGTGTCTCACATTGTCTAACTGCGCAGGAAATAAGGCATACACTCAAAGTGACTCACGAAGGAACATCTCAAGTCAAAGAATCTCGTCTTGCCATGCTAAGTAGCGAATACGAGAATTTCACAATGACAAAGGAAGAAAATGTCAAAGAAATGTATGGACGACTTTCCAATATCATATACAAATCAAAGGCTCTTGGAAAATCGTACACAGAATTGGAGATAGTTCGAAAAATCCACAGAGTCCTTCCACGAAGTTTGGAAGCCAAAGTAACTGCCATCCAAGAATCAAAAGATTTGAAACAAATGAAAGTCGAAGAACTCGTCGGAAACCTCACCACTTACGAGCTAGAGATGAAATTCGAGGAAGATCGTGAAGGAGGAGACACTCGAAAAAATCAATAGCTCTTAAAGGGACAACTGAAAGTGAAGATGATGATGATGATGGTGGTGAAGCAGAACTAGCACTATTAATAAGAAAATTCAAAAGGTGGAATTCCAAATATGGCAATCCGGTTAAAAATCAACAAGTAAAGAGCAGATTAAACAAAGCACTAGACAACCCAGAAGAACAGAAAATCATTTGTCACAAATGCAACAAACCCGGTCATATCAAGCCAAATTGTCCCCAAAATCGACCCAGTCAAGGAAAGAAAGTGAAAAGGAGAAGTTTTGCAACTACTTGGGATGAAAGCGATGAAGATGTAAGTGATAGCACTGGCAGTGAAAGTGAAAAAGAAAATTTGTCTTCATGGTGAAATAACTGGCAGTGATGATGACGAGCCAAATGAGGTATCAAAACTTACTCATTCAGAATTACTTATATATTTTCATGAGGTAAATGGGTGTTTTGAACGACTTAGGGAGAAATATGCTAAACTTGAATCACAAAAAGATACTTTGATATATTTAAATGAATAACCTGAACAATTAGTTAAAAACTATCAAAATAAGTGCCCTAAGTGTGACAAGTGTCCATTGTGAAGAAGAAATTAAAAAAATCAGAAATTAGTATAAAATCACTTGAATATGAAATTTTGATTTTAAAAGAGAGTGAAAATACTAGGAGAGAGAATTCTATTAAAAAGTGCACACATTTGTTAAATGAAAATGAATCTCTCAAAACACAAGTCCAACAATTATCAACGACTTTAGATAAATTTTGAAGAAGTGAAAAATCATTGAATATGCTATTAGGGTAGCAAACAGTTAATACAGTTAGACAAGGACTTGGATATAATCAATCTGAAAAATTTAAAAGCGAAATCAATCAAGTTAATTCTATGTGCACAATTTGTAGAAAATATGGACACAATCACAATAATTGTTGGTATAGACCCAAACATGTGAAAACTATATCAATTTGGGTTCCAAAAGGCACAAATATAAAATCTCAAGTTAAACAAATTTGGGTGCCGAAAGGAACATATATAAATAGTTTTGGGTCTCCACAAAATTATTTTTCAAAATATTGTACCACTAACAATCGTGGACCTATAAAAACAAATAGGTCACTAAACTCTCTTCTCGTGTAGGTATGCTGGCAGGCTAAGGAACGACAGCAATGGTACTTGGATTCTGGCTGTTCCAGGCACATGACAGGCGATAAATCAAAGTTTCTTAGCCTAGAAAAGTACAGAGGTGGAAGAGTCACAATGGGTAACAATGACAAGTGTAAAATTGTCGGTAAAGGTAAAGTGGGTAACAATACATTTACCTTGAATGAAGTACTATATGTTGAAAATCTGCACCACAATTTGATATCAATCAGCTAGCTATGATAAAGGAATGAATGTTATTTTTGATTCTGACTTGTGCAAAATTGTTGACAAATCATCAAAAGAAATCTTATTTTCAGGTAAGAGGAAAGGTAATATATATTCTCTATTTTTTGATGATCTCACCCTTTCTAAATGTTTGGTTGCTAAGGATAAAGAAGTAAATTTATGGCGTAGACGTTTAGGGCATGCTAGCATGAATTTGTTAAACAAATTAAAAAGGAAAATTTGGTAAGAGGGTTGCCATCACATGATTTGAAACAGAAAACTTATGTAAAGCATGTACCTTGGAAAAACTTAAAAAATCACCATTTCATGCCAAAAACAATGTAAGCACTTCGAGAGTTCTTGAACTCTTTCATATGGATCTGTTTGGACCTAACGACAATGCTAGATCAGGTAGTAAGAATTATTGCTTTGTGTTAGTTGATGATTACTCAAGATATACATGGGTATATTTCTTGGCTAAAAAATCAGAAACTTTTTCATACTTCACAAAATTCAAAAAATTAGTTCAAAATGAAAAAGGAGTCCCTATTGTTTTGTTAAGAAGTGATCATGGTGGAGAATTTGAAAATTATGAATTTGAAATTTTTTGTGATTAAATGGCTTTAAACAAGAATTTTCTGCACCACGTACTCCACAACAAAATGAAGTAGTTGAAAGAAAGAATCGAACATTGCAAGAGTTGGCTAGGTCTATGATAAATGAGTATAAGCTGCCTTTGCATTTTTGGGAAGAAACAGTAAATACAGCTTGTTATGTAATGAATGGAGTTATGATTAGACCGATTCTTAACAAAACACCCTATGTGCTATGGTTCAAAAATAAACCAAACATTGACTACTTCAAAGTATTTGGGTGTCCGGGATATATTCTCAATACAAGTGATCAATTAGGAAAATTCGAAGCAAAAGCTAATGAAGGCATATTCATAAGATACTCTTCTAGAAGCAAAGCTTATAGAGTCTACAACAAAAGGAATAAAACAATCGTGGAGTCAATCAATGTGAAGTTTGATGAAGGCATTAATGAACAGGAAATGGTCAAAAGCAATTTTGAAGAGGAGAACGGAAAAGATGAGAATGAAAAACCAAAAGAAACTGCAACAACAAAAGAAGTCCGAAGGAATCTAGTTCCAAAGAGATAGAAATTCAAAGCAGATTATCCTCCAGAATTGATAATAGGAAATCCTATCACAGGTGTTCAAACTCATTCCTCCTTTAGAAATTTGTGTGATATGTGTCTATATAGTGGATTTATTTCAGAAAACCCAAAGACATAGATACAGCTCTTAATGATGAAAATTGGTTTGTGGCTATGCAAGAAGAGCTAAATCAATTTGAGCGAAATGATGTTTGAAGTCTAGCACCTAGACCTAAGGATTATCCAGTCGTAGGAACAAAATGGATTTTCAAAAATAAATATGATGAATCTGGAAATGTGATTAGGAATAAAGCTAGATTAGTCGCTTAAAGATATAATCAAATTGAAGGAGTTGATTTCCATGAAACTTTTGTACCAGTAGTTAGACTAGAATTAATTTGGATATTGTTAGCTTTTGCTTACTACAAAGGATTTAAGTTAAGACAAATGGATATTAAAAGTGCATTTCTTAACGGAATTTTAAAAGAAGATGTATTTGTTGAACAACCAGAAGGTTTTGAAAGCCATGAATATCCTAACCATGTATATAAGCTTAAAAAGGCATTACGGGGATTAAAAAAAAGCTCCTAGAGCTTGGTATGAATGCTTGGTACTTATCTTCTTGAAAATGAGTTCAAAAAGGGCTGTGTAGACACCACACTATTTCTGTTGCATGAAAACAATGATATTTTAATTGTTCAAATATATGTTGATGACATTATTTATGGTGCTACTAACAATTTGTTGCATGATAAATTTGAAAAAGTTATGCAGGAAAAGTTTGAAATGAGCTTGGTTGGAGAATTGAAATTCTTTTTAGGATTTCAAGTCAAACAAAGCGATAAAGGTACATTCATTACTCAAACAAAATATATTAAGGAACTTGTCAACAAATTTGGATTAAAAGATGCTAAACCAGCTAGAACCCCCATGAGCACAACAATTAAACTTGACAATGATGAAAAAGGTAAGGCAGTTGATCAAAAGCAATATAGAGGTATGATTGGATCACTCCTTTATCTTACTGCTTCTAGACCTGACATCATGTTCTCTGTCTGCTTGTGTGCATGATTTCAATCTAACCCAAAAGAATCTCATTTAAAAGTCGTTAAAAGAATAATAAAATATTTGTTGCACACCCCACGATTTGGTCTTTGGTATCCAACAAATGATAATTTTGAATTAAAAGGATTTTCAGATGCGGACAATGCTGGAAGTCTAGTTGATAGAAAAAGTACAAGTGGTGCATGCTTTATGTTAGGACATTCATTAATTGCATGGTCAAGTAGAAAACAAAATTTTATTGCATTATCTACTACAGAGGCAGAGTATAATGCTCTGAGTGGTTGCTCTGCTCAAATCTTATGGATGATACAAACTTTGCATGACTATAGTCTAAATTTTAAACATGTACCACTAATGTGTGATAGCAAAAGTGCAATTGATATCGCAAATAATCCTATACATCACTCACGAACAAAACATATAGATATTAGACATCATTTTATTAGAGATCATATTGCCAAGGAAAATAACTGCATAAATTTCATTTCAACCGATTCTCAATTGGCAGACATTTTTACAAAACCCCTACCAAAAAATAGTTTTTGTAAACTACGTCTCAACTTAGGTGTTTTAGAAATTTGATTTTCTAAATATTTAACAATTTTTTCTCCCTACTAATTATCAAGAAAAAAGTTAAATAGTGATTGAAAAAGTGATGAGTGTTGATATTTATCATATATCATGACTCGAGATGGTATAATTAGTAAAAAAAATTAGAAATTTAAACAAGAGTTATAAAACTTTTTGTTGGTAAAAATTCCATTGACCATCTCTATTTCTATCATATTTCTAACAACTATCACTCATCAAAATTCAATATAGTTTGTCAATATGTGGTACTTTAAACAGGAATCATTCATTTTTCATTTTACATTTTTTTAATAAAAAAATAAAATAATAATAATAATTCCAAAGTTTTCACTCTCATTTAAAAGCCCTCACGGTTATGCATGGGTGAATTACTTGGAATTTGTTATGTACTTCCATCTCATTTAAAAGTCATCACGGTTATGCATGTATGGAACGCATATCAAAATTTATTTTTAAAATAAACAAGTTGATTCTAATCCCATTTAAAAGTCCTCACGGTTATGCGTGGTAAGAAGATACTTGAATTCATTTTTTTTAAAATAAAATTGGAATACTACTAATCTGATTTAAAAGTCCTAACGGTTATACATGGTTGGTAGATATTCAAATTCCTGATATAAATATACCACAAATAGACACAACTATATGGTTTTATATGATGACATCATTCCCATCATTCTAAAAGTGGAATATGCGCCTAACAAAGTATTTATGATTTTTGTTTGATTTTTTATTGAAATTTAATATTTATATTCGATTGAGTTTTAATGTTGGATTAATATCAGTCGCTTTGTCTCTACTTTTTCTAACACTGTTACTCTTTTGCAGATAACAAAAGGGGGAGAGAAAAGTTAAGATTTTGTTAAATAAAATCAAGCAAAAGTCAAATATTTTCTATTTGCATCTAGGCCCATTTGCATATTTTTAACTGCATGCATATATGAAGGGGGAGTTTTGTGTAGAGAGAAAGCATAAATAGGGGGAGCAATTAGAGTATATCAATCATCAAATACATTTAATATGTTTCAAAATCTTAAATATATGTTTTTTATCATCAAAAGGGGGTGATTGTTGAATATGCAATTATATGATTTTTGTTTGATGATAATAAACACACACATATATATATTCATTTAAATGTATTTGTTAACGTACTATTTTATTTTTCAAAGATTAAAAAAAATTGCTGAATAAAAATAAATAACACAGAATTTGAATTCAAACAAAAATTTTATTCAAACAAATATTTATTACAATCTTTGAATAGTACAAATTTCAAGCTCTCACTATATATATACAATTTCAATTACAGTACAATTTTGATTACATCACGATTCAAATTTACATTTGACCTCACTACATATCACTCATTCAGTCAACTCGTATTTTATCTTCAACTTCACTCAAAATTGAATCCAACATCTGAGCAATTTGCAAAAATAAATATTGACGCAGTAAAATTGAAAAGGAAATATTTTTGCAGTATAAAATAAAATGTGGATGTTGAAAATAATATTTGCCTCGGTTATTTGGGTTGTTCGTCATCATTTAATTTTGAATTCATCATACACGAACAGCTTGTGACATATACAGTGTATCACTGTATATGCCACAAGGCCGTGCACACCGATATATATATACTTGATAGAATTACAGGGACAGGTGAGCACATGTCAAACCCAAAACGCCGGGTTCAACTCAAGTGCAATAAAAATAATGTCACAATATCAGCACAAAGTCAAATTCGAGCTACAAGCTGGATTCAACTCAGGTGTAATTCGAAAAACAAATCTAAATGCAATCAAGTGGTCAAGACAGCTACATACAGTCTCAAGTGAAAGGTTAAACAGTCCATTCAGACCATCAAGCAAATGCATATGAGACGATGTCAACAAGACTCAACATGTACATGAAACCAGCAAAAACAGATACAACATAGCAACACAGGTCTGCAACAAATGAAATATATGAACCAGCATAAGCAAGTGACACGACTAGTGAACTGCAAGTGTCGACCAGGTAGCAAGCAAGATCAACACAGCAGCTCATATATACAACAAACACAGAGCACCATCAATGATCAAACACTAATGAACCAGTGACTCCAACTCGAGATCAAGTTCAAGTTATACAAGCAAAACTCAAACCAGAGGAAATTGGCATCAACTACAACAATGAATCAGTGAATCCAAACCAAACAGCAGCAACATTGAAATGGCTATAAACAAAATACATGAAGTATATAAATGATCAAACTCAATAAAACAGACTACAAGTACAAGGCACAGTGCACCATTGACCATACAGCAAAGCCATTACAATGACACAACAAACCAGATCAAAATGAACCAGATGAACACTGCAACATTGAAATGACAATATCAAGTCAATGCAGCAACCAAAACAAATGCAACAGTGAATCATAAACCAAGTGCACCAAAGGAATGGCAACAATGCACAAAGGCTATAGGTCTGGCAAGAGATAAGCAAGCGTATACACCAGTATCAGACTCGAGTGCATATTCAAGTATGCAACTGTGAAATTGGATCAAGCAAGTGCAGACACAAGTGGTACAAGACTGAACCCAACATCAGCAACAAATGAAATATAATGCACAAGAACAAAAAATGAAACTACAATGAACACAACATCATCAGGAATTTCAAATTAAACGAGTCAGATCCGAAGTCAAAAAGACCAAAGATCGAACAGCGCAGATTCGAAATCGTGGTGGCCAAGTAAATTGACCGAGTCATAAATCAGGAACGTGAGTATCAAGTATCAAATTATACGAAATTGACAAAGTCAGAGAAATCATCAACATCCAAGCAACATCGAGTGGCCGAGACGAATTCAAGGAAAAATAATTGACGAATTCATATGAAATATACGAACGAAAAATAAGAAGATCTAACTATATATAAACCCGTAATCATCATCGACTGAAGAACAATCGAATTCAAGCAAGCATAACAGAAAAGAAAAAAGGAATAAATCACATACCAAATCAAAGTCGAACTCAATCAAATAGAAGCAGCCGAAAGCATCTCAAGGGACGATCGATCAATAAATCCTCACGCAAATATCAACTTGATTGATCTAAAAAAATCGGCAGCTTCGAAAAATCACAAAGCTCTAATTTTTAATCAGGAATGATCGAATGAAGGAAGCCATTTTCAAAGCAAGGAATCGGGCCGAATACATAAGAAACGAAATAAAGGAGGCAGCGTCTTGTTTAATTAAATTGGGTCGGCCCCTTTTCTTTAATATTGGATTAAGAAGCAATAATAGGGCTTTGGTTTTTTAATTTTTTTTAAACTGTTATCTTTGTATTTTCTCTTTTAAACAGTTGTAATTACTAGTCGTGTGATTAGGGAACAAACTACGTGGCGTAGTTTGAGAATTCGTAACCTAGTGGTTGAGTTGTGGCAGGGTTTTGAGCGTAGAGTTAGGTTAGTCATTAGCGGGTGTCGCGAGTTTACGTGTGTAAGCGTGTGACTACTTAATTTCTGGTAGAAAACTTAGGGGCAGCACGTAGGCAGGGTTTTGCCGAAGCTGGGTAAATTCTGTGTCGTTCTATTTCTGCATTTATTCTGCTATTATCCGTGCTGCTATAATTTCGATATATCTGTGTTAAAATAATTTTATAAGCCTCCGCAATTAATTTTTATAATTATCAGTATCACCCTATTCACCCCCCCCTCTAAGGTGAAATCGATCCTACAGGAATAACAACAACAATCCATTAACTTCCTTCCTCAAGTGCTATGGATGTGAAAAGAGAGCTCGCATAAAGAAGGACTGCCTAGAAAAAAAGAAGAATAAATTCAAGAATAAGAGCAAGAAATTTCATAAAAAGAAGGGGCAGACTTTTTTGGTAGCTTGCGAAGATTCAGACTCGTCCTGTTCGTCAGATAGTGTAGCGACTCTGAACAAGCAAATGTATGTTTCATGACTACTGATGATGATGTAAGTGAACTCTCATTCAATGATCTATTCGAGATAAATTCTAAATTATTACATAAGTTAAAAGATTTGAAAATAAAATATATAGATGCATTAAGAAACTTGAATAGATGTGAACTGGAAGTCGATATGCTAAAAGTTGAAAAGAAAATTCTAGAAGAAGAATTAGTAAAATCACAGGATTCATGTGTTGATATAACATCTCAACTTACTATGCTAAGTAATGAAATATAAACTTAGAAAAATAAGAATGACATAACAAAAGAGAATCATAATTTAGATTCTAGTGTTAAAATATTAAAAGTAGAAGTAGTAGGACTTTAAACCATATTAAAAAAACATTACTAAAAATATTTCGAATTTTAATAAAGGTAGAGAAAAAATTTCTAAATTTTTTGAAAACTCTAAGTCATCTTTTAATAAAGATCTAGGTTATCATAAAACAAATAAAGAAGTAAAGACTTGTCCTAAAAGTTATAGCTCATTATATATGAATTTTTAAAAAAAGGATGATAGTCAAAAGAAACCGATAAAATCTTTTATGATTTGAGTTCCAAAGACTAATAATCTTTTGATTAGAAATAAGTATATACATACATTTATGTCTACTGTTCACAAAAATTCAAATTATATTTTCCAAAGAAAACACTAAATCCTCTTAAGTATGGCTTCCTGAAACCTAACTCTTAGGACCATAATGAAGGAAGGGGGTACTAATACACTTTAATATTTTCTGCAGGTACCAAATAAAAAAGTGGAATATGGATACTCGGTGGTGGTTTCTCCAAGCATACGACGAGCAATAAAGATATGCTAACAAATATTATCTATGCGTATAGAGGATCCGGTACTTTTAGAGATAATTTTAAAGGACATGTCGTTAGAAAAGGAGACGTGAGAAACAACAATATGTCTAATTCACCTCTTATTACTATGTTAGCTAAAAATTTAAAACATAATTTACTAAGTATTAGTCAATTATGTGATAAAGATTCTAGTATATCTTTCTTAAAAGAGAAATGTACTATTTTTCGATCAAAATAAAAGGAATGGAGAAAGAAATATTTATACTTTAAATATGAAAATTAATCACAACATAGACATGTGTTTAATAGCCAAATATAATGATCCTTGGCTATGACACAAAAGATTTTATCACATAAATTTTAAAGCTATCAGTAAACTATCGAAAAACAATTTAGTAAAATGTCTACCAAATATGAATTATAAAGTAATTAATATTTATGATGCATTACAGTTATGAAAATTAACTAAATCATTTTTTAAATCTTAGAAAATCATTTCTACATTACAACCTCATAAACTACTACATTTGGATCTATTCAGTCCTACTCAAGTTCAATCAATAAACCATAACAAAAATGTATTTATAATCATAGATGATTTCTCCAGATATACATGGACGCTATTTTTGAGAGAAAAAAGCGATACTTTTGAAGCCTTTAAAATTTTTGCTTAAATAATTCAAAATTTGAAAAGTTTAAAAATTATAATTATTAGAAGTGAGCATGGTGGTGAATTTGACAATAAACTATTTGACAAATTTTGTAACAAAAAGGAAATTAGTCACAATTTCTCATTTTCTAGAACTCCATAACAAAATGGAGTTGTAGAAAGAAAAAATCAAACGTTACAGGAATGTGCTAGGACGCTAATTAGTGGTAGCCAACTACCAAAACATTTCTGGGTAGAAGGTATTTCTACTACATGTTACGTCTTCAATCGTGTCACTATTAGACCCTTAACTAAACATACACCATATGAACTTTTTAACAGTCGAAAACCTAGTATATCATATCTAAGAAATTTTAAATCAAAATGTTTTATATTAGATACAAAAGATAAACTAGGAAAATTCAATCCAAAATCTTATGAAGTAATATTTATTTGATATTCGAAAACGAAGCAAACCATGTATAATATGCAATAAATGTACAAAAATAATAGAAGAAACACTACACGTTTCATATGATGAAAATTTCAAAAATAATAATGATGAAGTAGAAATAATAGATTCAAATTAGTATACACTAAAAAATAAATCTATAGAAAAATCAATTGAAAATGATCCACCTGTGGAAAATGAATTAAAATCACATCCACATATACTAAAAAATCATCCAATTGAAAACATAATTGGTGAAATAAATACAAATGTAAAAACAAGAGACCAATTAAATCGAATGGGACATGTTTCTTTTATATATATAACACAGAACCTAAAAATCCAAAAGAAGCTTCTACCGTTGACTACTGGATTTTGTCCATGCAAGAAGAACTAAATCAATTCGAACGGAACGATGTTTGGGAATTGGCTCCAAGATCAAATAACCAAGTAGTTATTGGTACAAAGATGGTTTATGGAATAAAGCAGATGAAAATGGAAATATATGTAGAAATAAAGTTAGACTTGTCACTCAAGGATATAATAAGAAAAGGAATAAACTACAAAGAAACATTTGCTCATATTGCTCGACTAGAAGCGATTCGTATCTTGTTAGCCTTCTCCTATCATCATAACTTCAAACGTTATCAAATGGATGTTAAAAGTGTATTCTTAAATGGTTTTATTAAAGAAAACATTTTTGTGGAACAACCACCACTTTTCGCTCATGAAAAATTGTTGAATCATGTCTATAAAGTTAAGAAAGCTCTTTACGGTCTAAAGCAAGCACCACATACTTGGTACAAACATCTCAAAAGCTAACTTATAGTTTTTGGATTTGAGATTGGAAAAGTAAATAAAACGTTGTATACTAAAAAAGGTAAGAAAGATAAATTAATTATAATAATTTATGTAGATGATATCGTATTCAGATCTACAAATGAAAATCTATGTAATGAATTTTCAAATATAATGAAAAGTGAATTTGTGATGCCGCATATGGGAGAACTCTCATATTTTCTTGGGTTACAAATTAAACAGTTAATACATCAAGTAAACTTCATAAAACGATTTGGAATGGAAAATCTATCAAGTAAACCGACACTTATGAGCACTATAGTTCAATTGAAAAGGATGAAAACAAAATGAGTATGGATTAAAAACTCTATAGAAATATGATCGGCTCTTTATTATACCTAACCGCTAATCGCCCTGATATCATGATAAATGTCTGCTTTTGTGTACGGTTTCAAGAAAATCCCAAAGAACCACGTTTGTGAGCCGTGAAACGAATTCTGTATTAGTCAAGAAATAGTAGAGATGACAGACTCTTTTATCTGAAAGAATGTCCTCTCGAGTTAGTATCCTATAACGATGCTGACTTTGGGGGATGTTAAATGGATAAGAAGAGTACGAGTTGTACTTGTCACTTTATGAGACAGTCTATAGTATCGTAGTTTAGTAGAAAGCAAAATTGTGTTCCACTCTCGACGTGTGAAGCAGAATATATCTCTGCTATTATGTCCTGTGCATAAGTTATCTACATGCAGCAAACTCTTCCAGTTTCGAAATCTTTATTTGAAAATCTTTGATTTGTTGTGGAAATACAAGTGCCATAAACTTGCCAAAAAATCCAATAAATCATTCTCATACCAAACGCATTGATATTCGTCATCATTTTCTATGTGTCAACATAGAAAAAGATGCGATATCACCTGATTTCGTATCCTCTAAAATCAAATAGCAGACATATTTACTAAACCTCTAAATGAAAATATTTTCATCAAGTTATGTCGTGAACTTGGTATTGTGTCTCTACAACATTTAAATTAATACAATAAGGTATACATATTTTGTATTAAATTTTTTTACACTGTTTCTCAGAATGATAATTATATAAGCTATTCTTTGACAATTATATTTAGTAAAAAAAAAGTAAAACTATTCACTGCCATAAATAAATGTTTGGATTTTAAATGGTTAAATTAATAAACCTTAAATTCACTTACTAAATCAATCATTGTAGTTTATATATAAACTAAGCTTTTATAAAAAAAAACATAGAAAAATATTTTTCTAGTAAATCTCCTCAAAGCCTTCTAAAATGGCTTCTAACAATGATTCAACCTATTGATCAATCAGTTATTACTCACCATCTTCTAAAAGATCATATTCATCTCTATCTTCTTTAAAGATTATCCCATTACCTACATACCACACTGGTTACTCTTAAAAAGGAAAGAAAGTTTAATGTTCTATTAACTTTACATTATCATATACCAAAATAACCAACAAATTGATAAGATTCATCACTATCAACAAAAAATGATGGGACTCCAAAAAGAAATGTACTAAGAACAGTGTAGACAAGGAGCATGTCTTAATTTTCTTGAAAGATGTATTCTGGCAATTTGTTGACATTCAACAACAAAGAATAGCATAGGTAAAAACTCACCTTGTCTAACAGAAACACCAGTCAAAAATTACGACTTAACTCTAAGAAACTCTTGGGAACCGAGGCTATCGAACCAAGATTGGGATCCAACTCTAGTTCATACAAATAGGTGGTCTCTACTTATGCCTTCGAATGAGCAAACTAAAATTGAGGAACCGAACTCATGGGAACGGTTTCCTGCAGAAGAGTTTGATCCTAGTGCAGAAAAAAATATTTATTTACCCCTTCATACACTACAAGAAAATATATTATTAATAACGCCATTTAATAACGCATTATTCTAAAGCGTTATTGTTTGCGGTTGATTATTTATTTTTTACTCTGTTTATTTTGTACTGTTCACATGTAACGCCTTCAATAAGCGCGAAATCTCCTAATTATTTCGTGGCCGTGGTTTTCTCAAATTATTTCCCTCCCCCTCTTTCTACTTTCATTTCATTCAATCTTTCCTTAGTCTCCCATACCAGTGGAATCAAATCCCTAAATCACTCCTTCAGATCCATTCCTACTTCATAAACCCTAATCAGATTAGCTCCATCTTTAATCGACAGCGTCAATGACTCGGCCTCGAGTAGGTGGCACGTAATCGATTCCAACTACTGCAATGGCGTCGGCAACTCCAAGCTCGGCACAGCTAGGGCACAACATAAACATCCACAAAATTCCAATCTTTCATCTTTGGTAATAATCAGTTGTTACTTACGCAGTTTATGTTCATTTACTTTCGCAAATAGCGCCTTAGTTTAATTTAAAACTCGATAGGGTTCAATTGCTTGATTAAATCAAATAAATGAACACAATAAAGTATGCCTTGACTGTTTTTTTTGTTAGAAAAGCAATTTTGTTGGTTATTGGGACAATCTCTATCCACATTTAAGACAAAAAATAAAAAAATACCTATTAGTTACGAGATTGGATAGTGTTAGGATATTTTAATTTGGATTTTATTTTTTATTTAGCTTATTTTATTTATTATACGCCCTTTCTTGATATATTTTCCCTGAATAATAGGTTATGGCTATTTACTGCTCAGTATTGGACTATTAGAAGATATGGGCAGTTTAAGCAGAATCAGAAGTACTCCTTGAGTAAGTCTTGAGGAAGTTTCCCTCGATTAAACCAAAATTCTTGTTTTAAATTTATGCATTTGAATTAGATTAACTAAACTGTATCAATCAACATCAGAGCATCAAGTATTCTGTATTGATTTTAATATAGATATTGCTTATCATTCGGTTAGTTTGATCGATTTTAGCTAATTTGCCAATTTGTTGCTTTACAGCTTGCTGTTGAAAAGGATTAAAGGCACAGAGGTACTTAATTTTTGACATTTTTATGTTCTAATTTTTTAGTTTTAGTTAGTTGTACTTTTATTGTAATTTGTACTTTTATTGTAATTTGTAAACAGCATTATGTTAGTTGGTTTTGATCAACTTTTACATAGTTTTAAAAAGTTCGGTATCTTTGTTAGATTTGATATTGTTTGAATCGAACATAGGGTTTGTGTTTTTTCTTTGTTCCCTATTTTGATTGACGTTGACATAGTAAGATACATGTAGTAATTTGTAGGTGTAAACGATGTATTCTGATGGTAGTTTTGTTATTGAGTTAGAATCCGATCCTTTTTTTTCTTAGTTGCTGCATCATGTTGATTTTGCCAGTAAATATGTGCTTACATTTGTATCTGTACAACTGAAGTGTATTTTTAGCTTAGTGTAGCTACAGATATATCAATTAAAATTAAGTGTTAAAAAAATCAGTTTAGAGTGGGTTATTGATTGAATTACCTCTATTGAATAGAAAACCAACCCTATAGTGAAGTAGCTAATGGACAGTGAAAATATTTTCAGACTTAGGTGGTTAATGCATTAAGTTTGTTTTAATTTTGTAAAGGTCATAAACTCACTCTTATGTTTGCTAATCTCATGTATGCTTTGTAACTTATGCATTAGCTTGATTAATATTAATCTGTATTACTAGTGTGGGAATAAATCGAAACATCTATCTGTTTTTAACATTTAATTTATGCATGTATGTATCTATTTCCGAATAAAACTTGCCATGTCTTGTGGAGTTTGGTTGATAAGTAATTTAAAATGTATTTTAATACCCACTAATAGCTTCTTTCTTAATCGGCATACAGGTAGATTCATTACTGAAGTAGAAATGTCAATGTTAGCAGTTAATTTCCATTTGAATGCTACAAAATATTTAAAATACACCAAAAATCAAACAGTAGTTTAATATAGACCACATTTTACATACACCAGTTTAATCATTATGTCACAATAACGTTCATAATTAGCTCATAAAGAAAACAACTCTTGTTCTTTTCTTACTCTTAATTCACTAGAACTCTAGATACCTATCGCAAACTGATTTAGCCGCGAGCTCTTCAATTTAGATTTTATACATGACAATGGGCCGATTGTAGAATATTTGGAAATAGGAGAAAATAATTTAGTGCAAATCTTTTACAATTCACATTTGTCAACAAGGATAGTGATGGGTCGGACATTATAAGCCATGTAGTATAGTTGAATCCATTTAGACTTCAGCAACCGTGAACAAAGTTTCCATTCTTACCTGTAGCAAATTTTCTCCATTTTCAAGGTTAAGGTATAATATAATTCAGTAATATAAATATGAAACTTTGTCGATTTAGTTTAAAAATTGGAACAAAAACTACTAACATCGATGTCTTCCAATTCTATTCCTGATCCTCAATTTCTATTATAAAATTTGAAGATGGCTTTTATGGTGTTTGTTTTAGTTTAAGCGTGTAGCCACTGGACAATTTTGCGTCACGGTTCTCTTTAAGGAGAATGTAAGTTTTGGTCTGCAAATAGAAGTTTTTTTTTAAATCCATTATTTTATTGTATATGTAATACATATGTACGTACGTACCTATATAACTTTTGTTTTACATTGTAAAATATTGCTGTTTTTACCAGTCGTGTTTGTGGAAACTAACAAGGGTTGATTGGAAAGTATGGGATCATGCGCTGCAGGCAATGCTTCAGAGAAAATGCCAAAGTGATTGGTTTTGTCAAGGTATATTTACATTCATTTAAACTTGTGCTATATTGATATAACTCTATGTTTTTTTTATATATTCTAAATGCTTATGATAAAATATGTAATTTAAAATTGCAGCATCGTTAAGAAAGCCTGCTACTAGAAGCAAGGAGATGGATCCTCGGGTATATTCTCAGCAATGTTGCTTATTGCGGTTTATATTTTATGAATCTAATCTTGTTTTTCTTTTCAAATTTTGTGTGCGTTTCTTGATTATGCATTGAACTTTCTATTTTCTTCTTAGAATATGCCGTGAGAAAGTGTTGAAATTTTATATCGTTTTACATGGATTATGTTATTTTTTACTTTTTCAGATTTGTCTTCTGAATTATATACTTGAAACTATAAATATATATTAGAAATATAGGCTTCATATAAGAAAACCGATAAAGCTGCCCCAGCAACAGTATATATTAGAATTAGTATATCTGGTTAATAATCACAATGGTTCTCATGTTTGGTGTAGACCTCAACAAGTGCATTAGATCTGTTTCTACCGTATGCAATAACATAAAGAAAGGTACTAACGTAGGTTATTTATTTATTATGTATTGTTGTTTTTACCATAATGGCATTAGCTCAGTTTCTACTGTATGCAATAACTCAAAGAAAGGTCCAAGTCATTTGGCACATTTAAGTTTTCACTTTGCAATCTACACACACTAAATTAACATGGTCGTGTTATTTTAGCTTCAAATTTACATACATGAATAATGTTAGGACTTAGTCAGATATAGAGGACGATACATAAGTCAAGATTAAATAAAAGCATAATTCTTTGGCGTCATTGTTAAACTGATTAAACTCGAATGATTAAAATGAAACTATACCATGTAAGATAATGTATTGTATTGCTAAATAATTGATATGCGGCCTAGATTGCTACTAGCTTTTAGTTCAGTTTGACTCGGTGTTGATTCTAGCTAGAAGAAATGATTTCTATCGATTAAATAAAATAGGAACGAAATTACATTAGAAGTTGCTAAAAATAAACTAGTGTCATATGCTATTTTCAATCTTGAAATACTCGGGTGTTTGGAAAATGAACATGCCACTGTCTGTCACGACAATATTTTTGTTAATTGAGTAGACCTATCTTTTATGAATTGCAACTCTACTGCATGTTGTCTCGCGGTGCTGCCCTCAGCCTCACACAACAAATGCAGCTATTCTACTCTAATTCTAGCTGCCACATTCCATGCAGTGCTCTAAATCATAATTATTTTAATCTCTTTCTGTTTCATATTGTGTAATATTTTGGTTAGAACATTATAAAAAATAGAAAGCCTATATATTTGGAAGTCTTCGTATTATCCTAATAGCATGTATGCCTGTTCCGATCTTCGTTAAGTTCAGAATTCATGTTAGCTGTCAATTAAATAATTTTGAAGTACAAGATGTATCTAGAATTTTGCTCACACTATTTTAAGAGTTAATTTGATTTATTTATTTAGTGAATGAAATGGTTTTAAGTATTGTAGTTTTAGTAAGTTCCATGTAGCGCTTATAAAGGCACATATCGAAATTCATGTCTTAGTTATATGTTGAGCAAATTAGTACCAATATTTCACAGATATAGTCATAATGATTAATATACGATGATTGCAAAAATGGACTGGAAGAAAGGAAAGGAAGTAAATAAATAGAGAAAGGATAGAAAAATATTGGGGAAGTATACTTTATTTTTATTTCATTTTCTACTTGTTGTGCAATATTCTTTTGCTCAAATATGGTTTCTAATTTATTTACATTAGTTCTACTATCTCTTTGGAAAATGTCTCATGGTCCCTTTTTTTTAATTTTAATGATATTTCTTCCTATAATATAAAAATGTAAGAGCTTCAAAAATGGACATGCTACATTTCACTAGCTTAGTACGTTACACAAACAAAGGTTAATTAATTTTGGTTAGAAAATTTTATAAATAATTTGACTTGTTAAATTTGACTAGTTAAAGTATATTAAACTCACTGTAGCAACAGGAGTATATAAGACAATATATATTCTTGCTTATATGCCTTCATTTTATGGTATAACAAGATCTATCTTGAATTCTTCAAACTATGTTTATTGTTTTTAGGCCCATAATAATTTTTGGGCATCTTGAAACTTTTAATCGATATTTGTTTGGTAGTGCAACGTCTAACTTGCATGGATCGGTTGCAAGATCATAAAAATATGCTAATTAACTTTTACGGCTAAACAACCTACAAAATCATGTTAGTTTACCAATAGCTTAGTAATAGTACACGTACACATTCACAGTAAGCCTGCAGTCAAAACTTTAGTAATAGTACATGTACACATTCACAGTAATTGCCCAAACTTTGGTAATAAATTGTTTGTGTTGTTCTGTATATTATTTGTTGTGAATTGTGCGAATGGAACAAGTAAGCCTGCAGTCAAAACAATAAAGGTTGTATCTTGCATAAGTACTTTGCGCTTATATAATTATTTCATTCTCTTTTAACCTAATTAAAATAGTTTTGTAACCTCTTGCAGAGTGAAGATGGTGACATCGTTGATTGTGTTGATATTTATAGTCAGCCTTCTTTTGATCATCCCTTGCTTAAATATCACACCGTTCAGGTTTGTTATTTGACTTATTTCCCTCAAATACTGTGATCCTTTGCATTCAAACTGGTTATAATAAATATATAGTCATTCTTTCTCTGTTGTACCAGATGCAACCTAGTTTTATCCCAACAATATTGAAACACAATGGTACATTAAAAACTGGTGATGGCGAGGGGTGATTTTACGAGGGGCGGCAGTTTGAGTGGTTCAGTTGTTGTGGTGAAGTAGGTTGGCGACTGTCTGGAGATGCTGCGGTCGAGTTTGGTTGTGATGGCTGTTAAGTAGTTGGGTTGATAAAGTTTGTAAGAGCAGCGTTTTAATGGAAGGTGATAGTTGAAGCTAGAGAGATGGTCTCGGCAGTGGTGGTTAGGGGTGTAGAGTAGAGAGGTTCGACACCGTGAAGCAGTGTTTATTGATGCTTTGTGATGGAAGAATGTGGTCTGGTAGAGGAGTGTTTGAAGTGTTTGTTGAGGTCGTGGATGTGGAGTGAAAGCAGCAGTCTTGATTGGGAAGTAGCTAGTGTCAGTAGCTAGTGATCTGGTGGTTGGAGATGCAGTGTGATGGAGTTGCCGTTGAACAGTGGTATATATGCTACTGGAGTTAACGTTGATGATGTGGGAAGGAGAAGTAAAACAAGGTCCTTTATTTTTTTCTTTATTATCTGCTTATTACTGCTTTGCTGCATGGCATGATTAAATATTGGTTTTGTTTACTCTGTTCCCGAAAAAAGTACCAAGCCTAATACCGCAGGCGTGAGTTTCACCAGTTATTTTACAGTGTATTTGATGATCCTAATACAGCAATGGTTGCTATTATCAAAGGGAAAGAAGCCTTTGCCTTTCAGGTATCATCTCTTCTTCTATAATGTGTTCAGTGTGCTCGGTCATAAATTTTTTATGATGTTTTTGTTATCTTTCCTAACTAATTTGCTACTATATTGGTTTTGATGTAGATTCAAATGGATAGTAACATGTACGAATATAAAATGAGACATGCAATAATATGCAATAATTTAGTTTTTTGTTACATGTAAAAACATCTATCATTAATTATGTATCGTTCTTAATGTAATTATTTATCTTATTTGCAGGTGTGAAAGAAGAAGATGCTAAAGCTGTGATCTTCATTTTAATGCAAACAATCAAATATGTACTTGTTTTTTTTGTTAAACTATGCTACCATTTTTTGGGGTGTGTTTAAAATATTTGCTACTACGTTTTGATGTGTATGAATATTTGGTATGTTTAATGTAATGTGTTACATCTCTATATTTATTATCTTTTATGATTATTATTGTGCTTTTTGATATTGGTATTTAATACTGCAGTTTATTAGTAGGATGTAGAAAAGCGCTATGGTATTACAAAAAGCGCTATAAATAATGATGAATGATAGATCAGCAAGCGCTATAAAATAAGATATTATAGCAGAGTACAAGCGCTATTGTAGCTGACTTTTTATAGCGGCATATTGGAGTTGTGACAAGTTACCGTCTACAATAACATGTTCAAATACAGCGCTAATAATCCGCTATTAACACTTTCTATAACGCAATATTAGTGCTATCTTAGAAAAAACAAAAAGTATTCTGTGGCTAATAACGAATTTCATAGCGGGCTAATAGCGCTGTGATATTAATTAATAACGCCTATTTTGCCGCTATAAAAATAAATAACATAGCGCAATATTTGCGCTATGAAAGTAACAATTTTTATAGCGCTTTTTTTGTGCTATCTAATGTTGGTTGTTTTTAATCACATGTCGTTATACGGCGTTTATCGAACCGCTATAATATCCTTTAATAGCATTCTTCAGGCGCTATAGTAGGGTCTTTTTGTTGTAGTGATATGTAATCTATATATAAAACTTTGTATTTATTTACATTCTTATTGAAATAAATAAATTTACCATAAAACATAACACATTTAAACATAATAGAAGGTCCAAAAAAAATCATGAACAAGTCTAAATTCAAAATATTGAAAACTTACATTTTTAAAGAGATAACAGGTTTAGTCGACTGAATGCCCTAGTTCGTCGACTAGACGAGAGCAATAATTAGCGGCAACACAAGTTCAGTTGAACTAAGAGGAAAATCAGTCAACTGAAACCACCTAATTTGGACATAAAACCTTTTCACGCAGCAAAAATCAATTGACTGACCTAAAAATTTCAGCAGACTGAACGCAAGATTTTCTGTTTTTTTTAAAAAGCATGACCAGTCAAACATACACATCTTTTGATAAATCTACCTATTCACATCATTCACATCTATCTCTTGCTAACCAACACCATTCATTTGTCATCTTCTCCAAAAACTAAATCAAAAACCCAAAATCTCATAACTCCTCTCATCTTCAATAGAACCAAAGAAAAGAGCTAGAGCCTCCTCCTTATCCACCGCTGGACCTTCGAAAATCTAGATCAGAAATTGGCTTTACAATTACATTGCTGTTCAAATATTCAACAACATGCAGAGCATGCAGATCTTTGAAGGTTCAGTCATCAAATTCAAGGATACTGGGAGCTATGGCATTCAAGAGCTCGTTGGAGCAAACCACATCGACTCTCTCATCAACTTTAATGCAAACAACGTCAAAATCAATCATCTCTTGGTAAAATTATTTTACGCAAACTTGAATTTAGATTTCTTAAAACCACAAAATAGAGAAGATTGTATTTGGATCCTTGTTTTGTAGAGTTAATATCTATCTGCTCTTGCAAAGACTGGGTTATATTTTGAATTGTCCTTCGGTTGAAGAAGACCTAAATGACATTGAAGTAAATATGAACAACCGAGACAAATTATCCATCTATTCTTAGCGCACAACCTAGAGATCACGAAAGCAAAATTACTTCATTCTAAAGCTCAAATTATGCATAAGGTCCTTATTCACTCCATTCAACCAAGAACTGGAAGCTGTAATATGAACTATAAAAAAAACTTCCAAGCACTTTATGCATTTATGGGGACAAACACAAGTAAATTGGTCAAAAGTGATCATGGGAGAGTTTGAAACTTTTTAGATAAGTCAAAATGATTCACTATGGAGCATATATCATGTGAATCTTGCAAAAATTTGAAGTGCCTCTTCCCGGTTGCGAGTTTACCACCATCAGTTCTCTTGACTCCAGAACAATTAGGCTCATGACACTTCCCCAACGAGTTGCGCAGCACAACATTATATCATTCGAACAACGGAAACTAAATAGGGATACCGACAACACTCAACCCATTGAACCAATTCCTGCCTCCTCTTCTCAAACACAACAAGCTCAACAAAGTGACGATGTCATAGAAGAAATAACCTAAGAAAATCCAGCATATCAATCCTATGTTACCCTCTCCTATGATCAGAGTAAGCTTGATCGTCGCCTTTCATGAGTTGAACGCACTGTCACTAAGAAAGATAGAATACTCGATAAATCAAGGGTTTCTTGAACAAAATGTAAGGTAAGTTATCTTTCACCTCATCTACATTCTATGCATCTTCTTTGCAATCAAGGGAGGCTCCACCAAATTCGAAACATTTGACATGGACATCATCCAAGGAGGAATATAATGACCCAAAGTTTAGCTATTTGATTTTAAATGTTTAATTAATTTTAAGTATTTAAAATAAATGAATTTTGGAATTTAATAATCTACAATTCAAATATAGGGAAAAATTAAATATTTGAATTATGAATCAAATGTGAATTAAATGGATATAATAATTTTATTTAACTCCTTTTAATTTATAAATAATATTAGTGAGTTCGATTTGTGAATTTGTGTACAAATATAAATTAATCGAATTAAATATCGATAATTAAATATTTAAATCTGTTAAATTATCCTTCTAGGGCAAAGTTTCGGATTTCGATGAAACCAGTTTCATTGGATCCGTAATAGTGAAGTATATTACGCCGTCGAATTTCATGGCAATCAGATGAATCGTTTGGTCGTGTAAGATCAAAATGCGTTGAAATTAATATTGGAAATTTAATATAATAACTGGGTTTGAAATGCTATATTTGCATTCGATTAAATTAGGTCTCGAAAAAAGTTCCATCGCATTCGGGATAAGGGTATAACATATAAACGTCAGGCGGCACGACTCGTTTGGAGTTCGAAATTTTCGGGTTTGTTTTATTAAAATTTTAAAAGAGAAAATAATAAAATAAACATAGGTAATCATCATAGGCCAACACTTAACATCAGCCCACAAACATTTTTAGCGGCTCGAGAAATTTGTTTAGTTATGGAAAAGGTGAACATAATCATTTTGATTTTTTTTATTTGGTTATAAAATCAAAGGCTTTTAAACGCTAACCATTTTATAAAATCAAAGGCTTTTAAACGCTAATCATGAATTATCAAATAATTCATGATGAGTTATCTCTGCCTCATGATGAGTTAAACTGCTAATCAAAGTCTGAGTTAAACTGCTAATTCAAACCATTTTATTCCCCATGTAGGCCCTCATCCCTGTCCTCTCTTTTTCTCACTGTTGCATCGTTCCACAAAACGAAAATGGCCCAAATCTTTACATTTTAAAAATCAAATCCTACGCTCCACAAGAAAATATAAACTAGGATTTTTGAACTTGTATTGAATAGATCATCAATCGCATACCAATATTGAAGTGTGTGTTCATATTCTGGGAGGCGGCCGAGTTGATAGGCGAACTAGGGCTGATGTTTTAAGGGCATGTGGTCGTCGATTCGACAATTGGGCATTGGAATTGGTCTTAGCATCGAAAATTGCACCTGTGGTAGGAATTTGGTGGCCTCCGTTCATGCTTTGGGTGGTACGATGTTTCGACGTGACGAGCGTGACTCATTAGGTCATGTTTGGTCAGAGACGACCGAGCTTGGATTGAAGTAGGTGATTGCGTAGAGGAAAAGCTATGGAGTTGTTTGGCGAAAACGGCTCGTTTAATAGTGGCCTGGATGTGGTGTTGTCACGTGCGTGATGAGTTCGGCCATTGTTGCCTATGCACGTTTTTTGTTTTTGGGGGAGGTGAAGATAAGGAGGTAGAGAGAGGGGCACAATTGTATTTTAATAAAAGTTATTTATTTTTAGATTTAAATATATCGATTACTTATAAATTTCGTATCTTGCTCATACGAGGTCGGATTTGAACGCAGTTTGTTGCATTGGACTCGTGTCGTTGAGAGATTTGGATGAAGTTGGTTTGGATGGATTTGGAGCAAGTGAAAATTTAGGCTAAAATCAGACGGTTATTTGGTTTAAGTCCGAAATCGGACCATTTCGGCGAAAATGAAAATAATTGTGAGTTTAACTCATATTCAATTTATTATACCATATCTATTATGTTGAAAATGTTTTTTGATTGTTATGATATAAGTTGAATTGTCTGATTTGCCCGTTTGGTTGAATTTCCGTTTGTAAAATGGATGATATTTTAATTTGATCATATGATTATATATGTATTATACATAACCATTGTTTTGCAGGAAAAATATGTAGAGAGACCCAAAGGGGGTTTCTCGCCTATAAATTATTTGTTTACATCCATATGTTGTTATTGATGGTTAATTGAAATTAATTTCTGATATTCCATTTAATAGTTTAAATGTCGTTATAATGATTTTCACTATACCGCCGTTTATTAAATTTTCATCCCCAAAACCATATCTTATGATTTGAGCTTGTGTTTCCACTAAAAAGAATATTGAAAATTTATTAATCGTTTTGATTAACGATAATTTTAATTAATCAATCTTTTAAATTAATTAATTTGAGATTAATTAACCAATATAATAAATGACGATTAAAATTGGTTTATCTTTAGACCGAGTTAATCATTTTTACTAATGATGTATTATGCTTAATTAATTGTTTTAAATAATGATTCTTTGAGTTTAATTAATTAATTATTTTAATTAAAGATATTGGAGTTTAATTAATTAATTATTTTTATTTAAGATAATTGAAATTAATGGTCTTTTTAATCAATGATATTTAAAAGTAATAAATCCTTTAAATAATGATATTTAAATTTTATTTATTATTTTAATTAATGATTGTTTAAATTCAATTAATCATTTAACTAACGATAGTTGGATTTTAGTTAAAATCATTCCAATTAATAAAGTTTTATAATTTAATTAATCATTTTAAAAAATGATGTTTTAGCTAATCTTTTTAACGAATGAAGTTTGGATAATCCGACTAATTTATGATTGTTTTAAACTTAATTAATTATTTTAACTAATGGAATTTAAAATTACTTATCATTTTAATTAATGATGTTTGAGATTCATTATTCATTTAATTAATGCCTATATGAAGTTAATAAATCTTTTTAATTACTTGATTTAATAAAGGTGATTTGAGTAAATTAACTAGTTTAACAAAAACTACTTTAATAAACTAATTTAAAGTTAATAAACTGTTTTAATAGAGATTTTAAAGTTAATTTAACAATGTTATAAAAGTGTATGGAATAATTATCTATTTTAATATAGGTAATGATTTGTTTATGTAAAGGGATTTTAAATGAGATTAATTATCTTTTGAGATAATTAATATTGTTTTTTAAAGTTATAAAAAGGAATTTGAACTCGATTATTGGGATATTAAGTTGGATAATCTTCTCGGTGTTTGGTCTGCTGTTGGTTTAGGCCTTTCGGGTCGCGCGCTTGGAAAAATTAATCTCTTAACGTTTTAACAATCAGGAATAAATTCTAAAAGTGTTTTACCAATACGGAAACCAAGTGAAAAATTTTAGTTCATTTTTAAAAAGAAAAAGGTTGATTCGTTTATGGAAATAAATTGTTTATGCAAAGCGAATCACTTATATGGAAACGATTTATTTGTATAATTAGCACTAAATATCGAAGAAGTAGACTTGTCGCTATTTCGAAAGTTAAGAATAATCGTGTGATATGATTTTGAGGTAACACTACCTTAACTTTTCCTGTGTTATTGTTAATCCATATATAGTACAAGTTTGAATTCAATGAGTGGTGATAAGTATACAAGACTTAATTTCCATATACGATCGTTTTATGTCCTCGATAGTTGGTATCTCAGCTATCAGTTACTTCAGCCACTTTATTTCGTCACTCTAAGATGATGTGTTTCTCATTTGAGTTTTGTTATCCTTTTTCGGAAGTGACTAAACCCAAAGAGTGAGTGGGAGCCAAGCTATATGGGGTTTCTCCTATTAGGATATCTTTACATCCACTCTAAATTGGATTCCGTGTTGCGCATTGAGATGTGAAACATTTGGATACTCGGTAACAGTTGGCAGGGTCCGGCTTAGAAATTTCTGAGAGCCATCGGAGTTCTCAAGTATATTTCTAGAGGTATACTTTCGGTGAAAGGTGAGCACCCTCCTAGTAATTTGTTGGAAAATTTCCTTTTCTTATTTGATTCAAAAACCTGAATCTGTTTTAGCTTTAAATTACTATGAGTAGAGCCAACTCCTCATTATGGCATTTAAGTGTTTATTTAGTCCATTCTATCGAGTTTAGACTGTTATTTTTTTTAGCCCATTCTATCGAGTTTGGACTATTACTTTATTTAGTCCATTCTATCGAATTTGTACTGTTACCTTATTTAGCCCATTTTATCGAGTTTGGATTGTTACCTTATTTAGCTCATTCTGTCGAGTTGGACCGTTTTCCCTGTTCTATCTGTTATGTCCAGTTTGAATTTTACTCGGTTTATTTCCATTCTTTCAAGTTTGTTTTGATATTATTTATGCTCAATCATATTTGGATTTGTTTCCTGATATTTGTTTCTATTCTTGCATATATGGATGTTATTATTGTGGGGTGAAAACTCGTTCTACCTTAGCGACATGGTCTCACGGAATTATTATATATGTTCCCCATTGTTCGAGTTATCTCACGTTGATATTTTCAGACTGGTACATGTGTTATTCATTTATAATGCTCGAGTCAGGCTGTGTATTTTTTCCAGGTTGGCATTAGTGTGATAGGATTCATGGAGGGGAGCTGAAGATTCACCTGACGTAGTATTTTATTTTCCGCTGCATTACATAATATACTTATCGGCATTTATAAGGTCGTGATTTTATAACTGTCCAGCTGATAAGGTTTGTTTAACTATGATATACTTTGTAATTTTATTGAAGTGACAGTTTCTACCATCCTTGTTATATTATATGTTGTTGATTCTACTGTGAGATTCCATTTCTCTGTTCTCTATTCTTTTCTTTTTATTTACCCTAACAATCTGCCCTTTTGTCAATTGGATGCGTGACATTTGAACAGATTGTTAGTGTTTGGTGTCGGCTTTTAATGGTCAAAAAGGCGGGTTGCTACAAGGAAGAGGATGATGATGATGAAGGAGAGGTTGGAGAGATAAGTGGGAGCCATGATATTTGAAGTTTGGTAATAGGGCCCATATCTTATTTATGCATTTATTATTTACAGTTTTTATAAGTGTTTGTGCTATGAGGTAGTCATGTTTATGTTTCTTTCTTAACTTGTTCTGTTGATACTCTTTTTAGGTTTATCATAATATTTGTTGTGACAATTTCAGTTATTGTTGTTTCTAAAAATTTGTGACAAAGTAGTTTGTGATAATTTTGTTTGTTCTATGTGATTTTGTGATAGTAAAACTTGTAACTATTGTAAGTGGTATGTTCTTTAAATGTTAACATAATTTTTTTGATGTTATCTATAACTATGAATTTATACTACAGAGTTCACATATATAGTCATTCATATTACTTATATTTATATCTATTTCTTTTTTCCAATGACAAAGGGGGAGAAAAACTAGTATAGTCTTAGGGAGAAAACTATCTAGTAAGTGATTAATTTCAAAATTAACTTTATAGTTGTCATCATCAAAAAGAGGAAGAATGATTGTAACAGCCCAATTTTTTTAACAAGTATTTTTCACTTGTATTTTTTCTAAAAAAAACTTTGGGGTTTATTTAAAGTGATTAAAAATAATAAAAAAAAAATTGACCAAATTTTTAATTAAATAATAAGATCTCTGAAATTTTGACATAGTTAAGAATTAACTTTAATTTGGTAATTTGGGTTTTTGTCGAGGATGGTAAATAACTTAATTTCTAGCAAAATCAAGTTTTAATTAAGAAAACATTAATAGCTTAGGTGGTTAAGACATCTGGGCTATTCATGACAGGTCACGAGTTTGAGTCTCAACATGGTCAGAATTTCGAATTTTTTTGTGTATAAATGAACTGGGAAATTACGCGTTAAAAAGGGCGCGTAAATTTAGGGAATAAATACTATATATATATATATATATAAGATTATATATAAGAAAACGTATAGAACTTTAATCCGTTATTTTTCTCTTTCCAGTAAAATTTACTTCCCAATTTATATACATATATAATTTGATTTAAATCATTTCCTTAAAATACTAAATATGGAAATTTAAAGTGTGAAACGGTTAAATTTGTTAAAAGACAACTCCATTTGAATTTTAATAAAAGGAATTTTGTATATATATATATATAATATGTGAAAACCAATTAAGTTTGTTAAGTAATAATTTTGAAGAATTTAGTGTATTAATGAACTGTTAAATTTCGCGTAAAAATTTATGGTATAAGTAACAAAATAAACGTATAAATTAAAAACGTTATTTTTATATAACTTTGGGTGTTTTATATTACGTCAGTTTGGCGTATTATAAAAATCATATTTCAACATTCATATGTATTTAAAATATCGTATCAATGGTCTGTATACAAAATCAACGCTTGCTTTAATCACGCATATAAAGTATAGAATCCAAAGCTTTGTATAACTGGCAATTAATATTTTCGCAAGCCTTATCTCAAATCCAGAGGAATAACGTGCATATCCAGGCATCAAAAAAGCACGCAAATCTGAATTTAAAAGAGAAACGTTCAAATCTGTTTGTAACTGTTCTTTAAAATATAATGATAATAATCAACTCTTCCATTTTTGATTTAAACATACCATATATTTCTTCTTAAATCACGCATATATCATTTGAGAGAAAATCAATTTTGCATTCCTTTGCACGTGACACAAAATTTTATTCTTTTACCATTTTTGGCATTTGCCTCTTACCTTTTTGTTTCTTGAGCATGTCACTGTATTCATTTATTCACGCAACCTAAATGGACCAATATATTTGATTGCCTAAAATCAACTCATGCATTCAAATTTAACCTTGCCTATCTTTTCAAATTCTCACATTCCTATTTATATCTCTCTGTTTCCACTGCCTTTATTTTGCAAGATAAAATTTTTCGTTCCTATAATCACGCATATAAAGTAAAAAATCATATTTAAATATACTTATCGATTAAAATATCAGTTAGTGATTTTTATAATAAACCTTACTTTTGTTTTAACTGTCAAATTTTTTTTTTAAACTTTTGTATATACCTTTTCGTCCAAATATCTTTTGCCTAAAATCAATCTCTTGCCTAATATCAGTTCTTCCAAATGCCGTTTCTTCAATCTACAATCACGCAACTATCAAATAAAAAAAAATGTTGAAATCAAAACTCATAAACTGGCAATGAATATCACGCATATAAAATCAAATCTAATTGCTAACCGTGGTCCCTAAAATCACACGAGCCTTATCCATTCAAACAAGATAAAAACTGGAAATAAATCACTGAGCTCTGCTTGCTTTTTCTTTTTCCATTGATTTCGCCTCAAATCAATTCTTTATCTGCAAAACGTTCAATCTTCTATCAATGCTGCCGTTTTTTTTTTCCTCTTGCCAAGGTATTCACATTCAAACTTTTGAACGTATGAATTTTGCTTTATCAATCAATTGTTTAGGCATGCCAAGATATGTTGCCATTTTTGTACCGAGCCCTTTTGATTTTCTTCACGTATATATGTTTTCTTGCATCTAAAGCAAACTCTCCCCTCTATAAATATATTAGCCTGGTTCGTATTTTATCTCCTCATCTTGCATAACATCATCCACAAGGAGAAATGCTTCTATCAGGTAATATTACTATTCCTCTTCTTCTTTTGCATCCTCTCCGTTTTCCTTCTTCAGTTTTTTTCCTTTGCTTTCCCATCTTTTGGCTCGGCCACTCCAACCCTGACTACCACTCTAGTGCTCAGCCAAGTTTCCTATGTGACATATATTTTGAAAAAAAAAAACCTTGTTTCTAGTAGCAGTGGATATGTGTGTTGATGATGAGGTCTTAAGAGAAATACATTACCTTGCAAATTCATTCAAGTCAGGTCAATAACCTGTAGGAAGCTAGGTTATGGAATTAGTGTAGTTATGATGTAGTAAGTGTTATTCTGGATGTACTTATCACTAATGATCTGTGCATGTTTTACCATCTTGTAACAGTAGATAGCAGAGAGACGCAAGTTGTAGGCAGAGAGTTGCGTGAGTTTTGTTTTGCATAGGATGTTAGACATGTTTAAATAAAATAAAATAAATAAATAAATAAATAAATAAATAAATAAATATAAAACGAGAGTAAAGAAGAATATAACAGAGGGAGAGAAAGAGAGTTTTCAGGGTTCATCAGAATATAACATGTTGACATAGTGAGTGAGCCTTCAGTTGCATATAGGCATATCGTATAGGCAGGCTTTTAGTGAAATCTTGACCGTGTTTTAGGTAACTGACTTGGGTAGTTATTCGTTGATGATAGTAAAATTTTTAAAGAAGAAATGATGTATACGTGCATGTTTTATAATATATATATATATATATATATATATATATATATATATAAGATTCGGTTGAAAAAAAGGGAGAAAGCCTGTAATACTTCAGATAACAGAGAAGATGTTAGGTGGAAATGTTTAGTTGCATATAAAAGCATATAACTGCAATATGCTTTATAGTTGTGTGGGACAGTGCATAAGCCTGTAGGTAGTAGAGTATTGGATGCACTTGTACATGCATATATCACGGCCTATAGGAGAAAAACTTCACCATTTTGTTTTAGATGGCCTTTAGGTAAATTTTACCTTGATTTTTGAAATGGCATGGTTCAGTAATGGGTAGGAAAAGTTTCGTTATGTTTTGATAGTATACCCAGTGGAGTGGTCGAGCAAGTCAAACTAATTCTCGTCCTATTTTTAATTTTTGCTTTGACCGTAAATTTCTAAAGTCACGTATCCGGTATTTGGATCTTGTTATAGATTTGAATCTAGGCGTGACATCCGAGATATTTGATCGTTACTCTCTGTTCGTTTCTTTTCCGGTGGATTTTCGTTTTGAATCAAAAATTTTCTGCAGCCTTCAGGTGAGTTTTTCTCACCAGACAAACATGCCTATATTTCTGTGAATTATCGCAAGTGTATGTGTAAATTATTATTTAACTGTTATCTGTCTGTAATATAACGTAGGATGTTAAACTCCATTTAAATTGACACCTCATCAGTTATTTATCTGTTGTAATATTTCTGCAGTTATATTGTTAAATGTTTATTTACTGATTTAAATCATCACTGCAAGTTCCCTATAAATTTAAATCATTAAGGCTGAAATGATAGGCCTAAAACGATGATTATTATGCATTTATTCAGTTAACTGTTTAATTTTAACTTGGGATTGCGGGTTTGAAATGATAGAACCCGGGGTTTGTAAAATTGCGGATTGAAATGATATAAATCCGTATCACTTGACCTAGGCTAGAAAATTTTATACAGACCCGTGGTTCCTATAATATTTTTCTGAAATATTTTAAAATTATTTTTAAATGGAAGTTTATAATATTGTGGTTTAATGTATTTAAAGGATTTTTATAAAGATTTAAAAATGATTTTTGAATGAGTTAAGATTTTAAATAAATAAATATAACTTATTTGGAAAAATTCTGGATTTTTGTTAAGATGAGATTTCAGTTAAGAAATAATTGATAATAAGTTGTATTTGGAATTTAAACTAAATTGATAAGTTAATAACCTATTACAACATTTAAATGCTGTCTTTTAAAATTGGACTGTTTAACCCATAAACTTTAGGTAGCATTTCATAAGTGCTGCAGAAACTGAAATTTGATTGTTTTAAAATGTATGGAAATTAATTTTGGGAAAAAGGTGTAAAATTTTGGAATTTAATATGAAATTAGAAAAATTTTAAGAAATTGATTTTTTGATGGATTTAAAGGAAGAATTTAACTTTAAAATTTGGTAAAGGCAATAACTTCCAAATAAATTGAATAAATTTAAAAGTATGCATAAAGTGGAAAGTTTAAATCAATATTTGATATTGAAGGAATTTGAGATATATTTTGATTTTAAAGTACGAATACCATTTTAAACTGTAACCACGGGTTATAATAACGCTTGGTTGGCAAAGAGACCGGGATCGGATATGGACATACTCTCTGTCGATACCGAAAACCACTTTGACTAACCGTGTACGCGGTGGAGATCCCAGAATGAAGTAGGATGGTGGTGACGGTTCCTTTAAGGTAAATACGTGGACCCGACTCCCGTGAGTTGGCATAAGGTGGCTAAAACAAGAGCGATTCTCGGATTAATGAGGTAGCACCTCTGATCGAACGCACTTCTTCGTATGCCATTCTATTACTCCTGTGATTGTTTTGGTGCGCACCTTTGATTTGGGAGTGTTGTTCGAGGTGGGCGGTAACTGCGGCTACGCGTTTCCACCGGTCCGGATAGCAATTGGTATATCTACCCTGGCATTGCCTAGTTGTGCCATCACCTACCATAGCGAGCCTCCTACGAGTTTCTATTTGTGTCGTACCTATGGAGTATCCTCTGGTAGCTTCCCGATCAGGAGGTATTACGGTACTGTATAGACTATTGGCATTATTTGTGTTAAGGGTTATATGGGTAACCCCTTAACGCTATTAAAAAGTAAGTTTATTTTACAATTAGACACTATTATAATAGCGCAATATACTACATAGTAAATAGTTTAACGGATCCTTAGAGGATGGGCGGTCCCAAGCATCCTTTAAGTTACTTGCTCTATATTACAGTACACTTGAATTAGCTTACACTATATAAGTATGTATGTCCTGACTCGAGTGTTTATGTTTTATTTTACGCTCGGGTCAGCCTGAGTTGCAGTTCAGTCATCATCCCGGAGCTAGGACTTCTGTAGATCCTTTCAAGTTGTTGGCTTCTCTCTGTCCGCTATCTTATTTATGAAAACAAGACTTTGGGATTTTTATTTGATGATTTAAACTATATTTGGGATGGAAGACTTTGTAATTTGTATTTGTTGAGACTATTTATAGTGGCTTCATGAACCACTAAGTATTTTTAAATTCCGCTGCGAGTATTCTGATTCTGTGTCTGTGATTCTGTGATTAATTATTTACTGTATATTTTGAGATTTGCCAAATTTATTTTTACAACGCGGTATTTTGAACAATTCAAGTCCGACATGTGCGGATGTGAATGGTTGAAAACACCGGGTCGTTACATCTGGTATCAGAGCTTTGGCTCTAGGCAAAACTTAGAATGTATGGTAAATTTGATTTACAGAATCACTTTCATTCGAGCTTTAATCTCTTCTTTTTTGAATTTTGGAACGTTCCCTGCGGTTCCAAAGTTCATTCGTGTCCCTCACTATTTATTTTTCTTTCAATTCGGGAGTATCCCATAACTCCACTTAGGATGATCTTTATAGTGAATTGGCGGTTTCGCCAATATTCTAATATAGCGGTGAAACTCCTTTACAACTAGCATTGATTCACCGGAGATTTATATTTATCCTCGGTTTAGATACTAGTATCTTTGGTTATTTTGAACTCTATCTCTTCAGATCGAATGTAGATTTACCCCAGAAAATCCACATCGATCTGACTCTTTAAGTCACGGTTGATCAGGTTAAGGTTGCCCGCGATTTATATAAACTTATCTGGTTTCTTATTCTGTTATTTAACCATCGGATCTTCTGATTCCAACTTATCTTTAAATCAAAATTCTCTTTAATTTGAGTCCTTCAAAATTTGAATCTCTATCCTTGTTTTGAAAAAAATTTATTCCTATATTTGGGAAAAATCTAATATTATATATATAAGTATAATTTTCAGAATTTAACTAGTTGTTTAGAGATAATAATGTTTGATTTTATTTATAGTTTTGTAAACCATTGGTTTTGTCTTAATAAATAATTGGACTATAAAACATGGTTATAAATTTATTTGGAAACAGAAATGGATTTAAAACAAGAATTTAAGAATTTAATATCTGATAGTTTCAAACCTTGTGTTTAAAGTCTTAAAAGGATATATTATTATTTAAATTATTTTCGAATATAAATTTGTTTCCAAAGAATTCTAAAGTTTTAAAAATCAGTGCTCTTCTCTTTGTCGCTAGAAAATAATTTCGGGGATGAGTACAACATCATCGACATTCATTTTCGAGTATCGAAGTAAAGAGACCACGATGTAGTTTTGCTTCAAAAATTTAATTAATTTGAATTTCTAAAATATGACTTAATTTATAATATATATAGATATATGATTTAAATTTGATTTGACATACACTATATGTATGTATTTATTTATCTCTAAAGGGTTTGAAGTTAATTGGAAATTTAATTCATAAATTTATGTTAAAACGTGATTCTAATGATAAAATAAAGTCAAATTTGGAATGAATATTTAAACTTGAATAATATAGTTGGAAAATTTTACTTGTATAAATTGAATGCCAATATAACTTACCTAAATCATTCAGAAATTAACTATGTAATTGGATAATGTATAATATAAAAGGATTTTATAAATAAAAATTTGAGTGGTTATAAAAAAATGTTATACACTTAAAGTTTCAGTTACAACAAGACAAATAGAGGTAAATAGAAATAAAATAATAATTGAATAATATACAATATCAAATGGTGTTAAAGGAAATTTAGAAATATATTGGAATAGTTATATTAAATCTAATCTACTTAATATGTGCGATAAGATATATTAAGCAGAATATATTTAATAATAATCTGGAATAAAGAAAATTAAATTTGTTGAATAAAAGATGATTATTATAAATGACTATACAAATTTCTGATTTTAGAAAATAATTGGATAATGTATAATATAAAAGGATTTTATAAATAAAAATTTGAGTGGTTATAAAAAAATGTTATACACTTAAAGTTTCAGTTACAACAAGACAAATAGAGGTAAATAGAAATAAAATAATAATTGAATAATATACAACATCAAATGGTGTTAAAGGAAATTTAGAAATATATTGGAATAGTTATATTAAATATAATCTACTTAATATGTGCGATAAGATATATTAAGCAGAATATATTTAATAATAATCTGGAATAAAGAAAATTAAATTTGTTGAATAAAAGATGATTATTATAAATGACTATACAAATTTCTGATTTTAGAAAATAATTGGATAATAAGATAATTAATTTGGAAATAGTTAAGATTGATTTAACTTCTGTAAAAATCAAATGAATTAAATCAATTATTGGATATTAATTAATTGAATTTATATGGTTTAGATATTGAGAAAATATTTGACATAGATGAGAAAAATATTGAGAAAAATAAATTTAATTATAGTTTGGAATAAAGAAGAAACTAAATGGGGAATTTGGTTTATTTTGGGAAATGGTAAATTTACTTTAAAAATAAAGTTAAATTACCATTTCAAATTTGGACTAAAATTAAACATTTTAAATTAGAATGTTATAATACCTTGTGAAAAATTTGGAGAAAGAAAAAAAAATGAATGATTTTTTTTTTTAGTGTAGGGATATTATACAAGTAAATATGTAAATAAATAAATGTTAAAATTTTAAGTATAAATAGATGAAATCAATGATTAATTTAAAATTGAATTTTTATTGTTTAGATTAATGATTCTAATTTAAGTTTCAATTTAGTTTTCTTTCAGGTTGTTTCTATTCACCTACCTTCTTCCTTTTCGAGGACGAAAAGTGGGGGAGAGTGTAACAGCCCAATTTTTTTAACAAGTATTTTTCACTTGTATTTTTTCTAAAAAAAAAACTTTGGGGTTTATTTAAAGTGATTAAAAATAATAAAAAAAAATTGACCAAATTTTTAATTAAATAATAAGATCTCTGAAATTTTGACATGGTTAAGAATTAACTTTAATTTGGTAATTTGGGTTTTTGTCGAGGATGGTAAACAACTTAATTTCTAGCAAAATCAAGTTTTAATTAAGAAAACATTAATAGCTTAGGTGGTTAAGACATCTGGGCTATTCACGACAGGACACGAGTTCGAGTCTCAACATGGTCAGAATTTCGAATTTTTTTGTGTATAAATGAACTGGGAAATTACGCGTTAAAAAGGGCGCGTAAATTTAGGGAATAAATACTATATATATATATAAGATTATATATAAGAAAACGTATAGAACTTTAATCCGTTATTTTTCTCTTTCCAGTAAAATTTACTTCCCAATTTATATACATATATAATTTGATTTAAATCATTTCCTTAAAATACTAAATATGGAAATTTAAAGTGTGAAACGGTTAAATTTGTTAAAAGACAACTCCATTTGAATTTTAATAAAAGGAATTTTGTATATATATAATATGTGAAAACCAATTAAGTTTGTTAAGTAATAATTTTGAAGAATTTAGTGTATTAATGAACTGTTAAATTTCGCATTTAAAGGACGCGTAAAAATTTATGGTATAAGTAACAAAATAAACGTATAAATTAAAAACGTTATTTTTATATAACTTTGGGTGTTTTATATTATGTCAGTTTGGCGTATTATAAAAATCATATTTCAACATTCATATGTATTTAAAATATCGTATCAATGGTCTGTATACAAAATCAACGCTTGCTTTAATCACGCATATAAAGTATAGAATCCAAAGCTTTGTATAACTGGCAATTAATATTTTCGCAAGCCTTATCTCAAATCTAGAGGAATAACGTGCATATCCAGGCATCAAAAAAGCACGCAAATCTGAATTTAAAAGAGAAACGTTCAAATCTGTTTGTAACTGTTCTTTAAAATATAATGATAATAATCAACTCTTCCATTTTTGATTTAAACATACCATATATTTCTTCTTAAATCACGCATATATCATTTGAGAGAAAATCAATTTTGCATTCCTTTGTGCGTGACACAAAATTTTATTCTTTTACCATTTTTGGCATTTGCCTCTTACCTTTTTGTTTCTTGAGCATGTCACTGTATTCATTTATTCACGCAACCTAAATGGACCAATATATTTGATTGCCTAAAATCAACTCATGCATTCAAATTTAACCTTGCCTATCTTTTCAAATTCTCACATTCCTATTTATATCTCTCTGTTTCCACTGACTTTATTTTGCAAGATAAAATTTTTCGTTCCTATAATTACGCATATAAAGTAAAAAATCATATTTAAATATACTTATCGATTAAAATATCAGTTAGTGATTTTTATAATAAACGTTACTTTTGTTTTAACTGTCAATTTTTTTTTTTAAACTTTTGTATATACCTTTTCGTCCAAATATCTTTTGCCTAAAATCAATCTCTTGCCTAATATCAGTTCTTCCAAATGCCGTTTCTTCAATCTACAATCACGCAACTATCAAATAAAAAAAAAATGTTGAAATCAAAACTCATAAACTGGCAATGAATATCACGCATATAAAATCAAATCTAATTGCTAACCGTGGTCCCTAAAATCACACGAGCCTTATCCATTAAAACAAGATAAAAACTGGAAATAAATCACAGAGCTCTGCTTGCTTTTTCTTTTTCCATTGATTTCGCCTCAAATCAATTCTTTATCTGCAAAACGTTCAATCTTCTATCAATGCTGCCGTTTTTTTTTTCCTCTTGCCAAGGTATTCACATTCAAACTTTTGAACGTACGAAATTTTGCTTTATCAATCAATTGTTTAGGCATGCCAAGATATGTTGCCATTTTTGTACCGAGCCCTTTTGATTTTCTTCACGTATATATGTTTTCTTGCATCTAAAGCAAACTCTCCCCTCTATAAATATATTAGCCTGGTTCGTATTTTATCTCCTCATCTTGCATAACATCATCCACAAGGAGAAAAGCTTCTATCAGGTAATATTACTATTCCTCTTCTTCTTTTGCATCCTCTCCGTTTTCCTTCTTCAGTTTTTTTCCTTTGCTTTCCCATCTTTTGGCTCGGCCACTCCAACCCTGACTACCACTCTAGTGCTCAGCCAAGTTTCCTATGAGACATATATTTTGAAAAAAAAAAACCTTGTTTCTAGTAGTAGTGGATATGTGTGTTGATGATGAGGTCTTAAGAGAAATACATTACCTTGCAAACTCATTCAAGTCAGGTCAATAACCTGTAGGAAGCTAGGTTATGGAATTAGTGTAGTTATGATGTAGTAAGTGTTATTCTGGATGTACTTATCACTAATGATCTGTGCATGTTTTACCATCTTGTAACAGTAGATAGCAGAGAGACGCAAGTTGTAGGCAGAGAGTTGCGTGAGTTTTGTTTTGCATAGGATGTTAGACATGTTTAAAAAAAATAAATAAATAAATAAATAAATAAATATAAAACGAGAGTAAAGAAGAATATAACAGAGGGAGAGAAAGAGAGTTTTCAGGGTTCATCAGAATATAACATGTTGACATAGTGAGTGAGCCTTCAGTTGCATATAGGCATATCATATAGGCAGGCTTTTAGTGAAATCTTGACCGTGTTTTAGGTGACTGACTTGGGTAGTTATTCGTTGATGATAGTAAAAATTTTAAAGAAGAAATGATGTATACGTGCATGTTTTATAAAATATATATATATATATATATATATATATAAGATTCGGTTGAAAAAAAGGGAGAAAGCCTGTGATACTTCAGATAACAGAGAAGATGTTAGGTGGAAATGTTTAGTTGCATATAAAAGCATATAACTGCAATATGCTTTATAGTTGTGTGGGACAGTGCATAAGCCTGTAGGTAGTAGAGTATTGGATGCACTTGTACATGCATATATCATGGCCTATAGGAGAAAAACTTCACCATTTTGTTTTAGATGGCCTTTAGGTAAATTTTACCTTGATTTTTGAAATGGCATGGTTCAGTAATGGGTAGGAAAAGTTTCGTTATGTTTTGATAGTATACCCAGTGGAGTGGTCGAGCAAGTCAAACTAATTCTCGTCCTATTTTTAATTTTTGCTTTGACCGTAAATTTCTAAAGTCACGTATCCGGTATTTGGATCTTGTTATAGATTTGAATCTAGGCGTGACATCCGGGATATTTGATCGTTACTCTCTGTTCGTTTCTTTTCCGGTGGATTTTCGTTTTGAATCAAAAAAATTCTGCAGCCTTCGGGTGAGTTTTTCTCACCAGACAAACATGCCTATATTTCTGTGAATTATCGCAAGTGTATGTGTAAATTATTATTTAACTGTTATCTGTCTGTAATATAACGTAGGATGTTAAACTCCATTTAAATTGACACCTCATCAGTTATTTATCTGTTGTAATATTTCTGCAGTTATATTGTTAAATGTTTATTTACTGATTTAAATCATCACTGCAAGTTCCCTATAAATTTAAATCATTAAGGCTGAAATGATAGGCCTAAAACGATGATTATTATGCATTTATTCAGTTAACTGTTTAATTTTAACTTGGGATTGCGGGTTTGAAATGATAGAACCCGGGGTTTGTAAAATTGCGGATTGAAATGATATAAATCCGTATCACTTGACCTAGGCTAGAAAATTTTATACAGACCCGTGGTTCCTATAATATTTTTTTGAAATATTTTAAAATTATTTTTAAATGGAAGTTTATAATATTGTGGTTTAATGTATTTAAAGGATTTTTATAAAGATTTAAAAATGATTTTTGAATGAGTTAAGATTTTAAATAAATAAATATAACTTATTTGGAAAAATTCTGGATTTTTGTTAAGATGAGATTTCAGTTAAGAAATAATTGATAATAAGTTGTATTTGGAATTTAAACTAAATTGATAAGTTAATAACCTATTACAACATTTAAATGCTGTCTTTTAAAATTGGACTGTTTAACCCATAAACTTTAGGTAGCATTTCATAAGTGCTGCAGAAACTGAAATTTGATTGTTTTAAAATGTATGGAAATTAATTTTGGGAAAAAGGTGTAAAATTTTGGAATTTAATATGAAATTAGAAAAATTTTAAGAAATTGATTTTTTGATGGATTTAAAGGAAGAATTTAACTTTAAAATTTGGTAAAGGCAATAACTTCCAAATAAATTGAATAAATTTAAAAGTATGCATAAAGTGGAAAGTTTAAATCAATATTTGATATTGAAGGAATTTGAGATATATTTTGATTTTAAAGTACGAATACCATTTTAAACTGTAACCACGGGTTATAATAACGCTTGGTTGGCAAAGAGACCGGGATCGGATATGGACATACTCTCTGTCGATACCGAAAACCACTTTGACTAACTGTGTACGCGGTGGAGATCCCAGAATGAAGTAGGATGGTGGTGACGGTTCCTTTAAGGTAAATACGTGGACCCGACTCCCGTGAGTTGGCATAGGGTGGCTAAAACAGGAGCGATTCTCGGATTAATGAGGTAGCACCTCTGATCGAACGCACTTCTTCGTATGCCATTCTATTACTCCTGTGATTGTTTTGGTGCGCACCTTTGATTTGGGAGTGTTGTTCGAGGTGGGCGGTAACTGCGGCTACGCGTTTCCACCGGTCCGGATAGCAATTGGTATATCTACCCTGGCATTGCCTAGTTGTGCCGTGTCACCTACCATAGCGAGCCTCCTACGAGTTTCTATTTGTGTCGTACCTATGGAGTATCCTCTGGTAGCTTCCCGATCAGGAGGTATTACGGTACTGTATAGACTATTGGCATTATTTGTGTTAAGGGCTATATGGGTAACCCCTTAACGCTATTAAAAAGTAAGTTTATTTTACAATTAGACACTATTATAATAGCGCAATATACTACATAGTAAATAGTTTAACGGATCCTTAGAGGATGGGCGGTCCCAAGCATCCTTTAAGTTACTTGCTCTATATTACAGTACACTTGAATTAGCTTACACTATATAAGTATGTATGTCCTGACTCGAGTGTTTATGTTTTATTTTACGCTCGGGTCAGCCTGAGTTGCAGTTCAGTCATCATCCCGGAGCTAGGACTTCTGTAGATCCTTTCAAGTTGTTGGCTTCTCTCTGTCCGCTATCTTATTTATGAAAACAAGACTTTGGGATTTTTATTTGATGATTTAAACTATATTTGGGATGGAAGACTTTGTAATTTGTATTTGTTGAGACTATTTATAGTGGCTTCATGAACCACTAAGTATTTTTAAATTCCGCTGCGAGTATTCTGATTCTGTGTCTGTGATTCTGTGATTAATTATTTACTGTATATTTTGAGATTTGCCAAATTTATTTTTACAACGCGGTATTTTGAACAATTCAAGTCCGACATGTGCGGATGTGAATGGTTGAAAACACCGGGTCGTTACAATGATAAAACCTCGTACTTTTATGTTTTGACAGTGACAACTAAATAGAATATATTATGTATAGTAACCACTATTGCAGGAAAAGATACCAGTCAATGAAGGGCTCTACGTAACGAGAAGAAGACCATGATGATGCAATAATGTGATATTGGTCATAGAGTCTTAGTCTAGAGTTATATAAATTGTTAAAATCTCTTCCGGTGGTATATACACGTACACATTTGATCACAAATCATTTCCAATGCTAAAAAAAATCATCAGGTAGTCAAGTGAACTTACCCTGGCAGTCGACTGAATTTGGCACCTTATGCAAATTTGTACCGCAATAGGTCAGTCGACTGAAAACTTCAAGTCATTCAACTAACCATATGTTCAGTTGACTGAATAAAGAATTTCGGTCGACTGAAACTTTTTTTACACTAATTCAATTTTGGTTTGATACGTCAAATTTGGATCAAATTCAGTCGGTTGGTTGATTTCATTCAGTCGACTGAACGTCGTAACAGCTTTTTTTAAATTCAGATTATTGAAGAGATGCTCTTGCCCGCGGAGAGTCACTTCTCTTTAGTATTTGCTGCAACTTTTCTTTTGGTCATCTCTTTTCACTAAAGTTACGTCAATCATTTTCTATATAAAGCAATCTGTTTTATGAATTGAATAATAATTCTACTTACTCTCATTTATCTATTTTATCTTGAATTCTTGGTGCTTTCAAAATATTTATATTACTTTCAATTTGATCACTTGCACATTCAAGTATATTTCTCTTGTGTTCAATTCACTTCTAGTTCTTCATAAATACACTTCATACCACTAAGAAGAAGATTATAAGAAGGTTGTACTTATTGGCTCATTCATGCTATTCAAAGAGCACACAAAGTCACAAACTCAACTATTTGTAATAGTCTAAATCCTATTAAAGACCTTAAGGCATGAAATCCCGTTCAATAGCTCAGGCGGTCTGTAATACCTATTCCTTTAGGTTAAGTGAGGGTATTGTTTAAATCCAAAAGGAGTCTGTGACTGAATGTAGAATAGGAGTTCGAACCAGTATAAAAATCTCCGATCCACTTTACTCTATTTTTCATTATTTCCATTTGCAGTTTTTTTAAAATTGGTAGAATTATTCATATTACTTGATCCATTGTGGCTTTCAGACCAAAGGTAATTAGAGCAAACCAGTCGACCTAATAAATGAAAATAAATAAATTTGGATTTTTGAATGGTAAAGGGTTTAAAATATGAATGTTAAATAAAGGAAATCATTTATTTAGGAAATTATATTAATGAGAATAAATGAGAGAGATTTAGACCATTAATATAAATGCCCCTAACTAACTCCTTTACATTCACATTCTCTTCATCATAAAATAAAAGGAAAAAAAAACTACATTATCAAAAAGAGATTGAGCACATTTTAAGGGAGAGAAGGAGGAAATCAAAAATCAAAGGCAAAGCTTTCAAATTCAAAGAAAAAGAAGATTTAAACAAATTCTTCAAAGCATTTCCAGTCCAAGATGAGTAAAATTTCCCCTACTTCCAAGCTCATTTGGATTTAGATTTGATTTAGTTTAGATGATTTTAATGTTGGTAAACATGTTCGGTTGATCAAATATGGTTTTGAATATGTTTTATGATTTAAATGAAAGGAATTAGTCATGTTTTACAGTCATGGTTTAATCATATCTATATGTCATAAAAAATTTCTGATGACAAAATAAAGATGGGTTCTTAGTTTCATAATTTTTGAATAAAGAAATAATTTAATATAAATTTTCTAAGTGGAAATTGTTAAATTCAGATGTAAATTAATATTTAGAAGTATCAAAATAAATATTTTGTTTCGAAATTTCTACTAAAGGAATAAAAAGACGTTTCAGAATTTTAGAGGATTTTTGAGAATTTCCCTATCAATTTTTGATTTAATATGAATTAATTAGCTAAGAAAAAATGTACCTTAATTAAGAACGTAATTGAAGAATAATTAGTAAATGTTCAATTTGGATAAGCTCACAGTTCATTGAATGTGGTTTTCTAGTTTGCAAGACAATTTAAGATAGGGTAGTCCAGCGAATATCTCGTTTGGCTTACTTGAACTGCCTCGTCCAATATCAGTGGTTTTTTCCAGCACAAACATCACTTATTTTGGTTTTTGTTTCTTCGTTGCGGTTTGAATATCTTGTATGTTATATGAAGATAATATGTACTCTTTTTCCCTGCAATGCACCTATGTAGGTTAGGGGGTTGTAAGGTTTTGATGAAGCGTTATTGAAATATATGAAATTTTCTTATTTATTAATAAAGTACCCATTTTCTAAAAAAGAAGATTAACTTTTGGCCGTATTTAGGAATTAATATTATAAAAAAAGGCAACCAATAAATAAATGACATATTTGTAGGTTAGCTAAAAAGATGTTGCTTTTTAAGGAAAATTGTCATTTTACATTCAATTATGGATTTGCCACATAACATGCAATAACTATAGAATGCGATAGCTAGATGTTGCGATAGCTATGGGTTGCGATAGCATTGTAATTGTGATATGTGATAGCTAAGATAACATTGACACTCGATAACCATTAGATTATGCTTGTGATGGCTAGTACAGATGAATTCTTTAAAAAACTACGAAAGTTGTTAGTGACATTTTGGAAGCCGGCTTCAAAGATGTTGGTTCTGAATTTCAATGGGATGAAATTATAAAGGAAATTTATAAGTTAAAATTGTGTTTACTTATTTGAACTTTGAAACATAGTAAAAATAGGGAAGCTAAGAAATGGTAATTGCATCATTTAATTTAAAGATAAAAACGTTTTATGTTTAGAATGTGTAGGGTATACAATAAATAAATGAAAGAAAATGGATTGAACCAAGATCGTAAATTTATATCGACTCATGGACATATCGAATAGCAGGGCTCATGACTAATGATGTCTAAAATTTAATGGTATATAGAAGGGTGCCACGACTTGGGAAGTCTATAGTGTTTAGTTTAATTAAACTGAACTTTAAGGTAAGCTTGTGGTTGAGTGCCAAAACATCAGGGTGGTGTTATGAATAAATCGACAACGTGAAATGAAGGGTTTTCAGGACTAAGAGAGGTTGTTGACACCTAGTAACGACGCTTGCAAGAATGTATTCATGGTGTTTACATTCAACCACTTAGGAAATTCAAGGTGGCTAACATGGTGGAATAAGTGGTTATTTCATCAGGCGACATTGTACGGTAAAAGATTAAATTAGTGATAGGAAGGCCTAGGGTTGTAATCATCAAATAGTTCATGATAACTTTTAACCGACACCTAAATAAGAGATTAGGCGATGTGTGTATATGTGAATGATGAGTGTATGACTTGGTTCATAACTAGATGTTAAGTATAGGGTAAACTTATAATGAAAATGATGCTATATGGTTTCTCATGCCGTGTTTGGTTGTTTATATGATATGATGTAATTGCTGTGATGTATAAGTAAGCGGAAAACCCATTCCATGTTTTAGTGACGTGGTCTCATTTTGTGTATGTTTAGGGTAAATATTTACTCATATCAGGCTTTATGTTCGACCGTTGTTTTTATTGTTTCCCATAAACTTATGAGCGCTCGTTCGAGTGGGTTGAGTTATGGATCAGACAAGTTACCACTAGAAGATGAATAAAGCAACCGAAGACAAAGCAAGAGGCTTTTAGCTAATAAAAGTTTTTTATATTCTGTTGTTGTAAAACCAGAGTTTATAATTGGTTAAGTGTTTATGTCAGCATCTTCATATGTCAAGCATAACACTGCTATTTCAATTTATTATATTTTATGCCTATGAAGGAACATTTTGTGATTTATAAACTGTAAAGACAATTATGTGCAATGAAATTTATATAGCCGTTCCATTTACTTAATTTTGTGAAAAAATACCTCTCACTTTGATGGTTAAAAATAATTCTGGTGATGACTGTTGCATCGTCGGTATTCATTTACGAGTCTCGAAGTGAGGGTGTTACAATGTGGTAGGAGAGCTTAGGTTAGGGGACACTTAGGTAAAACAGAGCTGAGAAGGTACTACATAAGTGAAAATTAACACCTTAGGAAGGTATATGCTATATATATAACATACCTGCATTTTGATATATATATATATATATATATATATATATATATATATATATATTTAAGCATGTCTATCCTTTTTCTATTGCTTTCACTCTTTTTACATTCGTTCTTACAAACTCTTACTTATGTAGAAAGCAAAGAGTGGATCTATGTAGTAGACGTTTGACTTTGGGAGGTGCAGGAGCAAATGCTAGTAGAGGAACCGCTACTACGCAAACTAATTGTCAAGGAGAAGAGGTAGCCTCGGAAGTTCATGTTCAATCCAATAATCAAATGCCTGCCCCGACTATTAGAGAAATGGATGTGAATTCTTTGTTCCAACAATTTATGATGGAAAAGATGAGGTAGAAACTAGCTGAGATTGTTGAGCTGAGGCCAACGGTGGCTAAAGGAATAGAACTATTAAGATGAACCAAGATTACTAGAGCTGTAGAGGAAAGGTGTTTATGGGGAATGAGTCTGCTTTATATGTGTTGTATTGGCTTAAAGTGTGTGAGCACATCTTTGGAGACTTAAGTTATGATAACGATCAGAAAAAGAGGTTAACTTCTCATCAACTTTAGGATGATGCTTTAGATTGATGGGAGGCTGTGATTGCTAATGTTATAAAAGAGGAAATAACTTAGGAAGAGTTTAAGGAGTTATCCGAGGCTCAGTTTATACCTAAATGGCAGAAGGGTGCTTTGTAAAGAGAGTTTCTTGACTTGAAGCAATGAGAGATGACTTTAGTGGAGTATGTTCAACACTTTAACCCTTTGTCAAAGTATGGAAGGGAACAAGTTAGTACTCCATCGAATAAAAATGAAAAATTTAGTAAAGATGTGAGGAAGGGGCTGAATCACAAGGTGACAACGCACTTGATTGCTTCTTTTAATATGGTTTTTGAAATGTCAAGAAGATATGATTGCTTATTTCAATAGGATCAAAGAGTTGATGTTAAACCCAAGGGTTAGTGGAAGATAAGATTCAGTTCGTATCAAAAGAGCACTAAGATCCGAAGGAAGGAAAGATCTTAGAAGGAGTAGCTTAGAATCCAAATATGGTAGATGTTAGTTGTTTCAACTATAGACACAGAGGAACTAATCTACTAAGTATACCCAGCCAGAGAAAAAGGATATAGTGAAGTGCTTTAACTATAGTAAGCATGGCCATAAGAAGTCTGATTGCCAGGAGTTGTAGTATGTAAAGGTTTATGCTTTGAAGGGCCATCAACTAGATAGACTGCTGAGGAAAAAGGAAAGGGTGTGCTGGGTGGTATGATTTGATTTCCAGTATATCGGTTAAAGTTATAGTTGATACTATTTCTACACTCTTTTATTTTTAAGATTTGGTGGATAGGTTTGGAATAGATACTACATATTTGATTACATTCTTGCGTATGGTCAATCCAATCGACTGGTATGCCACTCTCGTATTAAGATGCACTGACCTTAAGTTTGCTTTGTGTGGACATGTGTTTGTTTGCAAACCATATGTGTTTGACTTTACAAGATATGAGGTAATTTTGGGTATGAATTGGTTACTGCATAATGATGCTAGGATCTATTATACGACAGAATTATTGCTTTATGAAATCCAAGGGGTGGAGCAAGGATCATGGTAGTGTTGGACGTAATGAAAGAGAAGTCAGGATTGATGTTGTGTGCAATGAAAGATAAGGAGGATGTGATTAGTAGAGTATTGGTAGTTTGGGAGTTTACTGATGTTTTCAAACCAGTAATGAGATTATCATCTAGAAGAGCGATCGAATTCTGAATAAAGTTGATGTTGGTGGCACAATCTGTTAGTAGACCATCTAATAGAATATCGCTCAAGGATATAAAGGAATTAAAGAAGCAACTAGTGCAACTTGCATATAAGAGTGTAATTGGGCCTAGTAGTTCACTATGGGGAGCAATGGATCATTATGGATGTGTATTGATTACCAAAAGCTAGATGAGTTGACAGTAAAGAATTTTTATCCACTGCCTAGGATAGAAAACTTGTTTAACTAGTTGAGTGGAGCAAAATTCTTGCAGCTAGATTTGGCAACGAGATTCATCAACTGAGGGTACCTGAGGATAATGTTCCTTTGATTGCATTTAGAACTAGATACGGTTCATATGATTGTTTAATTATGCCTTTTGAACTGGCCAATGGCCCAACGGTCATTGTTGATCTTATGAACATAATTTTTTTATATCAATTGGATATATTCGTGTTAACCTTCATCTTTGATATTTTTGTATATTTTTAGGATGTGAGAAACTATAAAGTCCATCTTAGATTAGTGTTGGATATATTGAGACAACGCAAATTGAAGGCGAAGTTTTCCAAGTGTCATTCTGGAAATAGGAATTTAAATTTTCTGATCATTTTGTTTAAAAGAATGAATTAGTAGAAAATTCACCAAAGATAGAGGCTATTAATGACTAGAAGAGGCTAGAGATGGTTACTAAGATAAGAAGTTTCTTAGGATTGGCTAGCTTTTACCATAGATTTGTTAAGGATTTCTCATGTATATCAGCATCCCTGACTAAGTTAACCAGGAAAAACGAGAGGTTCATATGGAGGGGTAAGTGTGAGGGGTCATTTAAGGAGTTGAAGCGTTTGTTGGCGAATGCTCCTGTCTTGATCATACTTGAAGGGAATTAGAATTTGATAGTGTATACTAATGCCCATGAACTGGTTATAAGTGTAGTGTTAATGTTTAAGGGACGAGTAATAGCTTACACACCAAGGTAGTTAAGGCCGCATGAACCTCGATATCTAACTCATGAGTCGGAGTTACCAGTAGTGATATTTACTTTGAAAATTTGGAGGCATTATCTATTGGGAGTGCGGTTCGAGTTTTACATGAACCATAAGCCTCTTTGGTATTTACTCTTAAAAGGAGTTGAATGTAACACCCCTAATTTATAATAACATTATTCAGGAGATTTAATTAGATAAATTAAATACAATAATGTAAATATTAGAGTGATAAGGGGATTGAAATTGGAATAAATGCTTAGAGGCCGAGCTTACCTAAATGAATGGGCTTATAAATGGTTATATATGTTAATTAATTAAAGCAAGTGTATTAAGGTAATTGCCGCATTATATTTCCATTGCCTTATATTCTCATTTCCTATCCATCTATGTTCATTTTTCTCAAACCACAATACGCAACCAAAAGAAGAGGAAGCCGACCATTACTTAGGAGAAAATGGGAGAAAATAAATCTAAAGCTAAGGATTCTAGCAAGGGGAATTAATCTTAATCAAATCTCAATGCCTTATCCTAATCAAGGTGAATGTATCGACCCGTATTTTTTCGATAAATAAAAATATTAAATTAAATAAAATTTTGGAAATTTAATACTGTAAGAAATAAAATTTATGATTTATTAATGAGAAAAATAATTAGATAATGATTTAATAATGTTGTTTGAATGTTATCGACAACTATCTTAATGTACTTTCAATCAATTGAAATAATTGTAAAGTTTATGTGGTTATAATTATTAATTAGTAATAAAATGATTACGGAATTAATGTAATTTAGTATTACAATTATTTTGAAATAAGATGATAAGTGAAGAATATGAATGTAACAAAATGTAAACTAATGTTAATTATATTCATAAGGTAATAGTTGATTTAATAATAAGAGGGAAATCGAAATAAAAGAATTTATTGGAATTTAAAATAAAATTAACTGGAATTTTATTACATTTGCAATTGAATGCTAACATTACTGTAATGTTTAAGTGTTTAATTTAACATGGGAATTTTATTTAAAAGATTATTAAATTTCTATGAAATCAAGAATGATAAATGGTTATTAACCCGCCTTTAGCAAGGCAGTAAATAGGCGGATTTAACCTTATCGACTTTATAGTTATTGAGGCTGGAATATCATGGATTTAGTTCAAATGGATGGATAATCAATATGAAGCCAAGATTAAGCATGGCCGATGGATACACGATGCAGTGTCCTTGGAAGATGGACATTGGCTTGGATAAAGATGGATCGACATAGGCTGGATTAGCATAAGCATGGATCAGCAATAACTAGGGTCCCCATAATCTGGATTGGCATAGGGAAGGCTCGTCATAGCTTATGGAGGGGATTGGATCGACATCGACTCGAACGATCGGCACATAATTATGGTTTGGATCGCAGGAAGGCTAGGGTTGGTCTCGGTTTGGGTTGGCAAGAAGGATATGGGTCGATATAGTGTGGATCAGCAGGAAGGCTAGGGGTCCGCGTGGAGTGAATTTGCATTGGAGCGGATCGACAATAGAGTGGATAGGCATTGGAGTGGATCGGCAGTGGAGTGGATCGACATTGGAGTGGATCGACAGTGGAGTGGATCGACATTGGAGTGGATCGGCAGTGGAGTGGATCGGCATGTTGAAGTGGCTTGGTCTTGATAGTGTGGCTCGGCAGGATGGAATGGGTTGGTAGGATGGAGTGGATCAACATGCTGAAGTGGCTCGGTAGGATTGTGTGTCGGTAGGATGGAGTGGATTGGTATGTTGAAGTTGCTCGGCATGATGGTGTGGATCGGTAGGATGGTGTGGGTCGGTAGGATGGAGTAAATCGGCATGTTGGAGTGGCTTAGGGTGGGCTATAATGATGAAGTCGGGTTCGGCTATGGCCTTGATGGGCTTGAACTACTCAGGAATCGCAGTAACTCAGGTTTTGCCTATAAATACAGCAGGCGGGGCTTCATAAAAGGGATTTTCATTTTGTTTTCACTCTTCTTCCCCATTAAAGAAACTTTTCCATTGTTGCCTTAAAAACTCTGGATTGTAATTGATTCTCATATCAATAAACAGGAAATTTTTGGAGTGGACGTAGGCCTGAGTCAGCCGATATTAACTGTTCTTCATATTTATACTCTCTACATACATTCTACCTGTGATCTGTGATCGTGATTTGGTGCTTTCATCTAGATTTAGGTGTTGGTGACCAATTTTGGTTCTAGCATTTTGGTGCTTTCATTGAGAATTGAACTTAGGGATTCCAAAGCTTGGATTTTGGATTAAAGGCTTAAGAACTTGGATTATGTAGACTATGGCAAAGCAATCAACCAAGAGACAGAGGACGGAAAGAAGTCAGCAAGAGGGAAGTCAGGAGGCTTCCTTTTGAGCTAATCAAGCCTCCGTCTACATCACTAGGGATGAGACGAGATGCAGGTCATGATGAATTCCATGCAGGAACAATTGTTGAAAAGGCAAGAGGAAATGGTGCAGATCCTTCTCAGAAAATTTAAACAAGTAGGAACTGCGGGGGCTCAGATCCATGGAGCTGGATAAGAAGAACTCAACAGGCAAGCAGATGGAGTAGTTCGGTGGGGGCAGCTCCCAATCAGCAAACAACTGTCAACCCGGATGAACTTAGACTTGGGGGCATACCGCCAGGTAATGCAGGACCAATCCATGGAGGGATACTAGATGCCACGACGTAGCCTGGCGCTAAAGAGGATACATGAGAGCGTGATGAGGAGTACGCACCGAAATTCCCTCGAGGACTTGGAGGGAAGTTAGGAAATGTGGATGGGGGGCAACCCTTGGCAGGTAATAATGGATTGGCTGACATCATTAGGCGAACCATTCGTGGAGGTCTGACAAATAAGGATTTGAGGGGAGTAAACAAAAGCCCATTTACCCGTAACATTAGGATGGCTAGGAATCCACCAGGTTTCAAGCTACCCACTCTAGAAGTATACAACGGTAAGACGGATCTCACTGACCATTTGATGGGGTACACAAGGCATATTGAAGTGCTGGGGGCATCGAAGAAGGTTAAGGCCCGTTGTTTCCCTATGTACTTGGCAGATATAGCTGTTATATGGTTCAGACAGCTGCAAGATGGATCTATTAGAACATGGATAGAATTAGTGGATATGTTCTTGAAGCAGTTTCGAGTTCACATAAAAAGGCCGAAGAATGTAATGACACTGACGTCAGTTAAGCAAAGGGAAGATAAATCGCTCAGGACTTTTTTAACTCGATTTAATGCAGAAAATGCTTCGGTGGATCGACTGGATCCATCGATGGTTCTAATGGCAGCGGTGTTCGGAGTCAGGGACAATTCAGATTTCAAAGTATCGTTGACAAGGGACCCACCAATGGATCTTGGGGAATTCTTTCATGAAGCTGAGAGATTTCTTCGACAAGAGGATGCATGTTTGGATATGAGGTCAAAGGAACTAAACATGGTTAAGGACGGAGAACCATCCGGTGAAAGCTTGGGTAAAGATAAGGACAAAGGGAAGAGGAAGCACTGGGGAGAACCAAAATTCTCCACTTACACAGGACTGAATGAGACATTGGAGCGGATATACTTGGATACTCGAGATCACCTTCCTTATCGAAGGCCGACAAGGAGGAAACCCTCAGAACACGAAAGGGCATCGAAAAGGCATTGTCTCTTTCATGGCCTGGACGGGCATGATACTGACAGCAATAGTCATCTAAAGGATATAATTGAGGAACATGTAAAAAATGGTCAGTTGCGGTAATATGTTGAAACTCCAAATACGGCAGTAGAACAGGAGCAGACACCGCCTACCTTGAATGATGATGGCTCAAGGCCCAGGAATGGTGGTCGATTGGTCATTAACTTATCGTAATGGTTTGGAATAAGTAACAAACTCTAGGCAAATGGCTAAATCACTTACTCATGTACAGGGACGAAGATAACCCTTAATCATGCTCTAAAATGATGATAGACCGTGAAGCTTTGATTTATGAAATCTGTTTTTCTTTTTGGCTTGGACACTTTCTTTTTCTTCTTTGGTTTTGGAGTTCGGTTTGAACTCCCCGTTTTTGTTGGTTTCCTGGGTTAGATTTTGGTTTAGATGCTTGATTTTTGATTTGGATTTTGATTTGGACTTTTGATATGGATTTCCAGTGTTCTGGAATCTGGATTTCGGATTGGATTTTGGTCGACTTTTTGTCTGGTTTTTGGCTAAAGGGTCATCAAGCATGGATTATGCTCGACAAGGGTCAGGAGAGACCAGGATTTGGCCTAGGACTTAGGCTTCATATTATCCATCAGTTACTATTTTAGGTCGTTGAGTATGGATTATGCTCGGTAGGGGTCCGAAGCGACCAAGATTCGGCTTAAGACTTAAGCCACGACATCACTTAGCGTCCAGGGACACTGAACCTAGAACACCATGGCATTACCTAACGTAGGCCGCCGAGTTTGGATTACGCTTGGCATGAACCCGGAGAGGTTACAAATTTGGATATTGGCTATGAACAGCTAAGGATTTGGACATGAACCCAGAGAGGTCCCGGATTTGGATATTGACCCGGAGAGGTCATAGATGTGGTTATTGGTTATTGGAAATGGATGGATTAAAACTCGATTGTCCAGGTCGGATGGATGTGGAACTGGATATGGATTTGATCACTGGATAGGAATCAGATATCGACTCGGAGTAGTCATAGATTTGGATAAGGATATGGCAATGGCACTTGGATAAAATAGATTGGATTATGAATCGAAAGATATGGCCATGGATAACATATGGACTTCGGATATCGGATCAAAAGCTATTCAAAACACGCATTCCTACCGCAAGGCATGTTTTGGAGGGCAAATATTAACCCTCCTTTTGGCAAGGCCGTAAACAGGCGGATTTAACCTAATCGACTTCACGGTTATCGAGGCTGAAATATCATGGATTTGGTTCAAATGGATGGGTAGTTAATATGAAGCCAAGATTAAGCATATTCGATGGATAAACGATGCAGTGTCCTTGGAAGATGGACGTTGGCTTGGATAAAGATGGATCGGCATAGGCTGGATTAGCATAAGCATGGACCGACAATAACTAGGGTTCCCATAATCTAGATTGGCATAGGGAAGGCTCGAGATAGCCTATGGAGGGGATTGGATCGACATTCACTTGGACGATCGGTATATAGCATATGGTTCGGATCGGCAGGAAGGCTAGGGTTCAGCCTAGTTTAGGCTGGCAAGAAGGATATAGGCCGATATAGTGTGGATCAGCAGGAAGGCTAGGGCTCGGCGTGGAGTGGATCGACATTGGAGTAGACCAGCAATAGAGTGGATCGGCATTGGAGTGGATTGGCAGTGGAGTGGATCAACATTGGAGTGGATTGACAGTGGAGTGGATCGGTAGTGGAGTGGATCGGCATTGGAGATGATCGGCATGTTGCAGTGGCTCGGTATTGATGGTGTGGGACAGCAGGATGGTTGGGTCGACAGGATGGAGTGGATCAGCATGTTGAAGTGGCTCGGTAGGATGGTATGGGTCGGTAGGATGGAGTGGATCAACATGTTGAAGTGGCTCAGCAGGATGGTGTGGGTCGGTAGGATGGAGTGGATCGGTATGTTGAAGTGGCTTGGAATGATGGTATGGATTGGCATGATGGTGTGGGTTGGTAGGATGGAGTGGATGGCATGTTGGAGTGGCTTGGGGTCGGTCATAATGATGAAGTCATGTTCGGCTATGGCCTTGTTGGGCTTAAACTAGTCAGGAAGTCTAGTAACTCGGGTTTTTCCTATAAATAAAGGAGGCGGGGCTTCAGAAAAGGAATCTTCATTCTGTATTCTCCCTTCTTCCCCATTAAAGCAACTTTGCCGTTGTAGCTTTAAAAACTCTGGATTGTAGTTGATTATCATATAAATAAAAAGGAAATTTATGGAGTGGACGTTGGCCGAAGTCAGCCGAACCACTATAAATCATGTGTTATTACTGCTTTCTTTTTAATTTTTACTGTTCTTCATATTTATACTCTCTACATACATTCTTTCTGTGATCAGTGACTATGTTTTGGTGCTTTCATCTGAATTTGGGTGTTGGTGACCGATTTTGGTGCTAACAATGGTTAACTTTTAAACTTGAATTTAAAGGTGATTAAATCCGTTTAATAATAATTTAATTGTTTAACTGCAAAATTAGTCATTTTGGCCACTGTCTAGGATTTCGACAAAACTAGTTTCATCGGATCCGTAACAATGAATTATTATAGGATTTCAAGTTTCATAGTGAATCAGACTTATCGTTTGATCGCACGAGCTTGAAACACATAAAAATTAATTAATACAATTTAAATGAATATAATCTTATTTTGAAAGCTAACTTCTGTATATAATGGAATTAGGGATCAAAACTGGTTCCATTAAGTTTAAAAATATCAAAAACCTATATTTTGATATATGGGATGACCTACTTTCGTTTCGAAAAAGAAACGGGCTTTTTGGGTTTGCGTTATCGTTTCGACCCAATTCGATCTGCTGATTCATTCTTTTCTATCTTTGTCCATATAAACAGACTTCTTTTCTGATACCCTAGTAGCCTCTTCTTATTTCTGCACATACTATTATTTCTATCTGTTCCTTCTTCTCAAACATCATAATATGAAAGCCCTAATTCCCATTCAAATCTAATTTCAAAAATTAAACTCGTCAAACAATAGAAAATTATATACCGTTGGAAAGCTCTTGATGAGTGCAATCTTCTACAGCAATTTGTTCTTCGATCTTAATCTCGATTTGGCTTGGAATCATCGATTTATTTTCGGCCGTCTGTATTAGGTTTGTCATTTAACAGCGGATTTGCAGCGATTCATCGATCGGAAAGTTGCAGTGTGTAGAGGTCATCAAGGCGAGCTCATCTGTATGACTACTTGGGTCTGGAAGTGCTCGGATTCATGGCGAATTGGGGGAGAAGGCAACGGTCGTTGCCTGGATGTTTAGGAGGGTCGCGCGCGTGTGAGGTAGGCGGCTTGGCCAGGGCGTCACGTGGGAGGTGGTCGATCGGAGTTGAAAGGGCCATGGCACGACGTTAGCGGCGTGAAAGACCGGCGGTTGTAGTTAGGGTTGCTATGCTCCAACATGTGCTAGTGTAAGGAAGGCAAAATATTTACCAAAATGTCATTGTTTTATTTTTATTTAATTTTAAAATTTGAACGTTCTAACTTGAATTACTTTTGTATACGAGCTCCAATTGACGCGTGGTTTTCTCCATTGTGGTCGTATCGAAATTTCGGACAATAAAGATCGGGTTTTGCTACATTCAGAGATTGTTAAATTTTTGGGCTTTATTTAGACTTTTATTCGACAAAAAAATCGAAGGTGAGTGATTTAACCCAATCACAATTACTAAAAGTTCTTATGCTAGTTAAATTGAATTTATGATGTGATAAGAATATTGTTATGCTGTTTGTAGTTTAATTTGACTTTTTAATTTAATTTGAATTTATACTGAGTTTAATTACCATTTGAATTATTATAAAATTTCAATTTTTAAGTTAAATACCTGATAATGATATCAGTTAATTTTTTTGATTTATTGGTTGATTTGAATGATAATCTTGATGGATGCTTATTTGTTGATATTTTTAGATGAATGGATGTATGTTTATTTATACGTTGTTATCACATTGCAAGCCCCTTTAGTTTCCTATTAGAAAAAAATCACTATGGGTTGAAATGATACATACACGTATGATCTTATAGATTAGGGAAAATCGTTATGGGTTGAAATGATAAACCCGATCGATTTTATGGATTTGCAAAAATGTGATTGAAATACTGGTTGAAATGACATACATCCAAAAATTTAAGTTATTGCAGATTGAAATGATATATATCTGTATCACCTAACCATAGAGTACAAAATTATATGCGTACACCGTTGGTAGATTTTTAAATTATTTCCTAAAATTATAAAGTATGTTTGGTTTAATAAATTTGATTTTTAAATTTAACTTAATGATTTATAAGAACTTATATTTGGAAAATAAATTATTTTATATGTTTGAAGTTTTAAAGTATAAGCTAACATATGGTTTTAAATGTAAATTTAGATTTTAACTTATAATTTTATTTAGTTTTAAATATATAATATAAATATATTAAATTCAATTTAATAAGATATTTAATATAGTTTTAAAACATATAATTTAAAATTTTATATAATTAATTTGGATTTAAATTTATGTAATTAATTTAGATTCGATTTAAAAGAATTAATTTAGTTTTAATTTAATACAATAAATACAGATTTTTATACTATAGCTTTAATAAACAAAAAACTGATTTAATAAATTAAGATTCAATTTCACAAAATATATATCATAGCTTTAAAGTTTTATTTAGAAATTCAATTTAATATAATTAATATATATTTTATAACAACTTTAATAAATAAAATAAGGAAAGAGGAAATAAGATTAAATTGTAAATTTAATTAAATTTAATGGAATAAAATACGATATGATTATTAAATATATTTACTTATGGAATTTTCAAGATATGAACTTGAAATTGAGATAATTTAAGATGGAGATTGTAATTAAATGTTCAAGACTAAAATATAATTGAAGTTAAATATTTTGGTATTGATTGAATTTGTAAGTTGAGATTTTACTGAAATGTTATATATAAAATGATCACTGTATGAAATAAGCATTTGGTTGTTAAAGAGACTGGGATCGGATATTTTCACATTCTCTGCCAATATCGAAAACCATTTTAACCGATGTGCATGTGGTGAAGAATCCAGAACGAAGTAGGATGGTTTGGCGAACGCTACTGGAATTAAGTAAGAGAACGATGATGGATTGCCTTGACCTTCGGATCATAATTAAAATGACTAAAACAGGAGCCACACCGGGCCAAGTTGGGTCGCTCCCTCTATTGAGCAAGCTTCTTTGGAATCGTACCTATTAATTTGTGATTTGATTCGGTGGCCACCCTCTGATTTGATTATAGGAGTGTTTCTCGAGGTCGGCGGTAGTAGCTACTATGCGTTACCACCAGTTCGGATCTGAAAAACAGTAGTATCCTTCCCTGGGCATTGCCTACTGTGCCTTATCATATTTATCCTGATCGGGCCCACTATGACTTTGGTTTGTGTCGTACTTATGGAGCGCTCCTTGATAGCCCACCAGCTTGGTGGAGTTTACAGTATTGTATAGACTGTGGCATTTATAAAATGTGTTAAGGGGGATATGGGTAATGCCTTAATGCTATTTTAATACTTTACTTTACTATAGACATATTCTAATAGCGTATTGTATTATATATGTAGATTGTTTAACAAATCCTTAGGAGAGGGAATTCCGAACATCTCTTAAGTTATTGCACGCACGTTAACCACTGGATAGGAGCTGTAAAATCTCATAAACATCTCTGAAGCCGTTACACACATATTTACTTATTTTAGTTCAACTTATATAAGATCTTTAAGTTCTGATTCGAGTGTTTGGTGTTTTCATTATGCTTGGGTCAGCTTGAGCATTTCAGTGTTGAAGGCCTTATTTTTGGAGGACGAAGATGGAGTTTGATATTATATTACTAGTATTATTCCACTGCAATATGTTGTTCCACTGCATTTTCCTATTATACCTATTGTATGTATAACTCTTATTTGTATTTTAAAAATGTAATCAAATGTTATATGTAAAATAGCTTCATAAACTGTTTATTTGATTATTATATTTTTTCATTCCGCTGTGAGATTCTGTGTTTTGTTTTCCCTTTCTTTTCTCTTATTTCTTATTTACCCCATTAACAATCCTCCATTTTGAATGGTTTGAGTTGACATGTGTGATTTATTGTCGATTTAAACCATCCAAAAGTGGTTCATTACATTTGGTATCAGAGCTTTGGTTTAGCGATAACCTTTGCTTTGTGGGGTTTGACTCATTAGAGATAGGGTAGTAATACCCTAGAATGAGTTTGTTTGAGAATATATATATCAGAGCGTAGTTTTTAGTGTTATAAAAATGTTTTTATATTGTGTTAATTTGTTCTATTTAGTATTTATAAGTTCTGGTCTGTACATATGACACTATGGAATTGATAGGGATTTCTAAACACTTAATAGGGCATACCCACAAAATATTGTTTTGAAATATAGGTAAATGAAATAATTTTACCTAGTATTATATTTTGGATATAAAAGAATAGTAATTTTTATAAATGGATATAGTTGTATGTGATATGTTTGTTTGTTAGGAAGTGAAATTTCATAGATATTGGTTGCAAAATAGGATTTATTAATAAAGTAAATATAAATTGGAAATTTGAGAACTTAAGTTTCGGAGGTTTTGAAAAATTGGTTTTCAAAGATTTTGAAATATAATATTAGTATTATTTGGAAGTATTTTCGTATATAAATAATTTCAGTGTGATTTGAAAAAATGTTTTAAGGGAATTTTAAAAGGGAAATATGTTCTGTTCTCCCATCTTCTGTAGCTGGAAAATAATTTCGGTGATGACGGCCGCATCATCGACATTCATTTTCAAGTCTCAAAGTAGGGGAGGCCATTTAGTAGCTTTGCTACACATTTGGTATGATAAACAGATTTTGATTTAAAATTTCTTAAGTATAGTCTGATGTATAAAAGATATATATATATATATATATATATATATATATATATATATATATATAATTTCAAAATGATTTGAAATGAAATCCGATATTTAGTTCTCAAATTTCTTTCAATCAATGGTTTTAATTATTATAAGGAAATGAAATCTTGACTATTTTAATAGTTGGAAACTTCTAAAATGAAAAATAAGAAATTAGATGCTAAATGATTAATGAAATGTAAAGAAATTGGAGATTTGTCACTTGTAAATATAAGGGTAATGAAATTAGAAGATGTAAATTGTTGAATACTTTTACTAACCAAAAATGAATAAGATAACTTGTATAATATTAAATTTGCATTCTTAAAAACATGGATATAACTTGCCCAAAATGTTTAAAAGTTGAAATGTTAATAGGAATATGTGCTAGAATATTATACAAGTAAAAGCTTAATGATAGAAATGCCTAATAAATGAACATATGTTTATAAACAAAAGAATTAAGATGTTACTAAAATATTATGAATTTAAGTTATGTTTTTGAGGTGATTTATAATTAAATTGAATAGTTAAAAGTGAATACTATTTGAGTAAATAATGATAAACTTAAAGAAATGATGAGATGATTTAAAAATAGTTTTAATATTAAATGGTGCTATATGTGAAGAAATAAATTGGAATTAAAGAATAAAGTGACTTAAGTATGAATTGATTCACTAGCAAATATAAATATTAAATTGAAATCAAGTTATATATAAATATGAATTAAACTGTAAGGAAAATTATGTAATTTAATAATTTATTCATTGATGATTTTAAATATTGGATGAGAAATAAGTTTTGTAAGTAATGAAGGTAAATTAATATAAAAATAATCATCGTATGAACGAATCAAAATAAAGGAACAGTAAATGATTTGAAAGGAAATCAATAGAACAAGCATAAATAATATTTAATATCTTGATTGTTTTGGCTTATGGGATGCTTGGGAAAGGAACTTCTAAATGTTTGGGGCATATAAATAATCTATTAAGAAATTTCTAAGGCTATTGAGCGTATGGTACACTTGATATTTTATTTATCATCCTTTTACAATGAAAAGTTTCTGAACTTGGCAAACAATTAGTTTTAGTTGCTATGGATGTGCGATGGATTCTTTGGTTGCATATGATGGTCATACCGCTTTTGTTTGCATGTGATTATTATATGTTATAACGAATGTTAAACAATTAGGAGTAAGTCAATTGCACGTAAATCAATTAAATATGAATGAAATAAATTATAAATAATTGAGACAAATAAAATGAATGTAAATATATTGAAATTGAATTAATCAAAAATTAATGAAATGAATATTGGTCAATTGGATGAAAGTGGACTGAAAAAAAATCAGTTGAATGTAAATAATTTGGAAAATAAATGAAAAAACATATGATTGTATGCCGTGTACTAGTTAGGAATTTGTTTAATATTGTTGCTTATGGTTGTTATACTGATTGTATGTTGTGTTATATATTGGTATTGCTTTTATATACATGATCTCATTTATTGTTGAGTGTTTAGTAGGTACAAAGGGCGTATGCTATTTTTGGAGCTCGCGCGCACCATTTTATTGCTTTTGCTCGCTTAAATGTGAGCTAACTTACTTATAATGCTAATAAAGGTATGCATCTCGAATTACATACCGTATGATATTGTATGTTGTTTTTCCATGGTTTGGGAAGTTTTATTTTTAAAATATGATATATATATATATAATGTAACTGTTGATATTATTAATTTTTGGGACCTAACCACGCAAAGGAGAATCTGCCGAAATTTTTCATGAATTTACGACTTAGAAATTTTTTGTGAAAATGAAATATTTACAAACTTTCATTTAACTTAAATATGAAAGATTAAATTGTTTATAAGTTGATATATTTTATTTAAAATACTTAATTATTTAAGTTTAAAGATTCTATAAATTGATTATTTGAAATAAAATACATTAGTTTCTCAATTCCTTCTTGTTCCTTTTTGAGGACGAAAAGTTTTGAGTGTGGGAGAGTGTAATGATCCGTATTTTTCCAATAATTAAAAATATTGAATTAAATAAAATTTTGGAAATTTAATATTATAAGAAACAAAAATTATACTTTATTAATGAGAAAAATAATTAGATATTGATTTAATAATATTGTTTGAATATTATCGACAACTATTTTAATGTAATTTCAATCAATTGAAATAACTATAAAGTTAATGTGGTTATAATTGTTAATTAGGAATAAAATGATTGTCGAAATTAATGTAATTTAATATCACAATTAATTTGAAATAAGATATAACTGAAGAATATGAATGTAACAAAATGTAAACTAATATTAATCATATTCATAAGGTAATAATTGAATAAAAGCGAAATCGAAATTAAAGAATTTATTGGAATTTAAATATAATTAGTTGGAACTTTATTACAACTACGATTGAACGCTGACATTAGTGCAATGTTTAAGTATTGAATTTAACATAGGAATTTTATTTAAAAGATTATTAAATTTGTATGAAATCAAGAATGATAAATGGTTAACTTTTAAACTTGAATTTAAAGGTGATTAAATTCATTTAATAGTACAATTGATTAATGTATAAAAATAGACATTTTGGCCACTGTCTCGGATTTCGACGAAATTAGTTTCATCGGATCCATAAAATGAATTATTGTAGGATTTTAAGTTTCGTAGCGATCAGACTTATCGTTTGATCGTGCGAGCTCAAAACACGTAGAAATTAACTAATATAATTTAAATGAATATAATCTAATTTTGAAAGCTAACATCTATATACATTGAAATTATGGTTTGAAACTAGTTCCATTGAGTTTAAAAATATCGAAAACCTATATTTTGATATATGGGATGACCTACTCTCATTTTGGAAAAGAAACAGGCTTTTCGTGTTCGCAATATCGTTTAGACCCAATACGATCTGTCCATTGATTCTTATATATCTTTGTCCATATAAATAGATTTCTTTTCTAAAACCTTAGCAACCTCTTCTTATTTCTGTACGTACTATTATTTCTATTTGTTCCTCCTTCTCAAACGTTAGAATATGAAAACCTTAATTCCCAAATTCAATTTCAAATCTAATTTCAAAAATTCAAACTTCTCAAATCATACCAAATTATATATCGTTGGAAAGAACTCGACAAGCGGAATCTTTTGCAGCAATTTGTTTTTTGATTCTCGGTTTGGTGAGAAATCATTGATTTATTTTCGATCTTCCATATTAGGGTTTGTCGTTTAGCGGTGGATTTGCAGCGATTTGTCAATCGAGATTGCAGTGTGTAAAGGTCATCAAGGTGAGTTCATCGGTACGGCTACTTAGGTCTAGAAGTACTCGGATTCTCGACGAATTGGGGGAGAAGGCGGGTCGTCGCTTGGAAGCTTGGGAGGGTCGCGTGCGTGTGTGAGGTGGGCGATCGGCCAGGGCATCGCGTGGGAGGTGGTCGATCAGAGTGGAAAGGGCAGTGGCGTGGAGTTAGCGGCATGAAAGACCGACGGCTATAGTTAGGTTTGCTGTGCTCGAAGTGGGCTAGGGTAAGGAAGCTAACGTATTTACCTAAATGCCATTATTTTATTTTTATTTAATTTTAAAATTTGAACGTTCTAACATGAATAACTTTTGCATACGAGCTCCAATTGACGTGCGGTTTTAACCATTGTGATCATATCGAAATTTCGGACGACAACAATCTAGTTTAGCTGCATTCTAAAATTGTTAAATTTTTGGGCTTTACTTGGACTTTTATTCGATAAAAAATCAAAGGTGAATGATTTAACCCACTCACAATTACTAAAAGTCTTATGTTAGTTAAATTGAATTTATGATGTGATAAGAATATTATTGGTTGTTGTTTGTCAGTTTAATTTGACATTTTAATTTAATTTGAATTTATATTGAGTTTAGTTGCTGTTTGAATGAATATTAAATTTAAATTGTTAAGGTAAATACTTGGTAATGATATCAGTTAGTTATTGCGATTTATTGGTTGATTTGAATGATGATCGTGATGGATGCTTATTTGTTGATATTTTTGGATGATTGGATGTAAGTTTATTTATATGTTCTTTTCATACTGCAAGCCCTCTTAGTTTGCCGTTAGAAAAAATCACTATGGATTGAAATGATACGTATCCGAATGATCTTATAGATTAGGGAAAATCGTTATGGGTCGAAATGATAAACCCGAGCGATTTTATGGATTTGCAAAAATGTGATTCGGGATACGGGTTGAAATGATATATGTCCAGAAATTTAAATTATTGCGAGTTGAAATGATATTATTTGTGTCACTTGATCATAGGGTGGAAAATTATATACGGACACTGTTGGTTGATTTTTAAATTATTTTCTTAAATTATAAAGTATATTTGGTCCAATAAATTTGATTTTTAAATTTAACGATTTATTAAAACTTATATTTAGAATATAAATTACTTTATTTGTTTTGACGTTTTAAATTATAAGTATATGGTTTTAAATGTTAATTTAGATTTTAACTTATAATTTTATTTAGTTTTAAATATATAGTATAAGTAAATTTAATTTAATTTAATAAGATATTCAATATATTTTTACATGTATATTTTAAAATTTAATTTAATATAATTAATTTAGGTTTAATATAATAGAATTAATTTAGTTTTAATTTAATATAGTAAATACAGATTTGTATACAATAACTTTAATAAACAAAAATTTAATTTAATAAAGTAAGATTCAATTTCATAAAATATATATCATAGCTTTAAAGTTTATTTCAGACTATAATTTAATAAAATTAATATAGATTTTGTAACAACTTTAATAAATAAAATAAGAAAAGAGGAAATAAGATTAAATTGTAAATTTAATCATATTTAATGGAATAAAATTCGTAAAATTATTAAATCTGTTCGTTTATGGAATTTTCAAAGATATGAACTTGAAATTGTGATAATTTAATTTGATTGCAGTTAAATGTTCAAGATCAAAATATGATTGATATTAAATATTTTATTATGGATTGAATTTGTAAATTGGGATTTTATTGAAATGTTTTATATAAAATGACCACGGTGTGAAATAAGCGTTTGGTTGTTAAAGAGACCCGGATCAGATATTTTCATACTCTCTGCCAATACCAAAAACCACGTTAACAACTGTGCACATTGTGGAGAATCCATAACAAAGTAGAATTATTTGGCGAATGCTACTGGAATTAAGTAAGAGAATAATGATGGATTGCCTTGACCTTCGGGTCATAATTAAAATGACTAAAACAGGAGTGACGCCGGGCCAAGTGTGATTGCTTCCCTTATTAAGCATGCTTCTTCGAAACAATATCTATTACTTTGTGATTTGATACGGTGGCACCCTTTGATTTGATTATGGAAGCATGTCTCGAGGTGGGCGGTAGTAGCTGCTATGCGTTACCACTAGTCCGGATCCACAAAATGTTAGTATCCTACCCTGGGCTTTGCCTCGCATGTCTTGTCATATTTATCCTGATCGAGCCTATTATGATTGTAACGATCCCATTTTTAAGCCAAATTTAACTTGGTAATTGATATAAAATTTTGGATTAAATGATGAATTAATTTGAATAAATAAGATATTTGTTTGTTTATTTATATATATATCTATATAAATTGATTTTAAATAAGAATTTGATTTGAAATTCAAAGATAAATATATTAAAAATAAATTGGATTTAAATACTCCATATTTTAAATTTATAAAAGTTGTTCTCAAATTATGTATATATATATATTTGGAAGTTATGATTTAAGATTAATATAATAATTTTCAAAAGGTTATTTTAAGTTAAATTCTTATATATAAATATATATGGTTAATTATTAATGTATAACTAGTTTTAAAATCATTTTTCTTAAGGTTATATAAATAGTTATAAAAGAAAATAAATATTTTAATTAAAGTAAGATTTAATAAAAAGGGTTTAAAATATTTTGTTTTTCTTGAGATAAAAGTAGTTTGTGTATATACAAATATAAAAGTTAAAAACATAAATGCATAAAAACATATTTAAACATAAACCTATGTAAATATAAAAATTAAACATAAATTAATAAAGGGTTTAAACACAAAATATTTACATTTGGACATTTGTAAAACATTAATACAAGCCATTAACAAGTGTAAGTTCAATTTATCATGCACTAACATGTGTTAACTTAGTTTATACAAGTGGCAACTTTTTCTTTAAATTAAATTTTATAAATAAAAGGGAATCAAGGCTATATAATCTCTACCCCAACTCTCTCATTTATTTTTTATCTTTCATATTCAAAATCTAAAACTTGAAATAAAGATCATCTCAGAAATCAAACAAATTCAACCCAGTATTAATTCAAAGCAAACAATCTTCAACCTAAGGCTAAGTGATTCAGATCTAAGTTGCAAATCTTATAAACTGAGCAAAAATTCAAATCAACATCAAAGTTCAAGATGCAATCCAGTTCAACTCAGCATAAATCAAAAGCAAACAAGTTCAACATGAAGCAAATCAAGAACATTAAGCAGATCATCTCAAACCTTTTCAGTTTTCAAGTCAAATTCATTTCCAAGTTTCTCAATATACTCTGGCTTCTCTATTCTTCTTCTAGGGAGCAAATTTGCCTATTAAAAACATGAATCTGTGTTGTACTTTGTTTCTATGAAGTAAAGTGGTGAAAATTGTTTGTATGGGTGTAAATTTGCCTGCATGTATATGTATATATATGTGATGCATGTCTGCATACAAGCTTGTATACCTGTTCTTGTACTTACATGCTAGAAAAAAAATCCAAAAATCAAAATCTCTTCAATCATTCACTTATAGACTTGGATTTTTAAATAAAATATGTTTAAATAAACTAGATCTTAATTTTAAAAATATTTTTAAGAATAATTAGTTTACTTTTACTGGTAAATTAAAATATGCAGTGAAATCTTTTTAATCAAGGAAAAATAGATGATTTTGAATTAATGATTTAACTTCGTAATCTTATTCGTATTCGCCAATGATGAATTTAGATATATAAATCATGATTTTTAGTTTTGTGAATAATGAGATATCATGTGTTGATCAGATTTTAGTTTTTCATCGATTACCGATGATCAACGCGGAGATAATCATCGAATTGGCTGCTGGAGGTAGCTCATGGGTAGGGGTGCTTAGGAAAAATGGTCGACGATTTTCTGGTTGGCCATGGTGGCACGACGAAGCCGTTTTAGGGTTTAGGTATTGACGTGGAACAAGGTGGTAGTCGAGTCGATTTCATCATCGTCGGTGATCTAGACGCGTCGCACAAGGGGGGGTGGACACGTAGCATCGTGACGAAGCTTTGGACGTGGTGGCGAGGCCTCAGTTGATCGTGATCGCCGGCACAGAGGAGATTTATTGATCAGGTTTTGATTCCAGTTAGGTACTGATCAACTCGATTTCGATTCCAGTTGAGTTCGCTAGAGCTGGGTGGTCTGGTGGTCAAGGGAGGTTGTTGTCAAGTTGTCGGCGAGGGTGGCGATGATCGGAGCAGTGCCAATCGCTGGGGCACGTGCACAAGTTATCAATGGTATCAGGTCATGTGGTGCTGTGTTGAACTCAGGTTTACTCTCGGGTAAATGATGTGGTAGCTCGAGTTTTGTTCCGGGATGTTCGAGTGGCTAACATGTTTTAATAGGTTTTTAAAGTTTAAAATTAAAAACAAAGTTTAAAATAAAGAAGCAGGAGTTTACTCAGGGATGGATCCAAGGATTTTGGTGGATGGCTCGGGGATTTCGCTCGTTTGACTCGGGTCTGGGAATTATGGGTAATAATAAGTTTTTAAATTTTAAAACTTAAAATAGTTTAAACAATTTCTTAACCCATTTTCTTTTGAATAATTAATGTTTATTTACGTTAGAATTTATTAAAGGTTTGGAAATAAATTTTCTTTGAGTTTAAAGCGATTTGATATATAAAATCTTTATTTTAGAAAGTTTATTTTAATAACTTAATATTGTAATTAGTTAAATAATTAAAAAGATGAAGCGTTTTTAATCCTTAATTTAACTTGAAGGTTTAAGTTAATTGGTTAATGATAATTCATTACAAGATTTATTAATAAGTTTTGAATGATAATTAAAGTAATTAAGTAAGATAGATAGTTTATCTTTTAATTAATTAAAGTTTTAAGTAATTAAAGAATAATTACTTAATGTCATTAATTAAGGCGGGTAATTAATGGATAATTACTAAATGTGATTTATTAAAAGGATAATTACTTAATTTAAGTAATTAAAGGTTATTTAAGTAATTAAAGGTTAATTACTTAATAATTAAAGGATAATTTATTTATGATTAAAGGTGAATTAATTAATAACTAAAGGTGAATTAATTAATGATTAAAGGTTAATTAATTTATGATTGGGAGATAATTACTTAATTAAGGGTTGATTAATTATGAAATTAACTTAAGGTTAATTTATTTATGTAATTAATTAAAGGATATATTAATTGATTTAGGGTAATTAAAATAAATTTAATTAACTAAGATGGACAATTAGAGATAAATTAATTAATTTCATTAATTAATATCAAATGATTAACCAAATGTTAATCAAGCAGGATTCAAAAATGATTAAAGTAATTAACTAATTTATCTGGAGATTAAATTGAATTAATTAGGGATTAAGTGATTAATTGATCTTACTTATGAATGATTGAATTCTATCGAATGCTTTAAATTGTTTGATATCCATGATGTGTGATGTTTTGTGATATGATTGAGCCGTGAACTGTGATTTATTTATCTGTGATGAATTTACATATTTATCTGTGAATTTATGAATGAAGATAAGCATTATAGGATTATACCACTTATTGATATCATTGTGCTTGAATTGATAATGATTGTGACATTGTTATTGTTGTGCGTAAAACCCCTGGACTACACCACACACACACAAATATGGATCTTACGGGAAATCGGTTAAGTCACATATATTTTGAATTTAAATATTATTTTGTTTAAAAGTTGAATTTTGAATCCAAATGGTTTGGAAGTGAAATTGAGTTGAATATGAAAAGCTTTATGAAAGGAAGTTTTGAAATTGAAATTTAGTTTGAATATAATATGTCTTGTTTAAATTTTGAAATTATTTTGAAAATTATGGTTTGAAAGGGTTATACAAGTTATACATATATATGGATTTTAAACCATTTCGAAGTATACTAAATGAATTATTTTGGGAATTTAAACTTAATTCAAATAGAACTTGCCAAGAATATGGCTGTTCGCTGACTTTCCAATGTATACTTTGAAAGGCTATAACTTGGGCAAATTGAATTGGATTTTCCCGAAATGAAAAGCATTTGTTTTCAAATGATAATTGCTTTCATATAAAGGAAGAATTTCCAGTTTTGTTGAAAGGATTTCGAGTTGTGAAATGTAAATTATTTTGAAAGATATGAATGAATCTTTGTTAAAGATTGGTGAACCTTGTTTCAAATTGAAAAGGCTCTTAAATGGGTGAATCTTTTGTTTAAAAGATTTAAAGTGGAAATTTGTTTAAACCATTCAAAATAAAGGTTTTGGGGGAGCAAGTGTTGAAAAGTTGTGACTTAACTAAGATCCCAATATATCCTTGTGTTTATAAAACAAATCGCTCATTATTCGGTTTAGCCGGGAGAGGAATTTATGTCATAAAACCAATTCCGAATAGTGATACGAAGAAACGGATAGCATTTGAAGAAGGTGGTAAAGACCGGGTATTTTAGGATTAACTGTCGAATGACTCTGCACTGAGTTGCTCCGGTTTAGAGATCTCCATATGTGATGGGGAGTCCGATCGGAATTGTGAATACCCAGATTTACAAGGGCTTCTTTGAAGTGCCTTCGGTTCCATTCAGACCCAGGATGGACTTGTATGGTAGTATGTTTGACATTACACTTTGAGATGTAAAGCTGATCTCTATCAAATACATTTCTGTTGGTGGAGAAGAATTTATTCTCTTAGCTTAACACCCTTCTTTGAGACGTACAAGCTCAGAGGTTATGTAGTTGATGGTTATTAGTGATATACTCCTAATTTGGTAGTGTGGCATGCCAAGTGCTGATCATTTGTTGATTGAAGCATGGCTTTTGTGAAAAGCATAGCTTTGTGGACGAGACTTCGTCGAACCTTACATCCCGAAAATGGTCGAAACAGGAAAAATGCGGCAAGGTTGTGAGGGTCGCGCCCTTTAGGGTATGTGCATTTCCTTCTGGATAAAAAGTGGTATCATAGTACGGAGCCCAGATACTTAACTTACGTGGTTGTTGGAATTTGTTGGCGTTGATAGCTCTCGGATAAAGGTTGGTGACGACCGAGGAATGGCATACTCGTGTCAGTAGTTACCTAGTTACAGAGGTAACCCGGTCTTGTGTTGACAAAAAGCCGGTTAGGTTCTCGGGGCGTCCATCCAGAGGCGTACCCATTCGGTGAGGAAGCTCCTTAGCCTGGCCATTGTTGGAAATTCAATCACCCAATACGAGCTCTATACCATTGCAGTTGTATAACTTGCCATTCTTAAATGGTAGCTATAACAGGCATAATATAATGGTACCTATGCTGGCTAAGATTAATATCATACTTTTGAAATTTTTTCTGCACTATGCACTAATAATAATATCAAAAGAATTTTCGCGTATCAAGCATGTTTGACCATCATAAGGAGAAATCTCCTCCAAGTGTGCGATTGCATTGTGTGTGTGTTAGAAGGCCTTATGGTAGTTTCATTTTCCAAAAAGCATTGCGGATTTTTTTTATTTCTTTTATTGTTTGTTTTTGTTCAAAACAACTGTTTTTGTTTGCTCACACCAGTCCAATGACTGACCTAGAGTTTATTGTTCCCTTTCTAAACTCTGGGTGCCCATAATTTTCCGCACGGGCAGCCTAGAGTTAGATTTTCAGATAGTCAGCTAGTAGGTGTAGCTTTTGGGAATCTTTGGTTGAGCGATCGCATTGTGCATCGAGTTTGCTTCAGTTTAGCTTGATAGGTGGTTCGAGCTTCTGGTTTGGAGTTCGAAGCTTGGCATTGAAGATGTTGTGTTCCGCCGCTGTTGCTGTCTTATTCTTTCCGCTGTTCTATCTATCTTTGATAGTGTTGACCATTTCATTTGTATCAATGTTGTGTATCAATAAAGTTATTCTTCTTGTTTCCGCTGTGTCGTATTCGCCTAATGTTGTTATAAGCTCCGGCGAAGCAGAATCAACGTTTGAATCTGCGACATTCGAATACGGGTGATTTATTTGGGTGTCGATTTTCGAAGGTCGAGTCAGGGTCGCTACAATGACTTTGGTTTGTGCCGTACCTATGGAGTGCTCTCTGATAGCCCACCGGTTTGGTGGAGTTTATAGTACTTTATAGACTACGGCATTTATAAAATGTGTTAAGGAGGATATGGATAACGCCTTAACGCTATTTTAATACTTTACTGTAGACATATTACAATAGCGTATTGTATTATATATGTAGATAGTTTAACGGATCCTTAAGAGATGGAATCCATAACATCTCTTAAGTTATTGCACGCATGTTAGACACTGGATAGGAGATGTAAAATCCCATAAACATCTCTAAAGCCTTTACACTCGTATTTACTTATTTTGATTTAACTTACATAAGATCTTTTAGTTTCAACTCGAGTGTTTTGTCTTTTCATTGCGCTCGGGTCAGCCTGAGCATTCCGATGTTGAAGATCTTATTTCTAGAGGACGAAGATAGAGTTTGGTATTATATTACCAGTATTATTGCACTACATCATGTTGTTCCGCTGTATTTTCCTATTATACCTGTTGTATATAGAACTCTGATCTGCATTGTAAAAGTTATCAGATGTTATTTTTAAAACAGCTTCATGAACTATTTATTTTATTATTATATTTTGTCGTTCCGCTGTGAGATTCTGTATTTTATTTTTTCTTCCTTTTCTCTTATTTTCTTATTTACCCCATTAACAATCCTCCCTTTTGAATGGCTTGAGTTGACATGTGTAGTTGATTGTCGATTTAAACCGTCCAAAAAGGTGGGTCGTTACAGTGAATAATAATCAAAACATTCTCTATTTTTGTGTTTATGTTTATTTGACTTTCGATTTTAGGATTAAATCCACTATGATGATTTTTTATGATGATATGCTTGGATTTTATAATATGTTTGATTCTAACAAGATTGTTTGATAGTTGTTTATACACGTTTTTAAGGATAAAATCATTTAAATTGAATTTTGAATGCCATGAGGAAATTATATGTTATGTAAAACATTAATTTGGAGATGGGTTTTAATTTTTATAATTTTCCAAGCTATGGAAAATTGTAATGAATTTTCAAAGGAAAATATGAATAATTTGGTTTATAAATTAATTTCAAAAATTATTTGAAGAATTTAGGTCTGAAATTTAGATATGTTAGATAACATATTAAAAGTGATTTTTTATGATTTTTAAGGATTTTACCTATGTAACTTACTATGAGAATTAAATTATCTTAGAAGGAGGATTTAAATGACTTAATATTTTTGCTTAATGGAAGGGCTTATTTGTTAAATTAATCTTTGTTTAGATCTGAAATCATGCGGCAGTTTTATTTGAAAAATTATTTGAAAAGTTATGGCAACTAATTAAATGTTTACAAATAGGTAGGTTAGTTATACAGCAATTACTTTAAATGACGTTAAAATCAGTCTTTACCTAGAAAAGTAGGTTCCACCTCTTTTGGAAGCCACCTTTCGACCATATGCTTCTGCTTCTTCCAAGTCAAAGCCTACCAGGTCGAAACCAACTAAGCCAAAACCAACACACAACGTATCAACATATTGGTACGTAGTGGATTAGATAAAGGAGGAAGGCATGTTAAAAGCTTTACTTTTGATGGGGTTGAAACCTTTGTTCTATTTACTAAAGGAATGCGCTTGCCTATTTTAAGTATATGCTTTCGAAGGAATCAAAGCTAAAGCTTTCGAAATTTTCTTGTAAATAGCTTTCGAAGGGGGTTGTTGCCTTTTTGTATAAAGTATAGCTTTCGAATGAGTAACTTTGTCTTTAAATCCATGCTTTCGAAAGGGTATCATCAACCCAATCAAAACCCAGCTGTCGACCTTATACCTTTCGAAGGGATTGAAGACATCAATGCTTTCAAAAGATAACATTTGTTTTATAAATACAAGCCAATTCCCAATTCTTTCGAAAGGGGTTAATTTCGAAGGCAATAGTTTTGAAAGGTGTTTTGGAGCTAACAATCAAACGTTTAACTTAAACGATATGAGCTTTCGAAAGGATGGTTCCAAAGGAATTGATTTTTCCCCAAACAATTTTATATAAAGATTAATGATTTTGAATTCGTTATATTCACTTTGACCCAAAAGATATTTTAGAGATGAATCCAATGGTTTCGAAAAGGGCACTTTCAAATGGTTTTGAAGCTATGCTTTTATAATTGAATGGTAATACTTAAATACATTTGAAAGGTTTCAAAAGAAGGATTTTTAAAGTGTTTCGAAAGGCAGGTGCCTAGTGTTTGGAAAAGAAGACTTGAATGCTTTCAAAAGAAAGTTTTCCAAGGGTAGCTAAAGTAAAAATTTTAAGGTTTCAAAAGGCTTAGTTTTCAAAACAAATAACCCAATCTCATTTTAAAGGATAATCCATGGCTAAAATAAAGGAATTTTGAAATGGTTTTAAGTATGAAGTTTTTAAAGAAACATTCCTTGATAAAATAATAGATTAAAAGGGATTAATCGTGTTTTATATGAAAACGACTTCAAGGATATTAAACCACAGGTGTTGGTATTATTATCTTATCATATTTGCTTCTTATATTATATATATTTATATTATAATGGACCCATAACTACATTTTAGGGAGAAAGGGCAGAATAACCAGCTAGGTTGACCAAGTAGTGAATACAAATTAACTCTTGAATGAGTAGAATTTCATCTAGGAAGTCAGGAAGACCAGAATGTAGAATGCCTAAATATTGATTAAAGAAGTTGTCAAGTAGACAGGTTCATAGTAAACCCATGAAAACTATGTATAGGAAAAGTTATCGGCAGGGGCCAATAGCTTCATAGTAAATCCATGAAAACTATGATTAGAAAGAGTATTGGCAAAGGCCTATAGGTTTGTAGTGAACCCATTAAAACTATATTCAGATTAAGTTATTGACTGAAGTCAATAGGTTCCTAGTCAACCCATTAAATCAAGGATAAAAGGGAAGTTATTGGAGTTACCAATAGGTTCAGGGAGAACCCATGAAATAATCAAATTAAGTTAATTGGCAGGGGCCAATAGGTTCTTAGTGATTCCATGAAAGCTATGTGACCGGACAGATTGTCCATAAGTTAAAAATAGGTTAATAGTGAGCCCATGAAAACTATGAAATAGGACAGGTAGTCCATAAATTATAAATAGGTTAATAGTGAGCCTATGAAAACTAAAAAGGTTAATAGTAACCCTAGAAACTATAATTATGATAGGTAGTCAAATAAAAAGGGGATGGAAAATTCAGAATGTTTTACGTGTTTGCATATCATCATAATATTTTGAATTCCTATGCTTTAACCATTATGGATGTAGGGGCACAATATATGGTTTACAAAGTTTTGGAACTAGTGAAGGGAAAACCCGTTATGCTAAGCGGCATGGTCTCACGGTATCTAAATGATTTGAGATGGTAGATTATTATTCATACTAAGCTTTATGTCCGACTCGAAGTTTTTGTTTTTCGCTTAAACTCTCGAGTGCTCAATTGATTTTAAGTAGTTTGAGAGTTAGGTTTTTAGACCTCTTTTGATGAATAAGCTTCCGGAGACGTGCAGGAGGCAAGCTAGATAATAAGTGTTCTTTTTTGTTGATTCCGCTCTATTTGTGTTATAAAGGCAAAGTTTTTTACTTGCCTAGTTATATATACTCCGATCATCCAAGGGAGCATCTTCATATCTCACTCTTAACGTATGTTTCACTTTCTTTGAACGTGGATAACGATTGTGGGATTGTGAAAGTTACTTATTGATTTAAAAAATAAATTTCAATATCCATGTGTTTCAGTTATACCAATGCATTTAACATTTCCGTATTTGGTTATCGAGGATTAATAACTATGGATGACTTGCAGAATCCGTTGCCGTTAGTTTTGGACCTCCAAGTGAGAGATGTGACAAGTTGGTATTAGAGCATAAGTTTATGAAAATTAAAAGAAACTTGAACCTAAAAGATTTTTTAAAACATAATCCAATAAACTAGAAAATAAGATTGGGGTTTAGGATAATGCAAGTAACGTACTTGTATTTGATATATAGGCATACATATAAGTACGTATTCACCTTTCTCTTAGACCATTCTTCTTTATCTTACTAAGGCTCTTATGTAGATTTACGACAAATAATATATGAAAGAAGGAAAGGAAAAAGGAAATCTCGGTGGAGGAAGCACCACAACCAATGGAAATGCTTGACCCACCAAGAGGAACCCGGGTCAACAGGCTAATGCTTACCAAAATGCTGATGCCAATGTAGGTTCTAGAAATCCGCAAGTGGATGCAATGATGTTGTTTCAGTTTTCATCAATCTGATGTTAGCAGGAGCTGCTGCTGGGGTTGATGGAAATGTTGGAAGAGCTAATCCTGTAGCTCCAATTGGGAATAACTATGCTAAGTTAAACAGAGACTACACTAGTCTTGGTGCAAAGCCGTTTATGGGAGCGAAAGATGCCATAGAAGTTGCGAATCGACCGTTGCAATGCAAGAGAATCTTTTTGATTTGGGTTTGGATAATGAGCAGAAGAGGAGGCCGGCCTAGACGGCTATAACGGGCAGCGCTTCATTGGTGGAGTAGTGTTACTGCCGAAGTTTCGAAAGATGTGTTGATTTGGGTTGGATTCCAAAGGAGATTTGAACAAAGGTTTTTATCTAAAGTTGCTAAGTCAGCGTTTATGAGGAAGCTTATGGATTTGATGCAGGGAGAGATGTCGGTAATCGAGTATGATACTAAGTTTGATGAGCTATTCTAATATGAGTATGCTACTATAGATAGCGTCATCAGGAGGAATGAGAGGTTCATTCGGGGATTGAGGCCCGAGATTGCTTGGGCAACCCTGACACATATTTATGATCCTTTTAATGTAGTCGTAGAGACGGAAATCCACCATGAGGAGATGCTTGCTATTTGTTGTAGAGAGAAGCCAGCTGCAACCCAAGGTCCTAAGGGAAAAAAGAGAAAGTTCTTTAAGAAGAAGGGAGCCCAGAAGGGAGAGGCTTCCAAGAAGGCAAAAACTGTGTTAGTCTGTTTCAATTATAACAAGAAAGGTCATTATTCTTACGAGTGTCGGTCAAGCAAAGGGAAGAAGGCTACAAAAAACAAGGGGGGTGAAGTGCTTCAACTGTGACCAAGTTAGGCATTATAAGAATCAGTGTCTAGAACCATTCAAGCGGAGAAGGGAAAGGCCTTTGCTTTTGGACCATCATCAGCTAGGCCAACTGCAGCTGAAAAAGGGAAAACTATGATGGAAGGTACGCTTTTTATTCAAAGTATATCAGTTAGGTACTATTTGATACCGGTGCATCACATTCATTTATATCTCAGTATTTGGTTGATTAGTTATGCTTAGAACCCACCTACCTTTTTACTCCTTAAGGATTGCGAATCCAATAGGAGGGTATGCAGCTCTAAGGATGAGATGTGACCGGTTAGAACTTGATTTGTTAGGTCATAAGTTTGCATATAGTCTATATGTTTTTGATTTCGTAGAATTCAAGATCATTTTGTGTATGGATTGGCTGGGTAAGTTTTAGGTTAGAATATTTTGCCAAGATAGGGAAATATCGTTGAGACACCCTGATAGTCATAACCGAATCATATTCTCAATAGAGAATTCCGGCCGAAGTATTTGTGCTTTATTAAGTGTTATGGAAGTGGGAGAAGAGTTAAGTCGGGTTCATGTATCAAGAGAGTTTGAAGATGTCTTTAAGTCAGCTACAAGATTACTACCAAAACGAGAGGTTGAGTTTCAGATAGATCATGTTCCAGGAGCTGAACCTGTGAGCAGACTACCTAGCAGGATGACACCAAACGAGATGAAGGACTTGAAGGTGCAGCTAGTGGATCTAGAGAAAAGGAATTTTATTAGACCAAGCAGTTCGCCTTGGGGAGCGGCCATGGTGTTCGTGAAGAAACTAGATGGGTCATTAAGGATGTGTACCGGCTATTGTAAGTTGAACGAGAGAACTATCAAGAATAAGTACCCTTTGTCGAGAATAGCTGATATATTTGATTAGTTGAGTGGATCCAGAGTGTTTTCCCAATTGGATTTGGTGACAGGTTTCCATCAGTTAAGAGTGACAGAGGAGAGCATTCCATTGACTGCATTTTGGAGAAGATATGGTTCATATAAGTGGTTAGTAATGCCATTTGGGTCAATGAATGCACCGACTTTCTTTGTGGATTTGATGAACCGAGTTTTTCGAGAGCACTTTGGATAAGTTTGTATTGGTGTACATAGATGACATTTTAGCATGCTCTAAAGATGAGAGAGAGCATGAAGATCATCTAAGAGTAGTGCTTGAGACGCTGAGGCGGCATTAACTGAAAGCGAAGTTTTCTATTTGTCATTTTTGGAAGAAAAAGGTTATGTTTCTTGGTGATGTGGTTTTATAGAAGGGATTGTCATCCAGCTAAGATCAAAGCTATTAATAATTGGAAGAGAACAAAGATGGTGACTGAGATCAAAAGTTTTCTTGGACTTACTGGCTATCGCCGAAGATTCATTAAGGATTTCTCGTGGATATCAGCACCTTTGACTGAGATGACGAGGAAGGACATGAAGTTCATTTGGTTTGACAAATGTGAGGAAGTATTCCTTAAGTTAAAGCATTTGTTGACCAATGCACTAGTGTTAGTAGTTCCAAATGGAAACTAAGGGTTTGTGGTGTATACTGATGCATATCAGATTGGATTAGGAGTTGTGTTGATGAAAATGGGTAAAGTCATGGCCTACGGTTCGCAATAGCTTAAACCGCATGAGGTGAGATATCCTACTCATGATTTGGAATTGGCTGCAGTGATCATTGCATTAAAGATATGGAAACATTATCTCTTAGGGGAAATATTTGAGCTTTACATAGATCATAAGTCTTTATGGTATTTACTCTCTCAGAAGGAGATGAATATATGCATAGAGGTGGCTGGAGTTTTTAGCTACATATGATTTTGGTATAGATCATACTCCTAGGAATGGAAATAAATTAGCGGGTGCTCTTAGTAGGAAACATCAAAATGTGGTGTTAGTTATGTTGGTAGAATGGAAGGATTTAGAAGCTTTGACTACTTGCATTGTGCAGTCAAGATTTATTGTTAATTTTAGTCAGAGTACAGCCATGTTGTCCTGTTTGAAAGTTCGATCACTGCTGATTGAAAGGATGCTTACAAACAGAAAAAGGACCTATTATTAGCCAAGAATTTTAGAAGGCTTGAAGTTGGATTAGGGATTGGTGATCTAAAGGATGTTAGTCTTGATTAGAGAGGAAGGTTTGGAAAGAAGGGATGATTGTGTGTTCCGAACGTCAAGGACTTGAGAAAAGAATTTCTTGCAGAATGTCATTGGTCTAAGTTTATGATTCATCCTGGAGGGACCAAGATGTATCAAGATATGAAGAGGAGCTTCTATTGAGAAGGTATTAAGAGGGATGTTGGCTTGTGGTTTAGGCAATGTGCAAACTATCAACAAGTGAATGTTGAACATCAGAAGCCTAGTGGATTACTCCAGCCTTTAGAGATTCCAGTCTGGAAATGAGATTTGACATCCATGGAGTTTATTGACAGGTTTCCAATGTCGAATAGGGGAAATGAAGGTATATGGGTCATAGTGGACTAGTTGACCAAGAGCGCCCATCTCATTCCAGTTAAGTCAAGCAGGACGGCACCTGTTTTGGCTAAGTTGTTCATTAAGAACATAGTTAGACTTCATGAGATTCCTAATAGTATAGTCAGTGTCAGAGATGCATTGTTTGCTAGAAAATTTTGGAAGAGTCTATAAGTGGTATTAGGTACCAAGATCAAGGTGAGTACTACCTATCATCACAGATGAATGGACGGACAGAGAGAGTCAATAAGGTACTCGAGGATTTATTGAGGGCTTGTATGCTAGACTTTGATAAACTTAGGAAGATGACCTATATTTGGTTGAGTTTTCCTATAATAACAGTTATTGGACTTGTATAGGACTTATGTCTTTTGAAGCTTTGTATGGAAGGCTTTGCAAATCACCAGCTTGTGGTTGGAGACTAGAGATAGATTAATCTTAGGTCCAGATTTGGTCAGAGAGGCTATAGAGAAGATTGTGATGATCCGAGGAAGGATGAAGGAAGCTCAGTCCAGACAGAAGAGTTACGTAGGTAAGAGACGTAAAGACCTAGAATTCTCAGTTTGAGATAGGATTTTCATTAAGGTATCACCGATGAAGTGTGGTACGATTCGAAAAAATCGGGGAAATTGGCATCGAGATATGTTAGTCCATTTCTAGTTTTAGAGAGGATTTGGAAGCTCGCATACAGAGTAGAGTTGCCAACTAGCATGGCAGGTGTCCATAATGTATTCTATGTGTCTCATCTTCGCAAGTATGTGCATGATCCAAAGACTGCTATTCCTCCGACAAATTTTGAAGATTTGAAAGTAGAGCCTAATTTGACTTTTGTTAGACAACCAGTTCGGATGGTAGCGAGAGATGAGAAAAGATTAAGGAACAAGACAGTCAAGTTGGTGAAAGTTCAGTGGAAGAAGAACTGTCCTTGGTAGACAGATGACAAGATTAGAGATATTTATCCTGATCTACTTTGAGCATGTGTCTACATTAGCTTTATAAAGATAGTTGCTAGTTAGGTAGGCTAGTATAGTTAGGAGTAATTATAGATTATTTCTATGTTTAGTATTAAGTCCTTACTAAATCTCGAGGATGAAATTCTTTTAAGGAAGGGAGTTTGTAACACCCCTAATTTTTTATAACATTATTCAAGAGATTTAATTAGATAAATCAAACAGAATAATATAAATACTAGAGTGATAAGGGATTGATATTTGAACAAATGCTTAGATGCTAATCTTAATTAAATGAATGGTCTTATAAATGGTTATATATGTTAATTAATTAACGTAAGGGTGTGGTAATCGCCGCACTATATTTTACATTGTCTTATATTCTCATTTCCTGTCCATTCATGTTTATTTTTCTCAAAATACAAAACGCAAACAAAAGAAAATGAAGCCGACCATTACTTAGAAGAAAATGGGAGAAATTAAATCTAAAGCTAAGGATTCAAGCTATGGGAATTAATTTTAATCAAATCTCAAAGTCCTTGTCCTAATCAAGGTGAATAATAATCAAAACCATCTCTATTTTTGTTTTTATGATTATTTGATTTTCGGGTTAAGCTTAGATTTTATAACATGTTTGATTCAAACAAGATTGTTTGATAATTGTTTATACACGGTTTTAAGGGTAAAATCATTTAAATTGAGTTTTGAATGCCATGAGAAAATTGTGTGTTATGTAAAATATGATTTTGGAGATAGGGTTTAGTTTTATAATTTTCCAAGCTATGGAAAATCTATTATGAATTTTCATAGAAAAATATGAATAATTGGTTTAGAAATTAATTTCAGAAATTATATGAAGAATTTGAGTCTGAAATTTAGATATATTAGATAACATATTAAAAGTGAATTTCTATGATTTTTTGGGATTCTTTCTATGTAATTTACTATGGGAATTAAATTATTTTAGAATAAGGATTTAAATGATTTAATTGTTTTGCTTGATGGAAGGACTTATATATTAAATTAATCTTTGTTTAGATCTGAAATTATGCGGCATTTTTATTTGGAAAATAATTTGAAAAGTTATGGAAACTAATTAAATGTTTACAAATAGGCAGGTTAGTTATAAAGCAATTACTTTAAATGTCATTAAAATCAGTCTTTACCTAGAAAAGTAGGCTCCGCCTCTTTTAGAGTCCACCTTCCGCCCCTATGCTACCATTTCATCCAAGTCGAAACCTACCAGGTCGAAACTAACTAAGCCAAAATCAGTACACAAGGTATCAACACATTAGTACGTAGTGGATAGGAGAAAGGCGGAAGGCATGATGTCCAAACCTTTGCTTTCGATGGGGTCGAAATCTTGTTTTATTTTCTAAAGTGCCTAGTTTTACTATATGCTTTCGAAGGAGTCAAAACCAAAGCTTTCGAAAGGGCCTTTTAAATAGCTTTCGTAGAGGGTTGCCACCTTTTTGTATAATGTCTAGATTTCGAATGAGTTACTTTGTCTTTAAATTCGCGCTTTCGAAAGGGTAGCATCAACCCAATCGAAATCCCACTGCCAACTTTATGCCTTTCGAAGGGATTGAAGGCGTCAATTGTAATGTCCCATTTTTTCTGTACCCTTTGAGTCGACAATAAACCGCACATGTCTAACTCAAATTGCACGAAAAGATGGATCATTAAGGGTAGAAAGAAAATAAAGATAGAACAGAATCTCACATGAATGGAATAATATATATTATTTCAACTATAATCTCTACATCGGAAAATTTTAAAATACAATATCAAAGTCTAACCTAGATTCAATCTGGACAGTTATAAAACCTGCCCTTACAAATGCTGACCAACACCAAAATAAATGAAATAAACGCAGCGGATAATAGAATACTCCCATAGGATAATGAAGATCTCCAGATCCCCTTTGGAAACTCCAACCGTCTTCAGCTAAACCTGAAACAACTCAGATCTGACCCGAGTATTAAAAATACCCAGATCAGGCTTGATAAACCAGCGTAAGATACTCGAAAATTAAAATTCATAGATCATGAAAATGGTAATAAAACCTTTGAAAAGAAGGGTATCTTATAAGACCACGTCTATACATAAACACAGACGGGTTTTTACCTTATGATAATCAAAACACTTCATACCGAAATGCACTTGATATTCTTTTTAGTGACATTCTTTTGAAAACACTTCTCAAATAAACTTATTCAAATAAGGTATCAATATCTGGACTAAGTCTATGGTAATATATCCAGACTGGGTCAACGGAATATACCGAACTGAATATATAATACCAAAAATGGGTAGCTGAAATATTTGCAAGTCATTACGGCTATTTTGGGGATACAATCAAAACCGTAAATCTCATAATAGGATTGGATTTCCAACATGATAGGGAACTAGTGACCTATTACTTCGATCCACGCACAATAAACATAATTCTTATGGTGTCTTAATTGCTTTTCTCAAACTAGTCACTTGGAACTATACTTGCTACACTACTACTGATAACCGGTAGTTCCCTGCTTTTCTCAAGCTAACCACTTTATCCAAATGGGGCAATAAATGCCTTAAGGGACGTATCCCCCAAAGGGCCCAATGTATTGGACACCACCATACACACTCACTTATTTCGAATTTTATCTGTCAGACCATATAGTATCCCATATCATCTTCTAGGATGGGAGACTGGTGAGGCTATGCTCAATTTCTTTAAAACCACGTTTTTCATACAAAACCACACTTTGGTCATAACAGGTTCCACTTTGAATGTCACACTACCATTCCTTTTATCACTATTTGGCTCCCGCAAGCATACAGCATCTGAGTTTGTATGTCTTAGAGAAGGGTATTAAGCTAAGATAAGTTGCCTTCTCCACTACCAAGCAGATGTACATTTGTAAAAGTCCAACATTGTGTCTCAAAAATACAATGTCATACATTCTTCCATACAAGTTCGTTCTAGGACTGAATGAAACCGAAGGCACTTTCCTCGGCCATTACTAGGGGAGAAGCCCTTGTAGTCCAAAAAATCTCCACAATGAGGAGACCACTGCTATAAATAACTCTATAATGGGAGCTACCCAAAACATGTTCAACAAGCAGTCCTCAAGCTATGGAGATCCACGGTCTTCAATAATCATCATCTTCAACATATCTTCACATTCGAACGTATACATTGGTTCAAAGCGGTTTTCGGATAGGAATCATCCAAATCCAACTTCGGTTCCTTCGAAGCCAATCATCGCTTAAAAAGATATTAAGTAGATAAGTGGATATCAATCATCAATCAATTAATTCATCTTTGTTTAAATCAAATATCTTTCTTAGATATATTCTTTTCAATATATTCCATTTTTTTGAAAAGTATGCAGAATCATTAAGCCTCAATTATCAAATCATTTAGTTAATTAAACCTTTCACAAATCTTGGAATAATTCCAAGTCATTTTATCTTTTACGTAGGAAAACCATTTCAAAACATTCATTAAATCTTAATCAAAGATTTCTTATATTCAAGTTACAACTTTTAACTTAGGGAAAATATTCCCAAATCATTCATTAAATCTTAATCAAATATTTCTTTCTTAACTTCAAATCATATTTTTGCAAATCGAAGATTTTCATAACAGAGTATTATTGCAACCTTAGATATGGTAAATATTACCTCCAAGGACAAATGGCAAGCAATCCTACATCATGGCGATCTTTCTTCGATATGTTTTATTTCGAAAATTAGTTTGAAGGGGTTTTCGGAAGAGGAATCGCCTAAATCCGATCTCAGTTCTTCGAATAGGAATCATCCAAATCCAATCCTGGTTTCTTCGTACTAATCATCGGTAAAAGACGTTATGTTCATATGGGATTTCAAAAATTAGTTTGAAGTGATTCTCGGTAGGAATCACCCAAATCCGATCCCGGTTCTTCGCATAGGAATCACACAAATCCGATCCTGGTTGCTTCGAACTAATCATTGATAAAAAGATGTTAGGTGATTAAATAACATTCTAAGAATTTGTTACTTTTCTTTTATTTTGGAAAAACTTAAATATGACCTTTAGAGCATCCAGGCTTTCCTTTCGATCTATTCCACCCCTGGCCTAAAAAGAGAATACATAAGCCAGGTAAGTTTAGAGCATTGTTTGCTCCATCCATAACCTTAGTTAAACACCTTGTTTTATCTTCCCATATCTCACAGGCGGGACAAATGTACTAGTCGTTTCCGCATAATCAGTTATTAATCTCCATTTTAGAAATGATTTCTTAAACTTCCAAATCATCATTTAAAACACTTAACTATTATTTTAATTCTAGGAAATATCATTTCATTTAAACTCATAATCAAAATGCTATAGAATTCGCAGCATAAAAGTGCTGCGGAAAGTGCTATATAAGCTTATTTGATTTAAACAACTTTTTAATACATGAAAATTCATATTTTCCATTCCAAATATTTTTTAAACCATTTTAATAGATCTGTAAAATTTATTTCATATTTTTAATCATTTAAAAATATCACTTATAAAGAAAACTCATTTTAGATTACGAACTGCAAAACTGCGATGTTTTTAGAAAATTGTTTTGGACATATTCAAAACTTTACTTAATGAAATCTTAATTTTATTTATTCGTTGGAAAACTATTATCGTTGTGGACCAAAGAATTTTTATTTCAAAGAAATCTGACTTATAGATCGTTCTCTATGTTAATTTGAAGTTATAGGTCGATATTGACGAACTACCGCTACGTGGCAAGCTCGATTTTGACCAATTTTGTGAATTGCTTCAGAACCTGTCCAAAACACTTCAAATTCATTTTAAACCATACTTAAACTATTTTAACTTATTTAAAACAATATTTTTATCATTTCAAACTCATTTTTCATTTCATTTCATATTATAATATTATATTACTATAATATCATTTCCAATCCTTTTAGATATGTTGAAATCGTTAAGAGCTAAATAATTTTCATGCACACATTTATATGGTTTTAATTTACATTGAATTAACTATACTTACTAACCATTTCTTTTATCATTTATCAAACTAAGTTATCATCCATATAACAAACATATAATCAACCAATTTGCAACCAAGTTATCATCTAATATCAACCAATATTCAACATATTAATTTCTAATTTAACATGTGTATTATCAACTTAAGTTTTATTAAAACAAAACTAAGATTTGAGTACTCATGATTAGTTACACTCCACCAATCTTTTGTATAGATTCCTAAATCGATTCCGGCAGCACTTCCTTCTCTTTTTCTCGCTCCGGACCTTCACGAACTTGCTCCTTCTTCTGGATAGGTTTGGTCTCACCTTGATCTTTCCCTTCCTCCATCATTTCTTTACTTCTTAGATGTTAAACCATATTTTAATGATATTCTGAGGTGTTTGGAAAATTTTTACGGTGTTTTAACTTTGTTTGATATGGTTTTGAAAAAGTTAGTAAGGAAAAGAGAATAGAAGAAGCCATTAGAGAGTGGAAGAAAAGCTTAAAAAAGGAAGAAGAAGAAGAAGTGAAAAAAGTGAGTAAGTGGATGCTTATTTATAGAAAAAGTTTTGGATTAAATAAATATTTTGTAAAAAGATCAAAATATCCTTTACTTACCTTTTAAGCAACCTTATTTTTTCAACACTTAATATCACATTTCAAATCATTACTTTATGTCATCGTCACTTAAGTATTAAGTAAAGAATATAATAATTATGTTTAGTTTGATTTGATGTTTACTTTTTGCTTTTGAAATGATGTTTTTGTCTTTTTGTGCTTACTTTTTGTTAACTATATTCTAGAATTTTCTAAGTATGTTTAGTAAAACTAAACTTTAATTAATACTTATACTATTTGAATATATGTTCGTATATAAGAAAATATAGGTGCGACGACGTTGCGACAACTTTTAATCGACAAAACGTTGATTTTCAACAAAATGTTTTACGGTCACATTTTGATGTTTTAGTTAAACTATTTATTTATGTAAACCAAATTTAAAAATAAAATTTTTACTTCTTTAAATAAATTAAAAAATGTCTCTTTATATTTTAAAATCATATTTAAATTATATCAAAATCTCTAATTTTATAGTGTATATAAAACTGACAAAATGCGACAAAATTTGGTTATTTTTGTAAAACGATTATTAAAATACTTTTCAATATTTTAATATACTTTTATTATCTTTATTAAATGTTTTCAATAAGATTTTTTTTGAAAGAAATATTTAAACCTATTTATTTAAGCATTTATTTATTTTTAACAAAACTTAATTTTTATTGATTTGTTCTAAAATCCAAATTTATACGTTTTAAATTATCAACTATAAGGAAAAATAATTTCTCTATTATTATCTATTATATATAACTTATTTATTTAAGTTCTAAATCTTTTTAAATTTTAAATAAACGAAATCTCTCATTTCGAAGTAGCGAAATTATGAGTCGTTACATTCTCCCCTACTTTAAAGAATTTCGTCCTCGAAATTACCGAAACAAAAGTTTGCCTAAAACATTTATCTTTAAACTTAATTCCGTATAATATACAAAGATCATCCGTATGAATTATCTTATTCGATCTCCTATTCGAATACACGACTTTATTTTTGAACTAGTATCGATCCTCCGATCCTCTAGTGCAGACTTTAATCAGGCTCTTTGCTCGGAAACCTTTACCTTCCTTGCACAGCTCTCAACCATGATAGAAAACTCAAGTACCCAACCATAAACCCAAATCAATGTTCATGTCAAGAATCGAGTGATAAATCCTTTTCCGGACTAGTGTAACCACCTTAAAATTTCGCACTCAAATTTTAGATCAAATTGTGTGTGACGAAATGATCTACATATAACATATGTATTTGTTAACTTTCAAAAACTTTCATAAAAACTTTATCTTAAGATCAAACAGTTTATAAAGGTGCTTTAATAAACCATTTAATTATTTATTTTCAAATATTTTAATTAAAGGAAAATATTGTAAAGAAATCATTTTTCACTCAAAAGATAATTATCTTTATTATAATTTTTTTCCACAAGCCACTAACTTAGTATAGTTCCTTCAACACTAGTATTATTTATGAATCGTTTCATAAAATTATTACTTAAGTTTATTACATCTTATAACTTATGTAAATCAATCATATTTTAAAGACTTAATTCCAAATCCTTTATTAATGCTAGGATTCATTAATAAAATATTTTTCTAGGTTATAATTACTTTTTAAAGAGTCAATATTTTACTTGATAGTTCATGACATAAACCTATATTTGTATGATATACCTTTACATCCTAAGAGGATATACAAATCACAAACTTCAAATTGGTTTTACTTAAATCTGTCTGTCTAACAAACTTAGATTCTATTGTAATTTACTATCATCTCAAATTCATAAGTTATAAAACATATTTCTTATTTAATACTATTATTAATTTCAAGCTTTGAAAAACAAATTTTGAAACCACCCAAATTAAGATCCTCAAACTCTTAAATCTTAATTCTCTCTTTTTTTTCTTTATGAATCAGATTTATAAATTATGCTTTTCTTTTTTCATTTACTCATAGTATTTCACAATTGTTTTTATGAAAAGTTTTCATAAATTTCTTAGCTCTGAGTTAGGTATGATTCGTAAATTTTTGATTGTCCAAAATCGTCGACAATTCCGCTTTATTTTAGCAATTAGCGATCCAAATTTATCTTTAGTTTAAACACTTTTATAAAAATTACTAATCAATTTCTCATTATTTCTTTAACTTAATAAAATTATATAGATCGAGTAACTCCAAAACAGTCCACGGAACTGGGTACTACCAATAGTATTATATATCCTTTTAACAAGAAGAGTAATACTTATGAGAAAGGTTTACCATCCGAACACATCTCTTGCCCAATTTTAGCTTATTTTCGAGCCAATCGAATTAGTTATCATAAAATACCTCTTTTTATTTGAAATAATACCATTTTCAAAATTCTTTAGAGATTACTTTATAAAACTTATTTTATAAATTCATTTTATCTCATATTAATTAACTTCATTTAAATTACCACAATTCTTTAAATTACTCGAATTTAAATTCTCATTCCTTTTATATTTATCTTTTTACACAATCATTTTTTACTACATTTTTATCTTATGTGTTCATTCTTGAAACAAATCTTATTATCAAACACCTTATAGTCAAATCGTAAAACTTAATTCCCAAGGTATTTCTTCTTAAACTTTTAAATCAAACAATTGATCACTTTATGATAGTAACTTAACATTATCATTTCTTAATTTATTATTTTGGAACAGTATTAAAGATCTTATTACCTTATCAGATTTCTTACTTATCGATAATCTTTATGAAACATCTTATAGTCGAACTGTGAAATTCTAATCGCAAGTTGTTCATATTTAAATTTCACTAATCCTGATTTCTAATTGTACAACTTTTAAAAATATATACTTTATATTCAAAATATAATCCTAGGTAAAATTATTTCATTTACCAATTTTTCAAAATCAGCGTGTCGGTTTGTCTTGTATAAATGCTTAGGTACCCTCAGTGATAACGGTGATCAGACGCATCATTCAGAATTCATAAATCACTCAATAGATAAATTAACACAAAATAATTTATTAGTCACCAACAAATACGCACTCATATATAATACACTCAAACTCATTCTAGGGTGTTACTAATCCTTATTTCTAACGAGTTACTCATCCTAGGGTATTACTAACCCTATCTCTGATGATTCTTTACCCCACCAAAGCCAAGGTTCTCGCTTAACCTTCAGCTCTGATTCCGAATGTAATTGACCGTTTTTTCGTACACTTTGAATCAACAATAAACCACACATGTCTAACTCAAATTGCACGAAAAGATGGATCATTAAGGGTAGAAAGAAAATAAAGACAGAACAGAATCTCACACGAATGGAATAACATATATTATTTCAATAATGATCATTATAATGGAAAATTTTAAATTACAGTATCAGAGTCTAACCTAAATTCTACCTGGATAGTTATAACACCTGCCCTTACAAATGCTGACAAACAACAAACAAATGAAATAAATGCACCGGATAATAGAATACGTCCATACGATGATGAAGATCTCTAGCTCTCCTCAAGAAACTCCAACCGTCTTCAGCTAAACCTGAAACTACTCGGATCTGACCCAAGTATTAAAAATGCCCGGATCAAGCTAGATAAACCAGCGTGAGATACTCGAAATTTAAAATGCATAGATCATGACGATGATATCATAACCTTGAAAAGAAGGGTATCTCATATGACCACACCTATACGTAAACATGGACAGGTTTTTACCCTATGATAACCAAAACACTTCATACCAAAATACACTTGATATTATTTTTAATGACATTCTTTTGAAAACACTTTTCAAATAAAATTATTCAAATAAGGTATCAGTATCTAGACTAAGCCTAAGGTAATATATCCGGATTGGATCAACGAAATATACAGAACAGAATATATGATACTAAAAAGGGGTAACTGAAATATTTGCAAGTCATTACGGCTATTTTGGGAATACAATCAAAACCGTAAATCTCGTATTGGGATTGGATTTCCAACATGATAGGGAACTAGTGGCCTTTTTCTCCGATCCATACATAACAAACGTAGTTCTCACAGTGCCTTAATCGCTTTTCTCAAACTAGTCACTTGGAACTGTACTTGCTACACTACAACTGATAACCGGTAGTTCCCTGCTTTTCTCAAGCTAATTACTTTATGCAAATGGGCAATAAATAACTTTAGGGACGTATCCCCCAAAGGGCCCAACGTATTGGACATCACCATACACACTCACTTATTTTGAATTTACATCTATCAGACCACATAGTATCCCATATCATCTTCCGAGATGTGAGGCTAGTGAAGCTACTCTCAGTTTCTTCAAAGCCACACTTTTCATATAAAACGACGCTTTGATCATAACAGTTCCACTTTGAATGCCACACTGCCATTCCTTTGATCACCATTTGGCTCCCACAAGCATATAACCTTCGAGCTCATATGTCTCAGAGAAGGGTGTTAAGCTAAGAGAAGTTGCCTTCTTCGCCACCAAGAAAATGTACATTTGTAAAAGTTAAACGTTATATCTCGGAAATGTAATGTCAGACATTCTTCCATACAAGTTCGTTCTGGGACTGAACTAAACCATAGGCACTTTCCTCAACCATTGCTGGGCGAGAAGCGCTCGCAGTCTGAAAAATCTCCACAACGAGGAGACCACTGCTATAAATAACTCTATAATGGGAGCTACCCAGAGCAAGTTCAACAAGAAGTCCTCAAGCCATGAAGATCCACTGTCTTCAATAATCATCGTGTTCAACATATCTTCACATTCGAACGTATACATTGGTTCGAAGTGGTTTTTGGATAGGAATCACCCAAACCCGACTCCGGTTCCTTCGAAGCCAATCATTGCTTAAAAAGATGTTAAGTTCATATGTGGATATCAATTATCAATTAATTATTTCATCTTTTATTTAAGTAAAATATCTTTCTTAGATATATTCCTCTCAATTTATTCCTTTTTTTTCAAGAGTGTATGGAATCATTAAGCCCCATTTATCAAATCATTTGGTTTATTTGAATCTTTCTTAAATCCTGGAATAATTCCAAATCATTTTCTCTTTTACTTAGGAACACCTTTTTAAATCATTCATTAAATCTTAATCAAAGATTTCTTATTTTCAAGTTATAACTTCTAACTTAGGGAAAATATTCCCAAATCATTCATTAAATCTTAATCAAAGATTTCTTTTTTAACTTCAAATCATATTTTTACAAATCGAAGATTTTCATAACATAGTATTACTGCCACCTTAGATATGGTAAATTTCACCTCTAGGGACTAATCGCAAGTAGTCCTACATCATGAAGATCTTTCTTCAATATGTTTTATTTCAAAAATTAGTCTGAAGGGGTTTTCAGATAGGAATCACCCAAATTCGATCCCCGTTCTTCTGATAAATATCACCCAAATTCGATCTCGGTTCCTTCGTACTAATCATCGATAAAAAGACGTTATGTTCATATGGGGTTTCGAAAATTAGTTTGAAGTGATTTTCAGATAGGAATCACCCAAATCCGAAATCCGATCCCGGTTCATCGGATAGGAATCACCCAAATCTGATTCCTGTCCCTTTGAACTAATCATCGATAAAAAGATGTTAAGTGATTAAATAACATTCTAAGAATCTGTTTCTTTCCTTTTATTTTGGAAAAACTTAAATATGATCTTTAGAGCATCCAACTTTCCTTTCGATCAATTCCACCCCTCGCCTAAAAAGAGGAAACATAGGCCAAGTAAGTTCAGGGCACTGGTTGCTCCATCGCTAATCTTAGTTAAATACCTTGTTTTATCTTTCCAGATCTCACAGGTGGGACAAATGTACTAGTCATTTCCGCATACCCAGTTATTAATCTTCATTTTAGAAATGATATATTAATCTTCCAAATATTCATTTAAACACTTAATTATTCTTTTAAAAACACTCATAACTGATTCTAGGAGATATCGTTACGTTTAAACTCATACTCAAAATGCTATAGAATTCGCAGCATAAAAATGCTAAGGAACGTGCTATATAAGCTTATTGATTTAAGCACCCTTTTTAATATTTGAAAATTCATATTTTCCATTCCAAATCTCTTTTAAACCATTTTAATAGATTTACAAAATTTATTTCATATTTTAATCGTTTAAAAATATCTTTTATAAAGAAATCTCATTTTTGATTCCGAACTGCAAAACCGCGATGTTTTTAGAAAACAGTTATGGACATATTCCAAACTCTACTTAATGAAATCTTGATTTTCTTTATTCTTTAGAAAAATATTATCATTGGACCAAAGAATTTTGATTTCGAAAAAAACCTGACTTATAAATCGTTCTCTACGTTAATTTGAAGTTACAAGCCGAAATTTACGAATTGTTGTTACGCGACGAGCTCGATTTCGACTAATTTTGTGAATTGCTTCGGAACTTGTTCGAAACACTTCAAATTTGCTTTAAACTATACTTATACTATTTTAACTTATTTAAAACAACATTTTCATTATTTCAAACTCATTTTTCATTTCATTTCATATTATCTATACTATACTATTATTACTGAGTTGCGTTTTAAGAGCAGAAAGCCTCCATGAATCTTAAAACTCAAGTGTCGTAGACTTTTTTTCCCATCTTTACACACCCTCTCTCGCATTTTCAGCTCTCTCCTCTTTCAAATGCTTCCAACCCAAAATTTACTCCACAGCCGAACCAAATTATTGCTTTCTCAAAACCCTAGAATTTTTTTCTCCCAACATTCCTCGTCCTCCTTCCTGAAGTGGATCAACTTCCTAATTTAAAACCTTCGCTTATTCGTACGCCCCAACTGCTCTGTTGCGCAATCCTTTCAGGTATATGCTAAGGTATCGCCAGTTTAAAATTTGAAATTTATGTTTTCCTTTTTAATCGGTAGTTCAAAAAACTATTACAGTATTAAAATTAGGTATGATTTGGTTGTTTTTACTGTTTTCCAGTATGATTTGAGTATGGTAGATTTCCATTCTTAGACATTTGATCAATGTTGCTTTTCTTATAGTAACTATATTCATATTTTAATATTTCCATAAATGGAGTATTGTCTAGACATCGATTTCTATACAAAGCTTCCTTTTTTGTAAAAAATATATTGAATTTTTAGGTTTCCTATAACGTATGTCATCTAAATTTAGCCACCGATTATTTTTGGGAGTGTGTAATGATAATATATTTAAATAACTTATTTTAGTGGTAAAATTTTGAAATATTGAAAGTCTTCTCTTCTATCTAGGAACAATTTCTTCATTAAGTACTTCAACTGTAATTTCAGGTTGTAAATTTTAAGTGGTTTGAGGTTAATAAATAAGGCAGTCATTTGTGATATTTTTTGAACTAAATTTATCAAGTGTATTTATAAATAAATAAGGTAAATACTATAGTTTTACTAATGTTATATATCTAAGTACTTAGAAATTTATTAGTCGGGTTGCAAATTTCAATTCATCGAGAATTTCTATTATATACTTAAGTGATGAAGGAATTCAATGAGTCGAGTTTTAAATTGAAATCATCAAATTCTATGTTGTTTTGTATGTGTTTCTCTTCTTATAAGATGATGATGATTTAAATATTATATTTGTAGTTTCCTTCTATGCACAAAGCAGAACTTTGAGCATGGAACAGGATAAACATGACAGCATAAACGTGTAATTTAAAATATAGACTTCTTTTTCATCATAAAGAAATTTCACATATAATTGGATAAACTCGATCTTTAAGGCATCATTTATCTATGTCCCATATTTAGGTAGACATTGTTGGAGCTGATATGCAATAAATTATCCGTTGTTAAGTAGTCAATCTAAAATGGCTATGGTTGGGTCTGTGTACTTACAATTTATATACATATTTGTAGTGTGCACAACAAGACAACCCATACACATCATTGACAAAGTTCATGGATTGCGAAGTCTAATATGTGTTGTTATATTTCCTATAATGGGTTCTTCATCAATGTAGCATAACATTTTCGCTATGTAGTATATGATGCTTTTTTTAATCTTTTATTTCTATGTTTTCATTATATTTCCAAGGTCATTAAATATTGGGATTTTTTCATAAGTTTAATCTTTCTACTTTTGTTTATGTAGTTTATAAGTGGATAGAAGTTTTGAATAGGTTAAACTGAAATTTATGAAGTTCATTTTTAAAAGAAGAAGGTAATAATCAACTATTTGTTTTTATAAGTTATATACTTACGAACATTTCACAACTTATAAGTCAAATTTCAAGTTTTAATTCATTAAGAATTTAAATTTTATATTTTCAATTGATAAAGTAGCTCATTACAGATACCTATGAGTGAAGTTTTTGATTGACACAACCAAGATTTAAATTGGAGTTATTTATCATTTATTGCTTTGAGCATAAGGTTCAACCAATATCAATTTGTCATGTTTTTTTATGTTGAGAATATTTTAAATTTTAAGGAAGGAGAAGATGCTTAGAAAAATGCTAACTATTACATTTGGTGTATTCCTTTGTTTAATTAACATTTGAGAATTGAAATGTGAACCAAATGAAAGCTAATTTACTTTATTTCCACCATTATTTATATGTAAATAAATATCAACCCTGTTATGTTGCATTTGCAAGGTGCACCGGGAAACTTTTAAATGTTTACTTCCTTTTACAGTAGTGATATTTTGCATTTATATCGTACCCATTCCTCATATTTGTTTGTTACATAATTTTATGTTCCCTAGCTATTATATTTAATGTTTCTAGAATACCATGCCAGTTTTAATCAATGCTCAATAAAAAAAATTATTGTCAATCTTTTCTCAAGTTAAATTAGGTATTAAATGTTCCTAAAGACAGCTTGCACTCAAGTGGTTATCAAAGAATAAACCAAAAATATTCTATAGTTCTTAGGGTATTTAAAAACACTGGAAATTCACGCAGAATCTTGGTTTCATATGATTGCTAAAGGTACAAATGTTACTAAAAGAAAATTTACAGAAAGACTTCTCAAAACTTGATCACATAAAGGTATCAATTATTGAACAAGGCCTATTTTGTATTATCATTTTTTAAATGCTTTATTTCAGTTTGGTTATTCATGATTATCTATTATTAATTACCATTATTGCTTTTAGGTATAATGCTTTGTAATTTGTTGGCTTAATGACTTATGACAAAAAATATCACATTCACCTTCCTTTTTATTGTATGAAAAATATAGTGGGAATTGTTAAACATATCTATACAATAATATTAGTACCTAGTAGGAAATAGTTTGCCCTGAGGCCCCCTTTATTTTTCACTATCCATTTTTCATTAAAATGGAATAAGATTGTGCCAAGTGTATTTTTGCACTCAACATTCGCAAAAAATATCTTGTGTTCCAAAGTTCAAAAGTCACGTCATTTACTTCTACAAGAATGAATTCCTCATTTCATTTCGTTCTCCTCCTTTCGCTTCCCCAAGGTGATAACCTAATGCCTGTTGATTTAACACCAATGAATTAATCGACACTTGTCATCAACGCAACATCGCTATTACTTTTTTGATTGGTTTTTCTCACTCCATCTTAACGAGTGTCACCACATCCGGCGAGTTGTTTGAAAGCCTTTTAGATCTAAAACCCCATCATTCTTCCTCATTCATGTTTTTGTTTGCTTCGTCTTCATTCGGATTTGATAACCATTTAATGCAGGAATGGTTTCCTCGGTCTTCCCTCTCCTCATCTTTTGCAATTACCAAGGTAGCTGAAAGGTAATTTTTACTCCTTTTGATTTTCAATGATTAAATGAATTCTTAATGTTCAAATGACAATATATTTTTTGCTGAGCACATGGCCTTTCTCCAAACAAGTTATTTTCTAATGCCCTACTATTTGTTTAACTTTTATTCCAACCAGTTTCCATTATAAGTATTTAATTTCAAGGACTGTTAGGTAATTTTTGTACCTCTTACAATTTATTATTATTAAAAGTATGCGACCTTCAGTGTCTCAATCTATGCATATAAATGTTTTATGGCTGATGTGTAATTTTTTTACAGAGCTTAGATAAATATTATGTCTGAAAACAACATTTATCATTAATCTTAATTACTATATGATTGCACATAATAAAGCATTGTTAACGAGCCGATAACTACTAATTATAAAAAGGCCATGCAATCTGAAATTGTCCAAAATAGTGTTATAACCAAAGCATATAAAAATGGCCTTTCATTCATCTTTATTTCGTACATGCAATATTTCATATGCCAGGAAAAAATCTCAAGCTATGTGTTTTTTATGTGTTGAATGAATTGTTTTTACATTCATAGTGTTCACTCCATAAAAAATCCAAAGTATGAGTGCTGGAGCCAACTTTTATTAAAGAGAGACCATAATCATTGTTTCGTAAATACAAAATTTGGTTGATTATTTTCTCATTAGAATAGGTATAGGCATAATATTTTTTTTACATTTTTAGCATTTTGCTTATTCAAATTGTTGTCTTTATGTATAAAATTTTATAATATAAAATTTCAATAGCGGGTTATAGACTCATATTTCTATAATTATGTAGACAAAAGAAGCAACAATTGTAATCTATAAATTGAACATGGTAATTTATGTATTTCTCCTTAAGTTCATGTTATCATGATCTTGCAATAATGGTTTGTTATGCTTACGGTTATTATTCATTTCTTAAGAAATCTTTTCCTCACTATAGATCCAGCAGGCATATATCTTGCAAAATTAGTTTTCATGTCATAATTAACTTCTCATAAATTAGGGTGACATATAAATTGTGAGCAAGCTGCTTCTAAGATTAAAACTTATATGACATAAAGTTAAAAGACCTTCATGTTATATAATAATCAAGAGGCAAAGGTTATTGCTTACTTAACAACAAAAGAAACGTACCATTTTTCTTAAAATATAAACTATATATTACTTTAACCTTCGCTGTGTTCAGTAGGATCCAATCTGGTCAGGGTTCAACTCTTGCTGCTGCCAAAACTAGGCTTTCTCAAGAGGCTTCTATTTTGCTTCGATGGTGAGTGATATTGTGTTAGTTATGTTTTATCTTAATTTTCTTGCTTTTTATTTTTCATGTCTGATTTTGGTTGGAATTGATGCTTATTTGTGTAATGACCCGCAAATCCATACCCCTTGAGTCGACACTATTCTCCATTATTCAACTCAAGATGAACGGAAATACGAACCATTTGGATTAAAGGAGAAGAGGTAGAAGAAGAAAATAGAAAACAACATCAGAATATAACCATCGCAACAGAATAAAATATAACAGATAATAAGTGATCTTTACACAAAAACAAATATATCTATTTATACATTACATCATCAGAGTTCAATACAAATAACAACACAACTCAGGAGGGTTATAATATCTCGTCCTTTCAAAAATGAATACACAGCGGAATATTTCATACAAGTACGGAAGTACGTTTCGCCATCCAGCTCCATAGCAACCTTTCATGTAATCTATAATACTCGGTCTGACCTGAGCATTATAGTTAAATAACACCCGAGTCAGTCTGGAATACCAGCGTGAGAAAACCACACTCAATTCGATATTAAATTTTCAAAATCCTTTGAAAATAAAAGCATCTCGTAAGACCACGCCATAAATAAACATGTCACGTTTTTACCTTACGATAGCCAAAACATTTTTTATCAAATCCTTTGATATTATAATAGTGTCTAGATACAAATACTTATTCAAATACCCGAAATTGTTACATTTATTAAATTCCAGCTAATAGGTATACAAAAAAACCGTAAATGCACGTAGGGAGAATGGATTTCCAACTAATTACTAGGCACTGGGGTACCACTTGTCACAGTACGTGGCCAAGATCACCGTACAGAGGATTACTCCCAATCCCCTGCAACACGAGACCGGGACTACCCCTTACTGGATAATCCCAAGTAAGATCACCCCGCGGTTGGGATCGGCAACCGTCCACTAAGCCGAAATAAAAAAGGAATCTAGACAGGGATGGCCTCACCCAAATTGGTGCTACCTACTTAGCCTTGCTGCATAACCCCTGATTTTCAGTCATTCCCGGTTGATGAGGCTGAAGGCTAAGCGTTACCTTTTAGAACGTTTCACTTAGAATGCCCATCGTCCACCTGACGATGTTCTGAAAGCATTCATCCATACAAGTCCGTTCCGGGTTCGAACGGAACCGAAGGCACTACTCCTACTACATCCATTTTGGAATCATCCTCAGATTTAGTAGCGACTAGCCCTTGCACTTCACTGCTCCATCTTCGACTTCGAACTCTTTTTTTCCATACGAAAACGTTCAAACCGGGTCGTAGTGGTTTTCGAGAAATTAATCCCGATCCTGGTCTCTTTGAAACGATCAGCGCATTGTCCAATATTGATAGTCGGTTATTTAACTATCAATTAACATTCACAATAACCATCAAACATAAATAATTTCTCCAAATTATTTATTAACCTCAAAATATCTTCACAAGATATATTTCTATTTTCAACCCTTTTGAAAACAGTTTTCAAACCACACTCTTCTCATGAAATAAATTTCCAACTATTTATTTCCACTGAAAACACCAAGCAGAAAAACTTTAGATTTTTTTAAAATAATTTAAAACACTTTATTATGAAATATCCTTTAAAACGTTTAAATCAAAAATTACTTTAATACTTATTAAAAATATATACTTTAAGAATATTTAAAATAAAACTACTTTATACAATATAAAACTAAATTTCTAACTTTTAAAACATAATACCAAGCCACCTTTAAATAATTACCACTATAATAGTACTTACATTAAAATTTAAACAGTTAGAAATAATAAATTTTCTAAACATACTTTTAAACAACTTTTTGCTTACTTAAAATTTGTTTTGAAACGTACTTGGCTATTCAAGGAAATACGCTTCTCTTCCACAACTTCTAAAAATAAATCACTATTTATTTTTAAACAAATTTACCCATTCCTTTAATAAATTCCCACCGTGAATTTATTCTTTCAAATATCCACTGACATATTACTTCACTTCTATAAATCCCATTTTATAAATTTCATAGTCACATTCTCCTTTAGATTTCCAATTTCAAACATTTAAATCAATTTCCAAATTGATTTCCAAATTACTCCATTTTGAAATAAATTCCTTTACTTACTCATTTATTTCAAAACCCATTGACTTCAGATTTTTATTCCTTAACTACGATTTAAAATCTTTTAACTGATAACACCAATTTCAGATTTCCCCAAATTTCTTCTTATCCTTTCAAATAAATTCAAACCTTGAATTTCAAAATAAATTCCTTATTTCTTGATATAACATCACTTAAGTTTAAAATTCATTATTTCTCTGTTTAGTCAAAATCCCTTTTTTATACCTGGAATTTATCAGGATTTTAAAAATCACTTTTATTCATTTCCAATTCATTCTTATTTTTATTCAGATGCTCTGTAATTATTTCACTTAAAAATTCACTCTTTCATTTTCTTTTCGAAAATCCAATTCTATATATTTTTATAACTCGGTGTACCGAAATATATTCAAGCAAAGCATAGCATTCAATATTCCAATTATCAATAATATTCATCACAAAATATCAAATATTCATAACACAGAATATTAAATAATTTTAATAATTTTAAGGAATCCAGTTGGATCCCTCCAACCCATTACCCAGCATCCACAGATGTTAGCACAACATAAAATTCCTATTCCACTTCGAGGTAGAATATCGCGGTATATGGGATTATATAATATCATCCGTTATTATGCAGCGCATAGGGTCTTATCCGCTATATAATGCGGCAAATCAATCACTCCAATATATACTATATACTACTATATAATATACCACATCCAATCAATTCAGTCATTCAACCAACTATTGAATTTAACTATTTGAAGTTTAAATTAAAACCAGATGAATGAGATTAACTCACCTTTGATTTTTCTAATTGCAATTCGACCCAAACCAACTTGTTTTCTTCATGATTTCAGACGTTGAAAAAACATTACATGATTTATTAACATCAGAATTAATCGAACAATTAATTACTATTTAGTTATTTAATTTAACTAATAATTTGATTTTAAACTAATTTTCCTTTTAATAAATTATTTTTAGTAACTAAATAGCTAAATAAGTTTATTAAATAAATTAATCACTATAACACAATATATAAAATAAACTAATAGATTTAATATTGTGTGTATGTATTTTTAACTTATTTTTCATTTCCAAACTGCATATAAAAGTAATCTATATATGCTTAAAAGTCTAACGTTTATATAAACTCTTATATTGCAAAATCTTATGTATATTTATAAAGTCTAATAAAGATACAGTTTCCTTTTAACTTATATATTAAAACAAAGTTATCTTATACCTTTACAAATTATTTATTATTATTATTTTTATTATTTATTTTTCACTTTTATAAATTGAAAAACTGCATATATATTTTATTAAATTAAACAAAATACATTTGTACCTTACCGCCTTACTGCCTGACGACTACAGCTAGAGCAAAGAAAGAACAACACTCCCTCTCATAACAGCAGCCACAACCGCCACCACTGATACTCGAGCATAACCTCCAGTGTCCAAAACCTAATCAGTCGACTTCGCCTGACCTCCCTTACCGCCGCCGCCTCCTTCATCGCAACCCCAAGAACCAAATCGACCGTCCCTCCAGCTACTGCCCAACCTCTCACCCATGCAACTCACCATCAACAACCCCCAACCCTACAACGTCGGGGCCACTAGGAGCGATCGGCTTCGCCATACTTGATTTTTCGCCATCCAGTTATAGTCGCGACCCTGCGACGACCGCCTACCCCCTTCCCCGTGTCGAAGGAATTCGGTTGTATCTGTGCTCCACCATTTTTTTGTGAATTCGTTCGATTTTGAAGGAGAGGCAATTCTATTTTCAATTTGGATTTTAACGTGAGATGAAGGAGGAGTTCGGCATCTCCTTTTGATTCGAATGCTTGTGAATCTAAAATGAACGAAGATGCGATTTATAAAACGAACAGAAAGGGCGATGTCGTACTGGAAGGGAGCAAGTGTCTGGCACACGCTTCATAGGTCGGCTAGGATGGCTTGCACAGCTATAGGATGGAGGCTGACATGAAAGATGATGAGAAAGGATTTTAGCGGAAAGAAATTTGACTGGTCAAACAATATACCATATTTGAATTTGAATTTAAATCATCTCAATTTTCGAAGCTTAAAATCTCGACCTTCTATCGAGGCGTGCCGCTAGGCGTTTATAACGTTATACCCCTATTCCGAATGCAATGGGAAAGGTTTCAAGGCCTAATTCGATTGTATAGAGAAGATAGCTTTTTGGACCCAGTTTTTATATTAAATTTCGATATAAATTTCACCGCGTTTACATATCGTATTCTCACACAACAACTCCAAACATTACGAAAATTGAAATCCGATAATAATACAATATTACGGATCTAATGGAACTGGTTTCGTCGAAATCCAAGACTATGCCTCGGAAGGCTATTTTTAAATTCAATTTAAACGATAAAATTCCAGACTTAACGAAACACTTCCAAATCCATTTTTAACATTTTTACTATCTTCAGTACTATCAATAAAAAATTTACAAGCCTTTAAAATATTTTTAACAGGCTTAAAACTGAAGATTCAATAATTTACCCAATTTCAGTTTATTAAATCCAATAACTTAATTGCTAAATAATAATAATATTTGAATTCAAGTTAAAATTTACTTTTAAATATTTAAAATCAATTAAATATTCCAATTTCAAACATCCAAAAATTCCAAGTCGTCACATTCCTCCTCCCTTAAAAGAATTTCGTCCCCGAAATTGCTAGTTAAGAAGAATGATCCAATACCCATTACTATTTTCCACAACCAAACGGTTTTATCAAATTGCCATAACATATCTTTTATTAATGACTCATTATTACTTCAACCAACTTCCCAAAGCCTTTCATAGTTTCCAACAACATTATTTACTCCACTTATTTAAATTTAAATTTAAATCCAAAATTTAAATTATCAAAACTTTCTCAAAAAATTTCTAACTCTCTAAATTTCTGAAAAATTTCGCCAGCGTCTCCTTTGCGCGGCTAGCTTGGTACAACTACAAAATGCCTCTACGGGCCCCCAGACTTCAAAAGAAAACAAAAGCCAAGTGTCTAGACAAGGAAGTCATCAAATTTCATACAGAAATTTAAATACATACCTTTGCCAAGCAAATTTCAATTTATCCTCTGAAATCAAAAATCCTAAATTCACTTTCCTAATCCTTTAGTTCCAACTAAACAATTAGTTTCAATTTCCATTTCCAAAATCCCTTATTTCAATTCCAATTTAAAATCGTTTGTCGCTAACAAAAATTTTCCAAAAATTTTTGGAAAATTTTGGCAGAGTCTCCTTTGTACGGAGGAGCTTTTGCAATTTGACAAGAGATATAAATATATATACATCAACCCACACGGTCGGAAAAACAAAAATAGTTCATATTTCTTTTTCTATTGCGTAGGCGTACCTTTATTTTGCAATTTTAAGTAAGCGGCTTATTATTTTAGCAATTTGCACGTCCAAATCCAGCCAAATGGCTTCTCGGTACCTATACTTTCTCAATTCAAACATGTAAGTACTAAATATATGAAATTTATTAACATTTCAATTACTTTCAATAGCTAAACATGTGCATTTCATAAGAAACATGCACCAAACACTTTCCATGAGCAATTTATATGATTTCAAAACTAAGTCAATTGCTTTCAACCCATTTCATGTTCCATTCCATTCAATTTTAATGGTTTATACTTCAATTTCTTACATTCAATTTATTTTTAACCCAACAACTCACATTTATTTCAGTTGATTCCAAAAATCAATTTTATTTACTTCTACCAATCCATAGAATTTTTATTTACTTCCGTTAAAGTCGAACGACTAATTTAATCTATGCAATTCGACGATATTCACTTAATAGAATATCCATTTTAGTTTTTATCCACATCTAATTGATTCCATCTCATTTTATTTTAAATTCCATCCCATTACTAGTTTGTTCACTAACCATACATTTGCACTTCATCTCATCTCCGCATTGGTTTCATTTTAAAACCATTTCATTGAGCTTGACAACATTCAATGCTTATATCAATAACCATTTTCCAAATTAATTTAACCCAAACTTTTATTTAATGGTCTACCCTTCCTACTCGAAGTCGAGCTTCTCATTATTCTTAACTTGAGTTAATTTACATCAATTTATTCCAACTTCAAACTTAAGTTCACTTCTATTTGATTCTCATCTAATCAAATTCCATCTAATTCAGTTAGCCCATCCATTTTATTTTAATTCACCTTCTCAATTTATCAAAATAATATCCAAGCATATACTTAACTCATTTATACTCGAATTGGGTTTTATTTGTAACTTAAATCATTTCTATAATAATCCAGTTCCATTTTTTTTACAACATCTCCACTTATTTTAGTTCATTATCAATCCAAGTCGAATTCTATTTATAATTCGAGTTTATTTCCAAACTTCATTATTAACTTACAATCCATTTTATTTAATCGAGTTAAATTTTATTAACATACTCTATCAAATAATTTATTTAGCTAATTAGCTTACTTCCAACTTTTAAATCAATATTCGATTTTATTACAAAAATCACTTCATTAAATTTTCCAGAGTTCAAACTTTTTATTATAATTCCAGTTTGGAATTTCTTTCATTTTCCAAAATTCCAACACTTTTATTTCTACTTATTTATTCCCTTTTTACATTTTTATAAGCTATTCACTTATTAATATTCATACTTCTCCATCCATTTACAGTCAATCACATTTTCACTTTACTTTTAACTAGGGATTATATTTTTATTTCAATGCTTTTTAGTTCTTTTATAAGCTTCCAAAGCTTATTTATCCCAATTCAATACTTAGTTTACACTTATTTATTTAAGTAAGAATTTTATTCCATTCAATATTATCTATAACTCAACTGAATTTATTTCAATTCAATTTTATTTAACTTAACTCCAGTTAAATCTAGCTACATACCATTCTTTTGAATTTTATTAAGCAAGGACTTAATTTCATTTAATACCATCCCACACAATTCACCTTAATTTCATTCCAATTCCTTTCAACTTGCCCCAAATCCTATTCATTATTATTAACTTTGCTTAAGTTAATTTAATTCTAATTAATTTTATTTCTCAATCCAAATGTTATTTTTATTTTCCCATTCCAATCACATTCAAGATTTACTAATTTATTTCTTCCAATCATCAATTAAATTTTCCACAATTTAATTTTCTCCAAATTAAATTTATTTAACCTTTTCACTTTAAATTTTAATTCCAACATTCAAAGCTCATATTTTCCTTATTTAAAAATCATCTCAACTGTACAAGTTTACAACTTACCTCATCAAGATTTTCAATTCAAATAAGGATTCAGGATTTCAAACACCGGGCTTTTGGGTTCAAATCATTTGAAATCACCATTATCTCAAAATCACACTTCTTAAAATTTTTAAACCCATCCCGCTTTTTTATCCCCAACAAATTTCCTTTAAAATTTCAAAACAAACTAGTTCTTCTGAACAAATCAATTTGGCAGCAATCTGTCACTTAGAAACTCAAAAATGAACATCGATGATGCTGTAGTCATCACCGAAATTATTTTCCCGCGACTAAAGTGAGTTCAATGCTATATCCCTTCCTAAAATTTATTTGAAACAATTTCCTTTCAGAAATACCTCCAAGATAATAATGCTATTATTTATCTTCAAAACAATTCGAAAAACACTTCCAAAATCTCCGGGATTTAAATTTACAAATTTAATTTGAATCCAATCTTAACTATAATCCATTTATATAATTTATGCTCATACAAATTCCCATTTGATTATACAAGTCATTTCAATTTTATAAACTTATTTGTTTAAAATATTATCATCCAAACATCCAAGTTATAAATCAATTTAAGAAAATATTTCTTTGATATCAAAATATATTTTGGTAAAATTATTTCACTTACCCACATTTAAAACAATACCGTGTCACTTTATCGTGTCAGGAGTTTATAAACTCTTTTCGAATAGTGGCCAACTAACTCGATCAGAATTCATATTCCACTCAACCAATAAGTCAACACAATATTAAAACAATTTATATTTACTAACAAATACGCGCTCATATCTATTAATACGCTCAAACTCATTCTAGAGTACTACGGGCTCTATTTTCAATGAGTAATCCCCACCAGAGCCAAGGTTCTCGCTTAACCATTCAGCTATGATACTAACTGTAATGACCCGCAAATCCGTACCCCTTGAGTCGACACTATTCTCCATCATTCAACTCAAGGTGAACGGAAATACGAACCATTTAGGTTAAAGAAGAAGAGGTAGAAGAAGAAAATAGGAAAACAATATCAGAATCTAACCATCGCACCGGAATAAAATATAACAGATAATAAGTGATCTTCACACAAAAACAAATATATCTGTTTATACATTACATCATCAGAGTACAGCATCAGAGTTCAATACAAACAACAACACAACTTAGGACGGTTATAATATCTCATCGTTCCAAAAATAAATACACAGCGGAATATTTCATACAAGTACAGAAGTACATATCTCCATCCAGCTCCATAGCATCCTCTCCTATAATCTATAATACTCGGTCTAACCAGAGCATTATAGTTAAATAACACCCGAGTCAGTCTGGAATACCAGCGTGAGAAAACCACACTCAACTCGATTATTAAAGTTTCAAAATCCTTTGAAAACAAAAGCATCTCGTAAGACCACGCCACAAATAAACATGTCGGGTCTTTACCGTACGATAGCCAAAACATTTTTTTATCAAAATCCTATGATATTATAATAGTGTTTAGATACAAATACTTATTCAAATAGCCGAAATTGTTACATTTATTAAATTCCAACTAATAGGTATACAAACAAAACCGTAGGGAGAATGGATTTCCATCTAATGACTAGGCACTGGGATAACACCTGTCACAGTACATGGCCTAGATCACCATACCGAGGATTACTCCCAATCCCCTGCAACACAAGACCGGGACTACCCCTTACTGGATAATCCCAAGTAAGATCATCCTGTGGTTGGGATCCGCAACCTCCCACTAAGCCGAAATAAAAAGGGACATCTAGACAGGGATGACCTCACCCTAATGGGTGCTACCCACTTAGCCTTGCTGCATAACCCCTGATTTTCAGTCATTCCTGGTTGATGAGGCTCGAGGCTAAGCGTTACCTTTTAGAATGTCTCACTTAGAATGCTCATCGTCCATATGACGATGTTCTGAAAGCATTCATCCATACAAGTTCGTTCCGGGTTTGAACGGAACCGAAGGCATTACTCGTACTACATCCATTTTGGAATCATCCTTAGGATTAGTAGCGACAGCCCTTGCACTTCACTGCTCCATCTTCGACTTCGAACTCTTGTTTTTCACACGAAAACATTCAAACCGGATCGAAGTGGTTTTTGAGAAATTAATCCCGATCCCGGTCTCTTCGAAACGATCAGCACATTGTCCAATATTAATAGTCGGTTATTTAACTATCAATTAACATTCACAACAACCATCAAACGTAAATAATTTCTCCAAATTATTTATTAACCTCAAAATATCTTTACAAGATATATTTCCATTTTCAACCCTTTTGAAAACAGTTTTCAAACCACACTCTTCTCATGAAATAAATTTCCAACTATTTATTTCCACTGAAAACACCAAGCACAAAAATTTTAGATTTTTTTAAAATAATTTAAAACACTTTATTATGAAATATCCTTTAAAAAAATTAAATTAAAAATTACTTTAATACTTATTCAAAATATATACTTTAAGAATATTTAAAACAAAATTACTTTGTACAATATAAAACTAAATTTCTAACTTTTAAAACATAATACCAAGCCACCTTTAAATAATTACTACTATAATAGTACTTACTTTAGAATTTAAACAGTTAGAAATAATAATTTTCTAAACATACTTATAAACAACTTTTTGCTTATACTTAAAATTTGTTTTGAAACATACTTGGCTATACAAAGAAATATGCTTCTCTTCCACATCTTTTAAAAATAAATTACTATTTATTTTTAAACAAATGTACCCATTCCTTTAATCAATTCCCACCGTGAATTTATTCTTTCAAATATCCACTGATATATTACTTCACTTTTATAAATCCCAGTTTATAAATTTCATAGCCACATTCTCCTTGAAATTTCCAATTTCAAACACTTAAATCAATTTCCAAATTGATTTCCAAATTACTCCATTTTGAAATAGATTCCTTTGCTTACTCATTTGTTTCAAAACCCATTGACTTCAGATTTTTATTCCTTAATTACGATTTAAAATCTTTTAACTGAAAACACCAATTTCAGATTTCCCCAAATTTCTTCTTATCCTTTCAAATAAATTCAAACCTTGAATTTCAAAATAAATTCCTTATTTCTTGATATAACATCACTTAAGTTTAAAATTCATTATTTATCTGTTTACTCAAAATCCCTTTTTCATACCCGGAATTTATCAGGATTTTAAAAATCACTTTTATTCCTTTCCAATACGTTCTTATTTTTATTTAGATGCTTATAATTATTTCACTTAAAAATTCACCCTTTCATTTTCTTTTCGAAAATCCAATTCTATATATTTTTATAACTCAGTGTACTGAAATATATTCAAGCAAACCATAGCATTCAATATTCCAATTATCAATAATATTCATCATAGAATATCAAATATTCATAACACAAAATATTAAACAATTTAAATAATTTTGAGGAATCCAGTTGGATCCCTCCAACCTGTTTCCATGCATCCACAGATGTTAGCACAACATAAAATACCAATTCCACTTCGAGGTGGAATATCGCGGTTTATGGGTTTATATAGTATCATCCGCTATTATGCGGCGCATAGGGTCTCATTCGCTATATAATGCGGAAAATCAATCACTTCAATATATACTATATACTACTATATAATATACCACATCCAATCAATTCAGTCACTCAAGAAACTATTGAATTTAACTATTTAAAATTTAAAGTAAAACCAGATGAATGAGATTAACTCACCTTTGATTTTTGTAATTGCAATCCGACCCAAACCAGCTTGTTTTCTTCACAATTTCAGACCTTGAACAAACATTACATGATTTATTAACATCAGAATTAATCGAATAATTAATTACTATTAATTACTATTTAGTTATTTAATTTAACCAATAATTTGATTTTAAACTAATTTTCCTTTTAATAAATTATTTTTAGTAACTAAATAGCTAAATAAGTTATTAAATAAATTAATCACTGTAACACATTATATAAAATAAAATAATAGATTTAATATTGTCTATATGTATTTTTAACTTATTTTTCATTTCCAAATTGCATATAAAAGTAATCTATATATGCTTAAAAGTCTAACACTTATATATACTCTTATATTGCAAAATCATATGTATATTTATAAAGTCTAATAAAGATACAATTTCCTTTTAACTTATATATTAAAACAAATTTATCTTATACCTTTACAATTTATTTATTTATTATTATTATTATTATTATTATTATTATTATTATTATTATTTATTTTCACTTTTATAAATTGAAAAATCGCATATATATTTTATTAAATTAAACAAAATACATTTGTACCTTACTGCCTCACTGCCTGACGACTACAGCCAGAGCAAAGAAAGAACAACACTCCCTCTCATAATAGCAGCCCCAACCGCCACCACTGATACTCGAGCACAACCTCCAGTGTCCAAAACCTAATTAGCCGACTTCGCCTGACCTCCCTTACCGTCGCCACCTCCTTCATCGCAACCCCAAGAACCAAATCGACCGTCCCTCCAGCTACTGCCCAACCTCGCACCCACGTGACTCACCATCAACAACCCCCAACCCTATAACGTCGCGGCCACTAGGAGCGATCGGCTTTGCCATACTTCATTTGCCGCCATCCGTTCATAGTTGCGACCCTGTGACGACCATCTACCCCCTTCCCCGTGTCGAAGGAATTCGATTGCATCTGTGCTCCACCATTTTTTGTGAATTCGTTCGATTTTAAAGGAGAGGCAATTCTATTTTCAATTTGGATTTTAACGTGAGATGAAGGAGGAGTTTGGCATTTCCTTTTGATTCGAATGCTTGTGAATCTGAAACGAACGAAGACGCGATTTATAAAACGAAGAGAAAGGGCGATGTCGTACTGAAAGGGAGCAAGTGTTTGGGGCATGCTTCATAGGTCGGCTAGGATGGCTTGCACAAGTATAGGATGGAAGCTGACATGAAAGATGATGGGAAAGGATTTTAGCTGAAAGAAATTTGACTGGTCAAACAATTTACTGTATTTGAATTTGAATTTAAATCGTCTCAATTTTCGAAGCTTAAAATCTTGACCTTAAGTTTTCAAGTCCTAATTCGATTGTATGGAGAAGATAGCTTTTCAGACCCAGTTTTTATATTAAATTTCGATATAAATTTTAGCGCGCATTAAAAAAATTAAAATCCGATAATAATGCAGTATTACGGATCTAATGGAACTGGTTTCGTCGAAATCCAAGACTATGCCTCAGAAAGCTATTTTTGAATTCAATTTAAACGATAAAATTCCAAACTTAACGAAACACTTTCAAATCCAATTTGAACACTTTTACTATCTTCAGTACTATCAATTTAATTTTACAAGCCTTTAAAATATTTTTAACAGGCTTAAAACTGAAGATTCAATAATTTACGCAATTTCAGTTTATTAAATCCAATAACTTAATTCCTAAATAATAATAATATTTGAATTGAAGTTAAAATTTTACTTTTAAATATTTAAAGTCAATTAAATATTCCAATTTAAAACATCCAAAAATTCCGGGTCGTCACAATTTGATTCCAAAATTTCATATACTTTAACTCGATAAAATAATGAAATTAGCAAGCATAAGTAGCAAATATTAAAGCGGATGCACTAGATTTCATGTGTTCTTACTTTCAAGCACCCTGGCCTAATGTAAAAACCATTAGAATCGCAATAGGTTCACTCCACAGTGCATGCCTACATCTATAAATATAAATTAAAACATATTTATATGTTTGTGTATAAATATAATTAGTAAATACTATATGATTAATTTTGCTAAAATATTGTTGAGAATGACATATCTCTATCAATGAAAATAGAAGAATAATATATATAATTGCTGGTGTTGAATAAAACAGAGTTAAATGAAACTTCACGGTCTATGCCTATGTCTATAAGTATAAAATAAAACATATTTATATGTTTTTGTGTAATATAATTAGTAAATACTATATGATTAATTTTGCTAAAATATTGTTGAGAATGACATATCTCTATCAATGAAAATAGAAGAATATTATATATAATTGCTGGTATTGAATAGAACAAAGCTAGATGAAACTTTTTAATTTTGGCTTAGAAATCCTATTGCTTGGAAATAAATACATAGCATAACCATTACATGCATGCATAAGTTTGGAAAGTATTAATTGAATCTGCGTCCTTACATGTTAAGTTCCAAATGAATTGAAAACCATTAGTTAGGATGAATAGAAGAAATGCCTCGACGACATATTAGCCTTGGTTCATTATGCAATGAAATTAAAAATTCATTTTAAATTATACTAAAAGTTGAAACATAGATATTTATTTTAGCATGGGATGCAGAGCATGAAACACGATTCTACTATTTGTACACCAGTGTACAAGTAAAGGACGCATGATTAAATGAATTTTTTTTACCACTAAATAACTATACCTTATTTTGACCTACATGACATAAAATATTCCGTTATCTTGAAATACACTTATTTATTGCACTTTATTTAAGAACTTTATGAGTATTTTTGTTGTCCCATACGAGAGAGTATGCAAAGTATTTTTAAGATATTAACCCATTTTACATGGTTGTTGGTCATCAAGGAAAATAATTTGAGATCTACATTTAATAAGCAACTTTTAGGAAAATATTCATTTAATCTATACAAATGTAAGACTAAGATTATGTATTACAAAAATGATTTTATTAATAACATCTGCATATGATAAATAAATTTTATTAAGAAAAGCATCTGATTGGGAAAGTTTGTATTATTTGATATGTTGGCAAAATGTGAAAGTAATCTACCAGGTGTCTTTACTTGATCTTCTAGCATTGTTGCTACCACTAGTGCAATGCATCAGGGTGCATAAATATGATGCTAATAGTGAAATATTGAATTGGACAATCAATACAAAGGTATAGCTCGATCACAACCCATGCCATGCTAATGGCTATTATTCCATACAAATTCTAAATATAGATTTTAGGTAGGTATTATACTAACAGCTAGGGTACAACTTAATAATATTCCCAATCGACCAAATGAAGTAAGCGGATCAAAACTAAAGATCCACTTTGCTATATGCATTATTATCATCTTTATATGATATAAATTACAAAATACATTTACACGTAATTGTTGTAAAATTAGTGAAAGGATATTGGTTATTAGTTGCTATTTCATTTCTCAAATTCTTTATACTTCTATTCAGATTCTAAATCTTTGTAAAAATGCCAACAACTTGGTTGGTCCCATTCCTTCCGCAAAAGATGGAATGATTTATTGGTCCCAAAGTAAATATATTTTATTCTTTTTTTTTTGAAATGGTACTTTATATACAATAAATCATTGGGACAACAATATATCCCATGTCAATAAACGTTCAAAAGCAAGTTTCGAACTTGTGACATATTGCACCAAGCCGAATCAATTAACCACTTGGACAATGGTGCTTGTCTATTTTATTCTTTGTTAGATGAATTCCCATTTGAATTACTATCCTAATTTGTTTTTTAAAATTTCTTTATTTTAAGCTTGGGCAATTGTAGTATATAAGTGCTTTGAAACCATAATTTGTTATAGTTGCTATTTGTTATTGCAATGTTGTTCATTGACAAGACATGAGACATTACATGTTTGATAATCTTAGCCTTTGTTTCTTCAAATTTTATTTGAATGAAACATAGCAAGAGGAGAGTCCATATAATCTTAATTATGTTAGTCTTTTGGATAAATCTCAGCTAGATCATGGTTGCTGCTATTTTTTTAGTTGGAAATTGTATTGAAACGCATCCTTATTTGGCCGAAAGATTTTGTTGCTTATTTTTATATTATGTAATAGTATTGGGTTTTTTAAGTTTTGTAGCATCAATATTTTTTGAAATTTTATTGTTGAATTGATGATTTTATGATTTACTGACTTCCAAAGGCATACATCCATCAATGCACAAAATTAGAATGGAAAGGTTCTAGACCCACCTTGACTTTATACATATACTTGAAGAAATTATAGTAACAGGGATACCATGCAATCATACGTTGAGGTATATATAGGCGGTATATAAGGTACCATGACATATAAAGGCACACATCATTGGATTTTTTGTCAACGATGTATACATGGGCGGTGCAATGCAATCGTACATTAATTTAACAGTGATGTCCATGTTCTGTTATAGACATAGTAAAAAAAGTTTTTTGTTTTTTCCATGATTATATCTTTTAGATGCGTTGAAAGAAGCAAGATTATATACCTTTTTTGGGCAACTTAGCATTGATATTCGTTGCTTCTACCTTTAACAAAGCATTATGAATCCATATACTATTGTATAGAAGTACATAAGATACTATACAAACAATTACTTTCACTATTCATTTTAGTGCTTTACGTACATATGAGCGCTATACAGTTTCTAATGCATCCACCTTCACTTCTATTACAGAGCTTTTTTTTATCTACTTCCAAATCCACTAATAAAAATTATCCACTTTCAATTTTTTTTATCCCGTTGGAACAAAAAAGTACACATATATTATGGCTTCTTTTTCTTCTCACATATTGGTGATTCCAAATTCTTTGTATTTTGATGTAGTCAGTACAGTGGAAGAACTGCAATTCATGATCCAAAGGTTCAAAAATCAATTCATGCATGTCAACCAATCCATAGACTATTCGGCCATAAATAAAAATGGAGCTGGAAAGTATAATTAAGAATCTTCCAAATAATATTTATTTTTTATGTTTGCAACAAGAAAGAAGCTTTCTATACAATATATTAGTGCTTTATTATATGAAGTTTTATTGCTTATAGCTTTGTGGTATCCAATCAAATAAGTGGGTAAAATACATGTATATTTATTGATGTGTATAAATCTGTTTTATAGGTTGGAATGGAGGCTTTCATGTTTAACTCTAATCAGCTAGAAGTAGAGCTATTGAAGTAGATGAATGGCCATAGTCTGTACCCAGTGTACTTCAAATATCGTCGGTTCATTATGTCTGTTGGGAGCATTAAGTTTTGTTTCCAAATACAATACCTCCATGGTTATTTATCATTGATGGTGGTGATGTGCATCTATTGATTATACTATGCATAAATTTGTTGGTGACTTACATATCTGTAAACCTGGAAAATGCACATTTGACATAAAAAGCCCGGGGATATTATGTATTTGCATAGGTAATGTTACTAATTGTATATAAAAGATATTCTACTTATTAGTATTAGCATATGTGCTATTACTGATTCTATATGAAAGGTATCCTACTAAACTAAAACTAATGGGTTATTGTTGCATTTGACATAATTTTACTTTATTTTAATTCAAGTTAGGATGTTATTGTGGAAGACTTTTCTTTTTACAAGAGTTATTGCCAGACTGTTTAGAGGAATGTTCTGAACATTGAAGCATCAAATTTGAAACTGCACCACGTAACTATAATATGCAATTTCAAATTGGCCCACGAGATCCGACAATGTTTCAAGAGAAATGGACATATGAAAATGAGTCTTATTTTTATGTAAGCATGTTCTATGAAATGCGCCTTAGTTGAAGGGTCAACAAATAATTATTTTAACATGTGTACAAAAAGGTAGTTTTGAATCAATTAGCCTTAGTACAATTAATCGTCAAGCAAAATTTATTATCTAGCATATACTGATTTGTTTATGTCCTTTTTACAAGTTTGCACATCTTATTCATTTCGACATCGAGTTAACAGTTTTGCATGGAATTTTATTATGAAAATAAAATCTATTACTTTTTATGAGTTACCTTTAATTGGTCCATTCCTACCATTTCCCGACGTCTGGCATTTTCATGAAGTTTACTTATAATAACTGTGGATAAATTTGTAATATGCTACAATATCCATGGTTCGGGATCTAAGAAATAATTTTTCATAAGCAAAATAATATTTTCTTTTTTTCCTCTCCATGATAACATTTCCAAGTAAATACAGAAGAGGACAGCATATTTTATAATTGTCGACCATGAATTTCAGCTTTTACATTCTATTTCCATTATTATCCTTTTAGTAGTTTGGGTTTAGTTATAATTTAAGGAACCTGAGGTGCGCACAGTAATATCATACTACTTCATGTCCAAAATAATAACATGCAAGTTAGCTATGTTAATTAAACACAACATGCACAGTCCCAAACGACAAAGCAGTTGGTGTTGTTTGATGCATTTGAAGTGGAAATCTGATATGAGCCTAATACGATTTCAAATAGATGCAAAAAAGAAAACAAAATCTATTTTGATAGATGTTGATATTGGAAAAACTACATTTCATCATTAATTCACGTTCAAGGCTCGGCATTATTCTCAAGATCCTACTTTGTTTGATGTTACTATTGATGAATCTCAATCCCTTTAATGAATATAGGAGGTAGTGGACAAGCGATAACTTGAGAACTGATACGCCATAATAAAAAATAGATAGAGTGATCTGTTGTTAAAAAATAGGGTTTTGGACATCAACAATTATAGATGTGGATGAAGCCATTATATCAACTGATTTCACTATTAGTGGAACGATACAGGAAGCAAAGCAAAGATTTTTAATATTTAGCAGTTATAACAATAGCTCATATGGTGATTTGATTACGACCCTCATCAATGGTAGGTTTTTAGAGTATGATATTCCAACCAATATATTAGGAAGAGAGACACCTGTATTTTCATTTCTATTAAAAGACTTTGTTGAGATCTAATAATAGATTAACAAATACAGAAGCTTGAAGTGAGATAATTAAATAGAAGATAATAAATTATATCATATTATATTATAGTATGTGAATCTTTCTGCGTTTTATAGTTGCAAAACCAACCGGTTTTACTTAATTGAATGAACAAAATAATATGTATATTGGTGCATATAAAAAATGAAATGGTTTGCTAAAATGAAGAATAGTGGGTACGACTTTGTAAATCGATTTCGTTTCAATTCTACCATCTTTTTCCTCGATCAAAAATGATGGATAGTATTAGAACATATTGCTAAATTTATGGTAATGCATAGTGAACATGTGAATATATATATATATATATATTTAATTGTTTGCATCACCTATTCTTTTATGTCTAATTACATAGAGACATAATTGATAACCACCTATAGGAGATAACTTATGTGTTTGGATATTGATCGTTCGATTTCAGGTATTTTTCATTGCTCATCCCAGATGGTTTTTTTCATGGTTCAAAAAACACCTACGGAAGCCTTTTAGTTTTGAATCAAAACTAAACTGTATGCAAGTGGAACTTTTTACCACTCTCTTTACATATGTTGTTTTGACACCTTTTATACATTGTAGTTCCTTTTATATATTGTAGTTCTAATTTTCATATTTTTATATATTTTAAGTTATCTTTAGCTACCCGAAACTATATTTTGCAAGTAATTCCTATCAATGTGTTCATTTATAGTATCACTGGTCACTGAATCACAAATATTATTATTTCCTTTGAATTATTATATGCCTTTAACCACTTAGAACTAATATTACTGCAAATGCAATCTCAAATTAAAATTTTATTTATAATGGCAAAATAAACCAACTCATGGCTAATATACTTCGATTTTTTTTGTGCATATGGACAGTTGAACTTTAGTTCTTTAGTATCTAACACGTGTTTCACCTTCTCTCATTGTAATTCAAAATTGATGTTTGATTTATAACTGCAAAATGGGCGAGGTCATGGCTATTATACAATTCAACATGTGCATACTTGACTTTATTTCCTCCACACCCGACTTTATTTAAAACTAGACCAAGTCATGACTAATATCCTATTGTAATTATTTCTAAATGAACAATACGTACAGTTTATTCTAAACCTTTAGTATCTTACTCTGACGAGCCACTTTTTTAAAACAAAAATTAAGAGAAAGTTTGCGAACAAAATATTTTTAAACTTTAGAACCATAAATAACAGCAATGCTAGATTATTGCTTTACATTTACATTATTAGGAATTGATAAATCAATTGCAAAAAATGCATCATGGCTATTTCCAGTTATTAATTTTATACAATTTATTTTTCCAACCCGTGCGCGAAGCACGGGTTCGCACTAGTAATATTATATTACTATAATATCATTTCCAATCCTTTTAGATACTTTGAAATCATTAATAGGTTAAATAATTTCTATACACACATTTATATAGATTTAATTTCCATTGAATTAACTATATTTACTAACCATATCTTTTATCATTTATCAAACCAAGTTATCATCCATATAACAAACATATAATCAACCAATTTACGACCAAGTTATCATTTAATATCAACCAATATTCAACATATTAATTGTGACGACCCGGAATTTCTGGATATTTGAAATTTAAATATTTAATTGATTTTAAATATTTGAAAAATAGTTTAATTTGAACTTCAAATATCACTATTTATTTGGCAATTAAGTTACCGGATTTAATTATTGAAAGTTGGGTAAAATATTAAATCCTCATTTTTATGCTTGTTAAAAATATTTCAAAGGCTTAGAAAATTTATATTTATAATACTGGAGATAATAGAAGTTTTAGATTTGAATTTTAAAGTGTTTTGTTCAGTTTTAAAAATATATCATTAAATCGATATTTAAAAATAGCCTTCCGAGGCACAGTCTCGGATTTCGACGAAACTAGTTCCATTGGGTCTATAATAGTGTATTATTACCGGATTCCAATTTTCGTAGCTTACGGAGTTATCGTGTGATCGTACGGTAGATAAATGCGCTGAAATCTCAAAATTTAATATTATAACTGGGTCTAGAAAGCTATCTTCTTCATTCGATCGTGTTAGGACTCGGAACCTTTTTCATTATGTTCGAAATAGGCGTATAACATTATAAACGCCTAGCGGCATGCCTCGATAGGAGATCGAGATTGTGAGTTGTGTAATTGTGACGATTTAAATTTAAATTTAAATTTAAATATAATATAATTGCATTTAAACCACTGTTGCAAGCGCAGACATGTAGAGAGAATTTTACAACACGTATCTCCTGGTTTGACATACGTTTCACTTAAAAAATAAAAGGAAGAAAATATATTGTGCTTAAGGTTAAGGATTGGCTTCTAACTTTTTCTTCCCTGTTGCTCGAAAATTTTAATGGCCTCAAATCTAGGTCGATCCGTTCGTTTAAAAAAAGATCGCGGTCTTCCCCTTCTTTCCTTCTTCTCGGTCTTCAAGTCAAAGGAATCAGGGTCGTTCGCAAATCATATAAGGGGATAACGAGCTATACTCCTTTTCGAGATCTAGCTTTCGACGCGACCGAAGCTCGCGAGGGTTGGATTCGAAGTTCGTGGTTTGTCTTACTTATGGCCTCTATGATTGCAGTGGAAAGAGGAGGCGGCGAATTGGGTTTTGGCTGCTGAGGCTTGTGCGCGAATGGTGGGGGAGGCAGCATCGCATTCGAGGTGGCGATGATCTGGAGTCGACAAGGCCAGCGTCTTTGTGTTGATATGACAGAGGGAAGCCGAGGGTAGGGTTTCTCGAGCGACCTGGTGAGAGCAGTTAGGTACATGTTTTTAAATTAACAAATATATATTTTTGTGTAGAAAAATTTCATTCGGTAAGAATTAAAATAGAAAACTTTTTATACAGAGAAGTATATGCAGATTTTATAGTGATTTTCTTTTTATTTCAACTTAATTCAAATAATATATATATATACACACACACATGCATGGATTGAAAACAGATAACATATACACACATATTTTTTAGTTTAAATATATTTGGGCAAACAGTATAATATAAGTGTATGTAGGATTTTGGAAAAATAGAAATTTCAAAATGTTTGTTTTATATAAAATCAGATTTACTTCTATATATTTCATAAGTATATATATATATAGTTTCAAAAAATATAATAATAATAATAAATGAAAATAATCTATATTTTGCATGTTTTAACAATGTAGGTAAAATAGAATATATATATGGTTTGGGGAAAATATAGAATTGGTATAAAGATTGGATTTTTAAATCTATGCAGGTATTTTTACAAGTATGTGTTTACAAAAAATTAAAATAACAATAAAAATGCACTTACCAGTTTATTTTAAATAACGTAGTATGGTGATAAATTTGTTTAATTAACTTATTTGATTTTTTAGAAATCGTTAAAGGAAATTAGTTAAAACTATATTATTGGATTAAATAAAATTATTAAATGGAAATTGAATTTGTCCAATTGTTTCGAATATTAATAAACTATAAAATGTCTATACAAGGTCAAAAATCATGGAGAACAAGCCGGGACAGAAATGGATTGCAAAACAAAAACAAAGGTGAGTTACTCTCACTCATTTGGAATTCCATTTAAATTTAAATAGTTAAATTTAAATTATTGGTTGACTTGATTAGATGTGATATTTTATATTATATATAGTAGTATATATATGTATTTGGAGTGATTGATTTCCTGCATTATATAGCGGATGAGACCCTATGCGCCACACATAATAGCGGGTGACCCTTTATACCGCAATATCTCGCCTTGAAGCGGGATTGGTATTTTAAATCATTGTGCTAACATCTGTGGATGAAGGAACACAGGTTGGAGGGATCCAACTGGATTCCTCAAAATATTTAGATTGTTTTAATATTCTGTGATCTGATTTGTTTAATAATCCGAGATAGGTAATTGAAATATTGGATGCTATGGTTTAATTGAATATATTTGGGTTTACTGAGTTATCAAAAATATATAGATTGGATTTTCGAAGGGAAAATAAAAGAGGGAATTTTTAAGTAAAATAATTATAGAGAATTTAAAAAATTAAAGAATGAATTGAAAAAGGATAAAAGTTGATTTTCAAAATCCTAACGAACAATTTCCAAGTATGGGGAAAGAGACTTTAATGAATGAAAATAAATGAATTTTCAAAAACTTAAGTAGTTTTGTTTAAGAATTTAAGAATTTATTTTAAATACAGGATTTAAAATGGTTTGGGAGAAATAAAAGGGAAAATTTTAAAATTAAGTATGAAATAATATTTCGAATTTTAAATAAGATTTTAAAGCATAAATATAGAAGTGAATATGGAATTAATAGGTTTTAAAACAAATTTAGGTAAGCAAGGAATTTATTATTAAATGAAATAGATTTGGAAATCGATTTAAAATTTGATTTAATGTTGAAACTATGTTTTAAAAAGAGAATGAGACTATGGAATTTATAAACTAGGTTTATAAAGTGAAATAAGATATCAGGGGATATTTGAAAGTGTAAATTCATGATGGGAATTTATAAAGGAATGGGTAATTTGTTTTAAAGATAACTAGTGGATTATTTTTAAAAGGTGTGGCAGAAAGTGTATTTCTCTGAAATGCCAACTACGTTTTCAAAGCAGATTATTAAGCATAGGTTAAAAGCTTTAAAGTTGTTTTAAAGAATGTTTTTGAGAAATTATTATTTAAGTTATTTAGAATTTTAAAGGTAAATATTTATTAAATTAGTTATAGTAGTAATTATTTTGAAAGGTTAATTGCTATTATGATTTAAAAAGATAATTATTAATATTTACATTTTATAAAGTAGTTTTATTTTAAAGATAGTTTGGCTGAAGTTTTTGTTTGAAACACTTGTATAGAATTTCATCACTTTTATTTTAAGATTTGTTTTGGCTTAAGCTTTACCTGAGAAATTATTTTAAAATTTCATAACCAGTATTTTAAATAAAGTGTTTTAAATAGTTTTATTTTAAATATTTATAAATTATATATATTTTTGGATAGAATGATTTAAATTATTTTAAAATCTAAAGTATTTAGACTTGGTGATTTCAGTAGAGATAAACAATATTTGGAAATTTATTCCATGAGAAAAAAGTGATTTGAAAACTGTTTTCAAATGGGTGAAGTGTAGATAAACATCTTGCGAAGATATTTTAAAATAAATAATTTGGAATATTATTAAGACTGATTGAATTATTGTGAATGTTATTTGATAGTTAATTAACCGACTATCAATATTGGCCAATGCGTAGATCGATTCGAAGAGACCGGGATCGGGATTAATTTCCTAAAAACCACTTCGATTCGGTTTAAACGTTTTCGTGAGGAAGACAAGAGCTTGGAGTGGAAGATGGAGCAGTGAAGTGCAAGGGATAATCGCTACTAATCCTGAGGGTGATTCAAAAATGGATGTAGTAGGAATAGTGCCTTCGGTTCCGTTCGGACTCGGAACGGACTTGTATGGATGAATGCTTTCAGAACATTGTCAAGAGGACGGTGAGCATTCTAAGTGAATGTGTGCTAAAAAGGTTATGCATAGCCACGAGCCTCATCAACCGGAAATGGCTAAAACAAGAAAGGTGCACATAAGGCTAAGTGGCTTGCAACCAATTAGGGTAAAGTCATCCCTGTCTAGAGGTCCCTTTATTTCGACTGTATGGGCGGTTGCTGATCCCAACCGCGGGTAATCTTATTTGGACTATCCAGTAAGGGGTAGCTACGTTCTTGTGATGTAGGGGATCAAGGTGGATCCTTGGTTTGGTGATCTAGATCACGTACTGTGATGAGCAGTACTCCAGTAGCCCTGCCATTGATGGAAATCCATTCTCCCTACGAGCCTTTACGGTTTTGTTTGTAGAACCGAGTACTGCTGGAATTTAATAATGTAACTATTTCGACTATTTGAATAAGTTTTTATATATAGACTGCTATAATATCAAAGGATTTTATAAGAAATGTTTTGGTTATCATAAGGTAAAACCCCGACATGTTTATTTGTGGCGTGGTCTTACGAGATAGCTTTGATTTTTTAAGGATTTTGAAAATTTTAATAATCCAATTGAGTGTGTTTCCTCACGTTGTTTTCCAGACTGACTTGGGTGTTATTTAACTATAATGCTTGGGTCAGACCGAGTATTATAGATACAGGAAGGTATGCTGTGGTGATTAGGAGACGAGCTAGATGGCAAGACGTATCACACGTACATGATGTGTTATCCACTGTGTATGGTTTGCTGCAAATTCAGTTTCTATGTGGACAAGTTATCATAACTGCCAGTGTTGTGTTTTGTTGATATTGTACTCTGATGATGTATATATAAAACAATTACAGTTTTCTTTTGTACAAAGATAAGTCATTTATCTATTATATATTGTTCCGATGCGATTGTGAGATTCTGATATTGTTTTCTAATCCTTATTCTACCTCCTTCTTCTTTAACCCTAATTATTTCTTTTCAGGCATTCGATTGTTCGGCATTTGATACAGTGGACGTATTGATGTCAATTTTCGGGCGTCGAAAAATTGGGTCATTACAGATTGGTATCAGAGTTGAAGGTTAAGCGAGAACCTTGGCTCTGGTGGGGATTACTCATTAAAAGTAGAGTCTGTAGTGCTCTAGAATGAGTTTGAGTGTATTGATAGATACAAGTGCGTATTTGTAAATGAATATAAAAAATTGTTTTTATATTGTGTTGACTTATCGATTGAGTGTTTATAGATTCTGGTCAATATGTGGGACGCCACATCATCGATAGGGTTTCTAAACTCTTAAACAAGATAAACCGACACGTTATTGTTTTAAAATAGGGTAAATGAAATAATTTTACCCAAATTATTTTTATATATAAAAGAAATAATTTTTCGTAAATTATTATAGTTATATATGGTTGCTTGGTTGTTAAGAAATGATAATATTAAATTATTATCATTCTGTGTGGAAATTGAACTAGGGATTAAAATTATAACCAAAGGTTAGGGAATAAATTTATATAATAAATGGGATTTGTAAATGCGAATTATAAATGTGACTTATAATTGAAAATTAAATAAAAATTCCAAAGTAATATTTGAATATGAATTGGAAGGATATGGAATTTGAAATTTTGGAAATTAAATTCCTTTGAGTTTGAAACTGATTTTCAAAGATTTTGGAGGCATAATGGTGATATTATTTTAGAAATATTTTTGAAGTGGATTTGAAATCTGGTGAGATTTTAAATTAGAAATATTTGGAATGTTTTTAAAAAGGTAAAGGCATTGAAATCTTTTCGGTCGATGGAAAATAACTTCGGTGATGACTGCAGCATCATCAATGTTCATTTTCGAGTTTCCAAAGGAGGAATTGCTGCCTTGAGATTCTGAATTGGTGTTTGTTGCGAAATGGGAATTGATTTTGGGATACAAAGGAATAATTGGGGTTGTGTATATATAATTGATTTCAAAAATGATTTTGAAAGTTTGAGTAATTGTTTAAAAGACTCTTGAATCTTATTTAAAATATTTATAGAATATAAATAAGTTTGATAATTTATAAAAATTTGAAATTTGTTGTAATGAGATTCAATTTGAAAATGGTTAAATAAAATTAAGTGTGAAACCCAAATAAGTTCGAAGGTATGCTAATTAATTGAAGTGAATTAAAAGAAGTTAGCGGTTGTAATTAAATTTGGAAAATTTATAGAATTTTAAATTTTAAATTGAATTGGAGTGTAATTAAATATAGTTAAGTAAAAGTGAATTTAAAGAAAAGTCTAAGAAGACTAAGTGAAATGGTTGCTTAAATTAAATTTATTAAGGTGGAAATAAATTTGTGAATGAATAAATGAATTTACAATTTCAAGTAAATGCGACAATAAAATAAGTTAGTAAAGTAAGTCAATTAAATGAAGTAAATTCAAAAGATTGTCAATGGAATGTAAATAAGTTGAAAAACTTATCGAAACTTAAAATTTGGATTGAAACTGAATATTTGAATTATGTTAAATAAAGTGAAATGGAAAATTTGTCAAGTTGGACTAAATAAAATAGTATTTAAATTAAAATTAGTAAGTAAATTGATTGATTTAAATGGTAGCAGATGAATTAAAATTGGATACTAGGATGATTATTTAATTTAAATTGTGTATAGTAAAGTGAAGTTTAAAAAAAAAGTAGTTCTAAGTGGACTAAAAATAGTAAAAGTTTGGGTATAGAAGCGTTTGAGATATGAATAATTGGTAAGTGGGATTAGTTTAAGAAATGGATATAAACTTCAGTAGTGAAGTCAAAAAAAAATTGAGAGAAATGTGTGATCCTCTAAAAAACGAGGAAAGCACACATGGAGCAATATATATAACAAATATAAAGGAGCTTCCAACATGCCTGGCAGGTGACAAGACTATCCTCTAAAAGAAATAGATACCCCTCAAATGAGCTCCGGCAAAGCCACCGTCCATTAAACCCTAATACCGAGCTCCGGCAAGGCCACCGCCCGATAATAGAGAGTTAGAGATATCTAAAACTAGAGAAACTAAAAAACAACACCCACAAAATAAGAGAAGATCAAAAAAGAAGAACACGAAGGGGCGAAATAAAAAGAAGAACTCCACTCTGAAGACACTGAGAAGCCACCAAGGAGAGCTAGACGCAGTCGGAATCCCTGAGAAAAGCAATCCTGCCAACCAGAACGAAGCTGCAAGCTATCCTGAAAACCAGTCAAGAGAGAACTAGCAACCTGTCTAAACCAAACCTGAAACAAAACTAGGAAACCAAATTAGAATGAATCACATATATGTATATAATTAGATTTTATATACATATATGTGAGGATAAAAACCAAAATGAAAATTAAAGCAAGGAAAAACTAGAACCAAAAGCTAACAATACTAAAGGACTAAAAAGTAAGAAATAAAAACAGAGAAAAAAACAATACAAGATACTACTTTAAGGGCAAATACTAGGAAGAAAATTATACTGCATCATGTGAACATTATTTAAATTAGTATGGGAATTAATAAAAATGTTATTAGGAACAAAATTATTAAAGTTAAGTTTGAATATGTTAATATTATTTCTAACCTTGTTAAGATATTCCTTAAAGCAATTATTTTTGGCTAATTTATATTTGGGATTAGAAATCCAATTTAAGCAGAAAGATGAAATTAAAATTATCAAAGTATTATAGTGATTATATTTATTATTAAAAATCCTTTGATTTCTCTCAAACCAAATGTACCAACAAGAAATTGTAAATATAGTATCAAGCAAGTATCTAATATCCTTATTGAACTTAAATCTAAAAGAGTTCCAATAGAAAAAACAATCAGTAACTCTAGAACTAATCTTAAACTCAAAAATATTAAGGGTCTTAATAAGAATAAAATGAGTATCCATGCATTCGTAATAAATATGATTAACATCTTCAGAGTATGTATTACAAAAATAACATTTATTATCAATAATAATATTTTTCTTTTTTAAAAGATCATTAGTATTCAATTTACCATGAATAATGAGCCACATGTGGATCTTAGATTTTGGAGGAGCGTTAGATTTCCAAATAAATTTAAAACAGTTGTCTAAAACACCCGAAAAGTTAATAAATTTGTAAAAGGAATTCGAAGAATATTTCTTACTCTTATCCCACTCCCAACTAATATAATCATTATCATTGTCAATATTGTAGAGATTTAGCTTAGCATAAAGCAAATAAAGCTGTCTAAGGGTTGAGCCTCCTAAAATACTGTTAAAATTGAAAATCCAAGGAGGGTCACTATCAGAGTTAAAAACATCAGAAATAAAAGCAAATTTAAAATTACAAATATCATATAAATATTTAAACTCAATCTTAAGAGGAGTAGCGGAAATCCAACTATCATGCCAAAAAGATGTGTTATTACCAGAATGAACAATAATATTTACACCTAAGTTGAAAATATCATTACATTTTAAGATGGATTTCCAAAAATATGAAAGTTTACAATAAATCGAAGGACTAATTTGATAGAGATTATAACTACTATTATAGTAATTTTTAGATATATTCTCCTTCCAAATGGCATTATCACTCGTATCTCTGAATTTCCATAACCATTTACTAAGAAGAGACAAGTTCATATTACGTAGATTAATGACACCTAAACCACCCTCGTTTTTAGACTTACAGACAGTATCCCAATTAACTAAACATTTAATGCTACTGTTAGGATTATCACCACTCTAAAGGAAATCTCTTCTAATTTTATCTATTTTTTCTATCACCCAATCAGGAAAGAGGTGCATAGACATCCAATAGATAGGGAGAGCTGATAAAACAGAGTTAATCAAAACTAGTCTACCAGCTCTAGATAAGAATCTCCCATTCCAATTAGTAATCCTATTTTTAATTTTATCAATGATTAATAACCAATCTTCATGCTTAAGTTTTGAAGGTCTAATAACAAAACCAAGATAATTAAAAGGAAAACTCATAGTTTTACAATTTAAAGTATTTGCAACTAAATTTTCAACTTTGTCAAAATCATTTAAAACTAAAACCGAACTTTTATCAAAGTTTATTTTTAAACCTGATAAAAGTTCAAAACTATAAAGAATGAACTTAAGAGCAATGATGTGCCTAGGAAGACGAGAGGAAAAAAGCAAAGTATCATCAGCAAATTGAAGGACAGACAAACCAAAACTCGAAATATCATTACCAAAAAAACCCAAGAGATTATTATTAATTGCATTCTTAATAATCTTAGAAAAAAAAATCAGCCGCTAAATTAAACAGAAGGGGCGATAAAGGATCCCCTTGCCTCAATCCTCTCTTGGATTGAATTTTATTACCCAAAATTCCATTAACCATAATACTTGAGTTACCAGATTTAAGCAAGTTAATGATCCAGTTAATCCATCTATTACTAAAGCCTTTGGCAAGAAAAATATCAATAAGGAAATCCCAATCAACCGAGTCAAAAGCCTTAGCAAAATCTAATTTTAAAATAGCACAAGTAATATTATTCTTACAACAAAGATTAATGTATTCTTGAACAACTGCTACACTATCAGTGATATTTCTTCCTTTAATGAAAGCTGATTGAGAACAGTCGATTAAATCATTCATTTTTAAACTAAGTCTATTAGCTAAAACTTTAGAAATAATTTTTACAGAGCAGTTAATCAACGAAATGGGTCTAAAATCTTTTAAAGTATTAGCACTATCTTTTTTATGTAATAAAATAACATTAGCAAAATTAAATCTACCTAATTGGAGACTTCCATTATAAAATTCATTAAACATATTAATTAAGTCTAATTTAAAAACCTCCCAAAAAGTTTTATAAAAGAGAATAGGAAATCCATCCGGACCCAGAGATTTATCTCCCGGTAAATCAAAAATGGCTTTACGGATTTCCTCTTCAGTAAAAGGAACATCTAAATCAGAAAGATTAATGTTAGAGACGGATGGGTAAAGATCATTCCATCTAACATTAACTCTATGCTTATTATTATTGCCAAAAATATCTTTATAATAATCAGTGAAAGCATTATTGAGATCACGTTGATCAATTAATTCCACATTATTAACTAAAATGGAATTAATTGTGTTGCTACGTTTTCTACTGTTAGCTATATTATAAAAAAAATTGGTATTGTTATCACCTTCATTAATCCATTGAATTTTTGATCTTTATTTCCACATAACTTCCTCTTTTTCAAGAATAGAATTAAGTTCCTCTTTTAAGTTATTAAGAACATTTTTCTCTCCTAAACTTAAATGTCTAGATTCTTCAATCTTATTAAGCTTAAGCAATTCATTGAGAATATTCTCTTTTTTAATTTTAATATTACCAAAAATGTTTTTATTCCAGTTTTTAAGAAAAATCCTAAGATTTCTAAGTTTGAGCACAAAAGCTTTAGCTGAATTATCACTATACTTAAAGCTATAGAAACTCATAGACGACCATTTATTAACAACTAAATTTGAAAAATATGGTTCAAGAAGCCACATTTTTTCAAATTTAAAGGAACGAAAAATAATTCTATGATGATTGCAAGATAGAATAATGGGACAATGATCTGAAAGGGTGTAAGGAAGACCAGACACTTTACAGATGGGATATTTATCTTCTATTTCATCGCTAATGAAAAACCTATCTAAAAGAGCCAAGGAAGGATACTCCCTATTATTACTCCAAGTAAAATCTCTATTGGATAGAGGAATTTCAATCAAATTAGAGAGAATAATAAATTGATCGAATTCCTCCATGGCAGAATAATCTCCTTCTCAATTGGTAGTGAAGTAAAAATAAATATAAGAAGTGAATAAAATAATTAAATTGAACTTTGAAGATGGATAGTGAAATTGTTAAGTAAAATTGGTATTGGAAATACTAAGTTAGAAATGGATGAAGGTTTAATAAGGTGTGTGAGATGATAAGTGGATGGTAATCAAAATGAATGTGAATAAAAGAGAATTGATATAGCAAACAATCAATTGAGAAATGCGTAGGATGTACGTATATTATTTATTCGCATAGCAATATGATCTAGATTCGAGCATAGAATTTTAGGGTAGTTATACCAATCCGATTTGGGATTTTTTTTCGCTCAATTTTCGACGGCGAACTCTGGGTATGGATTTTTGATTGATTCTTGAAATTCTGTATCATAGTAAATGGCTATGCAAGGAGAATGACATCTTCTGATCAAGAAACCAGATCTAAGTCCGCACAAGGAAGTCGGGTGGACGATACTAGTTTGGAAGTGAAATTGTGTGATCGAGTGAGCGATCGAATTTGATATTGCGTACAGATGGTATATGTACATCGTATGGGCTTAAGTAAAGCAAATGTTGAACTTTTGTAAGGAAATGTATAAAATGATTTTGAATGCTGCGATTGGATATTATTGTTAAATAGGATGCAGGTGTTTAAAAAGCAAAAGGAAATTAGGATTTTTGATTTCAGAAGATAAATAGAATTGCTCAACAAAAAGATATGTATTTAAATTTCTATATGAAATTTGATGATTTTCTGGTTTAATCACTTGGCTTTTTGGTTTTCTTTTGAAATTTGAGAGCCCGTAGAGGCATTTTGTAGTTGTACCGATATAGCCGCGCAAAGCAGACGCTGGCAAAAAATTTCAAAAGTTTAGGGAGTTAGAAATTTTGAGAAAATTTTGATAATTTAAAAACTTGGTTTTAATTTACAATTTGAATTAGAATTATAATTTGAATGGTTGAATAAGTAAAAGTTGTCTGGGAACCATAGAAGAGTTTGGAAAGTTAATAAGAGGGATACTGTGTCTTTAATGAAAAGACTGTTTTGAGAAGTTGTGTGAAACTATTTGGTTTTGGGAAAATAGTAAACGAGTATTGGATCATTCTTCTTATCTACTAATTTCGGGGACGAAATTCTTTTAGGGGGAGGAATGTGACGATCCAGAATTTTTGGATATTTGAAATTAAAATATTTAATTAATTTTAGATATTTGAAAATTAGTTTAACTTATTTGGCAATAAATTATTGGATTAATTATTGAAAGTTGGGTAAAATATTAAATCCTCAGTTTTATGCTTGTTAAAATATTTCAAAGGCTTGGAAAATTTACATTTATAATACTGGAGATAATAGAAGTTTTAATTTTAATTCGAGAGTGTTTTGTTCAGTTTAATAATATATCGTTTAAATCGATATTTAAAAATAGCCTTCCGAGGCACAGTCTCAGATTTCGACGAAACCTGTTCCATTGGATATGTAGCAGTATATTATTACTGGATTTCAATTTTTGTAGCTTTCGAAGTTATCATGTGATCGTAGGTTGATAAACACGCTAAAATTTATATCGAAATTTAATATTATAACTGGATCTAAAAAGCTATCTTCTTCATACGATAAAGTTAGGACTCGGAATATTTTCCATTGCGTTCGGAATAGGCATATAACATTATACGCGCCTAGCTGCATGTCTCGATAGGAGGTCGAGATTGTGAGTTGTGTAATTGTGACGATTTAAATTTAAATATAATATAATTGCATTTAAACCACTGTTGCAAGCGCAGACACGTAGAGAAAATTTTACAATACGTGTCTCCTGGATTGACACGTGTTTCACTTAAAAAATAAAAAGAAGAAAATATATTTGTGCTTAAGGTTAAGGATCAACTTCTCACTTTTTCTTCCCTATTGGTTGAAACTTTTAATGGCCTCAAATCTAGGTCGATTCGTTCATTTAAAAGAAGAAGAAGATCGCAGTCTTCCCCTCCTTTCCTTCTTCTCGGTCTTCAAATCGTACGAATCAGGGTCATTCGCAAATCATAGGAGGGGATAACGAGCTATACTCCTTTTTGAGATCAAGCTTTCGACGTGACCGAAGCTTGCGAGGGTTGGATTCGAAGTTCGTGGTTTGTCTTACTTATGGCCGCGATGACTGCAGTGGAAAGAGGAGGCGACGAATTAGGTTTTGGCTGCTGAGACTTGTGCGCGAATGGTGGGGGAGGCAGCATCGCATTCGAGGTGGTGGCAATCTTGAGTCGATAAGGCCAGCATCTTCGTGTTGGTGCGACAGAGGGAAGCCGAGGGTAGGGTTTCTCAAGCGACCTGGTGAGAGCAATTATGTATATGTTTTTAAATTAATTTATATATATATATATATATATGTTTATGCAGAAAAATTTTATTCAGTAAGATTTAAAACAGAAAACTTTTTATACTGAGAAGTATATGCATTTGTATTAGTACGGTACAAATGTTACTTTTGTAGTTTTATGTATTTATGTAAAGATGACTTTGCACTATCTGGGTGTTTGTTTAATTTTTATCCTTCCTTATTTAAATTTCGAGGACAAAATTCTCATAAGGATGGTAGACTAGCGACCTATAAATTAATGAATAATTAATTACGGAAATTAATTATAAGAACAAAGGTTAATTGATTACATAAGAAAATGAACGCATTAAACAAGGTAAATAAATAAGGGGCATTTATTTACTTTGCTAATGCATAATTAAAGGAAAATGTATGGAATCTAATTAACGAGATGTAATTAAATTTAGTCATAAATAATGGAAAAAGATTAATTGATAATTAAGGGCAATTAGATATAATTAATTTTAGCTGTAAATATGTAAGAAGAAGATTTAATATTTATACAAAGGAGATATTATATTGGAGGTAACTAAATTTAGTCATATATATAAAAGAGAAATTATAAATATTTAAATAAAAAATATTTTTATTGAGGGAAATAAATTAGGCGATGAGAGATTGAATATAGGAGATCGTGTAATAAGAGTATTTACATGTAATTAAATTCAGTCATATGTAATAGGAATCAATTTGAATACATGATGAGAAATAATTAAGTGCGCTACATACCAGGTAATCAAATTAGTATTCGATTAGAGAGGAGTTTGCAAAAGAGGAAATAAATTAATAATAAGGAAAATGAAAAGGGAATTAAATTATATTAATTGCAAGAATTACCTAAACAAGATTAGATTAATTAGGTATACAACAATTCTTAATGTTAATTATACGGACCAAAGGTAATTAGAGCAATTAAAGTCGATCTAATTAATAAGAATAAATAAATTCAAATTTTTAATGGTAAATGATTTAAAATCTGAATGATTGAATTAAAGAAATATTTTGTTTAAGGAATGAATTAATAAGAATAAATGAGAGGGGCTTAAGACCACTAATATAAATAACCCTCACCACCGCCTTTATATTCACATTCTCTTTATTGGAAAAAAACAACTGCATTATCATACTAAGGTCAGCTCATTTCTAGATAGAAAAAGAGGAAACCAAATATCAAAGGCTAATATTTCGACTTTAAAGAAAAAGAGAAGATTTAAACAAAGACTTTAAAGCTTTTCTTGTCCAAGGTTAGGAATTTTTATCCTAAAACCTTCTAAACTCATTTGGGTTTGGATTTGATTTGATTTGGATGATTTTAATGTTGATAAACATGTTTGAATGATTATATACACCTTTGATATATTTTACGATTTAAACGTAAGGAATTTCTTCATGTTTTAGGATAGACCATTGTTAAATCATATTTATATTAATTACAATGTTTTTAATGTTAAAATAGAGGTGGGTTCTTAATTTCATAATTTTTGGATGAAGAAATAATATAATATTAATTTTTTCGATTTAATATGAATTAATTGGCTAAGGAAAACATACCTTAATTAAGAACATAATTAAGGAAATGATTAATAATTAAAGGTTAATTTTCGGCTATAGTTAGGAATTACTGTTACAAAGTAAATAAATGACTTGTGTGTAGGTTATGTAAAAAGATGCCACTTTATAAAGGAAAATATCATTTTCCATTTAATTACAGATTTGCTACTCCACGTGCTAAGCTATAGGATGCGACAACTATGGATTGCAATAATTATGGGTTTCGATAGCATTGTAATTGTGATATGTGATAGCTAAGTTAGCATTGAGACTCGATAACTATTAAACTATGCTTGCGATAGGTAGTAAAGATGAACACTTAAAAAACAAAGAAAGTTTTAATGGCATGACTTAGGAAGTCTAAAATTCAATTTATATGTACGGCTCATGGAGTTATTGAATGGAAGGGTGCAGACTAACGATGTGTAAATGTAATGTTATATGACAGCATGCCACGACTTGGTAAGTCTATAAGGTTCAATTCAGTTAAACTAAATTTTAAGGTAAACTCATGGTAGGGTGCCAGAACATCAGGGTGGTGTTATAAATGAATCGGCAACGTGTAACGAAGAGTTTCAAGACTAACATAGGCTATTGAGGCTTAGTAATGATGCTTGCTAGAATGTATTCAGGATGCTTACATTCAACCTATTAGGAGAGTCAAGGTGGCTTCCATGGTGGGATAAGTGTCCATTTCATCAAGTGACATTGTTCGAGAAAAGATTAATTTAGTGATAGGAAGGCCTAAGGAAGTATTCACTAAAAACATAGTGATAACTTTTTGCCTGACACCTAAATAAGAGATTAGGTGATGTGCATAAATGTGAATGGCGAGTGTATGACTTGATTCATATTTGGATGTTAAATATTGGGTATACTTATAACTAAAATAATATTGTATGGATGCTCCTATTGTGTTGGATTGTTTACATGATATAATGCAATTGCTGTGATGTATAAGTAAGGGGAAACTCATTCCATGCTTTAGCGGCGTGGTTATGTTTATGCAGTTAAACCCCACTAAAACCCTACAAAATCCTCGCTATAGCGCATAGTAATCTTCGACCACTATACCTTTTCAATTTAGCGCCAGTAAACAGTAGATCCCCTTTAAGCCTCGCTATTTTAGTTATACCCAAAAAATCAAGGTTTTTAACACCCACTTTAGTAACATTAATATAAAAAGGTGGATTTTACTTGTTCTCTTTTAAAAAAAATCAATAAAGTTGTGGTAATGACCTAATTTAAGGCATAAACGCTCAATATAAGTTAGAAACATAGTATAGTCACCAAATTTGAACTGTATAAATCATGATATTCTTCGGTTTTGTTACATAAGATTAAACAATATTTCCTTTTCTTTTACAAATGATGTGAGAATGAGAATAAATCAATTTCAAATATTTGTTTTTATATCTAATGAAGCATTTGCATCTTCGCTAATTTTCGCTATATTCCCATTTTATCCATGCTATAAATTTTTGCACTTCCACCGCTTTAGAACCGCTAAGTGCTTCAACTGCACAATTGTATGTTTAGGGTAAAGTTTTAATCATACCAGGCTTCATGTCTGACTCGTGTTTTATTATTTCCCATAAACCCATGGGTACTCGTTCGAGTAGGTTGAATGTATGGATTAGATAGGTTACCGTTAGAAGATGAATAAAGTAGCTAAAGGTGAAGACATAGGTTTTTAGCTAATGAAAGTTGTTTTTATATTCCATTGTTGTGAAACCAAAGTTTATAACTGGTTACATGTTCGTATCTGTATCTTCATATGTCGAGTACAACACTGTTGTTTAAATTTTATTTTATTTTAGCAATGCAAGGAAAGTTTAAGGATATAGAAAATGTAAAGACAAGTGGGTGTAATGAAATTTAATAGCTGGTCTGTTTACTTAATATTGTGAAAAAAATACTAATCTCATTTTATCGCTTGAAAATGATTCTTATGATGAGTACATCACCATTGAAATTTTTTTGGGTCATGTTACATCAATGACCTACTCTTGATTGGTAATAATGTCCCATTTTTCCAATCAGTGAAAGCATTATTATCCATGAATTTATCTATAAAGGATTTGGATGAAGCAGTCCATATACTTGGTATTAGATTTATAGAGATAGATTCAAGAGATTATGTGATTATCCCAATCCTTATACATAAATATCATATTAAAAGGTTCAGTATGGAGTGTTCCAAGTGCAAAAATCTTTTGACTTAATCTAAAATCGTTATTTCTAAAAAGGATACTCCTCATATCAATGAGGAAAAGCAGCGGATGAAAAGGATGCCATATGCATCTGCAATTGGTTCAATTATGTATGCTATGCTATGTACTTGACCAAATGTAGGTTATGCATTTGGATATGTAAGCCGATATTAATCCAATCCTAGAGAAAAGCATTGGACAATAGTGAAATGTATTCTTAAGTGTTGAAACATACTAAAGACTTGTTCCTTATAAATAGGAATGGAGACCTCTTATGAAGAGGTATAGATTCAAGATATTTGAGTGAGATTCATGATAGCAAGTCAATGTCCGGTTAGGTATTTACATTGAATAGTGGAGCAGTCAGATGGAGAAGTTCAATGTAAGAGATGGTAGCTGATTCAACAATAAAGGCCAAGTACAATGTCAACGAAGCAGCAAAAGAAGCAATCGGCGTGTGCAAGTTTATGGATATGCAAGAAGCATTTCCAAATGTTAAGAAACATATGACATTGTTATGTTATATTAATGTAGTGGTGCAGATCGTAAAGGAATCTAGGTCTTACAAGAATTCAAGACACATTCATCATAAGTTCCACCTCATTGGGAGTTTGTCGCTAATGAAAAGATTATGACTGAAAGAGTAGACACTAAGGACAACAAAGCTGATCCATTCGTGAAGAGACTAACTCAATCGGTTTTGAGAAAACCGATCAAAGGGATGAGATTAAAATTCCATAATTGGCCCCAAGTCCAACTGAGAGATTGATATAGTTAGGGTCAAGTTTATAATTTATTGTAAATATTAACTTTTGTAATAAAATCTCATTTGAAATACAAGGAGTTTGTCTTTCTATTGTATACTTGTCATGTTATGATATGTTAATTAGTTGTATAGCTTAACTATATTAAATAGAAAATTCTTAGTTGATATGTTAAGTGATAGTAATTACAATGTATTGTGATCATGAGAAGTTAATCACGTTAAAATAACATATTATTTTAAATATTCCTAGTCAAGATGTTTTGAGAAAGGATATCAATTCATCTATTGAGACTAGAGTACATCACGGTCACCAAATGTTAGGTAATGTATTACTTATGGCTACTGAGGGCGCCAAAGGGTTATGCATTAAGAGTTATTGAAAAAGTATGGAATGACTCATTCGAGAATTTTCTATTGGTTAATATAACTAAGTCAAACAAAGAATCTTGAAGTGACGATGTTTCTCGACTTGAGAATACCATTGAACTTCAATACGGACTCTCCACTTTGATTATAGTTAAATCGTGGCATAAAGCCTATCAAATGACTATGATTAGGTCTGAACCAAAGTTTTGGAAGTGAAACACTATTCAATAAAGAATTTGTCACCTCAGTTATATGGGTTTAGTATCATGGTTAACTGTAGACAACTAAAAGCCAAAGTCTTTGGCCAAAGAAATACAATTAATTATAATAATAATTATTAAATTAATGATTTTTTATTTAGAATAATCAAGGTAAATGTGGAAAATATTGGAATTTTAACCAAAACTAAATTCCATAATTCCTAATGTGATATAGTGTTGACGAAGAGAATTGGTGTAATTGATAAATTTAGAGGTATGCCTTATGGGAAATTATTTAATTATTTACATATAAATAACTCTATAGCCAACCTTGTTCAAATAAAAGGTGCTTTTCTTTCTGTTATGTACTTGTTATATAGTGATATAAATAATTAAGTAATTAATTTGAAGTATATAGATTGAAATCGTTAAATGGTATGTTATGTGATAATAATTACAAAGTGTTGTTATCATGAGAATTTTACCACAATGAAAATAATTGTTTGCACCAAATTTGGTCACAAACACCCTATTGTATGGGAAAGCAACAACATCTAATATTTAGATCCAAACCGAGAAATATAGATTCGCGGATCATAGAATAGATTGTAGAAAAGTAAATGAACACGCAAGCTTTACAATGGTTTGGCGAACTCCGGCCTACGTCCACTCCAATAGTCTTTTATTTACACTGTAAGATTATAAGTACGGTTGCTTTTGCCTTAGAAAAATTAATGAAGGAAGAGATAAGAAGTGATTAAGGAGAGTCAGCCAAAAAAAATCCCATTGCAATAAGCCAAGTCCGCTGTATTTATAGGTGAAGATGTGCATGGATCGGGCTGAAATTTCGCTAGAAGAACCTCTAAATCCGTATGACCCAGTCAAACAATTTTTGGATCGATCACATACCATTGGAACGATTGGGACAGATTTTCCATATGAGCTCCAATGGAGCTGCAATTGATTATAGGGGTGCTCCATGATGTAAGCTACTTGCTCTCTAAATTTCATGCAAATCCGACTTACCATTTGTGAGATATCGCATTTTCCGAAGAGTTGAGTCGTAGTAAATCAAGTTTCATCGTTCCATGCTAATCCAATTGAGCTGGGATCTATCATGTAGGTTCCCATGATGTAAGCTGCTTTCTCTCTAAATTTCATGCAATTCCATCGCATTGTTTGTGAGATATCGTATTTTCCGTGAAACTATGAATCGTTCTGGTCGGTTTTGTACGATCATTCAAGAACGATCTATATTTTTTTCTGATATTTGTAAAATTTGAGTAGTTTCAATCAATCAAGTGGGTTTCCCATGATGTAAGCTACTTGCTCTCCAAATTTCATCCAATTTCAATGTACCGTTTGTGAGATATCGCATTTTCTATGAAACTATGGATAGTTCTGGCTGACTTTGTACGATTGTTATTGAACGATCGTAGGTTTTTCTGATATTTGCTGAGTTTTAACATGAAATTAATTTTATGGACTCCTTTCATCAATATATTGATTTTTCCAAAGTTTCATAGGTAATAAAGTTGTAGATCTTGAGTTATTGATCGATCATCGTTGATTTATGTCGTTTTATGGATCGTTCTCGATCGATCTATATATATTATTTCTTTGCCCATAACTCGAGCACACATACACCTATTTACTTGAAATTTGAAATGTGGTCTTATGGGGCCTTCCGTCTCACTTCATATTTATTGCACCTTCATTAGGACCCTGTTTGAATCCGCCCAACTATTGTCCATAGTTTCAAATATCATCGATTTCCGAGACTGATAACCGTCTCTTCGGGCTTTCCACCTTGATGATCACAAAATTCATTTAGCCAAATTTTATGATATACTACCTAGTCAAAAGGCAGTGTAATAATAACATATTATTTTAAATATTCATAATCAATATCGATTCAACCGTTGAGACTAGAGTACGTAAGGCTCTTTAAAACTTAGGCAGTGTATTTCTCGTATTTGCTGGGGGCGACAAGGGATTATGTACCAATAGTTATTGGATAAATATGGAATAACTCACTCGATAGTTTTCAGTTGGTTAATATAATAAGTTCAAAGAGAAAATATCAATGCGACAATATTGCACAGTTAACTTGAATTAAGAATACTATTGAGCTTCAATGTGTAAACTCCACTTTGATTATAGTTAAAATTTATCTTGGTATCCATCGAACAACTACAGTCGAGTCGAGTGGAAGCATTAGTAGTGAAACACCATTCAAAAGCGAATTCGTCTCTTCAATTATATGGGGATAGTATCACGAGGTCAACTCAAAGTATTTGGTCAGAGTAGTATGGTTAGTAATAATTGTTATTATTGAACCAAGGATTTTGTGTTAGGACTATAAAGTTGAATATGGATGATGTTGTTATTTTAACCATTACCAAAGTCCATAAGTCCTAATATGATATAATGTTGACGAAGAGAATTGGTGCAAATATTGTCACTATCAGGTACCGCTTATAATAAGTAAAATTATATTTAACCAAAAAGATGCATAAGTGATAAATTCAACCAAAATGTCACACCACTAACTAAGTTGATGTGTGAACGTTAATTTTTGAATTATTTGATATTAATCGCTGATTGAATTTACATCTTCGAGTCACACAATCATAACGATGAATACTCTTAATAAACCACATGATTTGATTGGTTTATAAATTATTGTAAATTAACTAATATTTACGGAATATGAATTCTTAAACTTTTTGTTGATTTGTTTGAATACCATTAGCATTTAATAAAATGCGTATATAAAAGTTATAAATACGCGTATTGATATACGGTATCGATTAAATATTTAAACTAGGTTTAAGTGTATTAATTATTAAGTGGTTTGGGAATTTTTTTAGGCCTGCATGCATGATAAAAAGGGGGAGAGGTTCCAAATACAATTTGAAAACCCAAAGAAGCTATTAAAAGAAGGAATTAAATCTTCATCACATACTCTTTTTTATGACTCACTTAAATCTCATTTATGAAATGATTTTTGGCCTTTTCTCTTTAATTCTATTTATGCAGCTGAAAATAAGAAGTGGAGGGAGAGGATTCGATGATATTTAATTAGGAATCAAATATGGATGGTTTTATAGCGGAGAATCGAACAATTTTAATGTTTCCTTCAAAACATATTCTCTCAAATTCAATCCATCATTTTTTACTGACAAGTTCTTTTCACTTTCTTTCTCTTTCCCTCCTCCTTTCCCTTAATGGCTTACATTATAAAAAGTTGCCCAAAAGAAATTCAAATAAAATCCATAACATTCAAGGTGGTGTCTGCCGATAGATCCTTGCCAAATTCAGAGGTTGATTCAGTCGAATCAAAGTTTTATTCTTTATTCCAGGTGCAAATCTTAGGCTTCATTTTTAGGTAATTCTAATTTTGTTTTATTATATATTCACCATGTAAATGAAGTTTAGATCCTATATATGTGCATCTAATCTCATTATTTGTTCATTATGTTGGCCCAAAGTTTAGATTTGATATATGTTAACCAATTGTATGTTTATAATTAGATCCTACATTTGCTACAATTTTTCGTCATATGTTCATACTATATGTATAGTTGAGATTTAAGTTATTTTACAACGAATATATATCTACATAAGGTGTCCAATCTAATTTTGTCATTACTTTAGAAATTATTATTTGATAACAATAAAAAGAAAAATAAAGAAACAAACAATTTTGGATCGAAAACTAATTTTAATCAATTGATGTATTTTGTACCTCATTATATACACAAATATAAATAAACTTTATATGTAAACTATTTAAAATTACTGTAACGACCTGGAATTTCATCGTTTTAATTTAGGAATATATAATTAATTTTAAATATTCAAATAATAGGTTTTATAATTAAAATAAAAATCTTTTAAATAGTAAGTAATGATGGTAACATAGTTAACAAAATTTGTTTACAAAAATAATTAGTTCTTGAAAAAGCGACCGAAATTCGTTTTTCGAGTTGTTTACTTTTTGGCGGCTAAAAGTTGTTGGCAACATTGTAAACTCTATTGTATAAATATACTCATTCATTTTTAAATGAAGTTAGGATATGGTTGGTATATATGCATACTTAATTAATATAAAAAGTGGATGTAACATTATATGAAAAACAAAACAAAACAAAATGTTAAATATGAAAAGATTCCTTAGAAAACCTGTGTACAATAACTCATTAAAACATGTTGGCTAATAAAAGAAGGGGGAACAAGCTTGTGGGCTGAGGTACATGAAGTTGAGGTGGCATGGTGATGTGGCAAGTGGTTGTCGAGGGTAAAGGATCAAGGGCATTAATGTAATTTACTTTGTCTCTTTCTTATAAATACCCCTTTCATTTTTTTTAATTTTTCCTCCTCTTCCTTCTACCATATCTATCTCATATCTTATCCAAATAGAGGATTTTAATTTTTTCAAACCGTAGAAAATTCCATGGCTATAATTTTCGTGTATACTACTTCAAATTTTGAGCTTAGCATGTCCAAATATCATTTCTTTCAAACTAACTTTCGAACATAGATTTTCTAGTCTAAAAATACCTCTTCTTCTTTTGACCATATCTCCCTCAAAACATATCCAAATTGAGTGACTTTTTTTCTAAAATTGTAGACAAAAGAATTTTTAGTAATTTCCCTTTGGAAAATTTTCCAAATTCCATGAGGAACTTGTCCAAAAATCAGTTGGAAGATGACACATTTTCTGGTTTGATTTTTATGAATTCGATGATGATCCAAAGTCCCTCCACCTTTCAAGGCCAAGCTCCACCACCCTTGGGCTGTATGCACCATACCTTGGCCGAAGCATAAAGCCACCGTAAGGACATAAAATCTTGTTCTTACCAAAGTCTAAACATGGATCTAAAATCGGTTCAAAAGTTTGTGAAGTTTGAGTCATTTTGGATAGCTTATGGCGAGTTAAACTCACTACTTTCAACAAAGTTTTTAAAAATTTATGTAACTTCTCGTATCTGGAGGCCAAAAGCTAAGTACTAAAGATGCTGGATTCATCTATAGTATTCACTTCTGGTGATAAAATACGGTGATGCTAATGGTATCCATAATATCAGAACCACTTGAATATGATCAAAATCACAGATTTCAAAACAACATTGTACTGATTATATTTCAAAATGAATTCATATTCAAGTTACATAATCCCATACGTTTTCCATGTAAAGATTAATACGCCAAGAGCGACATATGACGAAGCCCCCTTGATTGATGAAAGCAGTATAGTCATAACTTACTTAATATACACAACGAAATCAACACAAAATGAAATTGCAAATCCTAATTAGCTATCCATCAACCACCTGCTAATCTTCGGAATCTTTATTTGCTAAAAGACTAAAGCCTACTAACCCTCAGCCTACTCAAATCAATTTTGAGTACTCAAGAATTTAAGGGGAAACAATAATTTTGAGGCAGACATAAAGCCGGGTGTGAATAATTATGTTACATCTCGGTTAACTGATCTTAAGTGAGACCATGGTGCTTAGCGGAACGAGATTCCCTTCACTAATATCCTTTTCGAAACATATATTTTTGCAAATTCTTTTTTATAACCAAACTAGTTTATCAAACTGATTATATCAAAATAGCAATATCCTTTATGCTAATAAATGGACTATCTTTCCGTAAAATAAGTAATATGTGAACTATTTGCCCATAATATAAGAGCAAGGTCGGTTAAGCTACAACTAGACTGTCCATACAACTTGGTTGAGTGCCGACAAACTAGACTAACTGTTCGAAATCTAGGTTGACTGCCTACAAAATGGACTAAGTGTCCAAAATCTTTTCTTAGGGTTAACTACCCTTTTATATTTTCTTGAAAACCTTTTCAAAATGATGTAGTCATTCAAATCATATATATACATATACATATATATATATATATATATATATATATATACAAGGAAAATATATCTTTAGCTTTACTCTAAGACATTTTGGCATGTTGTACATACTTTACTCCAGTTAATGTTGATGAGCTTTAATAAGGATTAACTATCCTTCCAAAACAAGTCAAAACTCTTTTTAAATTGAAAATACTTAGACTACATTGCCTATTTAATACATTCGAACCCTTTGTTTAATACCGTTAAACAAACCTTTCGAAACCATTGAAGGAAACCCATTCAAAACCATTGAAAGACCCTTTCAAAACCATTAAATATAGCCTATCGAAAAACATTGGAAAAACTTTTCCTTTCTTTTCTCCAAAAGCTTCAAAATATCATACATCCCCCTTTAATACCTTTTAAATATTGCCTATCAAAAACATAGGGAAAATCCTTCCTTTCAACCTTTTCGAAACCTTGGGGAACCACCCCTTTCGAAACCATTGAATAAAACCTTTCGAAATAGTCAAAACTCAATCATTCAAAAGCACTTTTAGTTCAATTTAAAACATATGGAAATATTTCGAAACTATTAAAAAAATTACCCTTTGAAACCTTTGAAAAACATCTTGATCGAAACCATTTGGATTCTGCCTTCAAGTAGAGCAATAGGATCAAAAACCCATTAAAGTCGAAAGCATCTGTTTCGAAACCATTTAAAACTAACTCTTTATAAACCAATGTGGGTTTTACTTTACTTATAGAAAAGGGTCTTAAAAACATTTAAGTCAAAAGCATCTGCTTCAAAACCAATTTCCTAAGTAATGAAGTGATGTTGTCGAAACCATCGCTTCGAAAGCATTGGAAAGTGGCCAGGTCTTTAGAACAAAACAACATTTTCGAAACCATCTGGATCAAAAGGTAAAATGGTGGCAGTAAAGGATTTCGACATAGTCAAAAGAAATTATTTAAAAATGGAGGTGCAACCCAATCCAAACCATTTCCTTCAAATCATTTGACCCGGTCGGAAGCTACTTTGTCGAAAGCCATTCAGTCGAAAGAAAGCAGGTACATTTCTTTAATTTAAAGGAAAACAAAGGATTGTTTCAACCCTTTCGGAACCCCTAGTTTTGACTCCCTACCTTCGGCCTACATCCAATTCACTAAGTATCAGTAAATTGATGCCATGTGTACTGGTCGTCGGAAGTGAAGATGAGGAGGAGGAATCTGGTGTCGAAAAAGTGAAAAACATATAGCAAACTTCTTTACCAATTTTGATTGATTTTCACCTCACCTTCTTCACGTGACTAATTGTGATTGGTTGCCTCTTTCTTTACCAATAAAAGTATGGCACTTTTCAAAAGTGTTGCCGACTTATCAGATTTAACAATTTAAATTATTTTACAAAAAGCCCCTTCTCCTCATTTATTTATATAATACATTTACGTCTCATACTTTAAATAATTTTATATAACCATTAAAACACTCAGGAAAAATCCAAAAAAAATCGAGAAAATCTCTTGTATTATGTTTTCCAACGTATAAAAATTCCAGACCCCAATCTTTTATTATTTAACCGAGAATAGTTATTGACCCAAATTAGCATTTTCTTTACTAGAAAATTCATAAATATTCCGCACAATTTCAGAAATTTCCGATAATTCAAACCCATCTCTAAAATACTATTTATGACCTTCATAAAAATTCTCAAGGCGTTGGGATGTCATTTTATAGGATTTTTACCTTAAAACATATCTTACTATCAATATGAATATACATAAATCATCAACATGTATATATAATCATTCCATCATTCAAAACCATGGCAAATCAATGCAAAATATTCGGCAATCATCTAAAAATCAAAATTACAATCAAAAAGAGATGTAAACAATATTTACCTTAGCTTTGAAGATTAAAGAGATTGATATATGAATAGATTTGATTTGAATTAGCTTCTTCCTAGCTTTTCTTCTCCTTTTCCTTGTTAATGGTGGCCAACCTCTTGTTTTAAAATTTTCAAAATGAAGTGAATGTGTATTCTAGTACATGGCCAAGGTTTAGAGGATATAGGAATGGCCTCTTTCCTATTTTACCCCTCTTTCATTTCATTTTAACTCTTCTTTAGTTCATTGTTAAATGACATGACTAATCCTTCATAAAAATCAAATCTCAATCCCTTAATCAACACATTATTTTATTTATTTTTAGTTAATTAAATATCCTAAATAATGTTATCCAAAAATCTAGGGTGTTATCGGCTCCCCTCTTTAAATATTTTCGTCATCGAAATTATGATAAGGCACACAACACATCAAACAAGAAGGTAAAACATACCATCAAACAATTCATGATAAGTATCTCTAATCCTTCTCTCGATGTCCCAAGTACAGTCCCTATCATCGTCGCTCCATTGGACTTTGACTGACCCGACCATCTTGGTTCTGAGCCTCTTCTCATCTTTCACAACAATACGAATAGGCTTCCTCAATATGGTCCGATCCGGTTCTACTACTAAGTCCTCTAGCATAGTCAGTGCAATAGTAGTCTTCGGGTCTCTTAACACACTTTCTGAGATGAGAATATGAAAAACATTGCGGACTCCTACCAAACTGTTCGGCAACTAAACTCTATATGCGAGTTTCCCAATCCTCTCAATAGTACGAAAAGGTCCAATGAATCACGGTTCTAACTTCCCCAATTTTCCAAACTTAATCACGCCCTTCATCCATGATACTTTGAAGAAAATCCGATCTTCAACTGAGAACTCTAGATCTTTCCGTCTCTTTTTTGCATAATTCTTTTGCCTAGACTAAGCCTCCTTCATTCTAGTCTTAATGACCTCAATCTTTTCAAGTAGCTTCTCTGACTAAATTTGGACCAAGAATAAACGTATCCCCAGTCTCTAGCCATACAAAGCTTCAAATGGGGCCATCCCAATACTAGTCTGATAATTGTTGTTATACGAAAACTCGACTAAATGCAAACGGTCTTCTCATGATCCTTCAAAATCTAATACACAAGCTCTTAACAAATTTTCAAAGATTTAGTTAACTCTTTCCATTTGCCCATCTGTTTGTGTATGGTAAGCGGTACTCATCTTAACCTTAGTTCCCAAAACTCCCTGCAGAATCTTCCAAAATTCGCTAGTGAACAATGAATCTCTATCACTCACCATGCTACTAGGAATTTCATGCAGTCTAACTACATTCTTCATAAACAACTTTGCCAAAACATGTGTCATTTCGATTGACCAAACTGGAATGAAATGGGCACTCTCGGTCAATCGGTCCACTATGACCCATATACTATCATTTCTCCTGTCCGACCTTCGCAACCCACCAATAAAATCCATGAAGAGAGAATCTGATTTCCATATTGGAATATCTTATGATTGAAGCAACCCGCTTGGTTTTTGGTGTTCGGCCATTGCGTGTTGGCCAATCATGCACTACTTCACACATGATGTGCATGTAAATGTGCGTATATTTACATCCATATATTATCTATTTTTATTTAAATAAATGTCATAATTTGACATTTTAACATGTTTAAAGAAAAATTCATTTATTTTCAAATATCACGTATTCATCTTCATACAGGGGAAAAATGGTTTTTTTTTGTGCATGTGTTAAATTTTAGGGCTTTTACGCTCGAGGAAAATGTTAGAGAAAAATTTAGTTTCAGCGACAAGAAGTTTGTTTTTTTAGGCTGAAGGATACTTTTTAGTGTAAATCACAGAATGATAGTTGTAACTATCATTTTCAGTTTACACTAAAAAATGTCCTTCAGACTAAAAAACAAACTTGTTGTCCATGAGACTAAATTCTTTTGCAACTTTTTCCTTATGCCTATTTACCTAGAAATTTTTATGATTTTTATAGGAATTTGGATTCAAATGGAAGAGGTTTTCATGGAACATATGCATGCACAAGGGAATATAGAGGAATGAAGATGGAAATAATTCAAACTCATGATCATGGAGGACCTCACCTATCCACTTACCAAAATCTACAATTAGAAGCTAATGGACAACTAAGTAGAGATTAAACCTTCATGCATATTTGATGATGGATTAATTAGAGACTAATGGTTACTTGATGGTCACACTTCCTAAAAGGCATTTTGGGAAGCCCCCTAAAAATTGAATTAGGATTTTGTGCATGTATAAATAACCCTCTTATGTACAGGTAGAAGGATTTTCTTACTCTTGGAAATACTTAGAAAATTAGCGGACAAATTGTAATGCCAAAGTTACATGAAATAAAAATGGCTTCCTTGCCTCTTTCTCTTTTCTTTCTACTTGTTCTTATTTTATTGTCTTGTTCGTTTTTTTACATGTTCTTTCATTTTATGTTAGTAGCTTAGATTTACATTTATGCAATTAGTTTAATTTTGTTCATGCGTGTAGTTAATCTTCTTTCTTTTAATTAGTATTTACTTCGTTTTGCTTTTCAATGTTGAAATTTACATGTATTGATTTGATAACACAAATGAGTAGCTAAACTCCTCCAATTTAGGGGTAATGAAGCTCTCTAATATAGTGTAAATCCAACATTTCTTATGATTTATGGTCTCTTTTATTTGTGCTTCATGAAAGTAGATGTTGATGTAAGTTTATACAAATGAGTTTGATAGTCTACGTTGCATTTGCAAATGGACTATTCTTATTCAACATACACATAATTTACATCATCATTTGCTAATTGATTTTGATTTTGAAATGAAAGTAAAAACAAAATTTGATGATCTACATTACTAATTACAATAGTAAATAAATCATACTTAAAATAGATTTTGCTTTGACTTCATTTGCATGAGAATTGATAAGTGGTCTATTTGTTGTATTATAGTTTGATGGTTTAAGTTATGTTAATTAATAACATAAATAAACCATACTTATGATAAATACAACATTACTCCACTTATTATCAAAGATAGAGATCATAATTTATTTGTTTGTTAATTTACAAAAATATGAGAGCGGATTTGCCTCTAAATTGTTCAAATCTCATGTTTTTTAATCTCATTTTCATTCTTGTTTTAGTCTCATTTTGTTCACAATTTTTAGTTAACATCTTCTCTCCATTTTCGTCTAATTTGATTGAATAGAGAATTTAAAATCTAATAATTCTTGTGAATCTACTTATACTCACCATGTACTATCATTATATGCCGTGCACTTACGGTTATTTTTATTATAAATTCGATCGATCGTTTTCTAATCCGATAGAGAATTAGTCGACGAGCAAGTTTTTGGCGCCAACGCCGGCGATTTGTTTTGATTTTATTTTCTATTCTTCGAATAAACGAATTATTTTCATTTGATTTTGTTTTGTGTGTTTGTTTAGTTTTCCAGCCTATTTTCCTTTACGTTTGCATATTATAAAAAACACACAATTTCATTTGAAAGAGAATTTTTATTTATTTCATATACATTTTTACTCACATTCGCATAGACATCTTTTACATTTGCATCTTTCTTTTATTTTCTTTATGTTACATTGACCAAAAAAACAATCAAACAAAATTTCTGTGCATTTTGTTTCTCTATGCATCTTCTTTGTGCATTTTTCCACTGCCTCTTCGTATTTTGGATGTTTACAACAGTCACTCACCCTTCCCACATACCTTCCTCCGGTTATCAATACCAATTCCGAGGATCACCTGAAAGCATCACTTCCTTAATACTCCAATTCCACAAACAACCACACCCGGTCGTCATTGCCTCCTTCATACATTCCCAAGTTATACGGTCACTCAAACTGCCTCAAAACAACACAGCCATCTCACATTACTTGCCATCAAAAATTCAACCACTTACAAACTACAACCGCCACCTCCCCAATCAGCACGCAACTTCAATAAACAAGCTGACTTCGATGCCTACACCCAACCACGACCTCACCCCAAACTACCACCACATACAACTACAACCCAGCAACCATCGAATCCTTCACTGCAAACTTCAGCCGCGACTTTCACCAATTGCCTTCAATACAACAACCAACTCCCCGCACCTCAAATTGCCTTCCATGAAATCTACATTCGAACCCGAATCTCCAAACTCAAACCAACCTTGACCTGAAATCGCCTCTTACCCATACGAGACAAATACTGAAATTTGATTTTCCGAACTCAAACTTGACAAACTCCATTTTTTTTTTTTTTTTTCATCTCTGTTGTAATTCGATTTCGAGATTTTTTTTGGTTGAGAAAGATGTAAATTTGGGGATAAGCGGTTTTCATTGTCTTGTTTGGGCCGGGCTTTAAGGCTTGAGTAAAAAGAAAAGGGGTGTGTCTGTGTGTGTGTCTTTGTTTTCTTTTGTTTTAGTTGTTTTAATTTTCTTTTAGTTTAAAAAAACATCATTTTCCTGAAATAAATTCTTCTTTGAATTTGTTTTGGTTTGTGCTGATTTTTTTAAAACACAAAAAAAAAAAACAAAAAAAAATATATTAAAAAAAGTTTATATATCTTGTTTTTTGTTTCAGGTTGCCAAAATTAAGAGGAATCGCTTTGCTTTGCTTGCTTGCATAAAAAAAATCACTGCTTTAAAAAAAATTTGTTAATAATCTACACGCTTTGGTATTGTATTTTCATCTTTAGTTTTTTTTAATTGCATTATTGGTTGCTTGCATTTGCATTTATATTTAAAAAAAATTCAAAATCCGAAAACAAAAACGAACTTCATTTTTAGTTGCATTGTAAATTCACATTTAATTTTTGCTTTGCATTCATCTCATCTAGTTTTTCTTTTCTAAGGGCAATAGCCAAATCCACATAAGGTAGGGGATTTCATCACCCCTTCCTCAATCCACAAATTGCATTTTATCGTCGAATTTGACTAATAATAACGGTTAGACATTCAACTTTGTTGAATATGCGCTTATATGGTTTTTGTTTGATGATAATAAACATATATACATTCGTTTAAATGTATTTGATAATATACTATTTTATTTTTCACAGATTAAATAAATATTTGCTGAATAAAATAAATAACACGGAATTTGAATTCAAACGAATATTTCATTCAAATAAATATTTATTACAATTTTGAATAGTATACAAATTCAAGCTCTCACTATTCACTATACAACTTTGATACAAATTCAATTACATCACTATTTTACATATCATCACCTCACTACATATCACTCACACTCGTATTTATCTTCAACTTCATTCCAGTTTGAATCCAGCATCTGAGCAATCTGCAAAAATATTTACTAACGCAGTAAAATTGAAAAAGAAATATTTTTGCAATTTAAAAATGAAAGATAATTTTTGAAAATATGATTTGCCTCAGTTATTTGGGTTGTTCGTCATAATTTAAATTTGAATTCATCATACACGAACAACTTGTGACATACACAGTGTATTACTGTATATGCCACAAGGCCGTGCACGCCGATATATATACACTGGATTGATTTACAGGGACAGGCGAGCACAGGTCAAACCCAAATGATAAACCGGGTTCAACTCACGTGCAATAACATTGAAAATCACGACACGAGCACAAGGTCAAACCCGAGTTTTGAAACTGGATTCAACTCAAGTGAAATTTCAAAAATCAACATGATGTGAACCAAGTTCAGAAGCAACAAAGAAACTGACTCAAAGCACAAAACTGCACAGCACAAGTGAATGGCAAAAACATCAAAATTCAGTGGCAACCAAACATGAATGTAGACAGCAACTATACATGAAGACAACAAGCTACATGATGAACAAGTGCAAACTGAACTCAAATGAATGCAAGTTCATATGTGCAGCAACCCAACAACAAAGACAACAGCCAGTTCTAATGCAACAAAGATGCAAGCTGCAGCATACCAGAAGTACACAAGTACAGACCACATCATCAAATGTCCAGCCCATAACATGTCCAGATTCAACTATAAGTCCAAGTTTGAAATCAAAGAAATGCCACCAGTACACAGTGATACAAGGCAGCAAGTACAACTCTGTACAAACTCAAGATGACAAGTTCAACAAAGAAATGCATGTCACCAAGTTCAACAACATACTTTAATGACAAATACAATATGGACACAACCTGCCTCAAATGCACAATTCAAATCAATGACAAAGCAACACTGGGAGCAACTGAAGGCAACAGGATAGAAAGCAACAACTCAAATATGCAAGTTCAGACCAAACCAGACACCAGAGCAACTAAAGTGAAAATGATTCAAGCAACAGTGCATAACAAACCAAGCAGTGATTAAGTGATGATATGCACTAACAAATACTCAAACCAGACTATATCAACTCAACAACATTTTTAAAATGCACAAATATGCTGTGCAGTGAAGTCAAAGCAAACAGAACCAGCAATATGGTAACACACCGCAACATGCTCAAGTAAAGTGAAGGAACAAGACCGAACGAGCAAGCTAACCGGCAAATGAACAGAGGCAACAAGGTCAGAGTACAATGCAACATTTTCAAAATGCACAAATGCAACAGAATGCTCAAGTGAGGATAACAAATACAACTGATATGCGAACGGTCTCGAACAATAAATGAACATCAACCAAACAGTGGCTAATGAAGTACAGTATGCAAACATGAAGGGAATACAACTACAAATGAAAACTGGTGACAACAAGTTCAAGTGAGTCAAGTTCAGTCCAGTTACAACTACAAGTTATATGAAATACAAAATGACCAGAGTCGAACCAACACAGCAGCAATTTGTTAAAACATGCAAAACAAGAATGGAAAGTTTACAAAGTATCAACGCCGTGTTTTTTACCAAGTCAAGATCAACAACGTGATGACCAAGGAGTTGAAATAAATGCCGTGGGATTCAAACAACAAAAAATATACGTTTTTGAACAAGTCGCAATCATCTCAAACGTCCAAGCATGATCAAGCGGCAGTACAAAGAATTTGACGAATTCAATCAAATTTATACGAACGCAAATATAGGAATTCGACCTATATAAAAGCCCAATCATCATCGGCAATCAGATTATCGAGTTCAAGTACGAAAGATTAGAAGAAGCAAAAAGCACAAATTACATACCAGTTACATTAAACTTAAGCGTGTCGCGAGCTCACCTAGGGCTTCATTATACTTTGACAATTGTCTTTCTTGAACAATTATATGTCTTTGTGTTTAGGCTATGGCAAAGCAATAACCAGTTATAAAAATTACGGTGATTCGTAAATATTATATTGGTTGTTCCTCTGAAGGTACTTAAACCTTCAGTTACATTCCTACGATGATTCGTGGTGCACCGATAACCTCTGTCCGTTACCTAGCTAAAAAATATTTTTGTTGATTTAAAACAAAGTGCGATTATACAATTTTGGGTTAGGAGCTACTAAGGACAGAAAATTTGTAATTGAGTCCTTTGCATTCAATTAGTTGCATTAGTTCATGCATACTAAAAAAAAATTAAAAATCCAAAAGTCAGAAAAATTGTAAATTTTATTTAACTTAGTTTTTATCCAAAACATATCCATTTAAATCCTTTCCTTAAAAAAATTTCAATAGAAAAAATCAAAAAAATAAAGATAATCTTTTCAAAAACAAAATAGAATTTGAAATTCAAAAATAAAACAAAAATCAAATTACCATTTTCTAAAACAAATTCCAAAAAATTCCTTTGGGTAAATATTTAAAAATTTGAAAATTCAAAAAAAAAACACAAAAAAAAAATTGAAAAGCCAAAAATAAAATAAAATTCTCATTTGAAAAATAAATTTCACTTAGTAAATATTTTTTTTCTTCCTTTCTTTAGAAAAAAAACCAAAAACAATTTCTCACTTTATTTTCTCCACCTTGCTTCTTTCTCTTAAATTCGATTCTAACTTCTTTTTCTTCTCAACTTTCACTAGTGCATAAGTACTTGGGCTCGTGACACTTCTACGAATACTTGGATTCGAGACCCTTCTTCAAATCGTTTAACCCGAACAAACGGTCCTCCTTAAATGGCGAACAAGAACACCCATCAAACTCTTATGGATAGAATCTTCCCAACTTGAGTTTCTATCCCTTGACAACCAATCACTTTGAGATTCATTCGAACCACATTAACACGCTTCCAAAATTTGGCAATCTTGAACATAATGATCCTTATATCTTTTTAACCAAATTTGAACAAGTTTGTGCAAGCATTAAACTCCAACAACTATCTGACGATGGAATCAAATTTTGGTTAATTCCATTCGCACTTACCGATTACGTTGAAAAATTGTTTTATAGTTTGCCTTCGAATTCGATCAAAACTTGGGAAGAATTTACTAGAACCTTCTTAAAGAAGTTTTACCCCATAGAAAAAACAACAAAAGTTTGAAATGAAATTGTAAATTTTCATCAATTCGGCGGTGAATCATTTGAAAAATACTTTGAAAGATTTAAGGAACTTTTAATCAAATATCCACACCATAACTTTGAAAAATGGACTCTTTGCCAAATTCTATCTGATGGGCTTGATAATAATTCTCGAATAATGCTAGAATCGATGTACCAAGGAAACTTTCTAGCCCAACATCACGATGCTGCTTGGCCATTTCTTAAAAGCTTGGCCGAAAAATCATCACAGTGAGAATGATTCAACGAAAAACCGATCTATTCTCGATCAATTTCTCATTCGATAGGATCCTCTTTAGCGTTAGAAGCGAAAATCAATGCGATGATAACCAAATTCAATAATGTCCTTTCCTCAACTCAAATGAACCAAGCTACTCAAGTCCTGCGTTACAAATGCAATGATCCAAACCACATCGCCAATCAATGTCCATACACGTTACAACAAATAAAAGCTTTTAATAAAGTAAAGAATGATCCGTTTTCTCCAAGTACAATCCTAGTTGGAGAAACCATCCTAATTTCGCTTGGAATGAAAATAATTCGAACACGAGTTCGATTCGACCATCTTATCAATCATTTCCAAACAACGCTTCAAATTCGAATCCTCCTTTCCAACCAAAACAATTTCAACAAAAAAAATTTCCTCCTTCTCAAACCAAGCACAACAATCTTTTGTTCCTCAAGATGATAAACGAATGACCACCCTTGAAAAGAGTATTGAAGCCTTAACTAATGCAACAACACAATCGCAAAATTTGTCAAATTTGTACATTCAAAATACGAGCCAATCGATCTCTAAATTCGAAATGCAAATGAGTCAAGTAGCCAACCTCATGAGTGAACAAGTAAGAGGTACATTCCCTAGCTAACCAATTACAAACCCTAGGAATCAAAACGCAAACTCGAGCCAGGCTCATGCTGTTTAAAATATAAATTTGAATTAAATGAATGCTATCACCACTTTGCATCTGGTAAGATAATCAATAACCAAGTTATCAATCCAAATGACCTAGCGGATGTTTCACTCGACACTTTGAAAACCATAAACGATTCCAATCAAAACGTCGAGTCGAACCCTGATCCAAATTCTGAGTTTGATTCTTTTCCAACTCAAGCAGACCGTCTGACTGAGTTTCAAATCCCATTCCCAAATCGACTTCGACCTAAGAAACATTCAGAACAAATGGAAAAGATGTTAGAAATCTTTAAACAAGTCAAAGTGAACATTCCTCTCTTAGATATCAGTGAACAAGTCCCGACCTATGCCAAATTTTTAAAGGACTTGTGTACTCAAAAACGATACACTCAAGTGCCAAAGAAAGTCTTTTTAGCCGCTGGTCTAATCTAAATCTTGTCTCAATCCATTCCTATTAAATACAAAGATTTCGGTTGCCCCACGATCTCATGTATAATATGAGACAAGAGTATCAACAAATGTTTATTAAACCTAGGTGCTAGCATAAACTTGCTCCTATATTCAGTTTACCAGCAACTAGGTTTAGGTGAGTTTAAATTGACTAAGGTCAGCCTTCAATTCGTCGATCATTTTATAAAGAAACCGATGGGAGAAATCGGGGACATACTCATTAGAGTGGGGGAATTCATATTCCCCGTAGATTTCATTGTCCTTGAAACTCAACTTGTAAACAATCCGATGAGCCAAAGTTCATTCTAAAAAAAATTTCCAAATTTTTATAAGTTATCAAACCCATTTATTATTCTAGTTAAACCTCCAGAGTTTAAGTAAATACTTAAATATTTCAAAATTATTTTTGAAATCAAGTGTATCCCAAAACCCCTTAGTATATCCAATACTCCTTTGTATTTTAAAATCAAAACGGTTTTACCAAACCAAAACTTCAACATTTCAAAAATCATTTTTGAAATCCATAATTAAATTGCATATCCAATTATTCCTTGAATTTTAAAACCAACCTAGTTTTGCAAACAACTCCAATTTAAATCATTCGGTTAGCAATTCCTCTCTTGGAAACTCGAAAATGAACATCGATGATGCTGCTGTCATTACCGAAGTTATTTTCCAGCGACCGAAAAGAGTTCAATGCTTTTATCTCTTTGAAGTCCTTCAAATATTTTTAAATTTTAAATCTTACCAAATTTCTGATCCAATTCAAAAATATATCTCAAATAATATCACTATTACTTCTCCAAAACCTTTAAAAACCATTTTCAAACCCGAAGAAATTTTAAACCTTTCCCAAAATTTCAAATTCCAAATCCTTTCAATTCATATTCAACTATTACTCTAGAATCTTATTTCATTTTCAATTATAAGTTATATTTATAATTCACATTTACAAATCCCATTTATTATATAAATTTATTTCTTAACCTTTGGTTACAAATTTGAATTCCCAGTACAATTTCCACACATCAATGAAAATAAGTTAATATTATCACTTCCTAACAACCAAGCAACCATATATATATATATATAATTTATGGAAAATTATTTCTTTTATATACAAAAATAATTTGGGTAAAATTGTTTTATTTACCCTATTTTAAAACAATACCGTGTCAGTTTATTTGGTTTAAGGGTTTAGTAATCCCTATCGATGACATGGCGTCCCACATATCGACCAGAATCTATAAATACTCAACCGATAAGTCAACACCATATAAAAACAATTTTTATATTCACTAAGAAATATGCGCTCATATCTATTAATACACTCAAACTCATTCTAGAGTACTACAGAATCTATTTCAATGAGTAATCCTGTAACGACCCGCCTTTTTGGACGGTTTAAACCGACGATCAAATACACATGTCGATTCCAAACCATTCAAAAGAGCAGATAGTTATTGGGGTAAATAAGAAAAGAAAAGGAAGAGAAATAAAGGAAATGAAACAACACAGAATCTCGCAGCGGAACGATAAAATATAATAGTCAAATAAACAGTTCATGAAGCTGTTTACTATACTTTGACAATTATTTATACAACATTTATCAGAGTTATACATATACAACAAAACAATTAAAATAATGCAGCAGACAGCATGATGCACAGATAATAATAGTAATAGTGTACCAAATCTTCGTCTTCGTCCTCCAGAATAGATCTTCAAAAATCTGAAAAACTCAGGTCTGACCCGAGCGTAATGAAAAGACAAAACACTCGAGTCAGGACTAAAATATCCTCATGTAAGTTAAATCAATCGTAAATAAATATGAGTGTAACGGCGTCAGAGATGTTTACGGGGTTTGACATCTCCTATCCAGTGTCAACGTGCGTGCAATAACTTAAGAGATGTTACGGGATTTTCCATCTCTTAAGGATCCGTTAAACTATCTACTATGTAGTAATGTACGCTAAGTAGATAATGCCTATCAGTAATATAAAGTATCAAAATAGCGTTAAGGCGTTACCATAATCCCCCTTAACACATTTTATAATGCCATAGTCTATACCGCACCGTAAGCCCCACCGTAAACTGGTGGTTATCAAAGGGTACCCCATAGGTATAACACAAAACATAACGTAGTGGTCGCGAATAGGATAATCAGTATGACAAGGTACATGGGGCGATACCAACTATGTTACTAGTAGTTGCATGATTCGGACTGATGTTGAGCATAGGCAGCAGCTACCCCAACACCGCGAAACAACACTCCCAAATCAAGGGTGCACCCAAATCGCATCACAAATGTAATAGATATGGTATCGAAGAAGTGTGTCTGCTAGAGATGGCGAACCTCAATGGCCCGGCGCGGCTCCTGTTTTAGTCATGTCAGGGGTCATCCAATAATCGTTCTCTTTCTTCAGTCAATGCGTTCACCAAACCATCCACTTCATTCTGGATCAACACTCCGCGTATAATAGTTATTAAAGTGGTTTTCGGTATCGACAGAGAGTATATCCATATCCGATCCCGGTCTCTTTAATAACTACGTATTATTACACCGTTGACTCTTTTACATTTCAAATCGATTCATAATTGATATCAAAATATCATATTCGCTTCAAAAAATCAAATCCATTTCAAATATCATCGTATCTATTCAACTGTAAGATTTCGTTTCAAAAATCATTTTTCGCATCAATATCTCATTTCGATTTCAAAATCATTTCGAATTTCAATTTAGGTCGCAACTTCATTTAACCCTATTCGTATTTAAATTCAATATTTAAATATAAACATTTCACCTTATTGACCAGCTTAGAATTTTAGAAAAATAGTTTTAAGTAGTTTAAAAGTAGTTTTAAATAATTAAAATAGTTAAAATACTTAAAATCTTTGAAATAGATAAATTAGTTTAAAATAATTTAAATTGGGTTAAGTAGATTTAAAATAGATTAAAATAGTTTAAGTATTCAAAAATGGTTTATATAGCAAAGTAATTTGGAAAACAAAATAAAACAGCTTCAAAACAAATCCATTTCAATTTACAACTTCCCAATTCAAATCAATTTCAATTTCCCTTCTACAGATTCAATTTCGATTTCAATTCAAATCAATGTCAACTTTGACTTCAATTTATTCAATTTTATATTCACTTTCAATTAGTTCAATTTTAATTTATATCGATTTAGAGCTTGGTTTTTCAATCCATTTATAACACTTAACAAAATTATCCATCAATTTTCGAGTTTAAATCCAAATTTCAAATATCATTCAATTCCAAGCTCGACTTCAAAATATCATTTTTATATCACTTTTACTTGGTAATATTCAAAGCTCGAATTAAGGTTAAATCTTTAAACAAATCAATTTTTGAAATTCAATCAAATCCCAATTTTAAAATTTCAAAGTCTCGACTTATATTATTTAACAATTTCTTTTAACCAAAATTTATTTCAACATTCCAAACTCAATTTTTCGATAAATTCGATTTCTATAAATTTATTTCCATTTATAACTTTTAAATCCAAAACATTTAAATAAATTTCAAATCGACGATTTTTAAAAATTATTAATTTAGCCAATTCGGTGTCCGTATATAATTTTCTATCCTATGGCCAAATAATTATTTATTTCAATTATATGTCAGGGATGAATATATATCACTTAAATCAATCATATTGTCATATGTATGCATAACTGGTTATATATAAGCAATAAACATCCAAACATTTAAATATCAACCAATAACATCCATCCAAATACATCATCCAATAGACAATACAATTCATGGCAATTTCATGGTTATCAATGTCAGGTAATTTAATCGTAATTCAATTTTAATTTCAATTTAACTGTCAATTTAATTTTTCAACGGTTAATTCAAATGACAAGCTATATGACAATTAAATTTTTATCAAACAACGACAAATAAAATCATAACACTTCATAATGTCAAATTTAACTAACATAAAGATATTTAGTACGTTGTGGGCGTTATAAAACACTCACATTGATTTCAATGCAGTTCCAGCGTTTTATTTCGAATAAAATTAAACGGCGTTTAATTTTATCCGAAATTTTCACTAGCCTCAAACGACTCCAATCCAATTCCATAGCGTAGTGCTCGTCCATACGATTCCATCGCAACTGGTTTCGTCCAAAACGGACCTCGTATGACAAAGATACAGCATTTTAAATATTACACGATTTAAAATATAATTAATTCACAAATTATTTTTGTTTTCTAACCCTAACAAATCAGGGCCGCACGATCCAAATCTCCTGCATCCAGGCCATGGCGTTACTCTTTCTTCCTCCAGGTGATTACGTGTTCAAGGAACCCAACACGCCGGCCCTAACCCTAAAACTCGCATCCAATACAAGCATCTTTAACTCGATCAGGATACACAACTGCGAAGCCAACATCGAATGCTATCATCGGGCAGAGGATGGCCATGCTCGGCTACCCCAAGCTGCTCGAAAATCGTGCCCAAACGCATGCATATAAACCCAAACCCTCGCCAATCCGTAGCTCTAATCGCGATCTTGACCGTTGGATAGGTAGCTCTCGACGAGCTCTACAGTTCTCTAGTTGAGAGTTTCGCGAATCGTTGCACGGATTAGAAGATAATTAGAGGAAAGAGATGAGATGATTTTGGCCATTGCTTCTGAAAGAGGCGGCCACGAACCCTAACCTTTTTTTTATTTGTGAATAAAGGGGCTATTTATAGGAACGACGAATACTATTCATTCGGCTTTTTCAAACTCCGAATTTCGCTCGGTAACTGACGTTCCTAGGGTTTATCCCGCGTTCCGGACACAATGGAACAGGTTTCGGAAGCTAATTCGATCGTATGTGAGAGTTATAGCGATAAACGATCGATTTAAATTAAATCGATTTAAACTAATTTCTGTGTGTTTTAGCTTGCCCCGGACAAACGGTAAATCCGGTTGACATGAAATTTGAAATCTTACAATAATATCACATTACGGATCCGATGAAACTAGTTTCGTCGAAATCCGAGACTGTTTGAAACATGACTATTTTAACTCGTCAAATTAATATTAAAACAATTTCGATGCGTTTCGAGCTGCCACGGTCAAACGAAAACTCCGTTTGCTACAAAAATTGAAATCCAATAATAACAAACTATTACGGATCCAATGGAACTAGTTTCGTCCCATTCTGAGACTATTCAAAATTTGTGTCACGACCCGATTCTTCGACTTCCGAAAATTCAACATCGATACTCACTTTATCGACTGCCGAGTAATCGAACGACGGAAAACCGAACACTGAGGGTTTTAAAGAAAAGAAAAGAAGAAGAAAGAAAAGAAGATAGTAGAAAATAGAGAGAAAAGAAAATAGAAAATAGAACGGAACAGAAAATAGAAGAAAAAGAACGGAATAGAAAATAACAGAACAACATCAGAATCTCACAATTCGCAGCGGAACAACATATAATAATAAATGAATAATCTTTAAACAAAGAACTATATCAGTTATTACATTACATCACATTTCATTACATCATATCATCAGAGTGTACAACAACAACAACAAACAGTGCAGCGGAAAAAGAAATACTATATAAACTAGTAATACGCCACGCCATCCAGCTTGCCTACAGCAACTCCAGAATACCATAATATCCTGATAAACCTAACTCTTGACTGCCCGTGTGGAAATTAGTGGGCACCTAGAGTTTAGGAAGGAAAACAGTAAACTCCAAGTCAGTCATGTGACTGGTGTGAGAACTCAAAACAGTTTATTTATCTTTAAAAATCAAAATAGAGGAATATTTTTAAATTTAATTCGCAATGCTTTTAAAAATGAGACTACCATAAGGCCTCCCGCACACACACACATTGCAAACGCAGAATCAGAGGAGATTTCTCCTTATGATAGTCAAAGATGCTTGATACGCATTTAAAAAGAGCATTTGATATTATTATTAGTGTATAGTGTAGAAAAAATTCATTTCGAAAGTAGAATATAAATCTTAGCCAACATAGACATTTCGAACTATGCCTACTATAGCTACCATCCAAACAGTGGGGCGCCACCATAAGTGAATGATAGGTTCTACAACTAATACCGTACAAGATCGTATTGTTTCTTTGGATTTCCAACGAATGATCAGGCCAAGGAACTTCCCATTGCCACATGAGAATGCCTCTGGATGGACATCCCCGAGAACCAAACCGGATCTCTACCAACACAAGGCCGGGTTACCCCTAACTGAGTAACAACTGACCGAATATGCCATCCCCCGGTCCTTTGGGACCTTTCACCGAGATCTCGTAATCAATTCACACAATCATAAAGTGTTTTCAACATGAGTAAGCATCTGGGCTCCATACCATGATACCACCCTTTTCCAGAAGGAAATGCACATATCCTAAAGGGCGCTACCCCTCATAACCTTGCTGCTTCTTTCCTGTTTTGACCATTCACGGGGTGTGAGGCTCGACGAAGTCACGTCCACAAAAACATACTTTATACAAAAGCCATGCTTTGGGTCAACAAATGATCATAGAAATGATCACCAGGATAGACGATCAAATAAACGATCCTATCTCAAATAATCAACACAATGATCATTTAACAGCAACACTCAGCATGCCACATTACCAAATTGGGAATATATCACTGATAACATTCAACTACATAACCTCTGAGCTCGTACGTCTCAGAGAAGGGTGTTAAGCTAAAAGAATAAATTCTCCGCCACCAACAGAAATATATTTGAAAGAAATCTGCTTTATATCTCAATTTGTAACGTCAGACATACAATCCATACAAGTCTGTTTCGGGCTCGAACAAAACCGAAGGCACTTCTTACGAAGCCCTTGCAATCCGGGTATTCACAATCCCGATCGAATTTCCCATCACTTAAGGAAATCTCTATACCAGGAGCTACCCAGTGCAGAGACAATCGATAGGTCATCCTATCGCTTTCACAAATACTCGGTGTTCAACACCGATCTTCAATGCAATTCACAACGACGTATCACATATTCGGAATGGGTTATACGACCCCATGGTCTTTTCCCGGTTAACCCGAATAGTGAGCGCTTATTCAAAAATAAGTGTGGCATTCACATTCAAACAAATCACATCAATTACCCATTCAAAGGGAAATATTGATAGTCGGTTATTGAACTATCAATGGATATGCACAACATCACCAGTTTCCAAATAATTTTCCAAATTATTTATTTTCCAAAATATCTTCACTAGATATATAATTTTCACACTTCAAAAATAAATCAATATTTATTTTCCTACAAATTCCACTTTTCATTCATAAATTCCATAGTGAATTTATAATCCAAAATATCTATGAATATTCGATTCCAATTATTCATTTCAATATTCCTTTTCAATTTATCTTCAAAAAGATAAATTCTCAAAATATTCGCTTTATATTGGAAAACATTTCCATACTTATTTATTCATAAGCAATTCACAAATTTTATTTATTTTCAACACTTGGAAAATATTCAATATACTTAAATCGAGATTAAGTACATATTTCATTCTTCAAGGAAATCATTCTCTTAAACATATTTATTTGGACCAAAACGAATGTTGCGTAGAACATCGTTACGACAACCCAAAATCACTAGTATAGGGATTCGAAATTAAAATAGATATATAAATCCCAATACTATACAAAACATTTCCTTTCGGAAATCATTTACTATAACAACAGTGTTATAGTCCATTATTTCCTTCTATTTCTCGAAAACGTCTATTCCAACAATAAATGTTGAAATCTATGGTTTCGAATCTCAATGCATTTAAAATATCGTTAACTTGTTTTAATTCTGTTTAAAACATCACATTCAAAACAGCTTTTTTTACATATTATTCACTATTCAAAAACGTGAATATACTACGTTAATCAATTTCATCCTTTATTCATTTTATTTCAAAGGATTATTCACAGATATAAACGTGAATATAACTCCATTACTAAGTTTCAACAGTCTACTTATCAAAATAAGTCATTTGCGAATTTATAAAACAACGTTTATAAATTCCATTTCTAATTATTTTATAACAACTTCCTTTTATAAATTTTCTTTATTAACCCATTCGATTTATAACTCAATTATAAACTAAAGGTTCATATTATAAGTTAAATACTTATAATTTATTCGTTCACAAAAATCGTTCCTTTGAACTTCATAATTATAAATCTTATAACTTATAAGATTCAATTATTTATCCAAAACCATTCTTTTAATGACTTTATAAATTTTATAAACCTACTGTTTATAAAATTCCATTTATAATCTCACCATTTATAACTCTATAAATCTCATTCAATTTATGAAATTCATTTTCACTTCATTCAAACACTTATAAAAACTCGTTTTATAATTTCAATATTTCAATTTATAAATATCCATTTATAAATCTCTTAATAAAATTCAATTTATATTATTCTTTAAAACATATTTAATCTCCTTTATTATTTCACCATTTTCATTCATAAAATAATTAAATTTTATAAATCCTATATTTAAACTTTTCACAATAGATTCAGAAATCCCGATTTTACTATTTTATAAAATCATCAGCATCATATTCTCAAAAATCAGTTTCTTTTAACTATATTTCTCAAAATCAATTTTTAACCGTATTTCTCAAAATCATAATTTTTATAACTTTAAAAAATTATAACGTTTATTTATTTAAAATGAATCAATTTCCAAAAATATTTTATAAACGTATACTTTCAAAAATCACTTTGAAAATCATTTTAAAATCCCAAAATTTGGTTCAATGATGCTACATATCAAATAGTCAATCACGACAACAACGATATCATATATCGATATGATAATCCATCAAATATCAAAATATCTGAAACCAAATAAAAACTGTTGAGGAATCCAGTTGGATCCCTCCAACCTGTTTCCTGCATTCACAAACATTAGCACAATACCAATTTCGCTCCAGTACGAAATTATCGCGGTATATGGGATTTAAATATTATCCGCTTAATAGACGGCGCAATAGGGTCTCATCCGCTAAACAAAAAAATGCGGGAAATTAATAACTCCAATATATACATATGCCAATATATATATATTGCTATTATATCTAATACCAATTTCACTGTTTATGAAATATTCGCGGTATATGTTTTTATTAAATAGCATCCGCTTACTAACGGCGTATAATGTCTATTTTAACAATCAATAGATATCAATCAACATTCAAACATGCATTCAAATATTTTAAATCTAACTATTTAAAATAAATTCGAAACCGATTCGATTGAGTGAGAAGTTCTCACCTTGGTTTTAAATTCCGTTTTAGCGATTTATTTCGAATAAAATTAAACGGACGTTTAATTTTACCCAAAATTCTCACTAACTCCAAACGACTCCAATCCAATTCCATCGCGTAGTGCTCGTCCATACGATTCCAACGCAACTGGTTTCGCGCGTTTTCGACCTCGTATGAAAAAGATATTGATTTTACAAGTTTTCATGAATTTTATATAAACTATTTACAACAATTAATTATAAATCTTTAAACCTAAGCCATTGGATCTCAACACATTTCATCTGGACCGTGCGTGCAAACCCCCCTCCCTTTCTTCTTCACGCGCACAACTACAGGAAGCCGAACCCATTATCAAATACTAGGGTTTAATTTTGCAACACCCATACTCAACTAAACTTCATCAAATTACTGCCATGTCGAAGCCCTTCGCGAGAGCTACCTCCACCACCAACAGAATGAAGCTCGGCCACCTGTACACGCACGCGCACGTCAATGAATAGCCCACGCACGCACCCCCCTGGCTCCCCCTACGCGACACTAAACCCCATCATATCCGTATGGATTGAAAGCTCTCGCCTTGCTCTTCATCTTTGTAGTTGATTACTTTGGCTAAAACTTCACGGATTGGAAGTAATTAAGGGATGAATTTCGAAAAATTCTGGCCATTGGTGCTTGAACTGGCGGCTAGGGTTATTGGATTAGGGTTTTGTATATTTTTTTTTATTTTTATGAATGGTGGGCTATTTATAAGAAAATATCGAACACTATTCATCCCGGAAATTCCGAACTCCGATTTACGCGCCGTAACCAGCGTTTCTAGGGTTTACCCCGCGTTCCAGACACAATGGAATAGGTTTCGAAAGCTAATTCGGTCATCTGTGTGAGTTATGGCAATAAACGCTCAATTTAAATTAAACCGATTTAAATCGATTTCTAGGCGTTTTAATTCGTACCGGACAAACGGTAAATCCAATTGACACGAAATTTGAAACCTTACAATAATATCACATTACAGATCCGATGAAATTGGTTTCGTCGAAATCCGAGACTTTTTGAAAAATGGCTATTTTAACTCGCCAAATTAAAATTAAAAATAAATCGATGCGTTTCGAGCTGCCACGATCAAACGATAGCTCCGATTGACACGAAAATTGAAATCCGCTAATAACTAACTATTACGGACCCAATGGAACTGTTTTCGTTCAATTCTGAGACTGTTCAAAAATTGACTATTTTCACTAGTCGATTTAAATATTAAAATATTCAATTTTCACAAATTAACTTATAATTCATTTTAAAAGTTCTAAAATATCGTTCTAACTCCCATATGATAAAATAAAATTTTAAAAATCATTTTCAATCATATTTAACGTAATTTTCAATTATTTCCATAATTTAACATATTAAATTATCGATTTAATTATCCAATTAAATCCAATAATTCAAAATAAAATTTATTTGACTTATAAATTCACTTATAAATATTTAAAATTAATTAAATATTCAAATTTTAAATTAATAAAAATTCTGGGTCGTTACAATCTTCCCCCTTAAAAGAATTTCGTCCTCGAAATTAACAAGTAAGAAAAATTACAGAATTTATTAATTTTCCAAAATTCATAGTTAAATTTCTTATAATACTTTACTAAGTTTTCAAATCATACTTAGTTATCTTTTCAAAAACAACTACTATTGTTTAACTTTCAATTCCAAAACAAAGTTAAAGTTTTCAAAAAAATTCCCATTTTCTCAAATTTTTTTCTAACGCCTTAAATTTTCGGAAAAATTCGCCATAGTCTTCTTTGCGCGGCTCGATCCGAAAAAAAAAATGACAGTATATATATCACAAATATACATCTCATCAAGTAATGAGGCATCCCGTAGGGAAAAAAGTATAAAAGTACGGTATGTAATCCGAGATATGTACCTTATATTTTATTAGCGAGCATATACGGCTAATATAGCGCGAAAGCGAGCTCCAAATGCGAAGCAAACGCGATCCGCACCTACTAATCACTCAACAAACAACATGAGAACATGCATATAGACAATAGTATCAATATACAACGTATAGCAACATAATAACTATATATGTCAACATAGCAAATGCAACCAAACAACAAATGCAAACATCAACCAACTATCATCCATAACCAATAAATATTCATTCATATTCTCATTTATATTCAATGAAATAGGTTTTCAATTTAAATCACCTTTGATTCATTAACAGTGGATGTTTCTAACATTTATTTTCAATTAGTTTATATTCACTAATTTATATTCAAGTTGGTTCACTTCCAATCAAATTCAATTCTATTTAAAATTCATTTAACTTCCAATTGGATTTTAATTATTTTAGCTTCCAATTTTCATTAATTCTTAATGAATTATATACAATCAACTAACAATCATATGACAATCAATGTATATTAATTACAACCAAATTCCTTTGCTTACAATTGGTTTAATTAAATTGATTTTTATTCAATTATTCAACTTTCTAATAACATTAGATTTTAATGAATTACACTTATATTCATTATTTCATATCAACTTAATTCACATTTAATTGATTAACATTCAATCCATTCATTTACAACAGTTGAATTTCATTTCATAACTCAAGTTCATATTTATTTAATCCATTTGATTATTTACTTCGATACCAAAATCAATTCCATTCAACAACACTTAAGTTATATTCCATTTAACTTTAAATTCATTTTTATTTATAACTCATATTCATAAATATATCTATATAGTTTCACTTTTTATATACATAAGTTTATTTCACAATTGTAAATCACTTTAATTATAATTCAATTCTTATAATTCTTTTGTTTATACAATTATTCTTTTATTTAGATTATTCAAACTACTAAACAATCAACTATCTACTTTAATAATTCTGAAAAATTATTCCTTTATATATAAAAATATAATCAAGGCAAAAATTATTTCATTTACCCAATTTAAAACAATATTGTGTCGGTTTATCTTGTTTAAGAGTTTAGAAACCCCTTTCTACGATAGTTAGCTAGCCTACATTGACCGAAATCTATAAACAATCAACCGATAAGTCAACACAATACAAAACAATTTTATATTCACTAACAAATATGCTCTCATAGCTATTATTACACTCAACTCATTCTAGAGTACTACTGACTCTATCTCTAATGAGTAATACCCAACAGAACCATGGTTGTCGCTTAACCATATGCTCTGATACCACATTGTCACGACCCGATTCTTCGACTTCCGAAAATTCAACATCGATACTCACTTTATCGACTGCCGAGTAATCGAACGACGGAAAACCGAACAATGAGGGTTTTAAAGAAAAGAAAAGAAGAAGAAAGAAAAGAAGATAGTAGAAAATAGAGAGAAAAGAAAATAGAAAATAGAACGGAACAAAAAATAGAAGAAAAAGAACGGAATAGAAAATAACAGAACAACATCAGAATCTCACAATTCGCAGCGGAACAACATATAATAATAAATGAATAATCTTTAAACAAAGAACTATATCAGTTATTACATTACATCACATTTCATTACATCATATCATCAGAGTGTACAACAACAACAACAAACAGTGCAGCGGAAAAAGAAATACTATATAAACTAGTAATACGCCATGCCATCCAGCTTGCCTCCAGCAACTCCAGAATACCATAATATCCTGATAAACCTAACTCTTGACTGCCCGTGTGGAAATTGGTGGGCACCCAGAGTTTAGGAAGGAAAACAGTAAACTCCAAGTCAGTCATGTGACTGGTGTGAGAACTCAAAACAGTTTATTTATCTTTAAAAATCAAAATAGAGGAATATTTTTAAATTTAATTCGCAATGCTTTTAAAAATGAGACTACCATAAGGCCTCCCGCACACACACACAATGCAAACGCAGAATCGGAGGAGATTTCTCCTTATGATAGTCAAAGATGCTTGATACGCATTTAAAAAGAGCATTTGATATTATTATTAGTGTATAGTGTAGAAAAAATTCATTTCGAAAGTAGAATATAAATCTTAGCCAACATAGACATTTCGAACTATGCCTACTATAGCTACCATCCAAACAGTGGGGCGCCACCATAAGTGAATGATAGGTTCTACAACTAATACCGTACAAGATCGTATTGTTTCTTTGGATTTCCAACGAATGATCTGGCCAAGGAACTTCCCATTGCCACATGAGAATGCCTCTGGATGGACATCCCCGAGAACCAAACCGGATCTCTACCAACACAAGGCCGGGTTACCCCTAACTGAGTAACAACTGACCGAATATGCCATCCCTCGGTCCTTTGGGACCTTTCACCGAGATCTCGTAATCAATTCACACAATCATAAAGTGTTTTCAACATGAGTAAGTATCTGGGCTCCATACCATGATACCACCCTTTTCCAGAAGGAAATGCACATATCCTAAAGGGCGCTACCCCTCATAACCTTGCTGCTTCTTTCCTGTTTTGACCATTCACGGGGTGTGAGGCTCGACGAAGTCACGTCCACAAAAACATACTTTATACAAAAGCCATGCTTTAGGTCAACAAATGATCATAGAAATGATCACCAGGATAGACGATCAAATAAACGATCTTATCTCAAATAATCAACACAATGATCATTTAACAGCAACACTCAGCATGTCACATTACCAAATTGGGAATATATCGCTGATAACATTCAACTACATAACCTCTGAGCTCGTACGTCTCAGAGAAGGGTGTTAAGCTAAAAGAATAAATTCTCCGCCACCAACAGAAATATATTTGAAAGAAATCTGCTTTATATCTCAATTTGTAACGTCAGACATACAATCCATACAAGTCTGTTCCGGGCTCGAACAAAACTGAAGGCACTTCTTACGAAGCCCTTGCAATCCGGGTATTCACAATCCCGATCGAATTTCCCATCACTTAAGGAAATCTCTATACCAGGAGCTACCCAGTGCAGAGACAATCGATAGGTCATCCTATCGCTTTCACAAATACTCGGTCTTCAACACCGATCTTCAATGCAATTCACAACGACGTATCACATATTCGGAATGGGTTATACGACCCCATGGTCTTTTCCCGGTTAACCCGAATAGTGAGCGCTTATTCAAAAATAAGTGTGGCATTCACATTCAAACAAATCACATCAATTACCCATTCAAAGAGAAATATTGATAGTCGGTTATTGAACTATCAATGGATATGCACAACATCACCACTTTCCAAATAATTTTCCAAATTATTTATTTTCCAAAATATCTTCACTAGATATATAATTTTCACACTTCAAAAATAAATCAATATTTATTTTCCTACAAATTCCACTTTTCATTCATAAATTCCATAGTGAATTTATAATCCAAAATATCTATGAATATTCGATTCCAATTATTCATTTCAATATTCCTTTTCAATTTATCTTCAAAAAGATAAATTCTTAAAATATTCGCTTTATATTGGAAAACATTTCCATACTTATTTATTCATAAGCAATTCACAAATTTTATTTATTTTCAACACTTGGAAAATATTCAATATACTTAAATCGAGATTAAGTACATATTTCATTCTTCAAGGAAATCATTCTCTTAAACATATTTATTTGGGCCAAAACGAACGTTGCGTAGAACATCGTTACGACAACCCAAAATCACTAGTATAGGGATTCGAAATTAAAATAGATATATAAATCCCAATACTATACAAAACATTTCCTTTCGGAAATCATTTACTATAACAACAGTGTTATAGTCCATTATTTCCTTCTATTTCTCGAAAACGTCTATTCCAACAATAAATGTTGAAATCTATGGTTTCGAATCTCAATGCATTTAAAATATCGTTAACTTGTTTTAATTCTGTTTAAAACATCACATTCAAAACAGCTTTTTTTACATATTATTCACTATTCAAAAACGTGAATATACTACGTTAATCAATTTCATCCTTTATTCATTTTATTTCAAAGGATTATTCACAGTTAAAAACGTGAATATAACTCCATTACTAAGTTTCAACAGTTTACTTATCAAAATAAGTCATTTGCGAATTTATAAAACAACGTTTATAAATTCCATTTCTAATTATTTTATAACAACTTCCTTTTATAAATTTTCTTTATTAACCTATTCGATTTATAACTCAATTATAAACTAAAGGTTCATATTATAAGTTAAATACTTATAATTTATTCGTTCACAAAAATCGTTCCTTTGAACTTCATAATTATAAATCTTATAACTTATAAGATTCAATTATTTATCCAAAACCATTCTTTTAATGACTTTATAAATTTTATAAACCTACTGTTTATAAAATTCCATTTATAATCTCACCGTTTATAACTCTATAAATCTCATTCAATTTTGTGAAATTCATTTTCACTTCATTCAAACACTTATAAAAACTCGTTTTATAATTTCAATATTTCAATTTATAAATATCCATTTATAAATCTCTTAATAAAATTCAATTTATATTATTCTTTAAAACATATTTAATCTCCTTTATTATTTCACCATTTTGATTCATAAAATAATTAAATTTTATAAATCCTATATTTAAACTTTTCACAATAGATTCAGAAATCCCGATTTTACTATTTTATAAAATCATCAGCATCATATTCTCAAAAATCAGTTTCTTTTAACTATATTTCTCAAAATCAATTTTTAACCGTATTTCTCAAAATCATAATTTTTATAACTTTAAAAAATTATAACATTTATTTATTTAAAATGAATCAATTTCCAAAAATATTTTATAAACGTATACTTTCAAAAATCACTTTGAAAATCATTTTAAAATCCCAAAATTTGGTTCAATGATGCTACATATCAAATAGTCAATCACGACAACAACGATATCATATATCGATATGATAATCCATCAAATATCAAAATATCTGAAACCAAATAAAAACTGTTGAGGAATCCAGTTGGATCCCTCCAACCTGTTTCCTGCATTCACAAACATTAGCACAATACCAATTTCGCTCCAGTACGAAATTATCGCGGTATATGGGATTTAAATATTATCCGCTTAATAGACGGCGCAATAGGGTCTCATCCGCTAAACAAAAAAATGCGGGAAATCAATAACTCCAATATATACATATGCCAATATATATATATTGCTATTATATCTAATACCAATTTCACTGTTTATGAAATATTCGCGGTATATGTTTTTATTAAATAGCATCCGCTTACTAACGGCGTATAATGTCTATTTTAACAATCAATAGATATCAATCAACATTCAAACATGCATTCAAATATTTTAAATCTAACTATTTAAAATAAAATCGAAACCGATTCGATTGAGTGAGAAGTTCTCACCTTGGTTTTAAATTCCGTTTTAGCGATTTATTTCGAATAAAATTAAACGGACGTTTAATTTTACCCAAAATTCTCACTAACTCCAAACGACTCCAATCCAATTCCATCGCGTAGTGCTCGTCCATACGATTCCAATGCAACATGTTTCGTGCGTTTTCGACCTCGTATGAAAAAGATATTGATTTTACAAGTTTTCATGAATTTTATATAAACTATTTACAACAATTAATTATAAATCTTTAAACCTAAGCCATTGGATCTCAACACATTTCATCTGGACCATGCGTGCAAACCCCCCTCCCTTTCTTCTTCACGCGCACAACTACAGGAAGCCGAACCCATTATCAAATACTAGGGTTTAATTTTGCAACACCCATACTCAACTAAACTTCATCAAATTACTGCCATGTCGAAGCCCTTCGCGAGAGCTACCTCCACCACCAACAGAATGAAGCTCGGCCACCTGTACACGCACGCGTACGTCAATGAACAGCCCACGCACGCAGCCCCCTGGCTCCCCCTACGCGACACTAAACCCCATCATATCCGTATGGATTGAAAGCTCTCGCCTTGCTCTTCATCTTTGTAGTTGATTACTTTGGCTAAAACTTCACGGATTGGAAGTAACTAAGGGATGAATTTCGAAAAATTCTGGCCATTGGTGCTTGAACTGGCGGCTAGGGTTATTGGATTAGGGTTTTGTATATTTTTTTTTTATTTTTATGAATGGTGGGCTATTTATAAGAAAATATCGAACACTATTCATCCCGGAAATTCCGAACTCCGATTTACGCGCCGTAACCAGCGTTTCTAGGGTTTACCCCGCGTTCCGGACACAATGGAACGGGTTTCGAAAGCTAATTCGGTCATCTGTGCGAGTTATGGCAATAAACGCTCAATTTAAATTAAACCGATTTAAATCGATTTCTAGGCGTTTTAATTCGTACCGGACAAACGGTAAATCCAATTGACACGAAATTTGAAACCTTACAATAATATCACATTACGGATCCGATGAAACTGGTTTCGTCGAAATCCGAGACTTTTTGAAAAATGGCTATTTTAACTCGCCAAATTAAAATTAAAAATAAATCGATGCGTTTCGAGCTGCCACGATCAAACGATAGCTCTGATTGACACGAAAATTGAATCCGGTACTAACTAACTATTACGGATCCAATGGAACTGGTTTCGTTCAATTCTGAGACTGTTCAAAAATTGACTATTTTCACTAGTCGATTTAAATATTAAAATATTCAATTTTCACAAATTAACTTCTAATTCGATTTTAAAAGTTCTAAAATATCGTTCTAACTCCCATATGATAAAATAAAATTTTACAAATCATTTTCAATCATATTTAACGTAATTTTCAATTATTTCCATAATTTAACATATTAAATTATCGATTTAATTATCCAATTAAATCCAATAATTCAAAATAAAATTTATTTGACTTATAAATTCACTTATAAATATTTAAAATTAATTAAATATTCAAATTTTAAATTAATAAAAATTCTGGGTCGTTACAATTTGGCTATTTTCCAGTCGATAATTAAATATTAAAATATTCAATTTTCACAAATTTACTTTTAATTCGATTTTAAAAGTTCTACAACATCATTCCAACTTTTAATATGATAAAATAAAATTTTACAAATCATTTTTAATCATATTAAACCCGTTATTCAATTATCCAATAAATTCCAATTTTTAAAATCTTATTAACTCTATTATAATCCCGATATAACTTACATTCACTTTGAAAACCAATTTGAATCATATTAAATCAAATTTCAATTATTCACCCTATTTTCATGTATTAAAATTCAATATCAAATTAATCATATCAAATTCGGAATTTAATTATTCAAACATTTGTAATATTAAATTTAAACAATTTGATTATTCTTAAATCACTATCTTTTGAAATATTCAAAACGAACTTAAAATTTAACTTTGGAAACGAATTAAGATTATAGAACAACCATTTCCATTATACGGTTATTCAATTACCATTATTAAATTATTCAATAAATTCCAAATATTAAATTTAAACAATTTCGCTTATCCAATAATTCATTATCTTTTGAAATATTGAAATTGAAGTTATAAGATTCAACTTTTAAAACCAATTTACCATTTAGAACACTATTTTCATTTTACAGTTATTCAATTATTCAATAAGTTTTAAATGTTTAATTTAAACAATTTACCTGTTCAATGTTCAATATTTGATTTTAAATAGATTTTACTTAACAATCAATTACTCTATTATACCCAATGAATTCATCATTTATTATCCTATTCAACTATTGATTTCAAAGGCATTCACTATGTAGCATTCATTTTTCATTACTTGGATAATTATTGTTGCAATTCATTCCAGTTATTATTATTCCAAACGAATTACAAATTTTTTTCTAACGTTAAATCACGAAATCTTTTAAATTAGCTATTTTAATTATCAAAAATTCACAGGTCGTTACACTCTCCCCCACTCAAAACTTTTCATCCCCGAAAAAAAAGAAGGGAAAAGGAACTAAGTATAAAATTCAACATTAGATATATTTTATTCAAAGTTACCAACTTATAAACAATGAAATTCCATTTATAAAGTCATTACTACACTTTCACTAAGTTATTCCAAACGGCTTTCTAACTTTAAAAGTTAGCCATCAAAACAAGTTATAAAAAAAATTTAAAACTTGAAAATTTTTCTAACACCCGGATTTACGGAAAATTTCGGCAAAGTCTCCTTTGCGTGGCTCGATCGGAAAAAAAATGACAGTATATATATCACAAAACATAATCTCATCAAGTGATGAGGCATCTCGAAGGGAAAAAGGTGTAAAAGTACGGTATGTAATCCGAGATATGTACCTTATATATTATTAGCGAGCATATACGCTAATATAGCGCGAAAGCGAGTTCCAAATGCGAAGCAAGCGCAATCCGCACCTACTAAACACTCAACAAACCATAAGTAACATGCATATATGAAAATAATATCAATATATACAATATAGCAACATAACAACTACATGTGCCAACATAGCAAATGCAACAAAACAACAAATGCATCCACCAAATCAATTATCATCCAACTATCATCCAACAAATCCATAACCAGTCAATATAAATTCACTTCTCATTAATATTTATTCACTTGGTTTTCAATTTTAATCGCAGTTGATTCATTAACGTTGGATTTTACTAACATTCATTCTCAATTCAATTAGTTAACATTCACTAATTTATATTTACATTAGTTCACTTCCAGTTTGAATCAAATTAAATTCTATTTAAATTCATTTAACTTCCAATTTGATTTCAATGATTTATAGCTTTCAATTTCATTAACACACAATGAATTATATACAATCAACTAACAATCATATAACAACCAAATCATACCTAACATAACCAACTTATTAATTTTACATTCAATTTGGTTTATCTCTTTTATATATATATCCTGTTATATAATTTTAAAAGAATCATTTTATATTTGGCATCTTAAATTTCCAATATTAACTTTAATTAAGTTCGTAAGCTGTACATATATCATCCGTGAGCAATATCAATCTAATCGCTTATTCGATCACATAATTTCACTTCCAACTAGTATCGTTCACCCGACTCTCTAGTGCGGACTCAGATTTGGTTCCTTGATTGGAAACTGTTACTCTCCTTGCATAGCCATATACTATGATAGAGAATTCCAGACTCAAATTAAAAATCCATATCCAGGGTTCGCCGTCGAAAATCGAGTGAAAAATCCTAACTTGGATCGATATAAATCATCTCGAAATTTTGTGCTCGAATTTGGATCAAATCGTTATGCGAATAAAATAATATACGTACAATCTCACGTATTACCTTCCAATGGATTTCTATCCAATCTATCTATACTAAATTATTTTCTTGACTTCTATATTTTTTTTCCACTTAATTACTCGCAATCACTTATTCAGTTAGTATATTCATTTCTTTACATAGCATATTCTTTAACATTATCTTTTCTCAAACATCATATCAAAGAATTTGTTTACTCAAGTTCATTTTAAACATTCTATATAATTTAATTAAATTCAGTTTCATTATTTTGGTTAATAACAAATTTATTTATGGAACATTTCATTAACCAGCACTTTAGTTTATTAATCATCCTATAAAAGTCTAACCTCTCATAAATGACTTTTCTTAGTTTACAGTTATCTTAAAGGTTACAAATTTTTCCAATCCCTTTGTAATTTATATTTATTTTCTATAAACAATTTACAAAGATATAATACGAATCATTTATCTTCTTTCTTAAGTTCACTTACTTGTTCCATTTATCCATTTATCATTTCATGCTATATTTAAGTACATATAAATTTTTCACGACCAAATTTTCCATTTATATATATTTTAATTCCTTTTGAATTTTCCTTACTTGTATATTTCAATTACTTTCAGGTTCTGTTTATCTATACAATATCTCATTACATATCCAAAACATCTTTTAACTTTTAACATTTGGTAAGTCTTGTTATATGTTATCAGAATGTAATTTTGGTATTATACAAATTTATAGAATTTCATTTTACTTAATTAGAATGTTCACAAATTTAATTTATTTAAATCCTCCTTACCTTTCAACTTTAAAGGTTTCCCAAACAATAGCTTAGATATCTTAATCCTCTTATTTTATAAATTTTGGTTATTCACATTTCATTCAAATAATTTGAAAATTATTAATTAACAGAACTTAGAAATTTAAATGCCCGGTTCTTTTCAAATCGTTTGAAATAAATATATACACTTATATCTTTAATATATCAAATCATACCTTTGGAGTTTAAACCAAAACCCATTTATCCAAAATAATTTTGAAGAAAAGCAAAGCTTCTTAGAAGTCTCCCCCACTTTGAGACTCGAAAATGAATGTCGATGATGCTGCGCAGTCATCACCAAACTTATTTTCCAGCGACAGAAGAGAGTACTTAATTCATTCCTTCCTAAAAATCATTTCAAAATATTTCCAACAATTTCCAACTAATATTACTATATATTTCTTCAAAGCTTTGAAAACCATTTTTTTCAAAATCTCCGGGTCTTAAATTCAATATTTTCATTTATAAGTCACCTTTTATAAAATATTCTTATAGGATTTTCTTTCTTAAAATATTCCACAAGTTGTTTTATCATTGTTTATTTTGTAGTTCAGCTTACTTATTAAATTACAATATCCAATTAAAGATAATAACCAATATTTTCATTTCTAACAACCAGGTAAGCTAGTTAAGTCACAATAATTTCTGAAAATTTTCTTTATATACAAAATATAATTAGAGCAAAATTATTTCATTTACCCAATTTCAAAACAATACTATGTCGAATTGTTCTGTTTAAGTGTTTAGAGATCCCTATCAATGACGTTAATTACTCGTATTGACCAGAATCCATAAGCCACTCAACAAATCAACCGACACAATACAAAACATTTTATATCACTAACAAATACGCTCTCTCATATATATACACTCAGCGACTCATCATAGGGTATTACTACCCTATTTATAAAGAGTCAGACCCCACAAAGCTAAGGTTATCGCTAAACCAAAGCTCTGATACCAACTGTAACGACCCGCCTTTTTGGACGGTTTAAACCGATGATCAAATACACAAGTCGATTCCAAACCATTCAAAAAGGGCAGATAGTTATTGGGGGTAAATAAGAAAAGAAAAGGAAGAGAAATAAAGGAAATGAAACAAAACAGAATCTCGCAGCGGAACAATAAAATATAATAGTCAAATAAACAGTTCATGAAGCTGTTTACTATACTTTGACAATTATTTATACAACATTTATCAGAGTTATACATATACAACAGAACAATTAAAATAATGCAGCAGACAGCATGATGCACAGATAATAATAGTAATAGTGTACCAAATCTTCGTCTTCGTCCTCCAGAATAGATCTTCAAAAATCTGAAAAACTCAGGTCTGACCCGAGCGTAATGAAAAGACAAAACACTCGAGTCAGGACTAAAATATCCTCATGTAAGTTAAATCAATCGTAAATAAACATGAGTGTAACGGCGTCAGAGATGTTTACGGGGTTTGACGTCTCCTATCCAGTGTCAACGTGCGTGCAATAACTTAAGAGATGTTACGGGATTTTCCATCTCTTAAGGATCCGTTAAACTATCTACTATGTAGTAATGTACGCTAAGTAGATAATGCCTATCAGTAATATAAAGTATCAAAATAGCGTTAAGGCGTTACCATAATCCCCCTTAACACATTTTTACAATGCAATAGTCTATACAGCACCGTAAGCCCCACCGTAAACTGGTGGTTATCAGAGGGTACCCCATAGGTATAACACAAAACATAACGTAGTGGTCGCGAATAGGATAATCAGTATGACAAGGTACATGAGGCGATACCAACTAGGATACTAGTAGTTGCGTGATCCGGACTGATGTTGAGCATAGAAAGCAGCTACCCCAACTCCGTGAAACAACACTCCCAAATCAAGGGGTGCACCCAAATCGCATCACAAATGTAATAGATATGGTATCGAAGAAGTGTGTCCGCTAGAGATGACGAACCTCAATGGCCCGGCGCGGCTCCTGTTTTAGTCATGTCAGGGGTCATTCAATAATCGTTCTCTTTCTTCAGTCAACGCGTTCACCAAACCATCCACTTCATTCTGGATCAACACTCCGCGTATAATAGTTATTAAAGTGGTTTTCGGTATCGACAGAGAGTATGTCCATATCCGATCCCGGTCTCTTTAATAACTACGTATTATTACACCGTTGGCTCTTTTACATTTCAAATCGATTCATAATTGATATCAAAATATCATATTCGCTTCAAAAAATCAAATCCATTTCAAATATCATCGTATCTATTCAACTGTAAGATTTCGTTTCAAAAATCATTTTTCGCATCAATATCTCATTTCGATTTCAAAATCATTTCGAATTTCAATTTAGGTCGCAACTTCATTTAACCCTATTCGTATTTAAATTCAAGATTTAAATATAAATATTTCACCTTATTGACCAGCTTAGAATTTTAGAAAAATAGTTTTAAGTAGTTTAAAAGTAGTTTTAAATAATTAAAATAGTTAAAATACTTAAAATCTTAAAATGGATTTGAAATAGATAAATTAGTTTAAAATAATTTAAATTGGGTTAAGTAGATTTAAAGTAGATTAAAATAGTTTAAGTATTCAAAAATGGTTTATATAGCAGAGTAATTTGGAAAACAAAATAAAACAGCTTCAAAACCAATCCATTTCAATTTATAACTTCCCAATTCAAATCAATTTCAATTTCCATTCTACCGATTCAATTTCGATTTCAATTCAAATCAATGTCAACTTTGACTTCAATTTATTCAATTTTATATTCACTTTCAATTAATTCAATTTCAATTTATATCGATTTGAAGCTTGGTTTTTCAAAATATCCATTTATAACACTTAACAAAATTATCCATCAATTTTCGAGTTTAAATCCAAATTTCAAATATGATTCAATTCCAAGCTCGACTTCAAAATATCATTTTTATATCACTTTTACTTGGTAATATTCAAAGCTCGAATTAAGGCTAAATCTTTAAACAAATCAATTTTCGAAATTCAATCAAATCCCAATTTTAAAATTTCAAAGTCTCGACTTATATTATTTAACAATTTCTTTTAACCAAAATTTATTTCAACATTCCAAACTCAATTTTTCGATAAATTCGATTTTTATAAATTTATTTCCATTTATAACTTTTAAATCCAAAACATTTAAATAAATTTCAAATCGACGATTTTTAAAAATTATTAATTTAGCCAAGTCGATGTCCGTATATAATTTTCTATCCTATGGCCAAGTAATTATTTATTTCAATTAAATGTCAGGGCTGAATATATATCACTTAAATCAATCATATTGTCATATGTATGCATAACTGGTTATATATAAGCAATAAACATCCAAACATTTAAATATCAACCAATAACATTCATTCAAATACATCATCCAATAGACAATACAATTCATGGCAATTTCATGGTTATCAATGTTAGGTAATTTAATCGCAATTCAATTTTAATTTCAATTTAACTATCAATTTAATTTTTCAACGGTTAATTCAAATGAGAAGTTATATGACAATTAAATTTTTATCAAACAACGACAAATAAAATCATAACACTTCATAATGTCAAATTTAACTAGCATAAAGATATTTAGTACGTTGTGAGCGTTATAAAACACTCACCTTGATTTCAATGCAGTTCCAGCGTTTTATTTCGAATAAAATTAAACGGGCGTTTAATTTTACCCGAAATTTTCACTAGCTCCAAACGACTCCAATCCAATTCCATAGCGTAGTGCTCGTTGTTTGCACAAAAAATGGGCAAACACCTCCAAGTCGTATGAATTAGTTGATTTTATGTTGTTTCTGGTAATTTGGGTGATTTACGCAAATATATAAAAAGCAGAGGCTAAACTGTAAAAGACACACAGATTTATAGTGGTTCGGCCAGAATGTGCCTACGTCCACTTTATATGTTATTCTCCTTTTCCCTTCAGATTACAAGTACAAAGTTTTGATTACAAGTAATTGAAAGTTGTTTGAAAGTTCTATCCGTGCTTGAGCTCTCAAACTTGTCTGCCATTGTTGTACCCCCCGCCCCTCTATTTATGGAGTGAGGCTGGGGGCAAGGGTCCTGGATGTATATAGATGCTGGTGGGCCTGGGCTGATGCTATCTGGCCTGACTAGGTTGATATGGAACGTCTTGGTTCGGTGGAGAGTGGTATGTTGTTCTGGTTCGGTTGTATATGGAAGTGGAGTTGGTTCGGTGGTGAGTGGATGGAGCTTGCTTCGACATTGTTTGGAGAGGTTTGGACCGGCATTGTTTGGATATGGTATGGTTCGGTGGTATGTAGGAGGTCTGTTTGGTTCGGTGGTATGTAGGAGGTGTGTTGGTTCGACTAGGAGGGAAGTATGTCGTTTGGACCGGTGATGTTTTGGCTCGCGTTGGTTCGGCAGTGCCCTCCTTTTAATGGCTCGGTGGAAACACCCCCAACACTTGCCCCCCAAAGTAGTGCAGGTGCATGAAGATGGCGTACTTTGTTTTAACTTGGATGTTTCCCTCTGGTCATACGTGCCGAATCAACCGGTCCGGTCCTCCTGCCTTTGTCTATAAGTAGAGGTGTTAGGCCTTCGTTCAACTCCCATTATACGAGACAGCCGAACCACATAAGTGCCGAATCATCTAGTGCCGAATCATCTTAGTGCCGAATCATCTTAGTGCCGAACCACCCTAGTGCGGAATCATCTTAGTGCCGAATCATCTTAGTGCCGAATCAGGTGCGTCTCTTTCGCCGAATGAGGTTTCTTCGTTTCACCGAATGAGAATAAAGACACTCAGTACCGAATGAACCAAAAAACTTTTCAACGCCGAATGGACTCGGGAATCTTTTACCCTTTGAGTTTTGAATTCGAGTGAAGCTGCAGACGAAATACATTCGTTTGTTTATGTTCTCTGTTCTAACGATGTACTTTCTTGTGTTGCAGATAAAATGTCTCATAAAGTGGAAACTCGATCAGAAAAAAGAAAATCTACGGACAGAAGAGAGCCCCCCGTTGTGCCCCCAGCCCAGCCAGGACCGGGACGACAGGGACCCACTCCGAGATCACTAGTGGACGGATATGGCCCTCAGGAGCTCCTGAATTCTCCTCCTGACTGCTTTTCGAGCTCGCTCAAAGAGGAGCAGCTTGATGTCATCTCTCGCTCCTTTGGGATTGACAGAGCGAGTATGCTATTGCCGGGGGACGGAGTGATGCCGTACAATCCCCCTGAAGGATATTTCGCGTATAGCCGATACCATTGCATGTGCGGGGCCATTCCTCCGATCAATGCGTGGATAGTCAGCTTCATTACCTACCTGAAGGTGGCTCCTTTCCAGCTTCAGCCCAACTCTTACGCCATCTTAGTGTGCCTATTCGTTACCTTCCAGAGGAGGTATGGGCGCCCCCTTCTAACCGGGAAATACGATATTTGTATAATCTGAGGGGCTACAAGAAGGGGTCTCCGTACATTAGTTTAGAGTCGGCCGTGTCCTTTAAGCCGGTCCTGGGCCTATACTCTAAGTTCACCATGTTTAAGAAGGAATGGTTCTTCGTCAAGGACGACTCTGTTTCTTTTCGCCTTTTTACTTCTGGCTGTAAGTTGAATTTCATTTTTAATTTCTTTGTCCTGACGGCAATGCTTCTTCTTATGTGCTTTTGTTTCTTGCTAGCGACAGGTGGCTTTGCGGTCGTGGAGAATGATCGCCTGGTACAGATGGCTGCGGAGATAGAGGCCATCTCAGGAAGGGATAGGTCAGCTTCTTACCTGATCAGGAATGCCACTCTCCTGGAGCACAACTTGATTCTGCCACGTCAATCTGTGGTTAAGCAGAGGGATACGGCCGAGGAAAGGGCTGCCAAATCTAAAGGCGGGGCCACGGCGAAGATCAGCAAGAGAAAACCCTTCTCGATACCTCCAGTCGTCGGGGGGAAAAAGCTTAAGAAGTCTGATGGATCCTCCCCTAGCACATGTCTAGATATTCCGGAGGAGGAAGGTGGAGAGGAGGAAAGAGGCGAGGAGGAGAGCGGGGGAGATGGAGAAGGTGAAGGACAGGGTGGTAGTGGTGCCGGGGCTTTGTCTTCCGAGCAGGCAGGGGAGATCCAAGAGTGGATGGATGATGCCTTCCGCCAGGCTTTTGAGGGGTTGGAGGAAGGATCAGCCTCGGTGGAGAAGGCGAAGAAGGCTGACAAGGCTGGGACTGGTGCCGATCCATCTTCTAAGGGTCCTTCAGCTAGGGTAACTCAAGGTGAATTTTCAACTTCTGCAGACTCCTTTTATGATAAGGACTTAGTAATATTTAATGGCCAGCTCCCGTCCTGGAATGAGATTCAGGACTTATTGCAGTATCCCACTCCTCCTCAGGGTTTGTAAAATAAGCGCGTTTTCCTACTCCTTTTAACTTAACATATTTCTCGGATCATAGTTTCATGCATGCTTGTAACACTTGGTTTTTACTCCAGGAACGGGTAAGGTGGCCATGACATCAGATATTCAGAACCGCCTTGAACAGTATAAGTTACTCAAAGCTTCCGCCAAACCAAAGCCGTCAACTAGCCGTCCCGGAGATGTGGTTGGTTATCGCCCTCTTCTTGGAGTTATTGAAGAAGATATGCAAAAGAGGAAGAGCGGCCGATCTTTGTTTGAACCTTCACATGGCCCTCAGGCTCCAGTCCAGCCTATCCATGATATTACTGAGGAAGATACTGATTTTATGCCTTCCCCACATCCGTCCGAAAATCCAACCGTCACCCCGATAGACCATCCTGGTTTGGTTCGCAACCCATTTGCTGGCCACCCGGATCTGCACCCAAGTTTTCAGGACATCTCTTTTGACGAGGCCACGGGTGAGCATCTTCTTCCCCGCAATCCCATGGTCGGGTGATTGATGAGGCTAAGTCCTTAAATCTCGATTTGCTTACTACTCGGATTGTGACCATGGGGAATGAGGCCAAGGCAAACATCGATCGGGTGGCTGAAGAGACCAAGAGGCTAATGGAGCATCACGCTCGACTGGCCAAGGCTGGGGAGGAAATCGGAAGTGCTAACATTCGGTTGCGGCTAAAGGTTTCTGATCAGGCCAAACAGCTTGCCGATCAGGCTATCCAGATATCCCAACATGAGGCGGCCTCCAGACGACTAAAGAAAACCATAGAAGAGGCTAACAAGGCTGAGTTGTGAAAAATGGAGGCTGCTTGCAAAGAACGAATTGATATGGCCATCGCAACGGTGGATGAGGTTCGGAGCGCGGATCTTGAGCAGGTAGAGGAGTTATCTGGGAGGCTTGAGGCCGTAGAGCTTGCTCAGGCCAAGCTGAAGGAGGAGATGGAAGTGATGCAGAAGTCCCTTCAGGCTGACTGCTCGAGATACCGATTGGAGAGAGATGCTGCTGTCGCACGGCTGTCGGCTTCTGAGGCCCGGATGAAAAAGTTTGAGGAGGACGAGGGGATGATGGATGAGATGCTCCAGGACATGTATTTTCATACTTAGAGGCAGGGCAACCTGTCCTGGATGGACGATTATCCCCGGGTTATGGGTAGGATATATCTCCGGGCTTTGGAGGAAGCCAAGGCTGAAGCGGATAAAGAGGGTGGCGCAGCCTTCAGAATGGATGTGGTTACCGCACAGTTCACCAAGGAGGAGAAGGCGGCGGTGAAGGAAGGCATGAGGCTGCTCGCCGCCGAGGAAGTGGGTGTGCAACTGGAGGATGACGACCAGGGAGCAGACGCTGGTAAGTCTTCCCTTTTAATCTTTTCATGATTTGATTGCTTATCTTTCGTGATTATTGATGGATTCTCTTTTGAATTGGGAAGGCGGGACCTCTGGAGTACCCTACAGTTAAGTAGATCCGGATGGTGGGCAGGACAGAGGCGGAGCCCCGATGTAGTTGACTCTTTTATTTGGTCTGTTTGACATTCCTGTACATACTAATCCAAAACATTATTGTATTTTTAGGCTGTAATTATATCATCGCAATGAACGTCTTTATGTAACTTTATAACATAAGCAGATTCTGTTATGTTCGAATGTGGTTGTTATTTTGATATGTTGCATAAGAAATACAGCTGTGTGTTTATGCATGTGATTTAATCGTATTTGATGCTAAGTTTCTGCTCAAAATATTGTTTCATGTTTTGCAATGCCAATATGATGTGTGAATAAATTAAAGCTACATATTTGTATACAAGAGAAGATAGTACCGCCCTTCGTGTTTCAGTTGTAGAGGGTTGCTTTGAATGTCTTGCGTGACTGAGTATGAAATGTAGCTGAGTGTTCCGTCATCCGGATGTGAGTTCATATTTCCACAAGCGAGAGTTCCCCTATTTTATGACCTGTACTTTAGGGATTGTTATATAAAATAGGAGAAAAGTTTTTGAATGAAATGGAAATATGAGAAACAGTAAAACTTCCAATCACGGAAGGCCGTCGATATGCTTAAGTTCGTGGCAAACGGGTTTTGTAGTCACTTTCCCTAGCTGTGGGTCTTGGAGACGTTTGTCACCCATCTTACGCCTCTGCGGGGAGTTTATCTTTTTTACCACATCCGCATTTAAGACATATCGGAGCCGAGATCGCGCACAGTAACTACCCGAGCCATTATGGCCCGTAATCGTGGGTGTTATTCGATTTACCGTGGCCGGCTAGCGTGGGTGCCGATCATCAACCGTGAACTACCCCTGGCTGGCCACACCTTATGTTGGGGCTTAAAGTAGGTTCACGGTTGCTGGCGAGCCGAACGCCGTAATGAGCTGCCATCGGCTATAGTCGGCCTTCTTGATGGCTTATAATCGGCTCATTACAGTTGGCTTTGTGGGTAGTCGCGAGCAGTGAGTTAACCCGCAGCAGAGGGATGCTGGAGAAAAAGTGTCTCATTGGCGAGTGCATAGATTCGCATAGTACCTGATGGGTCTTGTCCAGGTGAGGTTGCGCCGTGAAGTGTCCAGAATGGAAATGTCGTCATACATAATTTTGTTCAACAGAAAAGGACAAAGCTTAACAAGCAGCCAAGATATAAAGGAACAAGTTAAAAAGAGACAAGATTTTTAAAGTGGTTCGACACGAAAATGCCTACGTCCACTGATTCTCTTTGTTAATTCACTTCGTATGGGCAGTACAAGTTAAGAAAAGTATCGACGGAGATGTTGGATATTCCATGCCCTCTGGAACACCTCTCCGTCCACTGTTGACAAAATATAGACTCCGTTGCGGAGATCTTTATGAATTACATAGGGTCCGTCCCAGATTGGATCTAGCACTCCGGGGCGCGGGAGATCCGCTTGAGGACAAGATCTCCTTCTTGTAAGCTGCGGTGCTTGACTTTGGAGTTGTATTGTGCTGCAACTTTTTGCTTATGATCTGCTGCTTTGAGTGCTGCATCGTTTCTTCTCTCCTCAATTAGATCCAAAGACATGTGGAGGAGTTCTTCGTTCTCTTCTGGGTTGTAGTGGATCCTGCGGTGGGAAGGCACTACAGTTTCAACTGGGAGCATGGCCTCCGATCCGTATGCCAAAGAGAAAGGAGTATGCCCTGTTGATGTTCTATAAGATGTGCGGTAGGCCCAAATTGCCGTAAGAAGTTCATCCACGCAAGCGCCTTTAACTTTTCGAGTTTCTTCTTGATTAGGGTTTTGAGGATTTTGTTGACAGCTTCGACTTGTCCGTTTGCCTTGGGGTAAGCCACAGATGAGAAGCTTTTGTGAATTCCGTGCTCTTGGCACCAGTCGGCGAATTCCTCCCTGTCAAATTGAAGTCCATTGTCCGATATGATTTTGAGTGGAACCCCGTACCTGCATAAAACATTTTTGATCAAGAAGTTAATAACTTTTGCCGAAGATATTTTATTTAGAGGCTCCGCTTCCATCCATTTAGTGAAATAGTCAAATGCTACTATGGCATATTTGGCTCTGCCCCGGCCCACTGGCAGTTCGCCAATCAAGTCAATTCCCCATATTGCGAAGGGCCAAGGGCTGGTCATTTGAGTAATCTCATTTGTGGGTAGTCGAGGAATCTTAGCAAATTTCTGACATCTGTCGCATTTTTTGACGAAGTCTAAGGCGTCTTTGTTTAAGGTGGGCCAGTAATACACGTATCGGAGTGTTTTCTTGGCTAGAGTCTGCCCTCCGGTGTGATCTCCGCAACTTCCTTGATGGATGTGGGCCAAGACTTCCCTGGCTTCCCTTCCAGCGATACACCTTAATAAGGGATTAGAGAAGCCGCGCCGATAGAGGATGCCTTCTTGTAATGTGTAGCGGGAAGCTTTCCTTAAGATTTTCTTAGCTTCGTCACGCTCGTCGGGCAGTGTGCCATCTTGTAAATATTTTCGGATAGGAGTCGTCCAAGTTTCCTCTTCGATTGCAGCTATCATACTCATTGTCTCGTAACTCGGGGCTAGTTGCTGTGAGATGGTTATTGTTCGGGAAGCGGTGCCGTCCTCCATGCTAGCTTGCTTTGCCAGTTCGTCGGCCTCTTGATTCTCTTCTCGAGGGATGTGTTTGATTAAATAGTGATCCAATTGATTGAGCAGAAGCTTGGTCTTCTTTAGATATGTTGTGAGTCTCTCTCCTCGAGTCTGGAATTCTCCTAGTATTTGGTTTACAATAAGTTGAGAATCACTATGAAGACATAAAGAACTGACTCCAATCTCCAGGGCAAGTTCTAATCCGGCTATCACTGCTTCGTATTCTGCGTCGTTGTTGGTGGCAGCGAACTCCAACCTTTGGGCATAGTGCAGCTTCCTTCCCCTGGGGGTGATTATCACAACACCTGCCCCCGAGCCTTGTTCATTTGATGCTCCATCTACGAAGAGATTCCACTTGATATCTTCTGCTATTTCAGATTGCTCCTTACCTTCGTTAGTGGTGAATTCGGCAATAAAATCAGCTATGGCTTGCCCCTTGATAGCGGTGCGAGGATGGTAGGTGATATCATATTGACTCAGTTCAATGCACCATTTAAGTAGTCGCTCAGAAGTGTCGGGGCGATGGAGTACTTGCCTTAGCGGTTGATCGGTTAAAACTCTGATGGGATGAGATTGGAAGTAGTGTCGCAGTTTTCGTGACGTGATTAGAAAACAGTATGCTAGCTTTTCAAGTTTAAGGTATCTGGATTCTTCCCCTGTAAATCTCTTGCTTACAAAGTATACGGGTCGCTGTGCGTGGTTGTCTTCCCTCACCAAAGCGGCGCTTAAAGCATGGGATGATACAGCAAGGTATAGGTATAGTTCCTCGCCTTCATTTGGAGTTGAGAGTACTGGTGGTCTCTGGAGGTGTTCGAGTAAGTTAAGGAAGGCTGTCGAGCATTCGTCAGTCCATTCGAACTTTCCTTTGTCTTTCTTAAGAGCTTCGAAGAAAGGGATGCATTTGTCGGTTGCTTTAGAGATGAACCTGCTTAGGGTAGCCACCTTCCCGTTTAGGCTTTGCATCTCTCTTCGAGTGGATGGTATCTTGATATCTTGCAAAGCCCGGACTTGTTCGGGGTTCGCTTCAATCCCCCCGGCATGGACGATGAATCCCAAGAACTTTCTCGACGATACTCCGAAAGAGCACTTTAGAGGATTCGGTTTCATTCTATATTGGCGAAGTACTTGAAACATCTCGTTCAGGTGGTTTATATGATCGTTGACTTTCCTTGATTTTACCAGCATGTCATCCACATAAATTTCCATAGTTCGCCCTATTAATTCCGCAAGCATCTTGTTGACGAGGCGCTGATAAGTAGCTCCGGCATTTTTAAGTCCAAAAAGCATTACTTTGTAGCAGTACAATCCCCGGTCAGTGATGAAACTAGTGTGGTCTTGATCGGGGGCGTGCATAGGGATCTGGTTATATCCTGAGTATGCGTCCATAAAGGATAAGAGTTCGTGTCCGGCTGTGCTGTCCACGAGTTGGTCGATTCGGGGGAGTGGGAAGCAGTCCTTCGGGCAAGCGTCATTTAAGTTGGAGAAATCGATGTATTTTCGCCATTTCCCATTAGCTTTCTTTACCAGTACCGGGTTGGCGATCCATTCTGGGTAGATGGCTTCTCGTATGAAGTCATTGGCAAGTAAGTTCTTTACTTCTTCCTCGAGGGCTGCTGATCGTTTTGCCCCCATGCTCCTCTTTTTCTGCTTCACTGGCACCTTGGTAGGATCGATGTTCAGTATGTGGCATGCTACGTCTGGAGAGATTCCTGTCATGCCGGCGTGCGTCCATGCAAATACATCCATGTTGTGGCGAAGAAAAGCGACGAGTTGATCTTTCAACTCCGCTCTTAACTGAGACCCGACTCTCAGCAGTCTACTTGGGTCGTGTTTGTCTACAGATACAAATTCCATAGCCTCTGCAGGCTCGGTGGTGGCCTCCTCCTCTTTGTCCCTGGGGTCTAGTTCATTGAAAGGATCGCTGATATATCGAAGAGGAGGGGCTTTCTTTAATTGCTATGCTTCCAAGTTCTTCTTGCAGAGAGAAGTCTCTATATCCTTCCCTTTATCCTTCCTGCGGTTATTGCGGAGCTCAGTTACATAGCAATTTTGGGCTGCGTCTTGATCTCCCTCTATTTCTCCTACTCCGTTATCTATTGGGAACTTCATTTTCAGGCACCATGGGGTTAGGACAATTTGGAAGTCAGACAAGGCCGGTCTTCCCAAAAAGGCGTTATAGGCCGAGTGGCTTTCTATTAGCACAAATGTTTGTTTTCGTACAACGGAGCAGGGATGACTTCCTATCTCGACAAAGAGGTCCAGTTGTCCGAGGGGCATCTTCGCATCTCCAGTGAAACCATGTAGTGGTTTGTTGCAGGGAGACACATCCTTCATTGACAGCTTCATTTTGTCTAAAGCATGCTTGAATAGGATATTCACCGAGCTTCCAGTGTCTACCAAAATTCGAAAAACTTTGGCTGGACCGAACCAGGCAGAGATGACCATAGGATCCATGTGTGGGTATTGTCTTCCCTCTAGATCACGCTTACTGAATGTGATGTCATCATTCTCTTTCCGTTTCGGGTGGCGTTCTTCCATAACAGAGTTAACGTAGCCTTCATCGTTTCTAAGTGACTTACCGTATCTTTCCATCTCCGTCCAGCTTCTGTCGACGATGTGTGGTCCTCCTGATACGGTATGGACCACTATCTTCTCTTGACTAGAGCCGCTGGTGTTGCGATTTCCTCCGCCTACTTCTGGGAGGGGTAGCCCGGGATTCTCATTGGCAGGAGTCAAAGTCCTGTTCTGACTCTTTACATAGCGTTCCAGTTTCTTCCTTCTGATGTGTTTTTCAATCAAGTCCCGGAGATGGTGGCATTCATTGGTGTCATGTCCATGGGATTCGTGGAAGCGGCAGAACTTTCCATACTTGAGTGCATTATCTGACTCCTTCTTGTGCGGGGGGCGCTTGTATCTAACTTCGTCTTGAGTGGCTAGGAAGATGTTTTCGATCGTTTCATTCAAAGGAGTGTAAGAGTCAAATCTTGGCCCAGGTCGATATAAGCTCTTTTCTCCCTTCTTGCCCCCAGCATTGTCTCTAGAGTCATTTCTTCGAACATCCTTTGCTGCAGCGGGAACCCTGTCTGTAGCTGTCTTAGCCTGTTGCCCCGACTGCCTCTCAGTGGCAGCGTCTTCAAGTCTCATATACTTTCTAGCTTCATGGAAGAAATCAGGTAAAGTAGCTGGCTTTTCCTTGGTTAGTCTTCTAGCAAATTTAGTATCCGGATGTACACCACTGCAGAGAGCCATTAGGATAAGTTTCTCGTCGGCATCTTGGACTGCGGCCGTTGCGGCGTTGAATCGGGTGAGATATTGTTGCACTGTCTCTCCGGGTTTCTTCTTGATATTAGATAAGGAATAAGCGTCCTTGGGTTGTTCCAAATGAATGTGGAACTGGCTGATAAACTTTTCTTTCAACATTTCCCATGAGCTGATGGACCCTTGGGGTAGGTGGCAGAACCAGGAGGTAGCTAGATCTGCCAAGAAAAGTGGAAAGTATTAACACAATACTCCCTTCGTTGCTCCGCTCATGAGCATATGCTGGGTCTATCTCTGTAAGTGTACGATGGGGTCAGAGGTTCCCTTGTAGGGCTCCATTGTTGGCATTTTCCATTCCCGGGGGGTGATGGCAGTTTCGATACTGCGGGTGAAGGGGCTGGTTACCCTAGCACCTATCCCTCGATCCCTTTGCTCCCGTTGGACACACTCTCTGAACAATCGCGCCATCCTTTCATCAGAACTTGGAGCGGATAGAAATGAGTTTGGTTCTTCCCTGTGGGACTGATTCCGTCCAGACGACTTGTATGGATGGTATCGTCTGTCACTTCTAACATTCTCCAATGGCTGCCTCTGGTCTTCTGGGGGCATGCTGGGGTCAGCTACAGTTGGCCCTTGCCTTGATCTTCCCCTGCTGGGTTCTGTTCTCAGCACTTCCTCGGGTCCAACTTCGGGCTGGACTCCTGCTCGGCCCCGTCTACTGGTGTTTCCATGGTTAGGTAGCATGACAGGCTCAGCTACATCCGCCCCCTGCCTGGTACCTCCCCTGTTGGGTTCGGTTCCAAGTGTTTCCTCGGGTCGGAATTCGGGCTGAGTCTGGGCTCGGCTCCTACCATTGTTGTTTCTGTTATTAGCCTCTTCGAAGAAGAAAGACCTTTGTCGTCTCCCAGATCCTCCAGACCGGGACTCACCCCATGGTTCAGTGTTGCGATTGGATTCTTCAGCATACCTTAAGCGTGACATGAGCTGGTCCACCAAGGCTTCTTGTTGAGATGCGAAGCGGTTAGTTACTTCAGCCACAACCCTGTCCATCTCCGTCCTTGTAATTGGTTGTTCCGAAGCAGAGGCTGTTGGATTTGCCTGATTTTCGTTTGCTGTTGGAACTGGACGATTGTCTTGATCTCTGATTACTGGATCTGGGATACTGCTAGTTGCATTGTTCTTTCCTTTGTTAGTATCTTTCTTCCGTCCGGGAGGCATGTTTTCCAAATGAACGATGCTGACAGGAAAAGGATTAAGTGGGAGAAGCTGAAGCTTCGAGCTCCTGTTCTCAGTGAAAGCACCAAAAATGTTTGCAAAAAAATGGGCAAACACCTCCAAGTCGTATGAATTAGTTGATTTTATATTGTTTCTGGTAATTTGGGTGATTTACGCAAATATATAAAAAGCAGGGGCTAAACTGTAAAAGACACACAGATTTATAGTGGTTCGGCCAGAACGTGCCTATGTCCAATTTATATGTTATTCTCCTTTTCCCTTCAGATTATAAGTACAAAGCTTTGATTACAAGTAATTGAAAGTTGTTTGAAAGTTCTATCCGTGCTTGAGCTCTCAAACTTGTCTGCCATTATTGTACCCCCTGCCCCTCTATTTATAGAGTGAGGCTAGGGGCAAGGGTCCTGGATGTATATAGCTGCTGGTGGGCCTGGGCTGACGCTATCTGGCCTGACTAGGTTGATCTGGAACGTCTTTGTTCGGTGGAGAGTGGTATGTTGTTCTGGTTCGGTTGTATATGGAAGTGGAGTTGGTTCGGTGGTGAGTGGATGGAGCCTGGTTCGGCATTGTTTGGAGAGGTTTGGACCGGCATTGTTTGGATATGGTATGGTTCGGTGGTATGTAGGAGGTGTGTTTGATTCGGTGGTATGTAGGAGGTGTGTTGGTTCGGCTAGGAGGGAAGTATGTCGTTTGGACCAGTGATGCCTTGGCTCGCGTTGGTTCGGCAGTGCCCTCCTTTTAATGGCTCGATGGAAACACCCCCAACACTTGTCCATACGATTCCATCGCAACTGGTTTCGTCCAAAACGGACCTCGTATGACAAAGATACAACATTTTAAATATTACACGATTTAAAATATAATTAATTCAAAAATTATTTTTATTTTCTAAGCCTAACAAATCAGGGCCGCACGATCCAAATCTCCTACATCCAGGCCGTGCGCGTTACTCTTTCTTCCTCCTGGTGATTACGCGTTCAAGGAACCCAACACGCCGGCCCTAACCTTAAAACTCGCATCCAATACAAGCATCTTTAACTCGATCAGGATACACCACTGCGAAGCCAACATCGAATGCTATCATCGGCCAGAGGCCGGCCATGCTCGGCTACCCCAAGCTGCTCGAAAATCGTGCCCAAACGCACGCATATAAACCCAAACCCTCGCCAATCCGTGGCTCTAATCGCGATCTTGACCGTTGGATAGGTAGCTCTCGACGAGCTCTACAGTTCTCTATTTGAGAGTTTCGCGAATCATTGCGCGGATTAGAAGATAATTAGAGGAAAGAGATGAGATGATTTCGGCCATTGCTTCTGAAAGAGGCGGCCACGAACCCTAACCTTTTTTTTTATTTGTGAATAAAGGGGCTATTTATAGGAATGACGAATACTATTCATCCGGCTTTTCCAAACCCCGAATTTCGCACGGTAACTGACGTTCCTAGGGTTTATCCCGCGTTCCGCACACAATGGAACAGGTTTCGGAAACTAATTCGATCGTATGTGAGAGTTATAGCGATAAACGATCAATTTAAATTAAATCGATTTAAACTAATTTCTGTGTGTTTTAGCTTGCCCCGGACAAACGGTAAATCCGATTGACATGAAATTTGAAATCTTACAATAATATCACATTACGGATCCGATGAAACTAGTTTCGTCGAAATCCGAGACTGTTTGAAAAATGACTATTTTAACTCGTCAAATTAATATTAAAACAATTTCGATGCGTTTCGAGCTGCCACGGTCAAACGAAAACTCCGTTTGCTACGAAAATTGAAATCCGATAATAACAAACTATTACGGATCCAATGGAATTAGTTTCGTCCCATTCTAAGACTGTTCAAAATTTGGCTATTTTCCAGTCGATAATTAAATATTAAAATATTCAATTTTCACAAATTTACTTTTAATTCGATTTTAAAAGTTCTACAACATCATTCCAACTTTTAATTTGATAAAATACATTTTACAAATCGTTTTTAATCATATTAAACCCGTTATTCAATTATCCAATAAATTCCAATTTTTAAAATCTTATTAACTCTATTATAATCCCGATATAATTTACATTCACTTTGGAAACCAATTTGAATCATATTAAATCAAATTTCAATTATTCACCCTATTTTCATATATTAAAATTCAATGTCAAATTAATCATATCAAATTCGGAATTTAATTATTCAAACATTTGTAATATTAAATTTAAACAATTTGATTATTCTTAAATCACTATCTTTTGAAATATTCAAAACGAACTTAAAATTTAACTTCGGAAACGAATTAAGATTATAGAACAACCATTTCCATTATACGGTTATTTGATTCCCATTATTAAATTATTCAATAAATTCCAAATATTAAATTTAAACAATTTCGCTTATCCAATAATTCATTATCTTTTGAAATATTGAAATTGAACTTATAAGATTCAACTTTTAAAACCAATTCACCATTTAGAACACTATTTTCATTTTACAGTTATTCAATTATTCAATAAGTTTTAAATATTTAATTTAAACAATTTACCTGTTCAATGTTCAATATTTGATTTTAAATAGATTTTACTTAACAATCAATTACACTATTATACCCAATGAATTCAACATTTATTATCCTATTCAACTATTGATTTCAAAGGCATTCACTAAGTAGCATTCATTTTTCATTACTTGGATAATTATTGTTGCAATTCATTCCAGTTATTATTATTCCAAACGAATTACAAAAAAATTTCTAACATTAAATCACGAAATCTTTTAAATTAGCTATTTTAATTATCGAAAATTTACGGGTCGTTACAAATCCCCACCAGAGCCAAGGTTCTCGCTTAACCTTCAGCTTTGATACCAAGTGCAACGACCCGATTTTTCGACATCCGAAAATCGACATCAATACGTCCACTGTATCGAATGCCGAGCAAATCAGATGTCGGAAAACCGAACAATTAGGGTTAAAGAAGAAGGAGGTAGAAGAAAAAATAGAAATAATATCAGAATCTTACCAATGCAGCGGAATAAAATATAATAGATAATAACTTATCTTTACACAAAAGAAACTATATCTTTTTTATACATACATCATCAGAATACAACATCAGAGTTCCACAACATCTAAAACACACAACTGGACAGTTATGTTAACTTGTCCTCACCAAACTAACAATACAACTTACAATACAGCGGAATTATACATCAAGTGTATATGCTACGTCTTGCCATCCAACTCGTCTCCTGAGCTTCACAGCATCCTTTCCTGTATCTATAATACTCGGTCTGACCCAAGCATTATAGTAAAATAACACCCGAGTCAGTCTGGAAAACTAGCGTGAGAAAACACACTCAATTGGATTATTAAAGTTTTCAAAATCATTTGAAATCAATGGTATCTCGTAAGACCACGCCACAAATAAACATGCCGGGATTTTCCTTACGATAACCAAAACATTTCTTATAAAATCCTCAGACATTATAATAGTGTCTATATACAAATACTTATTCAAATAGCTGAAATTGTTACATTATTAAATTCCAGCTACTAGCCACAAAGTGGGTTCTATAAACAAAAACCGTAAAGGCACATAGGGACAATGGATTTCCATCAATGGCAGGGCTACTGGGGTACCACCCATTACAGTATGTGGTCTAGATCACCGTACCGAGGATCCACCCCGATCCCCTACATCACAAGACCGTAGCTATCCCTTACTGGATAGTCCGAATAGGTTCACCCCACGGTTGGGATCACCAACCGCCCACACAACCGAAATAAAAGGGACATCTAGACAGGGGTGACGTTACCCTAATTGGTTGCTAGCCACTTAGCCTTGTGTGCACCTCCCTTGTTTTAGCCATTCCCGGTTGATGAGGCTCGAGGCTCTACGTTACCTTTTTAGCACACAATCACTTAGAATTCTCATCATGCTCCTGACGATGTTCTGAAAGCATTCATCCATACAAGTCCATTCCGGGTTCGAACGGAACCGAAGGCACTACTCCTACTACATCCATTTTGGAATCACCCTCAGGATTAGTAGTAATTAGCCCTTGCACTTCACTGCTCCATCTTCGACTACAAGCTCTTGTCTTTCTTACGAAAACGTTCAAACCGGATCGAAGTGGTTTTCGGAAAATTAATCCCGATCCCAGTCTCTTTGAAACGATCAGCACATTGGCTAATATTGATGGTCGAATATTTAACTATCAAATAACATTCACAAACAACCATTAGACTTAAATAATTTTCCAAATTATTTATTAAATGTCTTCGCAAGATATCTTCTTCACTTTAATCTTTGAAATCTGTTTCATATCTCTTTTCACTCACCGAATAAATTCCAAAATTGTTTATTTCCCATTGAAAATTACCAAGTTCCAATACTTTAGATTTTAAATAATTTAAATCATTTTATTCTAAAATATACTTTTAAACATTTAAATTAAAACTACTAAAATACTTTATTCATAAATATATACTTTAAAACTATTTTATAAAATATAAAACGAAAATTTTAAAATAAAAGTTAATCCAAACTAAATTTTAAAATAAGAGCCATAAAATTCTATACAAGTTTTCAAATAAAACTTTAACCAAGCTATCTTTAAAATAAAACTATTTATAAAATATAAATATTAATAATTATCTTTAAAATCATAATACTAGTCAAACCTTTCAATTAATTACCACTATAATTAATTTAAATAAATGTTTACTTTCAAAATTTAAACAACTTAAATAATAATTTCTTAAAAACATTCCTTTGAACAAACTTTAAAACTTTTAACTTATACTAAAAATCTGCTTTGAAAAACGTACTTCGCTTTTCAAGAAAATACACTTTCCTTTCTACACCTTTTAACCACTATTTATTTTTAGAACAAATTACCCATTTCCTTTAAAAATGCCCATCCTGAATTTATATTTCCAAATTATCTTTTGAAAAATATTTCACTCTATTTATAAACCCTGTTTATAAATTTCATAATCTTTTTCTCTTTTTAAACATTGTTTCAATCACTTAATCGATTTAAAAATCGATTTTCAAAATTTAAATTTCCCATAAAATTTATTTCACGATTTATTCAAAGCTTATTTCAGAAATCTATTAATTCTACATTTACTTCTAATATTTAAAATTCTTATTTAAAACCGAGACTATAAATTTCATACTTTATTTCAAAAATTCCCTTTTGTTTCTTCTCAGACCATTAGAATCCTGAATTTTTAAAATAAATCTTTGATTTCTTTAGATAATATCACTTAAGTTAGAAACAATCATTTATTTCCATTTATTCAAAAAATCCTTTACCACACTCAAAATTTATTATTAGAATTTAAAAAAAAGCAACCTTTATCCTTTTCCAATTCATTCTTTAATTTATCACAATTCTTTATAATTACTTACTGAAAATCCTCTTTTTAATTTCCTCAAAAATCCCATCCTTATATTCTGATATCTCAATATGCCCAAATATATTCAATTTAAACCATATCATACAGAATTTTCCATTTCCAATATAATCTATCATAGCTTATCAAATATATCATATCACAGAGTATTAAACAATACAAATATTTTGAGGAATCCAGTTAGATTCCTCCATTCCCTACATCCACAGATGTTAGCACAATATAATAATACCAATTCCACTTCAAGGTGGAATCTCGTGATATATGGGTTTATATCATCTCATCTGCCATTATGAGGCGCATAAGGTATCATCTGCTCTATAATGCGGGAAATCAGTCACTCCAATATATAAACTACTATATAATATACCACATCCAATCAATTCAATCATTCAACCAAATATTTAAATTTAACTATTTAAATTTAAATAACAATCTAGATGAGTGAGATTAACTTACGTTTTATTTTGTTGTTTGCAATCCATTTCATCTTGACTATTTCTCCATAAATTTTGGACCTTGTATAAACATCATATGATTTATTAATATTCGAACAAATCGAATAATCAATTATCGTTTAACTAAAAATTTACTTTAAATTAACATTTTCTTTTAGAAACCTTTTAGTAACTAAAATAATTCAAATAGGTTAATTTAACAATTTAATCACCAAATCCATTGTTTCAAACTAACTCGTAAATTAAAAATGTGTATGTATATTTATTTCCTTTTAAAACTACCTATATATATATATATATATATATATATATATATATGTATGCTTATAAAAATATTTATAGACCTAAAAAAAATCTAATTTTATATATAATCTTCAAACCCTTAAAATTTCTATTATATATATATATATATTTCTTTTTAAAAACACATACGCTATATACAATAATTTAAATAATTTCCAAAATCTAAAATTTATATATCTTTCGAATTCATTTCAATTTAAAATTGCTGCCTTCATAAATCTTATATAACATTTCTAGTTTTCTGTATATTTTCTCTTCATTCTAATTATAAATTAAATTAACTACCTGCTAAAATTTAAACTGAAATTTAATTTATCTAATAATTTAATTTTAAACTAACTTTATATAGATGCTTCAATGTCTAAAACTCCTATATCATTTCTTCCCATTTTACACAAATTTATCACAACAACCTTATTTTATATAAATTCATTTCCTTTTTAAATTCAAAATACAGATTCAAATTAAATTAACAAAATACAAGAAGACCCATACCTGCATTTCCCAAATACACGCACACGACCGGCACGCGAATCCACAATCGATAATGCACGGAGACACCTCCGCTACCAAAGCTAGAGCCTCAACCTCGCCCTTTGAGTCCCAACCAGATCAAATGTCAGTCCAAGCCTAACTCGATTCGCCACACGCCTCCGCCCTCGACAATCGCGACTCATTCAGACCCCAAACCGATAAGCGCATAAAATTCAAGCACGCTCCCTCGATGCGGCCTCGCTCGCGAGCTTGAGCTGCTCCTCGATCTGGTCAGGGGATTAGGAAAGGATAATCGCGGTTGAACGTCTTCGCGATTGGAAAGATTGGAAGGAAATTTGATTCGAATCTCACGATTACGGTGGCCATTTTCGAACCTGACCTCTCCCTTCTCAACTGATTAGATTTGCTGCCATTTATTTTCTGTTTTGAACCTCTATTTTCATTTTTTTTAGAGATAAAAGCAAAGCTCGGTTGTTAGTTGTGAAATGAAGATGAGGAAGGGTAAATGGATATGATAAGTTGCAAAAAGCTTGTTTTTTTATCGAACTGATTTCATTTTAAAAGAGAAGGGGAATGCGTGTTAATAAGATGGACACGCGTTGCACCAATGGAAAACGTGTTTGAGTGAGGAAACATTTTTTCAAAACAATTTAAATATCAATATTATTTAAAATAGTTAATTATAAATCGTCTCGAAATCACCATTTAAAATTTGACTTCTTATCGAGGCGTGCTGCTAAGCGTTTTAATGTTAAACCCCTATTCCGAATCCAATGGGAAAGGTTTGGAGTCCTAATTCGATCGTATGGAGAAGATATCTTTTTGAACCCAGTTTTATATTAAAATATCGGTATAGGTTTCAGCACATTTATCTACCGTATTGCCAAATGATCACTCCAAACACTACGAAAATTGAAATCCAATAATAATACAATATTATGGACCCAATGGAACTGGTTTCGTCAAAATCCGAGACTATGTCTCAAAAAGCTGTTTTTAAATTCAATTTAAACAATAAAATTTCAAACTGAACAAAACAATTTCAAATTTGAATTTTCAACTTCTATTATCTCCAGTATTATAATTATAAATTTTCCAAGCCTTTGAAATATTTTTAACAAGCTTGAAACCTCAGATTTCATATTTTATCCAATTTCTAATGATTAAATTCGATATTTAAATTATCCAAAAATCTGTGATATTGAAATTCAAGCTACACCGACTTTCAAATATTTAAAATAAATTAAATATTCCAATTTCAAATATCTGAAAATTTCGGGTTGTCACATTCCTCTCCCCTTAAAAGAATTTCGTCTCCGAAATTACTATTTAAGAAGAATGGTCCAATACGCATTTACTTTTTTCCTAAAACCAAACAGTTTTATCAACTAGCCAAAACATATTTTTTATTAAAGACTCACTATCATCTAACTAACTATCCAAAATCTTCCATAGTTTCCAAACAACATTATTTACTCCACAATTCAAATTTAGATTTAAAGTTAAATTCTAAATTATCAAAATTTCTCAAAAAAATTTCTAACTCTTTAAATTTTCAAAAATTTCGCCAGCATCACCTTTGCGCGGCTAGCTCGGTATGACTACAAAATGCCTCTACAGGCCCCCAGATTTCAAAAGAAAACAAAAAGCCAAGCGGCTAGACAAGAAAATCATCAAATTTTATACAGAATTGTTGCAATTCCATTTACCTTCTGAAATCAAAATTCCAATTTTCCTTTTGCTTTTAAACACCTGTATCCCATTAAGCAATAATGTTCAATTACAACATTCAAAATCGCTTTACACATTTCCTTACAAAGGTTTTCATATTTATTTCATTTACATCCGTACGATGCACATATATCATTCTTGTGCAATATCCAATTCGACCGCTCACTCGATCACACAATTTCACTTTCGAAGTAGTATCGTCCATCCGACTTTCTAGTGCAGACTCGGATATGGTTTCTTGACCAGAAACCATCATTCTCCTTGCATAGCCACAACTATGATAGAGAATTTTCAGAATCAATCAATAACCCATATCTAGGGTTCACCGTCGAAAATCGAGTGAAAAATTCCGACTCAGAATGGTATAAATATCTCGAAATTCCATGCTCGAATCTGGATCAAATTGCTATGCAAATAAAATGATATATGTATATCCTACGTATTTATCTCAATTGATTATTAACTAAATAAATTTTTCTCCTTTATTCACATTCATTATGATTTCTATCCACTTATTTACAATTTCCCATTTCAAAACTTCTAGTTTGATTTTCATCCAATTATTAACTTAGTATATCTTCAACACCAAATTTACTTAAGAACTTTCACCCTTAACTTTTCTTAAGTTTAATATAAGCATTTTATATATTCTTATATTATTACTTTCACTTTACCGCTTGGGTTCTTATCTACATTTAATCAATTTGGATTCCAATTCCATATAGGTTCAATTTGCTTCACTTTACTAATTAATTTCAAATCTCAATACTTTTGCCCAATTTTCATTTTCAATTCTACTTGAATTCAATTTATCTCCCAACTCTGAATATTGAATTTTATCAACTATCTTCCATTCATAGCTGGTTCATATGATTATTTTAAATCAGTCCACTAATTAGATTATTTCAAACCTCAAACAATTTCTTATTTCCAACTTTTATAAGTTGGTTCACTTTGAATTAATTCTATAACTTCACTTTATTTTACACATTTTAAATTAAATATCATCTAACATACAACTCCAATTCATTTGCTTACCCACTTGAATCAATTAGTTCAGTCACTAATTTTATTTTAGTCCTTTATTTTATTTAGTCAAATCTTGACTATCTTCCATTACACATAATTCAAATTAATTCCCAATATTTAGTTTAAATACTATTTACTTACAAACGCAAATTCATTTGTCTATCCATAATTTTATTTCCAACTTAACTTTTTATTTAAGTAACTATTTCTCTTAGTTTCCTTAGACTTTCTTTAAATTAACTTTTACTTAAATATATTTAATTACACTTTGATTTAATTCAAAAATTTAAACTTCCATAAGTTTTCCAAATTTAATTACATTTCATTCAGTAACCCTTTTTCTTCTTCACTTATTTGGTTTACTTCACTAGCTTATTTTGTTGTCATGCTTAATTTAATTTAACTTTTCCTTAAGTTACATCTCATTCTAAACAAATTTTCCAAATTTTTATAAGTTAGCAAAACCATTTATTATTTTAATTAAACTTCCAGAGTGTAAGTAATTACTTAAATATTTCAAAATTATATTTGAAATCAAATGTATCCCAAAACCCCTTAGTATATCCAATATTCCTTTGTATCTTAAAATCAAAACGGTTTTACCAAACCAAAACTTCAACATTTCAAAAATCATTTTTAAAATCCAAAATTCAGTTGCATACTAATTATTCCTTGAATTTTAAAACCAACCCAGTTTTGCAAATAACTCCAATTTGAATAATTCGGGTACCAATTCCTCTTTTGGAAACTCGAAAATGAAAATCGATGATGTTGCAGTCATTATCGAAGTTATTTTCCAGTGACCGAAAAGATTTCAATGCTTTTATCTCTATAAAACCTTCAAATATTTTTAAATTTCAAATCTTACCAAATTTCTGATCCACTTCAAAAATATTTCTCAAATAATATCACTATTATTTCTCCAAAACCTTTAAAAACCAATTTCAAACCCGAAGGAATTTTAAACCTTTCCCATAATTCCAAATTCCAAATCCTTTCAATTCATATTCAACTATTACTCTGGAATCTTATTTCATTTTCAATTATAAATTACATATATAACTCACATTTACAAGTCCCATTTATTATATAATTTATTTCTTAACCTTTGGTTATAAATTTTAATTCTTAGTACAATTTCCACACATCAATGAAAATAAGTTAATATTATCACTTCCTAATAACCAAGCAACCATATATATCTATAATAATTTACATTAAATTATTTCTTCTATATAAAAAGTAATTTGGTAAAACTATTTCATTTAACCTATTTTAAAACAATACTACGTCGGTTTATCTTTTTAAGGGTTTAGAAATACCTATCGATGACATGGCGTTCCACATATCGACCATAATCTATAAACACTCAACCATAAGTTAACACAATATAAAAACAATTTTTATATTCACTAACAATATGCGCTCATATCTATTAATACACTCAAATTCATTCTAGAGTACTTTGAGTAATCCCCACCAGAGCCAAGGTTCTCGCTTAACCTTCAGCTCTGATACCAAGTGTAACGACCCGATTTTTTGATATCCGAAAATCAACATCAATATGTCCACAGTATCAAATGCCGAGCAAATCGAATGCCGGAAAACTGAACCATTAGGGTTAAAGAAGACGGAGGTAGAAGAAGAAATAGAAACAATATCAGAATCTTACCAAAGTAGCGGAATAAAATATAATAGATAATAACTGATCTTTACAACAGAGAAACAATATCTGTTTTATACATATATCATCAGAATACAACATCAGAGTTCAACAACATCTATAACACACAACTGGACAATTATATTAACTTGTCCTCGCCAAACTGACAATACACTTACAACACAGCAGAATTATACATCAAGTACGTATGCTACATCTTGCCATCCAGCTCGTCTCCTGAGCTTCACAGCATCCTTTTCTGTATCTATAATTCTCGGTCTGACCCGAGAATTATAATTAGATAACACCCGAGCCAGTCTAGGAAACCAGCTTGAGAAAACACACTTAATTGGATTATTAAAGTTTTCAAAATCATTTGAAATCAAAGGTATCTCGTAAGACCACGCCACAAGTAAACATACCGGGTTTTTCCTTACGATAACCAAAACATTTCTTATAAAATCCTCTGATATTGTAATAGTGCCATATACAAATACATATTCAAATAGCTGAAATTGTTACATTATTAAATTCCAGCTACTACCACAAAGTGGGTTCTACAAAAAAATACCGTAAAGGCACGTAGGGAGAACGGATTTCCATCAGTGGCAGGGCTACTGGGGTACCGTCCGTCACAGTACGTGGTCTAGATCACCGTACCGAGAATCCACCCTGATCCCCTACATCACAAGACCGGAGCTACCCCTTACTGGATAGTCCGAATAAGTTTACCCCACGGTTGGGATCAGCAACCGCCCTCACAATCGAAATAAAAGGGACATCTAGACAGGGGCGACCATACCATAATTGGTTGCTAACCACTTAGCCTTGTGTGCACCTCTCCTGTTTTAGCCATTCCCGGTTGATGAGGCATGAGGCTATGCATTACCTTTTTAGCACACAATCACTTAGAATGCTCGTCGTCCTCCTGACGGTGTTCTGAAAGCATTCATCCACACAAGTCCGTTTCAGGTTCGAACGGAACCGAAGGCACTACTCCTACTACGTCCATTTTGGAATCACCCTTAGAAATAGTGGCGATTAGCCCTTGCACTTCACTGCTCCATCTTCGACTCCAAGCTCTTGTCTTTCTCACGAAAACGTTCAAACCGGATCGAAGTGGTTTCCGGGAAATTAATCTCGATCTCGGTCACCTCGAAACGATCAGCGCATTGACCAATATTGATAGTCAGTTATTTAACTATCAAATTACATTCACAAGCAACCATCAGTTTTAAATAATTTTCCATATTATTTATTATTCAAAATATCTTCGCAATATATCTTCTTCACTTCAATCTTTGAAATCTGTTTCAAATCTATTTTCACTCGCGGAATAAATTTCCAAAATTGTTTATTTCCCACTGAAAATTACCAAGTCCAAATACTTTAGATTTGAAAATAATTTAAATCATTTTATTCTAAAATATACTTTTAAACATTTAAAATAAAACTAATTAAATACTTTATTCAAAAATATATACTTTAAAACTATATAATATAAAACAAAAATTTTAAAATAAAAGTTAAGCCAAACTAAATTTTAAAATGAGAGTTACAAAATTCTATACAAGTTTTCAAATAAAACTTTAACCAAGTTATCTTTAAAATAAAACTATTTATAAAATATAAATATTAATAATTATCTTTAAAATCATAATACTAGTCAAACCTTTCAATTAATTACCACTATAATCAATTTAAATAAATGTTTACTTTTAAAATTTAAACAACTTAAATCTTAATTTCTTAAAAACATTCCTTTAAACAAACTTTAAAACTTTTAACTTATACTAAAATTGTGCTTTGAAAAACGTCCATGGCTTTTCAGGTAAATGCACTTTCCATTCTACACCTTTTGAAAATAAACCACTATTTATTTTTAAAAAAAATTACCTATTTCCTTTCAAAATACCCATTCTGAATTTATATTTCCAAATTATCTTCTGATAAATATTTCACTCTATTTATAAACCCTGTTTATAAATTCCATAATCTTTTCTCTTTTGAAATACTGTTTCAATCACTTAATCGATATAAAAATCGATTTTCTAAATTTAATTTTCCCATAAAATTTATTTCTTGATTTATTCTAAGCTTATTTCATAAATCTATTAATTCCATATTTACTTCTTAATTATGATTTAAAAATCTTATTTAAAACTGAAATTATAAATTTCATACTTTATTTCAAAAATTCCCTTTTATTTCTTCTCAGATCATTTGAATCCTGAATTTTTAAAATAAATCTTTTATATCTCTAGATAATATCACTTAGGTTAAAAACAATCATTTATTTCCATTTATTCAAAAGCTCCTTTACCATATTATTATTAGAATTTAAAAAAATCAACCTTTATACTTTTCCAATTCATTCTTTAACTTATCACAATTCTTTATAATTACTAGCTTAAAATCCTCTTTTTAATATCCTCAAAAATCCCATTCTTATATTCTGATATCTCAATATACCCAAATATATTCAATTTAAACCACACCATCCAAAATTTTCCATTTCTAATATAATCTATCATAGATTATAAATATATCATATCACAGAGTATTAAACAAAACTAATTATTTTAAGGAATCTAGTTGGATCCCTCCAACATGTTTTCCTCGCATCTACAGATGTTAGCACAGTATAATAATACCAATTCCACTTCAAGGTGGAATATCGCGGTATATGGGTTTATGTCATCTCATGTGCTATTATGCGTCGTATAGGGTCTCATCCGCTATATAATGCGGGAAATCAATCACTCTAATATATATACTACAATATAATATACCACATCCAATCAATTCAATCATTCAACCAAATATTTAAATTTAACTATTTAAATTTAAATAACAATCGAGATGAGTGAGATTAACTCATCTTTTATTTTGATGTTTGCAATCCATTTCCATCTTGACTATTTCTCCATAAATTTTGGATCTTATATAAACATCATACGATTTATTAATATTCGAACAAATCAAATAATCAATTACCGTTTAATAAATTTACTTTAAACTAAAAATTTACTTTAAAATTAACATTTTCTTTTAGAAACCTTTTAGTGACTAAAATAATTCAAATAGGTTAATTTAACAATTTAATCACCAAATCCATTGTTTTAAAATAACTCGTAAACTAAAAATGTGTCTAAGTATATTTATTTCCTTTTAAAACTACCCACATATATATGCTTATAAAAGTAATTTATAGATCTAAAAAAAAACTAATTTTATATATAATCTTTAAACCCTTAAAATTTCTATTATATACATACATACATACATACATACATACATACATACATACATACATACATACATATACATACATACATACATACATACATATATACATATATATATATATTTCCTTTAAAAAACACATACACTGTATAAAATATTTTACATAATTATCAAAATCTATATTTTATATATCTTTCCAATTCAATTCAATTTAAAATTGCTGCCTTCATAAATCTTATATAAAATTTCCAGTTTTCTGTATATTTTCTCTTCATTCTAATTATAAATTAAATTAACTACCTGCTAAAATTTAAACTAAAATTTAATTTATATAATAATTTAATTTTAAAATAACTTTATATAGATTCTTCAATGTCTAAAACTCCTATATCATTTCTTCCTGTTTTACACAAATTTATCACAGCAACCTTATTTTATATAAATTCATTTCCTTTTTAAATTTAAAATACAAATTCAAATTAAATTAACAAAATACAGGAAGACCCATACATGCATTTCCCAAATACACACACACGACCGACACGTGAATATACAATCGTTAATGCACAATGATACCTCCGCTACCGAAGCCAGAGCCTCTACCTCGTCCTTCGAGTCACAACCAGATCAATCGTCAGTCCAAGCCTAACTCGATTCGCCAAATGCCTCCACCCTCGACAATCATGACTCGTTCAGACCCCTAATCCATATGCGCATCAAATCCAAGCTTGCTCCCTCGATGCGGCCTCGCTTGCGAGCTCGAGATGCTCCTCAATTTGGTCAGGGGATTAGGAAAGGATAATTGTGGTTGAACGTCTTGCGATTGGATAGATGGGAAGGAAATTCGATTCGAATCTCACGCTTACGGTGGCCATTTTCGAATTCGATCTCTCCCTTCTCAGTCCATTAGATTTGCGGCCATTTATTTGCTGTTTTGAACTTCTATTTCTGTTTGTTTTTTAGAGATAAAAGCAAAGCTCCGTTGTTAGTTGTGAAACGAAGATGAGGAAGGGTAAGATGATATGAAGAGTTGTAGAAAGCTTGTTTTTTTTATCGAACAAATTTCATTTTAAAAGAGAAGGGGAACGTACGTTAATAAGATGGACACGCGTTACACAAATCGTACATGTGTTTGAGTGAGGAAACTTTTTTTTCTTCAAAACAATTTAAATATCAAGATTATTTAAATAGTTAAATCAAAATAGTCTCGAAATCACCTTCTAAAATTTGACTTCCTAATGAGGCATGCTGCTAGGCGTTTATAATATTAAACCCCTATTCCGAATATAATGAAAAAGGTTTCGAGTCCTAATTCGGTCGCATGGAGAAGATAGCTTTTTGGACCCAGTTTTATATTAAATTATCGGTATAGATTTCAACGCGTTTATCTACCTTATGGCCAAACGATCACTCCAAAAACTACGGAAATTAATATCTGATAATAAAACAATATTATGGATCCAATGGAACTGGTTTCGTCGAAATTGAGACTGTGACTTGGAAGGCTATTTTTAAATTCAATTTAAACAATAAAATTTCAAACTGAGCAAAACACTTTCAAATTTAAATTTTCAACTTCTATTATCTCCAGTACTATAATTATAATTTTTCCAAGCCTTTGAAATATTTTTAACAAGCTCGAAACCTCATATTTCATATTTTATCCAATTTCTAATGATTAACTTCAATATTTAAATTATCCAAAAATCAGTGATATTTGAATTCAAGTTAAATCGACTTTCAAATATTTTAAATAAATTAAATATTCCAATTTCAAATATCTGAAAATTCCGAGTTGTCACAAGAGCTAAAACCTCTCCCTTCTCACCTTAAGTGCCTACTTAAGAGAAAATGAAACTTGTCCTGTAATAATTTCTAACGATCTTTCTGTTGACCAAGAAGCTTCTCTTCTCTCTATCCTTTCAAGAAATAGAGAAGCAATTGGATGGTTCATTACCGACATTAAGGGAATTAGCCCCGCAATTGTTCAACATCGTATTCACTTAATTGACGAAGCCAAATCCACTCATGATGCACATCGAAGGCTTAACCCCAAAATGAAAGATGCGGTTCGAGACAAAATTCTTAAGCTCCTTGATAACAGTATCATATATCCCATCTTTGATAGCTCTTAGGTTATTCCAATTCATATCGTGGCTAAAAAGTCTGGAATTACTGTTATAAAAAACGATGCTAACGAACTCATTCCTACTCGTACTCAAACTGGTTGGCGTGTTTGCATTAATTATCGAAAAATAAATGCTGCAACACGTAAAGATCACTTCCCTCTTCCTTTCATTAATTAAATTCTTGAACGATTAGCTGGCCACAAATTCTATTGCTTTCTCGATGGTTATTTCGGCTATAACTAAATTCCAATCGCTCCTGAAGATCAAGAGAAAACGAATTTCGCATGTCCATTCGGTACCTTTGCTTATTGACGTATGCCATTTAGACTTTGTAATGCTCCTGTGACTTTCCAATAATGTATAGTTGGCATCTTTTTTGATATGATCGAACATTTTCTAGAAGTCTTTATGGATGATTTTTCTATCTTCGAAGATTCTTTTTTCGATTGTTTACATCATCTCGAGTTGGTTCTAAATCGTTGTAAAGGAAATTATTTGACTATGGATTGGGAAAAATGCCACTTTATGGTCAAAAAGGCATCGTCCTTGGACATGTCATTTCAAATAAAGTCATTGAGGTAGATAGAGCGAAAGTCGATGTAATTGTGAACCTACCCATTCCCAAATCTGTTAAGGACATTCGATCGTTCCTAGGACATGCTAGCTTTTATTGATACTTTGTGAAAGACTTTAGCAAAATCTCTCTTTCTTTGACTATTCTTCTAGGAAAAGACGTTCCTTTCGATTTCAATTCTGATTGTTTCTCTCCTTTTGAATGTCTTAAAAATGAACTCATTTCTGCCCCAATCATCTGCGCACCCAATTAGGATCTTCCTTTCAAAATAATGTATGACGCTTTTAACTTTGCAGTTGGCAATGCCTTAGACAACGCAACAACAAAATCCTAGATAACGCATCAACAAAATCCTTTACGTCATTTATTACGCGAGTATGACTTTGAATGAGGCTAAACTCAACTACACAACGACCGAAAAAGAGCTTTTAGCCATCATTTTTGCGCTCGAAAAGTTTCAACCTTACTTGATAGGTTCACACATCCCGGTCTACACTAACCATTCTACTCTTCGATACCATTTTGCCAAAAAGGATACTAAGCCTCGTTTTATTCTTTGGATCCTTTTACTTTAAGAATTTGACCTTACAATCAAAGACAAAAAAGGATCCAACACTGTTAATGCCGATCACTTGTCACGTCTTTCAAATGCACCATCTTCTTTACCCATCAATGAGAACTTTTCTGACAAACAACTCCTTTCAGTTTCTATCGATCCATGGTTTTTCGATATAGCGAACTATTTAGTCACTAAGGATACTGCTTTTTGGTCCAAATAGGATAAATACAAATTTCTTTCCCAAGTGAAATACTTCTATTGGGACGATCCACACTTGTTCAAGTATTGTCCTGACCAAATCATTCGACGCTGCACCCCGGATAATGAAATAAGGAGTATTCTTTCATTTTCCCATGATCAAGCATGCAATGGCCATTTCGATCTTAGAAAAACATCGAAAAAGGTGCTTCATTGTGGTTCCTATTGGCCTTCTCTTGTCAAAGACTCATTTGAATTTTGTAAAACTTGCGATCGATGCCAAAGGCTTGGAAGAATTTCTTGATGAAATATGATGCTTCTAAACCCCATTCTTACAACTGAAATCTTTCATGTTTGGCGCATTGAATTTATGGGACCTTTTCCCAATTCCTTTGGAAATTCGTATATACTTCTTATCGTCGATTATCTCTCAAAATGGGTCGAAGTTGTTCCGTGTAAAACCAATGACCATAGAATTATTGTGAAATTCCGTAAAGAAAACATCTTTTTGAGGTTTGGCACACCTTACACAATAATCAGTGATAACGACACCCATTTTTGTAATCGTTCTTTTGAAACTTTAATTAAAAAATTCTCGATAAACCACAAGTTATCCACTCGATATCATCCTCAAACTTTTGGCCAAGTTGAAGTTTTAAATCGTCAAATAAAACAGATCTTGGAGAAAACAATTAACAAAAATCGAAAAGATTGGTCTTAGAAATTGACCAACGTGCTTTGGGCTTACCGAACCGCTTTTAAAACTAACTTAGGATGTCCCCATTTCATTTAGTTTACGGGAAAGCTTGCCATTTTTCGGTTGAAATTGAACACAAAGCGTTGTGGGCAATAAAGAACTTAAACATAGATCCCCATAAAGATGGCAAAAACCGAAAACTACGACTCAACGAACTAGAAGAATATAGGAATGATGCTTATGAAAACGAGAAAATTTTCAAAGAAAGAACAAAAGTTTTTCATGACAAGTCAATCCTACGAAAAACGTTTTTACCAAACTAGAAAGTTCTTTTATACGACTTAAGACTTCATTTATTCACTGGGAAACTTAAATCGAGATGGATCAGACCATTTGTGGTACAAATGGTTTTTCCACATAGTTTCATAGAAATAAAAAACCAAGAGATGGATCGATTTTCAAAGTCAACGGTCATCATTTGAAACCTTTCTTAGAATTGCCAATAACCAAGAGGTGGAGCTCATGATTCTTCATGAGCCAAGCAACATCTAGTAAGAATGTTAACCCTCTTTTGTAAATATATACATATTTTTCTCCGTTACACTCATTATATCATGCACTGACTGTGGGGAGCGGTCAAAATCAAGTATGGGGGAGTTTCATCCTCATTTTTATTTTTCATGTTTTTTCTACATTTTCTTTTCAAAACTCAAAAAAAATCTCAGAATAAAAAATTTCTTTTTATCTTTTGGTTTACTTTTGAAGAAACACTATAGGAGAAGTATATATTATGGTTGTTAAATTGAAATTTTTGAAAATTATTTGTCTTAACAAAAATTAAAATTTAGTTTGATGACAAGTAACGATGGTTTAACTAGTATATAGGAAGATTCATAATGATAATTATAAAGTATAGCTTAATTGAAAATCTTTTTTATAAAGTGGTGGATTTAAAGAAAATGATATAACATTTTTTACTTCTAAGTTAAATGGTGTTGAGATGATTTTGTAAAACTCTCTCTTTAAAAAAATTTAACAAATATATATATATTTATTGCATATATGTATATATTTTATTAACCTCTAGAGTCATGTGTTAACACTTGTGTGTTCACTCACCATGCTCTGTACGCCTCTCACGTAAGCCCGAAAGACAGTGCACGATCGGTATATCTGGCCTCAGTTTTTCTGATATAGGTGTATGCATATAAAAGAAATCTTTCATTAAAAACGCCTATAGTCAATAGGTGTTCACGCTTTTGTGTTCACGCTCCACGCTTTGTATTCCCCTCACGTAAGCCCGAAAGGCAGTGCATGGGTAATATATTCGGCCTCAGTTTTCTGAGTTAGGCATATGTAAATATTGTTAATAAAAATTTCATATAAAAGAGAGTAAGCAATTGAAATCCAAGCACTATTATGACTTGTTTGATTTGAATTGTTATCGAAAAGAAATAAAATACCACTTTGAAAAACTTTGATAATCAACTAAGGGTCCATTTCACTATGTTATCAACTGAAACAACGAGTCAAACTATAGTCTATTTGTTATGATAACTTAATTTTTATTGGATGTTTTGACGAGTAAATGACTTAAATTTCCAAGAAAATGACCAAAACTTATAACTTATTTTTGTCGATTTAAAAGTAAATTCTTCCTTTGTAAATATTTTCAAAAAACTTGAATTCAGCTCTTTGTAAATAAATCTTTCATTTTGTAAACATTTTTATATTGCACTTGGATTTTGTAGGAAATATCCATTGAAAACCCTCACTAGACAACACTCATCCTACTGGAGACACCCAGAGTGTAACAACCCGCATATTTTACGATTGTATATTTAAATGATTTATTTAAATATAGCATCGCCAGTCGGATTAAAGTCCAAAATGCTACTTTTTGCAAACTATCGAACTAGGACTCGGGACCACTTCCATTGAGTCCAAAACGGCGTTTGCGAACTTTTTGAGTATAAACATCGATATGTCTGGAGTTGACTAGAATTTTGCTAATTTTTTTATTGGGCTTTGGGTATGGGCTCCGACCCATTAACCCAACATAATACCCTAACTCCATCCTGTTAGGAACTGAGTTGATGATGTTTTGATGACAACAACCTTATATAGTTATTATACTTTACTTTATAAAATATATACTAACATTTCCATATATATATATATATATGTATATGTATATGTATATAGGAAGTATATGCAGGTATCATCGAAGACTGATCAGTATAAAGACTCAAGCATCAAGATGAAGATTAGAGATTCAAGATTCAAGACTATAGAGAATCAAGATTTCAAGATCTCAAGATAAGTGTCTAGTATTTTGTTAAAACTTCATAATAGCACTCTCATCTTTCTTCCAATTTTCTTTTGGGATGGAACCCAATTTCTATCGAAACCAGTGGCTTACAAACCCACGACAAGTAGCTTACAAACCTACGACAAGTGGCTTACAAACCCACGAAAATCAAAATCATTTAAACTACTTTGTACAAGTTCTCGAGTCCTATGGAGGAGCTCTGTAGGAAGGTTCTTGCAATTTCAGTTTGAATAGATTTTTCAAAATGTTTTTAAATCTGTTTTCAAAATGTTTTAGCTTTCAAAATCATGTTTTCAAAAAGATTTTCAAACTTTGTTTTAGCTTTGAAATATTCCTCTATTCTGATTTTAAAAACTTCTATTTTTAAAACATCAAAACTTATTCTGATTTTAAATATTACTTATATAATTGATGGTCTATATCAATTATATACATATATTTAAAATAATGTTTTATATTCATTCTCTATCTCAAAATATTATTTAAACACTTTACTTTGCTTCAGAGAAGTTTCAACTTGTTTTAAATTCAATTGTCTTTACAAAACAACATCTCTATAATTTTGAACTGAGGGATGTCGACATTTGGGGATACCCCATGTCGACATGGTGACAGTTGGATTCAAAATTCAATTTTCAAAAGAAGTGTCCATTCGTTCAAAAACCTTTCGCCAATGGTTATGACTGTTGTGCATCTATATAAAGGCTTCCAAAACGAATTTTTTTAACAACTAATTTTTTATTTTCTTCACTCTTTCTTCTCCACCATTCCATATCCATAAAACTTCATATTTTCAAGATCGTGCCATCATTCTGCCAAATTCTCAATAGGAAATCATTTAGATACTCTCTCTATTTGATTCTCCATCATTCTACTAAAGATCAAAGTGCTATTCAGAGTTATAGGATTAATTTGTATTCAAAAAAGTCCATAGAGTCTAACCATTCAAAAGGATTGTTATTAAGAAGTATTAGGGTGATCTTGTGTCCCGTAAATCAAGAGAGTTTACCCCAGACTCGGAGATAGGAGGGTTCCTCAAGGCCTTAGAAATTGAGGGTTGTAATTTGGATATTGGCTTATAAAAATCTGTACAAGGATATTGCCTTGGTGCAGGACTGGATGTAGGAGGATTCCGAACCAGTATAAAATCCGGTGTGATCTTTCCTTTTACTTACTTTACTTTACTATTTGCATTTGTTATATGTTCTGTGATCATTCTGTGTTAGAATTCTGTTTAGATTTGTGCTGAAAATTTTAATTTAGTCATATAGTTCATATATTCTTTAAAACACTATTCACCCCCCCTCTAGTGTTATTCCTGCCTTAAGATCCTTAATCCGCATCCCCAACACATCCCCTCTCCACTTCATTCGTTTCCATTTCCTAACACTTTCAGGCTAAAGAAAAATGGGGAAGAGAAAAGAAAACAAAATCCCTAAAACCTAATTTTGATATAAAATTCCGATTCAAGCTCCAAAATCAAAGAGAAGGTTAGGTAAGCATCCTCTTCATCTTCTCCATCTCAATCTCTCTTCAATTTTCAAAAATTCCTAAACCCTAACTTAGGAAATATTTTCTTATGAGATTAGATTCTAGCTTCTTGGGTTGAAGTGAAGAGTGGTGGATCTTTCCTTTTTTAAAAGCTTTTCATTCATTGTTTTTGAGTTTAAAGGTGAGTTTTTGAACTCACATCTACGTCTATAGCTTTCATTGTTGTTAGGTACGAATTCCTAACTTCTATTCATGTTCATTTGCTTTTGATTTGAATTGATTTGGTGAATTTTCCAAATTTTGGTGTTTTGAAGTCAAAATCTTTAAAGATCCTATCTTGGATGTTTGGACATGTTATTTGGGGTGTATCGAAGAGCCTATAAGGTTGGGTTGTCATTTGGCATTAATCTCTAGTCTTCGTCGTTCGTTCAATTGCTTTCGAATTGATTTGGCCATCATTGGCCTAGGCTAGTTGCTGCCCAGTTGAACCAACCAGACGTCTGGTTGGTAATTTCAGACGTATGGTTATGGTCCCTGTAGAAATTAAATAATGAACGCAGAAAATAAAATGGCAGAGACAAATTCCGGACGTCTGATTTATTGGTTCAGACGTATGGTTAGGGTTAAGACGTCTGGTTTGTAATTTCAAACGTCTGGGAGGTTTTCTGAATTATTTCTAGAATCCAAATCCAGACGTCTGGATGAACCCCCAGACGTCTGGAACTATTCAGTTTTTCCTATTTACCTATTTTTTGAGTGAATTTCCAATGTTTATCGATTTTTGTTGATTCGATTAGTTGTTATCACTTTTATCGACTTTGATGACTTCTTTTTCTAGATTTTTAGGAATATCCATTTTGACGGATTTGGTATCGATTTCTTTGGATTTGATTCACGTCTTCGAATGCGAATTTTTGTGATCGATTGTTTTTACGATCGTTTTATGTGATTTGTCACTTTAAAATACAAAGGTTTTTACACTAGTAGTAAATATTCAAACTCTTTCACAAAAATGATTTCAACGTTACTTTCAAATACAGAACTCATTTTCAAATTCGTTTTCTGATCTATTAGTATATACAAACCTTTACCTCATTTGTACAAGAAATCTAATTAAACGACTTAGCAAAACAAGTGGTATGAAACGCTTGCGTTTTCTTTGTCGGTTAATTCTTGGACTTGTTCGATTGAACTCTTGTGATAACTTTCAAGTGGAAATCTACAACTTGTTCGTAAATACTTAAGTTAAGCCAGTGGTTATGGGACATGAAGCTAAACTCATTTATTTACTAGCTTAGTGTAATTCATTCTTTTATTGATCGATTATGATCATTTTATGGTTTAGACTAGCGGTATGCGATGTCTCTTTGTCCACATAGGGGACTGTACCTCGTTTTATTGAGCTTCGTCTCATTTCTTTTATAGGCTAATGATCTATGGATTCTTTGGAGTTTCGACTCATTTTTATGGGCTAGTGACCAATGGACTTTGGACCGTTCATGGAGCTATCGGCTTGATAAGTCGGAGCATGGGGCATATCTTTTTAGGTGCATCGATGTTCATTTATTCATGGGGCATATCTTTCTAGTTGCGTCGATGTTCGTTTATGCATGGAGCATATCTTTCTAGGTGTGTTAATGTTCGTTTATGCATAGGGTGTATCTTTTTAGGTGTTTCGGTGTTTATTTATGCATAGGGCGTATCTTTTTAGGTGTGTCGATGTTCGACTGTGCATGGGGCGTATCTTTTTAGGTGCGTCGATGTTTGGTTTATGGAATAGAGTTCTGTTTGTGATACACGTGTTGGTGAGTTTTCATGCTCTCTTTTGTGATAGGCCTTCCCCTTTGTGTTTTTTGGATTTCTAATTGATGATTTCTACAATTTGTGTTTCACCGATTTTTGTGATTTATATTGATAAGCTTTATCAATATTTGTGGTTTGGTGAATATGTTAAAGAATATTACATTCTTTTTAATGTTTGACAAGATTTGAGATATAATATGATTTTTATTGTTATTTAATGTACACTTGTCACAGTATGGCATTATTGTCATCATACATTTTTGTCATATCTCTTATCCTATCTCATTTTATATGATATTTATAGCTAGACTGATCCGTTTATTATTTTCTTCTTAAATAATAATCTAGTCAAACTGAGGTATTTCAGCTGCTTCTACTTGACTTCTTATCAGGGTCCGTCATTTGACTTTTGGCTAACTACTTTAGCTTAGCAGTTTTTGTTTTTATTCGAGATAGAGACTCCTTGATGTCTACATATTCTTTTGTTTAGCACTTGCACCTATTCTTTTGTGATGTAGTGGATCTTACATGACCATTACTTTGATGTACACTTTTATGTGATATAATCATATCTATTTCCCCCTTAGTGATATGAATATTTGTGACTGATTTATGTTATGCTTATTTTATTTTTGTTTCTGAAGACCACATAGCCACTGTGCAGTAGCTTTGAGTTTGTACTTGATATGTCGAATTTCCTCTTTAAATGAAATGCGTGACCTTCTATCTGTCATATCGGTGCTCGCACAAAGCAATTACACGGACGGTCGCTCCTCAACATCCTTATTCTTCACGCTAGCCGACGGCATTACCTCGTAGTGTCACTTTAAAATACAAAGGTTTCTAAACTAGTAGTAAATATTCAAACTCTTTCATAAAAATGATTTCAACGTTACTTTCAAATATAAAAATCGTTTTCAAATCCGTTTTCTGATCTATTAGTACATACAAACATTTACCTCGTTCGTACGAGAAATCTAATTAAACGACTTAGCAAAACAAGTGGTATGAAATACTTGCGTTTTCTTTGTCGGTTAATTCTTGGACTTGTTCAATTGAACTCTTGTGACAACTTTCAAGTGGAAATCTACAATTTGTTCGTAAACACTTAAGTTAAGCCCGTGGTTATGGGACATGAAGCTAAACTCATTTATTTACTAGCTTAGCGTAATTCACACTTTTTATTTGTCAATGGTGATGATATTATGGTTTAGACTAGCGGTATGCGATGTCTCTTTGTCCACATGGTGGACTATACCTCGTTTTATTGAGCTTCGTCTCATTTCTTTTATAGGCTAACGACCTATAGATTCTTTGGAGTTTCGATTCACTTTTTTGGGCTAGCGACCCATGGTCTTGGACCGTTCATGTAGAATCGGCTCGATATGTTGGAGCATGGGGCGTATCTTTCTAGGTGCGTCGATGTTCGTTTATGCATGGGCCATATCTTTCTAGGTGCGTCGATGTTCGTTATGCATGGGGCATACCTTTCTAGGCGCGTCGATGTTTGATTATGCATGGGGCGTATCTTTCTAGGTGCTTTGATATTCGTTTATGCAAGTGGCGTATCATTTTAGGCGCGTCGATGTTTGTTTATGCATGGGGCGTAACTTTTTAGGTGCGTCAATGTGCGACTGTGCATGAGACGTAACTTTTTAGGTGCGTTGATGTTCGGTTATGGAATAGCGTTCCGTTTGTGATACACGTGTTGGTGAGTTTTCATGCTTCCGTTTGTGATTGGCCTCCCCCTTTATGTTTTCTGGATTTCTAATTTATGATTTCTAGAATTTGTGTTTCACCAATTTTTGTGATTTACATTGATAAGTTTTATCAATATTTGTGGTTTGTGGAATATGTTAAAGAATATGACATTCTTTTTGGTGTTTGAGAAGATTTGAGATATAATATGATTGTTGTTGTTATTTAATGTATACTTGTCATAGTATGTCATTACTGTTATCATACATTTTTGTCATATCTCTTATCCTATCTCATTTTGTATGATATTTATAGCTAGACTAATCCGTTTATTATTTTCTTCTTTAATAATACTCGGGTCAGACCAAGATATTTTAGGCGCTTCTACTTCTTATCAGGGTCTGTTATATGACTTTTGGCTAACTACTTTAGCTTAGTAGTTTTTATTATTATACATTTTTGAGATAGAGACTCCTTGATGTATACATATTCTTTTGTCTAGCACTGGTACCTATTCTTTTGTAATGTAGTGGATCTTACATAACCACTACTTTGATGTACACTTTTATATGATATATTCATATTCGTTTCTGCCTTAGTGATATGAATATCTATGACTGATTTATGTTATACTTATTTTATATTTGTTTCCAAAGACTATATAGCCACTGTGTAGTAGCTTTGAGTTTGTAATTGATATGTCGGATTTTTTCTTTAAATGAAATGCGTAACCTTCTATCTGGCATATCGTGCTCACACAAAGCAATTATACGGATGGTCGCTCCTCAACAGCCTTATTCTTCGCGCTAGTCGGTGGCATTAACCCATAATGTCGTTGGCTAGTGTGAGTATAGAGGTAAGGCATCACACAAAGGTTTAAGGGTTTATTGTATATGCTCAATGCAATCGTGCTCCCTACGAAAATGAATTTATCTTTGTTTTTCTTTATTTGAGGACGAATAAAAAGATAAGTACGGAGGTATATAATGTGCACGTAAATATGCATATATTTACATCCATATTTATCTATTTTTATTTAAATAAATGTCATAGTTGGGCATTTTTACATGTTTAAACCAAAGTTCAATTATTTTCAAATCATCACGTATTTATCTTCATACAGGGGCAAAATGATCATTTTTGCGCAGGTGTTAATTTGAGAATTTTTACTTGGACAAATTTTAAGATTTTTATAGGAATTTGAATTCAAATGGAAGAGGTTTTCACGGAATATATGCATTCACAAGGGAATACAAAGGAATGAAGATGGACATAATTCAAACTCATGATCATGGAGGACCCCACCTACTCATTTATCTAAATCTACAATTAGAAGCTAATGGACAACTAAGTGAAGGTTAAAGCTTCATGCATACTTGATGATGGATTAATTAGAGACTAATGGTACTTGATGGCCACACTTCCTAAATAGCATTTTGGAAAGCCATCTAAAAATTGAACTAGGGTTTTACGCATGTATAAATAGCCCTCTTATGTGCATGTAAAAGGATCTTCTTACTCTTGGAAATACTTAGGAAATTAACATGCAAATTGTGATGCAAAAGTTACATGAAATAAAAATGGCTTCCTAGCCTCTTTCTCTTTTCTTTCTACTTGTTCTTATTTTATTGTCTTGTTCACTTTTATTTACATGTTCTTTCATTTTATGTTAGTAGCTTAGATTTACATTTATGCAATTAGTTTAATTTTGTTCATGCATGTAGTTAATCTTCTTTCTTTTGATTAGTCTCTACTTCGTTTTTCTTTCCGATGTTGAAATTTAAATGTGTTGATTTGATAAAACAAATGAGCAGCCAAACCCCTCCAATTTAGGGGTAACGATGCTCTCTAATATTATGTAAATTCAACATTTCATATTATTTATGGTCTTTTTTATTCATGCTTCATGAAAGTAGATGTTGATGTAAGTTTATACAAATGAGTTTGATAGTCTATAATACATTTGCAAATGGGCTATTCATATGCAATATAAACACAATTTACATCATCACTTGCTCATTGAGTTTTTATTCTGAGATGAAAGTAAAAACAAAATTTGACAATCTATATTACTAATTGCAATAGTAATAGATCATCCTTAAAATAGATTTTGCTTTGACTTCATTTTCATAAGAATTGATAAGTGGTCTATTTGTTGTATTATAGTTTGATGGTTTAAGTTATATTATTTAATAACATAAATAAATCATACTTATAATAAATACAACACTAACTCCACTTAATGTCAAAAATAGAGATCATAGATTATTTGTTTATTGATTTACAAAAACATGAGAGTGGTTTTGCCTCTAAATTATTTTCTAATCTCATGGTTTTTAATCCATTTTCATTCTTGTTTTAATATCATTTTGTTCATAATTTGTAGTTAACAATTTCTCTTCACTCTGTATGATTTGATTGAATAGAGAATTTAAATCTTACAATTCCCTGCGGATCAACTTGTACTCGCTATGTACTATCAATGTATGCCGTGCGCTTACAATTATTTTTATGATAAATTCGATCGGCCGTTTTCTAATTCGATAGAGAATTGGTCGACAAACAATGCACAACCCAATATCCCACTTCATACCTTCCCAGATGAAATTCCTCTTCATATCTTGATACAATTTGGCACCTCCTGGATGAATAAAGAACTTCGAACGATGGCATTCCTCTAAGATTTCTTTCCTTATGTTTCCTACACTCGGAACACACAATCTTTCTTTCTTTCTCAACCTTCCATTCCAGTCAAGATTGAAATCTTTCAAGTCATCGTGCTCAGTTTCATCTTTTAGCTTCCTAATCCGTTCATCTAATGCTGGATCCTCTTCCTACTTAGAAGCAATCCCTCAATCATTACTAGTCAAACTTCCAAACAAGATAATACAGCCGTATCTCCATTAGACCCAGCCTTAGATCTCCACTGCACTCTACAATCTATTAATGCTTCTAAATCTTTCCACTCTGCAATCATCGCCAATACCGCATTCTAATGTTTCCTGCAAAGTGCATTTGTATACTTGTTGCTTTTCCCCGGCGTGTACTCAATCCCAAAATCATAATCAACGATAAACTCTAACCACCTCTGCTATCTCATATTCAGCTCCTTCTGAGAGAACGAATACTTCAGCGACTTATGATATGTATATAACTCTAACCTTTCCCCTAAAATTTAATGTCTCCACACCTTCAAAGAAAAAAATAACTACAATCAACTCTAAATCAAGTGTCGAATTCCTAACCTCATGCAGTCTAAGCAGTCTAGAAGCATAGGCAATCACTTTACCTCTTTGCATCAGCACAGCTCCTAATCCTGTTTTACGTGCATCAGTATAAACTATCAAATCCTGATTCCCTTCGGGAACAACCAACATAGGCGCATGAGTCAATAAGTGTTTCAAACTCTAGAATAATTCTTCACACTTATCGATCCACACAAATTTGACATCCATTCTCATCAACTTGGTCATCGGTGTCGCTATCCATGATAAATCCTTAATGAACCTCCGATAATAACCATCCAACATAAGGAAGCTTTTTATCTCCATTACCACCTCAAGTCTTTTCCAACTATTCACTGCTTCAATCTTAGTTGGATCTATGGACAAACCTTCCTCTGGGACTACATGACCAAGAAACTTCACTTCTTTCTTCCATAAATAAAACTTTGAGAATTTTGCTTTCAACTGATGATGTCTCAGCGTCTCAAGCACCACTCTAAGATGAACTTCATGCTCTCTTTCATCCATAGAGTAAATCAAAATATCATCTATACAAACTAATACGAACCTATCTAAGTGCTCTCGGAAAACCCAGTTCATCAAATCCACAAAGAAAGCTGGTGCATTAGTTAGTCCAAACGGCATAACTAACCATTTGTACGACCAATATCTGATCCTAAATGTCGTCAAAGGTATAATGTCCTCTGCTACCCTGAGCTGATGGAAACTTATGGCTAAATCAAACTTCGAAAATACCTTGGCTCCACTCAACCGGTCGAACTAATCATCAATCCTCGGCAATGGATATCCATTCTTTATCGTCCTCTCACTAATCTTATGATAATTGATACATAGGCTTAACGATTCATTCAGTTCTTAGCAAACACCGCAACTGCTTCCCAAAGCGAACTTCTCGGCCTGATAAAATTCTTGCCCTCTAAACCCACCATTGCACTTTCAGCTCCCTCATCTCTAAAGGGCACATCCTGCTTGGCAGTCTACTCACTGGTTCTGCTCCCCAAATCAAATCTTTCCTAAACTCAATGACTCGTTTCGGCGGTATTCCGACTACAGGCTCAAAAACATCTGTGAATTCTCTAACCATGAAAACTCTACTCAATCATCTTTCGATTCCATAGCACCCAACAAGTTATACACTTCATTGCTAGAACCTTCTATGGTATAAAAAATCCTGTCGCTATAATTTGGGGATCTAAGCGATATTTTCCTATCTTGGCAAAATATCCTAGCATCATACTCACTTAACCAATTCATCCCAATAATAATCCCGAACCCCACAAAATCAAATACATGCAAACTACAAACAAAAGTATGACCTAATAGGTCAAACTCTAATTGGTCACATCTCAACCCTAAAGTTGTATACCCTTCTATTGGATTCGCAACCCGTAAAATAAGTGGGTTCTAGGTTAAGTTTATCTATCCAACATCTAAATATAAAAGAATGCGATGCACCAGTATCAAATAGAATGCTAACAAGCATACCATGAATATGAAGCGTACCTCCTAAAACTGACTTTCTTTTCACCTGAGCTGTTGGCTTAGAAGCAATAGGTTCCAATGCATACACCTTGCCCTTTCCATCCTTAGCGGGCTCCTTGCACTGGCTCTTGTTATGACCAATCTAGTAATAGTTGAAGCACAGACACCCTTCTTTCCAGCCACCTCCTTAGCTTTCCCAACACGATACTCATTAGCAAAGTTCCCTTTTTGTCGCACTTGAAGCAAATAATCTTAGACTTCCCCTTCTTAGCTGCTCCACCCTTTTGAGCACCTTTCTTAGGAAAGAAATTCCTCTTCTGATTTTGCCTAACCCGGACTTCTTTAGCCTTACACTTCTCTAGAGAATCAAGTAACCCATCATGCCTTAAGGCCATCTCCATAACAAAGTCAAAAGGATCTCTAATATGAGATAATGTGGCCCTAGCTAATTTAGGCTTCAACCTCCTGATAAACTTTTCATTCCTCTTCATGATTGTATCCACTGAAGTATACCCATATCGAGCCAACTCTTAGAACATTCTAGCATACTCTAGAGCTAACACCCCCCCCCCCCCCCCGCTCTTACTCAGCAAACTTCTTGATCAGATCTGACTATGCCATTGCAGACATTAATCTCTCTTGGAACCTTCCTTTGAAATCTTCCCAGGTCACAATCTCCTCATCCACCGCCATAGTCACACTATTCCACCAGAATAAGGCTACTCTCTGAAGCTATCTAGATGCCAACCGCCTCTTCTGCTTACTATTGAGCCCCAGATATGCAAAATCCTTCCGTAGTGCAACAACCAATTCTCTACCTTAATGGCATCCTCCGTTCCAACAAATGGCTTCCCTCCAATCTTGGTGTAATCTCCAATTAGCTTAGCGTAATGATTAACTATCGAAAATTCTGGAACCCCTTCTTTTACAACACTTCCTCCTAACACTACAGCTGCAACTCCCGCCTTCACTATATTCTTGAAAAACTCATACATGCCTTCCATTCCAACTTGCAGGACTTCAACACTCACATTCTCTGCTTGTGCCTGACCTTGACCTCTTCTTACATTAGGCCTGACATTCCAATTAGTGCCTTCCCCTCCCATGTTAACTCTTCCTCTTCTTCCTTCAAAATCAGTATTCAAACCTTTTGAGATACAGAAAAATAACCTAATAAGGATAGGAGACTAGAGATAAAGCATATACTTATATATAGCAAATACAAGTACGTTACTATAACACTATCTCATACCCCAACCTTACTCTAATTCCTTTGGATTATGTTTTAAAAACCATTTTTTCATAAACCATGCTCCGATACCAAGTTGTAACATCCCATATCTAGAAGCCAAAAGCTAAGTATTACAGATGTTGCAGTCATCCATAGTATTAACTTTTGGTAACAAAATACGGTAATGCTAATGGTATACATAACATCAAAAGCACTTAAATATGATCAAAACCACATATTTCAAAACAACATTTTACTGATTATATTTCAAACTGAATTCGTATCCAAGTTATATAATCCCATATCATTTCCCAGGTAATGATTAATTATAATTATTACAAAAAAAAATGCCAAGAGCGACATATGACGATGTCCCCTGGTTAATCAAAGTAGTATAGTCATAATTGACTTAATGTACACAGCAGAATTAACACAAAATGAAACTACAAATCCTAATTAGCTATCTATCAGCCACCTGCTCATCTTCAGAAGCTTTATTCGCCAAAAGATAAACCTAAAAATCTAACCCTCAGCCTACTGAAATCAATTTTGAGTACTCGAGAGTTTAAGGGAAAACAAAAACTTCAAGTCAAACATAAAGGCTGTTGTGAATAATTATATTACATCTTGGTTTACTGATATTACGTGAGACCATACCGCTTAACGGAACGGGTTTCCCTCACTAATATTCTTCTCAAAACATATATTTTTGCAAATCCTTTCTTGTAACTAAACTGGTTAATCAAACTAATTATATCAATATAGCAATATCTTTTATGCTAATAAATGGATATCTATCTGTAAAATAAGTAATATGTGAACTATCAGCCCACAATATAATAGCAAGGTCCGTTATGCTACAAATGGACTACCTGTCCGTACAACTAGGCTAATTGCTTGCGAACTAGACTAATTATTCGAAATCTAGGCTGACTACCTATAAAATGGACTAACCGTCTGAAATCTTTTCTTAGGGTTAACCACCCTTCTAATTTTTCCTTGAAAACCTTTTCAAAATGATTTAGTCCTTCAGATCATATATATATACACACACACACACAAAAGGAAAATATATCTTTATCTTTACACTAAGCCATTTTTCCATGTTATGTGTACTTTACTCAAAATAATGTTGATGAGCTTTAATAAGGATTAATTATCCTTTCAAAACAAGTCAAAACTCTTTTTGACTTGAAAATACTTAGGCTATTGCCTATTTAATACATTTAAACCCTATGTTTAAAACTGTTAAACAACCCTTCCGAAACTATTGAAGGTAACCCCTTCGAAACCATTGAGAGACCCTTTCAAAACCATTAAATATAGTCTGATGTCCCGAAAATTTAGACAATATTTATTTAATAATTTCCATTAATAATTATTTTAAAATGTGAAATATTGATTTAATAATCTAATTCAAACAAAAAATTATCTTTTGAAAATTAATAATTATTTAGTTTGACAAATGATATTCTTTTCAAAATTTACAATAATGATAATAATAATTATATTTGGGAATTTTATTCTTTTCAAAATTTAAAATTATTTAAATGATTAAATTATCTTTCTAAGCTAATTAAAGAATATTTTATTTGTAATGTATATATGTGTATACATTGTAAATAGAGAATTTGATTTTAATTTAAATTTAAATTTAATAAAAATATTTTCAAAATTTATAATATATTTATGTGTATAACTTATGAATTGGTTAATTTGATTTAAATTAGTACTGAAAACTTTTCAAAAGTTTGTTTAAAAATCTGTCTGATATTTTCAAAATAAATTTAAATAAATATTTATTTTTTTAAAAAATATAATAGTTTAAATTGTGTATTATAAAAGTTTATTTTTGTTTTCTTTCAAAGATTGGTTTCTGAAATAAATTTAGTATATATATATATATATATATATATATATATATATATTAAAGATCAATATTTTAGTTTAGAACTTTGAAAATAAGGGATAATTCAATATTCTTTTTCTTTTTATATTTTTCTTTCTTGAAAGTTTAGCTTTACAAATATTATTTTAAAAATATTCAAATAAACATTAAGATATGTAATTGTGTAAAAGTAATTTATATGTAATCATTTAAAGGCTAAATATAGATAAACATTTAAAACATGTTAAATTAAATAAGGAATTGTTTTAGAAGAATTTAAAAACATTCATAAACTAAGAAATTTATTTTTATATTATAAAGAACATGTTTTGGACATTTAACTCATAAAGGAGACACTTTAATTAATCTACATCATTAGATAACAAGTGGCAATATTAATTTATTTTTGAAATTAATTATTATAGATAAGAAACTTAACAATTCATTATTGTTCAAACCCTTTTCTTCAAATGGAAAATCTAAAATCAGATTTTAGAAGAAAACTGAAAATCAAATACAATATAAAATCTGCACAACAATCTGCTTGCTCTTCAAATCTGTAATCTGTTGAAGTTCAATTCAACTCTAAGCAAAACAAGAATGAGGTCAGTTGCAGTTTTAAAGATCAATCAACAACAAACTCACCTGAATCATCTACAAATCAACTTCAACAGCAAAATGCAAAACCCAGATTTCAACTTGTAATCAACAGTTCCAGGAAAATGTGAAGACGCATCTAAAATTGTTATCTGCTTCTCCAATTGATTGGTGAGTAAATTTCTATTTTTATAAATAGTTCTTCTTTTAAAAATCAAAGCTAAAGTAAATTTCCAGTACTCAAGTTTCAAATTTGAACTTTTTTTTCAGAAATCAAAAACTGTTATAGATGAAACTGCTCTGTTTTCTTTTTAAAAGTGAGTAACCTCACAATGCAAAAAACTTAAGTTATCTGTTGCATGTGAATTGCTAGAAATAATCATGTTTGTATGATTGTATGGTGATGATATTCTGTGTGTGTGTGTATATATGTGTGTGTGTGTGTGTGTGTGTGTGTTCAGGCATCTCTATATCTGTTCTTGGTCTTAAAACTAAGTTTTTAATAGAAATACATTATCGACTGGTTTGATCTCTGTTAGAAATAATGTGTAAACAAAAAGATGTTTGTTTAGTAAGAAATTATGTTTATAAATCAAAGTTAAGATTAAATAAAAACTGTTGTCTCTGTAAACAATAAGATCAGTTATTGTTTCAAATAAGAAATATCAAACATCTTAAATTATTAAAACAGTTTTATAACTTGAATGCATGTTTGAAATCATGAATTTTAAAACAAAAAATCACATTTTTTTAATTAACTGTTGAGTGAGCTTGTCTGGGTTGAACAGAACGGGAATTTTGGGTTTATCTGATTGCCTAGTGATTTTGGGTTGTTGTGGTGCTTCCTGGAGGTGGAGGGCTGATGGGTGAGTAGGGGAAAATTGTCAGGTGGATGGCCAGAGGTTGGTGGCGACGGTGATAGCTCTTTCTAGTTTCTAACCCTAGTTTGCTGGTGGAAGAAGTTTTGTAGCTTCTTGATTTCCTTGTTGCATCGAGTGATGTAAGGATTTAGGGTTTGGTAGAGGGGACGTAGATGAAGAGTTGGCCGGAGTTGGATGTAGATGAAGAGTTGGCTTGGCTATCTCGTTTGTGATTTCGAGCTGCAGAGGGATTTCTGGTGGTCGTGATCAGGTGTGGGGATAGTCGGCGACTTGGTGAAGAGGGTTATGGTGGCTGGAGAACGCCAGAGTGCCGGTGCATATGCACCGTGCATATGCACCGTGCATATTAAGTTCTGATGAACTTGTTGGCTTGTGCAGGATTTTGACTCAAGTTTTACTCGGGTAGAATGAGTAGTTTACTCGAAGAAATTAGGGTGTGGACTCGAAGTAATTGTGAGAGGTCTCGAGTAAGTTTTGTTTCAGGTTTATAAAACCTGACAGCAATTCTGTTTTAAAATTTAAATGAAATTCAAATTTTAAAACAGGATTTTAAACAGGGATTTAAATTCCAAGTTTAAGATGGATCTGAATTCAAGTGAACTTTTGAATTCAAAGTTTTCAAAATGGAAATTTTAAATTTAAGCAAGATTTAAACCAAGTTTTAAAATCAAGTCTAAATATAGTTTCAAGTTTACTATGAATCCAGATTTGAATTTAAAACAGTTTTGTAAATTTTAAATGTTGAACAAGTTTAAATGTTTTAAAGTAGATTTTAAAAATGAATTTGATTTCAAATAAATGTCTAAACTTGAAAAAAATTCTTTTCTTTAATATTGAATAAAAGTTATGATGTGTTTAACTTAAATTTGGGAAGTTAAATAATCAATTTATTTTTAAAAGCTTGATTTCTTTAATAAAATTAAGTAATTTAGTTTAAACTTTTCTTATATAAGTATCTTATATGAGTAATGATTATTCTTCACTTTTATTTTAAGGGATAAATTTATTCAAAATTTGGATAAATGTTTAAATAGTTAAACATTAGAAATCTTAAATTTTAAAATGGAATTTGAATTTAATTTAGAAATGTATTATTTTAAATACATTTGAATGTAATGAGTCATTAATAAGGTGAATGAATTTTTTAGGAATAATTAAGATAATAAAGAATTTACTTATTTATTTGATTTAAATAATGATTTAGATTAATTTTTAATTAAAGATGGTTAATAATGATTAATATAAGATAAATTTATTAAGGAAGTAATTTAAAAAAATGTTGTTAGTTAATAAAGATAATTATCTAAGGAGTATTAAGTAATTAATTAATGTGATTAATTTTGATAATTTAGATTAATTAATTGAAGATAATCAATTGTAAATTGTTAAGTATAATTACTTGATAAAAGTAATTAAGGGATTAATTACTTATTGTAATTAATTATGGTAATGTGATTTGTTTAAGTTAATTAATTTAGTTTAATTAGTTTAAGTGAATAATTTGATGATTTAATAAGAATAATTACTTAACGTAATTAATGGGGCATGATTACTTAGGGAAGTAATAAATGATAATTACTGGAATGTAATTAGTGAGAGATGATTTATAATGAAGTAATTTGGGTAATTACTATTGCAATTAATCAAGGGATTAGTTAATGAACATAATTTATTATGGGATAATTAATTTGTTATGAGTAATTAAAGGTAGATAATTACTGGATTGATATTAATCAATGGTGATTAATAATTGTATTTTTAAATTATAGGTTAATTACTAAATGTAATTAATTTTAAATAAAGTAATTGATTTAAATATAAATTTGAGATCATTAATTAATATAATTAATGATGTAATTAAGAATTATTTAATTAAGTAATAATTAATTAATTAAGTGATTAATTAATATAATTAATTAAGGATAAATGTAATTAATTATTGTTAATGAAGTAATTAAACGTTAATTACTTATGATTAAGGTTAATTAATTTTGTGAAATTAATTAAAGATTAATTACTTATTGTAATTAGAGAATGATTAATCAAAGATGTTTAATCAAGTTGAATACTTAGAGAATGATAAATTAACTAGGTTAATTAACTAAGGGATATATAGGCAGGATTTATAGATGTAGTAATTAATTTAATTTATTTTAAACTAATTAGAGATAGAAGTAATTAATTTAATTCATTTTAAATTAGTTATAGATGATGTGATCATTAAATCATTACTTATGTATGAATGATTGATATTGGTTACCATGTGTGGTTTGTAATCTCAGCCATCAGATGAGTAATGTTATATGATATGGATGCATTGGTTGCATTGTGATGATGATATGGATTATCTGTTTATAATGCTGATATGGATTATCTGTTGGTGATAATAATGTTGATTATCCATTGTGATGTGAATTATCTATCTGTGTGTATATAGATAATGAATTGAATTGTTTTAAACTCTAAAACAACTTGGCCTTAAAGGACACGTTTTGGATTTCGATAAGACCGGGATCGGGTTTCCATATTTGGATATCCGGAAACCACATTGATCCAAATTAAAAATAGTTCATGAATCTGAAGTGAAGATGAAGATTCAGAGTTCAAGGGTTATAGTCGTTAACTCTAAGTGTGATTCCAAAATGAGTGTAACGAGATAAGGCCTTCGTTTTTGTTTGAACCTGGAATGAACTTGTATGGATTAAATGCTTTCAGAACATCGTCAGGTGGATGATGAGCATTCTAAGATTGATATGTCCTATATAGGTAATCGTAGCTCAAGCCTCATCAACCGGGAATGGCTAAAACAAGGGAGGTGTAGCAAGGCTAAGTGGGTCATGCCCAAGTAAGACGAGATTTACCCCTGTCCAGAGGTCCCTTTATATTTCGGTTGTGTGGCAGTTGGCGACGGCCATCTGCGGGGTGGTCTTGTTCGGGACTGTCCAGTAAGGGATGGTTCCGGCTTTGTGTTGCAAGGGATTGGGAGTGATCCTCGGTACGGTGATCTAGGCCACGTACTGTGATGGGCGGTACCCGGTAGCCCTGCCATTGATGGAATCCAAAATCCAATAAGTACCTGTACGGTTTTGATTGTTCCCAACTATGTTGGAACGTGATATGTAAGCATTCCAGCTATTTCTGTATTTTATTTTGAAAACCCTAGACACTATTATAATATCACTGGATTTGCTATCAAATGTTTTGGTTAGCGTAAGTTAAAAACTTTTCCATGTTTATGTGTAGGAAGTCTTACGTGATACCTTTTGTTTTCAAAGGATTTTCTAAAGTTAAGCAACTTTTAAACCCGTTTACTCACACCAGACCCCTGTCTGACCCGTGTGTTTATTTTCTGTTTTATTAAACACTTTTGTAACAACCCGCATATTTATCGATTTTATATTTAAATATTTTATCGTTCGTCGGATTTTGGTCCGAAAAGCTACTTTTTGCATACGGTCGAATTAGGACTCGAAACCACCTCCATTGAGTTCAAAATGCCGTTTGCGACCTTTTTGAGTATAAGCTTCGATATGTTTGGAGAAAGTTGATTTCTGCTACTTTTTACTTTGGGTTTGGTTTTTGGGCTCAACCCTATGTTAACTTATGCTCAAATCTGAGCCACTCTTCCCCACTCACCCTCATTCTCTTCTCATTTCAGTTTTTAGAGTGTTAATGGTGGGAGAGATTGGAAATTAAAATTCCAAAACCCTAGTATCCCTTGCAAATCAAATTCCTTGCTCCAAAGTTCAAGAAGAACCCATTGGTAAGCTTCCTCTTCTTCTTCTCCAACTCATTCTCTCTTTGAATTTCAGAAATTTCCTAAACCTAACTTAGGAAATGTTCTTCTTTTTAGCTTAGATTCAAGCTTCTAGTGTTGAGATTGGAGAGTGCTTGTTCTTGCCACTGCTTTCAAGCTTCATCTTCATAAACTTAGTTCAAAGGTGAGATTTTTATCTCACATCTATGACTATAATTATCTTTGGTTGTTGGGTATGAATTCCTAACACTTCTTCATGTGCATTTGCTCTTGATTTGGATTGGTTTTGTGAATATTCCAATTTTTGGGTTTTTAGGACAAATTTGTGTGAAATCCTTTTATGGATGTTTGATCATGCTTTTGGTGATGCATCGAGGAGCATATAGGGCCGGGTTGCCGTTTGGCATAAACCCTTAGAGCCAATGTTCGTCCGATTGCATTTTGGAAGAGTTTGCTCTTCATTTGTATAAGGCTGAAAAACAGCCCAGGCATGATTCAGTCGACTGAAATCTCTGTTCAGTCGACTGAACCTGAAACCCGAGAGTTTCCAGGCATGATTCAGTCGACTGAAAACTTCTGCACAGTCGACTGAAACTGGAAACAGAAAGTTTCCTGAACCTGGAAAATTTCCATGTACAGGGTCAGTCGACTGAAAAACTCTGTTCAGTCGACTGAACCTGCTGTTTGAGTCCAATTTGCCTTTTTGGATTGAATTTCCAATTTAAATCGATTCGTGATGATCCTATTTATTGTCATCATTTATTATCATCTTTGATGACTTATTTTCTTTGGGAATTTTAGATATATCCACTTCGATGGATCCTTTATCGATTTCATTGGATTTTATTCACATCTTCGAATGTGATCTTTGTGATTGATTGTTTCTACAATCCCCCTTGTGCTTTGTCACTTTAAAAATATAAAGGTTTTCTATACTAGTAGTAAATATCAAAACTCTTTCCTCAAACGATTTCAATACTATTAATACCAAATTCATTTATAAAACCGTTTTCCAATCCATTAGTATATATAAACCTTTACCTCACTCGTATGAGAAATCTAATTAAACGACTTAGTAAAACGAGTGGTATGAAACGCTTGCGTTTACTTCGTCGGTTAATTCTTGGACTTGTTCGATTGAACCTCTTGTGACAATTTTCTAGTGGAGATCTACAATTTGTTCGTAAATATTTAAGTTAAGCTAGTGGTTATGGGACATGAAGCTAAGCTCATATATTTACTAGCTTATTGTAATTGACACTTCTCTTTGATCATGACGATCATTTTAGGTTTTTGACTAGCATCGTGCTATGTCTTTGTGATTTGGTTCATCGAATGTCCCGCTGTACGACGTCGTTGATCCTTTCCTTGTGATTTCTGGATCTCGTGAGTTGAATTCTGGAATTTATGTTTCACCAACTTTTACGATGGGCATTGATATATGTGTCATATATTGCGGCTTAGTGAATGAAATTAGGAGTATGACATTCCTTTTTATCTTGAGTAGATTATTGTGATATTGATTAATCTCTTGTTGATTTTCAATTACTATTTTATCACAGCTTGGCATTGTGATTATTATATGTTTATGTCATATCTCTTATTATATATCACTTCATCTGATATTTATAGCTAGACCGATCCGTTTATCATTTTCTTATTAAATAATACTCGGGTCAGACCGAGATGTTACAGGTGCGTCGACTTGACTTCTCTCTTGGGATTGATCCCTCTGACTTTTGGCTAACTACTTAGATTAGTAGTTTTTGTTGTATACATTTGAGATTTAGACTCCTTGATGTATACTTATTCTTTTGTCTAGCACTTGTATCTATTCCTTTGTATTATTGTGGATCTTTTTAGACCACTACTCTGATGTACACTTTCTAGTGTAATATTCATATCTTATTCCGCCTTTGTGATATGAATTGTCTGTGACTGATTTGTGTTATGCTTATTTCTATATTTGTTTTCCGAAGGATTTATATAGCCACCGTGTAGTAGCTTTGAGTCTGTGTCGGTATGTCGGATTTCGCATGTTATACTATCTGACATATCGGTGCTCGCGTAAAGAAATTACACGGATGGTCGCTCCTCAACAGCCTTATTCTCCGTGCTAGTCGACAGCATTCACCGTAATGTTCTTGTCTAGCGTGGGTATAGAGGTGGGGCGTCACATCTTTGGTACTCATATTACGTACGGGTAGTCAAGTGATTCAGGATTGCTTTGACGTGTTCTGGAGGAGAAATGGAGCAGGTGGCTTCAACGTGTAGATATATAGTGATTCCGCTGTGTTTGAGTTGTATCTGTTTTTCTTTGATGTACTTGAATAGTAATAACAAGACAGGTGTTTATAACTGTCTAGTTTGTGTTGTATTAGCTGTATAACTCTGATGTATATGATACTATGTAATGTTTTATGTGATATAATATAATTTATTCGTTCCGCTGTGAGATTCTGATGTTGTTTGTTTCTTTTTTTCTATCTTTTCTCTTTTCTATCCCTTTCTTTCTTCTTAATGATGCGTCTTTCTGTGGAATGAAAGGCGGGTCGTTACATATAGTCTTTCGAAAAACATTAGAATATCCTTTTGTAACACCTCTAATTTGTATTGACATTATTCATGAGGTTTAACTAGAATAAATTAAATAGAATAATGTTGATAAGGAGATTGAGGTTAGTTAATAAATTAAGTGATCATGCTTATTTAAATCAAATGAACTTATAAATGGTTAAGTAATTGAACATAAGGGCACTAGCATAAATAGCCGCCCATATTTCCCACCCTTATACCATTTTCTTTTATCATACTTGTTCACTTTATCTAAAACAAAATTAGAACCATAAGAAGAAAGCAAGGCCAACCATTAAGAAGATAGAAAAGAGAAAAATCAATTTAAAGCTTAGGATTGAAGCTAGAAGAAATCAATTTCAACCAATCATTCATTTTCTTATACAATATAAGGTGAATAATAATTTCAACATCTCTAATTTGGCTTTATAATCATATGGTTTCTGATTTAAGAGTAAATCTATTTTTATGATATATTGAATGTTGATATGTTTGATTTATGGTTTATATGGTTTAAACAAGGTTGTTTAAAGGATATATACATAGTTTAGGGTAAAACGAAGATTAAATGATTTTTTAAATGGTTTGATAAAATTATATGTTAAAGAACACATAGTATTGGAGTTGGGTTTGAATTTTTATAATTTTCCAAGCCAAGGAGAAATAGTTCTGAATTTTCAAAGGAAAATATGGTTATGTGGGTTTACAAATTTATTTTGAAAAATATATCAAGAATTTGGGTTTGAAATTTTGATATGTTAGATAACATGATTAAAGTGAATTCCTGGAATTTTTGGGGATTTTACTAAGTGATTTAGTATGGAAATTAAATTATTTTAAAAGGAGGACCTAAATGATTTAATTGTTTTGATAATAGGAAGGTCTTATTTGTTAAAAGTTATTTTGAATATAGATCTATGAAAATGTGGAAAATATTATCCAAATTATTTAAAAGTTTGTGAAAGCCAATTAAATGTTTACTTGTAGGCAAGTTTGTTACAAAAAGTTTACTTTATTTGGTAAAAAACTTTTGTTTAGAAAAAAGGGTTCCGCCTTCTTTGGAAGGTCCTTTCGACTAAGACCATTTGATCGAGACCTTTTGACTTCATTGAAACCAACAAGGTTGAAAGCAATGCACAAGATATCATTTAGGTGGTAGTAGTGAATTGAACCAACGTGGAAGGTAGGGTGTCGAAAGGATGCTTTCGTAGGATTTGGTTACTTAGTTTGTTTTAGTTTGAAAAGTAAATCACTTGCCTATTTTTAAGGGCTTCGAATATAGTTGCAAGCCATGCTTTCGACATAGTCAAAAGCTATGGTTTCAAAAGGATAGTTTATAAAAGGGTATTTCAAAAAGGCTTTCGAAAGAGAGCCGCCGCCATTGTTTTTAAAGAAGTAGCTTCTGAAAGAGATCTTCCGATGGCATCAAAGGTATCGATGTTGTCGAAAGGTTCAATTGTTTTTATAAATAACAACTGCTTTCCGAAGCTTTCGAAGGGGTCGAAAGCATGGCTTTCGATAGGGTCAAAGGCAATGGTTTCGAAAGAGGTTTCGAAACCTACCTTCAATTGTTTTTCCAGATGTTTTGATGCTTTCGAAAGGATGGTTTCGACACCGTCAAACTTTCCAATACTTTAAAAATAAAGAGTGGTTTTTGAAAGAGATACTTTCATCAGTTTTCACTTTGACCCAAAGCAATGTTTTAAGTATAAGCCCAATGCTTTCAAAAGGATGAGCTTTCAATGGTTTCGAAGGGTAAGCTTCATTGGTTTCGAAAGGTGTTACGACCAGGTATTTTCAACCATTCGCATCCATTATAAGTGTATAGGTAGACACTCATGCCGGAATTGAATTGCTCAAAATACCGCGTTGTAAATAAAAATTTGGCAAATATCAGAATATACAGTAAATAATAATCACAGATCAAAGACACAGAGTATTTAATAATGCAGCGGAATTAAAAGAGATAGTAGTTCATGAAGCTACTATATAAATTTATCAGAGCTACATAAAATACAACAGAAGAACAAAGTACAAAGGAAGTCTCACTACATAGAAGTCTACTGATACAAGAACTGAAAAGAACAACAGACTGCAAAAGATAAAACTTGACAAGTAGATAATCTCCAGCGATTTCAGTCTCTAGAAAGTGGAAATCCAAATCTGTGAATAACTCAGGCTGACCCGAGTGTAAATAAAAATACAAACACTCGAGTCAGGACATACATACTTATACAATGTAAACCAACTCAAGTGAACTGTAGCAAAGATACAAGTAACTTAGAAGATGCTTGGAACCACCCATCCTCTAAGGATCCGTTAAACTATTTACTATGTAGTATATTGCGCTATATACAGTAATGTCTAATCAGTAAAGTATAATCATATAGAAAATAGCGTTAAGGGGATGGTGAACCTTAACGCGGTCGGATCTTTAAAACCAAAATCGTAGTGGGCTCGATATAAGGAGATGACACGACACGCGAGACAATGCCAGGGTGGATACACCGTTTGCACTGCCGAACCGGTGGTGACGGCAAGCCAACAGCTTCCGTCCACCTCGAACAATACCCCCGAATCAAAGTGGCGCCACATATCGAATCACAAAAGTAATAGAATGGTTTCCGATGGAGCATGCTCGATGAAAGGGTGCGACCCTTTGTGTAGCCCGGTATAGCTCTTGTTTTAGTCATTTATGCCAACTCACGGGATTTGGGTCCACGTAATATACCTCGAGAACGTCGCCACCTTCCTACTTCATTCTGGAATCTCCACCGCGTACACAGTTGTTAAAGTGGTTTCGGTATTGGCCGGCTATAAGACAATATCCGATCCCGGTCTCTTTAACAACCAATCGTTATTATAACCCGTAGTTATAACTTTAAAAAATAATATTTTATACTCCAAAATAAAATATCATTTCAACCCAAATCTTTATCAAAATAAAGATTAAATTATTTCCAAACCATTTCAATATATCCTCATACCATATCTTTCGATTCAAATATTTATCAAAATAAATATCAAGTCATTTCTAACCATTTCAATATATTAAATTATCATATTCTTTCAAAACTTCCTTTCAAATCATTTTAATATATCAAAATATCATAACCTTTCAAAACTTCGTTCAAAATATCTTATCTTTCAGCACTTCCCTTCAAATTATTTTAATATCAAAATGTCATATCTTTCAAAACTCCATTTTCAAATCATTTTAATATATCAAAATATCATATCTTTTCAAACCACATTTCAATCATTTAATATATCAAAATATCATCTCTTTTCAAAACCACATTCATTTCAAATCATTATTCATTTTATTCAATTTAAAATACCATTTCAATTCACATTTCAAAACAGTTTATATTCAAAAAAATTCATTTTTAATCATTAAAATGAAGTTATTATGTTCAATAATTAAATTATTAAATTTCCAAAATTTTCAACTTCCAAAGTTCATTTATTCACTTGAGTTTATCAAAACAGTGAAAATTCACTTTTCATGGCATTTAGAAAACGCTACGGAAAGATACATTCAAAACAGTTCAATTTAACAAAAGACAACATTTTAAAATGTTGTAATAGGGTTTACTTAAATTTCAAATAAACTTAGTTAAATTCAAAAATTATAGCACTTACAAAAATTGCTATAATAGCTTTTAATTCAATTTAGCTTTTTAGTTCATTATCATCAACTACAGCATTTACAAATGCTGTAATATCATTTACATTGTAATTAATAGCATTTCGAAAATGCAGTCAAATAACTTCAAATATTTAATATAATTTCTCAACCAATTATATATTTTTTTATTTAAAACATTTTTAACTCATAAAATCATACATTTTCACATTTATAAACATCATTTAATTTTCCTCAAGTTCATGATTTTATAAAGTTAAATTTCCATTCAAAAATCAAGATTTAATAATAATTCACTTATTTAATTGCAATGTTCAATTTTAAATTCATTGCATTAAATTTCAACTTAACACTTTAGTTCAAGTTCTCAAATATAACTTAGTTTTACTTTTATTTACTTAACTAAAAGTTCACTTTTAAGTCAATTTCATAAATTTCCTATTTTAGTTATATTTCGAAATTTCAACTTAAATATTCATTCATTTCACATTCAACTTTATCAAAAATCATTAATATGATATAAATCACTTTGAATTCGTTTAAATTCAAATTATCATAAATTTATCATAATTTCATATTCAATTTAATTTCCAATTATAATTAAATCAAATTTTACAAAATAACTTACGTTCAAAATTTTCTAACTTTTCATTAATTCATTTACTTACAACTATTCAGAAAATCAATAATATTTTACAAAAATCCTTTTTAATTAGATTTAAATCAAAATGTTTTAATATTTACATTTCTAAAATAATTATAAATTTTTTAGAAAACATATATTAACTACGGGTCTGTATATAATTTTCTACACTAGGAAAAGTGATACGGGTAATATATCATTTCAACCCGTAATTTACAAATAAAAATCTGGGTTTTATCATTTCAAACCCGCAGTCCCAAGTAAATAAAATAAGTTGAAAATCGTTCAGGCCTATCATTTCAGCCCATAACGATTTTCCCCTATTCTAAAGTTCGTTCGGGTATGTATCATTTCAACCCGTAGTGATTTCTAATCTACAGGGAACTTGCAATGTGATAAACATATATAAAAATGAACAGTAACAACATATATATAATAACAGATGATATGACATGAAATTTAACAGGTTTAACATCATATATAAATAATCACATGGTAGTTATAACATCATATTTAATTCTCCACATTCAGTTGTTGTTGTTTCACAACTGCATAAGTATAAATGTCGTGTGAGATTTACTCACCTTTTTGTGCTGGAGATTGCAATACAAACGACACAACGGATTCCAGAAGGCACGATGACACAACAATAGGCTCAAGTGGAAAGAGATCCAAGCTTAGAACTTGTGTTACAACCCAAAAGAAAACAAAATAAAATTACAATTCAATACAACATTGAATAGGAATAACTTTGAAATAAAAAGAGATACGAATACACAGTCTTTTGTCTTGCCTTTTACACTTGCTAGAACGGATTAGGAAATGTTTTGGCTCAGGTTTGGACATACTTTGGTTCAGGTTTGGGTCCTATAAGGCATGGCTACAAGGTATTGAAGTGGTGGAGGAGTTACTATGCATGAATATGAAGAGGCTTATGCAAATAGTGGGTTTTTGGTTCATTTTGGGCTAGGCTAAATGGATCTATGGCTCGGCTATGGCATGTTTCAGATTTGGACAGAGGATGAAGGTGATGGTTAGGGGTGTGTCAAGGTGGTGGTGGAGCAATAGGAGGTGGCCAAGGTCATCTAAGGTGGTGGTGATGAAGACTAGGTGGCTAGACATGCTTTTTAAGGAGTTTTAACATAGTTTTTGTGGATTTCGCATCATGGGATGGTCATGGCACTTGCTGGTCAGAGGAGGAAGGGTTTTGGTCGTGTATGATGTGGGGAAGGAAGTGGTGGTGGTCGGTGGAGGATATGTGGAGGTGTTAGGCCAAACAAAGCAAATGAGAGGTCATGGCAAAATCAAGCAAAACAAAGAAGAAGAAGTAGAAAAATGAGAGGAGGAAGAGAGGCCATTGCTTATTTTTCTTTACTCAGATCTGAAATGGATGTGTATTATTGATGGAATGAGAAACTTTCATGTGAATAAGCAAAAGAAAAGGAACGGCTACAATAAATTGATGCATTGATTGAAAAAGAAACGGTGAAACGACTTTACGTTTCTTAGTTTTTAAAACCTTGCATACTTCCTTTTCTTTTAAATCAAGTAAAACAAAATAAACTTCAGCAAGTACATCTAAAAACCGAAACAAAGTGAAAAAAATTAAAAATATATAATTAAATTTAAAGAAAATATAAAAAGAATTAAAGAAATTGCTTAAAAATTGAAAAGAGGGTTCAAAAATTACAATTAAAACATCAATGGCTTTGGAAAAATATCTACTTCATTTTAAAAATATTCTAAAGCAAAATTTTGAAATAAAATAATTTATTTATCATTTCTAAAATAAAATAAATAATTAAATTGGAGAAAAATAGAAAAGAACTAAAGAAAATGTTTAAAAATTGAAAACATGGCATGGAAATTACAAGAAAAATACAACTAGCTCTAGAAAAATTCCTACCTCACTTCAAAAATATTAAAAGACAAAATGTACATAAAATAACATATCAATACATATTACAAAAGAATATGACAAAGAAAAATAAAATTTATACTATTTAAAATAACAAAATTGCAGAATAAACGAATTGCACTCAATATTGAAATATACATAACTTTCACAATTTAAATCCGTTTCCAACAAAACAAAAGGCTGTGTTCCTAAAATTTTATGTACTTTCAAAATAAAAGAAAAAAATTTAAATTTTCAAACTTTTAAAATTTTAAAATAAAAGTCAAAGTTTGACTATTTTGACAAAAAACTCACTTTTTGGAAAATATTCTTTTTAGTCATGCTTTGGAATGATAATTCATACCAAAACTAAAGTTTATCATTCAAAATAAATAAAATAAGTTTTTAAATCAAAAATTTAATTAAAATAATTAAAATATACAAAAAAAAATCACAAAATACAGGGTTGTTACAAAAAGGTACTTTCAAGTGGTTTCAAAAATATGCTTCTACTCCTATACAATAATACTTTAACTTGGTCGAAAAGTTTCAAAAGAAGTGCTTTAAAGTATTAAAAAGGTTGGAGCCTATTGTTTTAAAATATAAGTTTTATGCTTTCGAAGGGATCGAAAGCGAAGGTTTTGAAACCCAAACTCAAATTTTTGAAGGAAAAACCCATGGCATAAATAAAGGAGTTTTGTAATGACTTTAAGTATGTGATTTTGAAGAAGTATTGCCTTGATAAAATATAATTTAAAGGAGTTAGCTATGTTTTATATGAAATGTATTTCAAGGACCTTAAACCTATAGGAGTGGTATTGTTAATTGTTATGTTTACTTCTTCAAATAAGAATATATTCACATGATAACTCATAATCCTATTTTGGGGATTAAAGGGGTAGAAGAACCAGATGGGTTAGCCCAGTAGTGAATATAAATTGAACACACTCCTGAATGTGTAGAATTGCACCCAGGACCAGAATATAGGATGCTAAAATATAAAGGAAAGATATTGGAAGGGCCAATTGGTTCACAGTAAGCCCATGAAAACTGCATGATATTGGCAGGTGCTAATAGGATCATAGTCAGCCCATGAAAACTATGTACAAAGGAAGATGTCAAATAGACAGGTTCATAGTTAGCCGATGAAAATTATGTGTGAAGGAAGATGTCAGATAGATAGGTTCATAGTAAGCCCATGAAAACTATGATTGGATACTGGCAGGGCCAGTGGTTTGTAGTTAACCCTTGAAAACTATATCCAAATGAAATATTGATAGATGTCAATAGGTTTCTAGTCATCCCATGAAAACTAGGGTAGAAGAAGGGATATTGGGGTTATCAATATGTTTCTAGTTAACCCATGAAAACTAGGATAAGAGTAAAGATATTGAAGTTACCAATAGGTTCTTAGTAATTCCATGAAAACTATGCAATTGGACATGGAGTTCTTAAATGTTTAATTGGTTATTAGTCAGCCCATGAAAACTAATAGGTTAATAGTAATCCTAGAAAGTATAAGTAAGGTAGATAGCCTAATGTTTTGAAATACTATGTTTTAAACCATTGTGGATGCTTATGCAGTTAAAGCACTCGGCAGATTCAATGCGACGGAGGTGCAAAAAGTCATAGCGGGGATACAGCGAGGATGTAGCATGATATAGTAGATGACTCTAAAATAGCATATAAAAAAGAGTACATAATGATTTTACAAATATATAAATGGTAATTAAATGAAAAATTAACATTCAATTGAATTATAATTAATACATAAATAATTTTAAATAAAAACATGTGCGAATATACTGTAAATAAATGTAAAACTGTTATATAATGTAATTGAATTTAGTAGAATATTAGAGTATTTTCATTTTTGAAAATATATTAAAAATTCAACTAAATAAATAAATTTCATAATTTTCATAATGTATAAATGTCATTTTTCAGTTCATTCCTTTTAAAGAAGATATAGAGGGAATAACAGGATATAGTGGAAATAGTGGGGCTTAACCCGGAAAGGCTATATTTGGGGCTATATGGAAAAATCGTAATAGTAGAAGTCTGCTATGAGATATAGCAGGGTTAGAGCGGGGTAATAGTAGGGCAGTAACTGCAAAGGTCGATGCAAAAGCACGGCATATGGTTTTATAAATATTTTAGGATACCAGTGAGGGAAAAACCTATTCCACTATGCGGCATGGTCTCACTAGGTATTTAAAAGAATTAAGATGTTAGATTATTATTCATACCAGGCTTTATGTTTGACTCAAAGTTTTTGTTTTCCCTTTAAACTCTCGAGTACTAAATTGATTTTGAGTACTTTGAGATTGAAGGTTTTTCGGTTTTCTTCTTAGACGAATAAAGCTTACGGAGGCATGCAGAAGGCTGTTAGTTATTTAGAGTTATCTTTTTCCGATGTGTATTTGGATGTAAAGAAAGATTTATTAGCCTTATTATATACTCTGATCAACCAGTGGGCATCTTTATATCTCACTCTTAGCATATGTGTAATAATTATATTTTACGGAACATGGTTATCGTTTTGGGATTATGTAATGAACATGAAATGTTTTGAATGGAATGTGGAAATATGTTTTTGAATTGTTAATTTTTTTTCCATATTCTTGTAAATGAATCTAGCACCACCGTATTTGATCACCGAAGATTAATAACTATGGATGATTGCATTATCCGTGGCCATTAGTTGTGGGCCTCTAAGTAGGGGGATGTTACACCTTTCATTTCTTTTCTTCGAAAGCTTCAAAATATCAGATATCCCCCTTCAAAACCTTTTAAATATTGCCTTTCAAAAACATAGGAAAAATCCTTCCTTTCAACCCTTTCAAAACCTTGGGAAGCCACCCCTTTCGAAACCATTCAATAAAACCTTTTGAAATAGTCAAAACTCAATTCATTCGAAAGCACTATGGGTTCAATTTAAAACATGTGGAAATCTTTCGAAACTATTCATAAGTTTACCCCTTTGAAACCTTTAAAAACACCTCAGTCTAAACCATTTGGATTCTGCCTTCAAGTAGAGCAAAAGGATCAAAAACCCATTCAAGTCGAAAGTATCTTTTTTGAAACCAATTAAAACTATCTCTTTCAAAACCAGTTTGGGTTTTAATTTACTTATAGAAAATGGGTCTTAAAAACATTTAAGTCAAAAGCGTCGACTTCAAAACCAGTTTCCTAAATAATGAAGTGATGGTGTCGAAACCATCCCTTCGAAAGCATTGGAGAGTGACCAGGTTTTTAAAAAACAAAACAACCCTTTCGAAACCATCTGGATCAAAAGGTAAAAAGGCAACAACAAAGAATTTTGACATAGTCGAAAGAAATTATTTAAAAATAGAGGCGTAACCCTATCAAAACCATTTTGTTTAAATCATTTGACCTGGTCAAAAGCTACTTCGTCGAAAGCCATTCAGTCGAAAGCAAGCAGGAGTATTTCTTTAATTAAAAAAAACAAAGGACTGCCTCAACCCCTTTAGAACACCTGTTTTCGACTCCCTACCTTCTACCTACATCCAATTCACTACGTGCCAGTAAACTAATACATGCACATTTGTCTCGATCGTATCGAAAGCGAAAAAAAGGAGGCAGAACCTAGTGTCGACGGTGTCGAAACAGTGAAAAACATGTAACAAACAGTTCTTTTCACCTAACCTACTTCACGGTTTGATTGTGATTGTTTGCCTCTTTCTTTACCAATAAAAAGTATTGCACTTTTCAAAAGTGCTGCTGGCTTTTCAGATTTAACAATTTAAATTATTTTACCAAAAGCCTCTTCTCCTCCTTTATCAATATAAAACATTTAAGCTCCATACCTTAAATAATTTTATATAATCATTAAAACACTTAGGAAAAATCTAGAAAAATTCCAAAAATTCTCTTTTAGTATGTTTTCCAACATATAATTAGACCCCAATCTTTTATTATTTAACCGAGAATAATTATTAACCAAAGTTAGCATTTTTTTTTACTAGAACATTCATATAAATTCCACATAATTTAAGAAAATCCAAAAATTAAAACCTGTCTCTAAAATATTATTTATGACCTTCATAAAAATTCTCAAAGGCATTGGGATGTCATTTTATAGGGTTTTCACCTTAAAACATATCATTAAACCAATATAAATATACATAAATCATCAACAAGTATATATAATCATTCCATAATTCAAAACCATGGCAAATCAATGCAAAATATTCGGCAATCTTCTAAAAACCAAAAATAAAATCAAAATGAGATAAACGCATTATTCACCATAGCTTTGGACATTAAAGAGATTGGGATATGAATAGGTTTGATTTGAATTGGCTTCATCCTAGATTTTCTTCCCCTTTCCTTATTAATGGTGGCCGACCTCTTGTTTAAAATTGTCAAAATGAAGTGAAAGTGTATTCTAATACATGGCCAAGGTTTGGAGGATACAAAAATTTCCTCTTTCCTATTTTACCCCTCTTCTATTTCATTTTAACTCTTCTTTAGTTCATTGTTAAATGGCATGGCTACCCCTTAATAAAAATCAAATCTCAATCCCTTAATCAACACATTATTTTACTTAGTTTAACTAAATAAATATCCTAAATAATGTTCCCTAAAAATTGGGATGCTACAATTTATTTTAGTGTTATCTTGGTTTTCAATGTTGGATGTTGGTTCAAATCATTAATTGTGTATGTCTTATGTATATGTATATGTAATGATGATTCTTGGCTTGGAAAATGAAAATGTAAGTTAGTAGCAATTGAAAGTTAGGACCTTTCTTATTGTATGTTGTGAGGGAATGTATAAAAGTTGAGTTCATGCATACGTTGTTATATGTTAAAGGAAATTTAGTGGTTAGTGGTTAGTTGCGACTTCGAAATCCTTTGGTCGAAAAATACTTTTCTAACTTTACTTTCTCAAAATGTTTTAACGAAGCTTTAAACCTTACCTTTGTTTTCAAAACTTTATTCTATGTTATAAAAGTAAGTAAACTTATAAAGATAGCATTTTTGAAAGTGATTTAGAACATAAATCTAGTTTTGAAATTACAGGCCATATAATGATAAGTCATTATAAACGCAGTTCGTAAGACGAACTCTTTTTGCAAATTGAAAGTGTTTTTCACTTAGGTATACTTTTGACAAGTGTTTTCATAACATATTATATGTAATAAAAAAGAAATTATTAATTAATTAATTATTTGATGACTAATTAATTAATGAATTTAATAAGGTAATTAGTACTTAATCATTAGTTAATAAGGTAACCGGTACTTAAGTATTAATTAAGTAAGTTAATTTTAATTATTTAATTCATAAAAGGTTAATTATATTTTTGATTAATTCTTTAAATATTAACTATTATTTACTTATTTATCAAATATTAATTTTTAGTTAATTATTTATTATAAAAGGGTTTAATAATTTAATCAGTTACTAGTTAAGTTAAGATTTAATTAAAGGCATAACTAAGATTTAAATTATTATTTAATGAAGTTTTAAACTTTTATTTAATTATTAATTAAAAATTTGTTATGGTTTAATTATTTATTTGACTAACTGTTACTTTTTTAAAGGAAAATTATTATTTAGTTATTTTTTTAAAGGATAATAATTATTTATTTAAAAATAAATGGTAATTTAATTATTAATTAAAGGTTTAATTATTATTATTAAGCAAAGAGTTTAGTTGTTATTTAATTCTTAAATAAAGGTGTTAAAGTTTTAAACCACTTTAATTCTGAAGGTGGATTTTGTTTTAAAGTAAGTTTCTTTTAAAAGAATATTTTAAATCCAAGGGATTTCTTTGTGACTATCCTTGAGTAAACCCAATTGAACGTGAAATCCAATGACATCTGTTTAGCAAAATAAATCACCTTTTACTAATAACTTATATTTGACATCTGTTTGGTAGAATAAATTACTATTCTACCATAGGTCACCAAGTAGATTATGCTGACATCTATTAGGCAGAATAAAAACTCATTCTGCTATTGTATTAACTTGGACACGTGTTTAGCAGAAAAAATCCCTATCCGCTATTTTGGTAACTTGGACATTTATATGATTGATTTTTGTTGGTTGATTCCCTTACACATATCTGCTTGTTATGTAAATACCCATGTTATAACTTGAAAATCAAACTCATTTTAATGAGAACAATTACAGTCACTAAGCTTCTTTCCGATTTTTAAGATTAATCATACTCTTGATAATGGTTTCAAGTTAAGTAATGATTTCAGTTAAGGTGTTTTAAATAATCTTTTTGTTTATCAAAAGGATTTTATTAAATGAGTTTATTAATGGATTTTGGTTTTAAATAAGGAATATTTATAAGAAAGTTTTATAAATTATTTTGGATATTTATAAAGGAAGTTTTATAAATAATTTTGGAGATTTATAATGAGATACATAAATGGTTTTGGTATTTATAAAAGAGTTTTGTAAATTTAACTTGGTAAACTATAAATAGTTTTGTAAATGGGTTTGGAATTTAAGTAAAGAAGATTCATAATAAAAGAGATTTATTAAGAGGCTTATAGAAGGAAATTTATAAAAGAATTTGAGATTGGATTTCCTTTAGCTGACCTTAATTCCGATGGTATGTACGTTCGTTCAACACTTAACACTGAAGGACTATTATTTGAGGCTATATCTATCTATAATTTAAATAACATTTTTTTATCCTTTGATATGACTTGGAAAGGAGAAATTTTTCACAAATGTTTTGTTAATATACTTGTGTTAGTGAGATAAGTATACGAACGTTTTTGATAAACACTTTTGAAAAGAGTTTTAATAAATGAAAGATTTAATTTGAGGCCTAGTGGTTACTATGGGTAATTAAATCACTTAATTTGTTGTTTGTTTTATTACATAGTTAAATAACCTAATATCAAATATGGACCAAAATATAACTTCAGAAATATCTAGGAGAAACACGTGAGTTGCATGGCACAGTCATCATCGATGATGTTGTACGGTGTGTACATATCTCGTTTTGTTCTTCTAGGATAAATGATAGGGAGATCGTCCACTTAAACGGTTGTGGGGTGATCCCTGCTCCTATTTATTTATGATTATTTCCAAAAGAATCTAGATTGACTTTACCAAAACCGTCGAATATTGTTTCAAAGAAACCGATTTTGGATAAGTATAAATTATCCAAAAAACCACTTTCGATCCAACTTAAGTGTTTCGAACTAAAGACATATTGAAGATGGAGCTTTTGAATTGCGAGGGCTACTTGTTGCTAATCCTGAGGGTGATCGCAAAATGGATGTAGTAGAGGTAGTGCCTTCGGTTTCGTTCAAACCTAAAATAAACTTGTATGGAAGAATGCTGGCATTGCATTTTTGCTTGGAGGGAAGTGTTAGCATTCCAAGATGGTTTGCTATGTAAAATTTAATCATGGCCTCAAGCCTCATAACCAGGAAGTGGCTAAAGCAGGCATGTGCAGCAAGGCTATATGGGTCTCTTCCGTTAGAGTACGGTTATTCCATATCTAGAGTCAATATTTATGAATGATTTAGGGCCCATTATGCTTATTTATCAACTATGGGGTGATCATATTCGACGCTTTCCAGTAAGGGGTAGGGGCAATCCTAAGTAGTAGAGGTGCAACTTGTTGTAGCCTCCCGTACATTTTATCTAGAGGTGTACGGATTCAATGGATAGACCATTATCCTTTCATGGTTGGAATCCATTTTCCAATACAAACCTTCAAAATTGATTGTATATCAGTTATGTATGAAATGTGAGATGCTAGCATTTTAGCTATTTTATATATTTACTTTAAACCTAAACATTATTATAATATCAGAAGATTTCTTATGGAAATATTTTGGTTATCGTAAGGTGAAAACCGTCCATGTTTATATGCAGTATGGTCTTTATAGATACCATTGATTTTAAAGGGATTTTAAAGGGATTTTACAAGTTGTAACAAATATAATTCCTTGTGATTTGAGTTTCTCATGTTGGTTTTACCATGCTGATCCAGGTGTTATTTTCTTGTAATACTTAGATCAGGCCGAGCATATTTTCTAGATTTAGTTAGACACTTTGGAGCTTTCAGGGGAAAAGTTGGATTTTTCAAGACGTATTCACGTACCTTATATTCTTCCATCATTAGTTGTCTTTGATTTTTTTTGATATATCAGCAATTATAAGGACATGTTGGTATAACTATCCAGGATGATGATAGGATAGTGTACTCTGATGTTGTATATAAATAATGATGATTTCTTTTGTAAAGTTTCTATTTATATATATATATTAATTGTTACATTTTGTGAGATTCTATTCTGCCTTTTCTTCTTTCAACCCTAATGACCTGTCTTTCGGACACTTAAATGATCGCATATGAATACCCAGAATATGTTAAATGTCGTCTATAGGTGCAAAAAGACAGATCATTACAATGTGGTATCAGAGCATAGGTTGAGCGAGCACTTAGGCTTTGGTGGGGTAAACTCATTTGAGATAGGGTAAGTGAGACCCAAGGATGAGTTTAAGTGTATATATTGAGTGCGTATTTATTAATGCTATAATGTTTTATATGGTATTGACTATCGGTTGAGTGGTTTATGAAATTCTGGTCGAGACCTAGGGAACCACTGTGTCGATAGGGGTTTCTAAACATGTAAACTAGGAAATCACATAGTATTATTTTAAAATTTGGTAAACGAAATAATTTTACCAAAGAATATATTTTATATATAAAGAAATAATTTTCAAAAAACAAAGTGTAGTTATATAAGATGTGATTGTCGTTAGGAATTGACAATATTTAATTATTATCATATAGGTTTTGATTAGTCGTGCTTGTCTAATTTTGAGCATTGACTATTATTTGATTTATTGGTAGTTTTCCTTTTTCCATCATAGGTTGGGTATATAGAATTTGTGGAAACATTGAAATGAATGCCTTGTAAATTAAGTTACATAGTTTGATAAGAAGGTGTTAGATGATAATGTTAGGTCAAAAGAATTAGATTTTAAATAAAGGGTGTTTATTAAAAATAAAGGAAACATATTTAAAAATGAATGTTTGAGGAAATATTTTATATACAGTGATTTATAAATCAGAATTATAAAATATATTTTGAAAATAAGATGGACTTTCATAGAATTTAAATCTAGGTGACTTTGATAAAGTTTTCAAATGGTTTTCAAGGTTTGGGAAAAGTAGTAATAACTTTACTTAAAAATACTTTAAAGTATAAATACTTGTAACATCCCCTATCTTGAGGCCCAAAGCTAAGCGCTACAGTCGTAGCAGTCATCTATAGCGTTAGCTTTCGGTGACAACATACTGTAATGTTAATGATATCTATAATATCAGAAGCACATGAATACGAAATAAAATCAACATAGAATTATAACAACTTTTCTGATTACATTTCAAATCAGTATTTCATACTCACATACATGATACCAAATCAATTCCTATGTTTTGACGAAATATAATTATTATAAACTACGCCAAGAGCGATATATGAAGATGCCCATTTGGATGATTAGAGTATTAAATAGGCATATCAATCATATTACATCAGAAGGGCAATAAAGCTAAATAGCTTCTGTATAGCTAGCATTGCCTCCTTCACATCTTCAGAAGCTTATCCATCCAACCTACTAAACTTGAAAAACCTTAACTCTCATTCTACTCAAATTATATTTTGAGTACCCGAGAGTTTAAGGGGAATGACGTAAACTTCGAGCCAAACATAAAGCCTGGTGTGAATAATACTGTTACATCTCGGTTTACTGATATTAAGTGAGATCATGCCGCTTAGGTATGGGTTTCCCTTCACTAATATCCTTTTAAAAGCATATCTTTTGCAATTCAAAAACCTACAATCAAAATTATCATAGCAATTAAAGCAAATAACCTTATATGCATAAAGATCGGGAGATCAATGGACTATATGTCCACACTATTGTTTTATCTGGCTAACTATTAACCACAGGCTGACTGGGGCCTACCAGACATAATCAATCATCTAACATCTTTTAGACACATTACTGGGCTATCTTCCCTTAACTATCTTCTTCTAGGGTTAACTAAACCTAATGGTTTGGCAGGCTTACCAATGACCTACCTTCACTATCTATATTCCTTTCAGTGTGTAACCTTTATTTTAGTCCCATCCGTGACAAAGCCCTACACACTGGAATTTTTGGACTTATATTAGGTGGGGGCTATTAGCTAAAGCATAGGATGCGACCCTACCCCAATCCTATCCGGTCTTCTAATTTCTGAGTCATAAGCTTAGGGTTACCTACCCTTTTCAAATTTCATTTCTTGTCATATACTTAGGGTTAACTACCTGTTTAAATCACATTTCCATGTAAACAATCTGTGTAAACAATTTACACCTGAAATCGTATCTTTATAGAACACGGAAATCTTATACTTTTCTTTAACCAAATTACTTATGCCATGATATATACTTTACACAAAACAACGCTAATAAGATATAATGGGATTATCTATCCCTCCAAGTAAGTTAAACACCCTTTTTAACTTAAAAGATCTTAGGCCATGAAGCCAAAGTAAACCATTCGAAACCAATGCTTAAAACTTTAAACAATACCTTTCACATCCATTAAAAGTTCCCCTTTCAAAATAAGTTAACTATTATGCGTCGAAACACTAGGCTAAAAGGTCAGACCATACCTTTCAAAATTATTGAAGGTATCCCTTCAAAAGGTTTATAAAACCTTAGACATCCTTTTTTCAAAACCCTTTAAAACTTTCCTTTTGAAAGACCTTCCATTTAAAAACTCAAGTAAACCTGTCGAAATCATTGGGGAATCTCCCTTTCAAAACCTTCAATATATATCGTTGAAAGCATTAAAGTCCTTTACTTAAAACAAACCTTACGAAAGCATAGAGTTCAAGTAAAAGTTTGTGCAACATTGCTTTGAAACCATTTAAAACTATTCCTTTTGAAACCTTTTGTTTAACTTTCAATATATCAAAGGGTCTTAAAAGAACTGGGGCGAAAGAAACTCTTTCAAAAGCATTATTCTTAAGTAAAAGAAATTGGATGGTTTCGAAACCAACCCTTTTGAAAGCATTGAGAAGCGGCTTCAATGTTTAAAGTCCAAAGTACCCATTTGAAAGCATTAGTTCTAAAATTTGAGTGCGGCAGTAGGGGTCTCGACCCCTTCGAAAGCTTATTTTAAAAACAAAAGGCGGCAACCCATTCAAAAACCCCTTTCTTTATATAAACAGAAGTAAGTTGGTGAATTCGATAGCTCCAACCCCTTCGAAAGCCTTATTTGTAATCAAAATAGTTGCAAGTTTATAAGAGCTACTTCTACCCCTTCGAAAGCATGTTTTGACTATATACCTTCCTCCTTCCGCCAATTCACTACATACTAAGGCATTGATACCATGTGTATTGATTTCCACTTGGTAGGAGGCGGTTGTATGGGCTAAAAGGTGGCTACTGTAAGTGGTGATAAGTAATCCTTTACAAAATTGATTTTACACCTTTTAAAGTAGTATCTTTCCAACTAACTTGCCTTATTTGTCAACATATAATTGGCTGCCAATTCTTTTACAAAACCTTTTTCTAAAAATGATGTCAAATTCAGTAATTAACAATTTTAAAACATTTAACAAATTGCTCTTTCTCTTTTTATAAATATATAAAACATTTAAGTCCCATACATTAAATAATTTTATTTCTTTAACAAAATACTTATAAAAATTCTCCAAAAATTCTCATAAATCACTTTTAATATGTTTTCTAACATATTTAAATTTCTAACGCAAAGCTAACATATAATGGTCGAAAATACTTAAACCCAATTTAACCATTTTCTTTTCTAGAATATTCATAATAAATCCACAACAACTTGGAAAATTATGAAACTTGAAACCCATTTCTAAAATAATGTTTCCGACCTTATATAAAAAACGCAAGCTATTTGGATGTCATTTAATAGGTTTTTCAAATTAAATCTTATCATAAAATCTATATGAAACAACACAAATCATCAACTAGCATATACATTCATTTAAGCAATCAAAATATGGAAATATTCCTGCAAAATAAATTTGGTTCATATCTAGAAACCAAAAACAATAAAAATGAAATGTAATCTGTTATTCACCTTAGCTTGATTGTTAAGAAGATTGTTATTTGGCCTTGTATTGATTTAATTAAGCTTCCTTCTTGAATTCTTGCTCATCTTCCCCTTGTTTTCTTTTAATGGTGGCAGACCAAGCTCTAGTTGTAGTTTTGTTTGTGAATGTTGTAAGTGAAATCGAAATAAGGATTTAGGGTATAAGAATATACCATATTCCTATTTTTCCTTTATCTTATTACCTTTACTAACTTCATTTTAAATTTTCATCTGTTTATTCATTTTAGGCATGGCTACCTTATAATTATACAAATCTCAATCTCTTGACCGCTTTAATATTTACATTATTCTATTTAATTTATCTAATTAAATCTCTTGGATATATTCAAAATTAGGGTCATCACAGACTCCCCTCCTTAAAGAATTTCATCCTCGAAATTATAATAAGGCACTCATAAAATCAATCATAATGGTAACATACCATGAAACAAGTCAGGATAAGTATCTATAATTCTGCTCTCAGTTTCCCAAGTACGGTCTATCTCGTCGTCATTCCACTGGAATTTGACTAATCCGACTGTAGTGTTCCTTAATCTCTTCTCAATCCTCGCGACAATAAATATTGGTTTTCTAACTATAGTCATATCTGGTTCCACTACTAAATCATCTAGCATAGTAAGTGCAATAGTAGTTTTTGGATCTTGAATACACTACCTTAGATGATAAACATGAAAAACATTGTGGACCCCTGTCAAACTGTTCGGTAACTCTACTCTATGTGCTAGTTTCTCAATCCTTTTTATAATATGAAATGGTCCAACAAATCATGGTGCCAATTTTCCTGATTTTTTGAATCTGATTACATCTTTCATTGGTGATACCTTAATGAAAACATGATCTATAACTAAGAACTCTAAGTCTTTACGTGTTCTACCAGCATAGATCTTCTTCCTAGACTGAGCTTCCTTCAATCTGACTCGAATTAACTCAATCTTTTCTACAGCTTCTCTAACCAAATCCGGACCAAAAAATAACATATCTCCAATCTCCAACCAACAAATGGGATATTTACATAGCTTTCTATACAAAGCTTCAAACGGTGCCATCACTATACTAGTCTGAAAACTGTTGTTATATGAAAACTCGACTAAGTGTAGATGGTCTTCTTAAGATCCCCCAAAGTCTAGCACACAAGCTCTTAATAAATCCTCTAAGACTTTGTTAACCCTTTTCATTTGTGCATCTGTCTGCAGATGGTAAGTGGTAATCATCCTAAGCTTGGTACCCAAAGTCTCCTGTAGACTCTTCCGGAACTCGTTAGTGAATAAGGAATCACTACCACTTACTATATTACTAGGTATTCTATGTAATGTGATTATATTCTTCATGAATGTGCCATCCTGGTTCACTTAACTAGAATAAAATGGGCTTCTTGGTTAATCTGTCTACTATAACCCATAAACTTTCATTTCCTAGATTCGCCCTTGGCAACCCATTTATAAAATCCATTGAGATAGAATCCTACTTCTAGACTAGAACATCTAAAGGCTGAAGTAAGCCACTTGGTTTTTGATGCCCGACTTTTACTCATTGACAGTTCAAACACTGCTTTACCGATATGCATACATCTCTCTTCATAACTTCCTAGAAGAAACTCCTTTTAATATCTCGCTATATCTTAGTTTCTCCTTGATGAATAGTGAACTTCGAACGATGGAATTTTCCAAGAACTTCCTTCCTAATGCTTCCCACATTCGGAACACATAGTCATCCTTTCTTCCTCAATCACGTTCTAGTCAAAACTAAAATCTTTCAACTCATCCCTCTCCATTCCATTTATTAACTTTTTGATCCATTCAGCTAAAAATAGATCCTCCCCTTTCTTAGAAGAAATCCTTTCGATTATAACTGGTTGAACTTCTAAACATACTCCGCATGTAATCATGCTTCGAAATCTTTCCACTTAGCTATCATTGCCAGTACTGCATTATGATGTTTTCTGATAAGTGCATTGACAACCTTATTGCCTTTCCCTGACGTGTACTCAAAAACAAAGTCATAGGCGGCTAAAAACTCTAACCACCCCTGCTGTCTCATATTCAACTTTTTTGGGAGAAAAATACCTCAAGGACTTATGATACATATACAACTTAAATCTTTCTCCCAACAGGTAATGTCTTTGCACCTTCAATGCAAAAATTATCGCAGCTAATTCCAAATCATGAGTTAGATATCCAACCCCGTGCGGTTTGAGCTGTCGAGAAGCATATGCAATCACTTTACCTCTTTGCATCAACACATCTCCTAGTCCTGTTCCACATGCATCTGTGTACATCACTAAGTCCTGATTCCCCTCTAGAACAACTAACACAGGTGTTTATCAATAAGTGTTTCAACTTCTGGAATACTTCCTCACACTTAGTAGTATAGGAAAACTTCACATCTTTCCGAATCAGTTAAGTCATTGGTACCGCCATCCTAAAAAATCCATAATGAATCTCCGATACTAACCAGCTAATCCAAGTAAACTCTTTATTGCAGTCACTGTCTCAAGTCTGTTTCAATTATTCACCACCTTGATCTTAGCCAGATCTACAAACAAACCATTTTTTTGAGACTACGTGACCAAGAAACTTTACTTCTTTCTTCCAGAAATGGCACTTTGAAATTTTTTCCTTCGGTTGATGCTGTAACAATGTCTCAAGCACCACTCTAAGATGAACTTCATGGTTTCTTTCATCTTTAGAGTACATCGGAATGTCATCCATAAATACCAATATGAACCTATCCAAGTGCTCTCGAAAAACTCGGTTCATCAAATCTACAAAGAATGCTGGTGATTAGTAAGTCCAAACGGCATCATTAACCATTTGTACGATCCATATTGAATTATAAACACCATCAAAGGAATACTATCCTCAGCCACTCTAACTGAATGAATTCTATTGCCAAATACAATTAGGAAAATACTTTGGCTTCAGTCAACAGATCGAAGAAATCATCAGTTCTAGGTAATGGATATCACTTCTTTATCGTCTTCTCATTCAACTTATGAGAATCGATACATAACCTCAACGATCTCTAGTTTCTTTGCAAACACTGCGGCTGCTCCCCAAGGCGAACTACTTGGTCTGATAAAATTCTAAACTTATAAATCCACCGATTGCACCTTTAACTCCTTCATCTCGGTAGGTGTCATTCTACTTGGCGGTCTACTCACCGATTTTGCCTTGGACCAAATCTATTTGAAACTCAATAGCTCATTTCGATGGTAGTCCTCTCACGGGCTCAAAGACGTCTACAAATTCTCTAACAACGAAAACTCAATTCAACTCATCTTCTGCCTCCACAACACCCAACAAAGCGTTAATCTGAAAACTAGGGTTTTCAATGAAGTATATAATGGAGTCATTATAATCGGGGTGTTTAAGTGATATTTCCCTATCATGGTAAAATATCCTAGCATCGTACTTACTTAACCAATCCATACCCAAAACAATTCCGAACAATATGAAATCAAACGCATGCAAACTACAAACAAATATGTGACCTAACAATTCAAATTCGAGGAGGTCACATCTTATCCCAAGAGTCACATAACCTCATATCAGATTCGCAACCTTTAACGAAGTAACTAGGTATGAGGGTTCTAAGTTAAGCTTATCTACCAAACAATGAGATATAAAAGAATGCGATGCACTAGTATCAAATAGAACTCTAACTGACACTCCATGAATCAAAAGCGTACCTCCCAACGCAGCTTTTCCTTTTTGCTCTGCTATTGGTCTTGAGGTAGCTGGCTCCAATGCAAACACTTTGCCCTTTCCATCCTTGGCTAGCTACTTGCACTGGTTATTATAATGTCCAATTTAATCTCAGTTGAAACATCTCACTCCTTTCTTATAAGTAGCTTTCTTTCCTTTTCCTGTCCGGCACTCATGAGTATAGTGCCCCTTCTTTTCACATTTATAGCTAACTACATCAGCCTTTCCTTTCTTGGCAACTCCACTCTTTTGAGCGCCCTTCTTATGAAAAAATTTCTTCTTCTAGTTCTGCACTCCTTGAGCTCCCCCTACTTTGTTACCCTTAAGAAAAGCAAGCATCTCTTCTTGCCATAAATCCATCTCAACAACTAAATCTCACGGATCCCTGATATATGCCAGAGTCGCTTTTTCTAGTTCAGGTTTTAGTCCACGGATGAACTTCTCGTTCCTTTTAATAACTGTATCAACCGTAGCATATTTGTATCTTGGTAGCTCCTCAAATCTGGTTGCATACTCAAGCACTATCATGTCTCCTGGCAATAACTCGGTAAACTTCTAGAGCAGATTTGACTTCGCAATCTCCGACATAAACCTCTCCTCAAACCTCCTTCTAAACTCAGCCTAAGTCATAGTCTCCTCATTATCTCCAACCATAACACTGTTCCATCAGTACAGTGTTGCTCCCTGTAATTGCCTCAAAGCAATCCTCCTTTTTTGCTCATTATTGAGCCTCAAATCAACAAAGATCCTCTTGCAATGAAGTAACCAATTCTCCACTTCAATTGCATCTTTAGCTCCGATAAACAGTTTTCCTTCAAGCCTGGCATAGTCTCTACTCAACACAGCATAGTTATTTACCACAGGAGCTCCCAGATTTCTTCCTTCAACATTTCCTCCAACTAACCCAGCAGCAGCTCGAGCTTGCATCATGTTGACAAAGAACTGATACATATCTCCCATATCAACTTGCGATGTTCCGACACCCACATTGGCAGCTTGTGCCTGATCTACATTCATTCTGGTGTTTGGTCTAGTATTTCCACTGGTTGTGGTTCTTCCTCCACCAATATTAACTCTTCCACTTCTAGCATCCATACCTTACGTCTGTAAAATCTTCATTCGAGCCTCTGTAAGATATAAAAGAATAACCTAAGAGAGATGGAAGAATAGAGATAAAACATATACTTAAATATAGCAAATACTAGCACATTACTATAGCGTTGTCTCATACCCCAATCTTTCTCTAATTCCTTCGGACTATTTTTTTCAAAAATCATTTTAAGTTAAAATTTTCTGTTAAGTTTTTCCATAAACCTATGCTCTGTTACCAAGTTGTAACATCCCCTATCCAAAGGCCCAAAGCTAAGCGCTATAAATGTTGCAGTCATCTATAGTATTAACTCCTGGTAACAAAATATGGTAATGTTAATGGTATCAATAATATCAGAAGCACATGAATATGAAATAAAATCAATATAGAATTAAAACAACTTTTCCGATCACATTTCAAATCAGTATTTCATATTTAGACATATGATCCCAAATAGATTCTTGGGTTTTGATCAAATATAATTATTACAAATTACGCTAAGAGCGGCATATGAAGATGCCCCCTTGGATGAGCAGAGTACTAAATAAACAAATTAGTCATAATACATTACCGTGGAAATAAAACTAACTAGCTCCTATTAGCTAGCATTGCCTCCTACACATCTTCGAAAGCTTATTTGTTCAACCTACTAAACCTGAAAAACTTAAACTCCCAATCTACTCAAATTATATTTTGATCACCCGAGAGTTTAAAGGGAAAAACATAAACTTCAAGTGAGACATAAAGCCTAGTTAAATAATACTATTACATCTCAGTTTACTGATATTCAGTGGGACCACGCGGCTTAGCAGAATGGGTTTTCTCTCACTAATATCCTTATAAAATCATATCTTTTGCAATTCAAAAAATTGCAATCAAACTGATTATAACAATTAAAGCAAATAACTTTATATGCATAAAGATCAGGAAATCAAGGACTATCTATCCACAATATAGTTTTATTCGGCTAACTATTAACCATTGGCTAATTCGAACCTACTAGACATAGTCAATTATCTAACATATGTTAGACACATTACTGGGATATCTGCCCTAACTATCTTCTTCTAAGGTCAACTGAACTAATGGTTTTGTTTGCTTACCAATAACCTATCTTCACTCTGTATATTCCTTTCTGAGTGTAATCATTATTTTAGTCCCATCTATGATAAAGCCCTACACACTGGAATTTTTGGACTTATATTAGCTAGGGGCTATTAGCTAAATATAGGGCGTGGCCTTATACCAGTCCCATTTGGTCTTCTAATCTCTGAGTCATTAGCTTAGGGTTATCTACCCTTTTCATATTTCATTTCCTATCACATACTTAGGGTTAACTAACATGTTTAAATCTCATTTCCTTGTAAACAATCTTTGTAAACGATTTACCCCTGAAATCATATCTTTATAAAACACAGAAATCTTACACTTTGCTTTACCCAAATTACTTATGCAACGATATATATGCTTTATACAAAACAATGTTGATGAGATATAATAGGATTATATAACCCTCCAAAGTAAGTTATAAACCCTCTTTAACTTAAAAGATCTTAGGCCATGAAACCAATGTAAACCATTGATTAAAACTTTAAACAATACCTTTCAAATCCATTGAAAGTACTCTTTTCAAAATAAGTTAACTACTACACCTTGAAACACTTGGCTGAAAGGCCAAACCATACCTTTCGAAATCATTGAAGGTATCCCATCGAAAGCTTTATAAAACCATAGACATCTTCTTTTCAAAACCCTTTAAAACATGCCTTTTGAAAGCATTGAAAACCTTCCATTTAAAGACTCAAGTAAACCTTTTGACAACATTGGGGAATCTCCCCTTCAAACCTTCAATATATATCCTTCGAATGCATTAAAGTCCTTTACTTAAAAAACCTTTCGAAAGAACTATGTTCAAGTGAAAATTTGTGGAACATAGTCTCGAAACAATTTAAAACCATTCCTTTCGGAATCTTTGTGTTTAACTTTCAATATATCTAAGGGTCTTAAAAGAACTCGGGCGAAAGCAACCATTATTCCTAAGTGAAAGAAAGTGGGTGGTTTTCAAACAAACTCTTTCAAAAGCATGGAGAAGCGGCTTTGAAGTTTAAAAGAAAAAGTACTCTTTCGAAGGTATTGGTTCGAAAGGTTGAGTGCAGCAGCAGTGGCTTCGGACCCATTTGAAAGCTTGTTTTAAAAACAAAAGGCGCCAACTCGTTCGCAAGCCCTTTCTTTATATAAACAGAAGCAAGTTGGTGAAGTTGAAAGCTCTAACCCCTTTAAAAGCCTTCGTAATCAAAATAGTTCCAAGTTCATAAGAGCTATCTCTATCCCTTCGAAAGCATGTTTTGACTCTATACCTTCCACCTTTCTCCAATTCACTACCTACAACGAAACTAATACCATGTGTATTAGTTTCAACTCGACAGGAGGCAGGTGTATAGGTCGAAATGTGGCTGTTGTAAGTGGCGAAGCAATAATCGTTTACAAAACTGATTTTTAACTTTTTAAAGTAATATCATTCCTACTAACTTGACTTACTTGTCAACATATAACTGGTTGCTGATTATTTTACAATACCTTTTTCTAAAGTGCCACCAAATTTTGTAATTAATGAATTTGAAAAATTTAACAAATTGCCCCTTCTCCTTTTATAAACATATAAAACATTTAAGTTCCATACTTTAAATAATTTTATATCTTTAATAAAATGCAGGAAAATTCTCCAAAAATTCCCATAAATCACTTTTATATGGTTTCTAAGATATTTAAATTTCTGACCCAAAGCTAGCATATAATAGCCACAAATAATTTAAACATAATTTAACCATTTTCTTAACTAGAAAATTCATAATAAATCAATAACAACTTAGAAAATTATGAAACTTGAAAATCAAATCTAAAATGATGTTTCTGATCTTATCTTAAAAACACAAGCCATTTGGATGCCACTAAATAGGTTTTTCAAGTCAAATCTTATTATAAAATCTATATGAAACAACATAAATCATCAGCAAGCTGATATATCTACTTAATCGATCAAAACCATGGCAATATTCTTGCAAAATAAATTTGGATCTTATCTAGAAAATGAAAACAATAAAAATGAGATGTAATCTATTATTCACCTTAGCTTAATTGTTAAGAAGGTTGAGATTTTCCCTTGAATTGATTTGATTAAGCTTCCTTCTTGAATTCTTCCTTATCTTCCCCTTGTTTTCTTCTAATGGTGTCTGGCCAAGCTCTAGATTTAGTTTTGTTTGTGAATGTTGTAAATGAATTGAAATAAGGGTTTAAGGTATGAGAATTTTACCTATTCCTATTTGCCTTATCTTATTACCTTTACTTACTTAATTTTAAATTTTCATTTGTTCATTCATTCTTAAGGCACGACTTCCTCATAATTATACAAATCTCAGTCTCATAATCACTTTAATCTTTACATTATTCTATTTAATTTATCTAATTAAATCTTCTGATTAATGTTAGTCAAAATTAGGGTCATTATAATACTTTGAAAAGAAAATTTTATAGAAAGATGCATTTTTTTTGGTTCGGTTCGGGGAATGAGTCCCGATTTATTTTATGATGATTGCAATAATCTTCTAAGTGGCGATCGGATGTTTGCCTTGGCGAACTTTGTAGTGCACTTAGTAAATCACTCTCTTTATCATTTTACCAATGGAATGAGTTCGAATCCAAAAGAATCTAAAACAAATTTGAATTAGATATTTCATTGAAATTATTTAGCTGGAAATATATATATATATATATATATATATATATATGGTATTTTTTCAAAAAGGGATTTGAAAATAGGAAATATTCTTATAATTAACTAGTTCAAGTGACTCGAAAGTGACTAGAAAATTGAAAAGGGATGTGTTCGAATGGTAAACACTTCTTTTGAGTATTACCTAGAGGGATTTATGATACTATTTTGTAGTACTTAGTTCCTTAACATCATTTTGGAGTTACTCGGACTATATGTATATTTTCTACGTGTTAAAAAATAACATTCAAAAAGATTTTTGAAATAAAAGCCGGGTGTTTGGCTCCTAAGTTTTCCAAAATAATAAGGTATTTTGGTTAAAGAATGGATTAATAAATGAAATTCTAAATTTGAGTTAATTTAATAAGGAGGATTAATAAACTTTGTTTTATTAAAATGTGTCTTTTGATTTTAATATCTTAAGAAGTGAAAAATTATTTGATGTTGTTGAGCCAGCTAATGAACATTTTTACCTTAAAGATGTGAAAAGAAAAGTTGATTCTAGGATGGAGTTTCGATGCTAGCATCCCACTCTTCTTAGCTACTAACCTGACCAAGTGGGTAAAGAGGTTGGATTGGTCGACTCAGTTTTGAGACCCAATTATTTTAAGCCTACATCTGAATATTTAAAAGTGAGTATAATTACAAATTAGATGTTTTGTATATATTTTTAGGACGTAGAAGAGTATTATACAAATTAATGAATTAAAATGATTTTATGAAAGGTTTCATGAACAAGTTGTATCATTTAAAATGCTTGAAACTAAGTAAAATTGTTATGAAATGTTTCAATAAATATTTTAGGGAGGGTAGAAAGCACTTGGGTAGTAAGAAAAAATACGATAAGTACGTAGGTTGTACGTAGATCATTTTCATTTTTCATATAATTCTTGATCCAATATTCAAGTACATGACTTGAGGTGTTTCACACCGTTCCAAATAAGGATCTATCATTTGATTTTTGACAGCAAAAACTTGTAAGGGTTCTTAATTTGGAACCAAAAGTTTTTTTATCATAGTATATGTATCTATAAGGAGAACGAAGGTTTCTAATTAAGAAGCCTGATCAGAGATCACATTAGGAAGTCGGGTAAGCAATACCAGTTCGGAAGTAAACTTATGTATTCAAGTGAGTGATCAAATCAGATTTTATATAGGAATGATCTATGAACATCATACGTATTGTTGAGTAGTGTCCATGAGTTAGGGTTGAGGTCAAATTCCAAGGTCGAATATCTTTTAAGGGGATAGTGTAACGACCTAGAATTTCACCGCTTTAATTTGGGAACATTTAATTAATTTAAAATATTCAATAAGATTTCATAACTAAAATAATAATCTTTTAAATAATAAGTAACGATGGTCAAATATTTTTCAATTTTTTTAAATAATAATAATTAGTTTAAAGAAAAATAAAAAATGTGACCGGAATTCATTTTTCGAATTTTCGACTTTTCGTCGGCTAAAAGTTGTCAAAAACATTGTAAACTCTATTGTATAAATATACTCATTCCTTTTTAAATGAAGTTAGCATATTGTTTTTTATATATGCACACTTAAGTAATATAAAAAGTGGATGTAACATTATATGAAAAACAAATAAAATAAAATGTTAAATATGAAAAGATTCCTTAGGAAATCTAAGTACAATAACTCATTAAAACATGTTGGCAAAGCAAGAGGGGGAAGCTTATGGGCTGAGGTACATGAAGTTGAGGTGGGATGGCAATGTGGCAAGTGGATGTAGAGGGTAAAAGACCATGGGCATTATGGTAATTTACCTTGTTTCTTGCTTACAAATATGTGACGCCCCACCTCTATACGCACGCTAGCCAAGGACACTACAGGGTAATGCCGTCAACTAACACGGAGAATAAGGCTGGTTGGGAGCGACCATCTATAGCCTTGCTCTAACTATCTATTGAATACATCGACAATAAACATACCAAGTAGGTCGACATACCCAATGAATACTTAAACCAAAACCATAGGTGGTTGAAGGATCTATCAGAACAGAATATGACAACTCAAATGTAATATACATCACAGAATAGTAAATCATCATATACACATATATTGATACATAACAGAGTACACAAAATAATACATGTCAAGTGGTATATCAATCCACTGTATACAAACGATTCTAGATGAATACATATTAGAGTTACTACAAAATGGGACTACACAAAATGCTATGACAAAAAGAAGTTAGCGGAGTAGTCCATGCGGAAGCAAAATAGGCTAAGTCCAAAAGCACCTAACCTGAAACATCTCGGTCTGACCCAAGTATAAAATACACGGGTCAGTCTAGCTAAACAAATCAGTTAGATAAACTGAACAACGATAAACCTGCAAGGTTACAAGGCATAACAAATATCTCTAAAGAAGATAACACAATCATCTAACAAAAGATGAATCATATGATAACAAGCCTCATATCATCGGCAACATATAGAAACAAAGGATAAGAATATCCCAAAGCAAGCAAAAAGGCAATAACAAATACCAATAAGGTATACAAGTTCCACAAGGTAAACGCTACACATCATGCGACTCAAAAAGACCAACACCGAAGGGCGATACCTAGGGAATATACATATGAATGAAACATCGGAAAATTGCTCGAGCTCAGTACTGTACAAACAAGGATCCATGAGCCCGAAGACTCCAAACCCAATATCACCCATGCGGCTCATAACGACCAACATCGAAAGCGATACTAAAGGGCAACCCAATATCACCCATGCGGCTCATAACGACCAACATCGGAAGCGATACTAAAGGGCAACAAACCCGAAGGCACAAACCCGAAGGCAACAAACCGTAGCGGTGAAGGTCAGAGACCCAGTACTGGACACCACTAACTGGAGGAATGTGTCATAACTCTCTAAAAGGAATTCGAAAAGTGATAACGTGAGTCCCATAACCACTCGTTCGCACTAAACGGTTTACTATCCGTTAGTTAATTTCACACTCAAAGCAGTACAAAGTTCACCTCTTATCATCGGTAAACCAAACACAAAGGTCAAAACAATCAATCGAATAGGTCGGGGACTAATCGGAAAGATAAACGCACAGATTCATGGTCCGTGTTTTGCCCAACCATTTAATCACCCTTCCACTTCGCTCGAAGTGCGAAACAGTGTGTGTTTTAAATAGAATTTATAAATTGGAGAAACGAGCTTTTAAATGTGATTCGAGAGATTATTTTATAAAAACCCGTGGATGAAGTCAAGAATAAATTATCAAAGTCAAAGATGCAATAACAACTACTAAAAACCTACTTGGATCGATAAAATTTGGAAAACCAATCAAAATATGCAAAAAATTGGCAAAACAGGAGCAGGTCGGTCGACCAGACCCCCTGGGTTGGTTGACCGGGCCAGAAACAAAGAGGTGCTCGGGGCGTCAGGTCGGTCAACCGGACCTCTGGGTTGGTTGACCGGAGCCCAAATTGCTGTACTTCCAAAACAGTGGCAGGGAAGTGCCAGGTAGCAGGTCGGTCGACCGGACCCTGAGTTCGGTCGGCCGAACCTGATGATTTGCACTTCCTGCCCTATTTTCAATGAAATGCAAATTCTTTCCAAATCCAAAACAATGGCACATGCATACTTGTTAGGAATTCATACTCAACACCCATGAAATCAAGAGAAGTAGATGTGAGGTCAAAACTCACCTTTTTCCAAAAACAAAGAAGATGAAGCTCAATAACAAGGAGAAGACCAACCAAACACTACTTCAACCCAACAAGCTTCAATCTAAGATCAAAACAAGTATTTCCTAAGTTAGGTTTAGGAAATTTCTGAAATTGAAGAGGAGAAGAGTTGGAGAAGATGAAGAAGAGGCTTACTTATGGCTTCTCAATGATTTTGGAGCAAGAATTTGGAGTTTGCAAATGGAATTAGGGCTTGGAGTTTCTAATTCTTCTTCCCTTCCACCATTTTCAGTTTTAGCTTAAGAAATGAAAATGAAATGAAGATGAATGAAGAGAAGGGGTTGAGTTAGAGTATTAGTTAAGCCAGTGGGCTGAACCCAAACCCAAAACCCAATAGAAAAAGGGTCAAAATTTCACAAACTCCAAACATATCAAAGATTATACTCAAAAAGATCGCAAACGCCATTTTGGAACCAATGGAGGTAGTTTCGAGCTCCAATTCGGCCGTTTGCAAAAAGTAACATTTTGGACCTAAATCCGACTAACGACGCTATATTTAAATAAAACATTTAAATATAAAATCGTTAAATATGCGGGTTGTTACAGAATACCCCTTTCATATCCTCAATTTTTCCTTCTTTTCCTTTTACTATATCTATATCTATATCATATCTTATCCAAATGGAGGATTTATTTTCTTCAAACCATATAAAATTCCAGTGGCTACAACTTTCATGTGTGCCACTTCTTCATTTTTTGAGTTTGGTCATGTCTAAATTTCATTTCTTTCAAACTCATTTTCGAACCAAGTTTTTCAAGTTCGAAAACATCTCTTCTTCTTTTGACAATATCTCCCTCAAAATAGACCCAAATTGAGTGCTTATTTTTTTTAAATCGTAGAGAAAATAATTTCCAATAGCTTCCTCTTTGGAAACTTTTCCATATTCCATGATGAACTTGTCTAAAAATTAGTTGGAAGATGACCCATTTTCGAGTTCGATTTTTGTGACTTCGATGATAATCCATAGTTACTCCACCTTTCAAGACAGAGGTCCACCACCTTTGGGCCGTGTGCACCATACATTGACTGAACCATAAAGTCACTATAAGGCCACCAAATCTTGTTTTTACCAAAGTCAGACATTGATCTAGGCTCGCTTCAAAAGTTTGGGAATTTCAAGTCATTTTGGATAGCTTATGGTGAGTTAAAGTTCACTGCTTACAAAAAAGTTTTTAAAACATTATTATAGTGTTATCTTGGTTGTTAATACGTTGGATGTTGGTCGAAATCAATAATTGTGTATGGCTTATGTATATGTAAATGTAATGGTGATTCTTGGCTTGGAAAATGAAAACGGAAGTTAGTAGCATTTGAAAGTTAGGACCTTTTTTGTTGTATGTTGTGATGGCATGTGTAAAAGTTGAGTTCATGCATATGTTGTTATATGTTAAAGGAAAGTTAGTGGTTAGTTGCAACTTCGAAATCCTTTGGTCGAAAACTAATTTTCTAACTTTACGTTCATGAATTGTTTTAACGAAGCTTTAAACCTTACCTTAGTTTTCAAAACTTTATTCTAAGTTATAACAATAAGTTGACATAAAATGATAGAGCTTTCAAAAGTGATTTAGAACATAAATCAAGTTTTGTAATTATAGGTTATATACGATAGTCGCTATAAATATAGTTCATAAGACGAACTCTTTTTGCAAATTAAAAGTGTTTTTCACTTAATTATATTTTTTAAAAGTGTTTTCAAAACATATTATAAGTAATAAAAATTAATTATTATTTAATTATTTATTTGATGACTATTTAATTAATTAAATTAATAAGGTAATTAGTACTTAATCATTAGTTAATATGATAATTAGTACTTAAGTATTAATTAAGTAAGTTAATTTTGACTATATAATTAATAAAAGGTTAATTATATTTTTACTCAATTATTTAAGGATTAATTATTTATTTAAGATTAATTTTTAATTATTTATTTATTATAAAAGGTTTTAATTATTTAATTGATTACTAGTTAAGTTTTAATTAAAGGCATAATTAAGATATAAATTATTATTTAATAAAGGTTTAAAATTTTATTTAATTATTGATTAAAGATTAGTTATGGTTTAATTATTTATTTAAATATTAACTATTATTTATTTAAAGGATAATTATTATTTAATTATTTATTGAAAAGTTTATTATACTTTATTCATTAATTAAAGGTTTAATTATTATTATTAAGTACAAAGTTTGAATGTTATTAATTTTTAAATAAAGTTTATAAAGTTTCAAACCACTTTAATTCTGAAGATCAGTTTTTTTAAAGTTACTTATTTCAAAAGAATATTTTAAATCCAAAGGGTTTCTTTATGACTATCCTTAAGTAAACCCAATTGAATATGAAACCCAATGAAAAATGAGGTGAACCCAAAGATTGCCCCGAATAGAAAAGGCCTAATTTCAATTAGGCCTTGGGGCTAATTTTCAAAATTGTTTTGAAAATTTAAAATGAAATAGTTTAAATGTTTAATTTAAAATAAGAATTACATTATAAATGTATAATATGATTTTTAAAGTCGGCTTTGAAAAAATTGTACATTTTAAATGTTATAATATAGTTTTCAAAAGCCCTTTGAAAATATAATAAACATATTTCGAAAATGTTAATATTTATTAATAAGACTAATATATTAATTAAATATTTAATTAATTAAAGTACATACATGTACAACATATATAGATATTTGTTACATTATCTTGAATCATTTAAGATGATGTAAGTATATATGTATATATATGAGAACTTTTCGAATTTAACATTAGATTAAATTTTCTAATTAAATAAATTGACTAAAAGTTAATTAATAAATTAAAATACATGTATATAAGTTGTATGTGTATTACTATAAAGGTCATAGTATATATATTTATTTAGTATAATATGTTATATTCGAATAATATAATAATTAATTAAAGTGTTAATTAACTAAATTAATTGAATAATATTTAATTAATATTATGTTATCCATAAAACATTATATAAGTTAAAAAGTATAAAAGTTATATAATAATAAATTTTGCATATTATAATTGTATAAAATAAAGGTGGAACATTAAACAAACCCTAAATAGACCTAAAGAATAATTAAATATGTAAAAGTACGTATACCGTGATTTATGATCCGATGTCACCGACACTTGAATCATCATGGTATTTCATAAGAAATTCATTTTTCCATAAGCAGATATCAATCAATTAAATATATTAAAGATTACGAATCTTTAAGTAAACGTTGTCCTCTACCATTTACATGTTAATAAAGTACTTGCATACTCTCCGGTTGTTGAGAAAATTCAAGCTAGAGATGTTATGTATAGTATTATTAATAAGTTGACAAGATGAGGTAAGATAACTATATGTATTTGTTGAGCGAACTTAACGTACATATACTATACTTAGACCGTTGCAGAATATTGACCAGATTATGTAAATCCTATCATTTATACAAGAACATGTTATATTTTTCACGGATTGATATGTTACACATCCACACACTTATATATATATATGATACATGTATATATTTAATATAACATAAATTAAATAATACAACATCATTTTATAAATTTAAATAAAATAAAAGATTTTAATTATTTAAATAAAATTAAGAAATGTTAGACTTCATAGGCCCAACAAAGATCTAATATGGTAAAAAATTGAAATTCACTCATTACTTCCGTTGTGGACTGGCTTAGTTCCAACAATGGTATCAAAGCACAATAGCCTGTGCAGTCTATTAGTCACGTTAGGGTAACTACTAAGCTTACGGCCCAAAATAGTAGGGTGTCTTAAAAGGAAGCGTCAAAGGATATAGTTTAGATAATGAAGTACTCTGCCCTACCTAGTTATCAGCCTAGTCGGAATAGATATATGATCCCAAAGGTTGCTCCTAATAGAAAATGCCCAACTTGAATTTGACCTTGGGCTAATTTTCAAAATTAAAAATATAATATTTTAAATTTAATAGTTAAATTTAAAATAAAATATATTCATATTATAAACATCGTAATATAATGAAATCTTTTCAAAGTATTTGAAAAACAATATATAATTTTGAAATTTTAAAAATTTATTAATAAGATTAAAAAAATAATTTAACTAAAAAAGTTGATTAATTAATAAATATATACATGTATCATATATGATGCATAATATGTTATTTTAAGTGTTCAAATAATATAAGTATACACTTATGTGTATAAACGAATTTCCAAATTAATATAATTTAATTAAATATTTTAATTAAATAAATGAATTAAAAGATTGATTAATTAAATAATATACACATATGGGTCATACTATAAAGGTTATAGTATATAATAAATACTTCATATAAATTTTATATTAAGATAATATTAAATTAATTAAAATGTTAATTAATTAATATTAATGAAATAAGATTTAATTAATATTAATTAAATAAGATTTAATTAATAATTTTACATAAAACTATTATATAAGTAATATGAAATACAAAATTTATTTAATAATAAAAATTATATAATATTAATGTATAAATTAAAATTGGAACATTAAAAAACCTTGAATCACGAGGGTATTTCATAACTAATACATTATTCCATAAGTCGATACCACTTAGTACAATATATTGAAGATTATGAATCTTCAATATAATGTTGTCGTCTATTATATATATTAATAAATTACTTGCATACTCCGTAATTTTTGAGCAATGTTAAGCTAGGGATGTTATGTGTAGTATTATTAATATATTAAGTTGACGATGTAAGATAACTATATGTATTTGTTGAGCAGACTCAAGTTACATATATTATACTTAAGCCATTGCGATATGGTAGTTACAAGTGAATAATTTCTTTCGATTTGTTGAACGAACTCGAAGTCGAAACGAGATTAGGGCAAGGAACCATAAGTTAGAAGTTGTATATGATATAATCGATAAAGAGTTATCCATCGTTTGTGGGGCTATGACTTATTGAGCAAACTCAATGTTTATATCCTAAGATAGCTGAGTCCTAACATCCACTAGTGAAGTCAAAAAACTTCTATGTTTCATATTGGGGTCTGGAGAAACATAAAAGACTAGTGGGAGCCTTATTAGAAATATGAAATGGTAACATTTAAGCTTTCTAATATTGTAAGAACATATGCTACAAAAAGTTATAGTAATATGCATTGAATTTATGCAATTAATATAATTGATAAAATGTTTTTAATTAAAATATACAAATGAATTGAATTAATATTAACAAATATACAAAATATACTTACCAATATATTTTTGCACATTGACCCATGCAAGCACCTAATTATATAACTACCAAATACTTCGTAACTTGGTCACTTACAGGTTTACTTGCCCAAGACTACATATTACTTTCGGTTAGTTTCGAACTCTAAAAGAAACACAAGAATTTGGATGTCTGATTTATATGTGGTCCCATATAAATGTAATACGGTGAATGGTCACAACTTGTAACGTATGGAACTTGAATGAAATTAGTTCATTGAAATAAGCAAGCAAATTATAGGGTGAGATTGCGTATTCAACATGATTAATTATAATAACGATCTTGGTGTCTTAATTATAACACTTGAACAAAGGCTATAAGATATATCTACGAATTTGATCAATGAAATATCAGTTTTAACATTTTTTGCTAAGTGGAATTTATTTGATATCCTTAAAAGTTCAATGTGACAACTGCCCTACAACTCCCATACCCAATACACCTGTATAATGCATTGTTGTAATGACCCACCTTTTTGGATAGTTTAAATCGACAATAAACTACACATGTCTAACTCAAACCATTCAAAAGGGAGGATTGTCAATGGGGTTTAATAAGAAAATAAAGGAAGAGAAGAAAATAAAATACAGAATCTCGCAGCGGAATAACAAAATATAACAATCAAATAAACAGTTCGTGATGCTATTTTACAATATACATTTGATTACACAATTTTTTACAAAAAATCAGAGTACAAACAACAACATACCAATAATGATGCAGCAAAATAATACTAATAATATAATATACCAAACTCTGTCTTCACCCTCTAGAAATAATGTCTTCAAACACGAAATGCTCAGGTTGTCCCGAGCATAATGAAAAGGGAAAACACTCGAGTCAGAACTACTCGAGATAGAACTAAAAGTTCTTATGTAAATTAAATCAACAACATGTAAATATTAGTTTAATAGCTTCTCAGATATTTACGATAATTTACATCTCCTATCTAGTGGATAACATGCGTGCAATAACTTAAAAAATGTTACAGGATTTTCTATTTCCTAAGGATCCGTCAGACTATCTATATGTAGTAAGATACTCTATATATGTAGTGTCTATCAGTAATGTAAAGTATTAAAATAGCGTTAAGGCTTTATATTGATCCCCCTTAAAACATTTTTAAGCATTGTTCTAAAGTTTTCCTTTAACACAACCGGTAATGTCGGTAGCCAGAGAGGTGCCATGATAAGACAACACTAAAACAAAGTCGTAGTGGTCACGTAAAAGGATAAAAGTATGACAAGGCACGTGAGGCAATGCCCGAGTTAGGATTCTACCAGTTTTCCCGTTTTGGTTAGTGGTAACGCATCGTAGCAACAAGCACCCTCTGAGTCCACCACCTCCAAAATCAAAACAAGGTGCACCAATCGAGTCCAAAATCAATATAATAATACAGAGGGGTGATGGCCCCTAAAGGTTGCAAACCCCTTCGCCAGACATAGGCTCCTGCTTTAGTCATTTCCAATTGACAAAAATGTTGGGGTCACCCGTCATCATTCTCTTTCTTCAAATTTAGCAAATGCCTCCAATTCAACCACTTCATTTTGGATAACATCCACCACGTCCGCAGTTGTTAAAGTGGTTTCAATATTGACAAAAAGTTTGCCAATAAGAGGCCCCGGTCTTTTTGTCGACCAAACATCGTTTTACACACCGGTTGGTTCTTTTACATTTCAAAAACGATTCATATTTGACACCAAAAATGGTATCACTTCAAAAAATCACCTTATTTCAAAATACCGTATTCACTCAAAATATATCATTTTCACATGAGAATATCATTTCAAATTCCAACTTAGGCTAAAACCTCATTTAACCACATTCGCATTTAAATCAACAATTTAAATATAAACATTCCAACTTTGCACAATTTGAACTTTTAAAAAATAGCTTGAATAGTTTTAAATAATTTAAATAGTTTAAAGATTTAAAACAGCTTGATATAAAATGGTTTGAGTATCGAAAGTGGTTTGCATAGTAAAATAGTTTGGAAAATCTAAATAACTTGCATAATAAAAGGATAGATTTTAATACGTTTATTTTAAAATAATTTATTTTGAAAATGGTATCAAATCAAACCGTTTCCTTCCATTTCAACATATCTGCACTCATGTCCAACATTTCAATCAGCTAAGCTCAATTTTCAATCTTTCAATTCAATTGACTCAATTTTGATTTAGTTTCAAATCAACTGGATTTCAATTTCAATTTGAATTAACTTTAATTTCCAAAACATTCATTTTAACTTAAAATTCGATTCGACAATTCAATTCGATGGTTTAAGATTCCAATTCAATTCTTATTTTAAACCATTTCAATTCATATCGATTTCAAGTCCAATTTCAATTTACCGATTTAAAGCACATAAGTCAAATAAACTTCATTGTTAAATTTAAGGTTCGAATCTTTAAAATAATTCAATTTTTCGAATTAAAGTCATATATCGATTATAACTTCACATTTCAATTCAATTCTTTGAAACCATTTCTTTTCACCAATTTCAATTTCAACTTTTCGAAGCTTGAATTAGAAATAATTCAATTCATATAAATCCACAATTTATTTCCTTTAAAACAATATCATTTAATCAAATAAAAATTCAAGATGTTAAAACAATTTAATTTAACCAATCCGGTGTCCGTATATAATTTTCTATCCTATGACCAAGTGATTAGTTATTTCAATTTTAATTTCAGGGGTGGATATACATATGTGTGTGTATGTGTGTGCGTGTGCGTGCATGTGCGCGTCATTTCAATCCAAATCAAAGTGTCACAGGTCTATGCCATTTTAGCGTATTTCTTAATTCATTTCCAATGGTTCAAATGATAATATAAATGATGTCAATAAATAAATAGGTAATAACAGGATATGTCAAATAAATAAACAATCATGCATCCATCATCAATCAATAAGCATAAAATAACCACTAACATCCAAATCAACTAATATACCAGAACAATACTAATTATCAATTGTTAGTGTTAACTAGCAATAAAATTCAATATTAATTTAAATATCAATTTAATCCAATATAAAATTCAAATTAAATTTAAATGGAAATTTGAACTACCAAACAACAACCAATAAATTTTTATTCACTTCATAATTAAATTTAACTAGCACTAGAATTTTTAGTATCGCATGAGTGGATTAAACCACTGATTTTGATTTATAGTCAATTTAAAATCCATTATAATCCTAAAAATTCAATAGTCTCCAAATTCAACCAAATCTATTTCATGTTATCCGGAATTTCGATATGTACCCAATGGACGAAACCTCGCGTTAATCTGAATTCGTAAGCAAAAGTAATTGAAGTTAGAACATTTAAAATTAAAAATAAACAAAACGGCAAATCTGTGGTATCGTTTACCTCAAACCTTAACCTCCATGACCTAGAACCCATCAATGCTACACCTACAACCATTCATCGTCGAACACGCATGCCTAAAGGCCTCTAGCCTAGTGTCAAACAATGCCACTGCCTCCGCCTCGCCACGCCGCCCCTCCGACACCCCACCACCTCAGCCGCAACGCTAGGAAATGCCCCCGACCGAGAACCAATGCCCATAATTGCCTAGTTTTGTGATCTCGAGCACTCTTACAATGATCCAACCTGATGGATGAACTCCAATTGACACCCTCTACGACGCTGTGCCCTCCGATCGTCGATTGGTCGTTGTTTCGCCGTTGATCACGAAACCCTAATTTGGACGGCTTAGAATAAATCGCTAGTTTTTGAACAAATAGAGCATCCAATTGAAAAATGAATTGTAGATGCAGATTACGTTCATTGAGAGCTACGCGATGATATATTATATGATAGGGTTTGAGCGGTCTGTACTTTGGAGTTTAAATTGAAATTGTAATCTAGGGTTTTGAGATGTTTGCCGTTGGGGAGGGGTAGATAAGAACAGAAATTGTACATATAGAAAATAGAAAAGAAAATACTAGGGATTATAACAATATATATATATACATATATATATATATATATATATATATATATATATATAGGCAGAGATGGATAAGAATGGATGGAATGGTTTGATTGGGTCAAAGCAACAACAAAGGCCCGAAAAGCACGTTTCGTTCCCGAAACGAAATCAGGTCATCCTATATGCCAAAATATAGGTTTTTAATATTTTTAAACCCAGTGAAACTAATTTCAAACCCTAATTCCATTGTATATACAAGTTAGATTTTAAAATCAAATTATTTTAATTAAATTCCTTTAATTGATTTCTACGCGTTTCAAGCTCGCACGATCAAATGATCAGTCCGGTCGCTACGAAACTTGAAATCCTATAATAATTCACTATTTTGGATCCCAAGAGACTGGTTTCATCGAAAACTGAGACAGTGCCTAAGAAGACTAATTCGACATGTTAATTAAAACAATCTATTTTAAAAAATCAATTTAATAACTTTTAAATTCTAAATTAAATTTTTTTATATCATCATTCTTGATTAAATAGAATTTTAATAATCTTTCAAAATTAAATTTTCCATGTAAATTTCAAGATTTAAATATTAAATTAATTTACAACAATAATAAAATCCTAGTTTATTATAATTTAAATTCCAATATATTCTTATATTTTGATTTAAATTCTTATTATTAAATCAACAAATACTCTAATGAATTTATTTAACTTAAGTTCCCATCTTATTATTCTCATACCCTACAGTTGATGTCCTTTACCATATTAATTTCAATATATTAGTTACACATGATTACCTAATTAAATTCAAAACGAATTTGTAATAAGATGAGAAATGAATAGTTATTACATTTAAATAATTTAAACACATTAATACTGTAACATCCTGATATTTTCGACCATTCGCATCCACGCATGCCGAATTTGAATGGCTCAAATACTAGATTGTTAATTTATATTTGGCAAAACTCAGTATATACAATAAAATAAATAAATCACAGAATCGCAGACGTAGAGTAATATAAAATATGCAGCGGAAACAAAAGAATAGTAGTTCATGAAGCTACTATATATATCAGAGTTAAATAAGATACAACAGAAGTCTCAAATACAATAGTCAAATACAAGGTCAGAATACATCACTGGAATCAACTAAATAACTGCAAGCTGAAAAGATGTAGATGGATCTCCAAATGAAGCTCCAACTCCAAAGGTGAATCTTAAAAGCTGTATCACTCAGTCTGACCCGAGCGTAAAGCAAAACACAAATAGAGTCAGGATTAACATTCTTATATCAATAAATCCAACTCAAGTGAAATATCAACTGAAATACAAGCAACTCAAAGGATGTTTGGGATAACCATCCTCTAAAGATCCGTTAAACTATCTACCATGTAGTGATATACGCTATTATAATAATGTCTATAGTAAAGTAAGTGTAAAGACCCGAAAATCCGTACTCCTTTGAGCTGGCAACTTCCACAACAATCCAGCCAAAGAGGAACGAACTCCCGAATCTTTAGGGTTTTAAGAAAAAGAAAGAGAGAGAAGGAGAGAGAAGAAGATAGAAAAGATAGGGAAAAGAAAATAGAAAATAGAACGAAAAGAATGGAACGGAACAGAAAACAACAGAACAATATCAGAATCTCACAATTCGAAGCGGAACAACATATAATAATAAATGAATAATCTTTAAACAAAGAACTATATCAGTTATTACATTTTATCACATTACATTACATTACATCAGAGTGTACTACAACAAACAACAACAAACAGCGGAAAAAGAAATACTATATACAAATAATTACGCCATGCCATCCAGCTTGCCTCCTGCAACTCCAGAATATCCTGATAAACCTTAACTCTTGACTGCCCGTGTGGAAATTGGTGGGCACCCAGAGTTTAGGAAGGAAAACAATAAACTCCGAGTCAGTCATGTGACTGGTGTGAGAACTCAAAACAGTTTATTTATCTTTGAAAACAAAATAGAGGAATATTTTTAAAGTCAATTCGCAATGCTTTTAAAAATGAGACTAGCATAAGGCCTCCCGCACACACACACAATGCAAACGCAGAATCGGAGGAGATTTCTCCTTATGATAGTCAAAGATGCTTGATACGCATTTAAAAGAACATTTGATATTATTACTAGTGTATAGTGTAAGAAAAATTCATTTCGAAAGTAGAATATAAATCTTAGCCAACATACGACCATTATCGTATGCCTACTATAGCTACCATCTAAACAGTGGTGACCACCATAAGTAAATGGCAGGTTCTACAACTAATACCGTACAAGGTTTCATATTGGGAATTGGATTCCCAATGAATGATCAGGCCAAGGAACTTCCCATTGCCACATGAGAATGCCTGTGGATGGACATCCCCGAGAACCAAACCGGATCTCTGCCAACACAAGGCCGGGTTACCCCTAACTGAGTAACAACTGACCGAATATGCCATCCCCCGGTTCTTTGGGACCTTTAACCGAGCGCTCGTAATCAATTCACACAATCATAAAGTGTTTACAACATGAGTAAGTATCTGGGCTCCATACCATGATACCACCCTTTTCCAGAAGGAAATGCACATACCCTAAAGGGCGCTACCCCTCATAACCTTGCCGCATCTTTCCTGTTTTGACCATTCCTGGGGTGTGAGGCTCGACGAAGTCACGTCCACAAAAACACACTTTATACAAAAGCCGTGCTTTGGGTCAACAAATGATCATAGAAATGATCACCAGGATAGACGATCAAATAAATGATCCTATCACAAATAATCAACACAATGATCATTTCACAGCAACACTCAGCATGTCACATTACCAAATTGGGAATATATCGCTGATAACATTCAACTACATAACCTCTGAGCTTGTACGTCTCAGAGAAGGGTGTTAAGCTAAAAGAATAAATTCTTCGCCACCAACAGAAATATATTTGAAAGAAATCGGCTTTATATCTCAATTTGTAATGTCAGACATACAATCCATACAAGTCTGTTCCGGGCTCGAACAGAACCGAAGGCACTTATAAAGAAGTCCTTGCAATCCGGATATCCACAATCCTGATCGGATTTCCCATCACATATGGAGAACTCAATACCGGAGCAACTCGGTGCAGAGTCAATCGGCAGGTCATCCTATCGCTCTCGCAAATACCGGGTCTTCAACACCGATCTTCAATGCTATCCATTACGTCGTATCACTATTCGAAATGGGTAATCCGAATAACGAGCGCAATAATTTAAAAATAAGTGTAGCATTCAAATTCAGCAAATCACAAAAAATACCTTTCAAAGGTAAATATTGATAGTCGATTATTGAACTATCAATGGATATGCACACATCACCAGATTCCAAATAATTTTCCAAATTATTTATTTCCCAAAAATATCTTTACAAGATAAATAATTTTCATACTTCAAAAATAAATCAATATTTATTTTTAAACAAATTCCACTTCCTTTTATAAATTCCATAGTGAATTTATATTTCACAATATCCATGCATATACGATTTCAATTATTCATTTCAATTTATCTTCAAAAAGATAAATTCTCTAATATTCACTTTATATTGGAAAACATTTCCATACTTATTTAATAAGAAATTCACAAATCTTTTTATTTTCAACCTTTGGAAAATATTCAATATACTTAAATAGAAATTAAGTATATATTTCATTCTTTAAGGAAATCGTTCTCTTAAACATATTTATTTGGGCCAAAACGAATGTTGCGTAAAACATCGTTACGACAACCCAAAATCTCTAGTATAGGGATTCCAAATTAAAATAGATATATAAATCCCAATACTATACAAAACATTTCCTTTCGAAAATCATTTACTATAACAATAGTGCTATAGTCCACCATTTCCTTTTATTTCTCGAAAACATCTATTTCAACAATGAATGTTGAAATCTATGGTTTCAAATGTCAACATATTTTAAAACATCGTTAGATCGTTTTAATTCAATTTAAAACATCACATCAAAAACAATTTCTTTAACATATTATTCACTATTCAAAAACGTGAATATACTACGTTAACAACTTTCATCACTTCTATTCATTTTATTTCAAAGGATTATTCACAGTCAAAAATGTGAATATAACTCCATTAATAGGTTTCAACAATTTACTTATCAAAATAAGTCGTTTGCGGATTTATAAAACAACGTTTATAAATCCCATTTCTATTTATCTTATAACATCTTTCTTTATAAATTTTCTTTATTAAGCTATTTTCAATTATAACTCAATTATAAACCAAAGGTTCATATTATAAGTTAAATACTTATAAGTTATTTGTTTACAAAATCGTTCCTTTAAACTTCCCAAATTATAAATCCTATAACTTATAAGATTCATTTATTTACCCAAATATATTCTTTAATAACTTCACAAAATTTATAAATCTTACTATTTATAAATTTCATTTATAACTTCACCATTTATAATTTTATAAATTCCATTCATTTATGCAATCCATTTTCACTTCATTCAAACACTTATAAAAACTCGTTTTATAATTTCAATATCAATTTATAAATATCCATTTATAAGTCTCTTATATAAATCAATTTATATTATTCTTTTAAAACATCTTTAATCCCCTTTATAATTTCATCATTTTGATTTATAAAATAATCAAATTTTATAAATCCTATATTTTCAACTTTTTATAATAATTTCAAAAATCCCGATTAAAATCATTAGCCTCATATTTTCAAAAATCAACCTTTAACTATATTTCTCAATATCATAATTTTATAACATTTAAAATTTTAACCTTTATTTATAATGGATCAATTCCAAAAAATATTTATAAACGTATACTTTCAAAAATCACTTCAAAAAATCATTTTAAAATTACAAAATTTGGTCCAATGATGCTACACACCAAATAGTCAATCACGACTACAACGATATCATATATCAATATGATAATCTATCAAATATCAAAATATCTGAAATCAAATAAATACTGTAGAGGAATCCAGTTGGATCCCTCCAACCTGTTTTCCTGCATCCAAAAACAATAGCACAATACCAATTTCGCTCCAGTACGAAATTATCGCGGTATATGGGATTTAAAATATTATCCGCTTAATAGACGGCGCAATAGGGTCTCATTCGCTAAAAAAATGCGGGAAATCAACAACTGCAATATATACATATGCCAATATATATATTGCTATTATATATAAAACCAATTTCACTGTTTATGAAATATTCGCGGTATATGTTTTTAATAAATAACATCCGCTTACTAACGGCACATAATGTCTATTTTAACAATCAATAGATAACAATCATCATTCAAACATGCATTCAAATATTTTAAATATAACTATTTAAAATAAAATCGAAACTGATTCGATTGAGTGAGAAGTTCTCACCTTGATTTCAATTTCGTTTTAGCGATTTATTTCGAATAAAATTAAACGGACGTTTAATTTTACCCGAAATTCTCACTAACTCCAAACGACTCCAATCCAATTCCATAGCGTAGTGCTCGTCCATATGATTCCAACGCTTCTTGTTTCGTGCGTTTTCGACCTCGTATGAAAGAGATATCGCAGTTTAAAGTTTAACGAATTCATAATATAACTTTACAACATTTATTTTACTTTTTTCTAACCAAACTCAATCTGGGCCGTTCGATCTGCTCTCCCCCCCATCAGGCCGCACACCCCCTCTCCCTCATCTCACGTTTTTGCGTTCACCTCCCTGTAGATTGCCGAACCCATAGCTCCAATTATGGTTCCAAATAACGACTACCACACTCCACTTCGACTCGATCAGGATACTCCATCTGAAGCGCCATTACACTAGCTCCCCACGGCCAGAAGAACTTCAAGCTCGGCACCCCATATGCGTGGGAATTCGTGCGCAACTTCCAAGAGAACGCGGCCAATTTGAGGATGATCCGTAGCTCCAATCGCGATCTCCACCGTTAGATGTAAAGCTCTCGACGAGCTCTCGATCTTCGTAGTTGAAAGTTTCCTCTAAACGTTTGTGGATTTGAAGAGATCAAGGGGAGAAGCATGCGAATTTTCTGTCCTTCGGTTCTGGGAAGTGGCGGCCAGGGTTTAGGTTATTTTTTTTATTAATTTAGAGAGAGGGGGGGGCTATTTATAGGGAACCGACGAAACACTATTCATTCTGGAAATTCCGAACTCCGATTTACGCGCCGTAACCAGCGTTTCTGGGGTTTACCCCGCGTTCCGGATACAATGGAACAGGTTTCGGAAGCTAATTCGGACATCTGTGCGAGTTATGGCAATAAACGTTCAATTTAAATTAAACCGATTTAAACGATTTTCTAGGCGTTTTAATTTGTACCGGACAAACGGTAAATCCAATTGACACGAAATTTGAAACCTTACAATAATATCACATTACGGATCCGATGAAACTGGTTTCGTCGAAATCCGAGACTTTTTGAAAAATGGCTATTTTAACTCGCCAAATTAATATTAAAAATAATTCGATACGTTTCGAGCTGCCACGATCAAACGATAACTCCGATTGACACGAAAATTGAAATCCGGTAATAATTAACTATTACGGATCCAATGAAACTGGTTTCGTCCAATTCTGAGACTGTTCAAAAATTGGCTAATTTCACTAGTCGATTTAATATTAAAATATTCAATTTTCACAAATTAACTTTTAATTCGATTTTAAAAGTTCTAAAATATTGTTTTAACTTCAACATGATAAAATAAAATTTCCCAAACCATTTTCAATCATATTTAACCCAATTTTCAATTATTTCCATAATTTAACATATTAAATTATCGATTTAATTATCCAATTAAATCCAATAATTCCTTTATTAACTTATTCGACTTATAAATTTCACTTATTAATGTTTAAAATAAATTAAATATTCAAATTTTAATTACTAAAAATACTGGGTCGTTACAATCTTCCCCCCTTAAAAGAATTTCGTCCTCGAAATTATCAAGTAAGAAAAGTTACAGAATCTATTAATTTTCCAAAATCCATAGTCAAACTTCTTATAATACTTTACTAAGTTTTCAAATCATACTTAGTTATCTTTCCAAAAACAACTACTATTGTTCAACTTTCAATTTCAAATCAAAGTTAAAGTTTTCAAAAAAATTCCAATTTTCTCAAATTTTTTCTAACGCCTTAAATTTTCGGAAAAATTCGCCATAGTCTCCTTTGCGCGGCTCGATCCCAAAAAAAATGACAGTATATATATCACAAATATACATCTCATCAAGTAATGAGGCATCCCGCAGGGAAAAAAAGTATAAAAGTACGATATTTAATCCGAGATATGTACCTTATATTTTATTAGCGAGCATATACGGCTAATATAGCGCGAAAGCGAGCTCCAAATGCGAAGCAAACGCGATCCGCACCTACTAATCACTCAACAAACAACATGAGAATCATGCATGTAGACAATAGTATCAATATACAACATATAGCAACATAATAACTATATATGTCAACATGGCAAATGCAACAAAAGCAATATATTCAACCATCAACCAACTAGCATTCATAACCAATAAATATTCATTTATATTCTCATTAATATTCAATGAAATAGGTTTTCAATTCAATCACATTCGATTCATTAACAGTGGATGTTTACTAACATTCATTTTCAATTAGTTTATATTCACTAATTCATATTCAAGTTGGTTCACTTCCAATCAAATTCAATTCTATTTAAGATTCACTTAACTTCCAATTGGATTTCAATTACTTTAGCTTTCAATTTCATTAATACTTAATGAATTATATACAATCAACTAACAATTATATAACAACCAATGTATATTAACTACAACCAAATTCCTTTGCTTTCAATTGGTTCAATTAATTGATCTTTATTCAACTATTCAACTTCTAATAACATTAGATTTTAATGAATTAACACTTATATCCATTATTTCATACCAATTTAATTTACATTCAATTGATTTACATTCAATCCATTAATTCAATTCAATTACAAAAGTTGAATTTCATTTATATAACTTTAGTTTACATTCATTTAACTTTATTAATTTACTTTGATACCGATATCAACTTCATTCAACATCTCTTAAGTTATATTTCATTTTATAAACATCACTTGGTTTTACATAACTTAATTTCCTACTTATAAATCAATTCAGATTCCAAATTCTAAAGTAAATTTTTATTTAACTTTAACCAAAGTCAAATTTTATTACTTATTCAAACTCATTTTTATTCACAACTCATATTCATAAATATATTCATATAGTTTCACTTCTTATATATAAGTTTATTTCACAATTGTAAATCACATTAATTATAATTCAATTCTTATAATTCTTTTGCTTATACAATTATTCTTCAATTTAGATTATTCAAACAACTAAAAAAAATCCACTTATATACACTTAAATAATTCTGAAAGTTCATTGCTTCATATATAAAAATATAATCAAGGTAAAATTATTTCATTTACCCAATTTTAAAACAATACTGTGTCGAATTGTTCTATTCAAGTGTTTATAAACCCCTTCGGCATAGTTGTACAGACCGTGCTGACGAAGGTTCATATACCACTCAACAAACCAATCATCACAATATAAAACAATTTCATATACACTAACAAATACGCTCTAATAGCTATTATTACACTCAACTCATTCTAGAGTACTACTGACTCTATCTCTAATGAGTAATACCCAACAGAACCATGGTTGTCGCTTAACCATATGCTCTGATACCAAATGTAAAGACCCGAAATCCGTACTCCTTTGAGCTGGCAACTTCCACAACAATCCAGCCAAAGAGGAACGAACTCCCGAATCTTTAGGGTTTTAAGAAAAAGAAAGAGAGAGAAGGAGAGAGAAGAAGATAGAAAAGATAGGGAAAAGAAAATAGAAAATAGAACGAAAAGAATGGAACGGAACAGAAAACAACAGAACAATATCAGAATCTCACAATTCGCAGCGGAACAACATATAATAATAAATGAATAATCTTTAAACAAAGAACTATATCAGTTATTACATTTTATCACATTACATTACATTACATCAGAGTGTACTACAACAAACAACAACAAACAGCGGAAAAAGAAATACTATATACTAATAATTACGCCATGCCATCCAGCTTGCCTCCTGCAACTCCAGAATATGCTGATAAACCTTAACTCTTGACTGCCCGTGTGGAAATTGGTGGGCACCCAGAGTTTAGGAAGGAAAACAATAAACTCCGAGTCAGTCATGTGACTGGTGTGAGAACTCAAAACAGTTTATTTATCTTTGAAAACAAAATAGAGGAATATTTTTAAAGTCAATTCGCAATGCTTTTAAAAATGAGACTACCATAAGGCCTCCCGCACACACACACAATGCAAACGCAGAATCGGAGGAGATTTCTTCTTATGATAGTCAAAGATGCTTGATACGCATTTAAAAGAACATTTGATATTATTACTAGTGTATAGTCTAAGAAAAATTCATTTCGAAAGTAGAATATAAATCTTAGCCAACATACGACCATTATCGTATGCCTACTATAGCTACCATCTAAACAGTGGTGACCACCATAAGTAAATGGCAGGTTCTACAACTAATACCGTACAAGGTTTCATATTGGGAATTGGATTCCCAACGAATGATCAGGCCAAGGAACTTCCCATTGCCACATGAGAATGCCTCTGGATGGACATCCCCGAGAACCAAACCGGATCTCTGCCAACACAAGGTCGGGTTACCCCTAACTGAGTAACAACTGACCGAATATGCCATCCCCCGGTCCTTTGGGACCTTTAACCGAGCGCTCGTAATCAATTCACACAATCATAAAGTGTTTTCAACATGAGTAAGTATATGGGCTCCATACCATGATACCACCCTTTTCCAGAAGGAAATGCACATACCCTAAAGGGCGCTACCCCTCATAACCTTGCCGCATCTTTCCTGTTTTGACCATTCCTGGGGTGTGAGGCTCGAAGAAGTCACGTCCACAAAAACACACTTTATACAAAAGCCGTGCTTTGGGTCAACAAATGATCATATAAATGATCACCAGGATAGACGATCAAATAAATGATCCTATCACAAATAATCAACACAATGATCATTTCACACCAACACTCAGCATGTCACATTACCAAATTGGAAATATATCGCTGATAACATTCAACTACATAACCTCTGAGCTCGTACGTCTCAGAGAAGGGTGTTAAGCTAAAAGAATAAATTCTTCGCCACCAACAAAAATATATTTGAAAGAAATCGGCTTTATATCTCAATTTGTAATGTCAGACATACAATCCATACAAGTCTGTTCCGGACTCGAACAGAACCGAAGGCACTTACAAAGAAGTCCTTGCAATCCGAATATCCACAATCCTGATCGGATTTCCCATCACATATGGAGAACTCAATACCGGAGCAACTCGGTGCAGAGTCAATCGACAGGTCATCCTATCGCTCTCGCAAATACCGGGTCTTCAACACCGATCTTCAATGCTATCCATTACGTCGTATCACTTTTCGGAATGGGTATCCGAATAACGAGCGCAATAATTTAAAAATAAGCGTAGCATTCAAATTCAACAAATCACAACAAATACCTTTCAAAGGTAAATATTGATAGTCGGTTATTGAACTATCAATGGATATGCACACATCACCAGATTCCAAATAATTTTCCAAATTATTTATTTCCCAAAAATATCTTTACAAGATAAATAATTTTCATACTTCAAAAATAAATCAATATTTATTTTTAAACAAATTCCACTTCCTTTTATAAATTCCATAGTGAATTTATATTTCACAATATCCATGCATATACGATTTCAATTATGCATTTCAATTTATCTTCAAAAAGATAAATTCTCTAATATTCACTTTATATTGGAAAACATTTCCATACTTATTTAATAAGAAATTCACAAATCTTTTTATTTTCAACCTTTGGAAAATATTCAATATACTTAAATCGAAATTAAGTATATATTTCATTCTTTAAGGAAATCGTTCTCTTAACCATATTTATTTGGGCCAAAACGAATATTGCGTAAAACATCGTTACGACAACCCAGAATCTCTAGTATAGGGATTCGAAATTAAAATAGATATATAAATCTCAATACTATACAAAACATTTTCTTTCGGAAATCATTTACTATAACAATAGTGCTATAGTCCACCATTTCCTTTTATTTCTCGAAAACATCTATTTCAACAATGAATGTTGAAATCTATGGTTTCAAATGTCAACATATTTTAAAACATCGATAGATCGTTTTAATTCAATTTAAAACATCACATCCAAAACAATTTCTTTAACATATTATTCACTATTCAAAAACGTGAATATACTACGTTAACAACTTTCATCACTTCTATTCATTTTATTTCAAAGGATTATTCACAGTCAAAAATGTGAATATAACTCCATTAATAGGTTTCAACAATTTACTTATCAAAATAAGTCGTTTGCGGATTTATAAAACAACGTTTATAAATCCCATTTCTATTTATCTTATAACATCTTTCTTTATAAATTTTCTTTATTAACCTATTTTCAATTATAACTCAATTATAAATCAAAGGTTCATATTATAAGTTAAATACTTATAAGTTATTTGTTTACAAAATCGTTCCTTTAAACTTCCCAAATTATAAATCCTATAACTTATAAGATTCATTCATTTACCCAAATATATTCTTTAATAACTTCACAAAATTTATAAATCTTACTATTTATAAATTTCATTTATAACTTCACCATTTATAATTTTATAAATTCCATTCATTTATGCAATCCATTTTCACTTCATTCGAACACTTATAAAAACTCGTTTTATAATTTCAATATTTCAATTTATAAATATCCATTTATAAGTCTCTTATATAAATCAATTTATATTATTCTTTTAAAACATCTTTAATCCCCTTTATAATTTCATCATTTTGATTTATAAAATAATCAAATTTTATAAATCCTATATTTTCAACTTTTTATAATAATTTCAAAAATCCCGATTAAAATCATTAGCCTCATATTTTCAAAAATCAACCTTTAACTATATTTCTCAATATCATAATTTTATAACATTTAAAATTTTAACGTTTATTTATAATGGATCAATTCCAAAAAATATTTATAAACGTATACTTTCAAAAATCACTTCAAAAAATCATTTTAAAATTCCAAAATTTAGTCCAATGATGCTACACACCAAATGGTCAATCACGACTACAACGATATCATATATCGATATGATAATCTATCAAATATCAAAATATCTGAAATCAAATAAATACTGTAGAGGAATCCAGTTGGATCCCTCCAACCTGTTTTCCTGCATCCAAAAACAATAGCACAATACCAATTTCGCTCCAGTACGAAATTATCGCGGTATATGGGATTTAAAATATTATCCGCTTAATAGACGGCGCAATAGGGTCTCATTCGCTAAAAAAATGCGGGAAATCAACAACTGCAATATATACATATGCCAAAATATATATATATTGCTATTATATATAATACCAATTTCACTATTTATGAAATATTCGCGGTATATGTTTTTAATAAATAACATCCGCTTACTAACGGCGCATAATGTCTATTTTAACAATCAATAGATAACAATCATCATTCAAACATGCATTCAAATATTTTAAATATAACTATTTAAAATAAAATCGAAACTGATTCGATTGAGTGAGAAGTTCTCACGTTGATTTCAATTTCGTTTTAGCGATTTATTTCGAATAAAATTAAACGGACGTTTAATTTTACCCGAAATTCTCACTAACTCCAAACGACTCCAATCCAATTTCATAGCGTAGTGCTCGTCCATACGATTCCAACGCTTCTTGTTTCGTGCGTTTTCGACCTCGTATGAAAGAGATATCGCAGTTTAAAGTTTAACGAATTCATAATATAACTTTACAACATTTATTTTACTTTTTTCTAACCAAACTCAATCTGGGCCGTTCGATCTGCTCTCCCCCCCATCAGGCCGCACACCCCCTTCTCCCTCGTCTCACGTTTTTGCGTTCACCTCCCTGTAGATTGCCGAACCCATAGCTCCAATTAGGGTTCCAAATAACGACTACCACACTCCACTTCGACTCGATCAGGATACTCCATCTGAAGCGCCATTACACTAGCTCCCCACGGCCAGAAGAACTTCGAGCTTGGCACCCCATATGCGTGGGAATTCGTGCGCAACTTCCAAGAGAACGCGGCCAATTTGAGGATGATCCGTAGCTCCAATCGCGATCTCCACCGTTGGATGTAAAGCTCTCGACGAGCTCTCGATCTTTGTAGTTGAAAGTTTCCTCTAAATGTTTGTGGATTTGAAGAGATCAAGGGGAGAAGCATGCGAATTTTCTGGCCTTCGGTTCTGGGAAGTGGCGGCTAGGGTTTAGGTTATTTTTTTATTAATTTAGAGAGAGAGGGGGCTATTTATAGGGAACCGACGAAACACTATTCATTCCGGAAATTCCGAACTCCGATTTACGCACCGTAACCAGCTTTTCTGGGGTTTACCCCGCGTTTCGGACACAATGGAACAGGTTTCGGAAGCTAATTCGGACATCTGTGCGAGTTATGGCAATAAACGTTCAATTTAAATTAAACCGATTTAAATGATTTTCTAGGTGTTTCAATTTGTACCGGACAAACGGTAAATCCAATTGACACGAAATTTGAAACCTTACAATAATATCACATTACGGATCCGATGAAACTGGTTTCGTCGAAATCCGAGACTTTTTGAAAAATGGCTATTTTAACTCGCCAAATTAATATTAAAAATAATTCGATACGTTTCGAGCTGCCACGATCAAACGATAACTCCGATTGACACGAAAATTGAAATCTGGTAATAACTAACTATTACGGATCCAATGAAACTGGTTTCGTCCAATTCTGAGACTGTTCAAAAATTGGCTAATTTCACTAGTCGATTTAATATTAAAATATTCAATTTTCACAAATTAACTTTTAATTCGATTTTAAAAGTTCTAAAATATTGTTCTAACTTCAACATGATAAAATAAAATTTCCTAAATCATTTTCAATCATATTTAACCCAATTTTCAATTATTTCCATAATTTAACATATTAAATTATCGATTTAATTATCCAATTAAATCCAATAATTCCTTTATTAACTTATTCGACTTATAAATTTCACTTATTAATGTTTAAAATTAATTAAATATTCAAATTTTAATTACTAAAAATACTGGGTCGTTACAATCTTCCCCCTTAAAAGAATTTCGTCCTCGAAATTATCAAGTAAGAAAAGTTACAGAATCTATTAATTTTCCAAAATCCATAGTCAAACTTCTTATAATACTTTACTAAGTTTTCAAATCACACATAGTTATCTTTCCAAAAACAACTACTATTGTTTAACTTTCAATTTCAAATCAAAATTAAAGTTTTCAAAAAAATTCCAATTTTCTCAAATTTTTTCTAACGCCTTAAATTTCCGGGAAAATTCGCCATAGTCTCCTTTGCGCGGCTCGATCCCAAAAAAAATGACAGTATATATATCACAAATATACATCTCATCAAGTAATGAGGCATCCCGTAGGGAAAAAAAGTATAAAAGTACGATATTTAATCCGAGATATGTATCTTATATTTTATTAGCGAGCATATACGGCTAATATAGCGCGAAAGCGAGCTCCAAATGCGAAGCAAACGCGATCCGCACCTACTAATCACTCAAAAAACAACATGAGAATCATGCATGTAGACAATAGTATCAATATACAACATATAGCAACATAATAACTATATATGTCAACATAGCAAATGCAACAAAAGCAATATATTCAACCATCAACCAACTAGCATTCATAACCAATAAATATTCATTTATATTCTCATTAATATTCAATGAAATAGGTTTTCAATTCAATCACATTCGATTCATTAACAGTGGATGTTTACTAACATTCATTTTCAATTAGTTTATATTCACTAATTCATATTCAAGTTGGTTCACTTCCAATCAAATTCAATTCTATTTAAGATTCACTTAACTTCCAATTGGATTTCAATTACTTTAGCTTTCAATTTCATTAATACTTAATGAATTATATACAATCAACTAACAACTATATAACAACCAATGTATATTAACTACAACCAAATTCCTTTGCTTTCAATTGGTTCAATTAATTGATCTTTATTCAACTATTCAACTTCTAATAACATTAGATTTTAATGAATTAACACTTATATCCATTATTTCATACCAATTTAATTTACATTCAATTGATTTACATTCAATCCATTAATTCAATTCAATTACAAAAGTTGAATTTCATTTATATAACTTTAGTTCACATTCATTTAACTTTATTAATTTACTTTGATACCGATATCAACTTCATTCAACATCTCTTAAGTTATATTTCATTTTATAAACATCACTTGGTTTTACATAACTTAATTTCCTACTTAAAAATCAATTCAGATTCCAAATTCTAAAGTAAATTTTTATTTAACTTTAACCAAAGTCAAATTTTATTACTTATTCAAACTCATTTTTATTCACAACTCATATTCATAAATATATTCATATAGTTTCACTTCTTATATATATAAGTTTATTTCACAATTGTAAATCACATTAATTATAATTCAATTCCTACAATTCTTTTGCTTATACAATTATTCTTCAATTTAGATTATTCAAACAACTAAAAAAAATCCACTTATATACACTTAAATAATTCTGAAAATTCATTGCTTCATATATAAAAATATAATCAAGGTAAAATTATTTCATTTACCCAATTTTAAAACAATACTGTGTCGAATTGTTCTATTCAAGTGTTTATAAACCCCTTCGGCATAGTTGTACAGACCGTGCTGACGAAGGTTCATATACCACTCAACAAACCAATCATCACAATATAAAACAATTTTATATACACTAACAAATACGCCCTCATAGCTATTATTACACTCAACTCATTCTAGAGTACTACTGACTCTATCTCTAATGAGTAATAACCAACAGAACCATGGTTGTCGCTTAACCATATGCTCTGATACAAAATGTAAAGACCCGAAAACCCGTACTCCTTTGAGCTGGCAACTTCCACAACAATCCAGCCAAAGAGGAACGAACTCCCGAATCTTTAGGGTTTTAAGAAAAAGAAAGAGGGAGAAGGAGAGAGAAGAAGATAGAAAAGATAGGGAAAAGAAAATAGAAAATAGAATGAAAAGAATGGAACGGAACAGAAAATAACAGAACAATATCAAAATCTCATAATTCGCAGCGGAACAACATATAATAATAAATGAATAATCTTTAAACAAAGAACTATATCAGTTATTACATTTTATCACATTACATTAAATTACATCAGAGTGTACTACAGCAAACAACAACAAACAACGGAAAAAGAAATACTATATACTAATAATTACGCCATGCCATCCAGCTTGCCTCCTACAACTCCAGAATATGCTGATAAACCTTAACTCTTGACTGCCCGTGTGGAAATTGGTGGGCACCCAGAGTTTAGGAAGGAAAACAATAAACTCCGAGTCAGTCATGTGACTGGTGTGAGAACTCAAAATAGTTTATTTATCTTTGAAAACAAAATAGAGGAATATTTTTAAAGTCAATTCGCAATGCTTTTAAAAATGAGACTACCATAAGGCCTCCCGCACACACACACAATGCAAACACAGAATCAGAGGAGATTTCTCCTTATGATAGTCAAAGATGCTTGATACGCATTTAAAAGAACATTTGATATTATTACTAGTGTAAAGAAAAATTCATTTCGAAAGTAGAATATAAATCTTAGCCAACATACGACCATTATCGTATGCCTACTATATCTACCATCTAAACAGTGGTGACCACCATAAGTAAATGGCAGGTTCTACAACTAATACCGTACAAGGTTTCATATTGGGAATTGGATTCCCAACGAATGATCAGGCCAAGGAACTTCCCATTGCCACATGAGAATGCCTCTGGATGGACATCCCCGAGAACCAAACCGGATCTCTGCCAACACAAGGCCGGGTTACCCCTAACTGAGTAACAACTGACCGAATATGCCATCCCCCGGTCCTTTGGGATCTTTAACCGAGCGATCGTAATCAATTCACACAATCATATAGTGTTTTCAACATGAGTAAGTATCTGGGCTCCATACCATGATACCACCCTTTTCCAGAAGGAAATGCACATACCCTAAAGGGCGCTACTCCTCATAACCTTGCCGCATCTTTCCTGTTTTGACCATTCCTGGGGTGTGAGGCTCGACGAAGTCACGTCCACAAAAACACACTTTATAAAAAAGCCGTGCTTTGGGTCAACAAATGATCATAGAAATGATCACCAGGATAGACGATCAAATAAATGATCCTATCACAAATAATCAACACAATGATCATTTCACAGCAACACTCAGCATGTCACATTACCAAATTGGGAATATATCGCTGATAACATTCAACTACATAACCTCTGAGCTCGTACGTCTCAGAGAAGGGTGTTAAGCTAAAAGAATAAATTCTTCGCCACCAACAGAAATATATTTGAAAAAAATCGGCTTTATATCTCAATTTGTAATATCAGACATACAGTCCATACAAGTCTGTTCCGGGCTCGAACAGAACCGAAGGCACATACAAAGAAGTCCTTGCAATCCGGATATCCACAATCCTGATCGGATTTCCCATCACATATGGAGAACTCAATACCGGAGCAACTCGGTGCAGAGTCAATCGACAGGTCATCCTATCGCTCTCGCAAATACCGGGTCTTCAACACCGATCTTCAATGCTATCCATTACGTCGTATCACTATTCGGAATGGGTAATCCGAATAACGAGCGCAATAATTTAAAAATAAGTGTAGCATTCAAATTCAGCAAATCACAACAAATACCTTTCAAAGGTAAATATTGATAGTCGGTTATTGAACTATCAATGGATATGCACACATCACCAGATTCCAAATAATTTTCCAAATTATTTATTTCTCAAAAATATCTTTACAAGATAAATAATTTTCATACTTCAAAAATAAATCAATATTTATTTTTAAACAAATTCCACTTCCTTTTATAAATTCCATAGTGAATTTATATTTCACAATATCCATGCATATACGATTTCAATTATTCATTTCAATTTATCTTCAAAAAGATAAATTCTCTAATATTCACTTTATATTGGAAAACATTTCCATACTTATTTAATAAGAAATTCACAAATCTTTTTATTTTCAACCTTTGGAAAATATTCAATATACTTAAATCGAAATTAAGTATATATTTCATTCTTTAAGGAAATCGTTCTCTTAAACATATTTATTTGGGCCAAAACGAATGTTGCGTAAAACATCGTTACGACAACCCAAAATCTCTAGTATAGGGATTCGAAATTAAAATAGATATATAAATCCCAATACTATACAAAACATTTCCTTTCGGAAATCATTTACTATAACAATAGTGCAATAGTCCACCATTTCCTTTTATTTCTCGAAAACATCTATTTCAACAATGAATGTTGAAATCTATGGTATCAAATGTCAACATATTTTAAAACATCGTTAGATCGTTTTAATTCAATTTAAAACATCACATCCAAAACAATTTCTTTAACATATTATTCACTATTCAAAAACGTGAATATACTACGTTAACAACTTTCATCACTTCTATTCATTTTATTTCAAAGGATTATTCACAGTCAAAAATGTGAATATAACTCCTTTAATAGGTTTCAACAATTTACTTATCAAAATAAGTCGTTTGCGGATTTATAAAACAACGTTTATAAATCCCATTTCTATTTATCTTATAACATCTTTCTTTATAAATTTTCTTTATTAACCTATTTTCAATTATAACTCAATTATAAACCAAAGGTTCATATTATAAGTTAAATACTTATAAGTTATTTGTTTACAAAATCGTTCCTTTAAACTTCCCAAATTATAAATCCTATAACTTATAAGATTCATTTATTTACCCAAATATATTCTTTAATAACTTCACAAAATTTATAAATCTTACTATTTATAAATTTCATTTATAACTTCACTATTTATAATTTTATAAATTCCATTCATTTATGCAATCCATTTTCACTTCATTCAAACACTTATAAAAACTCGTTTTATAATTTCAATATTTCAATTTATAAATATCCATTTATAAGTCTCTTATATAAATCAATTTATATTATTCTTTTAAAACATCTTTAATCCCCTTTATAATTTCATCATTTTGATTTATAAAATAATCAAATTTTATAAATCCTATATTTTCAACTTTTTATAATAATTTCAAAAATCCCGATTAAAATCATTAGCCTCATATTTTCAAAAATCAACCTTTAACTATATTTCTCAATATCATAATTTTATAACATTTAAAATTTTAACGTTTATTTATAATGGATCAATTCCAAAAAATATTTATAAACGTATACTTTCAAAAATCACTTCAAAAAATCATTTTAAAAATCCAAAATTTGGTCCAATGATGCTACACACCAAATAGTCAATCACGACTACAACGATATCATATATCAATATGATAATCTATTAAATATCAAAATATCTGAAATCAAATAAATACTGTTGAGGAACCCAGTTGGATCCCTCCAACCTGTTTTCCTGCATCCAAAAACATTAGCACAATACCAATTTCGCTCCAGTACGAAATTATCGCGGTATATGGGATTTAAAATATTATCCACTTAATTGACGGCGCAATAGGGTGTCATTCGCTAAAAGAATGCGGGAAATCAACAACTGCAATATATACATATGCCAATATATTTATTGCTATTATATATAATACCAATTTCACTGTTTATGAAATATTCGCGGTATATGTTTTTAATAAATAACATCCGCTTACTAACGGCGCATAATGTCTATTTTAACAATCAATAAATAACAATCATCATTCAAACATGCATTCAAATATTTTAAATATAACTATTTAAAATAAAATCGAAACTGATTCGATTGAGTGAGAAGTTCTCACCTTGATTTCAATTTCGTTTTAGCGATTTATTTCGAATAAAATTAAACGGACGTTTAATTTTACCCGAAATTCTCACTAACTCCAAACGACTCCAATCCAATTCCATAGCGTAGTGCTCGTCCATACGATTCCAACGCTTCTTGTTTCGTGCGTTTTCGACCTCGTATGAAAGAGATAGCGTAGCACACCCCCTTCTACCTCATCTCACGTTTTTGCGTTCACCTCCCTGTAGATTGTCGAACCCATAGCTCCAATTAGGGTTCCAAATAACGACTACCACACTCCACTTCGACTCGATCAGGATACTCCATCTGAAGCGCCATTACACTAGCTCCCCACGGCCAGAAGAACTTCGAGCTCGGCACCCCATATGCGTGGGAATTCGTGCGCAACTTCCAAGAGAACGCGGCCAATTTGAGGATGATCCGTAGCTCCAATCGCGATCTCCACCGTTGGATGTAAAGCTCTCGACGAGCTCTCGATCTTTGTAGTTGAAAGTTTCCTCTAAATGTTTGTGGATTTGAAGAGATCAAGGGGAGAAGCATGCGAATTTTCTGGCCTTCGGTTCTGGGAAGTGGCGGCTAGGGTTTAGGTTATTTTTTTTTATTAATTTAGAGAGAGAGGGGGCTATTTATAGGGAACCGACGAAACACTATTCATTCCGGAAATTCCGAACTCCGATTTACGCGCCGTAACCAGCGTTTCTGGGGTTTACCACGCGTTCCGGACACAATGGAATAGGTTTCGGAAGCTAATTCGGACATCTGTGCGAGTTATGGTAATAAACGTTCAATTTAAATTAAACCGATTTAAACGATTTTCTAGGCGTTTTAATTTGTACCGGACAAACGGTAAATCCAATTGACACGAAATTTGAAACCTTACAATAATATCACATTACGGATCCGATGAAACTGGTTTCGTCGAAATCCGAGACTTTTTGAAAAATGGCTATTTTAACTCGCCAAATTAATATTAAAAATAATTCGATACGTTTCGAGCTGCCACGATCAAACGATAATTCCGATTGACATGAAAATTGAAATCCAGTAATAACTAACTATTACGGATCCAATGGAACTGGTTTCGTCCAATTCTGAGACTGTTCAAAAATTGGCTAATTTCACTAGTCGATTTAATATTAAAATATTCAATTTTCACAAATTAACTTTTAATTCGATTTTAAAAGTTCTAAAATATTGTTCTAACTTCAACATGATAAAATAAAATTTATCAAATCATTTTCAATCATATTTAACCCAATTTTCAATTATTTCCATAATTTAACATATTAAATTATCGATTTACTTATCCAATTAAATCCAATAATTCCTTTATTAACTTATTCGACTTATAATTTTCACTTATTAATGTTTAAAATTAATTAAATATTCAAATTATAATTACTAAAAATCCTGGGTCGTTGCAGTAAGCTATTAAAATAGCATTAAGGAATTACCCATATCCTATTAACACATTTTATAGTGCCAATAGTCTATACAGTACCATCGTACCTCCAGATCGGGAGGCTACCATAGAATACTCCATAGGTATGACACAAATCAAACTCGTAGTAAAGCACGCTAGGGTAGGTGACACGGCACAACTAGAAAATGCCAGGATAGATATACCAATTACACTTCCAGGCTGGTGGTTAGCAGCCACTACCGCCCACCTCGAGCCACACTCCCAAAATCAAAAATCAAAAGTGGTCACCAAATCAATCACAAAGTTAGAATATAGTATTGAAGGAATGTGTCCGATCAGAGGAGCTACCTCATTGGCCCGTCAATTGCTCCTGTTTTAGCCACCTTATGCCAACTCACGGGAGTTGGGTCCACGTATATACCTCAATAGGACATCTCCACCATCCAACTTTATTATGGAATCTCCACCACGTACAAAGTTGTTAAAGTGGTTTTCGGAGTTGGCAAAGATTATAACAACTTCCGATCCCCGTCTCTTTAACAACCAAATGTTATTATAACACCGCGGTCTTTTAAAAATAATTTATACTTCAAAACCAAAATATCATTGTCATTCCAAAACCATATCAATATGATATCATTTCCATTTCAAATATATCCAATTCAAAAAATCATAGCATTTTCAAAGTTATTGCACTTTCGAAATTATAAAGCTTAAAAAATTATATCACTTTGGAAATCATAACACTAGATAATATAATACTTTGAAATCCATAACTTTGAAAACATAACTTCCACCACTTGAACAGTTTAGATATTAAAATATTATATATAATAAAATAGTTTTTAAAGTAAAATAATTTATATAAAAGAGTTATAAGTTAAAATAGTTTATATTAAAATAGTTTATATTAAAATAGTTTATATTAAAAAAAATATTAAAAATGATTTATATTACAATAGTTTATATTAAAATAGTTTATAAAGTAAAATATAAAATAGTTTTAAATAAAAATTAAAATACTTCATATAGTAAAATAGTTTCCTTAAATTTCACAAATCCATTCCAAATCAACTCGAATTCAAAAATTCAAGTTTAATCAAATCTCAATTCATCAATTTCAGTTCGATTTAGTTCCTCAATAACCCATTTCAAATTATATCGATTTCAAAACAGATTTGAACCATAAAATAAACCATTTCAATTTCGATATATTTCAAAGCTTTAAATATTCCAAAATTTCAAACTAAATTCGATAATTTCATATATATTCATCAAATTTTCCTTAATATAATTTAGCTTTGAAATATTCTAATAATAAAACCCAATATCATTTAAGTAAAACCCCAAATTTAAAATAACTGAATATTCCTTCAATTTATTTAAACTTGATATATTCATTCAAATCACCTTAAACTAGAATTAAGTTATAAAATCATATCCTTTTAAAATCTCAATTTCAATAAGCTCCAAATGGATTCTTATTAAATATAATTCTTAATTAAATAAAATTTCAAATCAATTTCAAAACTATCTTCTCAACCTTAATTTATAAAAATCATTATAAACTCTATATTAAAATATAATTTAAAAAATATTTAACCATATTATATTTTAATAAAATCAAACTTTATTATTAAACTCATTTTATAATAATTTTTTTTATACATAGCTTAAATTAAGAATTTAACTATCTATAAAATAATATTTATATAATATCAGAAATCAATATTCATATAAAACCATACAATTCTTTCCAAAACCGTAGAAATCATTTTCAAAATATTTATATATAGACCAATGGTGTCTGTATATAATTTTCAATCCTATGGTCAAGTGATACAGATATTTATCATTTCAATCCGCAATTTAAATATATATATATATATATATATATATACGGGTATATATCATTTCAACCAGCAATCCCAAAATTCAATTCAATGAAAATCACTTGGGTTTATCATTTTAACCCATAACGATTTTCTTCTATTCTACAAATCGTTCAGGTATGTATCATTTCAACCCATAGTGAATTCTATACTAACATGGAACTTGCAGAGTGATAATAGATATGATAATAATATAACAGGCATATATCATCAATATAAATAACAGATAATGGTGTCAGATGTCACAGGTGAACATATAGCATATATATAGCAATGTAAATAACCAACAGCAGCATATTTCAATTGTCGTTTCAATTGAAATCAAATTTAATAAATATAAAAAACATTAATCGTGATTGATTGCTCACCTTCCGAGGCTAAAGAGATTCGATGATGAAATGAGTTACAAATCCAAGCACGAATTCCAAAGCGAAGCAAAATTGAACGCGAATTACATGAACAAGGCCGATAAATAGGAATTGACGAAATCACGTTAGAACTGGATCGATGTAGATAAATGGTACAAGTGAGATATATACAATAATATATATATATATATATATATATATATATATATATAAAGTCATATTCCAAATTTAAGCACATTTTTAAATATATGTGTATTTTAGAATCATCGTTTTAAATAAAACACATATAATAAAACAAACATAATAAAATTTGAAATAATTACATATATATACTTCATACTATAAGTAAAATATGCAGATCATAGAACCATGCTATAAATAAGACATACCTGCATTACTTATATAATACCCATATATATATAATAGGAAAGGAACTATCCGTATACACATATTTTAAATGCAAAAAACTTATATTATGCTGTATAAAAAATGTATTGCAAATATGGAATCACTTCATATACTTTTATAGACAAATATATATACACACACTACTTAAAGGATGTGCAGACTATGGTAATATGCACATCCAACTCAAGTATAAATAGCTAATATATACTTACATGTATAAATGCAAATGCAGACTGTCTGGAAACACAAAATTTCAAAATAACTTACATGTATAAACAACAATATAACATAAAGAGTATATATAGCTAATATATAACCGATGTATATCTTACATATATAAGCTTTATAACTTAATATACTTATATAACTTACACTAAAAAAACCTGTATACGTCCAAAATCAAAACATCCATCAATATTTTAAAACAATATGTAACAATAGATGAAAATTTAAATATATAACGATATATAACCGATGTGTAACTATATAACTAATATATGTACACGTATATGCTATATCTAAACAAAAGGAAATATATATATACACCTCTACATATATTAGTATAAATTCATAACAACATATATTATAAATTTAAACTTTAAATAGCAAAAATCTTATAACTGACAAACTTATCCAAACTCCAAACTCTAATATAATATATAAATATACACAGTAAATTATATATATATATAACAACAACTTATATATCATACAAATATACAGCTCACGGTGTTGATGGTGCTGGGAAATCAAGGAGAAGGCTGGTGGTCGGTAGAAGCTTGACTCGGCTACAGGAGAAGTGCTCACGTGGGTGAGGAATGAAGTCTGGTGCGGGGTGCAAGCTAGAAGGGATGCATGCTCGGGTGGATTTCGTGGAGGACGTAGTGCGAGCAGCAGAGAGCATGGTTCATAGGAAAGGAATAGGAGGAAGAAGAGGCTCGAAGTGCAGTGGTGTTTGCGCAGAGGCGGAGGTCCATTGGGTGAGTGCGATGAAAGCGAAGGCAGAGATGAAGAGGGGTCGCGTGAGGGTTTGGATCGGTGACTCTGGGAAGAGGGGAAAAATGAGGAGCAGATTTGAAGAGAGGGGTGGGCTTTGGTCATGTTCAACGTGAGGGGAGGAATTTAAAGAGGAAAGTAAGCAATAGGAAATGAACAAGTTAAATTTGAAATGAAAAAATATATTTCAGAACAATCTGACAAATAAAATTGAAATGGCCAAAGATTGAAAAGGTGAGATTGCAAAAGTCACGTCCATTTATTGTTGTAAATAATTTGTCAACGCTAAAATGTGAACGCTAACACCCCGGTGTGTGAAGTGTAGTTGTGAAAGCACCACCCGATAGATCGGGAAAGAATTACAAGCAAGTAATAGCGGAAAAGCAGTAAACAACAACAATTTTATAGTGGTTCGGCTTAAGGGTATAGCCTACGTCCACTCTAAGTACTTTTATTAATAATCCCGTTACAAGCTGATACAATTCTTCTCAAGTACAATATACTTCAAGTTACAAGTGATTTGGAACAAGTCTTAAGCTTCAATGTCGATTAAAGTCCTTAAATTCATGTTGAAGATGTGTGGTTTCTTCGTGAAGTTCTTTGATGTATTCCTCTAATCTTGAAAGCTCTAAGTGTTGATGAAGTTCTCAATGCAGCAAGGTAACGGTGTATGAAGAGAATGTGCCAAAAGTCCTTTGAATGTTGGAGGTGGTTGCCTATTTATAGAGAGTTCTGGTCTGAAATTTTTGCCAAGTCCTAAACCGTGGCCGACTCAAGTTAAGCCGTAGCCGACTTAAGGTGAGTCGTGACCGGTCTAAGGTTACCTCCGAGTCAACACCACCTCTTCTCAGTAACATGGCATCGGGCTTATATTAGGTCGTGGACGAGTTAACTTGGTAAGTCGCAAGTCACGGTCCAAATGATAAGTCCTGGATCGTAATCGAGATGACTGGGGAGCTGGATCGGTTGTGACTTGGGTCGGCAACTATTCTAGGTCGCCAACTTGGTAAGGCATTAGATCGGTAACTCGGTCAAGTCACTGAGTCGGTATCTTTTTTAGACCTTAGGTCGGCCTTCTTATTAAGTCGGCATCCTCTGAGTCTTAGGCCAGTACCCACGTTAGGTCGGCAACTGTTTTAGCCTTAACTCGGTATTTCTTAAGTCGGTATGCCTCTCAATCCTACTAGGTCGGTAACCCTTTGAATCTTAAGTCGGTCTCCCTGATAAGGCAGTTAGGTCGGCATAACCATTAGGCGTTAGGTCGGCACCCCTGTTGAGCCTTAGGTCGGCATCTCCTTGAGTCGTAGAGTCTAAACCGAGGCGGAGTTAACAATTGCCCCTCGAAGTGTACGCCTACTGGTTAGGTCGTGTGCTTCGATAGTCCTTAACCCGTCCCCTCTTAGGTCGGTAGGTCGTACGCGAGCTAATAGTTAAGTCGCATGCGCCGCTCCAGATCCCTTCATTGCAAGATATAAATCACAACCCCTTCTTCTCTCTCATTACTTGCTCTCTCGATCCCGCCATTAAAAAATTTCTCCAAGCTTAAAAAAGGCGATTTTGCTCCATCAACCACCGATAATTATTACGTAAGTGAATTTTCCTCAATCATAGGTTATTGTTGGTCCACGAACTCCATTATTCACACCTAAACCACCACCTCGGATAATGCTTCATCATGAATTCCATTGCACCCATGGCCGATGGAGTTTATGTTGTTTGGTTCGATTTTAACTGACCGATGATGAAGATGATTCAAGCTAGTTGAATTTGATTCGTGCTAGGGTTGTAAGGTGTTGAACTCGCGGCAGTTTCGAACTACTTGGTGGGACGATCCGATAGCTTGAATGAAACAAAGATTGTGGTTGATGGAACAGTTATTGGGTTATCGGGTCGATGGCCGTGGGATGTTGATTCGGGAACGAGTCAGTGAAATTGGATGAACTAGTCTTCGGCCGACCTAGCCCTTAAGTGAAGTGGTCTAAACTCTAAGTCGCGGCCGAGTTGACCCTTGGGGGAAATCTGCCGATTTAACCTTCTACTGATTTAACCTTGAACCGCGGCCGAATTAACCCCTAAGTCGCGGCCGAGTTAATCCCTTAAACCGTGACCGAGTTGGCTCTTAAACCGCTGCCGAGTTAACACTTAAGCTTTGGGCATGCTGACTTTTTGAGAGCATAGATCCACTTTGAGTTTCTGACTTGAACTGTCAAACTAAGTTGCCTAAATTTTGAACTACCCCAACTTTTAAATTTGCTTGAATCTCATTGTATTATTTCACAGATCGCATTAACTTATAAGCTGCTAACCTGCTGAAAATAACAAACAAAGAAAACCAAGGCGAAAATACTGCCATTGACCGCCCACGTCAGATGACAGATTAGTTAAAACAAGACAGGCAACTTAATTATATTGCATGAAATGTTTGTGAATCAATCAATTAGAGTTAAACATTAATGCAAAGTATCAATAATCTGAACTGATTTATCTGCATCAACATCTTACTTGCATATTTAGGCTTAAAACAATAGTCCTCGAATTTCATAACTAACAAATGCTTGCTAGTTTTCATTCCAGTTATATTTGTTTGCTGCTTGATTGATTTTACACAACACTTCACACACTTTAGGAAACGTGCACCTTCATGTTTGAATACCCAGTTGTTTATGTAGAATGACTTCCCACCGAGAAGAAGAAGTGGTGACTCAAGAGGAAGAAACTTTCCCGATAGCTGTTCCCATAGAGAATCCTCCGGAGAGAACCTCGACTATTCTATCTTTGAGAGCGTTTATTCAGCTGCGCACTCAATTTGGCTTTGCCGAAAGTGATGTCCAACTCCCTGGGCCAAGTGATACTGCTGACAATCCTCCCCATGGTTTTGTTGCAGTCAACCGCCAAATGTGCTTAAGTGGGGCGATTCCTTCTTTTAACGACTTCCTTCGAATTCTTCTCCTTCGGTTGACGATCTCTCCGTTCCAACTTCATCCTAATGGCTATGCCATCTTGATGGGGTTGTGTGTTTTGTTCAGAAGAACTCTCGATCGCCTACTGAGTTTTGAAGAAATCCGTTATCTGTGCTCGTTTGCAAAGAGTAAAGATCATCCTTCCCTTATTATTGTGAGAAGTGCTAGAAACCGCAAGCTCATCTCCGATCTTACTGAAAGCGTTCATGGATTTTTGAACCAGTTTTTCTTTGCCCGCTGTCCCCCAGGGTTTTACGCCATCTGGAGAGTAGGAAGTAAGATTAGTGTTTTATTTCTTCCATTTTGAAACCTTTTCGAGATCCGAACTTTCAGTTGCTAATTTCATTCTTTGTTCCTTTCAGCACTTCCTCTCCCTTCTAGAGATCCAATTCATAAGCAAGTTTTTGAGAGGTTGAGTGCCATGGCCGCAGAAGAGAGGAGCATAAAATTTCTATTGAGGGATGAATTTTTACATCAACATGGGCTTCTACACGCTTCTCGCTCTATGCATGCTCATGAAGTTCCAACGGAAGTCCCTGATTCTCCGATAAAGACTCCTGAGTCTTCGCTAGTGAAGTGCTCCACTTCTGTTGATGTTGCGGGGCCATCTGATAAACTTGCCCCGGTTATCGAAGAAGAAGAGCCTCTGGGATCTTCCCATCATTCACAAGATTCTGGTGAAAAGGCTAAGAAATCCAGTCCTGTCAAGCAAAGCGGGGACGATACCTTCGAAGGATTGAGCGACCTTTTCGCTACTTCACAAGAGATCTTCAAAGATGACCCTACTACTACCGGGATTTCTTCTTCAGTAGTTGAAGCTACTTCTATTTTGCAACAGTCGCCGTCGACTCAAGAGTTGACGTTAACTATTACACCCACAACCACTCCCCAAATAAAGAGTGGTTCGTAGATTGATGCGCGTAGTTTGCACATCACACATACTTAGAATTCCTGGCACTTTTATGCTCTTTTTTATTTGAAAAGTTCTCAAGTTTTGTTTCTTCTTTTAGGTTCTTCAATGAGGCGAGGCAGCTCATACTACAGTGACTTTCATCGATATGGGAAACGCAGCCAATATGGCTATCAATCCTATCCTCCTGTTCACAGAGAGACTGATGAGGAAAGGGCTGCCCGGAAGGCTCGGGAAAGACGTGATTATAAGGAACGCTATGGAAGACCAGATAATCGACACGATTCGTCCCACAGAGAGAGTGACTCCCTTAAGCGCAAATCTCATGATGACAGAGGGAAAAGTCACACAGCTGACGACTCGAGCAAACGGGCCAAAGTTATTGAGGAGCCAATGCCTGCGTCTTCAGAGAAGATTACTGCTCCTATCTCTTCCCAATCTCCTGCCCCTTCCCCTACTGACATCCAAGCAATCATCAATAGGCCATCTTACCAAGTTGGACCAGGTCCAGCCACTCTTCAAAGCCGATTTCCTAATTGGTGTTTAAAAGGAGTTCGCTTCGACCTCGATCTGGTTCCCATAGATAAAAATGCTATGTTACGGAACCTTGATGCTGTCAGAACTGATATTGAGAGGATGTCATCTTGGCAGAAACTCGTTGACGAGCTCCAAAGGGTGAATAGGGCCAATCTCGAGGCTATGCTTACCATGGAAAATGACAAAACTGAATGGCAAAAGATCCTCAAGCAGCATGATGCAGAAATGAGGAGTATTGCTGATTACAATGAGAAACTCGAGGCAGAAGTTGGGAAACTTAAAGAAGAGCTCACTACTTCTTCCACCTCTTATTCTCAAAGGGAGAGTGTGCTTCTTCAACAGGTGCGGGATGCTCATGCCGCGCAAAGGGATGCTGAGGCTAAGGCCGATGGGTTGGAGCAGATTATAGAGAGCAACCGTACTGAAATCACTCAGTTACGAGGACAAACTGGCCTTCAGGCCGCAGAGATTGAAAAATTGAAAGCCCAGCTATCCAAAGTCGAGAGAGAACGAGATGAGGCCGTTGCGGGTAGGATTGCAGCTGAAGAGGCCCATGAAGCCACCAAAGCTGATATTGGCTCGACACTATTTGATTTCTACTTGCAATGTATATTAGGGCGTGGCAGTCTTGCATTCCTGGGCCCCAAGTATGAGATTACCCTGGCCGAAGTGTGGGAGGCCGCACTAGATATGTTTAAAGGGGCCGGGTACACTGAAGAGGAGTTGGAGGTGCACTACTTAGACTTTGAGGCTCGCGTAGCCCTTGCCAGAGGGAAAGAGCAACTCGCCAGATCGCGGGTTGAAATAGTGGGGGAAGAGCATCAAGAAAAAGAAACAAATTTGACTGTTCCTGTCCCTCCTTCAACTTCGGTCGATGCTGGCATTATTGGCTCTAGCTCTTATGTACCGATCCCTGCTCAAACTGATACCGGGGCCAAAATTATTCAAGTTACAGATGAATCGCAAGAGAGTGCTGAAGCCCCGGACTATGAAATTGATGTAATAAAGACAACTTCTGCAGGTAACTCCACTGTAAATTTCGCTCAAGTGGATTGCTCATTTACTTCACATGGGTTTAATGAGCTCCTTGACTATTTTCTCAACCTTGATGAGCCTTCATCTCCTCTCTTTACTGACTTTAACCTCTTTTCTTCTACAGAGAAAGTATCAAGCACCGCTCAGATTTCTCCTCCTCTGGTTATCCCTCCTCCGTCTCTCCAGGTGGCTCCTCCTTCTGCTTCTCAGCCCGGGTCGCAAGAGGAACAAATAGAAGCCCTCCATGGTTTAGACGATCCCATCGCTTCGCAGGAGCATAGAGACGAGGGACTTGAGGGAGGTGACATATCTCCGGAGCGGACTCCTTCTGACGACATAACTCTATCTAAACTTGTCACTCCAGGAAGTGAGTCTTCCTCGAAGAGGAGGAAAAAGCGCGGAACGTCCAAGAGGAGAGGGAAGATAATCACTGCCACTGAAGAGGAGCCAGAAGTTGGACCAGCTGCGCCTACCTCTCCTTCCTCCCTTATACCCACTGACCGACCTGAAAAGTTGGTCATTCGACCGGGTAAAGGGTCCAAAGGGGGGAAGAAGAAGTGAAGACTTTAGCTTTTTGCCTTTTGCATGTACTAGCCGAGAATTGTGCGGGTACCGGCCCCCGCCTTTCTTTATTTTGAAACCTGTACCTGCATTATAGTTGAATAAAATGATTCTTTGTTTGTAGAAACTTCTGTTTGAATTTGAGAATGCATTTATTATTCATTTTCGCACAAGTTTATTTATATGATATTGCAGCGGGCTTATGGTATGTCGTTTGAGTATTACTTTACTGATGCAGCTATACCATTTTGCATGTAATTATACCATGTTTCCCCCATACTTTAAGCTTGCTGCAACATTTCATACTTCGAGGGGACTTGCACTCTTATTTGCTAAAGAATAATTATTTTATTTTTTTACAGAAAATTTTTGTAGAGTACAACTCCCTTCGTATAAGTGTTTACGCTTTGTCCTTTGAAGAAATCACTTCTTTCTTTTGCTTACGTACATATTTTACCAAGTGAATTCTTTTATGCGGTAAAGCGGACCTCTGAAGGGTACTTTAACCCCCCTTTTTTTTTTGAGGAAGATCATTCTCCATAATAGGTAAATTACTCTTCCTTTGGAAGTTAAAGTATGCTCTTGATGAGGATCTTTTTTTTTATATATATAGAAAGTTGTACCTCTGAGGAGGGATTTTTCACGTTTCAACACTTGGAAGTTTTATTTCAATCTCGGTGAAACGTGTACCTCCAAAGAGTTATGCCTTAGAAATCCTTTTCACGTTTCAACACTTGGAAGTTTTATTTCAATCTCGGTTAAACGTAGGTTTCCGAAGAGGTCTTTCTTCTTAATTGCGCCTCCGAAGAGGTCTTTATTTTGTTTGCATTTCAACTCTGGTGAAGTGAAATTCCGAAGAGCGACTGTTACACTTCAACTCCTGGTGAAATGTGCCTCCGAAGAGGTCTTTCTTTTGTTTGCATTTCAACTCTGGTGAAGTGAAATTCCGAAGAGCGGCTGTTACACTTCAACTCCTGGTGAAATGTGCCTCCGAAGAGGTCTTTCTTTTGTTTGCATTTCAACTCTGGTGAAGTGAAATTCCGAAGAGCGGCTGTTACACTTCAACTCCTGGTGAAATGTGCCTCCGAAGAGGTCTTTATCCTCCGAAGAGTTGTGCCTCCGAAGAGGACTTGTGCCGCCAATGATGGTTTTTGGTTGTATTCTTGTCTTCTTGCTTATGCCTTTTCAGCGATCCTTTTTTTTCCTTTTCAAGTTTTCATTCCCCTTTTCTCGCAAGTAGCTTGTTTAATCCAAGGAAGTGTACTTCATTGTCAGGCAAGTTCGTGAGAACGGGCACTAGCTTCCTAATTGGATGTTTGTTCGTTCAAACAATCTCAATTTATTAGCAAGGGCTCGTTTCTATCGAAATCATAAGCCGTTCAATTGAAGTATTTCCTATCTAGGATTTGAATTCGGGGCCTTTATGACTTGAAATTTGTTTGTTGAATGATGGTGAGAATCACTCGGTCTTATTATGCGCAAGTTTTATTTCCATTGTATGCAAAAATTTAAATCGACATTTCAGCAATACATTTTATGTACTTTTATATCGAAAATAAAGCAAACATGTAATAATAATAAGGAACACAAGATTTATAGTGGTTCGGCCAGAAATTTGGGCCTACATCCACTTTATATTCATTCATTATTCACTTGCATCAGTTTTACAATTGCTCTCAATTACAAGAATCATACATTCACAACTCTTTTACATTATTTCAACAAAATTTTCAAGTAAAATATGGACGCAAGTGATTGCTGTTCCATGCCCTTGGAATTTGAACTCCTTCAACAGTAGTGAGTTTGAATGTGCCGTCAAGAAGCTTCTGACCTATCACATATGGTCCTTCCCAATTGGGCCCAAACACACCTGTCGCGGTCATAATTCTTTTCAGGACTAGATCTCCAATTTCAAAGCTGCGTTGACGAACTTTGGAATTGAAATGTCTGGCTATCCTTTGCTGATGAGCTGCAACTCTGAGGTTAGCTTCATCTCTTTTTTCATCAAGGAGATCCAGCGCTTCAAGTTGTAGCTTTTCATTTTCTGCTTGATTGAAATGGATTCTTCTGTGTGAAGGGACCTCTGTTTCAACCGGGATCATTGCTTCCGATCTGTATGCTAACGAAAAAGGAGTATGCCCAGTCGCAGTTTTGTGAGTAGTTCTGTATGCCCATAGTGCAAGTGGTAGTTTATCGACCCAACCACCTTTTGCTCTTTCGAGTTGCTTTTTGATGGTTGATTTGATGATCTTGTTCACTACTTCCACTTGCCCGTTTGCCTGCGGATGAGCTACTGCCGAAAAGCTTTTCTGGATTTTGAATCATTTGCAAAAATCCTGGAATTCCTCGCTTTCAAACTGAGTACCATTGTCTGTGATTATTTTCTGAGGCACACCGTATCTGCAAATGATATTCTTAGTCACAAAGCTTATCATTTTCTTAGAAGTGATAGTAGCCAATGGTTCAGCTTCAGCCCATTTAGTAAAGTAATCAACTGCAACAATAGCATATTTAATCCCTGATTTGGCAGTTGGTAGCGGCCCAATGAGATCCATTCCCCAAATCGCAAACGGCCATGGACTGACCATCTGTGTGAGTTCGGTAGAAGGTGCTCTAGGAATTTTGGCAAATCTTTGGCATCTGTCACATTTTCGGGAGTAATCTGCAGCATCTCGATTAATTTCTGGCCAAAAATATCCGTATCGGAGAATTTTCTTTGCTAATGTTTGGCCACCTGAATGATCACCACATTCGCCTCCATGTACCTCAGCTAGGATTGTTTTGGACTCTTCCCTGGATACACATCGAAGTAATGGCATTAAGAATCCCCGTCTGTACAATCGGCCATCCTGAATTACATAGCGAGAGGTTTTCCTTAGTAGCTTTTGTCTCTCTCTCGCATTTTCTGGCAGAGAGCCATTGAGTAGGTAATCTAATATTGGAGTCATCCACGATTCTTGTTCTTGAGATACATTCATAATCCAGTCTATATCCATCTCGTCTATACTTGGTGCTGAGAGGACTTCTACGGGAACCAATCCCAATAGTTGAGCTTCACCAGAACTTGAATACTTTGCGAGGGAATCTGCCTTCGTATTCTCTTCCCGGGGAATATGGCTTATTGAATAATGATCGAGTTCACATAGAAGTTCCCAAGCGTTTGACAAGTAGGAAGGCAAGTTTCCACCTTTTGTTTGAAATTCCTTCTTGACTTGGCATACAATAAGCTGAGAATCACTGAAGATCTGTAATGCTCGAATGTTTAGCTCTTTAGCGATTTTCAGACCTGCAATAAGAGCTTCATATTCTGCTTCATTGTTTGTTGAAGGAAATTCCAATCTTAGTGCATAACATAATGATCGACCTTCAGGAGTTTCAAGTACCACTCCGGCTCCAGAACAGTAGTCATTTCTTGCGCCATCAACATACATCTTCCACTGGATTGGGGAATCATTGATCGTTTCTTCCTCACCATTATCTTTCTCTGTGAATTCTGCAATGAAATCAGCTAAAGCTTGTCCGTTGATTGCTTTTCGGGGGTGATAAGTGATGTCATATTGACTGAGTTCAATGTTCCATTTTAGAAGGCGACCCGAAGTTTCAGGGCGAAATAGGACTTGCTTTAGAGGTTGATCAGTGAGTACTCTGATAGGATGAGCTTGGAAATATTGCCTCAGTTTCCTTGATGCAACTAGTAGGCAATAGGCGAGTTTTTCCAACTTGGAGTAATTCAGCTCTGCCCCAGTGAGTCTTTTGCTGATATAGTAAACCGGATGTTGAATCCTTTTGTCTTCCCGTATCAGCGCTGCACTTAGAGCATGAGATGATACTGCCAAGTATATAAGAAGATCCTCACCATTGCCTGGCCTAGAAAGTATTGGAGGCGTTTCCATATGACGGATCAACTCATCGAAGGCTTTTTGGCATTCGGAAGTCCATTCAAAATTCTTCTTTCCTTTCTTCAGGGCGTCAAAGAATGGGATGCATTTATCAGTGGCTTTGGAAATGAACCGACTCAGGGCGGCGACCTTTCCGTTGAGACTCTGCAATTCCTTCTTCGTTCTAGGAGCTTTAACTTCTTTTAAGGCAGTAATTTGAGCTGGACTAGCCTCAATGCCCCTAGCACTAACAATGAAACCTAAGAACTTTCCGGACTCGACCCCAAATGTACATTTCAGAGGGTTAAGCTTCATTCTGTATTTCCGGAGGACTGCGAACATTTCTGCTAAGTGTTCAATGTGATCCGCTGCTTTCTTAGACTTCACTAACATGTCGTCGACGTAGACTTCCATAGTTTTGCCCAATTGCGGTTTGAACATAGCATTAACAAGTCTTTGGTAGGTTGCCCCTGCATTTTTCAATCCGAAGGGCATAACTCTGTAGCAATAAAGACCAACATCGGTGATAAAGCTCATGTCCTCCTGATCAGGTTCATGCATCATGATCTGGTTGTATCCGGAGTAGGCATCCATGAAAGACAACAACTCATGCCCCGCTGTTCCATCTACCAGTTGGTCGATCCTGGGTAAAGGGAAGCAATCTTTGGGGCAAGCCTTGTTTAGATCAGAAAAATCGATGCACACTCTCCATTTTCCATTAGCTTTCTTGACCAGCACAGGATTTGAAACCCAATTCGGATATGTAGATTCTTTGATGAAGTTATTTTCCATGAGTCGATCAACTTCTTCTTTTAATGCTGCTGACCTTTCTGGACCTTGGGTTCTTCTTTTCTGTTTAACTGGCGTAAACCTTGGGTCAATATTCAGAGCGTGTACTGCAACTTCTGGAGATATTCCACACATATCGGCATGAGTCCAAGCAAAGACATCCAGATTTGCTTTCAGGAAAGATATCAAGATATTCTGAATTGACACATTAAGCTGTGAACCCACATTCAACACCTTATTTGGGTCCTTCGGGTCAACAGGTACCGGAACTGTCGTTTCCACCGGTACCACTCTATTCTCCCCTGCACTGGCTTTTCTGGGATCCATTTCTTTCCGTGCCCCGCTGTGCTCGCCAGTGCAGGGTCCGCCCCGTAATTGCTACAAGGCTGGTTCCTTGATGCGGACTGGGGTTGCCGCATCCTTTCCCATTTCTCTTTTTCTTGACTCTCGCAGTTCTGTCAAATAGCACTCTCGCGCAGCATTTTGATCCCCTTTTATAACTCCTACTCCATTGTCAGTAGGGAATTTAATAGTGAGGCACCACGGGGCTAGGATAGCTTTGAATGCTGCGAGTGTTGGACGGCCAAGAAAAGCATTATAAGCAGAAAACTCATCGACAATCACAAATGTTTGCTTGCGGACCACTTTCCTTTCTGCTTCCCCAAGTTCTACAAGCAGATCGATGGTCCCAATTGGTTGCTTTGGCTCCCCAGTGAAGCCAGCGATCTTCTGTGATGAGGCTTGTACATCGATCATAGGGATTTTCATCTGGTCAAATGTCTTCTTGAAGAGGATATACATGATGCTCCGCAGTCAATGAGGACTCTTCTGACAATGGCCGGTCCAATACCAGCCGAGATGACCAAGGGATCTAGGGTAGGAGCTTCTATACCTGTGGAATCTCTGGCTCTGAAAACAATATCATCGCTGAAAGTTTTCTGTTGTTTCAGGGGCGTAGTGTCTTCTAAAACAAAGACGTCTTCTTCGGCTGGAGCATATTTCAAAGCCCTGGAATATCTCTCCATCTCACCCCAGCTCTTGCCAGCTGGGTGAGGCCCTCCTGTAATGACATTGATAACGGGCCTTCCAGATTCATGTCCCGTAGCTTTCTCACCTGTCCTAGGCTGATGAACAGGAACCTATTGCCCCTGACTTGACGATGCAGGATTGTTGCTATTCTTCTTCACAAATTGCTGCAGTTTGTTTTCTCTTAGCAACTCTTCAATCAGATTTTTCAACTGGCGGCATTCATCAGTCTCATGACCGGGTTGATTGTGGAAGCGGCAGAATTTCCCACTCTGTATGGCTTTTTTCCCGGTTCTCAAAGGGATAGGTTTAGGGAAATCGACGGAATCTTTAGTGGCAAGGTAGATGTGCTCCGGCGTATGTGATAATGGAGTATATTCTGATGGCTTGAAGGATTGGGGCTTCTTCAGATTACCCTGTTTCTTCCCATTATTATTCTCCCTTTTTTGCCCCACCGATTCATTCTTGCGTGGAGCGACAGTGTTGTCTTCTGCTTTCTCCAACACTGTCTTTACTGGTAAAGGACGGCTTTCCAAGCGAATGAATTCATCTGCTTTTTTGTAGTACTTTTCGAGAGAGGTTGGCTCCTTCATATTTAACCATTTCCCAAATTCGCTTGACTTATCAATAGCCCTCATCAGATAAGTCAATATCATTCGTGGTTCAGCATTGTCCACCTCAGCCAGCGCTATATTAAAGCGGTTCAAGAAAGATCTGATAGACTCACCAGGATTCTGCTCTAAACTTGACAGTGACATGATGTCCTTGGCCTTCGAAGCATATAGTCTAAACTGCTCCTTGAATTTTCTGGTCAAGTCTGAAAACTGATCGATAGATCGGACTGGCAACTTGGTGAACCATAGTAGAGCCACACCTTCCAGGTATACGGGGAAATATCGACACTTTATTTCGTCAGAGGCTCTGGCGCCTGTCATGTGCCAATCATATTTATACAAGAATTCATTCGGATCACTTGTCCCTTTGTAAGCTGGGGTAGTTGGAGGGACAAACTTCCTTGGAAACTCCGCCTTTAAGATTTTCTCAGTAAATGGAGTTTTACTTGGGGCGAAACCCCATTCTTTCTCATCTTCAACCCTTTGCATACTTTCTCTCATGATTTTCCGGACCATTCCAGAAAGATACTCCTCATCATGTCGAGTTCCAGATCCACCAACCTCAGGAAGCGTTTGCTCAAAGGGACTAGCAGCCCTTTCAGGAGCATTCCTTTCGTTAGCATTATGAATGTTTCCAGCATAATTCCTTTCATTACCAGCCGGTTGATTGTTTGCCCCGAGCAAATCATTCAACTTATTCAGAATTAGAGCATTTTGGGCACTCTGAGCCTCTAATTGTGCATTTTGGGCGTTTATCTGCTGGTTTAGCCCTAGAATCACAGCATCCAACTCCGCTTTCGTAACTCCAACTGACGGAGTGGGTTGATTAGGTACAGGGGAAGCGGAGGTTCCCTCTTGAATGTTTCCAGATCTGACAGATCTACTTTTCCTTCCAGGAGCCATAATCTCAGATAGACTTCTGGTTTTTAAGGAAATTCTTTCTACAAATCTCTGTGAAGCAATGATGATAGTTTTCCTGAGTTCAATTCTCAGTGAAAGCATCAAAAATGTTAACGCTAAAATGTGAACGCTAACACCCCGGTGTGTGAAGTGTAGTTGTGAAAGCACCACCCGATAGATCGGGAAAGAATTACAAGCAAGTAATAGCGGAAAAGCAGTAAACAACAACAATTTTATAGTGGTTCGGCTTAAGGGTATAGCCTACGTCCACTCTAAGTACTTTTATTAATAATCCCGTTACAAGCTGATACAATTCTTCTCAAGTACAATATACTTCAAGTTATAAGTGATTTGGAACAAGTCTTAAGCTTCAATGTCGATTAAAGTCCTTAAATTCATGTTGAAGATGTGTGGTTTCTTCGTGAAGTTCTTTGATGTATTCCTCTAATCTTGAAAGCTCTAAGTGTTGATGAAGTTCTCAATGCAGCAAGGTAACGGTGTATGAAGAGAATGTGCCAAAAGTCCTTTGAATGTTGGAGGTGGTTGCCTATTTATAGAGAGTTCTGGTCTGAAATTTTTGCCAAGTCCTAAACCGTGGCCGACTCAAGTTAAGCCGTAGCCGACTTAAGGTGAGTCGTGACCGGTCTAAGGTTACCTCCGAGTCAACACCACCTCTTCTCAGTAACATGGCATCGGGCTTATATTAGGTCGTGGACGAGTTAACTTGGTAAGTCGCAAGTCACGGTCCAAATGATAAGTCCTGGATCGTAATCGAGATGACTGGGGAGCTGGATCGGTTGTGACTTGGGTCGGCAACTATTCTAGGTCGCCAGCTTGGTAAGGCATTAGATCGGTAACTCGGTCAAGTCACTGAGTCGGTATCTTTTTTAGACCTTAGGTCGGCCTTCTTATTAAGTCGGCATCCTCTGAGTCTTAGGCCAGTACCCACGTTAGGTCGGCAACTGTTTTAGCCTTAACTCGGTATTTCTTAAGTCGGTATGCCTCTCAATCCTACTAGGTCGATAACCCTTTGAATCTTAAGTCGGTCTCCCTGATAAGGCAGTTAGGTCGGCATAACCATTAGGCGTTAGGTCGGCACCCCTGTTGAGCCTTAGGTCGGCATCTCCTTGAGTCGTAGAGTCTAAACCGAGGCGGAGTTAACATAATTATAGCCAATGTCTATTCGAATTCCACAGCTGAAAGGACAGAGAACCCAATAAGGGCACAAAATATAGTTCCGATACAACGAATTATTTTTTCCGAATTCATCACTTACGAATATTGAAATGTATAAAAGAATATACCATAGAGATCAGCATGACTAGACGATCAAAACGACACATAGATATATGTGGTACGATCATCCGATCAAAACACTATAATTGTTACTGGAAATGCTGTAAAAATGCTAGAAATAAGATGAACGGAGTAACAACAGTCAAAAATTGGAGAAACAAAATATGACGTCTCACTCAGAAGATGATTTACAAATTTATTATATAAAATATTCAGCTTTAGAAAACATTTTATTATCATCAAATTTTGACTGATTTAAATTTAAATAAAATTATACAATAAAATGAACTTTCATATTATCAGATGAAAATTTACCATTTATTATGTTTAATTAGACGTATTACAAATATTAAATTTTTATTTCAGAATTATATTATTAAAAATTTCACAAAAAATAAATTAAATAAATAAAACCACTAAAATTTACAGGCCGTTACACTCTTTCCCACTCAAAACTTTTCGTCCCCGAAAAGGAAGGAAGTAGGAGAATGGAAACAACTAGAATGAAAATAGATAAAATACAAAATAAAACAATTAATTTAAACCATATAACTTTCAATTTAAATTAATTTATATTCAACATTTGATTTTAAATTCAAGGTATTATATTTAGTTGAATTTATTTCAATTTATTAATATTTGATACAAAAGGTTTCTTTTAGAACAAAATTTATTTAATTTGTCTCATTTACTATTCAATCAACTTACTATTTTATTTATCTCTATTAACATTTTATAATTAAAATTTAAGTGCATAACATTTATTATAACCACCCAAATTTTATTTATAAAATCATTTTATATTGTATATTATTCAATTACATATTTAACTTTTGAATAATTTAGGTAAGTTATATTGGAATGTAAATTGAGTATTATACAAGTGAAAATTTTCCCAATTCAATTATTTCAAATCTTAAATACTTATTCAAAATTTGGTTTCATTAAAATTTGAAATCATCCTTTAACAAGATTTAAGAATTAAGTTCCCGATTAACTCCAAACAATTTAGAGATAATACATATATATACTATATTTTAATCAAATCTTTAACCATATATCATATATCAATATAATATAACAGGTCATACTTAAGAAATTTAAACCACATTCATTTTTTTTCAAACAAAAGTGTAGCAAAGCTACGAATTGGTCTCTCCATCTTGAAACTCGAAAATGAATGTCGATGATGCTGCAGTCAACACGGGAATTATTTTCCAGCGCCAATATAGGAGAGTAACGATTCAAAACTTTAAAATTCTTTGAAAACAATTTATATTCGAAAATACTTTAAAATGATATACATTCTAAAGTCTTAAGACCAAAATTTGGAATCATCGTAAATTAAATTCTCAAATTCTTAACTTAAATTCATTTCAAATTCTAAATCAATTTACAATCTGCATTTTATAATTCCATTTATTTATTTATGAGGCAATAGCCATTGGTTTACAAAACAATAAATAAAAATCAAATATTATCATTTTGTTAACCAATTAATTTAACAATTATCTTTTAGAAAATTTACTTATATATATAATATAATCACACAAAATTTATTTTATTTACCAAATTCGAAAACAATATTGTGTCAGTTTGTTTTTTCAAGTGTTTGAAAATCCTATCGATGACGATGATCAAACGAATCGATCGAAAATCAAAATCAACATCAACAACTCAAACAACATAATATATAAAACATTTTAATATAAATTTCAAATACACATCCTCACTTGATGATTCCATAATGGATTTCAAAATAAAGTTAAAGATTCAAGTTAAGAGGGATCCTAATCAGGTAGAATTCAAATTAAGAAGATATGTCGAATTCTGTGGCAAATCGTCGTCCGATCGGAAGAGATAGAATTCGAGCATCGCAAGAGATAGCAGAACACAAAAGGAGGATACAAAAACCTCCGGTGAATCAATGAATGTTGTACGGAGTTTCACCTCTTTACAAATTATATAGTGGAGCTATGGGATACTCCAGAATTTAGAAAACACGAATAGGGAGAGAAAAAGGGATTTTGGAACCAAGGGGATCATTCCACAATTCAAAGGTAACCGAGTCAAAAGGAAGAAATTCAAGCTCAAGCAAAAGCGATTCTGCAATCAAATTTAACACTTATACTAAGTTTTTCCTAAAACCAAAGCTCTAATACCACATGTAACAGCCTGGTATTTTCAACCATTTGCATCCATGCATGTCGAATTTGAATTGCTCAAAATACTAGATTGTTAATTTATATTTGGTAAAACTTAGCATATACGGTAAATAAATAAATCACAGAATCATAGACATAGAGTAATATACAATATGCAGCGGAAACAAAAGAATAGTAGTTCATGAAGCTACTATATATATATATATATATATATATATATATATATATATAGAGAGAGAGAGAGAGAGAGAGAGTTAAATAAGATACAACAGAAGTCTCAAGTACAATAGTCAAATACAAGATCAGAATACATCACTAGAATCAACTGAATAACTGCAAGCTGGAAAGATGTAGATGGATCTCTAAACGAAGCTCCAACTCCAAAGGTGAGTCTCAAAAGCCGTGTCACTCAGTCTGACCAAAGCGTAAAGCAAAACACAAAGCACTCGAGACAGGACTAACATTCTTATATCAATAAATCTAACTCAAGTGAAATATCAACTGAAATACAAGTAACTCAAAGGATGTTTGGGATAACCATCCTCGAAGGATCCGTTAAACTATCTATTATGTAGTAATATACGCTATTATAATAATCTCTATAGTAAAGTAAACTATTAGAATAGCGTTAAGGCATTACCCATATCCCCTTTAACACATTTAATAGTACCAACAATCTATACAGTACCATCGTACTTCCAGATCGGGAGGCTACCATAGAAAAATCCATAGGTACGACACAAATCAAACTCGTAGTAAAGCACGCTAGGTAGGTGACACGGCACAACTAGGCAATGCCAGGGTAGATATACCAATTACACTTCCGGGCTGGTGGTAACGCATAACAGTCACTATCGCCCACCTCGAGCCACACACCCAAAATCAAAAATCAAAAGTGGCCACCAAATCAGTCACAAAGTCAGAATATAGTATCGAAGGAGTGTGTCTGATCAGAGGAGCTACCTCATTGTCCCATCGATTGCTCCAGTTTTAGCCACCTTATGCCAACTCATGGGAGTTGGGTCCACGTATACACCTCATAGGACGTCACCACCATCTCACTTCATTCTGGAATCTCCACCACGTATACAGTTGTTAAAGTGGTTTTCAGAGTTGGAAGAGAGTATGACAACGTCCGATCCCGGTCTCTTTAACAACCAAATGTTATTATAACACCGCGGTCGTTCAAAAATAGTTTATACTTCAAAACCAAAATATCATTGCCATTCCAAAACCATATCAATACGATATCATTTCCATTTCAAATGTATCCATTTCCAAAAATCATAGCATTCTCAAAGTTATAACACTTTTGAAATTATAAAGCTTAAAAATTATATCACTTTGGAAATCATAACACTTGATAATATAATACTTTGAAAACCATAACTTTGAAAACATAACTTCCACCACTTAAACAGTTTAGATATTAAAATATTATATATAATAAAATAGTATTTAAAGTAAAATAATTTATATAAAAGAATTATAAGTTAAAATAGTTTATATTAAAATAATTAATATATTAAAATAATTAATATATTAAAATTGTTTATATTAAAAAAAATACTTTATATTAAAAATGATTTATATTAAAATAGCTTATATTAAAATAATTTATAAAGTAAAATATAAAATAGTTTTAAATAAAATTTAAAATACTTTATATAATAAAATAGTTTCCTCAAATTTCACAAATCCTTTCTAAATCAACTCGAATTCAAAAATTCAAGTTTAATCAAATCTCAAATCATCAATTTCAGTTCGATTTAGTTCCTCAATAACCCATTTTAAATTATATCGATTTCAAAACAGATTTGAACCACAAAATAAACTATTTCAATTTCGATATATTTCAAAGCTTTAAATAATCCAAAATTTCAAAATAAATTCGATAATTTCATATATATTCATCAAATTTTCCTTAATATTATTTAGCTTTGAAATGTTCACACAATATAATCCAATATCATTTAAATAAACCCCAAATTTCAAATAACTGAATATTCCTTCAATTTATTTAAACTTGATATATTCATTTAAATCACCTTAAACGAGAATCAAGTTATAAAAACCATATCTTTTTAAAATCTCAATTTCAATAAGCTCTAAATGGATTCTTATTAAATATAATTCTTAATTACATAAAATTTCAAATCAATTTCAAAACTATCTTCTCAACTTAATTTGTAAAAATCATTATAAACTTTATATTGAAATATAATTTAAATAAATACTTAACCATATTATGTTTTAATAAAATCAAACTTTACTATTAAACTCATTTTATATTAAACAAATTTATACATAGTTTAAATTATGAATTTAACTATATTTATTTATGTAATATCAAAAATCAATATTCATATAAAACCATATATTTCTTTCCAAAACCATGGAAATCATTTTCAAAATATTTATATATAGACCAATGGTGTCTGTATATAATTTTCTATCCTATGGTCAAGTGATACGGATATTTATCATTTCAATCCACAATTTAAATATATATACGGGTATATATCATTTCAACCCGCAATCGCAAATTCAATTCAATGAAATTCGCTTGGGTTTATCATTTCAATCCATAACAATTTTCTCATATTCTATAGATCGTTCGGGTATATATAATTTCTACCCATAGTGAATTCTATACTAACAGGGAACTTACAGAGTGACAACAGATACGATAATAATATAACAGGCATGTATCATCAATATAAATAACAGATAATGGTGTCAAATGTTACAGGTGAACAGATAGCATATATATAGCAATGTAAATAACTAACAACAGCATATTTCAATTGTCGTTTCAACTGAAATCAAATTTAATAAATATAAAAACATTAATCGTGAGTGATTGCTCCCCTTTCGAGGCTAGAGAGATTTGACGACGAAATGAGTTACAAATCCAAGCACGAATTCCAAAGCGAAGCAAAATCGAACGTGAATTGGACGAACAAGACTGATAAATAGGAATTGACGAAATCAAGTCCGAAATGGATCAATACATATAAATGATATAAGTGAGCTATATATATATATATAATATATATATATATATATATATATATATATATATAAAGTCATATTCCAAATTTAAGCACATTTTTAAATATATGTGTATTTCAAAATCATTGTTTTAAATAAAACACATATAATAAAACAAACATAATAAATTTTGAAATAATTACATATATATACTTCAGACTACAAGTAAAATATGTAGATCATAGAACCATGCTATACATAAGACATGCCTGCATTACTTATATAATACTCATATATATATAAGGAAAGGAACTATCCATATACACATGTTGTAAATGCAAACAATTTATATTGTGCTGTATAAAAAAATGTATTGCAAATATGGAATCACTTCATATACTTTTACAGACAAATATATATATACATATATATATGGCTACTTAAAGGATGTGCAGACTATGGTGATATGCAGACCCAACTCAAGTATAAATAGCTAACATATACTTACATGTATAATCGCAAATGCAGACTATCTAGAAACACAAAATTTTCAAAATAACTTACATGCATAAGCAACAATATATCATAAAGAGTATACATAACTAATATATAACCAATATATATCTTACATATATAAACTTTATAACTTAATATACTTATATAACTTATACTAAAAAAACCCGTATACTTCCAGAATCAAAACATCCATCTATATTTTAAAATAATATATAACAATAGATGAAAATTAAATATATAATGATATATAACTGATCCGTAACTATACAACTAATACACACACACACACACACACTTTTACACTATATCTAAACAAACAGAATATATATATATATATATATATATATATATATATATATATATATATATATATAGAAACACACACCTCTATATATTTATTAGTATAAATTCATAACAACATATATTATAAATTTAAACTTTAAGCAGCCAAAATCTTATAGCTGACAAATTTATCCAAACTGCAAACTCTAGTATATACACACACAGAGAGTAACTTATATATATATATAAAACAACAAATTATATATCATATAAATATACAGCTCACGGTGTTGATGGCGCTCGAAAATCAAGGAGAAGGGTGGTGGTCAGTAGAAGCTTGACTTTGGCTATAGGAGAAGTGCTCAGGTGGGTGAGGAATGAAGTCTGGTGCGGGGTGGAAGCTAGAAGTGATGCGTGCTCGGGTGGATCTCATGGAGGACGTGGTGCGAGCAGTAGAGAGCATGGTTCAAAGGAAAATAATGGGAGGAAGTAGAGGCTCGGGTTGCAGTGGTCTTCGCACAGGGGCGGAGGTCCAAGGGGAGAGTGCGGTGAAAGCAAAGGCAGAGATGAAGAGGGGACGCGTGAGGGTTTAGATCGATGACTCTAGGAAAAGGGGAAAAATGAGGAGCAGATTTTGAAGAGAGGGCGTAGGCTTTGGTCATGTTCTGTGCGAGGGGAGGAACTTGAAGAGGAAAGTAAGCAACAGGGAAATGAATAAGTTAAATTTGAAATGAAAAAAATATTCCAGGACATTGTGACAAATCAAAAGGAAATGGCCAAAGATTGAAAAGGTGAGATTGCAAAAGTCACACCAATTTATTGTTGTAAATAATTATAGCCAATGTCTATTCGAATTCCACAGCTGAAAGGATAAAGAACCCAATAAGGGCATAAAACATAGAACCGATACAGCATATTATTTTTGCTGAATTCGTCACTTACCGGATATTAAAATGTATAAAAGAATATACGGTAGAGATCAGCACAACTAGACGATCAAAACGACTCACAGATATTTGTGGTACGATCATCCGGTCAAAAGTCGATAATCAGTAACGGAAATGCTGCAAAAATGCCAGAAATAAGATTAACGGAGTAATAACAGTCAAAAATTGGAGAAACAAAATATGACGTCTCACTCAAAAGATGATTTACAAATTTGTTATATAAAATATTCAGCTTTGGAAAATATTTTATTATCGTCAAATTTTAACTGATTTAAATTTAAATAAAATTATACAATAATATGAACTTTCATATTGTCAGATGAAAATTTACCATTTGCTATGTTTAATTAGACATATTACTAAATTTTAATTTTAAAATTATATTATTTAAAGTTTCACAAAAATTAAATTAATTAAATAAATAAAACCACTAAAATTAATGGGTCGTTACAAATAAATTTATTGTTTACAACAAAGATTATACATTTACTTACAAATTTTAAAAACCAATTTCAATTAAATAACATTGATTTCCCCATTTTATTTTACTCATTATTAACCTATATTATTACCATTAATTGAAATTACATTAAACAATTGTCAATTTTATTCAATCAACATTATTAAATTATATTCTAATAATCTTGTTCCATTTATAAGTCATAAATTTTAATTTCTCATAATATTAAATTCAAAAAATCATATTAAATTTAATATTTTTAATTATCAAATTACGGGTCGTTACAATCTCCACCGTTCTAAACTTTTCTTCCCTAGAAAAGAACAAGAAGGAATCAAGAAATGGATATATTTTATTCAAAATGTTCAATATATAAACACTTTAGATTTACATATTTAAGATTAATATAAATTTGAAAATAACTCAACTTCTACAAAAAAATTCTAAGCCGTAAATTTACAAATTTTTTTGGTAGAGCCTCCTTCGCACTAATTGGTCCGAAAAAATAATAGTATCAATAATTACAATATATATATATATATATATATATCATATTTCAATAATAATCATCCTAAACAGTGAGAAAAACAATAAACTATTGCTCCAAATCGTAATCTGAAAACATGCCAATTTGTCGAGCAAACAAACTTTATTTATGAAACTAAAAGACTTCCATAAACCTGTATTTCACTTACATAATACAAAAGTGTTAAAACTATATAAAAGAGTAATATATTAGTTATTTCAACTAATATTACAAGCAACATACAATATATAATAATCATATGCAATAAAAAGAAATACAACCATTATGTGCAACAAAAGAATCCATCACACATCCATAGCAATCAAAACTAATGATTTGTCCAGTTTCAAAAACTTTTCATCGTATAAGAGTGATAAACAAACTACCAAGCATACCTTACGCTCAACAACCTTAGATAATTACTCAATTGATTATTCATCCAACCTTAAACAATTTGAAGTATCATTTCCTAAACTTCCCATAAGCCAACAACATAGATTTTTGAATATTATGTAAGTTTATTCTATTGGTTTCTTTTTTCATATTTTAGTTCTCATTCATACGATATCTATCTCTTATCAATTTACATACATAAATTAATTCCCATTCAATTATTTAGAATATTAATAAATCAATTCTTAAAATATTATATAAGTTTTTTTGCAATTTACCTCACAACTATTATTTACTTATATAACTTGATTTCCACTTAATATTTATATTCATTTATGAATCATTATTTAAGTTCATCGAAACTTAATTCACATTCATTCCTTCATATGAAATGTAATTTAATATTAAATCTATTTATGAATCATTTTTGTTACTTAAGTTTCACTTGTATGATATTCTATTACATATTCATATTTAACATTTCAACTTTTTAAGCATTTCTGGTAAGTTTATAATGTTTTGGAATGTAATTGAGTGTTATACAAATTTGTATTATTCATTTTAGTCAAAAAAATGTTCAATAGTTTACATTCGCCTGATTTTCATTATCTTTTAATTTATAAGTTACAAATCAGCAATTTCTTTACAGTTTCATTAAATACTTAGCTCTTGATTTCTTATTTCTCATTTTAGAAGTTTCCAACTATTAGAATACCACTTTATTTCTACGACTGAAAATCATTAATTAATAGGAACTTAAGAATTCAAATATCGGATTCATTTCAAATCATGTTGAAATAATATATATATATATATATATATATATATATATATATATATATATTCATATCTTTTATATATCAAATCATATTAAGAAATTTTAAATCAAAATCTATTTATTGAACCAAATACGTAGCAAATCTACTAATTGGTCTCCCATACTTTGAGACTTGAGAATGAATGTCAATGATGCGACCGTCGTCACCAAAATTATTTTCTAGCGACAGAACATAGAAGTATATAACTTACTTCCCTTTTAAAATTCTTTTAAAACATTTCCTTCAAGTACATTTTGGAAACATTTTGAAAACATCTCTATTTGCAAATACTTCCAAATAATACCAATATTACTTTTTCCAAAATCTTTGAAAACTAATTTCAAAACTACAATATAAGTTCTCAAATTTTCTATTGAAATTCATTTTATTTATAAATCATAATTTGTAAACCATATTTATAAAATTACATTATCTTATAACATATAATAGTTAATGGTTTAAGAACTTTGACTAACCAACAATAAATGACAATAATCAAATATTATCATTTCCTAACAAACAACACACCAAAAATGACTATCAATTTATGAAAAATAATTCTTTTTGTTTATATAAAATATAGTTGTAGGTAAAATCATTTCAATTACCAATTTCAAAAAAAACAATATTGTGTCAGTTTACCCTACTCAAGTGTTTAGAAATCCCTATCGATGCCATAACGTCCTACATACCGACTGGAATTTATAAATACTCAACGGAACAAATTTACGCAATACAGAACATTTTTATAGCGCTAACAAATATGGTTTCATACACAAACACACATATTCAAACTCATTCTAGGGTATTAATAACCCTATCTCTAATGAGTTAACCCCAACATGCTAAGGTATCACTAAACCTGGCTTTGATACCGATTTTAACGACCTACCTTTTTGGATGGTTTAAATCGACAATAAACCACACATGTCTAACTCAAACCATTCGAACGGGAGGATTATTAATGGGGTTTAATAAGAAAATAAAGAGAAGGAAAATAAAAAATAGAATCTCGCAGCGAAATGATAAAATATAATAACCAAATAAACAGTTCATGAAGCTTTTTTACAATATACATTTGATTACATAATTTTTTACAACATAATCATAGTACAAACAACAACATACTAATAATGATGCAGCAGAATATTACTAATAACGTAATATACCAAACTCCATCTTTGTCCTCTTAAGCTAACCTGAGCGTAATGAAAAGACAAAACACTCAAGTCAAAACTAAAAGTTCTTATGTAAGTTAAATGAACAACACTTAAATATTAGTGTAATAGCTTCAGAGATGTTTACAGTATTTTACATCTCCTATCTAGTGTATAACGTGAGTGCAATAACGTAAGAGATGTTATGAGATTTTCCATCTCCTAAGTATCTGTCAAACTATCTATATGTGGTAAAATACATTAAATATATAGTGTTTATCAGTAATGTAAAGTTTTAAAAATAGCGTTAAGGCTTTACATTGATCCCCTTAACATATTGTTAAGCATTGTCCTATAGTTTGCCTTTAACACAATCAGTAACGTCGATATCTAGGGAGGCGCCATGATAAGATAACACTAAAACAAAGTCATAGTAGTCGCAGATAAGGATAAAAGTATGACAACACATGTGAGATAATGCCCAAGGTAAGACTCTACCAGTTTTCCCTTTCTGGCTGGTGGTAGAGCATCGTAGCCACGGCCACCCACGGAGTCCACCACCCTTAAAAACAAATCAAGGTGCATTAATCGAGTCCAAAATCAATGTAATAATACAGAAGGGTGATGGCCTGTGATATCTCGGAATTTCAAGAAATTTGAAATGTGATAATATTCTTTATTAATTACTTAAAATTGGAAAAATTGTTTTTTTTCAAACAATAATTAATAATGTGATGTTTTTAAATATATATATATATATATAAATAGATTTTTAAATAGAATAATTATTTACAAATTTAATTTAGTTGTTTTATAAATAGATTTTAAAAATAAAATTATTATTTCCAAATTTGATAATATGTTTGTTTAAACTAATATATATATATATATATATATATTTGAGTTGATTTTAAATTGGATTTTAAATTGAATTTGAATTTAAATTTAAATTTAAGATTTAAAAGATTTTATAAAAGATATATTAAACTAGTATAATTATTTTTAAATATATAATTTGAATTTTTATTATTTTCTTTTAAATTTTGTATTGATAAATGAAGATATAATTTAAATATTTATACACTTAAGGTAGTTTTAAATTTAAAACACAATTTAAATTGTATATAAAATAAATATATATTAAAACTATTTATACAACATTAATACACATGTAAACTAATGACATTATCAAATTACAAGTGTTAACAAATTATCTAAAGATAATGATAAGTGTTAACAAACTTGTACAAGTGTCTTTAATTGCTTTTTATTTTTTTTAAATAATCAAATAAAGATAAAATTAAGCTATATAAAACCTTTCCACTCACCTCTCTCATTTTCTTTACAGTTCCTTTTCAAAACTAAGAAAAAGAAAATCCTGTAACACAAACTAGTAAATAAAAGAATCAAACAAATCAAAGAACTCTCTCCACCAATTCAAAACCATTAAATAATTTCAAGTTTCTCAATTTCAAGCAATTTCAGATTCAAGTAAGCAAATTATTTCAAAAACTAAATCAAAGCCTCAGATCAATTCCGGTTTCAGTTTCAAAGATTTATCAAGCTTCAAGACTTTAAAAATTAAATTTTTTCTCGTCTTCTCTGTTCTTAATTCTTTGAGTAAACCTAACTTTATTTTTGTTTTAAATCTGGATGCATGAATAAATCTTAGAATTTTAATGTAAAATTGTGTGCATGATGATGTATTGTATATATATATATGAATGTAAAATTGTGTGCATGTATGGATGTATATGTGTTCTTCTCTGTTTAAGATATAGAGTTCAAATTTTAGATCAAAATTCCAACTCCCCTAATCTGGTCTCTGTTAGGCTTAGGTGTTTAAACGAATTATGTTTGTTAAAACATAAGCTAAAGTTTAAAATTTATTTTAAGTTAAATAAGTTTGTATATTTCTGGAATTTGAGATTTTACAGTAAAACTCAGAATTTGTCAAATTATGATTTCAACAATTTAATGTTTCATATATATATATATATTCTGAATCATCATCAAAATCTAGGATTTTTAAAATTAAATTCATGATTTTAATTGGGTAATTCGAGAGATATTGATGGATGAAGGGAATTTGGGTTTCATGCTTTTTCTGGTGATCGTTGGATTTTTTGTGGTCAGAAATTTGGCTAAAGCAAGAAGGAAGGTCGGGAAGGTCGACAAAAATAGTCGAGGCAATTCTAGTTCTTCTTGGCGTCTGGGATTGATCGATCTAGGGTTTTTTTGTAGTTTTTGGTTGTGGTCGAACTGCTCCATCGTCGGAGCACCGAAGGAGGCCAGTCATGGGGGAATCGAGGGTTTGGTTCATGGCAAGCCTTCAGACGAAGGCTTGTGTTTGCTGGTGGTCGGGGTCATCTAGACGAGGTAATCTTTTGGGTTGGAGTGTTGTTCCTGTGGGTTTGAGCTAGTCGACTTTCGATTTCGAGATCGATTTTTGATGCTTGAGTGGTTGAGATCGGAAGAGGGATGATCGGTGAATTGTTGAGGGTGGTCAGGAGTGCAGGAGTTTTCACTGGCGATGGTGCACGTGCACGTGGTTTTAGTGCACCTGGTTTTAGTGCACAGTGGGTTTTGGGTTCAATAGTTTCCCTCGAAGGGAGGCTTGGGATTTTATGATGTTTGCTCGAGTTTATCATCGGGTTTGGCACGAGAAATCTTATTTCCAGATTTAAGTTTTAAAGAATCTAATTTTTTTTTTTAAAATGGGAAGAAGAAGGGAACTTAGTGTAGCTCCCGGGTAGGGCTCGGGTTCGACCCGAAGTAGATTTTTAAACAATTTTAAAAAGGGTTTTAACAATTGATTAAAAAGTAAATTTAGTTAAAACTTCCTTATATAAATTTCCTTTATATATATAATAATTATTTTCTTTAACAATTGATTAAGAAGTTTTGAAATTTGTTTAATTTAAATTTTGTTAAGTAAAGTTTAAAGTTATTTTGAACTTAAGTTAGAAATGAAATTTTAAAGGTTTTTATAATAGAAAGTTTTTAAATTTATTGAAACTAGTTTTAAACAATTACTTGATAATGTTCTAAGTATTTAAAGGAATTTTTGGTGTCTTTAATTTATCAAGTTAAATGTTTATTTTATTTCAAAACTTAATTAAATAATTTAATTAAGGAAGTTAATTATAAAGATAAAATGTTTTAACATATTAATGATAATTAGGTCATTAATAAAGATAATGGTTTACCATAAAAACTAATTAAGGTTTTATTGATATCAGATTAATTAAGTCAGTAAAGAAAATTTAAGTATAATCAATTAGTTTAATTAATTAATTATAAAGATTAATTAAGTAATTAATTAAGAATAATTAATTAATTTAATTAACTAATGATTAAGGATTTATTAATTTATAATTGAAGGTTGTAATTAATTAATAAATGGTTAATTAATTGATAATTAAGTCTAGATTAATTAAGTAATTGAGATGAATTGATTAAGTAATTAAGATTTAGTAATTAATGATTAGAGATTAATTAATTTAGTAATTAGAGATTAATTAGTTGGGTAGTTAGAGGTAAATTAATTGGTATTTAAGAAATACTTAATTTGTAATTAAGTTTTATTAATTAATAATTAGGTTTTATTAATTAATATTTAAGGATAATTAATCTCAAATTAATGGTTAATTAAGGATTGATTAACTGATAATTAAGGATCATTTATGTGAAGACCCGCAAATCTGTACCCCTTGAATATACACTAATCTCCATAGATTAATTCAAGATGAACAGAAATACGAATTATCAATGTTTAAGAAAAAGAAAAAGGATAGAAGAAGAGAGAAAAGATGGAAAATATAGAGAAAAGAAAATAGAAAATAGAACGGAACAGAAAAACAACAGAATCTCACAATTCGCAGCGGAACAACATATAATAATAAATGAATAATCTTTAAACAAAGAACTATATCAGTTATTACATTACATCACATTTCATTACATCATATCATCAGAGTGTACAACAACAACAACAAACAGCGGAAAAGAAATACTATATACTAGTAATACGCCATGCCATCCATCTTGCCTCCAGCAACTCCAGAATATCCTGATAACCCTAACTCTTGACTGCCCGTGTAGAAATTGGTGGGCACCCAGAGTTTAGGAAGGAAAACAATAAACTCCGAGTCAGTCATGTGACTGGTGTGAGAACTCAAAACAGTTTATTTATCTTTAAAATCAACATAGAGGAATATTTTTAAAGTCAATTCGCAATGCTTTTAAAAATGAGACTACCATAAGGCCTCCCGCACACACACACAATGCAAACGCAGAATCGGAGGAGATTTCTCCTTATGATAGTCAAAGATGCTTGATACGCATTTAAAAAAAACATTTGATATTATTATTAGTGTATTGTGTAAGAAAAATTCATTTCGAAAGTAGAATATAAATCTTAGCCAGCATAGACATTTCGAACTATGCCTACTATAGCTACCATCTAAACAGTGGTGACCACCATAAGTAAATGGCAGGTTCTACAACTAATACCGTACAAAATCGTATTGTTTCTTTGGATTTCCAACGAATGATCAGGCCAAGGAACTTCCCATTGCCACATGAGAATGCCTCTGGATGGACATCCCCGAGAACCAAACCGGATCTCTACCAACACAAGGCCGGGTTACCCCTAACTGAGTAACAACTGACCGAATATGCCATCCCCCGGTCCTTTGGGACCTTTCAACCGAGCGCTCGTAATCAATTCACACAATCATAAAGTGTTTTCAACATGAGTAAGTATCTGGGCTCCATACCATGATACCACCCTTTTCCAGAAGGAAATGCACATACCCTAAAGGGCGCTACCCCTCATAACCTTGCTGCATCTTTCCTGTTTTGACCATTCACGGGGTGTGAGGCTCGACGAAGTCACGTCCACAAAAACATACTTTATACAAAAGCCATGCTTTGGGTCAACAAATGATCATAGAAATGATCACCAGGATAGACGATCAAATAAACGATCCTATCACAAATAATCAACACAATGATCATTTCACAGCAACACTCAGCATGTCACATTACCAAATTGGGAATATATCGCTGATAACATTCAACTACATAACCTCTGAGCTCGTACGTCTCAGAGAAGGGTGTTAAGCTAAAAGAATAAATTCTCCGCCACCAACAGAAATATATTTGAAAGAAATCTGCTTTATATCTCAATTTGTAACGTCAGACATACAATCCATACAAGTCTGTTCCGGGCTCGAACAAAACCGAAGGCACTTACAAAGAAGTCCTTGCAATCCGGATAATCTCTAATCACGTCCAGACTTCCCATCACATAGGGAGTCTCTATACCGTAGCTACTCGGTGCAAAGACAATCGACGAGTTGTCCTTTCGCTTTCAAAAAGATCCGGTCTTCAACACCGGTCTTCAAATGCAATTCATAACGACGTATCACATATTTGGAATGGGTTATACGACCCCATTGTCCTTTCCCGGTTAACCCGAATAGTGAGCGCTTATTCAAAAATAAGTGTGGCATTCAAATTCAAACAAATCACATCAAATACTCATTCAAAGGGAAATATTGATAGTCGGTTATTGAACTATCAATTGATGTGCACACATCACCAGATTCCAAATAATTTTCCAAATTATTTATTTTCCAAAATATCTTTACAAGATATATAATTTCAATACTTCAAAAAATAAATCAATATTTATTTTCATACAAATTCCACTTTCTTTTATAAATTCCATAGTGAATTTATATTTCACAATATCTATGAATATATGATTTCAATTATTCATTTTCAATTTATCTTCAAAAAGATAAATTCTTAAGATATTCACTTTATATTGGAAAACATTTCCATACTTACTTATTCATAAGTAATTCACAAATTTTATTTATTTTCAACACTTAGAAAATATTCAATATACTTAAATCGAGATTAAGTATATATTTCATTCTTTAAGGAAATCATTCTCTTAAACATATTTATTTGGGCCAAAACGAATGTTACGTAAAACATCGTTACGACAACCCAAAATCACTAGTATAGGGATTCGAAATTAAAATAGATATATAAATCCCAATACTATACAAAACATTTCCTTTCGGAAATCATTTACTATAACAACAGTGTTATAGTCCACTATTTCCTTTTATTTCTCGAAAACGTCTATTTCAACAATAAATGTTGAAATCTATGGTTTCGAATCTCAACACATTTTAAAACATCGTTAGATCGTTTTAATTCTATTTAAACATCACATTCAAAACATTTTCTTTAACATATTATTCACTATTCAAAAACGTGAATATACTACGTTAACGAATTTCATCCTTTTATACATTTCATTTTAAAGGATTATTCACAGTCAAAAACGTGAATATAACTCCATTAATAGGTTTCAACAATTTACTTATCAAAATAAGTCGTTTACGGATTTATAAAACAACGTTTATAAATTCTATTTCTATTTGTTTTATAACTACTTCCTTTTTATACATCTCCTTTATTAACCTATTCGATTTATAACTCAATTATAAACCAAAAGTTCACATTATAAGTTAAATACTTATAAAACGATTGTTTTACAAAATCGTTCCTTTAAACTTCATAATTATAAATCTTATAACTTATAAGATTCAATTATTTATCCAAATATATTCTTTCAATAACTTTATAAATTTTATAAACCTACTGCTTATAAAATTCCGTTCCCTTATGCAATCCATTTCACTTCATTCAAACACTTATAAAAACTCGTTTTATAATTCAAATATTTTCATTTATAAATATCAATTTATAAATCCTTTATAAAAATCAATTTATACTATTATTTTAAAACATCTTTAATCTCCTTTATAATTTCACCATTTTGATTTATAAAATAATCAAATTTCTATAAATCCTATATTTAAACTTTTCACAATAAATTCAGAAATCCAAATTTAAACTATTTTATAAAAACATTAACCCATATTTCTCAAAAATCAATCTTCAACCGTATTTCTCAAAATCATAATTTTTATAACTTTAAAAATTATAACGATTATTTATTTAAAATGGATCAATTCCAAAAATATTTTATAAACGTATACTTTAAAAAATCACTTTAAAAGCATTTTAAAATCCCAAAATTTGGTCCAATGATGCTACATACCAAATAGTCAATCACGACAACAACGATATCATATATCGATATGATAATCCATCAAATATCAAAATATCTGAATTCAAATAAAAACTGTTGAGGAATCCAGTTGGATCCCTCCAACCTGTTTTCCTGCATCCACAAACATTAGCACAATACCAATTTCACTCCAGTACGAAATTATCGCGGTATATGGGATTTAAAATATTATCCGCTTAATAGACGGCGCAATAGGGTCTCATCCGCTATACAAATGCGGGAAATCAATAACTCCAATATATACACATGCCAATATATATATATTGCTATTATATATAATACCAATTTCACTGTTTATGAAATATTCGCGGTATATGTTTTTAATAAATAACATCCGCTTACTAACGGCGCATAATGTCTATTTTAACAATCTATAGATAACAATCATCATTCAAACATGCATTCAAATATTTTAAATCTAACTATTTAAAATAAAATCGAAACTGATTCGATTGAGTGAGAAGTTCTCACCTTGATTTCAATTTCGTTTTAGCGATTTATTTCGAATAAAATTAAACGTGCGTTTAATTTTACCCGAAATTCTCACTAACTCCAAACGACTCCAATCCAATTTCATAGCGTAGTGCTCGTCCGTACGATTCCAACGCAACTGGTTTCGCGCGTTTTCGACCTCGTATGAAAAAGATATCAAATTTTTAAGTTTACACGATTTATAATATAATTTTATTTACAATTTTATTTCTAATCTTAAACTCAACTAATCAGAGCCCTTGGATGTAGGCTGCACGCATCAAGGCCGTAGAACGCGACTCCATCCTTCATCTTCCCAAACGCGAGCATCTACAGGCACGTTCGAACCCATATAGCCACGATTCTAGGGTTTATCACCACGGCCTCCACGACGCACAAAACTTCATCACTCCACCACCACGCTGAAGCCCTCCGTGAGCTCTACCTTCGGCCAGAGGCACATAAGGCTCGGCCCTACCATTGTCTCAAAATTTGTGCACGAAACTCGGCTGTTCAAAGCCATATTCACGACGATCCACAGCTCCATTCTCGATCTCAACCGTTGAATAGCAAGATCTTAGAGAGCTCTACGTTTTTCATGTTGGAAGTTTCTCGAACCGTTGCACGGATTTAAAGAGATTGAGGAGAGAAAATGGAACAATTTCAGCCTTCGAATATTAGGGTGGCGGCTGCGTTTAGATTAGGGTTTTTTTTTCTTTTCTTTTTTTTTGTGAATTTATGGGCTATTTATAGAGAATAAATGAACACTATTCATCCGGGATTACCAAACTCCGATTCACGCGCCGTAACCAGCGTTTCTAGGGTTTACCCCACGTTCCGGATACAATGGAACAGGTTTCGAAAGCTAATTCGGACATCTGTGCGAGTTATGGCAACAAACGTTCGATTTGAATTAAACCGATTTAAACGATTTTCTAGGCGTTTTAATTTCTACCGGACAAACGGTAAATCCAATTGACACGAAATTTTAAACCTTACAATAATATCACATTACGGATCCGATGAAACTAGTTTCGTCGAAATCCGAGACTTTTTGAAAAATGGCTATTTTAACACGCCAAACTAATATTAAAAATAATTCGATGCGTTTCGAGCTGCCACGATCAAACGATAACTCCGATTGCTACGAAAATTGAAATCCGATAATAACTAACTATTACGGATCCAATGGAACTGGTCTTGTCCAATTTTGAGACTGTTCAAAAATTGACTATTTTCACTAGTCGATTTTAATATTAAAATATTCAATTTTCACAAATTAACTTTTAATTCGATTTTAAAAGTTTTAAAATATCATTCTAACTTCAATATGATAAAATAAAATTTACAAATCATTTTCAATTATATTTAACTCAATTTTCAATTATTTCCATAATTTAACATATTAAATTATCGATTTAATTATTCAATTAAATCCAATTATTCAAATAAAAATTATTCGACTAATAAATTTCACTTATTAGATTTAAAATTAATTAAATATTCAAATTTAAATTAATAAAAATCCTGGGTCGTTACAATTTAATTTGTAATTAAGTTTTGTTAAGTAATAATTAGGGTTTATTAATTGATAATAATTAATTAGTTAACTAAAGATTAATTAATTGATTATAAGAGAAGTTATGGATTAATTAATTTGTATTGAGGGATATTAATTAATAATTAAGGTTCATTAATTAATAGATAAAGGATAATTAATATGTGATTAAAGATTAATTAATTGATGGATAAGGTAATTAAGGGGTAATTAATTAACTAAATGGATTGTAATTAATTAATGATTGATTAAGTAGGATTTGGTGATTGATTCTTAAGATATTAATTTAATTTACGTTAATTAAATTAATTATCATATGGATTAATAATTCTTGTTTGTGGATGATTGTTTGTAGAATGTCTAGATTGGTTGATATCCATTGGATGATATTCTATGATGTGATATTGAATATATCTGTGATAAATGTGTGATATTTATCTGTGAATGATGCTGTGTGAATTCAAAGTATTGAATTGAATTGAATTGTTTAAACTTAAACAACTAAGCCTTTAAGAAAGTTTGGATTTCGATGAGACTGGGATCGGATATCAAATTTGATTATCCGAAAACCACATCGATACAAGTTAAACGTTAGGCCGTGAACTCAAGTGAAGATCAAGTTGAAGACTCGAAGTGTAAGAACTATTTGTCGTTAAAACTTCGAGGGTGATTCCAATACGAGTATAACGGAGATAGTGCTTTCAGGTTCGAGATGGAGTTTCAGAGTGCAAGGGTTATTTTCGTTAACTCAGAAGGTGATTCCAAAATGAGTGTAACGAGATAATGCCTTCACTTTCGTTCGAACTCGAAACGAACTTGTATGGATTGAATGCTTTCAAAACATCGTCAGGTGGACGATGAGCATTCTAAGATACATGTGTTCTATAAAGGTAATCGCAGCCTCAGGCCTCATCAACCGTGAATGGCTAAAACAAGGGAGGTGCAGCAAGGCTAAGTGATTCGCGCTCAAGTAGGACAAGATTTTCCCTGTCTAGAGGTCCCTTTATATTCGTCTTAGTGGGCAGTTGGAATTGCGCACCAACTGTAGGGTTGTCTTGTTCGGGACTATCCAGTAAGGGATGGTTCAAGCCTTGTGTTGCAGGGGATTTAGGGTGGATCCTGGGTACGGTGATCTAGGCCATTTACTGTGACGGAGGGTACCCCAGTAGCCCTGCCATTGATGGAAACTCATTATCCCTACGTGCCTTTACGGTTTTGATTGTATAACCCACTTTGTGGCTAGCACGCTGGAATTTAATCATGTAATAATTTCAGCTATGTGAATATTTATTTGAAAACCCTAGACCCTACTATAATTTCATCGGATTTCCTATCAAATGCTTTGGTTAGAGTAAGGTAAACACCTACTCATGTTTATGTGTGGGAAGTCTTACATGATACCTTTGTTTTCAAATTATTTTTAAAGTTAAATAACTTTAACCCGTTTACTCACATCAGACCCATGTCTGACCCGGAGTTTATTTCTGTTTTCTTAAAATCTTGGGTACTCAAATTTTTATGAGTAGCCAAGTGATCAGGTTTGGCTTGACAAATTTTGGAAGCTTGGAGCAGGAGTCCAGACGTAGCTATATTTATCTATTTCCGCTGTGGTGTCCCTGACTGTTATATTTTGGTTGTAATGTATAAGACAGACCTTTATAACTGTCTAATGTGAAGATGCTGTGAAAACTGTGTAACTCTATTATAATGACTTTGTAATAGTTATGTGATATATTATATCTTGTTTTGTTTCTGCTGTAAGATTCTGATATTATTTAGTTCTTTCTTATATCTATTCTATTTCTACCTCTTTCTTTCTTATTGACGATGCGTCTTTCTGTGGAATGAAAGGCGGGTCGTTTCACTTCGTATCAGAGTATAAGTTGAGATAATACCCAGGCTCTGGAGTAGTGTCTATCTTGACAGTGCGTATTTGTATTTTTTATATAACTATATACCTATCTAAATTTGTTGGGTATCTGTTTGGGTTTCCAACACGAGTTTTAGAGGAGTTTCGTCTTTTCTTTTGTTTGGTTGACCCTCCTATCTTTGTATCTAATCCTATAGGCAGAGTAACCAAGTTAGATAAGATCTGTAGAGGCTTAAGGCTTTCTTATCTCCCCCATAATTTTTCTTGTAACCCTTTTGTATTGGATTTCAAAGGGTTTGATCTTATTATGGGTATGGATTGGTTGGATAAGTATAAGGCTGTCTTGATGTATGAAGTGAGGATTGTGTCTTTGGAGACTGAGTTGGGAAGGATTGCAAAAGTGACTTGCGATAATTTCAAAGTTCATTTGAGCAATCTTCTGCATGGAAGCGAGGCATCTCTAGAAGATATAGAGTCTATCGAGGTGGTCAGAGATTTTTTGAATGTTTTCGAGGAAGTGAAAAGTTTGTCCTCATCGAGAGATAGAGTTTTAGATTGACTTAGTTCCGGGAACAGTCCTTATTGTTCAGCCTAGTAGAAGGATGGCGCCGAAGGAGAGAGAAGAGTTGGTGAAGCAGACCCAAGATTTCATACAGAGAGGCTTGATTCGGCCTAGTTTTTCCCGTTGAGGTTCTATGATAGTCTTTGTGACCAAGTCGGATGGGTCTTTGAGATTATATGTGGATTTGATGAATCAAGTATTCTGGGATGTGTTGAGTAAGTTTGCTCTTGAGTTCATCAATGATATTCTTGTCTACTCCAAGTTTGAAGAGGAGCTTAAGCAGCATTTGGAGATAGTGTTAGAGACTCTGAGGAGGCATGTTCTGAAAGTTAAGTTTTTGAAATGCCATTTTTGGAAATCGAAAGTCAGATTTTGGGCATATTATTTCTGGTGAGGGTATCTTAGATAGCTACTATTCAAGAATGGAAGCAGGTGTAGGCTCCGACGGAAGTCCGCAGTTTTTTCTGGATTTGACAGGGTTCTACAGGAAGTTCATTAAGGACTATTCTAAGATTTCTTCACACTTAACCAAGTTGACTCCATAAGGAGAAAAGTTTAAGTGGACCCCAAGTGTGAAGAGGCTTTCTTGGATTTGAAGGCAAGGCTGACCAGTGCGCCTGCTCTTGCTATTCTGATGGCAAGTGTAAGTTTGAGGTCTACACGGACGTTTGTGTGTGCAGAGGAGGATGGATTGAGTCAAGAATGGTCAGTGCTCTAGTTTTGAGATTGATGACCAAGGAACACTGAGGATCATCGGAAGGATTTGTGTTTAGAATTTTAAGGATTTGAAGCTAGAAGTTCTGTCAGAGAGTCATCACTCCAGGTGAGTATCCGCCCAGGGATTTTAAAGATGTATAAGGCTATGAAGAGAGTATTCTGGTTGAAGGGTATGAAGAAGGATACTGCTGCTTTTGTCAATGGATGTGTGATCTGTCAGCAGGTTTAAGGTGATCAGCAGAATACCGCAGGTTCGTTGTAGCCTTTGGAAGTTCTAAAGTGGAAGTGGGAAGTGATTTCTTTGGATTTCATCGACGGTTTGCCAAGGACCAAAAAGGGAAATGAAAGAATATGGGTAATCATTAACCAGCTAACCAAGAGCTCCCATTTTATTCCGGTTAAGGTAACCCGATCTGCAGCATCTTTGGCTGAGATTTTCTTAAGGAGTTTGTCCGACTACATGGTGTTCTAGTCAGCGTTGTTAGCGACCATGAGCCTATCTTCACCAACACGTTTTGGGAGGCTTTGCAGATCAGCTTTGGGTACGAGATCGAGTTTGAGTTTGAGTTTGAGTACAACCTATCATCCCCAGACCGACGGAAAGGCTGAATAGAATTCTTGAGGATCTGTTGAGGGTTTTTGTTTTGGATTTTGGTAGATCTTAGGAGGTCCATCTACATTAAATGGAATTCTCGTACAATAACAGTTATCAGGCGAGTACCTAGATCGCACCCTATGAAGCTTTGTTTGGAAGACCTTGTAGATTCCCATCCTGTTGGGTAGAGTCAGGAGATCGTCTTGTTCTTGGTCCAGATTTGATCCGAGAGGCATCTACGAAGGTGAAACTTATCAAGAAGAGTTTGAAAGCAGCGTAGGATCGCCAGAGGAATAATGCAGACAAGAGACAAAGACAATTGGGTTTTGAGATTGGAGATTTAGTCTTTGTCAAATTTTTCCGATAAAAGGAGTTATCAGATTTGGTAAGATTGGAAAATTTTCTCCAAGGTATATTGGTCCGTTCCAAGTGCTCAAGAGGATTGGTGTTGTGGCCTATAGGATTGAATTGCCAGTCCGGATGGCTGGAATTCACAATGTTTTTAACGTATCTCACCTAAGGAAATACATGAATGATTCATCTTTGTTGGGATCTGCTACATGAATGATTCATCTTTGTTGGGATCTGCAGTTCAGAAGGATCTGATAGTTGAGTTGGTTTTAAGCGTGGTCTGATATTTGGTTTAGATTTATGGATCAGGGTGAGAGGAAGCTCTGGATCATAGTGGTATAGCTAGTTAAGGTTCCGTGGAGCGAGAATTCCATAGTTTTCCTTAGGAAATTCTGGATAGTTTTAAGAAAGCTTATCCGGAATTGTGTCCGGATAGCTAATGATGTTTGTTTGAACAAAATTTTTGTTGAATAAAATTTTTGTTTGTTTGGTTGTTAGTATATGGCTGATAAGTATGCTTGGATTGTTAAAATAAAATAAAAGTTTTTGGATAATCTTTTGTTTTAAATTTAGAGGACGAAATTCTTTTAAGGGGGAAGGAATGTGATATCCCGAAATTTCAAGAAATTTAAAATGTGATAATCTTCTTTATTAATTACTTAAAATTGGCAAAATTGTTTTTTTCAAATAATAATTAATAATGTGATGTTTTTAAATATAGATATAAATAGATTTTTAAATAGAATAATTATTTACAAATTTAATTTGGTTGTTTTATAAATAGATTTTAAAAATAGAATTATTATTTCCAAATTTAATAATGTGTTTGTTTAAATTAATATATATATATATATATATATTTGAGTTAATTTTAAATTGGATTTTAAATTGAATTTGAATTTAAATTTAAGATTTAAAAGATTTTCTAAAAGATATATTAAACTAGTATAATTATTTCTAAATATATAATTGGAGTTTTTATTATTTTCTTTTAAATTTTGTATTGATAAATAAAGAGATAGTTTAAATATTTATACACTTAAGGTATTTTTAAATATAAAACAAAATTTAAATTGTAATATAAATGTAAAATAAATATACATTAAAAACTATTTATATAACATTAATACACATGTAAACTAATGACATTATCAAATTACAAGTGTTAACAAATTATCTAAAGATAATGACAAGTGTTAGTACAAGTGTCTTTAATTTCTTTTTATTTTATTTTTTAAATAATTAAATGAAGATAAAACTAAGGTATATATAACCTTTCCACTCTCCTCTCTCGTTTTCTTAACCACTTCCTTTTCAAAACTAAGAAAAAGGAAATCCTGTAACACAAACTAGTAAATAAAAGATTCAAACAAATCAAAGAACTCTCTTCACCAATTCAAAACCAGTAAACAATTTCAAGTTTCTCAGTTTCAAGCAATTTCAGATTCAAGTAAGCAAATCATTTCAACAACTAAATCAATGCCTCAAATCAATTCCAGTTTCAGTTTCAAAGATTTATCAAGCTTTTAGACTTTGAAAGTTAATTTTTTTCCAGCCTTCTCTGTTCTTAATTCTGTGAGTAAACCCAACTTTATTTTTGTTTTAAATCTGGATGCATGATTATTCTTAGAAGTTTAATGTAAAATTGTGTGCATGATGATGTATTGTATATATATGAATGTAAAACTGTGTGCATGTATGGATGTATCAGTGTTCTTCTCTGTTTAAGATACGCAGTTGAAATTTTAGATCAAAACTCCAATTCTCCTAATCTAGTCTCTATTAGGCTTAGGTATTTAAATGAATTATGTTTGTTAAAATATAAGCTAAAGTTTAAAGTTATTTTAAGTTAATAAGTTTGTATATTTCAAGAATTTGTGATTTTACAGTAAAACTCAGAATTTGTCAAATTTTGATTTCAACAATTTAATGCTTCATATATATATATATATATATATATATATATATATTCTAAATCAACATCAAAATCTAGGATTTTTAAAATTAAAGTCATGATTTTTAATTGGGTAATTCGGGAGATATTGATGGATGAACATAATTTGGGTTTCATGCTTTTTCTGGTCATCGCTGGATTTTTTATGATCGGAAATTTGACTAAGCAAGAAGGGAGGTCGAGAAGGACGGAAAAAATAGTCGAGGCAATTCTAGTTCTTCTTGGTGTCTGGGATTGATCGATCCAGGGTTTTGTTGTAGTTTTTGGTCATGGTCGAAAAGGTTGTTATTGCTTCATCGTAGGAGCACCGGAGTAGGCCGGTTGTAGGGGAATCGAGGGTTAGGTTCATGGCGAGGCTTTAGATGAAGGCTTGTGTTCGCTGGTGGTCGACGTCGCCTGGACGAAGCGATATTTTGGGTCGAAGTGTTGTTCCTGTGGGTTCGAGCTAGTCGACTTTCGATTTCGAAATCGATTTGATGCTTGAGTGGTTGGGATTGGAAGATGGGATGATCGGTGACTTTTTGTGGGTAGTCAGGAGCACCAGAGTTGTCGCCGACGATGGTGCACGTGCACCCGATTTCAGTGCACAGTAGGTTTTGGGTTCGATAGTTTCCCTCGAAGGGAAGCTCGGGATTTTGTGATGTTTGCTCGAGTTTATCATCAGGTTTGGCGCGAGTGAAATCTTGTTTCTAGATTTAAGTTTTAAACAATCTAAGTTTTTTTTAAAATGGGAAGAAGAAGGGAACTCAATGTAGCTCTCGAGTAGGGCTCGGGTTCGACCCGAAGTAGATTTATAAATAGTTTTAAAAGGGGTTTTAGAACAAGGTTTTTGAAATTTAAAAATAAATTTAGTTAAAACTTCCTTATATAAATTTCCTTTATATATATAATAATTGTTTTCTTTAACAATTGATTAAGGAGTTTTGAAGTTTGTTTAATTTAAATTTTGTTAAGTAAAGTTTAAAGTTATTTTAAACTTGAGCTAGAAATGAAATTTTAAAGGTTTTTATAAAAGAAAGTTTTTAAATTTATTAAAACTAGTTTTAAACAATTACTTGATAATGTTCTAAGTATTTAAAGGATGCTTTGGTATCTTTAATTTATCAAGTTAAATGTTTATTTTATTTCAAAACTTAATTAAATAATTTAATCAAGGAAGTTAATTATAAAGATAAAATGTTTTAAAAATGCTAATGATAATCAGGTCATTAATAAAGATATTGGTTTCCGTAAAAACTAATTAAGGTTTTATTGATTTGAGATTAATTAAGTTAATAAAGAAAATTTAAGTATAATTAATGAATTTAATTAATTAATGATAAAGGATTAATTAAGTAATTAATTAAGAATTATTAATTAATTTAATTAACTAATGATTAAGGTTTTGAAGGTTGTAATTAATTAATAAATGGTTAATTAATTGATAATTAAGACTAGATTAATTAAGTAATTGAGATGAATTAATTAAGTAATTAAGATTTAGTAATTAATGATTAGAGATTAATTAATTTAGTAATTAGAGATTAATTAATTAAGTAATTAGAGGTAAATTAATTGGTAATTAAGAAGTACTTAATTTGTAATTAAGTTTTATTAATTAATAATTAGGTTTTATTAATTAATAATTAGAGGATAATTATTCTTGAGTTAATGGTAATTAAGGATTGATTAACTGATAATTAAGGATTAATTAATTTGTTATTAAGTTTTGTTAATTAATAATTAAGGTTTATTAACTAATAATAATTAATCAATTAATTAAAGATTAATTAATTGATTATAAGAGTAATTATGGATTTATAAATTTGTATTGAGGGATATTAATTAATAATTAAGGTTTTTTAGTTAATAGATAAAGGATAATTAATTTGTGATTAGAGATTAATTAATTGATGGATAAGGTAATTAAGGGGTAATTAATTAATTACACAGATTGTAATTAATTAGTGATTGATTAAGCATAAATTGGTGATTAATTCTTAAGTAATTAATTTAATTTAAGTTAATTAAATTAATTATATATGGATTAATAATTCCTGTTTGTGGATGATTGTTTATAGAATGTCTGGATTGGTTGATATCTATTGGATGATATTCTGTGATATTCTGCGATGTGATATTGAATATATTTGTGATAAGTGTGTGATATTTATCTGTGAATGATGCTATGTGAATTCAAAGTATTGATTTGAATTGTTTAAACTTAAACAACTTGGCCTTTAAGAAATGTTCGGATTTCGATGAGACCGGGATCAGATATCAGATTTGATTATCCGAAAACAACATCGATCCAAGTTAAACGTTGGGTCGTGAATTCAAGTGAAGATAAAGTTGAAGACTCGAAGTGTAAGAACTATTTCTCGTTAAAACTCTAAGGGTGATTCCAATACGAGTATAACGGAGATAGTGCTTTTAGGTTAGAGATGGAGTTTCAGAGTGCAAGGGTTATTATCGTTAAGTTTGAGGGTGATTCCAAAATGAGTGTAACGAGATAATGCCTTCGGTTTCGTTTGAACCCGTAACGAACTTGTATGGATTGAATGCTTTCAGAACATCGTCAGGTGGACAATGAGCATTCTAAGATAAATGTGTTCTATAAAGGTAATCGCAGCCTCAAGCCTCATCAACCGTGAATGGCTAAAACTGGGGAGGTACAGTAGGGCTAAGTGAGTCGCGCTCAAGTAGGACAAGATTTCCCCTGTCTAGAGGTACCTTTATATTCTGCTTAGTGGGCAGTTGGAATTGTGCACCAACTGTGGGGTTGTCTTATTCGGGACTATCCAGTAAGGGATGGTTCCAGCCTTGTGTTGCAGGGGATTTAGGGTGGATCCTCAGTATGGTGATCTAGGCCACATACTGTGATGGGCGGTACCCCAGTAGCCCTGCCATTGATGGAAACTCATTATCCATACGTGCCTTGACGGTTTTGATTGTATAACCCACTTTGTGGCTCGTATGCTGGAATTTAATCATGTAACAATTTTAGCTATGTCAAAATTTATTTGAAAACCCTAGACCCTATTATAATATCACTAGATTTCCTATCAAATGTTTTGGTTAGCGTAAGGTATAAACTTACCCATGTTTATGTGCGGGAAATCTTACGTGATACCTTCGTTTTCAAATGATTTTTAAAGTTAAACAATTTTAACCCATTTACTCACACCAAACCATGTCTGACCCGAAGTTTATTTCTGTTTTTTTAAACTCTTGGGTACTTAAATTTTTATGAGTAGCCAAGTGATCAGGTTTGGCTTGACAAATTTTAGAAGCTTAGAGCAGGAGTCCAGACATAGCTATATATATCTATTTCCGCTGTGTGGTGTCCTTGACTGTTGTATTTTGATTGTAATGTATTAGATAGGCCTTTATAACTGTCTAATGTGAAGATGCTGTGAAAACTGTGTAACTATGATGTAATGACTATGTAATAGTTATGTAATATATTTTATTTTGTCCCGTTTTCGATGTAAGATTATGATATTGTTTAGTTCTTTCTTCTATCTATTCTATTTCTACCACTTTCTTTCTTATTGATGATGCATCTTTCTGTGGAATGAAAGGCGAGTCGTTTCATGGCCCCTAAAGGTTGTGAACCCCTTGGCCAGACATTGGCTCATGTTTTAGTCATTTTCAATTGACACAAGCGTCGGGGTCATCCATCATTGTTCTCTTTCTTCAAATCCAAGAAATCCCATTAATTCAACCACTTCATTCTGCATAACATCCACCGCATACACAGTTGTTATAGTGCTTCCAATATTGACCGGGAGTATGCCAATAAGAGGCCTCGGTCTCTTTAATAACCAAACGTCGTTTTACACACCGATTGGTTCTTCTACATTTCGAAAATGATTCATATTTGATATCAAAATATCTTATTCGATTCAAAAATATCACTTCATTTCAAAATATCGTATTTACTCAGAATATGTCATTTTCACACGAGAATATCATTACAAATTCCAACATAGGCTAAAACCTCATTTAACCACATTCTCATTTAAATCAACGATTTAAATATAAACTGTAACGTCCCGCCTTTTCGCACGCTTTAAATCGACACACATGCCAATTCAAACCATACAAAAGGGCGGATTGTTATGGGGTAAATAAGAAAAACAGAGAAGAGAAAAAAAATTAAACAGAATCTCACAGTGGAAGGATAAAATATAATAATAAATATACAGTTTATAAAACTGTTTACAAATATTTGATTCTTTTTTTATACAATAAATATCAAAGTTCACAAACCTATAAATATCAATGCAGCGGGATTAAATAGTGTAGAAGAATAATATAGTAGATTGCAATACTACAAATCTTCTTCTTCGTCCTCCAGAACTAAAGTCTTCGACTCTGAAACGCTCGGACTGACCCGAGCGAATTGAAAAGACAAAACACTCGAGTCAGAACTAAAAGATCTTATGTAAGTTAAATCAACATAAATAAATATGAGTGCAGTAACTCAAGAGATGCTCGGGATTTACATCTCCTAAGGATCCGTTAAACTATTTACTATGTAGTATATTTCTCTATTATAATAATGTCTAATTGTAAAATAAACTTACTTTTAAATAGCGTTAAGGGGTTACCCATATAGCCTTTAACACAAAATATATTCCTATAGTCTATACAGTACCGTAATCTCCCCCGTACTGGGCGTCGTCAGAGGGCACTCCATAGGTATAGTACAAAACAAAATCGTATAAGGCGTGCTAGGGTAGGTGACACGGCACAACTAGGCAATGCCAGGGTAGATATACCAATTACGCTTCCGGGCTGGTGGTAACGCGTAGCCGCCGCTACCGCCCACCTCGGAGAAACTCCCCCCTACAATCAAAATCAAAAGTGGCCACCGAATCGATCCAAAGTCAGAGTATAGTATCGAAGAGGAGTATCCGATAAAGGGCGCTAACCCCCTTGGCCCGTCGATCGCTCTTGTTTTAGCCACCTTATGCCAACTCACGGGAGTTGGGTCCACGTATTTACCTTACAGGAAACGCCGCCACCAACCTACTTCATTCCGGAATCTCCACCGCGTACACGGTTGTTAAAGTGGTTTTCGGAGTTGGCAGAGAGTATGACGACTTCCGATCCCGGTCTCTTTAACAACCAAATGTTATTATAACACCGCGGTCTTTTAAAAATAATTTTACTTTCAAAACCATAAATAAATATCTATTTCAAAACCGTATAAATACGATATCCTTTCCATTCCAAAACAACTCATTTGATATTATTTTTAAAAACCCAAATTAATAAAGTATCATTTTATTTCAAATATATTACTTTCCAAAATCATATTGCTTCAAAATTTATAATAATTGGAAACCAAACATTTGAATTATAACTTTCAAACCATAATACTTCAAAAATTCATAGCTTTAAAACCATAATTTCTAAAACTTGGATGGTTTGGATATTCAAACGGTATATAGAATAAAATAGTTTGCATTTAAAATTTCTTTATAAAATAAAATAATTTCCGCGACTTAAAATTTATTTCATTAAAAATTAAGTCAAAATCCATAAATTTCAAAATCTCTTTAAGTTTCAATAAACACTTCAGTTTCAATATATTTCAAACTTTGAATATTAAACAATTGGAACTAAGGTTGGAAATTTCTATTCAACAATTTAAAGTCCTATTATTTAGTTTGAAACATTTGCATAATAAATTAAAATCATTTAAAATAAAACTCCAGTTACTAACAACTTTAATATTTCCTTCAATTTATTTATGCTAGAAATATTGAACAGTAAATTTCTTGCGATTGAATACTTTGAAAAATTGATCTCCATTAATTCCACTGATTTAACTTTCATTCAATTAATTAATGATTCCCTCAGTTAGCAATAACGTAACATTTTCTTTATTTGTATTGCAAACAATTCAAAATTCAATTCCTAATTCTTAATATCCTCTAAATTACAACTTCCAAACATGGTATTAATCATCATTTACGTACCTCTAATTATTTTAATTTACATTAACATAATAAATAAATTACCCTTAATGAAATTTATCCCCCAATTTATTATATGCAATAAATTTTGACCTTACAACAGTTTCAATTAATTATTTATATTTATTGCGATTGAATACCAAAATTTATTTAATACATCAAATAAATGAACAATCTATATTCGTTGTCACATATTTTCTTTTAAATTTAGTTATAAATTTGTTACTTATCAACCAGGTTATAATAACACTAATTTTTTTATTCCACTACTATATATGATATATTTACATCACATACTTGAATTTTTTCAATTTCATCTTAATTCCAATTCATGGTAGTATAATTTCTTACTATAAACCCATTTATAATTTGCATACCAATTAATTAGTTTCAACTAAATAGGTTGATTCAATTCAACTCTTTTATTAAGTCTATATAAATCAATATACTATTTCATTGGTAAATGTTTATTTCAATTATTCCTTTATTACTTAAAAATCTTATCTCATTCATGATTGCCATCATTTATCAGTTATTACATAATTTCATTAATTTACATTCAGTTACAACTAAATTAATACACTGATTTCATTTGTAAATTAGATGCTTACAATTTATAAGCTTTCATTCCAAACAATATTTCAATTTGTACCGGACATTGATTTAATTCAATTTACTATTTAATATTATTAATTCATTAACTAAATTCACTACTTACCTTTGTTCTCTTATATGCAAATCTTAGCCTAGTATAACAATTTACATCACTTCAATTTATCCGTCATTTTGTTTCAACTGTAAATACTTAGCCTTATATTCCCATGGTTTCATTTCATTCTCAGCATTTGCTTCATTATTAATTATAAAATCTTTATTTCTTCTAAATTAAATTTACGTAAATCTTATTAAAATGACAAATTTAATTAACAAAAATTATGGGACGTTACACTCTCCCCCACTCAAAACTTTTCGTCCCCGAAAAGGAAAAAGAATGGAAAAGAAGAATTAAGAAATCAATATCATATCAAATATTTAATTTATAAACAAATAAATTTACAAAATTAATTTAGATACAATATACTAATATATAATCATTAATTTTTTTTATATACTCAAACTAATAAAGTTTGGAAAACATTTTCGAAATATTTTCTAAGTCCAAAATTTACGGAAAATTTTGGCAAAGTCTCTTTTGTACGGGGAGACTCGGGAGAAAATATAATATCAAATATATCAAAATATCACATATAATATCCAAAATATAATATCCAAACACGGGAAAATATATAAAATAGCGCTATAAACCGTAATCCGAAACGTACCTATTTGTCGGGCAATTTACGCTTAATTTATGGAACCAAAAGCAGTAGCAATTGCTTCCATAACCTGCCTTTCACTTATAAAATCAAAGGGTTAACAATTTATATAAAGTGAAATATTTAAGTGGTTTCAATCACTAACAACAAATCAATACAACAACCATCAATTTCAACAAACAGCATACACAACCAATACAAAGCAACCATTCAATCAAACAAACAAATAGTTGTTCGGGTTCAAAACTTTTAAATTGTACGGAATGAAGAATAAACTACTAGCGCATCATTTACTCGACAGTCTTAGATAAAACTGAATAGATTATTCATTTATCCTATTCCAATTTTAAAGTATCCTTGCCCAAACAACCATCAACTAAACAACAACAAATCCAAACAACAATCAACTTAACTTATTATTAATTTCCTTTCATACCTTTGTTGTTTGATTTTCTTTTTATTTATACAGTGATTTATCTTTTAAATTTACATTTACTCATTAAATGTTTGCTTCATTTATTTTTACTTATTACTTACAATTATTCAATTCTATTAACTAAGGTCATGCCAGTTCCTTTTATTCCGTTATAATTATTCATTCATTTATTATAGCATGACCTCTTTTATTTACATTCATTTATCAATAGTATTCATGTCCCATTCAATTTCTTAGCATTTCCATTTTGTTTACTTAAATTTATAATCATCTTTTTGTAATACTTACCTTTTATTATATTTACTAATAGTAAAATTTCAATTATAACTTAACTTATCCCGATGTCATCACTTCTTATGAATAAAAGCGATTTATTGAACACCTTCATTACATACTTTTACTTGTATAATTTCCATTACATTTTCTTATTAAACATTTCAACTTTTAAATATTTGGTAAGTTATATATATGTTTTTAATAAATTTACTGTTCATACTTTTACCAACCTACTTCATTCTGGAATCTCCACCGCGTACACGGTTGTTAAAGTGGTTTTCGGAGTTGGCAGAGAGTATGACAACTTTCGATCCCGGTCTCTTTAACAACCAAATGTTATTATAACACCGCGGTCTTTTAAAAATAATTTTACTTTCAAAACCAGAAATAAATATCTATTTCAAAACTGTATAAATACGATATCCTTTCCATTCCAAAACAACTCATTTGATATTATTTTTAAAAACCCCAAATTAATAAAATATCATTTTATTCCAAATATATTTCTTTTCCAAAATTATATTGCTTTAAAATTTATAATAATTGGGAACCAAACATTTGAATTATAACTTTCAAACCATAATACTTCGAAAATTCATAGCTTTAAAACCATAATTTCTAAAACTTGGATGGTTTGGATATTCAAACGGTATATAGAATAAAATAGTTTTCATTTAAAATTTCTTTATAAAATAAAATAATTTCCGCGACTTTAAATTTATTTCATTAAAAATTAAGTCAAAATCCATAAATTTCAAAATCTCTTTAAGTTTCAATAAACACTTCAGTTTCAATATATTTCAAACTTTGAATATTAAACAATTGGAACTAAGGTTGGAAATTTCTATTCAACAATTTAAATTCCTATTATTTAGTTTGAAATATTTGCATAATAAATCAAAATCATTTAAAATAAAACTCCAGTTACTAACAACTTAAATATTTCCTTCAATTTATTTATGCTAGAAATATTCGTATAATTTATCTTAAAATAAAAATCCAGTTATAGATCTCATAACTTTACAATTTCCAAGTTTACTAAGTTTTACCTCAATTTGTAGAGTTTAAAAATTCTTTTTTTATATAAGCTCAATTCCAAATAAATTTCCAATTTATCTTCAAATCTTAAATGATTTGAACCATTTCAAACTTTATATATATATACAATATCTTAAACCTGTACTTAATCATATAATAAAAATTATCAAACTCCATTTTTCAACTTATTCATTTTTATTTAACAGATTTATACATAGCTTAAATTCACAATTTAACTATATATATATAATAATATTTATAAAATATCAAAATTTAAAATTTATTAACTGTATCCTATCCAAACCACAGAAATTATTTCAAAAATAATTTTATATATATATATATATATACCGCGGTGCCTGTATAGAATTTCTATCCTATGGTCAAGTGATACAGACATTTATCATTTCAATCCGCAATTTAAAAATAAAATGCGGTTGTATATCGTTTCAAACCGCAATCCTAAATGAAATGAAATGCATGATAACTTGCAGATTATATAATATAGAACACATCATCCATTCACCAAACATCATTCATCAACCATTTATTTCAATCATATCCAATTTGAACAAACATCAATAAATAGCATATAAAATATAATAGGTATCAACGAACAGTTTATGTTCACAAATAAATTAATAACTGTTTAATTGGAAGTTTATATGCAAAAATAAATAAATTTAACTGTCAATTTATATGCAATAATAAAATTAAATAAGAATTTAATTTAAGTAAATGCAATCTAACTGAGATGATGAATAAAATATGCCAAACGGTCATAAATGAATTTCTACTCATATCATAAATTAATTTAACAAACATAAGAAATTTTAGAAATTGTGAGTGGGTTAAAACACTCACCTTTTTGAATTTAAATTGAATTTAAATTCAATTCAAACCCAAAAATTTGACCGTCTCAAAATTTGTCCAAACCCACGTCATCAAGCCTGGAATTTCAATACGACCCTATCAAAAAAAATCGCGTGTGAATTGGAGTCTGTATGTGAAAGTTATCACCACTAAACGGATTTGAAATTGAAAAATTAAAATAACAAACAAAACAAAGAAACGACAGCTCACCCTTTTCTCATCACGCATACGTCACGCCCTCTCTTCCTCTACCCACGCACAGTAATGCGTTAGATTGAAGAACACGCTGCAACTTCCTTGACCGACCATTGACCGCCTCCAATCACGATCGCGGCTCCCCCATGACGTGCCTCCGACTACCCTTCCTCACCGTGGCCTACTATCTGCAAATACGACCCGCCCACAGTCGCCCAATACACGGTCGCCGTCCCTCTCTGTGAAACCCTAGTCGAGTTTTGGTGCCAATCCAATCGTCGATTCATTGAACCAAACACTTAGATGCGATCCCCTCGGCTTCCTCTCCAAAACCCAGAAACCAATTTCCGATCAGGCGACAAATGATTTCGACGCAACGGATGGCGAGAATAAACTAGGGTTTTCTGGAAATTTTTTAATTCGATTTCAAATATAAACTGTAGATTTAGTTTGCGCTCGTCAAGAGCTTCGAATCCATATAAAATTTGCTATGGTTTGAGGAGATTGAATTTTGGCTTTGGATTTGATTTTTGAATTGTATTTGGATCTAGTGTTTGCAGCCATTGGAAGAGCAGCTGTGTGATTGTATACACAAACAAATGAGAATAGATGTAGGTTAGGGTTTATAACTGGGTTTGTATAGGTAGGTTAGAAATTTTAATAGATGGATCGGGTTGGATATCCGTGCTAACTCCAAAGTGGCCCAAAAAGCCCGTTTTGACTCCGGAATGAAATTGGGTCAACCCATATATCAAAATAGATATTTAAAAATATTTTGAACACGATGGAAAAAGTTTCACGTCCAAATTCCATCGTATGAAGAAGTTATGCTGAAAACAATATTTTCAAATCGATTTCAATTGATTTAAATTTCGATTTCAAGGCGTTTCGAGTCCGTACGATCAAACGATAAACCGGATCGCTACGAAACTTGAAATCCTATAATAATTCACCGTTACGGATCCGATGAAACTGGTTTCGTCGAAATCCGCATCAGTGGCCAAAATGGCTATTTTTATATTAGTTAATAAATTTACAACAAATTGATTTAAATCAAATTTCCTATTTAAATTCTGAAATTGATAATTTATTTTCTTAATCCCTCGTATTAATTAAACCAAATCTAGATGTAAATTTAGAGTTAACGAATTTATTCATTTCAGCGTTAAATTTCAATTTCATTATATTTGCAAATTATAAATTAAATTTGCAAAAAATTCCTTTATTGACTTTCATTTAATTATTCAATCTATTAGTATCCAATAGATGAGACTACCATTGGATTCATACTCTATTACGCAAATATCTCTAAATTTCATCTAAAAATTTATATTTACGAAATTTTTAAATAAGAAATCCATTTAATTGCAATAAATCATATTATCGTAATTTAAATTCAAATAAATAATTAAATGTTGATTCCCATTCTTTTTATTCAAACAATCTTTTCATTTACCAATAGTCATTTATAAATGGAATTTACATTACCTTTAATTATTAATTATCATCAGTTTAGATCTTAACATTTGTTCCATAAATTTTATTTGCCCTGAATCAGTTACTGCATTTATCTAATTCTAGTTTCGTAATCACATTCAATCCATTAACTGGTATTGCATTGACATTTAACTTATTAGCTTATATCAACACTATTGTCATTAATTGCAAATGGATTACCAAATTTAGTCACTACCCCAAATAACTAACGTAAATTAATCTCCATTAATTCCACTGATTTAACTTTCATTCAATTAATTAATGATTCCCTCAGTTAGCAATAACGTAGCATTTTCTTTATTTGTATTGCAAATAATTCAATATTCAATTCCTAATTCTTAATATCCTCTAAATTACAACTTACAAACATGGTATTAATCATCATTTACATACCTCTAATTATTTTAATTTACATTAACATAATAAATAAATTACCTTTAATGAAATCTATCCCCAATTTATTATATGCAATAAATTTTGACCTTACAACAGTTTCAATTAATTATTTATATTTATTGCAATTGAATACCAAAATTTATTTAACACATCAAATAAATGAACAATCTATGTTCATTGTCACCTATTTTCTTTTAAATTCAGTTATAAGTTTGTTACTTACCAACCAGGTTATAATAACACTAATTTTTTTATTCCACTGCTATATATGATATATTTGCATCACATACTTGAATTTTTTCAATTTCATCTTAATTCCAATTCACGGTAGTATAATTTCTTACTATAAACCCATTTATAATTTGCATACCAATTAATTAGTTTCAACTAAATAGATTGATTCAATTCAACTCTTTTATTAAGTCTATATAAATCAATATACTATTTCATTGGTAAATGTTTATTTCAATTATTCCTTTATTACTTACAAATCTTATCTCATTCATGAATGCCATCATTTATCAATTATTACATAATTTCATTAATTTACATTCAGTTACAACTAAATTAATACACTGATTTCATTTGTAAATTAAATGCTTACAATTTATAAGCTTTCATTCCAAACAATATTTCAATTTGTACCGGACATTGATTTAATTCAATTTACTATTTAATATTATTAATTCATTAACTAAATTCACTACTTACCTTTGTTCTCTTATATGCAACTCTTAGCCTAGTATAACAATTTACATCACTTTAATTTATCCGTCATTTTGTTTCAACTGTAAATACTTAGCCTTATATTCCCATGGTTTCATTTCATTCTCAGCATTTGCTTCATTATTAATTATAAAATCTTTATTTCTTCTAAATTAAATTTACGTAAATCTTATTAAAATGACAAATTTAATTAACGAAAATTACGGGTCGTTACATAAACTTTCTAACTTTCACAGTTTGAATCTTTAGAAAATAGTTTGAATAGTTTTAAATAGTTTAAATAGTTCAAATTGTTTATGTAGTTTAAAGATTTAAAATAGTTTGATATAAAATGGTTTGAGTATTGAAAGTGATTTACTTAGTAAAATAGTTTGGAAAATCTAAATAATTTGAATATTAAAATGATAGATTTTAAACAGTTATTTTAAAATAATTTATTTTGAAAATAGTATCAAGTCAAACCGTTTCCTTCCATTTCAACAAATCTGGACTCATGTCCTAAATTTCTATCAACAAAGATCAATTTTCAATCTTTTAATTCAATTGACTCAATTACGGTTTAGTTTCAAATCAACTGGATATCAATTTCAATTTGAATTAACTTCAATTTTCGAAATATTCATTTTTAACTTCAAATTCAGTTCGATGATTCAATTCAATGATTTAAAATTTTATTTCAGTTCTTATTTTAAACCATTTCAATTCATATCGATTTCATGTCCAATTTCAATTTACCGATAGCACTTAAATCAAATTAAACTTCATTTTTAAATTTAAGGTTTGAATCTTTAAAATATTCAATTTTCTAAATTAAAGTCATATATCGATTATAAATTCACATTTCCAATTCAATTCTTTAAAACAATTTCTTTTAGCCAATTTTAATTTCAATTTTTCAAAGCTTGAATTAGAAATAATTCAATTTCATATAAATCCATAATTTATTTCCTCTAAAATAATATTATTTAATCAAGATCCAAATTCAAGATTTCAAAACCATTTAATTTAACCAATCCGATGTCCGTATATAATTTTCTATCCCATGGTCAAGTGATCAATTATTTCAATTAATTTCAGGGGTGGATATATATATCATTTCAATCCAAATCAAAGTGTCATAGGTGTACATCATTTAAGCATATTTCTTAAGTCATTTCCAATGGTTCAATTGGTAATATAAACGATGTCAATAAATAAATAGGTAATAACATGAATATGTCAAATAAATAAACAATTATGCATCCATCATCAATCCATTGGCTTACATTAACCATTAACAAACAAATCAACTAATATATCACAATAGTTACTAATTATCAATTGTCAGTGTTAACTAGCAACTAAATTTAATATTAATTTAAATGTCAATCTAATCCAATATAAAATTCAAATTAAATTTAAATGGCAATTTAAACTACCAAACAACAATCAATAAATTTTTATCACTTCATAATTTAATTTAACTAGCGTCGGAATTTTTAGTATCACATGATTGGGTTAAATCACTCACATTTTATTTATAGTCGGTTTAAAATCCAATAAAAGCCCGAAAATTCAACAGTCCCCAAATTCAATCAAATCTATTTCATGTTGTCCGGAATTTTAATACAAAGAAAAGGATGAAACCGTCCGTCAATCCAAGTTCGTATGCAAAAGTTATTGAAGTTAGAACATTTAAAATTAAAAATTAAAAATTAAAAATTAAAAATAAGATTAAACAAAAGGGAAAATCAGTGATATCGTTTACCTCAAACTTTAACCTCCACAACCCAGAACCCATCATCGCTACAACCGCCGCCACTCTTTGTTGAACGTTCGCTCCTAAAGACCTCTAACACAAGATTAGACAACGCCACTAGCTCTCCCTTGCCGCATCGCCCTTCCAATACCCCACCACGTCAACCGCGATGCCAGGAAATGCCTCCGACTGAGAGCCCACTCACCACCCTAATCGCCAATATTTTGTGATCTCGAGCACTCTTGCAATGATCCAACCCAATGGATGAACTCCACTTGACGCCATCCACGATGTCGTGCCCTCCGATCATCGATTGGTCGTCGTTTTTTCCGTTGATCTCGAAACCCTAGCATGGCGGCTGAGAATAAATCGCCAATTTCTAGACAAATACAGCCTCAAATCAAAAAAAGAATTATAGAAGTAGATTACGTTCGTCGAGAGATCTGCGACGATATATTATATGATAGGGTTTAAGCGGTTTGAATTTTTGGAGTTTGAATTGAAATTGTAATCTAGGGTTTTGAGATGTCTTCCGTTGGAAAGAAGTAGACAATAACAAAAATTGTACGTATAGAAAATAGGATAAAAACTGCTAGGGTTTATAACAACATATATATAGGCAGAGATGGATAAGAATGGATGGAACGGTTTGATTGGGTCAAAGCAATAATAGAGGCTCGAAGAGCCCGTTTCATTCCCAAAACGAAAATAGATTATCTTATATATTGAAATATAGGTTTTCATTATTTTTAAACTCAATAAGCCTAATTTCAAACCCTAATTCTATTATATATAGAAGTCAGCTTTTAAAATCAAATTAACACGGATCTGGACCCATTTCCTTCCATTTCAACAAACCTGGACCCACGTCCAAAATTTCAATCAACAAAGATCAATATTCAATCTTTCAATTCAGCTAACTTAATTCTGATTTAGTTTCAAATCAACTGGATTTCAATTTCAATTTGAATTAACTTCAATTTTTGAAAATTTCATTCTTAGCTTCAAATTCGGTTCGATGATTCAATTCAATGATTTAAAATTCTAATTCAATTTTAAAACATTTCAGTTCATATCGATTTCAAGTCCAAGTTTAATTTACCAATTTAAAGCACTTAAATCAAGTCAAACTTCATTTTTAAATTTAAGGTTTGAATCTTTAAAATAATTCAATTTTCTGAATTAAAGTCATATATCAATTATAAATTCACATTTCTAATTCAATTCTTTAAAACAATTTAAAAGAATAACTCGCCAATTTCTTGACTCCACTTGACGCCCTCTACGATGTCGTGCCCTCCAAACTTTGATTGGTCGTCGTTTTGCCGTTGATCACGAAACCCTAGTATGGCGGTTGAGAATAAATCGCCAATTTCTGGACAAATAGAGCCTCAAATCAAAAAATGAATTATAGAAGTAGATTACGTTTTTCGAGAGCTTTGCGATGATATATTATATGATAGGGTTTAAGCGGTTTGAATTTTTGGAGTTTGAATTGAAATTGTAATCTAGGGTTTTGAGATGTCTGCCGTTGGGAAGGAGTAAATAATAACAGAAATTATACGTGCAGAAAATAGAATGGAAACTGCTAGGGTTTATAACAACATATATATAGGCAGAGATGGATAAGAATGGATGGAATGGTTCGATCTGGTCAAAGCAATAACAAAGGCCCAAAATGCCCATTTCGTTCCCGAAAGGAAAATAGTTACCTTATATGTCGAAATGCATATTTTCAATATTTTTAAACTCAATGAAAGTAATTTTAAACCCTGATTCTATTATATATAGAAGTCAGCTTTTAATATCAAATTATTTTAATTAAATTCCTTTAATTGATTTTTATGCGTTTTGAGCTCGCACGATCAAATGATAAGTCCGATCGCTACAAAACTTGAACTCCTATAATAATTCACTATTACAGATTCAATGAAACTTGTTTTGTCAAATCCAAGATAGTGCTCAAGAAGACTAATTTTACGCGTTAATTAAAACAATCTTTCTAAAAAATCAATTTAATGACTTTTAAATTCTAAATTAAAAGTTTTATATCATCATTCTTGATTAAATAAAATTTTAATAATCTTTCAGAATTAAATTTTCCCTGTAAATTTCAAGATTTAAATATTAAATTAATTTGCAACAATATTAAAATCCTAATTTATTATAATTTAAATTCTAATACATTCTTATATTTAAATTCTTATTATTAAATCAACAATGTAACGACCAGCCTTTTTGGACAGTTTTAAATTGACGATAAACCACACATGCCAGACTCAAACTATTCAAAAGGGCATATTGTTATGGAGAAAATGAGAAAAAGAAGGGAAAGAATAAAACAACATAGAATCTCACAGCGGAATGACAAAATATAATAATCAAATAAACAGTTCATGAAGCTGTTTTACAAATAACATTTGATTACACATTTACATTTCAAAATCAGAGTACATACAACAATAATAAAGAATAATGCAATGGAATAGTATAATGAGCGGAATAAATGAAATAAATAATAACAATACAAAATCTTCGTCTTTGTCCTTCAAAACCAGTCTTAAATACACTGAAAAGCTCAGACTGACCCGAGCGAATTGAAAAGACAAAACACTTGAGTCAGAACTAAAAGATCTTATGTAAGTTAAACCAACAATAAATAAATATGAGCGTAATGGCATCGGAGATGTTTACGGGCTTTGACATCTCCTATCCAGTGTCTAACGTGAGTGCAATAACATAAAAGATGTTTGGGATTTTCATCTCCTAAGGATCCGTTAAACTATCTACTATGTAGTATAATACAATATTATAATAGTGTCTACAGCCAAGTAAAGTATTAAATAGTGTTAAGACGTTACCCATATCCCCATTAACACATTTTATATATACCTGTAGCCTATACAGTACCGTAAGCTCCTCTGTGAGGTTTACCCTAAGGGCACTCCATAGGTATGGTACAAAAAAACTCTTAAAAGGCGCGATATGGCATGTGAACACGATACTTAAGGCAATGCCAAGGTAGGTATATCCTGGACTGGTGGTAATGCATAGCAGCTACTACCATCCACCTCAAGCACACTCCCATAATGAAATCAAGGGTGGCCACTGAATCAATCACAAAGTAGTATCGAAGATATGTCCCGATCAGAGGCGCGAACTCACTTGGCCTGGTATAGCTCCTGTTTAAGTCACATCTAAGCTGACTCACGGGAGTCAAGGTCACATAAATACCTCATAGGAATCGTTTGCCAAACCGTCCTACTCACCTACACAGTTGTTAAAGTGGTTTTTGGTATTGGCAAATAGTATGAAAATATCTGATCCCGGTCTCTTTAATAATCAAACGCTTATTTCACACTGGATGGTTCTTTTACATTTCAAACCATTTCATATTGATATCAAGATATCATATTCAATTTAAATCGTATCACTTTCGGAATTATAATTTCAAAATAGGTTGAACCCTCATTCAAAATCATCATATATACTCAAAATATGTTATTTAAATCCCAACTTAGGTTATTATATCATTAAACCTTATTAGCGTTAAAAATTGAGTCTTTAATTATAAACAGTCCACTTTACACCATCTGAAATTCAGAAAATAATTTATATAGTTATAAATTGTTTAATTAGTTTAACATAGTTTTAAAAATATATAAATTAGATTAAATAGGTTTAAAATAGATTAAATAAATTAAAAATAGATTAAAATACTTTAAAAAGATTTTAATTTAAATGGTTTAAAATAGAGTAAATAGGTTTATTATGGATTAGTTTGATTTAAAATAGATTAAATCAATTTAAAACAGATTATGTTACCTGGATGTTTGCCAAGTAACTAGAGGCTCGGCATAAGTACCGCTCGGCATATAAACTCGTTCGGTAGAAGCCTCGACCGACATGAAGCCTCATTCAGCATGGCAGGGCCGTTCGGCATAGCAGGGTCAATCGGCGTAAACCTCGCTCGGCATAGCAAGGTCGTTCGGCATTCAGGCCTCGTTCGGCATTCCAGCCTCGTTCGGCATTTCAACCTCATTCGACATTCCATCCTCGTTCGGTATTCATGGCCTCGCGCAGCGTAAGTATGTCATTTGGCATCTCCCCTTGATCGGCATCAGATCTCGTTCGGCCTGCACACACTTCACTCAACACACTACCCCGTTCGGCATAGAGGTACAGTTCGGCTTGGAGACATGGCTCGGCATTCGGCATTTGCGGCTCGGCACATAGAAGTCACTCACCATGGGCCGAGGTATCTTCCCCCTAGGCCCATTAGGGAAGTCCATCCCATCTTTGTTTATAAATAGAAAGGCAGGGGCACAGTGAAAGGGACTTTTTTTCGAGAATACTGGGGAGACTCTACCACTTTCAAGACATTCTATTTTACTTAACATTCGCATTCAAGTCTTTATAGTACGGATTGTATATGTATTCAAACACTTGTGAAAGCAATAAAGATCAAAACTTAAAGTGAATGTAGGCAATTACGCCGAACCATTATAAATTTGGTGTTCTTGTCTTTGCATTTAATTTAGCGTACAATTCTCTGTTTTAATTTACCTTCTTCATTAATCTCTCTACACAATCTTTTTCAAGGGTGTTAGTGACCAATTTTGGTGCTAACATTTTGGTGCTTTCACTGAGAATCGAATTCTCAGGCCGCTAGGATCTGCTTTGTAGCCGCTGGATTGAATAAATCCCCTGAAGGTGATCCGACTTAAAGACAGGACGTCCGTTGAATCTACTCAGAGTTTCAATCAACAACTCTACTATAGGAAGACCACGTACCCGATCAGCCTCTCATAACGCGGACGCCAATGAGACTGCTAGCGTACAACAGGTAGGACCTAGCAATCAGCAAGTTAATCCCGACACAGGGACTGTCGGAGCTCATAACCAAACGGAAGTTGTCACTAGGACAAAGTTCGACGACCTACTGAGAGAACTCATGGAAAGTAGAAGGCAACTTGCTGAACAAATTCAAGCTAACGCTAACCTCATGACACAGCTTACACATCAACAGCATCAGAATGTTGGAGGTAGCCCCGTTCCTTACTCTTCATCTGATATCTCGACTTCATCTGATGGACCTCCCAAGTGTAGATGTTGTAAAACTGAAACTGCATAAGTAGGTGCCACGGATCGATCAACTCGGGATCACTCACACCTTGGAGGCCACACCCAAGCCGGAACAGGAAACTTAGGAGCTGGAACGCGTGTGGAGATTGGACGCCAGGCTCACCAAGACTCTAATGAAGTTGGCCTTCAAGGTACACATTTGGCAGATCACCAATAGAGGGGACATCAACCCGAGCGGTCTCGTAGAACGGAGTCCAACCTTTCATCCTCCATACAAACTTCGGACTTATCCGCCATGGTTAGGCAGTTAATTAGAGAAAATCGAGGCTTAACCAACGAAGATTGGGGGATATCCAGGAGTCATACTCCATTCACCGATGCCATCCTATAGACCAAGTATCCTAGGAAGTTTAGCATGCCAACTATCCTAGCATATGAAGAAAAGACCGATCCCAGGCAACATGTGATGAGGTACGAATGGATGATGGGTTCGGCTAGAGCAAATAACGTGACCAAGTGTAGATGCTTTCCAATTACTTTATCTGGAATCGCCACCATGTGTTTCACTCGACTTCCCCCACAGTCTATATCCAGCTTCAACGAATTAGCGACGAAATTTGTAGAAAAGTTCAGGATACACGCCACTCATCCAAGGATGTGATGTCCTTATCAAGTATAATCCAGGCTCTAGGGGAGTCATTGAAAGAGTACGTGCAGAGATTTCATGTTGCGGCTACTGAAGTTAGCAACCCTAACGACCATGAAATTTTGATGGCGGTAATGCGAGGTGTAGATTCAGATTCAGAGTTTGGAGATTGGCTGGCAGGAAAGCCTCCAACAATACTGGAGCATTTCTATTCAAAGGCTCATTAATTCATAAGAAGAGAAGAAGCCAGGTGGACAAGGTGAGATAAGACATTTGGGCCCGTTCAAGAGATTATGAAAAGCAACATCGCCGTAAAACAATCCGACGATAACTCGAGAAGGGTTCAAGTTAACGTTCAGAACAAGCCTGGTCAATCTAAAGGATCCGGAGGAGGAAATCCCAAAAAGAAAAGAGTAGCAGGGAAATGGAAGCCAAGGATGCCAACCTACAACGAATATACCTCATTGAATGCGTCTCTTAAGAACATTTATCTGTCAACCTATAACACTTTTTAATACAGAAAGCCATGCCCAAAGAAATCCACAGAGGAACAGAAGCGGATGGGGAAGTACTACCGCTTCCATGAAACTTACGGGCACAATACAAAGGAATGTAGACACCTCCACGATGCCATAGAAAAGTTGATCAAATAGAAAAAGCTTCAGGAATTTGTCAAGAACCCACAAAAGGGTAGGCAAGGAACATCAGACCCCGGACACGGGCCGGCTCCACGCCGACCAGAGGAACCTGCCCGAACCGTGGGCAGATTGGTCATAAACACGATAATCGGTGGACCTTACCCTGCAGACAAGAATTGGCAAGAGATGGAACGACATGCTAACTCCTAAAGGCATGCGGATTATGAGTGTTATTTAAATGGGACCCCCGCAAAGCAGCAATGCATGATGATAGACGATATAGTGTTTAGGAGCTGAGATGCGGACAAGGTGGAGGCTCCCACCATTGACCCGATGGTCATATCTGCGACGATCGGGCCAGCATATGTCAAAAGAATTTGAATTGATTGTGGAAGCTCCGTTAACATCATCTTCAAAAAGGAATATGACCAAATGAAGATGGAGACAAAAGATTTAAAGCCATCTAATTCCCGTATCCATCGCTTTAATGGTGCAGCGACTGATGCGATGGGGTATGTTGAGTTGCCAGTTGAACTGGGAGAAGGTGAGCATAGGAGGGTGCGAATCCTACCGTTTATAGTGTTGGATATTGATTCTCCATATAATGTGTTTCTGGGTCGGTCGGCCCTGGCGGAGTTTAGGGCAGCTTTGGCCCCTTGGTGTTTGACGTTAAAATTTCCGACAGACAAAGGAGTCGGTGCGGTGCATGGCGATTAGGCGACCGGTCACGCATGTTATGTGGCTGAGCTGAGAGAGGCCCAGTGGCGAGAGAAAGGAAAGGTTGCAGACAGCTCCGTTCGCATCCGGAATACTAACGATTGACAAGTAATGCCCAAGCCCTGGCTCGGGGGACACTCTCGGATCTACCGAGACATAGATCTAAGAGATGATGATGGGGAACCCAGGGAAGCAAAAGCAGCATGGGATGAACTGGCAGTTGACATTTCAGTCAACTGGGATGATCCGTCACGAGTTCTTAAGATTGGATTGCAACTCTGCTCATCAATGGCAGAGGATCTTACTGACTTTCTTCGAGCGAACCTAGATGTTTTCACTTGGACACATTCTGATATGTGCGGGATTTCTCCCACTATTGCGAGTCATATGTTGAACATACACCCAAAGTACCTCCTGTAAAACAAAAAAGGACAGGCATGGACCCGGAGAGGTCCGCTGCTCTCAGAGAGGAGGTGGACAAACTCAAAGCCAATGGGTTCGTCCGTGACGCCCTCTACCCTGAATGGGTTCCCAACACTATTCTAGTAAGGAAAGCGAACGGGAAGTGGAGGACTTGTGTTGATTACTTTGATTTAAACAAAGTATTCCTAAATGATAGTTTTTCTTTACCTAGAATCGACCAACTCGTCGACTCAACAGCCGGACACGAGTTACTATCATTTATGGATGCGTACTCGGGATACAATCAAATCCCGATGCACATTCCAGATCAAGAACACACCAGTTGTATCACAGATATGGGGCTATATTGCTATGTAGTAATGCATTTCGGATTGCAAAAAGCCGGAGCGACTTATCAGCATTTGGTGAATTGAATGTCTAAAGACCAGATTGGTAGAACGATTGAAGTCTATGTGGATGACATGCTCGTGAAGTCACGACAGTCAAACGACCACATTCGAGACTTAGCATAGATGTTTTATGTATTCAGAAATTATGCGATGAAGATCAATCCTTTGAAATGTTCCTTTGGCGCTGCGTCAGGGAAGTTTTTGGGTTTTATTGTGAATGCGTGGGAAATCAAGGCTAACCCGAAAAAGATTCAAGCTATTCGAGACATACAAATGCCAAAAACTATAAAACAAGTGCAAAGCTTGAATGGGAAAGTAGCCGCGCTGAGTCGATTCATATCCAGAGCCACAGACAAGTGTATCCTATTCTTTGATGTGATAAAGAAAGGAAAGAGAAATTTTGAGTGGACATCCGACTATGAGGAAGCGTTTCAAGCTCTGGTAAGGCATTTGAAAAGTCCCCCGATACTGTCCGAACCGGTAGACCATGAGATGTTGTACGTGTATTTGGCTACATCCCAACATGCTATCAGTACGACTCTGATTCACGAGGAGGACCGAGTTCAGAAGTTGTGTACTACGTCAGTAAACGTTTAACGGGGGTAGAAAGAAATTATCCTAAGATTGAGGAACTAGCATATTGCATGGTGATTGCATCATGTTAGCTCCGACCATACTTCCAGGCACACTCAATCAGTGTCTATACCAATCAACCCTTGGGATAGGTACTCCAACGATCGAAGACTTCTGGAAAGGATGTTGAAATGGAATATCGAATTGAGCTAGTTCGATATTACCTACCTGCCATGAAGGGCCATATAAGGGCAAGCTCTAGCAGACTTCATTGCTGAATTCACCATGTCGGACGAATCAGACGGTAACAATGTCATCCCTCCCGTTCGATGGAAGATGTATACCGATGGGGCATCTAACGACCGTTCCTCGGGGGCTAGCATAGTTCTTGTAACTTCGAAAAACCAATCAGTTTGTTACGCTTTGAAGCTCGAGTTCCCAGTGACAAATAACGAAGCCGAGTATGAAGCTTGATTGCTGGCTTGAGACTTATCAAAGAACTGGGTGTAAACCGGTTGAAATCCTTTGCGACACACAACTGGTGGTGCACCAGGTGAGGGGATATTATCAAGCGAAGGGACAGAGGCTTGCCCCATACCTTGCACGTGTTCAAGAGCTGCTAGCAAATCTAGAATATTATGATATTTCGCATGTCCCGCATGAAAAAAACAGAGAAGCCGATTCATTGGCAAAATTTACAAGCACTGGCGATGCCCAGCAAATGGGTTTGGTTCCCATTGAAACCCTACATGCTCCGAGTATAAATATGATGGAGGTAGATTTCGTGTTAGAAACAGAAATCGAGAAGGAATTATGGGTGACCCAATTCAAGCAATACTTGCTACACGGGGTCCTGCCCGAAAGAAGGAGTGAAAGATGACAAGTCATTCGTAAGGCTTCACGATATATGTATTATAGGACGGAATAATTTATCGGAGGGGATTCTAGACCCCGTTACTCTGGTGCATGAAGGAAGTCCATGAAGGAGAATGCGGTGACCATACTGGGGGCAGACATTAGCAAAGAAAATCCTCCGCTATGGATACTTTTGGCCAACTGTAAATCGGGATGCTGCAGATTATGTAAGAAGATGTGACAAATGCCAGAAATATGAAAAAATCCCAAGAGCTCCGCTGACGGAACTCACGCAAATGGTTAGTCCCTGGCCGTTTGCAATGTGGGTAATCGACATAGTTGTTCATTGCCCATATCCAAAGGCAGTGCGAACTACATGATAGTTGCGGTTGATTACTTTATCAAGTGGGCAGAAGCAAAGCCTTTGACCACGATCACCACAAAAAAGTCATTAATTTCGTTGTACAAAACACTATATGCCATTTTGGCCTTTCATAAACTATCATTACAGACAATGGAACTTAATTCGAAAGCAAAGAATTCAAAGAGTTTAGTCAACGATATGGCATTGAGAAAAAGTTTGCAACAGTTGCTCATCCCAAAGCCAATGGACAAGTGGAAGCCGTGAACAAAATAATCAAGTCCATATTAAAAAGGGTTTGGAAAAGGCTAGAGGCAAGTGGGTGGATGAACTTCCGACCGCGCTTTGGGCTTATAGAACCACCCACAAGTCCACGACTGGTCACATTCCATTTGCATTAGCATATGGCATGGAAGCTGTTATACCCGTAGAACTTGAAGTTCCATCACATCGGGTAACTTACTACGACCCTGAGTAGAATCGAGATCGTTTACTGGAATCACTGGAATTCATTGATGAAAAACGTGAAGAGGCTGATTTAAGAGCGGCTGCATACAGACACCGAGTCGCTCGATATTATAATGAAAAGGTCCGGCCGAGAATCTTTGACACGGGTGACCTCATTTTGAAACAAATTTTCCCGGTCCCATTGCATATGAATCCCGCATGGGAAGGTCCATACGTCATTGAACGGAAGCTTGGTGAGGGAACTTTCAAGTTAGCAACCGTTGATGGTGCAACACTCCCCCGAGCATGGAATAGCGAGAATTTGCGGGATTGTTATACTTAGTCCATTTCTTTCATATTTTAGTTGCAATTATTTCTAGCATATTTTTATTCTTAGTTTTCGGCATGTAATACAACAATTTAGCTTATTTTCATTAATAAAGGCTTGAAGACATCTTTTCCATGATCATTGATGTTTCTATGTATGATAATTCTATGGAAAACCACTAAATACATTATTCTGTTTGACTTATGAACGCTCGCGAACATCCAAAAATCTTTGAGTCCCCTGAGTGTGTACTGGAGTACTTTGAGTTCCTAAAGTGCGGATCTCCAAGCCCTCTAAGTTTGAACTGGAGTACTCTAAGTCCCCTGAGCGCGGACTAGAGTATAAACGATTCGAAATCTCCAAGTCCCCTGAGTGCGGACTGGAGTACTCTGAGTCCCCAAAGTGCGGACCGGAGTATAAACGGTTCAAAATCTCCAAGTCCCTTGAGTGCGGACTAGAGTACTCTGAGTCCCAGAGTGCGGACTAGATTATATATTATTAAAATCTCCAAGTCCCTTGAGTGCGAACTGCAGTACTCTGAGTCTTGAGAGTGCGGACCGGAGTATAAATGATTCAAAATCTCCAAGTCCCCTGAGTGCAGACTGGAGTACTCTAAGTCCCCAGAGTGTGGACTAGAGTACAAATTATTAAAACCCCCAAGTCCCCTGAGTGCGGACTGGAGTACTCCGAGGCCCCAGAGTGCGGACTAGAGTATAAATTATTAAAATCTCCAAGTCCCCTAAGTGTGGGCTAAAGTACTCTGAGTCTCCAGAGTGTGGATTAGAGTATAAACGGCTTAAAATTCTCTAAGTTCACGGAGTACGGACTGGGATACAAATACTTAAAGTCAACAAGTCCCTGGCATGTGGACTTAAAAACATTCTAAGTACCCGAAACGTGGAATAAAGGATGTAAAATTCCAAAGAATTTTCGACTTACATGAAAAGGAATTGGAAGTTATGTAACTCACAATAGCCTGGGTTTCGACCACAATTATACAGAAAGATGAACGATAAAAGTCTTTTGAAAGACAAAAGAACTAAATTTTATTTATCCAAAATAAGGTTCTACTATAACTCCTCCAAAACTCGGAGTCAAAAGTCTATTTACATTGACTAGGAAAATAAATAAAATAATTACATAATCTAAACAAACTCTCGTTGAACGAGAGTAATAACTACTTCTTTGATTTCCTCGATTTCTTTCCCTCTTTCATCTTCTCTGACGACTCCTCCTCCCCGCGTTTTCTCTTGGAAGTTTTGCTTGATGGGGAGGTGACGACTAAGGAAGAACGAGGGACCTCTAATGGCCTGGACCCTCCAGGAAAGATGACCTTCACAGGCTTGTTCAGAGGATCATCTAAGTCCACGACTCGGGGCTAGACTTTGATTTCAGCCTTCTTTTTCTTTTCCTCCGTGAGCTGCTCTTTCATACTCATTTTAGAAATGTGCTCAGAGGCGCTTGTGATCTCAATTTCATAATTACCTTTGACAGAAGATGATGTCTCAGACTTATCCTCATCAAGCGCCTCAATCACTTGAGTGTCTGGACTGCGAGTCTCTCCCTCGTGAGTGGCCTCGCTCGTTTTCCCGTTCTTCTCCTTGGGATCAATGCTCCTTGGAGTGGGTTCGGGATCATAACGGCCTGCGCAAAATCACAAGAAACAAACATTAGAATACAATAATCTTACACCGAGAACGAAGGCTCTTTGAACTTTAAAAAAAGAGTTATGTATCGGCTTCTTTCCGACTCTCAACCGTCCGGGGAGTCTCACCCTTCGGAATGGGAGATAGAATGTGGATACCGAGACCAGGGTCTTGTGGGTCATAACAAGCATGTTGCTCGAATGGATCAAGTACTGGCCGATCAGCCGATTGAGTAGGAGGAAGGACTAAAGACTTGGTTTCTGATGTACCGGCAATGACGTCATTTCCTTTGGATGAGAAGGAACCTTTGCAGTAGAGCGCCTTCGCTGCAGACAAGTCTGAAGGCTCGTTCCCCCTAAGAAATTCTTTCACCAGAGCCTCCTCATCAACCTCTTCAGTGCCTAGCTCGACGTTCCTGATCTTTATTAAAGTCTCCCATGCCTCAGCTAGAGATTCAAGGTAGCCTTCGCCCAGAAAAGTTAAATCCCGATGGATGAGGACACAGGCGTTGAATTCTGCTATCAGTGGGTCAAACATGCACTTAATCTCTTCCCTGCCAGCCTCTTTAGCCGCCTCAAGGCAAGAGTCAATCTCCGTAGATGCTATTTTCTTGCCCTCTTCACGGGCTTCATCCTTCAGCATCCTGACCTTAGAAAGCTCGTCGTTGAGCTTTGCCTTCAGAAGTCGCGTAGCAACGATCTCATCGCAATATCGTTGCGACTCTTTCTGAGCAGTAGTTTTCTCCTCTCTTTCTTTACGGAGTTGATCTTTGAGCTCTTTGACTCGGAGGGCAAATGTATCCCTTTCCTTCTGCACTGAATCCTTTCCCAAAGCTAGGGCGCCACAGCGCTGGATCGCCTCGTCGATTTCTTTCTTATGATTTCACTCCTGACGATTGACGGCCTCCGTAGTATCTTTAGCACTCTGTTGGGCGGCTTCAAGTTGAGACTTATATGAAGAGAGCTCTTTGTCCTGAGCTTTGATAATGTCTTTATCATGGATAACCTCGAGCTTCAGGCGATCAATTTCATGCTGACGCTCAATGGAGACTTCTGAAACTTTTTGGCTAAGTGCATGAATGCATCATGCTGGACATAGACGTCATTAGTACAAGAAATAGTGCTTTGCTTGACACTTCCTGAAATCTGGTGAATCGCCTGGAGAAATTTTAAGCTATCAAAGCATATCTTTGGAAACGAGGCTTTAAGCTCAACAAGTCGTTCTGCTACTGATGGATCAGATACAGGAGCGAGAGGAGTCTACTTGGAGACTGTAGGTGTTCTGTGGGGATCCCGGGATAGCCTAATACTAGATGAACCGGAGTGTTGATCCCGATGGGCCTTAGGCTGGGAACCCATTATGTGCAGGTTTCTCTTTTCTGTGCTCCGGTTGAGGAGGAGGATCGCAAGGATATGAGGACCGCCTGTAGGTCTTTCTTCGGTAGGATGATTCTCGACGGTGATAGCCTCGATTGCTGGAATTATCTTGATCTTGGCGTTTACCGAAACCTGAATCCTGGCCGGATTGGTGAAAAATAGATGAACCACGAAGGCGGTCAAGTTCATGTGTATGCCCCATGTCAACTGTACATAATTTAAATAATGACAAGTCAGCAAAGAGTAGAGTGATGGCAGAAATTTAAGTGCAAGATGAAGTGCACGTGTTTGTGTTTTTCCTAGTGTTTCCCCCTGACGGACTAGTTTCTTTACTAATAGGAGTTTTTTCTCCCTGGTTTTGGTCTTGAGTTCTTGTATCGCTCTCACGGGCGAATGAAAATTAAGGGCCTCTGGATCGTCGAACCATAGTTGAGAAGATCATCAGGTATAGCAAGGTTCGACAGGCCTTTCAGAGAACTTTCTAAATGCTGCGAGGAAGCTTCTTTCTCCACTGGAATAAGGGTGACCTTAGATGTTCCACCCACTATTTTCTTCCTCAGCTTGTAAGTCATTTTCTTCTTTCCCTTCAAAGGGGAAGGCATCGTTTCGATATCATGAACCTCGACTATCGGGTCCCGAGCGGGACTAACATTTTCACCCTGTACTTCGGGCGTTTCAGCCTCTTTAATCTCCCCCTCCTCTAGAGTGTCAGGGGCATTACATGTAGAAGACCCAGCCTGTTTTTTCCTTTGCCTGAAGCAGGCCTGGTTATAGTGATGCCTTGAGGAAGGCTTATTCGGTGACCTTCCGCCAGCAGCCCAAACTTTGAGAACGATCCATTCGAAATCAGAGATCTGATGTCCCAGTCTTCTACGGGGAGAGCTCGGATAGCTTCGACAACTTCAGAATATCCGGGGCCCTCAGGACGTGGGCCGATACCTAAAAAAGTAGATAAAGAGTCAGAAAAGATGCAAATTTTGCCAGATTCTAGTATTGATCAAGGAAAGGAACTTACTTCCTTTTACCCATCTCCTTGCGAAGCCAGGAGGACAGCACGCGTAGAACCACTCTTGCTTGTACTGGGAAAACTTGCTCCATACCCCAGTCAGGATTTAGCATTTGCTATGTGGCTCGAGGAATAAAAAAGATGGGCGATTTGACAGTCTCTTGAAGCACTAGATATAGCGGATATCGCTAGGAGTCGAAAGCCTGGAAAGGAAATTCATGAAGAGAATGCAAGTGACGTATATGAACGCATGGATATTCAGATGTAATTGCGATAGGGCGATCTCGATATACTGCAACAGCTCATGAAGAAAGGAGTTAAATGGCGGAACGCTACCGACCCAGCACATGAATCTGTTGCAGGCTGTATACCCAACTGGGGGCAAGTGAAGGCGAATCCATCCCACGGAACCAATACATCGTCGAAAGGAATCCCATGTACTGAACATATCCGGCGAAGCATGCTTTCATTAATCTTCGAAGCTTAGGAATCGTTCGGATCATCTAAAAAGATCGCTGCATCCAAGGCATCGGGAGTCAAGTTGGCGGATGCGATCGTGGGGCTCGGTACGTCTTCTGCAGGGGTGATTGACAGATTTGAAGTTCCAACTACCTCTTGTTGAGAAGAAGGCTCGGGTCTGTCCGATATCATGGCACAACTAGATTTCCAAGACATCTCTAATGAATGGTTTAATCTGGCAAAATACCTATTTGAACTATACTTGAAAAGCAATTGACATTAGACTTAACAACATAAATAACCCCTCATGTGGTGTGTGAACTAGTGCGATCATTCAAATATGAGTGCAAAGAAATTAAAAGTCACTGAGTTGGTGAAATAAAGTTAGGCATCGAACTATCATCTTCGAAGACCGTCATCGCTGACCGTCTGCGAGAGCTCATCGTAAGAGGGTTTATGTTTCGAACTCGGCATCGACACTGTATGTGAAAGGTTACTAACTGTTTCAAGCAAGTTAAGTTCAAGTTTACAATTGTCTAAACACATGAGTTGTCAGTCTGGATTGTTCGATATGCTTAGTTGTTTAAGTCCGTCCTTGTTCACTGTCATATATTCGGGAATAAATAGGTTGAGTAACTGTGCATTATGTTCGACTAGTGTTGCCGTTGTACACCATTCTCCTACCCATCCTCTCCATCGTTCGACATTTGGCTAGTCATGCCAAACAGCATTCATACCGAGCCACATTGTTCTTCACTTTACCCTCAAAACCAACACTCTTCGACTTATCCTCTTCACCATTCGGCATTCGGCTAGTCATGCCGAACGGCAATCATGTTGAGCAACTTCGCTCTGCATTTTGCTCAGCTCTTACTTTTCTCCTACACTCCTCTCTACCTAGTTCGGCACAAAAGAATCATGCCGAGCCAAGAGCATACCGAGCCACATCGCTCGGCATCAAGGCTCAACCCTCGCTTCTTCTCCGTTCTCCCTCTTTCCTTGTTTGTTATGACTCGCTGCTCTCCTCCAATCTCTCTTCGTCGTTCGGCACGTGAAAATAATGCCGAGCCTTGGTCATTTCTTTTCCGAATCTCACGGCATGCTCAATTTACACCCCCTAACTTCACTACTCCTTACTCCCTTATATACTAAATAGCTCTGACACCTCCTTCCTTCCATCACTCTGCCTAGCCCTAAAACATGTTTTGTCCTCAAATTCGTTGTCCTTATCCGTGCGGTTCCTACAGTCCTCAGTCTTACGAAGATTCACGACTTCGAATCTAATGCTATGTTTCCTATTCGGGATGAAGTATTTAAAGGAAAGGCTATTACCTAAGAAATAACTCGAAGCTTGGGGATATTATGGAGTAGGAAGCGCGATTCTTTAGGGTTCGTTGATTTGGAAAAAGAGGTGAGGCAGTGTATTGAGTTTGAGAAGAGAAGGAAAGTATAGATAATTTGTCGAAGTCTGTTGGGAGGCGAGTTCGTAAGAATATTAGAGTGGAGGTAAAACGTAAAAGGGGAAGAAGGAGGGGAGTGTTGACCTTTATAGTAGGAAGGAAAGAAGGTGAAGGGACATTAAGCGGTAGAACCGGTCAAGGCACAATGTCGTTTGGCATCCAAATGTCGATCGACAAATAATGTCGTTCGGCTTCTACATGCCGTTCGACATCCAGTGTCATTCGGCATGCAAATGTCGTTCGGCATCCAATGTCATTGGGCATCTACGTGTCGTTCGGCATCCAGTATCGTTCGACGTCCGTATGTCATTCGGCACCCAATGCCTCATTCAGCATTCGGGAAGGCGCTATCGAGAAGGCAAAGCAAAGGCTTTAACAGAAACACGGGGTACTCGTGATTCAAAGCGCATCATGTTCATCCACATAATGCACTTTGGTGGGCAAATGTTACCTGGATGTTTAACCTGTAGGATCTAGCCCTAGGGGGGGTGAATAGGGTTATAGCAAATTTTCTTGATTTAAACACAAAAACAAACTGCAGAAATAAATATGCTGAAAAGTAAATCACACACAAAATTTACCCAGCTTCGGCAACCCCTGCCTACTGCTGCATTCCCAGATTTCTATTAGAATTAAACAGTATCCCGCTTACAAACACTCTAACAGACTCGCAAACCCTGCTCCCCCTTACAAACACTCTAATAGACTCGCACCCCCTGCTCCCGCCTATAGAGTTTTGCAAACTCGCAAACTCTTGCTCCCGCCTATAGAGTTTTGCAAACTCGCACACCCTTCTCACTGAACTAATTCTAACTAGACAATCTGACACTACCTACAACCTAGGTGGTGATTTACCAAGAATTTGATTCAAAAAGAAAATTTTAAACTAAAATAGTTTAAAAACTAAAAACCCTATTTAAAATAAAAAATAATTCCCCTTTATAAAACAAAGCCTTTTTAAAATTAACAAGGCCGGCTCTCTTGTTTTCTTTCACCCGATCCACATCTATTTTCTTTGAGAAAATGATGGCGGCTTGTTCGATCTGAATTAGGGCTTTTGTTCTTTGATCCAAATTAGGGCTTTCTTCAAATATGATTCTCTGGTGTTGCTCTTGCTCGCAGTTTCTCTGATGATCGATGGTTTCCGTTGCTTGCCTCGTTCGTAGCTGCTCCTTTGATCGTTTTCTACAGATTGCGGTATGTAATCTCTTTGCTGGTTTAATTTTCTTGGATTATCATTTGTTCTTGTTGTGCACTCGATGCCGATGATGAAATTGGGTTTATATTTGGATTTGATTTGATCTTTTTTTCTCACCCCTCTGATGATGATTTGCGGGTATGTATTTATATGAATTCCTATACCCTAATCAATTCGATACTTTCCTAATATTTTGCTTGCCTAATGCGCACGGCTAGACTGATATTTGCGACTACTTGTTCGATACGGCAGAAAAAAATTTCCTCTTTTTGGTTTGTGACTTTTTCAAAGATACGTTTTTGATTTTTGAATTTCCAATTTACACACACTTGATTTCATTTATACCAATCCACAACTATGCACTAAAATCTTCGACTTCGAACATGCTTACATTATTCATGTATCTGCTGGCTTGTTCTTGCATTATTCATGTATCACTGTTTGTTCACCTTGATTCTGCATCACTTGTAGCTTGCTGTACATATGAACTTGCATTGTATCACTGCAACATTCTTGTTGCACTTTGGGTTGTATTTGGACTTGTTCAAGCTTTCATGCATTACATTTTTCTGGTGCACTTGATTCAGTACTGTATTTTGTTTCACTGCTGCATTTGTGTACTTCAGTTTGCCTTGGTGGTCTGCACTTGCATTGAGCACTTTGTCATCTGGATGCATTCTGTTGTTCATTGCTTGGTATCTTCACTGTGTTGCATTCATGTTGATTTAGTTGTTTCTGTATATTTGCAGTAGTCTTTATTGCATACTGATGTTGTCTCTTTGATATTGAGACCTGCAGTTCGAGGCTACACTTGTGCAGTTCTTGTATTGTTGAGTTTCCATATCTTGTGCTCGAGCTTGCATGCATCATGTTCGTTGTGTCACTTGTGCATTGTTGTACTTGACCTTGTCTTACTTCACTGTTGACACACTTGAACTTGATTGTTACAGTATTCATATGAATTGTGCATTTGTCTGTACTGTTGTTGCTTTTGATCTTTCTGGCCTTGTACCTGTCCACTGCCCTTTTTTTTCATATTGTTGGTTTCAATACTTGATGTTGTTGGTCTTATTGGTCATTCTGTTCACCTGCATGTAGTTGTGCACTGATTCTTGATAGCTTGCATGATGCATTTCTTTGTTTCACGTGACTGTGTTGATCCAATTCACCATGCATTGTTTTCCTGTGTTCATGTTCTTGCAGTCTTCATTGTTGTGTCTTGTTGCAGTTGCTATGCCTTGTAGTTGTGTATTTGAATCAGTGTTTCACCATACTTGTTGTTGCCGGTCTGCCTTGTATCATTTTGCTCTTTGATCTGGTCATTGCTTGTGACATCCATGTTGCAGCTGGTCTTTGCATCCATTCATGTTGATTTTTGAAAATTCACTTGAGTTGAATCCAGTTTCAAAACTCGGGTTTGACCTTGTGCTCGTGTCGTGATTTTAAATATATTGCACGTGAGTTGAACCCGGCTTTTCATTTGGGTTTGACCTATGCTCACCTGTCCCTGTAGCATTATCAAGTGTATATTGATGTGCACGGCCTTGTGGCATGTACAGTGATACACTGTGCATGTCACATTGTTCGTGTATGATGAATTCAAATGTGAATGATGACGAACAACCCAAATAACTGAGGCAAATCATATTTTCAAAAATCATATTTCATTTCATATTTCAAAAATATTTCTTTTTCAATTTTACTGCGTTAGTGAATATTTTTGCAGATTGCTCAGATGCTGGATTCAAACTGGAATGCAGTTGAAGACAAAATACGAGTGTGAGTGATATATAGTGAGGAATTTATGTAAACTGAATTGTGATGTAATCAAAAATGTATATGTATAGTGAGAGCTTGAATTTGTACTATTCAAGATTGTAATAAATATTTGTTTGAATAAAATTTCTGTTTGAATTCAAATTCTTTGTAACTTGTTCTGCTTGAATTCAAATTCTGTGTAATTTATTTTATTCAACAAATATTTATTTAATCTATGAAAAACAAAATAGTACATTACCAAATACATTTAAACGAATGTATATATGTTTATTATCATCAAACAAAAATCTTATAAGCGCATATTCATACAATCTCCCCCTTTTGATGATAACAAACATATACTTAAGATTTTGACCGAGTTAAATGTATTTGATTAATGATATACTCTAATTGCTCCCCCTTTTTAAATGCTTCCTCTCTACATGATGCTCCCCCTACATATATGCATACAAATAGAAATATACAAATGAGCCTAGATGCAAATGGAAAATTATTTGACCTTTGCTTGATTTTATTTGACAAAATCTTAATTTTTCTCTCCCCCTTTTGTTATCAGCAAAAGAATAATAGTGTTAGAGAAAAATAGAGATAAAGTGATCAATATTAATCCAACATTAAACTCAAATTGAATATAAATTTAAACTTCAATAAAAATCAAACAAAAATCATAACTACCCTTGTTAGGAGCATATTCCACTTTTAGAATGATGGAAATGATGTTCTCATATAAAGTCATACATTTGTATCCACTTGTGGTACATTTATATCAGGAATTTGAATATCTACTAATCATGCATAACCGTTAGGACTTTTAAATGAGATTAGTAGTATTCCAATTTAATTTAAAAAAATGAAATCAAGTATCTTCTAACCACGCATGACCGTGGGGACTTTTAAATGGGATTAGAATCAACTTGTCTATTTTCTCAATTAATTTTGATATGCGTTCCATACATGCATAACCGTAAGGACTTTTAAATGAGCATGGAAGCACATAATCAAAAATCCAAGTAATTCACCCATGCATATCCATGAGGACTTTTAAATGAGAGTGAATACTTTGGATATTTATTTATTTTTACAAAAAAATGTGACATGAAAAACAAATGATTCCTGATTATAGTACCACATAACGACAAACTATATTTAATATTTGATAAACAATGGACGATAGAAATATGATAGATATAGAAATGGTCATGGAATCTTTGCCTAACAAAAAGTTTTATAACTCTTGTTTAAATTCCTAAAGAAATTTTCAAAATATACTCTTTTGAGTAATGTATGTTAAATATCAACACTTATCACCTTTTCAATCACTATTTATCTTTTTGATAATTAGTAGGGAGTCGGATTTGTCAAAATTTGTCATTTAAAATCAAATAAAAATGACTAATCTAAAAATATGGTCAAAAAAAATGATTTTCTTGAAGGGGTTATATGAGAAAATAATTTCTGCTATTTGAAATTATTTGAAATGAAAAATATGCAGATATTTTCTTTGAAAAACGATGCAGTTACTAAATGTCTCAAAAATCACGTTCAACTAGTAATTTTCCTATCAACTAGATTACCAGTGTAATCTGCATCCGAACTTCCTTTTCAATCCAAAATATCACTAACTAAAATTGACAAACCAGACCATGAAGTGTGCATCAAAAATTCAAACTCAATTTTAGCAACAATTTAAATGACATTCTTTGAATTTGAATTGAAGCCGTGTAAATAATCAGAAAACCGTGAATATAGAGTTAGCCGTAACCAAAAATATTATCATCCAACAAAACACTATTTTTAATCCAAACTAATATATATGAAGTAAATCAAAGAATAGTGTTTTTGGCATAAATATAATTGGCCAACTATGTCGAACAAGTCAGAATCAGAAAACATCATTTTACAACATCTCAATATTGGCTAATTTCATTCAGAATATGGTGCAGATTATCACATTTAATTTATCGATAAATATATCTTCACCTGTTTTACCTTTACGATAATTTTTCGTGGTTGCCCATTGTGATTCTGTCACCCTTTGTACTAGGCTAAGGAAATCAAGATTTTTGTGACCTATTTCTTTTTATAGGTCCATGATTGTTAGTGGCAGAAGCATTGTGACTATACAAACCCTTTGGAACCCAAACTTGTTTTGTCATTTCATTCTTGTTCCAATAGACATGAAATTTGTTTGTAGAATTCCTAGGAACCCAAACTTGTATAAATTTTGTGTTCTTGTTCCTATGACTACAATTTTCAACATGATGTCCAATTATTTCACATCTATCAAAGACACTCTTACCTTTTGCATTATCCTCAACTTGTGTTTTCCCAAAACCTAGTCCTTTCTGTTGTTAGCAAAAATTTGATTTCCCAATAACACGTTGAATGATTTTTCTCCTCTTGAAAAGTTATTCAAAGATTTCTCAAGATTTTGGACTTTTAGTGTTGTGTTTTCAGTGAAAAGTGAGGTGCATCTATTTATAAAATCCTTTTTCCTAGTGTCAATGGTTTCCTTAAGACTCAAGTTTTCTTTTTCAAGATTCTCAAAGCTATTCTTAAGTCTTGATAATTTTGAATCTAAATTTTACATTTTTTACATTCTAGGTTTTGAATATTTCAAGTTCAGTTTCTAACCTAAAATTTTCACGAGCAAGTTCTCTCCTATCAGATATCAGTTTTTCAATTTTAGATTCAAGAGCATCAACTTCTTTAGTAAGATCAAGACACATAAAAACAAGTTCTTTATAAGAATAGTCACCTACCTCACTAGGTTCCTCTGAACTTGCTTCTGAATCTGTTTTTGCCACAACACACAAGTTAGCCTCCTCTGAGCTACTATTCGAAACTTCCTCTCCTTCTTCATCATCCCAAGTCACTGCAAAGACCTTCTTCATCTTTTTCTTTCCTCGATTGTTTTTGAGAAGTGGGCATTCTTGTTTGAAGTGGCCAGGCTTGTTGCAGTTAAAGCACGTCGGTTCATTATCAGAATGGTCAGAATCTTTTGGCCTATTACGACTTGTTTTCTTCTTGCGTGGCTTGAATCTAGACCATTTTCTAAGATTATTGACAGCTATTGCAAGCTCTTCAATTGGATCTTCTTCATCTTCATCGCTCTCTTCTTTGCTTTTTAAGGCAATCGTCTTCTTCTTTGGTTCGGAGTTGTTGCGTTCTTCCTTTGCTTTTAGCTCAAGCTCATATGTCATCAAGTTACCGATCAACTCCTCCATGCTTAGTTTACTCAAATCTTTCAATTCTTGGATTGCCGTGACTTTTGCCTCAAAGTTTATCGGTAAGATTCGTAGCACCTTCCTCATAAGCTCTACCTCGGTTAATACCTTCCCAAGCGCTCTAGCATTGTACACCAAAGTTGAAAAGCGTCCAAACATGTCCTTTATGCTCTCGCCTTTGTCCATCACAAAGTTCTCGTATTCATTGCTGAATAAGGCTAGACGAGACTCCTTGACTTGAGAAGTTCCTTCATGTGTCACCTCCAAGCTATGCCAAATTTCCTATGCAGTTTTACAATGAGAAATTCTATTAAATTCATTCTTATCAAGAGCACAGATCAGAGCATTCATGGCTTTAGCATTTGTAGTTTTTAATCTCTTATCGTTAGCATCTCACCTATCCTTAGGTTTAGGAATCTCAGTATCACCAATAGTTATAGTGGGAGATTTATAGCCATTTTCAATAATATCCCAAACATCATAATCAACAGAACTAAGATAAATGCCCATCCTAACTTTCCAATAAGCATAATCATTACCATTAAACATGGGTGGCCTAGCAATAGATGGCCCATCAGAAAAAGCATTATTTGATGAATTCATGACTCTAGAGTTAAAGAAAAATACCGTGCTCTGATACCACTTGTAGGATCTAGATTAACCCTAGAGGAGGGGTGAATAGGGTTATAGCAAATTTTCTTGATTTAAACACAGAAACAAACTGCAGAAATAAATATGCTGAAAAGTAAATCACACACAAAATTTACCCAGCTTCGGCAACCCCTGCCTACTGCTGCATTCCTAGATTTCTATTAGAATTAAACAGTATCCCGCTTACAAACACTCTAACAGACTCGCAAACCCTGCTCCAGTTTACAAACACTCTAATAGACTCGCACCCCCTGGTCCCGCCTATAGAGTTTTACAAACTCGCAAACCCTTGCTCCCGCCTATAGAGTTTTGCAAACTCGCACACCCTGCTCACTGAACTAATTCTAACTAGACAATCTGGCACTACCTACAACCTAGGTGGTGATTTACCAAGAATTTGATTCAAAAAGAAAATTTTAAACTAAAACAGTTTAAAAACTAAAAACCCTATTTAAAATAAAAACTAATTCCCCTTTATAAAACAAAGCCTTTTTAAAATTAACAAGGCCGGCTCTCTTGTTTTCTTTCACCCGATCCACATCTATTTTCTTTGAGAAAATGATGGCGGCTTGTTCGATCTGAATTAGGGCTTTCGTTCTTCGATCCAAATTGGGGCTTTCTTCAAATATGATTCTCTGGTGCTGCTCTTGCTCGCGGTTTCTCTGATGATCGATGGTTTGCGTTGCTTGCCTCGTTCGCAGCTGCTCCTTTGATCGTTTTCGACGGATTGCGGTTTGTAATCACTTTGCTGGTTTAATTTGCTTGGATTATCATTTGTTCTTGTTGCGCACTCGATGCCGATGATGAACTTGGGTTTATATTTGGATTTGATTTGATCTTTTTTTCTCACCCCTCTGATGATGATTTGCAGGTAGGTATTTATATGAATTCCTATACCCTAATCAATTCGATACTTTCCTAATATTTTGCTTGCCTGATGCGCATGGCCTTCCTGATATTTGCGACTACTTGTTCGATATGGCAGAAAAAACTTTCCTCTTTTTGGTTTGTGACTTTTTCAAAGATACGTTTTTGATTTTTGAATTTCCAATTTACACACACTTGATTTCGTGTATACCAATCCACAACTCTGCACTAAAATCTTCGACTTCGAACATGCTTACATTATTCATGTATCTGCTGGCTTGTTCTTGCATTATTCATGTATCACTGTTTGTTCACCTTGATTCTGCATCACTTGTAGATTGCTGTACATATGAACTTGCATTGTATCACTGCAACATTCTTGTTGCACTTTGGGTTATATTTGGACTTGTTCAAGCTTTCATGCATTACATTTTTCTGGTGCACTTGATTCAGTACTGTGTCTTGTTTCACAGTTGCATTTGTGTACTTCAGTTTGCCTTGGTGGTCTGCACTTGCATTGAGCACTTTGTCATCTGGATGCATTCTGTTGTTCATTGCTTGGTATCTTCACTGTGTTGCATTCATGTTGCTTTAGTTGTTTCTGTATATTTGCAGTAGTCTTTATTGCATACTGATGTTGTCTCTTTGATATTGAGACCTGTAGTTCGAGGCTACACTTGTGCAGTTCTTGTATTGTTTAGTTGTTCACTTGACTGTGTTGATCCAATTCACCATGCATTGTTTTCCTGTGTTCATGTTCTTGCAGTCTTCATTGTTGTGTCTTGTTGCAGTTGCTATGCCTTGTAGTTGTGTATTTGAGTCAGTGCTTCACCATACTTGTTGTTGCCAGTTTGCCTTGTATCATTTTGCTCATTGATCTGGTCATTGCTTGTGACATCCATGTTGCAGCTGGTCTTTGCATCCATTCATGTTAATTTTTGAAAATTCACTTGAGTTGAATCCAGTTTCAAAACTCGGGTTTGACCTTGTGCTCGTGTCGTGATTTTAAATATATTACACGTGAGTTGAACCCGGCTTTTCATTTGGGTTTGACCTGTGCTCACCTGTCCCTGTAGCATTATCAAGTGTATATTGATGTGCACGGCCTTGTGGTATTTACAGTGATACACTGTGCATGTCACATTGTTCGTGTATGATGAATTCAAATGTGAATGATGACGAACAACCCAAATAACTGAGGCAAATCATATTTTCAAAAATCATATTTCATTTCATATTTCAAAAATATTTATTTTTCAATTTTACTGCGTTAGTGAATATTTTTGCAGATTGCTCAGATGTTGGATTCAAACTGGAATGCAGTTGAAGACAAAATACGAGTGTGAGTGATATGTAGTGAAGAATTTATGTAAACTGAATTGTGATGTAGTTGTGATGTAATCAAAAATGTATATGTATAGTGAGAGCTTGAATTTGTACTATTCAAGATTGTAATAAATATTTGTTTGAATAAAATTTCTGTTTGAATTCAAATTCTTTGTAACTTGTTCTGTTTGAATTCAAATTCTGTGTAATTTATTTTATTCAACAAATATTTATTTAATCTATGGAAAAAAAATAGTACATCACCAAATACATTTAAACGAATGTATATATGTTTATTATCATCAAAAAAAAATCATATAAGCGCATATTCATACATAACTAAGTAACTAGAGGTTCGGCATAAGTACCGCTCGGCATAGAAACTCGTTCGGTAGAAGCCTCGACCAACATGAAGCCTCGTTCGACATGGCAGGGCCGTTAGGCATAGCAGGGTCATTCAGCGTAAACCCGCTCGGCATAGCAAGGTCGTTCGGCATTCGTGCCTCGTTTGGCATTCCAGGTTCGTTCGGGATTCCAACCTCATTTGGCATTCATGCCTCGTTCGACATTCATGCCTCGTTCGGAAACCGTGCCATGCCTCGCTCGGCATAAGTATGTCGTTGGGCATCTCCCCTCGACCAGCATCCGATCTCGTTCGGCCTGCACACACTTCACTCAACACACTGCCCCGTTCGGCATAAAGGTACACTTCGGCTTGGAGATATGGCTCGGCATTTGCCGTTCGGCATTTGCGGCTTGGTACACAGAAGTCACTCAACACGGGTTGAGGTATCTTGCCCCTAGGCCCATTATGGAATCCAACCCATCTTCTTCTATAAATAGAGGGGCAGAGGCACAATGAAAGGGACCTTTTTTCGATAACACAGGGGAGGCTCTGCCACTTTCAAGACTCATTCTATTTTACTTAACATTTGTATTCAAGTCTTTATAGTACAGATTGTATATGTATTCAAACACTTGTGAAAGCAATAAAGATCAAAACTTAAAGTGGACGTAGGTAATTACACTGAACCACTATAAATCCGGTGTTCTTGTCTTTGCATTTAATTTATCATACAGTTCTCTGTTTTAATATACCTTCTTCATTAATCTCTCTACACAATCTTTCTCAAGGGTGTTAGTGACCAATTCTGGTGCTAACAGATTAAATAGGATTAAAATAGATTAAATAGTTTAAAATTAATTTAAATAGTTGAATATGGTTTAATAAGTTTAAATGATTTAAAATAGATTAAAATAGTTTAAAATAAATTAAAATAGATTAAATAGTTTAATTAGTTTAAAATAGGTTAAATTAGATTAAAATAAATTAAATATTTTCAATTGATTAGGTTGGTTTAAAATAGATTAACTTATTTTAATAGTTGAAAATCTTAAGTAGAATTTAAAAGAACATTTACAGTTTATATTGAGATAACAAATTTGAAATTAACATCAAATTTAACTATTTCAATTTTAATTGATTTTCAAAGTTACAGTTCCAACATTTAAATAATTGAATTTCGATGAATGTCGTTTGTTGTAACATCCCGATATTTCATTCCATTCGTATCCACGCATATCAGGCTTGAATTACTCAAAATATCAGATTATTAATTTACATTTGGCAAAACTCAGCATATACAATAAATAAATCAATCACATAATCACAAATACGAAGTAATATAACAATAAGCAGCGGAAACAAATGAATAGTAGTTCATGGAGCTACTATATATATAACAGAGTTAAAACAAGATACAATAGAAGTCTCGAATACATAGAAGTCTCAACAAAATAGTCAAATAATAAAATCTGAATATATCACTAGAGTCAACCAAGTAACTGAAAGTTGAATAGATATAGATGGATCTCTAAGCGAAGCTCCAACTCCAAAGGTGAGTCTTAAATACTATGACACTCAGTCTGACCCGAGCATAAAGAAAAACACAAAACACTCGAGTCAGGATTAACATTCTTATATCAATAAATCCAACTCAAGTGAAATATTAACTGAAATACAAGTAACTCAAAGGATGTTTGGGATAACCATCCTCTAAGGATCCATAGTACTATCTACATGTAGTACAATACGCTATTATAATATGCCTATAGTAAGATAAACTATTAGAATAGCATTAAGGTGTTACCCATATCCCCCTTAACACATTTTATAGTGCCATAGTTTATACAAAACCATAATACCTCCGTAAACTGGAGGCTACCAGAGGGTACTCCATACGTACGACACAAAACAAACTCGTAGTGAGCTCGATATGGTAGGTGACGCGGCACAACTAGGCAATGCCAGGGTAGATATACCAATTACACTTCCGGGCTGGTGGTAACGCATAGCCGCAGCTACCGCCCACCTCGATCCACACTCCCAATTCAAAGGTGCACACCAAATCAATCACAAAGTAATAGAATGAAAATTGAAGAAGTGTGTCCGATCGGAGGATCTACCTCACTTGGCCTGTCAATTCCTCCTGTTCTAGCCACCTTAAGCTAACTCATGGGAGTCAAGTCCACGAATATACCTCATATAGGATCGTCTCCAATCATCCTACTTCATTCTGGAATCTCCATTGCATACACAGTTGTTAAAGTGGTTTTCAGTATTGGCAGATATTATGACAATAATCGATCCCGGACTCTTTAAAAACCAAATTTTATTATAACACCGTGGTCACTCATTTCAAATAATTCATATTTCAAAACTGCAATATCATATCCATTTCAAAATCCATATCCATTCAAGATTATTACCCACTTTAAAATAATATTCATTTCACTTTCCAAAATTATAATTGTTTCGAAATTATAAACCTTTAAACCATAACACTTTGGAAATCATAGCACTTTGAAATCATAACACTTTGAAGTCATAACACTTAGAAATCATTACACTTTGAAATCATAATACTTTAAAAATCATAACACTTCCACTTAACAGTTTAGATATAGAAAATAGTATATATAATAAAATAATTATAAGTTAAAGTAGTATATACAATAAAAAAAATTAGTATATTACAAATAGTTATACATTTAAAATAGTTTATATATTAAAATAATTTATGAAGTAATGTATTAAAATAGTTTTAATATATTTAAAAATACTTTATGTAATAAAAATAGTTTCTCAAATTTCACAAATCAATTCAAATCAACTCAAATTCCAAAAATCCCATTTAATTCAAATTCAATTCATCCATTTCATTCAATTCAAGTTTCAATAAACCATATTTAATTTATATCGATTTTAAATACAAATTTGAACTACAAATTAAACCATTTCAACTTCAATAGGTTTCAAAGCTTAAATATTCAAACATTTACAATAATTCAATTTTTATGAATTCATTTATATTTCAAATTCAACTTTACCATTATTTAATATTGAAATATTCACTTAGTCAATCCAATATCATTTAAATAAAACCTTAAATTACAATTGAAATAAACTAAATATTCCTTTTAATTTATTTAAACTTGAAATTTTCATTTAATCACTTTAAATCAAAGTCAAGTTATAAAATCATATCTTAAAAACCTCAAATTCAAAAAGTATCAAATCAATTTTAATCAAATAAAATTCTTAAAAGAATACGATTTCAAATCAATTTAAGTTTATCTTCTTAACCTGAATGTATCAAAGTTATATAAAAATCTATTTTAAAATATAATTTCAAATAAATACTTAACATTATATATACTAATTAATTAAAATTTATTAAATCAAATCTTATTATTAAATTAATTTTTTATTAAAACTTATTTTATATATTTTAAAATAGTAAAATTATATATAAAATTTTAAAATTAACAAATTTCAAAACTAACTTTTAGTTTTAGAATTTCCAAAACAAATAGTTTTAAAAATATGAAAATTTAAACATATATAAAATAACATATATATATATATATATATATATAATATCTTAAAATCAATATTTATTAAAACCATATATTTCCTTTTTAAAACTTTGGAAATTGTTTCAAAATATAGACCAACGGTGTTTGTATATAATTTTCTATCCTATGGTCAAGTGATACGGAATTTATACTTTCAATCAAAAATTTAAATATCTACGGGTATATATCATTTCAACCCGCATTCCCATAATTCAATCAAATGAAAATCGGTTGGGTTTATCATTTCAACTGATAACAATTTTCTTATATTCTACAACATCGTTCGGGTATGTATCGTTTCAACCCATAGGGAATTCTAAACTAACGGGAAACTTGCAGAGTGGGAATAAATACGATAATAATATAACATATCATCAATAGGCATATATCATCAGTGATAAATAAAATATAAACAATAAGATATGGTGTCATATCTCAGAGGTGAATAGTTACAGATAATGGCATATCATATATAACAATTAAATAACTAGCAACAGCATATTTCAATTATCGTTTCAAATGAAGCCAAATTTAATAAATATAAGAATGTTAACCGTGAGTGATTGCTCACCTTTCGAGGGTAGAGAGACAAAAGGATAACACAGACACAGATAAGCACATGGTACAGCGATACGCTAGGAATTGCTGTGACAAATTCGACACTGAAAGTGGTAAGCTGACATAGACTGGGGATGTGACCCACACCTCTATACTCACACTAGACAAGGACACTATGAAGTAATGTCATCGACTAACACAGAGAATAAGGCTGTTGAGGAGCGACCATCTGTGTAATAGATTTGAGTGAGTACCGATATGCCAGATAGAAGGTCATACATAAATTTGACATATCAAATACAAATTCAAAGCCATTACACAACGGCTTTGTGATCTTCGAAAACTAATATAAAATAAGCATAACAAAAGTTAGTCATAGATATTCATATCACAAAGGCGGAAACAGACATGAATATAACACATAGAGAAGTGTACGTCAAAATGATGGTCATACAAGATCCACTACATCACAAAAGAATAGGTGCAAGTGCTAGACAAAAGAATATGTATACTTTAAGGAGTCTCTATCTCGAATGTATAAAAGCAAAAACTACTAAGCTAAGTAGTTAGCCAAAAGTCAGATGACTGACCCTAATAAGAAGTTAAGTAGAAGCACCTGAAATACCTCGGTCTAACCTGAGTATTTTTTAAGAAGAAAATAATAAACAGATTAGTCTAGCTATAAATATCATATAACATGAGATAGGATAAGAGATATGACAAAAACATATGATAATAATAATGTTATACTATGACTAGTATACATTAAATAACAACAAAAATCATACAATATCTCAAATTTTCTCAAACACCAAAAAGAATTTCATACTATTTAATATATTCACCAAACCATAAATATTGATAAAACTTATCAATGTAAATCATAAAAAAAATTGCTGGAACACAAATACTAGAAATCATCAATTAGAAATCCAGAAAACACAAAGAGGGAGGCCTATCACAAATGGGAGCATGAAAACTCACCATCACGTGCATCACAAAAGGAACGCTATTCCATGGTCGCTAACCATCAAATTTGAGCCGAGACTCCACAAACGGCCCGAAGAACATAGGTCACCACCCCACCAATTTTGAGCCGAAACTACACAAAAGGGGTTTAGTCCCCCAAGCAAACAAAGAGACATCGCACATTGCTAGTCTAAATCACAAAACGATCATCACGGATCAGTAAGAAGCGCAAATTACACTAAGCTAATAAATAAATGAGTTTAGCTTCATGTCCTATAACCACTGGCTCAACTTAAATATTTACGAACAAATTGTAGATTTTCACTCGAAAATTATCACGAGATTTCAATCGAACAAGTCCAAGAATTAACCGACAAAGAAAATGCAAGCGTTTCATACCACTTGTTTTGCTAAGTCGTTTAATTAGATTTTTCATGCGGATGAGGTAAAGTTTGCATATACTAATAGATTGGAAAACGGTTTTACAAACGATCTTTGTATTAAAAATAGTGTTGAAATCGTTTTGGTGAAAGAGTTTGAGTATTTACTATTAGTATAGAAACCTTTGTATTCAAAAGTGACAAATCACAGAAACGATTGTAAAAAAAATCTATCACCAAAAATTCATATATGAAAACGTGAATCAAAACCATAGAAATCGTGTTAAATCCATCAAATTGATACTCCAAAAATCCAGAAAAGAAGTCATTAAAGTCGATAAAAGTGATAACAACAAATCAGATCAACAAAAATCGATAAAAATTGGAAATCCACTTCAAAACAACCAAAATAGGAAAAATTGAACAGTTCTAGATGTCTAGTAGGTTTATCCAAACGTTTGGCCCTAGGTTTTGGAAATATATATGTTTTTTCTCCTTTCTCTTTTTAATTCTAGAACCCTTCCAGACGTTTGGATTTTCAACCAGACGTTTGAATTTTTAACTAGACGCTTGGATTTTGGCTCTGTCATTTTTTTCTGCGTGTGTATTTTTTGTCTTTTCGACGACCCCTTCCAGACGTTTGGATTTTTCAACCAGATGTCTGGATTTTTTTGCCAGGCAAAAATCAGCCTAGCCCAAAGAGGGCAAAAAATCCAAACTGGAAGCGGTCGGACGAGCTAGGAGACTAGGAATTTATGCCAAGCAACAACCCAGCCTTATAGCCTCATTGATACACTCCGACAACATGTCCAAACATCCATAGTAGGATTTTCATAAATTTGGACTTCGAAACCAAAAATTGGAAAATTCAGAAAAAAATTCAAATTAAAAAGCAATTAAACCTAAAATAAATGTTAGGAATTCATACCTAACAACTATGAAGCTATAGACGTAGATATGAGTTCAAGAACTCACCTTTAAACCCAAAACAACAAGTGAGAAGCTTTAATACAAAGGAAAGATCAACCACTCTTCAACTTCAACTCAAGAAGCTCCAATCTAAGTTCATAAGCAAATAATTCCTAAGCTAGGGTTTAGTAATTTCTGAAAATTGAAGAGAGATTGAGATGGAAAAGATAAAGGGAATGCTTACCTAAGCTTCTCTTTGATTTTGGAGCTTGAATTTTGAATTTCCTAGTAATCTAGGGTTTAGGAATCTTAATTTCCTCTTCTTTCCCTCATTTTCCTTTAGCTTGTTAGGAAAATAGAATGAATGAATGAAGAAGGGGGTGGAGTTAAGATATTTTATTAGGTTAGTGGGCTGAAACCCAAACCCAAAGCCCAATAGAAAAATAGCGAAACTCTACTCAACTCCAAACATATCGATGTTTATACTCAAAAAGGTCGCAAATGACATTTTGGACTCAATGGAAGTGGTCTCAAGTCCTAATTCGACTATTTGCAAAAAGTAGCATTTCAGACTCTAATCCAATTGACAATGCTATATTTAAATATAATATTTAAATGTACAAGTTGTAAAATATGCGGGTTGTTACAGGGGATCGATGAAACGAAATATATGTTACATATATTTATTTGTTTTCTAAAATAAATTCCAAAACATATATTTTCAAATCTATATTTAGTTCGAACACATATAAAATAAATTCCTATATATATATACTTATTTAAGAATGTGAAATACTTATACATATTATATATTATTTCTTCAAAATCTCAACATAACATATCATTTAAATATATATATTTCAAAATATTGACATAACCTATATATATACGAACAAACAAATTTTAATATAACTCATATATATGAGTAATAAGTTATATATATTCATATATAACAGCAGCATATATACATAATAATCAATTATAAATCTATACATTAAACTCAACAGTTTTGTATAAACTGATATATATATATAATTATTATAAAACTGCCAAAACATCTCATATAAACTATATATATACACACATTTAAAATAAAACTCTATACATGTATTAAATTTGAAACACCTTAAATCAAACATCATTGTATATATATTCATATTTAAACTAATACAAAGATTAGTATGTATACTACATAAATTACATACTATGTGAATACTGATGAAATCCATATTTAAGGCCAATGTATTATATGTATACTAATATAAACTCATGCAAACAGATCACTATAAATATATATAAGTTTTAACATAAACGTAGACAAATACTTTAAACATATATATTACTTATGCTAGGTAAATAAAAATGAATTGTAAACTCACTATAAACAATTTTTTTATTAACTCGTATATATACTTAAGAACACAACATATATAGGATATATGACTTATATATTTTAATTCATATGTACAAGATATAACAATTATAAATAAACAAGCATAACTACTCAAATAAATACCTATATAACTCATAGCACAAGGAGAAGGCAAAGGCAAGCTGCAATGGTGGAGGTGGAGTTGTGCTTGCGACTGCGTGGGTAGGCTTCGGCAAACATGGTGGGCTCGGCTGGAAGACGGTGAGGGGGGCTGCCGTAGGTCTGTGGATGGCGTCTGTTTCGAGGAGGTGCGCATGCCGATGGCTATGGTGAGGGGGACCGGAATTGCATCTTCAAGGTAGAGGTCGGGTGTGAATTCAAACGGGGTGAGGCTAGGCAAGGTATTGAGCTTCGGCCAATGAATGAAGGAGGCTTAGGTGTGTTAGGTGTCTTGGGTAGCCTAGTTCTTGTGATCAGTTGAGGGAGGAATGTGGGAGGAGAGATGGGATCACGGTAGGGAAAGGGGATGAACAGTTGTGGAAGGGGGAAGACACGACAGTGGGTGAAGCACTGGTGGATGCCGTGACTTCGGCCATACTGTCATCATTTTTTTGAACCTTGTTTTCATTCATTTTTTTCTATAAGGTGAACAGAGATGAAATGGAGAAGTAGGAAAGGTACCGAAACAAATATTAAATAACATATTGAACTGATGGAATGACAAGAGCCAAAAGGCTGAAAATATTAATTACCAGGTGGCTAATTGATTCACATTGGACAATGAAGGGACAGGGAACAAAAAGGGTGAAATTTGGGTACCGTTACGACTAGTTGTTATGCCGGCTTTGCCACATACCAAACATCGAAACACCAATATGGATATACTGCAGAGATCGGCATAACGAGATAATCATAACAGTATACAGATATCAACGATACAACCGTCCTATCAAAAGTCGATATTCGGTACCGACAATGCTGCTAAAACGCCGGAATTAAGATAAACGGGGCAATAGCTATCCAAATTTGGCAAAACAAAATATGATGTCTCACTCAGAAGATGATAAACATTTTTATTATGTAAAAATATTCAGGTTTGAAAAATATTTTACGTACAACAAATGTAAACTGATTTAAATTGAAATTGAAAACTACACAATAAAACTAACATTCATATTTACCAATGAAAATCTACCATTTTCTATGCTTAAATAGACACATTTCAAATATCAAATTTTTATTTTCAAATTTTGTTATTAAAATTTCACAAAATTCAGTTAATTACGTTAATAAAACCTTTAAAATTTATTGGTCATTAAATTTATACTTCAAATTCAACTTTAAAATTTAAATTTAAATCCTTTAATACTTAAATCAATTCAATTTATATCAGTCAAATTCTATTTCAAATACTGTTTTACTGGGTTCAAAGTTTAAAGAATAAAGTCATTAAATTTAACTAATCCGATGTTTGTATATAATTCTCTACCCTATGGTCAGGCGATACAGATATTTATCATTTCAATCAACAAATATTTAAATTTATGGGTATATATCATTTCAACCCGCAATCCCAAACTTATTTCAATGAAACCGCTTGGGTTTATCATTTCAACCCATAACGATTTTCCCCTATTCTATATGATTGTTCAGGTATGTATCATTTCAACCCATAGAGAACTTGTAGTGTTATAAAAATATAAAATATAACATCCAGTTGTACAATGTCAACAACCAAACATCCATCACAATCATCATCCAAATCAATCTATACACATCAATAAATAACTGATAGTCAATTTTCAATTAAATTCAATATTATATTAAACGACAATTAAATGCAATAAAAGTCAATTTTAACTAGAATGACAATTTAAACATGCCAAACATCAATCGATTAATTTCTAATTCATACCATGTATTCAATTTAACTAACATAAGATAATTTAGTGGTTGTAAGTGGGTTAAAACACTCACTTTTGATTTCAAATCGATTTGGAATCCAAAATAGGGCCCAAATTTGAACAGTCTCAGAATTCATCCAACCCAGTTCTAAATGTTTGGAATTTCAATATGATCATAGCGGAACAAACTGCGCACAAATCCAAGTTTGCATGCAAAAATTATGGGGATTAGAATATTTGAAAAATGAAAATTTCTTTTAAAAGAAATAAAAAGAAGCCACGTCACTTTCCTCTTGCATACACTAAACCCTAGTCTCGAACAACATCACAGCATGAACAACCGCCGACTACATCAATGAACGCACGCCACTACGCCCTACTATACGGCGATCAGACTGCGCAGGCGACTCCACGACACCCAACCGCCTCCAACGCCACCTCGCGGCCACCCACGACCACCAAAACGGCAGTGCTGCCGCCATTGGGTGCCAGTTGTGGCCATCTCATGCCCCTATAGGACGAACGAATCATAACCCTGAGACCTGCTCGACACCACCTTCCCTACGCCGCCTCCCGATCGTCGATCGGGTGAAGAACCACCATTCGATTGTCACAACTCTAATGTGAACGGCTGAGATTCGACTTCAATTTCTGGCCAAACGATGAACCCAATTGAAAAACTAATTACATATCTGGGTTACGCTCATCGAGAGCTTCGAAACTATATATAAGTTGATATGGTTTGGAGGAGTTTGATTTTGAAATTGATTTTGATTTGCAATAGAATTTGGAATTGGGAAAAAGGTTTTGGTTTTCTACCATTGGAAAGAGGAGATAAGAAGGAATTGTATGTACAGAATAATGGAATAAGAAACAGTAGCTAGGGTTTATAATAGTCCTATATATAGGCAAATCTGAATGTAGAAAGAGTGGACTAGATTGATTTGGATTGGCATGATAAACGACCCGAAAAGCCTGTTTCGATCTCGAAACGAAAATGGGTCGTCCCATGTATCAAAATAGAATGTTTTCAAAAATTCTAAATTCAATGGAACAGGTTTCAAGTCCTAATTCCATCGTATAAAGAAGTTAGCTTAAAATTGGCTTATTTCAAATAGATTTCAATTAAATTGATAAAATTGATTTCTAAGCGTTTCGAGTTTGTATGATCGACAACAAGTATGATCGCTATGAAACTTGAAATCCTAAAATAATTCATCGTTACGGATCCGATGAAACTTGTTTCTTTAAAATCCGAGACAGCGGCCAAAATGGCTATTTTCACATTAATTAAATAAATTATTATTAAATTGGATAAATCACTTTTTAATTTCAAATCTTATATTTAACAGATTTTATCATTTTTGATTACTTAGACATTTATAATAGTTTAAAACAAATTTACATATCAATTGAATGTTAAATATTACATTAATTACAGTGTTCAATTTCAGCTGTAACAAAAAAACCATTTAGGTATATATTTAATTTCAATAAATTGATTTAATTCGATTTCAATATTTTTATTAAATCAATTATAAGATTATGAATAAAATTAACGTTGGGTTACATCTTATTACACTATTATTCCCAAATTTCACCTTTTCCCATATTAGTTGCAATATTTCAATTATATTGAACTTCTGTTGATTTTCGTATTAATTAAAATTTGAAATCTCAATTAATTAATTTATCTTAGTTTTAGTCTTTTATTAATTCAATTATTGCCTTATGAATGTAATTGACATTTTTGTACATTTTATTGCATTTACCTTTTACAATTATCACCTTAATTCATATTAAAGTAACATTAAATTACATTTAATTGCAATTGATTAAATAAATTGGTAACAAATAACAATTGTCACCATTTCTATATTTAATCTCATTTTTATGTTTGTTTTCTACACACAAATGTGATAGTTATTTACACAATACTAATTTTATTCAATTACAATTTATTACTTACTATTTCATTAAACTAATACAACATTTATATTATCAATCCCTTTTAATCCAATTATCAATTAATACACACATTATTATAATTAATTTACAATCTATAACCAATTATAACTTTGTAATCATTTCAATTAATTAGAATTACATTTAAAATAGTTATCAATTACCTTAAATTAATAGTATTACATTCCATTCTAATTATATTCTTATTATTAAATCATAATTTTTATTTCTTTCTACATTTAATCACAAAACCTTATTAAATTAACTATTTTTAATTATTAAAAATTATGGATCGTTACAAACAAACACCTCGTGAATTTATTTAACATAAGTTCCCATCTTGTTATTCTTATACCCTACAGTTGACATCCTTTACCATATTAATTTCAATATATTAATTTCACATTAATTACCCAACTAATTTCAAAATGAATTTATAATAAGATGAGAAATGAATAGTTATTACATTTAAATAATTTGAACACATTAATACATTTATTATTTAACATATATATTATAAATTTACTTACAAATTTTAAGAACCAATTTCAATTAAGTAACATTGATTTCCTCATTTTATATAATATTTTTTAATTAATTATTAACTTATATTATCATCATTAATTGAAATTACATTAAACGGTTGTCAATTTTATTCAATTAACATTATTAAATTATATTCTAATAATTTTTTTCCATTTATAAATCACAAATTTTAATTTCTCGCAATATTAAATTTCAAAAAATATTATTAAATTAAATACTTTTAATTATCAAAAGTACAGATCGTTACAACTGTGGAGGTACCTAACCGATACAGGACGATTGCCAAGGGTGTAATTAATAAAAATCCAAACATAGAACATGCAGAACATCTCACAGCATATTGAAATATAATATAACAGCATAGATGTAAAATAGGCGAGATGGTAGTATAATCAAAGGAACCATAAATAAGAACATCAGAGAGCATCAGGTTCACAGACTATACAAAAACTGAAATAAAGAGTTTATAGATCCCAAATTTCCAAAATAAACTTTATAATCATCTCTCAAAATGCAAGTACTGACATTGCTCCATAATATTGTACAGTTAGTAAGCTCTAAAGTATAGATATATGAAAGCATAACCTTCAGCTTGCACTCCGTATACCTCCATGCGCTATCCTGACCTGTTATCGCTAATCTAGTCATTTAAAAGCACCCGAGATAATAATAAGCAAAGCATAAAAGCTCAGGTTAGACAACAGCCTGGTGTGAGGGATACATCATCTCAAAATACTATAAAATTGTATAGAGTACATAAGGTATTGAACAACCATACCTGACCTATGCATACATCAAAAGAGTCAGCACATAAACAAAGTATATGTTAAACTACTACCACAAGTGGAAAATATGTGGTATACGGCTATCACACAACATATCAAGTGTTATCCACGTATATTTTTTGTTACCATTCTAGAGGAATGATCAATGGAAAACGAAGCAACTTAGTCGTCAAGAGGATATAGAAGAATTAAAGATGGTGTCACTACAAATATGTATATCGAGCATCTAAAAAGACATGTCGAACATAAAAATGCATGGTTACATATTAAGCTTCCAAGTCAATAATAAAACAAGCCTCTAGCAATCGCAAGGAAGTATCGATCATCTAGAATAAAGGTAATTATCAAGCTCCCACTCAAGAGTTAAATAGCTTGGAGGAATCAATGAATAATTGGAGTTACCAAGCCACAAGGGATGTCGAATTTGAAGGCAGAAACGATGTAGATGCTTTATAGCCATAAGAGATGGTACCAAGTCTATAAACACAGAGGTAGTTTTGAAATTATACAAAGGTGATATCAAGGCTATAAGATGATAAAGCTACCAAGCTTGTAAATGGAAGACATCTTGAGCTTGTGAAATAATATGAACATAGAGCTTGAAACTGATCAGACATGTTGAGCATGTAAGTAAGGACATATCAAGCCTATAATAAGAAGAGTGATGTGCATATGTAACCCGTAAGGTCATTTGTATGGCGAGTTTGTAGGTAATCAAAGATGTCGTGCCTGTAGATACAAGGGAATAACAAGCATTTAAGTAGTTAACGAGCCATCACAAAGAATTGAGAGACATCAAATTTCCAAGGGATACCAAGCTTCAACAATGGGGGATTGTCGAGCTTTCGTAAATAAAAGGCAATACTGAATATCTAACAATAAAGAGGTTGTCGAGTCTTTGAATGATAGCGAGCTTCAACAGAAAAGTCATGTTTCTAAAGAATGTCGAGAGAAACTATTATCGAGCTTCCACAATAGCAAGGAATGTCGAACTTTTACAAGCGGGAAGAGATGTCACATATTTAGAGACAAGAAGGTTGTTGAGATTCAACAAGCAAGAGGTGTTGGGGTGGTATGGAAATAAAGCTATTGGAGCTACCAGATTTTGAGCAGAGACACGTGTCAATCATCCCACATGGTTGATGTTCCTATAAATAGACCCCTCCCCCTCCGCAACTTAGAAGGGGTGAATCATTCTTTTCCCTCTCTTGAAATTCCAAAGTTGTAAAACCCTAAATTGAATCGAGTATATCGAAGGCCGATTGTCACTAATGCATATGAGGACTTACGAATATAAGTTCGCGTAGCATATCTTCCTTTGACATGCATATTGGACTATTATCAAATAATTAAGATGCATATGACTCAAACTTGGACTTGGACTTGAATTTGGACTTGCGCATAACAATATACACAAGTCCACTTACGCCTTTGACTATATGAGAGTTTAGTTTACATATTGACTATTATGACTATGAACATATAAATAAGAGACTAAGATATATGTGACTTATCTAATTTTTCACTAACACATAAGTAAAGCACTATTGTGAATTTACTCAATTCACTAAATTTTTCCTTGAACAAGTTATTTGAGCTTTTGGATAACCTCGTGACTATATTAACATCAAGGTATGTTATTGAGATATTCTCAAATAAGACCACGTTGCACATCATCTCGAGTTGAGCTAAATTTTGGTTCAACATCAAGCACACAAAAAACTTAACATCCATCACACAACCTTGCATATCTCTCTCAAGTGCTTCAGATGTACGATAACTTCTACAAATGCTCAACTCATTGCCCGTGTAGATGGTTAGGGGATGAACACACTCAGACATCCAAAATATGGGTATTTCAAGCTACCTTGTCCTAACAATAAGCATCACAACTTTAGAGTAACATATTAATCCCTTGGCATACTATCGATGATAGAACAACCTCACAAATGCTCAACTCATTCCCACGCTGATGGCTAAGGATTGGATACACGTAGATTTCCAAACACATAGCTAAATGCAGACTACCATAGGTACATGTAGGCTACCCTATCTCACAACCTCATATTCTACTCTAGGAGTTATCACGCAGAACTCGTCCTTTCGGTCCATCACCAGATGCCATAGTCACTTGCCACATCGAGTCATTGAAGTTTTCACACTCCATTGTTTATCATTCCAAATTGATCTTGAGCTACTCCAGAGTCATCCATCCATGCTCTAAATTAGCTCTCAAAACCACTAAGCAAACCCCAAGTCCTGTTTCGAAGCCTTTCCATTCCGAGCTCGAAGCCAACACACCAACCCTATAACACATTCTATCTGGTCTCCCCATTTAGCCGAAACCAAAGCCACCAAACAACATTTGTTGTTTGGTTCCTTATCATCGAACCAACTACCACCGATAGGATTTCCTGTTTGCTCCCTCTAGTAGAGCCAACCACCTACCAGATAGGATTTCTTGTCCGCTCTTTCCCTTGCCAATCCAACATGAACCAGATAAGATATCCTCTCCGGCTCCTTATTTGCCGAGCAGATCAATGCCAAGCCAAGTACTTCTGAACCAAATACTTCTCCTTCCTAAAGCTAACCACTAGACCAAGCTTTACCGAACCAAAACTTGTACATCCCTCAGCACTTCAAAATCGTGTTGGTTCCATCACTACACTCAACCATTTTGACCCACATGCATCATGTATGGAACGATATGATCCCAAATGCTTCAGACTCTATCTATAGAAGTTGATTTTAGGGTTCCTTCCTCTAGTTCTCTCCAATGAGTGTTTTCAACCATAAAAGCATAAAAACAAACACCGTACATACGCCAAACAACATTCAAAAATGAAAATCACACAATCAGTTATAGCAACCATTATAAAAGGTGCACATAACATAGCCTAACATCAACCAAGGCAATCACATATCCAAATAACAAGTCTAGAACACCAAAAATCTTTTTATTCATGTTTTCACTAGAGGTTGTGTTTTAAAACAAATTAAAACTTAATTTTTCCTTTAAAATGGATACAAAACATGTTAAAGCCTATAGATACATATATAATGAGGTATGAGATGATAAGTCACTCACCAAACAGCCAAAAAATGAAGATTTGCACACAATTGAGGTGAATCCAAAATTGACAGCAAAGATTTGATTTTCCCTCTCCAAAAATGTAGATTTGAAGATCCCTAACGCATCCCCTTGCTAATCTATGATTTAAACTTCATTTGGAGGAGAAAAGAGAAGGTTTTGGTTGGAGAACGGGTTAATGGAGGCTTAGATCTATTTGGAAAGTGGTAAAAGCGATTTGTGGATAATGGTTCAACCTAAAATAACCTCCAAACTTGAAATGGGTTATTAGGCTTGCCCCTAAACTCACTAATTACTCACTAAGTTGCTCTATTTCAATCTTCAAACAGTCATATCTTCTAGCCAAAAAGTCCAAATCGTTCTATGACCACTCTATCGACAGGGAAACCATCATATCATTCCGATGAAGTGGTCTCGGATAGTAATTCAACTTCTATTAAAATTGACATCCGTTACAAGATTTCCAAGGGTAAAATCATCCCAAAAAATCCTAAATATAGGAAATGTCACCAATAGGCATTTCCTGAAGTTATAGAGTCGTATGACTTCATATGAATCTAAAAATAATATTTTATGTTCTTTTGATGTGCAAAATACATGTTGTTGCATTAAGGATGTGAAAATACACTTTTGCAAAGAGTTCGTTATGATATTATAGTAAGGATTTCCTTTGAATGGTTTGACCATATAGAAAGGAAATCAAACGTATAAGAGTGGATATAACATGTGGCATAGTTTGGGTATGATCATTTCTACTTCATAAAAAATTCGAAAACTAGAATTATAAAATAATATATACTTAACAATGGAATGAGAAATATGAATTCTATTTCAAAAAGTATTTTACACAGAAAATTGTTTTCTACGATATATATTTCTTTGATTTTAAGATACTTGATCTGAAAATTCTTGACTATAAACTAGTTACAGTAAATGTAGTGAATAGCTTATACTAAATAGTTGAATGGAGCTTCAATTTCATATGCTGTTATAGTAATAGCGAAAATGGTGTTATTTATAAAATAGTATCTCATATGTTCTCGTAAAACGTACCAAACATTATTTATAAAATAATAATAATTTTTCAGTATTGACTGAAAAATAGACATGTTTTATTTCAATATAAAAATTTGAATATTCATTGTAAAACAAAACTATAATAGTGGTATTTGTGATGCATTGGAAAATACAAAAGTATCTAAATCTATTTTCAATTTTTTTGGAGATATGGACTAAGTCATAATTTTGAGAGCTTATTGATCATATGGTGCTAGTAAATCATATCTTAAATAATTAAGGGAAAAGCAACCGTTCATTGGGAGCATTATAATAGCAGATGAACTCTATGGATTGATGCATATAAATATATGCAATCGGAAGTCTGTTAATTCCAAAAAGGTTCCACACACTTTGTTGTATTCACCAATGAATTGTCATAAACTTGAACATGGTATATGATGCGCATATGGTATGTTAATGTTGAGTTAATAGAACATAAAATGAAAGTAAATAAAATAATGTGCCATAGAAAACAAAATGATTCGAATGATCAAATTAGTAAGTATATAGGAAAGAGTTTTGAACGTATCTAAAAATAAACAAAGATTCAATCACAAAAGTCCCTCCTCCCTATGATACATAATGAAGTACCGATAAAGAGTAATCAATGTTGAATGAATACAATTAATTATGAGTGAAGTTAAGTTAATTTCTTTATATAAGGTCGTGTACTTAAGAGTAGTAAACAAGTTTAAATTAATTTTACCTAAAGAATGTTTAAAAAATCACACAAGTTAAGGGTTTAAAAGAAACCCGAACATATCCTGAACTAAGAAGTTGGCATGTTATTTGAGTCGAAAGACTGCTTGTAATAATTATTCTTAAGGGATCTTTTATAAATCATCCCAAAAGGAGTTTGGGAACGATTGTCATTGGACAACCTATTTATGTCCTGAACATAATTTTTGTAAACTAAAACCAAATCGACGTAATATATAAGGAAATTCATAAAGTGCTTATGAATACCTATTCCATTACACTGAGAAACAACTGTTGTTTCAAGAAATCTCAACTCTGTAGCGAAGGAATTTCTTTTAGAAATTATTGGTAGTAAAGTGATTTAGATACGATCCAAGGAAAAAATTGATTACGACGAATGAAATGAAATTAACCAAACCTAAATGAACACTACATATTAGATTGTCTATTAAATATTCTTGCATATTGAAGATAAACTATGAGTTTCCTATCAATGTCAAGAATAAATAATCCTTAGCGATTAATCAAACCATTAAGAGGATTGACTCTGCCATAGGGTATGATACACAAATCCAAAAGGTTTGAAGTACATTATCTAATTGTGATTTAATAGTTATAAGTGAAGGGATATGATCCATTGGTCATGAATGAGTCTTCAAAAGAAAGACTACTGCAGTTAGATTATATGGAACAACGTTGTTAATAATTGTATCGTATATTTCAATTATTGAAATTAGCGTAATAGATTCATCATTCAACGTGCTCAAGTTAAATCAAATTTACTCACAAATTTATCGCTTGGTGCGACTTTACGTTCGATGCATATGTGTTGAAATGGAAAAATTCCAAATAATAATTTAAAACATGCTATTTGCACATAACAACCAAACTATCTCAAAGTCAGTGGAAGCGATTGAGTTTGTGGGTTTTTCGAATTAGATCCAAGAAATGATATGAAGTATCATTCTATAAGCATCAAAATTGAGTAAGTATTTTGGAAGAAATGTCAGATGGTTTGATTTTCAGTTAAAATGCAGAAAAAGCTTGTGTCTATAAGAAATAACTATTAAAATATTTCTAAAATGGTAAACAACGTACTATTGATTGTTAATGATGTACAGCAATAGTTTGGTTGTTTAACACTCGTAGTGTTGGGCTCTGCTTTTGCCATTGCTGTTATTAAATTTGTAAATTATATCTTTTATAACAAGTATAATGGACGTTGGGAATGCCCCAACTGGTATGCAAAGACATCCTCTTAAAAGGTTTAATACGGAATATGTAAGATAGATTTCTTATGTATTGACAATAGGGAATTATCATACATGTTGTACTGTCTACAATATCATATTTTGCTGATGTATTTGATGCATGAAGTGAATATCAGATATAAATTAAGATTGCTAAATGGTAGTTTAGAGTATTCTCAAGTATTTACAAAATATTAGAGAAATGTTAGTAGAAACAATGAACTCCTTATAAAGGAGTGCATGGACATGAACTTCATTAGTGATATTAAGTATAGTATGTCAATCTTTAATTCAAATTCAAACTTAAGAATTTAAGTTTGAATTGCTCCAAATAATAAGCGGTGGTCAATTTTGAAGTAAAAATAAATGCATAAGTTTATAATTGGGTTAGGGATGATTCCAAATGTTGAGAATGCCAAGACATTGTTATATTATAACAATGTTGCGATATAGTTCATAAAAGAACCTAGAGCTCACTAGAAGTCAAGAGACACGCTCTAAATAGTTCCACATGATAAAAGCAATTTATCAGAGTTGGAGAGAGTTGATTGACAGAGCAGATGATTAAAACAAAATAGCATATCTATAATGACCCAGAATTTTGGTTATTTGAAGTTGGAATATTTAACAGATTTTTAATATTTAAAAGTTAATTTTATAGACTTAATAACTTGAATTTAAAATATAATGATTTATTGGATAATTTAATTGTTGAATTTAATAACTGAAAATCGTTTAAATAATTTAGATCTTGGATTTTATTTGGATAAAAATGATTGAAAGGCTTATTAAATTTATATTAATAAGAATGAAGATAATAAATTTTTTAAAGTGAAGTTAAAAGTGATGTACTTGATTTTGAAAATAACTTGTTTAACTTAACATATAAAATAGCCCTTTGGAGCATAGTCTCGGATTTCAATGAAACTAGTGTCATTGGGACCGTAATAATAAATTATATTACGCCGTCAAATTTCGTAGCGATTAGATGTACCGTTTGTTCATACGAGATAGAAATGCGTTGAAATAAATATTGAAAATTTAATATTTTAGTTGGATTTAAAAAAGCTATTTTCTCCATACGATCGAATTGAGGCTTCTGACTTGTTCCATTTCGTTCGGAATAGGGGTATAACATTATAAACGCGGACGACATGCTTTGATCGAGGTTCGAAACAAATATCTAGATATTTTAGAATTTTTAATATATATATATATATATTATTATTATTATCTTCATTTCACATCAACCATAAAAACTTATCCTTAGCCAGCCTATATACGTACAAGCCTACTTTGTTTTCCTATTTAAAATCACGTTCCTACTAGAGGAAATTCATTCCTATAAAAAAGTTATACCCATTAAATCCAATGTCATGTGTTCGTCAGCGCTACTCGAGGCCGAGATAGCTCTCGACATCAATTGAGAAGATGTTTGTAGCTATGAGGGAAGGTGATTGGATGATGGAGATTGATAATGGGGGCATGTGGTAGTAGCTAGCGGCAGTTGAACATGAAAAGGGTGAGTTTCGGTTTTATTTAATCTGAGGCAGCGGCATTGATCGAGGAGCGGAGGGGTCTGAAGAGGAATTGTAAAGGGGAGTCATGGCTACCTAGTGGTGGAGACACGATGGTTCCAGGTGATCGGAGGTGGCTTGATTATCCAGTTGAACAGAAAACATCGTTCTCGACTTTTCTCTATATGGAGGCAACTGGAGAAGACGAGGGTTGTGACAATAGGAAGCTATTGGCCAGGCACGGCGTCGACGAAAGTATGGTGGCGGCCTGTTCCTTATGACGGCGACCCGGGTTGGTTATTCGTGAACGAGATATTGAGGAAGGAGAGAATGGCAGTTAGTGTTAATAATGGTCCAAACCCAATGCAGTCAATCGTCTTGGATTCATATTAACGAGATCTTCGCTATGGAACTGAAGTCGCAATGATTCGAGCTAGTTGAATTTTGAGCTATAGTCGAATGTCGTTCGACTATAGACTAACTAGAACGCTTCAGCAACAATTGGAACTTCCGTGAGTAAATCTGTGATATCCCGAAATTTCAAGGAATTTAAAATGTGATAATCTCTTAATTAAATTGTATAAAATTGATAGAATTTTTATTTTTAAATATAAATAACCAATTAATTAATAATGAGATGTTATTAAAAGTATTATTATATATTGATTTTTAAATAAGAATAATTATTTAGTTTGTGTTATTTTATAAATAGATTTTAAATAGACTTATTATTTCAAATTTAATAAGTGTGTTTAAATATATATGTGTGTGTGTGTGTGTGTGTGTGTGTGTGTGTGTATTTGACGTATTTTTTTAAAATAGGATAATTGTTTACAAATTTAATAATGTGTTTATTTAAAATTGATATCTATATTTATTTAAATTGATTTTAAATTTGGATTTTAAACTGACTTTGAATTTGAATTTGAAAATTGAATTTAAAGGAGTATATATATATATATATATATATATATATCTTAAAATAAAAATAATAATATAGTTTGGATTTAAAATATATAGAGAAAGTTTTTATTTAAAAATAGATTTGTTTTACATTATTCTCTTTAAAAGAAATTTATTTATAGAAATTTGGAAAAGTATTTATTTAATAGTAAATAAATACAAGAGTTGTATATTAACATTTAATAATGGAAAAATATTATATACAATTTTATTTAAAATATGATTGGTTTTTACTTTATTTTCTTTTAAAAGTTTTATTTATTTAAAACTAGAAAAGCATTTATTTATTTAGAAATGTATTAATTAATTTGGAAAAATAATTATAAAAGCTTTTAAATCTTTTTAAAATAATTAGTTAGTGCATAATTACAAGTGTAATGAAATTAAAAAGTTAAGTAACAAGTGTTTGATAATTAATAATGGTATGAGACAAGTGTCACCTTTTATTTTATTTTTCTTTAAATTTTAATAAATCCTAAGTTTAATCTATAAAGGCTTCCACTTTCTTTCTTCATCCTTTTTCTTATCTTTTCTTCTTAAAAACAAAGAAAAACTTCACATGTAAAACTCTGTAAAACAGTCCTGAAAACTTCCACAAGTTCAAATGCAAACACTCTCAAATCTGTAATATTCTCAAACATGTAATACTCTTTTATCAAAACCTGTAATCTATTCCTAAAAAACAAAGCTTGTAATCAAATTGCCAAAACCTGAAAACAATCTCCTTGAAACATTTTCAAAACCCTGTAATTCAGAAGCAACTCAACCCTGTAAACTATTTATGCTCAAAGCCTACAACTTTTCTTTCAAAAGTTCAATTTTAAAAATGCAACCTGGAACATTTACTAAGTACTGCAGCCTGGAATCAAAGATGGAATTATCATTATGTTCCAGTTAAGCAGTCTAGTTTCAAGGCTTTCCAGTATTAAAGTTTCAAGCAAGACAAAGCTGTTCTGGAATCAAAACAACAATTATATTCAAATTTTCAAAGTTTCCAGTTTTAGCAATCCAGTTTTAAAGCTCTGCACTTTCCATGGTGAGTAACTTTTAAATTTAAAATTTAAGTAAGAAATAATGGTTGCTTGTGAAATTCTGTGATGATGCACTGCATGTATATGTTTATATAAGTAGTGCCTCTGTGCATTTGAATGTGATTGACCGTGCATGTATTTTTTTGAAATTGTTCTTCTCTGTTTTTAAATTACAAAGAGTAGGAATAAAAGAAAATTCAAATCTCCATATCTAATCATTGTTAGGTTTTAAGTTTTATACAAAAGATGTCAGTTTAAACAAGATTCGAATTTTAAAAATGGTTTAAAGTTAAACAAAGCAAGGTTTCTCTGAAAATTTGGAAATTTACACTCAAGATTCAAAATAAGCTAAAATTCAAACATCATAATTTGATGTTTCAAGATTATAACCCGAATTCATTTAGAAACTTATGATTTTTCAAACTAAAATCACAAATTTTAAAAATGTTTTCAGTGAGAAATTTGTATTTGACTAGAATTCGATGTGGAGGCTTCCTTTGGCGATCTAGAGGTTAAGAAGCCTCGGGGTTTCTTCTGGAGATGGTTATAGTTGTGGAGTGTGCGGAAAAATTGCCTGGAAGGGTTCCAGATCATTGAGGCGATGTGGAGGAGGAAATTTGGGTTTTTAAACCTAATTTGGGTATGTCTGGAAATGGGATCGTGGCAGTGTCTCAAGGTGATCGAGTTCGATGGGACCTTGTGTAAAGGCTTCGTGGGTGATCAGAGATGGGGTGGCCGGAGTAGCGAGACGTCTGATGGTCAAAGGTGCTGGTTTGAGAGGATTTTTCCAGGAAGTTTGGTTCCAGTTTTTATCCGGACTACTTCGATTTTTGATCGAGGCATGTGATGATGATTTGATGATCGAAGAGGTTTGCTGCCTTGATGTACGAGATGCTGGAGGGTTCATCGAAGGTGAAGAGTGACTCCGGCGATGGTGCATGTGCATAGGCGATGTGTGTCAGGAGATTCAGAGTTGTGGGTTTTGTTGTAGGTTGAACTTGAAGGAGGTATCGAGTTTTGGTGTTTGTGTCTCGAGTTGAGACTCGAAGCAAATGGTAATGATAAACCTGTAACAGTTCTGTTGTTCCATGTTTTTAAAAATTTAAATTTAAATTATAATTTTGAAATTTTAAGAAAAGGAAAGGGAGCTTAAGGTGGTTCAAGGGTTACTCAGAGCAGTTTGATTTAAAAGAAATTTTCGAAGGATTTAAAAGTTTTTATGAAACAAGTTTCAAAATTTAAATAAAGAAGTTTACATTTTTGAAATAAATCTTGTTTTTAAATTCTATACTTTATAAATAAAAATGTTTTATTTACAATTTGTTGAGAGGTTTTGAATTTGTTTAACTCAAATTTTATTAAGTAAAATTTTAAGTTAATTTGAAAGTTGAGTTAGAAATGAAATTGTAAAGGTATTTGTAAAAGCAAGTTTAAATTCAAATTTGAAACTGGTTTTAAAAAAAACTATCACTTGATAATATTTGAAGTATTTAAAGGAAGTTTTGTTAACTTTATTTTATCAAGTTAATAATTATTCTTTAAACTTAATTATTGATTTAATTAAGTAAGGTTAATTATTAAGATAAATGTTTTAATGATAATTAAGTCAATAATTAAGATAATGTTTTATCTTAAGATAATTAAAGTTTATTATCTTGAAATTAATTAAGTTAATTAAGGAAAATTAAGTTTAATTAATTAATTTAATTAATAATGATTAAGAATTAATTAAGGAATTAATTAAGGAATTAATTAAGAGTAATTAATTGGTTAATTAATTTATTTAAAATTAATAATTAAGGGTTATAAGTTAATTAATTTTTAATTAAGAATTTTTAATTAGATAATTAGAGAAAATTAATTAATGATTAAAGATAAATTAATTAAGTAATTGAGATTGATTAATTAGTATCGGATTAATTAATTAGTAATTAAAAAGTAATTAATTTGTAATTAAGTTTTATTGATTAATAACTAAAATTTATTAATTAAAAATTAAGAATTTATTAATCTATAGTTAAAGTTAATTAAGGATTAATTAACTGTTATTTAGGGTTAATTAATTGTAATTAAGAATTGATTAACCGATTAATTAAGGACTAATTAATTGGTTATTAAGTTTTATTAATTGAAAATTAAGGTTTATTAATTAATAATTAAGGATTAATTAATCTGTAATTAAGGACTAATTAATCTATTTAAGGGGGTAATTAAGGGATGAATTACCCAACTGTAATTAATCAAATAAGTGTGATTAATTTGGGTTAATCAAATGGGTTGATTAATTAAAGATAATCATTTGGTGATTGATTAAGTATAATTGCATAATGAGATGGATAAATATAATTACTTAGGGTAAGTAATTATTGTATAATTACTGGGATGTAATTAATTAAAAGGAGAATTGCTTAATGGGAAGTAACTAAAGGATAATTACTTAGTAGAAGTAATTAAGGGTTAATTACTTGGTGTAATTAATCAAGGGATTAATATAATTGTTTAAGGAGTTAATTAATTAAGATAACTAATTACAGGATGGTAATTACTGTTTATGATTAACTAAAGTTGATTAATGGAAGTAATTAATCAAGGATCATTAATTAATGTAATTAATAAGAGTAATTAAGGATTGATTAATTAAGATTAATTAATCAATTATTAATTACTTTTAATTAATTAAGGATTAATGTAATTAATTATAGTTAATGAAGTATTAAGGTTAATTACTTTAATGGTTTATAGATAATTAATTTGTGTAATTAATTAAGAGTTAATTACTTAATGTAATTAAGGATAATTAATCAAGGGTGATTGGTTTAGAGGATTATTATATTGATTTGTAATTAATTAATGAATAAGTAAGCAAGATTTATTATGATGAAAGTAATTAATTTAATTCATTTTAAATTAATTAAAGATGAAGTAATTAATTTAATTCATTTTAAATTAATTATAGATGGCGATTGATAGATCATTGCTTATGTATGGATGGTTGATATTGATTGCCTTGAATGGTTTGAGACTCTGATTGAGATAAGTAATGCTGTGTGATATGGATGCTTTGGTTGAAGTATGATGATAATGAGGATTATCTGTCTGTGATGATAATGTGAATTATCTGTTTGTGATGATAATGTGAAGTATCTGTTTGTGATTATGATGTGAATTGTCTATCTGTGTGTATATAGATGATGAATTGAATTATTTTAAACTTTAAAACAACTTGGACCTAAAAGATGGCATTTTGGATTTCGATGAGACCGGGATCGGATTTCCAGACTTGGATATTCGAAAACCACATCGATCCAAATTAACGATAGGTCATGAAAATCTCAAGTGAAATAAAGATGCAGAGTGCATGGGTTATTGTCGTTAACTCTGAGGGTGATTCCAAAATGAGTGTAACGAGATAATGCCTTCATTTTCGTTCGAACCCGAAATGACCTTGTATGGATTGAATGCTTTCAGAACATCGTCAGGTGGATGATGAGCATTCTAAGAGATTTGTTCTCTAAAGGTAATCGTAGTCTCAAGCCTCATCAACCGGGAATGGCTAAAACAGGGGAGGTGTAGCAAGGCTAAGTGAGTCATGCCCAAGTAGGATGAGATGAACCCCTGTCTAGAGTCCCTTTTATTTTGGCTGTGTGGGCGGTTGAATAGCCACAACTGCCGTGGTTGTCTTGTTCGGGACTGTCCAGTAAGGGATGGTTCTGGCCTGATGTTGTAGGGGATTTAGGGTGGATTCTCGGTACGGTGATCTAGGCCACGTATTATGACGGATGGTACCCCAGTAGCCCTGCCATTGTATGGAATCCAAACTCCAATAACTGCCGTACGTTTTAGTTGTGCCCAACTATGTTGGAATGTGAGATGTAAGCATTCCAGCTATTTCTGTATTTTACTTGAAAACCCTAGACCCTATTATAATATCATCGGATTTCCTATCAAATATTTTGGTTAGCATAAGGTAAAAACTTACCCACGTTTATGTGTGGGAAGTCTTACGTGATACCTTTGTTTTTAAAAAGTTTTCAAAGTTTAGCAACTTTAACCGTTTACTCACACCAGACCCATGTTTGACCGGAGTTTAATCTGTTTTCCTCAAACTCCTGGGTACTCAAATTTTTATGAGTAGCCAAGGGATTCAGGTTAGGTTTAACGAATTCTGGATGAGCAATGGAGCAGGAGGCTTCAACGTGTAGATATATAGTATTCTGCTGTGTGTTCTCTGAGTCATTTGTCTTTATTGTATATTGAGTTGTATAACTAGACAGTTGTTTATAACTGTCTAGTGTGTGTGTTGTATAAGCTGTGTAACTCTGATGTACATGATACTATGTAATATATTATGTGATTAATATAATTTATTCGTTCCTCTGTTAAGATTCTGATATTGTTTCTTCTTTCTTCTCTATCTTTCTCTTTTCTATCCCTTTCTTTCTTCAAAATGATGTGTTTTTCTGTGGAGAGAAAGGCGGGCCGTCACAAAATCTCACTCATTTGGATTGCTGATTTTAATTTAAAATAGTTAAAATTATTTATTGGCTGATTGGATGAATTGATAATAATTTATCGGTTGGATGTTATATTATTTATAGTAGTATGTATGTGTGTGTGTGTATATATATATATATATATTAGTAGTTGGTTATATTTCCCGCCGATTGGAGCAGATGAGACACTGTGCGCCCCGCATAATCGTGGATGATCCTATATTACTGCGATATTCCACCTCGAAGTGGGATTGGTACTTTATGTTATACAACAACTGTGGATGCAAGAAACAGGTTTAAGGGATCTAACTGGATTCCTCAAAAATATATTGATTTGTTTCATATATAGTGATATTTGATGTGATTAAATAATCTGTTAAGAATTGCTATGTGATTTGATATATTGGATGTTATAGTAGCATTGGTCCTAATTTTGGTATTTTGAATACCTTAAATAATATTTTTTGAATCTTAAAAAAATATTCAAAGGATATTTTGAAAATAAAAATATTTATATGGAAATTTGGATTATTTTAAAGGGATGAATTTGAATTTAATTATTGATTTTCGGAATATAAAGGATATTTTGAGTTTTAAAAAGAAATTTAAAAATGATTTTTGAAATTCTAAGTTTTTGGTGAAATCTGGAAAAATTGAATGTATAAAATAAATGACTTGATTTTAGGATTTTTACTTAGCTATTTCCCAAGGAATTTTAAATAGATATTTTTAAGTGATGGATAAAGAATATGTAAAACGAATTCTAAGTGATATTTCTGGAATATGGAAAAGGAGTTAAAATCGAGATTTGAAATAGTTTGGAAAATACAATGGAATTTGTAAAGGGATGGATTTATAAATGAAATTTATAAATAAGAATATTTTATAAAACAAGTGAAACTCGAATGAGTTTGTAATTTGTAAATGATGTTTATAAATAAAATGAATGATCATCATTTGATAAATGGGAAACATAAATTCACAGGGTGAATTTATCACTAGAGGTGGAAATCGATTGTTGAAAGAAATAGTGGATTCTATTTTTGAAATGTGAGAATGGTTATGATATTGAAAATATAACCATTTGTGATAAATTGAGGTGGTTTTATAAATCGAGATTGGTTATATTGGAATTTTAAAAATATATTTTTATTGAGAAGCAAAGTTTGTTTAAAAGGAAATTTTTACTTATTTACCTATGTAATTTAAAACTTTTATAGTACTGAAATATTTCATAAAGTTGGATATTTAAATATTGAATAGTAGTCGAAAATAAATTAATTATTTTATTATAGGCTTTGTAAATTGATTAGTTTGATTTAAAAATGAATTTTGAATGCACTATTGATGTTTATTTAAAAGGGTTTTGATGTTTTAAATAATTACTAAAAAATGTTTTGAAAATAAATTATCATTCTTTAAATATACTTATTATTTTTATATATAGGATTTAAAGGTAAATGTTTGAAAATTATTGATGAATCCTCTCGAGGTATTGTAAACTAGGTTTAATTTACATATGAAATTGCATAAGAGGAATCTTATAAAGGAATTCTGGAAATTTAAGAGAATTTCCAAAATATTTAGATACGGGAACTTAGGAAATGAATCTAAATTCATTGAAGAAATTATAAATGGTTAGTTGGATTATAAATATGTATAATCGATAATTTTTGGAAATTATAAAAGGAAATTAATAAAAATTTCGGAGATTATGAGATAAGTACGAAATATTTCTTAAGTATGGATGTCAGAAATGATTTTGGGGAAAAGACTTATAATAATTTCCTAAGTATCGAAATTAAAGGTTTTGGAGATATTTTAGCGATGAAATGATTTATATAGAAATATTTTTCTAAGTAAAGAATTATAAGTTGGATTTGAAAATATTTCTAAGTGTTGATATGGGTTGAAACATCTTGTTATGGATTTGAATATTTGAAATCGATTTCAAATATTGAAATATTGGAAGAGCCTGAATATATAACTTTGTAAAGATATTTTTGAGATAAATGTTTAAAAAATTTATGATATGGGTCTAGTGGCGGTTTATGTGTCTAATTTGATAGTTAAATAACCGACTATTAAATCTGGCCAAATTCGTTAATTGTTTCGAAGAGACCGAGATCGGTAATTATCCGAAAACCACTTTGATCTGATTTGAACATTGCGAATTTGACATCGTGAAGATAGTGAAGACGGTGATTTTGAAGAGTCAGTTTGTTCAGACCTAGAACAACATGTATGGATGAATTCTCTCAGCATATTGTCATTAGAGAGCAATGAGCATTCTAAATATAAATTTCTTGATGGCAATCGTATCCTCAAGCCTCATAAACTGGGAATAACTGAAAATCAGGGGAGATGCAGCAAGGCTAAGTGGTTCGTACCCATTAGGGTATGTTGCCACCTTACATCTACTTATTTATGGGTAGGTTATGCATGAGATGTCAAAAGGGTTATAGAGCAACTGACGTTATGACATATTCGGTACTGTCCAGTAAGGGGTAGGCTGGTCTTGTGTTAGCAGGGATCGATAGGTTCGATCTCGGTACATTTTCTAGACGTGAACCGTGATAGGTGGTAGCCAGTGCCTAGTCGTTGTATGGAATCCATTCTCCATTAAGTGCCATACGGTTTGATTGCGTCCACCTATGTTGAAATATGAGAGCAAGCATTTCAGCTATTTTAATAAGTATTTGTACTTAGACACTATTATTATATCACATGATTTTTATATAAAAGTGGTTTGGTTATCGTAAGGTAAAAACCTGTCGTATTTATGTGTGGCGTTGTCTTACGAGATACCTTTGTTTTTTTAAAGGATTTTGATAACTATAATAATTCAAATTGAGTGTGTTTTCTCACGCTGGTTTTTTAGACTGACTCGGGTGTTATTTTATTATAATGTTTGGGTCAGACAGAGTATACAACATATTAGTTTGGATACTTAGAGCTTCAAAAAACAAGTTAGTGGCCCAGAGACATATTCACGTAGATGGTTACATTTTCCGTTGTATTCATTGGTGTGTTATCCGCAATTGTGAGGACAGGTTGTTATAACTGTCCAGGCTAAAGTAGGTTAGTATACTCTAATTGATGGTTGTATATAAACATATTACAGTTTTGCTTTTGTGTAATGGTTTATTGTATATTATATATATTATTTGTTCCGTTGTAAGATTATGTGTTGTTTAGTTTTCTTTTTATCTTCTTCTTTCTTTCTTTTCCCCTAGCAATAGGGTTTTTCGACATTCGATTTCTCGGCATGTAATATAGTGGACGTACTAGTTCAATTTTCGAGGGTTGAAATTCTATGCATTTGGTATCATAGCTGAAGGTTAAGAGAGAACCTTGACTTTGGTAGGATGGCTTATTAGAGATTGGGTCTGTAGCACTCTAGAATGAGTTTGAGTGCATATATATATATATATATATATATATATATATATTTGAACGCGTATTTGTTAGTGATATAAAAAAATTTGTATTCTGTTAGTTGGTCTATTGAGTGGCTTATGGATTCTGGTCAATACGCGTAAATAACGTAATTGATGGAGACTTGAACAGAGCAATTGGACATGGTATTGTTTTGAAATTGGGTAAATGAAATAATTTTACCTTGATTACTTTATATATAAAGAAATAATTTTTCAAAAATTGTTATGTTATATATGGTGTGTTTAGTTGTTAGAGAATGATAATATTTATTATTATCATTAGTTGTTGTTATGAATGAATAAAAGTATTATTATTGTAATGTAAACAAGATTAATAGTTAAGAAGTGATTTTATATAACCAAAGTGAGTGTATATGAATATATAGTTTATAATTGTGATTTATTAATGGAAAGGGGATGAAATTTCTGAAGTATATTATAAATATGATTAATATAAAGGTTTTAAAAGCAGGGAAATCGAAAATTTGATTTCCCGTTGGTTTTGGAATTTTTTTTTTCAAAGTTCTAAAAAATAATAATATTATTATTTGGAAATATTTTTGACTAGAAATAGTTTTAAAGGGTTTTAAAAGGAATAGAAAGCATTGAACTCACTTCAATCGCTGGAAATTTTTTTTGATGATGACTACAACATTATCAATATTCATTTTTGAGTTTCCAAGAGAGAAATTGCTTTCATTAGAGTTTGATTTGATAAACTAGCTAGATTTTGAAAATCCAAAGGAATGATTTGGTATACCAAGGGATTTTGTGTATATATGATTTCAAAAATGATTTGAAATACTTTAGGATGAGGTGTTTAAACTTTCTAATTTTCTTTTAGATGTTTTATTGAAAATATGAGAAAATAAGTTTGATAACTTATAAAATTTAAAAATTAGCAAGTTAAAGCAATGTTTTAAATTATTGCATATGAATGTAAGGAAGGTAAAATTTGGAATTGAACTATGGAATTAAACTTAACTTAAGCTAAGTGTAAAATGAATTATGGAAAGAAATTTAGCCTCAGTTAGGTTGAATAAATAATTTTTGGAAATGAATTAAGGAATGAACTAATCGAATAAGTTAGTGAGTGGATATGATTTTGGAATATGTTGAAATTTTAAACAAATGGATTGATTTAAACGGAACTGAAATTGAATTTGAATGGAAATATATATAAACTTTAAGTGTGAAGTGGTAATAAACATAAGGAGTATCGTATGAAATATTCATAGATTTAAGAAATTGTTTAGGAAGGGATTCATAAATGAATTTGGTATGGAGTGAGATGTGAGTAAATATAAAATTGAGAGAATAATTCCTAAATGAAAGGAATATACTAAGTAAATAAGGGAATGTGAATTAAGCAATGTAAATAGTGATTGTAAATAAGTGTATGTATAAATGTGAAGAATTTTTTTTGGAATAGATAAGAAATCAATGGAAATAAATACGTAAGTTATACATATATTACATTATTCACATAACGGTTTGATCCAGATTCTAGCATCGGATTTCAAGATGATTTATATTGATCCGAATTAGGATTTTTCATTAGTTTCCCGACAATGAAAACTGGATATGGATTTTTGATAGATTCTGGGATTCTCTATCATAGTATATGGGTATACAAGAAGAATAACAGTTTCTAATCAAGGAACCAAGTCTGAGTCCGCACTAGAGCGGTTGTGTGAACGATACTAGTTCAGAAGTAAGATTGTGTGTTCGAGCAAGCGATCAGATTGAGATGTGCGTACGGATGATATATGTACGTGTATAAGTTTAAGTAAAACAAATAATGAGAATTGGAAAGATATAAAATAAAATAATTTTGAATTATAAGTTTGGAAATCACTGGTATATAAGATGCAGGTATTTAAAAGCAAGAGCTAAATTGATGTTTTGGATATCATAAGAAAATTGGGTTGCCCAACAAAAAGGTACATGTTTATATCGTTGATTAATTTGATGCTTTTATGGTTGAGCCGCTTGGTTTAGTTTTCTTTTGTTAGTTTGGGTCCATAGTGACAATTTGTAGTTGTTCTAATCAAGCCGCGCATAGGAGAAGCTGGCGAAATTTTCCCAAAATTTAAAGAGTTAGAAATTTTAAAGAAATTTTTGGATAACTAAAATCTGATTTTTAGTTATAACCTAAAATGAGAATATGGATAATATTATTCAGAATCTATGGATAAATTTGAAAATTTATTAAAAGTAATAACAAGATTTCAACAAATTGATTTGGAAAGTTATTTGAACTAATTGATTTTAAAAAGAAATGGGTTTGGACATTTTTCTTACCTTGGCAATTTCAAAGATGAAATTCTTCTAAGGGGTAAGAATATAACGACCCAGAGTTATGGTTATTTGAAATTGGAACATTTAATTGATTTTTAATAATTAAAAGTTAATTTTATAGATTTAATAACTTGAATTTCAAATATAATGATTTATTGGATAATTTAGTTATTAAATTTAATAATTGAAAATCGTTTAAATAATTTAAATCTTGGATTTTGTTTGGATAAAAAAGATTTAAAGGCTTATTAAATTTATATTAATAAGAATGAAGATAATATAAATTTTAAATTGAATTTAAAAGTGATGTACTTGATTTTGAAAATAACTCATTTAAACTAACATATAAAAATAGCCTTCCGGGGTAGAGTCTCGAATTTCGATGAAATCAGTGTCATTGGGATCGTAATAATGAATTAGGTTACGCATCGGATTTCTTAGTGATCAGATGTACCGTTTGGTCGTACGGGATAGAGGCGCATTGAAGTAAATATTGAAAAATTAATAATTTAATTGGATTAAAAAAAACTATCTTCTCCATACGTTCGAATTAGGGCTCCTGACTTGTTCCATTTCGTTCGGAATATAGGTATAATAATAGAAACGTCGGGCGACATGCCTTGATTGGGGTTTAAAATAAATATCTAGATATTTTAGAATTTTTAATATATATATATATATATATATATATATATATATATATTACTATCTTTATTTCACATCAGCAGAAATACTTAGCCTCAGCCTCCCTATATACATACGAGCCTACTGTGTTTTCCTATTTAATATCGTGTTCCAACCAGAGGGAATTCATTCCTTTAAAAAAGCTATACCCAATAAATCCAACAGCCTGGGTTCGTCGTCACTACTCGAGGCTGAGATGTCCCTCGACGTCAACTGAGAATATGTTCGTAGTGATGAGGGAAGGTGACTGAATGGTGGAGATCGATAATGCGGGCACGTGGTTGCAGCTAGCGACGGTTGAACATGAAAAGGGTGTGTTTTGGTTTTATCTAATCTAAGGCGGCGACGTTGATCGAGGGGCGGAAGGGTCTGAAGAGGAATTGTAAAGGTGAGTCATGGCTACCTGGTGGTGGAGGTGCGATGGTTCTAGGTGATCGGAGGTGGCTGGATTTTCCAATTAAACGGAAAACATCGTTCTCAACTTTTCTCGACGCGGAGGCAACCGGAGAAGACGAGGGTTGTGGCAATGGGAGGCATTGACCATGGGTAGTGTTGATGTAAGTATGGTGGCGGTTGGTGCCTTGAGACAATGGGGTGATAAATAGAAGGGGCGGCCTGGGTTGGTTGTTCACAAGCAAGATATTGGGGAAGGAGAGAATGACAGTTATTGTTAATAATGAACCAAATCCAATGCAGTTAGTCATGTTCTGTTCATATTAACGTGATCTTCTCTATGGAACTGAATTCACAAAGATTCGAGCTAGTTGAATTTTGAGCTATGACTATAGATCAACTAGAATGCTTCGGCGACAATTGAAACTCTGGTGGGTAAATCTCACTCATTTGGATTGTTGGTTTTAATTTATAGTTGTTTAAATTACTTATCGGAAGATTGGATGAATCGATAATTATTTATCAGTTGGATGTTATATTACTTATAGTAGTATATATACACTGGTAGTTGGTTATATTTCCTGCCGATTGGATCAGATGAGACACTATGCACCCCGCATAATAGCGGATGACCCTATATTACCATGATATTTTTCCTTGAAGCACGATTGGTATTTTATATTATATAACATCTGTGGATGTAGGGAAGCAGGTTGAAAGGATCCAATTGGATTCCTCAAAAATATATTGATTTGTTTCATATATTGTGATATATGATGTGATTAGAAAATATGTTATGGATTATTGTGTGATTTGATATATTGGATGTTATAGAGCACTGGTCCTAATTTTGGTATTTTAAAAACAATAAATAATATTTTTGAATCTTAAAAAGAAATTCAAAGGGTATTTGTGGAAATTAAAACATTATATGGAAATTTGGATTATTTTAAAGGGATGAATTTGAATTTAATTAAAGATTGATTTTTGGAATACGATAAGTGATATTTTGATTTCTAAAAAGAAATTTTAAAAATGACTTTTGAAATAATCAGCGTTTTCAGCGAAATCTGGGATTATCTAAAAGAAATTGATTGTATAAAATAAATGACTTGATATTAGGATTTTTACTTAACTATTTCCTAAGGGATTTTAAATAGATATTTTTAAGTGATGGATAAAGAATATGTATAATGAATTTTAGGTGATATTTCTAGAATATGGAAAAGGAGTTAAAATCAAGATTTGAAATAGTTTGGAAAATACGATGGAGTTTATAAAGGGATCGATTTTTGATTGAAATTTTATAAATGAGAATATTTTATAAAACAAGTGAAACTAGAATGAGTTCGTAATTTGTAAATGATGTTTATAAAAAAAATGAATGATCATCATTTGACAAATGGGAAATATAAATTCACGAGACCTAGAAATCGGTTAGTGAAAGAAATAGTGAATTCTATTTGTGAAATGTGAGAATGGTTATGAAATTGAAAATGTAATCGATTGGTGATAAATCTAGAGGGTTTTATAAACTGAGACTGGTTATATTGGAATTTTAAAAATATATTTTTACGAAGTTAAGTTTATTTAGAAGAATTTTTTTACTTATTTAGCTATGTAATTTTAAACTGTTTGTAGTAATGAAATATTTCATAAAGTTGATCATTTAAATATTTAATGGTAGGTGAAAATAAATTAATTTTTTTATAATAGGCTTTGTAAATCAATTAGTTTTATTTAAAAATGAATTTGGAATGCGCTATTGATTTTTATTTAAAAAGGTTTTGATGTTTTAAATAATTACTTAAAAATGTTTTGAAAATAAATTATCATTCTTTAAATATACTTATTATATTTATATATAGGACTTAAAGGTAAGTGTTTGAAATTTATTTATGAATCATCAAGAGTTACTGTAAACTAGGTTTAATTTAAGGATGAAATTGGATAAGAGGAATCTTATAAAGGAATTCTGGAAATTTAAGAGAATTTCCAAAATGATTAGATATGGAAACCTAGGAAATGAATCTGAATTCATTGAAGGAATTATAAATAGTTAGTTGGATTAAAAATAGGTATAATTGATAATTTTGCGAAATTATAAAGGCAAATTAATAAAAATTCTAGAGATTTATGAGACAAGTAAGGAATATTTCTTAAATATGGATATCAAAAATGATTTTAAGGAAAAGGCTTATAATAATTTCCTAAGTATTGGAATTAAAGGGTTTGGAGATATTTTAGCGACGAAATAGTTTATATAGAAAAAATTTTCTAAGTAATGAATTATAAGTTGGATTTGAAAATATTTCTAAGTGTTTATATAGGTTGAAACATCCTGTTATGGATTTGAGTATTTGAAACTGTTTTCTATTGAAATATCAGAAGAGATTGAGTATATAACCATGTAAAGATATTTTGAAATAAATGTTTAAAAGTTTTGTAATATGGGTCTTGTAACAACCCGCATATTTATCGATTTTATATTTAAATATTTTGTTTAAATATTTTATCGTTAGTCGGATTTTAGTCCTAAAAGCTAATTTTTGCATACGATCGAATTAAGACTTGGGACCACTTCCATTGAGTTTAAAATGCCGTTTGCGACCTTTTTTAGTATAAGCTTCGATATGTTTGGAGAAAGTTGATTTTTGCTACTTTTCACTTTGGGTTTGGATTTGGGCTCAGCCCTATGTTAACTTATGCTCAAATCTGAGCCACTCTTCCCCACTCACCCTCATTCTCTTCTCTTTTCAGTTTTTATAACATTAATGGTGGGAGAGATTGGAAATTAAAAATCCAAAACCCTAGTTCCTCTTGCAACTTCAAATTCCTAGCTCCAAACTCAAGAAGAACCCATTGGTAAGCTTCTCTTCTTCTTCTCCAACTTGTTCTCTTACCAATTTCGGAAATTCCTAAACCTAATTTTGGGAATGTTCTTATTTTTTAGCTTAGATTCAAGCTCAATTGGGTTGTGTTGAAGAGAGGTTGATTCTCCATTTGCTTTCAAGCTTCTTCTTGTTTGATTTTGTGAAAAGGTGAGATTTTTATCTCACATCTATGTCTATATCCATCTTTGTGGTTAGGTATGAATTCGTAACATTTGTGCATATTCATTTGCTTTTGATTTGGATCGAATGGGTGAATATTCCATTTTTTGTGAAAATCCTTTTATGGATGTTTGATTACGATATTTGGGGTGTATCGAAGAGCCTATAAGGCCGGGCTGTCATTTGACGTAAATCCTTAGTCGTCGTTGCTCGCTCAATCGCTCCCGACATCGTTTGGGCCATATGGCCTAGGCAAATTGTTGCCCTTACCAGGTTTTCAGACGTCTGGAGACCAATGCCAGGCGTCTGGTTTTGCAACCTGGAGAAAAATAAAATACGGCAGAAGAATAAATAAGGCAGTGGTTAATCTCAGACGTTTGAATTATTGTTTCAGACGTCTGGAATAGGGTTAGACATCTGATTTTAGGTTTCAGACGTCTGGATGGTTTTCTGGGAAATTTCCAAAAACCAAATCCAGACGTCTGGACAACCCCTCAGACATCTGGAAATCCCTAGTTTTGCCTATTTGCCAATTTTTGAGTATATTTCCAACTTTAATCGATTCGTGTTGATTCCCTTTTGTTGTTATCATTTGTTATTGACTTTGATGACATTTTCTTCATGATTTTTGGGAATATCCATTTCTATGGATTTGGTATCGATTTCTTTGGATTTTATTCACGTCTTTGAATGTGAATTTTGGTGATTGATTGTCCTACAATCATTTTTGTGATTTGTCACTTTAAAAATATAAAGGTTTCAATACTAGTATTAAATATCAAAACTCTTTCATCAAAACGATTCCAACACTATTTTATTTACAAAGCTCATTTTTCTCAAACCGTTTTCCAATCTACTAGTATATACAAACCTTTACCTCACTCGTATGAGAAATCTAATTAAACGGCTTAGTAAAACAAGTGGTATGAAACGCTTGCGTTTACTTGTTCGGTTAATTCTTGGACTTGTTCGATTGAATCTCTTGTGACAATTTTCTAGTGGAAACTTACAATTTGTTCGTAAATATTTAAGTTAAGCTAGTGGTTATAGGACATGATGCTAAACACATATGTTTACTAGCTTAGTGTAGTTGACACTTTTTGATGATTATGACGATCATCTTTATGATTTAGACTAGCAATGTGCGATGTCTCTTTGTCTGCGAGGGAGACTAAACCCCGTTTTATGGAGTTTCGACTCAATTTGGTGGGGTAGCAACCCATGGTCTTCGGGCCGTTTGTGGAGCTTCGGCTCAATTTGTGATGGTTAGCAACCTTGGAATTAGCGTTCCGTTTGTGATACACGTGTTGGTGAGCTTTATGCTCCCGTTTATGATAGGCCTCCCCCCCTTTGTGATTTCTGGATTTCTTGAGATGATTTCTAGAATTTGTGTTTCACCAATTTTTGTGATTTCCATTGATAAGTTTTATCAATATTTGTGCATTGGTGAATTTGTGTGTCATTGACTTTTGTGATTGACATTGATATTATTGTCAATATTTGTGCATTGGTGAATTTGCGTGTCATTGACTTTTGTGATTGACGTTGATATATTCGTCAATATTTGTGGTTTGGTGAACGAAATAAGGAGTATGACATTTCTTTGATTCTTGTGTAGATTTGGTGATATTGATTAATCTCTTGTTGATTTTCAATTACTTATATATATCACAGCTTGGCATAGTGATTATTATGTGTTTAGTCATATCTCTTATTCTATATCGTTTCACCTGATATTTATAGCTAGACTGATCCGTTTATTATTTTCTTATTAAATAATACTCGGGTCAGACCGAGATGTTACAGGTGCTTCTGCTTGACTTCTCTCTTGGGATTGATTCCTCTGACTTTTGGTTAACTACTCAGATTAGTAGTTTTTTGTTGTATACATTTGAGATATAGACTCCATAATGTATACTTATTCTTTTGTGTAGTTCATGTAACTATTCTTTTGTGATATTATGGATCTTTTTAGACCACTACTCTGATATACACTTTCATGTGTAATATTCATATCTATTTCCGCCTTTGTGATATGAATTGTCTGTGACTGATTTGTGTTATGTTTATTTCTATATTTGTTTCCGAAGACCTTTATAGCCACTGTGTAGTAGCTTTGAGTTTGTGTCGGTATGTCGGATTTCCTCTTGAGATGAAAAGGTTATATTTTTATCCGGTATATCGGTACTCGCACAAAGCAATTATACAGATGGTCTCTCCTCAACAGCCTTATTCTCCGTGCTAGTTGACAGCATTCACAGTAATGTTATTGTCTAGCGTGGGTATAGAGGTGGGGCGTCACAGCTTGGTATCAGAGCCAAACTTCAGAACAATATGGAATATTATAACAAGGATCATCGTCCTAAGTCCATCTTAGGAGTCGTGCTTTAGGATTTTATTCGGGTCTACGTACCGTCTTATCCTATTTTCTTTTATGATTCCTTGTTTTGTCTATCAAGATTGCTTGATATTCAATTTGGTGAATAACCTTCTTCTTCCTCTTCTTTCTTTCTAAAGGAAGAGAAATGTCTAGACCTGGCCGCCCCAGAGTCGTGCCATCTAGCACTCCACCCCAGGATGGAGTTTTTATGACTTCTCAACAGCTTCTTGATTTGGTAACTAATGCTCAAGCAGCTGAAGCTAACCCGGAACCTACTCACCCAAAGTCGGGATTTGCATGCTTGTGCAGCGATTACACCAATTTGGGTGGGGAGCCATTCAAAGGTTCCGAAACTGTTATTGAAGTCCAAGCTTGGCTTAGAACATGCGATCGCATCTTTTCGTGCATGAATCTTATTGACCTTCACCGAGTTCAGGTGGCCTCTAGTATGCTCCGAGAAAGAGCATTGGACTGGTACAAGCTTCTTATTTCTGAGATTAATGAAGCGGATCTCACCTGGGAGCAATTCCGGGAACGCTTCGAATTAAAATTCGTGCCAGAAGCTGAGAAAGTGACATTGGCTCGATGATTTATAGACCTTGTTCAAGGTGAGTCCTCCGTGACTGATTACGTCGCCTCCTTCGAGTCGCTTTCCAAATATGGGGTTGAATACATCAACACCCCTCTGAAGAAGAATCAAAGATTTGTTTATGGCTTAAACAAAAGTCTCAAGAAGCCATTACTTCTAAAATTAGAAGTTTCTTTCGACCAACTCGTTGATATCGCTCTTCGTCTTGAAGAGGCGGATGGAGAGAATGATGTTGAAGTGGTGGGTTCCAAACCAAACTTCAACAATAACAAGAAGCGGCCAAACAAATTTAAAGGTCCTTATCCCAATAAAAAGGGGAAACAAGCAACCTCCGTGGCAAAGACTTCTTCCTTTGGCCGTGGGGAATGCTATAATTGTGGTTCGAAGGACCATTATGCGAACAAGTGCCCAAAGTCTCTCTCTTGTCGCTACTGCAAAGTTCCCGGACATGTTATATCTTCATGCCCCAAGCTTCAGGGCAGGAAGGAGGGAAAGTTAAATGTTGCTCAAGCCCTTGGCAACACATCTCGTGGTCAAGGTAATGCCTCATTCTATCCTTGATGGAATTATTTTATTTCGTGATCATCCTACTCGAGTTCTTTTTGATACGGGTGCGTCCCATTCTTTTATATCAAAAGAACTTGTTGATGCTTTTTCTTTGGATGTTTTGTGTTTGATGACTTCTTTGAGAATTGCGAATCCGGTTGGTGGATCCGCAACAATCAGTTTATTGTGTAAAGATGTCGAAATTATTTTGTGTGATTTTCCTTTCCTAGCCGATTTGCATGTCATGCGTTATTTAGGCTTTGGAATGATTTTGGGAATGGATTGGCTTAACCGTTATGAAGCTCATATCCTATGTCCTGAGCGGACTATTCATCTTCGACATCCTCAATCTGTTAAGCAGATTTCTATTAATCTTCAAGATTCAGTTTCCAGCTTGGTCGCATCTTTATATTCTTTGAATCCTCGTGATGACGATGATGATGATGAGGGTGATATTATTTCTCTTATTCATGTCGTTCGTGAATTTTTCGACATATTCGAACCCGTTTTAGGATTACCACCTAAGCGGGCAATTGAGTTCAGAATTAACCTTATTCCTGGAGCTCAACCTATCACTCGTCCTCCTTATCGTATGTCCAATAAAGAAAACGAGGAGATGCGTAAACAATTATATGAATTGGAGACGAAGCAATTTATTCGCTCTAGTTCCTCGCCTTGGGGAGCTTCGGCTATTTTCGTGAAGAAATCCGATGGTACTCTTAGGCTTTGCGTTGACTACCGCAAGCTTAATGATCTCATGATCAAAAATAAATATCCTCTACCTCGGACTGATGATCTATTCGATCAGCTTAGTGGTGCTAAAGTCTTTTCACTATTGGACTTGGCTACCGGTTTTCATCAGCTTCGTATCGCAGAAGATAGCATTCCATTGACCTCGTTCCATACTCGTTATGGATCTTATGAATGGCTTGTTATGCCATTTGGTTTGACGAATGCTCCGGCGTATTTCGTTGACCTTATGAATCGAGTCTTCAAAGATTTTCTTGATCGATTTGTTCTCATCTTTATTGATGATATTCTTATGTATTCAAAAACCGAAGAGGAGCATGAAAAACATCTTCGGATTGTGTTGGAAACTCTTAGGAGTAATCAATTAAAGGCAAAAATTTCTAAATGCCACTTTTGGCAATCTCGTGTGAAATTTCTCGGTCATGTTATTTTCGAATCCGGAATTTTCGTGGATCCTTCAAAGATTGAAGCGCTTCAAGATTGGAAGAGACCGGAGAGTGTGACAGAGATTCGTAGTTTTCTCGGCTTGGCGGGCTATTACCGTCGTTTTATCAAAGACTTTTCTAAGATTGTCGTGCCTCTCACTAGTTTGACGAGGAAAGAAGTTAAATACATTTGGTCGGACAAATGTGAAGTTTCTTTTCAGAAATTAAAAGAACTTCTTTCTAATGCTCCTATTCTCGTTATTCCCGAGGGGAATCAAGATTTCATTGTTTATACCGATGCTAGTCGCGTTGGTTTGGGTGCCGTTCTTATGCAAAGAGAACGTGTTATTGCTTATGCTTCTAGGCAATTGAAGCCTGTTGAGACTACATATGCCACTCATGATTTAGAGCTCGCGGCTATTGTTTTCGCCCTTCGTATTTGGCGTCATTATCTTTTAGGAGAGAGATTTGTTCTTTATACCGATCATAAGTCCTTGAAGTATTTATTCTCTCAGAAGGAACTTAATTTGCATCAACAGCGTTGGCTCGAGTTTCTTGCACCTTATGACCTTGATATTCTTTATACCCCCGGTAAGGGTAACCGTGTCGCCGATGCTCTTAGCCGTCAGCAACAAGCGATTGTTTCTATGATGATATCCGAATGGAATGATCTCGATATTTTATCCACTTGCGAAATTTGAGACCGTGTTTTTGATTTATGTTCATCTCTTGTTTTATGTAGCCTTGAGGCTCATCCTTCTCTGTTAGACCGCATTCTTGAAGCTCAAGGGCTAGATCCCGAATTGGCTCTTCTTGGCCAAAATTTTAAGGATAAAATTGATATTGAAGGTTTGAAAGACTTTGATATTGATTCTCGTGGCGGCATTCGAAAATTTGGTAGACTTATCGTGCCAAATATTAGTGATCTTCGTAAAGATATTTTAGAAGATTCACATCGTTCTAAATTTACCATTCATCCCGGTAGTTGTAAAATGTACGCGGATATGAAGCGACTTTATTATTGAGAGGGAATGAAACTTGACATCGCTAACTTCGTTAAGCGTTGCATGACTTGCCAACTCGTTAAAGCCGAACATCAAAGGCCCGGTGGGTTATTGCAACCTTTAGAAATTCCAATTTGGAAGTGGGACCAAATTTCCATGGATTTTATAGATTGCCTTCCCCGTTCTCGTTCGGGTCATGATAGCTTATGGGTGATCGTTGATAGACTTACTAAATCCGCCCATTTTATTCTCGTTCGGTCTAACAGAACCGTTCCTCTTTTGGCCAAACTCTTTGTTAAAGAGATTGTTAAACTACATGGTGTTCCTACTTCTATTGTTAGTGATCGTGATCCATTGTTTACTAGTGTATTTTGGAAGAGTCTTCAAAAAGATTTAGGAACGAAGCTTAATTTTAGCACCGCTTATCACCCCCAGTCAGATGGACAAACCGAGTGTGTGAATCAAACTCTTGAAGATCTTCTTCGTGCTTGTGTTCTTGATTTTGGTGGAAGTTGGGAAGATCATATTTCACTTGTTGAATTTTCCTATAATTATAGCTTCCAATCTAGTATTGGTATGGCACCTTTTGAGGCACTCTATGGAAGGCCATGCCGATCTCCTTCTTGTTGGCTTGAGGCCGGTGAGAAGCTGGTTTTAGGTCCAGATTTTATTCGTGATTCCACAGAAAAGATTGATCTTATTCGTCATAGGATGAAAGAAGCCCAGAGTAGACAAAAATCCTATGCCGATAACCGGAGAAGGAAGTTAGAATTTTCTGAGGGAGATCTTGTGTTCATTCGTGTTTCACCTATGAAAGGTGTTGTACGTTTCAGTCGATCGGGAAAATTGGCGCCTCGATATATTGGGCCATTTCCTATCATTGAACGCATTAATTCCATGGCTTATCGCCTTTTATTACCGGCTCAATTTTCTGCTATCCATGACGTGTTTCACGTTTCTCAACTTCGGAAATGTCTTCGAGATTCCGATTCTGTTCTTGAGCCCGGTGTTGTGGAAGAAATTGAAGTTTCGCCTAATTTAACTTATGAGCAGCATCCTATTCGAATTGTTACTTCGGAGGTCAAACGACTTCGAAATAAAGATGTTCCGCTTGTTAAAGTTCAGTGGTCTTCAAATCCTAAGGATTGTTCTTGGGAGTCTAGAGAATTCATCGAACGAACACATCCGGACTTACTTTCTCGTGCTCTTTGTGGTGAACTTCTTATTTCAAGTTTCTTTTGTGATTGAATATGCTTTTATGGTTGTTACTTTATGTTCTCTTCTTAAATATTGCGAGGACGCAATTTCTTTAAGGAGGGGAGTCTGTAACAACCCGCATATTTATCGATTTTATATTTAAATATTTTATTTAAATATTTTATCGTTAGTCGGATTTTAGTCCGAAAAGCTACTTTTTGCATACGGTCGAATTAGGACTCTGGACCACTCCCATTGAGTTTAAAATGCCGTTTGCGACCTTTTTGAGTATAAGCTTCGATATGTTTGGAGAAAGTTGATTTTTGCTACTTTTCACTTTGGGTTTGGATTTGGGCTCAGCCCTATGTTAACTTATGCTCAAATCTGAGCCACTCTTCCCCACTCACCCTCATTCTCTTCTCTTTTCATTTTTTATAACATTAATGGTGGGAGAGATTGGAAATTAAACTCCAAAACCCTAGTTCCTCTTGCAACTTCAAATTCCTAGCTCCAAACTCAAGAAGAACCCATTGGTAAGCTTCTCTTCTTCTTCTCCAACTTGTTCTCTTACCAATTTCAGAAATTCCTAAACCTAATTTTGGGAATGTTCTTGTTTTTGAGCTTAGATTCAAGCTCAATTGGGTTGTGTTGAAGAGAGGTTGATTCTCCATTTGCTTTCAAGCTTCTTCTCGTTTGATTTTGTGAAAAGGTGAGATTTTTATCTCACATCTATGTCTATATCCATCTTTGTGGTTAGGTATGAATTCGTAACATTTGTGCATATTCATTTGCTTTTGATTTGGATCGAATGGGTGAATATTCCAATTTTTGTGAAAATCCTTTTATGGATGTTTGATTACGATATTTGGGGTGTATCGAAGAGCCTATAAGGCCGGGCTGTCATTTGACGTAAATCCTTAGTCGTCGTTGCTCGCTCGATCGCTCCCGACATCGTTTGGGCCATATGGCCTAGGCAAATTGTTGCCCTTACCAGGTTTTCAGACGTCTGGAGACCAATGCCAGACGTTTGGTTTTGCAACCTGGAGAAAAATAAAATACGGCAGAAGAATAAATAAGGCAGTGGTTAATTTCAGACGTCTGAATTATTGTTTCAGACGTCTGGAATAGGGTTAGACGTCTGATTTTAGGTTTCAGACGTTTGGATGGTTTTCTGGGAAATTTCCAGAAACCAAATCCAGACGTCTGGACAACCCCTCAGACGTCTGGAAATCCCTAGTTTTGCCTATTTGCCAATTTTTGAGTATATTTCCAACTTTAATCGATTCGTGTTGATTCCTTTTTGTTGTTATCATTTGTTATTGACTTTGATGACATTTTCTTCATGATTTTTGGGAATATCCATTTCTATGGATTTGGTATCGATTTCTTTGGATTTTATTCACGTCTTTGAATGTGAATTTTGGTGATTGATTGTCCTACAATCATTTTTGTGATTTGTCACTTTAAAAACATAAAGGTTTCAATACTAGTATTAAATATCAAAACTCTTTCATCAAAACGATTCCAACACTATTTTATTTACAAAGCTCGTTTTTCTCAAACCGTTTTTCAATCTACTAGTATATACAAACCTTTACCTCACTCGTATGAGAAATCTAATTAAACGGCTTAGTAAAAAAAGTGGTATGAAACGCTTGCGTTTACTTGTTCGGTTAATTCTTGGAATTGTTCGATTGAATCTCTTGTGACAATTTTCTAGTGGAAACTTACAATTTGTTCGTAAATATTTAAGTTAAGCTAGTGGTTATGGGACATGATGCTAAACTCATATATTTATAGCTTAGTGTATTTGACACTTCTTGATGATTATGACGATCATCTTTGTGATTTAGACTAGCAATGTGCGATGTCTCTTTGTCTGCGAGGGAGACTAAACCCCGTTTTGTGGAGTTTCGACTCAATTTGGTGGGGTAGCAACCCATGGTCTTCGGGCCGTTTGTGGAGCTTCGGCTCAATTTGTGATGGTTAGCAACCTTGGAGCAACCTTGGAATTAGCGTTCCGTTTGTGATACACGTGTTGGTGAGCTTTATGCTCCCGTTTGTGATAGGCCTCCCCCCCTTTGTGATTTCTGGATTTCTTGAGATGATTTCTAAAATTTGTGTTTCACCAATTTTCGTGATTTCCATTGATAAGTTTTATCAATATTTGTGCATTGGTGAATTTGTGTGTCATTGACTTTTGTGATTGACATTGATATTATTGTCAATATTTGTGCATTGGTGAATTTGTGTGTCATTGACTTTTGTGATTGACGTTGATATATTCGTCAATATTTGTGGTTTGGTGAACGAAATAAGGAGTATGACATTTCTTTGATTCTTGTGTAGATTTGGTGATATTGATTAATCTCTTGTTGATTTTCAATTACTTATATATATCACAGCTTGGCATAGTGATTATTATGTGTTTAGTCATATCTCTTATTCTATATCGTTTCACCTGATATTTATAGCTAGACTGATCCGTTTATTATTTTCGTATTAAATAATACTCGGGTCAGACCGAGATGTTACAGGTGCTTCTGCTTGACTTTTCTCTTGGGATTGATTCCTCTGACTTTTGGTTAACTACTTAGATTAGTAGTTTTTTGTTGTATACATTTGAGATATAGACTCCATAATGTATACTTAGTCTTTTGTGTAGTTCATGTAACTATTCTTTTGTGATATTGTGGATCTTTTTAGACCACTACTCTGATATACACTTTCATGTGTAATATTCATATCTATTTCCACCTTTGTGATATGAATTGTCTGTGACTGATTTGTGTTATGTTTATTTCTATATTTGTTTCCGAAGACCTTTATAGCCACTGTGTAGTAGCTTTGAGTTTGTGTCGGTGTGTCGGATTTCCTCTTGAGATGAAAAGGTTATATTTTTATCCGGTATATCGGTACTCGCACAAAGCAATTATACAGATGGTCGCTCCTCAACAGCCTTATTCTCCGTGCTAGTTGACAGCATTCACAGTAATGTTCTTGTCTAGCATGGGTATAGAGGTGGGGTGTCACAGGTCTAGTGACTGTTTATGTGTGTATTTTGATAGTTAAATAACCGACTATCAAATCTGGTCAAATTTGTTAATCGTTTCGAAGAGAACACGATCAGATTTTATTATTCGAAATCCACTTCGATCGGATTTGAGCATTGCGAATTTGACATCATGAAGATGGTGAAGACGGTGATTTTGAAGATTCGGTTTGTTCAAACCTAAAATAACTTGTATGGATGAATGCTATCATCACATTGTCATTGGGGGCAATGAGCATTCTAAGTGTAAATTTCTAGAAAGGTAATCGTAGCCTCAAGCCTCATCAACTGGGAATGACTGAAAATCAGGGGAGATGCAGCAAGGCTTAGTAGGTCGCACCTATTAGGGTTTGTTGTCACCTTTCTTGATATCCTACATCTACTTATTTATGGATTGGTTTTGCATGAGATCTCAAAACGGTTGCAAAGCAACCGGGGTGATGAAATATTTGGTACTATCCAGTAAGGGGTAGGCCGGTCTTGTGTTGGCAGAGTTCGATAGGTTCGATCTCGGTACATTTTCTAGACGTGTACCGTGATAGTGGTACCCCAATGCTAGTCATTGTATGAAATCTGTTCTCCAATAAGTGTCATACGGTTTTGATTATGCCCAACTATGTTGAAATGTGAGATGCATTTCAGCTATTTTAATAAGTATTTGTACTTAGACACTATAATAATACCAGGGGATTTTTATATAAAAGTGGTTTGGTTATCGTAAGGTAAAAACCCATCCAATTTATGTGTGGCGTGGTGTTTTCCTAAAGGATTTTGATAACAGTAATAATTCAAATTGGGTTTGTTTTCTCATGCCGGTTTTCCAGACTGACTTGGGTGGTATTTTATTATAATAGTGCTCAGGTCAGGCCGAGTATATTACAGATTAGTTTAGATGCTTGGAGCTTCAAAAGATGAGTTGGAGGCCTAGAGATATATTCACGTAGATGGTTATGATTTCTGCTATATTCATTGGTGTGTTATCAGTAATTGTGAAGATAAGTTGTTTTAACTGTCCATGCTGAAATAGGTTAGTATACTCTGATTGATGGTTGTATATACACATACTACAGTTTTGCTTTTGTATAAAGATTTATTGTATATTATAGATTATTCGTTCTGCTACAAAATTCTGTGTTGTTTAAGTTTCTTCTTATCTTCTTCCTTCTTTCTTTTCCCCTAAAAATTGGGTTTTTGGGCATTTGATTTCTCGGCATGTAATACAGTGGATGTATTAATGTCGGGTTGATAATCCCGTTTGCTATAATATCCATTCATTAGGAGACTGGCCCAATTAGTTTTCGAGAAAACTAATCGAAGAAGCTGGAATTAGGCTCCTTAATTGACCCCAAGTGCAAGTGGAGAGATTGATAGAGTTAGGGGTATGCTCTAGAGACAATTATGCAATTTGTTGCAAGATCTAACACTGTGCCCTAACCTTGTTCAAAACAAACATGTTTTTCTTTCTATTGTATACTTGTTATATAGTGATATAAATAGTTAAGTAATTAATTTAAAGCATATAGATGGAATTCCTTAAATGATATGTTATGTGATGGTAATTACAAAGTGTTGTAATCATGAGAATTTTATCACATAAAAAGTAACATATTGTTTTAAATATTCCTAGTCAAGATGTTCCGAGAAAGGATATCGATTCATCCATTGAGATTAGAGTATATGTAATGCTCTTCAAAAGTTAAGCAGTGTATTTTTCAATGTTTGGGGAACCATGGGGTTATATACTGATAGTTATTGGACAACCATGAAATTATTCACTCGGGGTTCTCCATTGGTTAATATAAATAAGACCAAACAAAAAAAATATTGTTATGACAATATTGCACAATTCCCTCGAATTAAGAATACTGTTGAGCTTCAATGTGCAAACTCCACTTTGATTATGGTTAAGTTGTGGCATGGTGTCCATCGAACGACTATAATTGGGTCGAATGGAAATATTGAAAGTGAAACACTATTTAAGAGTGAATTCATCTCCTCGGTTATATGAGATTAGTATCATGGGGTCAACTCAAAGTTAACGTCTCTGGCCAAAGTAGTATGGTTAATAATTATTATTATTATTGAACCAAGGATCTTGTGTAACAACCATGCTTTCTATGTCATATAATAAATGAATTTGTATGAATCTGATATTTTATAATTAATAATTTAAAATATATTTTTAGTTAATTAAATACTATTTAATAAAATATTTTATTTAATAAATAAAATTAAATTAATAAATTCATTTCAAATAATTAATTGAAATAGAATAAATTGCTTTAATTGAATATAGAATATTTTTAACCTGTAAATTAATTTAGATCAAATCAAAATTTATTTAAAAATAAATCAAAGGTTGTTTAAGAATTAAGTGAATAGAGAAATAAATAAATTAGTTTAAACTAAAGCTCGTTTAACCACATTCTATTTTCTCATTTTCAATAACATTCCCCCTATTCCAATTAAAGCCTAAACCTACTTACACCAAAATAGATCTCCTCTTGTCATTCTTTAGAACCCTAATCCCCTTCAAAGATCGAAATTGCGACTTTATAGAATTTAGAAAGTAATACAAAGCTCAAACTAAAATCATGACGAGGCAGGTGGAGGGGAAAATCAGCACGGGCTTGGCATGTTAGCGATGTTGGGAGGGAAGAGGGCGTGCGACCTTCGGTGCTAGGCCACGATCGCGATAAGGAGGACACGACGTCCCAGCTCACGATGGCAAGCTATTAAATGTCATGATCAGGAGATTTCTCTCATGCATTCATGATGGGGATGAGCGTCGACCTGGGTGATGCTGGGAAGCACATAGTTGAGGCAAGTTATGTTATCTTGGCTACGTGGAAGCTGGAACAAGCGACGGAGGGAGCTTCCATGTGGTGATTTCTGTAGGCAAGGATATCTTAGGGATGGTGATGGTTCCAATATTGAGGCAGCATATGTGGTTTCTAAATGTGACTGAAGTGCTCTAATCTTTGCATACCTACTCTCGTTGAGTTATTTTCAGTACCTTACAATTGTGATCTATATTCTTTTTTTCTGTAATTCGTATTGATTGGTTGGGTGATGAATTGGATTGTTTGGTGATGATATATTGGTTGATATGAGTTAAATTGATCGAAACTGATTATTTTGTACATTGTTTGGTATTGATTTATGTTTGGATAGTTGATTGATTAAATTGGATTAAATTGGATCGCGTGTTTTAATTGATTATTGATATGATGAGATCACATAATTTTATTCAATTGATGTCATGATGCGATCACATTAGCAACTAATTGGAAGGTAATTAATTGATTAAAATAGAAGGCTTTGAGAAAATAAATATTTTTGGAAATAAATAATGAATTTTGAAACAATTTTATTTAAATTTGGAAATATTATTAGTAATGGAAAGTTATTTAAGTGAATTGTTTTGAGTATTCTATAAATAGAGATTATTGGGAAAGTGATGATTTAAGGGATTTGATCAACTAAGTGAATTTCAATTTTTATATTAGTAATCATTTATCTTTGATTATAAAGATATTTAAATATTTTTATAAATTAATATTTATATTTTATATTTTAAAGCGAATTGTCAATTTTATTCGAATGTAATAAATTTGGAGGTTGTAAATAATATTTTAAAGTAATAGTATGAAGAATTCAAATTTATTCATTGAATGAAAAAATTCATTTATGGAATTTTATTTTAGGGCTTTGGGAGATTATTGTAAGTGGGAAAAGCTCTATTGGAAAAGTAGAATTACTTGAATTTGTTGTTTAAAGAAAAATTTGGAATTATAAAACTTAATGTTATTATTTTCAATTATTAAAAAAGAACCTTGAAAATGTACGTATTATTGTTAGAAAAAGTTTTTAAGTGATTTGTAATTCAATTGTAATTTATGAATTTGCTTGTAATTAAATAATATACTTGCTACTATTTATTTTGAAATAGAAAATGGAATGTAAATTTTATAAATTGATTTTTCTATCGACTGAAAATTCATATTTGAAATTATTTTGGAGAATTTGAGAAAATAATTTTAAAACCCCTTTCGAGTCAACAAACAATTGAACAGTATGTTTTGATCGCTGTATATTTTTATGTGATGAGGAATTAGAATAAACGGTGTTACAGTGCCACCTGGTATGGAACTTTCCGTAATATTTCTTCGATTCGGCAAGTATAGCTTATGAACATTGAGTAAATGCTTAAGTAACACTGGGTAGTATGGATGCCCAAGCCAATACTTGTTCATTACTCTATGAATACGTGATGTTACTCGATTATGTCATGTTACAGAGTATTATATTTATGGCGATACACATTGAGAGTGTGTAAGCCGAGAGCCACAATCATGTCTATCTTATGTGTATGCTCTCATTGTACGGCAGGGAGTAAACTAGATTAGCTAGTATCCATCATAGCTGCTCAATTATAGGGTCGCTCCCCAAATCTATGATATCTTTTTATGTATATGGCTAAGAACCATTGCCTCTGTGTCACATAGGATAACAATCAGTTACCATTAAAGCACTTGCAGGATCATGACCATTGCATAGTATTGTCTTGCACTAGATGGATATTGGATCATGATATCCATCGAGGTAGCCGATGGCTGTAGGAGTAGTGTTGAGATGGTATGAAGAAGGCTCCTGGAGCAGGCTGAGAGCTATCAGTCTTCGGTCCGGTTATTGTTGATATAAACTCTACTTATTCATCTTAATGGGATCGTTATAGATGTGGCTGAGAGCCATCTATATCTATCAAGACCGATGCTGTTATAATTATATTTGGTGCTGAGAGCCCATTTGGACTGAGAGTCCAAGGTGATAATTTATGATACTAAGAGTTAAGTAGATCATTAGGGGTTTGAGAGACCGTGTTATTATTTCTTCAGATGAGAGCCAATACAATTAATTTGAGGCTAATGTATAGATGATTATTATGTGATCATCGATCATCTTGATTATATATGGACCGAGAGTCCTTGAAGTTGAGTAACCTCATACACATTGTTTATATTTCTATCAATGGTAGCCGGGGATGCTGAGAGCATCGAGTTACATCCTTTCCTATTTTTTATGGTTATTTGAGAGATGACCTTGGCTACAAAAAGTATTCCATATTTGTATTTCTTGCATGTATGTTTTATATGTGATGATTATGATAGACCCAGGTTATTTCTACTTCATGATTATCTAAGAGATGATCGGGGGCATTGCTGAGAGCATGTCCTATGTTGTTGTGATTATACATTAATAATATTTGAATGCATGGATTACTCACCCATTTGACATTATTCACTAGTACATAGTTTGACTTGACTTTCTATATGGGTGATACTACTTATACATGTTTTGTGATGTGTTTCAGTATTAAGTACCCTTACATCACTTCATATTACCTTTAATATATCTTACTTATATTGAGATACCTTAACACCTACATTATAGACATAGTTTGATCAGTGTGTTATTTATAAAATACTCAGGCCACTACAAGACATTTCAGGTTCAGGGACAAGTTGACCAGTTTGTGGATGTTGGGTATAAATGGAGGATAGAGTATTGTATATAGTTTGTATATCTGTATCTATATCTGTTTATTTGTTGATGATAAGTATAGTTTGGACATGTTACGTATATGTTTGATAATAACGAACTATTGACCATTTTATAGACCTACTTGGACTCGTGTATATTTTACATTATATGTTATCACTGCATTGATGACTATATGATCTCTCTGATTTATTTTGTAGTGTGTATTGTTCTATCCTGAAATCACACGTGTTTATTGCTTTGTGTCGATATCGTGTAAGTATATTTGAGTTGTTTATGATTGAAATTAAAATACATACCAGTGTTATCCAAGGGAATACTCATGTGTGTAAGCCCAATATCACCTTATTCTCCGTAATATCTGACAATATTACTCAGTGATACTTTTGGATGGTATGGGTATAGAGGTGGGGTGTAACATCATGTGTTTGGAGTATAAAATTTAATATGGATGATATTAGGGTTTTCACCAATACCAAATTCCAATAAGTCATAATGTGATATAGTGTTGATGAAGAGAATTGGTGTAAATGATTGTCGCTATCAGGTACCGCTTACAATAAGTAAAATTGGATTTTTACCAAAAAGATGTGTAAGTGATAAATTTAGCCAAAATGTAACACCACTACTAAGGCGACGTCTGAACGTTAATTTTTGAATTGTTCCTCATTAATCGCTAACTGAACTTAAACATTTGAGTCGCACATCCATAATGATGAATACTCTAAATAAATCACACAACTTAATTAATTTATAAATTGTTGCAAATTAATCAATATTTTTGAAGTATTAATTATTATACTTTTTTTGATTTGTTTGAATGCCATTAGCATTTAATAAAGTGCATATATAAAATATATAAACATGCATATTGATGTAAATTATCGACAAAATATTTAAACTGAGTCTAAGTAGATTAATTGCTAAGTGGATTTGGGAATTTTTTTGAGGCCCACATGCATGATGAAAAAGGGAGAGGTTTCAAATGCAATATGAAAACCCAAAGGAGCAATTAAAAGAGGGAATTAAATCTCCATCCTTTACTCTTCTTTACTCACTTGAATCTCATTTATGAAATGATTTTTGCCCTTTTCTCTTTAATTTTATTTATTATGCTGAAAATATAAAGCGGAGGGAGAAAATTTGATGATATTTAATTAGGAATTAAATATGGAAGGTTTTAAAGGAGAGAATCGAACGGTTTTGATATTTCCTTTAAAACATATTTTCTCTATTCAATTCGTCATTCTTTTCTAGACAATTTTTTAATTTTCTTTCTCTTGCCCTCCTTCTCTCTCTTAATGGTCTGCATTATAAAAAGTTCCCCAAAATAAATTCAAACAAAATCCATAACATTCAAGGTGGTGTTTGCCTGCAAAATCCAGTGGTTGATTCAATCGAATCAAAATTTTATTCTTTATTCAAGGTGCAAGTCATAGGCTTCATCTTTAGGCAATTCTAATTTTGTTTGATTATATATTAACCATTTTAATGAAGTTTAGATCCTATACATGCCATGTCTAATCTCATTATTTGTTCATTGTATTAACCCAAAGTTTAGATCCAATATATCTTAATCAATTGTATGTTTATAGATAGATCCTACATTTGCTACACTTTTTCATCATAGTTCATGTTATATGCATAGTTTAGATCTAATTCATTTTATAATGAATCTATATGTGCCTATGTTGTCCAATCTAATTTTTTCATTGCTTTATAAGTTATTATTTGATGATAGTGAAATGATAAAAAACAATTTTGGATTGAAAACTAATTTTAATTAATTGATGTATTTTGTAACTCATTGTATACATAAATGTAGATTAACTTTATATGTAAATTATTAAAAATTACTTTAAAGTTTAAATACATGTTTCGTATATTCATTGTTTGGAATATAATTTTTTTTTGTTATTGACATTTTTTTTTAAAAAAAGTTCAATTATAAAAAAGGAAAAAAAAACAAAAGTGGACTTTTGTGCGAAACAACATAAACCCTTTGAATCCCTCTTAAGTTAAAGTAGATTCCAAACTTTACTTTAATTTTAAAAACATATAACAGTTTACAATATTTTACATATATATATATGCATAACATATATATATATATGCATAACATATATATATATATATATACATACATATATATATACATATATCAGTGTGTGTGTATGCGTTGTTTTAATTTAAGACATAATTATTAGTTATTCATATATGCATGCATATATGTGTTTGAGTATTGTAACGACCAATAAATTTTAACTGTTTTATTAACCTAAATAACTGAAATTTTGTGACATTTTAAATACTTAAATTTTGAAATAAAAAAATTTGATATTTGAAGTACGTCTACTTAAACATAGCAAATGGTAAATTTTTATCAGATAATATGGAAGTTTATTTTATTGTATAATTTCTATTCTAATTTAAATCGGTTAATATTAGATGATAATAAAATGTTTTCCAAACCTGAATATTTTTATATAATAAATTTGTAAATCATTTTCTGAGTGAGATGTCATATTTCGTTTCTCAAACTTTGTACAGTTATTGCTCCGTTTATCTTATTTTCGGCAAATTAGCTGCATTTTCGGTACTGAATATCGACTTTTGACTGGATAGTCGTACCACTGATATTTATATACTGTTTTGATCATCTCATCGTGCTAATCTCTAGGTATATTCAATTCTATGTTTTGAAGTCCGGTACGCAGTGAAATCTGAAAAAAAACTATTTGGTATCAGAACCGGTTTTAAAATCTTTTGATTTCCATCTACCTACCTTTCCAAAATTGAACAGCCCTAACTTCTAAATTTCCTAGAATTTAATAATCTGGCTTTTACTTTTCCCATTCCTTCTATTTCTAGTATAATCTGGTTCATTTCCATTCGGTCCTCTCTCCTTCCATTTCCAATCGTTCTGTACTTTTATATATAAAAAATGAAAGAATGTTTGTTGCATGTAGACCTTCCCCTTGCTTTCTCCATCTTTTTGATTTCCCTCCCCTCCACTGCAACGCCGAGTGCAACCATCTCAAACCTGAGACCACCGCCTTCGCCCTTGCCACAACCGCCAATGCCGAGCCCAACACCTTTCCCGCAGCTCCACCCTCTCTATCTCCTTCCTCCACCTGGACTCACTGCCTCGTCTGCCTATCTCCACCCATGCAATCACCTGTACCCCACGTCATTGACGCTAAGCCATCCCATGCTCGGCCACCCACTTCAAGCCTGTTATGTGCTATTGGTTGATCACTTTCCCTTGCTGCCAGATTCTCCTTGCTTCCATCGTTCACCAAACACACCGACCTCCTTCGCATCATCTCCGCCACTTTACAATTAATGTACCAAGTAACTTACTTTCATTTTTGTTTACAAGGGAATAGAATGCATGCATATAGTTTATATATTTACTGCAGCTTTATATAGGTATAAATAGTGTGTTCGTATCTATGGTTATATTAGCATTTTGAAACGTGCACATATATATAATATTCTTATGTTGATAATGTTGGAATGGCTATATATATCTTACGCTAATATTAATATTTTGGAAGTTGGTGTGTGTGTGTGTGTATGTTTGTTTATGTTTTATGCATATAGATATAACAGTTTTGTTTGTAAATATACATACATATATATAACAGCTTTGCTTATATATATATATATATATATATTAAGGGATACATATATAAACATTTACTTTATCGGTTAGTATACATATAGGCATATGTAAGTACTTGTAAATGAGTTCTATTTATATATTGTATATAAGTGATTATTATACGTTGCAATTATAAGCTTGTTCATATAATAAGATTTGGTTATAGCATATAATCTGTTAGTGTTTGTTTTTTATTTTCTTTAAACAGTATAGGAGGTATATATTTATATATTTAAAGTGTTATCTTATATATATTACTAGTTTATACAATCTTTTGGGTCTGTTATATATTGATTTGCATAGAATAGTTATATAGGTTGTTTACTTATTTATTTATAAGTATGTATATATATATATATATTCATTTATTTCAAATTATACTATGTAGATATGTTTGTTTTATATGTGTTTTATTTAAAAAATAATTTTGAAATACATATACATTTAATTTAACATGCGTTTAAAATTAATTCTGATTTGAAAATAATAATAATAATATAATGTACATTTCGTTTTTGTGATATCAAATTGACTTTTGGTTCCTGATTTCCAATTTATCAACTTTGTCCATCGTGTTTTGCTTTGGAATTCATGCTTGGATTCGTAATCATCTCATTCTCGTCCATCTCTAGCCTCGAAATTTGATCAATCACTCACGATTAACGTTATATATTTATTAAATTTGATTTCAATTGAAACGACAATTGAAATATGCTGCTGTTAGTTATTTATATTGTTAGGTATATGCCATTATCAGTATCTGTTCACCTTTGACATCTGATACCATTATCTGTTATTTATATTGATGATATAAGCATGTTATATTATTATCATATCTGTTCTCACTCTGCAAGTTCCCTATTAGTATAGAATTCCATATAGGTTGAAATGATACATACACGAACGATCTTGTAGAATAGAAGAAAATCATTAAGAGTTGAAATGACAAACCAAAGCGATTTTCATCGAATTGAATTTGGGATTGCGGGTTGAAATGATGTATACCCGTATGTATATGTATTACCGATTGAAATGATAAATATCTGTATCACTTGACCATAGAATAGAAAATTATATACAAACACCGTTGGTTATACATAAACATTTTGAAAATGATTTCTATGGTTTTGGAAAGAAATATATGGTTTTAATAAATATTGATTTTAAGTTATTATATACAAATGTATTTTTATAAAGATTTAAATATAAGATTTTTAAAAGTTTATGTTTTGAAAATTTTATAGTTATAGGTTAATTTTTGAAAATACAAATTTTAAGAATTTACTTGTAATTTTACTATTTTTAAAATATATAAATAGATTTCGTATATAAATAAATTTAATAATATGTTTAGGTAATTATTTAAAATTATATTTCAAGGATATATTTAATAACAATTTTTAATAAATTGAGGTTGCAAGGATAAATTTGAAATTGATTTGAAATTATATTTATTTAAGAATTATACTTAAATAAGTTTGATTTAAAATTATTAAATTTGAGGTTTTTAAAAGGATATGACTGTATAACTTTATTTTGATTTAAGGCGATTAAATGAATATTTCAAGTTTAATTAAATTGAAGGAAATATTTAGTTTATTTGTAATTTGGTGTTTTATTGAAATAATATTGGGTTTATTAAGTGAATATTTCAAAACTAAATAATAATGAAGTTAAATTAAGATATATATGAAATTGTCAGTTGTAGTTTTGAAGATATGGAATATTTAAAGCTTTGAAATATATTAAAATTGAAATGGTTTATTTTGTGGCTCAAATCTTTATTCGAAATCGATATAATTTTAAATGGTTTATTGAGGAACTGAATTGAGTTGAAATTGATGAATTGAGATTGAATTAAATTTGAATTTTGGAATTCGAGTTGATTTGGGTCGATTTGTGAAAGTTTAGGGAGCTATTTTATTATATAAGGTATTTTTAAAATTATATTTAAAACTATTTATATATTTTACTTTATAAATTATTTAATATTAACTATTTTAATATCAATCATTTTTAATATAAACTATTTTTAATATGAAACTATTTTTTATATAAACTATTTTAATATACTAATTATTTTAATATAAACTATTTTAACTTAAACTATTTTTATATAAACTATTTTATTTTATAAACTATTTTATTATGTATACTAGTACTAATATCTAAACTGTTCAAGTGGGAAGTTATGATTTCAAAGTATTATGTTATCAAGTGTTATGATTTCCAAAGTATTATAATTTCTAAGCTTTATAATTTCGAAAGTGTTATAACTTTGAAAGTGCTATGATTTTTGGAAATGGATATATTTGAAGTGAAAAATGATTTCGTATTGATATGGTTTTGAAATGGAAATGATATTTTGGTTTTGAAGTATAAACTATTTGAAATGATCGCGGCGTTATAATAACGATTGGTTGTTAAAGAGATCGGGATCGATTATTGTCATACGCTCTACCAATGCCGAAAACCACTTTAACAACCGCGTAGGTGGTGGAGATTCCAGAAAGAAGTTGGATGGTGGTGACGATCATATATGAGGTATATACGTGGACCTAACTCGCATGAGTTAGCTTAAGGTGGCTAAAACAGGAGCAATTGAGGGGCCAAGTGAGGTAGCTTCTTCGATCAGACACATTTCTTCGATTGCCATTCTATTACTTTATGATTGGTTTGGTGCGCACCTTTGATTTGAGAGTGTGGATCGAGGTGGGCGGCAGTTGCGGCTATGCGTTACCACCAGCCCGAAAGTGTAATTGGTATATCTACCTTGGCATTGCCTAGTTGTGCCGTGTAACCTGCCATATCGAGACCACTACGAGTTTGTTTTGTGTCGTACCTATAGAGTGCTTTCTGGTAGCCTCCCGACAAGAGGTATTATGGTACTATATAGGCTATGGCACTATAATATGTGTTAAGGGGGATATGGGTAACGCCTTAACGCTATTTTGATAATTTACTTTACTATATACATATTATAATGACGTGTATTACTACATAGTAAATAGTTTCATGGATCCTTATAGGATGGCTATCCCAAAAATCCTTTAAGTTACTTGTATTTCAGTTGATATTTCACTTGAGTTGGATTTATTGATATAAGAATGTTAATCCTGACTCTCGAGTGTTTTTAGTTTTGCTTTACGCTCAGGTCAGACTGAGTGTCACAGCATTCGAGACTCGCCTTTGGAGTTGGAGCTTTGCTGGGAGATCCATCTATCTATTCAGCTTGCAGTTATTCAGTAGATTCCTGCGATATATTCTGATCTTGTATTTGACCATTGTATTGAGACTTCTATTTATTTAAGACTTCTGTTGTATCATGTTTTAACTCTGATATATATATATATATATATATAGTAGCTTCATGAACTATTATTCTTTTGTTTCCGCTGTTTATTGTTATATTACTCTATGTTTGTGATTCTATGATTATTTTATTTATTGTATATGTTGATGTTTTTCCAAATATAAATTAACAATCTGATATTTTGAGCAACTCAAGTCCGACATGTGTGGATGCTAATGTCATAAAATATTTGGATGTTACGGTTGGTATCAGAGCTCTAGTTTTAGGCAAAACTTAGCATGTAGAGTAGATTTAATTACATAATTACCTTCGTTCGAGCTAGAATCTCTTCCTCTTTGATTCGGGTGTCCTTTGAATTTTAGAACATTCCTCGTTCTGAAATCCATTCTTGTCTGTTCCTATTCGTGTTTCCTTGATTTTGGAGTATCCCATAGCTCTACTGTATAATTTTTAAAGGGGCAAAACTCCTTTACAACAAGCATTAATTCACCGAAGATTTATGTATCCTTGGTTTAGATGCTGCTATTTCTTGCCGTGCTTGAATTTTATCTCTTACGATCGGATATCGATTTACCACAGAATTCTGCATCAGTCTTATTCTTGAAGTCACGGTTGATCCGGTTAAGGTCGTCCGCGATTTATATAAGTATATCCCTCTTCCTATTTTGCAATTTAATTATCTTATCTCCCATTCAAGCCTATCTTCTAGTTAGAATTCTCATTTATTAGGGTCCCTCTGAATTTAAATCTCTATCCTTGTTTTGAAATCCATCTTTGATTCATCGAGTGAGGGAATGTATTTGTAATTTATATAAATTGTTTTATAGTGTGTTGTTGAGTTGTTAAGGTTGATTTGGTCTTTCGATCGATTCATCTGATCAAGGTTATCGATAAAAATTCCAGAACACTTGAATAGAGCAAACTTACACAATATTATTCTCAAATTTGGTAAAAGAAATAAATTTTGTATAATTATATTATATATATGTAATTATAAATTTTCTGAAGGTAAATAGTTAACTGAATTGGTTGTTAAACGAAAAATGATAATATTTGATTTTATTTATTGTTTTGTAAACCCATGACTATTGCCACATGATACGAATAAGTGAATTTATAAAAACATGATTATCAATTTATTTGAAAAATGAAATGAATTTAAATTAAGAATTTGAGAATTTAATTTTCGGTATTTTAAATTTTTGGTTCTAAATTCTAGAATATATTATTTAAAGTATTTTCGAATAGAAATCATTTCCAAAGAATTTTTAAGTGTTTAAATCGGTACTCTTCTCTTTTGTCGCTAGAAAATAATTTCGATTATGATGGCTACATCATCGACATTCATTATCGAGTTTCAGAGTGGAGAGACCACTTAGTAGCTTTGCTACATCGTGTTTTGGAAAATAATTTTGATTTGAATTTCTTAAGGATGGTTTGACTTATAATGTATATATAGGTGTATGTTTATAGATTTGATTTGATATATAATATATATGTATACATTTATCTCTAAATGGTTCGAAGTGAATCGGAAATTTAACTCTTAAATTTTGAATAAATATTTCAAGCTTGAAATAATTGAATTGGGAAATATTTATTTATATAATACTTAATTGCATTCCAATTTAACTTACATAAATTATTTAGAAGTTAATTATGTAATTGAGTAATACACAATATAAAATGATATTAAAGGAATTTATAAATAATTTGAGTGGTTATAATAAGTGACAATCTACTTAATCCATGTGATAAGATACATTAAGTGGAATAAATTTAATAATAATTTGGGAAAAGAAAGAATTAATTGGTTGAATAAAACATAATTATAACAAATGTTTATATACTTAATTTATGATTTATAGAAATGTTAATCGAGATAATTTGAATAATAAGATAGTGAATAAAAAAAGAAAGAAAAAATATACGAAATTTTCGAATAGTTAAGATTTAAATATAGATGAAGTTAACTTAATTGAAATCAATTGGACTAAATAAATGAGATGAAATAAATTTTTGTTTGAAAGGAATTTTGTAATAAACATTAAGAAATTTGAAATTAAATCAACCGAATGAAAATACTTTACATTGAAATTAATTAATTGAATATAAACCAATTCTAACATAAATCAAATTTATATGGTTCAATTAATTGTTTCGTTTTGCTTTGAATCTGTTTCCTTTCTGTTTGTTTCTATTCTCCCACATCCTTCATTTTTGGGGACAAAAAGTTTTGAGTGGGGGAAAGTGTAACGACCCGTAAATTTTAACTATTTTATTTACATAATTAATTTTTGTGACATTTTAAATATTTAAATTTTGAAATAAAAATTTTTGATATTTGAAATAAGTCTACTTAAATATAGAAAATGGTAAATTTTTATCAGATAGTATGGAAGTTTATTTTATTGTGTAATTTCAATTTTAATTTAAATCGGTTAATATTAGATGATGATAAAATGTTTTCCAAACCTGAATATTCTTATATAATAGATTTGTAAATCATCTTCTGAATGAGAGTCATATTTCGTTTCTCAAAAATTGGACTATTATTGTTCCGTTTATCTTATTTTCGGAAAATTAGCAGCATTTTCAGTATCGAATATTGACTTTTAACTAGATGGTTGTACCATTGATATTTGTATACCTTTTTGATCGTATCATCGTGCTGATCTCTACGGTATATTCAATTCTGTGTTTTGGAGTCTGGTATGCAGCGGAACCGTGAAAAAACGATTTCGTATCGGAACCGGTTTTAAAATCTTTTGGTTTCTATCTACCTACCAGTCCAAAATTGAACAGCCTTAACTTTTAACATTCCTAGAATTTAATAATCTCACTTTTACTTTTCCCATTCCTTCTATTTCTACTATAATCTGGTTCATTTCCTTTTGGTCCTCTCTCCTTCCATTTCCAATCGTTATGTTCTTTTATATATAAAAAATGAAAGAATGTTTGTTGCCTATAGACCTTCCCCTTGCTTTCTCCTTCTTCTTTGATTTCCCTCCCGTCCACGGCAATGCCGACTGCAGCCATCTCAAACCCAAGACCACCGCCTTCACCCACTGCCACAACGCCAATGCCGAGCCCAGCACCTTACACCGCAACTCCACCCTCTCTATCTCCTTCCTCCGCCTGGACTCACTGCACCATCCGCCTATCTCCTCCCATGCAATCACCCGAACCCTACGTCATTGACACGAAGCCATCCCATGCTCGGCCACCCACTTCAAGCCGGTTATGTGCTATTGGTCGATCACTTTCCCTTGCCGCCAGATTCGCCTTGCTTCCATCGTTCACCGAACACACTGACCTCCTTCGCATCATCTTCACCACCCTGCAATTCACGTACCAAGTAACTTGCCTTCATTTTTATATACAAGGGAATAGAATGCATTCATATAGTTTATATATTTACTATAGCTTTTCATAGGTATAAATAGTGTGTTCGTATCTATGGTTATATTAGCATTTTGAAATGTATGTGTGTGTGTGTATAATATTCTTATGTTGATAATGTAGGAATGGCTATATATATCATATGCTAATATTAATATTTTCAAAGTAGGTGTGTGTATATATGTTTGTTTATGTTTTATGCATATAGAAATAACAGTTTTGAATGTAAATATGCATATATATAACAGTTTTGTTTATATATTAAGGGATACATGTATAAACATTTACTGTGTCGGTTAGTATATGTATAGGCATATGTAAGTACTTGTAAATGAGTTTTGTATATAAGTGATTATTATACGTTGCAGTTTATAAGCTTGTTCATATAATAAGATTTGGCTATAGAATATAATTTGTTAGTGTTTGTTTTATAAATTCTTTTAACAGTATATGAGGTATATATTTATATATTTAAAGTGTTGTCTTATATGTGTGTGTGTGTGTGTGTGTTACTAGTTTATATAATCTTTTAGGTCTGGTTATATATTGATTTGCATAGAATTGTTATATAGGTTATTTGCATATTTGTTTACAAGTACATATATTCATTAATTTCAAATTATACTATGTAGATATGTTTGTTTTATATGTGTTTTATTTAAAAACAATGATTTTGAAATACATATATATTTAAATTAATGTGTGTTTAAAATTAATACTGATTTGAAAATAATAATAATAACAATAATATAATGTACATTTCATTTCTGTGATATCAAACTGATTTTTGGTTCTTGGTTTCCATTTTATCGCTTTGTCCATCAAACTCGTGTCCATTGTGTTTTGCTTTGGAATTCATGCTTGGATTTGTAACTCATCTCATTCCACTCCATCTCTAGCCTCGAAAGGTGAGCAATCACTCATGAATAACGTTCTTATATTGACTAAATTTGATTTCAATTGAAATAACAATTGAAATATGCTGCTGTTAGTTATTTACATTGTTAAATATATGCCATTATCTGTATCTGTTCACGTGACATCTGACGCAAGGTTAGAGTCTAAGAAGCCCTCCTTCCTCGGCAGACCACGTTCCAAGCCACGCAGCCTTAGAGATCCCAACTGCACCATGCCAGAGGAAAGATCTGAGGATCTGGTCAATAACCTTGCACACTTCCTTCGGCAAAATGAAAATGCTACTCCAGTAGACCTGAATACTGAACAACACTGATCTGATGAGCTGAAGTCTACCCGCATAGGAAAGCCGTTTACTAGTCCTCAACCCTGTATCTATTATTTATATTGATGATATATACCTGTTATATTATTATCATATCTGTTCTCACTTTGCAAGTTCCCTATTAGTATAGAATTCCCTATGGGTTGAAATGATACATACCCGAACGATCTTGTAGAATATGAGAAAATCATTATAGGTTGAAATAATAAACCCAAGCGATTTTCATTGAATTGAATTTGGATTGCGGATTGAAATGATGTATACCCGTATATATATGTATTACAGATTGAAATGATAAATATCTGTATCACTTGGCCATATGATAGAAAATTATATACAAACACCGTTGGTTATATATAAATATTTTGAAAATGATTTCTATGGATTTGGAAAGAAATATACGGTTTTAATAAATATTGATTTTAAATATACAAATGTATTTTTATAATATTTAAATTTTAGATTTTTAAAATTTTATGTGTTGAAAATTTTATAGTTATAGGTTAATTTTTGAAACTATAAATTTTAAGAATTTATTTATAATTTTACTATTTTTAAAATATATAAATAAATTTCATATATAAATAAATTTAATAATATACTTAGGTAATTATTTAAAAATTTATTTCAAGGATAGATTTTATAATAATTTTTAATAAGTTGAGGTTGGAAGTATAAATTTGAAATTGGTTTGAAATTATATTTATTTAAGAATTATACTTAAATAAGTTTGATTTGAAATTATTAAATTTGAGATTTTTAAAAGGATATGGCTGTATAACTTGATTTTGGTTTAAGGTGATTAAATGTATATTTCAAGTTTAAATAAATTGAAGGAAATATTTAGTTTATTTGTAATTTGGGATTTTATTTGAACGATATTGGATTTATTAAGTGAATATTTCAAAAATTAATAATAATGGAGTTAAATTAAGATATATATGAAATTATCAATTTTAGATTTTAAAAAGTGGAATATTTAAAGCTTTGAAATATATTGACATTGAAATGGTTTATTTTGTGATTTAAATCTGTATTTGAAATCGACATAATTTGAAATGATTTATTAAGAAACTGAATTGAGTTGAAATTAATGAATAGAGATTGAATTAAATTTAAAATTTGGAATTCGAGTTGATTTAAGTCAATTTATGAAATTCGATGAACCTATTTTATTATATAAGATATTTTTAAAATTATATTCAAAACTATCTATATATTTTACTTCATAAATTATTTGATGTAAACTATTTTAGTATAAACAATTTTTAATATAAAACTATTTTTAATATAAAACTATTTTTAATATAAACTATTTTAATATACTAATTATTTTAATATAAACTATTTTAACTTAAAACTATTTTTATATAAACTATTTTATTTTATAATCTATTTTATTATATACTATTATTAATATCTGAACTGTTCAAGTGGGAAGTTATGATTTCAAAGTTATGAATTTCAAAATATTATGTTATCAAGTGTTATGATTTTAAAAGTATTATAATTTCTAAGCTTTATAATTTCGAAAGTGTTTTAACTTTGAAAGTGCTATGATTTTTGGAAATGGATATATTTGAAGTGAAAAAGGATATCGTATTGATATGGTTCTGAAATGGAAATTATATTTTGGTTTTGAAGTACAAACTATTTTGAAATGACCGCTGTGTTATAATAACGTTTGGTTGTTAAGGAGACCGGGATCGGTTATTGTCGTACTCTCTACAAATGCTGAAAACCATTTTAACAACCGTGCACGTGGTGAAGATTCTAAAATGAAGTAAGATGGTGGCGATGATTCTATATGAGGTATATAAATAGACTTAACTCCCATGGGTTAGCTTAAGGTGGCTAAAACAGGAGCAATTGACGGGCAAAGTGAGGTAGCTCCTTCGATCGGACACATTTCTTCGATTGCCAATCTATTACTTTATGATTGATTTGGTGCGCACCTTTGATTTGGAAGTGTGGATTGAGGTGGGCAGTAGTTGCGGCTATGCATTACCACCAGCCCGGAAGTGTAATTGGTATATCTATTCTGGCATTGCCTAGTTGTGTCGTGTCACCAACCATATCGAGACCACTACGAGTTTATTTTGTGTCGTTCCTATGGAGTGTCCTCTGGTAGCCTCTCGATTAGGATGTATTACGGTACTGTATAGACTATGTCATTATATAATGTGCTAAGGGAGATATGGGTAATGCCTTAACGCTATTTTAATAGTTTAACTTATTATAGACATATTGTAATAGCGTATATTACTACATAGTAGATAGTTCCACGGATCCTTAGAGGATGGTTATCCCAAACATCCTTTAAGTTACTTGTATTTCAGTTGATATTTCACTTGAGTTGGATTTATTGATGTAAGAATGTTAGTCCTGACTCGAGTTTTTTGTGTTTTGCTTTATGCTCGGGCCAGACTGAGTGTCAAAGCATTCGAGACTCACCTTTGGAGTTGGAGCTTCGCTTGGAGATCCATCTATCTATTCGGCTTGCAGTTATTCAGTAGACTCCTGTGATATATTCTGATATGGTATTTGGCTATTGTATTGTGACTTCTATGTATTCGAGACTTTTTTTATGTCTTGTTTTAACTCTGATATATATATAGTAGCTTCATGAACTACAATTCTTTTGTTTCCACTGCTTGTTATTATATTACTTTGTGTCTGTGATTCTGTGATTGTTTTATTTACTGTATATGCTGAGTTTTGTCAAATATATATTGACAATCTAATATTTTGAGCAATTCAAGTCCGATATGTGTGGATGCGAATATCACGAAATATCTGGCTGTTACAAGTATTCAAATTATTTGGAAATTGCATTGATGGTAAGTAAATGAAAGGAAATAACTCCTCTACCTTTTCCTCTCCGTATTTATTGCTTACTTTAAAATAATTGATTGTCATTTTGAATATATGTGAAATTTTGATTAGTTAAAATAACTTTATAACATATTATATGTAAGTAAATATAAGTAAACTATTTAAATACATATATTATTATTTTATATAATTTCAAAATAAACTATAGATAGAAAAGACATATATAAAGGAACGAATGTGTCTGTTGTAGTGCAAATCTCAATACTTATATATGTACACATTAACCGTGTACACTGCTTATATGTTTCACTTGCACTATACACACATGAAGGTATTTGATACATTTATTATTATATATTTAAATTCGATTTAAATTAAAAACTCCTTTTAAAAATTTTAAATAAAATAAGATTTTATTTAAAACCTCATTATATTGTGTCAAATAATCTTTAAGACTACACAGGCCCAATAGATCCAAAATAGGAATATTTTAAAATCCACATATTTCACCCACTTCCAACTGGCGCGGTTCCTTCATAAATAATCGTTACTACTGTTTACCGCTTATAATTAGTATAATTGGATTTCAAAGAAAAAGACGTGTAAGTAATAAATTTAGACAAATTGTCACACCACTAGCTAAGATGGCATGTGACCGTTAATATTCGAATTATTCGATATTAATCACTCAAGGAATTTACACCTTTGAATCGTATAGCTAAACTGATGAATACTCTGAATAAACCACACTGTTTAATTAATTTATAGCCATTGTAAATTAATTAAATTAATTAATATTTGCAAAGTATTAATTATTAAATTTAATTTGATGTTTGAATACCATTAGTTTTTATTAAAATTTGTATATAGAAAATTTGTTTATATATGATATCGATAGAATATTTAAATTGGATTTAAATAGAATAAATACTAAAAGCTTTGGAAATTTTTGAGGCCCATTCCTTTTCATGTTAGGGCTGGGCTAGGGAAGGGAAAATTTTTGAAATTGAAATGAAAAGGCCAAAACATAATTAAAGGAAAGTGAATCAGCTCTATCTTTAATTATCTTTTATTGCCTCCTTTAAGGGATTATTCATCTGTTATTTACTATTCTCTTCCCTCCCATCCCATCTGAAAATAATGGCTTCCAGAGCCTGAAAAATTCCAAAGTCAAAAGCAAAATAAAATTTGATTCTTACCTCTTAAGTTTTTGCGAGATCCAAAGATCGATTCAACTGCATCTTGGAGGATTAACTAATCATTCAAGGTGTGACCTTTGACAACAACTTAAGGTGTTACTCTGATATAATTCGTTTATGTATTTATCTTATCCATATACATGGACTCTATATGACTCATCTCGTCATTTAATTGTTCATCTTGCAGCATGTAATTCTAATCCCCTATGTGTCCATCTCAATTAAAAAGTATATTTATTATGTCGATTTGGTTCAGATCCACATTTGTTTCTTTAATCTCCATTCATTGTATATTCATCATGATTGATATGTAGATATTTCGAGAAAGGGTGCTGATAAACTTTTATTTCTTAATCTTCATTCACTATAACATATTATTTTAAATATTTCTAGTCAGGATATTTCTAGAAAGGATAATTATACATCCTTTGAGAGTAGAGTGCGTAACGCTCTCCAAATATTGGGAAATGCATTACTCATGGCTATTTGGGGGTAAAAATGGGGTTACGTATTCATTTATTGGATAGTTATGGAACAACTCGTCCAAGAGTTTCCTGTTCATAAGTAACAACTAGGACAAACATGAAATCTTAGGGTGGCAATGTCGCAAAGTTCCCTCGACTTAAGAATACTGTAGAACTTTAATATGAATGCTTTGCTTTGGTTATAGTTAATTAATGGCATGATGATCCATCAAACAACTATAGCAGGGTTTAAGTTGAAGCATTGGAAGTAAAGCACTGTTCAATATAGAACTAGTCTCCTCAACTGTATGAGGTTAGTATTATGGTCAACTGTAGTCAACTCCAAGTCAAAATATCTGGCCAAAGTAATACTATTAATAAGAAATATTATTATTGAACTAAGGGCTATTTATGGACTAACTGAGTTGAATAAGGATGATATTAGTATTTTGACCAAAACCAGATTCCATAAATTTTAAAGTGATATAGTGTTAACAAAGTGAATGTTTGTAAATTGTTGTTACTAAAGGGTACCACTTATGAAAATGTAAAATTTGATTTTACCATAAAGATCTATTAGTAATGAATTCAGCCAAAGTGTTACATTACTCGACAAGATAACATGTGAATGTAAAAATTTGAATTGTTCAAAATTAATCGCTAATAGAATTCACATCTTTAAGTCTTACAACCATATTTGTGAATTATCCAAAAAATCATACGATTTAATCAATTTATAAAATGTTTTAGATTAATTGATATTTCAGAAATATTGATTGTTATGTTTTTTGGATAATAGTGTGGTACTTAATTTAAGTAGAGCACTCATATTGATTTCTCAGGGGTTAGAACCCATGAACTCTAGAACCTATGTCTAGAGTACAATACCACTAACCAACTAAGTTAGTAGTCCATGACATTAGTTATTATTTACCTTATTTGATTTTTTTTGGAATTATTTGATGCGTATATAAATTGTAACGACATGCTTTTTGGACGTTTTAAGCAGACACACATGCCGTACTCAAGCCATTAAAAAGGGCAGATTGTTGTGGGGTAAAAAAGAAAAGAGAAAGAAATAAAATAAACATAGAATCTCGCAGCGGAATGACAAAAATATAACAATCAAATAACGGTTCATGATGTTGTTTACAAATAAATTTGATTATACAAATATAATTCAGAATCAGAGTAACAGACAACAAGAATAAATAACTTAATTAATAAATGCAGCGGAATAACATGATGCAGTGGAATACATATCATAAATAATAATAGTACAATTCTTCATCTTCGTCCTCCAGAAATAAAGTCTTCAACCCTAACATGCTCAGGCTGAACCGAGCGAATTGAAAAGACAAAACACTCGAGTCAGGACCAAAAGATCTTATGTAAGTTAAATCAATGATAAATATGAGTGGAACGGCATCAGAGAGTTTACGGGGTTTAAGATCTCCTATCCAATGTCTAACGTGGGTATAGTAACTTAAGAGATTTCAGGATTTATCTCCTAAGGATCCGTTAAACTATCTACTATGTAGTACAATACTTATTATGATAGTGTCTGCAGTAATGTAAAGTATTAAAATAGCATTAAAGCGTTACCCATATCCCCCTTAACATATTTTTATACATTCCCATAGTCTATACAGTACCATAATTCCTCTATAAACTGGAGGGCTATCTGAGGGCACTCCATAGGTATGGTGCAAAACAAACTCGTAGAGTGCACGATAGGTCGTACGCCACGGCACACAAGGAAATGCCAGGGTAGATATACCATTTAAGAATCCGGACTGGTGGTAATGCATAGCAGCTACTATCGCCCACCTCGGAACACACTCCCAAATCAAAATCAAGGATGGCCACCAATCAAATCACAAACTCAGAATATAGTATCGATGAAGTGTGCCCGATCGGAGGAACGACCTCACTTCGCCTGGCATGGCTCCTGATTTTAGCCGCATCAAGCTGACTCACGGGAGTCAGGGTCACATAAATACTTCATACATAAATCGTTCACCAAATCATCTTACTTCATTTTTGGGAATCTCCACCATGTACATAGTTGTTAAAGTGGTTTTCGGTATTGGTAGAGAGTATGACAATATCCGATCCCGATATCTTTAACAACCAATCGCTTATTACACACCGGATGGTTCTTTTATATTTTCTAAAGGTCAATTAACAATTTATATCAAAATATCATATTCTCAAACCATATTACCTTCGAAATTATTTTCACTTTCAAATTATTATCGCATTTGAAATTATATAATTTTCGAAATCATAATCTCTTTCAAAAATCATATTTCCAAATTGGTTGAATCCTCACTTCAAAATCATCATATTCAACTAATTATAACATTTAAATCCCAACTTAGTTTATAACATCATTTAACCGTGTTTGCTTTAAACAAGTGAATTTGAATATGAACACTTCCCTCTACTTAGTCTGAAAATTCAGAATATAGTTTACATAATAATAGATAGTTAAAATAGTTATAAATAGTTAAAATACTCTAAAATAGTTTAGTTATAGATTGAAGATACTGTTAAATTGATTTAAGATAGTTAAATAATTTTAAATTAGATTAAATACAAATAAAATAGATTAAATAGCTTTAAAATAGATTAATTAGATTTAAAATAAGTTAAAATAGTTTAATTAGTTTAAAATAAATTAAATGGTTTAAAATAGGTTAAAATGATTTAATATAGTTAATTATAGGTTAAAATAGTTTAATAGTTTGAAAATCTTAATAATTACAGTCTTTAAAATAAAATATGTTTAAAATGGTTTATATTAATATATGAGTTTGAAATTAATATCAATTTAACCTTTTATTTTATTCCAACATATCTGGACCATCACAATTCCAAATCAGCAAAACCCAATTTCGAAATCTTCAATCCAAATTCTTCCCAATCTATGTTGGAATCGCAATTTAAATTATTCCAATTTCAATACATTTCAAAGTTATATTTCAAACCAAATTCAATAACTTAATTCCAATAAAATTTCATTTATACTTAAAAATTCAACTTTAGACTTTCAATTTAATTTCTTAAAGCAGTTCCTTTAAACCAATTCACCTTTCAACACAAAACTTGATTTTCTAATAATAATTCAATTTTTTTTATATATTTCAAGATATCATTTAACTGGATATGAAATCAAGGATTTAAAATCATTCAATTTAACCAATTCGGTGTCCGTATATTATTCTGTATCCTAGGGTCAAGTGATATGGATATTTATCATCTCAATCCGCCATTTAAAATTTTACGTTTATATGTCATTTCAAACCGCAATCTCGAATTTAATATTAAAATCCATAAAATCGCTCGAGTCTATCATTTCAACCCATAACGATTTTTCCATAATCTATAGATCGTTCGGGTATATATCATTTCAACCCATAGTGATTATCCTAATAATAACTAAGAGAACTTGCAAAGTGATAGCATTTTATAAATCAAGCATAACATCCAATCAACTAATATCAACAACCAAACATCCATCACAGTCATCATCCAATTCAATTACTAAATTTCAACAATCAACTAATTATCAATAGCAGGTGATTAACTGGCAATTTATAATTTTAATATTAAATTAAATAGCAATTATATTCAAATAAATTCAAAATCAACTGGAATGACGATTAAAATTATAACAAACAGTCATAAATAATTCCTAATCACATCAAAAATTTAATTTAACTAATATAAGGAATTTTAGAAGTTGTGAGTGGGTTAAAACACTCACGTTTGAATTGAAATCGAATTTAAATCCAATTTAGGGCCTAAATTCAAACAAATTTAGAATTCGCCCAAACTAGCGTCAAAATTTTCGAAATTTCGAAATAATCCTGGCGGAATAAACCACACATGAATTGTACCTCATATGTAAAAGTTATTAAGTTTCATCAAATCTCTAATTGCTTTCATAATTAAAAAAAAAAAATTCCTCTCTCATGGCCTTATCGCCCAGTCCTATCTCTTCTTTCCCGTTGCCATCTTCTTCCACCATCCCTTCGTACTCTGTTATTGCCCCGATTTCTCTCACTCCCATTCCTCCTCTTCCCAACCCGCCGCTCATTCCCACTGTTGAACCTCCCTCTCTCCTTGGCCTGCCTCCTGTTCCCAGTGCTTCTCTTCATCCTTCCTCCGTTTCTCTTCCCCAGTGGGACTCTTTGTTCAAAGCTAATGCTGGCTCTTTTGAACCTGTATCATTCCCGTTAGTTTTTGAAGATGGAGCCATTGTCCCGCCAGTTGAAGTAGATAAAGCAGGTAACGAAGTATGGGGGCATTGCCTTGTTGGGTTCTTCCTTGACTTACCACTCCCCTACATGGTTGTCTTGCATCATCTCAAGCATGCATGGCGTCTGAAAGGCTCGATTAAGGTTAAATCAGATGGAAGCTTGTTCCTCTTCAATCTATCTTCTGATGAAGATAGAAGGAAGATTCTCCAATCTGATCCCAATTGTGATAAGGAATAAGTTGTTTATTGTAAAGGAATGGGAGCCCTCTATTGGTAATAGTTTTAGCACCTCAAGTCAGTCCATGTGTGGTTGAAGCTTTCCAACATTCCTTTATATTGCTGGTCACACTTATACATTAATTGGTTAGCAACAAGGATAGGAAAATTTCTTTGTATGGATGATAATACTGAAAAGTTAGAAAGGATTGGGTATGCCAAATGTTTAGTTGAAGTTTCTTCTTTAACTGAATTGCTTGATTCCTTCATGGTTAAATTGCTGGATGGCTCTGAGCAAACTGTTAAAGTTGATTATTTGTGGAAACCTTTAATTTGTGGGGAATGCAAAGTCTTTGGGCACAACTCTTCTAGCTGTTTTGTGCAGAAATGCAATAATGATAGGATGGTGGTGGATGATCCAACTATAAAGGGTGACTTGAATTTTTTGGGTAAAGGTAAGGAGAGTAGCACAAATGGCAGATCTGTGGATACAAATGATTCTTCAAAAGGAGTATGGTGGAAGGTTCTTGGCAGGAAAGAAAAAGCACATTTAAAAAAGAAAAAGTATAGCAATGCTTCTGTTAAAAATTCTGATAATGGGTTTGTCAATTCCAAAGCAAAGTATTCTGTCTCTGATTTGATGCATGAAGTAAGGCATGAGGGTAGGCCAAATGATCTTGTAGCTGGAACTGTGCATGCTGAAACTTGTGGTGGTACTGAGGTAGTAACCAATATCCCCGAAGTGAACACCCAGGAATTGTCACATTTACCCGAAGCAATGTTGAGAGCATATCATTTTTCAGTGCTTGTTCATGACCTCTCTGTTCTAGAGGATAATAATGAAACTTTAAATGTTATGGAGGAAAGAGAGTATTGTCCCTCTGCAACGAAGCCATCAGATCAGTTATCTGATCCTGTAACACACTCATCTAATGCACTAATCTCAGAAGAAACATCTTCAGTCATTCGAATTGAAAAAGAGAAACTGATTTCCAATAATTTATCTAGTTCTAGCTATTTATACACCTCCCCCACTGGCCAATCAGCACGTAGTGTAATAAAATCCTATGCAAAGGTGCCAACTAACAAGCTCGATCTTCTATCCCTTGAGATTGCTTTCCTTAATCAGCTTGAGAATCATGTTTTTGACCTTTTTAATCCTGCTGTGCCATTTAATCCTCATTCTTCCTCTTATACTCCTCTTAACCCTCCAATTACATCTCCATCCCCTATACCTTTCTGGGTAGCTTACCTGGATGGATCTCTCCTCCTCCTAGCCAAATTTCACTTTCCTCCATCAATCTTAAGTCCTCCTCTTTAGCTGAAAAGCTTAAATCTGTTCGTTCTGATCCTCCTACAACTAGGAGTAGGGCAAGTGTGTCTCGTCCCTCTTCATAATCTTGATGAATACAGTTGCGTCTTAGAATATACGGGGAGCCCATAACCCTATTAAGCTTGATCATGTTAAGTCTCTTATCCATGATCATAACATAAATTTTTTTGCCATCCTTGAAACCAAACTGACTCTCCCTTTGACACAAAAAGCGGCGAACTATATTAACCCTGCTTGGTATGTTAATCATAATCATGATCATGCTCCTTATGGTAGAATCCTCACTGTCCATGACCCCAAATCATTCACTCTCTTCCCTATTTTGTGTACGTCCCAGCTTATCCATTTTCATGCTATCTTCCTTCCTCATCACCTTCCCTTTTACCTAACCTTTGTTTATGCGCACAATGCTACCGTATCAAGGAAATTGCTTCTTAATCTTCTCCCTTCCTTACGTCAGAACTCCCATCCTTGGCTTGCTTTCGGTGACTTCAACTGTTGTTTATCCTTGAATGATAAAATGGGAAGGTTGCCTCTAATGCCGAGGGATATTGCTCCTCTTAATATCTCCATTTCTGACTCAAAACTCCTCTCCATATCCTGCTCTGGTGTTCCCTTCTCTTGGAATAACAGGAGCCGGTCTGGGATTAGAACCTTCACCACCATCGACCTGTCCTTTTGCAATGCTTCTGCCTTTTCCTTGTGGTCGGCCATCTCTTCTTTTTTGCCTCATCCCATCTTATCTGATCACTCCCCTATCATTATCTCTCCCTCCTTGTTGTCGTGCAGAAGGAAAAAAGCTTTTGAATTTTTCAATGCTTGGGTCAGGGATCCAGATTTTAATAACATTCTAACTACTGCTTGGTCTACCTCTTATTATGGCAACCCAATGTTTGTTTTGTGCAAGAAACTGAAGGCCACTAAGATTGCTTTAAGGCAATGGGCTACTCAAAAGTTTGGTAATGGCTCTCTTGCATCCACTAATTTTAAGGTTCAGCTTATTGCTGCCCAAAAACTTCTTGATGAGGATCCCTCCGATCCTAATCTAGCTCAGAATGAATCCTTCTTTTCCCAACAACTAAATGATGCTTTAAATACTGAAGCTAGTATGGTAAAGCAAAAGCTGCAACTGAGGTGGGCTGAAGAAGGAGATAGGAATTCTGCCTTTTTTCATGCTACTTTCAAGAATAATCAAGCTAGAGAACATATCCATTCTCTCTGGGATGATGATGGTGCTCTCCTTACTTCTGCTGATAAGATTGACCAGCACTTGCTTCAACATTTTTCCAAGCTTTTAGGCAACTCTGACAATTTTGAACCTGATCTTGATAGACTGAATTACTTAGTGCTTCCTATGATAAACTCTGATATGAAAAACATGCTTGTTCATAAGGTTACTAACTAGGAAATTAAAGATTCCATTTTGCTATGAATTCTTCTTCGAGTGTTGGGCCTGATGGATTTAATGTTGTATTTTTCAAAGCTGGTTGGCCTATTGTTAGTCAAGTTTTTTTGGCGGCTGTCCATAATTTTTTTAATAAGTTTAAAATGCTTCGTGAAATTAATGCTACAAACCTTGTCCTTATCCCTAAGGTTAGGCCTGTAATGTTGTTTATAATTGTGTTTCCAAAATCCTTGCTACTAGACTTGTTGAAGTGTTGCCATCCTTTATCAATTCTAACCAATCTGCTTTCATTCCGAGGAGGAACATTCTTGATAACATTATGATGGCGGACGAACTTATTAATGGGTATGGTAGAAGTTGCATCTCCCCTAGATCTATGCTAAAACTCGATATTAGCAAAGCGTATGATAGCTTGTAATGGACCACTATTGTACGTGTTATGTCATTAATGGGTTTCCCTAAGGTGTTTATTGCATGGCTATATGCATGTATTTCTTCTCCCACTTACTCTCTTTGCTACAATGGGAAGAATTCGGGTTTCTTTAAGAGGAAGCAAGAGGTGCGTCAGGGGGATCCATCTCCTCTTATATCTTCATTATAGTTATGAAGTGCTGTCTTGCATGTTGTCTGCAAAATTCGAGGATAAGACGATTTCGTACCACCCAAAATGTAATCAGCTGCATATCTCCTCGCTTTTCTTTGCGGATGATGTTATGATTTTCACTAAGCCCAATGATCATTCTATTGCTAGAATCCTTGAGACTCTACACAACTTTTGTCTTGCAACTGGGTTAAAAATTAATCGAACTAAATCCCAAATTCTCATCTCTGGTCTTGGTCCTTCTGCCATGGCTACGATTGTTTCCCTCTCTGGTCTTCAACCGATGGAAAATAATATGTCTTATCTTGGTCTCCCTCTTTGTACGTCCAGAGTTACTAGAGTTGATTGCACCATCCTTTACGAAAAAATTATTTCTAAATTAAACTCTTGGACTTCCAGATATCTTTCAATGGCTTTTAGATTGGCACTTGTTAAGTCTGTTTGCTTCTCTATGACTGTGTATTGGGCACGTACTTACATTCTGCCCACTAAACTTCTCACCATGCTCAGAGCTGCTATGCTCGGATTCCTTTGGACGGGGTCTATACATAATAGGAAAATGATTCCTCTCTCATTCTCTAGTTTGAAAAACCTCTTTGTAAGGGTGGTCTTGGAATCATCAATTTGGAGCTATGGAACAAATCTACTGTTAGTTCCTATATTGATGCGTTACTTCTTAAAAGGAACAGCCTCTGGGTCCAATGGGTTTGGATGTATCGTATTAAGTCTGGTGATTTTTGGACTATGACTGTTTCTTAAGAAGCGAGTTGGATATGGCGCAAAATTCTTAGTTTGAGACGTACTTTCCTTCCATTTGTTAAATACTCTATGTCTCCTGACTACTCGGTGAGTTTTTGGAAGGATCCATGGGTAAAGGAAGGTTTGGTGTTGGAAACTATGTTGACTTCCCAAGAAAGGCTGCAATCTTTGATTGGTTGTAATGCTCGTGCTGTGGACTTCATTGTCAATGGGAAATTGTGTACCCCTAATTCTAGCAATCAGGTTGTTAATTCTTTATGGAGAAGTTTGACAGATTGTGTTGTGCCTATGAATCATGAGACTGGAGTTAATTGGAAGGGGAGACAACATAGAATTGGTAGGGTGTATTATCATCTCCTGCACACTGAAACTCTTTCTTCTTTTCCTTGGGCTAAAGTATGTTGGACTTCTCTTTCCCCTGCTAAAGAGAACATATTCTTCTGGAGAATTTTTCAGAAGGCTATTCTTACTAGAGATACATTGTTGTTTACTGGTTTGGTTTCTAATCACCTTTGCCTCTTCTGTAACTTGTGCCATGAATCAGTTGACCACTTATTCTTTGATTGTTAATTCTTATCTAACATGATATCTTCCCTGATGATTAAAGTTGGTATATCGAGCCTTTGTGGTAACTCGTCTTCTGACTGGAATGTGCTGAAAATGGCAATGAGGAGGAGAACTAATGACAACTACATAATCTTCTTTGTCCTTCAAAAATATCTTAAAACTGTTTGGTTTGAAAGGAACTCTCGATGCTTCTCAAGTGAAGCCTCTATTGCGCATCAGCTCTGGAATAAAGTTATGGTAAATATTTCCTATGGTATAAGATTCTCCAGGCATGCATTCTCTCTGCATAATCATGCACTTTAGAATTGATTCTTGGTGTTGTGGGCTGCTTGGTTTGCAATTTTTGCTTGTGCATGCTTTTGTGCATGTCTGCCCATCTTGTTTTGGTCCCGTTTGCCATCTTTGGTATTGGATCTGTTTCATGTCTTCGTTGGTCATCCTTATGTAGTGTGTGTATTGCCTTGCCTATATTTGCTTTCATTTGTTTGTTTTTTCCACGGAAAAAGCGTATTCTTGTTGTGGTCTTCTTTTTCCTTCAATAAACTCTGGTAAGGGACCAGTCAACCTCCCTTGCCTTGCCAAAAGCTATTAAGTTTTTAAGTTAGACGATTCATATTAGAAAAATAAAAATAAAATAAATGATTAAGCAGAGAATTAGACACGTCACCTTCATCACTACCTCGTTCAACACCCGAAACCCTATTCGCATGAACCGATGCCGTCGCTACAACGCATGCCCTCGCCATCGTGCCCGCGACCAGGCGCTCACGCCCACCTCCCTTGGTCTGTCGCCTATCACCTCGACCATCAGCGCCCTCCGAGCCTTGCGAACGAAGCCGTTCCTAAAACATATAAGCTGCTAAACCTAACCAATATCATCGCCGATCCAACCATCTAATCGCCAAACGAACACCATGGATGAACTCCCCTCGTACCTTCCATAATATTGTACCAACAAATCGCCGATCCATCGAAGTTGATCAAGACACGATGAACGACCGTGACTGTTTCGTGAAATTTCGGCCATACCATGATCCAAATCGGAAAAAATCACAGATTTTTGTTGCGCTCGTCGAGAGCTTTAGATTGATATATAATTCGATATATTTTGAGGAGTTTAAATTTTTGATTGAAATTTGATTTGGAATTGAATTGGAAATTTATTTGGTTTGTCTGCCATTGAAAAGAAGAAGCCAGAGAAAATTACGTACAGACAAATGAAAATTAGAAGAAAATAAGAAGAAGCTAGGGTTTATAACGGGCTATTTATAGGCAGAGCTAAAAAATAGAATGAATGGACAAGATTGATTTACATGTTGAACGATAAACGACCCAAAAAGCCTGTTCTGTCTTCGAAACGAAAGTGGGTCATCCCATATATCAAAATAGATGTTTTCAATATTTTTAAACTTAACGGAATAGATTTCAAGTCCTAATTCCATCATATGAAGAAGTTATGTTAAAATCAGCTTATTTCAAATTGACTTAAGTTGATTTCAATTAAATTGATTTATAGGCGTTTCGAGTCCGTACGATCAAACAACAAGTCTGATCGATAGAAAACTTGAAATCCTACAATAATTCACTGTTACCGATCTGATGAAAATAGTTTCGTCAAAATCCAAGACAGTGGCAAAAACGGCTATTTTCACATTAATTAAATAAATTAGTATTAAATTAATTAAATCGCTCTTTTTTATTTCAAATTTAGTTATTTATAATTTCTACCATTTTGAATTACCTAGTAATTTATAACCTTTTAAAACAAATTTCTATATCACTTTATTGTTGAATTTTTCACAAGTTTACAATCTTTAATTCCCATTTCAATAGATTCAAAGATTACAAAATTAATTTCCAATAATTCCATAAAATTTTGGTTTCCATCTTGTTATTTAACCAACTATTACTCTAAGGATATAATTACATTAGTGTATATTTTATTCTGTTAATAATTTCACACTTCATCTTAATTTCTGTTAGCGTAATATTTAATTTCATTTTATTGTAATAAAACCATTTATTATAGCTTAAGTTCCAATAAATTGATCAAACTAGATTTTCAGTTATTTTTATTCAATCAATTATCATGCTATGAATAGAATTTACATTGGTTACATTCTATTGAATTCATATCATACAATTATCAGTTTAATCTACATTAACTGCACTAATTAAATGAATTAATTGCAATTAATTTCCAATTTAATTTAACAGGTCTAATAAATAGGTAACATATAATAGTTGTTACCATTAACTTTTAATCATATTTATAAGTTCATTATTCCCAAGCAAATGTTACAATTACTTACCTAACACTGATTTTATTCAATTCCATTAATTTATATACTATTCCATAAATTAGTTCAATATTTACATTTGTTTTTCTTATATTCAATTTATAACCAAGCATAACATTTACATTATTTCCATAAATTGGAATTTCATTAAAAATTGTTAATGATTAACTTTATTTAACATGGTTACCTTTCATTCTAGTTATTATTTCATCACAAATTTTTATTTCTCCCAATATTAAATCACAAAATCTTATTAAATTAACAAATCTAATTGTCAAAATTTACGGGTCATTACATACACACACACACACACACACACATATATATATATTGCACGTCGATTTACAATATTGGTATAACTTTAAATGGTTTTAGCTTGAATGACTATTTGGAAAATGTACACCATAAAGGGGCAAATGCGGTCAGCCATAGATATGAAGAGAGAAAGGTGGAGCGGGAGAAAATTAAGGAATTAATCGGGGATGTTCTAATTGAAAGAAGGGGAAAAGTTTTATCCTCTCAATTAAAACAAATCCACTAATTTAATTTCCTTCATTGATTCATTCAACTTCATTTCCCTCTTCCTCCCTTAACCATGGCTAAAACTCCACCTCCAATTTCCTAAAAATTGCCAACTCCATATTAGATCGATACATCAGATAAAATAAAGAGCTATATGTTTCATCCATCTATTGCAAAGATTTTGTGTAGATTCAAGGATCTAAGGTGGGATTTCCAAACCAAAATGTAACATTGTTAGCTAAATCTAGAAGGTATATTCTGATTTTAATTGTTTTCGTAGATGCAATATGTTTATCGAAATTTTATATGTATGTTTTCTTGCCTTACCTTGATTTAAAATTAGTTATGCAATTTAAATAATTTTTAAATTATCTGAATTTTTTATTAATTTAAAGAATCAAAACAAATTTTTTTATATGATTGAAAAAATGCTTTGGTTATGGATCTATGTTTTAAAATTACTAATATTAATATCCTAAATAGGCATACAATTTAATGTTTTAAATGTTTATATTTGGAAGTTTTAAAAGATTTTAGATATCTTGTTTGATTTGTTGTGTTCAGTATTGGTGTTATAATATTTTGACTACTAAAACAAATGAATTTATTTTAACTTGAAACTTTATTTATGGATTTCTCTTCAAATACTTGAAGTACACATATGCTTGCAAATACATTAGAAAATTTTAACATAATATGGATGCTTGTTTTTGAATTAATTAGAAAGTCTTGGACTAATCATTATATATATATATATATATATATCGTAAATATTTATGTTTATATTGTTAAGGCATGTTTTATAAACATATTTTTGTAATTTTATATTGAACAATTTAAAATTGAGGTAACAATACATATATATAAACGACAAATATATACATGATGGATATAAATCTCAATATCTGCACGCATACAAACATACTTATATATATACATATACATAGACACACACACACTATCATTATTTATTGGTTTTGTCATTTTTTGTACCATACCATCTCTTTATGTTAATTAGATGTTGTATCACTTAAATTTTTCAAAAAAGGAAAGGTGGAATCAGTCAGTGGTACCCAATTTTAGCACTTTCCAGTTATTCATTGATGTGGTTACTTAAAGATCTAATTTCCTATTTATTCTATATTTTAAAACCTAATAATTACATATTCTTTCTGTTTCACATGTTTGTCACACAATTTAAAATATGGATCTATTTGATATATTCAAACCTTTTCAAATTTCACACATAATTAACATGGACTTAATTAATATGATTAAGACAATATTATAAAATATGATTTTATTAAATAACTAGGTTGGATCTTGTGATACCTATTAGACTTCATGGACGTATTACCTCAAAAAATTAATAATAAATTAAAATAATGTTAAGGGAAAAATTATAATTTTACATTAAAGAGAAAGAACATAAATTTTCACAAACATTGGAATTAGGCCTCGGGACCTATTGCATTACGTTTAGAATGTCTTTCATAGTCAAGAAATATATATATAACTTGTTAAATTTGATAAAACGGGTTGATAATAGCTGAAAATATGACGTGTGATACTTTTGTAAACATAAATTTTGGGTCGAAGTTAGAAAACCCTAGTTTTCAGCTACAAATTAGGCCCTCGCCTCCACTATTTCTTATTCTAAAATCTAGTTATCACTTATATGTGCATATCTTCTTTCTCTCTCTCAAAAACTCCTCAACCTAAACAAACTTCTCTACCTCTTCCAAAATTTGCTAAACAAAACTAAAACAAAGTAAATCAAGATAGTGAGAAAGAATCCAAATTAGAAAAGAAAAGGAGGAGGAGGCTAATCAATCAACGACACCTAGTTTTAAATCAAGGTTAGGAAGAGGAAAGCTTGAAAAAGGCGAGTGATTTAATTACTACGCTTATGTCGATTATAAGTAATCGAAATCCTTTATACTTCTATGTGATTTAAAAATTGATGAATTTGAATAATAATACTAACTTGAATATATTTTGAATTACGATTTCATCTAGAAATTAAAATGAACGGTGATGATGAAAAACATTAGTTGTTAAATTACTTGAATAATTATTGGAAAAGGGAAAAGATAAGATTTGTGAAATCCATATCAAATCCTATGAAGATAAATCTTTATCGATAATGTTTTGGTTTGCTTGGATAAATGAGGAAATCAAATGCCCTTTTATCTCACCTTGATTTGATTTTGTAATTTGAAACATTTGTAGAATTTTCATTAGAAGTACATACACAGTTTTAAATAAAATGGTGTAAATATATGTACACAATCATTGAAATTAAGAAGTTAAGTTCTTATAAATAAAGGTACAAACTAGACACAAAAATTTGGTTGAAAATGAACGTTAAATTTATATTTAAAACCATGAAGAAAATGAATGAAGAATAACAAAAATAAAAAAAATCATGAAATCTAGAAACACTACAACTAGACATCCGAAAATTCTACCACATGTCTGAAAAATATAATCAAATGTTTGAATGTGGTTTATACATATGTATTTTTGGAAATTCCAACACGAGAGAAACAAATTCGAATCAAATTCAAATGCTTGAATCGATTTTCAAACATATATAATCAAAGTCAAACATCTAGAAAAGGGAGTCGGATGGTTGAGTGCATGGAATATTTTTATAAAGAAAGTTAGGCATTTGAAATAAATAACCAGATGTCTAAACTATTTTAGAAAGCACAAACTAAAACTAGACTTGTTGCAGACCAAGTAGGGTGAGGTAAGGGACTTGTATCCTATTGTATCGAGTGTTAGGAGTTGGGATAACTTCATGGAGCAGGTACACCGAGTAGTATCACTTCATGGAAGATGTAGCGTGGAACTCGATAGGGTGGATGCTAGCGGCGCAATCAGAAGTTCTTGTTGTTACTTAGGTGAACCTGGTTACATGTTAAACATATAGGAACTAGGGAAGGGGAGATGGAGACATCCGCATTGTAGGGCCACATGACTGGGCAATGATTGGACCTATGGAGAAATCGCTATAGTGATTTTTCTTAACACTTCAAGTTAAATTAAAAAAGAGCATATGACACATTTAGCATTGATATATTGATATGAATGCTTAAGTAGGCCATAAACCATTGAGGTAGTATACTCAGGGCGATCCCAGGAATTGCAATGTTCACTCAATAGGTAAGTGTGATATACATAGTTTATGAATGTTAACCCAATTTTGGTTATGAAGTTAATTATTCGATTCAATACCAGGAATTGACCTAGAATTGTTACATTTTGGTTGTTCAACCCTTAGTTGGATTAAATTATTTATGGTTGTGGGTATAAGTATAATTATATCCTTGATTTGTAAAATACCCAATCCTTTATCTATTGGAATTAAACATAAATTAATGCCCTAGGTCATGTAGGTCATAAATGAAGTTAATTGCTTGTGAACACCATACACTAGTATTGCAATTCATTCATCAGACTTTGTCTAATCCACTCCTTTTCTTCCCCTTTTATACCCACTATAAGAGGACATGCCAGTAGGCTATTTGGTCTAGATATAGCACATGGAGGAGGAGATTAGATGCTTATAGTTATGTTTATTTATTGTTACTCACCATGTACTCTAATCTATATTATTCCTATTTATCAAACTCTACGTACTATTGTTTGGATATATGTTGTATGGACCGCATTATTGAGACTATTATCTAATCTGGATTATTTTCAGTATTTATATTTTATTTCTTCTGCTGCGAGATCTAAAAGTGTAGAATGCTTTAAATTTCATATTAGTCTCTATATTATGTAATATTCTAAAACTTCGATGGCTTGTACTTCTTGGCATGATACAAGTCCGAAAGTCATTTTAGGCTTTGAATCGGTGTGCTTGGAGGTGCGAGTTATCACAGTTGGTATTAGTGCGAGGTTCAGGATTCCTTAGGGATTAGGTGCGTATTGTAGAGAGCATACTTGTGTATTTTCAAAAGGTTATATATATAAGTATAATGCAAACACACGCTTATAATCTTTGTAATGCTGGATTATATGATTAAAGTTGTTAATAATTCCAATTTATAGATGGTTAAGAATGAGCAATTAAACTAGAAATACTTCTAGTGAGGAAATTGAAGTTACAGGCATGAATATTCCTATATGGTGCTGCTAGTATCGTCAAGCAAGAAGCCAGATTAAGCTCAACCCCTAATTGAGAACCTGTAGTGCAAGCTTAAGTTGCAGCCCTATCTCTTCCACCTACTTTGGATTTTCCTAAGTTATGTCATGATTTCTAGAGCCTAGGTAGAAAGAATTACCATAGCACTAAATCATTTGTAGAGACATGGGCATAGCCGAGGAACTGTGATAGAATTTTTGCTATGATGGGTGTGAGGATGCAGTGAAGAGGCAGTTAGCATCGTGGCATTTGCAAGAAGATGACTTAAACTGGTAGGAGATTATTGTTGCTGAGACAAATGAGACCGATATTGCTTAGATCGATTTCAAGAGGTGCTTGGAGACTAAGTTCATTTCTGAGGTGTAATAGGGAGTAGAGCTAGAGAAGCTCATTCATTTGGAGCAATGGGACTACAATGTCAAGGAGTATGTGAATGACTTTAATTACTTGGCAAAGTATGGTTTATACTTTATTAATACACCATCAAAAAAGGCGATGAAGTTTGCTAAGGAGTTGAATCCATTTTTTAGAGGTATTGCTTTGAGCCATGTACCTATGGGAGCTGCTTTTGAGAGCTTGGTGGAGATGTCATTGTTGAATTCAATTCGAAAGGAGGAACCTAAGAAGGTAAAGGTGAAGCCAGTTCAGCAAGACCACTACAAAAGTAGAATAGGAGCTTGGCGAAACATACAGAAGCCAAAGTTTAAGTGTAAGAAGTGCCAAGGTAGGGGCATCTAGTAAAAGATTGTAGGGCGGGAATTGCAAAGATCAAATGCAACAATTAAAACCAATTTAGGCATATGAAAAGAGAGTATCCGAGTGCACCTATGACTTTTACCTAAGTAGTTCCAATATGTGCACTAGATGTTATTCCTAGCTCGAGTTCTGCTCCATCTGTGGATAAGGAAAAGAAGGTCTTTCTTGAAGGTATGTTAACTTTTTCTGATTTATCTATTCGTACTTTATTTGACATATGAGCATCACACTCATTTATTTTTAGTAGACTAGTAGATGAGCTGCACCTAGAAACTAGTATAGGTACATACCCTATAGTAGTATCAAACCCCGTTGGAGGATCAACTCACCTATTCATGATTTGTAAGGGTTTGATGTTGTATATTTTACGTGTCGAATTTGATTGTGATTCTTTTTCTTTGAAATGTTCTGGGTTTGGTTCAATTTTTGGAATGGACTAGATGACTATGTATGGAGCAGTGTAATATTGTGATAGGAAGTTGGTTCAGTTTGGTACTCACAGTAAGTGCAATCTTGAGGTTTGCAGTGACCCCAAGTTTTCAGTTATATTGAGTTATTTATATTCTTTAGACCTCTCGCATGATGAGTTAGCTTCAGTACAAGTAATTGTTGACTACCTAGATGTTTATTCCAAAGTTTTCGGTCTTTTGCCTCATAGGGAGATCAAAATTCGAATTTATCTTGAAGATAATGCTAGACCTATTGTCTTACCTCTTAGGCATATGGCTCCTTGAGAAAGGCGTGAGCTAAATAAGCAAGTAAATGAATTATTGAAGAAGGGCTTCATTCAAAGAAGTATTTTGAAGTGAGCAGTATCGGCTATCTTTGCTACTAAAGCAGATGGCTCACTAAGGCTTTGCATCAATTATCGAGAATTAGAGAAATTAACAAATAAGAATCGTTATCCACTACCCCATACAGATAATCTCTTTGATCAGTTAGTTGGAACAAAGGTATTCTTTCGGCTTAACTGGGCTACCGGATTCCATCAGTTGCGTTTAGCTGAGGATGGTATTCAGAAAACTTCTTTTCATACATTCAAAGGACTATGAGCGGTTAGTCATGAAATTTGGACTGACCAATGCGCCAGCATATTTTTTCGACCTCATAAGTGGAGTCTTTAGAGGTTGCTGAATAAGTTCATGGTGGTATTCGTTAATGACATACTTTTCTATTCAAAAAGTGAAGAAGAGCACATGTTGCGTTTAGGTAAAGTGCTTAATACTCTTCGTAGGCATAAGGTAAAGGTAAAATTTTCCAAATATCATTTTTGGCGCAAGTAGGTTTACTTTCTAGGACATGTTGTTTCCAAACATGGGCTAGTAGTCCGTCATAGTACAGTTGCTATAGTACATGATTGGCATGCACCAAAGAATGCCCCATAGGTGAGAAGTTTTCTTGGATCCTAGTAAGGTTATTGCAGTACAAGATTGACACTAACCAAAGAATGCAATCGAGGTATGAAATTTTCTTAGTTTGGCTGGCTACTATAAGATGTTCATTAAGGAATTCACAAAAATTTCTGCACCGTTGATGTGATAACCCTGATTTTTAGGGTAATTTTATGATTCAATTTAGTTTATGATTGTTTAATAATTGGAAAAAAAAATAGGAATAGAAACTTGTTGCCATTGAATGGTTAAAAAAAAAAGGGTATGAACTGGTGCACTAGACAGTGCATACACATACACATATTTTCTACAATATAAAATAGGTAGAAATTAATTTGTAAGTTAGAATAAATAAATTTCAAATACATAGGCATGCAGACATGATTATCGCAGACATGAACATGTCTTTAAAGCAAGTTTAGTATAAAGAAAATAAAGTATGTAGTCCAGAATAAACATATGCAGAAGATAGTAAGTATTTAAATAAATAAATAAATATGTTTACATATGATATGCAGGAGCATAAGAAAGCACTGCTGGTAGGAGACAAGATTTGCATGGAAATAGTATGAATCTTTAATAAAACACTTTAGCTAATTTCAGTAATCCTTTTGCTTGAAAAAAATGTAAGTCATGCATATAACATGACCCGGGGTAAGATAAAAGGAATAGGGTATAATTTCTGAGAAAAATAACAAGAACCACTTACCCATTTTCTCTATAAAAAAAATGAGAAGCAGATCATAGTTGATGGGGCAAAACTGACATTGGGTAATTTTCTAAAACCCTAGTGGCAGCCAGGGTCTAGTATAAGAAGGCTTAAGGTAGTGAGATCTGTCACTATTTTTAAAACAGAAAAAAATATATAGCAATAGAAATATAAACCAGAGAGCATTGGCCATTAGAGTTAAGAGAAAGTGAAAGATCAAAGGGAAAGGAAGGCTTAGGAAAAAGAGTTAAGGTGAGTAACCTCACTGGAAACATTGGTAATAAGCAATAAGTCCTGAATATTGAGGCAGCTTGATTAAATTTATATTTTTATTTGTTGCAAGCTATGTTGTTTTTATGATATGGGAACTTTCACTTGCTTTATGATCTGTTTAAATGAAAACCCTTTTATATTGATTTACCCAGAGTGAAATAGCCAGGGATTTAATGTTTAAATATGTCCTTCTGTGTTATGATTTAACTGTGAGATGAAGTAGTGAGTATGGGTTATCTTTATATATATTTGCTAGTTTAAAACCCAGGATACTTAATATGGATATATGGTCTAAAAATGAAAGAGGATATGGGGCTGCAACATTGTGTTGTTGCTCATGTCTCATATCAACAACAAATGAAAATATAGGGGTGCAATGTATACATGTGCTGAGCCCCTACATTCCATGAACTATCCAATAAAATACTTGTGATTTAGTCAGATTTGAGGACCTACATAGATCTGATTGAATCAGAGGTAGGAAGAAACCAACAGAAAAATTTATCTATGGCCATATGTTTGTATTAGGATCTATTGAAATTCATAGAAAAAAATAACATGTTTAAGAAATCACCTCTGTTGCTATGGAAAAGTGCTTGCTAGTGAAAACATGATTTGTTAACCTCTGGATGTGTGTATGGGACTGAATGTTTTCTTCATTGCTTGAACATGAGATATAGAGAGGTATTAACATAGTATTAAAAGAAAAGAGGGAGTGACACTTAGTAACTTAACTAAGGACTTGGATCTTAGGGCTACAAATATAGCTTGGCAAGGTGAACATTGCAAGCTCACACATGGTATGATTATACCCAGGGGCCTGAGTGTGCTGGGTTAACAGTGAATATGTCCCAGACAGTGTGTGATTTAATAAAAGAGAAAGTAGCTAAAGACCATAAAAACAAAATACAGGATATTGAACATTAGTAATAGGTTCATGTGAAGGCTTGGGTAAAATTCCTGATGGCCAGAAAATCTGTAGATGAGGAATGATGATTTAATTGATAATTGTGTTGACTATCTGATGGTATTCTATGGATGAATTCTATGTTGGTTTTCTCTGTAACAAATCATTAAATTATATATCATTTTGTGTACACTAAGGAACATACACAGGTTACCCAGAAATATGCATAAGAGCAATATTGCATTCTTCTATTTATTTTGTAGTTATTTGAATATGAGAAAAATTATATCAAATTTGTGTTTTCAGTTAGATTACTCATACCAGGCATTAGTCTGACCCATGTGTGTGTTGATGCACTATTGGATGTCTCATATTTTATGGGGCAGTCTATAGTGATTGTGCAGGGATATAGGTATTTCATGGATCAAGCTTGGATGTTTAACTGCCTAGAGATTTTGGATGTTATGTTTAAAGATATACTGAAGTTAAATTTGATGTTATGTTGAGTTTTGTCAATCTGCTTAGTTTAAGTTTGCTTGAGAAGCCAATGTTTTGTTATACTATTCTGCAAATAGTAAACTTATATGTATCAGCTGAAACTCTTGTGTCTTGACTTACCAATGTGTTGTCTAGTAATGAAGTCTTTAATTTTTAAACTGATCAACTTATGATGATAAATGATCTGAGTTCATAAGAATGTATTGATTGAAGGAATAACCAAATATTTAGCTTTAAAAACTTATGTTTAAATTGATATAAAAATCTGGCAGAAGAAAGGGTTTTGAGTTGCTTTGAAAATGGTCTATAAAGAATGATACGCTCTTTGTTTTAGAATAAATGCAAAATAGATATGGCTAACCTAACCACATTATTGAGTCTGGATTGAGCCAGCACTGAAAAAAAAAAGATTTAAATTTAATTTTTGCAACAAAGTTATACAACTCAAAATATAAGAGAGACTCAGTAAGAAAAAAAAAATGAATGAGCATCTGAAATTTCCTAGAGACACACACATGCTCAAGCAAGGACACAGTATATACAATAATAAGATTATGGAAATAAATACAAAATGCTAAGCCTAGAAACCTGAAACCAAAAATCAAGCAATGATATAAGTATGCCTAGAAATTTGATTTCTAGAAATTATATTGCTATGCGGGAAGTTATTATTAATAACTTTCAGCAGATTTCTACCTATAAATTTTTATACTCTGAACAAGTAGAAATTAACTTATATATCTTCATATATGTAAGTTTAAGTTGAATTAAAAACAAACCAATATTTATTGGCAGAAAGATCCTGAAAAGGAGAAAATAAGAGAGATGATTTTCTCAATTTAGATGACCACTTCGCATATGTAAAAAAAAATTTAAGGAAAAGAAAGTGGGTCATCTCATTTGGTATTAGAGCTATGTTGTTAAATAACAGAGCAAAATTTTGTATGAACTTGTTTGCATTAGTGTATGATGTGTTGATTGCTTTAGATACTTTGTTCTGTTAGTACATATATTACTAATATCTATTATAACTAAATAAGGATAAATTGAAGTAAATTAATTTATAGAGGAATAGGAAAAATGAACTAACTTAAGTGTTATATCCATAGAACTATGGTGAGACCTAGACAACAAGATGTAGGACCAAGTGAACCACCTATGATGAATATGCAAGAATTTATGAGAGCCCTAAGGGATGGAGTAGGCAACAGGCAAGAAAATCCACATGAAGAGCTTTCCAAACTTCTCAAGACCTTTACCAATCTTGGAGGCAAAACTTTTGATGGGACAGAGGGGATCATGGGAGTTCAAAACTGGCTTAGAATTTTGGATAGAATTTTTACAGATATGCAAGTTGAAGACCAAAAGAAGAGGCAAATAGCATCTAGACAACTGAGAGGAGCAGCTTTGGACTGGTGGGAAGTTATCATAGCTGGAAGACCTGAAGGAGAAGTGACATGGAATCAATTTAAGGAAATGTTGGAAGGAAGATTTGTACCTGCATCAGCTAAAGAATCTTTGCTAGAGGAATTCATAAAATTGAGGCAGGGGACTATGAGTGTTACTGAGTATACACAGAAGTTTGAATCACTAGCAAAATATGGTGCAGTGCTTATCACAACCAGAGAAGCTAAAAATGGCAGATACATTCAAGGGCTGAATGCTAGCCTTAGTAGAGCTATGTTGCCATATAAGGACAGGACATTTGATCAAGTTTTGGATCTGACTCTGAGTATTGAACAGCATGATAAAGCCAGGGAAAATTTCTGAGCACTAAGGAATAATCAAAATAAGAAAGGAAAGGGTAAGTTCCACCCTTATGATAAAAAGAAAACAGATGTAACTTCCACCAAAAAATCAGAAGAAGTCAAAACTGCTGAGGTTAAAAAGAAAATCACTTGCTATAATTGTGGACAAGAGGGACACATGAAAAATAGGTGTACAAATCCTAAACCAGCATCCTTCAAATGTCACCAGTGTGGAAAGGAAGGTCACATAAGGAGGAACTGTCCCGAGTTTAAGCAAGGAAAAGTGAGTACTTTGGAGGTGAAAGGCAAAGCAACAGAAGGACCAAATGTTGAGAATCATGGCCAAGTTGAAGGTACTTTGCTTATTCACTCAATACCTTTTACAGTAGTGTATGATACTGGGGCTACACACTCTTTAATTTCTCATGCTATTGCACAACAATTAAAATTGAATTGTATGATTGTTGATAGGCCATTGCTTATTAAAAGTCCTTTAGGTAATTCCTGTGTTTTGGGTATGATGTGTATGCAACTGGGATTGAATATAGGGGGATATATGTTCAATGCAGACCTATATGTTTTGCAATATCCAGGCATAGGAGTTATTTTAGGAGTTGATTGGTTAAGAAAATATAGGGCTGTTATAAATATGGAGACCTCCACCATATCATTGAAAACTTCTGAAGGAAAGAGGATAGTTGTTCTTTGTGAAGTAAATAAGAACAGGAATATAGTTACCCTTGCTAACTTATCTAGTGAGAAGCATATGCCAGCATTAGAAGAAATTCCTATAGTAAATGAATATGCTGATGTGTTTGATGAAGTTAGAGGAGTTTCAAACCATAGACCAGTAGAATTTTCAATTAAACTGATTCCAAGAGCTAACCCAGTGGTTAAGAGGCCAACTAGAATGGGGCCTAAAGAATTGATAGAATTGAAGAAACAATTGGTTGAAATAGAAGAAAAAGGCTTCATCAGACCCAGTAGCTCATCATGGGGAGCACCAGTGGTTTTTGTTAAGAAGCAAGATGGATCTCTCAGACTATGTATTGATTATAGAGAGTTAAATAAAGTTACAGTTAAAAACAAATACCCCTTACCAAGAATTGATGATCTTTTTGATCAATTAAGTGGTGCAAAAATATTCTCCAGACTTGATTTAGCTTCAGGATTTCATCAAATGAAAGTAGAAGAGGAAAGCATTAAATATACAGCTTTTAATACTAGGTATGGACTTTATGAATTTTTAGTGATGCCCTTTGGCTTGACAAATGCTCCCTCTTACTTTGTTGATTTGATGAATAGAATTTTTAGAAAATACTTAGATAAATTTGTATTGATATTTATTGATGATATCTTAATTTATTCCAAGATAGTTGAAGAGCATGAGAATCATTTGCATATAGTACTACAGAAATTGAGGCAAGAAAATTTGAAGGCAAAATTTTCAAAATGTACATTTTGGCAGAATGAGGTAAACTTTCTAGGACATGTGATATCAGAAAAAGGTATATCTGTAGATCCCAATAAGGTAATTGCAGTTCAAGCTTGGAAAAGACCTACTTGTGTTACAGAGGTCAGATCTTTTATGGGGATGGCTGGTTATTATAGAAGGTTTATAAAAGATTTTGCCAAGATTTCAATTCCATTAACTAGGTTGACAAGGAAGAATCAGGTATTTGCTTGGACTGAGGAATGTGAGAAAGCCTTTGGGAAGTTGAAGGAGGCACTAATACAAGCTCCAATACTAAAATTACCTAAAGGAAATGAAAATTTGGTAATATATACTAATGCAAGTGGACAAGGGCTTGGGGCAGTATTGATGCAACAACATCAAGCGATAGCTTATGCCTCTAGACAGTTAAAACCCAGTGAGATAAAGTATGCTACACATGACCTTGAATTGGCTGTTATAGTATATGCTCTTAAATTATGGAGACATTATTTGTTAGGGGCAAAATTTGAAGTTTACACAGACCATAAGTCACTTAAATATTTGTTTTCACAAAAAGAATTAAACATGAGGCAACAAAGGTGGATTGAACTACTAGCCTCATATGATTTTAAAATATTGTATACACCTGACAAGGCTAATAAAGTAGCAGATGCTTTAAGTAGACAGCATGCTAAGGTAGCTAGGTTAATGATAGAAGAGTTTAATACTCTATCACTATTGATTGACTCAGAAGTAGAAAGTGAAAGTGTAGAAAGTATGAGCATATGCAGTGAGAATGTAGAGATGGGAAAGTTAAGTTTTGTTATTTTGGGGTCAGAATTAAAAACTAAAGTTGAAAAGCTACAATACCAAGATTCATCTTTACTTGAGGAGAAAACTCAGATATTAAATGGAGAGATAGTGGAAGGTTTTCTGTTGGATGTTCAGGGCCATTTGAAGAAAGGAAGAAGAATATGTGTTCCTGCCATTGATGAATTGAAGCAAGAAATATTGGATGCTTATCATAAAAGTAAATATACCACACATCCAGGAAGCACAAGAATGTATGATAACCTCAAAAGAGATTATTGGTGGAAAGGTATGAAAAGTGCAGTGGCCACTTATGTGTCTAAGTGCATGGTTTGTCAACAGGTAAAATCTGAATACCAAAGACCTTCAGGGATGCTTCAACCTTTACAAATACCACAGTGGAAATGGGAAGATATATCAATGGATATCATTGATGGTTTGCCTAAAACTAGGAGGGGAAATGATAGTATTTGGGTTGTAGTAGATAGGCTAACTAAATCAGCTCATTTCATACCGGTAAAATCAGAAAGGAATGCATGCACATTAGCTCAATTATTTATTAAGGAAGTAGTTATATTACATGGAATACCAAAAACTATAGTAAGTGATAGAGATACCATCTTCACTTCAAAATTTTGGCAAAGTTTTCACAAAGCAATGGGGACTGATCTATGCTTGAGTACAGCATATCACCCTCAATTTGATGGTCAAACCGAAATTGTGAATAAATTGCTTGAAGACATGTTGAGGGCATGTATATTGGATTGGGGAGGAAGCTTGGAAGATCACATATTTCTGGCAGAGTTTGCATATAACAACAGTTATCACAGTAGCATAGGCATGGCAGCCTTTGAAGCACTCTATGGTAGGCCATGTTTATTACCTTCAAGTTGGATTGAATCTGGGGAGAAGGTGGTCTTAGGACCAGAAAATGTAAAAGAAACTTCTGAAAAGATAGCTTTGATTAGAAAAAGAATTACTTCTGCCCAAGATAGGCAAAAGAAATATGCAGATCAGAAGAGAAAGGCAGTACAATATGATGTTGGAGATTTTGTATTTGTTAAAATATCACCTATGAAGAAGGTTCTAAGGTTTGGAAAACAGGGAAAGTTAATTCCCAGATACATAGGACCATATAAAATCTTAGAAAGAATTGGAAATGTAGCCTATAAGTTGGAATTGCCAGAGGAGGTGAGGGCAATGCATGATGTTTTTCATGTATCTCAGTTAAGGAGATGGATTCATGATGCAGAGACAATCTTGGAATCCACTAGGGATGTGCAGATTGATCCCAGAATGGTTTATGAGAAAGAACCAGTAGGTATTGTTGCACGAGAAATTAAGAAATTAAGGAATAAAGAAATTAAATTGGTGAAAGTGCAGTGGAGCCTTGACCTAAATGATTGGACATGGGAAGTGGAAGATAAAATCAGGAATGATTATCCAAAATTGTTTGATTGAATAAAAGGTATAACATATATATGTTGATAAATACTTTGATTAGATATACAGTGTGTATTTTGTTTTAAATTTACACAGAGTTTAACTAAGAGGTTAGTTTGAAAATGATTGATTTTCTGGATTGAAAATACTTGAGTTAAGTATGAAAGAATTGTGGGACACAATTCCTAAAAGGAGGGGTATATGTGATAACCCTGATTTTTAGGGTAATTTTATGATTCAATTTAGTTTATGATTGTTTAATAATTGGAAAAAAAATAGGAATAGAAACTTGTTGCCAATGAATGGTTAAAAAAAAGGGTATGAACTGGTGCACTAGACAGTGCATACACATACACATATTTTCTACAATATAAAACAGGCAGAAATTAATTTGTAAGTTAGAATAAATAAATTTCAAATACATAGGCATGCAGACATGATTATTGCAGACATGAACATGTCTTTAAAGCAAGTTTAGTATAAAGAAAATAAAGTATGTAGTCCAGAATAAACATATGCAGAAGATAGTAAGTATTTAAATAAATAAATAAATAAATATGTTTACATATGATATGCAGGAGCATAAGAAAGCACTGCTGGTAGGAGACAAGATTTGCATGGAAATAGTATGAATCTTTAATAAAACACTTTAGCTAATTTCAGTAATTCTTTTGCTTGAAAAAAATGTAAGTCATGCATATAACATGACCCGGGGTAAGATAAAAGGAATAGGGTATATTTTCTGAGAAAAATAACAAGAACCACTTACCCATTTTCTCTATAAAAAAAATGAGAAGCAGATCATAGTTGATGGGGCAAAACTGACATTGGGTAATTTTCTAAAACCCTAGTGGCAGCCAGGGTCTAGTATAAGAAAGCTTAAGGTAGTGAGATCTGTCACTATTTTTAAAATAGAAAAAAATATATAGCAATAGAAATATAAACCAGAGAGCATTGGCCATTAGAGTTAAGAGAAAGTGAAAGATCAAAGGGAAAGGAAGGCTTAGGAAAAAGAGTTAAGGTGAGTAACCTCACTAGAAACATTGGTAATAAGCAATAAGTCCTGAATATTGAGGCAGCTTGATTAAATTTATATTTTTATTTGTTGCAAGCTATGTTGTTTTTATGATATGGGAACTTTCACTTGCTTTATGATCTGTTTAAATGAAAACCCTTTTATATTGATTTACCCAGAGTGAAATAGCCAGGGATTTAATGTTTAAATATGTCCTTCTGTGTTATGATTTAACTGTGAGATGAAGTAGTGAGTATGGGTTTTCTTTATATATATTTGCTAGTTTAAAACCCAGGATACTTAATATGGATATATGGTCTAAAAATGAAAGAGGATATGGGGCTGCAACATTGTGTTGTTGCTTATGTCTCATATCAACAAAAAACGAAAATATAGGGGTGCAATGTATACATGTGCTGAGCCTCTACATTCCATGAACTATCCAATAAAATACTTGTGATTTAGTCAGATTTGAGGACCTACATAGATCTGATTGAATCAGAGGTAGGAAGAAACCAACAGAAAAATTTATCTATGGCCATATGTTTGTATTAGGATCTATTGAAATTCATAGAAAAAAATAACATGTTTAAGAAATCACCTCTGTTGCTATGGAAAAGTGCTTGCTAGTGAAAACATGATTTGTTAACCTTTGGATGTGTGTATGGGACTGAATGTTTTCTTCATTGCTTGAACATGAGATACAGAGAGGTATTAACATAGTATTAAAAGAAAAGGGGGAGTGACACTTAGTAACTTAACTAAGGACTTGGGATCTTAGGGCTACAAATATAGCTTGGCAAGGTGAACATTGCAAGCTCACACATGGTATGATTATACCCAGGGGCCTGAGTGTGCTGGGTTAACAGTGAATATGTCCCAGACAGTGTGTGATTTAATAAAAGAGAAAGTAGTTAAAGACCATAAAAACAAAATACAAGATATTGAACATTAGTAACAGGTTCATGTGAAGGCTTGGGTAAAATTCCTGATGGCCAGAAAATCTGTAGATGAGGAATGATGATTTAATTGATAATTGTGTTGACTATCTGATGGTATTCTATGGATGAATTCTATGTTGGTTTTCTCTGTAACAAATCATTAAATTATATATCATTTTGTGTACACTAAGGAACATACACAGGTTACCCAGAAATATGCATAAGAGCAATATTGCATTCTTCTATTTATTTTGTAGTTATTTGAATATGAGAAAAATTATATAAAATTTGTGTTTTCAGTTAGATTACTCATACCAGGCATTAGTCTGACCCATGTGTGTGTTGATGCACTATTGGGTGTCTCATATTTTATGGGGCAGTCCATAGTGATTGTGTAGGTAAATAGGTATTTCATGGATCAAGCTTGGATGTTTAACTGCCTAGAGATTTTGGATGTTATGTTTAAAGAATTACTGAAGTTAAATTTGATGTTATGTTGAGTTTTGTCAATCTGCTTAGTTTAAGTTTGCTTGAGAAGCCAATGTTTTGTTATACTATTCTGCAAATAGTAAACTTATATGTATCAGCTGAAACTCTTGTGTCTTGACTTACCAATGTGTTGTCTAGTAATGAAGTCTTTAAATTTTTAAACTGATCAACTTATGATGATAAATGATCTGAGTTCATAAGAATGTATTGATTGAAGGAATAACCAAATATTTAGCTTTAAAAACTTATGTTTAAATTGATATAAAAATCTGGCAGAAGAAAGGGTTTTGAGTTGCTTTAAAAATGGTCTAAAAAGAATGATATGCTCTTTGTTTTAGAATAAATGCAAAATAGATATTGCTAACCTAACCACATTATTGAGTCTGGATTGAGCCAGCACTGAGAAAAAAAAAGAGATTTAAATTTAATTTTTGCAACAAAGTTATACAACTCAAAAATATAAGGGAGACTCGGTAAGAAAAAAAAATGAATGAGCACCTGAAATTTCCTAGAGACACACACATGCTCAAGCAAGGATACAGTATATACAATAATAAGATTATGGAAATAAATACAAAATGCTAAGCCTAGAAACCTGAAACCAAAAATCAAGCAATGATATAAGTATGCCTAGAAATTTGATTTCTAGAAATTATATTGCTATGTGGGAAGTTATTATTAATAACTTGCAGCAGATTTTTACCTATGAATTTTTATACTCTGAACAAGTAGAAATTAACTTATATATCTTCATATATGTAAGTTTAAGTTGAATTAAAAACAAACCAATATTTATTGGCAGAAAGATCCTGAAAAGGAGAAAATAAGAGAGATGATTTTCTCAATTTAGATGACCACTTCACATATGTAAAAAAAAATTAAGGAAAAGAAAGTGGGTCATCTCAGTTGACCATCCTTGCTAAGTAGAATTTAGTTTCCTCATAGAGCTCAGAAAGTAAAGGTTCTTTTTTCAAGCTAAAGGAGTTGTTGACTAGTGCACCTATTTTATTACTTTCGGATGGTACGAAGGCATTCATGGTACACACCAATGCTTGTAGTACAAGACTAGACTCGATGTTAATGTGGGAGGATAGAGTGGTTTGTTATGCTCGTCGACAATTGAAAATTCACAAGAGACACTACTAAACCAATGATCTTGAGTTGGTAGCTATTATCTTTACACTCAAATCATGGAGGCGTTATCTTTTAGAAGAGCGGTTTGAGCTATTCATGGATCATATATCTTTAAAGTATTTATTCTCCCAAAATTATTTTAATTTTAGGCAGCATGGGTTGATGGATTTCTTGGTATCGTATGATTTCAATATCTCATATACTCTAGGAAAAGGCAATGTTGTAGCTGATGCCTTGACTAGAAAGCTTGTGATGTTAAACCCTATGTTCTTAAAATGGAAGCGTTTGGAATTCATTTCTTCATTCGAGTTTCGACCTTCATCAAACATTACACCAAGGTTATTGGTAGCTTTCGATGTTCAAGCTTCACTTATGGACCATATTGGTTCAATTCAAAGGAAAGATAAGGATTTTATGGATATTTTTGAGAAGCCGAACAAGAGAGTGCACTCGAGTCATTTGGTCTAATATTCCATTGATTCAAAAGGGTGGATATGGAGAGATGGTAGGTTGTGCGTTCCTCTTATCATAGAGTTAATTTACATGGTACTAGCCGAATCCCATCGTTTTAGGATGACCATTCTTCCCCGTGGTAACAAAATATATCGTGATATGAAGAGAGTCTTTTATTGGCATAGTGTGAAAAGGCATGTAGCGGAGTTTGTTTCCAAGCATGTGACTTGTCAATGGGTAAAGGTAGAGAGGAGAACCTTGATGGACTACTATAGTTATTTGATATTCTATGATGGAAATGGAAAAGCATAACCATGGGCTTATTAATGGGCTACCTAGGAATAGAAGGGAGAATGAAAGTATTTTAGTCATAGTCGATCGACTGACCAAATAGGCTCATTTTATTCCTGCATGAGCACAAAGATAGCTGCATCTTTAGCGACCTTATGCTTAAGAAAGGTAATTCGTTTGCAAGGAGTTCCTTCTAGCATTGCCAGTAATCGAGATACCTTTTTCACTATTGAGTTTTGGAATAGTCTTCAGGAGACCTTGGGCATTAAATAAAACTTGAATACCGCTTATCACCTAAAGACAGATGGGAAGATTAATAGAATGAATATGGTATTGGAGAACTTGCTTTGGATGTGTATTTTGGATTTTGGAGGATACTGGGAGGATCACTTGTCGTTAGTAGAGTTTGCGTATAATAGTAGCTAGCATGCAAGTATTAGGATGACACAGTTGAGACGTTGTACATGAGGCCTTATAGAACATCATTTTGTTGGATACCATATATAAGATTGATCTTGGACCAGACATGATAAAGGAAACTTTGGGGAAAGTAGACCTGGTTCGTAGAAGAATGAAGTCTACCCAAGATAGGCAGAAATCTTATGTTGATAGGAAATGTAGGGATTTGGAATTCATAGTGGGCGACAAGGTCTTTGTGAAGGTCTCACCACTTAGACACATTATGAGGTTTGGTAGTTTTGGAAAGTTCACCAAGGTTTTTAGGTCCTTTTTGGATCATAGATAGTGTAGGGAAGTTAGCTTATAGAGTGGAGCTTCATGAAAAGTTTGCGGGGGTTCACAATGTATTCTATGTGTCACATTTGCAGAAGTGTCTACATGATTCGGCTGTTGTAGTCGAGCTTAGTCAGTTGGAAGAAGTTGTAGTGGAGAGAGTCACTTGTTTTCCTTGCAACTACCCATATTATTGAGTATTGGACAAGGTGACTTTATAATAAATAATTAAACTAGCTAGAGTTTAGTAAGGAGACGACCCAACAGAGAGTGCTTAGGAGACAGAGGAGAGAATCCAAGCTATCCATCCAGAGCTCTTTTCTGGTACGTTTCCATTTAAATTAGTATAATTATTAGTGCACATAGTATTTATCTTAGTATATTCCATAAGTAAGAATATTTGGACGCTAGGTATGGTTGTAGGCATGTCACTAGGACATGTTTTTGATGATGGTTGCTAATGGAAGAATTTTGATAGTTAGTATTGCACAAATAGGCTGATATATCTAGGTTTGCCTATAAATACACACACCGCCTTACTCATTTTATTTATCAAGTTATATGCATATGGTTGTTGCGTAAGTGTTGAATGGTTGCCCATCCATATAGAATTGTAAGTATAGATTATTGCAAACTTTTAGGATACATGGCATAAGCACTTGCATTTTAGGAGGTTGACTAATTCAGGAGCCGCTTAATTCAACATTACTTGTATATTCATAAGCATCCCATACTTATATAATACTGCAGTATAAATTTTGATCTTAAGGATAATGTTTGCAAATATTTGACGCTTGAGTGGATGGTTGTAGATATTAGTTACATGAGCGGATTGCATTTTTTCATCCTTAGAGATTTTGGCAGCGGAATCCTTTTAAGGGGGGAGAATGCATGTAACACCTCATAAATTTAAGTTAATGATTTAATAAATAATTAGGCTTCAAAATTGGATTTTGACCACGAAACTTGCACTATTGCATTCATGATGATTTTCTTTTGGAGTTTTGTGATCGGAGTTCAAACAAAGAAGTTATAGACGTTTAAAGAAATTCAAACAAAAATAATTAAATAACAGAATTGGTAATGAACATATAATTAAACCAACACCCCCACTAATCAACCCTTGCTATAGGGTAGTCGACCTCTCATAGAGGACTAGTCAAGGCATTTTAGCTGTGATTTGAACCTTGACCAATGGCCTTGATTTGATATTTATAATCTAATGGATACGACTGATTCTAGAGCCTATAAATACAGGCATTACCCCTCACTTCTCTTCTCATATTTTCTGACCTAGGGCAGTGATGCTCTACCATTTCCTCTTCTCCACTATTCCTACTAACTTTAAAATTGTTCGTATTTATAAAAATTGGAGAAGAGCAGAAAATAAATCGAAGAAGAAAAGGAGAGGATCGGCGTTGCGAAAATAAAAAGGTAAATTTCAATATTGTAAATCTATATTTCCCTACTTCCTAGATCTCTTCTCAAATCTGTAATTTTAATGGTATATGTATACACTTTATACATATTTCTTGGTATTAGAAAGGAAATGGAGTAGATTCAAGGAGTCAGATTCAGATCTAGGGATTTGTAAAGCTTTTAAAGGCGGTTGGGAAATTATGTGATTTACTTGCAATATTGGAATTTATTTCGTTGGAATTTTATTTGATATCTGTGCCTAAATGATGATTTAAAGAGTTATGAGTTAGGCGTATAAAACACCACCTAAATATTTTGTAAATGAATAAGAATATTGTTTACACGTGGATCTAGAAATCAGTCCCCAAGTTATTAAAGGTTGAATATGGATGAAGATGTAGAATTTTTTCTAGATCTACAATTGGGTTTCAAAAATATTAGTGTAATTTAGGTTTGCTCTGATTCTATTTAGAATGTGAGTTTTATATTTTAATTTGTTGGAAGTACTATCCGTTTAACGTCCATGAATTTGTCTAATTTCTTAATTTCTTCGAAAAAGTGCAACGTTTGATTTGATAAGGAATATCCATCAAAAGAAGAAAGAGATGTGTAAAGTTTGGATTTTCTTTTCATAGTTTACACTATCTATTTCAATGAAGAGAAAATAAATAATTCATTCCTTATAATTTCAGACTAAGCAAATCTCTTAACTTAGGTTAATTTATGGAAGGTTATAATGGGGAAACCTTATTGAAAGGATAATTCTAATAGATTTAAATATAGAATGAAATATTCTAGTTAAAGGATTAATGACTAAAAAAGTAATAATAAATTTATAAACATATACAACCATGCTAAAACATTCAAAACAAAAATATAGTTAATATAGCGTATTATATGTTAATGTTCACATTAAATGTAACTTGAACGTTAGAATAGACCATGAAGTAAGTGGTAGAGTTGGAAAATAAAGATGGAATAGTTATCACTCCGAAAATGAATAGGCAATGTATGTGCCATAAATTAGGAGCTACAATAATTTAAATAAGTTATAAATGGGTGAAATGGGATTTATTAATGAAATTGGTGTGTTAACTATGGAAAAGATAAGGAAGAAATAAAGGTAAGGTTTAAACAAGTAAATAAATGTCTTTGGAAACGTCCATTGAAATGATAATCTTTTATTATGGACAAAAGGGACATTTAATGGCATAATAAACAAATAACTATGTAGCATTTAAACATTATAAGGCAACATAATTTTCGTTAGAATAAGTTATAGCCTTATATATGCGAATAGCATTTAGTGGGCTTTGTCCGATAAAAAAGTTAGAATGATTAATTGGACTTAGTGGGTTAGGATGTGAGATCAGTACAGTTACACAACATAAGCATGCTCTTCACTCATAGGCTACAGGCAGTTGTGTACACTTATTACCGATGAGAGACATCTCCAACCATAAGACCATGGGGAAAGAAATATGCTTAAAACATAGGACCAGCTTTAGGGATTGAAAGTATTAAGTGGTTGTTTGTGGGCCCACTTCTTTCTCCTATATGAAGTATTAAACGGTCAGGGTTTAGAGGTTAGGAACGGTAAAGGAGATCTCAAAAAGGTCCGTTTCAGTAGGAAGTATTAACTAGCTGAAGATATTTCCACGCAATGTAAGCTAGATAGGTACCGGTGAGGAGTTCGTCTTCGATTAAGTATTAAATTATGGAAACCTGCTTTAAATTAGACATTAAATGGTCAATATCTACCTAATTCTATTAAAAAGATATTAAGTGGTTTGGGTACTATCTTTCATATAGCTAAAACCTTATTAGAAATAGATGCGATAGTTATATATTATAAAGCCGTATATAGAAGTCATCAGTCTCTATAGCTAGGACTGATAGACTAACGTTAACGATGCAAAGGGCCCGCTTCAGTGAATAAGGTATTAAATGAATGTTAGTTCTATATAGGTGGATAGGTTTTGGATAATGTATGCACGACATGCATATGTCAGTATTATATACCTTGGAGAGGGTTAGGTAGAAATGTTGAACGGATTAACCGTAAATAAGACAACTTCTAAGTGAAAACCAATCGGTATGAGTTTGTGTTATGGATAAAGTATGTAATTTTTTACCACCAGAAAGTTATTCTAACCCCCTCCTCATTACAACCCACATGATAGATTTAGAGGACCAAGTCACCGGAGCAAAACGGAACGGTTAATTTCCTATTTATGCTCGATACTGGCAAGACGATTGGATCTCCAAAGAATACCATTGATTTCAAGGTACTTACCTCACTCGGTATTTATATCCCATTATATTCTCTTTTTTTCTTTTGAGTTTAGTTTAATCGATCTTTGATATGCTTATGTTTATTACATGTTTTCAAAACCAACGATCTAAACCCTAACATACTTAGATTTCGATCTTTGTTGAAATTCTGGCCCATTAAGGTGTACGTTGTTTCATTTGGTATCGAAGCCTAGGTTAGCCGATCATAGGGATTAGGATATACTAAGAATACATATTTTTATTTTTGTATCTAAATCTATACCAAGCTTTATAAATTCAGACCACAGAAAAGTTGCGACCATTTTTCGAAAGGACAGGCGAGACGACTATGAGGTGAAATTTTCTGTAGAGTTAAAGGTTACGCACCTACCCTGATTAACCTAAGGAGTGTTGGCTATACGAAGGCGTTAACTTTGAAGAGCATAAGCAGACATATGGAAGGATCCCAGAGGCTGGATGGTGTTTGATTTGATTGTTGAGACTTAGCTACCTTCTGATTATGAATTTTGATGCATTGTTGACTGAAGATTGACATTTTATCCAGGCCAGCGGGAATTAAGAATCTATATGTCATTGACATCCGGAGGCAAGTTCTTGCGAGAGAATGTTCATAAATCATCTCAAAACGACGAACCAGATTTTCAGTAAAGAGAAGTAAAACCCATTTCTTAGTCTGACCCCATGTGAGAATAACATGATATATTTAAATGAGTTTTTGAAAAGAGGAATACATACATATATACACACACACACACACACTGTTTTCCAAAGGTCCATTTGGAAAATGTTGTTTGGATAGTAAGAGAGTTCTGAAAATTTATTTTTATAAGAAATATATACACCAATGAATTTGGTTGTGTTGAAAATATTTACTTTAAAAAGAAAGTTTTGAAATTCTAAAATATATACAAAAAATATGAGTTTGATTTTGGTTTAAAAAATTTATGGGCGAAAATGTATATTCCATTTTGGAAACAAACTAAAAGTGAAAAGCTGGCATATGTATAGCTCGACGATTTTTATTGTTTAAAGAATTGAAAAGCTTTTAAAAATTCCCTCTTAAAGGGGGCGGATGAAATAGAAATGTCATTAAATCCAGTTGGGGTATATTGTCAGGAAGTGTAGAGTAACCTGCCAACAAATAGAAGAAATATTACTATATATAATAATATGGAGAATAGTAGCTAGAATATTTTCGGGGCAAGAGCAGTATAAGTTAGTAATACTACAAATAATTAGAGGATGGGTTTGAAAGGCTAGATGATAAGCCATGGCACATTCATGAAGAGGACGAGTATTTCTCGGATCGTTTCGGATCAGAAGATAGCGCAAAACGATAAATATTCTTATTATTATTAATTAACCTGACTCGAATAGGGTCCAGGTTCAACCAAGGCCCAGAATTTGATGACCTACCGACCCCTAGCAGTTGACAAGTAGCCCTAAGACAATTGACTGGTTAATGGGTTTAGGGCATGACCCGAACCTGGAACGCGACTTTATAAGTCATGACCATTCAACCACCTTCACCATAGTTTCCTTCCTATCCACAACAGCCGAACCCACTTCCTCTTCTTCAAATCAAAGTAGCGGTTCCTCCTCTCACTCCTCTGCCAACGACAAGCAATGCTGCCTCCCTCCCCATAGCTGTAGACCCCACTCCAACAGTAGCTTCCTCTCCCAAGTGCCAATTTTTGCACGCTAGATCTAGCCCTGCCACATCTCTAGATTTAAACCCAATCTCCCTTCTCCGACCTTCACTCAGTTCATGGCACCACCTCGAACCTTTGGCTCTTCCTCATGCCATCTAGATCTCAACCCTCAAGAGATCACTTGGCTCAACCAGAGTGACCAGAAATCTCCATTTACTTAGCCTTAGTAAATTTGACATTACTTCAGGGACAGCCAGACAAATTTGAAGATTTCATCGCCTTTGGACTCGAGAAATTGTTCACGGCGGCAAGATTAGCATCAATCCTCCACCATGACACTTTTGAGCGGTAAAGCTACCCATGTTGCATGTGTCTATTTGAAGTGAATCTAGCATACAACTTTGATGAAGGCGTCTTTAATCTTCAGTCAGAATTAAAGAGAGTCGAGATTGATTTGTCTGATGATGATTTTGGTGATATTTTGGGGATAGCCATAGAGAGAGCAGATTTGGAGGATGTAGAGATGCTGATCCAGAGATTTTGCAGCGGATCTTTTCTAGAGACATTGATGCCTGGAGGTTTGATACTTTACGACCTATAGCTCACCTCATCGTTCGCATAGTTCAGCAGAACATCATTCTAGAGACGGGGTGCTTTGATAAGATTTATCCATTGGTATAAAGGGCCACCTACGCCATCTTGGGTAGTATGGATATCAATTGGGCTCATGCTATTATGAGCCACTATATTAGTCCTAGACTTGGTACTTCCCTGAGCTTCTTTCCGTATTGCCATCTCTTCACTCGTGTCTTTAGGCAATATGGAGTGAACCTCTCTGAAGAAAAAATCCATAAGAAGGTCCCATTTCCGTTCGACCGTGCCTCTCTTAAGAAGATGGGAACCCCTAAGCCACTAGCTAGGGTAGCAGTGCCAGCAATAGAAGAGCAACCACAGTAAGAAGTAGAGCAAGGAAAGTGCATTGGAGGATACCAGAGCTAAGCTAATCGCTGTTCATTAGGTCTAAACAGAGATCTGAGACATTCAAGCTTAGCAGCAGCGCCAGGGCCACAAGATCAGGTGCATAGACCACTATGCTACACCCATTTTGGGATCGCGATAATTGCTCGAGAGGATTGGGACCATCGCATAGTCTGTAGATAATATTCTGGGTTTAGTAGTGTCGTGTTATCATTTCTCTTCCAGCATTTGTCCTTTTCTTTCTTTAGGTTGTTGGATTATAACCGTTGGTTGTCTTTTGTAAAAAAGACACGTATATCATGTTATGAGATGTCTTCCTATTCATTTATTGTATTCCAGTTTCAAGACATTTAGACCACTCATATATGTAATTTGGGAAGAAAAGGTATAAATATGAAAAATCTCATAAAGACACTTAACTAACGGTAGATGTAATATAAGACGGAAAGTTTATCAAATAATAAATTTTAGCCAGCAAAAGACAGACAAAGGTTGTTGTGAAATTATAGGTCATTATTCTTATTCCTTGCAAAGCTAAAATTTATAAATTGATTAAGGAGTCATCGTATTAAAATAAAAGAATGGGTTTAATGGTCTTTAATTATTTGTGTAATGGTAGGATTGAACATATATGTTAACTCATAACTGATTTCTGACTACGTTGTGGCTTGACTTATTTAAAAGGGAAAGTTGAGTTTTTGAAAAATTGCATTCAAAAAAAGGGTTTTAGCATTTTTGGCATTCAAATTATTTTTCGACGTCTTTGTCCAAATGTTTTATAAAGAAAATGGTGTTTAATTGTTTTGGATGTTTGAAATTTCAAACTGTGCAATCTGATTGGAAAGTGGAAAATATTTTTATGGAAATTTTTTGGTTTCCTAATGTCACATATTAAGCGTAGAAAAGATAAATAGGTTAATAAATATGAATTAAGTGGTGCATTAAGGATTTACATTAGGATAAGCGTAGACAATAACAAGGTAAAAGGTGTTTTAGCCTTGGAATTTCCATTTCCATCACTTTTCTACGACGTAAGAGAATTTGTTTTTCGATTCAATTCTGTTTTAGAGCTTAAAAACAAGCCTCCTTATGCATGTTATATATGGAAACATTTGGAGAAAATTTGGGGAAACAAGGAAATTTCCAATATACAATGAGATTGATACCAAATTGCATGGTAAGAATGTAATATTCTCCATCTCAGTTCCTTTCTCGACATAGGAGTAAATATTTAGGAAATGAAAATTCAACGCGTTAGGTTTTTGGATGATAGGAATTGGATGCAAAATTGGTTGAACCATGATTTTATTTATAGGGATATGAACTTTTTGTGTGGAAAGGATCTTTCAAAACCTGCATATATATAGAACTGCTAATATATATAAGTTGTTTGTATCATATTTTCAAAATAAAATTGTAAAAGAATACCCTCATATAGGAGGGACTAATTTAGAATTATTCTACATACATGTTTTCTATATTGTGCTACACTATGCATTTGTGCACTTTTGGCTAAAAATTGATTGTAAACTAATTATTTAGGTAGTTTAGGGTGGTTACTGCGTTAACCCATTATTCGATCATTGGAGTAATTTCGGAGACAAAATTCTTTTAAAAAGGGAAGGATGTAACACGCCATAAATTTATGTTAATAATTTAATAATTAATTAGGTTCTAAAAATGGAATTTGAGCAAATTATGGAATTTGGCCATGAAACTTGCACCATTGCTTTCGTGGAGATTTTCTGAGCAACTTTCATACTTTGAGTTTCGCGATCGGAGTTCAAACGAAGAAATTACATGCTTTAAAAGAAACCAGAATAAAAATAATATAAGTAACAAAATTGGTAATAAGTATATAATTAAACTGAGATCCCACCTCTTGACACTTGTTATGGGGCAGTCGGCCTCTAGCATTGGACCGCTTATAGAAGAGCAGTCAACCGGTCGAGGCATTTTGACCATGGTTTGGACCTCGACCAACGACCCAGATTTAATAATTATAATCTAACGGATATGACTAATTCGAAAGCCTATAAATACAGGCCTACTCCCTCCCTTCTCTTCTCATATTTTCTGATTTAGGGCAGCGAAGCTCTTCCATTTCCTCTTCCCCACTATTCCTTTTAACTTTAAAATAGTTTGTATTTATACAAATTGAAGAATAGTAGAAAATAAATAGAAGAAGCAAATGAGTGGATATCATTGCACAAACAAAAGGTAAATTTTAATATTATAAATCTATATTTCCCTTCTTTCCAAATCTCTTCTCAGATCTGTAACTTTAACGGTTTATGTACGCATTTTATAGATACTTCTTGGGATTAGAAAGGAAATGGAGTTGATTCAAGGGATAAGATTCAGATCTAGGGATTTGGAAAGCATTTAATGGTGAGTGGGAAATTATGTAATTTACTTATAATATTGTAATTTATTTCATAGGAATTTTATTTGATATTTATGCCTAAATGAAGATCTAAAGAGTTCTAGGCTTGAATTAAGAGTATAAAACACCGCTATAAATTTTGTAATGAATAGGATGAATATTGTTAACACCCAAATTTGGAAATCAGTCCCCAATTTATTAAAGGTTGAACATGGTCTCTTCTAAAATGAATAAATTAATGTTGAATAACCTACATTATCCTAAGGTGGACAGTTATAATATTAAAGATAATGTTAGTCTAAGAATTACATGCAGAAGTAGACAGGAGGAAAGAATCTTTGTTTTCATAGTATAAGTTCCAAATGGAGTTATTAACAACACATCATGATCTGCTCTTGTTAACCAACTAAAGACTAAAGGCAGACGTAGCAAGCGTAGTCAAATGAGTTCTTCTCTTAGTAACTGGAACTCTGGGGGACACTATACCTCTAATAATTAAATTTCGTTCCTCATATGGAACATGTGGGGAATGAATTCCCCTACAAGAAAGTTAGACATCAAGAACCATATTACTAATTCTAAAATCGCGATTTTAGTTTTGTGTAACGACCAATAGTGTTTACTAGTACAGTCAAATTTATCTTACTCATCTCTTTACAAAATTTCAATATTCACTTCATTCAAGCCCGTACGATGTCCGTGTATCATTCGTATGCAATACCAAATCCGATCTCTCACTCGATCGCACAATTTCACTTCCGAACTAGTTTCGTCCACCAGACTTCCTAGTGCGGACTCAGATCTATTTTTCTCGATTAGAAATCGTCATTCTCCTTCCATAGCCACAAACTATGATAGAGAATTTCAAAACTAATCAAAAATCCATATCTAGGTTCACCGTCGAAAGTCAAGTGAAAAATCCCAACTCGGATCGATATATCTATCTCGAAATTCTATGCTCGAATTCTATATCAAATCGCTATACGAATAAAATAATATAAGTACATCCTACGTATTTATCCCAATTGATTCTTAGCTAAATCAGTTTTCTTTTAAAACAACTTTAAACTTATTAATTTAAACTTAAAAATCTGCTTGGAAATGTACTTGGCTTTTCCAGAAATATACTCTCTTTCACATCTTTACAAATAAACCACTATTTATTTTTAAAACAAATTACCTATTCCTTTATAAATTCCCTTCCCGAATTTATAGTCTCGATATCCACTGATATCTTATTTCACTTTATAAACCCCGTTTATAATTTCCATAGTCTCATCCTTCTTTTAAAACACGGTTTCAAACACTAAATCAATTTCCAAAAATTTATTCCATTTAAAAATAAATTCCTTTACTTACTCAATTTTATTTTAAAACTCATTAATTTCATATTTAACTTCTTTATTAAGATTTAAATCTTATTTAAATTGAAACTACCAATTTCATATTTATTTCAAAATTCTTCTTTTATTTTTCCTAAACCATCTAAATCCTGAATTGAAAAAATAAATAAACCTTTTATTCCTTTAAATAATATCACTTAAGTTTAAAAAATTCATTTATTCCTATTTATTCAAAAATCTCCTTTCCCATACTTAGAATTTATTTATTAGATTTTTAAATTCAACTTTTATCCTTTTCCAATTCATTCTTTAATTTATCCAAATTTTCTATAATTATTTTACTTAAAAATTTCTCCTTTATTTTCCTTCAAAAATCTCATTTATATATTTTTGATAACTCAGTATACCCAAAAGATATTCAGTCAAACCATAGCATCCAATATTTTCAATTACCAATATAGTTTATCACAGATTATCGAATAATCATATCACAGGATATAAAAACAAGTTAAATATTTTAAGGAATCAAGTTGGATCCCTCCAACCCGTTCTCTGCATCCACAGATGTTAGCATAACAATTTAAAATACAAATTCCGCTTCAAGGCGGGATATCATGGTATAAAGGGTCATCCGCTATTATGCGGGACGCATAGGATCGCATTCGATATATAATGCGGGAAATCAATCACTCCAATATATATACTATATATTACATATCACATCCAATGCTGATAATAAATTATCAATTCAAGCAACAATCAATAATTTAAATTTAACTATTTAAATCTATTGTCATTGAAGTTCAGGCTCTAATACCAACTGTGACGACCCACCATTTATCCCATAGAAAGACATATCATCATTAAGAAAGAAATAGGTACAAAGAGAATAGACAGAAAGAAAGAAACAACAATATAGAATCTCATAGTGGAAACAGAAAAATATAATACATCACATAGCTATTACATAGTTATTACACATTAGAGTCAATACAGTTACAACATCATAGATTAACATACTATAAATACAAATCAATCCATGCATTCTATACAATCAATCATTGGTAAGCAAGACTTATTAATCTCATAATTATAATTAATTTAATTAACTCAAATTAAATTAATTACTTATGAATTAATCTTCTAACCCTGCTTAATTAAGTAATTACAACCATTTTAATTAGTTATTGAATTAATTAATCATTCTTTGATTACTTTACAAATTAATTAATTAATCTTTAATTACTGATTAACTATCCTTTAATTATTTATTAACTAATTCTTAATCATTAATTAATTAATCCTTAATTTTTAATTAATTAATCCTTAATTATTAATTAATAAATACTTAATTACTAATTAATTAATCCTTAATTACCTTCATTAAATATTTAATTAATCTTAATTATTAATTAATAAATCCTTAATTACTAATTAATCCTTAATTACCTTCATTAAATAATTAATTAATCTTAATTATTAATTAATAAATCCTTAATTATTAATTAATTAATCATTAATTAATCTTTAATTACCAAGGCCTTAATTAATTTTATGATAAACCATTTTATCTTTATTCGAAAAATCGGGTCGTTATATTTTGCTTGAACTCAAATTGTCTAATGAGGATATTTATGTTTTTGCAAGTGGTCCTTATCCAGGCTGGGCTTATTGTGTTAATGATATTCTTAATAAGAACAGCAGAATTTATTCATGTGGGATACTATTTACTGGCAATTTAACTTACTTTCGAAAAACAATAAAGCTATGTCTAAAAATTTGGTGAATTTTGGGGATCTCAAATTAATTTTTATTATTTTGTATGGACTTCATACATAAGCTCAAAGAGAAGAGTTGTAGGACCATATTAAATTAATTGACATTATGATTCTACTCTTTGGACCGTCGCAGGAGATTTCAATACTGTGCTATATAATTCAAATAAAGTGGGGCCTTCTAACAGTTTTAGGAATGTTGATGATGAGTTTTTTGATACAATGCAAGTTGTGGATTTACTAGAAATCCATGGATATGGAAACTAATTTACTCGGAGAGGTGGGGCTAATTTTTCTACTCATAGTAAGATTGATAGAATTTTTTCTAATGTTGAACTTCAGTGCGTTTTCTCTAATACTGCCGTCAATTTCCTCCCTCATTCTACAAGTGGTCATTGTCCCATTTTCATTCAATTCCGTGCTTCTGAATCTAATTGAAAAAATGTTCCTTTTAAATCTAACAATATGTGGCCTAACATTGCTAGTTGTAAGGAGGTGGGGGAAATAATCAGTGGATAGGTGATTTTGAAAGCAAACAACTTTATGTTCTGTTGAAAAAATTGAAGCAAGTTAAAACATCACTCAAGCTTTGGAATAGAGGCAGATTTTCTATGACTCATATTATAAATTAGTTAAGGGAAAATAATAATAGGCTTTATCAACTGATATTAAAAATCCATCAGATCAAAATGTAGTGCAAAAGTATAAAAACAATTTGTTTCAACTGGAGTGCATCTTATATAATCATGCCACTGAAAATCGGAAAAAACAAAAAATAAACCGGCTGAACGATAAGGATCAATGCACAAAATTATCTTATTCAAAATTGTCAAGCTCTCGAAGCAGGAAAGCTTTGAATGGTATTTTAAATGAAAATGGAAGATCTAAATAATCTTCAAAACATATCCTTGTCTTATTTTTTAGTACTTTACAATGCTTCAAATGTTACTACAAGGTTCGAAAATGTCATATGCAAGAAATATCTGACGGACGCAGCAAGGAATTTTTTTGGATCAGATATTAGTTTGGAGGAAATTAAAATTGCCACTTTTCAAATTAAAGACATCAGTTCAGGGCCTAATGGAATGGGATCAAAAAAAAATTAAACATCATTGGCCTGTTATTAAAATAATCTAGCAGCAGCTATTTACAGTCTATTTACAAGTGGAAAATTATAAAAGAAATCAATCGTGGTTTTATCACATTGGTACCAAAAAAGACAATGCCTCTTCCATATGAGATTACCATCTTATTTCATGTTGCAATGTTTTGTACAAGATTGTATCAAATGTTATATGCAACAGGATCAAAGACTACATGAATGATTTAGTATCTTCTAACCAGAATGTATTTATTCTTGGTTGAAATATAGGTCAGAATTCCTTATTGGCCTATGAAATGATGAGAACTGTTACCCCATTTTATGGTCAAAACGGGAATAACAACAAATTGGCAAGGAATTATGGATAGCAGGACTGGGAATAAAGGCTACGATGGATATCGTCAAAATTCTGTTGAATTCCGATCGAGACGAAATTGATTGAAAATGACGATAAGGACTATGAAAGGCTATGTTTCAAATATCAAGTTAATCGGAGTTCGTATGGAGGAAATATGATGGATTCAAGGTGGGAGAGGAATGTTGTTCGAACCCATCAGGTTCGATCCCATCAGGTTCGAAACCATCAGGTTCGAACCCATCAGGTTCGAACCCATCAGGATCGAACCCATCAGGATCGAACCCATCAGGTTCGAACCCATCAGGTTCGAACCCATCAGGTTCGAACCCATCAGGTTCGAACCCATCAGGTTCGAATCAACGGGAACTAGATTGGGTTCGAAAGGAATGACTTCAGTGCAATGGACATGGATTCGAATGATGGACGCGGACTCGAAGATAGTGGATTCGAATGATGAAGCTCGAAGAAGGAAATGGATACGAAGTTTTAATGGATTCGTAGGAAATGATGGATTCGAAGTTCTGATGGATTCGTGGAAAATGATGGATTCGAAGTTCTGATGGATTCGTGGAAAATGATGGATTCGAAGTTCTGATGGATTCGTGGAAAATGATGGATTCGAAGTTTTGATGGATTCGTAGAAAGTGAATAGACACGAAGTTTTGATGGATTCGTAGAAAGTAAATGGATTCGAAGTTTCGATGGATTCGTAGGAGGTGAATGGTTTCGAAGTTTGCATGGATTCGAGAGTTATGGAGTCGAAGGACTGAAGATGGATTCGAAGGGTATGGATTCGAGAGAGTTGGCCTCGTGGGTTCGAAATACATGGTTTCGAAGTAGACAGACCATGGGTTCGAACCAATCAGGACGCACGAATTCTAGAACTTGGATCGATCATATCTTCCAAACCGTTGATCCAAATGCAATGAAATTTTTACAGGAGCTTACATACATGCTGAAGAATGTTCACACCAAATTTCAGCTCAATTGGATGGATTCTTGATCGATTCGAAAATCACTTCGAATCGATCCCAAACTGGGCACGGATTCCGAGAACACGGGCCTGTGGGCCCCCCCTCACGTGCCAAGCAACCTCCCCAGGTTTTAGGCGGGATTTCAACCTTCCACGCCTATAAATAGAGCCCCTGGTCATTCAGAAAAGGGGTCGGAAGATTTGGAGAGGAAAAGCAAGCCCAGACGCTGCTAAAATCATTCCATAGCATTATTTCTGCTATTTTCTTCAGATTTGGTCACTACAACTGTTGTAATCACTTGTAATCTTCAAGGATAATCAATAAGAAAGAAAAAATTGGAGTGGACGTAGGCCGGAGATAGCCGAACCACTATAAAACTTGTGTCTCTGTTCTTTACTTTTGTGGTTGCTGTCTATTATATGTTGAGATCTGTTGTTTGTGTTTGAATATCATTAATTTATATTCATACACTGGTGCTTTCACGGTATTGGGTGTTTGTGGCCAATTTTGGCGCAAACATTTTGGTGCTTTCACTGAGAACAACTAGCACCCGCTACATCGGATTTGAAGAGTTTGAGGAATTTGGATTTGGAAGACAATGGCTAGACAGGATAGCAGAAGGCTAAGGGCTGAGAGAAGCCAACAAGGAGGAAGTCAGCAAGCATCCTCCGGAGGTGAGGAAGGACGGGCTTCAGTCTACATAACTCGGGATGAAATGGAAGCTATGGCCAATTCTTTGCAGGAGAGATTGTTGAAAAGTCAACAGGAAATGATGCAAACTTTCTTGGAACAAATGAGAGCTACAGGAATGCAGAGCTTAGGAACAGCTACAGCAGCTGCGGATGCAGGACAAGGAGCTAGGATTGTGGAACCCAATGAAGGACAGGATACGGAGCCAGAAGGCAATCAACAAGGGCTTGGGGGCAGGCCCACAGGATTCAATGCAGAAGTACCTTTGGAAGGAGTTCAGCAAGCTAGAACTAACGTTGCTGCTAGTGAGCCACACGAGTAATATGTACCAGAGTTCCCTCGGGGGCATGGGGGGCAACCCCTACCAGACAATACAGGGTTAGTAGAGATGATTAGGAAGACTGTGCGAGGTGGGTTGACAAACGGAGATTTGGAAGGAGTGAATAGAAGTCCATTCGTTCGGGAGATAAGGATGGCTCGGAATCCACCTAAGTTCAAGCTACCTAGCGTGGAGGTATATGATGGTAAGACGGATCCAACAGATCACTTAATGAGGTACACCAGACACATGGAGGTGCTGGGGGCATCGGAGGAAGTGATGGCCCGATGTTTCCCTTTGTATTTGAAGGACTTGGCTGCAATGTGGTTTAGGCAACTGGGAGAAGGATCTATCAGGACTTGGAAGGAATTAGTGGAAAAGTTTCTAGGACAGTTTCGGGTTCACGTTAAGAGGCCAAAGAACGTGATGACTTTAACATCGGTAAAGCAAAGAATGGACGAATCACTTAGAACTTTTCTAACTCGATTCAGCGCGGCAGTCGCTTCGGTGGATCGGCCTGATCCATCAATGGTTTTAATGGCAGCAGTATCAGGAGTCAAGGAGAATTCGGATTTCAAGGTATCTCTGATACGAGATCCCCCGCGAAATCTCGACGAATTCTTTCATGAGGCAGAAAGGTTCCTTCGACAAGAAGATGCAAGTACGGATTTAAAGTCAAAAAAGGTTAGCACAATCGAGGTTGGAGCGGTATCCAAAAACGGTTCGGATAGGGATAAAGGAAAAAGGAAGTTAGATGACGACTCTGGAAACGCTAGAAAACGATGGAAGGACCCAAAGTTTTCCACATACACTGGATTGAACGAGACGCTGGAACGGATATACTTGGAAACTCGGAATCGCCTTCCCTACCGAAGGCCGGCTAGGAGGGAACCAACAGAGCGGGAAAGGACATCAGGAAGACACTGTCTCTTCCATGATCTGGATGGACACGATACCAACAGCTGCAGGCACCTAAAGGATATAATCGAGGAGCATGTAAGGAATGGACAGTTGCAGCAATATGTTGGAACTCGGGATGCAACGGTGGAGCAGGAGCAACCGCCGACCACCTCACGCCGTGATGATGGGAGGCCCAGGGATGATCGTCGATTGATCATCCATTGACCAAGGTAATATGGAATAAGTAGCAAGCTGTTAGCAAACGGTAAAGTCATTTACACATGTACGGGGACGGAGATAGCCCCTAGGCACGCTCTGAATGATGATAACCCGGGACGCTATGGTTTGTGAAATTTATTTCTTGCTTTCAGATTGGACATTGCTTTTCTTTTTGGATTTGGTTTTGGAGCTTGGATTGAGCTCCTGGTTTTTCTTGCTTTTTTATTTGGATTTTCCTTTGGACAATTGTTTTTGGTTTTGGATTCTGGTTTGGATTTCTGGTTTTCTGGTTTTGGATTTGAATTTTTGGGTTTGGATTTGGATTTTGGATTTGGATTTCGGATTTGAATTTTTGGATTTGGATTTTTGGGCTTTGGAATAGATTTTTGGTTGGACTTTTATCTGGTTTTTGATAAATGGTCGTCGGGTATGGATTATGCCTGGCAAGGGGTGAGTCACTTTACCCAAACAAGGTGAGTTGACTCATTCAGGTCGTCGAGTATGTACTATGCTCGGCAAGGGTCCGGAGAGATCAGGATTCGGCTTAGGACTTAAGCCATGGCATTTTACAGCGCCCAGGGACACTGGGCCAAGGTCGTTGAGTATGGACTATGCTCGGCAAGGGTCCGGAGAGATCAGGATTCGGCTTAGGACTTAAGCCATGGCATTTTACAGCGCCCAGGGACACTGGGCCAAGGTCGTTGAGTATGGACTATGCTCGGCAAGGGTCCGGAGAGATCAAGATACGGCTTAGGACTTAAGCCATGGCATTTTACAACGCCCAGGGACACTGGGCCAAGGACATCAAGTATGGATCGCGCTTGGCAGGAACCCGGAGAGGTTATGGATTTGGCTATAGACCCGGAGAGGTCCTGGCTTCAGTAATTGGCTATTGGATAAGGATGGATTGGAACTCGGTTGTCGACTTCGAATGGATACGGAATTGGCTAAGGCTTTGGTTATTGGATATGGAACTGGACATCGACTCGAAGCAGTCAAGAATGATATACTCTGGCAATATGGCTTTGGACTTCGAATATTGGATTCGGAACTATTCAAAACACGTCTTGTTATCACAAGGCATGTTTTGGGGGGCAGACTGTTACCCCATTTTATGGTCAAAACGGGAATAACAACAAATTGGCAAGGAATTATGGATAGCAGGACTGGGAATAAAGGCTACGATGGATATCGTCAAAATTCTGTTGAATTCCGATCGAGACGAAATTGATTGAAAATGACGATAAGGACTATGAAAGGCTATGTTTCAAATATCAAGTTAATCGGAGTTCGTATGGAGGAAATATGATGGATTCAAGGTGGGAGAGGAATGTTGTTCGAACCCATCAGGTTCGATCCCATCAGGTTCGAAACCATCAGGTTCGAACCCATCAGGATCGAACCCATCAGGTTCGAACCCATCAGGTTCGAACCCATCAGGTTCGAACCCATCAGGTTCGAACCCATCAGGTTCGAACCCATCAGGTTCGAATCAACGGGAACTAGATTGGGTTCGAAAGGAATGACTTCAGTGCAATGGACATGGATTCGAATGATGGACGCGGACTCGAAGATAGTGGATTCGAATGATGAAGCTCGAAGAAGGAAATGGATACGAAGTTTTAATGGATTCGTAGGAAATGATGGATTCGAAGTTCTGATGGATTCGTGGAAAATGATGGATTCGAAGTTCTGATGGATTCGTGGAAAATGATGGATTCGAAGTTCTGATGGATTCGTGGAAAATGATGGATTCGAAGTTTTGATGGATTCGTAGAAAGTGAATAGACACGAAGTTTTGATGGATTCGTAGAAAGTAAATGGATTCGAAGTTTCGATGGATTCGTAGGAGGTGAATGGTTTCGAAGTTTGCATGGATTCGAGAGTTATGGAGTCGAAGGACTGAAGATGGATTCGAAGGGTATGGATTCGAGAGAGTTGGCCTCGTGGGTTCGAAATACATGGTTTCGAAGTAGACAGACCATGGGTTCGAACCAATCAGGACGCACGAATTCTAAAACTTGGATCGATCATATCTTCCAAACCGTTGATCCAAATGCAATGAAATTTTTACAGGAGCTTACATACATGCTGAAGAATGTTCACACCAAATTTCAGCTCAATTGGATGGATTCTTGATCGATTCGAAAATCACTTCGAATCGATCCCAAACTGGGCACGGATTCCGAGAACACGGGCCTGTGGGCCCCCCCTCACGTGCCAAGCAACCTCCCCAGGTTTTAGGCGGGATTTCAACCTTCCACGCCTATAAATAGAGCCCCTGGTCATTCAGAAAAGGGGTCGGAAGATTTGGAGAGGAAAAGCAAGCCCAGACGCTGCTAAAATCATTCCATAGCATTATTTCTGCTATTTTCTTCAGATTTGGTCACTACAACTGTTGTAATCACTTGTAATCTTCAAGGATAATCAATAAGAAAGAAAAAATTGGAGTGGACGTAGGCCGGAGATAGCCGAACCACTATAAAACTTGTGTCTCTGTTCTTTACTTTTGTGGTTGCTGTCTATTATATGTTGAGATCTGTTGTTTGTGTTTGAATATCATTAATTTATATTCATACACTGGTGCTTTCACGGTATTGGGTGTTTGTGGCCAATTTTGGCGCAAACAAGAACCTTTAAAAGTAAGGGGTCAAATAACATGTGCTTGAAAGTGTACATACAAAAAGTATATGACAAAATCAGCAAAGAATTCACTAGCCATATGTTACTATGTATGAGATTTCCTATTAATTTGGTTAACTTGATCTATACCTGTATTTGTGATAGTAGATGGGCATCCCATGTGGATTTATTAGAAGTAACAGAGGTCTTAGACCAAGGGATCCTCTCTCCTTTTATCTTTTTACCATAGCTATGGAATTTCTTTCTATTTCTCTGGAATTGGAGCGTGTATGTGGTAATTTATCCCCTATTTATAAATGTGATCCCATTCTAAACCAGCTTATATATGTTGATGATCTATTTACGTTTGCAAAAGCTTGTTCAAATAATGTGATACAATTTAAAAAACAAGCCTGGACTGGTTATAAATGAGCAAAAATCAAAACATTTTTCAATAAAGTCACAGAAAATTGGAAATTGCTAACATTTTAGCAGTTTAAGAGGAAAAACTGCTTATTATTTATCTTGGAATTCCTTTAAGTAGCATTGATCTTAAAATTCCAGATTATAACAGACTACTTGACAAGACTAAAATGAAACTAAATGCTTGGAATGGTAGGCTCATAACCCTGAGCGGCACAATTGAATTGATCACATCAATAATCTACCCTACGATTTCCTTTTGGCTACAAATCTGCCAAATGCCAGTAGGGGTTATTAAGAGAATAGATTCATTATGTGCTAATTTCTTATGGTTGGGTAATCAATATAAAATTAGCTGGGACATCGTTTGCAGACAAAAGTAGGAAGGGGGTTTCGGATGAAGGAAATTGCAAGGTACGTAAAAAGCAAATTCTCTCAAGTTATTATGGAAGTTTTTAGAGAAAACCAGCTTTTGGTCAAAATGGATGTGTAGTAAATACTGCTCTAACAAAAAAAAAAATTGGGTTATACCTGAAGATCATAATGCTTCATGTACATGGAAATTGCTATTAGGAACCAGGGAAAGTAGCAGAGGAATTATAAACAAAAATATTGCTAATGGCAGAGGTACAAAAATCTTGTTTGACCCTTGGATACATGGTGAGGCATTGGTTCGCAAATTGGGCTGGCAATGCATAAGCACTATGGGAGGTTGCCATAGAGACGTATCTACTCTTATTTAAGGCTATAAGTGGTGTCTTAACACTTCTAACCTTCCTTCCAGTATCATCAATATAGTTGATGAAACCAAAATTGACAAGGACAACATTGAAGATTATTGGTGATGGCTTCCTAAAACTAGTGGTAAATTCTCACTACAATCAATATGGGATAGTGTTAGGACTAAATCATTCAATGCTCAATGGCATCATCATATAAAGTAACATATACTCATCAAAAATGTCTACTTGCACTTATTTTGCTATACGTAACAAGCTTAACACGTTGGACAGAGTTAGCAATTGGGACAACAATACAGAAACAATATGTGTCTTGTGCAAAAATTCAGAGGAATCGAGAGACAATTTATTTTTTGAATGTGGATATTCAAAAAATATATGGTGTTTAATCAAACATATCGCTTTAACATAGGTCACTTGCAATTCGTTATACTTATGGAGATTATAAATGCTCTCGGTAACAATCCTTCAGAGATAAGCATTAGAAGAATACTTCAGATGTATGTGTGGTTACTACAGTTTGGCACGTATGATGTGAAAGGTATAATAGATTATACAATAAACAAGAACTGCCTGTCGGTGTTAGATCTGAACTAATCAAATAAGATGTGGCAATTTTATTGTCTGAATCAACGGTAGGAATAATCTGTAAACTTCTTAATCAAAGGAAAAAACAACTAATTATCTTGTTTGAGTTGCAATCCTTTGGTGCTTTCAGAGAGATGCTTCTTCAATTGCATGGAGTTTCTATCTACTTTATGTTGCTTGATTTCTGGCGTAGTAGGACGTCATTCTCTAAGTTGGGGATTTTCCATATCTGATTAGGTTGCCCTTTTTTAGATGATTAGTTTAGTAAAGAAGAGTTAATGAAGTAGCTGGCTTCTGGAGTAGGTGGGGAGGAGTTTCACTTTCTTTCCTTTATAGGTTGATTTGAGAAGGTGGTTTTTTCGTCTTTTATTCGTTTTTTTTGTTGTCTGTTGTTCTATTATTCTTTCTTTTGTGTTATGGTTTATGCCATTAGTTTGTTCCTATTGCTTCGAAAAAGTGAGTTTTGTTACAGGTTTTTTCACTTGTTTCAAAGATGTCCCTGCTAAAGGTGTATAAACTCTTTCAGTATATAATAAAGTACCCGGTTTCTAAAAAAGAGGTTGAACATGGATGAAGATATAGAATTTATTTCAGATCTACAACTGGGTTGTAAAACCATTAGTGTAATTTAAGTTTGCTCTGATTCTATTTAGAATGTGAGTTTTGTTTATTAATTTGTTGGAAGTACTATCCATTTAACCTCTATGAATTTGTCTAATAACTTAGTTTCATAGAAAAAATGCAACGTTTGATTTGATAAAGAATATATATATCAAAAGAAGAAAGAGATGCGTGAGGTATGAATTTCCTTTTCATAATTTACACTGTCTATTTCGATAAAGAAGAAATAAATTATTCATTCCTTATAATTTCAAACTAAGAAGATCCCTTTATTTATTTTATGAAAGGTTATAACAGGTAACCTTTTTGAAAGGACAATCCTAATAGATTAAATTGTAGAATGAAATATCACAGTTAAAGGATTAATAACCGGAAATGTAACAATAAATTTATAACGTATACAACCATGCTAAAACATTCAAAACAAAAATATAATTAATACAACGTATTGTACGTTAATGTTCACAATAAATATAAATTGAACGTTGGAATAGGTCATGTAATAAATGCTAGAAGTAGAAAATAAAGATGGAAGAGTAGTAATTCTAAAACGAATAGGCAATAACCATGCAACAAATTGGGAGTTATGGCAATTTAAACAAGTTATAAGTGGATGAAATAAGATTGATTAATGAAATTGTTGGTTATTAATGGAAAAGATAAGGAAGAAATAATGGTAAGGTTTGAATAAGTAAAAAAATGTCTTTGGAAACATCCGTTAAGATAATAATCATTTATGATGAACAAAAGGGATATTTATGGAGATAATAAATAAATGGTAAGTAGCAACGAAACATTATAAGGCAACATATTCATCATTAGAATAAATTATGACTTTAAATATGCAAATAGAGAACAGTGGACTTTATCCAATAATAAAGTTAGAATAATTAATTGGATCTAGTGGGTTTGGATACGAGGTCAATAGAGTTACACAACAGAAGTATGCCCTTTACTCAGAGGCTGCCAGCAGTTATGTACATTTATTACCATTGTGGGAAGTTTCCAAACGTAGTACCCCTAGGGAAAGGAATAATCTTAATACATAGGACCTGCTTTCGGGATTAAAGGTGTTAAGTGATTTTTTGAAGGCCAGCCTCTTTCTCTTATATAAAGAATTAAATGGTCACGATTAGCATTTAGGCATGGTAAAGGATATCTCAAAAAGGTTCACTTCAATAGGAAGTATTACGTGGTCAAAGAGAAATCCGTGCAATGTAAGTTAGATAGGTACCAGTGAGGAGCCCACTTTGGATTAGGTATTAAATGATGGAGACCTGCCTTAAATAAGATATTAAATGGTCAGAGTCTGCCTATTTCCATTGAAAAGGTATTAAGTGGCTTATGCACCATATCTCACATAGTTAAGACATTATTAGTGATAAATGCAGTAATTATATATTATAAAACCATATATAGATGTCATCGGTCTCTATAGCTAGGACCAATAGACAAATGTTGACGATGTGAAGTGTACGCTTTGGGGAATGAGGTATTAAATGGCCACTGGGTCTGCCTCCTCCCTATTCAAGAAGTATTTGTTAAAACCCTTTTTGTAAGTATTAATGATGACAACAATATCTCAGTTTATATCTAGTATATAACATTATGTAGGTATAAGGAGATCTTGAATCAGAGAATCATGGAGAAACAAATATGGAACATCTACATATAAAAAGCTAAGGAAATATGGATCATCAAGTCAAATGTATGTATTTGGTCTTAGATATACTTGTAAATCTCATTGGTATTTCATACGCACATACGCCTATGTGCAAATATTTTCAAATATCAAAGAGTTTAACAAGTTTTTAAAATGGTAATCATATAAAAACTGTTTTTATACAGTTCAATCGACTGAAAATATTTTCAGTCGACTGAAAAACATTTCGAGTCGATTAAACTCTTATATTCTATTGTATCAACTTATTTTCAAATTTTGCTGCATAATTCAATGTTTATATTCAATAGACTGACTTTTTATACTCAGTCAACTGATTACCCTATAAGAGCTATTTTTGAAAGGTCGCTTCAAATGGTTGTGAGCATCACTGTGAATAGTAATGGCTGCTCCAAAAGATTACAACTATTCGATGCAACACTTTGTTATCTATAAACAGAGATCATCTTTCAAAAATCATTTTAACTTTCTACTTGCTTTCTTGATCTCTATTCTCTCTCTTGAGCACCTTGAATGCATATAAACCTTACTATTTACTTAAGAATCAATTGTTACACCTCTATAATCATGAAGCACGCATCTTGAAACATCAAGGAGATTATAAGAAGTCTTGTACTACAATTGACTGCATTCGAGCTATCAAGAATTCATCAGAAGTCAGAGAATTATTCCCGTTTTGTGAAGTTCCATTGGAGATCTTTATGCAAAGGTTGAAGTCTTGTTCGGCTGCTCAGGCTTTTTGTAAGATACTTATTCCTCCAAGTTAAGTAAAGATTGGTTAATTCCAAAAGGAGCCTGGGACTAGATGTAGGACATGAGATCTGAACTAGTATAAAAATCCTTGCATGATTGTTTTATTTACTTTAATGTACACTACAAAGTTAATACTTCTTAGTTTATAATATATATAATAAGCCATATTATACAAGATCCGTTTGCACTTTCATTTGGTATCAAAGCTTGGTCAATTACTGTGACCAAGTATTTGAATAATCATTATAATATGGAAAGCACTTTTCAAGCGGGTCAGTCAACTGCATGTCCTCCACTATTCACTAGATCTAACTATGCTTATTGGTCTAGACGTATGAGAATCTTTATAGAAGCTAACATTCTTGAAATCTGAAACGCTACTCAAATAAAGTATGAAGCACCAACTACTGAAATGAGTACTTGGACAGATGCTTAAAAGGCCACAGCAACCAACAACGCAGAAGCTATGAATTTTTTATTCTGTTCACTTGATAAGAATGAGTTCTCTAGAGTTATGCTATCTACAACTTCATATGGTGTTATCCTGCCTTTTGGCAAGGTCGTGATACCAAGGACTTGGCTAGAAACCAAAGATGATTCGACTCGAAGATCGGTAATACATATGTCTATTATGGATATTGGCAAATGTGGTCCGAGTCCAGATCGAGCTATGATTGATAAGATATGACAAAGAAAGCCATGAAAGCCAACATTCCAAATTTTGAGTCAATCGTAATTCGTGTGCTCGAGATACGGATCGATCAAAATCAAGAGAGATAGCTTCAATTCGTATCCATTAAATCCCTTCGTATCCATTAAATCCCTTCGTATACATGTGGTTTCGTATCCATCAAAGTCAACCTCCTTTGTATCTATCGACAACTACTCCTGTGTCCAATTTGTATCGATCGACTGCCTTATACATTTTATATCGAGCAGCTAACAGATCAATACAAAATCAGCATCTTCCATTGGTACAAAGAAGCCAATGCAATTATCGATACGAAGCCATCAACAGGCATCGTTACAAATGGATCTACATCGGATCGATACGAAAAGGTATAGTCAAGTAGAGGAAATAGTCACTCGGCATGAAAGTGGACCTCTCCTAGATTGTCGCTTCACGTCACCTGATCGATACGCACAAGCATCGTTATGAAGTGATCGATTCGAGCATGGATCGATACGAACACGATAGCCTATTGCAAAATCAAACTTGGATCGATCATTACTCAAAATTTACAAGTCCAAATGCTATCAAATTTTCACAGGAGCTTACTTACAACCTCAACATTGTCCTTGATCGATCTCAGCCCAAAAAGAGCTAATCTTGATCGATACGAATGGAGTAGGGATCAATCCCAAATGACCTCGGATCGATCAAGTGGGCCCACCCACATATGAGAAGGAGTATTCCGAGGTCTAAGCTATATATTTTCAGACTGCGCCTACAAATAGCAGCCCTATGCCTTCAGAAAAGGGACTTTTGATTCTGCTACACCGATACTCTACCGAAAACCCATTGTAACTCGACTGCTTGAGTATTCTCTGTTGTAATCAGTTAGTAGACATCAATAAAATAGAAAACTTTTCAAAGTGGATATAGGCTATAACGCTGAACCACTATAAATTCCTTTGTTCTTGCATTTCTATTTGTCTGTTTAGCGTGTTTTTTAGATTAGTCTCTTTTTACATTTATATTATTCATTTTAATCTCTTCAAATATGTTCAAAGAGTGTTGTGCCCATTTTTTGTACAAATACTTTGGTTCTTTCACTGAGAAAACCCAGTTTTTTCCTGCTCATTGGATCTACTTCCATTGTTGGATTGTTGAAATCCAAGGAGATAATCCAGATCTGATATCCAGCAGTTCCTTCCTTTCTATTCAGATTCCATCAGATTTACGAAAGTGCTACATCACTCATCATGGTTACTACCAGAATTGCTTCAACTGCTGTAGATTTAGAAGGAAGGGATAGGAAAAATCCCACGTAGCTGAACATAATAGGTCAAGCATCTGCCTGAGCTCCATATCCATAAGGCCCTATGACTAGGGAGGAATTCCAGATTCTGATGCAAGAGCTAACCCAAAGTCGTTAGTAGCTCACCCAATAGATCCATGCCAACGTGGAGCTCATGAATCGACTGAATGAGGAAAGACGAAGAAGATCCAGAAGGGATTATGCTTCCTATTCATCCACCGAAATTTCGGCTTCCTTTGATTACAATCATATACCTACACGCCAACGGCTGGATGGAAACTCTTTGCAAGCCTCTGGGCATCAGCATGCTCTAAACCTCGGACAAGCTGGGGCTGGTCCTTCTACGGGACACTAAGCTAGACCCTCCTCCCAAGGAAGGGCACTTCCTTATCACACCATCGATAGCCACGCAGCTGCTGTCACTATAGACTTGGAAGCCGAGATTCGAAAAAGAGCAGATCCGAACCTTTGTCAACATGTTCGTGCTCTAGAACCCTATGTTCCTAAAGATCCAGAGACACGGAGGCGAGGAACAGACTGTCAACCGTGCCTGGACCATCTCTGCAACGTGGAACCCGACCATGCCTTGGCCTCGAATGTCCAAATGCCTGACATTCCAACCATGATCCGCCAAATGATCCATGAATTTAAGGCCTTGCTAATGACGACTGGGGAATCTATCGAAGTCATACACTATTAACTGATGCCATTCTTTATGCTGAGCCGCCTCATCAATTTTGGATGCCCACTTTTCCCGTGTATGTAGGAAGTTCGGATCCTAATCAACATATATTAAAGTATGAATAGATCATGAACGCAGCTCGAGCTGATGATATGGTTAAGTGCAAGAGTTTCCCTATTTCCTTGGGAGGTATTGTAACATTGTGGTTTACTCGTTTACCACCTAGATTTATTTCCAATTTCAATCAGTTGGCAACGAAGTTTTTCGAACAATTCTGTATGCATGTTACAAGGCCAAAGGATATCAACACCTTATCCAGCGTTACCCAAGCTCCGAGGGAGACATTCAACATTATCTGAAAAGGTTTCGTTCTACCTGCGTTGAGGTAAGAAACCCAAATGACAATTCTATCTTAATGGCATTGATTAAAGGAATCGATCCCGATTCTGAATTTGGCAATAGGTTGGCTAGGAAACCTCCCGCGTCGTTGGTTCATTTCCATGCTAAGACGACCCATTTTTTAAGGAGAGAAGATGTTAGGTGATCTAGGAAGCAGGATGATGCAGGGCACAGTGGTGAAGGCGGTCAAAGTAATGTTGTTGTGAAACAGACCGGTGAGAACTCCGGCAACGTGCAATTGAATACTCAAAACAAGTAGAGCCAACAGAAAGGCAATGGAGGTCAAGGTAAGAAGCAAGATCAAAATCATGGACCGAAACCTAGAGCTCCCATATTTGATCGATATACCCCTTTGAATACATCCCTAAAGAAATTTTATTTACAGACTTGTAATACTGGCCAGATAAGAAAATAGCTCTGAAATAGTCATCTGAGAAATAGATTCAAACTGGAAAGTTCATTCCACTATTGCTATGGCCACAACACTAACTACTATCATTATGTACAAGACATCATTGAGAAGTTAATCGGAGAAAGGAAGTTGGAACAATTTGTGCTGACTCCATAGAATGGAGGTGCAGGCCCATCGAATCCAAATCAAGGCCGAACCCGAAATAGGCCAGATGAACCCACACGTACTGGTGGGAGGTTGGTAACAAATATAGTTAGTGGTGGTCCTCATCCAGCTGATCGATGCTGGAAGGAAATGGAGTCCTCGATTAGGCATGCAAACTTCGAGTGTTGCAGTAATATTGATGATAGGGCTCCAACGAAACAAATGAAAACGATGACAGACGACATCATTTTTTGGAATAGAGATGCTGAAAGAGTTGAAGCCTCTACAATCAATCCACTAGTCATATCGGTTCAAATAGGTCGTGCTTGGATGAAGAGGATCTTGGTAGATAGTGGAAGCTCCATGAATATTCTTTTTAAACGAGCTTATGACCAGATGAGAATGAAGGCGAAGGACTTAGAGTTGTGTCAGTCTCGCATACATAGCTTTAATGGAAGTGCAACGATACCTGCTAGGATGGTGGAGTTGCCAGTCGAGTTAGGTATCAAAGATCGTCGGAGAGTCTGGATGCTACAGTTTATTGGGTTAGACATTAATTCTCCGTATAATGTTTTCTTGGGCCGACCGGCCTTCGCTGAATTCAAGGCAGCTATTGCCCCATGGTGTTTGACTTTTAAGTTCCCCACAAATAATGGGGTTGGAGTTGTTTAAGAGGATCAGGAGATTGGACACACCTATTATGTTGTTGAGCTGCGGGAGGCGTTGTGCAAAGAGAAGGGCAAGGACGTTAACGAATCTTTCTGCGTCCGTTTTTCTGAGAACTGAAAGTTAATGCCTCGGCCAAGGCTCGGGAACCACAGCCAGTTCCTAAAAGATCTTGATCTACGAGATAAAGATAATGAAGAGGAAGTCAGAGACAGTCAGGCTTCCTCGGTAGAGTTGACGATCGATGTTTCGATCAATGATAATGATGAATCCAGAATGATAAAGGTTGGATCTCAACTTAGCCACAAGATGAGAGAGGAATTAGTTGAATTTATCTAGGAAAACCTCGATGTCTTTGCCTGGACTCACTCTGATATGTGTAGGATCTCACCGGACATCACGAGCCATGCATTGAATATTGACCCGCGGCATGTCCTGGTTAAGCAGAAAAGGTGCGTTATGGATCCAGAGAGATATGCCGCCCTAAAGAAAGAGGTAGATAAACTCAATTCAAACGGGTTTATTCGAGATGCATTGTACCTAAAGTGGATATCCAACCCAGTGCTTGTCAGGAAATCCAAAGGGAAATGGAAAACTTGTATGGACTACTCAGATCTAAATAAAGCCTGTCCTAAAGATATTTTTCCACTTCCCATAATTGATTAACTTGTATATTCAACGGCTGGACATGAACTCTTATCTTCCATGGACGCATATTTCGGCTACAATCAAATACTAATGCACCTACCTGATAAGGAGCATACCAGCTTTTGTCATCGATCTCGAACTCTTGCTATAAAGTAATGCCGTTTGGACTCAAGAACGCTGGCGCAACTTAACGAAGGCTTGTGAACCGAATGTTCGCTAACCAGATCGGGAAAACCATGGACATATAGGTGGACGACATGCCTATAAAGTCAAGGCTATCCATCTGTCATGTCAAAGACTTGGAAACAATGTTCAACGTTCTCCGACAGTATTGAATGAAGCTCAACCTGTTAAAGTGTCATTTCGGAGTCGCATTTGGAAAATTCCTTGGATTTATTGTCAATGCTCGAGGAATTGAAGCAATCCAAAGAAAATCTAGGCGATTCGAAATCTCAAGACTCCTAGAACTATAAAGCAAGTGCAAATCCTCAACGGGAAGGTGGCAGCCTTGAGTAGATTCATCTTCAAATCCACAGACAAGTGCATTCTCTTCTTCGACCTAATTAAGAAAGGAAAGTGCAATTTCGAATGGACGGCGGAGTCCGAAGGAGCATTCCAAGAATTGGTTCAATATCTGGCAATGCCACCTATTCTGTCGAAGTCAGTTGATCATAAAAGACCATGTATTATTTAGCAATTTTAGCAAATGAGATCAGTGTTGCATTGTTTCGGGAGGAAGAGCGGATACAACGACGGGTCTATTATATAAGCAAGCGAGTGACTGGGCAGAAAGAAACTACCCGAAGTTGGAAAGTTGGCTTACTGTCTCATCATTTTCTCAAGAAAGCTTCATCCTTATTTCCAGGCTCACCCCATCACAGTCTACACTAACAAGCCGTTACGACAGGTCCTTACACGACTTGAGACATTTGGTAGATTGCTCAAGTGGAACATCGAGTTGAGTCAATTTGACATTGCTTATACACCAAGGTGAACAATTCAAGGACAAGATCTCGCAGACTTTATACCTGAATTCACTATACCAGAGGATTTGCTTGAAACTAGTGAATCTTCGAAACACATATGGAAGCTATATACCGATGGTGCCTCAAACGATCGTTGCTTAGGCGCTAGAGTAGTACTTGAAACTCCTGAAGGTCGATCCATATGCTATGCTTTGAAGTTTGACTTCCGCGTAACTAACAACGAAGACGAGTATGAATCTTTGCTTGCTGGACTCAGACTTGCTAAAGACTTAAGAATTTTTGTTGTGGAGATTTACTGTGACTCGCAATTGATCGTACGCCAAGTTCGAGGAGAATATCAAGCTAGACATAAGTGATTTCCCACTTACCTTACTCCTTTCAAAGAAATGTTGGATTAGTTCGACTACTATGTTATCTATTGTATACCCCAAGAGCAGAATTAGAAAGCCGATTCTTTGGCAAAACTAGCTAGCATTGGCGAAGCATGGCAAATGGGAATTGTTCCTGCTGAGTACTTACCGCTCCGAGAATTGATCTGTTAGAGACACACTGGGTACACGAAGCATCACACAAGAAGGAGTTATGGATAACTCCGTTCAATGATTATCTTGAAACGGAACTTTGCCCGAACAAAGGAGTGAGAGAAGACAGATTCTCCAAAAGGCTTCACGATTCATTATCCAGAATGGAGTTCGGTACAGAAGTGGGTATTCAGTTCCTTTACTCTGATGTATCGCACACGATGAAATTAAGCGAGTGTTACATGATGTACATGAGAGGAATGTGGCGATCATACTGGGGGGAAAATATTGCCAAAAAGATATTGAGATATGGATTACCGGCGGACCATGAATAGAGACACGTTATCTTATGCCAAGAGATGTGATAGATGCCAGAAGCATCCTAGGATTCCAAAAGCCCCGCCTATCGAAATCACATAGATGGTCAATCCATGGCCGTTTGCCACATGTGGCATTGATATAATTGGGTCTTTGCCTATAGCTAAAGGTGGTGCAAAGTATGACATCGTTGTAGTTGACTGCTTTACTAAATGGATGGAATCTGAGCCCTTCGCTACTATCACGACAAAGAAAGTAATCAACTTTATAGTACGCAACATTATTTGTCGTTTTGGCCTCCCGCTTACAATCATCACTAACAACGGAGCACAATTCGATAGTGTTGAGTTCAAGACTTTCTGTCAACGTTTTCACATCCAAAAGAAACTCTTGGTTGTTGCTCACCCTCAAGCAAATGGACAGGTTGAAGCTATTAACAAAGTTATTAAGTCCATCCTGAAGAAACGACTGGAGAAGGCAGGAGGCAGATGCGTCGATGAACTTCCCATGGCCCTATGGGCATATTAAACTACCCATAAGTTCGCAACCGGCCACACTCCATTTTCACTTTCCTACGTCTCTGAAGCCATTATTCCGGTTGAGTTGGAAGTACCTTCTCATTATGTGACATATTATGATCCAAAGACGAAAGCTATATTACTTGTTGAATCTCTGGATTTATTGGACGAGAAGCATGAAGAGGCTGATTTGTAAGCAGCTGCACACCGAAGTCGAGACGCCCAATTACGCAATGCTAAGGTCCGACCCAGAGCCTTTGAACTTGGCTATCTCATACTCAAGAGAATCTATCCAGTATCTTCACATGTGAAACCAACATGAGAAGGACCGTATGTAATCGAGCGGAGACTTGGAGACGGCACATTCAAACTACCAACTATTGATGGTCTCACTTTACCAAGAGCATGGAACAGCGAGTGTCTCCTTCGCTATTACACATAACAGGCTGTATTTATTCATTTAGTCTACTTTTTCTTTGAAATTTGTTTATGCATTTCGAAATTTGAACTTGTAATAAGGCAACTAACTTTACCATACTTTCACGTTTCAGCAATAAAATGCAAACTCATCAAGCCAGAGTAGCGATTCTTGAAATGCGCCATGCAACCATCACGATACACAAAGAGCTAAGTTCCATCTTCCGGTGGGACTCATTCAAACAGGGAGTGATCGTGATCCAACCGATCACTCACTAAGTGAAACCCGAGATTGAGGACTGACATACTTAAATAAAAAAGGATTGAAACATGACAATCCTCTAACAAATTATCGTTCCCAGAGTGTGAGCTGGATTGCAAATTCCAAATCCAAGCTTGACGAGGATGGACCCGTCCATCAACCACTTCGCTTGTCAAATCAAGGTGGATGTGATCCGACCGTCCACAACCTTGATTAACTCCATGTTCCCAGAGTGTGAACGAGATCCAAATGCGTAAGCAGATGTTACTGACCATCTGTCAACCAACTCTATATCTCGAAGTGTAAACTGGAGTATAAACATTAACTATTTCTGATCCTAAGCGCGTGGACCAGAGTATAAACATTAAACAGGTGAGACTGACCACCCATCAACCAACTCCAGATTCTTGGAGCACGAACTAGAGTATAAGCATTAACTAATTTCGATCCTGAGAGTGTGGATCGGAGTATAAACATTAAACGAGTGTGACTGACCTCCCGTAAAACAATTCTTATCCCCGGAGCACATATATGACTCCAAGTACTAAATGGGTGTGACTGACCGCCCATGAATTATCCTATGTGCCCGAAGTATGGATGTGATTCTAAATGACGAGCAGGTGTAACTTACCGCCAGCACTCAAGCCCAATCCCTAGATTACGGATGCAAGTACTTATCGATGAACGAGTGTGATCGACTGCTCCAATTCATCTCACTTTAACTTCGTCCTGACTTAGCTAAATAGAGGTCAACAAAGGCGAAAAGTGTTCGTCAACCGACTACATCAAATTTCCTTGAGACCGGGGGCATAACTCAAGCACCAGCCATTGACCGAGAAAGTGTAACATTCAAATTCGACTCGACATTTAGCTATGACCTGAAGCACTGATTTTGGGACTTAACGACCAAGTTTGACTCAAAAAATAAAAGCCTCATGAGTACATTAAATGGAAGTATGAGTGCAGAAATGCTTAAGTGAATATACACAGAGTTATGCTAAAAACAAAATGGAATCTCATTTCAACTATTCTTCAAAAGAAAAAGATAAGTACAAAAATTATTTCAAGAATTCCTATAGGTAGTGGCCGAACCCGTATATGTACACGACCTACGAAAAGCAATGGAAATTCCTACCTATCTGCCAAAAAAGGAAACAAAAAGACATGTCCACTCCATCGACTTCTTCTTCTTCTTCGGTGTTTATCGACTGGAGCTACCGCTCGCCTGTCTTTTTGAGCCTTTACCTCTTTGGCCTCCTTTTGATGGTTGATCTTCAACCGAGGCAATTATAGTGGTCTCTTCCTCCAAAATCATGAGGATCGAAATGCTCTCGGCATGCGGAGCTGGAGGAACGACGTCATTTTCAATGTTGAAGATAGAGGAGACATGTGGGTATCAATGATCATGACACTTGGAGGAACGATAAGCATAAGGACCGGACCAGGGCTCCCCATGCCACCTCTTATGTTGCTAGCTTGCTCGGCTGTCTCCATTTCGGTGTATATTTCCACCATTATCTCCTCCTCTCGAGCTGCTTGAGCATCCACTGGAATGCTGCTAATCGGGCCCAATGTGCTAGTTGTAAACACATTTTTACCTATGTTGAAAGGCGGCTCAATGATTGGGTCGCTTCGGTGGCCGAGGAGTTCTTCCACCATTTTCTCATCAAGAACGAAACTACATTTGTGCACCTCCTCAGTTGATGTCGCAACCGTTGTGATCGTTGCCTCAGTCATTAGGGCCTCATGCTCATGATGCTATTCTTAGGTTGCAGGAGGATCGGCTGGTGCGGAACCTATGACTAAATAAGGACACGAAAAGGTGTTAGCAGTATCTTTCAACAACGCTCCAGCCTTTGAATGAATTTAAGAAGTGTTCGAAGGACCTTCCTCAGATTGACTCACATATTGAGCCAGTCAACCTTCAGAAACATGTTCATGGACCGGGGTAATGTGCGGCCTATCTGGGTCGATTGCTGGAATGGCTAGAAGGTTAATTGTAGAAGCAAGCTTGGATAGAGTCGCTATAGGCATTTCATAGCTTCCTTCATGGTGCTCAACCCGGACGCCTCTCCAACGTCCAGGTATTTAACGATTAGTTTCTCCTTTTCAAAAGTGATAATGGCATCGTGAAAAACTTTTCTCTCATCTTCGGTTAATATCCGGTTCTCTAACTCGAAGTCATCAATAGATGTAGTCTTGCATTTGCGGTCCACTTTCTCATCCTCTACCAAGCGGCACCAGGCATTGCACAGATGTAGCGGGTAGTCAACGAGCCAGCCTAGGTTGCAATGTTTCAAAACATTGACATTATAGGCGACGAGAAGGTTTTCAATATCGCCTTCCAACCTGGTTTTTGCTTGTGATGACCCATAATTTTGAGTAATATCAATTTAATAATCTTTATTAATAAATAAATTGATTTGATGATTTTATTCTATAATTTGACAAGTTTATTCTTTTAAAAGCTAATAATATTATTATTTGGAAATATTTATTAATATTTTTTCTAACAATTTAAATTTTGTAAGATTTATCTTTCAAAGCTAATCAAAATGTTTTCTATTTATAATGCATATATATATATTGGTATATATTAGGAAGTCTTTAAATTCAATAAAAGTTATGTTTTCAAATTGTAATATATATATATATGCAAATATTGTGATTTAAAATTTAATATGGTAATTTTCAAAACTAATGTTAAAAATGTTTTACGTTTAAAATGTATATATTTCTATACATTGAAATGGAAAAGTATTGATTTAAATTTAATAAAAGTGTTTTTAAACTTTAAATATATACATAGTTTGTAATTTAGAAATTATAATTTAACGTAATACTTTTCAAGTGATATTTGAAATTTAAATTTAAAATAACACATATTAAAAACATTTATATATAATTAAATTAAAAATCTATTAATACCCATATTAACTAATAACATTACCAATTTAACAAGTGTTGACAAATTAGAACATCTGTTAACATTTATAAGTAAAATAGCTAGCAAATAATACAAGTGTCAATCCTATTTTTTATTTTTATTTTATTTCAAAGTTTATAAAATCAAGATATAAATATATCCCTACATTGCCTTCTCTATTCTTTTAACATTTCTCTTTAAAATCAAAAACTTAGCAAATTAAAATCTGGAAAATAAAACCAGATCAGAGAAGAATGCACAACTAAAGCAAACAATTACAAAACTCAAATCATGGGCAAGATCTACTTTTAGATTTTCCACAAATCAAAGTAAAGATAAGTTTTTTTGCAAAACTGGAATCAAACATGATGAGAAGCTACAGTTTCAGCCGGAAGAAAAAGTTCAACATCAACTTAAAAGTTTAAAGCAGATCAAGTTATAATTGAAGATCAAGTTTCAATCAACTGTCAGATTCCAGGCTTCCTCTGCCTTGCATGTGCAGGTGAGTAAACCTAGTTTAAACTGTTTAAATCTGACGCATACGAATGATTGATGTGTCAGTTGGTTGGATGAATGAAAACTTGTTTTGCATATTAGTTTATTATGTATAAATGTATATATATTCATTGATTCTTGGGTGCATGTCTGTGTTTCAAAACTTTGACTCTGTTCTTCATTTACTAACTTCAAATTTTGATAATTTAAATTTCTTCTTCCCTAAATCTCTTTGGCCATTAATTTGTAAATAAAATCTGGTAATAATAACAAGGTACAGAATTTAAAATTTATTTTCATGAAGAATTCGAAGCTAGTTTAATAAAAAGGAAGAAGAACAGTTGCATTTCTTAAATCTTGATATATTAAGTTTACTGTTTCAGGATTATAATCTGATTAATTATCAAATTATAGGATTTTAAAAAATAAAATCCTAATTCTTAATGTTGTTAATCATGAGAAATGAGGAGCTAATTGAATAATGAGCTTCGAATGATTCCTGTTGATCAGTGAAGTTTTGGAAATCGGGGTCGCTACTAGAGCAGGTCAGGTGATCAACGACTTTGGAAAAAATAGTTGGAGAAATTCTGGTTTCCCGTGGTGGCCAGTCGAGGCGGAACTAGGTTTTAAGGGGGGTTCAAAGTCGAAGTCGAAGTTTTGGTTGCTGCTCCGTCGTCGGAGCACCGGAGGAGGCCGATCGTGGGGGAATCGGTGCTAGGTCGGAGGACGAGGCTGTGGCCAAAGTGGTGGAGCTTCTGATGGTTGGGTTGTCTTGTCGAGGCGGGTTCTGGTCAAAGTTGTTGTTCCAGTTTGAATTAGAGCGTTCGAATTTGATTTTAGAGCTCGATCGAAAATGCTGAGAGGTTTGATGGATTATGGATGTCATTGTCGACTTGTTGGAGGAAGGCACAGACGCCGAAGCGCCACCGTGGGCTGGTGCACGTGCACCAGTTACTTTGTGCACTGGAGCTGCGTGTGGAAATGAGGAAAAATTTTCTCGAGCTGAAGCACGAGGAAAGGGATGTTGGACTCGAAGTTTGTTTCGGGTTCGTATGTGTTTTTAACATATCAGACTATAGAATTTTAACCAAGTTTTGATGAGATTAAAGAGAAGAGGAAGAAGGAAGCTCGGGATTTGGAGATGAAACCCTGATACCTATTCGAGTAATTTCGGATTTTCCTCGAAAAAAAATGTTTTATGTTCTCAAAGTTCATAAGTTAACAAAGTCAAGTTTTTAAACTAATTATCTTTAAAACTATTTTAAGCAAAAAATGATTATTAGATATTGTTAATTACAGTTGAGAAATTTGTTTTTAAGTTTTAATAAATTAAGTTAATCCTTAAGGTGTTTTTAAAACTTAATTAAGAAGGTAATATATTTAAAAAGGATATAGTGTTTTAATTTTTAATTTATCTTGAAAAGGTTTTAAGTTAATGATAATTTAATTCCAAGGTTTTGAGTTAATTTTATGATATTGATAATTAAGTAATTAAAGATAATAAATGGGTTATCTTGAACTGAATTAAGATTTTGGGTAATTATAGATTAAGCAAATTAATGAAGAAAAGTAAAGAGAAGATAAATTAATTAATGATTAATTATAAATTAACTTATAATTAAGGGTTATCGATTAATTAATTAATTGGCAATTTGAGATAAATTGGATTAGTAAGTGGAGGTTAATTACTTACTCAATGTAAGTAATTAAGGGATAAATTTGGTAAGGGTTGATTAATTTAATTATTAATTAAAGGTTAACTTAATTAACGATATGAGGTTAATTAATTAAGGATAATTAACCAATAGGAAAATTTCTTGATGAAAGTAATTTAAGGGTGATTACTTAAGAAAAGCAATTAAAGATTAATTACTTTGTGTAATTAATTAAAGGATTGGTTAATTAAAGAAATAAATTATGGGTTAGTTAATTAAGAAGTATGATTGATTAAGGATAATTAATTCGATTATTTTTAGGATAAATGTGATTAATATGGAATGGGTAAGCGTTAATTAATTTGTATAATTAATTATGGGCTATTCCTTAATATAATGAAAGAATAATTTATCAAGATGATTAACTAAGAAGGATAATTGAGAAATGATTAATTAATTGGTTTGTAATTAATTTGCATTAAGTAAAGGGTAATCTAAGTGATTAAAGATTAATAATTAATTTAATTAGAGATAAATTAAATTAATTTTGGAAACGATCCATCTTGCTTATGAATGATTGAATGATGATTAAATGCCTTGAATTGGTTGATATCTCTGATATGAATGTTTTGTGATATGATATATTTTGAGTGAACAATGATAATGTGGTTATCTATCGATGATGAATTGCCGTGTAAAAAGGTGAAATCTTTTATTGTATTTCATTTGACTAACTTGGGTTAAAATTTGAATTAAATTTGAAGAGAGTGGAGTCGAGTATTAGTAAACACCCGGAACCACTTTGATTTTTTTTCTTTCTAAATTTATATGAGGAATCAATAGGCTGAAATGGAATGATTTAAGTGAATTGGATCATTAATCTAAGTTTTGGGTACTTAGAATTGAGGTGTGTTATATGTGTTGTTAATACCAAATTTGTGAAATTGTAAATTGATACAAGTTACCTCGGGTTATATTAGTTGTATGCTTTTGTATTCCATGTTAGATGGGTTTACTCACGCTGGTTTCCAGCCTGACCTGGGTGTTACTTTGATGTAATGCTTAGGTCACACCGAGTATTATAGATTTTCAGGTAAGGACGTTCTGGAGCTCAAGAGGCGAGCTAGATGGCAGAAACGTATGGAGAGCATTTCGTTTTGATATATTGTAGTTGTATGGGACATGTTGATTGAATCTGTCCAGTGTGATATGTAAATGTTGTAACTCAGATGTATTGAAATGTAATTGACTGATACAGTTTTGTTTTGTAAACTGTTATTTTATATGATATTATATTTTATCCGCTGCGAATGTAAGATGTTGGTGTTTCTATTTCTTCTTTTTCTTCTATCTCTTTCTTCTTTTCCCTAACTATATGGAATTTTCAGGATCAAAAATTCAGGGTTGTTACATTTGGTATCAGAGCAGAAGGTTTAGCGAGAACCTTAGCTCTGGTGGGATAACTCATTAAGGATAGGGTCAATGGTACCCTAGGATGAGTTGAGTGTGTGTGTATGTGTGTGTGTATGAGAGCATACTTGTTATTTTCTTATATAAAGATTTTAAATGATTTTATATAAGAATATATTTTGATATATAAAGCAATATTTCTTTCTAATATTAAGGTAATTGGTTGTTAAATTATTGAATTAAATTAAGTGGTAATAGAAATACCACCAAACTAAAATTAAATAAAGATAAGTTTGAAATGGATTCAAACTGAAATTCAAGTCTTGAATTAGGGAAAGAGTTTTAGAATAAGATAATAATGAATTGGTTTCCAGATATGATAACCTTGGCTATTATCATAAATAACCGTTGTGTGTAATAATATAATGTGTATAAATGAGTAAGCAAAATGAAATGTTTTAGGGAAGTAAAACATTTGGATAAGTATGACTTATAAATTGGAATTGAAGATGATCTGAATTATGAAGTTTTAAATCTAGGTCTAGAAATTTGAAAATTATTTCAAAGTGATAAAGAAATAATAGATAATATTATTTAATGTATTTGAATGAAGGGTCCTATTACAAATAAGAGTTGTTTGAAAATTTAAAGGAATTTATTTTGAATTAAAACCAAAGGTGGTCTAAAATTTAAGGACGACTTGGTGTGTAAAGGAAATTATATGTATATATGAGGAATATACATAATATCAAAGGTGATTTGAAATGAACTCTAAATGTTGAATTTTAAATTTGGAATGAGATGTGATACCCAAACTGATAAGTTTTTGAACTTATAAGTGGGAAGATTATTAATGTGAAGTTTAAAATTTGAAATGGTAATTCAAATTGGGTAAATTTGACTAGATTAAGTAAATTGAATTTAATTTTGGGGAAGTTAAATAATTTTGTAAGCAACCTGAATTGGAAATTTCAAGATGAAATTAGGAATTAACTTGGAAAGTTAAATGTTAATTTGAATTGGGAATTTGTGTGATCTCAAAATGGGTTTGAGACCTGGAAATTTAAAATGGATGCTGTAAATTGGTGTTTGGATAAATTTGGATGTTTATTTATCCGGATATTATAAATAATCTATGAAACCGAGAATTGGTTTTGAATTTAAAATTCAGTAATAAAATTAGATTCCGAAGATAAAATTGTTTTTGAATTCTTATTTGAACTTTAAAAGAAGTTAAGTAACGATAATTTAAAATGGAATTTCGAAATTCCAACTCAAAATTAATTTTTTTAAAGATTTAGAATATTGATTTAAAAATGAAGGGATTAAATCAACATTTAAAAATTTAACTCGAATTTATATAACTCGGGATGGTTTGAATTTGAAATTTGAATTGAATTAGTCCAAATTGAATTTGATTTGAGTTAATGGGAATTGGGATTGAAGATGTATAAGTTTAAAAATTCAAATTGAAAATTTGAATTGCATTGTTTTGAAATGAAATTGAAGTTGATTGAGTTCAAATTTAAATGGGAGCTGGGATTAATTCACATTGGAATTGATACGAATTGAAATTGGTTCAATTTGAAATTTATTTGAATAATTTGAAATTGTAATTAAAGTAGAATACGTTTAAAATCAAATGGAATTTGATTTGAATTTGGAAAGAAATTGAGGTTAATTCGACTTGAATTGGGATTAAATCAATTTCAATGGAAATTGAAGTTATTTAAATTAGGATTGAGTCAATTTAAATGGGAGTGGAAATTTAAATTGAATTGATGGAAAATTAGTTGGAAATGGAGATTAGGAAATTGAACAGTTTAGCTCTGGACTATTTTCAATATAAATTGTTTTAATATAAACTTATTTTTCCAAGCTATTTATTATATACAATTTTTCTTTTTAAAGCCAAACTAATTATACTTATTTTACAATTATTTTTGAACTATTTAACAATTTTTCAACAGTTTTATAAACTAATTATTGTTTTTCAACTACTTTATAACTAAATATTATTTACAACTATTTTACAACTAATTAACTATTTTACAAACTAATAATTATTTTTGAACTACTTATCTATTTTTAAATTCTTCGAGCTATTTTCAAAATTTAAGCTGGTCAGAGTACAAACTGTTCATGATTAAATATCCATTTGAGACAATAATTGAGGTAATAATCCAAATGGGAATTGAGACAGTGGTGAATAAAGGAATAAGAACCTAAGTGAAGGTGAATAGAAAGAGAATTGATTTGGCTAATAATCAATGGAGAGAAATACGTAGGATGTACATATATTATTCTATTTGCATAGTGATTTGATCCAGATTCGAGCACAGAATTTCGAGATAGTTATATCAACCCGAGTTGGGATTTTTTTACTCGATTTTCGACGGCGAACCTGGATATGGATTGTTGATTGGTTCTGGATATTCTCTATCATAGTTATGGCTATGTAAGGAGAATGACGATTTATAATCAAGAAACCAGATCTGAGTCCGCACTAGGAAGTTGGGTGGACGATATTAGTTCGGAAGTGAAATTGTGTGATCGAGTGAGCGATCAGACTGATATAGCGTACGGATGTTATGTGTACATCGTACGGATTTGAATGATATTGATATTGAAAATTTGTGAATAAGAGATGTGAAATGATTTTTGAAATGAAAGTATATTTTGTGAAATATACAATGAATAAATGTGAAAGTTGGATATTTCTATGATGATAAGTAAGATGGAAACAACTTTATAAAAGAGTAATCAAATGTGAATATTTGATTTGGAATAAATAAAGTTATATATCTTTGTTATATAAGATAAATCTCCCCTTGTTGAATCTATAGCCAGAAGAAAAGAGTTTGAAAAGTATTTGAAGTATAAAAAAATGGAATTTATACAAGTTTGAAGAGATCCAAAGTTTTTAAAAGTTATGTTATATATAAAGGTTCTTATAAGGATGATTTTGGGAAAAGGTTTTTTGAACCTTTGGATTTGGAAAGGCTTTTGATTTTTGGGAAAAATCAATATTGGAATTTGAAAGCCTAATTTGAGAATTATTGATTTTGGGATAATCGATTTTGAGAAAGGAGATTTACATGGGATTCATACTAGGTGTATGATTTGGAAGATACTATATGTAACGACCCACAGTTCCGAACCCCTTGAGTCAACACTATTCTACATCTATCAACTCAAGATGAACAGAAATACGAACCATTTGCGTTAAAGAAGAAGAGGTAGAATAAGAAAGTAGAAAAATAAAATCAGAATCTAACCATCGCAACGGAATAAGTTATAATAGATAATAACAGATCTTTACACAGAAGAAAACTATATCTGTTTATACATACATCATCAGTACATCATCAGAGTCCAGCAACATCAATAACATACAACTAGATACACATTGGAACAATAATCAAATACGGAAGTACGTATCGCCATCCAACTCGTCTCTTGAGCTCCATAACATCATATCCTGTATTCTATAATACTCGGTATGACCCGAGCATTATAGTTAAATAACACCCGAGTCAGCCTGGAATACCAGCGTGAGAAATCACACACAACTTGGTTATTAAAGTTTCAAAAATTCTTTTGAAAACAAAGCATCTCGTAAGACCACGCCACAAATAAACATGTCGGGTTTTTACCTTACGATAGCTAAAACATTTTTTTTTACTAAAATCCTCTGATATTATAATAGGGTATATATACAAATACTTATTAAAATAGTCGAAATTGTTACATTATTAAATTCCAGCTACTAGCCACAGAGTGGGTAATACAAAAAAAACTCGTAAAAGGCACGTAGGGAGAATGGATTTCCAACTAATGACTAGACACTGGGATAACACTTGTCACGGTACCTGGTCTAGATCAGCATACCGAGTATCACTCCCGACCCCCTGCAACACAAGACCGGGACTACCCCTTACTGGCTAATCCCGAGTAAGATCACCCCACGGTTGTGATCAGCAACCGCACCACTAAGCCGAAATAAAAGGGACATCTAGACAGGGATGACCTCACCCTGAAGTGGGTGCTACCCACCTAGCCTTGCTGCATAACCCCTGATTTTCAGTCATTCCCAGATGATGAGGCTTGAGGCTAAGCGTTACCGTTTAGAACTTTTCACTTAGAATGCTCATCGTCCACCTGACGATGTTCCGAAAGCATTCGTCCATACAAGTCCGTCTCAGGTTCAAACGGAACTAAATACACTATTCCTACTACATCCATTTTGGAAACATCGTCAGGTTTAGTAGCGACTAATCCTTGCACTTCACTGCTCCATCTTCTACTTCGGACACGTTTTTCCACGAAAACGTACAAACCGGATCGAAGTGGTTTTTGAGAAATTAATCTCGATCCCGGTCTCTTCGAAACGACCATCGCATTGGCTAATATTGATAGTCAGTGATTTAACTATCCATTAACATTCACAAACATCCATCACAAAATAAATAATTTCCCAAATTATTTATTTATCTCAAAATAGCTTCGTAAGATATATTTCCACTTTTCAAACCTTTTTGAAAACAGTTTCAAACTATCTTCCTTTTTACAGAATAAATTTCCCAAATATTTTCAATTTCCACTGAAATTACCAAGCACAAAACTTCAGATTTTTAAAATAATTTAAAAACACTTTATTGTAAAATATGCTTTAACATTTAAATAGAGAAAGACTACTTTAATACTTAATTAAAAATAATACTTAAGGAATATTTAAATAAGGTTACTTTATAAAATATAAACTAGATTTTCTCCTTTAAAAAAATTACCAAATCATCTTTTAAATAATTAGTACGATAATAAATTTGAAAAAAAATACTTACTTTAGAATTTAAACATTCAGAAATAATAATTTTAGAAAAACATACTTTTTAGAAAACAACTTAAAATTTTTAACTTATACCTTTAAATTTGTTTGAAAACGTACTTGGTTACTCAGGGAAATAAGCTTTTTTTTTCACGCCCTTTACAAATAAATCACTATTTATATATAAACAAATTTACCCAATCCTTTAATAAATTCTCACCGTGAATTTATTCTTCCCAAATATCCACTCATATATTTTACTTTACTTTTATAAACTTAGTTCATACATTTCATAGTCACAACCTCCTTTTAAAATCCCAATTCCAACACTTAAATGAATTTTCAAATGGATTTCCAATTTACATAATTTGAAATAAGTTCCTTTACTTACTGAGTTCATTCAAAATCCATTAACCTCGTATTTCATTTCTTAATTATAATTAAAAATCTTTTAACTAAAAATATCAATTTCAGATTTCCCAAATTCCTTTCTATTCGTTTGAATAAATTTAAAGCTTAAATCTTTTAAATAAATTCTCTTGCTTTTTAAAATGCTCCACTTAAGTTTTAAAAATTAATTATTTCCTGTTTATTTAAATCTTCTTTCCCTACTCGGAATTTATTTATTAACATTAAAATCCACTTTTATTCTTTTTCAATTCATTCGTAAATTTAGTCAACTTCTCTATAATTATTTTTACTTATAAATTCTCTTCTTTATTTTCTTTCCAAAAATCCAATTCTATATATTTTGATAACTCAATGTCAAATATATTAAATCAACCCATAGCATCCAACATTTCCAATTACCAATATAATTCAACCCAGAAAAGCAAATAATCATAACATGGGATTATTAGAATAATCCAGATAATTTTGAGGAATCCAGTTGGATCCCTCCAACCCGTTTCCTTGCATCCACAGACGTTAGCACCATATAAAATACCAATTCCATTTCGAGATGGAATATCACGGTATATGGGATTAATACAATATCAAACACTATTATGCGGAGCATAGGGTCTCATTCGCTATAAAATGCGGGAAATCAATCACTCCAAATATATATACTATATATACTACATATATATGCTATCACATCCAGTCTATTCAATCCATCAACCAATAATTTAAATTAACTATTTAAATTAACCAGAAATTTGAGATGAGTGAGATTAACTCAACTTTGATTTTAATTTTCAATCTACTTTAATATTGCCTTGGTTTCTCGACTTTTGACCTTGTATAAACAATTATACGATTTTATTAATATCCTAACAAATCAAACAATTAATTGCACTTTATTCATTTAACTAAAAATTAGTTTTAAACTCATTTTCCTTTTGATAAATTATTATTTAACATCTTTATTTGACTAATTATTTAATTAAACAAATTCCCTTTTAAAATATCTTAGTATCTAAAATAATTTAGGTAAGTTAAATTAAATCATTTAATCTCTATAATATGTTTTTTTTTAAATAACTAGTAAATGAAAAATATGTGTGTGTGTGTGTGTGTATATATTCAAAACCTCTTTTCAACTTTGCATGCACTTAAATATTAACCTAATGCATAAAAAAACCAATCTTTATTCATTTTACAACTTCTTAGAAATATCCTAAAATTTCCAAAAAATCTTATATAAATTAAATTCAAACAGAAATATATTATATATCTTACTGTAAATATATAAAAACTGCATATATATATATATTTGTACCTATTTTCAGATATAAATTAAATTAACTGAGAAATAAAATAAAATAAACAAATACCTCTGCCTCAAGCCGTATCGCGAAACTCTAGTCACTGTTATCGGAGTTTACCTTACTCTCGAGCTCCGGAAGCGCTTCTACTCGCCACGCTCGCATCGACACTAGCTGATGCGTCGCCAAAAGTTAGAGAACTCAAGCGTGATGCTCGATTGCATGAACTTCTCTGTCGAATTCACTCTGATTCTTCTGCCACCGCCACTACATCAGATCATCAACATCGAGAGGGCTCTGGGCGAAACCGGGCTCGGCGGTCTCTCGCGCGTACTCCATCACGAGAAGACGATCCAAATCGCTCTGGAATTCCATTTGCGGCACGATCAAAACCCTAATTTGATTAAGGGTTTCTTCATATTTCCTTCGAACTTGAGGAGAATGAAAGGAATGAGGTGTGATTTTGTTTCGAAGGCAAGAAAAGGCTCGACCATTATTTTGTTTCGAGTTTTAATTTAATTTGAATCCCTACTGATGATTTTTTCTTTTTTATGGATTGGGAAAGAAGTGTGAAGGCTCGGCTGTTAATAAAAGATGAGGAGGGGACATGATGTGAAGTTGGCGTGTAAAAATTGTCTATCATGATTTAAAAAAAGATGATGGAAAAGAAACGGTGATGTGAAGAAAAATACGGCTGAAAGCTGACTAATATATAAAAATATATATACTTAATTTAGAATTTAAATTTCAGTGCGTTTATCTAACGTATGATCACACGACAACTCCGAATGCTATGAAATTTGAAATCCGATAATAATACTATATTACGGATCCAATGGAACTGGTTTCGCCGAATTCCGAGACTGTGCCTCGGAAAGCTATTTTTAAATTCAATTTAAACTATATATTTTTAAAACCGAACAAATCACTTCCAATTTCAATTTAAAAGCTTTTATTATCATCAGAACTATCAATATAAAATTTACAAGCCTTCAAATTATTTTTAACAAGCTTAAACCCGAAGATTCAACATTTTACCCAACTTTAAATTATTTAATTTAATAATTAAATTACCGAATAAATAGTGATATTTGAATTCAAGTTAAAAATTAACTTTTAAATATTTAATATCAATTAAATATTCCAATTTCAAATGCTCAAAAATTTCGGGTCGTCACATTCCTCCCCCCTTAAATGAATTTCGTCCTCGAAATTACTAGCTAAGAGGAATGGTCCACAACTCGTTAACTATCTTCCCTAAAACCAAACATTTTTAGTAACAACCAAACTATCTTTATTAAAGACACACTATCCATCTAACTAACCTTCCAAAAAAATTCCATAGTTTCCAAACAACTTTATTTATTCTGTTATTCAAATTATAATTCAAAACTAAGTTTTAAATTTTCAAATTTTCTCAAAAATTTTCTAACTCCCTAAATTTTTTGAAAGTTTCGCCAGCGTCTCCTTTGCGCGGCTAGCTCGGTACAACTACAAAATGCCTCTACGGGCTTTCAAATTCCAAAAGAAAACAAAAGACCAAGTGGCTAGATCAAAACCCAATCAAATTTCATACAGAAATTTAAACACATACCTTTTTGTCGAGCAATTCAAATTTATTTTCTGGAATCAAAACCAAAATTTTCCTTTTCCTTCATAATATCTGTGTATCCTATTTAGCAATAATATCCAATCACAACATTCAAAATTATTTTATTGAATTCTTTACAAAATTTCAATATCTATTCATTCAAGCCCGTACAATGTACATATACCATTCTTAGGCAATATCAAATCGATCACCCTCTCGATCACACAATTTCATTTCCGAACTAGTATCGCCCACCCGACTTCCTAGTGCGGACTCAGATCTGGTTTCTTGATTAGAAACCGTCATTCTCCTTGCATAGCATAACTATGATAGAGAATTTCCAGAATCAATCAAAATTCATATCCAGGGTTTGCCGTCGAAAATCGAGTGAAAAATCCTAACTCGGATCAATATAACTATCTCGAAATTCTATGCTCGAATCTGGATCAAATTGTTATGCGAATAAAATAACATACGTACATCCTACATATTTATCTCGATTGATTATCAACTATATCAATTTTCTTTTTATTCATATTCATTTTGATTTCTATTTACTTATTCACAATTATCCCATTTCACAACTTCCAGTTTTAATCTTCATTCAACTATTCACCTAGAATTAAAAAAAATTCTCAATACCAAATTTACTTAAGAACTTCACCATTCGTTTCTTAAGTTTACTATAAGCATTTTATATGCTTCTTTGTTTATTACTTTACCACTTTAGCCTTTTTATATCCACTTATTTTTAAACTGGATTTCCAATTCCATATGAATTCAATTTATCTTCAACTCTGAATATTGAATTTTATCTTCTATTTATACTGATTCATATCATTATTTTAAATTAGTTTCATTCCCTAGTTTATTTCAATTTTCAATTTGAAATCGTTTTGCCGCTAACTAAAATTTTCCCAAAATTTTCGAAATTTTTTGGAAGTCTCCTTTGTACGGAGGAGCTTTCGCAATTTGACAAGAGATATAAATATATATACATCGACCCACACGGTCGGAAAAACAAAAACAGTTTATATTTCCTATTTTTATTGCGTAGGCGCACCTTTATTTAGCATTTTTAAGCAAGCGGCTTATTATTTTAGCATTTTGCGCGATCAAATCCAGCCAAACGGTTTCCCGGTACCTGTACTTACTCAATTCAAACATATTAGTACTAAATATATGCAGTTTATTGACATTTCACTTATTTCCAATAGCTAACACATAAAAGTCACATATAATGCACGTTATAATTTCCATAAGCACAAATAAGGTTCCGACACTTATTACAATTGTTTACAACCAATTCCCAAACCATTCAATCCAGTTTAAGTGATTTACAACTTACACGCTTTTATTTAATTCATTCTAAGCAAAACAAACTCATATTCATTCCCATTGATTTCAAAATCGTCCTATTTCACTTCTAATAACTCATAGAATTTTATCTAATCCCGTTTACATCGAACGATCCATTTTCTTATGCAATTCGACAATATTAATGTGAATCAATAATTACTTAAGCTTTATAACCATTTAAATTGATTCCAACTCAATTTACACTTGATTCCATCCCATTTTAATTTATTCGCAATCTTTTCATTATATTTTCTTTCATATCCAAAAAGTTTGATTCCAAACCATTTTATTAAATTCGATAACCAATATATTAAATAACCATCGCACAATTTACTTAAGTTATTTATTTTCTTCAAACTATTCCACCCAATAACTTAAGTTTATTTTATTTAACCAACTTCCATTTAAATCTTTGATTAGATTTTCCTTTGATCAAATCCCAACCATTTTACTAATTTATTCGATTAGTTTATTCTTTTATCCATTTTTAAAATTTAATTCACATTAACAATTCATTATTGAATTTATTAATAATAAGGCCATTCAGTTTATGCTTGAATTGGATTTGTTTACAACTCACACCAATCTATTTTAATCCAATTCAATTTCATTCGACCACACTTTCAATTTATAATCCCATACTTGATTTTTTTTATTTCCAGAATACCAATACTTTTATTCCGGCTTATTTATTCCCTTTTTAAATTTTTATAAGCTACTCACTTATTAATATTCATTCACAAATTCATTTTCAACCAATAAATTTAATTTCCAAACATTGATTATTTTTAGTCAATTTGAACTAATACTGCACTTTATTTTAGACAATTTTAAATCAAACATCATCCAATATTCAATTTCATTTCATTTGCATACCATATAAATCAATCAGTTACTTACTAATTTTAATCTCAAAACTTTGTTTTATTTAGTCCAACTTGACAAATTTTTCCACTCAAACTTAAGTTCAACATTCAGTTTCAATTCCCTTTTGCTTACACGTTTAAACTTATTACTAAAAAGGTTCCACAATCAATTTTGAAAACATGTATATCTAAACCAAACTATTCCTTTTCATTTTCAAAAAAAAAAAATTAAACCAAATTTCACAAACGAACATTAATCCAAAACATCAAGGTAGCAATCCCCCTCTTGGAAACTCGAAAATAAACACCGATGATGTCGCGATCATCATCGGGATTATTTTCCAGCGACCGTAAAGAGTTCAATGCTTTTATCTTTCTAAAATCCCTTCAAATATTTTTAAATTCCAAATCTCTCTAGATTTCAAATCCGATTCAAAATATTTCTCAAATATATATTATTTTTCCCAACTTTTTGAGAATCATTTTCAAATTCAAAGGAATTTAAATTTCCAAATTTTCAAATTCCAAATCCTTTAAATTTATATTCAAACATTACTTTGAAATTTTATCTTATTTTAATTATTAATCATACTATAATTCACACTTATGGTTTACATTTTCAAATCTCATTTGTATATGAATTTGTTTCTTAGTTTTTAGTTATGATTTCAATTACTTATTCAATTATAAATCACATTTACAAATCCCATTTATTTGTTAATTTATTCCTTAATCTTTGGTTATTATCTTCAATTTCTTACTCAATTCTCATACAAGGATAATAATTTAATATTATCACTTTCTAACAACCAAGCATCCATATATAACTATAAACGAAAAATCATTCCCTTTATATACAAAAATAATTTTTTTTGGGTAAAATTATTTCATTTACCCTATTTAAAACAATACTGTGTCGGTTTATCTTGTTTAAGAGTTTAGAAATTCCTATCGATAACATGGCGTCCCACATATCGACCAGAATCCATAAACACTCAACTGATAAATCAACACAATATAAAACAAATTCTATATTCACTAACAAATACGCGCTCATTTCTATTAATACACTCAAACTCATTCTAGAGTACTACGGACTCTATTCTATGAGTAATTCCCACCAGAGCTAAGGTTCTCGCTTAACCTTCAGCTCTGATACCAACTGTAACGACCCGCAGTTCCGAACCCATTGAGTCAACACTATTCTACATCTTTCAACTCAAGATGAACAGAGATACGAACCATTTGGGTTAAAGAAGAAGAGGTAGAAGAAGAAAATAGAAAAACAACATCAAAATATAACCATCGCAGCGGAATAAAATATAATAAATAATAATAGATCTTTACACAAAGGAAAACTATATCTGTTTATACATACATCATTAGAGTGCATCATCAGAGTCCAGCAACATCAATAACATACAACTGGATACACTGTGGAACAATAATCAAATACGGAAGTACGTATCATCATCCAGCTCGTCTCCTGAGCTCCACAACATCATATCCTGTATTCTATAATACTCGGTTTGACCCGAGCATTTTAGTTAAATAACACCTGAGTCAGTTTGGAATACCAACGTGAGAAATCACATTCAAATTGGGTATTAAAGTTTCAAAAGTTCTTTTGAAAACAAAGCATCTCGTAAGACCACGCCACAAATAAACATGTCGGGTTTTTACCTTACGATAGCTAAAATATATTTTTTTCTAAATTCCTCTAATATTATAATAGGGTCTATGTACAAATACTTATTAAAATAGCCGAAATTGTTACATTATTAAATTCCAGCTACTAGCCACATAGTGGGTAATACAAACAAAACTCGTAAAAAGCGCGTAGGGAGAATGGATTTCCAACTAATGACTAGGCACTGGGGTACCACCTATCACGGTACCTGGTTTAGATCAGCATACCGAGGATCACTCCCGACCCCCTACAACACAAGACCGAGACTACTCCTTACTGGATAATCCCAAGTAAGATCACCCCACGGTTGTGATCAGTAACTGCACCACTAAGCCGAAATAAAAGGGACATTTAGACAGGGATGACCTCATCCTGAAGTGGGTGCTACCCACCTAGCCTTGCTGCATAACCCATGATTTTCAGTCATTCCCGGTTGATGAGACTTGAGGCTAAGTGTTACCTTTTAGAACTTTTCACTCAGAATGCTCATCGTCCACCTGACGATGTTCCGAAAGCATTCGTCGATACAAGTCCGTCCCGGGTTCGAACGGAACTGAAGGCACTATTCCTACTACATCCATTTTGGAAACATCATCAGGATTAGTAGCGACTAGTCCTTGCACTTCACTGCTTCATCTTCTACTCCGAACTCGTTTTTCCACGAAAATGTACAAACCGGATCGATGTGGTTTTCGAGAATTAATCCCGATCCCGGTCTCTTCGAAACGACCAGCGCATTGGCCAATATTGATAGTCGGTGATTTAACTATCCATTAACATTCACAAACATCCATCAAAAAATAAATAATTTCCCAAATTATTTATTTATCTCAAAATATCTTCGCAAGATATATTTCCACTTTTCAAACCTTTTTGAAAACAGTTTCAAACTGTCTTCCTTTTGACATAATAAATTTCCCAAATATTTTCTATTTCCACTGAAATTACCAAGCACAAAACTTTAGATTTTTAAAATAATTTAAAAACACTTTATTGTAAAATACGCTTTAACATTTAAATAGAGAAAGACTACTTTAATACTTAATTAAAAATAATACTTTAGGAATATTTAAATAAGGTTACTTTATAAAATATAAACTAGATTTTCTCCTTTAAACAAATGACCAAATCATCTTTTAAATAATTATTACGATAATAAATTTTGAAAAAAATACTTACTTTAGAATTTAAACATTCAGAAATAATAATTTTTCTAAAACATACTTTTTAGAAAACAACTTAAAATTTTTAACTTATACCTTTAAATTTGTTTGAAAACGTACTTGGTTACTCAAGGAAATAAGCTTTTTTTTCCACGCCCTTTACAAATAAATCACTATTTATTTATAAACAAATTTACCCATTCCTTTAATAAATTCTCATCGTGAATTTATTCTTCCCAAATATCCACTGATATATTTTACTTTACTTTTATAAACTCAGTTCATACATTTCATAGTCACAACCTCCTTTTAAAATCCCAGTTCCAACACTTAAATGAATTTTCAAATGGATTTCCAATTTACCTAATTTGAAATAAGTTCCTTTACTTACTCAGTTCATTCAAAATCCATTAACCTCATATTTCATTTCTTAATTATAGTTAAAAAAATTAACTAAAAATATCATTTTCAGATTTCCCTTTTCTATTCGTTTGAATAAATTTAAAGCTTAAATCTTTAAAATAAATTCTCTTGCTTTTTAAAATGCTCCACTTAAGTTTTAAAAATTCATTATTTCCTGTTTATTTAAATCTTCTTTCCCTACTCGGAATTTATTTATTAACATTTAAAATCCACTTTTATCTTTTTCAATTCATTCGTAAATTTAGTCAACTTCTCTATAATTATTTTTACTTATAAATTCTCTTCTTTATTTTCTTTCCAAAAATCCAATTCTATATATTTTTATAACTTAGTGCCGAAATATATTAAATCAACCTATAGCATCCAACATTTTCAATTATCAATATAATTCAACCCAGAAAAGCAAATAATCATAACATGGGATTATTAGAATAATCTAGATTATTTTTAGGAATCCGGTTGGATCCCTCCAACCCGTTTCGCTGCATCCACGGACGTTAGCACAATATGAAATACCAATTCCACTTCGAGGTGGAATATCACGGTATATGGGATTAATATAATATCATCCGCTATTATGCAGTGCATATGGTCTCATCCGCTATAAAATGCGGGAAATCAATCACTCCAAATATATATACGAAATATACTACTATATATATACTATCACATCCAGTCTATTCTATCCATCAACCAACAATTTAAATTAACTATTTAAATTAATCAGAAATCCGAGATGAGTAAGATTAACTTACCTTTGCTTTTAATTTGCAATCTACTTCAATATTGCCTTGGTTTCTCGACTTTTGACCTTATATAAACAATTACACGATTTTATTAATATCCTAACAAATCAAACAATTAATTGCCATTTATTCAATTTAACTAAAAATTAGTTTTAAACTAATTTTCCTTTTGATAAATTATTATTTAACATCTTTATTTGACTAATTATTTAATTTAAACAAATTCCCGTTTAAAATCTCTTAGTTTCTAAACTAATTCAGGTAAGTTAAATTAAACCATTTAATCTCTATAATATGTTTTTTTTAAATAACTAGTAAATGAAAAATATGTGTGCGCATATATATATTCAAAACCTCTTTTCAACTTTGCATGCACTAGAATATTAACCTATATGCATAAAAAAACCAATCTTTATTCATTTTACAACTTTTTAGAAATATCCTAAAATTTCAAAAAAATCTTATGTAAATTAAATTCAAACAAAAATATATTATATATCTAACTGTAAATATATAAAAAACGCATATTTTTTTCCTGTATATATTTTCAGATATAAATTAAATTAACTGAGAAATAAAATAAAATAAACAAATACCTCTGCCTCAAGCCGTATCGCGACACCATCGCGAAACCCTAGTCACTGTTATCGGAGTTCACCTTACTCTCGAGCTCCGGAAGCGCTTCTACTCACCATGCTCGCATCGACACAAGCTAATGTGTCGCCAAAAGTTAGAGAACTCGAGCGTGATGCTCGATCACGTGAACTTCTCTGTCGAAGTCACCCTGATTCTTCCGCATCCGCCAATACGTCAAATCATCATCATCGAGAGGGCTCTGGGTGTAAGCGAGCTCGGCGGTTTCTCACGCGTACTCCATCACGAGAATACGATCCAAATCGCTTTGGAATTCCATTTGCGGCGCGATCAAAACCCTAATTCGATTAAGGGTTTCTTCATATTTCCTTCGAACTTGAGGAGAATGAAAGGAATGAGGTGTGATTTTGTTTCGAAGGCGATGAAAGGTTTGGCCATTACTTTTTTTCGAGTTTTAAATTAATTTGAATCCCTGCTGATGATTTTTTTCCTTTTTATGGATTGGGAAAGAAGAGTGAAGGCTCGGCTGTTAATAAAAGATGAGGAGGGGACATGATGTGAAGTTGGCATGCAAAAATTGTCTACCGTGATTTAAAAAAAGATGATGGAAAAGAAACGGTGATGTGAAGAAAAATACTGCTGAAAGCTTACTAATATATAAATATATATACACTTAATTTAGAATTTAAATTTCAGTGCATTTATCTAACGTATGATCACACGACGACTCCGAATGCTACAAAAATTGAAATCTGATAATAGTACTATATTACGGATCCAATGGAACTGCTTTCGCCGAATTCCGAGACTGTACCTCGGATGGCTATTTTTAAATTTAATTTAAACTATATATTTTTAAAACCAAACGAATTACTTTCAATTTCAATTTAAAAGCTTTTATTATCTACAGAACCATCAATATAAAATTTACAAGCCTTCAAATTATTTTTAACAAGCTTAAAACTGAAGATTCAACATTTTACCCAACTTTAAATTATTTAATTTAATAATTAAATTACCGAACAAATGGTGATATTATAATTCAAGTTAAAAATTAACTTTTAAATATTTAAAATCAATTAATATTCCAATTTCAAATGCTCAAAAATTCCGGGTCGTCACACTATATGTGTATAATATAAAGTCTTTTGAAAATGACTCTGGAGGAAAAGGCGTTCCCTTGGAATGAACTGCTTAGGAGTGCCACAGGGTGGTACTGCCTTGAACCCCAGGGGGTTCTAAAGTTGATCCTTTGAGGAGTCCGGACAAAACTAGTTCCTGAGGATTTTGTGTAGTGTGTAGCGGAAGTCGAGGGCGCTGATGCCTACAGAGGCATTTGGGTTATGCTGTCATGAAAGTTTAACTCGATGTCACTGCGATCTACTGCAGACCATAGCGAAATTCGTGTGTGCCGCTGTGAGCCAACAGTCTATGTTTGATTTTATATCGGTAGACTGCGACCTACGGTAACATAGAGAAAGTCGTAAGTGCTGCTGAGTGCCAACAGTCTACGTTTGATTTTACATATGTGGACTGCGACCTATGTGGAAGTGGAGCAGTTTCATTTTGGCAGCGAAAATCGAGGCCGTTGATGCTTACAGTTACATGGACTTTTGCTGCGATGTCAATGTAACCCTAGAATGTACTGCGATCTTTTGTGGGTTCCATGGCGTAATCGAGGGGCGTGGAGTGCCTACAGTTACATGGACTTTTGTTGCGATGCCGACGTAACCCAGGATGTAACTGCGACCATAGATGGGAGTGATAATTTCCAGAGCATTCTCACCAAAGATATTTCCTCTATTTTCAAAGATTTTTTCTATATTTTCAATAAAATATTTTTCAAGTATTTTCACTGGGTGTTGAAAACGGGTTTACTAAGTACTTATAGATTTTCAGTCTTACGCTTGATCAACGTATGACCGAATCTCTATGAGAACAAGGATAGACTTGTTGAAACATCGAGTTAAAAAAGTATCTTTATTAAAACTATTTTGTAGTAATATATAGATTTTAAATGTTTTAAAATCTTAATATAAAAAGGAGTTATAGTTTAAAAGGGTGATCAAAGAGAAAATTTTCTAATAATAAGCATTTTAATAAAATTCTGGCTTCGTTCCTTTCCGAGGACGAAAAGATTCAAAGGGGGAAGGAATGTGATGACCCGGAATTTTGAGTAGTATCAATTTAATAATATTTATTAATAAATAAATTTTTTTGATGATTTTATTCTATAATTTGACAAGTTTATTCTTTTAAAAGCTAATAATATTATTATTTGGCAATATTTATTAATATTTTTTCTAACAATTTAAATTTTGTAAGATTTATCTTTCAAAGCTAATCAAAATATTTTCTATTTATAATGCATATATATATCGGTATATATGGTAAATAGGAAGTCTTTAATTTAGTAAGGTTATGTTTTCAAATTGAAATATATATATATATATATATATATATATATATATGTATGCATATATTGTGATTTAAAATTGTGTTTTAAAATTTAATATAGTAATTTTCAAAACTAATGTTAAAAATGTTTTCCATTTAAAATGTATATATTTGTATATATTGAAATGGAAAAGTATTGATTTAAATTTAATAAAATTGTTTTCAAACTTTAAATATATACATAGTTTGTAATTTAGAAATTATAATTTAACATAATACTTTTCAAATGATATTTGAAATTAAATTTAAAACAATACATATTAAAAACATTTATATATAACTAAATTAAAAATCTATCAATACCCATATTAACTAATAACATTACCAATTTAACAAGTGTTAACAAATTAGATCATCTATTAAAATTTGTATGTAAAATAACTAGCAAATAATACAAGTGTCAATCCTATTTTTTTTATTTTTCCTTTATTTCAAAGTTTATAAAATCGAGATATAAATATATCCCTACATTACCTTCTCTATTTCTTTTAACATTTCTTTTTCAAATCAAAAATTCAGCAAATTAAAATCTGGAAAATAAAACCAGATCAGAGAAAAATGTACAATTAAAGCAAACAATTACAAAACTCAAATCATAGGCAAGGTTTACTTTCAGATTTCCTACAAATAAAAGTAAAGATAAGTTTTTTTTTTAAAACTGGAATCAACATGATTAGAAGCTGAAGTTTCAGTTGAAGCAAAGTTCAACATCAACTTAAAAGTTTAAAGCAAATCAAGTTATAATTGAAGATCAAGTTTCAATCAACTGTCAGATTCCAGGCTTCCTCTGCCTTGCATGTGCAGGTGAGTAAACCTAGTTTAAACTGTTTAAATCTGATGCATAGGAATGATTGATGTGTCAGTTCGTTGAATGAATGAAAACTTGTTTTGCATGTTGGTTTATTATGTATGGATGTATATATATCTGTTGATTCTTGGGTGCATGTATGTGTTTCAAAACTTTGACTCTGTTCTTCATTTACTAACTTCAAATTTTGATAAATTTAAATTTCTTCTTCCCTGAATCTCTTTGGCCATCAATTTATAAATAAAATCTGGTAATAATAACAAGGTATAGAATTTAAAATTTATTTTCATGAAGAATACGAAGCTAGTTTAATAAAAAGGAAGAAGAACAATTGCATTTCTTAAATCTTGATATATTAAGTTTACTCTTTTAGGATTATAATCTGATTAATTATCAAATTATAGGATTTTAAAAAATAATATCCTAATTTTTAATGTCGTTGATCATGAGAAATTAGGAGGTAATCGAATAATGAGTTTCGAATGATTCCTGTTGATCGGTGTAGTTTTGGAAATCGGGGTTACTATTGAAGCAGGTCAGGTGATCAACGACTTAGGCAAAAATAGTTGGAGAAATTCTGGTTTCCCGTGGTGGCCGGTCGAGCCGGAACTAGGTTTTAGGGGTGGTTCGAAGTCAAAGTTGAAATTTTGGTTGCTGCTCCGTCGTCAGAGCACCGGAGGAGGCCGGTCGTGGGGGAATCGGTGCTAGGTCGGGGGACGAGGCTGTGGCCGAAGTGGTGGAGCTTCTATGGTATGGGTTGTCTTATCGAGGCGGGTTCTGGTTAGAGTTGTTGTCCCAGTTTGAACTGGAGTATTCGAATTTGATTTTAGAGCTCGATAAAAAATGCTGAGAGGTTCGATGGATTATGGATGTCATTGTCGACTTATTGGAGGAAGTCGCAGATGCCGGAGCGCCGCCGTGGGCCGGTGCACGTGCACCAGTTACCTTGTGCACTAGAGTTGCATGTGGAAATGAGGAAGATTTTTCTCGAGCCGAAGCATGGGGAAAGGGATGTTGGACTCGAAGTTGTTTCGGGTTTGTACTTGTCTTTAACATATCAGATTTTAGAATTTTAACCAAGTTTTGATGAGATTAAAGAGAAGAGGAAGGAGGAAGCTCAGGATTTGGTGACGAAACCCTGGTACTTGTTCGAGTAATTCCGGATTTTCCTCGGAAAAAAATGTTTTATATTCTCAAAGTTCTTAGGGTAGCAAAGTCAAGTTTTTAAACTAATTATCTTTAAAACTATTTTAAGCAAAAATTAATTATTAAATATTGTTAATTAAAGTTGAGATTTTTTTTTTGAAGTTTTAATAAATTAAGTTAATCCTTAAGGTGTTTTTGAAACTTAATTAAGAAGGTAATATATTTAAAAAGGATATAGTGTTTTAATTTTTAATTTATCTTGAAAAGGTTTTAAGTTAATGATAATTTAGTTCCAAGGTTTTAAGTGAATTTTATGATATTGATAATTAAGTAATTAAAGATAATAAATTGGTTATCTTGAACTTAATTTAGATTTTAGGAAATTATAGATTAAGCAAATTAATGAAGAAAATTAAAGAGAAGATAAATTAATTAATGATTAATTATAAATTAACTTATACTTAAGGGTTATCAATTAATTAATTAATTGGTAATTTGAGATAAATTGGATTAGTAAGTGGAGGTTAATTACTTACTTAATGTAAGTAATTAAGGGATAAACTTGATAAGGGTTGATTAATTTAATTATTAATTAAAGGTTAACTTAATTAATGATTTGAGGTTAATTAATTAAGGATAATTAACCAATAGGAAAATTTCTTGATGAAAGTAATTTAAGGGTGATTACTTAAGAAAAGTAATTAAAGATTAATTACTTTATGCAATTAATTAAAGGATTGGTTAATTAAAGAAATAAATTATGGGTTAGTTAATTAAGAAGTATGATTGATTAAGGATAATTAATCAATGTAAGTGATTATAAGATAATTAATTCGATTATTTTTAGGATAAATGTGATTAATATGGAATGGGTAAGGGTTAATTAATTTGTATAATTAATTATGGGCTGTTCCTTAATGTAATGAAAGAATAATTTATCCAGGATGATTAATTAAGATGGATAATTGAGAAATGATTAATTAATTGGTTTGTAATTAATTTGCATTAAGTAAAGGGTAATCTAAGTGATTAAAGATTTGTAATTAATTTAATTAGAGATAAATTAAATTAATTTTGGAAACGATCCATCTTGCTTATGAATGATTGAATGATGATTAAATGCCTTGAATTGATTGATATCTCTGATATGAAATGTTTTGTGATATGATATGTTTTGGGTGAACAATGATAATGTGGTTATCTATCGATGATGAATTGCTGTGTAAAAAGGTGATATCTTTTATTGTATTTCACTTGACTAACTTGGGTTAAGATTTGAATTAAATTTGAAGAGACTGGAGTCGGGTATTAGTAATACCCGGAACCACTTCGATTTTTTTCTTTTTAAATTTATATGAGGAATCAGTAGGTTGAAATGGAATGATTTAAGTGAATTGGATCATTAATCTAAGTTTTGGGTACTTAGAATTGAGGTGTGTTATAAGTGTTGTCAATACCAAATTTGCGAAATTGTAAATTGATACAAGTTACCCCGGGTTATACTAGTTGTACGCTTTTGTATTACATGTTAGATGGGTTTACTCACGCTGGTTTCCAACCTGACCAGGCTGTTACTTTGACGTAATGCTCGGGTCAGACCGAGTATTATAGATTTTCAAGTAAGGACGTTCTAGAGCTCAGAAGGCTAGCTGGATGGCAGGAACGTATAGAGAGCATTTCGTTTTGATATATTGTAGTTGTATGGGATAGGTTGATTGAATCTGTCCAATGTGATATGTAAATGTTGTAACTTAGATGTATTAAAATGTGATTGACTACTATAGTTTTGCTTTGTAAACGGTTATTTTATGTGATATTATATTTTATCCGCTGCGAATGTGAGATTTTGGTATTTCTGTTTTTCTTTTTCTTCTATCTCTTTCTTCTTTTCCCTAACTATCTGGAATTTTTGAGATCGAAAATTCAGGGTCGTTACACTGCTGCTCTAACCTCAGTCTCAATTTTGGCCTCGGTTTCTTGGACCTTTAGCTTGGCCGCATCCGGCTCATCCCTGAGTACCACGGCTTGCTCACACGTCACTTGGGTGGCTTTGTTTGGGTCATATTTTTTGTTGACGAATTCTAGCTTCTTAAGCTCTTTGAGTCACGTCTCTCTCTGCCAAGACCATAGTGGTCCGGTGTCCCATTTCCTCGACTAAGGCTAAATGTGTTTGTCTCATCTTCTCCACCTTCTGGGTTGCCTCGTCATCTCTCTTATTAGCCGCTATTTCTAAATTTCTTGAAGATTCATTCTCATTGTTGAGCACCTGAATTATGCGGTCCTTCTAAGCGAGATCAGTTTCTAGTTTTTCGTTTGTCTTCGCCCGGTCAAAGGCCACCGCTGAAGCTTTCTCTACAGTCTTTATCCATTCTTGACACTGACTATAAACATCATGTACATAGTCATGTATCGTCTGTTCCGCCTCATTGGGAATTCGCTTTAAGTGTGGAGGAAATATGAAGCCATCGAAGCAGACGGTTGGGAAATCCTTCCTCAACTTAGCCATTCTAATCGCTCCTTCCCCGGTAGGTTCTATAGTGTCTTGTTTAGCAGTAACAGGGGTCTCAGTCTCGATCCTCCGACGTTGCTCATCGAGCCTTAAAGTTTGAGGAGGTGGTACTTAAAGAGAAGTTTCCAAAGGATGTCTACCAGAGTCAGAAGGTTTGGGAGGAACTCTGGGTGGTGGAGAGCACGACCGTAAGCGGCGCCTATAATCCCTTTCCTTCACCCTTTCCTAGTGCTCATGCTCTTGACTAGAATGGCGATGGTCATAGTCTCTTTCAGACTCATGCCTATGAGACTCAGAGTAAGAACTAGAAAAACGATGTGTAGAGTGGAGACTGCCAAGCATTGATCCTTGCCTTACCATTGTGTCTGTGAAATGAAAAGAAAACTGGAATTAGTTATCCCATGAAACCAGAAAGCATGTGATGATAAGTTTTGCAGCGCCGCATGTGTGTGCATGTGCAAACCCTACAACCAACCGATTGTGATGGCTCGCTTGCAGGAGTCGGCTCCCCTACATCTAGAGCACTCATGCTTGCCTTGGTTTCCAACCCGAAGTCTTGAAGTGAAGTCAGATCGTCTAGGATTGGGACATCCGTCAATCCTTCTAATTCGCTTTAAGTGCAGAGGCATAATAACGCGAGTCTCATCGTTCTGAGATAAATTATTTCAACTAATTACCTTATTTAAGAAGTTAATTTGATAAATTAAAAGGTTTAAATGGTTTAAAGACAAAGGAAATTTCTTCTCTCCAAGCTACTGACTGATACGAAAGCAATGTGTAGGAATGAAAGCAAGTAAAAATTTGGCTAAGTCCGAAACAAATTTATATGTGTTCAAAACCAAGGGGAAAAAACGATTCGTCTCCCGGTAGCGTGGACTGGTCGAAACGGTTGAAGCCAGATCGATATGAAGGTCGCTATGTAAACTAACCTGAAGCGGTCTCCCATATCATCGATACGAAGAAGCTCATTCGTGTCCATCAATCCAAAACGGTCTGAAGAACAGCATTTCGTATCCATCAGCTATCATTCTCATGTGTCATCGATACGAATGCTACTACCAAGACCTGTTTAGGCCGTTCATTTTCCATCAATACGAAATGCCAATTTCATATCCGTCCATTCAAAAACCATAAGGGGTCATATCCACCAATACGAATCATCTCAAAAGGCTAACTACTTCGTATAGATAGGCATCGATACGAAGCATACATCCCAACTTCTCAAATCGATTCAGGAGAGGATCAGTAAGAAGGAAGGACTTAAATCAACCATCAAACATGGTTACAACTCGAATTTCACATCGATCTGGGAGAGGTCGATACAAAACTCAATCCAAACAAAAACTAAAGGACTTGATAACGACAGGTGGATATGCAAACGAGAACAGGAGTCGGGTTAGTGTACATGCATGCATGTCAAACTAACAATCAGTTTTCAAAATTGATAGGAATTGAATGCTCACCTGATGACAATCAAAATAATGAATGACAAATTGCTAGCGCTCGAAACTCAGTTACAACGACACACTGCACGATTTTTAGCGGTCAATGATTCAGCATATATATTACTGGAAATCGATCAAAGTTTATATCTTTAATGAAAAGGCAACGACTATTCAACGAATCAAATAGAACTTTTTCAAAATAAAGAGTTCAACTTTTCAAAGCACGTCATGTTCACACAAGAAGTAATTTGGGGAGGGGGAGGGAAATTTTATCCTACCTTTTGGCAAGGTCGTGATACCAAGGACTTGGTTGGAAACCAAAGACGATTCGACTCAAAGATCAGTAATACACAGGTCTACTATGGATACCAACAAATTTAATCCAAGTTTGGATCGAGCTACGATTGATACGATACAACAAGCAAAGCTATAAAAGCCAAAGTTCCAAATTTTAGGTCAATTGGAGTTCGTATGCTCGAGATATGGATTGATCAAAATCAAGAAAGATAGCGTCAATTCGTGCCCATCACCTTCCATTCTTCTTCGTATCCATCAAATTCCTTCATATCCATCTGGTTTCATACGCAACAAAGTCATCCTCCTTCGTATCCATCAACAACAACTCCTGTGTCCAATTTGTATCAATCGACTGCCTTGTACATTTCATATCGATCAGCCAATAGATCGATATGAAATCAATGCCTTCCAATCATACAAAATTAGCATCTTCCATCGGTATGAATAAGCCAATGCAATTATCGATATGAAGCCATCAACATGCATTACGGCCGGACCTATATTGGGTCGATACGAAAAGGTATAGTCAAGTAGAGAAATAGTCACTCGGCATGAAAAGTGGATCTCCCCTGGATTATCGCTCTAAGTTACCTAATCGATATGCATAAGCATCGATATGAAGTGATCGATTTGAACATGGATCGATACAAACTCGATAGCCTATTGCAAAATCAAACTTAGATCAGTCATAACTCAAAATCTACAAGTCCAAATGCTAGCAAATTTTCACAGGAGCTTATTTACCACCTCAACATTGTCCTTGGTCGATCTCAGTCCAAAAAGTGCTAATTTTGATCGATACGATTGGAGTAGGGATCGATCAGGAATCGATCCCAAATGACGTCGGATCGATCAAGTGGGCACACCCACGTGTGCAAAGGAGTATTCTGAGGTCTAAGCCAGAAATTTTCAGATTACACCTATAAATAGCAGCCGTATGCCTTCAGAAAAGGGACTTTTGATTTTGCTACACCGATACTATGATGGAAACCCATTGTAACTTGAATGCTTGTGTATTCTCTGTTGTAATCAGTGAGTAGACATCGATAAAACAACAAACTTTCCAAAGTGAACGTAGGCTACAACGTCGAACCACTGTAAATTCATGTGTTCTTGCATTTCTATTTGTCTGTTTTGGCGTTTTCGTTAGAATAACCTCTTTTTACATTTATATTCTTCATTCTAATCTCTTCAGATACGTCCAAAGAGTATTGTGCCCAATTTTGGTACAAACATATGTTATTTGGCGTACACTGCAGATCACTCATGAATACATGAACAAAGTAAAACAAACTAAATATACATTCTACAAAATCAATTTTCATCATTTAAAATAAAGAAAATGAGACCATTGTAGATATGTATGTTGGATTTCGAACAATTCAATATGATCTTATGGCTTTAAGAGTCAGATTCACTTATTTTGACCTTGTTACATGCATTTTAAACTCTTTAACTATTGAATGGAAAAAACAGTTTTTACCTATCGAAGAAGCTAATGTTCATTTTTAACTCTAAGTTGAAGAATCAATAAAAATTTGATGTCATACAAATCTAATTTACAGGCAAGGAAAGTGTATAGCTTTTCAAGCTAATAGTAATGACTTGGATTTGGATGACGATGAGATCTTATTCATGGCTAAAAATTATAACAAATTCAAGAAGTTCAAGAAGTTTAGAAAGCCTAGACAGTGGTAATTTAACAAACTCATCTAACCCGACATCAATCAAGTGCTATGGACGTGACAAATTAGAACATATGAAGAAAGACTGCCCATAACTAAACAACAACAGGAAGAAAAACAAGTTCGAAAAGTTGAAAGAAAAAGACATTTCAAGTTACATGGGATAATTCAGATTTTTCTTCTTTGGACAGCGATAGTGATAGTGACACGAAATAAGCAAACGTTTGTTCATGGCTACTACTGAGATAAATCCCAAACTCTCTTATAATGATTTTTGGAAATAAGCACTGAATTGGTTGATAAACTTAGGGATTTAAAGAAATTATATAAGGAAGATACAGGAAAGCTAAATGGAGCCAAACTAGAAATTGGTTTACTAAAAGATGAGAAAAGTATTCTTGAGGAGGAACTAGAAATTGCAGAAAAAACTTGTGAAAACTTATATTCTCAAAATGCTACTTTAGCTAGTAAGATTAAAGCTAACAAAACCGAGAATGATAAGCTTAACAATGAAGTTTGTGAGTTAAAATCTAATCTAAACTCGGCTAAAAACGAAATTGTTAAACTAAAACAAAGATTAGAACAAATTACTTTTTGCGAAGTTTCAAAATTTAAAAAAGGAAAGTAGAGTGTAGAAAATTTAATTAAAATTTCAAAACCTTCTGGCTATAGAAATTCGCTTGGTTTCAAAGCTAAACAAATTCATAAGAAATATAGTACTTTGTATACCAAGTTTAAAAAATCCAAAGATAGTGTTAAATTCAGTAATTTAAATTCAAAAATCTTATAAATTTGGATTCCTAAAACTAATAATAAATTGATTAGGTAGAAATATATAGATGATTATCTAGTAATGTTGTTTATATGAAATTTCTAAATGTTCCAAACCCGTTTGGGTATAGCTTACCTTTTCTACTTACACGTAAATCTTTGTAATTTCATAGTATTAGCACTAATTTGATTATAAGTATCAATTTTTTAAGGTTTAATACAAATCAATCTAAATATATTGGTAAAAATCATTGTCTAAAACTACGGTTGATTCGTACTCATTTTCTAAAACTTCTTTGGAAAATATATAATTTTTCTGTAATCAAATGAAAAGGTCGTATGCAAATAATTTTAGTTTTAACAAATGGCATTATGTAACATATAAGTAAATAAAGCTTTTAAATAAGTGCATATACATAGGTAATAAATGTGTATATATCTTTTCAAATACATGTAATAAAAGTGTAAGCATGTGTATGTGTGTGTATTAGAAATAAGTTTTTAAATATACATATATAAGCAAGTGAAGAAGTTTAGAATGTGTGTATATATGTTATTATTTTTCAAAAATGCACAACACCTATTTTTTCATCCATCCAATCGACTAAATAAGCTTTCATAGTCGACTGAACATGTGCCAAAAATAAAAACTATCAAATAAAAGATAATGAAATAGCCAACTATATAAAAACCTACTCTCTATTTTCATATTCAATTAATTCAGTCGACTGAAAAAAAATCCAGTCAATCAAGCTAGTATAATTTAGTTGGCTAATTCAATTTTTACAATCGACAAAAATTTGCATCTAGTTTTTGGCAAAACACTTTGTATGATTTTAGTTGACTGAATGTATGGCCAATAGACTGAATTGACGGTTTTTGGTTTCTAAAAATAGAAAGAACCATGTCTCTTCACTCATGTTCCTCCTTTCCTATTTCAAAATTCAAAACTCTAGTTTTCAAAATCTTATCCATGGCTCCAAAACAAAAGCTTCCAGCTACTAAGGTAAGGCCATTATTTCAGAAAGGGAAAGCTCCTTTAATATCTAATCCTTCTCAACCCGAGTTTGCTTTTGATGAGCAAATTCTACATTAGTTAAATGGCAGTAAAATTGCTTTGAAGCATTTTAATGAATTGAATGACAAACGAATGGTTCAAGAGACCTTCTATAAGATGTTTGATTTTGAAGCCTTTGGGATTGAAGCACTAGCTCAGGAACATGAATTTCTTTCTCTAATCAACGCTAATCAAATTAAGGTAAAGATCTATCCTTTTTTAGTAAAAATGTTCTACGAAAATTTTTGGGGAACGTTTTATAGACCTGAAAATGATGAAGGATTGCTTTGGATTAAAGTTTTTGGAGTTGAAATTAAGTTATTTATAGAGGATTTGGGGACAATATTAGGTTGTAGTTGTTCCGGTTATGATTTAGACGACTTCAATCACGATGAATTTGCTTATAATCCAACTAGTTATTTATTTTGTACCGACCAAAATCCTAACACTTTGGGTAACATTCATCCCCCAGCTTGTATGTTCAACAAAATGATAGTTCACACCATCTTTTGTAGAACCAGGAGTTATGAAAAAATGTATGATAACAACTACAATGTCTTATACGCTATTTACTCTAATAAGAAGTTGGATTGGGCAAAAATAATACCTGATGATATCAAAATCTTTCATGCCTGCACCCGACGTACTATGTTCTTTGCGTCATACTTGACTTAGATTTTCATTCAATGTGGCATTGATGTTGAAATCATGCAAGGTTTCACCTTTCCTAAGGTAATGGAACAAAAATCCTTTTCACTTATGAAATTACCCACAAGGATGGAACCTCTAGTGCCATATAATATTCACTTAGCTTGAGTTTTCAAAATAGTTTTACCAATCATCCTCTCAGGCTCAACTAGTCGTTCAACAATCTACCTAAAAAGAGATTGCGGAGGAAGTAGATTGGAGTTCTGATAGCAATAAAGAACTTAACCATATTAAGCCATCTAAGACTATCTTTGTTAAGATCACCATTTTCAAAATCCAAGAATTTTTTTATAAGCAACAAATGAAAATGATTAAGAAATAAAAGAATTTTGAGAAAAAGAAAACGATGGTTGGATTCTAGAGAATATTTGGAATAAACTCTCTTCATATTCTTGACCATCCTCCCCTAACGACTCGGAGCCGAAGAGTTAGATATGCATCTTTGTTTGATAAGCATACAAATTGTTTTATGTTCATTGATGAACTTTTCATTGGTTTTAAATAAAACTCATATGTTAGTAGTTTGGAATTTTGTGTTGTTTAGTGATGATACTCATGTTATTGTTATGGTTATGAGTTGGTTATCTATGAGTAGACAAACATATATTGTTGTAGTAGTTAATATTGTCGTGAACTAGTGGTTATGTTGATTTAGCTTGTTTATTATTGTTGTAGTTATGTGAATTTGTGTTCTTGTTTTTATAGTTTTATATATTTTGTTTATATATTTGTTTATTTTGCATTCGTATGTGCTAGTTTTTCAAATATTTGGTATTATTGTGTATTTCATCCAATTCCCATATAGTGCTCATATGTAATATCATCTTTGTTATATTCTAGCCTTTTTGTTGATGATAAAGAGGAAGTGAATATTGATAGGGGGTGCATGTATAAAAGGGAAGAGGTATATATTATTCTATTTCAATTTATGTAGTTATCATTATCAAAAGGGGAAGATTGGTAGAATCCTGTTTGTATGTTTTAATGATGATAACTATATCTCTGTATATATCTAGTATATAACATTATGCATGTATAAGGAGCTCTTGAATTAGAGAATCGAAGAGAAAGCAATGTGGATCATCTAAATGTGAAAGCTAAGGAAATACGGATCATCAAGTCAAATGTATGTATTTGGTCTCAGATATACTTGTAAAATCTCCTTGGTATTTCATATGTGCACAAACACACACCGGTATAAAAATATTTTCAAATATCGAAGAGTTATACAAGTTTTTAAAATGCTGTTTATGTAAAACTGTTTTTCTACAGTTTAGTCAACCTACAATATTTTCAATCGACCGAGGGCAGTCGATTGGAAATATTTCAGTCGACCGAGGGCAGTCGATTGAAAATATTTCCAATGGATTGAACTCTTATATTTTATTATATAAACTTATTTTCAAATTTTGCCGCATAATTTAATGTTATCTTCAGTAGACTAACTTTTTATACTCAATCGACTAGTTACCGTATAACGACTATTTTTTGAAAAGTCGTCTCGATTGGTTGAATCGTTCATGAGCATCTCTGCGAATAGTAATGGCTGTTTTGAACGATTACAACTATTTGAAGCAACTATTTGATATCTATAAAAGATCAACTTTCACAAATCATTTTAACTTTCTAGTTGCTTTCTTGATCTCTATTCTCTCTCTAGCACTCTTGAGCTGTTCCATTAAAATCTTATTCTTTACTCAAGAATCACTTGCTAGACTTTCATAATAATGGAGCACACATCTTGATCATTAAGGATATTATAAGAAGTCTTCTACGGCAATCGACTGTATTCAAGTTATCAAGAACTCATTAGAAGTCAAAGAATTATTCTCATTTTTTGAAGTCCTATTGGAGATCTTCGAGCAAAGGTTGAAATCCCATTCGGCAACTCGGGCATTTTGTATTATATATGTTCCTCCCAATTAAGCGAGGTTGGGTAGTTAACCCCCGAAGGAGTTTGGGACTGGATGTAAGACGGGCGATCCGAACCAATATAAAAATTCAACCGTGATTGCTTTATTTACTTTACTTTACAATACTCTGTTGAGTTTGAACTTCTTAGTTTAGACTATATACATGAATATACATATAAGCTATATTATACAAGATTCATGTGCACTTTAAATATTTAGTGGCTAGGTTTTGTGTAGCATATGAATAACTGGCATATGTCAGTATTATACACCTTGGAGAACATTAGGTTGATATATCATACATGCATATAAAATTAAATGGACTAACCATAAATAATATAGCATAACATTTAAGTAGAAGCTAATTGGTGTGAGTTTGTGTTATGGACAAAGTATGTAATTTTCTGGCCAGAACGTTGTTTGAACACCTTCCTTATTACTATCCACATGATAGATTTTGAGAAACAGGTCACAGGCGCAAGATAGAATGGTTGATGGAGAAGTCTTCTTGTCCTTACTCGGTGCTGACAATGGGATTAGATGTCCAAGGAATGCCATTGATTCCAAGGTAGTGGCCTCGGTCATTATTTATACCCTATTATATTTTCTTTTCCGCTACGAGTTTAGTTTGATCAGTCCCTGATATGCTCATGTTTATTACAAGTTACCAAAACCAACGATCTGTACCTTAATGGATTTGGGTTTTGATTTTTGCCTAAGTTCTTACCCATTAAGGTGCGGCTTGTTACAATATGACACCCCAAATTTTTTAATAATAAATTAAAATAATGATAAGAGAAAATTTATAATTCTACATTAAAGAGTGAGACTATAAATTTGACCAATGTTTGAACAGTCCTTGACCTATTCCATTGTGTATGTCGTTTACAATTAAGAAACATAAATAACTCATTAAATTTGATAAAAAAGGTCGAAATTAGCCAAAAATATAACCAGTGGCATTATTGTAAACATGGATTTTGAGCAACCCTAGTTCTCCACTCTAAATTAGACCCTAGCCTCCATTATTTCTTATTCCAAACCCTAGCGTCACTTGTACGTACATTTTTTCTTTCTCTCTCTTAGAAACTCCTCAACCTGAAAAAACTTCTCCATCTCTTTCAAAATTTTCTAAATAAAATTTAAAATAAAGTGAAACTGGGATAGTGAGAGAGAATCCAAATTATAAGAGAAAAGGAGTAGGAAGGTGTATTAATCAAGGTGATCTAGATTCAAATCAAGGTTAGGAAGTGGAAAGCTTCAAGAGGTTGAGTGAGTTGATTACGATTATGTTGATCATTATAAGCAACTGAATTCTATTGTAATTCTATATGATTTGAAATAATAATTGTTAAATTTAAATAGTAATCCCAACTTGAATCTATTTTGAATTGCAATTTCAGTTATGAATTAAAATGAATGGTGTTGATGGAAAACCCTAGTGTTAATTTAGTTGAATAATTATTGAAAAAAGAAAAGATTAGATTAGTGAAATCCATATCAAATCCTGTGAAAATAATTCTTTATCTATAATGTTTTGTTTTGTTTGGATAAATGAAGAAGTCAAATACACCTTTTATTTCACCTTGATTTGATTTTGTTATTTGAAATATACGTAGAATTTTCATTAGAAGTACATACATAGTTTTAAAGAATATGGTATAAATATACGTATATAATCGTTGAATTTAACATGTTAAATTCGTAGGTACAACCTATACACAGAAATCTGGTTGAAAATACACCACAAATCTATATTCGATATCACAAAGAAGACGAACAAAAAAGACAAAAAAAAATTCTAAAATCTAGAAATGCCCTAACCAGACGTCTAAAAATTCCACCACATGTCTGCAAAATATAAGCAAACGTATGAATTAGTGTTCATACGTTTGAATTCAAGAAATTCCAATCCAAGAGCAACAGGCTCGAATTTGACTTAATCTAGACGTTTGAATCCATTTTTAGATTTATGGAATTGAAGTCGGACATCTGAAAAAGGGAGTCAAACGTCTGAATGCCTTGAATTTTTTTATGAAGTGAAGGTCAGATATCAAAAATAGATAACCTGACATCTGTATTGTTTCATAAAGCATAGGTTGAACCTAGACATGGTGTTGGCCAAGTAAGAAGAAATAAGGGACTTATGTCCCACTATAACGACTATTAGGAGTTTACGTAGCTTCATGGAGCAAGTGCAATGAGTAATATCACTTTATGGCGGAAGTAGATGGAACTTGATAGGAATGGCATTTGCAGCGCAAAAAGAAGAATTTATTTTTACTGATGTACTCCTGGTTACATGTTAAACGTACAAGAATCTAGGAAGGTGAGATGGAAGCATCCACATAGTAGGGCTACACAATTGGGCAGCGGTTGGACCTAGAGGAATCACCATTGGGACTTTTCTTTATACTTTAGGTTGAATGATAAAGAGTATAGAACACGTTTACCATTGATATGTTGACACAAATACTTAGGTAGGCCATAAATCGTCGATGTAGTATACTTGACGCGAGTCCAGGAAATGCAATGTTTGCTCAGTGTGTAAGTATGATATACATAGTTTGTCATTTGGTAATGTTAACCCAATGTTGGTTAGGAAGTTAATCATTTGGATTCATATACTAAGAATTGACCTAGTATTGTTAGACATTGGTTGTTCAACCCTTGGTTTCAAACCTTTGTAAGTTGTTTATGCTTGTATGTGTCAGTAGAATTGTACCCTTGATTTGTAAAATAACCAATCCTTTATATATAAATTAAACATAAACGAAGACCATACGTTATGTAGGTTATAAATGAATTTAATTGTTTGTGAACAATACACTAGTAATGTAATTCGTTCATCAAACTTTGTCAGATCCACTCCTTTTCTTCCCCTTTATACCCACAATAGAAGGACATGCCAAAATGAGATTTGACCTAGATACAGTGCATGAAGGAGGAGACTAGATACTTGATGTGCATGTAAATGTGCATATTTTTACTTTCATATCTAATTTAATTAAATAAATGAGCATAGAAGGTGTCTTAACATGTTTAAACCAAAATTCAATAAATCCTCATTTATTCATCTTCATATATGGTGCTCATTTTTGTGCATATATTAATTTTGAGAATATTTATTTTCACATTTTATTTTTATTTATAGGAAATTAGATGAAAGGTGGAAGAGGTTTCATTGAAATATGCATGCACAAGAGATAGAAGATAAATGAAGATGGAAATAAAAAAATTCATGCATCACGGAGGACCTCACAAATCCACTTACCTTTGTGTATAATTAGGAGCTAATGCACATATTAGTGGAGCTTAAAGTTATATGCATACTTAATGAAGGATTAATTAGAAGCTAATGATAAATTAGTGGCCACACTTCCTAGAGGGGTAATTTAAGTAGTCCTCTAAAATATGCATTAGGGTTTTAGGCATATATAAATACCCCTTAGGATTCATGTAATGAGGCTCTTAGCACCACCTTGTAGTTAGTTTAGTGGTAGCCACAGATAAAAACAAAAACTCTCTTTCTCTTTTTCATGGCTTCTTACCATTTTATTTTTATGTAATTTTCTAAATGCATATTATTTACATGCAATTTTAATTCATGTTCTTCTCTTTTTGTTTCTTTTTTTATGTTAGTGGCTAGATTTAATTTATGCAGGTAGTTTAATTATCTTTTTAGTTAATTAGCTTACACTTTCTCTTGTTTTTGTTTCATGTTGAACTTTACATTTGTTGAAATGATAACAAATATGAGAAGCTTACACCCTGCAATTTAGGGGTAACGAAGCTCTCATGTAAATTCAACATTTTACTAATTTTTAATCTCATTTTATGCATAATGACAACATTTGATGTGGTTAAATTTTGTTATTTAGCTTTGAATTTGATAGTCTATATTGTTGACACCAAATAGACCATGCTTAAACAAACATAAATACAAATTACATTTTCATCTACATATGATTACGGTAACAAAGTGGATTTGAGGATCAAAATTTGATGGTCTATCTTACTAAATAATAGTAAATAGATCATGCTTAGAATATATTTTATTTTCAATTTCGTTATCGTTCATAAGAGTTAACAAGTAGTTTAGTGGGTGTGTTAAAGTTTGATGATTTATGCTGGACTAATTAATAACACAAATAGACCATACTTATGATAAACACATCAACTAAGTTCACTAATGACCAAAAAAGAGAGATCATAATTTCATTATGTTTATTTATGTGATCATGAGAAGGGATTTGCTTTTAAATTGCCCTCTACTATCATATTTTTATCCACTTTTAGTTTTTGTTAGTTTTTAAAAATTTGCAGTTAAGACATCTCAAACTTTTGGTTTAATTTGATTGAGTAAAAATTTTAAAATCAATCCAATTTCTTGCGGATCAACCCATACTCGCCATATATTAAAATTGTATGGCATGCGCTTGTGGTTATTTTTATTATAATTTTTCGGTTATATTCTAACCCGATGGAAAATCGTCGAATTCAACAAGTTTTTGAAGCCATTACCGGAGAATTAATTTGATTTTATTTCTATTCTTCAAATTATTTTTGTTTGTTTTTAGTGTGTTTTCATTTTGTGTTTTAATTTGCTTTTTTTGAAAAAAAATTATTGTTGTGTGTTTGTGTGTAATTTTTTTTCATTTTGTTTATGTGCTTGGTTCTTTTCTAGTTTCATTTGCATACTTAAATATATATATGTGTGTGTGTACAAGTTCATTTCAAAAAAGAAAAAGGAAATTTTTATTCCATTTCAATTTCATTTTTTTTACAACTTGCTTTTACAAAATAACTTTGTTTCACTGTTAAATTCACTTCACTGTTTCACTGCAATGCTGCATACTTCTGTCTTCTCTTCTGTGTTTCATTGTTAAATTCACTGCATATCATAACTATTGTGCACTCCTCCTCAGCTATACAAACCACTACCATTGAACCATCAGTGCCCATCCACTTCCTCTAGTCCCCACTTCATAACACATCCTACCCGCCTGCCACACCAACCATCATTTCACCTACTGCTTGCATGAACTTCTTCCATTTATTCTTGCATACCCTTTGACCTGCTATAACCATCAACTTACATACCATTTTACGGCAAACAATATATCCACCACTCATTCACTTCGACAACATATCCACCTACTGTTAAATTCACTTCAACAAGCCATTCATTCAACTACATTACACCATACATCACAACGGTGACGTATCACTGCTATAACACCATTTAACATCCCATCCCCCTCCACTATGCACATCTTCCTTGTGCACATCATACAATTTCATACACAACTATCTTTCGCTCGTTTTTCTGCCATACCTTTGCTATACCTCCTACATTGCACCTGACATACATACAGTACCTCCAACGTCCCCAGACCAGTTCTCCACCCTTCTCTGTTCCCCACTGCCTTTATACCAGTACACTCCAGCAACCACCCATCCTACTATGTCGTCATCACTCCAACAATTACATACCCCTCCTGCACCATTCAAGCAGCTACCAAACTGAACACCCATTAACACTGTTGCAACCTATCACACTTCATATCACATTACCCTGCTCCAACATCATTTGCCCATTGCCTGCCTTGGTGTGGCTACCACTGCATCACAGTTCATCATCACAGTCCACTACTGCAGTTGCATACCACCTCCAGCCATCTGCCTCTGCTACAACCCCACCACAATTCATCACTACTCATACAAACTTCACCACAAACAACATCTTCTGCCATCACATCCTTGGTGCACTTTTGCTTTCAAACTGCTGCTCTGCCACCAGCCTCATAATATCACCATCCTCCTATTGCACTACCTTCTACTTGCTTAAACTTCATGCATCATTTCCCCTGAACATAACAACTTCGATACAAACTGACCATCATCTGCATACAACATCTCTACAAGCCATTACAAATCCTTACTGCCATCATATGTCACAACAGTCCACATTTGCACCTCATTTCTGCCCACCTCACTTCAAATAACTTTAAAACATAATCACTACCCACCATTCCACAAACATCCTCCTCAACATACATCCAAGACTACCAGACCCCACTGCATACATTTGCCTGCCTCTACCCACACTTCCACTGTGCAAACTGCATTGCACCATTACATACATTTCCAACATCACCTTGCATGCAAACCACTACAAGTTCTTACTACCTCACAATACACTTCAGCCCCACTGCTCATCACATTCCTCAACAATATTGCTTAAACTTCCAATCACCATCTCTCCGCAACTCCACCAAACCCTCCTCTATACCGCAGCTTCTTCATACCTTCACATCTACGACCAACACTTCATCCTCAATTCAACAATTGCCTTAGATATCACCAGCTCCTCCCTGCCACTTCATCTACAAATCCATTGCAACGTCATATTGTTGCCCACATCATAACTACACCAACTTCAACTATCCATCTCACACGAACCACTGCCTGCCTTACTGCCATAACAACCTCAAGCTTCATCACTGACTTCACTGCATATACATCAAAGATGACCACCTCCTCTGCCCAATAACAAACCCGGTAACCAAATCCACAACGCCGTCATCAGACTCAGCACAACCCAAAACTTCTGTCAAACGAACATCCTCCTGCCTTCCTCTGTCGCCAGCAACAGTTCACCGTCTACAAACATCAAAGCACGTTCAAAACCTCTTCACAACAAGCCATAAACCATCCTCACTTCATCTCAACTCGAACTCGCCCAAAACTCGCTAAAAATTCAACATCAATTACCGCGCCGTTGCCACCTAATATTCACTCAAACCCAAACAACGTCCCCCAACCGCAACAATCCAGCACCTTTTAATTTGATTTTTAAGAAAGAGTCGAAGTTTAATTTGATAAAGAGAAAGGTGAGGTTTGCAGGTTCGAAGTTTAATGTGATAAAGGGAGAAGTTTATTCGTGTAAATATACTAAAAATGCTATAGTTTTTGGTACTGGCTCGGGCTGGGCTTTGAGTACTTATTTCCTTTTTTTTAATCTATTTTTCGTTTTTCTTCTTTTTATTTGTTTAATTTTTTTAAGCTTTAAGTTTTTCTTCTCCTTTAAAAAAGTTTCAATTTGTTTTGTTTTGGTTTGTTTTAGTTCATCCTTAATGAAAAATTGTTTTGTTTTCATTTGTTTAAGTTTCCTCCTTGATATATATACATATGTGTGTGTCTTGTTCAAGTTCTTAGGTTTTCAAAGGAGATAAGGAAGAATCGCTTGCTAGTTCGCTCTGCTTAGCAAAAATAAATTTCTTGCTTGCTTATATATATAAAATAAATATTTGTTGCTTTTAAAATAAATTGCTAACAAATTCTACACGTTTTGATATCATGCCCTTATCCCATGTTTTCTGCTTGCCTTTTTAAAAAATTTCAACAACAAAAACAAAAATCCATTCGTAATTGCATTGTTAATTCATGTTTAATTTTTGTTTTGCATTCATCTCGTTTTCTTTTCTTTTTAATGTCAATGTCCCAAATCCGCATAAGGTGAGGGATTTTATCACCCCTTCCTTGGCCCACAAATTTCATTTCATTTTAGAATTTACTAATAATAACGATTAGACATCAGACCTAAGAGTGTCACGAGCTCACCTAGGGATTAATTGTATCTTGACAAGTTGTCTTCTTTCAACAATTTATTTTCTTAGTATATAGGCTACGGTAGAGAGATAATTAGTTATAAATATTACGGTGATTCGTAAATATTATACTGATTTGTTCTCTAAAGGTATTTAAATCTTCGGTTGCATTGCTACGGTGATTCGTGGTGCACCGATAAATCCCGTCTGTTACCTGCCTAAGAACTATTTCGTTAGATTAATACAAAATGTGATTATACAATTTTGGATTTGGAGCTACTTAAGGTAGAAAATTATAATTAAGTCCTTACATTCATTTAATTGCATTAGTTCATGCAGATTTGAAAAAAAATAAAACCACAAAACCAAAAAAAATTGTACATCTTTCTTACCTTAATTCTTCAAAAAAAATTGAAAATTTTCAATTCAAATCAAAAATTCAAAAAAAATTACTTTTTTCAGAAAACAAATATATAAAATCTTTTCAAAAAAACATATAAAAAAAGAAAAAAAATTAAAAATTTCTTTTGAAAAATAAATTTTGCTTGGTGTTAGCGCCAAAATTGGTCACTAACACCCAAATCCAAGCGAAAGCACCAAACACCAATGACAGCTCACAGATAAAATATACATGGAGGATATTAATATAAAGAACAACAAAAATTAAAATGAAAGCAGTAAAGAACGACCAATTTTATAGTGGTTCGGCTAACTCCAGCCTACGTCCACTCAAGAAATTTCCTTTTTATTGTTGTAACAATCGATTACAGTTACAAGACGGTATAGTAGCCTTAGCCTTAGAAAGTAAAAAGTCAGAGAGCAGAAAGAAGATCCCTTTTCTGAATCCCCATATGCTGTATTTATAGACAAATTCAAGAAGTTGGGCCTCCTGAGTACTTTGGGCCCACCAAGACCATTGCCGATCCAGGCTCAGTATTATGACCAAACCAGGTAGGCCGACCAACATATGCCAAGTCGCAACGGCGCACCGCAATGCCGAACCACAACTGCGTACACCAGTGCCGAGCCACTTCCAAGTGGCGAACCACGATGCCGACGACCCAAGATGCCGAGCGACCCACGATGCCGAGCGACCCTCGATGCCGAGCGACCCGCGATGCCGGGCGACCCATAATGCCGAGCGACCCATTATGCCAAGCGACCCTCTCCTCGCCTCAATGCCGAGCGACCCATGATGCCGAGCGACCCTCGATGCCGAGCGACCCTCGATGCCGACGATCCACGATGCCGAATGACCCATGATGTCGAGCGACCCATGATGCCGAGCAACCCTATTCTCACCATTATGCCGAGCGATCTTCTCCTCACCTCAATGCCGAGCGACCCCGAGCATCCAAACCGAGCCATCCATGCTGAGCAGCTCACAACATCCAGACCTAGCCGTCCATGCCGAATGAACCACTACTTCCAGACCGAGCGACATATCCAAGTGAACTTCGTCCTGTTAAGCCAATCCATCATTTTCCAGCCTCGACAATCGTGAAGTTAGTTAGGTTGAATCCGCCTGTTTATGGCCTTGTAAAAAGGCGGGTTAACATTTGCGCCCTCCCCAAACATGGCTTGCTGTTGGAAGGTGTGTTTTGAATAGTCTCCATCTCGGTATCCAAAGTCCATACTACATTCGTTATCAAACGATTCCATCCGAATCTGATAGTTTTATTCCGCAACTGTTCCAAGTCGTTATCCAATTTCGATTTCGCCACTTGGAAGTCAGCAATTGACTCTTACGATCTTTCTAGACCGTTGACGACCTCTCCGGACCCTTACTAAGCTCAATCCATACTTAACGATTGAATAGGCAGATCATGTTGCGCTTCGATGAAGCAACCTATCCCTTGCGCTCCTGTTCAGCGTCCCTAATCACTAAGCGATGCTCTGATCCTCCTGGACCGACGTCAACCACTCTGGGCTCTTACTGGATCCCATCCTATCACTCTCCGGTGAAGGGGAAACAGCGTTGAGTGAGCCAATCCTGTCGCTCTCCAGCGGAGCAGCATCTCTCCCTACACTTTGGTCCAGTGTCCCTGAACATTAAGCGATTCCTTGATCCTCCTGGACCGATGTCAGCCTCTCCGGGCTCTTATTGGATCCCATCCTATCACTCTTCGGTAAAGGGGAAACAACATTGAGTGAGTTCGCTCTTCGGCGAAGCAGCGTCACTCCCTGCACTCCGGTTTAGTGTCCCTGAACATTAAGCGATGTCATGGCCTAAATCCTAGGTCGTTCATAGCCACTCTGGGCTCTTATCGAACCCTGATCCAACCACTCATTGGTGAATGGGGAAACGACGTTAAGTGAGTTGATCCCGTCGCTCTCCGGTGAAGCAACTCACTTCTTGCACACCAGACCCCGTCGCTCCAAGTAAGGTCATAAAGCGATTAATTTCAAATTTACTTCCGATATTCATCCTATAACTCTCCGGTTAAAGGTTTAATTTATGAAATTCAAGTTCATTTACTAATTTAAAATTCCAAGTGTTCAATCACAAAGAAAGGAAAAATCTAGATACTGCCACTCTGGGCAGAGCGGTCTATTACCATCCCAGAGCATGCTTAGGGATCTCTCCGGTTCCCTTACATATGTAAGTGGAATAGCCGTTTTATTTTGAAATAAAACCTAAGAATTTTAGGTAATCCACCAAAAGTTCTGAACTTGGCCCATGCCATCATGATCAATTGATGACGAGTCGTGATCCAGATCCAGGATTAGTCCCGTTGAGCGCAAGTGGTAGCTGCTCAGGTCCTACAACCGCTGTCTGATTTCTCACGTACTGTGGCAATCTACCACTTCTAACATGCTCTTCCACCTCATCCTTCAAATGGCGGAATTCATCAGTAGAATGCCCTTCCAGCTCATGGAATAGGCAATACTTTTCACTTCTACGTTCCTATTCCGTGGGATCTCTCCTGGGTGGTTTCCGATAAGGGAATTGCCCCCGAGTCTCTGTGTAAATCCGTTCTAGGTTTGCCATCAATTCAGCGTATTGCTTGAATCTGGGTTTTCAAAATTTCTTCCTTTTGTCAGGACCATCGTATCTGTCATCTTGCTTCCGCTTCCCTTTGTCTATTCCAAACTGTTCCTTAGGGGTTCCTTCGCCCTGCATGGCATTTATTTCCTGCCTCTCGTCATGTGAATCTTTCAACCGAATGTATTTCTCAGCCTCGTGATAGAATTCTCCATGATCCTGAGGTGGATCCCGTGCTAACGCATCCTTGAGTTTCGTGCCTTTCACAATCCCTACTACCGCCATCATCAAAATCATTGATGGATCTGGGCGATCTACCAAGGCCATACCTGCATTAAATCGCATAAGAAAACCTCTCGCAGACTCTCATGTCCTCTGTTTCATCGATACTAGTGTCATTACACTCTTGGGTCACGTCACATGGACCCCGAACTGTCTCATGAAGCATTCCACCAGCTCGCCGCATGTCCTGATCGATCCGTTCTCCAGTTGCCGAAACCAAAGCGCAGCCAAATCCATAAGGTATAAAGGGAAACCCCTTGCTATCACCTCCTCAGATGCCCTCAGCACTTCCATATTCTGATGTATTTGGTTACATGCATAGCTGGATCTAATTTCCCATCATAAGCCTCCAGTGTCGGCAATTTGAATTTTGGAGGGTTCCTTGCATTCCCGATTTCCAGAGTGAATGGACTTCGACTGACCTCCTACAAGCCTCTACTCGGCAGTCCTCCTCTCATAATCCTTTTTATTAATCCAGCCATCCGCTCGTCTCCACCCGTGGGTAGTCCTTGCATCTTTACCTTGCCCTCCATGTCGTGTGGGTACTCTAGATAGTACTCTTCATGTTAGTCATTTACATTCACGTTGGTCCCTGCTTGCTGAGCTTCATTCACCGTTCTCTCAGCATCCAATCCTAAAGGTTTGCCCCCAGGCCTTGGCTAATTTCCTCCAACCTCTCCAATTTGGTTTTGGTTCTGACCTTTAGAAACTTCTACAGCTCTGGTTCCTATTTCTGCATTGCCAGCAGCCGCGGTTTGTCCATTCTCTTGACCTTGTGTTCCAACTTTACCAACCTATCGAAGTAGGTTTTATATCATGTCCTCCTACCTTTTCAACAACATCTCCATCTCGTCTCTAGTGATATAGATTGAGGCCTGATTAGCTCTAGAGGAAGCTTCTTGACTTCCTTCATGCTGACTCCTTTTTGTCACTTGCTTCCTTACTGATGGCCTAGTCATTGCTTCCTAGATCCAAGTTCCTAGCTCCAAAATTCCCGAGTGCTTGCCTTCCCAGTGAAAGCACCAAAATGTTAGCGCCAAAATTTGTAACAACCCGCATATTTATTGATTTTATATTTAAATATTTTATTTAAATATTTTATCGTTCGTCGGATTTTGGTCCGAAAAGCTAGTTTTTGCAAACAGTCGAATTGGGACTCGAGACCACCCCCATTGAGTTCAAAATGACGTTTGCGACCTTTTTGAGTATAAACTTTGATATGTTTGGAGTTAGTGGAATTTTTCCACTTTTCACTTAGGGCTTTGGTTTGGGCTGAGCCCAATAACCCCACTTACTAGCTCAGTTCCAACCCCCTCTCCTCTTCATTACTTCATAATTTCCTAATACATTCAAGCTTCATCAAAAATGAGGGAAGAGAAAAAGAATTAGGAAATCCTAAGCCCTAGTTTCCATTAGCAAATCCATCTTCTTGCTCCAAACTCAAGTGAACCCATTGGTAAGCATCTCCTTCTTCTTCTCCAACTCATTCTCCTTCCAATTTCAGAAATTTTCTAAACCTAACTTAGGAAATGTTTCTCTTTTAAGCTTAGGTTGAAGCTTCTAGTGTTGAGATTGAAGTGTGGTTGATCTTCCCTTGTCTTCAAGCTTCTCATTCATTGTTTTTGGGTTCAAAGGTGAGATTTTTAATCTCACATCTAAGTCTATGAATTATCTTCGATTGTTAGGTATGAATTCCTAATGCTTATTCTTGTGCAATTGCTTTTGGTTTGGATCGATTTGGTGAAAATTTCAATTTTTAGTGTTTGAGTTCAATTCGTTAAAAATCCTAACTTTGATGTTTGAACATGTTTTTGGTGATGCATCGAGGAGCATATAGGGCCGGGTAGTCGATTGATTGCATAAACCCTTAGCGCCGTTGCTCGGGCGATTGCAATTTGATCGAGATTTGCACCTCATTTGAAATAGGACATGGGAGTGCCAGCAACAGGTTCGGCCGACCGAGCCCCTGGGCCGGCCGACCGACCTGTAGAACGGGCACTTCCTGCCTCTGTTTGGAAGTGCAGGCTACAGGGCTCGGTCGACCGAGCTCAGGGACCAGTCGACCGACCTGCTACCCCATGCACTTCTGTTTTTGGTTCAGTCAACCGACTCAGGGAGTCCGGTTGACCGACCTGCTACTATTTGCCAACTATGCCTATTTTGCCTAGTTGTCTGAATTTCCAACTCTAATCGATTTGTGTTATTTCCCTATTTGTTGTTATCATTTGTTATTGACTTTGATGACTTATTTTCTTCGGGAATTCTTGGAATATCCATTTCGATGGATTTGGTATCGATTTCTTTGGATTTTATTCACGTCTTCGAATGTGAATTTTAGTGATTGATTGTTCCTACAACCTTCTTTGTGATTTGTCACTTTAAGAAAATATAAAGGTTTTCTATACTAGTAGTAAATATCAAAACTCTTTCTTCAAATGATTTCAACACTATTTTAGTACAAAGCTCGTTTCTTAAACTGTTTTCCAATCTATTAGTATATACAGACCTTTACCTCACTCGTATGAGAAATCTAATTAAACAACTTAGTAAAACGAGTGGTATGAAACGCTCGCATTTACTTCGTCGGTTAATTCTTGGACTTGTTCGATTGAATCTCTTGTGACAATTTTATAGTGGAGATCTACAGTTTGTTCGTAAATATTTAAGTTAAGCAAGTGGTTATGGGACATGAAGCTAAACTCATATATTTACTATCTTAGTGTAATTGACACTTCTCGTTGATCGATGACGATCATCTTTGTGGTTTAGACTAGCAATGTGCGATGTCTCTTTATCTATGTGGAGGACTGTTCCTCATTTTATTGAGCTTCGTCTCATTTCTTTCATGGGTCGTACCTATCTAGGTGCGTCGATGTTTGTTTACACATGGGTCGTACCTTTCTAGGTGCGTCGATGTTTATTTATGCATGGGGTGTACCTTTCTAGGTGCATCGATGTTTATTTAGTTCGTGGAGCAATCGACTCAATAAGTCGGGACATGGGGCGTATCTTTCTAGGTGCGTCGATGTTCGTCTATGCATGGGGCGTGTCTTTCTAGGTGCGTCGATGTTCGACTTAGCATGGGTGTATCTTTCTAGGTGCATCGATGTTAGACATTACGTGGGGTGTATCTTTCTAGGTGCATCGATGTTTATTTATGCATGGGATGTATCTTTCTAGGTGCATCGATGTTTATTTGTGCATGAGGCGTATCTTTCTAAGTGCGTCGATGCTAGAGCATGGGGCGTATCTTTCTAGGTGCATCGATGTTCGACTGTGCATGGGACGTGTGTTTCTAGGTGCGTCGATGTCCAGTTTATGGGATTGGCCATCCTTTTATTGTGATTTCTGGATTTCTAATTGATCAATTCTGGAATTTGTGTTTCACCAATTTTCGTGATTTTCATTGATAAGATCTATCAATATTTGTGCATTGGTGAATTTGTGTGTCATTGACTTTTGTGATTGGCATTGATATAATTGTCAATATTTATGGTTTGGTGAACGAAATAAGGAGTATGACATTTCATTGATTCTTGTGTAGATTTGGTGATATTGATTAATCTCTTATTGATTTTCAATTATATATATATATATATATATATATATATATATATCACGGATTATAAAGTGTTTAGTCATATATCTTATTCTATATCGTTTCATTTGATATTTATAGTTAGACTGATCCGTTTATTATTTTCTTATTAAATAATACTCGGGTCATACCGAGATGTTACAGGTGCTTCTGCTTGACTTCTCTTCTGGGGTTATCATAAGATATTTTGGCTAACTACTTAGATTAGTAGTTTATTTTGTTGTATACACTTGAGATATGGACTCATAGATGTATTCTTTTGTATAGCACGTGTTGCTATTCTTTCGTATTATTGTGGATCTTTTTGACCACTACTCTGATATACACTTTCATGTGTTAGTTATATATTCATATCTTCTTCCGCCTTTGTGATATGAATTATCTGTGACTGATTTGTGTTATTCTTATTTCTATATTTGTTTTCGAAGATTATTATAGCCACTGTGTAGTAGCTTTGTGTTTCTATCAGTATGTCGGATTTCCTCTTGAAATAAAAATGCATGTTATACTATCTGACATATCGGTGCTCGCGCAAAGCAATTACACGGATGGTCGCTCCTCAACAGCCTTATTCTCCGTGCTAGTTGACAACATTACACCGTAGTGTTCTTGGCTAGCTTGGATATAGAGGTGGGGAGTCACAGCTTGGTATCAGAGCCAAACTTCGAAACATTATGGAATATTATAACAAGGATCATCGTCCTAAGTCCATCTTAGGAGTCGTGCTTTAGGATTTGATTCGACTCTTCGTACCGATTCATCCTATTTTCGTTATGATTCCTTGTTTTATCTATCAAGATTGCTTGATATTTATTTTGAGAATAACTTTTTCCTCTTCTTTCTTTCTTTCTTAAAGAAGAGAAATGGTTAGACCAGGCCGTTCCAGCGCCGGTCAATCTAGTGCTACTCCCCTGGATGGAGTATTCATGTCTGCTCAGCAGCTTTTAGATCTCGTGAAGAATGCTCAAGCTGCAAGACCCATTCTAGAGCCTACTCACCCTAGATCTGGTTTTGCACGCTTGTGCAGAGACTATACCGATTTGGGTGGAAGGCCATTCAAGGGATCCGAGAGTGTTATAGAAATTCAAGCTTGGCTCAAATCATGCGATCGCATCTTTTCTCACATGAACCTTATTGACCTTCATCGAGTCCAAGTGGCTTCAAGCATGCTCCAAGAAAGAGCATTAGATTGGTATGAGCTTTTAATTTCTGAAATCATTGAAGCGGATCTCACTTGGGAGCAATTCCGGGAAAGGTTCGTATTGAAATTTGTGCCGGAGGCCGAAAAAGTAACTTCGACCCGGCGTTTTATTGACCTTGTTCAAGGTGGATCTTCTGTGACAGACTATGTCGCATCTTTCGAATCTCTTTCCAAATACGGGGTTGAATACATTAACACCCCGATGAAGAAAAATCAGAGATTTGTCTATGGCTTGAATAAGAATCTTAAGAAGCCATTACTCCTGAAACTTGAGGTTTCATTTGATCAGCTTATTGATATCGCTCTTCGTCTTGAAGAGGCCGATAGAGAAAGTGATGTCGAGGTTGGGAGTGCCAAACCGAACTTCAACAACAACATGAAAAGGCCTATTAAATTCAAAGGCCCCATTCCCAACAAGAAAGGGAGGGAAGAAACTCCGGTAGCAAAAGCACCTACCTCTAGTCGTGGACAATGCTACAATTGTGGTTCCACGAACCACTATGCAAGGGAGTGTCCGAAACCCCTCTTTTGTCTCTATTGCAAAAATTCGGGTTACCATATTACTGCATGTCCCGTACTTCAAAGTAAGAAGGAGGGAGAGCTCAATGTAGTGCAAGCCCCTAGTGGTACTTCTCTTGGTCAAGGTATTTTACATTCAATCCTTGATGGCATTGTTTTATTTCGTGATCTTCTTACTTAAGTTCTTTTTGATATGGGTTCCATCTCACTATTCTATATCAAAAGGACTTGTTGATTGTTTTTCTTTGAAAATATTTTGGGCTTAATGACTTCTTTGAGAGTTGCGAATCTGGTTGGTGGGTCCGCAACACTCAGTTTGCTTTTTATTAATGTCGAAATTATTTTATGTGATTTTTCTTCCCAAGCCGATTTTTACCTACGCTTCGGAATTGATTTATGTAAGGATTGGCTCAATCGTTGTAAAGCCCATATCCTATTTTCCGTGTGGACTATTCATCTTCGACATTTTCTATCTGTTAAGAAGATTTCTATTTTTTCTTGTGATACCGATTTCAAATTTTTGAAGACATCATTTTATTCTTTAAGCCCTCAAGATGAGAAAAGTGTTATTTCTCTTATCTAAATGATTTGTGAAACTTTTTCAGTATTTTTGAGTTTGTCTTAGGATTATCACCTAAGAAATCTTTTGTGTGGTGTTAAGGTCTTTCTAGTTCGACCTTGCCACCGATTTTCATTTGGCTACGAGTTGCGGGAATTAGCATTTCCACCTACCGCATTCCGCACTCGTTATAATTCTTATGAATGACTTATTTTGTCATTCAGTTTGTCCAGCTTATTTCATCCATTTTAGGTATCGAGCATTCTATCGAATATTTCGATGAGACCATTCTTGTATTTATTGATTTTGGATAAAAATAGTAATTTAAAATTTGTGCAAATCTTTTCCATAAGATTTAGTTATAAGTACAATTGGATTTTGATCTTAAACAAGCAAAGACTATTCTCAAAACTTTTAAGAGATATTTTCATCATATAGAAGATGATTTTGTGATTGTACTGCCCGTTGGGTGCTTTAAGAATTCTGGTCGATGCGCTTGATCAACGTTATCGATAAGAATCTCCTAAACGCTTTGATGAGACAGTCAGACACGATATATTGACTTGTAAAAATGTAAATTTTTGTAGAAAGATTATTACATAAAAATAAAAATGTAATTTTGAAAGTTTTAACTTTTCGGGAAAGAGGATTATTTAAAAGAACCCTTCCTTTCGATACTCTTATTCTTGTGATTCCTTAAGGGGAACCAAGACTTTGCTTTTTGTACCGATACTAGTCGTATTAGTTTGGATGTCATTCTCTTGCAAAGGAGAACGTGCTATCACTTGTGCTTATAAATTATTATAGCTTATCGAGACTAGATATGCCACTCATGATCTAGTGCTCGCGGCTATTGTTTTTATTTTTGGAATTTGGCATCATCACATTTGGATGAGAAATTTGTTCTCTACCTCGATCATAAATCTTTGGAATATTTATTTTCTCATAAGGAACTTCATATTGGCTCGAGTTCCTAGCATCTTATGATCTCGATATTCTTTTATTCCCGAAAGGGAAATCGTGTTGCCAACGCGTTTTGTCGTAGGCAACAAGTTGTTGATTCTTTGATGTTGTCGGAATGGAATTTTCTTTTTATCAAGTTCATCGGGCGTTTTGATGTACTTCGTTTTATTGAGTATCATCTCATCTCTTTTATGAACTAGCGTCCGATGTTCTTTTATGGTGTTCGGTTCATTGGGGTATTGTTATTATACTACATCAATGTTCCATCTTATCTTGATCAATGGATGTACCATTATTTTACTACATCGTTGTTCCGATTTATCGGTTCATTGGACGTACCGTTTTTGTACTACGTCGGTGTTCCAAATTATTCGAGTTTCAAGTTTCTCGGGCATACTGTTTCTGTACTACGTCGTTGTACCAGCTCAATTTTCTGCTATTCTTGACGTTCTCCACGTCTTTTATCTACGGAAATGCCTTAGGGATTCCAGTTTTTATTCTTGAGCCCGGTGATATTGTAGAAATTGAAGTTTCACCAAATTTGATTTATGAGCAACATCCCATTCGCATCATTACTTCGGAGGTTGAGCGCCTTCGGAATAAAGATGTTTTCTTGTGATAGTTCAATGGTTCTCAAATCCTAAGGATTACTCTTGAGAAACCTTGAGAATTCATCGAACGAAAACTTTCGGATTTACTCCTTCGTGCTCCTTATGGTGGACTTCTTGATTCAAATTTTCTTTTGTGTTGATATGCTTCTATGGTTGTTACTTCTTATTTTCTTCTTAAGTATTGCGAGGACGCAATTTCTTTAAGAAGGGGAGTCTGTGACAACCCGCATATTTATCGATTTTATATTTAAATATTTTATCGTTCGTCGGATTTTGGTCCGAAAAGCTATTTTTTGCAAACAGTCGAACTGGGACTCGAGACCACTTCCATTGAGTTCAAAATGACGTTTGCGACCTTTTTGAGTATAAACTTCGATATGTTTGGAGTTAGTGAAATTTTGCCACTTTTCACTTAGGGCTTTGGTTTGGGCTGAGCCCAATAACCCCACTTACTAGCTCAGTTCCAACCCCCTCTCCTCTTCATTACTTCATAATTTCCTAATACATTCAAGCTTCATAAAAAATGGGGGAAGAGAAAAACAATTAGGAAATCCTAAGCCCTAGTTTCCATTAGCAAATCCATCTTCTTGCTCCAAACTCAAGTGAACCCATTGGTAAGCATCTCCTTCTTCTTCTCCAACTCATTCTCCTTCCAATTTTAGAAATTTCCTAAACCTAACTTAGGAAATGTTTATCTTTTAAGCTTAGGTTGAAGCTTCTAGTGTTGAGATTGAAGTGTGGTTGATCTTCCCTTGTCTTCAAGCTTCTCATTCATTGTTTTTGGATTCAAAGGTGAGATTTTTTATCTCACATCTAAGTCTATGAATTATCTTCGATTGTTAGGTATGAATTCCTAACGCTTATTCTTGTGCAATTGCTTTTGGTTTGGATCGATTTGGTGAAAATTCCAATTTTTAGTTTTTTGAGTTCAATTCGTTAAAAATCCTAACTTTGATGTTTGAACATGTTTTTGGTGATGCATCGAGGAGCATATAGGGACGGGTAGTCGATTGGCATAAACCCTTAGCGTTGTTGCTCGGGCGATTGCAATTTGATCGAGATTTGCACCTCATTTGAAATAGGGCATGGGAGTGCCAGCAACAGGTTCGGCCGACCGAGCCCCTGGGCCGGCCGACCGACCTGTAGAACGGGCACTTCCTGCCTCTGTTTGGAAGTGCAGGCTACAGGGCTCGGTCGACCGAGCTCAGGGACCAGTCGACCGACCTGCTACCCCATGCACTTTTGTTTTTGGTTCAGTCAACCGACTCAGGGAGTCCGGTTGACCGACCTGCTACTATTTGCCAACTATGCCTATTTTGCCTAGTTGTCTGAATTTCCAACTCTAATCGATTTGTGTTATTTCCCTATTTGTTGTTATCATTTGTTATTGACTTTGATGACTTATTTTCTTCGGGAATTCTTGGAATATCCATTTCGATGGATTTGGTATCGATTTCTTTGGATTTTATTCACGTCTTCGAATGTGAATTTTAGTGATTGATTGTTCCTACAATCTTCTTTGTGATTTGTCACTTTAAGAAAATATAAAGGTTTTCTATACTAGTAGTAAATATCAAAACTCTTTCTTCAAATGAGTTCAACACTATTTTAGTACAAAGCTCGTTTCTTAAACCGTTTTCCAATCTATTAGTATATACAAACCTTTACCTCACTCGTATGAGAAATCTAATTAAACAACTTAGTAAAAGAGTGGTATGAAATGCTCGCGTTTACTTCGTCGGTTAATTCTTGGACTTGTTCGATTGAATCTCTTGTGACAATTTTATAGTGGAGATCTACAGTTTGTTCGTAAATATTTAAGTTAAGCAAGTGGTTATGGGATATGAAGCTAAACTCATATATTTACTAGCTTAGTATAATTGACACTTCTCGTTGATCGATGACGATCATCTTTGTGGTTTAGACTAGCAATGTGCGATTTCTCTTTGTCTATGTGGAGGACTGTTCCTCATTTTATTGAGCTTCGTCTCATTTCTTTCATGGGTCGTACCTATCTAGGTGCGTCGATGTTTGTTTACACATGGGTCGTACTTTTCTAGGTGCGTCGATGTTTATTTATGCATGGGGTGTACCTTTCTAGGTGCATCGATGTTTATTTACTTCGTGGAGCAATCGGCTCAATAAGTCAGGACATGGGGCGTATCTTTCTAGGTGCGTCGATGTTCGTCTATGCATGGGGCGTGTCTTTCTATGTGCGTCGATGTTCGACTTTGCATGGGGTGTATCTTTCTAGGTGCATCGATGTTAGACATTACATGAGGTGTATCTTTTTAGGTGCATCGTTGTTTATTTATGCATGGGATGTATCTTTCAAGGTGCATCGATGTTTATTTGTGCATGGCGCATATCTTTCTAAGTGCGTCGATGCTAGAGCATGGGGCGTATCTTTCTAGGTGCGTCGATGTTCGACTGTGCATGGGACGTGTCTTTCTAGGTGCGTCGATGTCCAGTTTATAGGATTGGCCATCCTTTTATTGTGATTTCTAGATTTCTAATTGATGAATTCTGGAATTTGTGTTTCACCAATTTTCGTGATTTTCATTGATAAGATCTATCAATATTTGTGCATTGGTGAATTTGTGTGTCATTGACTTTTGTGATTGGCATTGATATAATTGTCAATATTTATGGTTTGGTGAACGAAATAAGGAGTATGACATTTCTTTGATTCTTGTGTAGATTTGGTGATATTGATTAATCTCTTGTTGATTTTCAATTACATATATATATATATATATATATATATCACAGCTTGGCATTGTGATTATAATGTGTTTAGTCATATCTGTTATTCTATATCGTTTCATTTGATATTTATAGTTAGACTGATCCGTTTATTATTTTCTTATTAAATAATACTCGGGTCAGACCGAGATATTACAGGTGCTTCTGCTTGACTTCTCTTCTGGGGTTATCATAAGATCTTTTGGCTAACTACTTAGATTAGTAGTTTATTTTGTTGTACACACTTGAGATATGGACTCATAGATGTATTCTTTTGTATAGCACGTGTTGCTATTCTTTTGTATTATTGTGGATCTTTTTGACCACTACTCTGATATACACTTTCATGTGTTAGTTATATATTCATATCTTCTTCCGCCTTTGTGATATGAATTATCTGTGACTGATTTGTGTTATGCTTATTTCTATATTTGTTTTCGAAGATTATTATAGCCATTGTGTAGTAGCTTTGTGTTTGTATCAGTATGTCGGATTTCCTCTTGAAATAAAAATGCATGTTATACTATCCGACATATCGGTGCTCGCGCAAAGCAATTACATGGATGGTCGCTCCTCAACAGCCTTATTCTCCGTGCTAGTTGACAGCATTACACCGTAGTGTTCTTGACTAGCATGGGTATAGAGGTGGGGCGTCACAAAATTGGTCACTGACACCCAAATCCAAGCGAAAGCGCCAAACACCAATCATAGCTCACAGATAGAATATACTGAAGGAAATTAATATGAAGAACAAAAATTAAAATGAAAGCAGTAAAGAACAACCAATTTTATAGAGGTTCGGCTTACTCCGGCCTACGGCCACTCTAGAAATTTCCTTTTTATTGCTGTAACAATCGATTACAGTTACAAGGCAGTAGAGTAGCCTTAGCCTTAGAAAGTAAAAAGTCAAAGAGTAGAAAGAAGATCTCTTTTCTGAATCCCCACATGTTGTATTTAGAGACAAATCCAGGAAGTTGGGCCTCCTGAGTTGTCCGGGCCCACCAAGATCATTGTCGATCCAAGCTCAGTACTATGATCGAACCATGTAGGCTGACCAACATATGCCGAGTCCCAACGGCGCACCTCAATGCCGAACCACAACTACGCACCCCAGTGCCGAGCCACTTCGAAGTGCTAAACCACGATGCCGGGCGACCCCCGATGCCGAGCGACCCACGATGTCAAGCGACTCTCGATGCCGCGCGACCGACGATGTCGGGCGATCCACGATGCCAAGTAACCCATGATGTCGAGTGACCTATGATGCCGAGCGACCCTCGATGTCGAGTGACCCTCGATGCCGGGCGATCCACGATGCCGGGCGGTCCACGATGTCGGGCGACCCATGATGTCGAGCGACCCATGATGCCGAGCCACCCTATTCTCACCATTGTGCCGAGCGTTCGTTTCCTCGCCTCAATGATGAGCGACCCTGAGCATCCAGATCGAGCCTCTATGCCGAGCGGCTCACAACATCTAGACCGAACCGTCCATGCCGAATGACCCACTACTTCCTAACTGAGTGACATATCCAAGTGAACTTCGTCTTGTTAAACCGAATCCATCATATTCCAGCCTCGACAATCATGAAGTTAGTTAGGTTGAATCCGCCTGTTTATGGCCTTGTAAAAAGGCGGCTTAACACTTGGTAAATATATTTTTTCCCTTTATAAAAAACACTTTTGAAAATGTTTGAATTTCCCTGCTCACATGAATCTTACAATAGCTGTGAAAATCAATATAATCCATATATTTCACACAAAATTCTTATGGATATTTTAATAATAACTATTGTGTAAACAATTCAAATGTTCCACCACGAAGTTTTCAAAATGATGACCAACCCTCAACTCTTGAAAATAGTATTGAAACGATTACATCATTACTTGAACTCTATACACACAAAAATCACAGGATAAATGATTTGTGTAATTTATATTTGTGCAATAACTCAAGCCAAGGATTTCAAGATAATCAAAATTTGAATTTACTTCAAAATTCAAACGATTTTGATTATAACTCATGCCAATACAACATCGAACTCCCAAATGAATTTCAAAGTCGAAATGGAAATGAACCACTTTTTAAATGATTTTGGCATTGAGAAACCTCGACTATGGTGCAATGGATAATTTGTGTTCTTAAAAATTTCAAATTGAAAATTTTCAAATTAATAATTATAAATTGGATTTTATTGAGCCAATGGAAGAAACTCGCAAAGATCATATAGATTTCTTGTTTGAAACATATATGAAACAATGTGAGAAAAAAATCAAATCAAACATATGACGAGTCAAGTGATAATCCACCTTTTACCAAATTGACGATTTTCAGATAACAACTTTTGAAATTAAAATGACAATCTTAATGAAGTTATTGAAAATGTGGTAATTGAGCTGGATTACAATTCGTTTGAGAGTGTGGAACCAAATTTAAAATTCAATCTTCCTTTTTTCGATTTAGAAAAATTGAATACAACAACTTTGGATTTTGGACAAGATATATGCAATGAATTGTTGATAATCCAACGAAGGAAAATGATATTTGTGAACACAAATTTTTTTTGACTTTTCGAAAATGAGTTGTTGAATTATGAAGGGAAAGATTTAAATCACCATTTTGATTTTGAAATCAATAATTCTAAAGAAGTTTTCAATGATAAGCTTGACTTTCAATTTGGTGAAAATAAACTTGACTTCAACCAGCTGTTCTATCTACCCCAAAAATCATTGAAAATAAAACAACTCATACGATTTTTAATAAAATGACTTTCGTTTTTCAATCAACATTCAACTTTGAAATCTTTTATGGTTTGGTTTTCTGTGCTTAAGCTTTGCCTCTTATATTTAACGAGACAAATGAATTGGTCTTTGGAAAAGTATTTCATTTACCCTTTAACGATATATTTTCTGATGTCGTATAAATAATAATCTTTTCATTTTCATGTAAATATAGGTCATATTTTTATTTTTATTTTGTTTTTCTTTTTTCATTTGGGTTGACTATGAGTACACGAGAAAAATTAAGTATGGGGGGAGTCTCGTCTTCATTTTTAATTTTTCATGGTTTATTTTTTGCATTTTCTTTCCAAAACTAAGAAAAAAACTTTTTAACATATTAATTTACTTTTGAAGAAACACTATAGGACAATTATATGATTATGATCATAAAGGTGAAATTTCGGAAGATTTATTTGTCTCAACAAAATTGAAAATAAAGTTTGATTACAAGTAACGATGGTTTAACTAGTATATAAGAAGGTTCATAGGTTATAATTATGAAGTATAGCCTAATGAAATCTTTGTTTATTAAGTGGTTGATTTAAAGTAAAGACGATAACATTTTTGATCTTCTAAGTCAAATGGTGCCAAGATGATAGTGTAAAACTCTCTCTTCATAAAAAAAGAATTTTTTTTGTATGTATGTATATATTTTATTAACACCTAGAGTCATGTGTTCACATGCAAGTGTGTACACTCGCCATGCTCTGTACCCTTCTCACGTAAGCCCGAAAGGTAGTGCATGATCGGTATATCTGACCTCAATTTATCTGAGTTAGGTGTATGTAATAAAATCCTTTCACTAATAACGCCTGCAGTCGATAAGTGTACGTACTTGTGCACACTCGCCATGCTCTATATTCCCCTCACGTAAGCCTGCAAGGCAGTGCATGGGTGGTATATGTGGCCTTAGTTTTCTGAGTTAGGCATTTGTAAATATTGTTATATCAATATAATTTTCAAAAAAATAGAGAAAGTAAGCAATTAAAATCCATGCACTATTTTCACTTATTTGATTCGATTTGTTATTCAAAAGAAAAAAATACCACTTCGCCAAACTTTCATAATCAACTTAGGATCTAATTCATAGTTGCGCTATGTTATAAACCTAAACAACTAGTCAAAGTAGAGTCTAGTTGGGGATGATAACCTAATTTTTGATGAAATTTTGACAAGTAAAAGGATTTAAACTTCTTGATAATGGCCAAAACTCATACATAACTTGTTTGTGTCAATTTAAAAGTAAATTCTTTATTTGTAAATATTTTCAAAAACTTGCATTCATCTCTTTGTAAATAGAATTTGCATTTAGGAACTTTAGATTTTGCACTTGGATTTTATGGGTAGTATCCGTTGAAAACACTCACAAGACAACACTCGTCCTACTAGGGACACCTAGAGGTTTAACGCTTGTTGCATACGCTCAATGCAATCATGTTTTATACGAAAATGGATTTATCTTAGTTTTAGTTTATTCGAGGACGAATAAAAAGATAAGTGTGGGGGTATTTGATATGCATGTAAATGTACATATTTTTTACTTCCATATTTAATCTAATCTAATTAAATAAATGAGCGTATAGGGTGTTTTAACATGTCAAAACCAAAACTCAAATTATTTTCAAATCATCATTTATTTATCCTCGTATACGGGCAAAATGATCATTTTTGTGCATATATTAATTTTGAGTATATTTATTTGCAAATTTTATTTTATTTTGTTGGAATTTGGATGAAAGATGGAAGAGGATTCATTGAAATATGCTTGCACAAGAGTTAGAAGACAAATGATGATGGAAATAAATCAATTCATGCATCATGGAGGATCTCACCGACCCACTTACCTTGATCTACAATTAAGAGCTAATGCATATGTTAATGAAGCTTAAAGTTACATGCATACTTAATGAAGGATTAATTAGAAGCTAATGATAAATTGGTGGCCGCACTTCCTAGAGGGTAATTTGGTTAGTCTCCAAAAATATGCATTAGGGTTTTAGGCATGTATAAATACCCCTTATGATTCATGTAATGAGGCTCTTAGCACCACCTTGTAGTTAGTTTAGTGGTAGCCACAAATATATACAAAAACTCCGTTTCTCTTTTTCATGGCTTCTTAGCATTTTATCATCATGTAATTTTCTTAATTCAATTTATTTACATGCAATTTTAATTCATGTTCTTCTCTTTTTGTTTCTTTTATTTTATGTTAGTAGCTTAGATTTAATTTATGCAAGTAGCTTAATTCACTTTTTAGTTAATTAGCTTGCACATTTTCTTGTTTTTGTTTCATGTTGAACTCTACATTTATTGAAATGATAAAAAATATGAGAAGCTAAACCCTTGTTATTTAGGGGTAATGAAGCTCTCATGTAGATTCAACATTTTGCTAATTTTTATCTCTTTTTATGCTTAATGACAATATTTGATGTGGTTAAATTTTGTTGTTTAGCTTTAAATTTGATAGTCTATATTGTTGACACCAAATAGGCGATGCTTAAACAAACATAAACATAAATTACATCTTCATCTACATATAATTATGGTAATAAAGTGGATTTGAGAATCAAAATTTGATGGTCTATATTACTAACCAATAGTAAATAGATCATGCTTAGAATAGATTTTATTTTCAATTTCATTATCGTTTTCATGAGAGTTAACAAGTGGTTTAGTGGGTGTGTTAAAGTTTGATGGTTTATGTTGGGCTAATTAATAGCTTAAATAAGTCATACTTATGATAAATACATCATCTAAATTCATTAACAACCAAAAACGAGAGATCCTGATTTCATTATGTTGATTTATGTGATCATGAGATGAGATTTGCCTCTAAAATACCCTCTACTCTCATATTTTTATCTACTTTTAGTTTTTTTTAGTTTTTAGAAATTTGTAGTTAACACATCTCAAACTTTTTGTTTAATTTGATTAAGTAGAAATTTTAAAATCAATTCAATATCCTACGGATCGACCCGTACTTGCCAAGTAGTAAAATTGTACGCTATGAGCTTGCGGTTATTTTTATTACAATTTTTCAACGATTTTCCAACCTGATAGAAAAATCATCGAATTCAACGGTGTTGGAGCTATATTTATTTATTGTTACTATCCATGTGCTTTATTTAGTATTATGTTATTCCGTACCAGACTCTATGTGCTATAATTTAGAGATATTGTTGTATTGACCACGTTATTGAGACTATTATTTCATCTGAATTATTTCTAGTATTTATATTTTATTTCCTTCCATTGTGAGGTCCGAAAGTGTGGAATGCTTTAAATTTTATATTACTATACGTATCATATAATTCTAAAACCCTACTGGCTTGTACATTTTGGCACGACACGAGTCCAAAATTCATTTAAGCTTTGAATCGGCATTTCCAAAGGTTCAAGTTGTCACAATAGGGCCACTATGATCCAAAAAGAGAAAATTTTGGAAATCTTCCCATTTTAGCCAATATAGATCGGACTAGTTCCTTCAACGGTATCCAAACCCAAATGGTGTATGTAGTTTAATTAGTAATTTTAAGGCCGACTGATTAAATCAACCTATCTAATGGGTATTTATAAAAGTAATGTCTATGCTTGAGGTTGAATAATCAATTATTCACCCCTCCTTGGCAACCGGCCTCTCAACGGATGTAGTAAGTCCAAATGTTGGCCCAAGTGCAAGGCCCATGTTGGGCTTTGGGATAATTTTCAAAATATAGTTTGAATATTTAGAATATATTTGAAATTTGAAATTTAAATTTAAAATATAAAAATGAAATGTTATAAAAGTTATAAGATATATTTCAAAATGGTCATGGAAATAAATTTAATCTTTTCAAAATTTATTTAATATTTAATTAATTAGATTAATAATGGATATAATTTATTAAAGGTTAATTGATTAAAATATATATATATATATATATATACAATAGTATGTGTGTGTGTGTATTTATCTTAAATTGTTTAAGGTAAATTATAAATAAACTTCTTGAATTTATTAAAATATTTAATTAATTTTTTTAATTAAATGAATAATTTATTTGATAAATAAATTTGCTAAACTTTAATTAATAACATATACATATATGGTGATATATGTATGCAATGGTAACTGTTATAGCCATATATTTTAAATTTGTTTAAGATGGATAACATTAAAATTTCAATTTGAGTTAAATTTAATTAAACTTTTTAATTAAGTAATATAAAAGAATATATCAAATAAATTAACTAGTCAAAAGTTAGTTAATTGATATGTACGTATATACTGGTATGTATATATAAACAAATTATAGATGTATAGTGGATTATTTATCTTTATTATCTTAAGATAGATAATATAAAAAAATTGAAATTTTAATTAATTAGTCAATTAAATAAAATTGAAAGTTGATTAAATATGATTTAATTAATAAGAACTAAAGTTAATTGAGTATAACTAATAAAGATTCATGTATATATTATATAAGTTAATTTAATTATAGCAATTATAAGTAAATTTAAATCATCAAAGTTATAACTAAAACACCATTTTCATTTTCCTTTTTTTTTCATTTTAATGGTGGCTCTTTGCTCACTCCCACTCTCCTTTCACTGCCATAATTTTTGAATCCTCCCTCTCCTCTCCCCATGCCTCCCTCTCCTCCTTCTCCTTCTCCTCATCTTTGGTACCTTTACCTTCCTTATCTTTCGTTCCAGCTCCTCCTTCCCTACCTATCCTCCCTAACTCCCATTCCCTCGCCCTCTATTTACCTAATTTTTGAATCCTCCTTCTCCTCTCCTCATGCCTCCACCTTTTCTAACTCTCATTCCCTCGCCTACTATTTCCCTTCTTCTACCACCCATCAACTTGTATAGACTTCGCTATTCAAGCACAAACCTACGAATGCTAGAAAGTACATACCAGTTGAAATGAACCTCTCTTATAATGGTGATGCCATTGTCCCTCTCTTTGAAGTAATCGCTGTTGATAAAGAGGTCTAGAATCATTATCGACTTCTTTCTTGATAAGCCTCTCTCCTACATAGTGGTTATTAAACAACTTAAGAGAATCTGGAACTTAAAGCTTGGTTAAGGTTAAATTTGATGGTTTTATATTCTTATTTTTGCTCTCCTATATTGAAGGAAAAATTAGAATTCTTGACCGAGACTCATAATCAAGTCATGAAAACCTAAGATAGGAAACGTTTATGGTAGTATAAAATCTATTTCGATTTGGGTGCAACTGTCAAACATCCCTATCTATGCGTGGTCACATTTAGGAATAAACTGATTAGCTAGTAAAGTGGGTAAATTCTTGTGTATCGATAAATACACTAAACATCTTTAACGAATTCAATATGCCAAATATATGATTAAAGTCAACCCATTCCAAGAACTAATGGATTAATTACCAATGAAGTTGATGGATGGAAGAGAAAAATGGTTTATGTTAACTACTTGTGGAAACAAGAGATACATGTTAATTATAAAATGTTTGGGCATAACACTTCTGCTTGTATGTTTGTTGATGCAAAAGTAAACAAGAATACTGATAGCACGAATGATAACAAAGAAAGGTAGAATTGAACATATGCTAAGAGGGTGGAAAAATCAAATTTAAATTAGCTAAAAAATAGAGGTGGTAGAAAGAGTTACGGAATAAGAAAATAATGAAAATAAAAATGGTAGCACCATTGTTAACGAAGTGGATTATGAAGTGTATGCACCCCTCATCAGTGATGTTATTCAAATAAATGGATGTAAGGAGGTAAATGAGGCGATCTTTACTATCCCAACAATTCAAATCAATTTTGTAGATGATATAATTTATGCAAAGAAAAAGCCGAAACTTTCTGACTAGCAATAAATTTCAAATTCTTGCTAGCTGCATCGAAACTGATTTTGGAACATGCATGGGTAGAGAAAAAGTGATTCAGGGAAAGTGCTTAACGTCAAAATACAAACGGTGATGCCTGCTGTGTCTCTTATGCAAGCATGCACACATGATATGAATATAATAATGCAAAACTCTTTGAATTCTGCATCACCAACTAGCCACTCCCCTATTCTTATATTTGCATGCAGTGTCCCTAAAATTTGGTTGCAATTTATTACATGTATCCAATAAAGTATCCAACAAGAACCTTCTGCAAGATATTAATACAATTGGTAAATTTCCATGCAATGTTCCCTTACTTCCTAACAAAGAATACCCCCTCCAACTGAACCATGTAAAGGACTAATCAATAGTAACATCACCATCCATGCAGCTGTTACTCCCACTAATATAATATCTCTAATTTGCATACCTACTAATTCCAATCTTAGTGATTCTATTAACCACTCCTACTCACTAAACCAATCTACCAAAATCAATTCTACTTTAACTTCCTCAGTTCAAAATACTTCTTCCATTCAAGATGATATTGTCCTAAATTTGTTGCTAACCTCCCCTCCTTCATCTTATAACACTTGTTTGCTCCATCTAGATGGTTAGATTTCACTTCAAATAGCATAAACCCTTCTCCTATATAAACTAAATCCACTTACGACACAACAAGCAATGATTCTGCCTCTTTCTAAACCAAATCCTTCATTCCAAACTTGCAAAACAAAGCAATGAATCTTAAGAAGTATATATAGGCTTATTTGAACGAGGCAAACATGTTTCTTGGCACTAGAACAGTCTACATTCCGACTCCGGTAGATCTTCTTCGGTAAGGAGAAGTAGAAATCAAAAAAATACTAATCACATTAGTTTAATCATATTGCACAACATTGGAGTCTATAAAATTAGGGGTGCCCATAGTAAGATTAAGCTAGATCAGTTAAAGGAATTAATCAAGACTTACACTACAAGAATTACTGTTTATAGCAACGGGCTGGGGCAACGGCCTCCAACGGCAATTGACCAATAGCTTCCAACGGCTAGCAACGACAAGCTTTTTCCCCGAATTTTTTAATAACAAAGAACACTTGCCGTTGGCGGCCGTTGGAGGCCGTCGGAAATATGCCGTTGGCGGCCGTTGGAAAACCGAGACTAACCTGCAGCTCGATCTTCTTCCTCCTCATTCCTCTTTCACCCGAAATCAAATCCAAAAACCCCCATTCCCCCCCCCAAAACATTTCCAACCCCTTTTTATCCCCTTCTACACGTTCTAGCATCCACATCTTCGTTTGCAAGCTTCACAACCTCCAAAATCAGGTATTATTTGCTAAAACCCTAATTTTGTTAAATTTTTTATTTTAGGTTAAATTGGTAATTTTAATGTATGTATTGTGCTATTGTTCGTGTATTGTAGTGTATTGGACCTTAATTACTGTTATTAAACTAATTATTGCATGTTTAACTATGATTTGTTAAATTAGGTTTATTATTAAATTAGTTTCAAACTTAATAATTGTCACTAACCTAAGCATGAACCTCACTTGTTATTATATTGGTGATTGAATTGCGTAAAAACGTACGTAGAAATTAAGTGATTATATTGACATATAAATTGTTCACTTTTGACATGTTATGATACGATATATACGTAATACAGTTTGTGCATGACTGAATGTGATTTGTGATGCGATTATATGTATAACATTGTTCGTTTATTTTATAGTTGCGCGTACACACTGGATTTTTTTTGTTTAAGGAAAAAATCATTATATATGCGTTGATTCAACAATTTGTTTATTGATATAAAAGTTTAAATTTTATGAAAATAAAATTTAAAATTTTATATCGCTAATTTAAAAATTTAAACCCTTAGAGTGTTTTTGGCCCCGTCTGATAAGTATTGTATATGATCATTGTGTGGATATTCGTTTTTTAACAGAACGGACGTCTATATTCATCGTATACAATATTTGTTGGGTTTGTCCCTGTATTGGACAAGTTACAAAACCAATAACGTAATTAAATCTCGTAAATCATTTCAGTTTAAACGATTCGTAAAATTTCGACAGCGCTTCTCTTTATGTTCCCTGTGTACACGCAATTGTGTACTGTTCAGGGAACTAAAGCGAAGTGTTGTCGAAATTTTGTTGGATCGTTTAAATTGAAATGATTTATGCGATTTAATTACGTTATTGTATTTGTAATGGGAGGTAGGATGACCCATCAACAAAGTGTCAATGATCAATTAATATCAAATTCGCTAATAAAATTGTTTAAATAGAATATAATGTTCATTTCAAAATCAGCTTTAAGTATTATTTTAACAGATATAACAAAAACAAGAAGAATGTTTATAAAATTAATTTAATAAAAAATGTCAACGCAAAATTATATCGTACTTTTTAATTATATGCGTAGGTAAATGGGCAATTATTTTACTGATCGGAGCTGGATGTACAAAAAACGAAGGGTCGATACTGAAGACTCAACAAATGAACATTTTAATAATGGTGTTAGCATATTTATGGATTTTGCTTTATGTAATAACGGAAACTACAAAGAAATCCGTTGTCCATGTAGTAAATGCAAACTGTTAAAGCATTTGATACCACAAATGGTTAGAGTTCATTTGCGTCAGTACGGTTTCATATCGAACTATTTGATTTGGGATCGTCATGGGGAATAGTTAGCATCTAATCCTGTACAAGATGAGGAGGTGGTGAGTAATGAAATTGGTACGACAAATCTTGTAGAACATATGGTTGAAGATGCTGCACGTTGAGTGTTTCCTGTTCCTCAATAAACTGATGACGATGGCAATGCTGAAGAAGAACCAAATATTGGGGCAAAAAAATATATGATTTGTTAGATGCCGCGAAAAAACCCCTTTGGGAAGGCTGCACAAGCGGAACCCAGTTATCAGTAACTGCTGAATACATTGCGATGAAATCCAAATACAACCTCACAGAATCTGGATTTACGGCTGTTGTACAAGCTGCGAAACGACATATGCCTCCTAATAATCTAATGTGCGAAAATCATTACGAAGTAAAAAACTGATGTCGGCTTTCGGTTTACCGTATCAAAAAATAGATACGTGTCTAAAGGGTTGCATGTTGTTTTGGAAGGAAGATATCAACCTTAGAAATTGTAAAATATGTAATCAGGAAAGATACAAACCAAGAAAGAAAAAGGGAAAGGAAGTCCCGTATAAGCGTATGTATTATTTACCAATTACTCCTAGACTTCAAAGGTTATATGCATCTTCTGTAACTACGCAACATATGAGATGGCACGGTGTGAGAACACAGGAAGTAGGTACGTTAACACATCCAGCTGATGGGGAAGCGTGGAAGCATTTTGACCAGAACTATCCTGATTTTGCGTCCGAAATTCGTAATGTTAGACTTGGTTTATGTACAGATGGATTTTCCCCATTCTCTCAATTTGGTTCGAAATATTCGTCCTGGCCTATAATTGTCACACCTTATAATTTACCTCCTTGGATGTGTATGAAAACTCCATATATGTTTCTTACAGTTGTCGTCCCTGGTCCCGATGATCCGACACAAGGAATCGATGTTTATTTACAACCATTGATTGATGAATTAAAAAAATTGTGGTACGAGGGAGTAGAGACATATGATATTTTCCAAAAAAAGAACTGTCGCATGTATGCTTCTTTATTGTGGACAATCAGCGATTTTCCTGCATATACAATGCTTTCAGGTTGGAGTACGGCCGGTCGTCTAGCTTGTCCTTATTGCATGGAAGAAACACGAGCAATTTTTTTACCTCATGGAAAGAAAGTTTCGTAGTTTGACTGTCATCGATGTTTTCTTCATATTAATCATCCTTTTAGAAGAGATAAAAAACTTTACAGCTAATAGACATGAAACTTTGAGACCACCTACGGTTTGGTCAAGCAAAGAAATTTATGAACTTGTAAAGGATTATCCAAAGATACATGAAACCGGAGAATAAATTGAAATTCAGGGTAAATCATCGATAAATAACTGGTGCAAACAGAGCATATTTTGGGAATTGCCTTATTGGAAAAATCTCTTGATTCGTCATAATATTGACGTGATGCATAATGAGAAAAACGTGTTCGATAATCTGTTTAATACAATTTTGAATGTTAAAGGGAAGACGAAAGATGATTTGAAATCAAGACGTGATATCGAAGTAATATGTAATCGTCCTGAGCTTCATATAAAACCAAATGACACAAAAAGCCAAAAGCTTGCTATGAGCTAGACAATAATCAAGTTAAATTACTTTTAAAATGGGTGGAAGGATTACGATTCCCAGATGGCATACCTTCTAATCTTCGTAGATGTGTTGACTATAAGAACAATAAACTTGGCGGGATGAAAAGTCATGATTGTTATGTTATGATGGAAAATTTGTTACCCGTCGCTTTTAAAGAACTGTTGCCCGTAAAAGTTTGGACTGTTGTAACAGAACTTAGTCTGTTTTATAAAGAGATTTGTTCAACTACATTAAATGTTGATCGTCTACGCAAACTTGAGGAAGAAATCCCGATATTGCTTTGCAAACTGGAAAAAATATTTCCTCCAGGTTTTTTCAATATTATGGAACATTTACCAATTCATCTTCCAATTGAAGCACGTCTTCGAGGGCCTGTGCAATATGGATGGATGTATCCATTTGAAAGGTATATTACTATTTAGTTTATTACATATTGGTTTAATTAAATATATACAAAATTAAATTAAAATAATTTTTGCTAGGTATTTAAATCATCTAAAGAAAAAAGTGAGACAGAAAGCTCGAGTTGAAGGTTCGATTTGCAAATCGTACATCGAAGAAGAAGCTTCGTTTTTTTCTCTCACTATTTCAGCGACCATGTGAACATATTATTTGAAAGTGCTACGCGTAATGATGAAGGCATTGATGAAGATGATCGTCAAGCGACTTTATCTATTTTTTAAAAAACTGGTCGGCCGGTTGGTAAATTTGTGGAAGTATGGTTGGATGATATAGATTATCAAGTAGCACACACGTACATTCTTCTCAACTGTGCCGAAGTTGCACCATTTATTAGGTAATATATATACACATACGTCTACACATATGTACACACAAATATATATGCACACATGTATTTTAATCATAATGCAACATTTGATCTATAATTGCAGTATTTACGAATCACAACATCCATGATATCGGTAAAGAATTTGCTGCTTGGTTTTCTAACTATGTGATGCAGCTCAGGGGATAAGTCATACACGACTTAAGGAGGAAGGCTTAGGTCGTTCACGGGTTAAACAAGGTCGGCCCCGACCTAACAGGGCACATGGGAAGGAGTTACGACTTATAGCTATAGGAGCTAAGGGAGAAGCAATACGAGCTAACGGCATGGAGTTAAGTCGTCCACGACTTAAGTTTCAAACTATAGGTCGTCCACGACCTATTTGGAGACCAGAGGGGAAGTTGTGCCGAGTTAATGACCTAACTCTAACGGGTCACGACCTAAGGAAGAGGCGCTAAGTCAGTCACGACTTAACAGGACACAAGAGAGAGATGCCGCATGGAGCTTGAGTCGTTTGTATGTTAAGTCGTAACCTGATGTTGTAATTTGCTTTCTTTGAGTCGGAGGTCATTAAGTCGTATACGACCTAAGTGTTGTGATGAGTCTGTACTTCCTTAAGCCGTGTTATGCTAAGTCGCAGCATACTTAAGCCGTGCGTCGTTGTATGTTTAAGTCGTTATGCGTTTGTAGTTCCTTGAGTCGTGAGTCGTTAGGTCGTATACGACCTAACTGTTGTAAACATGTGAGTGTGTGGTGATGTAATATGCTGAGCCGTGTGAGTTAAGTCGCTACCTACTTAAGTTGAGTCGCATGTTGGTCATGTGTATATATGAGTCGGTTCTGTTGTTCTTAGGTCGTACTTAGTTAAGTCGGCCATGTTTGAGTCGTTTGCACTGTGCTGTGTTGAAAAGAGCTTGGGTCGCCATTGTAGTAGGTCGGTACCGACTTAGTTAAGTCGTAAGTCGTATACGACTTAAGGGTCAGGGTCAAAAACTCTATAAATAGCGAGTGTGTTGTACATTTTGTGGTGGTTGATTTTTGAATAAAATTCTTGTTTGATTGCTGTGTGCTTTCATCCTAAATTGGTAGTTGAGTGTAATCTCCTATCTCCACTTTCGGTTATTCGAGTGCGCTCGAATCAACGATTGTTGAAGCCGATTCGCGGAATCAAGTGCGCTTGATCAACGCTTGAAGAATTGAAGATCTTCTTTCACGGTATCGTACGCGATCAACGTGACGAGGATAGCTAGAATTCGGTATCTTTGTGATCAACGAATTTGGGCATTTCAGTATCTTCAATCCACCGATTGCTACTTTCATCGATTCATATCGTTTTGTTAAATATCCGCTGCGTCAGTTTTGGTATCAGAGCTAGACTTAGCCAATCATAGCTAAGCCGAGTCTTAAAGCCAAGGAGTTTGAAGTTTGAAGTTCATCGTGTTCATCTTGAAGTTGCAACAAGTTTGGAGTTTTCCGATCCATCTCATTTTGGATCGAAGTGTGCAAAGGTGTTTGAATTCGAGGGAAAGTTTGCACGCCAAATTTTTGAAGTGTGCGAGCCAAGTTGAGTCGTGAAGTGGTATAGCCGAGCTAACTTTGGATCGAAGCAAGTGTGCGAGCTAGAAGAAGCCGAGCCGAGTTAGTGTTGAACCGAGCTAAGGAGTTTGTGCGAGCTAGTGTGAGGCCGTGACTTTTTGATCAAGTTTGTGTGGAATTTTGAAGATTTTGGAAGTAATTGTTGAAGTGTTAGTGAAGTTCAATCATGCCGCCAAGAAGAGCTTACCGACATCAAAATGTTGAAGCATTTTATAGAAGAGAAGAGGCCGAGCAATTGGAGCAACGCATTAATGAGAAATTTGATGAAGGTATTGGAAAGCTAGAGAAGTTAATGATTGATATGAATCAAACTCAAAGGAGGAGATCACCAATCTCGAACCATGGAGGAAACCGAGTTTCGCCATCGGTTACGGAAGCGAGAAGGGTATCACCGCAATCTTTTAGAGAGAGAAGAGAAACATCAATTTCATCAAGGAGAGATCACCATGACTATGGACATGAAGAGAGAAAAACTCCACGTGAGTTTGAAGAAGAGCCATATAGAGATGAAGAGAGACATAGTAGAAGAAACATGCGTGATCGAAGGGATGTTGATGGTCGAGATCGATATAGACGAACATTTGATTTTGATGAAGAGGGTGATAGAGCTAGCATTCATTATCGAGATCGAGACCAAGTTCGAAATTCATATCGAGATATAGAGGATGATCGTCGATTGGAGTCAAGGATGAAGATGGAAATTCCTGAATTTAATGGTGGGATGGTTGTAGAGGAGTTTCTGGACTGGTTATCTAATGTTGAAGAAATTTTTGACTTTAAAGAGGTTCCTGAGCATAGAAGAGTGAAGTTGGTTGCTACTAGGTTGAGGGGGAGAGCTTTGGCATGGTGGCAGCAAACCAAACTTACAAGGGAGAGAATGGGAAAGTCAAAAGTTGAATCTTGGGATAAGATGAAGAAGTTGATGAGAGCTATATTTTTACCTTACAATTATCAATCGCTCATGTACCAGAGATTGCAGAATCTACGGCAGGGGACGAAGTCAGTAACTGATTATGCAGATGAATTTTACCAACTCATTGCCAGAAATGACATTATGGAGACAGAAGAACAGCTGACTGCTAGATTTGTTGGAGGATTGAGAATGCAGATCCAGGATATGGTTAATATGTTTGATCCAAGATCTGTGGCGGAGGCACATCAAAAGGCGTTGGCTTGGGAAAAACAAGGGAGGCGTGGAGGTGGTGTGTTTACTAATTCTAACAATCAAGTGAAGGGAGTCAGTGGAAGTTCTAATGTTCCTAAAGCTGTTACAAAACCAGTTGTGAAGGAGGCTGAGAAGGCAAAGGTTAATAGCAGTTTCAAATGTTACAATTGTCACGAGTTGGGTCACAAAAGCAATGAATATCCGAAGCCAAAGAAGAGAGCGATGGTTGCTGAGATTGACGAAGAGAATACGGAAGCTGATTGTTCTAACTCACATTATGATGAGAAGGAAGAAGAATTGTCCGGAGATGAAGGGTGTAATTTGATGATGAGAAGAAGTTACTTAGCACCGAAACAGGAAGAGGAAAACAGTTGGTTGAGGAATAATATATTTCAGTCCACATGCACTATTCTGGGAAAGGTTTGCAAGTTCGTCATTGATGCTGGAAGTTGTGATAATATTATCTCTACAGAAGCAGTAAGGAAGTTGAACTTGAAAACTGAGAAGCATCCTAAACCGTACAAGTTAGCATGGTTAAGGAAGGGTGGTGAAGTGAAAGTTGGACGAAGAGCTTGCGTGAATTTTTCGATTGGGAAGAAATACAAGGATGAGGTTTGGTGTGATGTTGTGGACATGGATGTGTGTCATCTTTTGTTGGGCAGACCATGGTAGTTCGATAGAGCAGTACAACATGATGGTCGTGCTAATAGCTACAGTTTCATGTTTGAAGGTACTAAAATCACTTTAGTTCCCAAGAAGCAACAACAGAAGGAGAGCAAGTTGGAGGAGATTGAAGAACTGAAAACTTTGCTATCATTAAAGGAGTTTGTTAAGGAAGTTGAAGAAGAACCTGAAGTGTACTTGTTGATAGGGCGTGAGAGCAGTGAAGAGGTTGAGATTCCAGAAGAAGCAAAGCCAGTATTGAAAGAATTTGAAGATGTATTTCCAGAAGAGTTGCCTAAGGAGTTACCGCCACTGAGAGACATTCAACATCAAATTGATCTTGTTCCGGGAGCATTATTACCGCATAGACCACATTATCGGATGAGTCCGAAGGAACATGAAGAGTTAAGAAGGCAAGTGGAAGAGCTGTTAGAACAAGGGCGAATGCAAGAGAGTTTGAGTCCGTGTGCTGTTCCAGCTTTGTTAGTACCAAAGAAGGATGGTTCGTGGAGGATGTGCACTGACAGTCGGGCTTTAAACAAGATTACTGTGAGATATCGATTTCCCATGCCGAGGTTGGATGACTTGCTAGATCAGTTGAGTGGGGCGACTATCTTTTCGAAGATTGATTTGAAGAGTGGTTATCATCAGATTCGAATTAGACCAGGAGACGAATGGAAGACAGCTTTCAAGACAAGAGAAGGGTTGTATGAATGGTTGGTTATGCCATTTGGTCTATCGAACGCGCCAAGTACATTCATGAGGGTGATGAATCAAATCTTTAGACCATTCATTGGGAAATTCGTAGTGGTATATTTCGATGATATTCTAATATATAGTGGAAGTACATAGGAGCATGTAGAGCATTTGCGGAAGGTGTTAATTATTCTTCGTGAAGAACAGTTCTATGCCGCAACAAAGAAATGTGTGTTTATGACGAAGAGTGTTTTATTTCTGGGATATGTTGTGTCAGGAGAAGGTATACAGGTGGACCAGAATAAAGTTGAAGCAGTCAGGAATTGGCCACAGCCGAGGACGATTACAGAAGTGAGGAGTTTTCATGGGCTTGCGTCATTCTACCAAAGATTCATTCCACACTTCAGTAGCGTGATGGCACCAGTTACTGATTGTATGAAAGGGAAACAGTTTTCTTGGTCAGAGGAAGCAGGGGTTGCTTTTGAAAGAATCAAAGAACTTTTGACGACCGCACCAATTCTTGTTTTACCAGATTTTCAGTTGTTGTTTGAGTTACATACTGATGCGTCGAAGGTTGAGGTTGGTGGAGTTTTGAGTCAAAAGGGAAGACCAGTTGCTTATTTCAGTGAGAAGTTATCAGGGGCAAAGATGAGATATAGTACGTATGATGTAGAGTTTTATGCTGTGGTGCAAGCGGTGAAACATTGGAGACACTATATGTTCCATAAGGAGTTTGTTCTTTACACAGACCACGAAGCTTTGAAGCATTTACAAGGGCAGGATAAGATTTCAGCAAGACATGCATCATGGATTGCTTATTTACAGCAGTTTACTTTTGTCATGAAACATAAGTCAGGGGTGACGAACCGTGTAGCAGATGCATTAAGCAGAAGGAAGCACTTGTTGACTACATTGAAGATTGAAGTGACAGGGTTTGAATTATTGCCAGAACTGATTAAAGAAGATCCTTACTTTAAGAAATTTGTTGAGAAAATCAAGGAGGGAAGTTCTGATGAGTTTGTGTTGATTGAAGGTTTCTTATTTAAGGGAAATCAATTATGTGTACCGGATTGTAGTTTGAGAATGAAGATTATCAAGGAGCTACATGAAGAAGCCCATATGGGTAGAGATCGTACTTTGCAGTTAATTTCTCAATCTTATTATTGGCCGTCAATGCGAAGGGAAGTTGAAAGGTTTGTGCGCAAATGTCATGTTTGTCAGGTTTCAAAAGGAACAGCGACAAACGCAGGATTGTATATGCCATTACCTGTACCGACTAAACCATGGGTTGATATCAGCATGGATTTCGTTTTGGGTTTGCCTAGAACTCAAAGGGGGAATGATTCTATATTTGTTGTGGTAGACAGGTTTTCAAAAATGGTACATTTTGTTGCTTGTAAAAAGACGGCGGATGCTGTTCATGTTGCTCAGTTATATTTCAAAGAGATTTATAGACTTCATGGGTTACCAGAATCTATCGTTTCAGACAGGGATACCAGATTTTTGAGTCATTTTTGTCTAAGTTTGTGGAAGATGGTTGGAATGAAGCTGAAATTCAGTAGCGCTTATCATCCGCAAACAGATGACAGAAGTTGTTAACAGATCGTTGGGAAATCTGTTGCGATGTCTTGTACAGGATAATCTGAAGAGTTGGGACATGAAGTTATGCTAGACAGAGTTTGCACATAATCATGCAGTGAATCGTAGTACGGGATTCATTCCATTTCAGGTCGTATATTCAAGTTTGCCAAGGGGACCGTTGGATTTGGCAGTAGTACCACAACCGAAGGAGACGGTTAAACGAGCTGTAGACTTTGTTGATGGGTTGACGGAATGTCATAAAATCGTTCAGGAACGATTGGAGAAGTCGAATGATAAATATAAAAGATTTGCAGATTTGAAGCGACGAAGTGTTGAATTTAACGAAGGTGATTTGGTTTACGCTGTGTTAACGAAGGATCGTTTTCCAGTAGGCGCTTATAACAAGTTGAAAGCCAGAAAAATTGGTCCTGTAGAAATTATGAAACGGATTAATGAAAATGCTTATAAGTTGAAGCTACCAGAGGATGTGTACACTTCTGACGTGTTCAATGTTAAGCATCTTGTACCATATTATGGAGATGGGCAATCTGATGTAGAAGAATTTACAAATTCGAGGACGAATTTTTCTCAACCAGGGAAGGATGATGCAGCTCAGGGGATAAGTCGTACACGACTTAAGGAGGAAGGCTTAGGTCGTTCACGGGCTAAACAAGGTCGGCCCCGACCTAACAGGGCACATGGGAAGGAGTTACGACTTATAACTATAGGAGCTAAGGGAGAAGCAATACGAGCTAACGGCATGGAGTTAAGTCGTCCACGACTTAAGGTTCAAACTATAGGTCGTCCACGACCTATTTGGAGACCAGAGGGGAAGTTGTGCCGAGTTAACGACCTAACTCTAACGGGTCACGACCTAAGGAAGAGGCGCTAAGTCAGTCACGACTTAACAGGACACAAGAGAGAGATGCCGCATGGAGCTTGAGTCGTTTGTATGTTAAGTCGTAACCTGATGTTGTAATTTGCTTTCTTTGAGTCGGAGGTCATTAAGTTGTATACGACCTAAGTGTTGTGATGAGTCTGTACTTCTTTAAGCCGTGTTATGCTAAGTCGCAGCGTACTTAAGCCGTGAGTCGTTGTATGTTTAAGTCGTTATGTGTTTGTAGTTCCTTGAGTCATGAGTCGTTAGGCCGTATACGACCTAACTGTTGTAAACATGTGAGTGTGTGGTGATGTAATATGCTGAGCCGTGTGAGTTAAGTCTCTACCTACTTAAGTTGAGTCGCATGTTGGTCATGTGTATATATGAGTCGGTTCTGTTGTTCTTAGGTCGTACTTAGTTAAGTCGGCCATGTTTGAGTCGTTTGCACTGTGCTGTGTTGAAAAGAGCTTGGGTCGCCATTGTAGTAGGTCGGTACCGACTTAGTTAAGTCGTAAGTCGTATACGACTTAAGGGTCAGGGTCAAAAACTCTATAAATAGCGAGTGTGTTGTACATTTTGTGGTGGTTGATTTTTGAATAAAATTCTTGTTTGATTGCTGTGTGCTTTCATCCTAAATTTGTAGTTGAGTGTAATCTCCTATCTCCACTTTCAGTTATTCGAGTATGCTCGAATCAACGATTGTCAAAGCCGATTCGCGGAATCAAGTGCGCTTGATCAACGCTTGAAGAATTGAAGATCTTCTTTCACGGTATCGTGCGCGATCAACATGACGAGGATAGCTAGAATTCGGTATCTTTGTGATCAACGAATTTGGGCATTTCAGTATCTTCAATCCACCGATTGCTACTTTCATCGATTCATATCGTTTTGTTAAATATCCGCTGCGTCACTATGTTTTTGATACAACAAATTGCGTTGTAGATGAAGGATTGAAACATTTAGCTATGGGACCAAAAAGGATAGTCAAGACATATCCAATATTCTTTGTCAACGGATATAAATTTAATACCAAAGAATACGGTGCCGAAAAATCAACTAACAATACTGGTGTATTTGTCAAAGGTAGTGATGATCCAAATGATCACATAAATGACTTTTATGGCGTGCTGACCCAGATTTTGCAGTTGACATATTTCACTCGACCCGCGGAAGAAGTATTTTTGTTCAAATGCAACTGGTTCAACAACGTTCCAGGTTTTGGAATAAACGTGGATCCAAAATATAATCTTATAGAAATAAAACATACTTCGAGGTATTATAAGTACGATCCTTTTATACTTGCTAAACAAGCTCTTCAAGTTTATTATGCTCCTTACCCATCTTTAAGAAGAGATAAAATAGATTGGTCGGCTGTTTTTAAAACCAAACCAAGGTTTACATTTGATGGACGAAATATTCCTGAACAGCAAGCTTACCAAGCAGATATCGAGGAAAATAGAGGAATAATATTAACCGACGATCAAATAGATTTTGGACCTCTAAACGATGAATCAAATGCATTAATTGAAGCATTTGAGAGTATAGAGGAATAAAATATAGAGTGTGAAGAAGAGTCAGAATCCGAAAGCGATGAGGATTGACCACTAATCAATATTTTGAGAAGGTATTTTTTTTTTCATTTTTCTATTTCCAAAGTAATTTTATATGATATGTATCACAAAGTCTCTTTTATGTTACGCCATAATGTATGTTACGCCATGTTCATTATTCTGACACCATTTGCATATTAAATTAATCAATGTTACCCTTGCTTTTCTTTATACTATGATTTCATATAGGTATGTCGGGACGCAGACGTTCACGCTCCGGATCTTCCAGCTCACAGAGAGGTGATGATGCTGGTCCTTCACAGCCGGGTGTTCGGCCTATGGTATGGCTGAAACCCAAAGCCGATGGCAGGTAAGTATAAAGTTTCAAAATTGAATTTTATTCCATACAATCTTTTATCAAATATATATAGTAGTAACGGAATATTAAATGTTTTTTTTCTGTTTTTACACAGCGGTGGGTTTTCGTTGGAGCCTTCCAACATAGTACTCACGATCTCGCGACGGGCGTATATGGCTCGTATGACCTCGTGTTGGCCGAGGTGGACTGCGATACCAGAGGGCGTGCGGGAGGCTATCTGGCAGGACTTTTTGGTATGTGTGGTATAACAATTATTGCATTATGTAGTCATGTACATTATGTCAATTCATGTTTGCACTATTTATAGCAACTGTATAACTCATATTTTTTCAAACGTGTAGGGGGAAGTGGACTTGGCCGATTTTGATGTTTCAGTTGTCCATCGCCATTGGAGCAGCAAAATTGCAAAAAACTATCGCGAAACGATTAACAACATCAAAACATCGGGAAAGAGGCCTCGTTGGATGTGTGAAGCTGTTTTTGATGAGTTCGCCACCTGGTGGAGCAACGAGGATTTTGTGGTAAATCTCTATCATATATTTAATTTAAATTGTTTGAGGCAAATAATATATAAATAATTAAAACTGTCAAAACAATTTTTGTTTTCAATTTAAATTTGCAGAGGCAGTCCGAGAGGAATTCTGCAAACGGGAGCAGGAACCCCGTTACACATCGCGGTGGTTCCAAGTCTTTCCAACATCACCGGGAAGATTTGGTATAATTATTAAATAAGACAAATAGTTAATTATTTTAAGTTTTAATTTGTTAAATTATAAATAATGTACATTTATATGTGCATATTTCAGGAGAGACAACGCGGGGGGGGGGGGGGGGGGGCTGTTAGTTATTGGGATGTGTTTACCCATACACATACATTGACTCGGGTCGATGACTCCAGCGCAGTTTCTTACTCTTGGGACCACGATGACAAAGCACGTGCTGCCTATGTAAGTATAACATAAGTAACTAAAACTCACAAGTTAATTGAAATAACGTAATTAACTAAATTCAATTATATTTTGCATGACAACAAAAGTTTCAGGAAGCGCGGACAGCCTTACTTGAGAGTACGGGACGAGCTCACTTGACCCCCGATGAGGAGGACGCCATTTTTGAGTCCGTCATGGATCCAGTTACCCGCGGCGGACGCTACGGATATGGAAGCCAATCGGTTAGTTAATTTGCAATTATTTTAATACTAATTTTTTAGTGCAGTTGATCATTTAAATTTGTTTACAGGTTCAGACAGCCCAGAAAGAATATCAAAGGGCTCAAGATAAAGAAGAGATTGCGTAGCTATAAGCCGAGCTTGCTGAGCTGCGGGAACGCAATTTGCTGCATGAAGCAAGGACGGAGGAGTTGAACCGGCGTATGGCGGAGTTCATCGCACAGTATGGACAGCCTCCTTCATCTGGTGGTTCTGGTGCTGAGTGATTTAGGTATGTTTTGTTATTGGCATGTATATTTCGGAGTTGGTGAGAATTTGATACATTTTGATGTGATGGTTTGTGTATATTTGGATTTCATACATTCTGATGGTTTGGTTGTGGATGTTGGTTTGGATTTGTTGACGTTGGTTTGGATTTTTTAATGATGGTTATGTTGTGTTTTGTTTGGTTGTTGGTTTATGTTGAAATATATGTAAAATTTGGTTATATATATATGTTTGGATATAGTTGTTATATGTATATGCTCGAAATGGAGCTGTTTTGATATAATTGTGGTTATGTGTGGTTGGAAGCAAGCACCGCTGCTGTTATGTAAAAAAAATACCCAGATTTGCAACGGCTTCCAACGGCTACCAATGGCCAATTGGCCATTTACCTCCAACGGCTTCCAACGGCGTCCAACGGCATATTCCAACGATTTCCAACGGCATGTTGGTCAACAGGCTTGCCACGTTGGCAAATTTGCCGTTGGTATATCCACGTTGATGCCGTTGGAGGCCATTGGAAACCGTTGAAGTGTATACCAACGGCAATTCCAACGGCCTCCAACGGCTTTCCAACGGCCTCCAATGGCCTTTCGCCGTTGGAAATAGCCGTTTCTCTTGTAGTGTTAAAATCTGCACTTAATAGCCATTTTGGAAACAAAGCTTATCAGTAAGGTGACTTGCAAAGTTGCTAAATACATCCGTCCACATTGGTCCTCACTTCACAACCTTTCGGAAGCTCTTTATCGCCATATCATGATCGTTCATGATCATAATATATTTGTTACACCATAATTTCCAAGAAACTCAAATTAAGAAAAGAAAATCCCTTGGCTTGCAGTTTTGAGACCTATCGTTTATGTTCAATCAGGAGCTTAGGTATCGGAATCAGTACTCAAGAGCATACTGTCCAAGAACAATATGAGTTAAGGCAACTAAAACGACCGAGATTATTTTCCAAATAGAGCAAGAAACTTAACCGAGATCAGCAACTGCCGGGAGCAACAAAATTCTAACAAATCTCAACAATCAACGACTCAATAGTCTAAACCGAGACCAACGACCAAGATAGAAATAAGGAACCAAAGTGGCTTTATATAAAAGTGCCATGTTAGCTATCTGTGTTAAAATACTTTCAACTAGATGATGACTAGTGTTTGAATTAGAGCCGCCTATAGCAAGCCAGGTCATCAATCCGAGTTGAAGCCCTGCACCAATGGAAGAACCTTAAATCTTCTATAAATAGGGGGTCATGTGATACTGAAAAAGGGCTGGAAAATGAATTTCTAACATTCTAGAATCATTCGTTATTCTTTACTCCTTTTACAAAAGCTTAAATTAAAAAATCATTAATGGCAGACTTAGTATCAAATATATTTTACACCAAATTGAAGAATAAAAGCTTATGACAGAATCTTCAATGTGGACATAGGGATCAAGGTCTCGAACCACTACAATCTTGTGTCTCCTTTACCTTTTGACACTTATTTTCTGTCTAACTTTCAACATTTTTCTAATCTACTTTCATCCTCTCGGAACAAGCTTCCGAGAAAACTAGGGCATTAATTGGATGAAAAATCGATATAACATTTTTGGCACTAGAATGAGGGCTCGAACCTCTATCCTTCTTTAATCCAACAAATTCCAACCTTTCTACTATACATGAAGTCAAATCTTTCCTCTCGAAAAACTCCTCGTTCCCCTACCCAGGATGAGGACATTGGAGAACTTCCTTTGAACGATGGGAATCAGGAAAACCAGGCAGATCTAACTGCACTAAAGAAACTACCGCCCTGGTCCTTTCTAAAAATGAGTTTCGCCAGACGATGCTAAAGTTTGTTTCTAATACATCCCATTGACTCTACTATTACGAAACTTAGGTCAAGAAAAAAAATTGAATCAAAAAAGAAAGTCGCGACAATACTTGAGGAGGATGAGAATCCTTTCACTATCGAATAGAATCTCGAAAAATTGCCATTGACTAATGAAGACTTGGAAGCTGAGCCCATGACGGCTAAGGAAGCAACAAAGAAAGCCGATATCACAAAGGTAGCCAGTGCAGGACCTTTTAAGAAGTCCTTAACTTTAAGCCCGGAAAAGATAAACTTCAGAGGAAGGCAACCACGGAGGTCAGAAACCCAACGTGTTAAAGCCGAGACTTTAAAGCTCGACAGGGACCAGAGGATGGAAACCTTATTGACGAAGTTATTGAAAGAGGTATAAATGCTATAAGAAGATCAATCCAGCCTTACTTTAGAAATGAAGATTCGAAAGGTTCAACCTTTCTCTAAAGAAATTACAAGAGCCCCTATGCCTATGGGATTCGGGATTGCAATGCTTTCTTATGACGGATCCTCTGACCTCGAAGATCTCCTTCGCCTGAATGAAATATAGATTCATGCTATTCGAGCTTCAAATGAAGTAAAATGCAGGTTTCTACCTGCAATCTTTAGTGGGCCTGCTTTGAAGTAGTTGCAGAGTTATCAACTAAATTATATTAGTTCTTAGGAGTAGCCGACCATAGAATTCTTAACATGGTTCTTCGCTTTAAAGGACGCCGAAACATGACTAAGCTTGCTTGCTGACTTTAGGAAAGGGTGTTTCTCCCTATAAGATTATTGCAAGAGATTTAATGATGTTGCCACCCGGTGCAATGGGATGACTGATGAGACCAAGTTAGTCACTATCACTTCAGGGTTACGGAGAAATACCCCATTCTGGGATGATTTGTTAAGGTTAAGGCAAGACTGTAGGTCCACGAACAAGTTCTTTTATTGAGATCGAGGATAAATTCATATTAGAATCCAAAGTGGTTGTTTGAAAGAACTGGGGATGGGGAAGTGACAACATGAATTTCATTCCAGCTAAGAGACTCAAGAACGAACATCAGGTCTCGAAGGCCTATCCCCTAACTCACTCTTATGCCCAAGTGTATGTTATGATTCAGGACTGCATCCTTTAACCACTTAGAACAAGAGAACCTGAAGTGAACCAAGGTGGAAAATACTGCATTTACCATCGGCAAAATGGCCATAATACCAAAGAATGCAGAATTTTGAAGACATACATAAACAAGTTGGTCGAGGAAGGGAAGTTGGACGAATTCTTGAAGGATAACAGTGCTCCAGGAGCCATTACCCTAGCAAGAAACGAAAGCACACAACCTCAAGCACTGGCATTGAGATCTTTATCACCCCTTAGGAATTTTATAGGCATCATTCTAGGAGGAACTTATACTGTTGGGGCAAGAAATGGTAGTTGGAAGAGGTATATCAATGAAGCCAAACCAGGAGACGTCTCAGTATATGCGATGAAAAGATTAGAGAAAAAACAAAAGGTGAGGCCAATAATCACATTTGACGATTCTGATAAGCAAGGTGTCTGCCATCACCACAACGACCCACTTGTGTTTACGGCCCAGATTGGGCTTTCAGAAGTGGCAAAGATAATGGTGGACAGTAGAGTTGCTTTTAATATAATATTCAAGAATGCATTCAACAAGATGGAATTACCCAAAAGTGTACTCAAGCCTAGTCAAACCCCCATATATGGATTCAATAATGAAGGAACAATTCCTCTCAAAGTGTGTAAAATGATGGTCAAAATTGGAAATAATCCTTATTGCAGAATTTTGGAGACCACTTTTGTCATCACGGACATCCGTCAACATACCACACTTTCTTTGGAAGATCAGCTCTCGACGCTATGGACGGGTACATTTCTACCAATTAATTACTTTTAAAATTTCTCACTAAAATAGGAGAATGACTTACAAGAGGAGATCATTATATCTTCAGACAATTGTATTATGCAAGCCTTAATCAAATCATCAAAGGAATGACTCCATATTATGCAAATGGTGTCAAAATTAACAAACCTACACCACTTGAAGTTAAAGAGACAACCAATATCATGAGTTCTAAACCCAGAGAAAGCCAAAGGAAATCGTTAAGAATTTTCCCAAGATAAGAGGATCTCATGACAGGTGAATTAATGTATGCATCAAGCTATCACATAAGATTGAAAGAAATAGAATATGGGCATAATAGTAAACCTCATGGAAGAAAGAGAAAGGTAATCCACACTGTACAGGAAACTCCAAAAGAAGAAGAAACTGTGCTTTATCTCGATTCAAGACAAGGGACCGAGATAGCTTTAGCAGCCAAGACTCTCAAACAAATATGTCTCGATGAAATGACAAGTCTAAGTTAGTCAAGATATGGGCTTATTTCCACCCCTCTATTCGAGAAGAGCTGATTTCCATACTTAAACACAATCAAGATGTATTCGCATGAACTCATGATGATATGGTGGAAATCGACCCCTCGGTCATTTGTCATTGCTTAAATATAGATCCAAAATTTACTCCTATAAGGAAAAAAGGAGACCCGTGGATAGGAACCGATACGTGGCTTTACAAGAGGAAGTCGATAGGCTACTAAAGAACAATTTCATCCGAAACATGTATTATCCAAAGTGGATTGGCAATCCAATACTAGTAAAGAAACAAAATGGGAAGTGGAGGACTTGCATTAACTTCACCGATCTAAACAATACTTACTTGAAGGATTGCTTCCCTCTTCCAAGAATTGACCAATTTTTTGACGCTATTAGTGTGCACCAATTGCTTTCGTTTATGGATGCTTAATCCATGTATAATCAAATTCTAATGTTTAAACCTGATGAACAGAACACAAGTTTCATCACAAACTTGGGCCTATTCTGCTACAAGGCGATGCCTTTCGACCTTTAAGAATGCAGGGGAAACATATCAAAGGTTAGTCAACCATATGTTCAACAAACAGGTAGGTCGAAACATGAATGTATATGTTGATGACATGTTAGTCTAATCTAAGCAATCAGAAAGTCATATTTTGGATCTAGCTGAGACCTTCGAAATCCTCCGAATCTAAACTCCCACAAATGTACCTTCGGAATACAATTTGAAAATTTTCTAGGTTTTATAGTAAGTGCTAGGGAATAGAAATAAATTCAGATAATAAAAAAGCCATAATAGACATGAAGGCTCCCACTAAAGGGAAAGAGTTAATGAGCTTAAATGGAAAGATTACTGCTCTGAACAGGTTCATAAGTCAGTCAACTGACAAATGTGTTCATTTCTTCAACCTCTTAAAAAAACATGTTACCTTTAAATGGACACACGAATGCCAAAAAGACTTCGAATTCCTACAAAAGCATTTAAGCTCTCCTTTAGTTTTGTTTAAACCAACAGATGGAGAAACATTATTGCTCTACATAGCCACCTCGAAGCAGGCCATCGGTTCAGCCTTAGTAAGGAATGATGATAGGACCCAGAGACCGTTATATTATGTAAGAAAAAGGTTTGATCCAGCATAGAAGTACACCCAATGATTGAGAAACTCGCTTATATCTTTGTGTCATAGCTAGGAAGCTCCGACCGTATTTTCAAGCCCATCCTATTAAGGTCCTTATGGATCAACAACTTTGATAAGTTTTCAAGGAACCCAAGACTACAGGAAGGCTAATTAAATGGGAAATAGTACTTAGCTAGTATGAGATATCTTATGAACCTAGAACAGCAATCAAAGGTCAAGTGCTAACTGACTTCATCACCGAATGCACTGTTTAGGGGTCGAAACTAGAAAGGAAAACAGCAAGGAAAAATAACTCTTTTGGCAACTTTATGTAGATGGAACCTCAAACGAATAAGGTGGGTGCAAGTTATATCTTTGTAACCTCGAATAATCATTAGATTTACTATGCAATCAAGCTTACTTTCTTGGTAACCAACAATGTAGCTGAATACGAATCCATGATTGTCGGGTTACAAATGGCTATATCCATCAAGATCTCAAAACTTCGAATATATAGTGACTCTCAAATAGTTGTTGATCAAGTTCTTGGCCGCTACCAGGCCTGAGACCCGATGTTAGCTCTCTATGTTAAATAGATGAAGTAGTTACTTGTAGATTTCAGGAGCTATCACATTGAAAGAATTCCAAGGCATTGAAACGCTAGGGTCGATGTCCTAGCAAAATATGTAAGCTCGAAAGATGTAAGAGAGTTTAATTTCATCCTAGTCATGATCTTGAAGAAACCCAACATACAAGTGCCAAAGAAAGTATTAGTTATAACACGAGCTCAAGCTACCCGGGATAAAGCCACAATTGCAATAATATCTCAAGAAAACTGAATGTCGCCATATATATGGTATATAACTGTAGATATTCTAATCCTTAGATGTCACTGAGGCTAGAATAATCAAATATAATGCTCCAAGATTCAGTATTATAGATGGAATACTCTGTAGAAGGGGATTTTCAACTCCATATCTCAGTGTGCGACAGCCTCGAAAGGGAATCAGTTATTTAAAGAAGCTCACGATAAAATTTGTGGAGACCACTGCGGTGGGCAAAACTTAGCAAAGAAAATATTTAGCATGGCTTCCATTGGCCAATATTAAATGAAAATGCCTTAGACTATGTAAGAACATGTAACAAATGCCAATTTTACACGAAGGTGCCGAGAGCAATGATGAGTCCTTGGCCATTCGATATCTAGGGCATTGTTCATAGTGGAATTTGACTACTTTACAATGTGGGTTGTAGCCGAGCCCTTGGCTACCATAACTTTGCATTAGTTAATTATGTTTGTTAATGGCACTCAATTCGAAAGCCGAGAATTCGTAGAATATTTCCGAGATTATGGTATCATCAAGATTTTTTCCTTGATGGTATATCCATAAGCCGATGAGTCCATAGAAACAGCCAATAAGAGCATTAAAACTTGTTCGAAGAAAAGATTAAACAATGCAAAGGGTAATTGGGTAGATGAATCATCTTTCGTTCTATGGACTTATAGGACGAGCTCCAAGACTTCTAGGGGACATATACCTTTCCCCTTAGCTTACAGATTCAAAGCCATGCTTCCAGTTGAATTAGAGATTACTCCCGCGAAGGCATTATTATAATACATAGTAGAATGTAGAGCTCTAAATGGATTCATTGGATCTATTAGCTAAGCTTTCAGACGAAGCTGCTTTAAGGAGGACATAATACATACATAAGATGACCCAATACTGCAACCAAAGGGTTCACACTAGGAAGTTTGAGGAAGGAGATCTCATCCTTTAGAAGATAATGCCCAATAAAATGTATCCAACAGACAGAACTCTTGATCCAAATTAAGAAGGACCCTCGATACTTCACGACATCATCCCCCAGGAACATATATGTTAAAAAGACCAAACGACAACCTAATATCTCGGACTTGGAATGCCGAGTATCTGATACATTACCACAGTACGGAGCTATTACATAAATAAAATCCTTGTCCACAAGTTTGAGACAATAGCCAATGTCATAGATATGCCTCAAGTATGTCACACAACACTTCAATTTTCTTAAGCAATTCAAATATTGCATCAAAACATTTTAGTCATGATTAGTGCCGTGATCAAGCAATATCATGCAACTTTCAAACATTGCTTCAAAACATTTTAGTCGGATTATTGTCGTGATCAAGTGATAGCACAAAACTTTCAAACATTGCATCAAAATATTTTAGTCGTGAGTATTGCCATGATCAAGTAATATCACGTAATTTTCAAATATTGCACTAAATATTTCAGCCATGATTTTACACTGATCCAATAATGTCATGCGTATTTCAAAACCATGCTTTCACCTATAGGTGGGTAAATGTTTTCACTACCCGGCGGTTATTCGGTTTTTCTACCTGATCATAAAGAAGTTTCGTCCTTAGATGAATTATGGAAAGAAAGAATCCACCTTGTAATCTAATTTAATCTTTACCTCACCAAAATAGTTTCACTTTTCACTTAGTCTAGATGGCTTCAAGTGTCAAGCATTATTTTCAAAGTTTTAACCTTAATGTCTCAAATTAGACTTTGTTTCTCGGCACCAAAATAGTTTCGCTTTTCACTTAGTCTAGATGGCTTCAAGTATCAGGCATGATTTTCGAAAGTTTTGACCTCACGGCCTCAAATTAGATTTTTCCTCTCGATACCAACACATTTTAGCTTTTCACTTGTCTAGATGGCTTCAAGTGTCAAGCAAGATTTTTTAAAAAAAATTGACCTCACGGTCTCAAATTAGATTTTCTTCTCTCGATATCGAAATACAATGTATTGGATTATTTCCCAATAAAGTGAGCCATGGTCAAGTAGTGCCACGTACAAAGTAGATTTCCAAGAATGTTAAAATGATGGGTAGATTCCCCAAAATATTAAAAAAGTGGGTAGATTCCTAAGAAAGTTAGAATAGTAGGTAGATTCCTAAAAATAGAAAATCATGGTTATGCAAAACCATGCATTTGGTAGATTCCCAGTAATAGTGACCCATGGTCAATAGTGTCCTGTAAAGAGTGAGCCATACCCGAAAAGTGTCATGCAACTAGTGAGCTACAGCCGATAGATCGTGTAAAGAGTGAGTAAGGGAAGTTGACCATGTCGAACACACCAAATGAGTCACAACATAGCATTGTGCAAAGAGTGAGTCATGGCCAAATCGTGTTATGCAAAGAGTGAGCCATGATCAAAAGTATTGTGCAACGTGTTGTTTAGTGAGTCATGTCAACTACGTGCAAAATATAGGTGTTATACCACCACTAACAGTTTTCTAAAACCTGATACCTATACGAGACCAAGTCTAGATGAGTAAAGCATGGCGTCGGAGCACTTTCGCCTCTAAGCACATATTTCAAATTATTTTCGAAACCCTCTAGATAAGGATAGATTTCAAATCATTTTCAAAACCCTTTGGATGAGGTTAGATTTTAAATTATTGTCTAAACAATGTCAGATCATCGAAAAGTGATCTGGGTAAATAAATACTTCGGAGAGTTCTTAGAATGCTACTCTACACAAGAGATCGGGATCAATGTTATCATAGAAATGGAACAAACAAGCCAAGTACTAAACACAACATAACTCTATTCATTCCAAAGTCTACATCACATCAACCATATAAGGTGAACTTTGGAGGAGCATGTATTACATCATAATTTCCATAAAACTCAAATTACGAAAAGAAAATCCATTGGCTTGCAGTTCTAATACCCATTATTTAGATTCCACCGAAAGCTCAGGCATCAGACTCAGTACCTGAGAGAATATAGTCCAAGCACATAAGTTAAGGCAATAAAAAAGACCGAGATTATTATAAAAATACAGCAAGAAGCTTAATCGAGAGCAGCAACTACTGATAGCAGCAAAATTATAACAAACCTCAACAATCAATATCTCAGATAGCCCAAACCGAGATCAAGGGCTAAGATAGAAAAAAGAAATCAAAGAAGCTATATATAAAAGCATTATGTCAGTAATCCATATCAAAATACTTTCAACCAGACGATGACAAGTGTTTGAATTGGAGCCGCTTATAGCAAGCCAGGTCATCAATCCAAGTTAAAGCGCTACACCAATGGAAGAACCTTAAATCTTCTATAAATAGAGGGCCACATGCTACTGAAAAGGGGCTGGCGAATGAATTTCTGACATTCTACAATCATTCAGTATTCTTTACTCCTTTTAAAAAAGCTCAATTAAAAGATCATTAATGGAGGACTTAATATCAAATGCATTTGTATAGAAATTTGAGGAATAAAAGCTAATGGCATAATCTTCAAAGTGGACATAGGGATCAAGGTCCCAGACTAATATAACTCTCGTGTCTCCTTTACCTTTCGGAATTTATTTTCTGTCTAAGTTTCAACATTTTCTTAATCTACCTTCATCCTTTCTGAAAAAGCTTCCAAGAACTATGGGGTGTTAATTAGACGAAACATATCTAACAATATTCAAACATACCTCCATCCTCTTTATCAGGCAATTCATTCACTGTCATATGCTTTATCTCCCCACTACTACTTCCATGTACATCACGGTTATTTATATTGATAATAAATCAAGCTTTAGACAGCACCATCTAAACTACCTACCTCACTTCTCTCAGGAAAGCCACCTCTGGATGGTCCTTAGTGAATTTAAATATTTACTTAACCTTGACGGTAGGATTGGTGGTAACCCTATTGCTCTGAATGAAATGTGCCCTCTAAATAAATCTATATGCTCTTCATGCCTGCTTCAAATGATATACGCTGGTGCTAGATATTCATGGAACAATAGAAGCAGAAATGGAAGTAGAACTCTTAGAAAAATTGACAATGCTTTTTGCAACCTTGCTACTCTATCCAAATGGTCATGCATCACCTCTCGTCTTCCTCCCCCCTTATTTATAATCATTCTCCTCAAATCATTACTTCTGGAGTTGCCATTGTTAAAGAGAAATCCTTATTTAAAATTTTTAATGCATGGGCCCTTGATGATAAATTTATTGATATTGTTTATAATGCCTGGTCTACTAATATTTTTGGTAACCCAATGTTTGTTTTCCAATAGAAGTTGAGGAATGTTAAAAATGCACTTAAGGTTTGGGCTAAAGATTGTAATGGTGTGCTCCTATCTTACTAATTGAGGACCAGTCTGGAGATTGCACAAACAAACTTACTCCTCAATCTTTCTGACATTGCTATTGCAAAACTGGAATGTAAGCTGACTACTCAATACATAGATGCCCAAGCATGTGAGGCTGATATTAAAAAATAGAAACTAAGGAAAAAATGGGAATCTATGGGTGATAGGAAATTTAAATTCTTCCATGCTTCTCTGAAAACCAAGCAAGCCAAATCACACATACACTCCATTAATGATCAGCATGGCAACGTTGCCAACAATCTCTTCTTGTTGAAGAAGCCTTTCTGAACTATTTTATTGACTTTTTGGGTAACTCCAAGAACTTTTATCCTAACTTAGATATCATTATTAACTTGGACCTGCCTTTCTTATCAAATGAGCATATCTCCATGATCTCGGATGATATCTCAAATGATGAACTCAAGCAGAGCATATTTAACATGAATAAGAACTTCTGTCGAGGCTTTGATGGGTGTAATGTTGTGTTCTTTACTACATGCTAGGAAGTTATCGTCAAAGATCTATGTAGAGATGTCAAAAACTTCTTCATCCACTCCAAACTTCCTAATGGCATCAATGCTACAAACATTACCCTTATGCCAAATCTGAGCATCCAATTGATGTTAATGATTTTAGGCCTATTGCTTGTTGCAATATTATATACAAATGCATCTTGAAGATAATTGCTTCTAGACTAAAATTGTTTTTTCCATCTCTAATCTCTCCAAACCAGGTCGCTTTTCTTCCTGAGAGAAGCATTCCAGATAAGGTCCTCCTATCCCATGAGCTGTTAAAGGCTATAACAATGCTAATATTTCTCCTACATCATTGATCAAACATGATATTAGAAAGGCATTTAACTCTGTGCAATGGCTATCCATATCCCGAATTATGGCAAAAATGATATTCCCCAAACATTTTATGACTTGGATTTATGCATGTATTTCCTCATCTAATTTCTCAATTGTAAGCTCACGGGATACTTCAAAAGCAAGCAAGGCATTAGGCAGAGAGATTCTATATCCTCCTACCTATTTATTCTAGTAATGGAAGTGCTCACTTGAATGATCACTCAATGTGTTAACACTAAGCTAATTTTGCTTCATCCTAAATGTAAAGACCATGTTATCGTAGGATTAATGTTTGTTGATAATGTAATCTTGTTCATTAAGCCTACTGTTGCTTTTACTCGATGCATTCTTGATGTCATTCTATAATTTTATAAATTTACTGGTTTGAGCATTAATAGTCAATAATTTAGCATTTTGATGGCTGGCGCGTCTAATGTGGCTGCTGATAATATTAGATCCTTGACTTCCTTATAGCTGTTTTCTGACACCTCTTCTTACTTAGGCATACCACTAGCTACTTCAAAATTTTCCACTTCCCAATGCCTTGGCCTTTAAGTTAAAATCACCAACTCAATGAACAGTTGGTCCAATAAACTTTTGTCTCAACCAGGTCGTTTGGTCTATAAATTCCATCACCCTTGCCATGAATCCTTGCTATGACTAATTATTGGAGTAGAACCTTTGTCCTCCCTAGAAAGCATATCGCCATGATTAGGAGAGCTATGAATCATTTTATCTAGAGCGGAAATATGAACTCTACCAAACTCATCCATATTACCTTAAGCAAACTTAAAATGCCAAAAAATATAGTGGTATTGGTATTAAGACTTGATTAATTGGAATAAGGCTGCCTTTAGCAAACACTTGGATAACTTGCTTAATAGAAATAACAATTTGTGAGTTCAATGGGCTTACAAATGCAACATTGGAAAAAAGGATTTCTGGTTCATGGATGCGGGTCAAAACTACAGCTGGGTGTGGCATGCAATTCTTAAACAAGTACTAATATTGAATAATTTTATGACATTTCAACAGAGACATCAGACTGGGATAAACCCTAATGCTTGTGCTAAGAACTATATACTTGATGGCATAATTCCTCTACCCTACTCTAGCAATCAAGCTATCAAAATGCTATGCAATGATATTAAACAATCTTCTTAGCCTTTATCTAATAAAGAAAGAGTGGTCCAGTCTCCACCTTTAAAGGAGCACTCTATTGCTGTTATATATAACTGTATCTCCCAACACATTGATTTGCCTTTTTTCTTGGAACAAGAGAATTTGGAATTATTACTATAGGGAGACTGAAAATACGTTACTATGGAAAGTCATGAAAAATTCCACACACGCTAAATCCACTCATGATCGGAGGTTTAAATGTTAATGGCGCTTGTTTATTCTGCAAAGATGAAGTGGAGAAAAACATTTACTTGTTTTCAACTGTCCTACGATATTCCCTATACGGCGTAGGCTCATGGTTAAGGTTGGCAGAATCAATATCAGTAGGGATAGCAAATCGAATGGGAGCTAATATACAAGACTACGAGGTGGAGAAATGCTGAAAGCTTAACACTTCTTCTTGTCTTGAAAAAATTCCTTAATGCGGTCAAGGAAGAAAGAAACGAGAGATTATGGTAAGTCCAAATCTGAGCTGCAGTTATAGATCGAAATCTTACAGGCTTTCAAATATGGCATGAATTCTAGCTCCTACGACTATGTTCAGTCCACTTTTATGTGTTGGTGTTAGTTGTTGTGGTCTGCTTCTTTTTTCCTCCTTTTGTTTTTCTAGTTTTTTTTTTTTTTTTTTTTTTTTTTTTTTTTTTCTCCATTTTGGGTTCACATCATATTTTGAGTCTCTTTTATTGTTTTTTCAAAAAACTGGCAGGGACCAATCAACGCCACCAGCGTTGCTAAAAATTTATATAACTATATATGTATAAACATTGATGAAACTGAAATAAACCCAAAAGGGCCCAAACATATTTTAGGAATAAATATATATGCATGTTGTGTATATCGTCATTTTAGATGTGTCCAACATGTGAAGAATGAGATTGTTTTCATAAGAAACATATTATTTCTTATATCGATATCACCCAATATATATGTATTAAAGATTATGAATCCTTAATATATAAGTTATTGTTAGGGTCGTCTAATCACTGATAACGTCATGTTAGCCCAGAAACTTATTTCCCAGATTGACAGGAAGATTAGAGGTTCTAATATTGTTTTCAAACTTGATATGGAGAAGGCTTATGATCGTATGTCGTGGTTTTTCATCATTAGAGTTCTGCGTGCATTTTGGCTACCAGAAACCCTTATCGATTTGGTTTGGAGACTTATCTCTAACTGTTGGTTTTCCGTCCTCATTAACGGATCAGTCAATCGATTCTTCAGGGCTGGTAGGGGTCTCCGTCAGGGTGATCCTCTATCGTCTTCTCTTTTCGTGATAGCGGCTGAAACTTTCATACGAGGGATCCACACCTTAACGATTTTCGGCCAGGTTCACCGATTTGGTCTTCCGAGTAGGTGCCCGCTCGTTTCCTCCTTATCCTTTGCGGATGACATAGTCATTTTCTCCAACGGTAATCGGCCGTCTGTTCGTCGCCTGATTCGCTTTATCCATCAGTACGAGCGATGCTCGGGCCAGCTCGTTAACTCGTCGAAGAGTTGCTTCGTTCATGCGAAGGATATGGATCCTTCCAGGGTTTCCTGGGTCTATTCGTTCACAGGATTCAGGGCGGCTTCCCTACCGCTTCCATACTTGGGTATTGTTCTCTACAGGGGCCGGAAACTTAACGCCCTATTCGATCCTCTGACGGATAAGATTAGCAGAAAGATCATTCGTTGAAATGCTTCGATTCTATCTCAGGCAGGAAGATTGGTTCTTATCAAGTCGGTGTTAGGCTCGCTGGATACTCATGTCTTCGCAACGATTTCCCCTACCGCCTCTTTCTTCAGGTCTTTCCAATCTTTGGCTTCTTCATTCTTCCGGGGGTCAAAGATTGACAATCACCGTCATCACTGGGTCTCATTGGACGTGGTGTGTCGCCCCAAGAACGAGGGCGGGCTTGGATTGCAAAATCCTAAGGATATTTGTGCGGCTTTTGCTTGCAAGCTGTGGTACAGGTTTGAGACTAACGATTCCTTTTGGGCGAAGTTCCTCCAAGCCAAGTACCATAGTCTGGCCTCCGCAGGCTTTTCCGGATCTCCTTCCTTCGCTAGTGAAACTTGGAAGCACATGCAATCGGTCAAACCTTTCTCTGACTCCCACGGCGGCCAATCCGGTTGGGATGGTGGTTCGTTTTCCATCTTGAAAGCTTGGAGTTCGGCTCGTCTGTCATCCCCCATTCTCCATATATTCTCCTTCATATGGGACGCCAGAATCCCTCCTAAAGTGTCTCTATTCATGTGGCGAACCCTTCATAAGGGATTGCCAGTTGATGAGAACCTTCAGCGGATTGGTATTCCTTTTGTTTCCCGTTGCAGGTGTTGCGGCAACGGGAATTCAGAATCTTTGGATCATTTAATCTTTACCCGTTTCTCAGCCAGATCCTGTTGGAATTATTTCGGTAATCTTTTAGGTATTAGAGGTAGCAACAACTCGTCGGAGGATTTACAGTTGACATAGTGGAACGATATCAAAGGTAAATCTCTTCGTTCTGTTGTTTTTCGCTTAATTCCTTATCTGATCTGCTGGCACCTATGGTGTGCGCGGAATAAGGCAATTTTTGAGGAAACTCCCATGGATCCCGTCTCCGTTATTCGTCGGGTTAGGAATGATGTTTTTCTAACTTTTCGAGGCAGACCTTTTAAGGGATCGATTAGCTCTCGTTCTGGCCATCTAGTGGCTCTGTTATCTATTTTCTGTTCTCAGCCTCCCAATAGGGCGGGAGTTGGTTGATGAACGTCCTTAAGCCAGGTGGTTCTGGCTTAACCGACTCCGTAATCCCCCCCCCCAATTTTTCCTCTGATTTAGTGGCTTCTGGTTGCAGGCTCTGGTTTTATAGGTTTGGTATGTGGTCTGTTATTTCTTCTATTATGCTTGGATTTGGGTGGTCGCTATTCTGGTTCTTGTTTTCGCCGTTCTCTTTTTCGGCTGCCTTTGCTGGATCTCATCCTTTTGTATTGCTTCCTCATCTGGGAGGAACCGTCGGCAGCTATTTCAGCTTATTATGATTTAGTTGTGTTTATTAGCGGCTTCTTCGCCGTGTTTTGTCTTTTTGCCTTCTGTCGGCTGATTTATTCGTTTTTTCCTGTCTTATTTTGTTATTTTCCTGTTTCGGCTTGCTTCGCCGGGTTTTGGGTTTCTTTTACTGTTGGTTACCTGTCAGGCTTGTTGACAGCTAGTGTTGTTTATTTATATAATTCTTGGTTAGAAAAAAAAACCTTAGAAATCTATATAGTCACAAAATTTGGTGTGCATAAATCATGATATTCTTTAGTTTTGTTATATAAGATTAAGAAATATTTCTTTTTCCTATACAAATGATGTGAGAACGAGAATACATTAAATTTAAATATTTGGTTTTATGTACAGTAAAGAATTTCCACCTCCGCTATATCTCCATTATAACTTTTTGTCCCTTTACCATTATAGAACCGCTGATCGCTTTAACTGCACATGTGTGTATCGATATATGGTGTCAATAGAATATTGAAATTGGATTTAAATTTGATAAATACAAAGTGTGTTGTTAAATTAATTAATATTTGTAAATCATTAATTATTAAAAAAAATTATTTATTTGAATTCCATTATTATTTAATAAAAATATGTAACTAAAAGTTATAAATGTGCATATCATTATACGATATCCGTAGAATATGTAAGTTGGATTTAAATGGATTAAATATTAAATGAGTTTGAAATAATTTTTTAGGAACGTTCCCTTCTTGATATTGCCAACCAAAATAGGGAAAGGAGGAATTTTTAATATTTAAAATGAAAAGGCAAAGGAAAATGTAAGGAAAAAAATGAACCACTAACTTAAATGATCTTTTATTGCCTCATTTGTGTCATTTATTCATTCAAACTTTTCTCTCTTTCTCCAATCACGGCATGGACAAAATTTCATGATGGAATAGGATAAAAAATTAAAAAATCAACTACCAGATAAAATTAAAACAATAAGTGGTTTCTATCTCTTGATCCCTGTATGACCCGGAGATCGATTGGTTGAATCTATAAGCATTTGATTCATCATTTCAGGGTGTGAAATTTATGCATCAAGATAATTCTAAAATTAATTAATTAATATGTTTTATCATTTATATGCTTGGAGTTTGTAAGATTCAAAATGTGTTTAATTGATGATCTTGTAAATGTAAAAAAAAAAAAAAAATTGTTTACCATTTATATATTACTAGATTACTTGCATACTCTTTAGTTGTTATGCAAACTCAAGGCAGAGATATTATGTGTAATACTATTAATACATTATTAGACGATGTAAGGTACTGCACATATTTGTTGAGAAAACTCAAGATACGTTTATTATACTTAGGCCGTCACGAAATGGTGGGTGTGATGAACAATTACGTTTGATTTGTTGGGTAAACTCAAGGGTGATTTTGAAATTAGGGTATATTACTAATAAAATGTTATCCATTGCTTGCTGACTTATGATTTGTTGAGCAGACTCAAAGTCAAAATTCCAAGGCAAGCGAATCCTAACACCCGTTAGAGAATTCGAAATATTGTTAAGTTTTTGTTAGGGTTTTTAGAAACATAAAATTCTCGGGATAGCCTTATTAGAAAAATGATGTGGTAATATTTAACCATTCTAATATTGTAATAACATATGCTATGTAAAGTTTAAATAATCTACATCAATAAATCTGTGCACTAATATAAATTGATAAAATGTTTATCAGTTAAAATATACCCTCTTCAATTATCGATCAATCCATCGAGTTTTAGAAGATGCTTCCAACTGGAAAGTCGAAGAACACCTCAACGTCTACCAATCCAACGGTGGATCTTGAGTGTCATCGTCGTTTGGAGGAGATAGGGGCCCGCGTTCATGGGTTGTTCGCTCACGGTTTCTGATGTAAAGGAGAGGCCGAGCTTCGTTCTACTTGGCGTGAGGATTGAGGCGATGGAGGGTTTCGTGGTGGAGGCGTTTGATCGTAGTCTCGACGATCGAGGGTGAGTCCGTGATTAGGGTTTTTGTCGTGATGTAGGGTTTGTGGTTCGTGATTGTTTCCTGAAGCTTGCGTAAGAAGAAGAAGGTAGCGGCCAATGTTTGTTTAAAAAAAAAATATATAAAATAGAGAAGAGTGATTTGTTTTCAAATTTTATTAAAACTTTAAAAATTCATATCTAATGCATACATTATCAGATTTAGACGAAACTGGCGACGCCGGGATCGTAGAAACGCGTACTATACAGTGGAGCAGTTCTGGAATCGTTTCGAGCAAGTAAAAATTTAGGTTAAATCGAACGCCGTTCGATTTAATTTAAATTTGAACGCTCGCCGAAAACCCAAGGTGAATTTAACTCACTCACATCTAGAATACTGGTTAATTTAAATAGTTAATATTTAAATGATTGCTTGATTGGTTGAATATGATAATTATTATCAAATTGAGTCGATATATATTGTTGTGCTAATATCTGTGAATGCAGGGAAACAGGTTGGAGGGATCCAACTGGATCCCTCGCAAATAGAAATTAATTTATATTCTGTGATATATCTTATTTATTGTTCTGTGATAAATTGTTTAGATCTTGTTATGCCGCGTTTTATTTGTATGCTGTGATGAATTAAATTGAAGTTTAAATTGGGTTGTGCTGTGATTGGGTGAATACAACCTGAAAATTTTAAATATAAATAGATGAATTGGGTTTAAAGGATATAAAAGAAATTCCTAAGTAAAGAATTTAAAAGGAAGTAAATTCAAGAAAATTGGTTGATAATTTGAAATGTTTGGAAATGTGATCTATAGAGGAAATGTGAATTGTTTAAAAGAATAGCGATATTTATTTTAAAGAATAGAAAGTGTGCTTTCTCCTGAAAATTTTATTTTGTTTTTAAGAAAGCTTCAAATTATAAATTTACATTTTAAGTATGTTTTAGAATATTTTAGAAAGAAATATTATTTTAAATTTTTTTTAAGTGAAAGCAAATATTTGATTAAGTAATTATGGTATTTAATTATTTTTAAAAAGGTAAACTAGTATTAAGTTTTCAAAAAGAAATTTTAATATGAATATTTGATTTAATTACCTTATTTTAAAAGTTAAATTTTATTTAAAATACTTAGGAAACCCTTATATATTTCCTTAAGTATTATTTTGGATTAAATAATTTCTAGAGCTTATTTTAAATATTTTAAACGTATGTTTGAAAGTGATTTCCAGGAAATAGCAACGTGTTTAAAATAAAAGGAGCTACTTTTAAAGTATGGAAAGGATTTTACGGGATGAACGTAAAATTGAATTGGGATAAAACGTGTTGGATCGATAAAAATAATTCTCTGGTTATGCTAAGATGGAAGTGTATTTTCCGGAAAGTCAATTACGTTTTTAAAATAGATTTTTGAAACGTTAGAGTTTGAAGTTATATTAAAGAATGGTTTCAAGAAAATTATTTAAGTTGTAAGAATTTTAAAAGTGAACAGATATCAAAGTAGTTATAGAAGTAATTATTTTTAAAGGGTAATTAAAAATATTATTTTAAAGAATATTATGATTAATTATACTTTATAAATGGTTCTATTTTAAAGATAATCAATTAAAGTTTTATTTGAAATCGTATAAGGATTCGTAACTTTATTTTTAAATCTAGAATGACTTAACTTATTTTAAAGATAATAATTTATATTTTATAAAGTAGTTTTATTCGAAACATTTTTAAAGGTATATATATTTTAAATTAAGTATGTAAGTAGTGTTAATATAAATGTTTTAATCTATTTTTAAAAATAAAGTATTTAAATTATTTTAAACCTTAAATATTGGTACTTGGAAGTTTTCAGAGGAAGTAAAGATTTGGAAATCTGTTCCATGAGAAGAATTGGATTTGAAAAGTGTTTCAAAGGGATTTTGAAATGGAATTATATCTTGTAAAGATATTTTGAGGAAATAAATAATGTGGGCAATTATTTATTTTGTAATTGATGTTTGTGAATGTTAATTGATAGTTAAACCACTGACTATCAATATTGGACAAATGCGTTGATCGTTTCGAAGAGACCGGGATCAAGATTTATTTCTCGAAAACCACTTCGATCCGGTTTGTACGTTTTGTGGAAAAACGTGTTCGGAGTCGAAGATGGAGCAGTGAAGTGCTAGGGCTAGTCACTACTAGTCCTGAGGATATTTCCAAAATGGATGTAGTAGGAGTAGTGCCTTCGGTTCTGTTCAAACCTGGGACGGACTTGTATGGACGAATGCTTTCGGAACATCGTCAGGTGGGCGATGGGCATTCTAAGTGAAACGTTCTAAAAGGTAACGCTTAGCCTCCAGCCTCCTCAACCGAGAATGACTGAAAATCAGGGGATATGCAGCAAGGCTTGGTGGGCAGCACCCATTTCTGGGTAAGGTTATTCCTGTCTAGATGTCTCTTTTATTTCGGCTTAGTGGTGCGGTTGATGGTCCCAACCACGGGGTGATCTTACTCGGGACTATCCAATAAGGGGTAGTCCGGGCCTTGTGTTGCAGGGGATCGGGCATGGTCCTCGGCACACTGATCTAGACCAGGTACTGTGACAGGTGGTACCCCAGCGCCTAGTCATTGTTGGAAATCCATTCTCCCTACAAGCCTTTTACGAGTTTTGTTTGTATTACCCACTCTATGGCTAGTAGCTGGAATTTAATGAATGTAACAATTTCGGCTATTTTATAAGTATTTGTATAACGACCCTATTATAATATCAGAGGATTTCTATAAAAAGTGTTTTAACTATCGTAAGGTAAAAACCCGACATGTTTATTTGTGGCGTGGTCTTACGAGACACTTTTGTTTTCAAAGGATTTTTGAAACTTTAATAATCAATTTGGATGCATTATTATTAGCTGGTATTCCAGACTGACTCGGGTGTTATTTCATTATAATGCTCGAGTCAGACCGAGTATTATATGTTCAGGACAGGATGCTATGGAGCAGGAGAGGAGCTGGAGCCCGAGACGTATTATCCGTACTTATATATATATATATATATATATATATATATATATCCGCTGCTATGATTGTATGATTGTCTGACCGGTAAATATTGTTTGTATGAGATACTCTGATGATATGATGTATAAAACAGATATAGTTTCATTTTGTGTAAAGAGATGATATTTTATTCCGCTGTCATGGCCCGTCTTTCTATCTCCAGAAAAAATGCATCATGAATTAAGAAAGAAAGGGATAGAAGAAGAAAAGATAAGAAAGAAGAAACTCAACAACATCAGATATTCACAGCGGAACGAATGAAATATAATATATCACATAAAATATTACAGAGTATCATATTACATCGGAGTCCACAACTTATACAACACATATTAGACAGTTATAAACATCTATCTAACTATACAACTCAAGTACACAAGATACAGATATCACACAAACACAGCGGAACCATAATATATCTACATGTGGAAGCCTCCTGCTCCAAAACTCCTCTAGAATTCATCAAGCTAACCTGAATCCCTCGACTACTCACAGGCTGTCACGGCCCGTTTTTCTATCTCCAGAAAAACGCATCATGAATTAAGAAAGAAAGGGATAGAAGAAGAAAAGATAAGAAAAGAAGAAACACAATAACATCAGATACTCACAACGGAACGAATGAAATATAATATATCACATAAAATATTACATAATATCATATACATCAGAGTTACACAACTTATTCAACACATATTAGACAGTTAATTAACTGCATTAAGATTAATATAGAAATAAAAAGTATACTTAAGAATAAATCTTTTGGCATGTTGTCACATCAAGACCTATGTTAGAGCCAAATTATACAACTACTAAATACATTCATACCTTAGTTAGTGATGTATTTATTTTCTTAAGACTGTGTATTGGGGATGGATTGGCTTTAGAGATGCAGAATGTGGTTGATTATGAGAGGTTGTTGGTGATGATAGAGATAGACGATGAGTGTAGACTAGAGTTAGGCTAACTATCAGATGATGAGATGATGGTTAACTTTTAATATTCGCTAGAGATCTTACACTATATTTTATCATCAGTACCCATTGGTAGAGAGTATCCGAACTTATTTGAGGAGGTGGCCGAATTACTGCCACATAGGAAGTAGAATTTTATATCAACTTATTGAAGGATGCTAGGCCAGTAGTTATGCTATCAGGTGTATGGCGCCTAAAGAGAAGGGGGAACTAGAGGTGCAAGTGAATGACCTATTGAGAAGAGTGCTGATTCAAAGGAGTATGTCCAAATGGGGTGCACCTATAGTATTCGCAATGAAGGTGGATGGTTCTTCGACGCTTTGTGTAGATTGTCATAAGCTGGACAAGGTAATGAGAAAGGACAACTATCTGTCCCCATGGCAATAACTATCCATCCCCATAGCTTGCTGACTTCTTCGATCGGTCCATGGTGCAAAGGTGTTTTCTCAGTTGGAACGGGGTTTCATCAATTAAGAGTGGTGAAGGATAGTGTGCCTAATACTGCATTCTATACTCCCATCGAGATTTTTTTGAGTGGTTGGTTATGCCGTTCGAGCTAACCAACGCATCGACATATTTTGTTTATCTCATGAACCATGTTTTGAAGGACCAGTTGAATAATTTGTATTATGTTCGTCGATGATATCCTTATCTATTCTTGGATGGAAGAGGAACATAAGATGCACTTGAGGATTGTGCTAGAGGTGTTGTGAAAGCACCAATTGAAAGATAAATTTTCAAAGTGTCACTTTGGATGAGGTAATTAAGATTCTTAGCTTATGTTATTTTTGAGCATGACATCGTTGTGTATCCTATGAAGGTAGCAGAAGTTCAGTATTAGGAGAGGCCTAGGAATCTTATGGTTGCGAGGAGTTTTTTTGGATTAGCTGGATATTATATACAATTTATTAAGGACTTCTTAAAGTTAGCAACATCATTGACCAACTTGACAATGACGAACTAGAAATTTTCTTGGGACCCAAAGTGTGAGCATGCATTCGTTAGTCCGAAGGATGTTGACAAGTGTGCCAGCGTTAGTTATTCCATGTGGCAATGAAGAGATGATAGTATATACAATTTCTTGTGGTATAGGATTGGGCGTGGTATTAATGCAAGGGGTAAAGTTGTTGCTTACATAGGTAGGCAGCTAAAATCATATAGTGGAAATACCTGACCCACAATTTGGAGTTGGCAGTGATATTATTCATATTGAAGATGTGAAGGCATTGCTTGTTAGAAAAGAGGTTTTATTTATTCACCGACCCTAAGTCGATGAAGTTCCTTATCTCATAGAAGGACCTTAACCTTCGCCAGCCACGATGAATAGATTTCTCAGCCTGGTATGTGTTTGATATTTCCTATATGCCTGCTAAGGGCAACGCAGTCTTAGATGCTTTGAGTAGAAGACAAGCCAGCTTGGGAGCTATGTCCCTAGAGTGGGCGTAGTTAGTGTGGGCTGCCTATGACTTTCGACCGAAATGTGAGTTAGAGCCAAAGATGTTGGCAAGCTTGACTATTAGACCCAATTAATTGAGCAAATCGATAATTTCCAGAGACATGATGTCAGACTAACGAAAATCATTGCTAAGTTAGAAGCTGGGGTAGAGCTGGGGTAGAGTCTGAGGAGATGAAGCTTTGCCGACTCGACCAAGATAGTTGGCACCATAAGAATGGATGATTTGTTGTACCCGATGCCCTTTTTTTGAGGAAAGAGGTGCTGCGAGGAAGCCATCATTTGAGTATGACTATAGATCCTAGAGGCAATAAAATGTATCGAGATACGAAGCAAGCATTTATTAGGAAAGGGTGAAGAAGGATGTCAGGACATCCATATTGAAGTGTATGAATTGCCAGTTGGTAAAGGCTTAGCAAAAGAAGTTTGAGTGGTTTGCTACAATTACTTGAGGTTCTGTAATGGAAGTAGAAACGGGTATCCATTGGACTTTATTGATGGATTATCGGCAGACTTTAATAGTATTTGGGTCATTGTTGATAGATTAACGAAGAGTATTAGATTTATACACGTATAGTCCAGTAGAACAACATCTAAGTTCATATGTTGTATGTAAAATGGATATTATGATTTCGTGGTGTACCAAGAGCATTATAAGCGATTGAGACCCATTATTCATGTGTGAATTTTAGAAAAGCTTACAAGAGGAGCTAGGGACATAACTTATTTGAGTTTAGCCTTTCACCAACAAACTGATAGACATACTGACAGAGTGAACCATATCTTAGAAGATCTCTTGTGAGCTTGCATTCTTGACTTTGGAGGCTCGTGGGATGATCATTTGCATTTAGTGGAATTCGCATACAAAAATATTTATCAGCCAAGAATTGGTATGACACCATTCGAGGCACTATATAGACGACTATGCGATGTCCCTTTATGTTGGTGGGAAACGGGTGAAAACTAATAATTGGCTAGATATGGTTAGGGAGACTTTAGAGAAGATCCAAATCATTCATCTACGAATAAAAGCTGCATAAGACATACAGAAGAGCTATGCTGATATGAGACGTAATGATTTGAGTTCTCTATCAGTGATATAATGTTTGTCAAGATCACTTTATTTGAATAATATAGTTTGATTTAACAATAAGAGAAAGTTAGCGTAGAGGTTTGTAGGACATTTTTCGATAGTCGAGAGGATTAGGAACCTAGCACGTAGGGTCGACTTACCTCGAGAGCCTACTCGTATAGTCGAGCCTATGAAGTAACTTAGGAGGATGACAATGTAGTCGATAAAGGTTCAGTGAAATAAAAGCGAAGGTGATAACACTTGGGAGACAAAGGAGAGCATGAGGACCGCTTATCTAGAGCTCTTTACTAGTATTGTTCCTTCTATACGTTAGCTTTCACTTTTTTTTATTTCTTAGTCTAGTACCTTACAGGCTAGGGTATTTTTCATAGGATATTGTTTGCTTGTGTGTATGTTGGTATTTTTTGCTTTTTTATTATTACACATGCTTGGTATCTATATTATTTTGGTTATGTTTTGTTTGGGTGGAATTTCAATGGCAAAATCCTTAAAGTGGGGGAGAACGCAACGACCTATATTCTCTGTACATTTCTACCTATCAACGGGTCATATAAATATTATTTCCCTAACTAAATGAATTGCAAATAGATTAAAGCATTAGGAAATATTGATTTTTGACGTTTTTGGCCCTTAGAATAAATTGTTGATAATTTCACCCCTAAAAACTTTTAACCATTATAACTTTTGATAGAACTAGAATTGGGTCTTAAAACCAATTCCAAATGAAAGATTTGATGGTTTCTTTTTCAATCAAGTTGTAACAACCCGTATATTTAATGACAATATATTTAAATAGTTAATTTAAATATTAAGTCATTGTTGAATTGGAAATCCAAAATGTGGCTTTCCGCATATGGTCGAATAAGGACTCGAGATCACTTTTGTTGAGTTCGAATCAATGTTGCGAATTTGTTTGAGTATAAGCATTGATATATTTCGATACCGATAGATTTTCATCTAGTAACCTACGTTCGATTCATAAATCAATCCAAAAGGCTACTACGATGGAATTGGGTTCCAAAATATTTTTCATTTGATTCGAAATGGCATTTATAGCTTGTTTAAGTACAAGGTTCGATATATTTGGAGTTAGGAATTTTCAGGAAAGAATGGTGCCAAATAGAGAGGATTTGGGATTAGCCCATTAGTTAGCTATAAGTGGCTAAACCCCTTTCCTCTTTCATTTCATTATTCATTCACTTTCACTTTCCTTCCTACCCTCTAATGGCTTCCATAATTACCCCTCAATCACCTCCTTATTCCCCAAACCCTAAACCCATCAAATAGATTTCCTAAAATCAAATAAAAATCACCATAAATCATCTCTTCGTATTCTCTATAAAATCCGTGAATGAATTGGCATGAATCGAATTGTGGATGAAGATTTCAAAAATTAAGGAGAGAAAATTTGGGTTTTGGTGATTTGGAGCTTGATTTGGAGAAGAAGAGATGAGTGGAATGATTTTCCTTATCAATTTATGTGTTATACTTTATATTTTCATTTCTTGCTTAATTTTGAATCATATGAAGTGATTTGGGGAATGATTGGGTTAGTTTATATTTGTATTCATGTTATAAACATGTTTCACCTAGATATTTAATTGTTTAAGACCATAATACTATTTTCTTAAAATAGTTAGTAAGCCCAAGATTTGATTTGGGCTAATTGGGTGATTTTTTGTGATGTTAATGTTTAATTTGGAATTAGTTTAGTAGTGTAATGATATGCACGTCATTAGTAATAACTAATTAATCCATTTGAATTGATTTGCAGAAAGGTTAATAAGCTGATTAAAGGGTTTGGTAGTTCTATACCCCTTATTAAAATAGTTAAAAGCCCTACAAGTCTTGACTAGTATTTGTAAAATGGTTTCATGATTTTATAAATGAGGTGTATATATATATATATTAAAATGGATATGAGATTTTGTAAAATAGTAAAATTATGAATACTTGATTTTCAATTAGGAGAAGTAAATATTTTAAAGGCTACAAGGTGATTATAAGCTAGTATGATATTTAATAAAATGGTTTATGATCTTATAAAGTGATATAAAGAGATGTTACACTCTTATTAGAAAAATTACTCAAACAAGTAATAATTGAACTAGAAATTATTGAATTGCCTTCTGGATATACATGTGTATGCATGCATGAGCGGGTATATGTATATGTGTATTCGGAGTTAAGCAATGATCGAAACAAGTCTAGTATTGTAGCTAGAACTGTGATGAGAATTGTGTTTGTAAGAGGTGAATATTTGTGTAATAGATTGTATATGCATACAGAAATGTCTGTATGTGTATATGGTCATGTTATGAGTAATCTCATGTAACCATAGCGACCACCTGATGCGCTAAGTTGCATGGAAAAGTGTCGGGTCGAGTAATTGCCCCGGTGAACCTCGTTTGTAATTGTTTAGTATATAGAAATATAATTGAATATAAGTTCATTTGTGGCATTTCATGTAGCCATAGCGATAACGTGTCCATTAAGCTATGCGAGAATATATTGGATTGAGTAATTGCCCTAATGAAGTTCATAAATGTGAATTGTTAAGTTAATGTGTGTTTGCGTGAACGTATGTGCATAGGCATGTACGAATGAGTGTATCGACACACGTATAAACTAACACAAAGATAGAGGAAAATTAAAGTTATGTAAATTCATGACTTGAAGTCTCTAGATTGAAGAGGACCCCGCCACGGTCACAATGGAAGAAACGTCGAGTCATTTGGAGCTACGGATCAAAAGTTGTGTGTTCGGAGTATTGAAAGAAAGTGGGAGAACCGGCTAGAAGCAGGTCAGACGACTAGTAGGACCAACCAACCACTGAAAAAGACTATTTGTCACACCATAGAAGTAGGTGGGGTTCGGTCAACTAAATGATCTTGGTCAGTCGACTGGTCAGCATTATTCCAGTCAACTGTTCGGTTGATCGCCCAATTCGGTTGAAACTTCAAAATGCGATAACTTTCACAAACCAGTGTTCATCATTTTTTGAGGGTTTTATCTGATAAATTTTGATAGGTTTGGAGTATTCTATTTTGGGGCCCACGTGGGACCCACCTAAGCACGTATTCTAATACTGTAGATTTTTGGTAGATCGTGAGGGTATACCAGAATAGTATTATGACATTGAAGTCATGCGTTTGATTTAGAATGTGATTTGGGTTAGCATGGGTTTTTTTAGAGTTTTTCGGTGGGTTTTAAGTTGTGTCGACTACAGCCATGCATGGCGATCCTATACGATTTGTAATGATAGTGGGCTGGAACATTGAGTTCCTCCATAGTGAGTCATCCATGATTTTAATGATAGCGAGATGGGACATAAAGTTCCCTAATCGCAAGTCATCTATGTATTTATATATTAGTGTGCTGAGACTTAGAGTTCCTTAATAGCGAGACATATATGATATGTGATGATAGCGGGCTAAAACATGGAGTTCCTCAGTTGCGAGTCATTTACGATTTCGATGATAGTGGTCTAGGACATAGTGTTCCCCAGTAGCGATTCATCTACATTTTGGTCTTAATAGTAGTGACCATGCGCATTATGGCGTACCTATTTAGTTTTATCTATAGGGACTATAGGCGTTGGGACGTATCTTATTGATCTTAGCGTTAGTGATCATTGCTTTGAGATCGTGGTTTGATTATGTCATATTGGTAATATATTATCAGTAGTTTTTTGGCTAGTGTAGGGCAATGAGATATTGTGATAATTTGTTGTTATAGGAGAAGAGCAGGTTATGGTATGATCCCTTATATCATGAAAACCTCAGGTAGTTGATTGAGTAGTTTGGGAGTCAGGTGCTTTATGGAATATGCTAGCAGAGTGCGTAGCTGGAGCATTTTGTGGGCGTGGCATCGATATTTTGAGACACACACACACACACACACTTGTTATATTATTTTACATGACGGATCTGTTATTTATATACAAGACTGTTGTATCGGATATTTATTCAGACCATTGTACTTTTGGAGTTGATGTATTCTAACAATCTTGTATTGATATTTATTTGTCAGTTGCTTTCGCTAGTGCGATCACTTATATATATATAATTATTCTATTTCTATTCATTTATATTCAGTATATTATATGTTCTCATTCCATTATGAGATCTTATCGATGTCTTGATTTAGTGTATTGTTCTTATTTTATCTCGATAAATTATCTTTTATGGTATTTGAAAGTAAGGTGATGTTGTAAGACGTCGACTTTTAGGTATTACAAAGGGCGAGTCATTACACAAGTAGTCATAATATACTTTTGGACTAACGATTTGGAGAAATGGTTGTTTGAAGTTTAGCTATTTTTGAACAACTTTTAAAGAATGACTAGCATAAGCCCATGGTTAATCCTAGGCCCATTTCAGAATTTGTGCTACTCCTAACCGCCCTAACGGCCTCCAAATCATTTCCATCTTCCCAAAATTAGATCTACACCTCCATTAAACATTCCTTTAAATAAAATCAACCAAATTCCTTTCATAATCAATCCATACTAAAATAATAACGGTAGATTAGAAAAAAGATTAGTTAGAGACTTTCAAATATATATTTCTAAAGAAGAAGTTTTAGGGTTTTGTTGTCTAATCTCAGATTCACCTTATTTTATGTGATTTTGATCCACTTTTGGGGTTTGGCGAGCTTATTATCTCCTAACATGCTATATATATTTCTAAAGGTTTTGACATGTTTTGGATCTACTTTGATATTGAAAAATATGATTTACTATTGTTTTGGTGTTAAAATGAAGTAAAGAAGAATTCAAAATGATTTTCATGTTGCTATGATAAGTGATATCCATATGAATGTTAGGCTAGGTAAATGACTTGTCATGATATGATGTTTGGTTGCTTGCTTAAAAGTTGTTTTATGTGTTTGGATGATTAATAACACTCATTGTAACGAAATGGGAGCTTGTAATTAATTCTATGGTCAGGGATCTTTGTGTAGAAGGAGTAGTTTTGACATGATCTCCAATTCGATACAAAAAGTATGGGACATCCATAAATGTAGAATAAACTTTGACAAATCGGCTCTAGGATGTATGGAGAGGTATCATGCATTAGAGTTGTGCGTAACTCGAAGCAGTAGGCTCAACGATCGAATTAAGATGAAGCTTTGACATGCAGAAAATGATGCATAAATTTCACTAAGTAATTGGTTTGGCCTGTTGTGGTGGGCTATGGGTTTCAACACGGAAAATATGAGGTATACTCAAGGATTTTAGAGGAAAATGCAGAGATTATGCGTAGAAAGTTCAGTGGTGTTTAGAAAGATAGGCAAAGGAGTGGGATTTGTTTAATACCAAACCAGAATCTGGTATCGACATGGTTTTTTCTCAGGGAAACATCAAGTGCCAAAAAAGGAATTCTATTTGGCACCAAATCAAGCATAATTTTGGGCACCCTTCGGGGATGACTGACCATAACTTTCGACTGCATAGAGAATACTTCGAAACCGAATAGGAGAACTTAAAGCCAAGGGAGACATGCGGCTACTTTGGGCTAGCCATGGGATAACTTTGGGTTTTCCTCTAGGGATAGTTAGGAGTTTTTGGGTGGTGACCAAGGGAAGTTCGACATTTCGACAACTCGACGATGCAAGTGAATTAGATTGAATGCTTCAAGTAGAAAGTATTCATGACATTTGGTAATGGTTCAAGGTGGCAGGTTTGATATGGAGTGAACTTGTGGAGAAGAAAATGTGGGGCTTCCACTATTCGGATGGTCACTGCAGAATAATGCAAGATGACCTGTTTAACCTTGGTCCTTTACGGGTTAGTCTAGTTTTTTGGCTTACAGAGCCGCATGGATTCAAGTATCGATGTGACCATGATGTTAGGTAGTTGCTAATAAATATGAGACAATCATATGAGTTATCTTATGTCCAATGACATTTGAGTATAAGAGATGCAAGGATGGTTGATGGTTGCCATGATTGTTATGTTTTACGTGTCTTGTCCACAAGGTTGTTATGCAATGTAGGTATTATCGATTTGTATACCTAGACAGCCTAGTTTGCACTTAGAGTAGTAATACATCCATATGATAATGATAGTAGTTTTAGTATATATAATGTTACATGCTAACTTGTTGGATGCAAGGATAGGTCACATATGATTCTATGAATCTTATGTTCCTATTTACCTAGTTTTTTTTATATCTATTTGGAGATTATAGATCACTTATACCAAGCTTTTTTTTGGCTTGAGGTTATTTGCTTTGCTTCTTATATTTTCAAGTACTCTTGAATGAGTAGATTAAGATAGCATGTATGGGTTAGTGTATGGAGCTATATGGAGGATGAGCTGGAGGCTCTAATTTTCATAAATCTATATTTGGCGCCGTTGTCACTCATTTCCATTGTGTAGTGCTATAGAGCTATATGGTACTATTATAGTATAGAGATGGTTTATAGTTGATTTTGATGTCTAGGATGTATAAACTCTACTACTTCTGCTTTGTATAAACTTATGAACCCAGTTGTACCTTGAGATGATGATTATCCTGGTTCATTTGACTATACATGTTTCACATCTATTTGATTTTATATTTTTTATGCACCATGAGACGTTTCACATATTATTTGATTGTTTTTTGTCACTTTACCCTTGGCTACCATTCTATACCCATTGGGTATCGATGCAACGTGCTAGTTATGGTACCAGATGTGTGTTTAGGTACTTGAGGTGTATGCTGGTAATCGTAAGATGCCTTTCCATTCGTTCCTTCTTTTTTATTCCTCCATTATACTGTCATGGATGTCCATAGAACTCAAGGGTATTCCTCCTCCAACCTTCTCAAGTTTTTAGTTAAGAAAATTTCATGTCGAACTTGAAGATGGTGGAGTCAACCTCCTTGTTGGGTGACTCCTACTTTTTTAGAGTTTTGGTCAGTTAGTCCTGACGTTTTGTAATTGTGGCCTTAAGTTGTTCACTTTCTGACTAGAGCTCAAGGACTTTGCCGGGCATAGCACTAGATTTTCCAATATCGACCTTGAGCTGGGCCATCTCCATTTTAACTCCAGCAAGCTGAGCTTCATAGCTATTTATGCTGGCCTTTAGTTGTTCAATTTCCTTAGCCACATCACCAGTGGAGATATAGGCATGCTTGAATTATTGCACCTACAAGATTAATCTTAGCCTTGTGTGATCTTATTCCAAATTGAATTTTTCTTTCTCCAAGGCCTAGGCTTTTCCTTCTATTTTATCATGCCCTATATAGTTTCTATTTCCTCTTTTAGTGTTTTATCAGCCTTTGGTCACCTTCTATAGCATTTCTTACATGATTAGCAAGAGATGGCTCATAGAACTAATAGCACTATGATGCTTCACAACCTTTCTCTAAGCTTCATGTCGATTGAATGGAGCATCGAAGATCTCGCAAGCATATTTAATCTTATTTCTAAAAATTTCATCCATTTTATAGCCATACTTAAGCCTAATGAGGTCAAAGTCCAAATGCTTAGTATTGCATAATTGTTGAAGTAGAAGAGCAGGATAGGAAGCAAGATAAATTCATTAGAGGAGCGACATCTATGCCTAGTGGTTGTTTCCTTAAAGTAGAAGAGGTGTCTAAAGGAGAGATCAAAGTGGTTAGCTAAGAGAATGGTGCTAAGGGACCGGGAAGTGTGCTTGCCCTTTTGAGTAGGTACTAGTGAGGAAGGAGTAGGAATAGAACATGCAATGGAGGTGCAAGAAGGATTGGTGTGGCATGGAGAATAAAGCCTAATACGGGAATAACTTCACTTACGATGAGAATCTTAGGTTTTATGCGATGAAGACGGTGGCTTTGAATGATGGGATCCTAAACCTTGGGATGAGGGTAGACTCATATGATACTCACAATCGTATTCACCATGCTCTTAATCTTATTGGTGATCGCAGTCATCTCTTTCTCTTGTAGTGTCACCGTAATCATCCTTTGCCTGACATTTGTCATGGTGATGATTACTCCTGGGTGGGGATATGGACTCATCCCTGGATGCCTTCTAAGTGAGACGATCGTACTAGAAAGTGCAACCTATTATATCTGTGCAAACGAAAGGAAAGAATTACAAGAGGAGAAAAAGTATAAAAGTTGGTACAATGTACGGTCCTAAGAGGAAAAGAGGGAGTACCCACTCCCTCAATAGGAATAAGATAGACAACACCCATCCTACGTAAATGTTCCTCAATCTTGAGAGAGTCAAAATTAAGATCACAGAGATCATCTGGAACTAGGAAAATGGTAGGGAGACTACCTCTTCATCGAGATCAATGGGAGTCTTTTTCTTGGTTTGGTTGAGAGTTGGACTGGGAGCTACGTTGGAAGGCCCTCTCCTTAAGCATCTGAACGGGGGAGTAGGAATAGAAACACCATGTCTATCAATATTCTCCCTAGTAGAAGCAACATCTAAATATTCCTCCCCTTTATCTTCTTCTTGTCTTTCTTCTATATAATCATCTTCTTCCTCCAACTCCACTACATCGTGTTTAATGATCGCCCGATGTTGGGCTAAATCTTGGCTAGCACTAACTTTATCCTGCCTAGGATTTCAATCCCCAACTTGTTAAGTACTAGGTGTGGTACATTATTAACGACTCTTCAACCACTGTGAAATCGACAGTATTGGAGACGGCTTAACCTGTTGGTCAAGAAGGATGTGCAACGTTATAGCTCAAGGATGACATGAAGAGTGATGACCATACATCTTGAAACCTTGTTGTCGACTCTCAATGGAATATCTCACTTTGAAAAAGTAGAAATAAGCAATTTGTATGAAGTAAATCTAAATAAGGAAAAAAATTCAAAATTAGTTATGTGGAACTTACGTCCAGATAGCTACTGCTGGGTAAATCCCGCTAAATAATAGATGAAGAGATACTCCTCCTTGAGATAAATCCGTTCATTATCCAGGTTGATGACTACTTATAATCCTATAAAGCTTCAAAGAAAGTTGGTAATGAACTTGAAGATTGTCATTTAAAGTTATATAAGCAACGGTTGTTTGCATGGAGTGGCTCTCTTCCTAGATGAAGGGCAAAGATCACGTATAGGCTTAAAAGCACTGCATAAGAGTTAAGGTGCAGTTGAGATGGAGAGAGCCACATGGACTGGAAGACATGATGCAAAATGGGTTGAATGGTGGTCTTGGAAAGGCATGTTTACTAGCTGCAAGCAGTGTGCAAACAAGAGGGAAATAAGCTTTCATGAAGCAGTAGGAGCCCAACTTCATCCAGTGAAATCTCATGCCTCTCGCATATGCATTGAAGGTCTTTGACATTTAAGGGGAATGGAGAGAGTCTGGTGGACTATCTTATATCATAACCCCATTCAAAGCAATGTTTGGAGGAATCTCGTTATGAGGCTCCTCGATGATCACCAATAAAGCGAAGTTGGTTAGTACTTGATGAGTGGTGATGGACCAGCAGCTGCAGGAGAAGTAGATGTCGACATTGAGCAGAAACCCATTGCAAGAAAAGAAGAGGTGGAGGGGATTATTGTGGCTGCAGAAAGATGGAGAGTGTCCTTGCTTTCATAAGTTAACTAGAAATCTTGGATGACAAGAATGGTCTGGAAATTTCTATTTATTTCTTATACTTATGTGTTCCATGTTAAGCCTTGACGTAGTTGATGTATGACATCTAAGGAACGTTGATATGTGTCGACCCATTGGATTCTGTACATCGAATGGGGGTAGTGTGTATGTCCTACATCGTATGTGTATCCTTTGCCTTGTGCATGGTACACAGAGGCATGTTATATAGAGTAAGCCTACTCGTGTTGGAAAACAAGCTTCGACATGCGATGGAAGTGTATGTCTGATGAAAACCGTTAACATAGGATTCAACATGCATTAGGAATCTGACTCTCGATCAATATACCTTGGGGAGAAAGTGTAATCTTCAATGAATAAAGCTTCCATACCAACAAAGGCGAGCATTGATGGAACGTGTATTTTGTGACGTGTTAATGCTAAAATTCATCAGAATACAACATCAACTTCGCAAACTAGTTATGAAATCAATCCAACACATTCAAAATACCATCTTACACCGATCATTCCCCTTTCTAACCAAAAACCGATTCACCCTCCTTCCATTTCTTTAACCGCATCTCAAGTCGATCGGGGTCGATGTCTGTTGATTGAAGAAGGTGGAAGGAAGGGAAGGGGATTAACAACCATGGTTTAAGTAAGGGGTAGGCTGCGATGATGATGATAATTCAAGCTGGAGTGCAACATAGAGATAGTAAATGTTTTTGTCTACCTTAGATAGGCAAGTGAATGGATCGATGAACGAGGTTGGAGCATGAAAGCCCTAGGTTGGAACATTAGAGAGAAAGCACGAGAAAGGAATGATAACAAAGTAGTTAGAAATATTTCTAAGTGTTATTTTTATACAAGGAAAGATCATAGATTGGTACAGATTCATGGATGGATCAGTACTAATTGATCAACCAAAAAAGGGAAAAAATAGTGGAAAGGAAATACATCTGCCTAACCATGGACCAAGGAAACTCTCAGATGATTCCAAGTGATGTATAGGAGGAACAACTTTTCTAGACTATAGAATTACAATATTTATATCTGCCAAAGAGATGTGATTCGATGACTGTGTGGAAACAAACTGTATGGATCCTCAGTGAAAATGCAACAGTCCATGAAAATGGCTTGATTAATTGAACTATTTGTAGATTTAGATTTGATTGTTTGTCTTAATGTAAAGCACACTTTGTGATCACAAAAACATACTATGGGAGGCGAGTATTATCCGATATTTTTTCCAAATTATATTTGCAAACAAAGATTTAAAAGAAGACAAACGAGTGTTATAAGGTATTTCTCGCAAGTAGCATTTCAATAGAGTTGGACTACAGAATTATAAAGGAATGGATGTTTGACTTTAAGACAATCGAGTATAAAGATAAGCAAAGAGGAAGGGGCAAAAATGGAAAAGTCAATGGATTAGTACCGATCCATGGACAAATTTAACATTTGACCTCCCAAACTCTTTGTGATGATTAAGATACCATGGCAAGGAGGAAAATAGGAAAATTTGGTTAATTTTATGGATTAGTTTCCATAAAGTCAATTTTCTCAATGAATACAAGCCTGAAGCAACAAAGATAGATTGGATCGAGGAACAAAGCATCTAGACTTAAGGAATACGAGAGAAAACACAATAACTATTCCAAATGCATGGATAGGAGCCGATCCATATTTGGATCAATAGTGATCCATCAAGATTTTGGGACCTGATCTATTTCTTTTATAATAATCTTGATCTAACCACTTGACAATTTTTAGAGTGATCCGACGACTCAAAAGACCTATTATAGCCTTTTACAACTATAAGTATAAGGTTATCTTCAACGAGAAGTGTTCTTTACACATTGCTTATTCATTTCTTGGGGAGACTTTTCCATTACCATCTTTGGAATAAAATTTCAAGTTGTACTTCTAATTTTGGTAGATCTAGAATGAATCAAGCAATAAAGTATTATCAAAAGTAATGTAGGCATAACTGAATCATAATAAAGTCGTTTTCTTCTCCTATTTTACAGTTTTTAACTAATTTGCTATTTGTAGATTTAGTTTTATCAAATAGGCTTGTTATCTCATTGAAAATTCATCATTTCGAAGTGTTAAACAAATTTCTTGGCTAATAAAAGGAAAACGGTTTCTTAAAGATTCTGAGCTTCATGGTGAGATAATTGTAAATTCAAAAATAAAGGCTAGTAAGTCATAATACCTTCCACATAAGGTGTGTCGGTAACCACAAGCACTTCTTGCATTGGTGTCATGTACTTGGATCAAGAGCATTTTCATGCTTGGTAATTGGTGATGATTGCGCTCAAAGAGGAGGAACAAGAAGAAAGAAAGGGCACAAGGCTTAGGAGCATTAGCCACGGAATCAGAAGATCAAATAGATGGCATAGGAACTTCAGCAACGATAGAGCTAGTTGTTGGGGTGGTTGATGTCATAAGAGTGGGATAACATGGATTACTGTTGTAAAAGCATCTATTAACTCCTTTATTTAGAGCTCGGCGATGATTGTCCTTGTAGCTTTCCTGAACTCCTCAATTATAATCATTTTTCATGCCTTCTCAAGAGCTACTAAGTCTTTATGACTAAATAATTAATCAAGAACATCAAATTCCTTAACGCAAAAGCCCTTTCTATTTGTGCGATCGCGCTTATCCTGCATTATTTTGGTGTAAACATCAATGAGGATACGGTCGTATGCTTCCATGATCCATAGGGTGTTTTTGGTATTGAACACGACCTCATAAAATCCAAAGATCATATTATGAAAGTATATCATGACCATTTTTTTCTTTGACTCTATATAGGCCAATGCAACTTCAACTCAAGAATAGGTAAGTAAAATTCCCTTCCATGTCTGATGCTTATAAATAGGACTTGCACTGCTAAACACCTGAACCATGGAAGATCTATTTTTGAATTTGACTAACAATCCAATAACGTGCCATATATCTTAAGTGCATAGATAATATATAATAAACCAAATGTACCGGTGAGACATTGGTATGATCAAAATAAAGTACTTATAAATAACCTTCAAAATATCAAAGTATAGTGTCTCCCAAATGACAATATGTGAAATAAATGAGCCAATATCTCTTAGATGCATAAATGAATGCAGACAAACAAGCCATTTATAATAATATAAAAATTGCCAAATACTCCAAGCACTGTACAACAAAATATATGTAATAAAACTCCAATAGAATAGCCAATCCATAAGCTTCCTACTCGTCCCTATTGATTCGCTATCATGAGTAGTCACATTAACTTGTCTCTCAATAAACTAACTTAAGAGTACCATAATATAAGAAATAATGCAAATAACATCGGGTCAAACAATAATCTAATATTAATGGCTTATATACCCAAAATAATATTTAAACTCGAAATATATAAATATAACGTATGAGTATAAGAACCTATATTTGTCCGTATAAGAATGGCCATAAGACAAGCCTACTACATTGTGCTCATGCCACTTTCCTATATACACAACTGTTAGCATATAAACACGATATATAATATACTAATACAATTTAGGGTTTACTGCTCTATATCGATAAGATACATAGTGTTGGGATATAAGAATCAAAATAATGCTGTAAATCAAATAAGACATCCATAACATTCAAAATCCTACTCATTCTCATACCCCAACGTGACCCATGGATGTTTGGTAACCTATGAATGTGACCCTCCATAGAAAGACATCACAACCCATTATTGCAAATAAATTGCACACAAAGGAAGACTTTACCCGTAACATCATCACCAATGCTCTCATGGTGAGTGTCCCTACCTTTAGTAATGGCCTGCTTATAACACTCTCTATGGCCTTAATCACCAAAGCTCATTAGCAAACTTGTCTTGATTGCAGAAAATTCTCGATTAGTGCCTCAATTTCTCATTCAAGTTGACTCCAACTCCCATTTTTCCTATAATAGATGTTTCACCCATGTTAACTTATCGCACTCTTAATTTTCTCGGCATGGCTCATGTTGTCGCTTGCATGCCCTTTTACCATTTCGTTGACCTATAAATTATATATTTGAAAATTTCAGAGACATAGCCCTAGAAATTTCAATCTCAATGCCAAAGTCATGTCGAATTTAGACTTCTGGAAAAAGATGGTATGGCTTGTGGAAGTCCTGTTCAGTCCTCTAAAACTCCATTTAGTACGAGGTAAAAGCCGCAGGTCAATCATGGGCTTGATTCGAGGCAAGCCATGAGTCAACTATGCCAAATACTAATCTAATTTAGTTTGATACCGAACAGCGTATTCGGTCTGGTACTGAACTAATTTTGTAGTTTAGTAGTGAAACGGACCAATGCCTTAGCAAAAATTGCAAAGGCGCAGACCCATAGTCGACTTAGGGAATGCCTTGAGTTTGGGGACCCCTTTTCTCAAAGAAAACCTTGAGGCAGAAAATTTCTACATGATCCAGGGTGATCCTTAGGTCACAATGGTGCTTGAGCGGAGGCTTGTCTTGGGTTAGACACTGTCGATCGATATCCAACTGTTTAACCCCAAACATTCTTCCAACTTTCACTACTCCAGCTCTTAAGCATGTTCCCAAGCCCCTAATAATTATTCAAGCTCAGACATGAAATAGAACAAACAAATAACACAAAATATAGCATACCAAATCATTCAAACAATTCAACAAACACCGTTATTACATATCTAAGCAGACATGACCCTAACACATGTTTTAATTCACACTATACCTATAAAACACCAATTTAAGAGCATTTATATTTCTAGCTAGTAAGGAATGCTAGTAAGGAATAAATACTTTTCTCCTTTGGAGGATCATTCATTTTTCTCATAAAAGAAGATGAAATGTGTAAAGAATTATTCAAAAGTGGTTGCTTTATTAAATAATATGTCAATTTGATATTTAATTACTTATTTTCCATTTTAAACATACGATAGCCTGAACCTCCAACAATAGTAAGGTTAGATGTATGGTAGCTACGAAGTTAGACTTTGATAGCTTTGATGTTAGACCTTAGAAATAAATCAATTAGACCTTCGATAGCTATGAAGTTGGACCTTCGATAGTAATAAGTTGGACATTTGATAGTTATGAAATTAGACCTTCGATTACAATAAATTAGACCTTCGATAACAATGTGGTTGGACCTTCGAAAGTTATGAAATTAGACCTTCGAAAGCTATGAAGTTAGACCTTCAATAGCAATAAGTTATACCTTCGATAGCTATGAAGTTGTACCTTTGATAGAAATAAGTTAGACCTTTAATAGTATTATGTTAGACCTTCGATAACAATAAAGCTATACCTTCGATACCTATGAAGTTAGACCTTCGATGGAAATTTAGTTAGAGCTTCAATTACAATAAGTTAGACCTTCAATAGTAATAAAGTTATTTCAATGGCTATGAACTTAGACCTTTGATAGCTATGAAGTTTGACCTTCGATGGCTATAAAGTTTGACCTTTAGTAGCCATGAAGTTGAACTTTTGATGGCTTAAATAAGCGATAGCAACCCTAAAAGCTTAATAGATTAATCATGTGATAGCAACCTCAGAAGCATGATAGCTTAAACATACCATAAAGCTCGAAAGCTAGACATGCAACGATTAACCATTATGGAAGCCAAATTCCCTAAGGTATAATTGGGTTTTATTTTATGGTTTCAGAAGTATAAATAAATAAAATTATTGTAAAATGCTAAAACACAACATTGAAAGTGGAGGTTAGTGTGAGCCCAATGTAGCAACTAAGAATCTTAAAAATATAAAACTAATTGAGAAATAAGGTGAAAGGACTAAATAGCAACTTACTGTTTAAAAATCAAACATTATTTTGGAATGATGGAGTCCTGATTGACAACTAAATGTCAAAACACGACATTATTTAGACACGATGGTGTAAGGCTTAAGTGGTAACCAAAATATTAAAACATAACATTAATAGAAGAGCGTGTAACAACTTGTCGTGAAATGGGCCTAATTTTCGACCCAGAAAAGGCCCATCGAACCTTAGACCCATTCCAATGCTGGCTGTTGATTAGTAAAATTGATATAAAGAACAATGCACGAAGCTATCAATCTACACATTCAAAATCTCATGGGGAAAGGATGAAATATATTATTAGAAACAACAACCATTTTATTTAAAATTTAAATGTCAAAAAAATACAACGCAATGCCACATAACAACACTAAATATCTATAGTGTAATATCTTAAAATACGTTAAAAGTTTTATATAGGTACATTAGAAATACAAAAACAACATAAGTTGATAAATAGATAACTGCAACAAGTCCCCTCATCGCCTTTGCCTTCGTAATCTGCATCGCCTTCTCTAACCCGTGTTGTAATAAGGAGGAAGTCAGAACAACATTGTTCGGTGAATAAAAATCTCGAGCCTTTCTATAATAGTACTTGGGGCAGTATAATATGGATAAGGATATGCCTTGCGCATCCTAATTACATTATATGTAAACTTCTTCGACTGTAAGCCCAACTCTATAAACTATACCCTTTCCAATCCAACTCACTAACCCATCTTTAGCTGAAGGCCAAAGACCATTCCCAGTCCCGTGCGTCTACTGTTAATAATGTCATAACAACATAAGAGATAGTACTTAAGTCACTTAATACTTTTTCAATGGGAACTAGACAAACTCTGACCATTTAATACCTTATTTTTGGCAGGTCCCCGTCTTTTACTACCTATCTTAAGACGGACTCCTCTCCGGTAGTATCTAGCTAACATCGCACGAAATCTCATCAGGCCACTTAATAATTTTTATGAGAGAGGAAGACCATGTAATAACTACTTAATAACTCAAATCTGAGGTGGACCCTTCTTGAGATATCCACTACCTGTTTAACCGCTAAACCTGGCCATTTAATGCATATTAAATAGGGATAAGATGGTCCCTCAATCAGCCACTTACTACCTTCGACACTAAAGATGTTCCTACGTACTATGACCCATAATCCAAAATGTGACGTCTCACATTAGTCCAACTATTCATAGGTAGATGCTGTCAGATTAGCTGGGAAGATTACCCTATAGAATTTGGGACTAACCTCGCGTCGCCCGTTGATACTTATTATAGCTGATGTCTCACATCAGCCCTAAAGTCTCACAGTGGTGGCAAGATTAGCAGAGTAGACTTCTATGTGTTTTTAACTGACTTTGCATCCATGTAACTTAGTCATAATCTACACTCGCTTAACATACTCTCAAAAACCTCAATGCATTACCTGTTAAGGTATTACAACGAAAACCCATATTTCGGCTTAACTATCAATTTCTTTATTGAGGGGGATTAAATTCTAATCAATAACCTATTTACTACGCAATTAAAACTTTATTAATTATACATTATTTATATGATGATATAGATATATATCGTGCCTAAAATATTTCTAGGCCTATGATGATTACGCTCAATTCCAACCGTTTAAATGTGAAAACTTCAAATTTATAAAAATAGAATCCATATCAAACTTATTTTATACTAAAATAGTAGAATCAACATTAACAGAATTTGCAATTCAAATCTTTTACTCTCTATTCAACATCTACATATAAGAATGAAAAAGGGATTCTCCAATTAAATTAAGGAAATAGGCAGTGCAAACTACAAATAAAAGAATCTGTACCTTACACACCATTTTCTAAATTATTTCTTTTCAAAATCCTTAATCAAATTCCAAAAAAGCCAAGAAGTGGAATAGAATTTAAAACATCAAAATTCCAATAACTAACACAATTCCACTATTTAATATAGAATAATTGAGATTCTAACTTAAGAATTAACATTTCTCTTTATGGAATTTTAGGGTTTAAGTGTGAAGTTTTCATGTACAAAATTCCCCAAGGAATATATCAAATCCAACTTATACCACACGATTACTAAAATAAGAAAGACTAGAATTTCCACTCATAAAAGGTCCTTAGCTCTTCCTCTTGGATTTGTTACTCCTGCTTTAAATATCTTTCCAGATCTCTTCTTTTAGAAATACACAACAAGTGTGCTGTATATAGATTAGATTCAAAATTTCAAGGATTGAAGGAGAATATAATAAAAGTTGAGTTGTAACGACCCGCAAATTTTAAAGGTTTTATTTACATAATTAACTGAATTTTTGTGAAATTCTAAATAATTTGAAATAAAAATTTAATATTTGAAATACGTCAACTTAAACACGGCAACTGGTAAATTTTCATCAGATAATATGAAAGTTTATTTTCTTGTGTAATTTTATTTTAATTTAAATTAGTTAACATTTGATGATAAGAAAATAATTTCCAAACCCGAATATTTTTATATAATAAATTTGTAGATCATTTTCTAAGTGAGACGTCATCTTTCATTTCATCAAATTTTGACTGATATTGCTCCGTTTATCTTACTTCTGGCAAATTTGCAGCATTTTCGATACCGACTATCGACTTTTGATAGGATGTTCGTATCACTGGTATCTATATATCATTTTGATCGTCTCGTCGAGCTAATCTCCGCAGCATATTTGGTTGTGTGTTTCAGAGTCTGAGAGACAGTGAAATCTATGGAAATGATTTTCATATTGGTTTCGCAATTTTGGCTTTTTGATTTTCCTTTGGCCATTCACTTTCCACCGGTTGAATAAATGGTTACTTAACTTTTAATCTTCCAGAAAACAGCTGTGACTCTTCAATATAATCTGCTTTGAATCATTTATTGATTTCACATTTTTTGCATTGTTCATTTGTTTAAAAAAAAGAATGAATGTTTATATTCGTGCCTGTGCATCTCCTCTCCCTTCCTACTTTCTTTTTCTCCTTCCTTTCGAACTGCTTGCGCCACCTCCCTTCAGCACCATGCTCCGCATCTCCAGCAACCGCCACCAACCGTACAAACGCACACAACTCCTCCTCTCTTTCTACCAACCTCCGAGCCGTGCCACCATTTCACGTTCCGAGCCATCGACCTCATCTTCAACCTATAGCTCATTCCACCTCAACCCCAGGCCGAGCCTCCACCACCTTCCATCTCGGCCCACTGACGCACCACCATATGCGTATATGAGTTTAAAGGTTAGAGTATATGTTATATTACTGTATATATATTTGTATTTACTTAAGTATACATTATATATATATGGGATATATTTGTGTGCGTGAGTCTGTTATAATATATTCATATATTGGTTATGTAGTGTGTCACGACCCGACTTTCCACTCCCAGAAAATCGCGTCATGAATGAAGAAAGAAAGGGATAGAAGAAGAAAAGAAAGAAGAGAAGAAGAAACAACATCAGAATCTAACACAGCGGAACGAATAAATTATATTAATAACATAAATATTACATAGTATCATTTACATCAGAGATACACAGCACAATCAACTCATACTAGACAGTTATAGATACCTGTCTAGTTATACAACTCAATACAATCCAGAGACAATACAAAATGCACAGCGGAATTCTCAATAGCTATACGTAGAAGCCTCCTGCTCCATTGCTCCCCCACAAATCGTCAAAGCTAATCCAGAATCCTAACCTGAATTCCCTTGACTACTCATAAAAATTTGAGTACCCAAGAGTTTATGAAAAACAAAAATAAACTCTGGGTCAGACATGGGTCTGGTGTGAGTAACAGGTTAAAGTTGCTTAACTTTTAAAACCTTTTGAAAAGAAAGGTATCACGTAAGACTTCCCACACATAAACATGGAAAAGTTTTTACCTTACGCTAACCAAAACATTTGATAGGAAATCCGATGATATTATAATAGTGTCTAGGGTTTTCAAATAAATAAGAAATAGCCGAAATTGTTACATGATTAAATTCCAGCTACTAGCCACAAAAGTGGGTAATACAATCAAAACCGTTGGCACTTATTGGATTTTGGATTCCATACAATGGCAGGGCTACTGGGGTACCGCCCGTCACAGTACGTGGCCTAGATCACCGTACCGAGGATTACTCCCTTCATCCCCTGCAACACAAAGCCGGACCCGTTCCTTACTGAACAGTTCCAAACAAGACAACCCCGTGGTTGTAGCTAGCAACCACCCACACAGCCGAATATAAAGGGACTTCTAGACAGGGATCAATCTTGCTCTCCAGTGGGCGCGACCCACGAAGCTTTGCTGCACCTCCCCTGTTTTAGCCATTCCCGGTTGATGAGGCTTGAGGCTGCGATTACCTTTATAGGACCAATCATCTTAGAATGCTCATCGTCCACCTGACGATGTGCTGAAAGCATTCAATCCATACAAGTTCGTTCCGGGTTCGAACGAAACCGAAGGCATTATCTCGTTACACTCATTTTGGAATCACCCTCAGAGTTAACGACAATAACCCTTGCACTTTAAACCACCATCCCGAATCTATAAGGACTAATTCCGTCAACTCATTACGGAATCACCCACAGAGTTATACTGACTCATAGTCCTTACACCTCGAGTCTTCACAAAGCTCCACTTTGATACACGACCTATCGTTATTTGGAATCGATGTGGTTTTCGGATATCCAAATATGGAAACCCGATCCCGGTCTCATCGAAAACCAAAGCGTGTCTTTTAAGGTCCAAGTTGTTTTAAAGGTTTAAAACAATTCAATTACAGTATCTATTTACACACAGATAGATAACTTAAATCATAACTGATAATCAACATTATCATATAACAGGTAATTCACATCATCAATATCAAATAGATATTCCATATATCAACATCACAATAGATAACCTATGTTATCATCATAATACCATCAAACATCCATACCACACAATATCATACATCTTACTATTGAGATCACAAAGCATCTAAGTCCATCCATGACATCCATTCATAAATAAGCAAGGATCCACTCATCACAATATAATTAATTTAAAATGAATTAAATTAATTGTCTCTATCTCAAATTAATTTAAAATGAATTAAATTAATTCCTTCATCTTTAATTAATTTGAAATAAATTAAATTAATTACTTCACAATAAAAATCTTGCTTACTCAATCATTTAATTGATTACAATCAATTAATCAATCATAAATTACTTTAATTAATCACTCTTGATTAATTACCCTTAATTACATTCATGTAATTAATTTCACAAATTAATTATTCACAACAAAACAGTAATTAACTCTTAATTACTCAATTAATTAATTAATTAATTAATCATAATTAATTATCCTAATCCTTAATTAATTACATTAATTACCTTAATCACATATTATTGATTAATAAATCATATTTAATCAACTTTAACTACATCATTAATTAAAATAATTAATTATCTTAATTACTTCTTAAATTAATTACTCTAAGTAATTAACAAACTTAATTACTATATTAACCCAAATTAATTATCCCTAAATTAATTTCTTAATTAATTATTTGATTAATTACTAAATAATTAATCCAAATTACTCATACTTAAACATCTCCACTTAATTGCAATCATGTAATTATTAAACAATTACTTAACTGAGTAATTTCCGAACCATTAATTACATAAAGTAATTATTTATAAAGCCCAAATGGTTAAAATTAATTAAACTTAATTAATTAAATTAAACAATCTCATTCAATTAAATTAATTACATTAAGTAATCAATTTCTTAATTACTTTATCAAGTAATTACCCAAACCATTTACAATTGATTATTATTAAATTAATTAATCTAATTAATTATAAAAATTAACTACATTAATTAATTGTTAAATAATCATGGTTAATGACCTTCATTAACCATCCTCAAATTATTTTATAAGGTAATTAACTTAAATTAATTACTATTTAAACTATCTTCATTCATTTATAAATTAAAGTTAATTATAAGATTAATTAACCTTAATTAAAAACTTAATTACATAATTATCATTCATTTATCATTAATTAATAACTTAATTAATGATCTTAATTCCAAATTGATTAATCCTTAATCAATTATTAATTCCAAATTTAATTAATTTATTAAATTAATTAACAAATCTTAATTACCTTGTTAATTAATTCTAGAACAAAATCTTAATCAAATTTTCAAAATAAACATAACTTAAGAAATTTCCTTTCAAATTAAACAATCTTAATTATGTTTAAAACAATATTATCCAAAACAAAATACTTAAGAAATTTCCCTTTAAATTTCAATTTAAATTCAAGTTAAAATAGAATAATATTAAACTTATCAAATTTTAAATAATTTGAAACTTATTTAAAATTACAAGTCAAAACAAAAGTTTGACTTAAAAATGCAATCATAAGAATTTGAAGTTAAATCTATTTCAAAATTTTAGAAGTTTCAAAGCATTTATATTTTTAAATCTTTCAAATTTGAATCTTCCTTTAAATTTTGAAACTGAACTTCATTTTAAACTCAGATTCCAGTTTAAATTTAATTCTTAAATCTTAATCACCTTTTTAAAACTTCATCATTAAAGTTCCAACTATTTACACAAAATAAAATAGTTAATTAAATTAAATTTAAAACTTAAGTTCTGTTTTAAAAACTGAAATTTGGATTTCAAATCAGTAATACAAACTTGAATTGCATTTAAACTCAAATTTTACTTTAAATATAAATTGCAGATTCAAATTTTAAAAACCCAGATTTTGAAAAAAACAGAAAACAGGGTTTTCAAAACCTGGAATTTTGAATTCAATCAATATACAAATTTAAATTCAAAAATACAACCTGAATTTGATTTTTAAACCTGAACCTTAATCTACAACAAAAGCTACAGATTTTTTTGTTTAAAAGTTTAAAACCAGATTTTAGAAACTGTTTTCCTATAACCTGTAACTACAGAGACCTGAGAAACTTATTTTTTTTTCTTCGGGTCAAACACATGCCCACTTCGAGTCTCTGAACCATTTACTTCGAGTTTTTCTACAATCTACTCGAGTCATTCACAGACCATTCCTTGAAACCCCCCCAAACCAAACAGTTCATCAAGTTTTCATCGCCGCCACCTCTGCCGACCATTTCAGATGATCCACTACCAACCAGCAACCCCTCAACCCACTAACCTTATCACCAAATCGAACAGAAATTGAAGCATTCAACAATTTATCTCAGAAACCCCAAAATTGAAAAAAACCTGGAATAATTTTACAGGTTTCAAACACAAAACCTGTCAACGATCAAAAATCGCCTCTCCGATCATCTGACCTCCAACCTTCCCGGCCACGAATGCTTCAACACACCCTCTACCCATATCCCAAACACCAAAGCCCTCGGTCAATCCATCACCTCAAACTGACCAAATCTCTAACCCTTATTACAAAACAAGGGTTTAATACAAAAACTCAAAACTGCAACCATCTAGCAAACTTTAATTTCTTCTCAGATTTTTCCAAGGATCTATGATCCATACTAAATGACACAAAAGAATACTAACATTCCTCAAGTTACAGATTGCAAGTATTGGCACAGATTTATATTTTTATTCAAGAAACAAACTGTTTCAATTTATACTAACTTAAATTTAGCTAACTTCAGACAGACAACACTTATCATATAAATATTATGATTCTAAACTAAAGTAAGCTAACAAATTTAATTTCTTAAAGACAGATAGTAACAAAGGTTTTAACAGATTTTGGTGGATTCATTTAAATGGGAAGATGAACTCAAAGGCAGAGCATATCAACATGCATTCACAAACATATAACCAAACTTTTCTGAACACAACATAAATTTTTCTTTATCTCTATCATTATATCAAGCAATCTAATATATTTTGAGATTTCAATGTTCTCACTTTTGAAAAAATACAAAGCTCAGTTGAATATGCAGAAAACTCAAAATGCAGGCATTCCATCTCATACACAAACACAGGCATATCCAACATACTCAACAAGCAATAGATTTAAGCAACTATATTTTAATTTAGTTTTAAAAATAAATTGTTACTCACCTTATTTGAATGCAGAGCTGCTGTTTGAATTGCAGAAATAAGATATGCAGGCTTTATGAAAAAATGCAGGTGCTCCTCTCTGTTGATCATTAGATGATATGCTCATGCTCACAGCCTAATTGCTTGCATGTAGGAAATAGATGATGCTGAGCCACTTTCCATATGCATGCAAATGCCTTTCCACCCAGGCTTAAACATAGATGCATGCAGAGACAAAAGTGTGCAGGTTCACTTGAATTTTTGTGGAAAAGTAAATTGAATTTGATGAGAAATTTGGTCTTTTAATATGCAGGGGAAATTGCAGATTTGTTTTGATTATGCAGAGGTCTGAATTGAATTTGAGGGAATGTAAATTGATGGATTTGAATGTGGTTTTGGTGAATTGTATATGCAGATATGATCTTTATTTGATTAAAGAAGAATGAAAATGTTATATGAAATGAAGAATGCAAGCTATAAAAAAGGTATTTTCAGATTTTAGGAAATAAAAGAAAATTAAAAACTAAAACTAACACTTGTCTAAAATGAGACACTTGTCTATATGATTGCACATTAATTTAACACATGTATTTTCTTTAAGGGAAATTAGTATTTATTTACAAGCTAATGCATATATTAACTTAGTTTCAATATGTTAATTTAAATTTGAATATGTGTATGAATTATAAAAGAAAACAAATCATGTTTATAAACTTATACAAATAAAAATTAAAACAATTTAGATTTTATACTTAAATTCAACTAAATTCAAAAGTCAAACAATATCCAAATTAAGTTATAAATAAAAATTCAAATTTGAATTTAAAATTACAAACCTTATTCAAAATTTATTTTAAGTCAATACAATATTAATATTATTTTTATAAATCTCTTATTATTAAATTAAAATCATTTTTTTCAAGTAATTATACTTTTATTAAATAATCCATTTTATTGAATTTATTCTAAATTGAAAACAATACCAATTTATTTAAAATATAAACCAAATATTTATATTGAAAATAGAAATCAATTTATTATTTTAAAAAGATAAAATAACCAATTTAAATAATTATTGAAGAAGATTATTAAATTTATCTGAATAATTATTAACAGATTATCAATATCAATTTAATTTTAACTACAGATTATTAAATTGATATTGTCAAAAATTCCGGGATGTTACATAGTGGTTAATATAGGCGTTATATTATATTCTCTATAACTCTATTATATACATAGGTATTTGTTCATACTAGCCTGTTTTGCCATTTTATAGTATAGTATGGTCCTATATATACATTTGTATATGTGTGTGTGTGTATGGGTTTAAAGGTATTTAAATACAGCATGTTCAAGTTTTAGTAAATTTTACAACAAGGTATAATTTATATATGTTAGTATATGGAAGTTATATATATATGTGGTATTATAGTATATGTATGACATATAAGTATTGTTTTAAAATATAATGTATATGGTTTATATATTCTGTAGCCTGTTAGTTGTATAAGTTGTAAGATTTCTGTATATATATATATATATATATATAGTTATAAAGTTAGCTATATAGGTATTGGTTTCTATTTGTTGTTTATACATACATACATACATACATACATACATATATATATATATATATATATATATATATATAAATTTATACATACATACATACATACATACATACATACATATATATATATATATATATAAATTTATACATATATTTTATAATTTGTAGGTTTAAAAAAAATTGCTTTAGAAGAAAATTATAACATATTGGTTTAGCTTAGTCAACTCTGCAATATATATACCACGTTGGATGTACCGTATATATGTACATACTTTATTTTATATTGTATACATATAACCGTATTAGACAATTGTGTATATATATATATATGCATTTTTGCATAATTTTGTTATAACCTGATTTTTTAAATTTGTAGGTTAGTATTTTTGAGTTGGATTTATATATATTTATGTATGTATATATGTATGTATGTGTATATATATGTATACATAGATATGTGTGTGTGTGCTTAGAACTGATTTTAGAATATAAGAAGTATATGAGGGTATATATATGTGTATAGTAGTATATATATGTATATTATATGAGTTTATATGATCTTCTTTAAGCTAATATATTTATTTTAGCAAAGTAAGCTTATATATTTAAAAAAAGTTTTGTTTGTATACCGGTTTAAATATATGTATAAATATAGATTTTATTTTGATTTGTGTTTATGTTGTATGTTGATTTTGTTGAAAATTTAAATATATGCAGTATATCTTGTTCTCATCGATTTCCAATCTATCAGCTATGTTCATCGAATTCATGCCAATCTAGCGTTGCTTTGGAATTTGTGCTTGGATTCGTAATCCATCTCATTCTAGTTCATCTATCCAGCCTCGAAAGGTGAGAAATCACTCACGATTAACGTTCTTATATTTATTAAATTTGATTTCAATTGAAACGACAGTTGAAATATGTTGTTGTTAGTTATTTACATTGCTATATATATGCTATTACCTGTATCTGTTCACCTGTGACATCTGACACCATTATCTATTATTTATATTGATGATATATGCCTGCTATATTATTATCGCATCTGTTATCAGTCTGCAAGTTCCTTGTTAGTATAGAATTCCCTATGGGTTGAAATGATACATACCCGAATGACCTATAGAACAGGAGAAAATCATTATAGGTTGAAATGATAAACCCAAGAAATTTTCATTGAATTGAATTTGGGATTGCGGGTTGAAATGATATATACCCGTATATATATTTAATTGCGGATTGAAATGATAAATATCCGTATCACTTGACCATAGGATAAAAAATTATACGCAGACACCGTTGGTTAATATATATATAAGTATAATTATTAAAGAAATCCAATTTCAAAACCTTGAAAATCATTTCGATATATATATATATCGAATATATATATACATACATATATATATTCGATATATATATCGAAATGATTTTCAAGGTTTTGAAATTGAATTTTTTTAATAATTATACTCAAATAAGTTTGATTTGAAATTTATTAAATTTGGGATTTAAAGATATAATTTTATAACTTGATTTTTGATTAATAGTGATTTAAGTGAATATTTCAAATTTACATAAATTAAAATGGTATATTTTGTTTTATTTAAATTTGAAATTGAAGTTTTATTTAAATATTATTTGAGTGATTAAGTAAATATTTCAAAATAAATAATAGTAAAGTGAATTTGATATATACATATATATATATATATATATATATATGGAATTATCAAATCTAGTTTTGAAATGTTTGAATATTTAAAGCTTTGAAAATATTGAAATTGGAATGGTTTATTTGGTGGTTAAAATCTGTATTTGAAATCTATATAATTTCAAATGGTTTATTAAGAAACGAAAATAAATTGAAATCGATGATTTGAGATTTGTTAAATTTGAATTTTTGAAATTCTAGTGGATTCGAGTTGATTTGGAATTGATTTGTGAAATTTAAGGAAATTATTTTATTATATATAGTATTTTTAAATTATATTTAAAAACTATTTTATATTTTACTTTATAAATTATTTCAATATAAACTATTTTAATATAAATCATTTTTAATATACACAACTTTTTTATATAAACTATTTTAATATACTAACTATTTAATATAAACTATTTCAACTTATAACTCTTTTATTTAAACTATTTGACTTTATAAATTATTTTATTTAATATACTATATTAATATCTAAACTATTTAAGTGGTGGAAGTTATGTTTTCAAAGTTATAAATTTCAAAGTATTATATTTTGAAAGTGTTATAATTTCTAGTGTTTGGTTTTGAAAGTGTTATAACTTTGAAAGTGCTATGATTTTGGAAATGGATATATTTGAAATGGAAATGATATCGTATTTGGTTTTGAAATGGAAATGATCTCGTATTGATATGGTTTTGAAATGGAAATGATATTTTGGTTTTGAAGTATAAACTATTTTGAAATAAACGTGGTGTTATAATAACGTTTATTTGTTAAAGTGACCAGGATCGGAAGTTGCCATACTCTCTGCCAACTCCAAAAATCACTTTAACAACCGTGTACGCAGTGGAGATTCCAAAATGAAGTAGGATGGCGGTGACTTCCTTGTGAGGTATATACGTGGACCCGACTCCCGTGAGTTGGCATAAGGTGGCTAAAACAGGAGCAATTCTCGAGCCAAGTGAGGTAGCTCCTCTGATCGGACACATTCCTTCGATACTATAATCTGACTTTGTGATTGATTCGGTGGTCACGCTTGATTTTTTTGATTTGGGAGTGTATTCCGAAGTGGGCGGTAGTGGCTGCAATGCGTTACCACCAGCCGGGATGCATGATTGGTATATCTACACTGGCATGCCTTGTTGTGCCGTGTCACCTACCCTATCGAGACCACTACGAGTTTGTTTTGTAGAACACCTATGGAGTGCCCTCTGACGACGCCCGGTATGGGGAGGTTACGATACTGTATAGACCATGGGAATATATAAAATGTGTTAAAGTGGAAAATGTAAAGCCTTAACGCTATTTTAATAGTTTACTTTACTTTAGACATTATTATAATAGCGTATATTACTACATAGTATATAGTTTAACGGATCCTTAGAGGATGGTTATCCCAAACATCCTTTGAGTTACTTGTATTTCAATTGTTACTTCACTTGAGTTGGATTTATTGATATAAGAATGTTAATCCTGACTCGAGTGTTTTGTGTTTTGCTTTACGCTCGGGTCAGAATGAGTGATACAGCTTTTGAGACTCACCTTTGGAGTTGGAGCTTTGTTTGGAGATCCATCTACATCATTTTATCTTGCAGTTATTCAGTTGATTCCGGTGATGTATTCTGATCTTGTATTTGACTGTTGTATTTGAAACTTCTATTGTATCTTATCTAACTCTGATATATATATATATATATATATATATATATATATATATATATATATTAGCTTCATGAACTACTATTCATTTTGTTTCCGCTGCATATTGTATATTACTCTGAGTTTGTGATGCCGTGATTTATTTATTCACTGTATATGATGAGTTTTACCAAATATAAATTAATAATTTTATACTTTGAGCAATTCAAATCTGGCATGTGTGTATGGAAATGGTTGAAAATATCATGATGTTACATGTGGTATCAGAGCTTTGGCTTTAGGCAAAACTTACCATATAGAGTAAATTTAATTATAGAATCACATTCGTTCAAGATTGAATTCCTTCCTCCTTGACACGGTTTTCCTTGAACTTTGAAACTCTCCCATTCGTTCTGAAATCCATCATTGTCTTTCATATTCAAATTTTATTGATCTTGGAGTATCCCATAACTCTACTGAATAGTTTATAATGGGGTGAAACTTCTTTACAAGAAGCGTTGATTTACCGAAGATTTCTGTATCCTCGGTTTAGATGCTGTTATCTCTTGCAATGCTCGAATTCTATCTCTTGAGATCGAACGTCGATTTTCCTTTGGATTCTACATCGATCTTATTCTTGAATTCACAGTTGACCCGCTAAGGTTGCCCGAGATTAATATCAGTATATCCATCTTCCTATTTTGAAATCTAATTATTTTATCTTCTGCTCAAGCCTATCTTCTTAGCTAGAATTTGCTTTGATTAGGGTCCCCTTGAATTTGAATCTCTATCCTTGTTTTGAAATCCATCCTTGAATAATCGAGTGAGGGAGTGTGTTTGTAATTTATATAAATTGTCTATAGCGTGTTGTTTGAGTTGCTATGTTGATTTGACTTTTCGGTCGATTCGTCTGATCAACGTTATCGATAGGATTTCCAAAACACTTGAACAGAACAAGTTGACACAATATTGTTTTCAAATTTGGTAAATGAAATAACTTTGAATGATTATATTATAAATATATAAGTAAAATTTTTGGAAAATAGTAAGTTAAATAAATTGGTTATTTGAAATGATAATATTTGATTACCATTTATTGTTCTAAATAAATTTATAAACATGGGTTATAAATTGATTTGGAATTGAAAGAAATTTAAATTAAGAATTTGAGAATTTAATTTCTTGTGATTTCAAACTTTTGTTTTAAAGTTTTAAAATGCATAATATTTAAAGTATTTTCGAATAGATATTTGTTTTCAAGGAATTTTAAAGTTTTAAATCAGTATTCTTCTCTTTATCACTGGAAAATAACTTCGGTGATGACTGCAGTATCATCGATATTCATTTTCGAGTTTCGAAGAGGAGAAACCACTCAGTAGCTTTGCTACACTTTTGTTTTTGGAAATTGAATTTGATTTAAATTTCAAAGGTATGATTTGATTTATAATGTATATATAGGTATATGCTTATAAGTTTATCTGAAAATATAATATACTTATATCTAAATGGTTTGAATTAAATCGGAAATTTAACTCTTAAATTCTTAAATAAATATTTGAACTTGGAATGATTGAATTGGAAAGTTTACTTGTATAATACCTAATTTCATTCTAACGCAACTTACCTAAATTATTCAGAAGTTACCTATGCAATTGAGTAATATACAGTATAAAATGATGATAAAGAAATTTCAAATAAATTTGAGTAGTTATAATAAGATTAAATATACCTAAAATATGTGATAAGATATATTAAGTGGAATAAATTTATAATAATTTGGAATAAAGAAGAAATGAATTTGTTGCATAAAATATGATTATAGTAAATGACTATACAAATTTATGGTTTTAGAAATTGTTAATTAAGGATAATTGGATAATATGTAATGAAATTAGAAATAGTTAAGATTGATTTAACTCAAGTGAAATCAAATGGATTAAATCAATTATTGAATATTAATTAATTTAAGTTGAAATATATATGGTTTTAAATTAATTATTTTATTTCCATTTTAACTTATTTTCTTTTTGGTTGTTTCTATTCTCCTACCTCATTCCTTTTTGGGGACGAAAAGTTTTGAGTGGGGGAGAGTGTAATGACCCGCAAATTTTAAAGGTTTTATTTACGCAATTAACTGAAACGTAGCAACCGATAAATTTGCATCAGATAATATGAAAGTTTAATTTCTTGCGTAATTTTATTTCAATTTAATTCAGTTAACATCTGATGGTAATAAAATAATTTCCAAACCTAAAATTTTTTATATAATAAATTTATAAATCATTTTCAAAGTGAGACATCATTTTCGTTTCGTCAAATTTTGACTGCTATTGCTCCGTTTATCTTACTTTTGGCAAATTAGTAGCATTTTCGGTACCGATTATCGACTTTTGATAGGATGATCGTATCACTATTATTTGTATATCGTTTTGATCGTTTCGTTAAACTGATCTCGGCAGCATATTCGGTTGTGTGTTTCGGAGTCCGAGAGACAGTGAAATCTATGGAAACGATTTATGTATCGCAATTTTGGCGTTTTGATTTTCCTTCGACCATTCACTTTCCACCGGTTGAATAAATGGTTGCTTAACTTTTAATTTCAAAGAAACAGCCGTGACTCTTCAATATAATCTACTTTGAATCATTTATTGATTTCACATTTTTTTTTGCATTGTTCATTTGTTTAAAAAAAGAATGAATGTTTATATTCGTGCCTATACAAATCCTCTCCCATCTCACTTTCTTTTTCTTCTTCCTTTCGAACTGCTTGCGCCACCTCCCTTCAGCACCGTGCTCCTCATCTCCAGCAACCGCTACTAAGTGTACAATAGCATGCAACTCCTCCTCTCTTTATATCAACCTTCGAGCTACGCCACCATTTCACGGCCTGAGCCATCGACCTCATCTTCAACCTGTAGCTCATGCTGCCTCAACCCCAGGCCGAGCCTCCACTACATTCCATCTCGGCCCACTGATTAGCCACCGTATGCCTATACGAATTTAAAGGTTAAAATATATGTTACATTACTGTATATTTTTTTTATTTACTTTAATATACATTATATATATGGGCTATATTTGTGTGCATGAGTCTGTTATAATATGTTCATATATTGGTTATGCAGTGGGTTTATATAGGCATTATATTATATTCTTTATAACTCTATTATATATATATATAGGTATTTGTTCATACTAGCCTGTTTTTCCATTTTATAGTATAGTATGGTCCTATATATACACTTGTATAGGTTTATATATTTATATGGCTTTAAAGGTATTTATATACAGCATGTTCAAGTTTTAGTAAATTTTACAGCAAGGTATAACTTATATATGTCAGTATATGGGAGTTATATATATATATATATACATATGTATGTATATGTATGTATGTATGTATGTGTATATATTATGCAGTATTATAGTATATGTATGACATATAAATATTGTTTTAAAATATAATGTATACATGGTTTATATATTCTGTAGCATGTTAGTTGTATGAGTTGCACTACTACAAAACAGGCTATTTGCATCGCCTCATTTGAATCGGTTTAAGTAAAAACTGATGCAAATAGAACTATTTGCAACAGTTCTGTCTTAATATCCGATGTAATTGGTACGCGGAAAGCGGTAGGTAATAAAAAATTAAAATTTGCATCAGTTACCACCAACAACTGATGCAAATACGTCGGTGCAAATAGTTTTAGTCGCATCGGTTTTAAAGTCAACCGATGCAACTACGTCCAACGTGATACTTTTGGCATCGGTTCCTTCTCGTACGCGATGCAAGTTCAAAATTAGGTTACATCCCGCGTTCCCAGTTATTTTGCCGCCGTCCCATTCTATTCCCTAAATACTTCGCGTTTTCAAAGGAAAAAAAACCCTACTACTGGATTGATTTGAAGTGCTTCAAATAAATCGCGTGCTTCAAATATTTCGCGTGCTTCAAATAATTCGAGGGTCGAGTGTCGATTTTGTTGATTGATTTGGAGTTTCGAGTTCGCTAGGCGAATTTGCTGGATGATTACGAACCGGAACAGGTACTGTCTATGCTAATTGGTATGTAGCCTTGCACGACAATGTTACAGAAAACGCCAATCTTTTAAATATTTTATGTAGGAACTTAATTTTTGTTCTCTGTTTTTTTTTTTGAAGCAAATATTTTTTTCTATGTTTATATGTTTTATGTTTAGCTTTTTATTTAAAATTGTCGCTATCATTAATATAAACAAGTTATCCGTTGAAATTGTTATTTCTCTGATATAATATTTGTAATGCAAATTAATGAGTAATTTATTATTTTTGTTTGCCTAATTACCCTAAATTTATACAAACTTAAATTTTTGTTGCAGCTTTATTTCTTGATTTTTTTTAAAGTTGTGTTTGTTGGACTTATGGTTTTTTTTCTTATATAAATGAGCGATGGTTTTGTAGTTGGAAAGTATGTATTTAATTGGATGATGATTTTGAAAAAGTAACGAGTGATTCAGGTAAAAGATACGTTACTTAATGGACAATAACTTCAGTGGGTTGCATTTCAAGTTGAATAGGATTCCAAGCTTGACGAAGATGAAATGGCTTTCATTGCAAAAACTATCAAAAGTTTAAGAAGTAAAGAGAGAAAACAAAAAATAAAAACAACAATTCTACATTTAAATGCTTCGGATGTAACAAATTTAGTCATATAGCGAAGGACTATTCAAGTCAGAATATTGGAAAAAAAGGATTTCAAAAGGAAAAATAAATATGAAAAATACAAGAAGGAAAAAAGCCAGCATTTCGAGCCATATAGAATGATTCTGATTCCTCATCTTCCTCATAAAGTGGATGATGAGCAAGAAAATGTCTACTTCATGGCTATAGAGAATGAAGTACAATCCAACTATAAGCTGAAAGAATGCAGTGTATAGTATGATATGCAGCACTTGGAAATCATGACAACCTCAGTGGTTGTAAGGGAGCATCGGTGGATGATGGAAGCTTAAAAATATGGTAGTGGAATGGTTCCACTTTGTTGTTATAGTGGTGAAGTTGCTATTGCTAGCTGAAACTAGATCAGTTTAAATTTGATTACTAGTAAAGCATGAGTATTGTTTGATAATGTCGGCTGATATAAGAAGTCAATTTGAAGTTGCTCAAAATTTGTTAGATGAGATCCTGTAGATGAATAGGAATGATAATGAGTGAAGTAGGCCTGTTTGGATTTGCATATATTCAATAAGCATACAAGAAAGAGCCCCAGCTCTGCTTGTCAAAGGAGAAATGAAGATACTTAGTATCAAGATGACCCAATTGTGGAGGTCAGTCATGGAGTTAACTCCTAGAATGAAACCAAAATACATTTGTTATGGCGCAGCAGTTGCAAAATAGTTAACTTCAACCAATGTGAGCACATTCAATATGCTAGAAGATCTAGTAGTCAATAACGAATATTCTTACAAATCCATTTAAGATCATATTCTTACAAAGGTAGTGCAAGTGAGAATACCGTATGGTGTGAAGCATAAAAAGCGAGTTTGTTGCTGTAAAATTTTGAGTTTAAGGGGAGGGATGTTGAAGTTTAAGCTAAACTCAAACTTTAGTTGATATCCAAATTCAAATAAACAAGTAGGTGTGGTTAAAGTTGCATACACATTTGCTTTTATTATTGGTTTTTCTTGATATTGTCTAAGCTAGAAAATAGGCGATGTGGGTTTCTTTGTACTGATCTTATGGTATGTGCTATTAATTAGCTATGTTTATGCATCTGCTTATTAGTTGTTTTCTATAAATAGGTATGATGTACTCAGGTTTAATTAAAACAGAGCAATAAAATTTCTTTTCTATTTCTCAATTATTTCATTATATTCTATAAATTGTTATTAATTAATAATTACCTATGATACAATCATACAAACACCAAGCTTTCTTTACATGATGCTATTATCTTCCTAAGCTTTTAAAACAGAAGATAAAAGAATCGTACACAGCCAACAAAATGGTATGGATTGAGGAGCAGGCTTTAAAATTGGAATCGTATGGTACCGTGAAGTTTGATTGAAATTTGAAGGGTACAGGCAATTAATGCGGGAAGTTTTTGGTAAACATAAACAAATTGGAAATCCAAGGTTAAAACAGGTCGATGGAGGTGCCAACATTGACATATTGCAGCACATGAGAAATTGTCTCCTTTTACGTAAGAAAAACCGGATCGCTTGTTGTTTTGGTGTTTTATCTATGATGTTGATTCAGAACTAGAATTTCCGTGCATTTTTATTTGGACAATGAGAATTTTTTTGTTTGTTGTGCAGTTTAGTGTGCTTGTGTTTGTGGAGTGATGTTGAACCGATTATCCACTCCACTTGAATTAGCTAAAAATATTGATTTAATAATGAATGCTCTTCGTAATCCAATGTTTTTTTTTGCTTGTGTAGTGTGTCTCTAGCATTTGCATATGGATCGTAGTTGGATGTACAACGTAACGATGACGAGTTCCTAAACAAAATTGAAGAGTTCATCAATTGTGCACTGAATGATCAATTAAGAAGAGGGGAAGAAACTATTTTTTGTGCTTGTAGACACTGCAGAAATAAGAGAAGACTTTGTAACATAGATCAGATTAGAGATCACATAATCCGTTATGGGTTTAAGAAAAATTATACGCGGTGGATATGGCATGGTGAAAGTATACTTAGTAGAGCTAGTTCTAATAATCATGAGAATGATGAGAATGACCGAGAAGATAACATGAATAATGACGCGAATGATGAGAATGATTGTGTTCATGAGATGTTTCGTGATGCTGAAGAACATTTGATGGAAGAGCCAAAGTTGTATGAAAGAATATTAATTGATGTCGAGAAGCCTTTGTTTTCTAATTGTGCTAAGTTCACAACATTGTCTGCTGTGCTCAAGCTTTTCAATTTAAAAGCAAAGCATGAGTGGAGTGATAAAAGTTTTACATCTTTGTTGGAACTTTTGAATGACATGCTTCCGGAAGGTAATGAGCTTCCAACTTCTAACTATGAGGCAAAAAAAATTATGTGCCCAATTGGTATAGGATATAAAAAGATACATGCATGTCCAAATGATTGTATATTGTATCGAAATGAATATGAGAACTTGCATGAGTGTCCCAAGTGTGGATTATCCCGTTACAAGTCGCGAGGGAACGTTCATAATGACCCAGATAAGAAATGGCCTCCAGCAAAAGTCTTGTGGTATTTGCCAATTATACCAAGGTTTAAACGTTTATTTGCAAATAAAGAAAATGCAAAAAACTTAAGGTGGCATGCAGATGTGAGGAAAAATGATGGATTATTGAGGCATCCAGCTGATTCTCCACAGTGGAGAAACATTGATACAATGTATCCTGATTTTGGTGAAGAAATTAGAAATCTCAGACTTGGTCTTTGTACAGGTGGCATAAACCCATTTGGCAACTTTAGTAGTCAACATAGTACCTGGCCTGTTCTTTTGGTTATTTACAATCTTCCACCTCATTTGAGTATGAAGCGCAAGTATATCATGTTGTCTCTTTTAATCTCTGGACCACGACAACCGGGAAACGACATCGATGTTTATCTAACTCCTCTTACTGATGATCTAAAACTTCTATGGGATAAACGTGTGCGTGTGTTTGAGGCATATAGTCAAAGTAATTTTACATTGCGCACCATGATTTTTTGTATTATAAATGATTTTCCTGCGTATGGTAACTTGTCTGGCTATAGTACAAAAGGTGCCAAAGCATGCCCAATTTGTGAAGATGATATGGTTGTTGAGCGTTTACATTATTGCAAAAAAAATGTGTATATGCATCATCGTAAATTTCTCCCTCCTAATCATCCTTATCGTAAAAAGAAGAAGCCTTTTGATGGGGAGATAGAGAACGGAGTAGCTCGTTTGCCATTAACAGGAAATAATGTTTACGAACGGGTCAAGGATATTGAAAATGCATTTGGCAAAGTATTTCCTCTTTTAGAAGGCTCGTGGAAGAAGAAATCTATATTTTGGGAACTTCCGTATTGGAGACATTTACAGGTTAGACATTGTCTAGATGTAATGCATATAGAAAAAAATATTTGCGACAATATCGTTGGGAAACTCTTGAATATACCTGGTAAGACAAAAGATGGTGAGAAAGCTAGGCAAGATATGTTGAAAATGGGTATCCGGAAGGAGTTAGCACCGGTGCAGAAAGGTAAACGTACATATTTGCCCCTCGCATGTTATACATTGTCCAAAAAAGAGAAAACTAGTTTATGTGAGTGTCTTCGTGGTGTGAAGGTTCCAACAGGTTATTCTTCAAACATTAGCAGTCGTGTATCAGTGAAGGATTTGAAATTGACCGGTATGAAGTCTCATGATTGCCATGTGTTAATGCAACATTTATTACCTGTTGCAATTAGAGGTATATTGCCTAAACATGTTAGGCATGTTATTACAAAGCTTTGTCTCTTTTTTAATATAATTTGTAGCAAGGTAATTGATCCTGATATGTTGGATGCTCAACAAGCCGATCTTATTGTTACCTTATGCCAATTTGAGATGTATTTTCCACCTTCATTTTTCGATGTTATGTTGCATTTTGTTGTTCATCTTGTAAGAGAAATCAAAATTTGTGGTCCTGTATTTATGAGATATATGTATCCGTTTGAAATGCATATGGGAACTTTAAAAAGAAAAACAAAAAACAGATATAGACCTGAAGCCAGTATCGTAGAAGCTACTGTAGCTGAGGAGGTTATAGAATTTGTCACTCCATACTTAACTGGTGTTGAACCTATTGGACTTCGTAAATCTCGACATGAAGGACGACTTGATGGCCAAGGCATAATTGGATCAAAATTGACTTCAATTGGTGATGAGATGTTGCACAAAGCTCAGCTACTTGTTTTGCAGCACCTTAGTGAGGTACATCCTTACTTGGAGGAGCACATGGCAATTCTAAAGTCTCGGAATCCTTCAAAAAACGAAAGGTGGTTGACGAATGAACATAACCGCTCTTTTGCCATATGGTTTAAACATATGGTAATGTTTCAATTGTCTCAAACAAATCATGGTATTTCAGATACAATAAAATGGTTAGCATATGGGCCTCGATTGCATGTCAATTCATGGGAAGGATATGATATGAGCGGTTATGTCTTTTATACGAAGCGTCAGGATGAGAAGAGAAAAATGCAAAATAGTGGAGTCAGCATCGTTGCATCTTCAAGAGAATTTGCTAGTGCTAAAGATAATAGACCAATAAATGCGACAATGCAATATTATGGGATAATCGAGGATATTTGGGAACTTGAGTATAAAGACTTCACAATCCCGCTATTTCGATGTAGATGGGCTGATAATCGTTGTGCTGTACGAGTGGATGAACATGGATTCACATTGGTTGACTTTGGTCAAGTGAGTCATGATAATGATCCACTCATCTTGGCATCTCAAGCAAACCAAGTTTTTTACGTGACTGATCCTACCGATAATAAGTGGTCTATTGTTCTTCCCGGCAAAAGACGCATTGTTGGGATTGGTGATGTGGTGGATGAAGAAGAGTATAATCAATTTGATGAGAATCCACCTTTCTCCATCGGCTTAAGTCTACCAGAAGAAGTTGATTTAAATGCAATTTATGCACGTTCTGATCACGATGAGGGGGTTTGGATAGTTGGGTAATTTTTTTATGCTCATCATGCTTTATTTTCCAGTTGAAATCTTTCATTTTCTGTAATTCTTTAGTTTTTTTGAGAATAATTACTAATAAGATATTTTACAGGGATACTTGATCGCTGTTTTTGTTGCAGACTTCGGATATGAATAATGGACACAATTGCTTCTTGAATTGTTCCATCAAATAATTTAAATCTACTTACTATATTATAATCATTTAATTTGTCTTTCATCAGTTTTCGAAATCAGGTAGATACTTGATAAAATAAAACTAAGTGAAATTTTGTTGTTGAATGCATACAAGTACATGTACTTTTTAATGCCTAACTTAAACTAAACATTTTTTGTGCAGGTTGAATGGCAAGAGGCATGAAGTGAGCTTTGTTGTTAGAGATTTTGATCACATCTTTCAGTATTTTGTTGTTAGAGAGTACATCCTCCCAATATGACTGAATAGGGAATGACACGTTGATGGTTGAACAATAAAATCAATTGAAAGGTACAGTTTAACCCTGTTCTTACTTCTCTTTATTATTTCTTTGCTCGACAGTGTTAAAAAGTAATAAAGTTTAGTAGATGTCAGAAACTAAAGTTATAATGAAACTTTAGTTCATTTGGGTTGGTCACACCAACCAAATCAATTAAGCTTGGTCTTATTATTAGACTAAGTTTCAAAGTGATGTTGACAAATTCCTACTTACCAACCGTTTTCTATGCTTGGCTTCAATTGTTTGGGATTTTTGTATTGTAAGCATGTATGTATGCATTCATATGTTTCTTTTTATATTACAGTATATGATATGCGTAAGTACGTAAACATGTAAAATAACCCTTTAATCCTACTTTTACCTGTCGCAGCGGGTCTTTTTGATCAACGACAATTAATGTTTTCTTTTATTTCTTTTATTTTAACATGCTAAAATATCATAAATAAATAATTGTTATTAAGTTGATCATTTGGCTAAGTTGGTCTGATGTTCAACCTACAAAACTAAAGATCATGAATTTGATCCTCAAAATCGATGCTTGTACCTTTTACCATGATAAATCATAGTCTCTTTTCAAAACCGAAATCGTTGTTTTCAAACTTCATAATAAAATATAGGTATGATGCATGCATTAGACCAAGTAGCAACATTTAGTTGCATGTTAAAGACGCAATTAACGTGTCCAAACGTCATGTTTCAATAAATCTTAACTTTAATATATATGTTGAGGTCCAGGCTTTTAGAGGGTAACAAATTCCAAACCATGACACCGGCGACACAAAATAATTTAAATTCATTTTAAACTATTGTGTTGTACAGATTAATTTTGGGACATAGTTCCTTTGCTTCAGGTCATTAATGATATAATCATGGTTTTGAAATGAAACCTGATCTGTATGACTTCGGTACCTAACATTCTCAAGGTTTAGAATTTTTGGCAGCGTGCAGTAACTACGGCCAAATGTGCAACTGAAACAAGTTGCTTGCAATGTCATAATCAGTCACATAATAAAAGATGTCACTGAGAATGAAGGATAGCTTGAGATACAACTGCTGCTTGTCTGCTCATCATACTGAGCTATTATTGTGTAATGTTGTTGTCTCATTTTTTGCAACTCAAAAATAAATTGTAAACATATGCTCTATTCAGAATTGATATCTGGCCATGCATTATATTGACAAACATAGAACTGACTTGTTTTCAATTCAATATCTTCTCTAATGCATTTTATTTGATTCTGAGCTACCACTTCAGAAATGTTCTCATAGATGCATTATTTGCATTATCAATCCTCACTGCTGCATGATAAAAGAAACCTTGAACAGCAACATGATAAAAGAAACCTTCCCTGGATATTTCAAAAAAAGAGGGAATATCACATTCATGATACTACTGCTCATGTTTGAAGTACTTGTTTTAGCACCGCTCACGTTTTAAGTACTTGTTTTACATTGCTTTGTGTGCTTCACATTTTCATACTTCCTAGTTCGATTACTACACACTAGTCACATGCGCCACTGCCACTTTTTCTATTATACTACACAACTATCCTATAAAGCATTTCAACTTCATCCACATTTTCTATTTTGTAAAACCACTTGATTTCCTAACATTATTTTGTAAAACCACTTGCTTAGAGCTATTCAGTGGTTCTGTTAGCATTTCTTTATGGGTTATAGCTGTTGTTTTCTTGGATTCTATGTTTTCTAAAAGATTGGTTGTACTTGACTTTGTTTATGAAAAATATCATACTTCATGTCTCATCCATATATTTGGTTACACAAAATATTCTCAAACATGAGTTCAAGATATATAATCTTGTAAAAAAAAAAAAAAGATTGTTTTGTTTGATTTAATTTTATAAGTGCATGTATATATAACCTATGTATGTGAACAATATCCAAGTAGATAATCAGAACAAACTTAAATAGCATACCGGGGTTTAGTGGTAATCACAGTAGTTCTGTTCATAATTCTGACTCCAGGCCTTCTTTTTCAGAATAATGATAATGGAGATAGAACAATTTGGACAAAATGAAGAACATGATCCTTCTACTTCACAGTTGTTGTCTAAGAAGAGGCGAAGAGGCCCAACAACCGGGAAGAAATATAAAACACAAGAACCAAAATACATTGAGTGGAGTGATAACGGCAACCCCATTGGAAAGTGGGCGAAGTCTTATAAGGCGTATGTGGGCGATATTGCTAGATCTAAAATTGATATCAATATTAAAAATTGGGATGACGTTTGTAAAGGGCTTAAAGATACTATATGGGAAGACGTTAAGGTATTATAAATTCATTTATTCACTTATTACTTATTCGGCTTTGAAACCCAATTTGACATTTGAAGTCTTATAAGGCGTATGTAACTATAATTTTTTTTAAATCTCAGATCGAGTACCACATTGACGACAACATGAAAGATAACGTGTTAAAATATGTCTGTGGATGATGGAGAGATTTCAAAACAAAATTGGTTGGTGGTTGGATTACGAAGACAAGAAAACTTCCAGTGGACCATAAAGAGCCGTACGAGCTTTATGATGGCATTACACAAGCACAGTGGGAAACGTTCAAGAAGAATTGTGAAACTGAGGAATTTAAGGTAATTTTAGTGAAACTGAGGAATTTAAGGTAATTTTCGTAATTTAAGGTAATTTTCGTAAAACTACCCTTCTGCTTTCCTCTGTTAACAAACCTCCACGGACCTACATTGCCTTGCTCGTCCTCTGTAATCACTTCAACTTCAACTGACACACAAATCAACATCTCTGCAATTGTGGCCACCGCTGTTTCCAATACATACTTCAACAAATATTGCTTCTCACTGCCTCTCTACCATTCAACATAACCACCACCCTCTGTGCACTGTGCAAACATATCCATATCCCACTGATCTTCAAAAAACCATTGCCTTAACTTCTAATCACCAGAACAACAGCCTCTGACCGTTGTGCAATCATAATCCCATTACAGTGCCATAGTTACCTTTCCACAACCAGTTCTCTACTCTGCCACTACAAACAATTTGTACTTCTTCTATTACAACTACCACAAACAACTTCTGACCACTTTGTACATCCCCATATCCACCTGATCACAGTGCAGCACCATACACTTCTGCCATCTAATCGTATTCATTTGCCAACTATTCACTTCATCACTTCCTACAACTCACCTGACCACATTTGCACTAACTCACTGCTTGCTGCACATTTCCACTGCTTGCTGCACATTTCACTGCTTGTTGCCCAGTTCTTCCCTTCTACTGAATCATCTTCCTATGCATAATATTTAGCAATTATTCATTCTCGTTAACTGTTGGGGCATTTCAGTTTTGCTGTGTGTGATTTTTTTCTCTCTAGTTTTTGTTACAAAAAATGTTGGTTAAATTTGTGTGGTATAAGATGCAAATGAAATGAGTATACAAAATAAGGTAAGATTCCAACAATCGATTCTTGTTTTGGATTTGGTGATTTTTAGTTGACAGTCCATAGAGTTTCAAAGTATTGTATTTAGGCATATATGATATTGGTAGGCACAACAACTTCCTAATCTCTCGTGCCTAATGTTTTCTTGCAATCGGTTTAGGGATCTGGCATCATAGCTTGTAAAAAAATCCCGTTGCTTTTACTTGTACTGTCCTCTGAAGGTTTCATTTATATTTTTTGGGCGTGATCTAAACTTACGGTTTAGTTAATGGAATCGGGCAAAATTGCAATCTGGAATTCACGTCACCAACTTTAGATTGAAATGTTTTCAGCCGGAATCAGAACCTGCGGTTCCGTATATTTGCAGAAGAAGGATCCCAGTTTCAAAACTCATAACTTGGGTTAGATGTATGCAAATGCAAGAGTGGATAACTGTGTGCATACAAATATTTATCTATTGCGTGTTGATATAGATCAAATCTTCTGTGATTATGGTTTGATTTGTTTCCAAAGATAACTCAGCTAGGCAAGATTTCGAACTAGATGTAACAACGGGCTTTACATACCCATTTTGTATTATTCGACTGTCATGAAATTTGCAGTTTGGGCGTGTGGAAAGTTGAGTGCAACCGCTTTGTTTTGTGGCCTAAAAATCTCGTGCTTTTAGGCGATGATGATAAGGTAAAGAAAACACTTTTTGTATTTTTTTGAGCTTTGCTTGAATAAAATATGCAAACTCCATGCTGCTTATGAATTTTTTGTGTGCAGGCTACACATATATGGAGCAAAGACAAAGTGGAAGAGTGTGTTGCTACGGACATGAATAGTAACCAAAAGATGACAAATGAGCCTGCAAAGCGTAGGACGATCGTGGGTGAAGACATCATCAATACTTTAACGGATGAGTGCAAATATTTCCATGACCTGATAGTTCAAGTGCCATCCCATGATACTAATTTTATCGATGCAATTCATGTGAACAAGGATTTATTTACATACGATGAGGACTTTGAAATCCATGTCACTATGGATGACATTATCCAATTCCTTAGTATGGGATGGTTGAATGGAGAATGGTTGCAAATTTTCATCATGTGAGTATTATATATATATATGATGAATATTTCTATCAGTGTACCAATATAGCTACTATGTGAAATACTTAGGTTACATTTACAACAAATAGCTTATAAATTCATTGTATATGTTCTATTTTATATTATGTATTATACATGAAATGGAAGAATAACAATATTTGTATGTTGTACTTATTTTTAGGTGGTTAAATCATATGTGCAATGACCTCGGAGTGGAGACTATCGGGTTTATGTGTCCATGTAAGTTGTCTCAAGTGCGGAAATATCCAGACGCGATAAATATATATATTTCGAACACATGGCGTGCGTCACAATCGAAGAGCTTACTTTTAGCCCCACACTACGAAGGGTATGAGCAAAAACTTTTATAAACTAGTTTACAAATCTAATGTTGATATTAACTTCATATAAATCTTATAATGTAGGAAACATTGTCTACTGCTTGTTTTTCGTATAGAAAAGAATGAGGTTTATGTTTTGGATCCCCGAGTCAAACGCAAATCTAAATTGGAAATTAGACCACAAGTGAATATGTATGTTTTATCTATTTGCCTTCTGATATCTTTTTTGCTTGATGCAAGTGAATATGTACGTTGTATTTAATTTTTTATTTTATGTGTAGGGCGTTTAAAACTTATAAGGCGTATGGTGGAAAATCTCGAGGAATTTACTTGAAATGGAAGACTATTAAGGTGATTTATTTTGTACAAAATAAAAATAAACTTCTATATTGGATATAAATTCAAAGTAACCTATCTATTAAATTATTGTGTAATATTGTTGTAGTGTCCTCAACAATCTAGAATGACGGATTGTGTATATTATGTGATGAGGTATATGTATGATATAGTAAAAAACCATGATCAAAGCACCGACATACTTGAGGTACCACTTTAATTTTTTTCCTTCATAATTTTTGTTACGTACTTATTCGATTAATGTTTCGAAATAATCTTGTAATTGCAGTACTTTGTACAAGATAGTTCTTATAGCCAGCAAGAGATAGATGATGTTCGTGATAATTTAGCTAGTTATATCATGCATAACTGGATGTAGTCTTCTTATATGCTACTATATGGTGAGTTTATTCTTGTCTCCTTCATACTTTCAGCATTACATGATTAGGAGCTAAAAATAAAATAATTATAATTGAATATATTTTTAAAATAATGACACAATGTTGTTTAAAAAAATTTAGTTAAAAGCTAAACGTATATATCCATTGCTCAAAAATAATATTTTGGCTATTTGTTTAAAAGAAAAAAAATTCAAATGCACATAGTTGTGACTGGAATAATTGAAGTAATGGTGTTGGGGAAGAGTTTTGGTAATTTAGAAATTGGTGGTTTGGAGTACATATATCAAGGAAGAAACTAAAACCAATTAAAACAAAATAACTTATTTTTTCCTTTTGTTTTTTAAAGGAAAAATCAAGTTACACTAAGAAAAAGAAAAGTAAAAAAATAAATTAAACTTAACCCAAAACACACTATAAACAACATTGATTGTCTAACATCAGTAATGCTTACATCAACATTAGAGAAAAAAGGTTTTAATAAGCGGTATGACAATATAACTTCATTCCATATAATAATAGACTATCTTTAATCAAAACTTTTGGTTGCCTATGTTTTTTACATGCTTACTTTTAACGATAGCTAAAGAACACCCATTTGGACTGACTGCACAAGTGATACGAAAATTTATCTAAATCTGGATATTTCGGAGTGTAAAGAACTTTTTGCTAAGTACAATACTTACAACCTGATACATTATACCTAGACGTAGAAACACTATAGTTCGAGGTGAAAGGATTGTTGTAGTTCGAATTGTTTGAGGTTATCAGTTGACTGATTAGCAAGATTTGTACAGCTATTTGTTGTAGTGTGATGAAAGGTGATGTCTTGGTGGTTATGTCATTGATATGTAATGGTGAATGCCAGTAAATGGTGGATGATGGAGCAGAGGTATGTATGTTTTATGTGGTGAGTGACAGTAGTTTTTTTTGTACGTATGAAGATGGATAGAGTGGCAATGTTAGGGGGAGGCAGTGTGGCAAAGAAGTGCTAATGATGGTATGGTATGGTAGTGAAATGAAGACAAGCAGTGAATGAACCGAGGAAGATGATGCTGTGGGGAGTACTGTTGTGAAGTCATAATACTGAAGCCTCTAGCTCCAATCTACCATCATCTTCAAAGAAGAAGACTGCATTTGAGGCCATGGATGAAAATGTGGATGCTTTAATAAATGGAGGATGTAAAAGGTTGAGGGAATAGGTGGAATACACCAAAAACTTGAACCTCCTCACTTTCTACTCTAGACTCATAGTTACTGCATTTGATGCTATCAATGCCACAAATAAACTCAAACCCGAAACCTTGTTTCCAACGGTGGAAGACACTGGTTTATTATCGGTTGAACCTTTTGCTTATGAATATTATTTCTTGAAAGCTTGCTACAGTTTCAAAGAAATTAGAACTATGATTTCAAATTCCATTTGTCAGGCTCACCGATCAAAAACACAGATGGTGATTCAAAGAAGGTTCTGATGTGGAAGAAACAGTGTAACAAGAACATAAAAAGATTGAGTGGTTGATTGAGAATAAGTTTTTGAGGGATTTTCATTCTTGGTTTGATAGGTTTGTGTTATATGGAGTAATGAATGCAGTAAGTTGTCTTTTGATTTGTTTATATGATATTTTGAAGTTGACAGAGTTAGAAGATGATGGAAATTTTTTGAAAAGGGCTGAGAATATTTCTAAAAGCTACGAATCGTTTTATAGAAACTTGATATTTATACGTTATTTGTTGTGAAGGAGGATTAATGAAATTGGAAGGTGAAGTTTTTTTTGAAGTTGTCGTATGGTATGATAGTCCTATTGTATTTGATGGAGGGGTATTTGTTGCACTGTTGTTTTGTACAAGGGAAGGAATGTTGGTAATGGAACTGATGTGGCCAATAAGGTGATGCGTTATGTTGTTGGAGATGGCATATTAATCAGGCAATGATATGGGTATGTCAAGCATGGTTGCTTGTGTGTGTGGTGTGGCGCTGTTATGCATGGTGGAGGAGGATGCTGATATGGTCATGGTAATGAAATATTGTGTTTGGTGGTAGGGTGGTAAGGATGAATTGAGTACCATATCTTTGACCAATCCATTGCAATTATAGACTTTATAATCTAATCTAATGCACGTGTACTCGATTATTTATGAATCAAACCGCTGTCAAGTGGATTTCCACTTTTTACACTCCACTGCCATCCTTTTTTTCATTTTGTTTCGTATAAAGAAAAAGATCACATTGTACAGATCGTTAGTTTTGATTAGCGAGAAAAAGCCGCTATAATTGTTGCTATACCTAACTTTTTTGCTGCATTGAATGTTTGTATTCTACAGGATCATATGCATATGCAGATTGCACAGCTCACTTCAGGTAGCTCAAGTACAAAATAGGATGAATGTTTGTGCATTTAAAGACCATCTTCTGCTTAATTTATCCGCTGTTAACGATACATTCTCTTCTCTGTATATATGTATTTTTGTGTCTATATATAACACGTTGCATTTATTTTTTACTACTGACTGTATGATTATGTGCTGTGGAATTTATTTATGTTTTTCATTCTTCTGTCGAATTATTAAATCTGATTATGTATTTGCCATCAAATTTTATTTTGAATGACTTTAATATTGCATGCAATAATTGTTTGTTATAATCAATAATATATATATATAGTCTATTTGAGTGCCGTAATAATGGTTACTGAGAATGGCTTTTTTGCATCAGGTATAAATAGCTGATGCAATAGAGGGATTAGTTTGTATCTGTTGTTATAAAAAACTGATGCAATAGAGGGATTAGTTTGCATCGGTTGTTATGAAAAATAGATGCAACAAGTTACTTTGTTGCATCGGTTTTCATTACAACCGATGCAACATGGGACTGTATTCAAGCAACCAACCTTGATATTTTGCATCAGTTGTTAGTAACAACCGATGCAAAAAGGATATTTTTGCATCGGTTTCAGAACTGATGCAAAAGTGTTAAGCCTGTTGCATCGGTTGCATATGCATCGGTTGTTGAACTGATGCAAAAGGGGGGTAAACAACCGATGCAAATGATCTATTTTGTAGTAGGGTCGTAAGATTTTTGTATGTATGTATATATATATAAAGTTAGCTATATAGGTGTTGGTTTCTATTTGTTGTTTATATATATAAATTTATACATATATTTTATAATTTGCGTTTAAAAAAAATTTGCTTTAGAAGAAAATTATAACATATTGGTTTAGCTTAGTCAACTCTGCAATATATATATCACATAGGATGTATTGTATATATGTGCATACTTTATTTTATATTGTATGTATATATAAACGCATTAGACCACCATATATATGCAGTTTTGCATAATTTTGTTATAACTTGATTTTTTTAAATTTGTAGGTTAGTAGTTATGAGTTGGATATACATACATATATATATGTATGTATGTATGTATTTGTGTGCTTAAAACTGATTTTAGGATATAAAAAGTATATGAGAGTATATATGTGTGTATAGTAGTATATATGTATATTATATGAGTTTATATGATCTACTTTAAGCTAATATGTTTATTTTAGCAAAGCAAGTTTATATATATTGAAAAAAATAAAGTTTTGTTTGCACACTGTTTAAATATATGTATAAATATAGATTTTATTTTGATTTATGTTTAAGTTATATGTTGATTTTGTTGAAAATTTAAATATTTATAATATAGCTTATTCTCATCGATTTCCAATCTATCATCTCTGTTCGTCGTATTCATGCCAATCGAGCATTGCTTTGAAATTTGTGCTTGGATTCGTAACCCATCTCATTCTCGTTCATTTATCCAGCCTCAAAAGGTGAGCAATAACTCACGATTAACATTCTTATATTTATTAAATTTGATTTCAATTGAAATGACAATTGAAATATGCTGCTGTTAGTTATTTACATTGCTATATATATGCTATTATCTGTATCTGTTCACCTGTGACATCTGACACCATTATCTGTTATTTATATTGATGATATATGCCTACTATATTATTATCACATCTGTTATCACTCGGCAAGTTCCCTGTTAGTATAGAATTCCCTATGGGTTGAAATGATACATACCCGAACGATCTGTAGAATAGGAGAAAATCATTATGGGTTGAAATGATAAACCCAAGCGATTTTTATTGAATTGAATTTGGGATTGCGGGTTGAAATGATATATGCTCGTATATATTTAAATTACGAATTGAATCGATAAATATCCATATCACTTGACCATAGGATAGAAAATGATATACAGACACCGTTGTCAACACACACACACACATACATATATTGAAATGATTTCCAAGGTATTGAAACTGAATTTATATGAGAATTATACTCAAATAAGTTTGATTCGAAATTTATTAAATTTGAGATTTTAAATATATAATTTTATAACTTGATTTTTGATTAAGAGTGATTTAAGTGAATATTTCAAATTTATATAAATTGAAATGGTGCGTTTAGTTTTATTTAATTTGAAATTTGAAGATTTTTTAAAATTTTATTTGAATGATTAAGTAAATATTTCAAAATAAATAATAGTAAAATGAATTTGATATATATATATATATGGAATTATCAAATCTAGTTTTGAAATGTTTGAAAAGTTAAAGCTTTCAAAATATTGAAATTGGAATGGTTTATTTGGTGGTTAAAAATTTGTATTTGAAATCGACATAATTTGAAATGGTTTATTGAGAAACAGAAATAAATTGAATTTGATGATTTGAGATTTGGTTAAATTTGAATTTTTGGAATTCGAGTTGGTTTGGAATTGATTTTTGAAATTTGAGGAAACTATTTCATTATATAAAATATTTTTAAATTATATTTAAAAACTATTTTATATTTTGCTTTATAAATTATTTTAATATAAACTATTTTAATATAAATCATTTTCAATATAAACTATTTTTTATATAAACTATTTTAATCTACTAACTATTTAATATAAACTATTTTAACGATAACTCTTTTATATAAACTATTTAACTTTATAAATTATTTTATTTTATATACTATTTTAATATCCAAATTGTTTAAGTGGTAAAAGTTATGTTTTCAAAGTTATGAATTTCAAAGTATTATGTTTTCAAAGTGTTATAATTTCAAATGTTTGGTTTTGAAAGTGTTATAACTTCGAAAGTGCTATGATTTTGGAAATGGATATATTTGAAATGGAAATGATATCGTATTTGGTTTTGAAGTGGAAATGATCTCGTATTGATATGGTTATGAAATCAATGACATTTTGGTTTTGAAATATAAACTATTTTGAAATAACCACGGTGTTACAATAACGTTTGGTTGTTAAAGAGACAGGGATCGGAAGTTGTCATACTCTCTGCCAACTCCGAAAACCACTTTAACAACCATGTACACGGTGGAGATTGCAGAATGAACTAGGATGGTGGCGATGTCCTATTGAGGTATATACGTGGACCCGACTCCCGTGAGTTGGCATATGGTGGCTAAAATAGGAGCGATTCTTGGGCCAAGTGAGGTAGCTCCTCCAATCGGACACATTCCTTCGATACTATATTCTGACTTTGTGATTGATTTGGTGGCCACACTTGATTTTTTGATTCGGGAGTGTGTTATGAGGTGGGTGGTAGTGGCTGCTATGCGTTACCACCAGTCCAGACGCGTAATTGGTATATCTACCCTGACATTGTCTTGTTGTGCCATGTCACCTACCCTATCGATACCACTACGGGTTTGTTTTGTACCATTATGGATTGCCCTCTGACGACGCCCAGTAGGAAGAGATTACGGTACTGTATAGACTATGGGAATATATAAAATGTGTTAAGATGGAAAATATAAAGCCTTAATGCTATTTTAATAGTTTACTTTACTTTAGACATTATTATAATAGCGTATATTACTACATAGTAGATAGTTTAACGGATCCTTAGAGGATGGTTATCCCAAACATCCTTTGAGTTACTTGTATTTCAGTTGTTATTTCACTTGAGTTGGATTTATTGATATAAGAATGTTAATCCTGATTTGAGTGTTTTGCTTTTTTCTTTATGCTCGGGTCAGACTGAGTGATACAGCTTTTGAGACTTTAGAGTTAGAGCTTCGTTCGGAGATCCACTACATCTTTTCAACTTACAGTTATTCAGTTCATTCCATTGATGTATTCTGATCTTGTAATTGACTATTGTATTTGAAACTTCTATTGTATCTTATTTAACTATATATATATAGTAGCTTCATGAACTACTATTCATTTTGTTTCCGTTGCATATTGTATATTACTCTGTGTTTGTGATGCCATGATTTATTTATTTACTGTATATGCTGAGATTTGCCAAATACAGATTAACAATCTGTTATTTTGTGCAATTCAAATCCGGCATGTGTGGATGCGAATGGTTGAAATATCAAGATGTTACATGAGTTCTAAACACCTAAAATCCCTTTCCTGAAATCCTAGAGAAATTTTGAATCATAAGGAAGAAAGAAAGCGACAGAGCTTCGCTATGTTTCCTAATAATTTGTGAACAAAAGTAAGGGGGTAGGCTTTTATTTATAATGGTTAGAAAGCACCAGAACTATCGGATTCAAGTTGGTTTAAAATAATATAATACAGATCATTCACGTATTAAAAACCCTAGCCGTGTCGGTCGACTGCTTATTTTTAATTAACACTGATTTATTATTTAATTCCTTAATTAATATTTAATGTTAGCTTTTATTTTAGTGTTTTCTTAACCCCTAAGTCTAACTACCATTAATTTTTGAATTTCAAACTTTTGGAATTAATTATTTATTTGAACTCGAATTCCATTTAAACTAATTTGAATCCAAAAACTACAAATGTAAATAACTTTTTCATTTGAGCTCCGATTTTAAAGCTTTATATATGGAAATTTATTAGAAAATCGTCATAAACACAACAACACAACTTTCATGGTCAAATTCTGACATTTAAATTTTTTCCATTTTTAGTCTTATTATTAATTAATTATTCCTTATTAGTTAATTTCTTATTAATTTCTACGGGGTGTTATACTATCTCTCGTAAAAAGGATTTCACCCTCGAAATCCCTAAGGGACGGTTAGTGTAACGCGCACTAAGCATCCATATTTTACAACCGTGTTATTTACACAACCATCTACTCAACCAAAAAATGCAATGTGATTATGTATGCAGACATACTATAGTTGAGCTCAATCCTAGTGTGAATGCAAGTGTCATGACATATAGGTATGTATGCAAACATCTTAAAATTCTATGTGTGCAAAAGTGACAGTGAAAAGTGTCATAACCATCCCCTACCATCCAATCTTGCAAGCACGATGCAACCAAAACCTAATTTGGAGAGAGATAGTTTACCATAGAAAAGCTCAGGATGAGAAATTCTCATATTATCTTCAGTTTCCATGAGCTTTCGACTGGATTATCTCTTTATTGTACTTGAACCAACCTAATTTTTATGTTTCGGAGCTTTCTAGTTCCATGCTCCACTATGCTTGTGGTAGCATGGGTTGTTATTAGCTCTGTCTCAATGTCTCAAAACTGATCAGACACTATGCTTGTGGTAGCACGGGTTGTTATTGGTTCTTTCTCATTCTCTCTCAACTTATCATACTCTACCACGATGGTTGTTCTATGAAGGCATCTCCTCAAGCGCGAAACGTGAAAACGTCATGGACTTATGCCAAGTTATTCGATAGCTCCATAGGATAAGCAAGCCTTCCTATTCTTTTCAAAATTTAGAAAGGCCCAACAAATCTCACTACCGAGTTTCCCGACCTTTTGAATCTCATAATCTCCCTAAGTGGAGAAACTCTAACAAACACCATGAACTTTGCCTCCAACTCCAATCCCTTCCTTTGCTTATCTACACATAACTTCTAACAACCTTTGCGACCTTTATTCGTGGCCTAATCAACTCTATCTTTCTTGAAATATCATGAATTAAATATAGTTAGAGTAGAATTTTATGATGGTTTCCTGTCGACAATTTGGCATTTCGCGTGGCCTTATGTACAATCCTTTAAAGGGTATCTTTCCTATCATCGCTTGGTGACTACTATTATACGTGATTTCTACTAAAGGTAAGTGCTACTTCCAACGTCCTCCAAAGTCCATGAAGCAAGTTCTTAACAAATCCGCTGAAATCCTATTCACCTACTCGGTCTGACCATTAGGTTGTTGGTGCTAAGTAGTGCTAAGATTCAATGAGCTTTCTAAAGCTGTCTGCAAACTCCTTCAAAATTCGCTAGTAAATAGAGGGTCCCTATCACTAACAATGTTAATCGAAATTCCATGAAGTTGATCCACCTCCTTGCTGTAAATTTGTACTGATGATGCCGCAGTCCTGTTGCTTCTAACAAGAATAAAATGGATGCTTTTAGAGTGTCTGTCCACTATGACCCAAATTGCTTCATTGGCTCTTTGGCTCCTAGGCAACCCATCTATGAAGTCCATTGAAATATTCTCCTATTTCTAAGTCAAAATATCCAATAGCAATAACAATCCTCTGGGCTTCCCTTGCTCAGCCTTTATCCTTTGGCATGTCAAACATTTGGAAACAAACTCAGCTACCCTCTTCTTCATCCTTGGCTAATAGAAAATTCTCTTCGAATCAATGTACATCCTATCTCCTTTGGGGGTGATTGGTCATTCATGAATGGTGACACTACACAAGCTAAAATGTATTTTTCCCAAAATCCTAAAGTTTTTGGGGTTGAAGCATTTTCTATTTCTAGTTACTAACCTAATTTCCACATTAACTTCCAGTCTTACCTACAGTTTTTCGCTAGCTATGTGTTCTTATGAAATTTTCTTATTTACGCTATAGATAAATATGGATATATTTATCTAGTGGTCTAATCTCAACCATAAAATCAACCAAAAGATAAAATATGAACACATATTATACCATATCATACACTTTTCCAATAATCTAAGGGAGACAACTAGCAATTACAACCCAAAAACTCTAAAAGAAAATTTTGTTGGAAGTTGCCATTCATCATCAATTGGTGTTAATGATGTTGTAGTCCAAGTACTCCTTATTAAATTAAGATGGACATTCCTACTTTGTCATTCCACTATCACCCACATTCCTTAATTCTCCATCTTGGTTTCTAATAAATGCAGTCTGTCTATTACTTAATAAATATACCCAATTATGGAATAAATTTTGTATTCCCATAAATGTCGAATTAAATTCCCTAATCAATCCATGTTTAATCCATGTTTATTTCTTTTTACTCTTTATTAATTACAAATTTATTGCTCATTAAATTGGTAATTAATATCCAGAAATCCTTGTTCTATAATTACAACTTTGTTAGTAACTAATACTAATATCATCGTAAATTACGCTATTTATGTATTTTTATTTTTGAATGTTGAGTGTGGTTATACATGTGTATTTACTCTTATTAATTCTTTTCTTTTATTGAAATCGGCAGTGTAAACCATGGAAAAGAATATCCATATCTTACACATCCATTTTTCTTTTTGGTATATCCTTTGTTAATTCAAACGAGATGCTTTTATACATATTTTGAAATTGGATAATTTAAGGAAATTATAATGAGCCCACACCAATTAAGTCAGAACATAGAAATTCAAAATCCAAGTCAACTAGGGCAATATAATTTATAATCCAATTATAAATCTAGAATGTCTTTACAACTTTACCAACATTCTATGATTAAATATTTGGGACTAATTTTAAATTTCCAGGTCAAGTTGTGCATACTACTCCTATTTTATTCACACCCTAAAACCTTTGACATGCCTTACCTAGGTAGTGATCTCTATCTACTCTATATAAAAAATTGGTTTAGTCCTCACCATTCTTTATAAAACTAAAATTTCACAATTATGAAGTACCTAATCCAAAACCTTTATCTTTGAAAATATAAACTTAGAAACCATTTTTATTCAAAAATTCAATTTTTTTTATCAAAATAATTTCTCTTCTCAAAGGCTTTTTTCCTAAAAGGCTTACTTTTTAAAAATAGGATTTCTAACCCAAAAATTCAAAAATTCAATTATCATACTAATTAATCTTTTTTTCAATAAACATCTTCTATAACTTTAAACAATGAAAAGTGGAGTAGATAAGGATAACCTCTATCCTATTTTTTTCCTATCCTATTCCTATTACTTCTCTCCTTTATTATTTCAAACTAGATTATTAATCCTATTTTATATAAATTTCTAATGCTATTACTATCTAAATTTCCAAACATTGACTCATCATAGTGCATTCGCCTACTACGTTAGCCATCTTGGCTTTTCTTTATATACAAATCTATTTCAGCTGTTTTCTCCATATTTCCTTACATGGGAATGTTCATCCTTCCTGCACTATTGGGAATTCTTACCCTTCTATTCTCTCTACCTTATTTTATCAAGTCCAATTTCCATTTATTCTCCCTTTTAGAAAGAACTAAAAAAAAGAACTTCCAAATTTATGAAATAGGAAAAATCATCGAGTACAACCTATGCTTTATTTACATATATTTCAAAAATGGAAAATCCTTTATTCAAAAATTGAAAACTTTTTAGCTCAACCAATTTCAAGACTAATAATTTCAAAAACGAGAAACCCTTCTTACCAAAAACCTTTTAATCAGAAACTTCTAACTCAACAAAATTTTAAATTATGAATTTCAAAATTTCCTTGCTTTTTCAAAACAAATTCTCAATATATCATTCGAAAAACCTATTCAAAACATTTCAAGGAATTTTCAAAAACCTTTTATCAAATTTTTTTCCATAGGGATGGATTTAGAAATTGACTTTAATTGTCCTTTTTATTGAACTTTTCTTCTTACTTACTCAATCTTCATAAAAACTCAATTATCTCCTTGTAGTGATTAATGTACATCTTTTTGCAAAAACTTTCTCCACTCCTTCAAATCTTGCTTAACTCTTATTGTTCCTTACTTTTGGGTATTTACAACATATAGGGTTCTTATCTCCATCTGTTTGGATGAAATGTATGTCCTTAATCGGCAATCCATTGGAATCCAAAATCATGAGGAGTCTATGCCCAACAAAAGAGTCAAGTACCATTCAGCTTCTAGAGTGCTTCAATATGATGCGGGCATGCCCTTTTTGGTCCACTCTTATGATACGACCTCTACCCTATAGGGTAAACTAGGTAGGAGTATAACTTTAACTCTATTTTATTTTTATTTTTATTTTTATTTTTTCGAACCCATAATTGCTTCATCCATTCTTTCGAAATATGGTTCCAAATACTTCTATAGTTGGAATCTACAGAGTTTGACGAATAATACACACACATAGTGGGTTTTTATAAAAATACTTTCAAAAATAAAAAGTACATCATCAATACATATATTTATCATCATTGATCGGGTAACCTGACTCTAATACCAAATGTAACCACCTGCCTCAAAATGGGCCTAATTTTTGACCCAAAAAAGAACCATCAAATCTTAGACCCATTCTAAAGTCTGCTGTTGATTGGTAAAACTAATAAAAAGAACAATACATAGTGCGATCTATCGACATATTCAAAATCTCACAGTATAAGGATAAAATATAATATCGAAAACAATACCCATTTTACTTAAAATTTAAATGTTTGAAAAATACAACACAATGCCACATAGCAAAACTAAATATATGTAGTGTAATATCTTAAAATACATCAATGGTTTCAGATGGGTAAATCAAAAATACAAAAACAACATAAGTAGATAAATAGACAACTGCCATAAGCCCCATCATCGCCTTCGCCTACTTAATCTGCATAGTCTTCTCTAACATATGTTGTAATGAGGAGGGGATCATAAGAATAATGTCTGGTAAAAAAAAATCTCGAGGCTTTCTATAATGGTACTTGGGCAGTATAATTTAAACAAGAAATTATCTTATGCATCCTACCTATTCTTAAGAAATAAGAAATTGAATTTTGTTAAAGTTTAATTTTTTTTTCATATTCTTGTGGTTCTGTATTGTCAATAGTTTCAAGATTTTGATTTTGGTCACTTAGAAATAACACATACGGATGACTACAGCATCTATAGCAGTTAGTTTTGAGCATCCGGAAGCAGGATGTTAAAGTTGGTATCAGAGTATGGTTTATGTATTTAAAAGGAATTTATACCTTAAAAGATTTTAAAGCATAATCTAATGAATCTAAAATATAGTTGGACTTGGGTAAGCGTTATAGTAACATATGTGTACTTTGCTATAAATACCTAAGTATGTATTCCCCACTCTCTTAGACTGTTCTTCTGTATCTTACCAAGATTGGATTTCAAGTAGTAGGGAAGTAAGATATGAAGGCAGGAAATGGAAGACTGAATATGTGTACTTTGCTATAAATACCTAAGTATGTATTCCCCACTCTCTTAGACTTTTCTTCTGTATCTTACCAAGATTGGATTTCAAGTAGTAAGGAAGCAAGATTTGAAGGCAGGAAACGGAAGAGTGAATCAAGGTGGAAGATGCATCGCAACTAGTGGAAATGTTTGACCTAATACTAGGAGTAACCAGGGTCGATAGGCAAATGCAAACCCAAATGCAAATGTTGGTGCTGAGATTCCGCTGGTTGATATGTGGATAATGTATCAGTTCTTTGTGAATATGATGCAAGGTGGAGCAGCTGTGGGCATGGTTGTAGGGAATGATGGAGGAGCTAATCTAGTGGCTTCAAGTGGCAGTAACTATGCCAAGTTAAGCAAGATTACGCTAGTCTTGGAGGAAAGCCTTTTCTAAGAACCGAGGGTGCAGGTGGAATAGAGAATTGGCTATTGTATTGTGAAAGGATATTTTCAAATCTCGGCTCGGTGAATATGTAGAAGAGGAGACTTGCTTCAAGGAATTGAAGGGAGCAGCATTATTTTGGTGGAATGGAGTTATCGTGGGAGTGCTAGAGAAAAATCTGACTTGGACTGAATTTCGAAGGAGGTTCGAAGAAAGATTTCTATCATAGGTTCCCAAGTTAGAATTGCTTAAGAAATTTGCAGATTTAGTCTAAGATGATAGATCGATGATTGAGTATGCTACAGAGCTGTCCCGTTACGGATATGCTACTGTGGATATAGTCATTCCAAGGAATGATAATTTTATCAAGGGGTTGAATCCTGAGATCGCCAAAGCAACCATACCAAACCTCCAGGATCCATGTCATATTTTTGTTGAGATGGCTATTCGAAATCAAAAGATGCTTTCTACTTTTGGTAAAGGTAAACATGTTGAGGTTTAGAATTTTCAAGGCAAGAAGCGCAAGTTCTTAAAGAGGAAAGGTTCCCAGTTAGCGGTAACAGCTAATAGGAGCACGGTTGATATTGTTTGTTACAAATTTGACAAGAAGGGGCACTATGCTAACGAGTGTCGCTCGGGTGATGGAAGAGCAGTTGCAGTTAAGCCGAATGTGAAGTGCAACAACTTTGGACAGATGGGGCATTACATGGACAAGTGTCCCGAGGCTGCTAAGGTTGGAAAGGGAAAGGTCTATGCATTGGAACCATCATCCTCTAGACCAACGACTGCTGAGAAAGGAAAAGCTGCGATGGAAGGTACGCTTATGATTTATAGTACTCCGGTTAGGATACTATTTGATACCGGTGCATCGAAATCATTTATATCTCAGTATTTGATAGATTTCTTATGTTTGGAACCTTTATACCTTATTACACCTTTAAGGTTACGAATCCTATAGGAGGATATGCAACTCTGGGAATGAGATATGACCAGTTGGAACTTGATTTGTTAGGTCATATGTTTGCATGCAGTTTATATATTTTTGATTTTGTGGGTTTCGAGATCATATTGGGTATGGATTGGTTGGACAGATGTGATCCTAGGATATTTTACCAGGAGGGGGAAATATCGTTGAAACACCCTAATAGCCAGAACCAAGTTATTTAATCAGTAAGGAGTTTGAACGGAAATGCTTATGCGTTATTGGGTGCTATGGGAATGGAAACATAGTTAAAGCAGGTTTATGTAGCAATAAAGTTTGTGGAAGCGTTTGAACAAGTTTTAAGCTAGCCACTGAAAAGAGATATCGAGTTTCAGATAGATCTCATACTGGGTGTTGAACCGTAAGTAGACCACCCAGGAGGATGTCACCAACCGAGATGAAGGAATTGAAGGTGTAGCTAGTGGAATTGGAAGGAAATAATTTCATTCGACCAAGCAGTTCACCTTAGGAAATGACCACGGTATTCATGAAGAAGCCAGATGGGTCATTAAGGATGTGTATCGACTATCGTATGTTGAACGATAGAACAATCAAGAATAGATACCGTTTGCCGAGGATCGATGACTTATTCGATCAGTTAGTGGAGCCAGGGTGTTTTCCCAACTAGATTTGGCAACAGATTTCTATCAACTAAGGGTGGAAGAGGACAGTATTCCTTTGACGGCGTTTAGGACCAGATATGGATCTTATGAATGGTAATTATGCTATTCGGGCTTACTAATGCGCCATCTTTCTTTTTAGATTTGATGAACTAGGTTTTCTTAGAGCTCTTGGATAGGTTCGTGTTGCTTTTTATTGATGACATTTTGGTATATTCTAAGAAAGAGAAGGATAATGTGGATCATCTTAGAATAGTGTTGGAGACGCTAATTCAACATCAGCTGAGAGCGAAGTTCTCAAAGTGCCATTTCTGAAAGAAGAAAGTGAAGTTCCTTGGTGATGTAGTTTTCGATGAAGGTTTGTCAATTGATCCGGATAAGATCAAAACTGTTAACAATTGGAAAAGACTAGAGACGGTAAGTGAGATTAGAAGATTTCTTGGACTTGCAAGTTACTACCGAAGGTTCATTAAGGATTTCTTACGGATATAGGCAACCTGGACTATGCTAACCAGGAAGGATGTGAAGTTTGTTTGGTCTAACAAAAGTGAGGAGGCATTTCTTAAGTTGAAACATTTGTTAACCAATACTCCCGTGTTAGTAGTTCCTGATGGGCATCAGTGGTTGGTAGTTTACACCGATGCATGTGGTACTGGGTTAGGTGCTATGCTTATGTAGAATGGAAAGCTTATTGCCTATTCTTCTAGATAGCTTAGACTGCATGAAGTGAGATACTCTACTCATGATTTGGTGTTGGCAACGGTAATCTTTGCATTGAAAGTATGGAGGCATTATCTTTTGGGAGAAAGGTTTGAGCTATTCATGGATCATAAGTCTTTACGATATTTGTTCTCTTAGAAGGAGCTGAACATGGGACAGCAGAGATGGCTAGAGTTTGTTGCAGCTTATGATTTTAGCATCAAGTATACACCGAGAAAAGGAAATAAGGTGGCAGATGCGCTTGGCAAGAAACATCATAATGTGGTGTTAGCTATATTGGCAGAATGGAAAGACTTGGAAGCGCTGGCTACTTGCAGTGTTCATTTCAGGTCGACTGTTGGATCTAGTCGGAATATTGCCATGGTGACTTGTTTGGAAGTACGACCAGTGTTGATCGAACGAATTGATTCTAGGCAGAAAGAGGATCCAGTGTTAGCCGAGAGGATTAGAAAATTAGAAACTGGAGCCGAGATTGATGACTCAAAGGATTTTGTTCTTAACCATAGCGGTTGGTTGAGAAAGAAAGAACAGCTATGTGTTTCGGATGTTGGAAACCTTAGGAAGAAAGTTCTTAGGGAATGTCATCAATCGAATTTTACGATTCGTCCTATGGGAACCAAGATGTATCAAGATATGAAAAGAAGTTTTTGTGCGAAGGAATGAAGAGAGATGTTGGCTTATGGGTAAAACAGTGTTAGATATGTCAACAAGTAAAAGCCGAACATCAGAAGCCAAGTGGGTTGCTTTAGCCTTTGGATCTTCCAGTTTGGAAGTGGGACTCGATATCCATGGATTTTATTGACGGGTTGCCAAGGTCAAAGTGATGAAAGTATATGGGTCATAGTGGACAGATTGACCAAAAGTCCCCATTTCATTCCAGTAAGGTCAACCAGGACGGCACCTATATTGGCTAAGTTATTCATGAAGAACATCTTTAGACAACATGGAATTCCTAGTAGTACCATCAGTGATAGAGATGCTTTGTTTACTAGCTAGATCTAGAAGAGCCTGTAGAGTGTGTTAGGCACCAAGCTCAAGATGAGTACCGCGTATCATCCTTAGATGGATAGGCAGATAGAGAGAGTCAACAAGGTACTGGAAGATCTGTTGAGGGTTTATGTGCCGAATTTTGGTGGTTCTTTGGAAGACCACTTGCACTTAGTGGAGTTGTCCTATAATAATAGTTATCAAACTACTATAGGAATGGTGCCTTTTGAAGATTTGTATGTAAGGCCATGCAAATCACTAGCATGTTGGTTAGAGACTGGAGACAGATTGGTCCTTGGTCTAAATTTGGTGAGAGGCGACGGAAAAGATCGAGGTGACGGAAAAGATCGAGGTGATAGGGAAAGAATGAAGGAAGCTCAATCTAGGCAGAAGAGTTATGAAGACAAAAGGTGTAAGGACCTAGAGTTCTCAGTTGGAGACAGAGTTTTCCTCAAGGTATCGCCGATGAAAATCGTGGTTCGGTTCGGGAAGACCAGAAGCTAGCATCGAGATATGTTCGACCATTCCCTATATAAGAGAAGATTGGGAGACTAGCATATTGAGTAGATTTGCCGAGCAGTTTAGCCAGGGTCCACGATGTGTTTCATGTTTCTCATCTTAGGAAGTATGTTCATCATTCAGAAACTACTATCGCTCCGACAGCACTGGAGGACTTAGTGGTGGAACCGGATATGACTTTTGTGAGACAACCAGTTCATGTTATGGTAAAAGATGAGAAGATGTTAAGGAACAAGACAGACAGGTCGGTGAAAGTTCAGTGGAGCGACAACGTGAAGTACTGTACTTGGGAGATAGAAGACAGGATTAGGGAAACTTTTCCTGAGTTGTTTTAGATGGTATGTTCTATATAGGGTTTATATATAATTCGGTTGGTAGGTTATACTAGCTTTGCTTGCATGGGCTATATGCTTGTTGTTGTGTCCTTACTGAAATTTCAGGGATGAAATCTTTAAGGGGGGAGTCTATAATGCCTCTGAATTTTAATTATTATTATTTGAGATATTTAATTGGATAAATTGAATAGAATAATGTAAACAATTAGGGAGATGAGAATAATAAATCCTATGGATGGTCTAAATGAATGTACTAAAATAAGAGTTAACTAAATTTAGAAGGATGAATTTCCTAAGGGGTAAACATAGAAATGGGGCTACATTTCTTAGTATATATCTTTTCCTCCACTTGAATAAATTTCCACTTTCTCATTCTTAACTCCTCATCACATTGGTTGGCCATTAAAAAGCTCTAGGAAGAGTTTAAATTGAAGAAAAAGCTAAAGAATTAAAGCTAGGAAATTATCTCATTCTCCAATCAACTAATCAAGGTGAATAATCATGTTTGTCATCTCGTTTTTCTATGTTTGGATCGGCTATGGGTTATACTCGATTCATGTTTGTGATTTCGGTTAGGATATAACCATTTAAACCTTTGTTTGGAGAAGACATAGGTATTTTAAAATGTTAATGGGCTAGTTAACACATTTTCATTCGGTTTTGGTTAAATTCCAAGTTGTTTTGATCTTCATATGCTTTGAAATTTTTATATGTTGAAGTAAATGATTTATCAAATTTTTGATGATTTTTTGAGGATTTTTCCTTACCGATTTACTAAGGTAATTATATTATTTGAGCCCAAGGACTAAACTGAAAATTTGCTTCCGAAATTACTTAAATTCGGAAGGATATTGTCTTTGGAAATATTTGAGGAAGAAGTATAGTTTTTTACAAAAAATGTTGACTTTTGTATACTTTTTACTATTTAGAAGTTCAGAAGGAGGTTCCTCGGCCAATTAAAATTAGACAAACAAGATAAAAACATCACTTCAGTAGGCCCAGTTCCGCTTTCGACTCCAATAGGTTCGCTTTTATCCTTTTGATGAAGTCGAAAGGTACCTTTTGCTTAAGACGGAAGGAAAACCATTACCTTCCGCCAAATTCAAAAGGTACGCGCGTTGTCGAAGGGAAGAGAGGCAAATGGATCAGGAGGCTGCTTCCTCCGCTTTCGAATAGAAACATAATTTCTTTCGAATTAGTTGAAGGGGGATCCTTCGACACTAACATTTTATAAGAGATTAAATTTTTTATATATGTAAGAAGGCATTACGAAGGGGATCTTCCAAAGCTTAAACCATCAAGAGTACTATTTTAAAAATGTTTTCTGAAAAGTTGTTTTAATAGCTTTCGGCAAGCCAAAGTGTCAACCTTACGACAAGGTTGGAAGTATACTTTCGAAGGGTTGATTCCATCACCAACACATCATTTTTTTGAATGATTGGAAAGGTTTGATTTCGAATGGTTTTGATGGGATTATCATCAATGATTATGAAAGGTTTTGATTTCGAAAGGTTTGATTTTGAAAGGTTTTGAAGGGGTTGTCTTCAATGATTGCGAAAGGTTTTGAATTCGGAAGGTTTTGATTTCGAAAGGTTTGATTTCAAAAGGTTTTGAAGGGGTTATCTTCAATGATTACAAAAGATTTTGATTTCGAAAGGTTTGATTTCGAAAGGTTTGATTTCGAAAGGTTTTGAAGGGGTTAACTTCAATTATGCTTTCAAAAGGAAGGTTTCCGAAGGGGCTAACTTCAGAGGGTTATTTGCTTTCAAATGGGACTTCATTCGAAGGGTTTTAAGGGGCTATTTTTAGCCATTTACCTTAAGTAAAATTTTGCTAATTTAAAGAGGTTACTTCGAAGGGTTATAGCATAAAATAATTTTTTTGAACATGTAAGGGGGAGCCTTATATAAATTTGATGTTATTAAGCCTTAGGTATACCGGGGTGGGATTGCTAATTTCGATACATAGTTTGGGGTTACAAATAGAAATATGCTTTTGAAATTATACATTGGGACTATCAATGTGTTTTTATCAAATTTAACCTAATTGGGGCTGCCAACGGGAATAGGTTAAATATGTGGTATACCTAGGGAAAGTAATTACTCATGGGGATCATAAATTTTTATAAATAATCATGGTAATCATGATGTTTTAATTGGTCAAGTGATGAGTTCTTGGTTAACCTAGGAAAACCATGGAATGTGCGGTAGATAGCCTACATCAAATTTCCAAAGTAAAGAATGTTTTGCCAGAGGTGGTTAGCCTCGGGATTTGGCACCCAAGGGTTCATAGTCATCCTAGGAAAACTATGAAGAGTGCGGTGGATAGCCCACACTATCTTTTATAAAATAATATATGATGGATAATCTGCATTTATTTTAAATGGACTTGGGATGGACAATCCTACTAAATCATGACAGATAGTCATTTTAAAGATTTTAGAGGGGAACTCTAATAAATTGATTTTTAGATGGGAAATATAATAAATTGCTTTTAGATGGGATATCCAATAAATGGCTGGATGGGTTATCCAATACGCATGATTTATGGCTTTATTTCATATTTTGTTAAGACTAAACATTTTGGGTGTAGGGGCAGAGTAAATGATTTGCATGTTTCGTTTTGGATACTAGTGATGGGAAAACCCATTTCGCTTAGTGGCATGGTCTCACTGGCTATATATTTATGATAAGAGATGATAGGGGATTATTCATACCAGACTTATTACCTGACTCAAAGTTTGTGCTTTTCCACAAACTCTCAGGTACTCAAAATTAATTTGAGTAGTCTGAGAGTGGGAGACTTTCAGGTTTTGGACGAATAAGCTTCCGGAAACGTGCATAAGGCAGTGTTAGCTATATAAGAGCTATTTTGTGTATTCCTCTATGATGTACTAAGAACTGTAAAGTTCATATTTATTAGTTCTCTGATCATCATAAGAGGACATCTTCATATGTTGCTCTTATCGTATTTTGTACATGTATATGTGATCCAAACAGGGCTAACGTTTGGGATTATGTAATTAAAAATTAAACTGAAATTCATAAGAAATGAGAAATTATGTTTTGTTGAAGTTTAATTTTTTTTTCTTCATATTTTTGTGTTTCTGTGTTGCCAATAGGTTCAAGATTTCTATTTTGGTCACTTAGAAATATCACCTATGGATGATTGCAGCGTCCGTAGCAGTTAGTTTTGAGCCTCTGGAAGAGGGATGTTACACCTAACTACTAACCCTAACCATTTAATACCTCCTAAATAGGGAGGAGGCGGGCGCTCAATCAGCCACTTACTACCTTCGACCCTGAAGCAGGTCCTATGTATTATGATCTGTAACCCAAACTGTGATGTCTCACATTAGTCCAACTATTTATAGGTACTGATAGAAAAATTAGCTGGGCAGGTTTACTCCATAGAATTTGGGACTAACCTTGTGTCGTCCATAGCTACTTATTTAGGTAACGTCTCACATCAGCCTTAAAGTCACACGGCTAGTAGCTTGATTAGCTGGGTAGACTTTCATGTGCTTTTAACCGACCTCGCATCCCTATAACTTAGTTATAATCTACACTCACTTAACATACTATCATACACCTCACTACATTCCTTTTAAGGCCTTATAAGGAAAACTCTTATTTCTCCTTAATTATCAATTTCTTTCCTGAGGGAGTTTAACACTAATTAATAACCTATTTACTATGCAATTAATATGCTATTAATTATACGTTACTTATATGCTAATACACATGCACATACACACATATATATGTATGTATATGTATACACGACCCTAAATATTTCTAAGTGTGCGAAGATTATGCCCAATCCTAATTATTTAAATGTCAAATTTTCAAATTTATACTAGTATAATTCCATGTCAACAAACATACCATATATCCAACATTCTCAATCCAACAACATAATTGTATAAAAATAGAACCCATACTGAATTTATTTTATACTATAATAGTAGAATCAACATTAATAGAATATGCAGTTCAAATCCTTTTATGCTCTATTCAACTTCTACATATATGAATGAAAAGGGGAATTTCCATTTAAATTACAGAAATGGGCAGTGCAAAGTATGAATAAAAGAATCTGTATCCTACATAACATTTCTTAACTTATTTCTTTTAAAAACCCTTAATCAAATTCAAAAAAAGATGAGAATTGGAATAGAATGTAAAACATAAAAATTGCAATAACTACATAATTCAAACTATTTTAATATAGCATAATTGAGATTCTAACTTAAGAATTAATATATTTTTTTAGGGGAATTTTTCAGTTTTAGCGCGATGTTTTCATGAACAAAATTCCCTAAAGCACATATCAAATCCAAGTTATACTATATAATTACTAAAATAAGAAATACTAAGATTTCCACTCATTAAAGGTTCTTAGCTCTTCCTCTTGGATTTGTTTATGCCCCCTTTAAATCTCTTTCCAGATCTCTTCCTCTAGAAATATACCACAAGTGGGCTGTATATAAATTAGATTTAGAAGTTCAAGGATCGAAGGAGAATAGAATTAGAAACTGAATATTAAACATCTAAAATCCCTCACCTAAAATCCAAGAGAATTTTTGAGTCTCGAGGAAGGAAGAAATTGACAAAGCTCTGCTAAATTTCCAAAGAAAATGTGAATTGAAGTAAGGGGGCTATGCTCTTATTTATAGTGATTAGGAAGCATCATTAGATTTAAGCAAGTTTGAATAAAATAATCCAGACAGTTCATGGTGTTAAAAACCCTAGCCGCTTCCATGATTACCGATCAACCGCACCTATCTAGGCAGTCGACTGCTACCAATCCTCAGTAGCTATCAACCGGTAGCCTTTTTTGGAAGCGTATATTTAATTATCATTGATTTATTACTTAATTCCATAATTAATATTTAACATTAACTTTTATTTTAACGTTTACTTAACCTTGAAGTCTAAATACAGTTAATTTTTTAATTTCAAACTTTGGAATTAATTATTTATTTGAATTTGAATTCCATTTAAATTAATTTGAATCCGAAAACTTCAATTATAAAAAAATTTTCCGTTTGAGCTTCGATTTCCAAACTTTATATATGGTAATTGGTTAAAAAAATCACCAAAAATGCAATGGCACAACTTTCATGGCCAAATTTCAATATCTAATATTTTTATCCTTATTATTAATTAATTATTTCTTATAGTTAATTTTTTTGTTAATTTTTACGGGGTGCTGCAGAGCGTGTGTAAGGCCTAAATAGCAACTAAATATAAACAAGACATTATTTACGAACGATGGTGTAATACCTAAGTGGCAACCAAGAAGAGATGAATTTAAAACATATTTCATGATGTAATGCTAAGTGTAGGGCACAGTTATAGTAGAAACATTTTGCTATGATTTAGATTCATCCCACGATGCTCATTTTACATGATATGATGAGATTGATGATGATGAATTAGTTAGAGGAAAACCTATTCCACTTAGTGGTATGGTCTAACTATATGTTATGATAGGGAATGTATTACGTATACTAAGCATAGGGTAGACCCAAAAAAATCTCGGGTCATTGTAATGCATATTAGTTATGGCACCAAACTGATTTTGCACAAGTGTACCGATGATTCGGTGGACTGAGGGTAAGATGATAGTAGTAGGGAGGTAGAGGATAAGATTAGGAATATCAGTCTTGAGTTGTTTTAGACATCTATGTTTAAGTAGGTATTCTTTGTTTATCTAGTATATGAACTAGTATTGGCACTAGTGTAGTTTGTGGTATGATATGACAATGTATTGATAGTAGAACTAATAAATTGTGATGGATGATAGGTGATTTTAAATTTATAAGAAACTAGTGTAATCGTTGTACTTGTGTCTATATTTGTATTGATGATGATGGTCATTATTCCGCTTTATCTAAAATTCAAGGATGAAATTCTTATACAAAGGAAAAACTCTAACACCCTATATTTTGGAGTGTCATTGCATAAGATTAATTAAGAATACGGTTGAATAAGTAATAAATTTAAAGATAATCATGAGAATAATTTTGATCGTGGAAGAATTAAATGAATAAAGGGAATGTTCTACAAAATAGGTTAGGGAGTTAATAAGATTAAGCTAAAAAGGAATTTTAGCCCAATCCCAAACTATAAACTCTTATAACCCTACAACATATCTTTCCCCTCAATTTATCTCATTCATTTTAAAATAAAAACAAAGGAAGGATAGGCCGGTAGAAAAGAGAATAAGAGGAAATCAACTAAGGATAAAATCAAGCATTCACTTTGAAGAGAAGGAAGAGATTTTCATCATGCTCTAATCTTGGTGAGTAATATAAACCCAATGTTATGTCCCAATATGTTTAGAACCATATTTCGTATGTTTTGTTTTCTATTTTGAATTATGATAATCATATTCTGGTGATAATAGAACAAACCTATGTATGTTTGGGTATTAAATAAAATTGTTTGTGATATGTTTAAGAGTAAAAAGACAAATTAATCATCTCCAAATGTCTTCAAATATTATCATAATTTTTATAACTCTAAAATAGAGATGAGTTTTAATATTCATAATTTTTGGATAAAGGAATAATTTATTATGAATTTTCTAAGGAGAAAACAGGTAGTTTTTGCTGGAAATTAATATTTCAAAATATGATGTTTCAATATTTTGATTTGAAATTTTAATGAAGCTAAAGCAAGGCGTTTTAATTTTTTTGTGAAATTTTTGGGAATTTTCACATGATTTTTTGAATTTTTATGAATTAAATGGCAAAGCAGAACATATCCTTAATTACTGAAATAATTGTAGAATAGGATTAAATAATGTAAGATTAAAAGAAAAAAAAATCATGTATAATTGAATTTCTAAAGATAAAGAATTTGAACATAAATAGAAACTTTTTTTTTTTGCAATTTACGGCTGGAAAATGTAATACACCTATGTTGCAATTGTCCTTTAACGAAGTCTATCATTGTAAACACTCTTAGCGCTTTTGACTTTAACATGACCAACTAACTTTAACTATAGTTACTATTGCAACAACTTTAGATTTCAATATACAAAAGGTTATAGAACTTTACTTCATACCGTTTTCTATATTACTTGTTGGTATGTATGGTTTGAAAAAGAATATTTATTAATGTCAATATTCCTTTAGGTAACCTGATTTATGCCATCATGTTGTTTAGTTATAATTGAGTAATCAAATCCTAGCAATAAATTAGCTAAAAATGTTTCATTCAAGGAATTTTTTAAAAAGTTAAAAAGTCACATTGATATCTTGAAGGTAAAATTATTTGTAATAGTGGGAGATGCAATATAGCACTAACTAATGTCCTTGTAGATACTTTTTATACGGATAACTCCTCGGACGATCTATTCTAATTGATAACTAATTCAGTTTTACTTCTAGTTCTCATTTTTCTCTTCTCATACATATATCCTTGTTTGCTTATGCCAACATCTAATGAATGTTGGATTTGCTATGATCAGTTGCCTTTGGATGGCTCACCAACATTTTTGCTTTTTGGGCATGTATATGGAACTATAGATGTCCTCTCCATCTTCCAACGGAGGATAATGCTTGTTTGGTTGACATCCATAGTGGTTGATTTGGTGTTTCTATTATATTATTTTATAATTTCTTCTAAACCCATGCATAGATAAGTTTTGGTTCTTTGTCTTGGTCTTAGCGCTGTAATATGAGTCTAGTCTTAGGATATTTTTCTTTTTGCATAATTGTATGGGTTGTTTTCCTACCTCTCAAGCTTATTGTTAGCTCCTTTTTCGAGTGTAGAATAAAATTAAGTGAGTGCTCAACACTACTAGAGGTTCACTCATTTTCCTCAATAAAGAGTATGACATTTGTAAAGAATTAGTGAAAAGTGGTTACTTAATTAAAGAATTTTTTTTTTCCATATTTAATTATTGATTTTCCATTTTAAGCATACGATATCCTGAACCTCTAATAGCAGGTCCTTTGATACTACGAACTTAGATCTTCGACAGCTATGAAGTTAGACCTTCAATATCAATATATTAGACCTTTTCTTGTTATGAAGTAGGACCTTCGATAGCAATAAGCTAAACCTTCTATAGTTATGAAGTTAGACTTTTGATAATAATAAGCTAGATCTTCGATAGAAATGTAGTCCTTTGATAGCTATGAAGTTAGACCTTCAAAAACTATGAAGTTAGACCTTTGATAGCAATAAGTTAGACCTTCAATAGCTATGAAGTTATACCTTTGATAGCAATAAGTTAGACCTTCGACGGTAATAAGTTAGATCTTTGATAGCAAATAAAGCTATACCTTTAACAGCTATGAAGTTTGACCTTCAATGGTAATTATGTTGGACCTTTGATAGCAATAAGTTAGACCTTTGATAGAAATAATGTTATTTCGATAGCTATGCAGTTTGATCTTTGATGGCTATAAAGTTAGAACTTTGGTAACCATGAAGTTGAACCGTCGATAGCTTGAACAAGGGATAGTAACCTAGAATCTCAATGGATTAAACATGCTATAACAACCTTAGAAGCTTGATAGCTTAAACATCTGATAGAAACCTTAGAAGCTTGATAATTAGACATGCAATAGTTAAGCATTGTAGAAGCCAAACTGCCCGATGTATAGTAGGATTTTATTTTATGGTTTCGGTTATGCAAACTAATAGAATTATTTTAAAGTGTTAATACACAACATTGAAAGTGGAAGTTGATATAAGCCCAATGTAGCAACCAAGAGCATTAAAAAATAACTTTAATATAGAAAGAAGGTGTAAGGCCCATGTAGCAACCTATAATGTTTAAAATCAACATTATTTTGGGATGATGGTGCAAGACCTATGTGGAAATCTAAATAGTTAAAACCTAACATTGATTAGAAATGATGTCGTAAGGCCTAAATGGCACCCAAATGTCAAAACAAGACATTATTTAGGAAGTACGGTGTGAAAGGCATGAGTGGGAACCAAATGTTTAAACATAACATTAAATAGGAGAATGGTTGTAAGGCCTAAGTGGCAACTAAATACAAAAATATGTCATTATTTAGGAACGATGGAGTAAGGCTTGAGTGGCAACCTAGAAGAGTGAATATAAAACATAGTTCAAGATTTGATTCTAAATTTAGGGCATAATTATTACTAAAAAAATCTTTTTTATGTTTTAGATTCATGTTATGATGTTTATTTTACCTTGTATTATTAGATTGATGATAATGAACAAATGAGGGGGAAACCCATTCTGCTTAGCGATGTTGCTTCGCCATATGTAATGATAGGGAATGTATTACTTATACCAAGCATACGGTTGACTCGAAATAAGCCTCGAGTCTGCTATGCCAACCATTGAAACACATATTTAGTCCAACACCAAATCAATTTTGTGGTTTAGTAGTGAATGATCAAATTCCTTAGCCAAAATGGCTAAGGCATAGACATATGGACGATTTGGGGACTTCCCTAGGTCTGTGGACCTGTTACCCAAAGGCAAGACTCGGGAAGAGAATTTTGCATGATCGGTTGTGATCCTAAGGTCAAATTGGTGCTTGACTTGAGGTTTTACTTAGCGCCAGCCACTATCGACAAAAGTCTCCAATTTTTCAATCTTGAACATCCTTTCGGCTTCTGCTACACCTCTACACGTGATCACCTACTGCTTTCCAGATTTTTATCAACTCCAAATCAAACATTCCCTTATTAAGCAATGTTCTCTTAAGCGCATTCTCAAGCCCTAAATAGTCATTCAAGCATATACATGAAATATAACATACAAACAACACAAAATCAAGCATATTAAATTATTCAAATAATTCAACAAACACCCCAATTGTATATCTAAGAATTAATGACCCTAACACATGTTCTAATTTTTATAAAATCATTAAAACATCAATTTAAGATCATTTAAGTTTCTTAACAAGAAGAACAAATAAATAAATTTTTTAGTTTTAAAAAAGGTCCAATGGTAATTTTAAAACATAAAATATGCATAAATTAATAGTGGTTCATAAACTACTCACTTATCAATGGTAAAATCACCAAAATGGGTTCAAACTATGATGAATCTGATGTGGATAGTAAAGATGAATGAAAATCACTCTTAAAATGATGATAATTCGATACCTAATGATGATCCTAAGCTTAGTCACCTTAATGTCTTAATTAATTCCCGTAATAGTAAATTTTTGATTTGATTTTGGTTGAAGAATGATTAGTGGTGGTTTACGAATGAGTTTAAATATGAAATGAAATGATGTAGTGGCTGCTCAAACTCTACATACCTTAAAATTCATAAATTAACACAATTGGCCATGAATATAAGATTTGACCTTAAGCTTAAAATCTACCTAAATCTGCCAAAACATAAAATGGTCGTATATCCAAACGACTAGATCTAATTACAAATAAGAATACTCTATGGAAAGTGAAACTATCAAATCTTTCGTGTGGAATAAGAATCAAGTTCAAATTCTTCTCCTATAAAAAATTATGGCCTCTTCAAGTTTTCTATCTAAAAAATGTACACTTTTTATTCCAAAGTCCAAAATGTCGAAATACAATATTTCCTAAAATTTTAACTCATTTTAAGGTTGTTTGGTTGTGTGAATCATATTTTACTTTGCTATCGATGCGCGCTCACGCGCGCACACACACACACACACACACACACACACACACACATATATATATATATATATAAGTGTAGGTTGTTAAATTCTACTCCCATTTAAGATTTCACCCCCAAATTCCTGCGTCAAGCAAAACTTAACCAAAACTTTTAAGCAATAATACGTGCATTACATAAAAGCATAACAATTAATCTACACTAGTATCTTATAATGCATATAATACTAGCAAAAAAGGAATCTTAGCAAGCGAAGGGCTCCAAATAAGTGGTGTTCTCATGCTTTCCTTAGTCTTCCAAGTGTTATCACCATTATTTTCGTTCCGTTGGATCTTTACCAACTTTATGGTCTTCCTACTAAGCTGCTTTATACTCTTCTTGACTATATGAAATAGCCTACAAGGTCTAGCTACTTCATATTCAACTACCTATGAGATGAAATCATAGCCATCTTAGGGAACCTCGTATAATTGTATCAAGGCTATTATAGCAATTATAATTCATTTCTTGGAGTAGTCGCGAAGCAAAGCCACAAAGCTATCATGAAATAAGCCCTCATGGAGGGTTTCTTTAAGATATTGGGGATGTTCTTATGAAAGCTATCGAGGGGTGATTGAAACCAACGTCTGACAAGTATCAAAGCCTTCAAGACAAATTGAAGTAGAAGCCTTTGAACAGTAATTTGTAGAAAGCCTTCATGTGATAAATTTTAACGCGAAATAATAGAGCCATCATGATATGTTTATTTGATACCATTGCAATGAAGGGAATCAAAATCAACATGAACAATCTGCACTATCATAATATGAGTCGCCATAAGGTATTCCATAAGGTCGTTACATAATATATTAAAGCCATCATGATAGTTCTTGAAGCAATAGCTGGACAAGGTAAAAGAGCAATCGCGAGGAGTTCTACGAAGCCTTCACATATGATCCTCCAAGTGATAAGCAAAGCAATCGTGAGAAGTTTCCTCATGTTATTGCATGCAATGTTAGGATGACAAATTAAGGCTATCTGAGGATTTCAATAAAGCCATCGCATGCAATTTGAGAGACTACAACATGCTATCGGGTGCAATTCCAAAATACGTGACTTAAGCAATCATGAATAGTCCCAGGGAACCATCGTGTGGAATTTTGGAACAATGGATCAAAGCCATAGTGTAAGGTTTCTAAGACATTATCATACTCAATTCATGGACTAAGCTCGATTAAAAAACCATTATGCCACATATCAGTTCGAGCATGTGCCATGTGGACTAATCACAGCCAACTATTGGAGTGCCACATGTCAAGAATCGAACGACCCAAATTCTATATGAATAGAGGGGTACCCTCCCAAAAAAGGGTCGATTTCCTTAAGTCCTCCTCCTTCATTTTCATTTTCTCCAATTTTCTAAAGTAAGTTTTGAATTAGGAATTCATGGCTGTTAGGGAAAGTTGTAATTGAAAACTTTGCAATAAAAGGCTTGTACTTGGCATTGTTTGCATAGTTATCCCATTTAATATATGGAAGCATGCCATTATGGATGCTACTATGGGTATGACCTTAGTTTACCTTCACTTATCTTGACTTAATAGCCTAACCCAACTTTGTTCCTAACATTTTCGATGCTTTCATCGAGAGAGCCGAAATCAAGGATCACGCTCACTCATTCTCTCTTCAAAAACAAACCAACTTTATTTGGACCTCCAACTATGGAAATTAAGTCTCAAAAAGGATCTTTTGAACCACATCTAAATTTTTACCCCACCCACTAAGCGAAAAACAATTTAGTAAAGAATAGGAGCTGAATTTGAGAAGTCTAGCTCTTCAGACATTAGAGGAAAGAAAAGGATTGCTCGATATAACCTAAATAAATGGAGTTTAAACCCCCTTCCACATTAGAGAAGAGATGATCTTTGCCTTAGCCAACAAACTAAGATTAGAAAAGTTAAATTAAGGAAATATAAATTTTTATCCCACCTTTTGGCAAGGCCGTGACACCAAGAACTTGAGTGGAAACCGAGGATAATTCATCCTGGAGATTATTAATACACAAGTCTACTATGGATATCGATAAATTTTGTTCGAGTCCGGATTGAGCTACAATTGATATGATAGGACCATAAAAGCTATAAAAGCCGAAGCTTCAAATTTCAAGCCAACCAAAGTTCGTATGCTCAAGATATGATCGGTGCAATTTCAACAATCACCTTGTTCGTATCCATCAAGCCTCGACTGTTCGTATCCATCTGCTGAAAGGCCTTGTTCGTATCCATCCAACCACGATTGTTTGTATCCATCCACTAAAAGGCCTTGTTCGTATCTATACAGTCTCGACTGTTTGTATCCATCCGTTGAAAGGCCTTGTTCGTATCCATCCAGCCTCGACTGTTGGTATCCATTCGCTAAAAGGCCTTGTTCGTATACATCAAATAACCATTCTCTTCGTATCCATCAGCCAATAATGTCATTCCTAGTCCACTTGGTCATCGACACGAAGTGGAGTGCACAAAAGTGATACGAAATGAGATGAAACTAATGGAAACGAACAAAGCAAAGACTATCAATATGAACAGAGCAAGGCTACTATCGATACGAACAAAGCAGAGACTATCTATACGAACAGAGAAAGAGTACTATCGATACAAACAAAGCAAGCTATCGATACGAACACAGCTATGACGACCGATACGAACAAGATAGTTCCAATCGATACGAACCAAAGAGCCTACATAAAACGTAAATTTGCATCGATCATAACCCACAATCTACAAGTTCAAATGCTGCCATATTTTTATAGGAGCTTATGTACAACCTAAAGAATGTTTCCGCTATATTTTGACTTGATTGGGCCAAATCTTGATCGATACGAAATTGGTTCGTATCGACAACGGACTGAGTGCGAATCGCATGGGATCGATCGCGTGGGCCCACACATATGGCAGAAGAAGTCACCTGAGATCTGAGCGAGATATTTGCAGCATATGCATATAAATAGTATCCCAAAGCCTATAGAAAATGGACTTTTTTCTAATACGTCCAGACTCTACCGAAATCACCATTGTACTCAAACTTCATTACTTTACTTGATAATTACCATTGTAATCTGCTGTAACTAGCGAGCAATGTCAATAAAAGATTATGTTTTGAAGTGGGCGTAGGCTGGGGATAGCCGAACCACTATAAATCTTGTGTCACTGTCTACTTCTTTCCGTTTTAAGTTTGTTTTTCTTTATTTTTATCCTCTACATTATTTAGATCCGCAATCTGTGATATCCCGAAAATTTTGGCAATATTAATTTAATAATCTGTATTTAAAATTAAATTGATTTGATAAATTCTGTTAATAAAATTTACTTGATTTAATAATCCAATTAAATAAATGTTTAATTGATGAATTTTATCTTTTAAAAGCTAATAAATTGCTTTCTATTTATAATGTATATATGTATATATATTGTAGATAGATAGGTTTTGATTTGTAAATTAATAAACAAATAGAATCTTGTTTTTAAATTATAATATTCATTTTGATAAATTGGAAATTTATTATTCAAACTATTAAATAAATAACTATTTGGTTTAAAATACTTAAAGAAATTGTTTTAAATTGTTTAAATATATTTTAAGTCTAGTTTAAATTTTAATAAGATAAAACAAAAGTTTATTTTATTTCTTTTTGAATATAGCTTAATAATTATAATTTGGAATTATTTAAAAATTTAAAATACCAATTGTATATTAAAACATTAATGTAATTAATTAAGTTAAATAAGATAAGTAATTTATAACTTCTCTTATAAATTATTTAAATTTGATAAATATGTTATTTTCAAATATTAGTAATGTTTAAATATAGGTATGTTTAAAAATACAATATTATTATTTTAAAATTAAAGTATGATTAATATAAATTAGTTTTGAATTGGAATTTTTAAAGGTATAAATAGCATTTGAATTTGAATTCTTTTTTAAATTCAAATGAATTAACATAGTTAAATTTTATAAATAAGCTTTCATCTTTTTATAAGATTTCAAAACCCAATTTGCAGCCTTCTGTAAAATCAAATTAAGTAGCCTCTAAAATTCTTTGAATCTGGGCATATCAAGATTTAAATCTGAAACTGGTTCAAGTTTTGAATAATCTTCATGCAAATCTGCATCTTATTTGTACACAAATCCTCAAGTTCAAAACTCCAAAAGCCTGCCTGCATTCTTTTAAACCAGTGGTTTGAAGCAAGTTCTATTTCAAATTAAAGCATTTAAATTTATGAGGTTCAAAAGCATCTGGGTTTGTTCAAATCTGCATCCAAGTTTGAAGTCTGCAACTCAGTTTTCAAAATTCCATAAGCATGCAACTGCAAGTTTAGATCAGCAAGTTCAAGTTCATTAGCATGCAAATTGCAGTTTCAAAGCAGAGAGGCACTCATGTTTTATCAAAACTTTTTCAAATTATAGGCTCTGTCCTCATTTTCCCTGGTGAGTAACTTTTTCTTTTCAAAATTTAAGTATTAAAATGTTGCTTGATTTATGACTTATGTGTGTTTACCAGGATTTCATGTTGATTTGTATGTTGAGAGTAACCTCATTAAATTAAAAACTTAAGTATAGTTATGAAATGCATGCTTGTTCCTAAAATAAAGATTGTATTGTGAATATGAATATAAGATTGCTGTTTTATGATTTTTACAGTTTTCTTTTTTCCTAAGTTCCAGATTCATGTTTAGTAAACTTAAGTATCCTAGAATAAATCTGTAAGAATATATGAAACATTAAACAATGTATGTATAAATTATAGTTTAAGATTTGTTCAAAAGAGAGGAAAAAAAAATATAATCAGCAGTTTACTGGAAAATGAAAAAAAAAACAGAGTAAACTCAAACAGGTGTAATTCAATTAAATTGATTTTAGTTTCAGGTGCTTGAATCAAAAGCTAAAACTAAATTGTGGTTTTTAAAAAAAAAAATTTCAATATTCAGTGTTGAGATTCATGTGCATTGCTATTTTTCTTCTGGGAAGTAAAAAGGGGAATTTTTTTTTAAAACCTAGTTTTAGGCTATGCATTGATTTGATCTGTGGGAAGACCATAGTGGACCGAGTGCTGAGATTTTCGGGGTGATGGCTGCTTAGGTGTCGAAGAGGTGTTGGATGACGATGCTAAGCTTCCTATGGCCGGAGGAGAAAGGATGAACGATTTGACAAGTTTTGGGTTTGGAGGTAAAACTATTGACAGGTTTTGATTTAGGGATACTCGAATTTGATCTCGAGTGGATTGAGGGATTTTGATGGTTGCGAAGTGATTCAAGGATGGTCGGCGACTTGCTTGTGGTCTGGGTAGTGGTCGGAGGTGGCCAGAACCACCGTGCATATGCACGGTGAAGAAGATGGTGTTAGGAGTTTTTGTTTGGGTTTGCAGTTTTATGCTTGGGTTAATACTCGAGTAAATCGAGTTTTTACTCGAAGTTGAATCAAGTTTTACTCGAAGTAAACAGGGGAAAACTCGGGTTTTATTTTCTGAGTTTACAAATTTTTGAAACCTGTATTTTCAATTCAAAGAATTGTTTTAAAAACTGGATGCAGATTTTAAACAAGACTTTTAAAACTAAATTTAAAAGTATGGTTTTCAATCCAAGTTGAATTCCAATTTTTAAATTTAATTCATACTTATTCAAATTAAAATGTTTATAGGGTTTCAGGGAAAACCTGCATATTTCCATATCAAAAGAAAATTAAGTTTTAAAAATCTGGAGCAGGGTTTTTAAAACAGGAATTTAAATTTAAAATTCAAAGTATGAATTTCTAAACTAGAATTACTTCAAGTTTTAAATTTAATTTAAACTATTTAAATTAAAATGTTTAAGCAACATTCAAAAGGGTTTAAATAATTAAATATAAAGTTAAAACTTTAAATTAAAATAGACGATTTAAACATAAATTCAAATCTGGAAACAAGAATCAAATTTGAATCAGGTTTTGGAAAGAAAAGAAGTTTTAAATATTTTAAATGTTTTAAACAAGGAATGATGATTTTGGGTTGTACCAAGTCTGAAACCAAGCGGATTTATTTTTTGTCCCATATTTTTTATTATATTATCTTTCCATCTATTTTTTTCTAAATATGAATGTAAATCTTAAATTCATCGAAAGATAATTTTGATTTATCTTTTAATACAATTGTTATATGACAAGTTGAACTTTTTATCGGATAACTACGTCCTCGAGCTCTAGGTCACTTTGGAACATATTTAAATATGATTTGAATCTTAAATAATATGGGTTTAAATCCCTTTTATAAAATGAAAGATTGTTTGACATAAGTTTTAAAAAGGTTTTAAATTTGTTTCTTTAAAAAAGACTTTGTTAAAGTTAAGTTTGGTTTTCATTTTAAACTTAAATTTTAAAATGTAATTTGGAAACAAATTTTAAAGTAAATTTGTTTTGAATATTACTTTGTTAATGATAATGAAATCATTAGAAAGGAATGTTTATATTTTAAAATAAATCAAAGATTTAACTGATTTTGGTTTATTAAATTAGCAAGGTAAATATATGATTATTTAATTTAATTATTTAGTAAATTAATGAGTATTTTGAATTAATTAATTAAGGTTGAAGTAAATTTATTAAAAATTAATTAATTTAGGAATAAGATCATTAATTAATTTAGTTATGATTTTAATTAATGATTAGAAATTAATCAAAAGGTTAAGATTAATTAAGTTAAAAACTTAATTAATTAAATAATTAGTGATTAATTAAATGATTAATAAAGTTTAATAAAAGTTGTGATTAATAAATGATTAATTTAAGTTCATTACTTAAGTAAGGTAATTAAAGAAATTGATAATAAGTTAATGAAGGTCATTAACTTGAGATTTATTTATTTATTAATTTAAGTAATTGATTTTGATAATCAATTAGATTAATTAAATTTAAATAATCATTATAGAATTTGGTTAAGTATGATTACTTTGTGAAGTGAATAAAGTTATTAATTACTCATGGTAATTAATTAATTTATTTGATTAGTCTAAATTAATTAATTAAGTTTAATTAATTTAGAGTAATCATTGATGGGTTAATAAGATTAATAATTACTTAGGGAAGTAATTAAGATAAGTAATTACAGAATGTAATTTATTTAAAGTATGAAGAATCGAGATTAATTGTTTGTGAAATTATTATGTGAAAGAAATTAATAATTAATTACTTGGTCTAATTAATTTAAGTAATTATTGATTAAGTCATTTGGAAAATATTAAGTAATATAATTAATTAAGGGTAATTAATTACTAATAAAATGATATAATAATTATTAAATATAATTAATTTAGGGGTAATCAATTTACTCAATGCAAAGATTAAAAATGGTTAATTACTGAAGTTAATTAATCAAAGTGATATAATAATTAAAATTAATTACTTAAAGAAGTTAATTAATTTAAATGTAATTAGGAATTAGTAATTAATATAATTAATGATGTAATTAAAGATTAATTTATTGAGATTAATTAATTAATGATAAGTGATTAAAGTAATTAATTAATGCAATTAATTAAGAATTAATGTAATTAATTAAGAATTAATGTAATTAATTATAATTAATTAATAGAGTAATTAGAGGTTAATTATAATATTTGATTAAGAATAATTAATTTGTGAAATTAATTACTTGAATGTAATTAAAGGTTGATTTATCAAGGGTGATTAATCAAGGATGATTAATTGGTGGTTAATTAATTAATTAGTTAATTGTTTGTAATCAATGGTATGTAAGCAGGATTATAGATTGAGGTAATTAATTTAATTTACTTTAAAATTAATTAGAGATAATGTAATTAACTTAATTCATTTTAAATTAATTATATAGATGGTGTGATTATTAATCCTTGTTTATATATGGATGATATAAATTTCCTTGAATGGTTTGAATCTCAGATATGAGATTAGTAATGATATGTGATATGGATGCATTGGTTGCATTGTGATGATGAATTGGATTATCTTCTAATGATGATAATATGGATTATCTGTAGTGACAATCATCTATTGTGATTATCTATCTTGTGTATATAGATAGTTTTAATTGAATTGTTTTAAAACTTAAAACCACTTGGACCTAAAAGACACGTTTTGGATTTCGATGAGACCGGGATCGGGTTTCCATATTTGGATATCCGAAAACCACATCGATCCAAATTAACGATAGGTCGTGAATCTCAAGTGAAGATGAAGATTTAGAGTGCAAGGGCTATCGTCGTTAACTCTGACGGTAATTCCAAAATGAGTGTAACGAGATAATGCCTTCGGTTTCGTTCGAACCCGGAACGAACTTGTATGGATTGAATGCTTTCAGAACATCGTCACGTGGACGATGAGCATTCTAAAAGATGTGTTCTATAAAAGTAATCGTAGCCTCAAGCCTCATCAACCGGGAATGGCTAAAATAGAGGAGGTGCAGCAAGGCTTCGTGGGTAGCTCCCACTGGAGAGCGAGATTTACCCCTGTCTAGAAGTCCCTTTTTATTCGGCTGTGTGGGCGGTTGATTCGCGACAACTGTCGGGGTTGTCTTGTTTGGGACTGTCCAGTAAGGGATGGTTCCGTCCTTGTGTTGCAGGGGAGTTAGGGTGGCTCCTCGGTACTGTGACGGGTGGTACCCTAGTAGCCCTGCCATTGTATGGAATCCAAAATTCAATAAGTGCCAACGATTTTGATTGTATTACCCACTTTTGTGGCTAGTAGCTGGAATTTAATCATGTAACAATTTCGGCTATTTCATATTTACTTGAAAACCCTAGACACTATTATAATATCATCGGATTTCCTATCAAATGTTTTGGTTAGCGTAAGATAATTTTTTTTTCCATGTTTATGTGTGGGAAGTCTTACGTGATACCTTTCTTTTTAAAAGGTTTTTGAAAAGTTAAGCAACTTTAACCTGTTACTCACACTAGACCCATGTCTGACCTGGAGTTTATTTCTGTTTTATTAAGCTCTTGGGTACTCAAATTTTTTACGAGTAGCAAAGGGATTCAGGTTAGCTTTGACGAATTATGGAGGAGCAAATGGAGCAGGAGGCTTCTGCGTTGTAGTTATCTAGTTTTCCGCTGTGTTGGTACCTCTGAGTCGTTTGTTTGAGTTGTTTTGTACTGTGTTGTAATGACTAGACAGGTGTTTATAACTGTCTAGTATGTGTTGTATTAACTGTGTAACTCTGATAGTTGTTATATATCTATGTAATACTTTTGATTATTAATTTAATTTATTCGTTCCGCTGTTGAGATTCTGATGTGTTGTTTCTTCTTTCTTCTCTTTCTTTCTCTTTCTATTCCTTTCTTTCTTATTAATGATGCGTCGTTCTGTGGAGACGGATGGCGGGTCATTACAGTGGTATCAGAGCATTAGGTTGAGTGAATACCTAGGCTCTGTAGTGGTGTCTATTTTGAGAGAGCGTATTTGTAATTATATATATATATATATATATATATATATATATTCTACCTATCTGTTGGGTTACTTGTTTGGGTTTTCCCAATATGGGTTATAAAGGTAGATAAGGTAGTGGTGTGTGTAACACGATTACTACCATTAGTAGGAGTTTGAATGTTGAGGTTGGAAATGTGTCCGTCAAGACTGTAGACCTAATACCGTCTCGAGTGAGTTGTGCAGTGGTGTAGATATTTCATCGATCTCTGAAGGGAACCTGTAAAGGTTCAGAGTTCATCTTTGAAGATGGATGAGTTGAGTTCAAATCTTTCGGTTTGCCAGAAGTATGTGATGGTATTTTGATACCTCAGTAAGTGGTAGCTGCATGATGAGATGCAGTGAATAGGAAGGTTTCCAAAGATGTTTTCTTTGGAACAAGTTAGGAAGTGTGTATTCTTCAGTGTTGTGGCTGAGTTCAGCAGAATGTGGTGGTTGGCTTTGAGGTCCGGGTATCTCGAAGTGCTTTGGATTAAGAAGTCTTTGACTTTGGTGTCAGCAGTTCAGCCCCGAATGTTCTGTGTGCCAGCAGGAAGTCTTCTGGTTAGCAGTTTTTCTGAAGGTGGAGTTCAGAAGCAGCAGAATGGACCCGTTTCTTCGGTGGATTGGCTAGTTGAGTGTAAGCTGTTCTGTTTGGTCAAGAGAGAACGGTTTCCTTGGATTTGGTTTGGTGAATCGCTAAAGTGACTTGCGATTGTGTGAGTATTCTCTTGGGTTATCTGAGTTTTTCTGAATATCTTCAGGAAGTCAGAGTTTGTTCGCATCTGGAGATTGGGTTTCTTTATCAACTGGAATTCCAGAAGATTGAGTTGGTGTAGCGTCTCAGAGTTTTGGAGGAACTTCTGAGTATTCTTTTATGGATCTGTTGAACCATATTCTGGATTATGTTGTGCAGTCTGTGTTCGTGTTCTTCATCGGCAGTTTCTTCTATACCAGATCAGAGTGGTGCAGCGGAAGCAGTTTGGAAGTGTTTCCATAAAAGAAGTGAGTTTGTTCTTTTGAGATTTGAAGAGTAGAGTTGTGTATCTGGTTTTGGATTGATCTTGAGGAGATCGTTGTGTTGGATTGTTTTTGGTTCTGTTTGTTTCTAGAGGCATCAGCGAAGGTTAAGCTGATCAGATTGGATATGGGCAGCCCAGGATCATCCGAAGAGATTTGTGGTTAAGAGACGAAGGAATTTGGATTCCGAAATCGGAATTTTGTTTTGGATCTCTTCTGTGTTTTGGTTGGATTGGTGTTTGGTTTCCAAGAGTTGAATTGCCAGTTAGATAATTGGATTCAATGAGTTTCACGTATCTCTGGGAGAGTACGTGTATGAGTTATTTTGGTTGTGGAACCAGCTATTCAGGAAGGTTTGGTTGTTAAGTCAGACTCGTTTGTAGTCTGATATCTTGTCTACTTCTGTGGATCAAGATGATAAGGAGCTCTGTAGCTTCGTAGTTTAGATTGTTTGGATTCTGTAGAGCGAGTATCCCGATATATATATACACACACAAACACACACACACACACACATATATATATATACCGGGGAAACTCGAGAAGATTTTTTTATCCAGAATTTTGTCTGGATAATTAAATTTGTTTAATTCGATAAAATTGGTTGCCTTAGTTGTTAGCATATGATTGATATATGCTTGTGTTTAAATTAAAATCTTTAATGAGATTATTAAATTACTTTTGCTTTTAAATTTCGGGGACAAAATTCTTTTAAGGGGGAGGAATGTGATATCCCGGAAATTTTGGCAATATCAGTTTAATAATCTGTATTTAAAATTAAATTGATTTGATAAATTCTGTCAATAAAATTTACTTGATTTAATAATCCAATTAAATAAATGTTTAATTGACGAATTTTATCTTTTAAAAGCTAATAAATTGCTTTCTATTTATAATGTATATATGTATATATATTGTAGATAGATAGGTTTTGATTTGTAAATTAATAAACAAATAGAATCTTGTTTTTAAATTCTAATATTCATTTTGATAAATTGGAAATTTATTATTCAAACTATTAAATAAATAACTATTTGTTTTAAAGTACTTAAAGAAATTGTTTAAATATATTTTAAGTATAGTTTAAATTTTAATAAGATAAAACAAAAGTTTATTTTATTTATTTTTGAATATAGCTTAATAATTATAATTTGGAATTATTTAAAAATTTAAAATACCAATTGTATATTAAAACATTAATGTAATTAATTAAGTTAAATAAGATAAGTAATTTATAACTTCTCTTATAAATTATTTAAATTTGATAAATATGTTATTTTCAAATATTAATAAATGTTTAAATATAGGTATGTTTAAAAGGACAATATTATTATTTAAAATTAAAATATGATTAATATAAATTAGTTTTGAATTGGAATTTTTAAAGGTATAAATAGCATTTAAATTTGAATTCTTTTTGAAATTCAAATGAATTAACATAGTTAAATTTTATAAATAAGTTTTCATCTTTTTATGAATTGTTTTATTTCATTAAAAAAGAAATACATGTACATTTATTTATGAAACTACTTTATATGTGTTTAATAAATAAAGAGGATTTCAATTACCTCTAAAATAAATGAAAACAAATAATATTAATTTCAAGACACATGTTACTAAACTAAGGGGTGGAATGACAAGTGTAAATGAATTTAAAAGCTAGTGTAGCAAGTGTCTTTTATTTTTATTTTTATTTTAAATTTTTAAATAAATCATTTGTACTTATATAAAATGATGTTTCTTCACCCTCATTTTTTTTCTAATGTTCATTTTTCAAAGTTAAGAAAAAAAATTCTCAGCTGAAACAAATCTGTAACTATATTGCTCAAAACAAAATCATGTTCAAAATTTGATTCCTTTTCAATACTTAAATTCCTCTGCAATTCAACCTGTAATTCTTTTCCTTTGTAAAATCATTTTCAAAATATAAAATCTGTCCAATGTGTAAGGCCGGTAGCTAGATTTCAAAACCCAATTAGCAGCCTTCTGTAAAATCAAATTAAGTAGCCTCTGAAATTCTTTGGATCTGGGCATATCAAGATTTAAATCTGAAACTGGTTCAAGTTTTGAATAATCTTCATGCAAATCTGCATCTTGTTTGTACACAAATCCTCAAGTTCAAAACTCCAAAAGCCTGCCTGCATTCTTTTAAACCAGTGGTCTAAAGCAAGTTCTATTTCAAATTAAAGCATTCAAATTTATGAGGTACAAAAGCATCTGGGTTTGTTCAAATCTGCATCCAAGTTTAAAGTCTGCAACTCAGTTTTCAAAATTCCATAAGCATGCAACTGCAAGTTTAGATCAGCAAGTTCAAGTTCATTAGCATGCAAATTACAGTTTCAAAGCAGAGAGGCACTCGTGTTTTATCAAAAATTTTTCAAATTATAGGCTTTGTCCTCATTTTCCCTGGTGAGTAACTTTTTCTTTTCAAAATTTAAGTATTAAAATGTTGCTTGATTTATGACTTATGTGTGTTTATCTGGATTGCATGTTGATTTGTATGTTGAGAGTAACCTCATTAAATTAAAAACTTAAGTATAGTTATGAAATGCATGCTTGTTCCTGAAATAAAGATTGTATTGTGAATATGAATATAAGATTGTTGTTTTATGATTTTTATAGTTTTCTTTTTTTCCTAAGTTCCAGATTCATGTTTAGTAAACTTAAGTATCCTAGAATAAATCTATAAGAATATATGAAACATTAAACAATGTATGTATAAATTATAGTTTAAGATTTGTTCAAAAGAGAGAGAAAAAATAATCAGTAGTTTACTGGAAAATGAAAAAAAAACAAAGTAAACTCAAACAGGTGTAATTCAATTAAATTGATTTTAGTTTCAGGTGCTTGAATCAAAATCTAAAACTAAATTGTGATTTTTAAAAACCAAAATTTCAATATTCAGTGTTGAGATTCATGTGCATTGCTATTTTTCTTCTAGGAAGTAAAAAGGGGAAAAAATTTAAAACCTAGTTTTAGGCTATGCATTGATTTGATCTGTGGGAAGACCATAGTGCACCGAGTGCTGAGATTTTCGGGGTGATGGCTGCTTGGGTATCGAAGAGGTGTTGGATGGCGATGCTAAGCTTCCTATGGCCGAAGGAGAAAGGATGAACGATTTGACAGGTTTTGGGTTTGGAGGTAAAACTGTTGACAGGTTTTGATTTAGGGATACTCGAATTTGATCTCGAGTGGATTGAGGGATTTTGATGGTTGCGAAGTGATTCAACGATGGTCGGCGGCTTGCTTGTTGTCAGGGTAGTGGCCGAAGGTGGCCAGAACCACCGTCCATATGCACGGTGAAGAAGATGGTGTCAGGAGTTTTTGTTTGGGTTTGCAGTTTTATGCTCGGGTTAATACTCGAGTAAATCGAGTTTTTACTCTAAGTTGAATCAAGTTTTACTCGAAGTAAACAGGGGGAAAACTCGGGTTTTATTTTCTGAGTTTACAGTTTTTTGAAGCCTATATTTTCAATTCGAAGAATTGTTTTAAAAACTGAATGCAGATTTTAAACAAGACTTTTAAAACTAAATTTAAAAGTATGGTTTTCAATCCAAGTTGAATTCCAATTTTTAAATTTAATTCAAACTTATTCAAATTAAAATGTTTACAGGGTTTCAGGGAAAACCTGCATATTTCCAGATTAATAGAAAATTAAGTTTTAAAAATCTGGAGCAGGGTTTTTAAAACAGGAATTTAAATTTAAAATTCAAAGTATAAATTTCAAAACTAGATTTAAATTCAAGTTTTAAATTTAATTTAAATTAAAATGTTTAAGAAACATTTAAAAGGGTTTAAATAATTTAATTTAAAGTTAAAAATTTAAATTAAATAGAAGATTTAAACATAAATTCAAATCTAGAAACAAAAATCAAATTTGAATCAGGTTTTGAAAAGAAAAGAAGTTTTAAATATTTGAAATGTTTTAAACAACTTTGGAACATATTTAAATATGATTTGAATCTTAAATAATATGGGTTTAAATCCCTTTTATAAAATGAAAGATTGTTTTACATAAGTTTTAAAAAGGTTTTAAATTTGCTTTTAAAAAAAGACTTTGTTACAGTTAAGTTTGGTTTTCATTTTAAAATTAAATTTTAAAATATAATTTGGAAACAAATTTTAAAGTAAATTTGTTTTGAATATTACTTTGTTAATGATAATGAAATCATTAAAAAGTAATGTTTATATTTTAAAATAAATCAAAGATTTAAATGATTTTGGTTTATTAAATTAGCAAGGTAAATATATGATTAATTTATTTATTTATTTAATAAATTAAATGAGTATTTTGAATTAATTAATTAAGGTTGAAGTAAATTTGTTAAAAATTATTAATTTATGAATAAGATCATTAATTAATTTAGTTATGATTTTAATTAATGATTAGAAATTAATCAAAAGGTTAAGATTAATTAAGTTAAAAACTTAATTAATTAAATAATTAGTGATTAATTAAATGATTAATAAAGTTTAATAAAAGTTGTGATTAATAAATGATTAATTTAAGTTAATTACTTAAGTAAGGTAATTAAAGAAATTGATAATAAGTTAATGAAGGTCATTAACTTGAGATTTATTTATTTATTAATTTAAGTAATTGATTTTGATAATCAATTAGATTAATTAAATTTAAATAATCATTATAGAATTTGGTTAAGTATGATTACTTTGTGAAGTAATTAAAGTTGTTAATTACTCATGGTAATTAATTAATTTATTTGATTAGTTTAAATTAATTAATCAAGTTTAATTAATTTAGAGTAATCATTGATGGGTTAATAAGATTAATAATTACTTAAGGAAGTAATTAAGATAATTAATTACAGAATGTAATTTATTTAAAGTATGAAGAATCGAGATTAATTGTTTGTGAAATTATTATGTGAAAGAAATTAATAATTAATTACTTGGTCTAATTAATTTAAGTAATTATTGATTAAGTCATTTGGAAAATATTAAGTAATATAATTAATTAAGGGTAATTAATTACTAATAAAATGATATAATAATTATTAAATATAATTAATTTAGGGGTAATCAATTTACTCAATGCAAAAATTAAAAATGGTTAATTACTGAAGTTAATTAATCAAAGTGATTAATAATTAAGATTAATTACTTAAAGAAGTTAATTAATTTAAATGTAATTAGGAATTAGTAATTAATATAATTAATGATGTAATTAAAGATTAATTTATTGAGATTAATTAATTAATGATAAGTGATTAAAGTAATTAATTAATGTAATTGATTAAGAATTAATGTAATTAATTATAATTAATTAATAGAGTAATTAGAGGTTAATTATAATATTTGATTAAGAATAATTAATTTGTGAAATTAATTACTTGAATGTAATTAAAGGTTGATTTATCAAGGGTGATTAATCAAGGATGATTAATTAGTGGTTAATTAATTAATTAGTTGATTGTTTGTAATCAATGGTATGTAAGCAGGATTATAGATTGAGGTAATTAATTTAATTTACTTTAAAATTAATTAGAGATAATGTAATTAACATAATTCATTTTAAATTAATTATATAGATGGTGTGATTATCAATCCTTGTTTATATATGGATGATATAAATTTCCTTGAATGGTTTGAATCTCAGATATGAGATTAGTAATGATATGTGATATGGATGCATTGGTTGCATTGTGATGATGAATTGGATTATCTTCTAATGATGATAATATGGATTATCTGTAGTGACAATTATCTATTGTGATTATCTATCTGTGTGTATATAGATAGTTTTAATTGAATTGTTTTAAAACTTAAAACAACTTGGACCTAAAAGACACGTTTTGGATTTCGATGAGACCGGGATCGGGTTTTCATATTTGGATATCCGAAAACCACATCGATCCAAATTAACGATAGGTCGTGAATCTCAAGTGAAGATGAAGATTTAGAGTGCAAGGGTTATCGTCGTTAACTCTGAGGGTGATTCCAAAATGAGTGTAACAAGATAATGCCTTCGGTTTCGTTCGAACCTGGAACTAACTTGTATGGATTGAATGCTTTCAGAACATCGTCAGGTGGACGATGAGCATTCTAAGAGATGTGTTATCTAAAGGTAATCGTAGCCTCAAGCCTCATCAACCGGGAATGGCTAAAACAGGGGAGGTGCAGCAAGGCTTCATGGGTAGCTCCCACTGGAGAGCGAGATTTACCCCTGTCTAGAAGTCCCTTTTTATTCGGCTGTGTGGGCGATTGATTCGCGACAACTGCCGAGGTTGTCTTGTTCGGGACTATTCAGTAAGGGATGGTTCTGGCCTTGTGTTGCAGGGGAGTTAGGGTGGCTCCTCGGTATGTGATCTAGGCCACGTACTGTTATGGGCGGTACCCCAGTAGCCCTGCCATTGTATGGAATCCAAAATCCAATACGTGCCAACGGTTTTGATTGTATTACCCACTTTTGTGGCTAGTAGTTGGAATTTAATCATGTAACAATTTCGGCTATTTCATATTTACTTGAAAACCCTAGACACTATTATAATATCATCGGATTTCCTATCAAATGTTTTGGTTAGCGTAAGGTAAAAACTTTTTCCATGTTTATGTATGGGAAGTCTTACGTGATACCTTTCTTTTTAAAGGTTTTTGGAAAGTTAAGCAATTTTAACCTGTTACTCACACCGGACCCATGTCTGACCCGGAGTTTATTTCTTTTTTATTAAACTCTTGGGTACTCAAATTTTTTACAAGTAGCCAAGGGATTCAGTTTAGCTTTGACGAATTATGGAGGAGCAAATGGAGCAGGAGGCTTCTGCGTTGTAGTTATCTAGTTTTCCGCTGTGTTGGTATCTCTGAGTCGTTTGTTTGAGTTGGTTTATACTGTGTTGTAATAACTAAACAGGTGTTTATAACTGTCTAGTATGTGTTGTATTAACTGTGTAACTCTGATAGTTGTTATATATCTATGTAATACTTTTGATTATTAATTTAATTTATTCGTTCCGCTTTTGAGATTCTGATGTGTTGTTTCTTCTTTCTTCTCTTTCTTTCTCTTTCTATCCCTTTTTTTCTTATTAATGATGCGTCATTCTGTGGAGACGGATGGCGGGTCATTACACAATCTGTAATCATATACTACTGATCTATGTTTAACACCGGTGCTTTCACGATTTTTGCGGTTTGTGACCAATTTTGGCACAAACACTTTGGTGCTTTCATTGAGAACTGAACTCAGGGATTCCACCACTTGGATATTGGATTAAAGGCTTAAGGATTCAGATTTGAAAAGTTATGACAAGGCAGTTAAGTATAAGGCAGAGAGCAGAAAAGAGCCAACAAGAGGGAAGTCAAGAGGCCTGTAAAGACCCGTAAATCCGTACTCCTTGAATAGACACTAATCTCCTTTGTTTAATTCAAGATGAACGAAAATACGAACCCTTAGGGGTTTTAAGAAAAAGAAAAGAAGAAAAAAAAAAGATAGGAAAGAAAAGAAGATAGAAAATTTTAAAATAGAAGGAAAAGAGAATAGGGAGGAAACGGAACGGAAAGAAAACAACAGAACAACATCAGAATCTCACAATTCGCAGCAGAACAACATATAATAATAAATGAATAATCTTTAAACAAAGAACTATATCAGTTATTACATTACATTTCATTACATCATATCATCAGAGTATACAACAACAACAACAAATAGTGCAGCGGAAAAAGAAATACTATATAAACTAGTAATACGCCATGCCGTCCAGCTTGCCTCCAGCAATTCCTGAATATCCAGAATATCCTGATAAACCTTAACTCTTGACTGCCCGTGTGAAAATTGGTGGGCACCCAGAGTTTAGGAAGGAAAACAATAAACTCCAAGTCAGTCATGTGACTGGTGTGAGAACTCAAAACAGTTTATTTATCTTTGAAATCAAAATAGAGGAATATTTTTAATCAATTCGCAATGCTTTTAAAAATGAGACTACCATAAGGCCTCCCGCACACACACACATGCAAACGCAGAATCGGAGGAGATTTCTCCTTATGATAGTCAAAGATGCTTGATACGCATTTAAAATAACATTTGATATTATTACTAGTGCATAGTGTAGAGAAAAATTCATTTCGAAAGTAGAATATAAATCTTAGCCAGCATAGACATTTCGAACTATGCCTACTATAGCTACCATCCAAACAGTGTTGCGACACCATAAGTGAATGATAGGTTCTACAACTAATACCGTACAAGTTTCGTATTGGGAATTGAATTTCCAACAAATGGTCAGGCCAAGGAACTTCCCATTGCCACATGAGAATGCCTCTGGAAAGACATCCCCGAGAACCAAACCGGAACTCTGCCAACACAAGGCCGGGTTACCCCTAACTGGGTAACTACTGACACGAGCACGCCATTCCCCGATCGTAAACGACCTTTCTCACGGGATCCCGAAAACCAACAACCACAAAGTAATAAATTCGTAGTAACCACATAGGTTAAATATCTGGGCTCCATACCATGATACCACCTCTATCCAGAAGGAAATGTACATACCCTAAAGGGTGCTACCCCTCATAACCTTGCCGCATCTTTCCTGTTTTGACCATTTTCGGGGTGTGAGGTTCGACGAATTCACGTCCACAAAAACATACTTTATACAAAAGCCATGCTTTGGGTCAACAAATGATCAACACAATGATCACCAAGATAGACGATCAATTAAACGATCCTATCACAATAATCAACACAATGATCATTTACTGCATCACTCAGCATATCACATTACCAAATTGGGAATATATCGCCGATAACATTCAACTACATAACCTCTGAGCTCGTACGTCTCAGAGAAGGGTGTTAAGCTAAAAGAATAAATTCTTCGCCACCAACAGAAATATATTTGAATGAAATCGGCTTTATATCTCAACTTGTAATGTCAGACATACAATCCATACAAGTCTGTTCCGGGCTCGAACAAAACCGAAGGCACTTACAAAGAAGTCCTTGCAATCCGGATATTCACAATCCTGATCGGATTCACCATCACATATGGAGAACTCTATACCGTAGCTACTCGGTGCAGAGTAAATCGACAGGTCATCCTATCGCTCTCGCAAATACCGGGTCTTCAACACCGATCTTCAATGCAATTATAACGACGTATCACATATTCGGAATGGGTTATACGACCCCATGGTCCTTTCCCTGTTAACCCGAATAGTGAGCGCTTATTCAAAAATAAGTTTAGCATTCACATTCAACCAAATCACATCAATTACCCATTCAAAGGGAAATATTGATAGTCGGTTATTGAACTATCACTGGATATGCACACATCACCAGTTTCCAAATAATTTTCCAAATTATTTATTTTCCAAAAATATCTTTATAAGATATATTATTTCATACTTAAAAAATAAATCAATATTTATTTTTAAAAAAATTCCCCTTTCATTTATAAATTCCTTAATGAATTTATAATCCAAAATATCTATGAATATTCGATTTCAATTATTCATTTCAATTTATCTTCAAAAAGATAAATTCTCTAAACGTTTCATTTCACATTGGAAAAACATTTCCATACTTATTTATTCATAAGTAATTCATAAATTTTATTTATTTTCACCCTTGGAAAATATTCAATATACTTAAATCAAAATTAAGTACATATTTCATTCTTTAAGGAAATCATTCTCTTAAACATATTTATTTGGGCCAAAACGAATGTTGCGTAAAACATCGTTACGACGTCCCAAAATCACTAGTATAGGGATTCGAAATTAAAATAGATATATAAATCCCAATACTATACAAAACATTTCCTTTCGGAAATCATTTACTATAACAACAGTGTTATAGTCCATCATCTCCTTCTATTTCTCGAAAACGTCTATTTCAACAATAAATGTTGAAATCTATGGTTTCGAATCTCAACACATTAAAACATCGTTAGATCGTTTTAATTCTATTTAAAACATCCAAATCCAAAACAATTTCTTTAACGTGTTATTCACTATTCAAAAACGTGAATATAACTCCATTAATAGGTTTCAACAATTTACTTATCAAAATAAGTCATTTGTGAATTTATAAAACAACGTTTATAAATTCCATTTCTATTTATTTATAAAAACTTCCTTTTTATAAATTCTTTTATTAACCTATTCCGGTTTATAACTCAATTATAAACTAAAAGTTCATATTATAAGTTAAATACCTACAAAACGATTATTTTACAAAATCGTTCCTCTAAAGACTTTCCAAACCATAAATCTTATAACTTATAAGATTCATTTATTTAACCAAATCTATTCTTTCAAATAACTTCACAAATTTATAAATCTTACTATTTATAAATTTCATTTATAACTTCACCGTTTATAATTCTATAAATTTCATTCTTTAATGAAATTCATTTTCACTTCATTCAAACACTTATAAAAACTCGTTTTATAATTTCAATATCTCAATTTATAAATATCCATTTATAAATCTCTTATATAAATCAATTTATATTAATATTTTAAAACGTCTTTAATTTCCTTTATAATTTCACCATTTTGATTCATAAAATAATTAAATTTTATAAATCCTATATTTAGACTTTTCACAATAAATTCTAAAATCCCGATTAAACTATTTTATAAAATCATTGGCATTATATTCTCAAAAATCAGTTTTTAACTATATTTCCCAAAAATCATAATTTTTATAACTTTAAAAATTATAACGTTTATTTATATAAAATGGATCAATTCCAAAAATATTTTATATTTTCAAAAATCACTTTAAAAATCATTTTAAAATCCCAAAATTTGGGTCCAATGATGCTACACACCAAATAGTCAATCACGACTACAATGACATCATATATCGATATGATAGTCCATCAAATATCAAAATATCTGAAATCAAATAAATACTGTTGAGGAATCCAGTTGGATCCCTCCAACCTGTTTTCCTGCATCCACAAACATTAGCACAATAGCAATTTCGCTCCAGTACGAAATTATTGCGGTATATGTTCTTATTAAATATTATCCGCTTAATAACGGCGTAATAGGGTCTCATCCGCTAAAAATTGCGGGGAATCAACAACTGCAATATATACATATGCCAATATATATATATTGCTACTATATATAATACCAATTTCACTGTTTATGAAATATTCGCGGTATATGTTTTTAATAAATAACATCCGCTTACTAACGGCGTATAATGTCTATTTTAACAATCAATAGATATCAATCAACATTCAAACATGCATTCAAATATTTTAAATCTAACTATTTAAAATAAAATCGAAACTGATTCGATTGAGTGAGAAATTCTCACCTTGATTTTATTTTCCGTTTTAGCGATTTATTTCGAATAAAATTAAACGGACGTTTAATTTTACCCAAAATTATCACTAACTCCAAACGACTCCAAACCAACTCCATTGCGTAGTGCTCGTCCATACGATTCCAACGCAACTGGTTTCGTGCGTTTTCGACCTCGTATGAAAAAGATATGCAGTTTTAAAGTTTACACGAATTTTATAAAAACTAATTACAACATAATTTTTATTTTTACCCTAAACTTAATCAAGGCCGTTCCTTATCATCTTCCTTCTCACACTAATCTCCAGTACAAAATTATCCAAGGCCGAACCCATATTAGAAAACTAGGGTTAATTTTTTCACCTCCATCACTCAACTAGAATTCGATCAGGAAGCTCCATGTCGAAGAGCTCGACAAGTACTGCACTCGGCCCTAATAGGGTGGAGCTCGGCCTCCCCTTCCACCTAGAAACGCGTGCGCAGGCCATGGAGGACGCGGCCCTGTAGCTTCCTCCACACGACTCCAAACACGATCTCCACCGTTCACATCGAAGCTCTCGTTGTGATCTTCATCTTTGTAGTTGAGGGTTTCGTCTAAAAGCTGATGGATTGAGAGATCGGAGGGGAAGAATGTTGAGCATTTCTGGCCGTGCATAGATGTGGAGGCGGCTGCAGTTATAAATTAGGGTTTTTAGTTTTTTTTTTTGTTTTTTTGGATTTATGAGCCTATTTATAGAAGAAAATCGAACACTATTCATCCGGAAATTCCGAACTCCGATTTACGCGCCGAAACTAACGTTCCTAGGGTTTATCCCGCGTTCCGGACACAATGGAATAGGTTTCGGAAGCTAATTCGGAAGTATGTGCGAGTTATGGCTATAAACGCTCAATTTGAATTAAACCGATTTAAGCGATTTTTTAGGCGTTTTAATTTGTACCGGACAAACGCTAAATCCAATTGACTTGAAATTTGAAACCTTACAATAATATCACATTACGGATCCGATGACACTGGTTTTGTCGAAATTCGAGACTTTTTGAAAAATGGCTATTTTAACTCGCCAAATTTAAATTAAAAATAAATCGATGCGTTTCGAGCTGCCACGATCAAACGGTAGCTCCGATTGACACGAAATTTGAAATCCGGTAATAACTAACTATTACGGATCCAATGGAACTGGTTTCGTTCAATTCTGAGACTGTTCAAAAATTGGCTATTTTCACTAGTCGATTTTAATATTAAGATATTCAATTTTCACAAATTAACTTTTAATTCGATTTTAAAAGTTCTAAAATATCATTCTAACTTCCTTATAATAAAATAAAATTTTACAAATCATTTTCAATCATATTTAACTATATTTTCAATTATTTCCATAATTCAACATATTAATTTATTGATTTAATTATCCAATTAAATCCAAAAATTCAAAATAAAAATTATTTGACTTATAAATTTCACTCAATAATATTTAAAATTAATTAAATATTCAAATTTTAATTATCAAAAATTCTGGGTCGTTACAAGGCCTCTTCTAGAGCAGGAGCAGGTCAAGCTTCGATCTACATTACTAGGGACGAGATGGAGTCTATGATGGATTCACTGCACGAAATATTGTTAAAGAGCCAACAAGAAACAATGCAGAGCTTCTTTGAGCAGATGAGAGAAGCTAGAGCACAGAACTTGGACCGGCTACGGTTGCTGCCAACATAGGACAAGGAGCTATAGTTACAGATACCGTTGGAGGTCAAATCCAAGATCAGAACGCAGAGCATGAAGGCAATCAACAAGGACCTGGGGGCAGGGCCTTAGGTTCTGATGTTGGAAGACTCATTGATGGAGCTCAGCAGGCTAGACCCAACGCCAACGGGAATGAGCCACATGAAGAATATTACCCAAAATACCCTTTGGAATATGGGCGGCAGGATGGAAATATGATAAGGAGACAACCCCTGGATGAAGATGAATGAATGGCTGGATTAGTGTGATGAATTATGAGAGGAGGATTGCCGAGCGGAGGCTTAGAGGAAGTTAGTCGGAGTCCATTCAATCCGAATATTAGAAATGCAAGGAATCCTTCAAAATTCAAATTATCCATGCTGGAAGCTTATGATGGAAAATCAGACTTGACCATGCATATTACCAGATATATCAAGCATATGGAAGTGTTGGGGGCATCCGAGGAAGTGATGACACGATGTTTCCCTCTGTATTTGACAGATTTGGCCCCGCTTTGGTTCAAGCAGCTAGAGAATGGATCAATTAGGACATGGGGTGAGCTAGTGGAACGCTTTATGAGGCACTTTAGTGTCCACGTGACGAGACCCAAGAGTCATAGACCTTAGCATCAATGAAATAGAGGGTCGTAGAGTCCATAAGAGATTTTCTATTACGATTCAATGCGACCGTGGCTTAGATCGCCCGGATCCATCGACAATTTTGATGGCGGCAGTAGCAGGAGTTGCAGAAGGTATAGAATTTAAGGATTCTTTAGCAAGAGATCCGCCACAAGACCTTGGAGAATGATATCATGAAGCAGAAAGATTCATTCGGTTAGAGGATTCACGCGCCGAGAGCCAGGAAATAAACACTGTGCAAGGCGAAGGAACCTCCAAAGAGCAGTCTAGAACAGACAAAGCGGAAGTAGGATGACAGATACGATGGTCTTGACAAACGAAAGAAATTTCAAGAATCCAGATTCAAACAATACATTGACTTGACGGCAAATCTGGAACGGATCTACATGGAGACTCGAGGGCAGCTCCTTTATCGTAAACCACCCAGGGGAGATCCCATAGAACGGGAATGTAGAAGTGGAAAGTATTGCCTATTACATGAGCTGATGAATGCCGCCGTTTGAAGGATGAGGTGGAAGAGCATGTCAGAAGTGGTATATTGCCACAATACATGAGAGATCGGACAGTGGCCGTAGGACCTGAGCAATTACCACCTGCACCCAACAGAACTAATCTTGGATCGGGTCACGACTCGTCATCAATTGATCATCATGGCAAGGGAAAAGTTCAAGACTTGAACTTTGGTCGATTACATTAATTTCTTAGATTTGATTTCAAAATAAAATGGCTATTCCACTTACACATGTAAGGGTACCGGAGAAATCCCTAGGCTTTCTCTGAGACGGCAATAGACCTCTCTGTCTGGAGAGACAGTATTTAACTTTTCCTTTATGTGTGATTGAACATTCGGAATTTGAATTTAATAAATGAGCTTGAATTTAATAAAATAAACCTTTGACTAAAAAGTTGAAGGATGAATATTGAAAGTCAATTTGAAATTGATCGCTTTATGTCCCTACCCAGAGAGACAGGGTCCGGAGTGTAAGAAGTGAGTTGCTTCATCGGAGAGCGACAGGATCAACTCACTTAACCTCGTTCCCCAGTCACCGGAGACTGATTGGATTGGGGTTCGATAAGAGCCTGGAGAGGCTAAAATCGGCCTAGAATTTAGGCCAGGATAACGCTTAATGTTCAGGGACGCTGAACTGGAGTTCATTGGGTGTCGTCCCTTCGCCAAAGAGCGATAGGATCGGCTCACTTGACTCTGTTTCCCCTTCACCAGAGAGAGACAGGATGTGATCCAGCAAGAGCCCGGAGAGGCTATGAACGGTCCAGAAGGACCAAGACATCGCTATATGCCCTCGTTGGGACCAAAGTGCAAGGGATAGAAAGCAACATCGGAGCGCGACAGGATCTTTCAATTCAATCTTTATGTTTGGAATGGACTTAGCAAAGGTCCCAAGTGGCCGTCAATGGTCCAAAGAGGCCATAGGGTTTGATTACTGACTTCCATAAGTTGAAATGGATACTAATTCGACTTCGAACAGCCATAAACTTGATTGAGCATAAAATAGCTATGGATAAAACATGGCCTCTCGACATTGGATTCGAAGCTATTCAAAACATGCCTTTTACCAAAAGACATGTTTTGGGGGACAAATATTATCCCACCTTTTGGCAAGGCCGTGACACCAAGAACTTGATTGGAAACTGAGGATAGTTCGTCATGGAGTTTGTTAATACACAAGTCTACTATGGATATCAGTAAATTTTGGTTGAGTCTGGATTAAGCTACAATTGATATGACATGACTAGAAAAGCTATAAAAGCCAACATTCCGAATTTCAAGTCAATTGAAGTTCGTATGCTCAAGATATGATCGATGCAATTTAAAAAATCACCTTGTTCGTATCCATCAAGCCTTGACTGTTCGTATCCATCCGCTGAAAGGCCTTGTTTATATCCATCCAGCCTCGATTGGTCATTCCCATCCTCTGAAAGGCCTTGTTCATATCCATACAGCCTCGACTGTTCGTATACATCCACTGAAAGGTCTTGTTCGTATCCATCCAGCCTTGACTGTTTATATCAATCCGCTGAAAGGCTTTGTTCGTATCCATCAGATAACCACTCTCTTTATATCCATCAGCCAGTAATGTCATTCCTAGTCCACTTGGTCATCGACACGAAGTGGAGTGCAAAAAAGTGATATGAAGTGAGATGCAACAAATGGATATGAACAAAGTAGAGACTATCGATACGAACAGAGCAAGACTACTATCGATACGAACAAAGCGGAGACTATCGATACGAACAGAGCAAGACTACTATCGATACGAACAAAACAAGACTATCGATACGAACAGATCCATGATGATAGATATGAACAAGATAGTTCCAATCAATACAAACCAAACAGCCTACATAAAACCCGAATTTGCATCGATCATAACTCACAATCTACAAGTCCAAATGCTACAAATTTTCACAAGAGCTTACGTACAACCTATAGAATGTTCCTGCTCAATTTCGACTCGATTGAGACAAATCTTGATGGATATGAAATTGGTTTGTATCGATCATGGACCGAGCGCAAATCACATAGGATCGATTGCATGGGCCCACACACATGCCAGAAGAAGTCTTTCGAGATCTGAGCGAGATATCTGCAGCGTACACCTATAAATAGCATCCCAAAGCCTACAAAAAATGGACTTTTTTCTGATACGTCCAGACTCCACCAAAATCACCACTGTACTCAAACTTCACTGCTTTTCTCGAAAATTACTGTTGTAATATGCGGTAACAAGCGAGCAAAGTCAATAAAAGATTATGTTTTGAAGTGGACGTAGGCCGGAGATAGCCGAACCACTATAAATCTTGTGTCTGTGTCTACTTCTTTCTGTTTTAAGTTTGTTATTCTTCATTTTTATGCTCTACATTATTTAGATCTGTAATCTGTAATCATATACTGCTGATCTGCGTTCATATACTGGTGCTTTCACGATATTTGGGGTTTGTGACCAATTTTGACGCAAACAAGGATAATGTAAAGTTTGAAAAGTGTTTATTTTCTCAAATCAAGCAAAGTAATTAACTTCAAGCACAAGGCATGATCTTTGAAACTAAGATGAATGATGATTTTCAAAAATTCACTTAGAAATAGGGAAAATTTGTTAAGTTGGAACCTCTGTTAAAGAAATGAAAGTTATAAGAAGGTTACGAAATACAATCCATAAAAGGTGTAGAGATGTGAAAAAAATCCTGCAAAAAGGGGGCCAAAATGCAAAATCATCACAACTCACCTCGTTTGACTGGAGGAAGTGTACTTCCTTATAAAGGATAGGTTTAACTAATGGTTTCAAAAAAAGATCCAAAGAAATTAGACAGATATGATGGAGGGATATACTGTCATTATCACAAAACAAAGAGCCATCACACTAATGATTATCGAGCTCTATCTAGGATCATCAAATATTATGTAAGGAAAGGAGAACTACATTAGTTTGTAGAACCCTAGCGTTTAAGGAATTAGAGAAAGAGCAAGCAAAGCCGTGTGTAAAAGACAAAGTAATGGGAGATTCTATTTTTCAAAACCAAAGGAGTCATTATTAGATCAACAAAAAGTCTTCGGTCCCACCTTCAGGCCTAGCCGAAGTACCCATCCAAAAAGTGATGGTCAATTAAGCCTTGCTTCCACCATAGGGCCTAGCCAAAGCACGTATCCAAAGGAGATGGTCGAAAAGCCTTCGATCCTGTCTTCGAGCCTGGCTGAAGCATGCATCCAAAGAGCGATGGTTAATTAAGCCTTTTGACTAACAGTTGGGCCTGGCCAAAGCACTCATCGAACAGATGGTCACAAAGCCTTCGTTTCTGCCTTCAGGCCAGGCCAAAGCACTCATACAAAGAATAATGGTCAATTAAGCATTTGGTCCTACCGATGGGACTAGCTAAAGCGCCCATCCAAGAATGATGATTAGAAAGCTTTCTGACCTAGCTAAAGCACACATCCAAAGAGTAATGTTCAAGTAAGTCTTTGGTCCCAGCATCGGTCCTGGTCAAACTCCTATCCAAGGAAGATGATCGAAAAGCCTCTGGTCCTACATTCGGCCCTAGCTAAAGCACTCATCCAAAGAGTGATGGTCAATTAAGCCTTTGGTCCTACCGTCAGGCTTGGCCAAAGTGCATACCTTAATAGGAAAGCATGATTGCATGGCAATTCCATGCACACTGCTCATAGAATTCAACATTCAACTACTCAAGATCGATATAATCCAATCACTAATCAATGAAAATCATGACAATAAACAAGAGGAAATATCTAAAAACAATGCACCACCAAAGTCAGGTACACAAAAGGGAAGTTTATTTTACTCGTCAACATACTTATACTACACAATTTTATACAAGAGTTAAGCATGATACTATAATAATGCAACATAATTTTTTTTAACATGACAAACGTCTTTTATAACAAGTGAATAATTCCTTGACATTTACAGCTCTGGAGGATGAGAGAGTCAGTGATGTTGATGGACAAGTTCCTTCCCTTATCCTCCATGTTGAAAGTACAAAGATGTCGTTCACTAGACCAAGCCACTTCTTTATACAAAATTGAACGCCCCTCAATTTCTTTCAAAGCTCCAATACACCTGTATCGGAAAAAATGATGAAATCCTAGATAATTAGAAATGACCACCTTCCTCAATCTGCTATCTCTTTCCATGACGAAATATATGAAATAAATTATTAATTAAAGGAAAATATAACTTCGATTAAGTAATAGCCAGGAGAATTAAGTCGAGAAGCCCTAGTGGGATATAATTGCACTAATCCCAATAGATCTTCGAGTTCTTTTACCTCATTCATAAGCATTACAAGTGCAGAGGGAGGATCAACAATGTGTTGTAAAGTGACTAGGAGGTACTTCTTGAGTTTTATCTCCTTACAACAAATAATACTAAGAGAATCAACAAAGTCAATTTAAACTAGCAAAACCTTTCATAAGTCCTATTTGTACCCTTAAGCTAAGAAATTCTATGATTCAACTCACTAATGTTGTTTTCAAGAACCTTGATCTTCGATGCTAGTTCATTGTTCTAGCGCTTTAGTGTCTCAATTTCTTGTCTTTATGATGAGAACGTCTCAATAAATTTCTTGTTCCACTGATCCTTAACCTTTTGAATGCATAGTTTGAAAGCTCTGCTCGACCTTGAAATTTCCCTTGATTTATCTACTTGGGAAGAGTTCGATGCACCGAGGTCAGGGACTGAATGCCCTTAAATCAAAGAAGAAAGATGTGGTGATTTCCATTTTCAAGAGTCAATTGGAGTAGGGATAGGCAACCCTTCTTCACCTTCAGTCAATATCAACTCGTAAGAGTGATGTTTCTATTATTATTTTATTACTTCTACCTCTAAGTCAAATATGCATTGATTTAAATAAGCAATCTTCGTATCGAACTCCAAATGCCGATGGGAATTTGTAAAGGAACCGTACTTTTTATTTAGTACAGCAATTTCAACATCCTTATGTAAAACTTTCTTCTCAAGATTTATTATAGTTTCCTAAGATGATTTCAGGATATATTTTGCCTTAAGGTAATTTTTATACCACTTGTTCGCTTCTTCGGTGTATGTGGTTGTAGAACTGAATATAAAATGAGAGGATCGTTCTTTCAGCGCTGTCGTGAAATTAGCATGACTATTCTCAAGACGGTGATTGAAGTTGGGAGCATCACCAGGTAAGGACAATCCTTCATCCTAATATTAAAATAATTATAATAATAAAATAATAGAAAAATTCCAATAAAGATAGAAGAAAAGAAACAAAGTTTTCCTCAAAAAATAATCATTTTTTAATAAGGGACATTACATCTGAAAGAAACAACAATAATAGAAACTACAACATAATTAGCTTATAGAATTGGAAAGGACATCACCAATCTTATGAAAATAGGAAGGAGAAATAGAAAACATTGCACTAAAATGAGCATCAGTAGTGGTAGGTGTATTGCCTAAATTCTGACCCAGAAAAGGCCTATCAAAACATAGAACCATCTCAAAGCTGGCTGTTGGTGGGTAAAAGAACAGTACAAAGCCATTTATTTACACGTTTGGAATCTCATAGCGGAGGGATAAAATATAATTATAACAATCGTACCCATTTTATTTAAATTTCAAAATGTCATTCAAAACCATAAAAAAATATCTAGAATACCAAGTCCCAACAATAGTCATAACATATTCGTGATACAATATTCCAAAATTACAACATTGTTTTTACTTCATGGGTACATCAAAAATTATAGAAAATAATAACTAAATAAATAGACTACTGCGACAAGTCTCATCATCGTCTTTGCCTTTAGCATCGCCCATCCTAACTTGTATTGTAATGAGGAAGGAGTCAGAATAACATATGTCTGGTGAATAAAATTTTTGAGCCATACTATATTAGTACTTGGACAAATAATTCAAATCGGAATATGTATTACGTTTCTACCTACATCATAAGTCTTTTCAAATATAATCCCAAATGCATTTCTCAACTTAAATAAAAGGCTTTCCAAATATAAGCCCAAAACCAATTTGCTATCAACCCAATAACGAATATCTTTTGTCAGTAATGTCCTACTAATGTAAGAGATAGTACTCAAGTCACTTAATATTTTTTAAAGGTAATTAGGCAAACTCCAAGCATTTAATACCTTGTTTAAGGTGGGTTCATGTTATTTACTACCTATAATCCCATGGCAGACTCCCTACTAGCAACTATCTAGCTGACATTGCACGGAATCTCTTCAGCCACTTAATACTTCTTATTGAAGCAGGCCCTTTCCGGAGATATCCTCTAACATGCCTAACTCATAATCCCGACCATTTACTACTTCCTACATAGAGAAGAGGCGGGCCCTCACACAACCACTTATTACCTTCAATATCTGAAGTAGATCCTTCGTATTATGACTCATACCCCATGGCGACATCTAACATTTGCCCGCCTATTCATAGGTACCGGTAGCCAGATTAGCTAGGAATATCTACCCTATAAAATTTGAGACTAACCTTGCGTCATCATAGTTACTTATTATAGGCAATATCTCACATCAGCCCCATAGTCACACCGTTGGTAACCTGATTAGCTGTGCAGACCTCTGTGTGCTTTTGACTGAAATCCCTATTACTTAGTCATAATCTATATCACACTCTGTATATATTATCACACACCTTACCATTTCCATAATCAAGGCCTTGTAAGAGATCATTCTTATTTCGCCTTTAACATTAATTACCTTCCTAAGGGGATTTCAATGAAATTAATAACTTATTTAACTATGCAATTATACGTTAATTACGCATACACACAGGCACACGTTCGCCCCTAGTAATTTCAAAGCGTGCAGAATATATGCCCTAATCTAGCGTTTAAATGTCAACTCCTTAAACAATCATACAAGTCTAATTCCATATTACCAATAATACTTAAAATTCCAATGTTCATATCAAAAGTTCCAATCAACAAACTTGTATACAATCAAAATTTAAATCCAACTTATTTCAATAATGGAATATATTGATACCAAAAACTTATAATTCCAGTTTTTATGCTCTATTCAACTCCTTTTTCATATAAAAGTAAACAAAGGAATTTCTATTTAATTCATGGGCACAAGCAATGCAAACTACGAATAAAATTCATACCACACACATTATTCCTTAATCAAAATCCTTTAACCAAATACAAAGACAAAGAATATGTGGAATAGAAGGTAATGTTCTCAAAACTGCATACCTACACTACTTTCATTATTTGACATAAATAATTGAGATTCCAACATTGAATCGACATTTCATGTTGAAGGAGTTTTGGGGTTTTATAGTATGATGTTTTCGCAAACCAAAACCCCCCAAGGCATATTTAAACTCAAACTATACTAATCAATTACTAAAATAGAAAAGCTAAGATTTCCACCCATAGTATATCCTTATCTTTGTCTCCTTTGGATTTGGCACACCTTTGATAACCTTTATTAGATCTCTTCTTTCTGTTATATATACAGCAAGGGATTTGTATATACATATTAGGTTCGGAAATTATAGGATTGGAGGAGAACAGATTAAGAAAATAAAAAATAAACAAAAATAGACGTATAGGATTTCTTATCTAAAACCCTAATGGAATTTTCTAAATCTATGAAGAGACTACCTGATAGAGCTTCGCAAATATTTCAAAAATATTTATGAATAAAAATAAGGGGTCTAGGTCTTATCTATAGTGGTTGAAATGCACCAAAGCCATTGGGTGAAGGTGGGTTGGAGATTATAAAATCTGAAATGTTTGAATTTACAAACCCTAGGGGCCACTTAACAATCAACGGTCGACCGGACCTAGGGAGCGATCAACTGTGATGTTTGTTCTAGGAAGACTTTTGTGCTGTTGTTTTTTATTTATTATATTCCTTAATTATACTTTAATGTACATTTATTCAAAAGTTTACTTAACCACCAAGTCCAATTACTGTTAACTTTTGAATTTCAAATTTTAAATTAATTATTCATTTGAATTTGAATTCGAATTCTATTTAAATTATTTTAAACCCATAAACTTCAAACGTCCATAATTTTTCCGTTTGAGCTCCATTTTCAACATATTATATATAGAAATGAATAAGAATTTTGCCACGAATGCAATGTTATAATTTTCATGGTCAAATTCCAATGTTTACAAAATCTCCATTTTTATCCATATCTTATTTTATTTAATTTATCCAATTTATTTATGGTTGATTTTACGGGGTGTTGCACTTTGATTTTTTAGAAGGAAGCTAAGTCCGCCACACAATAGCTTGGCGTAGCTAGTCCGAATTTCATAAAGAAATTTTCTTTATGGTTGCCCAAGAAATTGAAGTCTAGACTTGGAAACTAAGTATAATATGGTGGAGGACACAGAGAAAGCAGTATTTTGAAAAGCATGACTTGTTAAACAAGGAGAAAGTTTCTTTTAAAGTCCTTTTCAACCTGACCAATTCACTTAAGTTATATTTCAACATAAGGGATAATGGACAAATAAGAACAAGTCTAGAGGCCTGCACATTAATGATGATTATATTAAAAGACAAATTTTACAAAAATCATTACTCGACTTATAAAAAAAGAAAAGATTCACAACATTACAAGGGTTCATAAAGAATGAATCCATATAAAATTTAGTTACAGATCTATCCTTGTTGAACTTAATCATGTTAAGGGGTAGGGAATCTATAGTTAAAGGACAGCGAGAAACATGGGCTAGTTCCAACACTCCCTAACGTGAGGGTCATATTCTTGTAAATCCAAGTATCTCCTATGAAGACGTCTAATCAGTCCTCCATAATGTCACCTAGGAGAGAAAAGACGGTCATGGAAAATCGAGCATATACAAGATATAGGCACTCTATAAGCTTAGCCATATCCCTCATCAGCATCCAAAAGAGCGTATTTAGCTCTTCGTTTTACTTGCGAAAATTATCCTTGTGAAAGCATGATTTTGGAAGGAGAGGCGCAACTTTTGTATTCTTGAAATCCTTAAGATACTAGAGGTATTTTAAAAGTCTCACCAACTTTTCAGTTGATTCGTTCAAATCCTTGGATAGCCTTTCTCCTTCTCGGTTAACTCTTAAGATCTCCTTTTTCTTTTTATCTAAAGTAATCTCTACATATCTATTCATTTTCCTACACTAGTAATTAAATCATACTAATAATTTTCGACTATGTATATGGAAAATGAATAACAAGTACAGCGAGGAAATCATCTATCGAGGAGTAGTAGTGGCACTAGGTCTGAAGAATCGAATAAATGGAACTTTAAAGGAGTTTGGGCTTCAAGAGAAGATTTAGTCTCAATAGGAGTTTGATCTATCACACTAGACTCAAAAGGCATTGATTTATAAAGAGAAAGTCTAGGATGAGGGGATTTATTCACAACCTTAGTAGTTTTCGTAGGAGGGAAGTCTGACAAAAGAGCTGAGCCTTCATAGGCTCCAGTCCCACCTTGCCTTGGGTCACCATTCCCATCATCTCTTGGAAAATCCTTCCCATAAGGACCGTCACCACCATTATTCCATCATCATCACCCTCTTCACTGGCTCCATTAGCTCCTTTATTCCCCTTTCCCTCATCATAATCACCTATTGGTATAGTATTAAAACCCAAAGACTTGGCAAGGTCAATGACGTCTTCTCCTATAAGCTCAGAATAATCACCCGGAATACACCAATTATAAAAGGTCAAATCTCTTCGTAATATGCTTTGATTTATAAAAGAAAGTAAAATCCATGTCTAGGCATCGATCGATGTTATCTTTGTAAGTAGTAAGCCGGACCGCTTCAGCAAATTGTTCTCTCCATTGGATAAGGAGATCCTTCAAGAAGGAAGAGATCTTGGATTTCATAGCATGAAGGGATGATCTGAGCTTGATAATAGTAATGTTCTTTTCATCCAAATCTTCTCTAAGTCAAGAACTCTTGCCAAAGATGCTCTAAGAGCGAATTTCTTTGATTGGACTCGAGAAAGTTCATCCTCCAAAGACTTTGTTCCTCCTCCAACTCTTGTTGTTTCTTAAGTTTCTCTTCTAACGAATTTGCCTCCTCTCTAGACTTCTATGACCTTTTCTTTTCTAATTCCAGCAAGCTTGTGATTGTCTTATTCTCAGAAGATAATGACTTACTAGTAGTACAGAGATCACTGAGCTGAGTTTTGAGGGAAGACACTTTTCCGTACAACGAAGAATTCAATTCTTGTAAACTGGATGCGTCTTCGGAAGATTAAGAGAATGATTATTGAAAATCAAACGAATGACGACCAACCTAAAAAAAAGAGAATAATGCAAAATTAAAATTTAAGGAATAAACTAAAATCAGTACTCAAGTTATTGCTAGGTGAAGGAACTTCACCAGAATAAGATGTTTTAAATGATTTTCCAAAGATTCCACAAAAAAGGAGTGGCGTCAGAGGGGCTCAATGAAATGAATGTAGAAGAATGCAAGACCTTCGTGAGCTATTCTATAAAACTACTAGAATGACAAACCCTAACCCCGAGAGAGTGAGAGGGATGTCATCGAGAGTAGCATCAGTGTAACGGCTCGTATTTTACTTATTGAAGAGTCATAAATTTTTTTTATTTTTCTCGTATTAGGTCATATGATTCTATATATTTGGGAGGGACATTTTACACACCTATGATTTCTCCTAAATTTCTATGCGACAATTTTGACCTTGAAAACCTTGTTTGGGCTGTAACTTTTGATAGATGTTGAATTAGGGTCTCAAAATAGTTCCATTGCTTCAGGATGATGATTTCCCATTCCGTGGAGTGGTCATAACAGGAAAACAGACTTACGGTTAGGAATTAATGTCTATTTTAAGTTTTAATAGATGTTAGCCATAATTAGTATGTAATTAGTTAAACCCATACGTAGGCTCATTAGTCTAATTTGAGATTACTATAAATAAATGGTTAACGAGCCAAATAAAAACTTTCCCTCTCTTCCAAATTAGGTCTAAACCTTCATTAACCCTAGATTCATCCAAAATCACCCAAATTACTCTCTTAATTAAATCGAATTGAAGATTAGTGAATAAGATCATTGATTGGAAGATAGAGATTATCGATTTGGTTGATTTGCATTACTATTGATCATTGCCATATTGGATCTACACTCAAATTAGTTTAATTTGATAATCTATGAGTGGTTTGTGCCTTCTCACTATCCTGTGCATGTTTATGTGGTAGAATTGCATGTCTTAGCATGATTTTTGATCCAAAAATCCTGCTCTAACATTATTCCCATGCTAACGTATGTTTATGACCTAAATTGAGAAATTCTAATATGATTTGTAGAAATAGTTTTGTAATTCACCTTGTTTATACCCATATGTTCATTGATTTCTTAGATTTGAATTGGAATGTGCTTGATTTTTATAATTCTATGTGTTGATTATTGAAATGGATGTAATTGCATGTTATTCCATGTTTTTATGTTGTGCTTTGATGTTGTTTGCTAGTGTTTTAGATGTTTAAGAAGATAGGTTGGTGAATTCGGTAAATCGGAGCACAACATGATCAGAATTGGACGAAACTAGGAGGGAAGGAACTGAAGTATGGGAAGAGCTTAGGGTTCAAGTTGTGATTTCCAATTCATTAAGTACATAAGTCATACCGACTTGTTTATGCCAGTGCCGGCATTAGGCCTGTCAATGATTACCCAAAATATCCGAAATCCATTTGCATCCATATCCGAAAACATAAAAAATATTTGATATCCGAAAAGCGGATGCGGATATCCGATATCCGAAACATATTTAGGATACGGATACGGATATGGCTGTATCCGTATCCGATAAATATCCATCCGGTTTGAAATTAAATATTTATATATTAATATGTTATTTTATATCCATAAATTTAATACAAATACACTAATTTATTGTACGGATTTTGTGTGATTGGATTACCTATTGTTAATTTGATGTAATTTATGTATTACATGGTTTTTTCATCTTTTTTTCAGTCAAAAAAATGAAATATGCATTATATTGATTAATTTTCGAATATTTTCGGATACATTTTGAGGTTCGGATACGGATATTTTTGGACATCCAAAAATATCTGTATTCGCTAAGCAGATACGGATACGGATAATATTCAATGGATATTCGCGGATATCGGATACGGATTCGGATATGGATTTTCATTTTCGGATACGGATACGGATACAACACTATCTGTGTCGACTGCATCCATTTACAGGCCTAACTGGCATGTTTTTTTTCGTTAGATAACTCGATGGTTTTGGGGGAACTCAAGGGTAAGGCTAGTAAAGGTGTCCTAAGGCAAGAGATATGTGATTGGATAAGGGATGGAGGATATACCGACTTGTTTCTAGAACATGAAGTTAAATGCTTTGGAGAGAAGATCGAGATGTTTGATGGATAGGTCGGGGTCCAGAGCACTTAGAGATGGAGTAGTAGAAACAAGGAAGTGGAATTAGATATAGATTTCCTGAGCAAACAAGTCGGTACCGACTTATTCATATCGGTACCGAGATGTTCTAGTGGGTCTAGTGATGGTGGGACTTCTGGGGGATAAATTAGATATCTTGTGGATCATGCTGGAGGTGTTGGCTCGTTCACATTAGGGTTGGATGGTGATGTAACAACATGATGAAAGCTATGTAACTTCTATTTGTGACTCATGGTGGGAAAAGGTACCGAAGATAGTAGCTCGATAAAGGATAAAGATGTAGAACGAGGAACACGGTCGGTTCCTGGATAATGGAAATTGGATTGAGCAATAGGAGGGCTCGGAGTTCGAATGAAGCAAAGGACAGCTCAGATGTGAATGGGCTAAGGAATCGTTGGTAAATCGGAGTGATTTCTATTATACTCCAAGCAAGGTATTATAAACAGAGACAGCCGTGGGTCAAGTAAGGGACCTTTATAGCCTGGAACAGTGGCTTTGGGTCTAGTGACTAGCTTTGGGCTATAAGACATGTATCGAGCTTTGGGCTACATGATACGAGAGTACAACAAAAACTAGGATTTCCATTAGTCCATGGCATTAAGGAGGCCATTCGAGTTATGATATATTCAGAGCACGAGGATGAGTGATAGTGTGTTTTGTTCATGGATGTTATGGTTGCTTTCATTAGTGGGCTATCACTTGGGAATATCATTAGGAGTAGGTACTGTATATAGGGATATATGGATTTCTTCTATTCTATGTTGTACAACACCTTTATGATATTGTAGATTAGCATATTATAGTTTTATGTGCTAACTCTTTGGTTACAGGGACATGTAGGTATGATTTGTGTACCTCTCTTCCTTACTATATTTACCTGTATAGTATTTTGAAATTTATTTACCGATCACACCAGACTGTTGTCTGACCCAAAGTTTTATGCTTTGCTTCTTATTATCTTGGGTATTCTTAAATGAGTAGACTAGATAACAGGCCTAGGTGAAGTAGTAGCTATTCAGAGGATGAGTTGGATAGAGCTATCTCATATTATATACATATTTTTTACGCTTTTTTCCTGAGCAACACTGTGGAGCCCATGGCAGTGCTTGCTTACTTTTATTTGTTGAGATAGTGTTAATAAGAAAGTTTGTCAACACCCCCAGTGCTATTTGTAAGGTGGTTAAATTCAAATGAAACCAAGTTATCGAAAAGATCCACTCTTTTGGAAGCTTGCCTTTCGAATTGATTGATTTAGATGAAAGAGTTTAAGGCGATCGCTCCACCTCTCGACCATGTTAACTTAATCGAAAGGGTTTAAAAGCTATCCCTTCCTTTTGACTTGGTTGACTTAGTCGATAGGATATTAGGAGTTAACTTTGAGATACGGATTTGGGAATAGCACCCAATTGTGTCCTATCCCTTGGGTGAGTCGAAAACAACCGATCAACCTTGTTCTTCACTCCGTTTGACCAAGTTGAAGAGTTATATTCAGGACCCTACGATTATGTCGAAAGGGATGCTTAATTTATCAGTATGACACCGTTTTTTTCGACCCTATGGTTTCATTACTCTTTCAATGGAACTATTTCGAAAGGGTTATTAATATTTCATGGGGTTGATCCCTTTCGAATGAGTCCCTCTATAGATGATTGTTAGCCAATTATAAAATAAGACTCCTTTCGAGAACACCCCTTTTGATCAGGTCGAGAGGGATTTCTCCCTTTCGGAACAATCCATGCTTACATTTGCCTACAATTCACTTTATCTTCCTTATATGAGATCGATATAATTATCCCTCATTCTCATGAGCTCAACATGGTCGAAACCCCATCATCACTTTGATTTTCTATATTAAGTTCAGGTTTCAATGATGATGTGCTTCAATCAGGATTGCCTAAGTCGACCTTATACATTGCATAGCATGAATAAATAATGGGAATAGGTTAGAATCACGTGCAGTGGATCATTTGTCTAGCTAATGATCTGAATGATCTTCCTCGTCATCAATTTCCTTAATGAACAAGCTATCTCTCTTTTTTATTCATAATTCAAAATGAGTTACAAGATATAGAACTTTTTCCTTAATTTTATTTAGGGTACTTGAGAATACAATTGCAATTAAGAAAGTAAGGTAAAGAAAATGAATTCAGGATTCCGAAATTCAGTCCTCAAAATTGAACCCTTTAGGTCTTATTTATAGATGCAGATCGACCCCCTTCCGCGCCTTTGCTTTCGACTGGGTCGAGAGGACCCCTTTTTATATGTTGCTCTAAGCCTTTTGACATGGTAAAAAGGCTTTGAACCCTTTCGATGTTGTCGAAAGTCGTCCCCTTGTGCTTCTTGGTATAGCCCTTGGACTTAATTATCCTTTTTCAGAACTTTCGACTGGGTCGAAAGGGTCCTTTGTCTTCCTTTTGCTTTCATTAATTTCTAAATACTATTTTCTCCTCAGCACCTTTCAATACTGTAGAAAGGTTTCTTGAATGCACTTTCTCCCTCTTTCTTGTCATTGGAAGTAAGTTTGAAGCTTCTGACACTGTTGATAGGCCATTCATATTGGTTTAGAACAGATTCAAGTGTCAATGGTTTCGACGATGTTAAGTAGCCTTTAGATGCATGCCATAGGACTAAGATAGAACCTTTCCTTAATACTTTGGCCCCGACCAGTTCGAAAGGCTTATATATGTTTCGAAGAGGTTGTGATAGGAGCAAAACCTTTAAATTTGAAAGGCGTTGGCGTGTAAGTGAGTGATCATCTTTCATTACCTTCAAAAGTGCTTATGAATCTATTCTTTCTTGTTTATCTATGTCGAAAGGTTGAAAGTGGTGGAAGGGTATATCTATTTTCATTTGGACTGAAAGCCTTCACATTGTATGAGCAGTTGGGGCCTTTTACCCCTTTAAAATCTCTTTACTGCCTTTGAAACATCTTCTTATGACCATTTCGAAACCTATGCATGTTTCCTCAAACTTTAACTTATTAACATTCTTTAATAATTCTACTCTTAAGCAGATTTTATGGCTATCATTTTGCCCCTTGTATGAAAGAAGCTTTTTTCTTTGATAAAAAGATTTTAAAACTTTCTTACTCTCCATAACTTTATTCTCCCTGCAAAATTTAAATTTAGTGATATTTGCTGCTGTTAGCCCATCATCGTACTTACATGCATATCTAGTAACATATCATCATATTAATGCCTTCGTATTTGGGCAGTTAGTCGATCATAATTCTAACTTATTAGATATGTAATGTGTAATCAGTAACTTCTAATTCGTATAATATATATGGTTTATGAGCTCCCTGTGGGAAATAGCCAATAGTAGAAAATAGGAGATGTGGGTTGTTATTTGAAAATTTTCTCAGAAATTTGCAGCCTCCATTCATATGTTGGTGAGCATTATCTAGAGTCAATAAACATCAACCTTAATTTTGGTATTAAGAAGAGCAGCTTGAATCTTTCGGTTATCTGCGATAATCTCAATTCTAATTGCATCCTAACCCCGGTTTAGGACTTGATAGAGATTAGGAAGCAATAAAATTCAACCTAGATTAAGGTATTAAATTGAAAATGTTTGGAGCTGATAATGTGACATCCAGAATCTATATAACAATATCCAAAAATAGTCCTTTATGTGGCATTTCTAAACCCAGATTTGGGTTTTCATAGTAAATTAAACGAGAATTAGCAGGTGTTGTCCTTGTACCAAGTTTTTGAGCCCAGATTAAGGCATATGTTAGACAATCATCTTTGCGAAAGAATCTTCAGCACTGATTAGGGAATATATTGTATAAGCAGACTTCCATAGTAGTTGTTGTTAAGATAGTGATCCTCTGCCCAGATTATGGCATATATTGGACAACCAGAAGTCCATGGAAATTATCTTTACAATATAGGACACGAACCCAGATTGGGGCATAAAGGTGAAATCAAATAACATCGAAATCCAAGTTCGAGTGTAACAATTGTAGTGATCGAATAGGTTTCTATACCCAGATTCAGGTATAATAAAGACGGTGATCGATATAGTCCCAAAACCCAGATTCAGGTATTACCTGATGAAGTTTAGATATGAGAGACCCGAAACCCAGATTCGGGTATTAGTAGGTGATGTTTAGAAATGGAAGTCCAGGAACCCTGATTCAGCTAATAATAAGCAGAGTTATGTTTCACTCCTTTTTCTGTCTTCTTTGACATGAATGAACCCTTCAGGTATAAAAATAGTATGATTAACCATCTCTTGATTTTGTACGTCTTAGTCCATGATCAGATATGTCGTTTCATAGGCTTGGACATCTCAGTCTTTTACTTGACGGACCTCCTTTGGGCCTTGAACATCTTAGTCCATAATTTGACAAGCCTCTTCATAGGCTTGGACATCTTAGTCCATTATTAATGGAGCCTCTTCTTGAGCTTAGAAAACTTAGTCCATTGTTGATTGAGCCTCTTCTTGGGCTTGGAAATCTTAGTCCATTATTGTCCAGTGCTCTTTGTTCGCTCATCTTAGAGGATGGAACTAAGGACTTACTCGACCTCCCTCTAGGAGGCACCCTGCCCTGGCCCTTTTGCGGCGTGGACAGGGGCTTGTTTGGTGCTTTACCCTTGCCATCTCATGGCATGTATAAAGTCTTACTCTGTCCTCCCTCCAGGAGGTGCCTTACCCTGGCCATAGCTGGCATGAATAAGGGCTTGTTCGGTGCTTTAACCTGGCCATCTTATGGTGCGGATAAAGGTTTAACTGCATCCTCCCTCCAAGAGGTGCCTTGACCTGACCAGAGGCACGACCAAGGGCTAGTCCAATGCTTTAACCTGGTTATCTCATGGCACGACTAAAGGCTTACCTACCCTCCCTCTAGGAGGTGCTCTGCTTGGCCATCTTGGCGTGGACAGAGGCTTTTCTACCATCTTAGGTAGACTTCCATCTTAGGTAGTTTCCAAATATAAGGAGCATTTACTCCCAACCTTGTAAATTTTTTCTTTACAAAAATTATCTCTTTATTGAATCTTTTTTAAAAGTACAGCCTTAAATTCTCAGCATTCCATGTTCTATGCACCATATTGCCGTTTGGGTGGCACAATTTGTAGGTTCCTAGGGGATTACTTTACACACGATTAATGGTCCCTCCCGTTTGGTCCCAAGGATCCATCTGCAGGATTCTTTGTATAGGCCATTAACCTACGAGTACCAAATCCCCCTCGTGATGTGATTGAAGTCTTACTCTTGTATTGTAATACATAGAGATCCTTCTTGATGTTCGACGGTTCTTACCCCTGCTTCATCTCTTAATTCATATATCAAATCCAATGATTCTTTTTTTGGCTCTTGGTTTTTATCAAATGTGTAGGAAATCCTTCGGTATGAGGGTATTTCAACCTTTATAGTAGCATCTCCTCATACCCATATGTTAAAGAGTAAGGGGTATGTCATGTTGTTGTCTTAACAGACGTTCGGTAAGCACATAGCACGAGTGATAGCTCTTCTACCCAATTTCCTTTTGCCCTGTTTAGTTGCCTTTCTTATTTTTCTTTATGGTTTTATTCGCAGCCTCAAATGCTCCATTAGATTTTGGATGTGTGATAGATGAAAAAATCTTAATAATCCCATTCTTATGGCAGAAGCAGGAGAATTCGTCGCTCTCAAATTGAGTTCCATTGTCAGAAATTATTCTTCGAGGAATTTCGAACCTGGTTATGATGTTCTTGATAAAAATCTAAGTACCTTCGTAGAAGTAATTTTTGGAAGCGGTTCGCTTCAACCCACTTGTTGAAATAATCGATGGTTACCACGACATACTTTGCCCCTCCTTTTCAAATTGGCAATGAGCCGATTAAGTATATTCCCAATACACCAAAGGGTCATGGACTTGTATTGGAGTTAAATGACTTGGAGGCAACTTTGGTATCTTTGAATATTTCTGACACTTTTCGCATCTTTCACATATTTTATGGCTTGGCTTACCATATGCGGCCAGTGAAATCTCTGCCTCATTATTTTCTTCGTCAGCTCTGTCCCATTTGAATTGTCTCCACAAAACCCTTCATGTGTTTAATTGTTAATTTTATTCCATCATTCATGCTCATACATCTCAGATAGGGAAGAGCATATCCTTTTTATAGAGAAATTCGTCCATCATTATGAAGGCTGGAGCTTGTCTCTTGATTTTTCTTGCTTCCCTTTTGTCGGATGGAAGTATTCCTTTGACTAGATGCTCAAAAATAGGTGACATCCAGGTATCATCATATTGTTATTTGACCTTGGTTGGTTCACCCTTTTATCTGATAATTCTTTACCATTTTCTTCTCTTTCTCCCCCTTGAGATTTAGTTTGAGACCTTGTCATACCTAACAATTCTTTCCCATGTTCGGATGTTTTCTTTTCAATACTTAGACTTTCCTGATATTCGAATGGGATAAATCATGTCTCTGGGGCTCTTCTTGAGTTGGCTAACTTTTCCAAGGAGTCTGCTTATGAATTTTCTGCTCTTGGAACTTGATTTATAGAAAAATCCTCAAACAAAGCAAGAATTTGTAATACTTTCTTCACATATAATGATAGTTTAGGATCCTTTGTTTGATATATCTGTTTCACTTGATTCACCATTATCCAAGAGCCGCTAAAGATCTATATTCGTGGAGTTTTCAGTTCTATTGCCAAGGTTAACCCTGCTTATTCTACCACATTGTTGGTTGTGGGAAATCCTAATTTCATGGCATAATGTAAACGATGTCCATCTGGAGTTATGATTATGTATCCTGCTCCGGCCCCTTGTTCATTTGATGCTCCGTCCATGAATAATTGCCAATTGGGCTTCTAATCCTTCTCTTTTTCTGCTTGTTCCTCAATAAAGCTAGTGCACTCGTTAACAAAGTCTACCAGTGCATGCCCCTTGATTGCAGCTCATGGCTAGAATTCTATGTCATATTAATTGAGCTCAATCCCCATTTCACCAATCTTCTAGAAGTCTCAAGCCTACTAAAAAATTTCTTAAGAGGGAAGTTAGCCAATACCCTGATCCGAGTGTGCCTGAAAGTATGCTCTGAGCTTTCGCACTGTGAGAATCAAGCAATAAGCTAATTTATCTATGAGTGGGTATTGAACCTCTACATCTTTCAATTTCCTACTTACGTAGTATACCGGAAGTTTTGCCCTATTTTCTTCTCTAATGAGTACTAAGCTGACTGCATGTTCTGATACTGCTATGTATATGTACAATATCTCCCCGCTCTCGGGTCTTGAAAGTATTGGTGGTGTTTCCAAATGGATTTCTATCTGAAAGCTTTCTTACAATCCTCTCCCCAATCGAAGTTCTTCTTCTTAAATACATCAAAGAAAGGTATACACTTATTAGTAGCTTTTAAGATAAACCTGCTTAGGGCATCTATGCTTCCATTGAAGCTCATTAATTCCTTGCTAGTTTTAGGTTCGGCCATGTTCTTTACGGCTTGAATCTGGTCAGGACTTGCTTCGATCCCTTGAGCACTTACTAGGTAGCCTATGAACTTTCTAGAGTGGACTCCAAGGGAACATTTTTGCAGGTTCAATTTCATTTAATACTTCCGCGATATATGAACATTTCCTTTCGATTCTTAAGATGGTTCTCAGGCTCGCTAGACTTTACCAACATATCATCAACATAAACTTCGATGTTTTTGCCAATTTGTTCCTTACACATCCGATTAACCAATCTTTGATAGGTAGCCCTTGCATTCTTTAGCCCAAACGGCATTACCTTATAGAAACAAATTCCCCATTCAGTTATGAAGCCGGTATAATCCTCATCTGGCTTGAACATCAGTATCTGGTTGTACCTTGAATAAGAATCCATGATGGATAACAATTTCTGTCCGCTTGTTGCATCCACTAACTGATATATTCGTGGAAGCGGAAGGCAATCCTTTAGGCATGTTTTATTTAGGTCCGTGTAATCAATGCACATCCTTCATTTCCCATTTGACTTCTTTACCAAAGCTGGGTTGGCTAACCATTTAGGATAATATATCTCCCAGATTAATCCATTCTCAAGAAGTCTTTCAACCTCTTCCTTTAAAGCATCTGATCATACCTTATCCAGTTGCCTATTTTTCTGCCTTATGGAGGTTGCTTCTGGATTGATGTTGAGGGCATGACATACGACAGTTGGATCAATTCCCACCATATTGGAATGTGACAAGACTAAGACATCCTTGTTGATCTTGAGAAACTGTATCAAATTTTTCTTTAACTCACTATCAAGATCTTTTCCTACCTTGACTATCTTAGAAACATTATCTGAATCCATGTGGGCTTCCACAAGATCTTTTATGGGTTTTATCCTCTTTATTTCACCTTGGCAGTCGAACTCTGTAATTAAAGGTCCTTCTTCTGTTGAGCTAGCGTTGATTCTCTTTCTCTTGCTTCCAGAAGGAATGTAACTTTGATACATATGTTTGTTAGACTTTTTAATATTAATCTTTGCTTCGAATGTTGGATGTGAAATCCATCATCTAAAGGTTGTAAAGTAGAAGAATCAAAGTAAGCAGAATAATCTCTTTTATATCGGTCAAAGGTAGCAAAGTAAATTTCCCGGAAGCTAAATTGTTTCCCTCGTACGGTTCCCCAAGCTCGCTTAGTTAGAAACTTTACCATGAGGTATTTTGAGGAGACAAAAGCATCGATCTCATCAAGAGCTGGCCTGCTAAAGAAAGCATTGTAGTAGGAAAGTTGATCGATTATTATAAAAATAGCTTCGAATGTTTTGCAAGTTGGCGGCACTCACATCTGCATGAAGAGCTTTATCTATCCCACTAGAGTGGACCCTTTATTGTTGAATCCAAATACGGGTTCTGTGCTTGCCTCTAGCTTGTGTTTAGAATTTTTCATCTGATTGAAGGCGTATTTGAAGATTACATTGACTCCGCTGCCCGTATCAACCAGAATCTTGGTGACAATAGATAACCCAATTTGTGGTGTGATCGTCAGAGGGTCATTGTGGGGATGATGAACCCCTTTGCGTAACTCTCGTGAAGTGACCACCAAATTAGGCATTTGAATGTCAAGGCTTAGATTTTTCATTAGGGGCTCTTCTTGGATAGAATAAACCACTTCTTTGGCCTCTTTAAGGTATCTGCTTTGTGCTCCCTTGTTGTTCCCTGCTGGATAAGGCCCACCATAGATTATGTCAATCCAGTTGATTGATGGGATTAAGCTTAAGGGTCTTCATCTTCTAGCATATTCATAGCATTGCTTGGGTGCCTCTGGGGAGCATTTTCTGTTCATTGGACTTTCTGCTGGTCTTGAATGAACTACTTTAAATGACCTTCTCGGGTCAGCTTTTGGATAATTCCAGCAAAGACTTTATATTCATCAGTTTTGTGGCCATTAGTTTTATGATAAGCGCAGTAGTCTCCTCCTTTTTTCTATTTAAGATTATTCTTGGCGTTGAAGGAGGTCAAAAAATTGACTCTTTCCTTGGCTATAGCATACACATAAGACAGTGGCTTGCTTAAAGCAACTATGTTAGCAATCGGTTCATCCCATCTAGTCCTTTTGTGGCCGTGGTCCAGGCCAAATCTTCCCCCTTCTTTCGTGGGAATTGTTTTCTTCTTGGCGTTGTAAAGCTCATCCATCCAGATGAACTTGTCAGCTTAAAAATGAAAGTCTAGTAGGTCTTTACAGCCATTAAGAAAGAGCTGCTTCCAGAAAGGGGTATTTTCAATCAAGCCAGAATGGACAGCTATGAGCTTATCACGATCATTCATATCCTTGGCCTTTAAAGCTTCAACTTGAATCTTCTCAAATAATCCCCCAAAGACTCTTTTTGTCTTTGTTTTATATTTTCTAGGACTATATAGTCGATAGTATGATCATTATGGATGCCGAATTGGGCCAAGAACTTGTAAGAAAATGGCTTCCAGGAGTATATGATCTTTTTCCTGTATTGCATATAGCATTTGGCTACTGCTCCTTGAAGAGTGACTAGGAATAGTCGGCATTTGACAGCTCTAGATACATTATACAAGTCCATTTTACTATCAAAAGCCATTAAATGATCATCGGGCTCAGTAACCCCATGATATTTCATGGACGGGATTTTGACATATAGTGGTATTATTATAGTCATGATTTCATCGGTGAAAGGTGGCACTATCTTATTGTCATTCACGTTTTCGTCCATTGTTCTTTTTCCCTTGGAATTCATAGCATCTTTAATAGCCTTCTCAGCAATATCTTTTCGATAAGCTTCGACATTGCCATAGATTTTCTGGTTTGGGCAATATTCTTTTGAAATTGAACTCCTAGATTACTCCAACGATTTGTCAAAAACTCTACTCTGATGATTAACTTTCATTGGGGAATTCCTTTCTTCTTCAAGGATGTTAGATCCACTTTGTCTTTATGCTCCTTAGAATTAGCTTTTAGATTCCTCCTAGGAGAGACCACTTCCTCTCCTTGAGTTTGTCTCGGAGTCTTCGAAGATTTGTAAGATAAAGCCATTTTTAGTAGCTCCTACATCTCCTGTAGCTATTGTTCCAAGCGCCTGATTCTAGCTGTGTTTTCATCCTATTGTGTTGGTGATGAAGTCTGTCTGGAATGGCCCCATCCAGATTAAAAGATGGAACTATATTCTCTTCTAGTGTGGTGGTGTGTATTGCTCCTTCTGTAGTTCTACTCAAACTTTTTGACCTCATTTTTCCTACGCAATAGAAATGAGCCACAATTAGTCTGTATACAGTAACAAGGTCAGATGTTCAAGCCCTCCTTCTAGCGTCAAAAATGTTAACAAGAAAACATGTCAATATCACCAATGCCATTTGTAAGGTGGTTAAATTCAAACGAAACCAAGTTATCAAGAAGATCCACTCCTTTGGAAGCTTGCCTTTTGAATTGATTGATATAGCTGAAAGGGTTTGAGCTGATCGCTCCACCTCCCGACCAAGTTAACTTAATCGAAAGGGTTTAAAAAGCTATCCCTACGTTTCGACTAGGTCGACTTAGTCGATAGGTTTCTAGGAGTTAACTTTGAGACACGGATTGGGAAAAGCATCAAATTGTGTCCTATCCCTTGAGTGAGTCAAAAACGACCGATCAACCTTGTTCTTCACTCCTTTCGATCATATCGAAGAGTTCTATTCAGGACCCTCCGATTACGTCGAAAGGGATGCTTACTTTATCAGCATGACACGGTTTCTTTTGACCCCATGGTATGGTTACTCTTGTAATGGAACTCTTCGAAAGGGTTATAGATATTTCAAGGGGTTGATCCCTTTCGAATGAGTCCCTCTATAGATGATTCTTAGCCAATTATAAACTAAGACTCCTTTCGAGAACACCCCTTTTGATCAGGTCACGGGGGCTTCTCCCTTTTGAAACTGTCCAAACTTACAATTGCCTACAATCCACTATATTTTCCTTATATAGGATTGATCTAAATATTCCCAATTCTCATGAGCTCAACATAGTCAAAACCCATCATCACTTTGATTTTTGGTATTATGTTCAGGTTTCAGTGATGATGTGCTTCAATCAGGATTGCTAAGTCAATCTTATACATTGCATAAATAAGAAGAAATAATGAGAATAAGTTAGAATCATGTGCAATGGATCATTTGTCTAGCTAATGATCTGAATGATCTTCCTTATTGTCAATTTCCGTAATGAACAAGCCATCTCTCTTTTCTATTCATAATTCAAAATGAGTTATAAGATATAGAGCTTTTTCCCTAATTTGATTTAGGGTTTCTTGAGAATACAATTGCAATTAAGAAGGTAGATTAAAGAAAATGAATTCTGGATTCTAGAATTCTGTCCTCAAAACTGGACCCCTTGGGTCTTACTTATAAATGCAGATCGACCCCCTTCCATGCCTTTGCTTTCGACTGTGTTGAGAGAACCCCTTTTTATATGTCGCTCCAAGCCTTTTGACTTGGTCGAAAGGCTTTGAACCCTTTTGATGTTGTCGAAAGGCGTCCCCTTGTGCTTCATGGCATACCCATTTGGCCTCATTTATCCTTTTCTAGACCTTTCGACTGGGTCAGAAGGGTCCTTTGTCTTCCTTTCACCTTTTCTAATTTCTAAATATTGTTTTCTCCTCGGCACCTTTCCATACCGCGAAAGGTTTCTTGAATACGCTTTCTCCCTCTTTGTTGTCATTGGAAGTAAGTTCAAAGCTTCCGACACTGTTAATAGGTGATTCATATTGGTTTCGAAGAGATTCAAGTGTCGATGGACAATGTCAAGTAGCCTTTGGATGCATGCCTTAGAACTAAGGCGGAACCTCTCCTTAATATTTGGGCCAAGAACGGTTCGAAAGGCTTATATATGCTTTCGATGTGTAAGTCAGAGAGCATCTTTCATTGCAGTAGAATGGTGTTCCGAATCTGTTCCTGCTTGTTTATCTGTGTCGAAAGCAATGGAAGGGTATATCTATTGTCATTTGGACCGAAATCCCTCACATTGTATGAGTAGTTGGGGACTTCGACCCTTTAGAAACCTCTTTACTGCCTTTGAAACATCTACTTATGACCCTTTCGAAACCTAGACCTATTTCTTCCTCAAACTTTAATCTTATTAATCTACTTTCATGCTTTTGCTGTTAAGCAGATTTTATGGCTAACAGATAGTTTATTGAGTTGATCATTTTGTATACTCTATGACATTCGATGTATAACACTGTAGATATTATACTTGGATGATTAGTTTACATAGTTAAAACTATCTCTTTTATTGTATCGATTATATAATATTTTATCCATGCACTGTGAGATAGACAACGAGTTATATGTTGTGTTTGTTATTATTCATCCTAATGATCATCCTATATCTGCCGATCATGACTGTAGTGCACTAATTGTGTACTATTGGTGCCAGTGGTATAGGGTGGTCATCATATTTAGTACCAGAGCTTTGCTTACATGATTAACCAAAGTTGATACCATGATCTAGTAGAGATAGGGAAGGTGTTATTGTCTTTGGCTAGATCGGGAGTGTGTGTGTATATACACGAGAGAGTGTGTACTTGTTATATACTTTAGTTTTCGAAACTATATAATAATATTATATAGAATAAGTCGCTTGCACATGAGAACTACAAACACAGATTTCTTTATGAGAGACTGATCATTCTTGTTACAGATAAGAATGAGCCAATACTATGAGATCTGCTTTAGGAGTTGAAGAAGGTGCAGGATCGGGAGTTGCTATGCCTAATTTTAAAGCTATGTTCAATGATATGATGGCAACAATGATGAGGAATGCTCCTGTTATGACTGTTGGTGGAGGTACTTCCGTGCAAGAACCTAGGGCTGATTTTGCTAAGTTGAGCAAAGATTACTTTACTTTGGGAGGAAACCCATTTTGTGGAACGAATTCAGTCATAGAAGTGCAAGATTGGATTGGTACTTGTGAGTACATCTTTAGTGATATGGAAGTGGATGACGTTATGAAGAGAAAATTAGCTTCTAGACAACTTCAAAGGCAGGCCATGAATTGGTGGAATGTCGTGAGCATTGCTAATCCTGAAGATTAGTTTTGTTGGGAATAGTTTGGAACAGGTTCGAGGAGGAATTCATTCGGGCTATCCAATAGTCGGTATTGTTCAGGAAGTTTGCTGATCTTAGATAAGGAGAGATGCCAGTTCTGAGTATGTAGCTAAACTCGATGCTTTATTGAAATATAGGATTTCATTGATCGACAACCTCTTAAGGAAGAATGAAAAGTTCATCAATGGTTTGGATGACTATCTTGGAAAGAAATTGGTTGATCAAATTGATGAGCTATTTGAGAAGCTTGTGGAGAAAGTACTTCATCATAAGAATCTATATCTTGAGGTTAAGACAGCTATGGTTGTTTCCACTAAGAAGGATGAGCCAAAACCACATCAAGGCGGTTGACACAAGTACAAATGGAAAGGAAAGAGAAAGCAAACTCAAGGGAAAAATGACTAGAGTAAGGGTAAGCGGAAACCTACTTGGTATGGGTGAAAGGGGAAAGGTCATTTGATCAAGGACTGCAAAGTGAATGATAAGAACAAGTGCTACATTATGATAAGCCTACGCATTTGAAGAAGAATTGCTCGGAACTGGTAAAGGATAAGCACATTATGGAAGCTTATGCTTTGGACGTTGTCCTGACTTCGTCGAATGATTCTTCGGCGAAGGAGAAGGGAAAGAGAGTCTTTATATAAGGTATGTTTTCTATTGGTGATGTTCATATTCAAGTTTTACTTGATACCAGGGCTTTACATTCATTCATATGTAGTGATCTAGTATACAGATTGGGATTCAGACCCGAGATAGTAGATCGACCCTTGATCGTGACCAACCTTATCAGAGGCTCTACTAGCATGTACATGTTTTGTAGTGGTTTAGTCTTATCGAGTCATGGATGCTCTTTTGTTTGTGATTGATTTATTTGAATTTCATTAGGTTCGGAATTATCTTGGAAAGGAACTGGCTGAAGAGGTATGCAACTATAGTGGATTGCGAGAAGCTATTGGTGACAACCAAAGATGTGGATGGGTGGATGGTTGCAAGTAGCTGCCTACCAGAGGATTTTAGACCTAATTGCGAGTTGGAACCAGAGATGTTAGCAAGTTTATCAATCATACCTACTCTAATAAAAAGGAACGGTACTAGTTAGAAGCTAGATGCTAGGCTAATAGAGATCATAGCAAGGGTAGTAGAAGGAGTAGAATCTAAAGACATGAGCAATATGAACTCGATCAAGAAGGTTGGCTTCCTAAGGATGGAAGATTATTTGTTCCCTCAGTTGATGGATTAAGAGATAAAGTGTTATGAGATTGTCACCATTCTAGGACCATTCATCCCAGTGGTAACAAGATGTACCAAGATATGAAGCAAAGTTATTATTGGGAAGGAATGAAGAGGGATGTTAGGTCATTCATCTCGAAGTGTATGAACTACCAATAGGTAAAGGCAGAGTAGAAGAAACCTAGTGATTGTTGCAACCACTAGCGGATCTTCAGTAAAAATAGAAGCAAGTATCGATGGATTTTATATATGGACCGCCAAGGTCTCAAAAAAAGTTACGATGGCATTTAGGTCATAGTGGATTGACTGACGAAGAGTGCAAGATTTATACCCATCAAGTCAAGTAGAATAGTGTCCAAACTGGTAGAGTTGTATGTATAGTTTATAGTACGATTTCACAGTGTGCCAAAGAGTATTGTGAGAAACGAGACCTATTGTTCACCAGTGGGTTTTGGAAGTGCTTACAAGAGGGGTTAGAGACCGAACTACACCTTAGTATAGCTTATTATCTGCAAACGGATGGGCAAACTGAAAGAGTAAATTGTATATTGGATAATCTCTTGCGAGCGTGCATTATAATTTTGGAAGGATCATTTGCATTTGGCAGAGTTTGCATACAACAATAACCATCGATCAAGTATTGGTATGACTCGTTATGAAGCATTGTATGAACGACCGTGTAATGCTTCTTCACGCTGGTGGAAAGCGAGCGAGAAACTGATATTTGGGCCAGATATGATTAAAGAGACTTCAGAAATGATTGAGGTCTTTCGGCAATGAATGAAAGCTGTTTAAGATTGATAGAAAAGCCATACTGATAAGAGACGAAGAGTTTAGAGTTTTCTATTGGTGATATGGTACTCGTAAAGGTTTCTCTTATGAAGAATGTAGTTCAATTTGGTAGAAAGGGGAATTTGGCACCAAGATTCGTAGGTCCTTTTCCGATACTTGAGAGAATTGAAAAGATAACATATATCGTCGACTTACCTTAGAAGATGGCGCGCTTGCACAACATTTTTCATATGTCTTTTCTATGGAAGTTTGTGCACGATTCAGGTATGATGACTACATCGAATCGGCTAGAATATGTTGAGATAGAATCAGAAGTTTCTAGATCGTGTAGGCCACTTCGTATTGTTGGTACGATATGAAACAGCTTAGGAAAAGGTCGGTGAAGCTAGTGAAAGTTCAATGGAGCGGAAGTGATGATGATCATATATGGTAGACCAAGGACAGCATGAGGACTACATGTTTGGAGTCCTTTGAATGGTAAAATCCATTATTTATTGTATTCACTTTCACTATTGTATATTATATTTGATAGGTTAGTATTCTGCATGCTAGGGTAAGTTCACCTATACCGTTGATTGCATGGCTACTTGTTTGAGATGCTTGATGGTTGATAATGATTGATAGGCATGTGGGATAACTAAAATTGCTTATACTTTGGCTTGTCTAGGGATTTCAGCGGTGAAATTCCTAAAAGGGGGACAATATAACTATCTGTATTTTACATATTAGAGTATCGTAAAATATTTTTATTTTGCTCATATTAGGTCCTATGATTCTATAACTTTGGGATATGACTTTTAGGAACATTTTACACACCTTTGATTTTTCCAGAATTTCTATATGACCAATTTGACCATGAAAATCCTGCTTGGGTTATAACTTTTAATTGGAGTAGAATTAGGGTCTCAAACCAATTCCATTACTTTAGGATAATGGTTTCCCATTTCGTAGAGTAATCATAATTGAAAAACGGATTTACGGTTAGGAAGTTATTGCTGATTTAAGTTCTAATAGCTGTTGGTCAGGAGTAGTATGTAATTAATTAAGCCCACAAGTCGGCCCATTAGTCTAATTTGAAATTACTACAAATAGAGGGCTGAAGTTCCAAATTAAAACTTTTCCCTCTCTCCCAAATCAGATCTAAACCCCCACTAATCCTAAATTCATCCAAAATCACCCAAATTATTCTCTAAATCATACCGAATTGAAGATTAGTGAATAGATCAGTGATTAGAAGATAGAGATCATCGACTCGGTTGAGTTGCATTTCTTTTGATCCAGTCCATGTTGGATCTACACTCAAATTGGTTGAATTTGGTAATCGATGAGTGGTTTATGCCTTCTTGTAGAAATACATGTTTTACATGATTTTTGATCTAAAAATCCTTTTCTAACTTTAATCACATGTTAAAATTTGTTAATGACTTAAATTGAGAAATTCTAATATGATTTGTAGAAATGGTTTTGCAATTCACCTTTTTCATACTCATATGTTCAATGATTTCACATATTTGGATTGGAATATGCTTGATTACTATAATTTTATGTGTTGCTTGTTCAAATGGATGTAATTGCATGTTATTCCATGTTTTTTTATTGTGCTTTGATGTTGTTTTCTAATATTTTAGACATTTATGAAGATAGGTTGGTGAATTTGGCAAATTGGAGGCAAAGATGATCGGAATTGGACGAAACTTGGAAGGGAGGCTCTAAAGAATGGGAAGAGCTTAGGGTTCAAGTCATGATTTCCAATTCATTAAGTACACAAGTCAATACGGACTTTTTTATGTCGGTGCCGCATGTTTGTGTCGGTCAGATAACTCAGTGGCTTTGGGGGAACTCAAGGGCAGACCTAGGGATGGCAATGGGGCGGGTCTAGGGTCCAAACCCGGTCGAACCGCCCCTATTTTGGCCCGTCCAGACCCGTCTTATTGGGTCATTAGGGCGGGTAGACCCATGACCCGTTCTTGAGTGTGGTCGGGGCTCGGTTGACCCGCCCCATCCCAACCCGCACTACTAACATCTCATGAAACTGCTTTATTACTATAATGATTTATTAATCTTCTTAGATATAAGTGATTCTAGCATGGATATTAAAATGTTCCAATAAATAATCTATATAAAAAATTAGAGTATTAAGTTGCGTCATTGATAATTATACAATAACATATGTATATATTAACATATGTATATATTTTTTGAATTGTTATTGTACACATCATTTTTACTAACTTTCCTTAGACACTTTGTTATTTGTATTTCATGTATCATTTGGTGATTATGAGTATAAACAAATAAATATATGTAAGTTAGTACACAATTTTGAACCAATACATGAGACTCATCGGGTCTTGTGGCGGGTCGGGTCTACCCTGACCCGTACGGGTCCTGGGTATGGGGAAAAATTCCAGACCCGCATCGGGTCTACGGGGCGGGTCTAGGGCGAGGTCTAAAAAATCCAGGATGGGTATGTGGCACTAAAAACCCACCTCAACCCGCCCCATTGCCATTCCTAGGCACAGCTAGTAGAGGTGACCCAATGCAAGAGATATGTGATTGGCTAAGGGTGGAAGCCATGCCGACTTATTTCTAGAATGTGAAGTTAAATGCTTTGGAGAGAAGACCGAGACGTTTGATGGATAGATCGGGATCCAAAGCACTTAGAGATGGAATACTAGAAGCAAGGAAGTGGAGTTAGCCATAGATTGGCAAAGCAGACAAGTCGGTATTGACTTGTTCATATCGGTACCGAGATGTTCTAGTGGGTCCAGTGATGGTGGGACTTCTGGGGGATAAAGTAGAGATCCTATAGATCGTGTTGGAGGTATTGGCTGGTTTGCATCAAGGTCGGATGGCGATGTAATAGCATGATGAAAGTTATGCATCTTTGATTTGTGATTCGCAGTGGGAATAGGTATCAAAGATAGCAGTTCGATAAAGGAGAGAGTTGTAGAATGAGGAACATGGTGGGTTCCTGGATAATGGAAACTGGATTGAACAATGGAAGGGCTCAGAATCTGAATGGAGCAAAGGAGAACTTGGATGTGAACGTGCTAAGTAATTGTTGATAACTCGGAGTGTTTTCTGTTGTACCTGAAGTAGGGGTATTGTAACTAGGGACGCCCATGGGTCAAATAGGGGACATTTATACCCTAGACCAATGGCTTTGGGTCTAGTGTCTAGCTTTAGGCTATGAGGCACGTATCGAGCTTTGTGTTGTATGATACGAGAGTACAATAAGAACTGAGATTTCCATTAGTCCCTAGCAGTAAGGGGGACATACGAGTTATCATATATTCAGAGTACAAAGATGAGTGATAGTGAGTATTGTTTGATGGACGCTATGGTTGCTTTCTTTATTGGGATATCAGTCGGGAATATCATTAGGAGTAGGTACTGGAGATAGGGAAAGCTGAACTTCCACGATTCTATGTTGTATATTATACCTTTATGATATTGTAGAGTAGCATGTTATAGTGTTATGTGATAACTCTTTGGTTCCAGGCATAGATCAAATATGATTCGTATACCTCTGTTCCTTACTATATTTACATGTATAGTATTTTGAGATTAATTTATCACTCACACCATACTGTTATCTAACCTAAGGTTTTATGCTTTGCTTCTTATTATCTTGGGTACTCTTAAATGAGCAGACTAGATGACAAACCAAGGTGACACAGTAGTTGTTCGAAGTATGAGCTGGATAGAGCTATCTCTTATTATATACATGTACAGATATATATGCTTTTCCGCTAGGCAACACTGTGGAGCCCATAATGGTCTCGCTTATTTCTATTCACTGGGACAGTTTATTGAGTTAAACCTATTGTATGCTCTATGGATATTATACTCTGATGGTTAATTCACATTGTTATTACTATCTCTTTTGTTGTATCTATGATATGGCATTTTATCCATGCACTTTGACATATATGACAGGTTATATGTTGTGTTTGTTATTATTCATCTTGATGATCGTCCTACATCGAAATGGAACGACTGCAGCACACATTTGTATACTATTGATGTTGGTGTTATAGGGCAATGGTCACGGTGAAGACCTAATTTCCAATGTAAAGAAGCCATAGATTCTTTAAGAGAAGGACTAGAAAATTGATAATGGAATCTTGAACTGGGAAGTAGTCACAACGATAGTGGTACCAGAAAAAGAAGCAGGGAGTGGGGGGAGCGGTAAGCTCAACCGCTTTTGGCTTTTTGGAAGGAACCTAAAACGAAGCAAAGGTAGCCTTAGAGATTTTTCTTCTCATATCTTCCCTAGAATTCATTATAGTATCTTAGCAGTAGAAACAACAATCAGGAAAGTTGTTTTGGGTGCTATCACTTTCTCTATCCCTTGGACGAAGCATGTAATTCAGAAGTGACTTTACTGAGCGACGGTACATTTATGCTAACAATACGCACTTCAGAAGGTTCTTTTTACAAACGGAAAATGCGTTAAAGAAACATATTTCACTACACAAAAAGGAAAAGGAGAATAAGAAACAAAACCTAGAGAGTATCCTGGGCTTTCAGTCATTGACCGTTGTACTAGAGAATGTGGAAAATGCATTCGGCTTATCGGCAACAAGGGCGGGCGTATTATTCCTTTTCTTTTTCATCATAGGGGTTCACCCAAGAATCAATGGGTTGGCAAAATCAGAGAGCACTCCTTTAATTTCTTTAAACGGAATGAACAAAGAATTGATGTAACTATAGGAGTTAGGATTTAACTAATATGAGCAATCTTCAAAAAGGCTAGGACCTTATGGATAATAGATTTGAAAGGCAAGTAACATGAATGATAGACGTGAAAAGAATTAATGGCAAATAACCCTCAAGGAGGAGTATTAATTCGATCATTTAGGCCTGGGATCCTCAATTTGATCCCTGAAATACCAAAATGGCAGAGATTGGAATTGATATCCTCTTGCTTCGTGAAGTAGGATTGATGCGAAGAATAAACCTTTTCTTCAGAAGAGCCTGAAAGCTTGGGAGACTTAAGGATTTTTGTTGTCGCTTTGGGAGCCGGTTTCTTGTCTCCGGCCATGAATTCTTTAATAGAAAGATTTCAAATATTAAAACAATAGCCCTAATAGCAAAAAGGGAGAAGTCCTCTTAAGTTGAAAATGATGGGTAAATCTACTAAACAAACAAACGTGCAACAACTACTCAAATAAAAAAGAGACCACGTATACACATATCAAGGTAATTTCCATATAATAAGTAATGTAAGTACACGAATTACACACATGTACCAAAGTATGCATGGGTGTCTATGTATATATTTGGTGATCAAGACTTACTAACTTATAAAAAAACAACTATAATTCTCTTACTATATATGGGACAAGATATTCATGAAAGTATGTTTTTAGCCCTATTAATACTTTCTTTACCCAGTTCCTTTTGTAAAGTTGTTCCCGTTCCATTCAAGTGATTACTGTACGAATTATATGATCATGGTTCAAGTTAATTAGTATATTCAATACATGAATGTACAATAGACCATCTATCCTTGGAATACTAAATGACCACAAGTGAAGTCAAACAAAAAATGATAACCAATCACATATTTTCAAGCTATCATATGGTAAGTCAAGAACAAACATTGATTGTTCAAATGCTAGTCATCGTGTGTAAAGATTTCTTATGTAAAACTTAAAGCTAGATCTAAAAACATAGCTCTCATGGATGAAATCTAAATTAAAACTTTCTCATGATAAACCTAACCATTGTAAATTAAATTCAAAACATAACCATTGTAAATTAAAATCAACAAGTTTCCATAAAACAATTTGAAAACATACAAAGCTATCACGAGAAAAGTCCACATAGTCCTTGCATTTAGAACTCTTCGAGAGAAGTTTGTGCAATGGATTGAGTTTGTTAGGTAATAAGTACGTAAACCATAAAACCCAAAACCCATAAACACAAAACGGCTAGCTAAGCAATTAAGTTTGGATTAAAATAGTGACTACAGAAGAAAACGTAAGGAATTCACCAAGATGGAAACGAATAACTAAAACTAATAGGATTCTTATAAAAAAAATAAAGATTAGCCCAAGTAAATTAAAGACCACGTCAACAAAGAAATAAGTAAACGAACCAATAATTTTCTTTTTACCAAATGGTATTTGAAAAGGCGAGATCTGATTTTGGAAAAGATAGCGAGAATGGGTAAATTTTAATAGAGCAAGTAATAAGAGAAAGAGGAAGAAGATTGTTATTTATAGAAAGAAAGGGAGAATAAGAAAATCGTTAGATCAAAGGAAAAGACATATTAGTGGCTAAGATGAATATTTTTTGTGTATGGATCATTACTAATACTAAAGTATAAGAAAAAATTATAATAAGGGGAGCGGAAAGTGTTATGCCTAAATATATTAAGTCGTCAAAGGACAATCAAGAAGGAGGATTACAAAAGACAAAGTCATCATGTAGAATCATGAGAGGGAAATCACCAGCCATCGTGAGGAATCTCATAAAATCGTTGCAAGGCTATTATAGCATTGTAATTCAATTCTTGGAGTGATCGTGAGACAAAGCCACAAAGCCACCGTGAAGAGTTCCCCATAAGTCCGCATATAGAGTTTCTTTAAGATATTTGGAAGTGTTCATATGAAAGCTATCGAAGGGTGACTGAGACCACTGGGTGATAAGAATCAAAACCTTTGTGACAAATTGAATTGGAATCCATTGAAGAGCAATTTGTAGAAGACTTCGCATGATAACTGTGAACGCGAAAGATTAGAGCCATCGTGATATGTTTATTTGAGGCTATTGCAATGAAGAGAATCAAAGTCAACATGAACAATCTAGACTCCCATAATATGAGTCATCGTGAGGTATTCCATAAAGTCATTATATAATATACTAAAGCCATCATGATAGTTCTTTAAGTGGTCACTAGAGAAGGTAAAAAAGATATCAAGGGGAGTTCTACGAAACATTCGCATACCATCCTCCAACTGATTTAAGCTATAATGAAGGATTTCATGGAACCATCGTGTGTGGTTTTGGAAGAGCAAATTAAAGTCGTTGTGGAAGGTTTCCAAGACGCTATCAAACTCAAATAATGAACTAAGATGCATCAAGAATACATTGTGCCACATATCAGTTCGATCATGTACCACGTTGATTAATCATGACCATCTACTAGAGTGCCGCATGTCAAGAATCCAGCATCCCAAATTCTCTATAAGTAGAGGGGTAACCCCCTTAAAAGGGTTCTATTTACTCAAGTCCTCCTTCATTTTCATTTTTCCTCCAACTTTGTAAAGTAAGCTTTGATTTGGGAATTCATGGCTATTGGGGCAAATTGTAATTGAAAACTTGGTAACAAAGGGCTTATACTTGGCCTAGTTTTCATAATTACTCCATTGGATATATGAAAGCATGTTATTATGAATTCTACTATGTTTATGGCCATATTTTACCTTCACTTGTCTTGACTTAATAGCCTAACCCAACTTTTTCCTTATTAATTAGCATAGCTTTTAGTCTATCTTGTATGGATTTTATTCATTTTCAAATGATCTCTACCTTCTTCGAAGTTTCTCTAATCATGTATGGCCCAAGTATTAGTTTCTCCAATTTCCCACTAATACAAAGTTGTATTACACGGTAGGCTATATAAAGCTTTAAACAATGTCATACTAATTCTATTCTAATCGATAATGTTGTATGTGAACTCTACTAGTGCACTTACGAGCCTCCAAAACCAAGCATGCAATCTCGTAAAATATCCTCAAGTATATGATTTGCTCCCCCTGTTCAATAGTCCGTCTATGAATGATAAGTTATACTCAAATACAGGTCCATTCCAATGTCTCTTGCAAGCTTTTTCAAAATCCGCTTATTAATAATGGGTCTATATCGCTCATAATGTTGTCGGTACTCCATTGAATCAACTAACTAACAAACATACAACTCAATTAGTTTTGATGTCTTTAAGTTAGACATCATAGGTATGAATCAAGCACTCTTTGTCAATCTATCAATGATAACCCAATACTATCATAGCTTCCTATAGTCCTAAGTAAGCCAAATCCATGAAGTCCATTGATATCTACTCCCACTTCCATTATGGCACTTCAAGCATTGCAACTTGATTTCTTTTGTTCAACTTTAACTTGCTAATAATTCATCACTTGGAGATGAATGTCCCAAAGTCCTTTATTCTTTCCCAATAAAATGTTCGCATCATATCTCCATACATTTTATTTCCTTCAGAATGGATGGCCAACTTTGAATGAGGACACTCTCATAGCACCTAATGTCTAAGTCCATTTACATTGGAAACATACAATCTCCTATCTTTACGGAGCCAACCATCTTGGTTAAATCTGTATGACTTTATATCTTCAAACTCTACTCCTTCGAATCTACTAAGGATCTCGACTAGCTTTGTATCTCACCCTTGACTAGCTCCAATACTTTCTATGTAGGTAGGTTTTGTTGACAAGTTCGCTAACACCTTAGGCTCAACTCCACCTTTCAATTTGGAAGTCAACTCTAGCTATATATATCCTAATTTCTTCCATGCTAGGAACATCATACCCAGATTCACGTGTTACCTACTCAGTGCATTCACAACTTTATTCCCCTTTCCTGACATACGGAAAATGTTGAAGTCGTAACCTTTGTCGTCTTAGGTTAAGGTCCTTTTGAGAGAAAAGGTACATCAATAACTTATGGTTGATGAATAACTTAAACCTTTCTCCTAATAGATGATGTATCTAACTTCTCAATGCAAATATGATATCTACTAGCTCTACATCATGAGTTAGATATCTTTTCTCATGCAATGTTAGTTGTATGCTTGCAAAAACAACGGCTTTACCCCTTTGAATCAAAACTACTCTGAGTCTCGTACCACATGCGTCTGTATATACAGTAAACTCTTCATTCCTATTAGGGATATCCAACACCAGTGCACTTGTCAAACACTCTTTTAACTTATTTGACGCATGCTTGCATTTTGCATCCTATGCACAGATTTGGTTCTTCTTTATATGATGAGTCGATGGTGCAGCTATCTTAGAAAATTATTTAATAAAATATTTGTAATAAACCGCTAATCTAAGAAAACTTTGAATGTCAGTCGCATTCTTATGCCCCTCACAACCTTGCATAGCTGCACCATAGAGTCAACAACAAAACCATATTTTGAAATAACATGTCCAAATAATCATACCTCTTTCCTTCAAAAGTGACATTTTGAGAATTATCTTGCAGCTGATGTTTCCTAAATGTCTCAAGCACTTCCCTAAAGTTCACTTACGTTCCTCTCCTGCTCGAGAATAGACTAAAACATTGTTAATGAACACAAGCATAAATTTGCTCAATCGATTGCTAAATACTCTTTTCATTAAGTCCATGAAGTATGTCGGTGCATTGGTTAGCCTTAATGGCATAATAAACCATTATAAAAATCTTGATAATACGTGAAGGGCAGTAATCAACACAAGATCCTTCGTAGCTCTCACCTGATGAACCCCATCGCTAGCTCCAACTAAGAAAATGCTTTTGCACCGCTGAGCTGGTTAAATAAGTCATCGATGTTTATCTCACTGAATTCGTACATAGCCTCAAAAGCCGTCTGCCTTAGTGGTAAATACAACATGTCCCCAATATAAACCATTTACTCAATGACTCGTTGGTTTGCACGTCTAACTCCCACTATTCGTTAGTCTCCATTCTCCTAATAGTTAAGTCTGTTGGCCTTGCATTCTCTCAAGATCAATGCAAAACTCAATTTCGTGATGTGGAGGTAATCCTAAAATGTAACGTTTGCGATTTTTCGTTGCCGAAAAACCGAAATGTTATGGGTTTTAAGAAGAATTTATGAAAAGAGAAGAGAAGAAGAGAGAAGATAGAAGATAGAGAGAAAAGATAATAGAAAACTTTTAAAATAGAAGAAAAAGAGAATAGAGAACATAGAACAGGACAGAAAACAACAGAACAACAACAGAATCTCACAATTCGCAGCGGAACAACATATAATAATAAATGAATACTCTTTAAACAAAGAACTATATCAGTTATTACATTTTATACATTTCATTACATCATCATATGATATCATATCATCAGAGTATACAACATCAAACAAACAGCGGAAAAGAAATACTATATAAGTAGTAATACGTCATGCCATCCAGCTTGCCTCCAGCAAATCCAGAATATCCTGATAAACCTTAACTCTTAACTGCCCGTGTGGAAATTGGTGGGCACCCAGAGTTTAGGAAGGAAAACAATAAACTCCGAGTCAGTCATGTGACTGGTGTGAGAACTCAAAACAGTTTATTTATCTTTAAAATCAAAATAGAGGAATATTTTTAATTTCAATTCGCAATGCTTTTAAAAATGAGACTACCATAAGGCCTCCCGCACACACACACATGCAAACGCAGAATCGGAGGAGATTTCTCCTTATGATAGTCAAAGATGCTTGATACGCATTTAAAATAACATTTGATATTATTACTAGTGCATAGTGTAGTGAAATATTTCGAAAATAAAGATATAAATCTTAGCCAGCATGGACATTCCGCACTTATGCCTACTATAGCTACTATGTTCAATAGCAGGTTACCGCCACATTCCATAGCAGGTTATACAACTAAAACCGTACAAGTTTCGTATTGTTTCTTTGGATTTCCAACAAATGGTCAGGCCAAGGAACTTCCCATTGCCACATGGAAACGCCTCTGGCGGGACGTTCCGAGAACTTAACCAGCTCTCTGCCAACACAAGGCCGGGTTACCTTTATCACTAGGTAACTACTACACGAATATGGCATCCCCCGGTCCCATTGGACCTTTAACCGAGCGCTCGTCACCAACAACACCACACAGTAATAAATATAGTGTATCAACATGAGTAAGTATCTGGGCTCCATACCATGATACCACCCTTTCCAGAAGGAAATGCACATACCCTAAAGGGAGCTACCCCTCATAACCTTGCCGCATCTTTCCTGTTTTGACCATTCCGGGATGTGAGGCTCGACGAAGTTTCGTCCACAAAAACATACTTTATACAAAAGCCATGCTTTGGGTCAACAAATGATCATAGAAATGATCACAAAGATAAACGATCAAATAAATGATCCCATCACAAATAATCAACACAATGATCATTTACAGCAACACTCAGCATGTCACATTACCAAATTGGGAATATATCGCTGATAACCTTCAACTATATAACCTCTGAGCTCGTACGTCTCAGAGAAGGGTGTTAAGCTAAAAGAATAAATTCTTCGCCACAAACAGAAATATATTTGAAAGAAATCGGCTTTATATCTCAACTTGTAATGTCAGACATACAATCCATACAAGTCTGTTCCGGGCTCGAACAGAACCGAAGGCACTTACAAGAAGTCCTTGCAATCCGGATATCCACAATCCTGATCGGATTCACCATCACATATGGAGAACTCAATACCGTAGCTACTCGGTGCAGAGTCAATCGACAGGTCATCCTATCGCTTTTGCAAATACCGGGTCTTCAACACCGATCTTCAATGCAATTCACAACGACGTATCACATATTCGGAATGGGTTATACGACCCCATGGTCCTTTCCCGGTTAACCCGAATAGTGAGCGCTTATTCAAAAATAAGTGTGACATTCAAATTCAATCAATTCACATCCAATACCCATTCAAAGGGAAATATTGATAGTCGAATATTGAACTATCAATGGATATGCACACATCACCAGATTCCAAATAATTTTCCAAATTATTTATTTTCCAAAATATCTTTACGAGATATATATTTTCAACACTTCAAAAATAAATCAATATTTATTTTTTTTTAAACAAATTCCACTTTCTCATATAAATTCCATAATGAATCTATATTCCAAAATATTCATGCATATGATTTCAATTATTCATTTCAATTTATCTTCAAAAAGATAAATTCTAAATATTCACTTCATATTGGAAAACATTTCCATACTTATTTAAAATAAGTAATTCACAAATCTTTTTATTTTCAACCTTGGAAAAATAATCAATATACTTAAGTCGAATTAAGTATATAATTCATTCTTTAAGGAAATCATTCTCTTAAACATGTTTATTTGGGCCAAAACGAATGTTGCGTAAAACATCCTTACGACAACCCAAAATCACTAGTATAGGGATTCGAAATTAAAATAGATATATAAATCCCAATACTATTCAAAACATTTCCTTTCGGAAATCATTTACTATAACAACAGTGTTATAGTCCACCATTTCCTTTTATTTCTCGAAACGTCTATTTCAACAATAAATGTTGAAATCTATGGTTTCGAATCTCAACACATTTAAAACATCGTTAGATCGTTTTAATTCTGTTTAAAATATCACATTCTAAAACATTTTCTTTAACATGTTATTCACTATTCAAAAACGTGAATATACTTTGTTAACAATTTCATCCTTTTATTCATTTTAATTCAAAGGATTATTCACTATCCAAAAATGTGAATATAACTCCTTTAATAGGTTTCAACAATTTTCTTATCAAAATAAGTCATTTGCGAATTTATAAAACAACGTTTATAAATTCCATTTCTATTTATTTATAAAAACTTCCTTTTTATAAATTCCTTTATTAACCTATTCCAGTTTATAACTAAATTATAAACTAAAAGTTCATATTATAAGCCAAATGCTTATAAAACGATTATTTTACAAAATCGTTCTTTTAAAGACTTTCCAAATTATAAATCTTATAACTTATAAGATTCATTTATTTAACCAAATCTATTCTTCAATTAATGTCACCAAATTTATAAATCTTACTATTTATAAATTTCATTTATAATTTCACAGTTTATAATTCTATAAATTTCATTTATTTATGAAATTCATTTTCACTTCATTCAAACACTTATAAAAACTCGTTTTATAATGTCAATATTTCGATTTATAAATATCCATTTATAAATCTCTTAATATAAATCAATTTATATTATTCTTCTAAAACGTCTTTAATTTCCTTTATAATTTCACCATTTTGATTTATAAAATAATCAAATTTTATAAATCCTATATTTAAACTTTTATAATATGTTCAAAAATCCAATTTAAACTATTTTATAAAATCATAAATCCCATATTTCTCAAAAATCAGTTTTTAACTATATTTCACAAAAACCATAATTTTTATAACATTAAAAATTATATCGTTATTTATTTATAATGGATCAATTCCAAAAATAAAGTATATTTTCAAAAAAATCACTTTGTAATCATTTTAAAATCCCAAAATCTGGGTCCAATGATGCTACACACCAAATAGTCAATCACGACTACAACGACATCACATATCGTATATGATAATCCATCAAATATCAAAATATCTGATATCAAATAAAAACTGTTGAATCCCTCCAACCTGTTTTCCTACATCCAAAAACATTAGCACAATACCAATTTCGCTCCAGTACGAAATTATCGCGGTATATGTTCTTATTAAATATTATCCGCTTAATAACGGCGTAATAGGGTCTCATCCGCTAAAAAATACGGGGAATCAACAACTGCAATATATACATATGCCAATATATATATATTGATATTATATATAATACCAATTTCACTGTTTATGAAATATTCGCGGTATATGTTTTTAATAAATAACATCCGCTTACTAACGGCGTATAATGTCTATTTTAACAATCAATATATAACAATCATCATTCAAACATACATTCAAATATTTTAAATCTAACTATTTAAAATAAAATCGAAACCTATTCGAATGAGTGAGAAGTTCTCACCTTGGTTTTAATTTCCGTTTTAGCGATTTATTTCGAATAAAATTAAACGGACGTTTAATTTTACCCGAAATTCTCACTAACTCCAAACGACTCCAATCCAACTCCATCGCGTAGTGCTCGTCCATACGATTCCAACGCAAAAAAATTTGTCCGAAACGGACCTCGTATGAAAGAGTTACAAGTATTTGAAGTTACACGAATTTTTAATAAGCTAAATTACAAATTTTCTTTATATAAATTTCAACCTTCATCTGGGCCGTTAGATCCAAGTCCATAGCATCTCTGCCGTGCGCTGCGTCTCCCCCTTCTTCCAGTTAACATACGCGACTTTGCCTCCAAGCCGAACCCATACTTTCGAATTTAGGGTTCGAATTTACACCCTCAATACTCGACGATACCACGATCAAGCGACGCCGTTGTCCTCGCCTCCATCCCCTCCAACTTCGGCCCCAAGGACACGCAACTCGGCCACCTGTACTGCCTTGAATCACGTGCGCAGCTGGCCCCCTTCCACCTCCATTTGCCGCTAAACCAATGAACTTCAGACGATCTCCACCGTTCACATCGTAGAGCTCGCAGAGCTCTTCGATCTTCGTTTAGAGAGTTTGCAAAAATATTGTGTGGATTGATCACGAATTGAGGAAGAAATTTAGGCAATTTCGGCCATTCATTTCTGGTGGAGGCGGCTAGGGCAAATTAGGTTTAGGTTTTACTTTTTTTTTTATTTAGAGTGAGGGCTATTTATAAGAAAAATTCGAACACTATTCATCCGGAAATTCCGAACTCCGATTTACGCGTCGTAACCAGCGTTTCTAAGGTTTACCCCGCGTTCCGGACACAATGGAACATGTTTCGAAAGCTAATTCGGACATCTGTGCGAGTTATGGCTATAAACGCTCAATTTAAATTAAACCGATTTAAATCGATTTCTAGGCGTTTTAATTCGTACCGGACAAACGGTAAATCCAATTGACTTGAAATTTGAAACCTTACAATAATATCACATTACGGATCCGATGAAACTGGTTTCGTCGAAATCCGAGACTTTTTGAAAAATGGCTATTTTGACTCGCCAAATTTAAATTAAAAACGATTCGATGCGTTTCGAGCTGCCACGATCAAACGATAACTCCGATTGACACGAAAATTGAAATCCGGTAATAACTAACTATTACAGATCCAATGAAACTAGTTTCGTTCAATTCTGAGACTGTTCAAAAATTGGCTATTTTCACTAGCCGATTTAAATATTAAAATATTCAATTTTCACAGATTAACTTTTAATTCGATTTTAAAAGTTCTAAAATATCATTCTAACTCCAATATGATAAAATAAAATTTTACAAATCATTTTCAATCATATTTAACCCAATTTCAATTATTTCTATAATTTAACATAGTAAATTATCGATTAAATTATCCAATTAAATCCAATAATTCAAATTAAATTTATTCGACTTATAAATTTCACTTATTAATATTTAAAATTAATTAAATATCCAAATTTTAATTAATAAAAATTCTGGGTCGTTACATAAAACCTATAAAAAACTTCAAGATGCTCTCTCATAATAGGAAACGATGGAACTCATTATGCAAGATATCGGACAAATATAAGTATCTAATAATGGACTCTCATGCTCGTAATAACTCCAACTTCCAGCCTCTCTAATTATTCCCTAATGTCATCGCTTGCCTCTCATAATCAAGTACCACACTGTTCTTCTCTTCCAAATGCATACTCGGTATAATCTTGAACCCAATAAAACCAAGTACAAACAAATCACACACAAACAAGAAACCATGACACGATAACTTAATATCATAACATATAGCAAGAAAATTAATCAAACCTCAAATATGATTTGACAATACAAGGGTTTTTTTAGTTATCTCAGGTGTAAGGTTTAATTTAGCTACCATGTCATTAGATATAAAGGAGTGTGAGGCTCCTGTATCAAATAGAACTCTAACATGCATGTTATGAACTAAACGCATCCCTTCCAGGGTAATGACCTTCCCATTTTCTTTCACTGATGGTGGCGCCGACAAATAAGGAATGGCATGTAGGGCATAAGCTTTTACAACCTGTCCACCCTTGGCTGGCCTCAAAAAATCCTTCTTCATATGTCCAACTTGATTACATTCATAGCATTTCTTGCTTCCAAGTAGACAGTATCTCGAAAAGTGTCCCTTCTCCTTACGATTGTAGCTGACCACATTGGCTTTAACAAACTTCCATTTCTAATCATCGTTTCCACTAGATTGGTTCTTCCATCTTTTCCATTTCCCAAAAATTTTCATTTTCCACTAGCTTATATCTTAGACTCTTCTTTCTTTGCCTCAACCATTTCTTTTAAGTCTAGGTACATAATCTCATGTCTTAAAGCCTTATTCACAAAGCTTTTGAATGGCTCATCCAAATGATTTATGTGATATTATCCAAAGGCGTCCCTCAGTCTAAAGATGAACTTTTCATTCTTCTTTAGTGGAGTGCCAATGAAAGATATTCCATATTTAGACAATGCATCGAACTCACTCACATACTCAGCTATTCTTTAACATTGCTTTCTTTGTTATAGGGAGAAATTTTCCTCAAAATTGATTTGGAACTGGTTCCAAGTAATCTGATCCTCACTAGTAGCATCCTTAATCACATTCCACCAACTCATGGCTCTCCTAATCAACTACTTTAAGACTAACTTGATATGAAAATTGCCCTACACCTTCAGGACCCAAAATACCTATATAGTACACTTCAATGGGACATGGGTGATATGGGATGATTATAAAGGTGAATAAAAGCGGAAATCTCCAAAACCGAACCTGTCGTATATCTCATAGCGCATCGAATAAAGTATTATAGTCAAATAGGTATAAAAAAATGTGGGTTAGAAAACATAACTACATGAACCATCACATATCCGAGCATAGGTTCAGTAAAGTTATACAAAATAGTTCACATGGTTTATACATTAAATAATAACTCAATCATACATTGTCTCTAATAATAGTCAAACGTTGTTTAGGCTCCATAGTGTCGCACAACAGAAAAATAACAATAGTATGCCTAATACAAATATACGAAAGCATAGCCTCCTACCAGTCCATAACTTCATGTGTCGCCGCACACCTGCCTACCTAGTCTGCTCATTTAAGAGTATCTAAAATAATGAGAATCATAGCCCTCGATTCAAAAAATGGTCTGGTGTAAGCGATAAACAGTCTCAAAATACTATAAAAGTCAATATTTTATATAAGACATAAGGATGGATAATCATACCTGACATGTCCCTACATACAAAGAGTTAGTACATAAATTAATCTACGCTAACCTACTATCATCATCATATAGGCGTAATACAATGTTGGGTGTTTGGGAATCCAAGCCATAATACCTGCATCATGTGACGGAGTTAGAGTGATAAAAGAAATATGGTAAACTTAGCATCCATCAAAAAAATCCTCATATTACTTGGGTGTGATGGATTTAAGAAAGCTCGTATGACCCAATCATCAACCAAAGACTTAATCAAATTCTTGGTTTTCTGGTGCTCAAATCTATCCAGTTCGTAAGGTTAGGAACTAGATTCATAATCATAAAGTCTAGGGTAATCCTCCGTCATAAGATTTGGACACAATCATTATCCATGTGGGCGTCTCCATGTATCCCCTCTACAAAAGCACACTGGAAACATCATAGTATCAATAGTCCCTTTGCATACGTCTTCATAATAGAACATGGTCAGCATTCCATTCTGTTCATTTCCATAGTAGACATAATCATAGTTCCAATAATGAGTCCCTATCATTGAACTTATCCTTTTGGATCATCATATTGACTCCCATTATTGAGTCATTATCATCGACACACTTCAATACATCCCTCAAAAGTAATAGAATTATCACACTAAAATCCCAAAGTCATCATGTTGAAGCATCTCGTCATCGCTTCACCATTACAAATCATTTTTCATTGCCCCATAATGTCGAAATCGAATGACTAATGAATGAATACTGTATCATAGACCCTTAAGTCTATGCCTCAATTTCCTCCAATCACCATATAGTCTTCACCGAAAATAATCAGGTAATCACTGATCTAGTAAGGTAAAATCGACATGCATACTTAGCCAAATATTGGCTAAGTTTCACCTACTCGGTTCCTCTCAATGCCCAAATATTTCCACGAACCAAAGTTTTATGTACCATGGGATTGCATTGGGCCTAGCCCAAAGAAAAAAATCCAAGCCCTTTGAAAAAAAGTTAGAATCGACATGTTGCACCACCTCAACACTTAGCATGTTTTCCATGGTAACCCTTGGCCTGATGCTCCAATACTTGAACTTTAAGTCCCTTCACCAATGCCCAAAGTCAATCCTCAAAGTCCAAAAAGCAATCATACCCAACCTAATTTTTGAGCCACCATGGACTTGTTTTTCCCTTGCATCAAAACTCCATCAAATCTCACCCAAATTGCTTACTACCTAAAAAATGTGTTCCTTGGCCCCCTTAGAACAACATATCTCAATTGCATTTAATTGCTAACACCTTTGTTCTTCGATTTTCAAAAATGACGACCACTCTTTATTTGCACTAAATTGAGTTAAAATACATGAACAAGCATATACAAGAAAATACAAGCAATGCATAACATCCATACATCATTACAAAGCAATATGAATCATATCCAACACTTAAATTGTTCAAGATCTAACTATATACAAAGTGATGGTTGGTTTGATGAAATGACCAAAAACAAATCAAAATGCATATTTGTCTTTTTAACAGTGTTATAGGGTTAGATCTAAATTTAAAATGTTTTAACAATTAAAACCATCTTAAAAATCATCATTTTACTATATCAACATGCATGTGATAGCAAGATATGCAAAATGACTCATCCATATCAAATCAAATCCAATATCCAAGTAAAATCCAAAGTCAAACAACGTCTTCATGAGTCCCAAGGTGCCCCAATAGTAATTAAGTAAATCCCTTTCTAATTACCCTTAATGGCGTGGTTTGGCTAATTAAAGTAAGGGAAAATGATTTTTTTTGGATAGAGAGGATGTCGCATCAATGGTTTGGCTAATTACCCTTATCGGAAGGGTTTTACCGTTTTTGGGAAGTAGGTATTGAGAAGGAATAAAGGTGTCCTATCAGCCATACTTGGCAGATTCCCAAAATGGGCTTTGGGCCTAATTTAAATCTCACTAATTACCCACTTAACTATCCAAAAACTGCCCAAACTTCAAACAGCCACATCATCTAAATGGTAAGTCCAAAAATATATTATAATTTAAGGAAAAATAAACCATCATATCTTTCTAATGAAAGTAGTGTAGACCCCTAATTTGGCTCCTTTCAAAAGTTATAAGCCTTACGAGGTTTTAGGGTCAAAATCATTGCATAAAATTTCTAAGGGTCAAAAATGTTGATACTCAACATCATCCAAAGTTATATTGACCCAATATGAATTTAAAAATAATATTTTATGTTCCTTCGATACGTAAAATACGGGTCAGTACACTTACTATTTTGATCATCCTCTAATCTTTTTTTTTTTATAACATTAGCGATACTTTATTAAAGCAGAGCACTCCTTTAGATGTCTAGGGAGCTCGAACCCATGACCTTTAAAATCTCTATCTAAAGCATCATCCTTTAATGACTTAAGCTAGAGGTCCTTGAATAAGGCCATAATCATAATAGAAGGTAAACTAAAGCATTCTCCAATTCCATGTTATCAGAGTAAAAGTTTGATTAGGCTATTAAGTCAAGATAAATGAAGGTAAACTAAGGCCATAAACATAGTAAAATTCATAATAACATGCTTTCATATATCCAATGGAGTAATTATGCAAACTATGCCAAGTACGAGCCTTTCACTACAAAGTTTCAAATTACAATTTTCAATACGTCCATGAATTCCCCGATCAAAGCTTACTTTTCAAAGTTGGAGAAAAAATGAAAATGAAGGTGGACTTGAGAAAATCGACCCTTTTTAGGGTGTATCCCTTTGTTTATATAGAATCTAGGCCATTGGATTCTTGACACGTGGCACTCAATAGATGGTCATGATTAGTCCACATGGCACCTGGAATCTCCCAAATCGCATGTGATGGCTTCATTGAACTTCTCTCCATAGCCTTAATTTATCATCCAAAGATTGCATCTGGTAACATGAGAAAACTTCTCATGATGGCTTGGTTTTTCACTTGGAGGATGGTGTGTGATGGCTTCAAATAACTCCTCATAATGACTCTTTTACCTTGTCCAGTGATCTCTTTAAGAACTATCACAATGGCTGTAATATACTATGTCATGTCTTTGGGGAGTACCACAAGATGACTCATAATATGGGAGTGTGGAATGTTCATGTTGACTTTGATTCTCTTCATTACAATGGCCCCAATAAACATATCACAATGGCTCTATTCTTTCACGTTTAAAGTTATCATATGAAGGCTTTCTACAAACTGCTCTTCAAAGGTTTCCACCCTAATTTATCATGAAGGCTTTGATTCTTGTCACGTGATGGTTTAAGTCACCCTTCAATAGATTTCACATAAACACTCCCCAATTATAAGTGTTCAAATTAATCTTAAGGCTTAACTAAACGCTAAAGGGGGATGACTAGTGTTTTCTAAGTTTAATGAATTTCTTTTTGATTATTTGAAGATTATACTCAATTAACATAGAATAAAAAATCACATATTCAGACACAGATAAATACAAATGTAGTAAAGTGAAAGTAGAGAATAAGAGAAATTATGTTAGATATTTTATACTGGTTTAGAGTTACCCTACATCCAGTCCCATACAATTTGTTGTATATATTTATTTTCAAATGCCAATCTTTCAATGGGCGGAAGGCATGCCTAATACAATCTCGATTTCAAGACTACAAAAAACACCCTCCAGATTTTCTGAGCTCTGGGTACACTCATTTGATTTGACTCGAGACACAAGCACACCCACATGGACTTCCGGGACACCAAGCACACCTAGTTGATTTGAATCGTGACACAATCACACCCAATTAACTATAACTAGAGTTTTAATGGTTTTGCCAAAGACAATGTTTGATCTTTGGATATAATTGATCATATAGCCTCTTGAACAATACTTTGATTTTTGATTGAGTGAGTGAGATAATTAAAATCAAAGAGTAAATAGTAGAGAATCAATACAATGAAGATTAAATCGATTCTGGTTTGAATTTGACAAAAATTGAATATATTTTTAATAGAAATTTTGGCAGAGTAAGAGGATAGAAGATAATCAAAAATAGTTGTTAAAAATTCATTTGGAAGCACCCTATATATAGAGAACAAACAGACATGTCCATTCGTAAAGAGTTACGATGAATAGACGCTTCATTTCAAATCTGAATTTTGAAAACTACGGCACGTATGTCGACATCTAATGCGCCCATATGTCGACATATCCTAGTATATTTTGAAAACTTATTTATTTTAAAATGTTTTTGAAAATCTAATGCTTTGTAAAAATATTTTGATACTTTGTAAAATAGTTTAAACATGGTTTATAAACATTTTAAACTTTAAAAAACTTTTATAGAATATTTTTTAGATATATTTTAAAAATATATTTTGTTTTAAAAATAAATGATGAGAAAAGGAGAAATTGAGTCAAAGATTGCTACCAAAAATTTAGCAATATTTTATGACTCTATAAACTATACTATGGTCTTGAAATCTTCATATCTTGATCTTTATACTGATGAGTCTTTAGGTCCAGTTCTTTAGTCTTTATATTTTAAAATCTTCGATTCAAAACTGGTATAATATCTTACACAATATAATATATAATTTGCAAAATCATTAGTATCCGTATTTTATAAGAATGTATATTTATTACCAAGATTGTTATCATCAAAGTCAATATCTTAGGTATTAACACCAAAATCATAAAGAAACTCTCCAAAAGGACTTATGGGGAAATCTTCAGGTAGTCTTTGTGGCTGTATCTTATGACCACACCTAGAATTGAATTACAATTTCCATAATGGCCTTGCTACAATTTTATGAGATTCCCCACGACGGCTCCGATTTCCCTTTATGATTCTACACGATTGCTTTGTCTTTTGTAATCCTCTTTCTTCAATGTCCTGCAACGACTTAATATATTTAAGAATAACGCTTGCCCTCATTTTTTACTATAATCTTTTCTTTTACTTTAGCATAAATAACGATTCATATTCAAATTATTCATCGCAGCCATTGATATTTTCTTTTACTTTGATCGAACGGTTATCTTATTTCCCCTTTCTTCCTATAAATAGCAATCTTCTTCCTCTTTCTCCTTTCACTTGCTCTATTAAAATTTACCCATTCTCATTGTTTTTTCCAAATTCAGTTATTGCTTTTCACAATTCCCATTTGGTAAATATTTTTGTTATTGGTTCGCTTACTTGTTTCTTTATTGGCACAGTGATTAATTTACTTTGGTTAATCTTAATTTTTATATGAATTCGATTGGTTTTGGTTATTCATTTCGGTCTTGGTGATTTCCTCACGTTTTCTTCCATAATTGCTATTTTGAGATAATTTAATTGCTTAGCCTGCCATTTTATTGTTTATGGGTTTTGGTTTTCACGGTTTATGTTTTGATTACCAAACGAAACTGAACCATCGTCGTGTGATATATTTCCATTCGAGGACTTAGTACACAGAGGCTAAGCCTTCACATGCAATCGATGCTTAGGTCATATCTCAGACTTCTTCATGAGAGCTATATTTACTTAGCTCGTGAATGCCCCCTTTTTGTAATAATTTGGCTTATTATCACGAGGACCTTTTTCCCCAGTTTACTTACGATGACTATGCTCAAACTTATCGCAAAGAGTTCTAAATGTGAGGACTATGGACTTTTCTCACAATAGCTTTATATGTTTCCAAATTATCTTATGAAAGCTTGTTGATTTTAATTCTTGACAGTTATGTTTTAAATATAATTTACACGAGTCTCTCTTTCTTTCATTGAGAACTAATCTTTTTGGTTAACGCGAGAAAATCTTTAGTTCTTCTCACGATGATCATATTTTAGGTTTAACGTGAGAAATTTTTATTTCAAATTTCATCCACAAGAGCTATTTTTGGATCTAGCTTTAAGTTTTACGCATGATGACTAGCTATTAAATAATCAATGTTTGCTCCCGAATTACCACATAATTGCTTGAAAATATGCGATTGGTTGGCGCTTTTTTCTATTAAACTTTGTTTGTGTCCATTTATTATTCTAGAGCGAGATGGTCTATTATACATTCATGTATCGACTATACTAATTAGCTTCATATAATTCATATAGCAATTACTTGAATGGAATAGGAATAATTTTTACAAAGGGAATTGGTTAAAGAAAGTCTTAATTGAACTAAAAACATACTTTCATGATTATCTTGTCCCATATATAATAAGAGAATTATAGCAGATTTTTAGAAGTTAGTAAGTCTTGATCACCACACATACACAAATATATATATGTATGTATGTATGTATGTATGTATGTATGTATGTATGTATGTATGTATGTATGTATATCTTCGGGTATATGTGTGTAATTCATGGACATACATTCCCTGTCTTATGGAAATTACCTTGATATGTGTGTACGTAGTCCCTTTCTTATTCGAGTAGTTACGACAAATTTGTTTGTTTAGTATCTTACCATTCTTTTTCAACTTAAGAGGTCTTCTCCCTTTTTGTTGTTAGGTTTTTATGTAAATAGTTTGTACGTAAATAACTGAAATCTATGTTTTGTAGACTTCATGGTTAGAGACAAGAAACCGACTCCCAAAGGGGCAACAAATTACCTATAGTCCCCAAGCTTGCGGGCTCTTCCAAGGAAAAGGTAAACGCTTTATCATCAATCCTAATTCACAAAGCAAGAGGATTTCGACTCTGTTCTCTGCCTTTTTGGTATTTTAAGGATCGAACCGAATGTCCCGGGCCCAAATTATCTAATCAATACTCCTTCAGAAGGGTTCTTCGCCTTTACTCCTCTTTACATCTACCATTCATGTAATTTGCCTTTCAACTCTGTTATCCATAAGGTCTCGGCCTTCCTGAAGATCGGTTTTATTCAACTAAATCCTAACTTCTATAGTTACATGAACTCCATGTGTATTCTATTTAAAGAACTCAAGTTGAAAGAACTGAATCTCTCCATCATGTGCTCTTTAGTTACTCTTCAAAAAGCAAAAAATCAGCCCAAGCGTTCTATTAATTATCTTTGTTCCGTCGGCAATGGAATAGTAACTGACTTTGTTAACAAGCCTGGGGATTGGAGCCATCGGTTCTTCTTTATGAGATGTTACTTTCCAGATATCATTAGAAAGTTCTCAGTCTCCGGTACGCACTATTGCTAGATTCGTTTTCATTTGCTTAATAGTTGCGTTAGTTTTTATCGATTTATATTTTATCATCGTGTTTTTTTATTATGAATGATAGCTGATGAATCAAAGAATGTTGATTCTCAAGTTTTGGCTAAGAGTCCTAGCTTTGGGTATGCTAATCATTCTTAAGGAGCCGGTTAAGGCTTCTTACTGAAGAGAAGTTAAAGAAGTGCTCTTTGATTCGCCAACATATTGAGTCTTGGGTGAACTTATGATGAAATAGGAAAGGAATAATCTATAGACCTTACCGCCAATAAGCTGGATGCATTATCCATAAATTCTCCAGTACAACGCTCAATGATTAAGAGCCCTACTCCAGGTTTTATTTCTTATTCTCCATTTTCCTTTTTGTGTAGAAAAATACATTTCTTTAATGCTTTTTCTTTTGTAAATAGATTTGTCTGAAGTGCATCTTGTAAGCGTAGATGCCTTGTCCCTTGGCAAGTTTCTTCTGAATTACCTACTTCGCCCAAAAAGATGGAGAAAGCGAAAGCTCCCAAAACCACTTCTTATTTTGTCATTTCTACTGTTGAATATACTATAACGAAGGCTATGGAAAATAGGAAAAGAAAAAGCTCTAGAGTTGCCATTTCCCTATCTAAGGTTTCTTTCAAAAGCCAAAATGGGTTGAGCTTACTACTCCCTATTACCAGCTCCTTCTTCTGGCACCGCCGTCATTGTGACTACCTTTATGGTTCAAGATTCGATTACCAACATTTCTAGTCCTTCTCTTTGAGAATTGATGGCTTCTTTACATCAGACTTTAGGGCTTGATTCTCCTCTCGAAGAGATCCCTCTTTCTTTATCGAGGTCAGGATCTTCTCAATTTGTTAGTTTTGTAGAATTTCTCATGAAGGTCTTACATTCTTCTATATTCATTTCGTCGACCCCCACTGACAGCGCTCCTTTTTTCTACGGAATCTTTGGAAAGTCTTTACATCATCATATTTAGGTGAAGTTCCTTCACCTTGTAAGAATATGAGTACCGATTTTGGTTTATTTCTAATTTTTAATTTTGCATTATTCTTTTTTAGATTGGTCATCATTTGTTTGGTTTTCAAATATCATGTGCATCTTCTTCCTAAGATGCGTCCCAATTAGAAGAATTAAATTCCTCGTTGTTCAAAAAAGTAACTACCCTCAAGACTCAACTCAGAGATCTCCGTGCTACTAATGAGTCGCTATCTTATGAGAATAAGATGATCTCAATCTTGATGTAGCTAGAAAGAGAAAGATCTCATAAGTTGGAAGAGGAGGCAAAGTCATTAAAAGAGAAACTCAAGAAACGTCTGGAATTGGAGGGGAAAGCAAAATCTTTGGAGGATGAACTTTCACGAGTCTAATCAGAGAACTCCACTCTTCGAACATCTTTGGCAAGAGTTCTTGACTAAGAGAAGGGTTTGGATGAAAAGAACCTTACTATTGGCAAGCTTAAATCATCTCTTCACACCATGAAATCTAAGATATTTTCCTTCATGAATGATCCCATACCCTGATGGAAAGAACAATATACTGAAGGCGGTCCTATTTACTACTTATAAGGACAACATTGATCGATTCCCAGACATGCCTCTTACTTCCTTTGTTGAATCATGAGTCGATTACAAGATGAGATTTAACATTTTATTGGGGTGTACTCCCGACGTTTATTTCGAGGTTATGAGAGAAGATGTCACTGACCATACCAAGTCTTTGGCTTTTGATGATATACCAATAGGTGATGATGATGAGGAAGAGCGAAGCGAAAGAGCTGATGAAGCCAACAAAGAAGGCGAAGATGACGATGACGATGGGAATGGTGGTGGTGATGTTCCTTTCAGGAAGGATTTTTCAGCATGGGATGGAAATGGTGACCGAGATAAGGGTAGGACTGGAGCTTATGAAGGTTCAACTTATATGTCAGACTTCCCTCCTTTGGAAACTACTAAGTATGTGGATTAAACCCCTTTTTCTGGACCTTCTCTTTCTAACTCAATGCCTTTTGAGTCTTGTGAGATAGGTCAAAATCCAATTGGGGCTCAATCTCCTATTGAAGTCAAACTCCTTCTAATGCTCCATTTATCTTATCCTTCAGACCTAGTTCCACAACTACTCCTCCATAGGCGATTTCCTTATTATATTCATGATTTATTTTCCATGTATATAGTCAAAAATTATTAATATGATTTAGCTTTCAACATAAAAAAATTAATATAAATTATGTAGAGATCATTTTAGATAAAAAGAAAAGGAAATCTTGAGATTTAACTGAGAAGAAGAAAGACTATGCAGGGAATTAAGTGAATTGAATGAAAAGATATAAGAATCTTAAAACGCCTCAAGTATCTTGAGGATTTCAAGAATAAAATTGTCGCGCCTTTCTTTGGAAATCACATTTTCACTAAGGCAATTTTCACAAAGAAAATGAAGGACTGGCCACACTCTTATAGATGCTGATTGGGGACAAGGCTAAGCTTATGGAGTGTTTATATCTTGTTTATGCTCAATTTCTTATGACTGACTTTTCTTTCCTGGGTGGTGGTTGCGGAGGACTGATTGGATGCCTCCAGGAGATATTTGGATTTACATGGATTCAATCCTTACCTTGGGGAACGTTGGAGCCTGCCTAGTTTCTCACCATGCCTTCCACCATTGGCCCCTACACCCTAACATGATCAAGTTCAACAAGGATATATTTGTAACTGAATATCTTAAGGAGTCCATTTTTTATGAACTCATGTAATGTTGTGAATCTTTTCTTATTTTCCAAGTCAAGCTTGTAATGGTTTTCTAAAATTTGTCTTTTAATATTGTCATCATTAATGCGTAGGCCTCTAGACTTATTTCTGTTAGTCCTTCATCCTTTCTGTCAAGAGACAACCTAAGTAAACTGGTCATATTAAAAAGAACTTTTAAATAAAATTTCTCCTTGATTAACAAGTCGTGCTTATCAAAATACTGCTTTCTCCGTGAACTTCACTAGATGTATACTCAATTTCCAAATCAAGATTTCAATTTCATAGGCAATCATAAAGATTAATTTCTTTATGAGATTCGAACTATCTATGCCAAGTTACTATGCGGTGGACTTACACCCCACTTAAGGAATGGGACTACCATGGGTTTCCTCCAATTAACACTCCTCCAAGTGCTGATGCTCCATTTAGTGCAACATTTTCCTTTTTCCTTCAACTTTTCAGAAGATCTGGGATGTTCTTTCTAATTCTAAAAACTAATTGTGTTGTAGTTTCAATTATTTTTATTTATTTTGAATGTACTATCTATTATGAGAAATTGTTTGTTGTTTAATGGTTGCCTTTTTTGTTCTTATAAAAATTTTGCTACTATTTATTTTCTAAATTATAGTGAAGGATTGTCATTATCTATTGAGGCCCCTGAATTCAATCAACGTCTTAAGAATATCCATGCTAAATTTGCGGTAGTGTCAAAAGAACAACCCTTAATTTATATTAGATTCTATAACCATATACAAGAAAGAAGCGAATAAGTGGTATGAGAAATACATCAAGGTGAAATCTGTTGAATATGCTTGTATACGATTTTTGTTTGATGATAATAAACATATATATATATATATATATATATATATATATTCATTTAAATGTATTTGTTAATGTACTATTTTATTTTTCACATATTTAAGGAGATTGTTGAATATGCTAGTATATAATTTTTGTTTGATGATAATAAACATATATATATATATATATATTCATTTAAATGTATTTATTAATACACTATTTTATTTTTCATGTATTTAAATAAATATTTGCTGAATAAAATAAATAACTCAGAATTTAAATTCAAATGGATATTTTATTCAAACAAATATTTTATTACAATTTTTAATAGTACAAATTTGAGCTCTCACTATATATATATATATATATATATATATATATATATATATATATATATATTCAATTACATTACAATTTCAATCACATCACATTTTTCATAATACATACATTTTCACCTCACTACATTTCACCCATTCACTCATATATTATCTTCGACTCTATTCCAAATTGAATCCAGCATCTGAGCAATCTGCAAAATAAACATTAATGAAGTAAAATTGAAATGAATATATTTTGCATTGAAAAATAAAGTATATATTTTGGAAATATTATTTGCCTCGGTTATTTGGGTTGTTGGTCATCATTTATTTTTGAATTCATCTACACGAACAACTTATGACATGCACAGTGTATAACTGTACTTGCCACAAGGTCGTGCACACCGATATACATTTGGTAAAATTACAAGGACATGTGAGCACAAGGTCAAACCCAATCAAAAGCTGGGTTCAACTCAAGTGCAATACAAATAAAGTCACGACAGGAGCACAGTGTCAAACCCTAGCTATAAGCTGGATTCAACACAGGTGCAAAATACACACATGAACAAATTGAGTATAAATGGGATACAACACATGTATTACACAAAGGCAAAGACCACATAAATATATATACATATATGCACATATATACGTATACACATATATGAGTCCAAATGAATTGGTCAGACTGCCTTGACCGATAATTTTAGTGAGTACACTGAATACAAGTGAGGTGGCTACAGTAACAAGCACACATGCCCAGCTCAAATGTAAATGATAAAGCATGGTGAATGCAACACTTCTACAAGGACAAAATGAAGATAACATCAGTGCAGTTCACATATGTATATGGTGACATGCACAAGTGTAGATATCATGTGCCCCAGAACTGGATAGTCCAACCAAACTATCAACAAGCTCCACACTAGATTACATGATGATGCTAGGAGTGGAAAGTGCAACCAAGTAACATATATATATATATATATATATATATATGCAAACAGATCGGATACAAGAATAAAAGCCAGTAAAACAAAAGTGCACTTACATATATGACTAAGCTTAACTGCATAAACATCAACACAGGGATTTGGCTCAACAGCAAAGTACAATAGAACATGTGCATATATACACATTTTTCAAAAATGTTTACTACTAACAACCACGGACCTATAAAAAACAAATAGGTCACAAAAATATTTTCTCGTGTAAGTGTGGTGGCAGGTTAAGGAACTACAGTAGTGTTACTTGGATTCTGGCTGTTCCAGACACACAACTGTTAGAAATGCGGATTGCGGATCTTAAGGCTGGAATAACTCTAGAGGGGGTGACTACTGTTTTTTGGATTTTCTAAATCTTTTTAAAACTTATGTAATTTAATCACGAACAAATGAAATTCACAGACACAGATATAATCAGAGAATCAGACACAGATGCAGATGCTAAATAAAAGCAGTAAAGGAAAGAACACACCGGGATTTTATACTGGTTCGGAGTTACCTTACATCCAGTCCCATACAAGCTTACATATTTATTTTCAAAATAATACCCAGATTACACCCTCGATTTCAAGGCTATGAGGTACACCCTCTTGTGTTTGAGTTCTCGGCAATTCTCTAGATTTAACCAGGCTACAAGATCACCTAATTAATTTCTGGGGCTACAATCACACCCAATTGATTTCAAGGCTCAACCGCACATTTTACTCAACAGTTTGATTTACAAAAGATCCTATAACTTTGAATAGCACCGAGATCTTATGGAGAGAGTGGCAGAGAATCGAATAAGAGATAATCAAGTTTGATTCAGTTGGTATTTTGGCAGAGTATAGTTTAGGATTCTTTAGAATAAATGTGGAAGATGAAGAGGAAAGAAAATAAGTGAAATCAGATAAAAAATTCGTTTAGAACTACTGGTATTCAAAGAAGATCAACATCCTTATCTATTCGTGAAAGGATACGACGAATAGACGCTTCTTTTGAAAATTTGAATTTTGAATTTAAGGGCACTATGTCGATATGGGGGGTTGAAGGATGTCGACATGCTCTAGGCAAAATTGGTAATTTTGATTTTCTTATTAAAATTGGTTTCTATAATTTGTTAAAACAAGTTCTAAACTTTTATAAATATATTTGAATATAGTTTAAACAAATAAAAGTAATTTTTAATATATATAATCTTAATCTACAAAGTGATTTAAAAACTGAGTATATAAATAATTAAAAACTAAATATTTAAAACAGGAGATAGTTTAAAATCAAGAACAATTTTAAAATAAAAATATTAAAAATGATAAAGATAATTTTGAGGCTAAAATATTTCAAACGAAAAGAAGGTTTTGAGAACATTTAGATATATTTTTGAAAAGAATTTTCATAAAATTAGTGGATTTCAACATAGGACCACTATATGTTCCACTAGATATTGTGGTAGGTTCGATCCCACTAGGGTTCCATTCCATGAATAAATTTCGAATAATGATGTAAGTGCTTTCAAGAAGTTTTAACATAATTCTAGACTCAATACTTATCTTGTATTCTTGAAATCTTGAACTCTTGATATCTTGTTTCTCATGAGTCTTCAATCTTGATATCTTCAGTCTTGAATCTTTATACTGTATAGTCTTCATTCTTGGTACCTGCATGGTTAGATCCTGTATATACATATATATCTAAACTATAATGTTAGTATTTATATTTTATAACAAGTCCTAAGGTTGTTGTCATCAAAACCATCATTTCAATGACTAACAATCTCCCCCTTTTTAATGATGACAACCTATGTTTATAAAATATACTTCATCTTCACTATAACTCCCCCTAAAACTAATAACTTCCCCTACAACTAATAACTCCCCCTTAATCTAAGCTTAAATACTCTAACTGCTCTATTTTATATTTCTCCCCCTTTGTCAATCAACAAAAACTAATCCTAAACTATTATAACTCCCAGTTAATCCAATACTATCCAAACTAAATAATAATAAGGAAGTATAATAAGTGAAACAAATATTTTATTATATACGATGTTATATTTCCATGTATATATGGAACATAAACACACAAATATATTTAAGTACATAAATTATAGAATGACACTACTAATTAGAGTTTTTGAAAATTGGAGATTTGTGAACCGAACAATTTGGATAATGAAAATAAAAGTTTCCACATTGTTCAACCAAATTCTCATCTTTGTCAAAACAGACTTTGCCCACGCAGATCACGTCGTCGTATTCTTCGATAGGTGCTTCTTCCTCTTCTTCTTATTCTTCTTCCTCTTCTTCTTCTTCCTCTTCGCTATGCTTTAAGGAGTTATGCACTTGAATGTTAAGAAAATCTTCTTCAATCACAATAAGGATTTGCATGATTATCCATTAGGAATTTTTGCACATTCCAAAGAATTTTGCCTTGCTTTTCTTGTTCTTTTGCCATCCTTATTTTCACAATTTGAAGTTCAGTCAACAATTGCATGGCATCCTTCATAGACTCTTCCATCTTTATCACACGTTTTAGTGTAGTACGTTGAAATGGACCAGAATGAGGAGAAAGGAAAGAAATGGTGTCATTTTGGTTTAATTTAGTGGAGGAGGCCATTAGTTTTAATTTCCAGAAGTTTAATACAGAGAAAAAGAAGTGAGAAGAAAGAAAAAATCAAAATACAAAGGTTTATATAAAGACCAAGCAATTTTAGAGGGAAAATCAAATTTTCAAATTTTGCCGTTGTATGTCGACATGGGTGGTAGGGGTATGTCGACATCCCTATGATTTTTTATATTTTCATGTATATCTCTGTTTATTAAAATATATGTTACTCTATCTATATTCTATATCTCAGTTATTCAACAAATGCCTAGTTCTCTTCTTAACTTATTAAATATAAATTGATTTTAAGGGTTTGGTTAAAATATCAGCAATTTGATTTTCGGAGTTGATAAATTCAAGAGAGAAAAAATCTCTTTGTTAGTCCCTGAGAAGATGGTTTTGATGACAACAACCTTAGAATAAGATTATAAAATATAAATACTAACATTATAGTTTATATATATATATGCATGTATATGTAGGATTTAACCATGCAGGAACCAAGAATGAAGACCGTACAGTATAGAGATTCAAGACTGAAGATATCAAGATTGAAGACTAATGAGTATCAAGATTATCAAGAGTTCAAGATTTCAATAATAAGAAATTTAATTAGGAATTTTGTTAAAACTCCTAGAAAACACTAACATCTTAAAATCCATTTTATTTTTGGAATGGAATCCACTTCGAGCCCGTCAAAGGAATGGAACCCTAAGTAGGATGGAACCTACGAAAATCTAGTGAAACATTGTTTTGTATCCACTAACTTTTATTCAAATGCTTTACAAAAATATATCTTGTTTTCAAAATGATTTCAAAATCTTCCTTTTAAAAGAATAAAAAACATCTATCCAATTTTTAAAATACTTTTAGCCTCAAAATAATCTTTATTTTCAAAATCAAATTATCCTTGGTCTTAAACTATCTTTTAATTATAATATATTTAACTTTTAATATTTATACTTAGATTTAAATATAAGATTATAGTAAAATTTTATATATACCAAAAAATTATTCTCTATACTTATTTATGTATTTTAACTATAGTTAAGTATATTTATAAAGTTTAAAATAGTTTTAATACAAGATAGAAGTTATTTTCAAAGAAAAACAAATTATCAAAAATTACTTAGGCTTTCCGACAACCCCAAGATACCTTTGTCGATAAGCTGACAGTTTATTTCAAAATTTTGAATTTCAAAGGAAGTGTTTATTCGTCATATCCTTTCACGAATGGACATGCTGTTGTTCCACTATAAATAGGGGTTGTTTTAAATGAATTTATTTTCATATTTTTCTCTGATTTCACTCCTCTTCTTCTTCCATATTTCTTTATGTACATTTTTACCATTACTTTGCCGAAATCACCATTGAATCTAACTAGATCATCTCTGGTTTGATTCTCTATCACTATCTCAACAAGATCCCAGTGCTATTCAGAGTTATAGACTTCTTTGCAATTAATTGAGTGAGAAAAGGTGTGATTGTAGCCTATAAAATCAATCAAGCGAGGAAGGTGTGGTTGTAACCTAGGAAATCAATTGGGTGAACTTGTTGCCTGTAAAATCAAGTATCTCTACCCAGATGATTGTGAATCTGGAGTGGTGTGCCTCATGGCGTTGAAATTGAGGGTGTAATTGGAAGAATTGATTTTGAAAGGAAATCTGTACTTGTGTTGCGGGACTGGATGTAGGGTAACTCCAAACCAGTATAAAATCCAGTGTGTTCTTTCCTTTATTACTTTTACTTTATATCTGCATCTGCGTTTGATTCTGCGACGATATCTGTGTCTGAATATTGTATACATTTATGTTCAAATTATTATAAGCTCAAAAAAAATAAGTAATTCCTTAAATCACTATTCACCCCCCTTCTGGTGTTAATTCTAGCCTTAAAATATGTAATTCGCATTTCTCACATTTGGTATCAGAGCAAGGTTTTCAAAGTTTCATAATCTGAATTTTGAAAAATTTTCAAAATGGCTACTAACATTGGTACGGTTACTACTACCAACACTGGTTCTATCATCCCTGTTACTAGTTCATTTGTAGAAGGTCAGTCTACTGTCAGACCACCACTTTTTAATGGCAGTAACTATGCATATTGGGCATGTAGGATGAAAATATGTTTACAATCTGCAGGACTAGACACTTGGAAACTCACACAGACTGAATATTTTGAACCCACGACTGATTTTGCACAGTGGACTGCTGAGCGAAAGACCGTTGCACAAAAAAACTCTAAATTTATGAATATTTTGTTTTGTTCACTTGATAGGAATGAATTTAATAGAGTGTCAGTTTGTAAGTCTGCATATGAAATCTGAAAAACTTTGCAAATTACTCACGAAGGAACAAGCAAAGTTAAACAGAACAAAACTTCCATGCTCACAAATCAGTTTCAATTATTTAAAATGAATTCTTATGAGTCTATTTCAGATATGTATAGTAGATTTCAGAATATTGTGCATTCTCTAATATCCTTGGAAAAGGAATTTTCGAAAGAAGATCAAGTCAGAAAAATCTTAAATTTTCTTACTCCATAATGGGATCAAAAGACACTTGCGATCGAAGAGGCAAATGACATCAGTACCTTAAAGATAGAAAAATTAATTGGAAATCTAATGTTGTTTGAAGTTCAAATGATTGGGAGAAGAGAAAGCAAAGCATCTGAAAAGAAATCAATTGCATTCAATGCAATAACCGATGGATCAGACTCAAACAGCGAAAATGATGAAGAGATAGCCTTTACGACCAAGAACTTTTGGAAATTCCTCAAATACAGAAAGATGAATAATCTTAAGAGAAACAACTATAAGAACTCTAGTAATCAGAATGTAGTGTCAAACTATATCAAATGTTTCAACTGTGACGAACCAGGCCGTATCAAAAGAGACTGTCCGCATCCAGATAGGCAAAATCTTCCTATAAACAATGGTTCCGCAAAGAAACGAAAACGTGCATTTACTGCTACTCTAGATGGCTCAGACTCGTCCTTAAGCGATGATGATCAGAAGACAGATAATTCAAATATGTGTTTCACGGTAATTCACGACTCTGACGAATTCAGAGAAACAGACTCAGAAAAAGGTACACGTTTACAATACATTAGTTGAAATTTCATGCTTAGGACTGGATGCTTGATTGGTTGGTTTTGAATTGGAATGTTGTTTGAATTTTAAAAAATTTATTTTTATTATATTTTTACTATTATTTTATTTTTATTATTATTATTATTATTATTATTATTATTATTATTATTATTATTATACTTTAATAGTATCATAATATTTTATGGAATATACTATAATTCTAGTAATATTCTAGATATATATAGACATTAAAAATAATAAATAAATATATATATATTAGAATACTTAAGAGAAATAAATCATGAAAATTCAAAGACACCTGTCGATAAGCCCCCCCCCCCCCACGTTGTCGACAAGGAAACAGAAATTTGAAATTTGAAATTTGAATTCAAATGTTGAATTTTCCTCCATCTTTTCACTTCATTCAAGACTTTGAAAAGTCACCTTTTGACCAGAGAACATGTACTTTGAGAATCTATTTATTTACCATCTCTTATCAAAACTTTTCACTGTCATTTTCAAATTCAAACTCTTATTTCAAAATATCAAGCTCTCTACTCCCTACTCTAATAGCTTCGTCAAGCAACCCTTCCACCACGAGAATTTCCAGAAAGATTAAAGAGAAACTTTTCAATGATCTGGAGGCTATAAAAGCATATATCAACTATGCTAACTATGGAAAAGTACATCCCAAGAAGTTTGCTTTATTTCAAGATTTCTCTAGTTATGAAGTCGATTCTCTTTTTACAAACAACCAAGTTCTTAATCTTGTTGATGCTTCACAAAATGACTTTGTTTGTTATCCAAATCTTGTTAAAATTTTCTGCGCAAATATCAACCTTGGATTTTATAATGGAAATGATGATGAAATTTAGAGTAGTGTCAAAGGCACTAGAATCATCTTAAATTGTGATCTTTTGGGTACCATTCTCAATTTCAAGAGCACGGGAATGGATCTTTCTAGTTTTAATATCAATGAAAATGATCGTGAGACATTTCATCACATTTACGGAGGAAATGATAACTTTGAATTCATAAATCGGAACTTACGATCAAAAGCTAGAATTGTTAATCTTCTTTTACAACATACTTTGACCCCAAGATCGTGGAGTTTTAACAATCCAACTTCAAAAGTTTGCAAAGCATTTTTTGCTATTTTTGGAAATTATGATATTAATTGGGCGCAAGTTATTTTGGATGAATTTCGTCCTAAAATTTTTGAATTGGGTGAAAACACTTTGTATCATGGAATCTATCTCACTCGAATTTTTAATTATTTTGGAGTAAATTTCAAAGGAGAAGAATTTGATTCAAGAAAAGTATTTAATCACTCAAACATTTCTCTTATGAAAATTCCATACGTTTTTCAACCATATAGACTCTTGCCGAAAAGGAAGAGCGTTTGGCTCATGAGGAGATGGAAGAGGAAGAAGGGATGAAATGGAAATAGAAGAAGAAGAAGAAGAAAGTGAAATATCCTTGGAAAGTATTGACTATCCTCTAATCCAACCAACAAAACCTTACTTAAAAATCAAAAGATCATTGTTGAGAATCAACGGACACTTAAGTGCTCCATTAGTAAGAAATTGGATAAAATGTTATCCAAGATGAACAAGTTTTTCTCCAAAGTCACCAAGAAGCTTGGATTATCTTCATCTTCGTCATCCTCTAACTTGTTCTACCTTTTCATGTCACGTTGTATTGGTTTTAGTTTGTTTGATTTGAATGTTCGTGTAGTTTTTAATGTTTAATCATTGTATCGTTCTATTATGAAATGAAATTGAATTACTTTTTTGTTATCTAGCTTATCCTATCTCCAAAATAAATGTTAGTATATTATATTAATATATATATATATATACACAAAATTATTCACAAAATAAAAGTGAGTCATCAAAATTAACTGACCCCTATCGACAACCCTCCATAGACCATGTCGACAAGTACTGGTCAGAAATGACTTTTCACTTTAAATTTGAAATTTGAATAACTATCTTGTGTCTATTCATTTCAAACGAATTTCTACACCTATAAATACATATTTCTTCCAGAATTCATCACTCAAAATTATTTCTTATCTACTTTATCTCTATTTCTTCTCGCAAAATCAAATATGGCCAATCCAATTCGTAGTTTGACCGAGAATCTTTAAGAAACCCTTGACTCTTTCAAAAATATTCTTTCTTTCATTCTTCGTAATCAGTAACACTTAGAGTTGAGTCAAATGCAGATGATCAAGGAGGAAGAAAAGCATTTCGATATGATACGATGGATGATTTCTTCTCCGCACACAAATGATAATGAAGCACATCCTCTGGTCTCTCTCTCCAATGAAAATGAAAATTGGGATGCCATTAAAGTAGACCATATATTTGGAGAAGAAGGATGAGTGGACGTTCCTCATAATGTTTGATTTTACTTAATTGCTTTGTTTGATTTGAATTGATTACTTGGATTGATTTGATTTGATTTGGTTTAGTGTGGATTGATAATTTGTGTGCAAAACATAATATGTATATATATATATATATACATTGATATTTATATAACCTTTGTTTAGTTATCATGACTATCGGTATAATTATCTCATAATCTATCTATTATATACTCCATTGTATATTTTATTAATACAGATACTTTAGTACAAGCATAAGAGGGAGTTATATAGTTTGGAGTTAGTTTTTGTTGATGACAAAGGGGGAGAAGTATAAAATAGGATAGTTAGGCATAGATTAAGGGGGAGTCATTAGTTTAAGGGGGAGTTATTAGGATAGAAGTAATATTTTATAAACAAAGGCTGTCATCATAAAAAAGGGGAGATTGTTAGTTCCTGAGAAGATGGTTTTGATGACAACAACCTTAGAATATGATTATAAAATATAAATACTAACATTATAGTTTAGATATATATATATGCAGGATTTAACCATGCAGGAACCAAGAATAAAGACTGTATAGATAGAGATTCAAGACGGAAGATATCAAGATTGAAGACTCATGAGTATCAAGATTATTTAGAGTTCAATATTTCAATAATAAGTAATTTAATTAGGAATTTTGTTAAACTCCTAGAAAAGCACTGACATCTTAAAATCCATTTTATTCCTGGAATGGAATCCACTTCGAGCCCGTTAAAGGGATGTAACCCTAAGTAGGATGGAACCTACGAAAAGTCTAGTGGAACATTGTTTTGTATCCACTAACTTTTATTCAATGTTTTAAAAATTATATGTTTTTTCAAAATGATTTCAAAATCTTCCTTTTAAAAGAATCAAAACATCTATCTGTTTTTTAAATTACTTTTAGCCTCAAAATAATCTTTATTTTCAAAATCAATTATCCTTGGTTTTAAACTATCTTTTAATTATAATATATTTAACTTGTATTGTTTATACTTAGATTTAAATATAAAATTATATTAAAATTTTATATATACCAAAATATTATTCTCTATACTTATTTATGTATTTTAACTATAGTTAATTATATTTATAAAGTTTAAAATAGTTTTAATACAAGATAGAAGTTATTTTCAAAGAAAAACAAAATAACAAAAATACTTAGGCTTGTCGACAATCCCAAGATACCCTTGTCGACAAGGTGACAGATTATTTCAAAATTTTGAATTTCGAATTAAGTGTCTATTCGTCATATCCTTTCATGAATGGACATGGCTGTTGTTCTACTATAAATAGTGGCTTTTTTAAACGAATTTATTTTCATATTCTTCTCTGATTTCACTCCTCTTCTTCTTCCACATATCTTTATATACATTTTTACCATTATTCTATCGAAATCACCATTGAATCTAACTAGATCATCTCGGGTTTGATTCTCTATCACTATCTCAACAAGATCCCCGTGCTATTCAGAGTTATAGACTTCTTTGTAATTAATTTAGTGAGAAAAGGTGTGATTGTAGCCTGTAAAATCAATCAAGCGAGAAAAGGTGTGATTGTTGCTTGGGAAATCAATTGGGTGAACTTGTTGCCCATAAAATCAAGTATCTCTACCCAAAGGATTGTGAATCTGGAATGGTGTACCTCATGGCCTTGAAATCGAGGGTGTAATTGTAAGAATTGATTTTGAAAGGAAATCCGTACTTGTGTTGCGAGACTGGATGTAGGGTAACTCTGAACCAGTATAAAATCCGGTGTGTTCTTTCCTTTATTGCTTTTATCTTATATTTGCATCTGTGTTTGATTCTGTGATCATATCTGTGTCTGAATATTGCATACATTCGTGTTAATATAAACTCAAAAAGAATTAGTAATTTCTTAAAACACTATTCGCCCCTCCCCCCCTCTAGTGTTAATTCTAGCCTTAAGATCTGTAATCTGTATTTCTCACACTCTTTACTTATATTATCTCTGAGAAAATCATGTTCGATGTCAGTATGTTTAGTCATAGCATGATGAGTAGGATTATTAGATAAATTTATCGCACTAGCATTATCATAATAAATTGACGATTTTGAAATTGTTAATCCAAAATCTTTTAAGGTTTGTTGCATATAAATGACTTGAGAGCAAGCCAAAGCAGCAGAGATATATTCTGCTTCAGATGTTGATAAAGAAACAGTGTTTTGCTTTTTACTAAACCATGAAACCAGAGAATGCCCCAAAAAGTGACAAGTTCCACTTGTACTTTTTCGATTAGATTTGCAACCAGCATAGTTAGCATCACAATAAGAGATTAAATCAATTGAATCATTTCTAGGTAAAATAAACCATAGTTAAACATATGTTTAACATATCTTATGATATGTTTCACAGCTTTTTAGTGAGTTTCTTTAGGTTGAGATGGGTATCTTGCACAGAGACAAATACTATGCATGATATCAGGTCTACTCGCGGTGATATAGAGTAGTATCCAATCATTCCCCTATGTAGTTTTTGATTTACATCTTTTGAAAGATCTTCTTTATTTAAAGCTTCATTGGTTTCCATAGGAGTGGGTTTTCCACTCGCAGTAGTCATACCAAATTTACTAACTAGATCCCTAGCATATTTTTCTTGACTAATAAAAATGTCATTATCTAATTGTTTTATTTGTAAACCTAAGAAGAAAGTAAGTTCACTCATATGACTCATCTTAAACTCTTTTTTCATTATTTCAGAAAATTCTTTATTCGTTTCATGATTAGTTGAACCAAAAATAATATCATCTACATAAACTTGTACTAGTTGGATATCATTTTTATTTCTTTTAATGAAAAGAGTATTATCTACTTTACCAATTTCAAAATTTGATTATAATAGAAAAGATCTTAGTCTTCCATGCCATGCTATGGAAGCTTGTTTCAGACCATATAGAGCTTTCTTAAGTTTGAAAATATGGTTTGGAAATTTTTCATCTTCAAAGACTGGAGGTTGTTCAACACAAACTTCCTTTTTAACAAATCCATTTAGAAAAGCACTTTTAACATCCATTTGAATTAATTTGAAATTATTATAGTTTGCCAAAGTAAGTAGAATTCTAATGGCTTCTAATCTTGCTAAGGGTGAAAAAAATCTATCTTCTTCTTGATAATCACCTTGTGCGACTAATCGAGCTTTATTTCTAACGACCTCACCTAGTTCATTCGTTTTATTTTTAGAAACCCATTTAGTTCCTATTATATTTTTATCCTCGGGTCTAGGAACAAGTTCCCAAACATCATTTATGATGAATTGATTCAGTTCTTCTTGCATAGCCAGAATCTAAGAATTATCAGATAATGCTTCCTTTGGATTTATAGGTTCAACAGATGACATAAAAGCTACATTACTCATGTTATTTAGCTGATTTCTAGTTTTAACAACTAATTCAATATCTCCTAGTATATTTTCTATAGGATGATCTTTTAAAAGCTTAACCTTTTTATTTGGATGAATAAGTTCATTATTTGTTTCAATTGATTCATTATTTAGGGTAGCAAAATCTTCTTCATCATTAATTTGTTCAACATCTTTGAAATTTTCATCAAATGAAACATGCATTGTTTCTTTAATGGTATTAGTTCTTAAATTGAAAACTCTATATGCTTTACTTCTATTAGAATATCCGATAAAGATTCCTTTGTCGGATTTAGGATCAAATTTATGCAAATTGTCTTTTGTATTTAGAATAAAACATTTACTTCCAAAGATTCTAAAATAAGATACCTTTAGTATCTTCTTGTAAAGAAGTTCATAAGGTTTATTGTTAACGGTCTAATTAATATTCTATTCAAAATGTATCAAACTGTAGTGACTGCTTCAGCCCAAAAATATTTTGGCAAATTACTATCTAAAAGCATTATTCTAGCACGCTCTTGAATTGACCTATTTTTACGTTCTACCACTCCATTTTGTTGTGGAGTTCTTGGAAAAGAGAAATAATGATTCCCTTTTTATTGCAGAATCTCTCATAATTTTCATTTTCAAATTCCCCACCATGATCACTACGAAAAGTTATAATTTTTAAAGAAAGTTGGTTTTGAAATCTTTTTGTAAAAAATTTAAATGAATCAAAAGTATCACTTTTATGCTTCATAAAAATTGTCCATGTAAATCTAGAATAATCATCTATAATTACAAAGACATATTTATTGTGATTTATTGATTGAAGTTGAGATGGACCAAACAAATCTAGATGAAGTAACTCAAGAAGTTTTGAAGTTGAAATCATATCTTTTAATTTGAAAGAATTTTCCTAATTGGCAAGCATCACATATACTATCTATTTTAAAATTCATTATGCGGAGACCTCTTACTAGATTAAGTTTAAAAAGTCTAGATAAGAGTTTAAAATTCAAATACCCAAATCTTTTAGGCCAAATCCAAGGGTCACTTTTATTATCCAAAAGACATAGATTATCATTTGAGATTTTCATACTAATAATATAAATATTTTTCTTTCTAATTCCTTCAAATATAATATTTGAATTGTTATCTTCGATGTGACACTTATCTTTTTTAATTTAATTTTGTATCCTTTATCGCAAAGTTGACCAATGCTAAGCAAATTGTGTTCCAAATTCTTAACTAATAAAACATTAGAAATAGTAGGAGTTTTAAAGTTACCGACATTGCCGATGCCAATCATATATCCTTTTGAGTTGTCTCTAAAATTAACCAATCCTCCATCTTTATAGATAATATCATTCAGCATATCTGGATCACCAGTCATGTATCTTGAACACCCACTATCAAGTATCCACTTATATTTCTTGATTTGCATAATTTGTCCATTGAGTGTTGATTCTTCAAAGGCCTTATAACATTTTCCTTTCTGCATAGCATACAAACTCGGTAGATAACTTGATTTTCTATAATAACTACATGTAGACTTATGAGACAATGATGATTTGAACAGTTGTAAATTTGTGTTAATAAAATCCCCAAAAAAGCCATTTTAAAAACTTTTTCAAAATTTAGATTATGAAAACTTTGAAAACCTTGCTCTGATACCAAATGTTAGAAATGCGAATTACGGGTCTTAAGGCTGGAATAACAATAGAGGGGGGTGAATAGTGTTTTATGGATTTTCTAAATCTTTTTTAAACTTATGTAATTTAATCGCCAACAAATGCAATTCACAGTGGACAGTATAAAGGTGACAGAATCACACTGGACGACAAATGAAAAATTATCGTAAAGGTAAAAGAGGTAATGGTATATTTATTTTGAACAATATATTTAATGTAAAAATCTGTACCGTAATCTAATCATCCAGTTATGTGATAATGAAATAATGAATGTTGATTTAGATTCTGACCTTTTTAAATTTGTTAGCCAATTATATTTTTATGCGGAGAACACTATAAGTTCATTTAGACTCTTTAGACCAGTTCACATAGATTTGTTTGATCTAGTGATGGTGTTTTATTGACTAATGATTACTCATGATACATGTGGATATATTTGTTTATTATGGACATGTCATTATGTTCAATTTTATCTGCATGATTTCAATTCAAATCTAAAAGTTCATTTAAAAACCGTAGAAAGTTTTTAGGTATTTGTTGCAACTTCACGGTCCGGTCTATAACATTCAACTAACGATAATCTTGAGTCAAAAGAAATTTGGGATGCAGATAACACTGGTAATCTAGTTGATGGAAAAATTACTAGTGGAACGTGATTTATGTTGAGACTTTCATTAGTTGCATCGCATTTTTCAAAGAAAAAATCTACATATTTTTCATTTCAAATAAATTTCAATTTGCAGACATTTTTCCTTTATAAAACCCCTTCTAGAAAATCATTTTTGTTGACCTTGTTTCAGATTAGTCATTTTTAGAAAATCTGATAATTATTTTTTTGACTTGATCTTAAATAACTACATTAACTAATCTGACTCCCTACTAATTATCGAAAGATAAATAGTGATTCAAAAAGTGATGAGTGTTGATATTAATAATATATTATAACTTGCGACGGTATAATTAGTAAATTCCTTTATAAATTTAAACGAAATTTATAATAACTTTTGATGGGTAAAAGTTCTATGAACATCTCTATTTCTACCATATTTCTAACGACCATCACTCATCAAAATCCAATATAGTATGTCAATATGTGGTATTTCGAACGAGAAATCGTTCGTTTTTCATTTTATTATATCTTTAGCAATAAAAACATCCAAAGTATTCGCTCTCATTTAAAAGTCCTCACGATTATTGTAACGACCCAGGATTTTTAATAATTAAAATTTGAATATTTAATTAATTTTAAATATTAATAAGTGAATTTATAAGTCGAATAAATTTTATTTTGAATTATTGAATTTAATTGGATAATTAAATCGATAATTTAGTATGTTAAATTATGCAAATAATTGAAAATTGAGTTAAATATGATTGAAAATGATTTGTAAAATTTTATTTTATCATGTTGGAGTTAGAACGATATTTTAGAACTTTTAAAATCGAATTAAAAGTTAATTTGTGAAAATTGAATATTTTAATATTAAAATCGACTAGTGAAAATAGTCAATTTTTGAACAGTCTCAAATTGAACGAAACCAGTTCCATTGGATCCATAATAGTTAGTTATTACCGGATTTCAATTTTCGTGTCAATCGGAGCTATCGTTTGATCGTGGCAGCTCGAAACGCATCGAATTATTTTTTAATTTTAATTTGGCGAGTTAAAATAGCCATTTTTCAAAAAGTCTCGGATTTCGACGAAACGAGTTTCATCGGATCCGTAATGTGATATTATTGTAAGGTTTCAAATTTCGTGTCAATTGGATCTACCGTTTGTCCGGTACAAATTAAAACGCCTAGAAAATCGCTTAAATCGGTTTAATTTAAATTGAACGTTTATAGCCATAACTCGCACAGATGTCCGAATTAGCTTCCGAAACCTGTTCCATTGTGTCCGGAACGCGGGGTAAACCCTAGAAACGCTAGTTACGGCGCGTAAATCGGAGTTCGGAATTTCCGGGATGAATAGTGTTTGAATAATTCTCTATAAATAGACCTAAATTTCTAAAAAAAAAAAAAAAAAAAACCCTAATCTAAAACTGCACAGCCGCCACCCTAGCAAACAACGGCCAGAAAACTCCCACATTCTTCCCCTCCGATCTCTCAATCCATCAGCTTTTAGACAAAACCCTCAACTACAATATTGTAGAGCATGGCAAGATCCTTATATTCAACGGTGGAGATCGAGATTGGAGCTACGGATCAACGGCAAATCGTTCAAGAAGGCGCTGCGTTTGGGCACGAATTCCCAGGCCATGATGAGGCCGAGCTCTATGCTACTGCAGCCGAGTGTTGTGGTGGTGGAGGGCTTCAAGATGGTGAGGGTATGATCGAGTATAGTCGAGTATGGGCGGAGTAATTTGGAACCTTAGTTCTATGCTATGGGTTGTTTGAGCACGGCTATCACCTGGAAGATACGAACGAGAGGAAGAAGGGGGGGGGTTTGCACGCACGGTCCAGATGAGGAGGAGCATGGATCTGAGGGTTGAGATGAGTTGTGGTTTGAAAATATTTAGTTTATATTGTAAATTATGAATATAAAACTCGTGTAACTTCAAATAATCATAACTTTTTCATACGAGGTCGAAAACGCGCGAAACCAGTTGTGTTGGAACCGTATGGACGAGCACTACGCGATGAAATTGGATTGGAGTCGTTTGGAGTTAGTGAAAATTTTGGGTAAAATTAAACGTCCGTTTAATTTTATTCGAAATAAATCGCTAAAACGAAATTGAAATCAAGGTGAGAACTTCTCACTCAATCGAATTAGTTTCGATTTTATTTTAAATAGTTAGATTTAAAATATTTGAATGCATGTTTGAATGATGATTGTTATCTATTGATTGTTAAAATAGACATTATGCGCCGTTAGTAAGCGGATGTTATTTATTAAAAACATATACCGCGAATATTTCATAAACAGTGAAATTGGTATTATATATAATAGCAATATATATATTGGCATATGTATATATTGGAGTTATTGATTTCCCGCATTTTTTGTTTAGCGGATGAGACCCTATTGCGCTGTTTTTAAGCGGATAATATTTAAAATCCCATATACCGCGATAATTTCGTACTGGAGCGAAATTGGTATTGTGCTAATGTTTGTGTATGCAGGAAAATAGGTTGGAGGGATCCAACTGGATTCCTCAACAGTATTTATTTGATTTCAGATATTTTGATATTTGATGGATTATCATATCGATATATGATATCGTTGTTGTCGTGATTGACTATTTGGTATGTAGCGTCATTGGACCAAATTTTGGAATTTTAAAATGATTCATAAAGTGATTTTTGAAAATATACAGTATGTTTGGAAATTGATTCATTTTAAATAAATAAACGTTATAATTTTTAGAGTTATAAAAATTATGATTTTTGAGAAATATAGTTGAAAAACTGACTTTTGAGAATATGATGCTATTGATTTTATAAAATAGTTTAATCGGGATTTTAGAATTTATTGTGAAAAGTTTAAATATAGGATTTATAAAATTTAATTATTTTATGAATCAAAATGGTGAAATAATAAAGGAGATTAAAGACGTTTTAAAAGAATAATATAAATTGAATTATATGTAGAGATTTATAAATGGATATTTATAAATTGAAATATTGACATTATAAAACGAGTTTTTATAAGTGTTTGAATGAAGTAAAAATGAATAAAAGAATGAAATTTATAGAATTTTAAACAGTGAAGTTATAAATGAAATTTTATAAACAGTAGGTTTATAAAATTTATAAAGTTATTGAAAGAATGAATTTTGGATAAATAAAAAATCTTATAAGTTATAAGATTTACAATTTGGGAAGTTAAAAGAACGATTTTTGTAAAATAATCGTTTTATAAGTGTTTAACTTATAATATGAACCTTTAGTTTATAATTGAGTTATAAATCGAATAGGTTAATAAAGAAAATTTATAAAAGGAAGTTGTTATAAAATAATTAGAAATGGAATTTATAAACGTTGTTTTATAAATTCGCAAATGACTTATTTCGATAAGTAAACTGTTGAGACTTAGTAATGGAGTTATATTCACGTTTTTAACTGTGAATAATCCTTTGAAATAAAATGTATAGAAATGATGAAATGTGTTAACGTAGTATATTCACGTTTTTGAATAGTGAATAATATGTTAAAGAAAATTGTTTTGAATGAGATGTTTAAATTGAATTAAAACGATCTAACGATGTTTTAAAATGTGTTGAGATTCGAAACCATAGATTTCAACATTGATTGTTGGAATAGACGTTTTCGAGAAATAAAAGGAAATAGTGGACTATAACACTGTTGTTATAGTAAATGATTTCCGAAAGGAAATGTTTTGTATAGTATTGGGATTTATATATCTATTTTAATTTCGAATCCCTATACTAGTGATTTTGGGTTGTCGTAACGATGTTTTACGTAACATTCGTTTTGGCCCAAATAAATATGTTTATGAGAATGATTTCCTTAAAGAATGAAATATATACTTAATCTCGATTTAAGTATATTGAATATTTTCCAAGTGTTGAAAATAAATAAAATTTGTGAATTACTTATGAATAAATAAGTATGGAATCGTTTTCCAATATAAAGTGAATATTTTGGGAATTTATCTTTTTGAAGATAAATTGAAATGAATAATTGAAATCGAATATTCATAGATATTTTGGATTTTAAATTCACTAAGGAATTTATAAAGGAAAGGGGAATTTGTCTAAAAATAAATATTGATTTATTTTGAAGTGTGAAACTATATATCTTGTAAAGATATTTTGGAAAATAAATAATTTGGAAAATTATTTGGAATCTGGTGATGTTGTGCATATCCATTGATAATTCAATAACCGACTATCAATATTTCCCTTTGAATGGGTATTTGATGTGATTTGTTTGAATTTGAATGCCACACTTATTTTTGAATAAGCGCTCACTATTCGGGTTAACTGGGAAAGGACCATGGGGTCGTATAACCCATTCCGAATATGTGATACGTCGTTGTGAATTGCATTGAAGATCGGTGTTGAAGACCGGATATTTGCGAGAGCGATAGGATGACCTGTCGATTGACTCTGCACCGAGTTGCTACGGTATTGAGTTCTCCATATGTGATGGTGAATCCGATCAGGATCGTGAATATCCGGATTGCAAGGACTTCTTTGTAAGTGCCTTCGGTTTTGTTCGAGCCCGGAACAGACTTGTATGGATTGTATGTCTGACATTACAAGTTGAGATATAAAGCCGATTTCTTTCAAATATATTTCTGTTGGTGGCGGAGAATTTATTCTTTTAGCTTAACACCCTTCTCTGAGACGTACGAGCTCAGAGGTTATGTAGTTGAATGTTATCAGCGATATATTCCCAATTTGGTAATGTGACATGCTGAGTGTAGCTGTAAATGATCATTGTGTTGATTATTTGTGATAGGATCGTTTATTTGATCGTCTATCCTGGTGATCATTTCTATGATCATTTGTTGACCCAAAGCATGGCTTTTGTATAAAGTATGTTTTTGTGGACGTGACTTCGTCGAGCCTCACACCCCGTGGATGGTCAAAACAGGAAAGATGCGGCAAGGTTATGAGGGGTAGCGCCCTTTAGGATGTGTGCATTTCCTTCTGAAAAAGGGTGGTATCATGGTATGGAGCCCAGATACTTACTCATGTTGAAAACACTTTGTTATGATTGTGTGAATTGATTACGAGCGCTCGGTGAAAAGGTCCCAAAGGACCGGGGGATGGCATATTCGGTCAGTTGTTACTCAGTTAGGGGTAACCCGGCCTTGTGTTGGTAGAGATCCGGTTTGGTACTCGGGGATGTCCATCCAGAGGCATTCTCATGTGGCAATGGGAAGTTCCTTGGCCTGATCATTCGTTGGAAATCCAAAGAAACAATATGTGACTTGTACGGTTTTAGTTGTAGAACCTGCCATCTAATATGGTAGCTATTAGTAGGCATAATATAATGGTACCTATGCTGGCTAAGATTTATATTCTACTTTCGAAATCGTTTTATACACTATGCACTAATAATAATATCAAAATTGATTTGATTTTAATGCGTATCAAGCATCTTTGACTATCATAAGGAGAAATCTTCTCCAAGTCTGCGTTTGCATTGTGTGTGTGGCAGGAGGTCTTATGGTAGTCTCATTTTTAAAAGCATTGCGAATTGAATTTAAAAATGTTCCTCTATTTTTGATTTTAAAGATAAATAAACTGTTTTGAGTTCCCACACCAGTCACATGACTGACTCGGAGTTTATTGTTTTCCTTCCTAAACTCTGGGTGCCCACCAATTTTCACACGGGCAGTCAAGAGTTAAGGTTTATCAGGATATTCTGGATATTCTGGAGTTGCTGGAGGCAAGATGGATGGCATGGCGTATTACTAGTTTATATAGTATTTCTTTTTCCGCTGCATTGTTTGTTGTTGTACACTCTGATGATGATATGATGTAAAGTATAAAATGTAATAACTGATATAGTTCTTTGTTTAAAGATTATTCATTTATTATTATATGTTGTTCCGCTGCGAATTGTGAGATTCTGATGTTGTTCTGTTGTTTTCTATTCCGTTCTTTTTCTTCTATGTTCTATATCCATTCTATTTTCTATTTGTTCTCTTTTCTCTATTTTTTCTCTGTCATTTTCTATTTTTCTTTTCCCTCTATTCTCTTTTCTTTATTTTCTTTCTATTTTCTATCTCTTCTCTATTTTCTGTTTTCTTTTCCCTATCTTTTTCTATTCTCTTTTCCCTCCATCTTCTACCTTCTTCTCTCTTCTTCTTCTTTTCTTTTTCTTAAACCCATAACATTTCGGGTTTCCGGCCTCTGATTTCTCGGCAGTCGATAAAGTGAGTATCGATATTGAATTTTCGAAAGTCGAAAATTTCCGGGGCGTTACATTTGGTATCAGAGTATATGGTTAAGCGACAACCATGGTTCTGTTGGGTATTACTCATTAGAGATAGAGTTAGTAGTACTCTAGAATGAGTTTGAGTGTAATAATAGCTATGAGAGCGTATTTGTTAGTGAATATATAAAATTGTTTTATATTGTGATGATTGGTTTGTTGAGTGGCATATGAACTTTCGTCAGCGTGGTCCGCAAGACTATGCCGAAGGGGTTTCTAAACACTTGAATAGAACAATTCGACACAATATTGATTTTAAAATTGGGTAAATGAAATAATTTTACCTTGATTATATTTTATATATAAAGAAATAAGTTTTCAAAATTATTAAAGTGTATATAAGAGGATTGTTTAGTTGTTTGAATAATCTAAATTGAAGAATAATTGTATAAGCAAATGAATTATAAAAAAATGGAATTATAATTAATGTGATTTACAATTGAGAAATAAACTTATGTATATAAGAAGTGAGACTATATGGAATATAACTTAAGAAATGTTGAATTATGTGATATTAGTATCAAAATAAATTAATAAAGTTAAGTGATAAATGTGAACTTGAGTTATATAAATGGAATTCAACTTTAGTAATTGAATTGAATGAATGAATTGAATGTAAATCAATTGAATGTAAATTAAGTTGATATGAATAATGAATGTAAGTGTAAGTGTTAATTCATTAAAATCTAATGTTATTGGAAGTTGAAAGATTAAATGAAAATCAATCTGATTAAACCAATTGAAAGCAAAGGAATTTGGTTGAAATTAATATACTTTGGTTGTTATATGATTGTTAGTTGATTGATTGTATATAATTCATTAAGTATTAATGAAATTGAAAGCTAAAGTAATTAAAATTCAATTGGAAGTTAAGTAAATCTTAAATAGAATTGAATTTGATTTGGAAGTGAACCAACTTAAATATGAATTAGTGAACATAAACTAATTGAAAATGAATATTAGTAAATCCAATGTAAATGAATCAAATATGATTAAATTGAAAACCTATTTCATTGAATATTAATGAGAATATAAATGAATATTGATTTGGTTATGGATGATAGTTGGTTGATGTTTGCATTTGTTGTTTTACTTCATTTGCTATGTTGACATATATAGTTATTATGTTGCTATATGTTGCATATTGAGATTATTGTCTATATGCATGATTCTCATGTTGTTGTTGAGTGATTAGTAGGTGCGGATCGCGTTTGCTTCGCATTTGGAGCTCGCTTTCGCGCTATATTAGCCGTATATGCTTGCTAATAAAATATAAGGTACATATCTCGGATTAAATACCGTACTTTTATACTTTTTTCCCTTCGGGATGCCTCATTACTTGATGAGATGTATATTTGTGATATATATACTGTCATTTTTTTTTCGGATTGAGCCGCGCAAAGGAGACTATGGCGAATTTTTCCGGAAATTTAAGGCGTTAGAAAATTTTTGAGAAAATTGGAAAGTTTTGAAAACTTTAACTTTGATTTGGAATTGAAAGTTAAACAGTTGTTTTTGAAAAGATAACTAAGTATGATTTGAAAACTTAGTAAAGTTATTGTAAGAAGTTTAAATTTGTTTTTGAAAAATTAATAGATTCTGTAACTTTTCTTACTTAATAATTTCGAGGACGAAATTCTTTTAAGGGGGGAAGATTGTAACGATCCAGGATTTTTAATAATTAAAATTTGAATATTTAATTAATTTTAAATATTAATAAGTGAATTTATAAGTCGAATAAATTTTATTTTGAATTATTGAATTTAATTGGATAATTAAATCGATAATTTAATATGTTAAATTATGCAAATAATTGAAAATTGAGTTAAATATGATTGAAAATGATTTGTAAAATTTTATTTTATCATGTTGGAGTTAGAACGATATTTTAGAACTTTTAAAATCGAATTAAAAGTTAATTTGTGAAAATTGAATATTTTAATATTAAAATCGACTAGTGAAAATAGTCAATTTTTGAACAGTCTCAGAATTGAATGAAACCAGTTCCATTGGATCCGTAATAGTTAGTTATTACCGGATTTCAATTTTCGTGTCAATCGGAGCTATCGTTTGATCGTGGCAGCTCGAAACGCATCGAATTATTTTTTAATTTTAATTTGGCGAGTTAAAATAGCCATTTTTCAAAAAGTCTCGGATTTCGACGAAACCAGTTTCATCGGATCCGTAATGTGATATTATTGTAAGGTTTCAAATTTCGTGTCAATTGGATTTACCGTTTGTCCGATACAAATTAAAACGCCTAGAAAATCGCTTAAATCGGTTTAATTTAAATTGAACGTTTATAGCCATAACTCGTACAGATGTCCGAATTAGCTTCCGAAACCTATTCCATTGTGTCTGGAACGCGGGGTAAACCCTAGAAACGCTGGTTACGGCGCGTAAATCGGAGTTCGGAATTTCCGGGATGAATAGTGTTTGAATAATTCTCTATAAATAGACCTAAATTTCTAAAAATAAAAAAGAAAAAAGAAAAACCCTAATCTAAAACTGCACAGCCGCCACCCTAGCAAACAACGGCCAGAAAACTCCCACATTCTTCCCCTCCGATCTCTCAATCCATCAGCTTTTAGACAAAACCCTCAACTACAATATTGTAGAGCATGGCAAGATCCTTATATTCAACGGTGGAGATCGAGATTGGAGCTACGGATCAACGGCAAATCGTTCGAGAAGGCGCTGCGTTTGGGCACGAATTCCCAGGCCATGATGAGGTCGAGCTCTATGCTACTGCAGCCGAGTGTTGTGGTGGTGGAGGGCTTCAAGATGGCGAGGGTATGATCGAGTATAGTCGAGTATGGGCGGAGTAATTTGGAACCCTAGTTCTATGCAATGGGTTGTTTGAGCACGGCTATCACCTGGAAGATACGAACGAGAGGAAGAAGGGGGGGGTTTGCACGCACGGTCCAGATGAGGAGGAGCATGGATCTGAGGGTTGAGATGAGTTGTGGTTTGAAAATATTTAGTTTATATTGTAAATTATGAATATAAAACTCGTGTAACTTCAAATAATCATAACTTTTTCATACGAGGTCGAAAACGCGCGAAACCAGTTGTGTTGCAACCGTATGGACGAGCACTACGCGATGAAATTGGATTGGAGTCGTTTGGAGTTAGTGAGAATTTTGGGTAAAATTAAACGTCCGTTTAATTTTATTCGAAATAAATCGCTAAAACGAAATTGAAATCAAGGTGAGAACTTCTCACTCAATCGAATTAGTTTCGATTTTATTTTAAATAGTTAGATTTAAAATATTTGAATGCATGTTTGAATGATGATTGTTATCTATTGATTGTTAAAATAGACATTATGCGCCGTTAGTAAGCGGATGTTATTTATTAAAAACATATACCGCGAATATTTCATAAACAGTGAAATTGGTATTATATATAATAGCAATATATATATTGGCATATGTATATATTGGAGTTATTGATTTTCCGCATTTTTTGTTTAGCGGATGAGACCCTATTGCGCCGTTTTTAAGCGGATAATATTTAAAATCCCATATACCGCGATAATTTCGTACTGGAGCGAAATTGGTATTGTGCTAATGTTTGTGTATGCAGGAAAACAGGTTGGAGGGATCCAACTGGATTCCTCAACGGTATTTATTTGATTTCAGATATTTTGATATTTGATGGATTATCATATCGATATATGATATCATTGTTGTCGTGATTGACTATTTGGTATGTAGCGTCATTGGACCAAATTTTGGAATTTTAAAATGATTCATAAAGTGATTTTTGAAAATATACAGTATGTTTGGAAATTGATTCATTTTAAATAAATAAACGTTATAATTTTTAAAGTTATAAAAATTATGATTTTTGAGAAATATAGTTGAAAAACTGACTTTTGAGAATATGATGCTATTGATTTTATAAAATAGTTTAATCGGGATTTTAGAATTTATTGTGAAAAGTTTAAATATAGGATTTATAAAATTTAATTATTTTATGAATCAAAATGGTGAAATAATAAAGGAGATTAAAGACGTTTTAAAAGAATAATATAAACTGAATTATATTTAGAGATTTATAAATGGATATTTATAAATTGAAATATTGACATTATAAAACGAGTTTTTATAAGTGTTTGAATGAAGTAAAAATGAATAAAAGAATGAAATTTATAGAATTTTAAACAGTGAAGTTATAAATGAAATTTTATAAACAGTAGGTTTATAAAATTTATAAAGTTATTGAAAGAATGAATTTTGGATAAATAAAAAATCTTATAAGTTATAAGATTTACAATTTGGGAAGTTAAAAGAACGATTTTTGTAAAATAATCGTTTTATAAGTGTTTAACTTATAATATGAACCTTTAGTTTATAATTGAGTTATAAATCGAATAGGTTAATAAAGAAAATTTATAAAAGGAAGTTGTTATAAAATAATTAGAAATGGAATTTATAAACGTTGTTTTATAAATTCGCAAATGACTTATTTCGATAAGTAAACTGTTGAGACTTAGTAATGGAGTTATATTCACGTTTTTAACTGTGAATAATCCTTTGAAATAAAATGTATAGAAATGATGAAATGTGTTAACGTAGTATATTCACGTTTTTGAATAGTGAATAATATGTTAAAGAAAATTGTTTTGAATGAGATGTTTAAATTGAATTAAAACGATCTAACGATGTTTTAAAATGTGTTGAGATTCGAAACCATAGATTTCAACATTGATTGTTGGAATAGACGTTTTCGAGAAATAAAAGGAAATAGTGGACTATAACACTGTTGTTATAGTAAATGATTTCCGAAACGAAATGTTTTGTATAGTATTGGGATTTATATATCTATTTTAATTTCGAATCCATATACTAGTGATTTTGGGTTGTCGTAACGATGTTTTACGTAACATTCGTTTTGGCCCAAATAAATATGTTTATGAGAATGATTTCCTTAAAGAATGAAATATATACTTAATCTCGATTTAAGTATATTGAATATTTTCCAAGTGTTGAAAATAAATAAAATTTGTGAATTACTTATGAGTAAATAAGTATGGAATCGTTTTCCAATATAAAGTGAATATTTTGGGAATTTATCTTTTTGAAGATAAATTGAAATGAATAATTGAAATCGAATATTCATAGATATTTTGGATTTTAAATTCACTAAGGAATTTATAAAGGAAAGGGGAATTTGTCTAAAAATAAATATTGATTTATTTTGAAGTGTGAAACTATATATCTTGTAAAGATATTTTGGAAAATAAATAATTTGGAAAATTATTTGGAATCTGGTGATGTTGTGCATATCCATTGATAGTTCAATAACCGACTATCAATATTTCCCTTTGAATGGGTATTTGATGTGATTTGTTTGAATTTGAATGCCACACTTATTTTTGAATAAGCGCTCACTATTCGGGTTAACCGGGAAAGGACCATGGGGTCGTATAACCCATTCCGAATATGTGATACGTCGCTGTGAATTGCATTGAAGATCGGTGTTGAAGACCGGATATTTGCGAGAGCGATAGGATGACCTGTCGATTGACTCTGCACCGAGTTGCTACGGTATTGAGTTCTCCATATGTGATGGTGAATCCGATCAGGATCGTGAATATCCAGATTGCAAGGACTTCTTTGTAAGGGCCTTCGGTTTTGTTCGAGCCCGGAACAGACTTGTATGGATTGTATGTCTGACATTACAAGTTGAGATATAAGCCGATATCTTTCAAATATATTTCTGTTGGTGGCGGAGAATTTATTCTTTTAGCTTAACACCCTTCTCTGAGACGTACGAGCTCAGAGGTTATGTAGTTGAATGTTATCAGCGATATATTCCCAATTTGGTAATGTGACATGCTGAGTGTAGCTGTAAATGATCATTGTGTTGATTATTTATGATAGGATCGTTTATTTGATCGTCTATCCTGGTGATCATTTCTATGATCATTTGTTGACCCAAAGCATGGCTTTTGCATAAAGTATGTTTTTGTGGACGTGACTTCGTCGAGCCTCACACCCCGTGAATGTCAAAACAGGAAAGATGCGGCAAGGTTATGAGGGGTAGCGCCCTTTAGGATGTGTGCATTTCCTTCTGGAAAAGGGTGGTATCATGGTATGGAGCCCAGATACTTACTCATGTTGAAAACACTTTGTTATGATTGTGTGAATTGATTACGAGCGCTCGGTGAAAAGGTCCCAAAGGACCGGGGGATGGCATATTCGGTCAGTTGTTACTCAGTTAGGGGTAACCCGGCCTTGTGTTGGTAGAGATCCGGTTTGGTTCTCGGGGATGTCCATCCAGAGGCATTCTCATGTGGCAATGGAAAGTTCCTTGGCCTGATCATTCGTTGGAAATCCAAAGAAACAATACGTGACTTGTACGGTTTTAGTTGTAGAACCTGCCATCTAATATGGTAGCTATTAGTAGGCATAATATAATGGTACCTATGCTGGCTAAGATTTATATTCTACTTTCGAAATCGTTTTATACACTATGCACTAATAATAATATCAAAATTGATTTGATTTTAATGCGTATCAAGCATCTTTGACTATCATAAGGAGAAATCTTCTCCAAGTCTGCGTTTGCATTGTGTGTGTGGCAGGAGGTCTTATGGTAGTCTCATTTTTAAAAGCATTGCGAATTGAATTTAAAAATGTTCCTTTATTTTTGATTTTAAAGATAAATAAACTGTTTTGAGTTCCCACACCAGTCACATGACTGACTCGGAGTTTATTGTTTTCCTTCCTAAACTCTGGGTGCCCACCAATTTTCACACGGGCAGTCAAGAGTTAAGGTTTATCAGGATATTCTGGAGTTGCTGGAGGCAAGATGGATGGCATGGCATATTACTAGTTTATATAGTATTTCTTTTTCCGCTGCATTGTTTGTTGTTGTACACTCTGATGATGATATGATGTAAAGTATAAAATGTAATAACTGATATAGTTCTTTGTTTAAAGATTATTCATTTATTATTATATGTTTTTCCGCTGCGAATTGTGAGATTCTGATGTTGTTCTGTTGTTTTCTATTCCGTTCTTTTTCTTCTATGTTCTACATCCATTCTATTTTCTATCTGTTCTCTTTTCTCTATTTTTTCTCTGTCATTTTCTATTTTTCTTTTCCCTCTATTCTCTTTTCTTTATTTTCTTTCTATTTTCTATCTCTTCTCTATTTTCTGTTTTCTTTTCCCTATCTTTTTCTATTCTCTTTTCCCTCCATCTTCTACCTTCTTCTCTCTTCTTATTCTTTTCTTTTTCTTAAACCCATAACATTTCGGGTTTCCGGCCTTCGATTTCTCGGCAGTCGATAAAGTGAGTATCGATATTGAATTTTCGAAAGTCGAAAATTTCCGGGGAGTTACAGTTATGCTTGGGTGAATTACTTGAAATTTTTGATTATGTGCTTTCATGCTCATTTAAAAGTCCTCACGGTTATGCATGTATGGAACACATATCAAAATTTATTGATTAAAAAGACAAGTTGATTCTATTCCTATTTAAAAGTCGTCATGGTTATGTATGATTATAAGATACTTGAATTCATTTTTTATAAAAATTTGGAATACTACTAATCTCATTTAAAAGTCCTAACGGTTATGCATGGTTAGTAGATATTCAAATTTCTAATATAAATATACCACAAATAAACACAACTATATGGTTTTATGTGATGACATCATTCTATCATTCTAAAATGAAATATGCACCTAACAGAGCATTTATGATTTTTGTTTGATTTTTTATTGAAATTTAATGTTTATACCTAATTGAGTATTAATATTGTATTAATGTCGATCACTTTATCTCTATTTTTCTAACACTATTACTCTTTTGCTGATAACCAAAAGGGGAGAGAAAAGTTAAGGTGTGGGAAATAAAGGTCAAATAATTTATTTTTTATTTTCTATTTGCATCTAGGTCCATCTGCATATTTTTATTTATTTTCATGCATATATGAAGGGGGAGCTTTGTGTGGAGAGGGAGCATTCAAATGGGGGAGCAAATTGAATAATCAAATACATTTAATAGATTCATAATATTAAATATTTGTTTGTTATCATCAAAACGGGGAGATTGTTGAATATGCTAGTATATGATTTTTGTTTGATGATAATAAACATATATATATTCATTAAAATGTATTTGTTAATGTATTATTTCATTTTTCACATATTTAAATAAATATTTGCTGAATAAAATAACTCAAAATTTAAATTCAAACAAATATTTTATTCAAACAAATATTTTATTACAATTTTGAATAGAAAAAGTTTGAGCTCTCACTATATATATACAAATTCAATTACATTAAAATTTCAATCACATCACATTTTTCACTATACATACATTCGCACCTCACTACATTTCACTCATTCACTTGTATTTTATTTTCGACTCTATTCCAGATTGAATCCAGCATCTGAGTAATCTGCAAAATAAACCCTAACAAAGTAAAATTGAAATGAATATATTTTGCAGTGAAAAATAAAGTATATATTTTGAAAATATTATTTGCCTTCGTTATTTGGGTTGTTCGTCATCATTTATTTTTGAATTCATCTACACGAACAATTTGTGACATGCACAGTGTATCACTGTACATGCCACAAGGCTATGCACACCGATATACACTTAATAAAATTACAAGGACATGTGAGCACAAGGTCAAACCCAATCGAAAGCCGGGTTCAACTCAAGTGCAATATAAATAAAGTCACGACAAGAGCACAGCGTCAAACCCGAGCTATAAGTTGGATTCAACACAGGTGCAAAATACACACATGAATAAATCGAGTATAAATGGGATACAACACATGTATTACACAAAGGCAAAGACCACATAAATATATATACATATATGCACATTTATATGTATACACATATATGAGTCCAGATGAATGGGTTAGACTGCCTCGACCCATAATTTCAGTGAGTGCACTAAATACAATTGAGGTGGCTATAGTATCAAGCACACATTCCTAGTTCAAATGTACATGATTAAGCATAGTAAATGCAAAACTTCTACAAGGCGAAAACGAAGATAATAGCAGCGCAGTTCACATTTTTATATAGTGACATGCACAAGTGTAGATATCATGTGCACCAAAACTGGATAATCCAGCCAAACTATCAACGAGCTCCAAAGTAGATTATATGATGATGCCAGGAGTGGAAAGTGAAACCAAGTAACATACATATATATGTGACCAGACCGAATATATGAATAAAAGCCAGTAAAACAAAAGTGCACTCACATATATGACCAAGCTTAATTGCATAAACATCAACACAGAGATCTGGCTCAACACCAAAGTACAATAGAACATGTGTGTATATACACAAGCCTGGAAACATGGAATTAAAGTGAAGACTACATGAAGTCAATGCAAATACACATGTACACATATATAGGCAGTACACATGCAACCAGAACTAGTACTGTAACCAATGGAACCAGACTTAAGAAAATGTACACAGTGGAGTCATGAAACAACTTTAAAACCATTGCCAAGACCAGATCACATACATAGGCAATGAGACAACTCGGCTAACAAGATATGGTAGACCAGAGAACAACGACAATGAAGTCAACAAAGCATCTAGTGAAACCAAGTGCAGACAAGCTACATGAAGACCAAAAGAAAGTGCACATCAATGCAAACAAAATAATATCACAGAGAAATTTCCAAATGACCGAAGTCAGGTGATATAAAAAATCAAGTCAAAGCCGTGAGTCAATCAATTTCAAAAAGAAGTATATATAAATCAAACAAAGTCCAGAAATCATTTCAAATGACCGAAGTCAACCATGACCAAAGTCAAGTTCAAACGTCAGATATTTCAAAGGCGAGTAATCAAGGAATCGAGAAAGTTCAAAATCAAAGTCGTGTTAATCAAGTAATCACAAAATATACGAATTTGAACAAGTCAGTACAAATCTTAAGCATTCAAGCAAAACCAAGTGGCCAAGCAAGAATTCAAATCATAAGTATATAAAGAAATTCTAAGGGTTCAAACCCTATTTAACCCGTTAACAATATCGGCGTTTAGTGCATTCGAGTTCAAGAAACAACATAGTAGAATAAATCAGTAACTCGAATCTAATAGTGTTCAAAACATATCAACGTGAGGAACAAAGAAATTACATACTAGGATTATCCCAATTGAACTCAAATTGAAGCTGCCATGAACATATAAATCAATCGAAGAAATATTTTGAATCATTCATTCAACAACTGTAATCGGCAGCTTCAAAGTTCTCAAAAGCCCTAATTTTTTATAGAGGAACGAACGAACTAAAGGAAGCAAGAATACAAGGCTGAAATAAATTGAAAAAGAAAGGAGGACGGTTTATCACATTAAAATATTTGGGCCGACCTTGTTTTATTTGTTTTCTTTTTAATTATATAAGGCTTTAGTTAATTAGGGTTTTTGTTTTTTTAAATTGTTTTTAAATTTGTGTTTTCTCTTTTAAAATTTTGTAAATTCTAGTCGTGTGACTAGGGGACGAACAACGGGGGTGTAGTTCAAGAATTCATAACCCAGTCCCCGAGTTGTGGCAGGGTTTCAAGCGTAGAGTTAGGTTAGTCGATAGTGGGTGTCACGAATTTACGTGTATAAGCGTCTGACTACTTAATTTCTAGTAGAAACCTTGGGGGCAGCACGTAGGCAGGGTTTTTCCGAAGCTGGATAAAGCTATGTTGTTCTATTTCTGCATTTATTATTCTGCTATTATCGGTGCTGCTACTATTCTGCTATATCTATGCTGAAATTATTTTATATACTTCCACATTAAAATTTTATAATTGATAGTATCACCCTATTCACCTCCCTCTAGGGTGAAATCGATCCTACAAGTGGTATTACAGCTAGGAACAAAAGCCATTTTTTTTAAATTTTGATTTTTCAAAAACCAATTTTTGTTTTAAAAATTTGAATTTTAAAATGGCTTCTTTTAATAATGCTTTTGCTGAGGGTCAGTCCATAGTAAGACAACCAATATTTAATGGTCAATATGCTTACTGGAAAAAAGAATGAAAACCTTTTTGATAACCATTGATGCTTGGAATATTGTTGAGACAGGTTATAGAGCACCAACTATAGTGGTATATAATCAGGAAATAGATAAACCGATGGATCAATGGACAAACCTAGAAAATAAATTACAGAATGCTAATGCTAAAGCTATGAATTTTATTATTTGTTCATTAGATCAAATCGAATTAGTTCGTGTCTCATATTGTCTAACTGCGCAGGAAATCTAGCACACACTTGAAATGACTCACGAAGGAACATCTCAAGTCAAGGAATATCACCTTGCCATCCTTAGTAGCGAATACGAGAATTTCATAATGGCCAAGAAAGAAAATATCAAAGAGATGTACAGACGACTTTCCAATATCGTATACAAATCAAAAGCACTCGGAAAATCATACACAGAGTTGGAAATAGTCCGAAAAATCCTTAGAGTCTTTCCATGGAATTTTGAAGCAAAATTTACTACCATTCAAGAATCAAAGGATTTGAAATAATTTAAAGTTGAAGAAATCATCGGAAATCTCACCGCTTATGAGCTAGAAATGAAATTCAAACAAGAATGCGAAGGAGGTAATACACGAAAAAAATCAATAGCTATCAAAGGAATAACCGAATACGACGACGACGACGGAGCAGCAGAGCTGGCACTACTAATAAAGAAATTCAAAAGGTGGAACTGCAAATATGGAAATCCAACTCTAAATCAACAATTGAAAAGCAGAATAGACAAAGCACTAGACAACTCGGAAGAACGGGAGATCATATGTCAGAAGTGTAACAAACCCGGCCATATCAAGGCCAATTGTCCATTGAATCGATTCAACCATGGAAAGAAACATAAAAGGTGAAGTTTTGCAGCCACTTGGGATGAAACTGATGAAGATGATAAAAGCACTAGTAGTGAGAGTGAAAAAGCAGATCTGTGTTTTTGAGGTGATATAACTGACAGTGATGACGACGAGCCGAGCAAGGTATCAAAACTTTTTTTTTTTTGAAAAAGGTTAACCGCCTCATTAAAAACCTAAACCTATATCCAGCGTGAATATAGGACAGGGAAAAAGAGTGCGGCCCTCTATTAACAACTCATTAACAAAGCAGAAGTTGTATAACAATGTACATAATTGCCCCAAATACAACCAGAAAGGGACCAAACATTATCATCACATGTCAAACATCACAGCTAACACTACGTCCACTCAAAAACCATCCACTGACGATTCATTCTCTCAACAAGTTTATACCCCATCGATCCAAAATCCTCTTACAACTATCCGAGATCTCTCTTTTCTTATTTAATTTGTAGTTCCCCAGCAATTTCATGTCCAATTCAATCAACTTCCATCGATACTGCCTCGCCATTTTACGGTTATCATGAAGTCTACTGTTTCGTTCTTGCCAGATGTGGTATATGGTGGTTGACAAGCTCGCATACGCTAAGCCTGCAGACTGGTCCTTTGTAGAGTAGCTCAAAAGGAGGAGTTGAATTCCTTCTTCAATAGTCATCAATCTCGGCTGAGGTAATTCCAACTTATTACAGCAAGTTTGCCATAAATATGTCGAGTAAGGGCATGCAAAAAACAAGTGATAATTGTTTTCAGGATATTGATTGCAAAGTAAACAATTCACTTCTGTGTTATAACCCCATTCCAGTAATCTATCTCTAGTCTGCAATCGATTTAAAATGGCTTTATAAGCAGTTAGAGACATTCTAGGATTATTGCAATTATTCCAAATAATTTTACCCCAATCTTCAGTAGGATAGTGAATTCTGGCCGCATCCCATGCAGATTTGAAGCTGAACCCTTTACTTTCCCCAATCCATTTCCAGTAATCTTCATTTGCCGAGTTATCTATTTTGATATTCAAATTTTGATTGTGTAATTGTCTCGTAAAAGGAACTAATTCCAGTTTAAAGTTACCATCATGAATTATAGATGACACAGTATTATTTGCATGTCCATAGAGCTGTAAGCTATCCCATCCAAGAATTGAAACCATGCTTTCACTATTAATCCAAGGGTCATGCCATAATAATGTGTTATTTCCGTTGACAATGACTCTGGTAATATTATCACATGCAAATTGTCTGTGTTTGAGGATAGATTTCCAAGTACAGGAGGAATTGTTGTCAATATTCATCGTCCAAAAGTGTTTATCATTGCAGTATCTTTTGTACATCCAGCGAGCCCATAAATTTTTAGAGTTAATAAGTTGCCAAAGAAGCTTAAGACTAGCTGCTTTCCTGATATCTATAAAATTCCTCAATCCAATACCTCCTTCTGATTTAGGACGACAAAGAGTATTCCAAGCAATTTTATGACTTCTACCATTCCAGATAAAATTAGCACATATTTTATTAAGTTTCTCAATAGTAGCCATAGGCAGTTGGTAAACCATCATCCAATACATAATCATAGGGGTGATAACTGAATGTATCAATTCTATTCTACCATCCATGGATAATAATTTGCAATCTCATCCATTTAATCTTTTGTTAATATTATCAAATAGGGCTCCACAATCAGAAAAATGAAGGTAATTATGAGACAGAGGCACACCTAAATATTTAACAGGAAGCTTACTTTCTTTTATATTCAGAATATTCATGATTTCTTGCTTATTCTCTGCGCCTTTACTGAAACACAGTTTTGATTTATTATTATTGACATTTAGACCCGCAAGTTTATTGAGATTCTTTAAGCACTTTCTAATAACCTTGACACTTCTCATAGATGCCCGAATAAAAATCATCAAATCATCAGCATATAAAAGATGAGTTATAGCTGGTTCTATATTAAAAAGAGGAGAAATGTCTTTAACTTTGTATGCTTTCAACATCGAAATCGAAAAATATTCCATAGCCACACAAAACAGATAGGGGGATAAAGGATCTCCTTGTCTAATACCCCTGTTGCTGGTAATAAAACCCTTAGGATAACCATTGATCATAATAGAGAATGTAGGGGAATTTATGCAATTGAATATTAATTTTACCAATTTTTCAGGGAACCCCATCTTTTTAAGCATATGACATATGAATTTTCTATTTATCATATCATAGGTATCAAAACTTACTCATTAAGAGTTGCTTATATATTTCTACGAAGTAAATGGCTGCTTTGAATGACTTAGGGAGAAATCTGTATTATTCTATTTCTGCATTTATTATTCTGCGATTATCTGTGCTGCTACTATTCTGCTATATCTGTGTTGAAATTATTTTATATACTTCTGCATTAAATTTTTATAATTGATAGTATCACCCTATTCACCCCCTTTAGGGTGAAATCGATCCTACAAAATCTATCCCAAATTCATCTCAGGAAATAGTAATAAATCTTGAAAAATTGTTTTTGCATAAGGACACCAAAATTGCTTCGTTGAATGAAAAGCTTAGTTCATGTACTAGTTCCCAACGACAATTGGAGTTCGATACGAAGATTTCTTATTTAAATCAATGCATATTTGACTTAGAGGTTGAAGTGATAAAGTACAAAAATGAATGCCAATCCTACGAATTGATATTGACTGAAGGTGAAGAATGGTTGCCTACTCCAACTCCACTTGACTTTTCAAAAAGTAAATCACCGCTTATTTCTTTCTTGTCTCGAGGGCATCCTATCCCTAGTTGCGGTACACCCGATTCTTCCAAAGTAGATAAATTAGGTGACCTCGTAAGGCTGAGCAGAGCCTTCAAATTAAAATGCATTTAAAAGGTTAAGGATTAGTCGGACCTTTTCATCGCAAAGACAAGAAATTGAGATGATAGAGTGCCAAAAGAATGAACTAATAGTAAAGATCAAGGTTCTAAAAACAACATTAATGAGATGAATCATAGCATTTCTCAACTTAAGGGAACAAATAAGACTTATGAAAAGGCCCTGCTATTTCATATTGACTCAGTTGATTCTTTTAATATAATTCATCGTAAGGAGAGAAAATTCAAGAAGTACCTCCTAGTTTCCTTACAACACATTATTGATCCTCCCTCTATGCTTAAAACGCTTGTGAATGAGGTAACAAAACTCGAAGATCAATTGGGATTAATGCGATTTTATTCCATTAGGCTTCCTAACTTAATTCTCTTGTTAATTACTTAATCGTAGTTATAGTGCTTTTAACTTAAACATTGATTTCACATTTTTAGGACCGAAAAGAGATAACAGATTGAGAAAGGCAGTCATTTCTAGTTATCAAACATCTCGTCTTTTTCCGATACAAATGTTCCAAAGTTTTGAAAGAAATCGAGGGTCTACAATTTTATATAAAGAAGCGAGTTCTTCTAACGGACAACGCCTCTGTATTTTGGATGTAGAGGGAAAAGGGAAAGAGCTTGTCTACCAACATCACCAACTCCCTCATCCTCTCAAACCGTAAATAATTCACTTGTTATGAAAGAGATTTGTCATGTTCAAAACATTTATGTTGCATCTTTATAAATTGTTTTGTGTTTAACTCTTGTATAAGATTGTATAGTATAAGTATGCTGATAAGTAAAATATACTTCTCTTTTTGCATACCTGACTTTGGTGGTGTATTGTTTTGAGAAATTTCCTCTATTTATTGTCATGACCTCTTTAATCTGTGATTGCTTTAGACAGTCTTTAAGTAGTTGAATGTTGAACTCTTTGAGCGATGCATAGAGATTTGTTGCGTAATCATGCTTTCTCGTTAATTCCCTTTGGGTATGTGCTTTCGCTTGGCCCGGTGGCAGGGTCAATGGCTTAATTGACCATCGCTTGTTGGATGAGTGGTTCAACTAATCTCAAAGGCGAGACTGAAGGTTTTTTGACCATCTTCATTGGATGAGTACTTTGGCCAAGCCTTGCAGCGGGACCAAAGGCTTAATTGACCAACGTTCTTTGGATAGATGCTTCAGCTAGGCTCGAATGCGGGACTGAAGGCATTTTGACCATCTTCCTTGGGTGGATGCTTTGACCAGGCCCAACGGCGGGACTAAAGACTTAATTGACCATCACGCTTTAGATGGGTGCTTCAGCTAGGGCTAAAGGCGGGACTGAAGGCTTTTTGTAACGACTCAGAATTTCAGCCGTTTGATTTTAGAATATTTAATTGATCTAAATATTAGATATTAGGTTAAACAAGTTTAATAACTCAATAATACAAATATAGTGACTATATTAAAGTCAACAGTTGGAATTCAATTATGATGATTATTTAAAATATTTGAATTGGTAAATTTGAATTTGAATAGCATTTCAAATAATTGAATTTAAATTGATTATCTATTTAATAGATTTAATAGCTTTATTTAACTTTTTTTAATAAAGTAACGATAACGGTGAATAAATTATCAATTCAATTGCAGTACTAATAATTTGGATAAATCATCGGGAAAAATTATTTTATTTTTACGAATCGATTTCTATTGATGTACTTTTAAATTAATTCACCGATTTTTCCATAATTTTTAATTGGAAAAATATTGAAGCTAAATTTGATAATTTTTCAACAAATGGCAGCACTTTTGTGATTTTACAAAACCTAATGACAGGTGTATATTATTTTTGTTTTGTAATCGCGCCGTTGTTCTAATCATAACTGTATTTTTGTTTTGTCCAATCGGTTGTCCGTGAGTGTACTGAAAGCTGTGCGGCGGAGCACCGGAAAACGCAAAGTAAATAGAAACATCACAAGACAAATTATACAACTGCAGCCTCTTCCTTTTCCCTGTTTCTTTTCTGCCCGTACTCAACCCATTTGTTTCAATTCAAAGCAAAAATTTGTATTAAAACGAGACATTTAGTAAAGACGAGCACACAATTCTCTTATTCAGTTTACCTTTTTGTTTTCCTACACTCTTCTCCTTCTCTTCACATGTTGACCAGGTAATGGCCGAAATAAAAGAAGTGAAAATCCTCCCTCTAAAAATTCGAGCAGAAAAAAAAAAAAAAGATAAAAAAAATAAAAGGTGAGGCCTTTGTGATTTTAATGAGTAGTTCTTCATCGAGGTGGGGTTGTAGAGGCCGCATCTACAATTTGTGGTGCCCGACAGTTTTACAGGACTTGATTGTAGACTAGGGTTGGAGGCGGTGAAGTGTATAAGCGATGAGAGGATATGGCTATGGTTTCATGGAGTTCGTGTCATGGAGTAGCACCTTCGGACAAGGTTCAGTGGCTCACGATGGTGTGTTGGGAGGTCCAACGTGGTGTACGGACAATGGGATAGCTGCAGGTCGCAATTTTTGCAAGGGGTGCGGGGCAGCAGTGCTAGTTACCATCGAGAAGAGGAGGAGCATCGGAGTTCGTAGACGCTTCCGGTTTTTGGTTTAATGGAGAGACGGGGGAGAGAGAGAGAGGAAAAATTGCGGAAATGTTGGAATGTGAGCAGGAAGGGAGAGCCAGAAGAAGAAAGGAGGAGGAGAGGATTAGTAATATTAGAGAAATTTTTTTAAAAGTGTGATTTGTAATTTAACTAATTATATTCAAATCGTTAACTTATAATGTTGATAACTCATCCATTCTAGGACGGATTCGAACGCGGATTTTTGCGTTGGGTTCATATGAATGAAATCTATGCTATGAAACTGGATTGGAGCGATTTGGAGCTTTCATAATTTTTAGCTAAATTCGAATGCAAAAGCGCCGACTGAAATCAAAGTGAGTTAAACTCACCTCTCTGGTTTCTTATATCTTTATATAAATGGAAATAATTTTATTTATATTGTTTGTTGCCCATGATTTCTTGTTTGAAGATGCGACGCCCCACCTCGAGACTCATGTTAACAAAGGTAATTACTAGATAATTTTGTATGCTAATGCGGAGAACAAAGCTGCTTTAGGGTGACCATCGTAGTCTTGCTTATAGTAGAAAACTTTATCTTTCAAACAAAAAAAGAACCGATGAATTTCAACTGGAAATGAAAAAGTTACGCTCTCTCAAACATGGACTCAGATCATATTTGCAACAGTTCAAAAAAACAAAAATGTACAGGCCTAAAAATTATTTGCTATATAATTAGTAGTTGGATATATATATATATATATATATATATATCCCCGCCTATTGGAGCGGATGAGACCTTATTACATTCTCGTGTATGAGCGGATGACCCTTTGTATGCAATCCTGTCTCGAAACGGTTGATTTTATTTTATGATTACATACTACATGTGATTATGATGCAGGTGGAAAGATGGGAGGGATCCAACTGAAATGTTGATTATTTTTCATATATAGTGATATATGATGTGTTATATGCCATATATGATGAATATAATTTTCCCTAATTAGTGTTGTGGTAGCACTGAGCCTCTTTTTAGTATTTTAGAAATACTATTAAGTGAAGATTTTGATTTTTAATTTATTTTTGAAATTATAAATGTTTATAAATTATTTTGAATTCGTTTTAAAGAAGGAATTTATTTTATATAAAGGATATGATTTTTGGATATTTAGTGAATAGTTTTATAAAATATTTTAATAGAGATTATCTAGACTATATTATATAGATTTTTTAAAATATTAAGTCGATTTTAAAATCAATGAATGTTTTAAAAGGAGATAGAAATATTTTTATATAAATGTTATTTAACTAGTTATTTTAAAGTAACATAATTACATATATTAAGAACGGATTTAAAAAGCGATATTTTAAAATAGTAAAGGTTTTTAAAATGAAATGATAGATTTATAAAATGATGTTTTATAAAATTTAAGGGAAATATTATCATTTGGCCTATTGGATGGATAAACCACATTTGTGGATTTATAAAAATGCAAAGAATGGTTATTTTAGAAAAGCGATTGTTTCTATTTTTGGGAAAAATAGGAAGTGGAAATAAATTTGGAAATGCTGGAACGGTATTCAGTAAAATAGAAGTGGAATTTTAAACATTGGTTTATAAATATGAAAATGGATTTGAAATCTATATTTATAAATGGATTGTAAATAATAAATGGGATTTATAAAGAAATAGATTTATAAATGGAATTTTATAAATAAAGAGATTTTACAAAAAGGAAGTTATAAAATGGAAAGAGACTGTAGATTTAGTTTTATCAAATGGAAATGGCTTATTTTAGATAAGTAAATTATGGAATTTTATATTAAGGAAGTACATTTACATTTTTAAAGCGAATAATATTTTTAAATAATGGTTTTGAAAGTGATATTTTCAAATGGAGTTTAAATTATTTTAAAAGTGAATTTAAAATGTGTGAGTGACGAAAACACAAATTTCAACATTTATTGTTGTAATAGACGTTTTCATGAAAAGTAAGGAAGGCATGGACTATAACATTGTTGTTATAGTAAATGTTTTCCAAAAGGAAATGTTTTATATAGTATATGGGATTTAATTAGATATATTCTATATTTTAGCGTTAATATTCGATATGGGTAGCTCTTATCTATTTTGAAGTTGAGAGCGTTGTTCAGTCAAGGTCTAAGTGGTAATGATACCCCAACTTGACTGGCTTCATTGTTAACTAATAAATAAATAGTTGAAATTCGATGTTGAAGATTAATATTAAGTATAGTTAATTGAATCCCTATATTAGTGTTTTGGATTGTCTTAACGGTGTTTTGCACAATATTCTTTTTGACCATATAAAGTGTGTTTTGGAAAAATATGATGTTTTCTCCAAAGGATTATAAATATACTTATTTTGGTTTAAATATATTGAGATATTTTCTAAGTGGAGAAAATGAAATGGTTTATGAATACACTTATACTGGTTAGATAAATATATGGAAATATTTTCCAAATATCGTAAGATTAAAAGTGGTTTTGAGAATATATCTTCATAAGATATTTTGAGATAAATATTTGGAAAGTGATTTAATTAACAAAAGATTAATTAAAGAGGCTCAGTGTTGCTTGGTGCTTAAGTAGTAGTATTTCGTTTTGGAAATAAAATCTTTGGTCGAATGTTTATTTATTTTATAGTTAAATAACCGACTATCAAATATTGGCCAATTTTAAACTATCGTTGTCAGTTCGGAGAGACCGGGATCATATATATTATCTGAAAACCACTTCGAATTGGCATAAGCGTTTTGAATTGGAATAAATTAAAGATGGCTAAAGAAGGAGTTAAAGTGCCAGGGCTTGTTTCCATTTTCCTTGGGAGAGATTCCCCGTAATGGATGTAATAGAAAGTAGTGCGTACGGTTTCGTTCAGTCCCAGAATAAACTTGTATGAATGAATGTTAGTATTGCATTGATGCCTAGAGGGTAGGGTTAGCATTCCAAGTTGATTTTTTTATAAAAAAAGGTAAAACGTAACCTCAAGCCTCATCAACGGGGAAATGACTAAAACAGAGCATGCAACAGGGCTAAGTGAGTCGCTCCCATTAAGGTATGTCGTCATCTTTCTAGATCCCTATTTTGATTGATTTGGTTGCGCAAGAGAGATCTCGATTAAAGGTTGGAAAATCGGGGCGATGACATATTCGGTACTATTAGTCAGGTGGTAGGCCAGTTCTGTATGGCAGGATACAAGATGTTCTTGTCAGACCCGAATGCATTGATCCAGAGATGTACCCATCGAAGCTAGTTCCTTATCTAGTCATAGTATGAACCCATTCTCTAATACATGCCTTTACGGTTTTGATTGTAGAGCCTAGTATGTTGGAATTTAATTAGTGTAACAATTTCGGCTATTTTAATAAGTAATTGTACTTGGACACTATTATAATATCACGGGATTTTTATATAAAAGTGTTTTGGTTATCGTAAGGCAAAAAACCATCCATGTTTATGTGCAGCATGGTCTTACGAGATACCTTTTGATTTCAAAGATTTTCTCATAACTTTAAAAAAGTCCAATTGGGTGTGTTTTTTCATGCTGGTTTTCCAGACTGACTCTGGTGTTATTTTATTATAATGCTCGGGTCAAACCGAGTATATTACAGATTCGTTTGGATGCTTGGAGCTTCAAGAGATGAGTTGGAGGCCAAAAGACGTATTCATAGAGATTGTTATTTTTTTGCTCTATTAATTGGTGTGTTATCAATAATTATGAGGACAGACTGCTATAACTATCCAGACTTAAAAAGGTTAATACACTTTGATAGATGTTGTGTGTGTGTGTGTGTGTGTGTGTGTGTGTATTACAGTTTTGCTTTAGTGTAAAGACTTGTGGTATATTATAGAGTATTCTATCCGCTGTGAGATTCTATGTTGTTTAGTTTTCTTCTTTATCTTCTTCTTCTTCTTTTCCCTAACAATCAGCTTTTTCGACATTTGATTGCTCGACATGTGATACATTGGATGTGTTGGTGTCGATTTCCAAGGGTCGAAAATTCATTTGTTACACTTTTCGACCATATCCTTTGGTTGAGTGCTTTGATCAAGCCTGACGATAGGACCAAAGGCTTAATTGACCATCACTCTTTCGATGGGTGCTTCATCCAGGCCCAAAAGTAGGACTGAAGCTTTACAACCATCTCCCCTGAGTATGTGCTTTGACCAAGCCTGACGGTTGGACCAAAGGCTTTTAAAAGATCTATTACTGCCTCCTTTTGTTTTGAAAGTAGAATTTTTGATTACTTTTATCCTTTAGGCATGGAATTTCTTGCTTTTGCTTTAATTCCTCGAACATTGAGGTTCTTCAAGCTCATGTACTTCTCATTTCCTTATATAATACTCAATGATTCCAGACAAATCTCGATAATCATTAGTGTGATGACCCTTTATTTTGCTATAACAATAGTATATGCTATAACAATAGTATATCCCTCAATTACATCTGTCTACTTTCTTTTGAGCTTTCTTAAAAACCCAATAATTTAGCCTACCCTTAGTAAGGAAGTACACTTCCTCCAAAGAAATAAGGAGTGGTGTGATGATTTTGCGTTTTGGCACTCTTGTTGCAGGACTCCTTTTCTCACGTTTATACCTTTTACCGAAGTTTTGCATTATGTATCCCTCTTCTAACTTTCATTTCATTAACAGAGGTTCCAAATCAACAATTTTTCCCCACTTTTGAGCGAATTTTTTAAAATCATGATTCATCTCGGTTTCAAAGAACGTGCCTTGTGCTTGAAATTGAATGCATCGTCTGATCTGATAAAATAAACTTTTTTCAAGCACCACGTCATCTCTATTTCCTTGGTTCAATTTTTTTGATATTAGTTTGTTGGCTAAGGAAAAGATTGGCTCTTCTCCAATATAGATAGGGTTTAAACTCCATTTAGTTGGGTTATATCAAGCAATCCTTTTCTTTGCCTCTAATGTTAAAAGAGCTAGACTTCTCAAATTCAACTCATGTTCTTCACTAAATCGTTGGCTGCTTAATGGGTGGGGTTGAAGGTTTATATGTGGTTCGGAAGATCCTTATTGAGAACTAATTGCCAGATTTTGAAGTCCAAATGAGGTTGGATTGTCTTTGAAGAGAGAGTGGTCGAGAGTGAACCTTGAGTTTATCTCTCAATGAAAGCACCAAAAATGTTTGGGAAAACGTTGGGTTAGGCTATTAAGTCAAGAAAAGTGAAGGTAAACTAAGGCCATAATCATAGTAGAATCCATAATAACATGCTTTCATATATCCAATGGAGTAACTATGCAAACTATGCCAAGGGCAAGCACTTTATTGCCAAGTTTTCCATTACAATTTGCGCTAACAGCCATGAATTCCCAAATCAAAGCTTACTTTATAAAGTTGGAGGAAAAATGAAAATTAAGGAGGAGGACATTGGAAATTCGACTATTTTTTAGAGGGGGTTCCCTTCTATTTATAGAGAATTTAGGCTGTTAGATTCTTAAGATGTGACACTCCAATAGATGATCATGATTAGTCCACCTAGCACATGATCGAACTGTTATGTTGTATAATGGTTTCTTGATGGATTTTAGTTCGTGATTTGAGTATGTTAATGCCTTAGGAACCTTACATGATGGCTTTAATCTGCTGTTCCAAAATCACACATGATGGTCTCTTGGAACCCCTCACGATATCTTATATCATCCACTTTGGAATTACACTCGATTGCATGTTGGAATCTCTCTAATTGCATGTGATGGCTTCATTGAACTCCTCTCAATAGCCTTAACTTGTCATCTGAAGATTGCGTGTGGTAACAGGAGGGAACTTCTCACGATGGCTTGGTTTATCACTTAGTGGATGGTACTCGAAGGCTTCATAGAACTCTCCACAATGGCTCTTTTACCTTGTCCAGTGACTACTTCTAGAACTATCACGATGGCTTTAACATACTATGTGTTGACTTTATGGAATACCCTATAATGACTCATATTATAGAAGTGTAGAATGTTCATGTTGACTTTGATTCTCTTTATTGCAATGGCCTCAATAAACATATCACGATGGCCTCAATAAACATATTATGGAAGGCTTTCTATAAATCGCTCTTCAATGGCTTCCACTTCAATGTATAATGAAGGTTTGATTCTTGTCATGTAATGGTTTTAGTCACTCTTCAATAGCTTTCACGGGAACGCTCCCTAGTATCTTTAAGAAACTCTACATGAGGACTTATGGGAACTCTTTACGATAGCTTTGTGGCTTTGTCTCGTGAACACTCCAAGAATTGTATCACAATTGCTATGTAGCCTTACAACAATTTCATGGGATTTACCACGATGTCTATGATTTCCCTATCGTGATTCTGCATGATGACTTTGTCTTGTGTAATCCTCCTTATTTATTGTCCTACGACGACTTAATATATTTGGGCATAATACATATCCTCAAATATTTTTTCACAACTGTCCAATGATGTGCACGTAAAAGTGCATATTTTTACTTGCATGTTTAATCTACTTATTTAAATAAATGTCATAATTGGATATTTTTACATGTTTTTACCAAAATCCAAATGTCATCAATTCATCATTCATTCATTTCATTTAAGGACAAAATGGTAATTATGTGCATGTACTAATTTTGAGAATATTTATATGCACATTTTAGTTTTATTTGTAATAATTTGGATGGAAAATGGAAAAAACCTTCATGAAAATATGCATGCACAAGAGAAGAAGGCAAATGAAGATGGAAATAAATGTCATGGAGGATCATACCTTCCCACTTACCATGACCTACAATTAGGAGCTAATGCACATGTTAGTGGAGATTAAAAGCACATGTACATTTAATGGAAGATTGATTCATGCTAATGATAACTTAGTGCCCACACTTTTTAAGGAGTATTTTGGGTAGTCCCCTAAAACATGGATTAGGTTTTTAGGCATGTATAAGTAACCCTCTTATGTTCATGTAATGGAGTTTTAGATTTTCTTATCATATTATGGAAGTTGAAGCAACAAATTATACGAGAAATAAAATGGCTTCGTCTCTTCTTCTTCTTTTCTTCATTGCTTTTATTTTATTTTCAAGCTCATTTTTGTTTACATTCTCCTTTTTCATTCACGTTAGTAATTAGCTTTAATTTATGCAAGTAGTTTAGCTCTCCTTCTATTTTAATTAGCTTGCACTTTTTTGTTTTTTATGTTGAAATTTACCTGTGTTGAAATGATAACACAAATGAGTAGCTAAACCCCTTCAATTTAGTGGTAATGAAGCTCTCTAAAATTATATTAGTTCAACATATTTTGTGATTTATAATCTCCTTTTAATGCTTCATGAAAGGTGAATGTTGATGCAAGTTTATTAATAAATTTGATAGCCTATGTTGTAATCGCAAATAGACTATTCTTACTCAAATATAAACACGATGCACATCATCATCTTACTAATTAATTTTGATATTGAAAATAATATAGAAACAAAATTTGATGATTTATGTTACTAATCAAAAATAGTAAATAGATCATGCTTAAAATAGATTTTGTTTTAGTTTCATTTTCATGAAAAATGACAAGTGATTTTAGTTGATGTATTATAGTTTGATGGTTTAAGTTATGTTAATTAGTAACATAAATAGACCATACTTATAATAAATACGTCACTAATTCTACTTCGATAAAAAATAGAGAGTTCGTTATTTTTTATGTTGATTTATGTAAAAATATGAGAGTAGATTGCCGCTAAATTGTTTTCTAATGTCACATTTTCAATCACTTTTGTTCTAATTTAAATTTTGCTAATTTTCTTAGTTTAAAACATACTTTCAAATTTAGGTTAATTTGATTGAGTAGAATTTTAAATCACATCAATTTCATACGGATCCACCCATACTCGCTACGTACTAAAATTGTACGTCGTGCGCTTGCGGTTAATTTTATTATCTCTTTTCCGATGATTTTCTAACCGCTGAAAATTTTGCCGTTAAACAAGTTTTTGACGCCGCTGCCAGGGAACAGATTTTATTTTTGTTTTACTCTTCGATTTTTTATTTTATTTTATTTGATTGTGTGCTTGTTGCTTCCTATTTTGAATTTGCATTTCTATTTAAAAAAAAAACACAATTTCATTTCAAAACAAAAAAAATGTGTGTGTACGTAGTTGATTACAATTTTCTTTCTCTTGTTACATTTTCTTTCTGTGCATTTTCTACCTATCACTACTGTAACTCCAACCATACTTCTGCCATTTCTTCTCCATTGCCAACCTGAAACAACATAACCGCATTGCCTCAACACTTCTGCCTGACCAATCAACAACCACTTATTGCCTTCACTCCCTCCAACTCCAATAGCTACACCATAACCAAACTAACCTACATATCAGCACAGTGCATACAACAATCCAACACCTCTTCCAATAACAACACATAGTATTAGACACAACATCCCGCTTGCACCAAAACCGCCCTACAAAATCATACAATCACCCACATTTCAATCCATCCATCATCTTCCTGCTGGTACCTCTAGCTACTATCAAACCCCCCTTAACAAACATTCAACAATACCTGCCTATGACCAACATTCACTTTGACCTCCACCAACCTCAAAACTGCACACAACTCTTAAACCCATACCATTCAAGCCCACTGTCATACTCCTACCCCTTCAAAAACTTCTCACTACCTTCCATCACCATCATACATACCAGAACAACCCTTGCTGGCAACACACACTACATAAAAACATCACTACTCTGCACACACCCAAAGTTCTTCAACAACCACCGGCCATACTACCATATATCATCAACGTTTTCAGTCAACCACACCACCAACTATACGGCCCTCCATATAAACCAGTCATTTTACTTACTATATTGCCCCTTGCACATCACTAACACTGAACCCACCTCTGCTTCTTATCCATATAACACCACTGCTTATAAACCACCACACTTCAACCATATCAGTCACTGCAACATCACCCAGACCTCCGAACCACCTCCTAAACCAACCATCTCCAACCAATCTACAACTTCCAACTCCCTTCAGACCAACACATTCAATCAAAACAAACTGTCATCACTACCATCTTCAAAGCACTCAACAACAAACAACATCCCCTACTGTCTTCATTACCTCTTCCTCTCTCTACAACTCCATCATATTCTTCTACATTCATCAACCACATCCTCCATCATCATCCTTCTCCTCACTAGAAACTACATCACACTTACACTTCGGCCACCACTTCTAAATTCACTACACTTCACTACCATCAAAACCTCCTATCAACCATTGCCATACAAGCATACCAGCATCATCCAAACCTCCTGAACACATCACTGCTCACAATCCACTTCATCACCATTAACTGCATTCCTCAAATTACTAACATCCAACCTCCATTGCCTTTACTTCTAACACTCCACACATCAACTCTACTTCACTTGAATACACTTCTACCCTGTACCATCCCCCTACATTTCAACCATAACCAAAACAAGTACAACATCATCTCAATGCCACCTACCTTCACCTTCGCCACACAACAGTTCCTACAACCTATCCCCCAAACTCAAAACATCATCTCCCTCCGATGCCAAACCGCAACCCACAAACATCCATATACTAAACCATACAACCCCTGAGATCACAACTCACTCCACAAACCATCCTCTGCCAAACGCCTTACTGCAAAGCCAACAACCTCCCAAACCATCCTCACTGCCAAATGCCCAAACCCACAACAGTCGTCACCAGAAATCCCCAAACCCGAAACCACCTTCCTTGATAATCATTCAAACTTCAACAAGCTTCTCTTAGATCACCGAACCGCTTCAACTCCGCCATCCACAAACAAAATCACACATCTTCCTACCTAAAATCGAGACCCATTTTCAAAACCAACCTTTGCTCCTACACGACCACACAGAACTCTTGATTCATTTTTGATTCGTGATTTGAACAGAGAAATTTCATTCGAGTTTTTTATTATTATTTCATTTTCGCGATTTGAACGGAGAAAAGCAGAGTTGGTTTTGTTTTAAAGAGTTGGTTCTGTTTTAAAGAGTTGGTTTTGTTTTAAAGAGTGGTATTGGGCTATGGACCGGTGGGTTGAACTAAATTTACTATTTTTTTCTTTTTTCCCCTTGAAATTGTTTTAGTCTAAATTCATTTGTTTTTAATCTAAAAAATAGTGTATATATCTTGTTCGACTTCTTTATCAGGTTGCCCAAGCAGATAAGGAAAAGAACCTCTTGCCAAAAATAACTACATTACTTGCTTACATAAAAATAATAGCTGCTTTAAAATAATTGCTAATAATTCGGGACGCTCTGGTGTTATGTTCTTATCACTTGTTTTTATTTTTATTGCTTTGTTGATTGCTTACATGTTTTAAAAAAATTCCAAAAAAAAAACAGATTTTCTTCGTAATTGCATCGTTAGTTCACGTTTAATTTCAATTTTGGATTCATCTCATCTTATTTTAATTTTCTAAGGGCAATACCCAAATCCACGTAAGGTGGGTGATTTCATCACTCCTTCCTTGGCCCACAAATTGCATATCATCGTAGAATTTTGACTAATAATAATGGTTGGACTTCGGACTTAAGGGAGTCACAAGCTCACCTAAGGCTTAATTGTATCTTGACAAGTTATCTTCTTTGAACAATTTATTTTATTAGTGTATATGCTACGGTAGAGCAATAATCATTTATAAATATTATGGCGATTCATAAATATTATAATGATTGTTTCTTTGAAGGTACTTAAACCTTCGGTTGCATTGCTACGGTGATTCTGGTGCACCGATAACCCCTGTCTATTACCTGGCTAAGAAATATTTTGTTGGATTAAAACAAAGTGTGATTATACAATTTTGCACAAGGAGCTGCTAAGGACAGAGAATTTGTAATGAAGTCCTTGCATTCATTTAGTTGTATTAGTTCATGCATATTTAAAAAAAAAAGAAAAAAATTCAAAATCCGAAACTAAAAAAATTGTAAATTTTACTTAACTTATTTTTTTCTTTTTAATCCTAAATCCAAAAAAAAAAATCATTTAAATCTTTTTTGAAAATTTTTAATCGAAATAAAAAAATATCCAAAAAACAAGCATTTTACTTTTGAAAATCCAAAAAAAAAATTGAGTTAACAAAAATCCAAAAAAGAAATAATCTTTTCAAAAAAGCAAAAACATGTAAAAAAGAAAAAATTTGAAAAATCCAAAAGAAAATCAAACAAAAATCAAATTTCCCTTTTGAAAAATAAATTTCTTTTGGTTAATATTTTTTCTTTAAAAACAACAAAATAAAATTTCACTTCATTTTCCAAACCTTATTTCATTCTCTCAACTCGATTCTAATTTTTTTCTCTTCCTTTATTCTTCTTGCTAGTGCATGAGTACTTGGACTCGTGACACGTTAACAAATCGTTGGACTCGTGGCGTAACAACTAATCGTCTAATTCGAACAAACGATCCTCATGCAATGACGAACGAAAATGCCCCTCGAATTCTTAAGGATAGAATCTTTCGTGATAGAGTTTTTATTCCTTCTTGTATCACTTTACCCACCCCTATGGGTAATCACTTCGAAATTCATTCAAGCCTTATTGCCATGCTTACGAAATTTGGCAATTTTAAACACGATGACTCTTACATCTTCTTAACAAAATTCAAATAAGTTTGCACAACAATTAAACTTCAATAACTTTGTGATGATCGAATGAAACTCGATTAAAACTTGGAAAGAGTTTGTTAAAGCTTTCTTAAAAGATTTCTACTCCTTGGAAAAAACAACTAAAATTCGAAACAAAGCTATCAATTTTCATCAATCCAGGGGTGAAACATTCGAAAAATATTTTGAAAAATGTAAAGAGTTTTTAATAAAATGCCTACACCATAATTTTGAAAAATAGACTCTTTGCCAAATCTTATACGATGGGCTTGAAAACAGCTCACGAACCATGCTTGAATCGATGTGCCAAGGCAATTTTTTCGCTCAGCATCTTGACGATGCTTGATAATTTCTTGAAAACCAAGCTGAATGTCATCCCAATAAGAACGTTCTAATGAAAAATCAATTCACTCACGAACGAGCGCACACTCGATAGGATCATCTTTGGCTTTGGATGCTAAAGTCGACGCGTTGATTAATAAATTCGACAATGTTTTCTCATTGAACCAAATGTACCAAGCTTCCCAACCCACGTATTATAAATGCAACGATCTGAGTCACATAGCCGATCAGTGCCGTAACTCGATAAAATAACTCAATGCTTTCAATAAGGTTAAAAATGACCTGTTTTCTCCAATGTACAATCCTGATTGGAGAAATCATCCTAATTCTGCTTGGAACCAAAATAATCCCAACATGAATTTGGTTCGTCCCAATTTTACAGCATTTCCAAATAATGCTTCGAATCCTCCATTTCAACCCAATCAGTTTCAACAAAATTTTGCGGGTTCGTCTCGAATCAACCGCAATAATCTTTTGCTCCCCAAGAAGATAAACGATTGACTTCACTTGAAAAAAGTCTCCAAACTTTGGCTAAAGCAATAACTCAAAATCTCTAATCAAATAGAAATTTGCAAAATTTGTTGACCTTGTACATGCATGATACGAGTTAATGTATTGCTAAACTTGAGATGCAAATGAGTCAATTAGCCATGTCTATGAGTGAAAATAAACGAGGCACATTCCTAAATCAGCCAATTCCAAATTCTAAAAATCGAAACATGAATTTGAATCAAGCCCATGTTGTGCAAGATAACAATATAAACCAAATAAATGCTATCAAGACTTTGCGTTTCGGTAAACAAACCAATAATCAAGTTGATAATCCAAACGATTTACCAAAAACTGCTCTTGACACTTCTATAACAACAAATTGTTCTGAACAAAACGTGGAGCCGAAAATCAAATCAAACTCCAATCCAAATTCTTCTTCTACTTAAGTAGATCCACCTATTTAGTATCATGTCCCACTTCCACATCGTCTTCGTCCCAAGAAACATTCTGGCCAAATGGAAAAGATGTTAAATTTTTTAAAACTGAAAGTTAATATCCCGCTTCTCGATATCATTTAACAAGTCCCAACTTACGCTAAGTTTCTCAAGGACTAGTATACTCAAAAAAGGCACACTCATGTACCTAGAAAGTCTTCTTAGTTGTCAGACTTAGCGGAGTCTTTCCCCAATCAATCCTTATCAAATACAAAGATCTTGGATTCCGAAGATCTTGTGCAGATAGGTGACAAAACAATTAACAAATGCTTACTCGATTTGGGTGCAAGTTTCAATTTGATTCCTTATTCCGTGTACCAGCAACTTGGCTTAGGTGAACTAAAACCAACTAAAGTAACTCTTCAATTTGCTGATCGTTCAATAAAGAAATCCGCGAGAGAAATTGAGGAGATACTCATCAAAATCGGTCAATTCACACTCCATGTCGATTTCATCATTTTGGAGACTCAACCCGTGAATAATCCAATGAGTCAAATTCTATTGATTTTAGGCTGACCTTTCTTGGCTACTTCAAATGCTCCAATCAACTGCCGAAATGGTTCAATGAAAATTTCTTTTGGAAATATGACTTTGGATCTTAACATCTTCAATCTTAAAAATCATTCAAACGAACTACATAGCCAAACTTTAGCTCCATTCAAGAAATTTTTGATAACGAAACGGTTGATCTTAACCAAGAACGTGAGACTGAATATGAACAACTGTTTCAGAATGAGCCTAATGAAATTGAAAACATGCTTCCATTTGAACCCCTTACCATTAAATCAGAACTTCCACCTAATTCTTTGATTGAGGAACCCCTAAGGTTAGACGTTGAACCCCTTCCCAATCACCTTAAGTATGCATACTTAGGTGACAGCAAATTGTTTCTCGTCATAATATCTTTAACTCTCTCTTGATCAAGAAACTTCATTAATTCCAATTCCGTCGAAAAACAAAGAAGCAATTAGATGGTCAATCATCGATATAAAGAGAATAAGTCCCGCTCTTGTTTAACATCGCATCCATTTAATTGACGATGCCAAGCCTGTTCGTGACGCACAACGAAGGCTTAACCAAAAAATGAAGGATGCATTTTGTGATGAAGTTCTTAAACTTCTCGATAGCGGAGTCATATACCCAACCTCCGATAGTTCGTGGGTTAGCCCAATTCATGTCGTGCCTAAAAAATTTGGACTTACCGTTACCAAGAACGATTTTAAAGACCTAATTCCAACTTGTACTCAAACGGTTGGCATGTTTGCATTGATTATCGAAAATTAAATGCTGCAACATGTAAAGATCACTTCCCTCTTCCTTTTATTGACCAAATGCTTGAACACTTAAGCGACCATGAATTCTATTGTTTTCTTGATGGTTATTCTAGCTATAACCAAATTCCAATCACTCTCGAAGATCAAGATAAAATGACTTTCACGTGTCCCTTAAGAACTTTTGCATATCAACATATGCCTTTTGGCCTTTGCAATGCTCCTGCTACTTTTCAAAGATGCATGATCAGCATCTTCACCGATATGATCGAACGCCTTCTTGGTGTGTTTATGGATGATTTTTGTTTCTTTGAAAACTCTTTTTCTAAGTGCTTACACCATCTTGAGTTGGTTCTCAAACGATGCAAGGTCAAACACTTAACGTTAAATTGGGAAAATAACATTTTATGGTCAAACATGGCATTGTCCTTGGGCATGTCATTTAAACAAGGGTATCGAGGTGGATAAAGCGAAAGTTGATGTAATTGTGAATCTACCCATTTCCAAATCTTTCAAAGACATTCATTCATTTCTTGGACATGCTAGTTTCTATCGATGCTTTGTGAAGGCTTTAGTAAAATCGCTCGACCTCTTATGACTTTTCTTGGAAAAGACGTTCCATTTGATTTCAATTCTGATTGTGTTTCTGCTTTTGAACGTCTCAAAAATGAACTCATTTCTGCTCTCATCATTTGCTCACCTAATTGGGATCTCCCTTCAAAACAATGTGTAATGGTTCTGACTTTGCAGTTGGTGCTGTCTTAGGACAATGCATCAACAAAATTCTTCATGTCGTCTACTACACTAATATGACTCTAAACGATTCTCAACTCAATTAAACGACCACTGAAAAAAAGTTTTTAGCAGTAGTCTTTGTGCTCAAAAAATTCAGATAGTATTTGATTGGCTCACACATTATTGTTTATACTGACCACTCCGCTCTTAAGCACCTTTTCACTAAAGAGGATGCTAAGTCTCATTTGATCCGTTAGATTCTTTTACTCTAAGAACCCGACCTTATGATTAAAGATAAAAAAGGATCCGAAAATGTCATCGCTGATCATCTATCACATCTTCCAAACGCACCATCTACTTTACTGATCAACGAGAACTTTCCTGATGAACAACTCTTTTCTGTTTCTGTCGATCCATGGTATGCATACATAGTGAACTATCTAGTCACTAAGAAAACTCCTTCATTTTGGTCGAAATTAGATGAATATAAATTGCTTTTCCAAGTCAAATACTTCTATTGGGATGATCCATACTTGTTTAAATACTGTTTCGACCATTGGTCGTTGCATCTCGAATTGCGAAATCAAAAGTGTCCTTTCAATTTGTCATGACAAGGCCTATGGTGGTCACTTCGTTCCAAAGAAAACTGCTGAAAAAGTACTTTGATGTGGCTTCTACTGGACCACTCTTTTCAAAGACTCATTCGAATTTTGTAAAACTTGCAATCGCTATCAAATGACAGGAAGAATCTCTTGACGAAATATAATGTCTTTGAACCTCGTTCTTACGATCAGAATCATTGACATTCGAGATATTGATTTTATAGTACCGTCCCAAATTTTCAAAAATCTGTACATTCTCCTTGCTGTTGATTATGTTCCCAATGGGTCAAAGCCATTCAAATGACCACAAAGCTGTCATGAAATTTAGAAAGGTAAACATCTTTTCGAGTTTTGGAACACCTCAGATAATAATAAGCGATAATGGAACCTAGTTTTGCAACCGTTCATTTGAAACTCTAATGAAGAAACACTCGATAACCCACAAGTTATCCACTCCATACCATCCTCAAACTTGTGGCCAATTTGAAGTTTCAAATCATCAAACTAAACAAATTTTGGAGAAAACCGTTAATAAAATTCGAAAAGATTGGTCCTAGAAATTGACTGATGCGATTTGGCCTTATCATACCACTTTTAAAACTAACCCTAGGATGTCTCCATTTCGTTTGGTTTATGGGAAAGCGTGTCGCTTGCCATTTGAAATCAAACATAAAGCATTGTGGGTAGTGAAGAATTTAAATTTCGATCTCGATAAAGCTGGCGAAAACCGAAAACAACAACTCAACGAACTAGAAGAACTTAGGAACGATGCGTATGAAAATGAAAAAATTTACAAAGAAAGAACAAAATTTTTCATGACAAGTCTCTCCAAAGAAAAATGTTTTCGCCAAACCAAAAAGTTCTTTTGTATGACTCTAGACTTCACTTATTCCCAGGGAAATTAAAATCAAGATGGACCGGACCATTTGTGGTTTGAACTGTTTTTCCACACGGTGCAATAGATATACAAAACCCCAAGGATGGATCAATTTTTAAAGTCAACGGTCATCGCTTAAAACCATAGTTGGAATTGCCAAGTAATCCAGAGAAGGAGCTCATGATTCTTCATGAGCCATACCAGTCTAGTAAGAAATGTTAATCCTCTTTTGTAAATATGTACATATTTTCTTCGTTACACTCATTACATCATGCATAGATTGTAGGGACACAATCAAAATCAAGTGTTGGGGGGAGTCTTATTTCATCTTTGAATTTTCATGGTTTATTTTTTGCATTTTTATTTCCAAAACTCAAAACATAAAAAAATCCTAAAACAAATTTTTTTTTGTATAATGATTTACTTTTGAGGAAACACTATATGATAAGTATATGTTTAGGCTATTAAATTGAAATTTTTGAAAATTTATTTGTCTTAACAAAAATAAAATGAAGTTTGATTACAAGTTACTATGGCTTAACTAGTATATAGGAGGTTCATGGGTGTTAATTATGAAGTATATCCTAATTGTAAATCGTTGTTTAAAAGGGTGGTTGATTTAAAGTAAAGGCGATAATATTTTTGATCTTTTAAGTTAAGTGGTGCTAAGATGATATTGCAAAACTCTCTCTTCCAATATATATATATATATATATATATATAACATAAAAAATGTTTTTTGAAAAAAATAAGAAATGCCTAGAGTCATGCGTTCACACACAAGTGTGTACACTCGCCATGCTCTGTACCCTTCTTAAGTAAGCCTGAAAGGCAGTTCAAGATTTGCATATCTAGCCTCAGTACATCCTAGTTAGGTGTATGTATATAACTTTTTAATAAAAAATACCACCTAGAGTCATGTGTTCATATGCAAGTGCATACACTTGCCACGCTCTGTACTCTTCTCATGTAAGCCTGAAAGGTAGTGCAGAATCAGTATGTCAAGCCTCAATTTATCTAAGTTAGGTGTGTTAAAATAATAATGTTAATACTTTTCAAAAAAAAGAGAGAGGAAGCAATTGAAATCCAAGCAGTATTTTCACTTAGTTGATTCGACTTGTTATTTAAAAGAAATAAAAATACCACTCTGAAAAATTTGGTAATCAACTAAGGATCCATTTCATAATTGCACTATGTTATCAATCAAAAAAACTAACCAAACTAGAGTCTAATTGTGATGATAACTTAATTTTTGTTGGAAATTTTTGACAAGTAAAAAGACTTAAATTTCTTGATAATGACCAGAACTTATGTTTAACTTATTCATGTCAATTAAAAGTAAATTCTTCATTTATAAATATTTTCCAAAACTTGCATTCATCTCTTTGTAAATAAATCTTGCATTTAGGAATTTTTCATGTTACATTTGGATTTTGTGGGTAGTATCCATTGAAAACCCTCACGAGACAACACTCCTCCTACTAGGGATATTTGTCACCTTCCACCAAGCATCAAATAATTTTTCTTCATGAACTAAAACCACTTGTCAACCAAATCTATTTTTTTACATAAATCCACTCTCATTTTCTTACATAAATCGACACAAAAAATAATCAGTGTTCTCTCTATTTTTGATCTAAGTAGAATTAGTGATATATTTGTCACCTTCCACCAAGCATCAAATAGCATGCCCGCTCTTCTGTCCTCCATGCCACCATCAAAACCTGAGCTTTTTCCTAGGCTTTTTCCTCACGGCTCCCCTCTGCCTTCCACCCGCGCTACCTTGGGCGTGAGCAGCCATGGATCTGCCGCTTTCACTTCCTATTTTCATGCGTCAAATAGCTTAGATCCTTTTTCCTCACGACAAGTGGTTTTAGTTTCATATTCATTGTAATGGAGTTTAGATCCTTTTATCCTACTATGAAAGTTATAGCAACAAATTATATGAGAAATAAAGTGGCTTCCTAAGCCTCTTCTTCTTTTTCTTCTTTGCTTTTATTTTATTTTCAAGCTCATTTTTATTTACATTCTCTATTTCCTTTCACATTAGTAGTTAGCTTTACTTTATGTAAGAATTTTAGCTCTTTTTTTTATCAGCTTGCACTTCTTTTGTTTTTTATGTTGAAATTTGCATATGTTGAAATGCTAATACGATTGATTAGTTAAACCCCTTCAATTTAGGGGTAATGAAGCTCTCTAAAATTTTGTAAATTCAAAATATTTTGTGATTTATGATCTCTTTTTAATACTTCATAAAAGGTGAATGTTAATGTAGGTTTATCATTGAATTTCATAGCCTATGTTGTAATCGCAAGTAGGCTATCTTACTCAAATATAAAAACAATTTACATGTGTTGAAATGATAACACATGCAAATTATGTTATCATTTACATCGTCATCTTACTAATTGATTTTGATTATGGAATTAAAATAGGAAAAAAAATTGATGATCTATGTTACTAATCAAAAATAGTAAATAGATCATACTTAAAATAGATTTTGTTTTTTCATATCCATTTAAATGAAAGTTGACAAGTGGTTTTAGTTGATGCTATTTGATGCTATTTGATTCTTCTAAAATAAAGAGAACATAGATAATTTTTTCTTCATGAACTCATCATATTTGTCACCTTCCACCAAGCATCAAATAGCATGCCTGCTCTTCCGTCCTCCATGCCACCATCAAAACCCCAGCTTTTTCCTAGGCTTTTTCCTCACGGGTCCCCTCTGCCTTCCACCCGTGCTACCTTGGCTGTGAGCAGCCATGGATCTGCCACTTTCACTTCCTATTTTCATGCGTCTTCTGTGTGTTTATAGGTATATACTTTGTGTTAATTATTTAGTACATATATATGCCTAATATGTTATGTGCAGATCTCGGGTGTATAGGTATAAGTATAGTTGTATAAGCAGTTGCTTACTTATGTGATATGTTAGTTCCAATATATATTTTTATATTGGTTTTAAAATATATACATATACACACAAAATCTATTTCTTTATAGGCATGGATATGTTTATATTTGTTTTATATATAGCCTACTTTATATATCTTACGTATATGTTAAATTTAAGCAAGTTACAGTCAGTATTGTTTTAAGATATAATATATATGAATCTATACTTTGATTTTGAAGATATATATTTAGAAAGGAATATATATCATTTTGTTTGTATATTTTTTACATTTTTCATGTATATATATAGTGTTCATATCAATATATGCTTTGTATGTGTTTTTTGTATAAAACTGTATAAGTTTATTAATATAAAAAATTATATAGGTTGTTTATTTTCGACTGTATATATATATATGTAAGCTATATTTTATATTATAAGACACTATATTTATATTCCGTAAACATTTTGAATATGATATGGGTGAGTACTTTGGTTTTTAGGAGCGTATATATAGTAGTTAGATGTGGGTTCTTATATCAGTAGATTTTTTTTGTAATGGGTTTTGTAATAAAAATATATTGTGTACATAGTTTGTTTAGCTGACATATATGTACTGTTGTCTACAAGTATATGGTTATATATATATGTCTATATATATTAGTTATATAAGCAGTCTATATATATATATATATATATATATATATATATTCGGGTGGGTTTTTATTTGATTCGAAAAGAATATGTTTGTCGACATGTATACAATATGTTAAATAAATAACAACGAAAAGTAGTTTGTATATATGGGTCAGTTATGTGAATTATATATATATATATATTGTGTTACGGTATTAGGTGTTTGTTGTTTTCTTTTATAAGTTTGTATAGATTTTATGTGTTGCGACTTTGGAAAAGTATACAGTTATATTGTATATGTATACAGTATGATGTATCGTATAAGGGTTTGTTATAAATGGTAAATGTTGGATTTTGTTTTTATAACCCATCCGCTTATATATGGTTTTAGTAGGTAAACTATATATGTAAATATTTTGTGTTTTAAAAAAAAATATGTTTTTGTTTCAAAGTATATAATGTATATACATTGATTTGATATATGTGTTTTAATTTATATTTATGAACTTTGGGAACCATATATATATTTAATTCGATATGTGTTTGAATTTTAAAATATGATTTTATATAAATAGTTATATATAGTTATACATATAAGGTCATTTATACCACTTATCTTCACTTATCTTCATCAATCCGGTTTTGATTCGTTTTGTCGATTTCTGTTATCAGCTCTGTTGTCGAATTCGTGCCCACTTTGCTTAGCTTTGGAATTCGTAGCTTAATCTGTTGTCTATTCTCTCTAGCCTCGAAAGGTGAGAAATTACTCACAATTAATGTTCTTTTATTTATTAAATTTGATTTCAATTGAAACGACAATTGAAATATGCTGCGGCTAGTTATTTACACTGTTAAATATATGTTATTACCTGTATTAGTTCACCTGTGACATCTGACACCATTATATGTTATTTATACAACGATAATCTAGTTTGGTTGATAATTGATTGATTGTTTGATGTTGACATTAGACGTTAAATTGTTAATATTAAAGTGATAAATAATACGCAATGAAATTTGATGTAGGATAGCTAATAATTTAAAATTTGAAATATGTGTTGAATTGGATTTGTTAAGTTCGTATAATATGACCCCTTTTTAATTAATTGAGACGTAGGATTTGGTTAATTACACCTTGAACCATTGAATGTATGTTGTTTAAATTAGTGATGTATGAAATTGTAAATAGATGACAAGTGAAGAACCGTAATGCATTAATCTTTAATCTACATGAAATGATAGTGTAGATTCTAGAAATAATTATGTAAATTTGCACAAATAACAATGTGAATTAATACGATTATTTCGGGAGTATTTGAATTATTGGATTGTTATTGATTGTTGTTATTGCTTGTTTATTTACTTTGACATCATCTGTAATATTCCGGAATTTTTAACAATATCAATTTAATAATCTGTAGTTAAAATTAAATTGATATTGATATTCTGTTAATAGTTATTCAAATAAATTTAATAATCTTCTTCAATAATTTAATAATTAAATCATGTTTTAAAATTCTAATATATACATTATAAATTGGAAATATTGATTTTTCTTAGTATTGAGTTTTCAAAGACTATTTCATAAATAAATATATGATATTAAATTGATAAGAAAAATATTAAAATGTTTAAATTAAATTTGATTTAGTTTTAAATTTAGAATTAATTCAACAAATGGTTTTATGACTTAATAAAATGGATATTTTATTAATAAAAATATAATTGCTTGTAAAATGATTTTAATTTAATAAAAAGAGATTTATAAAAGCAATATCGATAATGTATTGTCTTTGTAAATAAGTTTTGAATAAAATTTGCAAATTGTTATTTCAAATTGAATTTATATTTATAACTTGATTTGAAAATAATTGATTTTTGAATTTAGTTTGAATTTAAATTCCAAAGTATAAAATCTTAAATTGTTTAATTGTTTTAATTTTTATATGTATAAGTTTATTTATAAACATAGTTTGTTCTTATTTCTTTTATAAATTTGTACACATATTCAAATTTAAACTAACAATTTAAACTAAGCTAATACATGCATTAACTTGTAAATAAATACTAATTACCTTTAAAAGATAACATGTGTTGCATTCATAAGCAATGGTTTAAACAAGTGTTCAAAAATTAATATACAAATTGACAAGTGTAAGATTTAGTTTTTCTTTTTCTTTTCTTTCATAAAATCTGAAAATACATTTGGTTAAGCTTGCATCTTTATTTCATTCATATTACATTTTCATTTCCTAAATCAAATGAAGATCAAAATTCATTTTCACATTAACAATCAAAATCTGCATCCACAAATTTATCAAGTTCAAATCTGCATTTGCAATCAAAGTAAAAACCTGCATACTCCACCCCTCATCAACGATCAAATCTGCATATTCCTCTTCTTCAACAACCAAACTCATATGCCGTAAAATCAAATATCAATCTACACTTCGTCAAAATCAAATAAAGCCTGCACTGTTATTTTTATCTGCATTTCCTAAAAAGCAAAGTGAAGCCTGCATCTTTTCTCTGCACTCTGTTTTAAACTGGGAATCATAGCATGTATTTGGGAAATTTGGCAACTGCATCATCTATTTTCTGCATGCAAGTATTTTAGGCTGAGATTATAAGCATGAGCAACTCAGATTTCAACAGTGGAAGTCAAGACTGCATATGTTTGTTTTCTGCAAAATTCAAAAACAGGAGCTCTGCATTGTTTTAAGGTGAGTAACTAAAATATTTAAATTTAAATAGGTTGCATGTTAATGTTAGATATAATTTAGTAATGTTGTGTTTATAAAAGCTTGGTAATATGTTTGTGAATGCATGTTGGCTATGCTCTGCTGTGATTTTGAATTCATCTTCCTATTTAAAGGAATCCACCAAAATCTGTTTAAAATTTTGTTAGTATCTGTCTTAAAGTAATTAAAATTTGTTTGCTTACTTTAGATTAGAATCAAAATATTTATTTGGTAAAATGTTTGTCTGCCTGAAGTAACTAAACTTAAGTAAGTAAAGATAAAAACAGTGTGGCCTCTACATGTGAATCCAAACCAAAAATTAAATGAGTTAATTATTGTATTTGAGTATCAGTAAGCAACAGTGTTGGTTGAACCTTAATTTTTAAATCAAGTATTATTATTTCTAGGTGTTTATTTCAGTAACAGTTTGTTATTGAACAAAATGTGAATTTGAGCTAATTCTTGAAATCTGTAGTTTAAGAGAAAACTCAAAATTCTTTCTGAGTTATAAAGTGAGGATCTTAGATCCTTAGAAAAATCAGAGATGAGGATTAAATTGATTAGATTGATTTCAGTTTTGATATCTAGAATTGAACCCTAGTTTTAGATAGGGGTTAAAGATTGGGACAGTGAGAGGTGAAGAGTGGATCGAGTGATTTGATTTTTGGGAATTGGATAGTTGGTGTATAGAGGGACTCGAGGCCGGAGAGGTGGATATCAAGATGGTCGGGGTGGCGAACTACGGCCGTTGACAGGATTGAGCAGGAACATGTAATAATTTTCCAGGTTTGAAATTTTGGGGTGAAGTTTGATTCTTGATTTTTGTTCGACTTGGTGTTGTAGTTAGGGTTTTGATGGGTCACTGGAGGGTTGCTGGATCATCAATGATGACCAGTAGGGGCGGTGGTCGTCGTGCATATGCACGGCGATGTGATTCAGGTAAACTATTTTGGTTTGGGGGTTTTCAGGGGTAGGTCTGTGTTTACTCGAAGCAAGTATGGTAGAAACTCGAAGTAGGCATGTGTTTGACTCGAAGTAGGATATGGTTTTTCTCGGGTCACTGCAAGAATCCAAGTTTTGAAAACCTGTTCCTCTGTGTTTTAAAAATCTGTAGCTTTTGTGTAAGATAAGGTTTAGGTTTAAATTCAATTGAAGTTTAAATTTCTAATTTGAATTCAAATCCCAGTTTAAAATAAAATTAAAGTTTCAGAAATTTAAACTTAATTAACCATTTGGTTTGATAAAATAGTTTAAACATTTTTAATAATAAGATTTTAAAGATATGAATAGATTTGAAGTTGGTTTAAAATCTGGAAATTCAAAAGTTAAATTTGAATTTCAGCTTTTAAAATTTTAAAGAAGGTTCAAATTGAAGTTTTAAATTAAAATGAAATTTAAGTTATTAAAAGTTTTTAAATAAATTTAACTTTAGAAATTTTCATAGCATTTGTTAGATTTGCAATTTAAAAAGTTTTAAATTTATTTAAAACTTTGATAAGTTTAAAATTATTCTATTTTAAACTTGAATTTAAATTGAAATTTAAGGGTAAGTTCAAAAAAGTAATTTGTCTTGAATTAAATTGTTCTAACATAATTAAGTTATGTTTTTGAAAATTTGATTAAGATTTATGTTTTAGAATTTAATTAACAAGGTAATTAAGATTAATTTATTTATTTAATTAATTGAATTTGGAATTAATAATTGATTAATGATTAATCAATTTATAATTAAGTTCATTAATTAAATTTTTGGTTAATCATAAATGAATATTAATTATGTAATTAAGTTTTAAAATTAGGGTTAATGAATTTAATAATTAACTTTAATTAATAAATGATTAAAGATGATTTAAATTGTAATTAATTTAAGTTAATTACTTTATAAAATAATTTGAGGATGGTTAATGAAGGACATTAACCATGATTATTTAACAATTAATTAATGTAGTTAATTTTTATAATTAATTAGAATAATTAATTTAATAATAATCATTTATAAATGGTTTGGGTATAATTACTTAATAAAGTAATTAAGGAATTAATTATTTAATGTAATTAATTTAGTTTAATATGATTGTTTATTTTTAATTAATTAAGTTTAATTAATTATAAACACTTGGGTTTTATAAATAATTACTTTATGTAATTAATGATTTGGAAATTACTTAGTTAAGTAATTGTTTAATTACAGATTGCAATTAAGGAGATGTTTAAGAATGAGTAATTTGGATTAATTATTTAGTAATTAATCAAGAAATTAATTAAGAAATTAATTTAAGGATAATTAATTTGGTTTAATAGTGTAATTAAGTTAGTTAATTACTTAGGGTAATTAATTTAAGAAATAATTAAAGATCATTAATTATTTAATTAATGATGTAATTAAAGATGATTAACTATGATTAATTAATCAATAATAGGTAATAAAAGGTAATTAATTAATATAATTAATTAAGAATTAATGTAATTAATTATGATTAATTAATTAATTGAAGTAATTAAAGGTTAATTACTGTTTAGTTAAGAATAATTAATTTTGTGAAATTAATTGAGGTTAATTACATAAATGTAATTAAGGATAATTAATCAAGAGTGGTTAATTTAGGTAATTAATAATAAATGATTAATTGATTGTAATCAGTTAAATGATTGAGTAAGCAAGATTTGTATTGATAAAGTAATTAATTTAATTTATTTTAAATTAATTAAAAGATGAAGTGATTAATTTAATTCAATTTAAATTAATTAGAGTTGAAGATAGTTAATTTAATTCATTTTAAATTAATTATATGGTGATGAATAAATCATTGCTTATGGATGAATGGATGGCATTGATTGTCTTGGATGCTTTATGATCTCAGTAGTGAGATGTATGATATTGTGTGGTATGGATGTTTGATTGCATTGTGGTGATAACTTAGATTGTCAATTGGGATGTTGATACATGGATTATCTATTTTGATATTGATAATGTGGATACCTGTTATTAGATAATATTGATCATCAATTGTGATTTATGAATTATCTATCTGTGTGTATATAGATACTGTTTTAAATTGTTTTAAACCTTTAAAACAACTTGGACCTTAAAAGACACGCTTTGGTTCTCGATGAGACCGGGATGGGGTTTCCATATTTGGGTATCCGAAAACCACATCGATTCCAAATAACGTTAGGTCGTGTATCAAAGTGGAGCTTTGTGAAGACTCGAGGTGTAAGGACTATGAGTCAGTATAACTCTGTGGGTGATTCCGTAATGAGTTGACAGAATTAGTTCTTATAGATTCGAGATGGTGGATTAGAGTGCAAGGGTTATTGTCGTTAACTCTGAGGGTGATTCCAATTCGGTTTCGTTCGGACCCGGAACGAACTTGTATGGATTGAATGCTTTCAGAACATCGTCAGGTGGACGATGACCATTCTAAGTGATATGTCCTATAAAGGTAATCGCAGCCTCAAGCCTCATCAACCGGGAATGGCTAAAACAGGGGAGGTGCAACAAGGCTTCGTGGGTCGCACCCACTGGAGAGCAAGATTGATCTCTGTCTAGAAGTCCCTTTACACTCGGCTGTGTGGGTGGTTGCTAGCTACAACCACGGGGTTGTCTTGTTCGGAACTATTCAGTAAGGAATGGGTCCGGCTTTGTATTGCAGGGGGTCGGGAGTGATCCTCGGTATGTTGATCTAGGCCACGTACTGTGACGGGTGGTAACCCAGTAGCCCTGCCATTGTATGGAATCCAAAATCCAATAAGTGCCAACAGTTTTGATTGTATTACCCACTTTTGTGGCTAGTAGCTGGAATTTAATGAATGTAACAATTTCGGCTATTTCTTATTTATTTGAAAACCCTAGACACTATTATAATATCATCGGATTTCCAATCAAATGTTTTGGTTAGCGTAAGGTAAAAACTTTTCCATGTTTATGTGTGGGAAGTCTTACGTGATACCTTTCTTTTCAAAGGTTTTTGAAAATTAAGCAACTTAAACCTGTTACTCACACCAGACACATGTCTGACCCGGAGTTTATTTTTGTTTTTCATAAATTCTTGGGTACTCAAATTTTTACGAGTAGCCAAGGGAATTCAGGTTAGGACTCAGGTTAGCTTTGACGAATTGTGGAGGAGCAATGGAGCAGGAGGCTTCCGTGTGTAGATATATATCTAGTATTCCGCTGTGTGTTCTCTGAGTTGTTGTATTGAGTTGTATAACTAGACAGGTGTTTATAACTGTCTAGTATGTGTTGTATATCTGTGTACTCTGATAATTGTTGTAAACTATGTAATATTTATGTTATTAATATAATTTATTCGTTCCGCTGTGTAGATTCTGATGTTGTTTCTTTATTCTCTTCTTTCTTTTCTATTTTCTATCCCTTTCTTTCTTAAAGATGATGCGATTTTCCGAGAGTGGAAAGTCGGGTCGTCGCAGCTTATTATCAGAGCATTAGGCTGAGCGAATACCTAGGCTCTGAAGTGTATCTTTCTTTAGGGAGCATTAGGTTGAGTGAATACCTAGGCTCTGTAGTGGTGTCTTTCTTGAGAGAGCGTATTTGTAATTTTAATATATATATATATATATATATATATATATTTCTACCTATCTGTTGGGTTACCTGTCCAGGTTTTCCAATATAAGTTATAAAGGTAGATGGGGTAGTAGTGTGTGGCACGATTACTACCATTGGTTGGAGTTTGAATGTTTGAGGTTGGAAGTGTTTTGTCGAGACTGTAGACCTAATACCATCTGAGTGAGTTCTGTAGTGATGAAGAACTTCATTGATCTATGAAGGTAACCTGTTAAGGTTCGGAGTTCATATCTGAAGTTGATGAGTAGAATTTGGATCTGTCGATTGGGCAGAAGTGAGTAATGGTATTTTGAATACCTCAGGAGGTAGTAGCTGTGTGATGAGATGCAGTGACTATGGATGTTCCCGAAGATATTTTCTTTGGAACAAGTTAAGGAAGTGAGTCTGCTTCAGTGATGTAGCTGTGGTCAGCTTGAGTTTCTGTTTGCTTTGAAGTCCGAGTTTCTCGGAGAACTTTGTTTTGGAATTCTTTGGCATCTGTGGCAGTAGTGCAGTTTGGAATGTTCTCGGGGTTGGCATGAGATCTTCTGGTTTAGCAATTTTTCTGAAGAGGAGTTCAGAAGCAGTTTAGTGGACCCGTTTCTTCGATGGGTTGGCTAATTATGTTGAAGCTGTTCTGTTTGGTAAAAGGAGAACAGTTTTCCTTGGATTTGGTTGGGTGGTTCGCAAAAGTGACTTGCGATTGTTTGAGTGTTCTCTTGGATTATCTGAGTTTTTCTGGATGTCTTCAAGAAGCTAGAGTTTGGTTCGCATCTGGAGATAGAGCTTTCTTATCGATTGGAATTCCAGGAGTAGTACGGATGGTTCAATAGTGAGGTGGTTTCAAGGAGATTGAGTTGGTGTAGCAGCTCGGAGTTTTGGAGGAACTTCTGAATGATTCTTATGGATTTGTTGAACCATATCTCTGGGGTGTGTTCTCCAGTTTGTGCTTGTGTTCTTCTTCAAGCGTTTTCTTCTACTTCGGATCAGAGTTGAGCAGCGGAAGCAGTTTGGAAGTGTATCTACTTTTCTTTTCCCGGACAGGAGAAGTTGTTGCCTTCTGATGTTGAGGAGTTGAGTTTGAGTTCTTGGTTCTGGTTGATCTTAAGGAGATCATTTTGTTAAGTTGATTGGTCTAGTTTGTTTCTAGAAGCATCAGCATAGGTTGAGCTGATCAGTAAGTTGTGGACAACCCAGGATCGTCTGAAGAGTTTTGGTGGATAAGAGTCGAAGGATTTTGGACTCTGAAGTCGGAGATTTAATTTTGGATATGTTTTCTCTGATCATAAGTGAGCTATAAGTTTGGGTAAGTCTGAGAAGTTAGCTCTGAAGTGTTTTGGATCTTTTCTGTATCTTGGAGGATAAGTGTTTGGTCTACAGGATTGAATTGACAGTTTGGATAACTGGGATTCAATGAGTTTCACGTATCTCTGAGGGAGTACGTATTTGATCTATCTCTGGTTGTGGAACCAGCAGTTCTGGAGTTTTGGTTGTTGAGTCAGACTCGTTTGTAGTCTGATACCTTGTCTAGTGTTATAGATATAGTTGTATAGGAGCTTTGTAGTTTCATAGTATAGTTTGTTTGGATTCTCTGGAGCGAGTATCCCGATATATATATATATATATATATATATATATATATATATATATATATATATATATATATATATCTGGGGAAACTCGATAAAATTCTATCCAGAATTTGTCTGGATAATTAGATTTGTTTGATTGGTTGTTTTTGGTTGTTAGCATATGTTTGATATATGCTTGTGTTTATAATCAAATTTAATGAGATTATTAAATTACCTTTGTTTAAAAATTTCGAGGACGAAATTCTTTTAAGGGGGAAGGATTGTAATATCCCGGAATTTTTAACAATATCAATTTAATAATCTGTAGTTAAAATTAAATTGATATTGATATTCTGTTAATAATTATTCAAATAAATTTAATAATCTTCTTCAATAATTTAATAATTAAATCATGTTTTAAAATTCTAATATATACATTATAAATTGGAAATATTGATTTTTATTAGTATTGAGTTTTCAAAGACTATTTCATAAATAAATATATGGTTTTAAATTGATAAGAAAAATATTAAAATGTTTAAATTAAATTTGATTTAGTTTTAAATTTAGAATTAATTCAACAAATGGTTTTATGACTTAATAAAATGGATATTTTATTAATAAAAATATAATTGCTTGTAAAATGATTTTAATTTAATAAAAAAAGATTTATAAAAGCAATATTGATAATGTATTTTCTTTGTAAATAAGTTTTGAATAAAATTTGCAAATTGTTATTTCAAATTGAATTTATATTTATAACTTGATTTGATAATAATTGATTTTTGAATTTAGTTTGAATTTAAATTCCAAAGTATAAAATCTTAAATTGTTTAATTGTTTTAATTTTTATATGTATAAGTTTATTTATAAACATAGTTTGTTCTTATTTCTTTTATTAATTTATACACATATTTAAATTTAAACTAACAATTTAAACTAAGCTAATACATGCATTAACTTGTAAATAAATACTAATTACCTTCAAAAGATAACATGTGTTGCATTCATAAGCAATGGTTTAAACAAGTGTTCAAAAATTAATATACAAATTGACAAGTGTAAGATTTAGTTTTTCTTTTTATTTTCTTTCATAAAATCTGAAAATACATTTGGTTAAGCTTGCATCTTTATTTCATTCATATTACATTTTCATTTCCTAAATCAAATGAAGATCAAAATTCATTTTCACATTAACAATCAAAATCTGCATCCACAAATTTATCAAGTTCAAATCTGCATTTACAATCAAAGTAAAAACCTTCATACTCCACCCCTCATCAAAGATCAAATCTGCATATTCCTCTTCTTCAACAACCAAACTCATCTGCCTTAAAATCAAATATCAATCTACACTTCCTCAAAATCAAATAAAGCCTGCATTGTTGTTTTTATCTGCATTTCCTAAAAAGCAAAGTGAAGCCTGCATCTTTTCTCTGCACTCTGTTTTAAACTGGGAATCATAGCATGTATTTGGGAAATTTGGCAACTGCATCATCTATTTTCTGCATGCAAGTATTTTAGGCTGAGATTATAAGCATGAGCAACTCAGATTTCAACAGTGGAAGTCAAGACTGCATATGTTTGTTTTCTGCAAAATTCAAAAACAGGAGCTCTGCATTGTTTTAAGGTGAGTAACTTAAATATTTAAATTTAAACAGGTTGCATGTTAATGTTAGATATAATTTAGTAATGTTGTGTTTATAAAAGCCTGGTAATATGTTTGTGAATGCATGTTGTCTATGCTCTGCTGTGATTTTGAATTCATCTTCCTATTTAAAGGAATCCACCAAAATATGTTATAAATTTTGTTAGTATCTGCCTTAAAGTAATTAAAATTTGTTTGCTTACTTTAGATTAGAATCAAAATATTTATTTGGTAAAATGTTTGTCTGCCTGAAGTAACTAAACTTAAGTAAGTAAAGATAGAAACACCGTGGCCTCTACATGTGAATCCAAACCAAAAATTAAATGAGTTAATTATTGTATTTGAGTATCAGTAAGCAACAATGTTGATTGAACCTTAATTTTTAAATCAAGTATTATTATTTCTAGGTGTTTGTTTCAGTAACAGTTTGTTATTGAACAAAATATGAATTTGAGCTAATTCTTGAAATCTGTAGTTTAAAAAAACTCAAAATTCTTTCTGAGTTATAAAGTGAGGATCTTATATCCTTAGAAAAATCAGAGATGAGGATTAAATTGATTAGATTGATTTCAGTTTTGATATCTAGAATTGAACCCTAGTTTTAGATAGGGGTTAAAGATTGGGACAGTGAGAGGTGAAGAGTGGATTGAGTGATTTGATTTTTAGGAATTGGATATTTGGTGTATAGAGGGACTCGAGGCCGGAGAGGTGGATATCAAGATGGTCGGGGTGGCGAACTACGGCCGTTGACAGGATTGAGCAGGAACCTGTAATAATTTTCCAGGTTTGAAATTTTGGGGTGAAGTTTGATTCTTGATTTTTGTTCGACTTGGTGTTGTAGTTAGGGTTTTGATGGGTCACTGGAGGGTTGCTGGATCATCAATGATGACCAGTAGGGGCGGTGGTCGCCGTGCATATGCACGGCGATGTGATTCAGGTAAACTGTTTTGGTTTGGGGGTTTTCCGGGGTAGGTCTGTGTTTACTCGAAGCAAGTATGGTAGAAACTCGAAGTAGGCATGTGTTTGACTCGAAGTAGGATATGGGTTTTCTCGGGTCACTGCAAGAATCCAGGTTTTGAAAACCTGTTCCTCTGTGTTTTAAAAATCTGGATTTTTAAATTTTAAAATCTGTAGCTTTTGTGTAAGATAAGGTTTAGGTTTAAATTCAATTGAAGTTTGAATTTCTAATTTGAATTCAAATCCCAGTTTGAAATAAAATTAAAGTTTCAGAAATTTAAACTTAATTAACCATTTGGTTTGATAAAATAGTTTAAACATTTTTAATAATAAGATTTTAAAGATATGAATAGATTTGAAGTTGGTTTAAAATCTGGAAATTCAAAAGTTAAATTTGAATTTCAGTTTTTAAAATTTTAAAGAAGGTTCAAATTGAAGTTTTAAATTAAAATGAAATTTAAGTTATTAAAAGTTTTTAAATAAATTTAACTTTAGAAATTTTCATAGCATTTGTTAGATTTGCAATTTAAAAAGTTTTAAATTTATTTAAAACTTTGATAAGTTTAAAATTATTCTATTTTAAACTTGAATTTAAATTGAAATTTAAGGGTAAGTTCAAAAAAGTACTTTGTCTTGAATTAAATTGTTGTAACATAATTTAGTTATGTTTTTGAAAATTTGACTAAGATTTATGTTTTAGAATTTGATTAACAAGGTAATTAAGATTAATTTATTTATTTAATTAATTAATTGAATTTGGAATTAATAAGTGATTAATGATTAATCAATTTATAATTAAGATCATTAATTAAATTTTTAATTAATGATAAATGAATATTAATTATGTAATTAAGTTTTAAAATTAGGGTTAATGAATTTAATAATTAACTTTAATTAATAAATAATTAAAGATGATTTAAATTGTAATTAATTTAAGTTAATTACTTTATAAAATAATTTGAGGATGGTTAATGAAGGACATTAACCATGATTATTTAACAATTAATTAATGTAGTTAATTTTTATAATTAATTAGATTAATTAATTTAATAATAATCATTTATAAATGGTTTGAGTATAATTACTTAATAAAGTAATTAAGGAATTAATTATTTAATGTAATTAATTTAGTTTAATATGCTTGTTTATTTTTAATTAATTAAGTTTAATTAATTATAAACACTTGGGTTTTATAAATAGTTACTTTATGTAATTAATGATTTGGAAATTACTTAGTTAAGTAATTGTTTAATTATAGATTGTAATTAAGGAGATGTTTAAGAATGAGTAATTTGGATTAATTATTTAGTAATTAATCAAGAAATTAATTAAGAAATTAATTTAAGGATAATTAATTTGGTTTAATAGTGTAATTAAGTTAGTTAATTACTTAGGGTAATTAATTTAAGAAATAATTAAAGATCATTAATTATTTAATTAATGATGTAATTAAAGATGATTAACTATTATTAATTAATCAATAATAGGTAATAAAAGGTAATTAATTAATATAATTAATTAAGGATTAATGTAATTAATTATGATTAATTAATTAATTGAAGTAATTAAAGGTTAATTACTGTATAGTTAAGAATAATTAATTTTGTGAAATTAATTGAGGTTAATTACATAAATGTAATTAAGGATAATTAATCAAGAGTGGTTAATTTAGGTAATTAATAATAAATGATTAATTGATTGTAATCAATTAAATGATTGAGTAAGCAAGATTTGTATTGATAAAGTAATTAATTTAATTTATTTTAAATTAATTAAAAGATGAAGTGATTAATTTAATTCATTTTAAATTAATTAGAGTTGAAGATAGTTAATTTAATTCATTTTAAATTAATTATATGGTGATGAATAAATCATTGCTTATGGATGAATGAATGACATTGATTGTCTTGGATGCTTTGTGATCTCAGTAGTGAGATGTATGATATTGTGTGGTATGGATGTTTGATTGCATTGTGGTGATAACTTAGATTGTCAATTGGGATGTTGATACATGGATTATCTATTTTGATATTGATAATGTGGATACCTGTTATTTGATAATATTGATCATCAATTGTGATTTATGAATTATCTATCCGTGTGTATATAGATACTGTTTTAAATTGTTTTAACGTTTAAAACAACTTGGACCTTAAAAGACACGCTTTGGTTCTCGATGAGACCGGGATCGGGTTTCCATATTTGGGTATCCGAAAACCACATCGATTCCAAATAACGTTAGGTCGTGTATCAAAGTGGAGCTTTGTGAAGACTCGAGGTGTAAGGACTATGAGTCAGTATAACTCTGTGGGTGATTCCGTAATGAGTTGACGGAATTAGTTCTTATAGATTCGAGATGGTGGATTAGAGTGCAAGGGTTATTGTCGTTAACTCTGAGGGTGATTTCAAAATGAGTGTAACGAGATAATGCCTTCGGTTTCGCTCGAATCTGGAATGAACTTGTATGGATTGAATGCTTTCAGAACATCGTCAGGTGGACGATGAGCATTTTAAGTGATATGTCCTATAAAGGTAATCGTAGCCTCAAGCCTCATCAACCGGAAATGGCTAAAACAGGGGAGGTGCAGCAAGGCTTCGTGGGTCGCACCCACTGGAGAGCAAGATTGATCCCTGTCTAGAAGTCCCTTTATATTCGGCTGTGTGGGTGGTTGCTATCTACAACCACGGGGTTGTCTTGTTCGGAACTATTCAGTAAGGAATGGGTCCGGCTTTGTGTTGCAGGGGGTTGGGAGTGATCCTCGGTACGTTGATCTAGGCCACGTACTGTGACGGGTGGTACCCCAGTAGCCCTGCCATTGTATGGAATCCAAAATCCAATAAGTGCCAACGGTTTTGATTGTATTACCCACTTTAGTGGCTAGTAGCTGGAATTTAATGAATGTAACAATTTCGGCTATTTCTTATTTATTTGAAAACCCTAGACACTATTATAATATCATCGGATTTCCTATCAAATGTTTTGGTTAGCGTAAGGTAAAAACTTTTCCATGTTTATGTGTGGGAAGTCTTACGTGATACCTTTCTTTTCAAAGGTTTTCGAAAATTAAGCAACTTAAACCTGTTACTCACACCAGACCCATGTTTGACCTGGAGTTTATTTTTGTTTTTCATAAACTCTTGGGTACTCAAATTTTTATGAGTAGCCAAGGGAATTCAGGTTAGGACTCAGGTTAGCTTTGACGAATTGTGGAGGAGCAATAGAGCAGGAGGCTTCCGCGTGTAGATATATATCTAGTATTCCGCTGTGTGTTCTCTGAGTTGTTGTATTGAGTTGTATAACTAGACAGGTGTTTTTAACTGTCTAATATGTGTTGTATATTTGTGTACTTTGATAATTGTTGTAAACTATGTAATATTTATGTTATTAATATAATTTATTCGTTCCGCTGTGTAGATTCTGATGTTGTTTCTTTCTTCTCTTCTTTCTTTTCTATTTTCTATCCCTTTCTTTCTTAAAGATGATGCGATTTTCCGGGAGTGGAAAGTCGGGTCGTTGCATCATCACAGCTATCACACTGCAAATTTCCTTTACTATGCTTTGATTTTTTAATTGAAATGGAATCAGGTTGAAATGATAAATACCCAAATAACTTGACTTAGGATAGAGAATTAAATTAAACCCGATTGGTCAATAATTTTAATTTAAATTAAAATAAAGATTTTGTTTGAATTGCAATAAGGTTTGAAATAAAATTTGAATTTAAATTTTAATGAAAGGAAAATGTGAATATTTGAAATTTGAACAAAATATTGCAGTAATTGATGAAAGAACATTGTTTAAAATTTAATTGATTAATAATTAAGTTTTGAAATTATTAATAATTAAGTTTGAAATTATTAATAATTAAGTTTTGAAATTATTAATAATTAAGTCTGAAATTAGTAATAATTAATTTGGAATTATTAATAATTAAGTTTTGAAATTAGTAATATTTAAGATTTGAGATTATTTGATAATTTAATGAGATTGAATTATTTAATAACTAAATTTAATTAAATTCTTTATTAAGTGAAAGTGAACTTCTTGAATAAGTGAAACTAAGTTTCTTTATTAACTGAGTTTTAGAATTTGTAACTAAGTCAATAAATGATATTGAATTTCTTTAACAAGAACTGAAATGCGTTTATTGAAATAAATGTAAGACTTGTAATTTAAAGAATTTGATATGACAAATTTAACTTAATCCAATTTGTAAACTTTGATATAATGAAGTTGTATGTAAGTAATTGATTTAATGAATTGGAAATTAAATGGAGATTGTTTTAAACGATAAATTAGCTTAACGAATATTGAATGAAATAGGTCAATTAATTTAAATTGATTTGAATGTTAGATTAAATTAATTTAAATGATTTCGGAATGAAACTTATATACGAACTGGAATCAATATTTGAATTGCTTTAAATCAAATTTTGAAATTGAATTATAGAATTTTGAAATGGAAATTTGGAAGTTTTGAAACGTAAATTATGGAAATTGATTTAGAAAGACAAAACGAAATGTTTGTTTACAAATTCTAATTGAAATTGAATTTGATTTGGTTTTGAAATTTATTAAACGACCAATTGGTGTAATAATCACGAAAGTTATTAAAGATACCGGAATCGGTTATGGACATACTCTCTGTCTAAACCGAAAACTACTTTAATAACTATATGTGGAGTTGTGATCCAAAATGAAGTGGTTGGAATGATGTACGTGATGACTGAAGAAAGAGAACGATAATGGATAGCCTTGACACTTGTTATTGATTAGTGCACCCTCGTAATTTTGGGAGTGTTGTTTCGCGGTGTTGCGATCGTTGCGGCATGCGTTCTCACCAGTCCGGATCAGGTAAATGGTAGTTTCACTATCTTGGGTATTGCCACATGTGCCTTGTCATACTTGTATCCCTAGGTACGCGACCACTACGAATTTGTTTTGTGTTATACCTATGGAGTACTCCCTGATATCCCACTAGTTTACGGTGGATTTTACAGTGCTGTATAGACTATAACGCTTATATAAAATGTGTTAAGGGGATAATGGTAATGCCTTAACTCTATTTTGATACTTTATATTACTGATAGACATTATCTACATAGCGTACACTACTACATAGTAGATAGTTTAACGGATCCTTAGAGGATGGTTATTCCAACATCCTTTGAGTTACTTGTTTTTCAATTTCTATTTCACTTGAGTTGGATTTATTGATATAAGAATGTTAATCCTGACTCGAGTGTTTTGTGTTTTGCTTACGGTCAGGTCAGACTGAGTGTACCAGTATTCGAGACTCACCTTTGGAGTTGGAGCTTCGCTTGGAGATCCAGCTATCTATCCAGCTTTCAGATATCCAGTTGATTCCAGTGATGTATTCTGATTCTTGTAATTGACTATTGTGTTTGATACTTCTATTGTAACTTATTTAACTCTGTTATATATATAGTAGCTTCTTGTACTACTATCTTTTGTTTCCGCTACATATTATTACTCTGTATCTGTGATTCTGTGATTATTTATTTACTGTATATGTTCAGTTTTGCCAAATTTAAATTAACAATTCGGTATTTTGAATTATTCAAATCCGACATGTGCGGATGCGAATAGTCCAAAATAGCGGGTCGTTACAAATTTGATTGAGTATAATTTTAAATCGCTTTAATTCTCTGAGAATCGATCCGTCCTCGTCATGGACTAAAATTGTACGCCGTGCACTTGCGGTTAATTTTATTATCACAATTTTCAGCGATTTTCTGACCGATAGGAAATTTGCTGTTAAACATCCAATTACTCCTAGACCGCAATAGCAGACTCATTTCCAAAGAATAGTTTCCGACCTAAAATAGCAAAGTCCATGCTTAGCTTTATGAAGTCAGCCCTTAAGGGTTGCACTTGTGCAACAACACCTACTCCTGCAGTTTCGACTCCTCTAATTTTGCATCAAATCTACCATATATTGGCATAATATAGCTCACATGTCAATCTTCCAATTACCCTCATTTTCACTTTTCTCCTCATTGTTCATCGCATTCCTTACTACTTACTCTCTATTACTTCTCCTCTCTCTATTACTTCTCTTATTTATTCTTCTTATCTATAGAATGATTCGCCTCTTGCTTCAGGAAAAGACCACCTGTTGTGTGTGCAAAGTGATACTACACAGTTTAAAATCACAAAATAGCAAGTATGTTCTCTCATACTACACTCAGATGGTTCTTGGGTGTTCCTTACCCAAGGCTTATATATTTTCCTAACCTAAGATCGATGACAAATGTAATGCCACTCCTTGTCCGGTGTCTATAAATGGGTGTTTTACGCTACTAAGCACCTGACTTATGGACGGTCTATGTTTATGTTTTGATAATAATACAATACCATATTGTATATCTCACAACGTATAGAAAAAATATAATAGATATAAAATAGGCGAGACAACAATATGATAAAAATAATATACTCATAAATAATCTCTAAAATATTGGAGTATAGAGTCTCCCAAACGACCATACATGAAATAAACGAGTCAATATCTCTCAAATACACAAATGACTTCATATAAACAAGATTTCTATAATAACGTAAACAAGTGCCAACTATTTAAAGCACCGTAGAGTGGAATATATATAATAAAGTTCCAATAGGATAGTTAATTTATAAGCCTTCTAATGGTCACTACCGATCAGTTACAATGAGTAGTCACACCATTCTTTCTCTTAATCCACTCATTTAAGAGCTCTCAAAAATATAAGAAGTAATGCAAATAGCCTGGAGTCAAACAATAATTTGGAGGGAATGGCTCATATATCCAAAATAATATATAAAATTGATATATATATATATATCTTATGATTATAAGAACCCACACAGTATGAGAACCACTATGCTTATACCACTCTTTTACATACACCAACAATATCACATAAACTTGATATTTCTAATCTATTAATAAGGGTAAGGGTTTAGTGTTTTATGTCAATGTGACATAATGCCGGGATATCAAAATAATACCATATATCAAACAAGACATCTGTAACATTCAAAACCTCAGTCATCCTTACACCCTAGTGCGACTTATGGATATTAGTGGCCTTCGCTTAAGACCTTGCCCCAATATGACATTTGCATATTGATTCTATTAGATCATTGTCGCCAATAATTTATACACAAAGTAAGACCTCAGAAGTGACCCATTACTGATGCTCTTATGGCGAGCGTCCCTTCCTCATGTAAAGGACTCCTCGTTACACCCTATGTGGCCTTGTAACACCCCATATTTTGGAATACTATTATATGAGATTAATTAATAATATGATTGATTAAATAATAAATTAAAACATAATTATGAGATTGATTTCGATCATAAAAGAACTAAAAAAATAAAGAGAATCTTATGATTAAGGGTCAGGGGATTAATAAGATTAAGCTAGAAATGTTTTTTAGTCCAAGCCTAAACTATTATCCTTGATACCCCTAAAACATATCATTTTCTCATTTTCTATTATACATTTAAAAACAAAAACAAAGGAAGCATATGACATCATTAGTAGAGAAGAGAAGAAAAGGAAATTAACTAAGGACAAACTCAAGCACTCATTTCAAAAAGAACGAAGAGATTTTAATCAAGTTCTAACCTAGGCGAGTTATATGAACCCTATATTATGTCTAAAACTATTTAAACTCGGATTATATATGTTTTCATTATTTTAAATGATGATAGTCATGTGTCAGTGATAATAGAATAAACTAACATATGTTTGGGGGTGTTAAATGATATTGCTTGTAATATGTTTAAGAGTAAAACATGAATTAATCTTCTTTAAACAGTTTGAAATTTTATCATGATGCTTATAACATTAAAATAGAGATGAATTTTAATGTTCATAATTTTTGGATAGAAGGAATAATATATTAAGAAATTTGTAAGGAGAAAATAAGGAGTTTTTGCTTGAAATTAATATTTTATATTCTCAATATTTTGATTTGAAATGTTTAATGAATCTAAAGGAAGGTGTTTTATATTTTTGTGAATTCTTAGGAATTATCCTATAATTTTTGAATTGTTTTGAATTAAATGGCAAAGTAGAATATATCCTTAATTAATGAAATAATTAAAGAATGAGATAAACTAAGATGAGATTAAAGGAAATAAATCATGATCTATAGTAGAGATTTCAACTGTAATATAAATAACAAAAAAGAAGATGAGATGCATAAAGAATTATTCAAAAGTAGTTAATTTATTAGGAAAATTTCTGTTTTATATTTAAGTACTAATTTAACATTTTAAACATGCGTAAGCTCAGACCTCCGATAGTAGTAAAGTTAGACCTTTAACGGCTATGAAGCTAAACCTTCGATAACTATGAAATTAAACTTTTAAGAACTTTGAGGTTAGAGCTTCAATAGCAACAACTTGTACCTTCGATAGCTATGAATTTTGACCTTCGACAATAATAAGTAAAACTTTCATAACAATAAGTTAGACCTTCAATATCAATAATTTAGACCTTCGATAGCTATGAAGTTAGACCTTTAATAGCTATGAAGTTAGACCTTTAATTGCAATAAGTTAGACCTTCGGTGACAATATAGTTAGACCTTCATTAACGAAGAAGTTTAACCTTTAAAAGGTACGAAGTTAGACCATTAATAGCTGTAAAGTTAGATATTCGTTAGCTATGAAGTTGAACCTTTGATTGCCTAAACAAGCAATAGCATCCCTAAAAGCTCGATAGCTTGAATGTGCGATGGCAACCTTAGAAGCTTAATAGCTTAAAAGTGTGATACCAATTTTAGAAGCTCGATAACTAGACATTTGATACTTATGCTGTAACAACCGGGCTTTCGACCCTTGAATAATCGACACTTATACGTCCACGGTATTGCATGCCGAGCATTCAAGTACCAAAAAACTGATCATGAGGTTGAAAGAAAGTAAAGATAGAAGAGAAGAAAAACTAAACAACTTAAATCTCACAACGCAATGGAACAATATACATATTATTCAACATAATGTATTACAAAATCATTTCAAAAGGTTACATCAGAGTCCTCCTAATACAAATCCTACCCTTGGATGGTTATAAAAGTTTGTCCCTACCTGATTGAATACAATATGCATATAATACAACAGAAAATAGAAAAATAACTAGCTATTGATGAAGCCAATCGCTCCAAGCTCCTCCTAATGAATCCGCAGAAAACCTGAACTACTTGGCTACCAATTCAAATTTGAGCATCCAAGAGTTTAGGAAAGGAAATAAACTCTGGGTCAGACATGGGTCTGGTATGAGTAAACTCAAACGACTTCATTATTACTTTAAAACTCTTTTGAAATCGAAGGTATCTCGTAAGACCACGCTGCACATAAACACAGATAGGTTTTTACCTTATGATGGCCCTAGCATTTATATATAAGATCCAATGATGTTATAATAATGTCTAGAGTATAAATTCATATCCAAAATAGTTGAAATTGTTACCATACTAAATTCCAGCATACTAGGCTCTAAAATCAAAAACTGTAAAGACATGTAGTGGAGATGGATTCCATACTATGGCAAGGTAAGGGACTGCCTTCTGATGGTACACCTCTATAAAATACACCGGAGCCTGACAAGAACTTCTAGTACCCTTGCTACACAGACACAGCTACCCCTTTAACATGGAAAACTGGATTACCTCATCCCTTTTTGAAACCGAGGCCAAGTACTACCACGGTGTTTGCATGTAAAACAACTCGAATATGGACAATCTAGAATGGGATGGCAGCTCCTACTGGTAGCTGACCACATACTCTTGCATACCCAATTTTTGCCATTTCACGATGGTGAGGCTTTGAGGCTATGTTTTACCTTTTTTCACACTAGATAACCATCTTGGAATGCTAATACTGCCCTCCAAGCACAGATACAATGCCAACCTTCATCCATGCAAGTTGTTCTGGGATTGAACAAATATTTCACATTATTATCTTCCATTTTAGAATCACCCTTAGGAAGAATAGTATAACTCCACAACATACTTAGATATGATTTAACATCGTTCGTTATTAGATTTGAGTGGTTCAGATAAATTCGGGGACAAGTGTCTCCAAAACTAAGAAATAATTTTCGGCTAAATCAATTTCAATTTGTTTTGGAAGTATGCACCAAGCAGTCGAATCCTCACCAGGGAATTCAATATACCCAACATGCCTCCTGAGTCCAACAAGTTTAGATTTGATAGTCGGTTACTTTACTATCAAATAAACAACAATAATCAATTCCATTTGAGATTTATTTGCGCATAGCAACCAGTAACCTCAAAACAAATCTTTGTTTAAAAATATGAAACATTTATAGACTTATCTTTCTAATATAAGTATGTTCACAAAACTTTTGCGAATAACTTTATACTTCCAAATCATGATAAAAAGGATCAAACAAATGTCATTTATATTGGAGGTAAGGATACCTCTATGCGCTATTCCTTCGGTGTCAAGTGTGGAACGGATGTTCCGTTCACCATTTATAAATGGTCAGTTTAGAGGAATCCAGATCTCAAATTCTTTTTATATTTCTTTCGATAAATTATTTTTAATCAAATCTGTTTCACTCATGTAATCTCTTTTAATTGAAATCCTAACCCATTTTAAAATGCTTCCCAAACTCCCAAACTCCCAAATTCATTTATAAAATCCTTTAATAAACATTTAAAATTATTTATATAAATTGCTTTCATAAATATCCAAACTTTTTGTATAAATTTCTTATAATTATCCAAACCTTTTTATAAACTCCCTTTATGAATATCCAATCATTCTCTAAAACTTCATTTATAAAATACCACAAAATCATTTATAAAACCTCTTTATAATCCTTCTTAGTTAAAACAACTTCTTAAATAACCTTTGTCAAATCAGCTTCCTTTAATAAGAAATTCCAGTTTATAAATCTCCTTTATTTATGAAATCTTTTTTGTTTAAAAATGCAAATCCATTTCCTAAAACACCTTATAAATTTCCAAATTCATTTATAAAACTCATTATAAAATCTATTTTTTATAACATGGAAAACCATTTCCATTAGTTAAAAACATCTTTAGTAAAATCATTTATCAAATGGTTCTTTAAATATCTTGTCCAAATGCATTAATTTTGAAACCATTTCAAAAAGAAAATGAAATATTTATCCTTAAAAAAAACAACGGAGGCTTGATAACCATAGTGTTGCTTTTAATTTGGTTTTACTTATCCGGTTAACATGGAATCACACAACAACAGGTATATGAGTAGTCAACACATAACGATCAATCAACATTTGTGAATGTCCAAGTTATTACAATATCATAATGGTATTTTATTATGCTAATAGATGTCATTTAGTTACCTAGTCATAAGGGTTACTTAATGCTTAGACAAAAGATCCTTCGGTTTGAAAACAATTCAATTAGATAAGAACTGGTTTGAATAAATAACCAATAGATTTATAGAGAACTTTTAAAATGAATAAACCTCAATTAAATCATAAGTAAAAACTTAAATTAACCTTAATAAATCTTAATTAAATCATAATTAACCCTAAATTAGCCTATTTAACTCTTATTTTATTTAACTAAAAATTTAAAATCAATTAAGCTTGGTTAAGTCTTAATTAATCAAATATTAAACCTTAATAAATTAAAAATTAAATCTTAACGAGATTTTAGTTAAATAAAATTAAACCCTAATTAAGTAGTAATTAAGTGAATAATTAACCTTTTATTAAATAAAAATTAATTAAATAATTAACCCTTATTTAATAATTAATTAAAATAATTAAATTTGAAAAATTAATTCCCTTTTATCTTAATTAATTATTACTTGAAAACTTCCTTAATTAAAATAATTAACTTGGTTAATAATTTCCTAAACTCTAATTACTTAACCTAGTTACTTGATTAACTAACAAAAAATGTAATTTCCCTAATTAATAAATTAAATAAATAAGTTATTAAATAATTTAAACCTGAAATTTTTGACTTACTTAATGAATTTGAAATGAGTTTTCAAAAAAAATTCAGAAGAACACGCTTTATAATTTAGAATCGCGAAAATTTTCGAACTGCTCCCATAGCGACTTTCGCTATGAGGCAGTTCGCTAGAATTGATTTCTAGGTGAAATCTTCACTCTAACTTTAGCTTTTTCATATTTTAACAAATGGAAGAGTTTTGAAAACTTAAACAAAAGGTGAAAACTTGGAAAACATTTACTAAATTCAAAAACTAGAAAAATAAGCTTTTGTTATCAAATCAGATCTCAAGTCCATCGTGACTTTTCAAGGTGCTAATTCATAATAATTCATCACACACACTTGGTTTTGGTTTCATAACCACACTACCATCGTTTCATAGCCATTACATAATCATATCCAACAAATTATTTAACACCCAAATCACAAATCCAAGCTCAAACATAAACATATAATCATATGGCATCCAATACAACATGATAATTCAACATAACAACCAGCATATTTTCACAACATATAGTCCGTCAAAATCAAGTTAATTTCTTTTCTAAACACAAAAGTTTTACTCACCGAAGCCTACTAATTCGACCCAAACTTTTGCTAAAACTTTGAAACAACCTAGGATCTTGCAAAATTGAAGATTTGGACCCTTAAACACTTGTGTTTGGCTAAGCCATGGACACTTTGGGCTCGACCATGCCCTATTTGGGCTTGGCATGTGTATTTATGGAGGATGTGGACTTGTACTATGGAAGAAAGGAGTACTAGTGTTTGTAGAAGTGTTTTAGCGAGGTAAAGAAGAGATTTAATTAGGAAAGAAGTGATTTTTCACAAGTTATAAATTATGAAGAGAAGCCATGGATATTTCTCTTAGACTTTTAGGAATTTTAAAGTGAGGAAGAAGATTATAAAATGAGAAATATGAGAGGTGAGGGGTATATATAGCTTAATAAAATAATTAAAAATATATTAGTGCTGGAATTAAATATGTAGACATGTGCATGCACCCATACCCCCCCCCCACATACTTCCGCCCACACATGTACCCCCTTATCATCCAAATTATTCATGCCATGCACTCTAGACTTTTGTTTTTATGATAAATATATTTATATGTTAAAATATACAGTTTTTAGATAAAAATCTTACTTATTTTTATACATACATATGCTTAAGTGGAAATATATGTACATGTATATACCTCATGACAAAATAGTTTATAGTATACACATATATATATTTACAATAGTGTTTTAATATTTTCGATAACTTTTAACCAATTAAAGACAATATTTCAGGAAATAATTTCCGGTCATATTTTCTATTTTTCTATAAACTATATATAGTGGTAAACAAATTTTGAAAATGATTTTATCATCATTATTTACTATTTAAAATAGTTTTATTTTTTAATAAAAATACATTTATAAATTATTTAAAAATACAATTAAATATTCATTTAAACAGTGATTAGATCCAGGTCGTTACACGTTCCTCTCTTAAAAGAATTTCGTCCTGAAATTTGTTACAATCCTATTGTTTAATTAAATCCAATTTATTTAAATCTCCTTATTTGTATAATTCAGATTTAACTTCATTTATTAATTTTTCCTCTAGCCAAAATACCTTATGATGGGTTAATCCTTACCTACTGATTTGTCACAACATAAAGTGATGAATCTTATTAGCTTTAGTCCTAGTCTGCCACAAGGGTAGATGAGATAGAACTATGATAGAAACTAATATTTATCAAAAGCAATCAGAAGAAACGATACATAGATATAGAATATCATTTCGATATAGAATATCATTTAAATAACACACAATCCTACATGCTGAGTGACTCCATCATAGATGGGAAGTACACTTCAAAAGATACATACAACAAAAGATACTAACAAGGCATAACTTAGGATACTATTCCTAATACCAGTCTCTATCTTGCCAGTGCTAAATTGATCCTTCCACAACTACTTTTCCCTTTGCTGCTACTAAAGCAGATGGTTCTGTGATAATAATTAAGGTTTTAGGCTGCCTCCTTTCCTTGAGCTTAGGACAATCTCTAACGAAATGACCCTTCTCGTGGCAGTACTATCAATTCTTTGATGCATTTTGCCTCTCAAGCTTTTGTCACTTAGCCTTTGCTTTCTCCATCCTCTTTTTATTACCCCAATTACTTTCGTGAACCAAATGATATTTCTCTCCATACCCAAAACAATCATAATTAGGTAATCTTGAATTGAACTTGCACTTCTTATCTTCAGTTGGTGCAGTAGGGACGGTTGCGGTGCAAAATCTTCAAACTGTAGAGCTTTACTTATCATCTTCTCAAATGATCCTTGGATATTCTTCATCGTGTCATTACATAGCTTGTCACACCAGCCCAGCATATTCTTAATTTCCATGTTCGATTCCGAACCTAAGAACTTTCTTTGACCTAAAATCTCAAAATCAAGGCATAATGAAGCAAAGTCCGTTGAGGTTTGATCTTGTGGCCTTTCCTCAACAGCATACCATTTATTTCCAAAAACTCTAGGATTCATAATTCTTGGTTATCTGGATTCATATTAAAACACTTAATTCAAACCTTACTAGACATTTCTTAAGTATAAAGAATGATTTTAAAAACAAACAACAATAATATTATGGCATTCAAAACATCTTCAAGGATACATATTATATATAACTTCGCAAAACACCATTATATTAATGAGTTTACACTCAGCATACTTAACCCCATCTACTGTTCTCCTCCTCTTTCCATATATACATTCCTTCGGTTATTTCTCTCAAGGTGGCCGGTTTCTTCTTAATAACTTTCCATCCTGTAGTGCTCCCTAAATCATGGGATAAATTTTCTTGATGTGCCTATGTAGTTGGCAAAAGAAGCAATGTTTTTCCCAAATTTTAGGAATTAACGGTCCTTCCTTTCCTTCTATACAATAGTACGTAGTACGTCCTATCTTATGACATTAATAGCAACTAATTTCCTTTTTTCTTTTTAAATAATTTCCTTTATGGACCACTCTCTTCTAATTTTTCCTCCCAAGGCCTCTTTTGATGTGGCAGAAATTTCCCCCTTTTGCATTTATTTATGTTGTCGTTCTTTGTTGAAGCTGAACTTCAATTACTTCTTCATAAGGAACCACAACTGCTTTGGCGGCTTGTCTATTAGTCCATCCTTTATGGTTAACTTCTTCGATCTCTTTCCCTGCTCTCTGTTTCCTTGCATACTTATTCTTACTACCTAATTATAATAAGATACCTTTAAAATACGCTTCAAAACTATATTCATATTGCAAAAGGTATCATTTCCAATGATGATATATAGATATTATCATTCCTTATCACTCATTGCACCTAACAATTCTATTAATTTTGAATACCTTTTCTTTACATATAAAATATAATCCTAGGTAAAATTATTTCATTTACCATTTAAAAATAATATTGTGTCGGTTTGTCTCGTTCAAGTATTTAGGAAACTCCTATCGATATTGCGGCGTCCCACGTCTCGACCAGAGTTTTTAAGCCACTCAACCGATAAATCAATAAAATATAAAACATTTTTATATCACTAACAAATACACACTCGTATATATAATATACTCAAACTCATTCTAGGGAACCACTGACCCTATCTATAATGAGTTTTACCCCACCAAAGCCAAGGTGTTCACTTAACCTAGGCTCTGATACCAAATGTAACGACCGAGTCTTCGAGCCTGGAAAATTCGACACTTATATGTCCACTATATTGCGTGTTGAGCATTCAAGTGCCCAAAAACTGATCATTAGGGTTGCAAGAAAGAAAAGATAGAAGAGAAGAAAAACTAAACAACTTAGAATCTCACAACGCAATGGAACTTGTTTAACGACAAATTTTCTGTCGAGTTAGAAAATTACCGATAAATTTTGAATAAAATTTTACCTCAAGCACACGACATACAAATGTTTGTACGTGGCTAGTACGGTTCGATCCGTAGGGAATTTTTAAGATTTTAAAATTTTAAGATCAATCAAATTAGACCAACATGAGAGAAGATTGTTAACTACAAACAAAATGAAGCGAAAACTAGAATGAAAATGAGATTAGAAAAAAATTTAGAGGCATATCCACTCTCATATATTTGTAAATCAACAAACAAATAATCTATGATCTCTATTTTTGATATTAAGTGAAATAATTGTTGCATTTATCATAAGTATGGTTTATTTATGTTATTAATTAACATAACTTAAACCATCAAACTATAATACAAAAAATAAACCACTTATTAATTCTCATGAAAATGATGCCAATGCAAAAGCTATTTTAAATATGATCTATTTACTATTATAATTAGTAATATAGATCATCAAATTTTGTTTTTACTTTCATTTAAAAATCAAAAATCAATTAGCAAATGATGATGTAAATTGTATTTATATTGAATAAGAATAGCTCATTTGCAAATGCAACATAAGCTATCAAAGCCACTTGTATAAACTTACATCAAAATCTACTTTCATGAAGCACAAATAAAAGAGACCATAAATCATAGAAATGTTGAACTTACGTAAACTTAGAGAGCTTCATTACCCCTAAATTGAAGGGGTTTAGCTACTTATATGTGTTATCATATCAACACATCTAAATTTCAACATTAAAAGCACAGAGAAGTAGAAATTAAACAAAGGAAAGGAGATTAACTACTTGCATGAAATAACATTAAAATAACTGCATAAATGTAAATCTATGCTATGAACATGAAACGAAAGAGAGCATAGAAATAAAGATTAACACAAAAGTAAATAAAATCATGTAGAAGATAAAAGAATGTTGAGTCACAGCTTCTATGAAGATTTTGATTGCTGACAACAATATTAAAGCGATCGACAAATCAAGACCTACATATGGTACTCTAGATTATAGGTTGATTATTTGATGTTATAATAGTAATAAAATTGTCAAAATCTATCCTCAAATAATCATGCACAAAATATAATATATATATATACACATTTATATAGGTTGTGCACTTTATTGTGCAATTTAACAGAGACCGGTCGACCGGTCCAAATATAGGCGGTCGACCGTTCCTGTTGGATGTGCACAATAAACGTGCACACATGCACATAACGACTATATTTTTAAAAACCTGTCTACCGGTTAGTTTTTGACCTGTCGACCGTTTTTAAACAGAGAGCAACTTCTTCCAAAAGACACATCCTTCTTCAATGGTTGCGTCTCTTCTTCTTCATCAATTATCATAACTTTTGACTGCAACTTTTCACCAAGGGTTATAACTATTTTCTCTCTATAAATACACATCAATATCATTGATTAAAACAACAACTTTTTACACGATCATATATGCTCTCTAATCTAATCTCTAACACTCCTGCATTCTAAAAATTAATTTAGCTTATTGAATCATTGAAATTATTTCATATCTTTTGATTCAATAAGTAAATACCTTCTTTAATCTTTACAAAACATCATTCATATTCTTTGAGGATAAGATTATAGGAAGGGTGTACTACTAGTGACAAATCCGTGTTTTCAAGAACACAAGTTGTCAACAACAATTGTATTTGTTTTTGTTGAAGTCCTCGTGTTGTAAGAGGCAAGTGTTGAAGTCCTCGGTGTTGTAAGAGGCAAGTGTTGAAGTCCTCAGTGTATTAGAGGCGTGAAATCCCGTTCGGCTGTTCGGGTATTGTAAACCTGTTCCTCCGGGTGAAGCGAGGTAGTTAATAGTGAAAATCCAGATAGGAGTCTGGGACTGGACGTAGGACGGTGCTCCGAACCAGTATAAAAATCTCTGGTGTGATTTTTCTATTTTTATTTTTGCTTTGCTACTATCATCTATTTTCCGCATTTATATTATAGTCCATATTACACGATCCGTGTGTACTATATTAGCACATATAATTGTATACACACCCCCACTTTCAATTGGTATCAGAGCCTGGTTTTCTAGAGATCGTAACAACATCCTAGAATAAATGGCTACAAAGAGATCTAGTCAAGGCAATAAGAAGAGGAAGAGCAATAAAGAACAATCAAAGGAGCAAACAAACAAATGCTTCATGGCAAAAGATAACGAGGTTAGTGATCTAACTTTTGATGATATGATAGAAATAAATTCAGAACTTCTAGACACTTTAAAAAGTCTCAAAAGAAAATATAAGGAAGCTCTGGAAAATCAGAAGAAAGCAGAATTCGAAAGAGATATGCTTAAAGACGAGAAGAGAATATTAGAAGAAGAACTTGAGAAAATTCAAGATTCATACAATTCTCAACTCGCTCTATTAAGTCAAGAAATAGAAGCTCAAAAAGAAAAGAATAATGCTCTAGCTTCTGAAAATCATGAGTTAAAAACAAAAATTAAAATTGTTGAGTTAGATAACACTAGTCTCAAAACTAAGCTTGATGACATTACTAAAAATATTTCCAATTTTAATAAAGGGAGAGAAAATTTATCCAGGATTATTGAAAATTCTCAACCTGCTTCAAATAAGAAGGGATTAGGTTATGTTAAGAATTCAAAAGCTCACAATGATAGAAGTGGTGTAGGCTATAAACAAGCTAAAAGTAAAAATAGTACTAGATATGCATTCATGTATACTAACTCTAGTGCTAGTACTAGTAATCAAGATAGTTTTAAAACCAGTTATAGTCATAATAGTACTTTGTTTAGAAATGATAGAAATTATTCTTCAAGTACTAAGCTAATGACTAATAGTATTAAGATATGGATTCCAGCTAATATGATTGATCATGATAAACAACTTTATATTAGCAACTATTATAAGAATGTAATTTGTAATGAAAATTATATTTATAAAGGTTCAACCACACCCAAATGGGTATGGTTTCCAAAGACCTAACCCCCCGGACCCTAACAATAGTAAGTGGGTACCGAAAATTATTATTATTTTTTACAGGTACTCAGAGAAACAAAAGGAAAAGGATAGATTTTGGAATTTCAAAGAATGTTCCATATGTTTAATAGAATTACGTGCTTACAAATAAATATGGACTTCGGTAAATATGGTAAAATTTATTTTACTTTTCCTTCATAATTAATAATGAGTTTATCTCGTTATATACAAGATATTTTATATAATTTTATATATTTCCTCATTCTTTTTGATAATGACAAAGGGGGAGAAATTCATATGCATATAAATAGAGGGGGATATTATACTTAGGGGGAGATGTTATACTTAGGTGGAGCTTTAAAGACATTATCTGGCACTTGTACTAAATATTGCCGTGTTTTAATTCATACTAGACTTGTGTGTATTATCATCTTGTGAGAATGTTACTCTTGATCTATGGTAGTAGTTTTATGTTGCTTATAATCTTTTTTACATCCTCCATTTAAACAACTCCTTTTTGTCGATGACAAAGGGGGAGAAAATTGTGCTAACAGTATATATGCAGGACACAATCTCAGGGGGATATCATATTCAGGGGGAGATTCTATACTTGAGTTTTTATATTGTCATCAATCAAAAAAGGGGGAGAAAAGAAAGGTGCTAATAATTGTTTGCAGGATGAAAGGAGCTAATAATTGTCTGCAGGAAATCACATATTCAGGGGGAGATTCTATACTTGAGTTTTTATATTGTCATCAATCAAAAAGGGGGAGAATGTTGAGTCACAGCTTCTATGAAGATTTTGATTTCTGACAACAATATTAAAGCGATCGACAAATCAAGACCTACATATGGTACTCTAGATTATAGGTTGATTATTTGATGTTATAATAGTAATAAAATTGTCAAAATCTATCCTCAAATAATCATGCACAAAATATAATATATATATATATACACATTTATATAGGTTGTGCACTTTATTGTGCAATTTAACAGAGACCGGTCGACCGGTCCAAATATAGGCGGTCGACCGTTCCTGTTGGATGTGCACAATAAACGTGCACACATGCACATAACGACTATATTTTTAAAAACCTGTCTACCGGTTAGTTTTTGACCTGTCGACCATTTTTAAACAGAGAGCAACTTCTTCCAAAAGACACATCCTTCTTCAATGGTTGCGTCTCTTCTTCTTCATCAATTATCATAACTTTTGACTGCAACTTTTCACCAAGGGTTATAACTATTTTCTCTCTATAAATACACATCAATATCATTGATTAAAACAACAACTTTTTACACGATCATATATGCTCTCTAATCTAATCTCTAACACTCCTGCATTCTAAAAATTAATTTAGCTTATTGAATCATTGAAATTATTTCATATCTTTTGATTCAATAAGTAAATACCTTCTTTAATCTTTACAAAACATCATTCATATTCTTTGAGGATAAGATTATAGGAAGGGTGTACTACTAGTGACAAATCCGTGTTTTCAAGAACACAAGTTGTCAACAACAATTGTATTTGTTTTTGTTGAAGTCCTCGTGTTGTAAGAGGCAAGTGTTGAAGTCCTCGGTGTTGTAAGAGGCAAGTGTTGAAGTCCTCAGTGTATTAGAGGCGTGAAATCCCGTTCGGCTGTTCGGGTATTGTAAACCTGTTCCTCCGGGTGAAGCGAGGTAGTTAATAGTGAAAATCCAGATAGGAGTCTGGGACTGGACGTAGGACGGTGCTCCGAACCAGTATAAAAATCTCTGGTGTGATTTTTCTATTTTTATTTTTGCTTTGCTACTATCATCTATTTTCCGCATTTATATTATAGTCCATATTACACGATCCGTGTGTACTATATTAGCACATATAATTGTATACACACCCCCACTTTCAATTGGTATCAGAGCATAGCGACTTTCAAAGAAAAGGAGGATATGAAGCCATTTTTATTTCATGAAACTTTGACATTACAACTTGCTTGCTTAATTTCCTAACTAATTTCAAAGAGTAAGGAGATATTTTCATGTACATAAAATGGCTGTTTATACATGCATAAAACCCTAATTTAATTTTTAGGGTGTTTCCCAAAATGCCCTTTAGGAAGTGTGGCCTCCAAGTAACCATTAGCCTTTAGTTAATCCATCATTGAATATGCAAGAAGCTTTAACCTCCACTTAGTTGTCCATTAGCTTCAAATTGTAGATTTAGGTAAGTGGGTGGCGTCCTTCATGATCATGAGATTGAATTATTTCCTCTCCATTCCTTTGTATTCCCTTATGCATGCATGTATCTTTATGAAACCCTATTCTATATGCATCTATATTCCTATAAAAATTATGAAAAATGCCCAAGTAAAATGTCCCAAATTAACATATGCACAAAAATGACTATTTCCCCTTATATGTAGATAAATATATGATGATTTGAAAATAATTGAATTTTGGTTTTAAACATGTTAAAATGCCCAAATATGACATTTATTCATATAAAAATAGATAAAATATGGATATAAATATATGCAAATTTACGTGCACATCAAATACCCCCACACTTATCTTTTTATTCGTCCTTGAATAAAGGAAAATTAAGATAAATCCATTTTCGTAGGGAGCACGATTGCATTGAGTGTATGCAACAAGCCATTAAACTTCTGGGTGTCCCCAGTAGGACGAGTGTTGTCTCGTGAAGGTTTTCAGCGGATACTACGCACAAAATCCAAATGCAAACTGAAAACATTTACAAAATGCAAGATTTATTTACAACGGGATGAATGCAAGTTTTTGAAAGTATTTACAAATGAAGGATTTACTTTCAAATCGACACTAATAAGTAAAATATAAGTTCTAGCCATTATCAAGAAATTTAAGTCCTTTTACTTATCAAAATTTCGAACAAAAATTAAATAGTCATAACAGATATACTATAGTTTGGCTAGTTGTTTCTGTTGATAACACAACGTAATTATGAATGGATCCTTTTTTGATTTTCAGATTTGTCAAAGTGGTATTTTCAAATCTTTTCAATAAAAAATTAAATCAAACAAGTCAAACTAGTGTTTGGATTTCAATTACTTACTCTCTCTTATACGAAAATTTTATTGATATTAACTATATTTACATATGCCTAACTCAGATAAATTGAAGCCGGATATATCACCCATGCACTGCCTTTCGGGCTTACATGAGGGGAATACAGAGTGTGGCGAGTGAACACACAAGTGGGAACACTTGTTGAATGTAGATATTATTAGTAAAAGAATTTTATATACTTACACCTAACTCAGATAAACTGAGCCTAGATATACCAATCGTGCATGGGCTTATGTGAAAAGGGTACAGAGCAAGGCGAGTGAACATATGAGTGCGAACACATGACTCTAGTGTTAAATTTTTTTATACATATATACAAAAATTTTTTTTGCTTATACATATATATATATATATTGTTTTTTGTTTTTTAAGGAGAGAGAGTTTTGTAAAATCATCCTAGCACCATTTAACTAAGATGACAAAAATGTTATGTCCTTTACTTTAAATTTACCACTTTTAAACAAAGATTTTCAATTAGAATACACTTAATTATTAACATATATGAACCTTCCTATACACTAGTTAAACCATTGTTATTTGTAATTAAATTTCATTTTTATTTTGACAAATAAATTTTTAAAATATTTCAATTTATTAACCAAAACTTATATTATCCCATAGTGTTTCTTAAAAAATAAATCAAATTGCTAAAAAGAATATGTTTTTGAGATTTAGAATTTTTTTTTAAGTTAAAAGAAACTGAAAATTCAAAAATGCCATGAAACTTAGAAAAATTAAAATGAGACTCCTCCTACACTTAGTTTTTACTGCGTCCCCATAGTAAGTGCATGATATAATGAGTGCAACGGAGAAAAATATGTATATATATACAAAACAGGATTAACATTCTTACTAGACGTAGCTTGGCTCATGAAGAATCATGAGCTCCTCCTTTTGGTTACTTGGCAATTCCAAGAAAGGTTTCAAACGATGACCATTGACTTTGAAAATCGATTCTTCCCTAGGGTTTTGTTTTTCTATGGCACCGTGTGGAAAAACAATTCGTACCAGAAATGGTTCGGTCCATCTCGATTTAAGTTTCCCAGGGAATAAATGAAGTCTAGAGTCATATAAAAGAACTTTTTGTCTAGGCGAAAATGTTTTTCTTAGGATAGACTTGTCATGAAAAACTTTTGTTCTTTGTTTGTAAATTTTCTTATTTTCATATGCGCCGTTCCTAAGTTCTTATAGTTTGTTGAGTTATAATTTTCATTTTTTGCCAGCCTTTTGGAGATAAAAGTTTAAATTCTTTATTGCCTAAAATGCTTTGTGTTCGATTTCAATAGGTAAATGACAAGATTTTCCATAAACAAAATGAAATTGAGACATTCCAAGGTTAGTTTTAAAAGCAATGCGGGAAGCCCAAAGCGCATCGGTCAATTTCCGAGGCCAATCTTTTTCGATTTTTGATGACAGTTTTCTCCAAGATTTGTTTTATTTGTTGATTTGAAACTTCAACTTGCCCACAAGTTTGAGGATGATATGAAGTGGATAAATTGTGGGTTATCGAATATTTCTTCATTAATGTTTCAAAAGATCGATTGCAAAAATGGGTTCCATTATCACTAATTATTGTGCGAGGTGTGCCGAACCCTGAAAAGATGTTTTCTTTGAGAAATTTCACAATAATACTATGGTCGTTGGTTTTGCAAGGAACGGTTTCAACCCATTTTGAGACGTAATTGACAGCGAGAAGGATAGACAAGTTTCCAACAGAGTTGGGAAAAGGTCTCATAAAGCCGATACCCCAAACAATAAAGATTTCGATTGTAAGAATTGGGTTTAGAGGCATCATATTTCGTCGAGAAATTCGTCCAAGCATTTGACATCGATCGTAAGTTTCACAAGATTCAAACGAGTCTTTGAAAAGAGAAGACCAATAGAAACCACGCCGAAGCACTTTTTCTGCGGTTTTTCGAGGACCGAAATGTCCATCGCACGCTTGATCATGACAAAATGAGAGAACACTCTTGATTTTGCAATCTAGGATGCAACGTCGAATGAGTATGGATCGTCCCAATAGAAATATTTCACTTGGGACATGAATTTGCATTTATCTTGTTTCGACCAAAATGAAGGAGTTTCTTTAGTGAATAAATAGTTCTCTATGTCGGCATACCACGGATCGACGGAGATAGAAAGAAGTTGTTCGTCAGGAAAGTTTTCATCGATTGATAAAGGCAATGGTATGTTAGGAAGATGAGACAAGTGATCAGCTATGACATAATCAGATCCATTTTTTCTTTGATTGTAAGGTCAAATTCTTGAAGTAAAAGGATCCAATGAATCAAATGAGATTTAACATCCTTTTTAGCAAAAAGGTAGCGAAGAGCAGTATGGTCAGTATAAACCCGTGATGTGTGAACCTATCAAGTAAGATCGAAACTTTTTGAGTGCGAAAACGACAGCTAGAAGCTCTTTTTTGGTTGTTGTGTAGTTGAGTTGAGCTTCCTTCAAAGTCATACTCGCTTAGTAAATGACAGGAAGGATTTTGTTAATGCATTGTCCTAAGATAGCATTAACCGTAAAGTTAGAAGCATCACACATTATTTTAAATGGGAGATCCCAATTGAGTGTGCAAATGATTGGAGTAGAAATGAGTTCGTTTTTGAGACATTCGAAAGAAGAAATACAATCAGAATTGAAATCGAAAGGAACGTCTTTTTCAAGAAGAGTTGTCAAAGGACGAGCGATTTTGCTGAAGTCTTTCACAAAGCGTCGATAAAAGCCAACATGTCCTAGAAATGATCAAACGTCCTTGAGAGATTTGGGAATGATTAAATTTGCAATTACATCGGCTTTTTCTTTATCTACCTCAATGCCTTTATTTGAGATGATATGTCCAAGGACTATGCCTTGTTTGACCATAAAGTGGCATTTTTCCCAATTCAAAGTCAAATGTTTTTCTTTGCATCAATTTAAAACCAACTCAAGATGATATAAATAATTTGAAAAAGAATCACCAAAGATAGGGAAATCGTCCATAAAAACTTCTAGATAGCATTCAATCATGTCAGAAAAGATACCAACCATGCATCGTTGGAAAGTGGCAGGAGCGCTACAATATCCGTATGGCATACGTCGATAAGCAAATGTATCGAATGGACATGTGAAAGTCATTTTCTCTTGATCATCATCAATGAAAGGAAAAGGGAAGAAATCTTGAATAATCATCAAGGAAGCAGTAGAATTCATGGCCGACTAAATGTTCGAGCATTGGGTCAATGAAAGGAAAAGGGAAGAAATCATTTTGTGTTGTAGCATTTAATTCTTGATAATCAATGAAAACACGCCAACCAGTTTGAGTCCGAGTAGGAATGAATTATTTAGCGTCATTTGTTATAACGGTAAGTCCGGCCTTTTGAGGCACAACATGAATTGGTCTAACCCATGAGCTATCGAAGATGGGGTATATGATACCGTTATCGAGAGGCTTAAGAATTTCGTCATGAACCGCAACTTTCATTTTTAGGTTAAGCCTCCATTGTGCATCACAAGTGATTTTGGCTTCATCAATTAAGTGAATGCGATGTTGGACAATAACAGGGCTAATTCCATTAATATCTGTAATGGACCACCCAATTGCTTCTTTGTTTTTTGAAAGAATAGAAAGTAAGGAGGTTTCTTGATCAAGAGAGAGAGTTTCGGAAATTATGACTGGAAAAGTTTCGTTATCACCTAAGTATGCATACTTAAGGTGATCGGAAAGTGGTTTGAGGTCCAACTTTGGGAGTTTCTTGATCAAAGAATTGGGTTGAGATTCGGACTCAACTGAAAGCAATTCAAAACGAAGACTGTATTCAATCTCATTGGGTATTTCATGAAATAATTTTTCATACTCATCTTTGCATTCGTCGTTAAGGTCAAGTGTCTCGTTTTCAAAATTTTCGTGAACGACACTAACTTCCAATGTTTGGTTGCGAGGTTTATTTGATTAGCTTTCAAGATTAAAAATGTTGAGATCCAAAGTCATGTTTTCAAACGATATTTTCATCGAAACGTTACGACAATTGATTAACGTATTTGAGGTGGCTAAGAATGGTCGGCCTAAATTCAATGGAATTTGACTCGCGGGATTTGTCACGGGTTGTGTTTCGACAACGATAAAATCAATAGGGAACATGAATTGCCTTACTCGAATGAGCACGTCCTCTTTTTCTCCCACGGGCTTCTTAATGGAATGATCTGTTAATTGAAGCATAATTTTTGTAGGTTTGAGCTCACCTAAGCCCAATTGTTCATACACGGAGTATGGAATCAAGTTGCCACTCACGCCTAATTCTATCAAGCATTTGTTAATCGTTTTCTCTCCGATTGTACACGAGATCATAGGATAAACAGGATCATTGTATTTAACGGGAATGGATTGGGACAAGACTTCACTCAAACTTGCGGCTAAGAAGACTTTTTTAGGCACTTGAGTGAGTCGCTTTTGGGTACATAAGTCCTTAAGAAATGTCGCGTACGTTAGGACTTGCTGAACAATGTCACTTTCACTTGTTTAAAAATTTCCAACATCTTTTTCATTTGGTCTGAGTGTTTGTTGCGTCGAAGATGATGTGGAAATGGGACATGATACTCAGTAGGAGGGTCTGTTTGAGTAGAAGAAATTTTTTGTTTGGCATTTGATTCAGCGTTTGGCTCCACATTCTATTCCGATCCGTTTATTGTTTTAGAAGTGTAGTGAGAGGTTTCCGATAAATCATTTGGATTAATGACTTGATTATCGATTTGTTTACCGGAACATAGAGTTATGATAGCATTCAATTAGATGACATTACTATCTTGAACAACATGGGCTTGATTTGAATTTTCATTTTGATTTCTGGGATTTGGAATGGGCTGGCTTAGAAATGTACCTCATTCACGTTCACTAACAGACGTGGCTAATCCACTCATTTGCGTTTCAAGTTATGCATTCGATTGGTTTGTGTTTTGCATATATGAGGTCAATAAATTTTGCAAATTACGGTTTGATTAAAGGCTTTGAGTAGTTTCTTTAGCCAAGTTTCAAGAGTTTTCTTAAGTGAACTTAAACGTTTATCATCCTGGGGAGGGTGAGCAGCATTTAGCTGAAAATTTGATTGTTGTGGTTAATTATGAGACGGACCCGCAAAGTTTGGTCGAAAATGGTTGGGCTGAAAGGGCGAAGTTGAAACATTATTCGAAAATGCTTGAAAATTGGGATGAACCATATTTGTGTTGGAATTGTTTTAGTTCCAAGCAAAGTTCAGATGGTTTATCCAACCAGGATTATACGTTAGAGAAAATGGGTCGTTTTTGGTTTTATTGAAAGCATTAATTTGTTCGACAGAATTAAGGCACTGATCGACCATATGATTAGGATCGTTACATTTATAACATATGGGTTGGGAAGCATAGTTCATTTGATTCGATGAGAAATGTTAATCAAATTTGTTAATCATTGCATCAATAGTAGCTTCCAAAGCAAAAAAGATCATATCGAGTGTGCACTCGATTGTGAAAAAATTGATTTTTCGTTCGAACATTCCCACTGGGGTGACTTTTCAACGAGGTTCTCAAGAAATTACCAAGCATCATCATGATGTTTGGCAAGAAAGTTGCCTTAGCACATTAAGTCGAGCATGGTTTATGGGCTATTTTCGAGTCCATCGTAAAAGATTTGGCAAATCGTCCATTTTCAAAGTTATGGTGTGGAATTTTGTCAAATCCCTTTGAATATTTCAAAATATTTTCCAAATGGTTCTCCCTAAATTGATGAAAATTGATGATTTCATTTCTGATTTTACTTTTTTTTCCTAGATGTAGAATTTTTTTAAGGAAGCTTTTACAAATTCTTCCCAAGTTTTAATTGAGTTAGATGGTAAGCTATACAACCATTTTTCAGTGTAATCCGTAAGAGCGAATGGGATTAATCAAAGTTTGATTCCATCATCGGTAAGTTGTTGGAGTTTCATATGGCACACATTTGTTCGAATTTTTTCAAGAAGACGTAAGGGTCATCGTGTTCAAAATTGCTAAATTTTGAAAGCTTGGCAATATGGTTCGAGTGAATTTTGAAGTGGTTACCCGTAGGGGCAAGGCAACGTGATGCAAGATTGAATAAAAAATCTATCGAGAAAGATTCTATCCATAAGAGTTCGAGGGGCGTTCTCCTTCGCTATTTCGAGAGGATCGTTTGTTCGAGTTAAATGATTAATCATTGAGTCGCGAGTCCAAAGATTTATTGTTGTGTCACGAGTCCAAGTACTCATGCGCAAGTGAAAGTTGAGAAGAGAAAGAAGATAGAAACGAGTTTAGTGAATGAAACAAGATTTGGAAGATGAAGTGAATTTGTTTTAAAGAAAGGAAACTATTTACTAAGTGAATTTTTTTTTCTAAAGAAAAGTTTGATTTCTTTTTTTTTTTGCTTTTCAAATTTTTGTATGTTCTTGTTTTTGTAAATTTTTATTGTTTTTTTTTCTTTGAATTTTCAAATTTTTATCGAAAGGATTTTTTAGTTTTAAAAAATGGGAATTTGATTTTTTGTTTTTGTTTTTGAATTTTAAAATTTTTTCTCTTTGAAAAGATTTTATATTTTTTTTGGTTTATTGTTTTTGATTGAAAATTTTCAATGGAAAAGAAAAATGGTTTTTTTTGGATTAAAAACTAAGTTAAGTAAAATTTATAATTTTTTTTTGGATATTGGATCTTTTTCAAATATGCATGAACTAATACAACTAAATGAATGCAAATGACTTAATTACAATTTTCTATCCTTAGTAGCTCCTATATTGTCGCACTTTATCTTAAATCAACAAAAATATTTTTTAGGCAGGTAACGAACAGGGGTTATTGGTGCACCACGAATCACCGTAGCAATGCAACCGAAGGGTTAAGTACCTTCAGAGGAACAACCACTATAATATTTACAAATTACCATAATATTTATAAATGGTTATTACTTTGTCGTAGCTAGACACCAAGAAATAAAATTGTTCATAGAAAATAATTATCAATATACAATTAAACCCTAAGTGAGCTCACGACACCCTTAAGTCAAATGTCTAACCTTTATTATTAGTCAAATTCTACGATGAAATGCAATTAATGGGCTAAGGAAAGGGTGACGAAGTCCCCCATCTTATGTGAATTGGGGTATTTCCCTTAGAAAAGAAAATAAGATGAGATGAATGCAAAACAAAAATTAAACGTGAATTTTCAGTGCAACTAAAATGAAGTTTGTTTTTGTTTTTTAGTTTTTTTGGATTTTGAATTTATTTTAAATGCAAATGCAAGCAACCAATAATGCAACGAAAATAAAACTGGAGATGAGAGCACAATACTAGAGCGTGCAGAATTACTGACAATTTTTTTAGCGGCATTCGTTTAGCTAGTAAAGCAATTTCTCTTGAGTTTCTGATTTTATAACTAAAACGAAAAGCAAGATATATAGAGTTTTATATAAATATCAAAGATGAAACTAGGAAAAATGAAACAAATTAAACCAAAACACTTAAAAACAAATTTTTTTATACAAAGGAAACCAAAACAAATTCGAAAAACTAAGGAAAACCAAATCAAATGTTTTTTAAAAAAACAAAGAAAAAAAGAAGTAAAATAAACCAAAACAAATTAAATTAAAACAAAACAAAACAAATTGAAAATAGAACTATACAAAACAAACCCTCTTTATTTGTTTTTTTAGAAGGAAGAGAAGAGCACAAATACAAACTTATTTTTTTTTTTGTAAAAACAACAATACCCGGCCCAATTGAAAATAAGTCCCCCCGTAGCCTTATCAGTGATCCATTTCTCCGAATCCTTTTTTTTAATTTCTTTCTTCTGTTTCGATCGTAATTAACAGAAACTCAATCCAAAAAAAATTGAAATCCTCAAATCAAATTACGGTTACAAAAATGTCGTGAGTTTTGTATCGCGTATTTGAATGGAATTGTGGCGATTTGGGATTTGAAAAAGGAGAGGTGATTAGGTTCAATTAAGTGATGGTCGAGTGTAGCAACAGATTGGATTATTTGAAGGAAGTGGTAGGTCGTGATTTGGGTTGCAGGTGGTTTCGTAGTCGGTGTAGGCGAGGCGAAGTTGTCGTGATTCTATTACGGCCCAATTAGGTAGAACTCACCCCCAAAAGAAAGCTTGTAAGGGGAGGGTGCTTAATGGTTATATATGCATCACCAATCCCATAGGGGGCAATGTGGGACATTACATTCCACCACTCTTCGAAAGTCCGACGTCCACGTCGGCCTACTCTATTCCCTTATTGACTGATTTGATGGTAGCCCTTTTCCCTTTGGACGGCTTCACTCACCTAACAGTTCAAGCCTATAGGTCGCCCCTCCCGTGACTCGAACTTTCGTTTAGTGGTGAACTGCTCTGGTACCACTTGTTATGGCCCAATTAGGTAGAAATCACCCCCAAAAGCTAGCTTGTAAGGGGAGGGTGCCTAATGGGTTATATATGCATCACCTCTCCCATACTAGGCAATGTGGGACATTACAGATTCACAGCAAAGTCAAGGCAAAGTCGTCGTGATCGATTCGCATGTTGGCATTTTGGCTTGAGAAGATGGAATGGTTCGATTGAATTTGGTGGCAGCCGGTTGTATTTGGGTTTCGAAGTGGTGTGCTTTGCAAGTTGCTTGCTAGTGAGAAATTTTTTTTTTCGAGATGAATGGTTGGGTTGTTGACTATGCCAGTGGTAGTTTTGAATTGCAGTGTTGCAATATTTATGCAGTTTTGTTCATAGGTGGATGTATGATGTTGAAGGGAGATGCACAGTCGAACCGACGATGTTGTGACTGATTTGGCAATGTTCGAAGGGCAGTGGTTGCTTGATGTCAGTGGATGAGATGAAGTCAGAAGGGTATGTGGTGAGATTCAGGCAGCAATAAGGTTTAAGTAGCAGATGGGTATGTTTGAAATAGTTGCAGTGTGGAACTGTATGTGGTGTCAGTGTGGAAATGTATGTGGTAGAATGTGTAGTTTCAGGTTGAATTATAGTGTGATTGGGAATATGGCAGTAGTTGAGCAGCAGTTGAAGTTGTCAGTGGGTGGAGTTTGATGGTTGTTTGTTGCACAAAGACAATGCAGTGGCAAGTGGGTAGATGATGTAGTAATGGTGGGTTATGAAAATGGCCAGTGGTTGCGGGATGATGTAAGTATGAAGTATATAAGTTGAAGTGGTAGATGTCATGGAGTATGTTGTGATTGTATGAATTAAGTTGTAGTTCCTTGTGGAAGGCAAAGGCAATATGTAGTTTGATGGAGAACAAAAGTTAAAGCATTAATTGGGCAGAGGGAAGGCAGTAGTAATGGGTGAAGTTGTGAAGGTTAGGTGATGTGTTCAGGTGAACTGGAGTGTTCAAAGAGGAGGGTAGAGGTGTTGCAACTGGGTAGCAGCAGTGGAGGGAAGTTAAGATTGAACTGGATATGTATGGCCAATGATGTATGTTTGGTTGTAGGGCGGGGTCTGTCCGCAATTTGAAGGAGCAGTGGAGGTCAGGGGTGGAGATGGAGTACAGGTGGTCAGATGTTTGTATTGCTATCGTAGGCAAGCGAGTGTGAGTTGATGGTATAGGAAGTTGACAGTGTTGGCAGAGAGGTTGAGTAGAGAGCAATACAAAAAACAGTGAATAGTTTTGTTATAAGGTAGTTTTGAAAATGTAAATTGAAAAGTCAAAATGTAAATGGAAAATTTATAAGTGAAACTGGAAATGAAATGGAATACATTTTTTTCTTTTTGAAATGAAGTTGAGTGTATTTTTTTTGTAGAAATGCAAACAAACAAACATACGAACAAATGCAAGCAAAAATCAAATACAATCACGCAACACAACATTTTTTCAAATGCAAACACACAAAGAATAAAAACACACAAAAATCAAACAACAACAAATTCGAAGAATAGAAAATTAAAATCAAAACTGATTCCCGAGCAACGACGCCAAAAAATTGTTTAAAGACAAATTTTCTATCGAGTTAGAACTTTGCTGATAATTTTTGAATTAAATTTTATCACAAGCGCACGGCGTACAAATGTTAGTACGTGGCTAGTACGGGTCGGTCCGTAAGGAATTTTTAAGATTTTAAAATTTTGTAATCAATAAAATTAGACCAAAATGAGAGAAGATAGTTAACTACAAACAAAATGAAGTTAAAACTATAATGAAAATGAGATTAAAAACTATGAGATTAGAAAACAATTTAGAGGCAAATCCACTCTCAAATATTTGTAAATCAACAAAAAATAATCTATGATCTCTATTTTTGATATTAAGTGAAATAATTGTTGCATTTACCATTCTTTATATGTTATTAATTAATATAACTTAAATCATCAAACTAAGGTACAACAAATAAACCACTTATCAATTCTTATGAAAATGAAGACAAAGCAAAAACTATTTTAAGTATGACCTATTTACTATTGTAATTAGTAATATAGATCATCAAAATTTATTTTTACTTTCATTTCAAAATCAAAAATCAATTAGCAAATGATGATCTAAATTGGATTTATGTTGAATAAGAATATCTCATTTGCAAATACAATATAAGCTGTCAAACCCACTTGTTTAAACTTACATCAAAATCTACTTTCATGAAGCATGGATAAAAGAGACCATAAATCATAGAAATGTTGAATTTACATAAAGTTAGAAAGCTTCATTACCCTTAAATTTAACGGGTTTAGCTACTCATATGTGTTTTCATATCAACACATGTAAATTTCAACATTAAAAGCAAAGAGAAGTAGAAACTAAACAAAGGAAAGGAGATTAACTACTTACATGAAATAACACTAAACTAATTGCATAAATGTAAATCTAAGCTATGAACATGAAATGAAAGCGAGCATATAAATAAACAGTAACATAAAAGTAAATAAAAACATGCAAAAGAGAAAGAGGCTAGGAAGCCGTTTTTATTTCATGAAACTTTGGCATTACAACTTTCTTGCTTAATTTCCTAACTATTTCATGTACAGAAGAGAGTTATTTATACATGCATAAAACCCTAATTCAATATTTTGGGTGCTTCCCAAAATGCCCTTTAGGAAGTGTGACTTTCAAGTAACCATTAGCCTTTAATTAATCCATCATTAAATATGCATGATGCTTTAACCTCCACTTAGTTGTCCATTAGCTTCTAATTGTAGATTTAGATAAGTGGACAGGATCCTCCATGATCATGAGCTTGAATTGTTTCCTCTTCGTTCCTTTGTATTCCCTTGTGCATGCATATATCTTCATGAATCCCTCTTCCATATGCATCCAAATTCCTATAAAAATTATGGAAAATTTCCAAATAAAAAGTCCCAAATTAACACATTCACAAAAATGACTATTTTGCCCATTTATGTAGATGAATATATGATGATTTGAAAATAATTGAATTTTGGTTTTAAACACATTAAAATACCCAAATATGACATTTATTTAAATAAAAATCGATTAAACATGGATGTAACTATATGTACATTTATATGCACACCAAATAATATTACTCGACATAATGTGTTATAAAATCTTTTCAAAAATGTTACATCTGAGTCCTTCTAATACAAATCCTACCCTTGGACATTTATAAAAGTCTGTTCCTAACTAACTGAATACAATATACATATAATACAACAAAAAAGGGAAAAAATAAGTAGCTATCCTACTTCAAGCTCCTCCTTGTGAATCTGCAAAAAACTTGAACTACTTAGCATCCCATTCAAATTTGAGCACTCAAGAGTTTAGGAAAAGGAAACAAACTCTTTGTCAGACCATAGGTCCGGTGTGAGTAAACTCAAATGACTTAATTATTACTTCAAAACTCTTTTGAAATCAAAGGTATCTCGTAAGGCCGCGCTGCACATAAACACAGACATGTGCTTACCTTACGATAGCCAAAACATTTGTACATAAAATCCAGTGATATTATAATAATGTCTAAAGTACAAATTCATATCCAAAATAGCTGAAATTGTTACCATATTAAATTCCAGCATACTAGGCTCTAAAATCAAAACTGTAAAGGCATGCATTGGAGATGGATCCCATACATGGAAGGTAAGGAACTACATTCCGATGGTACACCCTAGAAAATGCACCAGAGTCTGACAAAAACTTCTTGTACCCCTACTAAACATGGCTAGCTGCCTCTTTAACATGTCAAACCAGATTACCTCATCCCTTTTTAACACTGACGCCTTATACTGCCACGATGTTTTCATGCAAAACAACTCGAATATGGACAATCTAGGATGGGATGGCGGCTCCTAATGGTAGCTGACCACATGGCTTTGCTACATGCCATGTTTTTGCCATTTCCTAGTGGTAAGGATTTAAGGCTACACTTTACCCTCTTTCATACTATCAAACCATCTTGGAATGCTAACACTGCCCTCCAGGAAAAGATACAATGCCAGCTTTCATCCATGCAAGTTGTTCCAGGATCGAACAAACATTCCATATTACTATCTTCCATTTTGAAATCACCCTTAGGAAGAATAGTATAACTCCACAGCATACTTTGTGATTTAGCATCGTTCATCATTAGTTTGGAGTGGTTCGGATAAATCCGGGGACCAGTGTCTCCAAAACTAAGCAAAAATTTCCAGCTAACTCAATTTCGGCTCTTTTTGGAAGTATACACCAAAAAACTGAATCTACACCGGGGAACTCGAATATACCCAACTTGTCTCGTGAGTCATACAGGTCCAGATTTGATAATCGGTTATTTAACTATCAACTAAACAACAACAATCAATTCCAATTTAGATTTATTTACCCACAGCAACTACTAAGCCTCAAAATATATCTTTATTTAATAAATCTCTTTCAAAACGTTTATCTAAAACATTCGTAGAATTATCTTTCTAAAATAAGTATGTTCACAATACTTTTGTGAATAACTTTTTACTTCCAAATCATGTTAAAAAGTATTAAATAAATGTTGTTTAAATTGGAGGTAGGGACAACCCTAGACACCATTCCTTTGGAGTTAAGTGTGGAATGGATGTTCCATACCACCATTTTTAAACGGTCAGTTTAGAGAAATCTAGATTTCAAATTCTTTTTATATTTCTTTCAATAAATCCTTTTTAATCAAATCTATTTCACTCATGAAATCTCTTTTATTATAAATCCTAACCCATTTCAAAATAATTCCCAAACTCCCAAATTGATTTATAAAATCCTTTAATAAATATTTAGAATTATTTATATAAATTGCTTTCATAAATTTCCAAATATTTTGTATAAATTTCCTCTAAATATCCAAACCTTTTATAAACTCCCTTTATGAATATCTAAATCATTTTATAAAACTTCTTTTATAAAATACCCCAAAATCATTTATAAAACCTCTTTATAACCCTTATTGTTTACAACTTCTTAAATAACCTTAATCATTTTAGTTTCCCTTATTAAGCAAATCTATTTTATAAATCTCCTTTATTATAAAATCTTCTTTTCTTAAAAACTCAAACCCATTTACCAAAAAATCCTTATAAATTTTGAAATTCATTTATAAGACTCTTAATAAAATTTTCTTTTTATAACATGAAAAACCATTCCATTACTTAAAAACATCTTTAGTAAAACCATTTGTCAAATAATTCTTTAAATATCTTATCCAAATGCAATAATTTTGAAACCATTTCAAAAAGAAAACGAAATATTTATCCTTACAAAATCAACAGAGGCTTGATGACCAAAATGGTGCTTTTAATTTGGTTTCACTTATCTAGTTAACATGGCATCACACAACAACGGATATATAAGATGTCAACACATAACAATCAACCAACATTTATGAATGTTCAGGTACTGCAATAACAGAATGGTATTTTGTTCTGCTAATAGATGTCATATAGTTTCCTAGTCGTAAGGGTTACTTAATGCTTAGACAAGAGATCCTTTAGTTTGAAAACAATTCACTTAGATAAGAACGGGTTTAAATAAATTACCGACAGATTTTTACAGAACTTTTAAAATGATTGAACCTCAATTAAATCATAAGTTAAAAAATAATTAAACCTTAATAAACCTCAATTAAATCATAAGATAAAACTTAATTAAACCTTAATAAATATTAATTAAATCATAATTAAACCCTAAATTAGCTTATTTATCTCTTAATTTATTTAACTAAAAATTTAAAACTCAATTAAGCTTGGTTAATTCTTAGTTAATCAAAAATTAAACCTTAATAAATTAAAAATTAATTAATAATTAAACCATAATTAAAATTTATTTAAATAAATGTTTATTTATAATTAAACCCTAATTAAGTAATAATTAAGTGAATAATTAACCTTAAATAAATAATAATTAATAAAATAATTAACCCTAATTTAATAATTAATTAAAATATTTAAATTTGGAAAATTAATTCCCTTTTATCTTAATTAATTCTTACTTAAAAACTTCCTTAACTAAAATAATTAACTTGGTTAATAATTTCTTAAGCTCTAATTACTTAACCCAATTACTTAACTAAATAAATAAATAAATAGTAATCAACCTAATTAATAAATTAAGTTATTAAATTATTAAATAATTTAAACTTTAAAATTTTGAATTACTTAATAAATTTGAAATGAATTTTCAAAACAATTCAAAATAAAACACTTTAAAACTTAAAATCGCAAAAATTTCCGAACTGCTTCTATAGCGACTATCGCTATGAGTGCAGTTCGCTAGAATTGATTTCTAAGTGAAAACTTGAAAAATATTTACTAAATTCAAAAACTAGAAAACATGCTTTTGATTTCAAATGGGATATCAAGTCCGTCGTGACTTTTCATATTGCTAATTCACAACAGTTCATCACATACACTTGGTTTTGGTTTCATAACCACGCTACAATCATTTCATCGCCAATCATTTACATAATCATATCTAACAAATCATTTAACACCTAAATCACAAATCCAAGCTCAAATATAAACATATAATAATATGTTATCCAACACAACATGATCATTCAACAAAACAACCATCATATTTTCATAACATATAGTCCATCAAAATCTAGTTAATTACTTTCCAAGAACAAAAGTTTTACTCATCGAAGCTTACTAATTCGACCTAAACTTTTGCTAGAACTTTGAAATAACCTAGGATCTTGCAAAATTAAAGACTATGGACCCTTGAACACTTGAGTTTGGCTCAGCGTTGTACACTTTGGGGCCGGACCATGCATTATTTGGGCTCGGCCATAGGTGTTTGTGGAAGATGTGGACTTGTGCTATGGAAGAAAGGGTTGTAGTGTTTTTGAAGTGTTATAGTGAGCTAAAGAAGAGATTTAAGTAGGAAAGAAGTGATTTTTTACAAGTTATAAATTATGAAGAGAAGCCAAGGATATTTCTTGAGCTTTTTGGAATTTTAAAGTGAAGAAGAGGATTGTAAAATGATAAATATAAGAGGTGAGGGATATATATAGACTTAGGAAAATAATTAAAAATATATTAGTGCTTGAATTAAATATGTATACATGTGAATGCACCCATACCCCCTCCCCCCTCCATACTTCCACCCATACATATCCCCATACCATCCAAACTATTCATGCCATGCACACTTGACTTTTGTTTTTGAGATAAATATATTTATATGTTAAAATATACATATTTTTTTTTATAAAAATCTTACTTATTTTTATCTATACACATGCTCACGTGGAAATATATGCACATGTATCTATTCTCATGACAAAATAGTTTGTAGTATACATATATGTGTTTACAATAATGCTTTAACATTTTTGATAACTTTTAACCAATGAAAGATCGATATTTCGGGAAATAATTTTCGGTCACATTTTCTATTTTTCTATAAACTATATACATTGGTAAATAAATTTTGAAAACAATTTTATCATCACTAGTAATTATTTAAAATAGTTTTATTTGTTAAAAAATATATTTAAAAATATTTAAAAATATAAATAAATATTCATTTAAAAAGCGATCAAATTCTGGGTTGTTACATAAGCATATTGGAAGCCAAATTCCTTGATATATAGTTTGATTTATCATATGGTTTTGGGAGTGCAAATTAATAGAACTATTGTTAAATGTTATAATGTAGCTGAAAGTGGAAGTTGGTGTAAGCCCAATGTGGCAATCAAGAATTTTAAAAATAGAACATAAACAGAGAAAGAAGGTGCATGGCCTATGTGGCAAAACTCGACATTATTTTTAAATGATGGTGTAAGTCCTTTGTAGCAACCTAAATTGTTAAAACCTAACATTGATGATAAAAATGGTTTAAAGGCCTAAATGGCAACCAAAAAAACACGATGTGATTTAGGAACGATGTTATAGGCTTGAGTTGCAACAAAATATTAAAACATAACATTAATTAGGAGAGTGGGTTTAAGACCTAAGTGGCAACCAAATGTCAAAACATGACATTATTTAGGAACAATGGTGTAAGGTTTAAGTGGCAGCCAAGAAGAGATGACTATAAAACAGAGTTCATGATGTGATGCAAAGTGTAGGGCACACTTGTTGCTAAAATATTGTTTGTATGATTTAGATTCATGCTATGATGTTCATTCCACATGATATGATGAGATTGGTGATGATGAATTAGTGAGGGGAAAGCTTGTTCTTTTAGGCAGTGCAGTCTCATTATATGTTATACCGGGGAATGTATTACACGTATAAAGATTTACGCCTATCCCATGTTCTTATTATTTCCTTTATAAATTCATAGATACTCATTCGAGCAGGTTGAATTTATAGAGTATATATTTGCGTAGAAATTAGATAATTAAAAAAAACCTCAGGGAAGGGTACACACTATATATAATATACTTGTATCTTTATATAGCTTTATAGGTGGATAATATCTATCCCTCTGCTATTACTTTCACTCTCTTTACTTCCATTTCTTAGGAGAACTTTCCTATGTAAAGAGTAAGAATGAAGATAAGAAGCAGACGATTGATAGTAAGAGGTGTTAGGACCAATGCTAGTAGTAGAGTTGCAAATGCACAGACTAATATACAAGGAAAGGAGCAAGTGCAGGACGAAACCGCAAAAGTGAGCATCTAGGTGCCGACTCTAGTAGTGGAAAAGTGGATGCGAATGCACTTTTTTTTAGCAATTTGTAGCAATCCTAGCACAATAATAAGATCAGCAATTAGTACCTCCTTAAGCCTCGAATGTGCTAGAAGGCCCGGTGTAGGCTGCCAGGGAAGACTTTTCTAAGATGAACGAGGATTACCAAAGTTTAGGAGGAGAGATGATTGATGGATCCAAACAGGTGTTGGAGGCTAGGGATTTGTTATGGATTTGTGATTGAATTTGTGGAGATTTAGGGTACACTGACGTTCAAAAAATGATTTTTTTTAGACAATTTAAAGGTTTAGCTAGTATCCGATGGAATATAGTGAGGGCTAAAGTTCCCGAGAGAGAAATGATGTGAGATTGGTATAGGGAAATGTTTTAAGAGCAATTTATTGTAAGATTAGAGGACAATGTTCCGAGCATTTGTAGAGGTGGAATAGGGAAATATAATTATGGCAGATTATTTGTAAAATATTAATGATTTATCCTGTTATGGGATTGATCTATTTAGAACCCCAAGAAAGTAGGTGGAGAAGTTTATCTTGGGGATGACGTTGAGGTTGAGTGATAGGATGATGGCTTATTTTGCACTTCCATTTAATGAAGTGGTTGATATGGCAAGGCGTTATGAGCTTATGTATACAGAGAGGAATAATGTGACTAAAATCTTAGATAAACAAGAAGAATAAGTTTACTCCATACCAGTAGGGTAAGATGGGTTAATAAAAAAGGGAAAGCCTCGGGAGGGAGAGACCGGAAGGACATCACTGAGATTGCCTATTATAACCATGGATAGAATGGACATTATGTATCTAAGTGCCCAAAACTAGCTAGTGTGGCCAAGGTCAAGTATTATAACCATGAAAAACCACGAAGAATGATTGTCCTTATTAGAGGCAAGAAAAAGTGTAGCTTTGGAGGGACTAATATTTGGATCATCCATTAAGGAAAAGGGAAAGGGTATGGGGATTATAGGTATGATTTTGACCTCCAGTATTCCAGTTAGAGTTTTGTTTGATACAGGGGCTACACACTTTCATTGAGTTTTTAATCCATATATTGTGGTTAGATACCATTTATCCAGTCAGTTCTTTGCATTTGGTTAATCTAATTGATGGATATGCCGCTCTCAGTTTAAAGTGCACTGATGTAGAGTTTGTTTTATCGGGACATTTTTTTTTTGGTGATCTGTTTGTGTTTGACTTCATAGGATACATGGTAAGTTTAGGTATGGATTGGTTAGTACCTAATAATGGTAGAATTTATTATGCCAATAAAGTTATCGCTTTATGAAACCTAAGAGGAGGTGAAAGGGTTATGGTAGCATTAGATGTGATGAAGGATAAGTCTGGAGCTACATTGTATGCGATGGAGTCATGGGAGGACGATATTAGTGTAGCACCAACGGCTCAGGAGTTTGCATATGTTTTCAAAGCACTAATGAGATTACTGCCTAGTAGAGCGATTGAATTTCAAATAAATTTGATACCAGCAACAAAACCTATTAGTGGACCACTTAGTAGAATGCCACCCAAGGAGAAGTAGGTGTTGAAGGAGTAGCAAGTGGAAATTGAGCATAAATTTTTCATAAGGCCGAGTATACCATTAAGAGAGCATTTGCGGTATTTGTAAAAAAGTCAGATGCTCCACTTTGGTTGTTATTAATTACAGGCAGTTGAATGAATTAGTGGTAAAGAAACATTATTCATTGCCTAAGATGGATGACTTGTTGTGATACCCTATGAGATTAGGCGTATATTTTATTAGTGGGGGCAAAATGGCAATTTTTATAAACTTTGGAATTAGACGATTAGGTTTGTACCACTATGTAGAGCTTGGTCCTCTAGTCAGAATGGTATATTGGTTTGTCAGATCGGAGTCCGTATGAAAGAGATACAGATATTTTAAGTTATGGGATTTGATTTTGTTTAGAATGGCCAAGCCCTATTTAGGTGAAGTGGCGGTTCAGAGATTATAAATAGGCCATGTAGAATTTGAATTTGCTTTATTTCTGGCTTACGTACTTTTCAATTCTAACTTCTTCTCCTCAATCTCTCTGATTGACTCTTCCTATCTCAAATCTAAACCAAACCCCTCACAAATATATATATATATATATATATATATAGAGAGAGAGAGAGAGAGAGAGAGATACACACACACCCGTACATATGGCACGTCCGTTGGACGTGTGTAAAGACAAACATGAGTTAACTTCTTATTAATGTTATATAGTACGCATACATGTGCATAATACTCAATATATTCATTTCGTGCATAAATTTTATTATTGTATAAATACCTAAGGGATAAAATATATTTTGCAAAAGATCGTTAATTGAAATATTTATAAAGGACGTCATAAAAAATCCAAATGTCTGATGAAATAAAATTATAGTATATATATGGTAAGCAATGTACCCTTTTTTATCAATTGTTTTTCCTCCTCCTTTATCTAGACTTGAGACCAACATCGATCTATATCTAAAAGGATAATGAAGTTAAAAATGTTGTTTAAGGATATTCTGATATAGATCATAATGCTAATGTGACCATTAAACTCCAAAATTACCGTGCATTATATTTGAAAAAAATTTTCTATTTCTAATACGAACATTGGTTAAATATATATATAAAAAACAATTGGAAAAGGATAACATTATAATAGTGTCCAATTGTTTATATTAACACATATCAACAATATGCATACACAAATCAATAAGTAATGGTACGTATTAAAATATAGTAAAAGGTAAAGATAAATGCACATATATGACAATTAATGGGTTTTCATATATTGTTTTATTTAACAAAAAAGTATATAAATACATTTATAAAATATAGTACATAATGGTGTAATTCTATTTTACATTTATGAACTTTTTGTATTGATAGAAATTCATGTGTCTTTTGATGCATTTGAGTTTCAATAATACCAATGAGAGAACGATTGATTTATGTCTTTCGTGTACAATCTAAATGAAATATCTATACCCATAAATAAATAAATTTGCAATATAAACGTTTTTATAAATAAGCGATACATAAGGTTTGGAATAATGGAGAATGGTGTTAATCTTTTTGCCATAAAATTTCCACTTCAATTGCTAAAAGGTTAATGACCCAGAATTTTAGTCATTCGAATTTGAAATATTTAATTGATTTTAAATATTGTAAAGTTAATTTTTATAAGTTAATTAACTTATGTTTCAAATATAGTGATTTATATGATAACTAAATGGTTAAATTTGAACATATGGAATTGTTTAATTAATTGAGTCTTGAATTTAATGTGAATGAAAATATTTCTAAAGAGTATATAAAATCTATGTGAATAGGAAAGAAGGTAGTAAACTTTTACATTGGAATAATAAGTGATTTAAACCGATTTTGGAAATTACTCATTTTAGTTAACGTGTAAAAATAGTCTTTTTTGGCGCTATCTCGGATTCTGACGAAACCAGTTTCATTGGATCCTAATGGTGAATTATTATATGCTGTTAAATTTCGTGTCGAGTGGATGTATCGTTTAGTCGCGCAAGTTCAAAATCATAGAATTTAATTAAAGGAATTTAAATCAAAATAACTCGATTTGAAAAGCTATTTTCTGTATATGAAGGAATTTGGTTTTGAGACTAGTTCCGTTGTGTTCAGAATAGGGGTAGCCATGCGGCATGCTTCATTTGGAGTTTGAAATTTAAAGCGTGAATAGTGCCGAGTTTATTCTATAAATAGCCCTCAACTTCCCTTCATTTTCCAAAACCCTAGCTTCTAATATTCTCAACCATCATTAAATTAAACTATCCAATAGTCATGGTTGATCGGAGCCTCTAGAGGTGAATTAGCCAGTGACTTCAACTAGAAAAATGTAGAGAGCGTCGATACGAAGCTAATCAATGGTTGGATCATCATCATTCGTCGCATGATGGCTGAAAATGGCTCACGTTCATCAGTAGTTTTTGGGTTTTGAGAGATGTTTCACGAATGCACGCGCAGGTGAGGAGTAGTGGTTGCTGGAGCATGGTGCGGCGGCATTGGTCAGGTCAGCGGCGGCTTAGCTGGTGATGCATGCAGTCGATCGAAGTTCCAAAAAAAACCTATGCGCGTGCATGCCTGGAAATGAAATGGGAAAAGGAAGAAAAGGTTTAGTTTAAGTTTAAGTTAATTATGTTACTTATAACTATTTATATCAAATGTTAATTAATTCGTAACTTTCTCGTGCGAGGTCCAAATCGAGCGCGACAAGTTGTGTTGCATTCGTATCAGGGAGCACTATGCTATGGAGCTGGATTGGAAGAATTCATGGCTAGTTGGAATTTTGAGTTAAATTGAACGACCGTTTAATTTTATTTCAAACCGGAGCTCTTTGGCGATTTCTGAAATTTTTGTGAGTTAAATCACCTCTCTGGCCTGCTTATATTTTATTATAACAATTGTTGCTTGTTTGGATGATATACAATATTTATTAGTTGGTTTGGATATATTCCCACCTATTGGAGCGGATGAGAGCCTATTACATTCCCATGTATGAGCGGATGACCCTTTGTATAGGAAACCCACCTCGAAGCGGTTGATTTATATTTTTATGATTATATTCTACATGTGATGAAGGGGGACAGGTTGGAAGGATCCAATAGGTTTCCTCACCACTCTTGATTTTATTTTCATATATATGTTAATATATGATATGTTGGATGCCATGTTGATATCTTTGATATGATCTAACTTATTTAGTGCTATGGTAGCACTGGCCCTTATTTTTTGTATTTTTAAATACTAAAAATGATGATTTTGTTTTAAAAAGGACTTCAAAATGATTTTAGAAGTGTATATATGTTTTAATAATTTTTAAATTATCAAAAGGAAATGAATTTGTTTTTAAAAAAATAAAAAGATATGATTTTTAATGTTATAAAGTATAGTGTTGAGAAATATTTGAATTGAGATTTCTGAAAAATTTATATAAAAGATCCATAGAAGTGATATTTTATAAATAAAGAAATAGATTTATAATCAGGATTTGTGAATGTTTTGTAAGTGGATGTCGATAATAAAATTATTTTTTATAAAAGAATGGATTTATAAATAGAATTTTGTAAATAAAGAAATTTTATAAAATGGAAGTTTTATAAAATAGAGGTAAAATTTATAAACGTAGTTTATGAATATAGAAATGACTGATGTTGAGATTTAAATATGGATATTTACTTAAAGGAATGTTGAAAAAAATATTTTGATGGAATTAATGGCTTTAAAAAGTAAATTTATCTTTTGGGAGTAATGTTTGGAAAATAATAATTCCAAGTGGAATTTTATAATTTGAAAATGTTCCAAAATGTGATAAGTATTGAAAATATTGATTTTAACGTTTGCTGTTGTAATATACATTTTCGGAGAAGTAAGGAAGGCATGGACTATAACATTGTTGTTATAGTAAATGATTGCTGATAGGAAATGTTTTATGTAGCATACGGTACTACATATATATAATCGAATCCCTATAATAATGTTTTTGGGTTGTCGTAATGATGTTTTACACGACATTCATTTTGACCTGAATAAAGTGCGTTTTAAATAATGCTTTACTTAAGATCTGTATATAAACTTATTTCCGTTTAAGTATATGGAGATATTTTCAAAGTGTTGAAAATGATTTGTGAATATACTTATATTGCTAATACAAGTATATGGAAATGTTTTCCAATATTTGAAGATTGAGATAAATTTGTGAATATATCTTTTTAAAGATAATTTGGAGTAAATGTTTGAAAATTGATTTAAGTAATAAAAGATTTATTAAATGGGCCTATTGATTGCTTATGTGCTAGATACTGTTTGTTGCTTTGATATTTAAAGAACCGACTATCAAATATTGGCCACTTTATCGTTATCGGTTCGAAGAGATTGGGGTCGTATTACCCGAAAACCAGTTCGGATCAATGTATATGTGTTTGAATGTGCAGGCGTTGGAAGACATTGATATTTTGAATTTTAGTAATGAAGGACTGCTTTTTAATCATTTTGCGATAAACTCCCAAAATACATATAGTAGCAGTAGTCTCTTCGTTATGAAATATCAAATGTAAGGATTTCTTGCTACTAATCATAGGGGTAATTTTCGACAGGATGTGGTAGTAGTGTACCTTCAGTTTGTCCTGTTGATGGATAACTTATATGCACGAATATCTGACATTGCATTTTAAAATTACATTGATTGATCTCTGTAAACATGTTATCTTCTTGGTGGTGGCAAATGCAACTTCCCTTAGCTTAACAACCTTTCCTAAGACGTACGAGCTCAAGAGTTATATGTTTGTAGAAATCAGTTGTGTGATGATGGAACGACAATGTGGCATTCAAAGAGGAAAGTGGTATGTGCTCTGTGAAAGGTAAATGTGACCTTAGGCCTCACACCTGGAAGTGATCGATACATGGTAGATGTATCAAGAATATGTGTTTTGCAACCATTAGGATATGACCATCCCCTTCTAGATATATATATTCCCGCTATGATGTTCGTGTTTTAAATTATTGTGGATGTATGTGATGAGGGCCCTCGGATAGGTCGGTAGCGACCAAGGTGATAATATATTTGGTACTACCTCTAGAGGTAGCCCGGTCTTGTGTTGGTAGCGGTATAGATGTTCTGTAGGCCTCGGTACATTCTTCTAGAGATGTACTACTAGAAGTTAGTCCCTTCATCGGGTCATTTGTATGGAAATCCATTATCCACTACATGCCTTCCATTTTGTTTGTAGAACCCACTTTGTGGCTAATATGCTAGAATTTAATCAATGCAACAATTTCGGCTATTATTGCTATTATTGTATACTAGACACTAGTATAATATAACAGAGTTTTGATATGTTTTGGTTATCGTAAGGTAAAAATCCGTCCATGTTTTTATGCAGCATGATCTTACGAGATACCTTTGCTTTGATAAAGGAATGTTTTTATGACTTTAAAATTCAGTTGAGATGTGTTTTCTCACATTGGTTTACCAAAATGATCCTGGCATTCTTCCCTTTCAATGCTTGGGTCAGACCGAATATATTTATAGGTTCAGGTTTGATGCTTTGGAGCTTCAGCAGGTGAGCTGGAGGTCTTCTGGTCATTTATTCACGTATATGTTTATTTCTCGCTGCATTGTTGTCTAAATCATTAGCATCTGTAAGAACAGTTATTATAACTGTCCAAGTTGATGATTAGTGATTGACTGTTGCACTCTGATGGATGTATGTATATGACAGTATCTGTTTTTTAAAGATCACTGATATTATATTATATGTTGTTCTACTGTGATTTGTGAGATTGTGTGATTATTTTATTTTCTTTATCTCTTTTTTTCTCTTCTCTTCCTCTCTATTCTTTCTTTCTCATGACTATCCGCCTTTCCATTCAGTTTGGGTTGGACATATGTGGTTTATTGTCAGCCCGAACGAGGATCGGATATGTGGGTCGTCAATTTGTTATTGGAGCTTAGGATTGTGCAAACACCTAGGCTTTGGTAGGTACTCATTATAGATAGGGTCAATAATTCCCTAATATGAGTTGAGTGTATTGTACATATAAGAGCGTATTTTTTAGTAATATAAAAATATTTTATATTGGGTTGTTTGATTTGTTAAGATTGAATTTTGGATTTTGGTCGATGCGTCCAGCTAACGCTATCAATTAGGATTCCAAAACACTTGAGTAAGCAAATTGCACAATATTGTTTTTGAAATTTGGTAAATGAAATAATTTTACCTAAATTATATTTTATATATATAAAGGAATAATTTTTCAAAAATTATTATAGTTATATATATGGTTTGTTGGTTGTTATGTATGGTACTATTTGATTATCATCATTTGTTACTTGTGTTTTAATAAAAGTTGTTATTATTATAAATGTAGACAAAGGTAAACAAATGAGAGATGATTTTATATAACCAAAGTGAAATAAGTGAAATTATATAAGTAAAAATTTATAACTGTGATTTATAAATAAAATGGAATTTAAAAAGAGACTAAAAGCACTGAACTCACTTTAGTCATCGGGAAATAATTCAGGTGATGACTGCAGCATCATAAGTATTCATTTTTGATTTTGTAAGTGATGAATTGCTACCATGATATTACTATTGAAGTTGTGTTTAGGGTAAAACAAGTTTTGATTTTGAAAAAATGAAAATAAGTTTACAACTTATGAATTTGAATAGGAAATAAAAACCAATTTTTAAAATGGTCGAACATTTTGGTTAAGCTAACAAAAGAAAATTTGAAATTGATAATGAAATGAGAAAAAATATATTAACTTAAGTAAAGTAAAATAAATTGAGTTAATGAATTGAAATCTAACTTAAGTTAAATGAAATGACTTTTGAAATGAAATTTAACTCAAGTTATGTGAAGTGGGATAAAACGAGTTAAATAAATTGGAATTTTACTTTTGAAATGGTGATGAAGTTAAGTTATAAAATGCAATTCAGTTTCAGTTGTAAAATGAATTGTGTAAAGATCCCGGATTTAAATTGAGTATAAATTGATAATTAAATTTATTTTTTATTTAAAATTGTGAAAATAAAATGTTTTCAGCCTCCATTGAATAAAAATCTCTTGTACTAGTGATACAACAAACCTGTACACTTCAGCCAGCATATTGTTTTATATATCATGTTCTTGCTTCAATTTCGTGCATTCAAGTGGAAACAAAAAGAGGCCAAAGTAATTAATGGATGAGATCCTTAGCACACAATATTATCTATCAGCCACCAAAGAAATATGCATAAAGCAAAGCAAAGTAGAAGTAAATCTATGTACAAATTGAAGTATGGGTAAACTCATTTTTATATCAGCCGAAGTCAAGCAAACATTTAATGCAAGGTACCTTAGTACATAATATTTTATCTCTAGCACACTATAATATCACTTCAGCCAATGCCTATTTGGTACGAACCATGCTATCACCTGCAAATTTCTTGTTATATACATCACTTTTTTTTCATATTTAAAAAACTTTGTAAACCTGTAAAAAAAAAAGTAATGCAAATAAAATACAAGTTCAAGCTTCAGTTCAAAGCCTAGGAAGCAAACAAAAAATAATAGTAGCCAAAAAAACAAAAAGGGAATTTGAAGTCTTCAAACCTGGAGATGAAGATCAACTCAATATACAAGTAACTAAATCAAACATCAAAGCAATCAAAGGAAATTGTGAAACTGGAAGAAGCTTCAGCAAACAAATTCAGGCCTATTTCAACTTTGTTAAGTTTGTGTCAAAATTTAAAGCAACCTTGTTCAACAATAAGTAGCTTTGTTCTTTCCTGGGAGACAAGGTGAGTAATCTCACTTTTGCTACTTTAAAGCCAAATTTTGTTGCATGCTAGTGTGGTTGAACTAAATTTGTATTGGGTGACCCTGCTGTGTGTATAGATGTATGATGTATGCATGTTTTTTTTTCCAACAGAAGCTTTGATAGGACTAAGTACAAACAAAAAAATGTTTGATTTATCATAGATTAAGGTTTAAAAGTTAAATTAAGAAAACAAATTAATAAAAATAATAATAAGTTAAGCAAGTTTTTTTGAAAAATTTTAAGTAATGATAACAATTAATGTTGACAATTTGAAGTTATGACTTCATTACAATTTCAATTATTTAAGGAAATATTTAACAACATTTTCTAAAAATCTTAATTTATATTTTAATTGAGTAGATAATTTAAGTTAAGTTGTTTTCAAAGTTTAAGGAAGGTTTTAAATGTTAAGATAAATTATTATTATTATTAATTAATGGTTTTGGAAAGTAATAAAAAAAGGGTTAATTAATAATTAATTAAATACTTAGAGATTTATCAATTTGCTATTTAGGATTGGTAAATTTATAATTTAAAGTCAATTTATTTGTAATTAGGAATTGTTAATGAAAACTTATTACAAAGATGGTTAAAGTAAAGATGTTTAAATAAGTTAAGTGAATGAATTAAAGGTTAATTAAATAATCTAAAGTTATTTATTTAAATAATTTAAAAATTGATTAATTTAATTAATAAATGATTAAAGGACAATTAATCAAATGATTTGACATTAATTAATGTTAATTAACTATGATTGATGACCCATTTGATTTAAGTTAATCAGATAATTGGATTGATCCCACTTATGGATGTTTAGAACATTATTGGATGTTGAATTGTTGATATCCCTGATATATGATGCTTTGTGATATACCCTAATTTGTGTTGTGATCTGTGATGAAATTTATTATTTGTGATATATATGTGTGATCTGTACGATAAGTGTTATAGTTTATATCGCTTATCAATTATATTCTGTGTTTCGATCTGTGATAATTGAATGATGTTGCACTATTGTGTTAAACCCCTGGACCACACCATACACACACAAATACGGATTTCACAAGGAAATCGATTTAAGTCACAGATTTTTGAAACGATTTTTAAGTAGACAATTTGAATTCAAGTGTTTTGGAAATGGATTGGGTTTAAAGTAAAAAGCTTTTAAAATGGAATTTCAAAGATGAAATTTATTTGAATGACTTAATTGAGTTTTGAAATTTAAATATTTTGATTTAAAATTTGAATTCAATATTTGAAATTGAATTCTATGTTTTGAAAACTAGGGTTTAAAAAGGCTATTCAACTTATGAATGAGTTTATATGGTTAAAACTATTTTAAAGGTATTAATTTGGAAATTTGAAATTAAGGCTGTAACTTGTACAAATGAAAAATTGGATTTTTTTTCTGAAACGAGAACTATTTGTTTTCAAATAAATAAAAGTTTTCACATAAGTAATGAACTTCCAATTGGTGTTAAAAGATTTCAAATTTAGAATGAAAAGGAAACGTTTTGAATAGCTATGAATGAATCTTTGGAAGCAAATTTGAAAATTGTAAATTAAATCTTAATTTAAAGATTTAATGAATTAATCCAATTGAAATGGAATTGTTTTGAAAATACAAGAATGAATCTTTGGGAAACTGGGTGAACTTTGTGAAATAAATCTTTTTGTTTAAAGATTTGAAATGGTAATTTGTTTAAACCATTTGAAAGAAATGTTCGAATAATTAAGTTGTGACTTAATTGAAATCCCAATATCCATATGTTTTTAAATATTGCGCTCACTATTCGGTTGAGCCGGGAGAGGACCTTTGTGTCATATATCCCATTCCGAATATGTGATACGTCGTTATGGATAGCATTTGAAGACCGGTGATGAAGACCGGATATTTTCGAAAACGGAAGGACAACTCGTCGAATGTCTTTGCATCGACTGGTCCCCGGTATAGAGACTCCATATGTGATGGGAAGTCCGAACGTGATTTGTGAATATCCGGATTGCAAGGGCTTCTTTGGAAGTGCCTTCGGTTCTGTCCGAACCCGGAACAGACTTGTATGGATTGTGTGTCTGACATTACAATTTGAGATATAAAGCAGATTTCTTTCAAATACATTTCTGTTGGTGGCGGAGAATTTATTCTCTTAGCTTAACACCCTTCTCTGAGACGTACGAGCTCAGAGGTTATGTAGTTGAAGGTCATCAGCGATATATTCCCAATTTGGTAATGTGACATGCTAAGTGTTGTTGTGTAATGATCATTGTTTGATTATTTGTGATATGATCATTTGTTTGATCATTTATCTTTGCGATCATTACTTTGATCATTTGTTGACCCAAAGCATGACTTTGTACCAAAGCGTAGTTTTGTGGACGAGACTTCGTCGAGCCTCACACCCCGGAATGGTCAAAACAGGAAAGATGCAGCAAGGTTATGAGGGGTAGCTCCCTTTTTCCTTCTGGAAAAGGGTGGTATCATGGTATGGAGCCTAGATACTTACTCATGTGGAAACACTCTATTTATTATGGTGTGATGTTGGTTATCGAGCGCTCGGATAAAGGTCCTAAAGGACCGGGGGATGGCATACTCGTGTCAGTAGTTACCCAGTTAGGGGTAACCCGGCCTTGTGTTGGCAGAGATCCGGTTAGGTTCTCGGGACGTCCTTCCAGAGACGTTTCCATGTGGCAATGGGAAGTTCCTTGGCCTGACCATTTGTTGGAAATCCAATCTTCAATACGAAACCCTGTACGGTATTAGTTGTAGAACCTGCCATCTAATATGGTAGCTATAGCGGGCATAATATAATGGTACCTATGCTGGCTAAGATTAATATTCTACTTTCGAAATGTTTTCTGCACCGTGCACTTATAATAATAATATCAAAGAAATTTTCTGCATATTAAGCATGTTTGACTATCATAAGAAGAAATCTCCTCCAATTCTGCGTTTGCATTGTGTGTGTGGCGGGAGGTCTTATGGTAGTTTCATTTTCAAAAAGCATTGCGAATTTACTTTAAAATTCTCTTGTTGATTGTTTTTAAAGATAAACTGTTTTTGTTGCTCACACCAGTCCCATGACTGATCCGGAGTTTATTGTTCCTTTCCTAAACTCTGGGTGCTTATTATTTTCTACACGAGCAGTCTAGAGTTGGGTTTTTTAGATACTTAGGTTCAGTAGATTTTATCTGGAGCTAGTTCAGTCTTTGGATATGGACTGCACTTGCTTATCTATGGGAGTTCGAGCTATTGCTGGATTGGAGCTTTGGAGATGGAGATTATCCGCTGTTGTTGTTATCTATTTTCTTTTCCGCTGCTATTTTCTTGTATCTCTGATGTATAGTGATATCATTGTATCACTCTATTGTATCAGATATTGTATCAATGCTGTATATCAATATATTATCCTTGTATTCCGCTGTGTTGTTTACTTAATGTTGTTATAAGCTCCGGCGAATCGGATTTGAACGGTTGAATCTACGGCATTCGAATACGATTTGAAGTATGGATGTCGATTTTCGAGCGGGCAAAATCCGTTTTCGTTACAAATTGAATATGTTTTAGAGTGTTGTTTGGTAAAATTGAATATGAACTTAAGTTGTGAAGTAATAATAAACATGAGTAGTGTTGTATATTAATGTTTAAAATAAACTTAAGTAAACAATTTTATGGAATAGTTATTAAGTGTTGTTAGTATTAAAGAAAATATACTAGGTAAATTTAATATGGAATGAAATGTTTAACATAAATTGAATTTTAACGTTAATATTAATAAGTGAATGTTAATGAATTAAATGTAAGTGAAATTAATATAAATAATTGAATTTGATTTAAATTGGATGAAGACCAAATAAATGTAAAAGAAATTGAATGTAAATAAAAGAACAGGGAATAAAGAATAAGATATAATAAGAAACCAATCGAAACAAATATGTAAGTTGTACGCATATTATTTTATTCACTAACTGTTCAATCTAGATTCGAATATACGATTTTGAGGTGATTCACACCGATCTGAGTTAGAATTTTTCACTCAATTTCTCGATGGCGACACTGGATATGGATTTTTCATTAATTTTGATATTCTCTATCAAAGTACATGGCTATGCAAGGAGAATGATGGTTTTCTAATCAAGGAACCGGATCCGTGTCTACACTATAGTGGTCGTGTGAATGATACTAGTTCGGAAGTGAAATTTTGTGATCGAGCGAGCGAACAGGTATAGTTTTGCTTACAGATGATATGTGTACATCGTACAAGGTTGAATAAATTCAATGTTGACATTATAAAATGCAAATTTATATGATTATGAATTAGTTAGATGAATATTAATTGTTTGATGGTTTCTTTTGTCGCATGTACTACATTTACATATATATATTGTATTAGTATGTGTTATATATTGATATTACTTTTCCTATTCATGTTCTCTATGTATGTTGAGTGACTAGTAGGTGCAGATGATATATTCTCCGCATTTGAAGCTCACTTTCGCATTATATTGATTGTGCATGCTTGCTAATATAATTGTAACAACCTGCATATTTAACGATTTTATATTTAAATATTTTATTTAAATATAGCGTCGTTAGTCGGATTTTTGGGTCCGAAAAGCTACTTTTTGCAAATGGCCGAATTGGAACTCGAAACTACCTCCATTGGTTCCAAAATGGCGTTTGCGATCTTTTTGAGTATAATCTTTGATATGTTTGGAGTTTGTGAAATTTTGGCTACTTTTTCCTACTTGGGCTTAAGTTTGGGTTCAGCCCCAATCTCCACTTAACCCTCTAACTCAACCCCTTCTCTTCATTCATCTCCTTTTCATTTTCATTTCTCAAGCTAAAACTGAAATGGTGGAAGGGAAAGAGAAATAGAAATTTGCAAGCCCTAGTTTCAACTTCCAACTTGATTTCTTGCTCCAAAATCAAAGAGAATCCATAGGTAAGCTCTTCTTCATCTTCTCCAACTCTTCTCCTCTTCAATTTCAGAAAATTTCCTAAACCTAAATTGGGAAATATATGTTTTATTCTTAGATTGAAGCTTGTTGAGTTGAAGTAGAGTTTGGTTGGTCTTCTCCTTGATATTGAGCTTCTTCTTCATCTTCTTTATTTTGGGTTAAAGGTGAGTTTTGAACTCACATCTACTTCTCTTGATTTCATTGATGTTAGGTATGAATTCCTAACACCTTGTTCATATGCTCTTGCTTTTGGTTTGGATTGAATTGGTGAATATCCAAATTTTTAGTGTTTGGGTTCAATTCTCTAAAGATCCTAACTTTAATGTTTGAATATGTTTTTGGTTGCGAATCGGAGAGCTAATGGAGCTGGGGTATCTATTGGCTAAGGCTCCTTAACTCCATTGCTCGAACGGTCGCATTTTGGAAGAACTTGCATTCATTGGAAAAAAGGGCAGAAACTGCAAATTTATGCAGTTCGGCCGACCGAGCCCTGTAGCCGGTCGACCGACCTGCTCATGTCCAGTTTTTTTATTTCCTGCATCTGGCCAGCCGACCGAGCCCTGCAACCGGTCGACCGACCTGCTCCTATTTTGCTGTTTTGCCTATTTTTGCATATTTTGATTTGTTTTCCAAATTTTATTGATTCAAGTTGCTTTTTAGTGGTAGTCATTGCATCTTTGGCTTTGATAACTTAATTTTGACTTCATTCACGGGTTTTCATAAATAATCCCTCTAAATCGTATTAAAAGTTTCCTTCTCCAATTCTTAAATTCTATTTAAAACGCACATACACAATTTCGCACTTCGAGCGGAGTGGAAGGGTGATTAAATGGTTGGGTAAAACACGGACCATGAATCCATGCGTTTGTCTTGCCGATTAATCCCCGACCTATTCGATTGATTGTTTTGACCTTTGTGTCTGGTTTACCGATGAGATGAGGTGAACTTTGTACTGCTTTGAGTGTGAAATTAACTAACGGATAGTAAATCGTTTAGTGCGAACGAGTGGTTATGGGACTCACGTTACCACTTTTCGGATTCCTTTTTGAGAGTTATGACACATTCCGCCAGTTAGTGGTGTCCAGTACTGGGTCTCTGAACTTCACCACTACGGTTTGTTGCCTTCGGGTATGTGCCTTCGGTTTGTGCCTTCGGGTTTGTTGCCCTTTAGTATCGCTTCCGATGTCGGTCATTATGAGCCGCATGGGTGATATTGGGTTGCCCTTTAGTATCGCTTCCGATGTTGGTCGTTATGAGCCGCATGGGTGATATTGGGTTTGGAGTCTTCGGGCTCATGGATTCTTGTTTGTACAGTACTGAGCTCGAACAAAATTTTATGATGTTTCATTCATATGTATATTCCCTTGGTATCGCCCTTCGGTGTTGGTCATTACGAGCCGCATGATGCGTAGCGTTTACCTTGTGGAACTTGTGTACCTTATTGGTATTTGTTATTGCCTTATGGCTTGCTTTGGGATATTCTTATCCTTTGTTTCTACATGTTGCCGATGATATGAGGCTTGTTCTATATGATTCATCTTTTGTTAGATGATTGCGTTATCTCCTTTGGAGATATTTGTTATACGTTGTAACCTTGCAGGTTTATTGTTGTTCAGTTTATCTAACTGATTTGTTTAGCTAGACCGACCCGTGTATTTTATACTCGGGTCAGACCGAGATGTTTCAGGTTAGGTGCATTTGGACTTAGCCTATTTTGCTTCCGCATGGACTACTCCGCTAGCTTCTTTTTGTCATAGCTTTTTGTGTAGTCCCATTTTGTAGTAACTCTGATATTTATTCTATTGACTCGTCTGTATATTGTGGTCTGCTATACCACCTGACTTGTATTATTTTGTAAACTCTGTTATGTAGCAGTATATGTGTATATGATGATTTACTGTTCTGTGAGGTATATTTCATTTGAGTATTATATTATGTTCTGATAGATCCAACCACCTATGGTTTTGTTTTAAGTATTCATTAGGTATGTCGACCTGCTTGGTAGTCTATTGTCGATGTATTCAATAGATAATTAGAGCAAGGCTATAGATGGTCGCTCCCAACCAGCCTTATTCTCCGTGTTAGTTGACGGCATTACCTTGTAGTGTCCTTGGCTAGCGTGGGTATAGAGGTGGGGCGTCACAGCGTGGTATCAGAGCTGAGTTCAGGACAAAATATGATAAACACAGAATAGATGCACATATTACGGTACATCAAAGTGTACAAGTGATACAAATCTTTGAATCATCGTGTCTCTTTATTCCATCAAGGTTAGATAGAATTTGGGAATACGACTAGGAATGCATTTTATTTCGTAGTATTCCGTAATGAAGTATCTACCTTGTGAATAATCTTGTTCTTATCTTACTCTCAGTGTATGGCTGGAAGAGGCAGGGGACGACGTTCGGATGCTGGGCAATCCAGTGGCTCACATCCGGATGGCGTTTATATGTCTGCTGATCAGTTTTTGGAGTTGTTTAGGAGCACTCAGCCTGCAGTTCCTCCTCGAGTGTCTCCACCTCGCAAGTCTGCCTTTGCACGTCAGTGCAATGATTTTGCTCGTCTTGGAGGAAAGCCGTTTAAAGGCTCTGAATCCGTTCTTGAAGTCCAAGCTTGGTTTCGCACATGCGAGCGTATCTTCTCTCGTATGGATCTTTCTGACCATGATAGAGTTCTTGTAACTTCTAGCTTATTAAAAGAACGTGCTCTTGATTGGTATGAGCTTCTTGTAGCCGAGATTGATGAGTCTACTCTTTCTTGGACTCAGTTTCGGGAGCGATTTGAACTCAAGTTCGTTCCTGAATCTGAAAAAGTTTTATTGACCCGTCGCTTCCTTGAGTTGAAGCAAGGGAAATCTTCTGTTTCTGAGTATGTTGCATCATTCGAGGCTTTATCTAAGTATGGTCTTGAATTCATTAGTACTTCTTATAAGAAGAATTTGAAGTTTGTTTCTGGTCTTAAGAAATATCTTAAGAAATCTTTGTTGCTCCAACTTAAACTTTCTTTTGAGGAGTTAGTTGGTTCTGCGCTTCATCTCGAGACCGTCGAGAAGGAGTGTGATAGTGATGTTGATGTTGAGGTTTCCAAGAACCCCAACAAGAGGCCGTTTCCAATTCAGAAGAAGCCTTTTCCTTCTAAGAAGAAGAAGACCGGTGGTCCTAGCTCTCAGCCTCAGTCTTCCGAAATACCTTTCGTTCGAAAGTGTTTCAATTGTGGTTCTCCGGATCATATTATTCGAGCTTGTCCTAAGCCTCTCTTCTGCCGTTAATGCAAGAAGGAAGGTCATCGTGTTTCAGCTTATCCTACTGTTCCGGCTGGTGCCAAGTCTAGCAATCTTTATGCTACCAAGGCTTCAAAAGGTCCTTCTCAACCCAAAGGTATATCTCCATCTATTTTGGAAGGTTCTATTTTATTTCGTGATCATAGTATACGATTTCTTTTCGATACGGGAGCTTCACATTCTTTCGTATCGAAGAAGCTCGTTGATGATTTATCTTTGGATGTTTCTTGTATGGTTACTTCTTTAAGGATTGCGAATCCTATTGGGGGATCCGCGACCCTTAGTTTGCTTTGTGATGATGTTGAGATTGTTTTATGTGGTTTTTCTTTTCGTGTGAATCTGCACGTTATTTCTTGTCTAGAATTTGATATGATTTTGGGTATGGACTGGCTAGTGAGATATGATGCCAGGATTATTTGTTCGGAGAGAATTTTATATCTTCGACATCCGAATTCACCTACTCAGCTATCTCTTGTTCTTCGGGATGTGGATAATTCCGAGATGGCTTTATATTCTCTTGATTCGCGAGATGATGATGATATATCTCGTATTCCTATTGCTTGTGACTTTTCTGATGTTTTTGAACCTGTTTCGGGTTTGCCACCCAAGCGGGCAATTGAGTTCCGCATTGATCTCATTCCAGGCGCGCAGCTAGTTAGTCGTCCTCCTACTAGGATGTCTACAAAGGAAAATGAGGAACTCAAGAAGCAGCTTTTAGAGCTTGAGTCCAAGCAGTTGATTCAATCTAGTTTTTCTCCGTGGGGATCCGCGGTTGTCTTTGTGAAGAAGTCCGATGGAACTCTTAGGCTTTGCATTGACTATCGCAAGCTTAACGAGTTGAACATTAGGAATAGGTATCCATTGCCTAGGATCGATGATATGTTCGATCTATTGAGTGGTGCTAAGGTCTTTTCTCAGCTTGACCTTGCCACAGGTTTTCATCAATTACGAGTCGCGGAGGATAGCATACCTCTTACAGCTTTCCGCACTCGATATGGTTCTTTCGAGTGGCTCGTTATGCCGTTCGGTTTGACGAACGCTCCTGCTTTCTTTGTTGATCTCATGAATCGGGTATTCCGGGAATATCTTGATAATTTCGTCCTTGTCTTCATTGATGATATCCTTATTTATTCTAAGTCTGAAGCCGAGCATGCTAATCACTTGAGAATTGTCTTGAGTACTCTCCGTCATCATCAGCTTAGAGCCAAATTCTCTAAGTGCCACTTTTGGGAGAATAAGGTTAAGTTCTTAGGCCATGTTGTATCTTCCGATGGCATTTCTGTCGATCCCTCAAAGATCGAAGCCATCCAGCATTGGAAGAGGCCTGAGAATGTTCATGAGATCTGTAGTTTCCTTGGATTGGCGGGTTATTACCGTCGGTTCATTAAGGATTTTTCCCGTGTTGTACTTCCTCTCACTTGCCTTACTCGGAAAGGCATTCGTTTTATTTGGTCCAACAAGTGTGAAGCTTCCTTTCTGACATTGAAGGAACTTCTCACTAATGCTCCTATTCTTGTGGTTCCCGAAGGGAATTATGATCTTGTTGTCTACACCGATGCTTGTGGTAGTGGTCTCGGTGCTGTTCTTATGCAGAAGGATCGAATAGTTGCTTATGCTTCTAGGCAACTGCGTCCGAATGAATTCCGCTATGCCACTCATGATCTTGAGTTAGCCGCCATTGTCTTTGCCTTGAAGGTTTGGCGACATTATTTGTTGGGCGAGCGCTTCATTCTCTATATCGATCATAAATCCTTGAAGTATTTGTTCACTCAGAAGGAACTCAATATGAGACAACAACGTGGGCTCGAGTTTCTTGCTTCCTATGACTTTGATATCGAGTATACCCCTGGTAAGGGTAATCGTGTTGCTGATGCGCTTAGTCGCAAACATTCGGCTGTTATTTCTATGATGCTTGCCGAATGGAATGTTCTTGAGACTCTATCTTTTTGTGAAATTCGTGATCGAGGTTCATCTTCTGATTCTCCTATTCTATTATTTAGTTTGGGAGCTCGACCTATTTTATTGGATCGTATTGCCGATGTCGATCCTGATTTGTTGCATCTTATTCAGCTTTGTGAGTCTGGATCCTGTGATGAGGCGTTGCAAGATTTTAGCATTGATTCTCATGGGTGTCTTCGTAAGAAGAACCGTCTTTTTGTGCCTTCTGATTTTGCACTTAGGCATGACATTCTTGATGATTGTCACCGTTCTAAGTATACCATTCATCTCGGTAGTAGCAAGATGTATGCCGATATGCGTCGTCTTTATTATTGGGAAGGCATGAAGCGCGATGTGGCGAGTTATGTGAGCAATTGCATAACTTGTCAGCGTTTTAAGGCCGAACATCAGCGTCCTTCTGGTCTTCTTCAACCTCTTGAGATTCCATTGTGGAAATGGGATCAGATTTCTATGGACTTTATTGACGGCCTACCTCGCTCGAGATCAGGTCATTCTAGCATTTGGGTTATTGTTGATCGTCTCACCAAGTCTGCTCATTTTGTTCCTATTAAGTCTAATAAAAATGCTTCGCATTTGGCTAAGTTATATGTCAAGGAAATCGTGAGACTTCACGGTGTTCCTAGTTCTATTGTGAGTGATCGTGATCCTTTATTCACGAGTCATTTTTGGAAGAGTCTTCAGCAAGCTTTGGGAACAAAGCTTAATTTTTCTACAGCTTATCATCCGCAGTCTGACGGACAAACTGAACGGGTGAATCGTATTTTGGAAGATCTTCTCCGTATTTGTATTTTTGATTTCGGTGGAAGTTGGGAGGATCATCTACCTCTTGTAGAATTCTCCTACAACAATAGTTTTCAATCTAGTATCGGTATGGCTCCTTTCGAAGCCTTATACGGAAGGCCATGTCAATCACCTTCTTGTTGGTTGGAATCTGGAGAGAAGCTTATTCTTGGTCCAGATTTTGTTCGAGATTCTTCCGAGAAGATTGATCTTATCCGGTTGAGAATGAAAGAGGCACAGAGTCGCCAGAAATCCCACGCGGACAACCGTAGAAAGCCTCTCGAATTCTCAGTTGGTGATCTTGTTTTTATTCGTGTTTCTCCTTTGAAGGGGGTTATGCATTTCAGTACGACTGGGAAATTGGCTCCTCGTTATATAGGACCATTTTCTATTACGGAACGTATTGGCCCTGTGGCTTATAGAGTTTCACTTCCTGCTCATTTATCTGGTATTCATGACGTGTTTCACGTCTCGCAACTTCGGAAGTGTCTTCGGGAGTCGGATTCTGTTATTACTTCTCCTTATTTGCAAGAGCTTGAGGTCTCACCGGACTTATCTATTGTACAGCAACCTATTCGCGTGCTTGACACGGAGGTGCGACACCTTCGGAACAAGGACGTGCCGCTCGTTAAAGTTCAATGGTCCGCTAATCCCAATGACTGTACTTGGGAAACCAGAGAGTTTATTGAGCGATCTTATCCGGGTTTTCTTTCTTAGCTTGAGAACGGTGAGTATGTCTTTTCATCTCAAGCATATTTTCTTTTCTTTTGATTGATTGTATGTATGTAGTTGTTACAAATATCGTCTCTAGGAATTGCGGGGACGCAATTTTGTAAGGAGGGGAGATCTGTAACAACCCGCATATTTAACGATTTTATATTTAAATATTTTATTTAAATATAGCGTCGTTAGTCGGATTTTTGGGTCCGAAAAGCTACTTTTTGCAAATGGCCGAATTGGAATTCGAAACTACCTCCATTGGTTCCAAAATGGCGTTTGCGATCTTTTTGAGTATAATCTTTGATATGTTTGGAGTTTGTGAAATTTTGGCTACTTTTTCCTACTTGGGCTTAAGTTTGGGTTCAGCCCCAATCTCCACTTAACCCTCTAACTCAACCCCTTCTCTTCATTCATCTCCTTTTCATTTTCATTTCTCAAGCTAAAACTGAAATGGTGGAAGGGAAAGAGAAATAGAAATTTGCAAGCCCTAGTTTCAACTTCCAACTTGATTTCTTGCTCCAAAATCAAAGAGAATCCATAGGTAAGCTCTTCTTCATCTTCTCCAACTCTTCTCCTCTTCAATTTCAGAAAATTTCCTAAACCTAAATTGGGAAATATATGTTTTATTCTTAGATTGAAGCTTGTTGAGTTGAAGTAGGGTTTGGTTGGTCTTCTCCTTGATATTGAGCTTCTTCTTCATCTCTTTATTTTGGGTTAAAGGTTAGTTTTGAACTCACATCTACTTCTCTTGATTTCATTGATGTTGGGTATGAATTCCTAATACCTTGTTTATATGCTCTTGCTTTTGGTTTGGATTGAATTGGTGAACATCCAAATTTTTAGTGTTTGGGTTCAATTCTCTAAAGATCCTAACTTTGATGTTTGAATATGTTTTTGGTTGCGAATCGGAGAGCTAATGGAGCTGGGGTATCTATTGGCTAAGGCTCCTTAACTCCATTGCTCGAACGGTCGCATTTTGGAAGAACTTGCATTCATTGGAAAAAAGGGCAGAAACTGCAAATTTATGCAGTTCGGCCGACCGAGCCCTGTAGCCGGTCGACCGACCTGCTCATGTTGAGTTTTTTTATTTCCTGCATCTGGCCAGCCGACCGAGCCCTACAACCGGTCGACCGACCTCCTCCTATTTTGCTGTTTTGCCTATTTTTGCATATTTTGATTTGTTTTCCAAATTTTATTGATTCAAGTTGCTTTTTAGTGGTTGTCATTGCATCTTTGGCTTTGATAACTTAATTTTGACTTCATTCACGGGTTTTCATAAATAATCCCTCTAAATCGTATTAAAAGTTTCCTTCTCCAATTCTTAAATTCTATTTAAAACGCACATACACAATTTCGCACTTCGAGCGGAGTGGAAGGGTGATTAAATGGTTGGGTAAAATACGGACCATGAATCCATGCGTTTGTCTTGCCGATTAATCCCGACCTATTCGATTGATTGTTTTGACCTTTGTGTCTGGTTTACCGATGAGATGAGGTGAACTTTGTACTGCTTTGAGTGTGAAATTAACTAACGGATAGTAAACCGTTTAGTGCGAACGAGTGGTTATGGGACTCACGTTACCACTTTTCGGATTCCTTTTTGAGAGTTATGACACATTCCGCCAGTTAGTGGTGTCCAGTACTGGGTCTCTGACCTTCACCACTACGGTTTGTTGCCTTCGGGTATGTGCCTTCGGGTTTGTGCCTTCGGGTTTGTTGCCCTTTAGTAACGCTTCCGATGTTGGTCGTTATGAGCCGCATGGGTGATATTGGGTTGCCCTTTAGTATCGCTTCCGATGTTGGTCGTTATGAGCCGCATGGGTGATATTGGGTTTGGAGTCTTCGGGCTCATGGATCCTTGTTTGTACAGTACTGAGCTCGAGCAAAATTTTATGATGTTTCATTCATATGTATATTCCCTTGGTATCGCCCTTCGGTGTTGGTCATTACGAGCCGCATGATGCGTAGCGTTTACCTTGTGGAACTTGTGTACCTTATTGGTATTTGTTATTGCCTTATGGCTTGCTTCCTTTGTTTCTATATGTTGCCGATGATATGAGGCTTGTTCTATATGATTCATCTTTTGTTAGATGATTGCGTTATCTCCTTTGGAGATATTTGTTATACTTTGTAACCTTGCAGGTTTATTGTTGTTCAGTTTATCTAACTGATTTGTTTAGCTAGACTGACCCGTGTATTTTATACTCGGGTCAGACCGAGATGTTTCAGGTTAGGTGCATTTGGACTTAGCCTATTTTGCTTCCGCATGGACTACTCCGCTAGCTTCTTTTTGTCATAGCTTTTTGTGTAGTCCTATTTTGTAGTAACTCTGATATTTATTCTATTGACTCGTCTATATATTGTGGTCTGCTATACCACCTGACTTGTATTATTTTGTAAACTCTGTTATGTAGCAGTATATGTGTATATGATGATTTACTGTTCTGTGAGGTATATTTCATTTGAGTATTATATTCTTTTCTGATAGATCTAACCACCTATGGTTTTGTTTTAAGTATTCACTGGGTATGTCGACCTGCTTGGTAGTCTATTGTCGATGTATTCAATAGATAATTAGAGCAAGGCTAGAGATGGTCCCTCCCAACCAGCCTTATTCTCCGTGTTAGTTGACGGCATTACCTTGTAGTATCCTTGGCTGGCGTGGGTATAGAGGTGGGGCGTCACAATAATAAAAGGTACATATCTCGGATTATATATCGTACTTTTATATTTTTCCCTACGGGATGCCTCATCCTTGAAGATGAGATGTATATGCGTGATTATATATATATATATATATATATATATATATATATATGTTGTAATTTTTTCCGACCGAACCACGGAAATGAGACGCTGGAGAAATTTTTCATAAATTTAAAGCGTAAATTTTTTTTGAGAATTTTGGGAATTTTTTTGATTTTGAGTTATAAGTTGGAATAGTATTAGTTAATAACTATGAATGAATTTGAAGACTTAGAAAAAGTATTAATAAGAAGTTTAACTAATTGATTTCGAAAAGTTGAAAGGTATAAAATGATGCGGTGATCTATTTTAACTAAATTGGTTTTAAAAAGTTAACGGGTTTGTGGCATTTTTCTTACATGGTAATTTCGGGATAAAATTCTTTGAGAAGGGGAGTCCATAACGGCCCAAAATTACCGTCATTTGAATTTGAAATAATCAATTGATGTTAAATATTGAAAAGTTAATTTTCATAAGTTAAATAACTTATATTTCAAATATAGTGATTTATTTGATAACTAAACGGTTAAATTTGGTATAAGAAATTGTGTAAATAATTGAATCTTGAATTTAATGTGAATGAAAATGATTTCTAAAGTTGATTAAAAATATGTGTGAATAAGGAAGAAGATAGTAAACTTTTAAATTGGAATTAGAAGTGATTTAAACTTATTTCGGAAATTACTCTTTTAATTAACGTGTAAAAATAGTCTTATGAGGCATTATCTTGAGATTTCAATGAAACCACTTCCATTGGATTCGTAATGATGAATATTGTATGATGTTGAATTTCACATCGATTAAATGTATCGTTTGGTCATGCGAGTTTGAAATGCGTAGAGTCTAATTAAGGGAATTTAAATTACAGTAACTCGATTTAAAAAGTTATCTTCTATATATGATGGACTAGGCTCCGAGAGTAGTTCCATTGTGCTTGGAATAAGGGTACAACATATAGGACACTAGGTGGCACGCTTCGTTTAGAGTTCGAAATTTTAAAGTGTGAATAGCGCCGAGTTTTTTTTCTATAAATTTCCCTCAACTTTTCCTTCATTTGCTAAAACCCTAGCTTCTAATATCCTTAGCCGCCATTAAACAAACTATCCAACGGTCGTGGTTGATCGGAGCCTCTAAAGGCGAAATTGGCCAACGGCTTTAATTAGAAAAATATAGAGAGCATCGATACGAAGCTAATCAATGGTCAGACCGTCATAATTCGTCGTGTGGTGGCCAAAAATGGCTCGTGTTCATTAGTAGTTTTTGGGTTTCGCATGGCATTTTATACATGCATGTATGCAGGTGAGGAGTGGAAGTTGTTGGAGCATGGCATGACGGCATGGGTCAGGTCGACGGCTGCTCGGCTAGTGGTGCATGTGATCGATCGATGTTCTGAAAAAAACCTACGCGCATGCGTGCCTGGAAACGAAAGGGGGAAAGGAAGAAAAGGTTTAGTTTAAGTTAATTATGTTAATTATAATTAGTTATATCGAATGTTGGTTAATTTGTAACTTTCCTATACGAGGTCTAAATCGAGCGCGATAAGTTGCATTGCATTGTATCAACGGGCACTAAGCTATGGAGTTGGATTGGATGAATTTGAAGCTAGATGGAATTTTAAGTTAATTTGAACGACAATTCAATTTTAATTCAAACCGGAGTGCTTTGGTGATTTTTGGAATTTTTGCGAGTTGACTCTCCTCTCTGGCCTGCTTATATTTTTATATAAGTAGGAACAATTTTATTTATGCTGATTGTTGCTTGTTTAGATGATATACTATATTTATTAGTTGGTTTGGATATATTCGCCTATTGGAGTGGATGAGATCCTATTACATTTCTGTATGTGAGCAGATAGCCCTTGTATACGAATCCTTCCTCGAAGTGGTTGATTTATATTTTTATGATTATATGTTGTATGTGAAGCAAGGGACAGGTTGGAGGGTTCCAAGAGGATTCCTCATCATTGTGGATTTTATTTTCATATATATGCTGATATATGACGTTTTGGATGTCATGTTGATGTCTTTGATATGATCTAACTTATTTAGTGCTATGGTAGCACTGGCCTTATTTTTGGTATTTTGAAATACTAAAAATTATGATTTTTTTAGAAAAGTTGAAATGATTTTGGAAGTGTATATGCGTTTTAATAGTTTTTTAATTATTAAAAGGAAACTAATTTGTTTTTAAACAAATAAAAAAGTTATGATCTTTGCTGCTATAAAAGTATAGTATTGAGAAATGCTTTGAATTGAGATTTCTAAATAATTTATATAAAAGATTTATAGAAGTGATATTTTATAAATAGAGAAATAGTTTTATAATCAGGATTTGTGAGTGTTTTGTAAGTGAATTTTGATAGTAAAATTATTTTTTATAAATGAATGGATTTGTAAATAGAATTTCGTAAATGTAGGAATTTTATAAAATAGAAGTGAAATTTATAAACGTAGTTTATAAATATAGAAATGACTTATGCTGAGATTTAAATATGGGTTTTTATCTTAAAGAATGTTGAAAAAATATTTTGATGGAGTAATGGCTTTTAAAAAGTAAAATTATCTCTTGGAAATAACATTTTGAAAAATAATAATTCCAAATGGAATTTAATACTTGGAAAATGTTTCAAAATGTGACAAGTATCGAAAACATAGATTTCACCATTTATTGTTATAATAGACGTTTTCGAACAAGTAAGGAAGGCATGGACCATAACAATGTTTTTATAGTAAATGATTTCCAAATGGAAATGTTTTATATAGTATATGAGATTATATACATATATATTTAATCAAATCCCTCTACCAATGTTTTGGGTTGTCGTAACGATGTTTTACACAACATTCATTTTGACCGGAATAGAGTGCACTTTGAAGAATACTTTCCTTAATATCTGTATATATACTTATTTCTGTTCAAGTATATGGAGATATTTTCGATGTGTTGAAAATGAAATACTGTCCATACACTGATAAGGGATGTATGGATTCTCAAGAAGAGAGGAGCCGCGGTGGTCCCTCCCGGACCGCCCGGATCCCACGATAAATGGTGAATATACTTATATCTTTAATATAAATATATGGAAATGTTTTTCAATATTGGAAGATTGAAATAGTTTTATGAATATTTCTTTTTAACGATAAGTTGAAGTAAGTGTTTGAAAATTGATTTAAGTAATCAAAGAATTATTAAATGGGCCTAGTGATTGCTTATGTGCTGGAATTGTCTGGTTCTTAGATAGTTAAATAACCGTCTATCAAATGTTAGCCTCTTTATCGTTGTTGGTTCGAAGAGACTGGGGTCGGAATTACCTGAGAACCACTTCAGAACAACGTATATGTGTTTGAATGTGCAGGGGTTGGAAGTCATTGATATATGGAATTTTCATAATAAAGGACTGCTTGTCGATCATTTGGGGATAAACTTCCAATATACATATAGTAGCAATAGTTTCTTCGTTATGAAATATATAATGTAAGGACTTCTTGCTACTAATCCTGGGGGTATTTCCCGACAGGAGGTGGTAGAAGAGTAACTTTGGTTTGTCATTTTCCCAAAAAAATTGTATGGACGAGTGTTCGACGTTGCATTTTAGAGTACATTGATTGATCTCTGTAAACGCAGCTTGGTGCTGGAAAAGGAAACTTCTGCTAGCTTAACACCCTTTCCTAAGATGTACAAGCTCAGGAGTTATACGTTTATATAAATCAGTTCTGTGATGATGGAATGACAATGTGGCATTCAAAGAGGAAAGTTATATGTGCTTTGATGAAGGAAAGTTTTTATTACTTAAAATTTAGTTCAAATGTGTTTTCTCATGCTAGTTTACTAGACTGATCCGCGCATTCTTCCCTTTCAATGTTCTGGTCAGACTGAGTATATTTACAGGTTTATATTTGATGCTTTGGAGCTCTAGCAGACGAGCTGGACGTCTTCTGGTCGTATTCACGTATATATTTATTTAGGAAATATAGAAATGAGTTATGTTGAGATTTAAATATGGGTTTTTATTAAAAGGAATGTTGAAAAAATATTTTGATGGAGTTAATGGCTTTTAAAAAGTAAATTTATCTTTTGGAAGTAATGTTTTGGAAAATAATAATTTCAAATGGGTTTAATAGTTTGAAAATGTTCCAGAATGTGATAAGTATCGAAAACATAGATTTCAACATTTATTGTTGTAATAAACATTTTTGGAGAAGTAAGGAAGGCATGGACTATAACACCGTTGTTATAGTGATTTCCGATAGGAAATGTTTTATATAGTATACGGTACTATAAATATAGTCAAATCCCTATAATAATGTTATTGGGTTGTCGTAACGATGTTTTACACAACATTCATTTTGACCCAAATAAAATGCATTCTAAAGAATACATTTCTTAAGATTTGTATATATACTTTTTTGCATTTAAGTATATGGAGATATTTTCGAAGTGTTGAAAATGAAATGATTTATGAATATTCTTATATCGTTAAAATAATTACATGGAAATGTTTTCCAATATTGGAAGATTGAAACAGTTTTGTGAATATATCATTTTAAACACAGTTATAAGTAAACGTTTGAAAATTGATTTAAGTAATAAAAGATTTATTAAATGGGCCTAGTGATTGCTTGTGCTAGATATTGTTTGTTGCTTTGATAGTTATATTACCAACTATCAAATATTGGCCTCTTATCGTTGTTGGTTCGAAGAGACCGAGGTTGGAATTACCCAAGAACCACACCGGACATACATATATGCGTTCGAATGTGCAGGTGTTGGAAGACATTGATATATGGGATTTTCGTAATGAAAGACTACTTGTTGGTCATTTAGGGACAAACTCCCAATGTACCTATAGTAGCAGTTGTCTCTTCGTTATGAAATATCCAATGCAAGGACTTCTCACTACTAATCCTAGGGGTAATTCCTGACAGGATGTGGTATAAGAGTAACTTCCGTTTTTCCTGTTCCCGGATAAATTGTATGGACGAATGTCTGACGTTGCATTTTAGAATTACATTGATTGATCTATATAAACATATTATCTGCTTGGTGGCGAAAAGGCAACTTCTCTTAGCTTAACACCTTTTCCTATGACGTACAAGCTCAGGAGTTATACATTTATAGAAATCAGTTGTGTGATGATGGAAGGGCAATGTGGCATTCAAAGCGGAAAGTTATATGTGCTTTGTGAAAGGTAAACGTGACCTTAGGCCTCAAACTCAAAAATACCGAAAGAGGGTAGATGCGGTAAGGCTATGTGGTTCGCAACCATTAGGATACGATCATCCCATTCAAGATATATTTAACCTCGCCATGATTTTCAAGTTTTAAATTATTATGGATGTATGCGATGAGGACCCTCAGATAAGTCAGTAACGACTAGGGTAATGACATATTCGATACTACCAAGGAAGAGGTAGGCCGGTCTTACGTTGGTAGTGCAGATATTCTGTGGGCCCTGGTACATTCACCTGGAGATGTCCTACCAGAAGGTAGCCCCTTCACCTGGTCATTTATATGGAAATCCATTATCGATTACATGCATTCCTTTTTTTGTAGAACCCACTTTGTAGCTAATATGCTAGAATTTAATCAATGTAACAATTGCGACAATGATTGATATTATTTATATACTAGAAACTAGTATAATATAACAAAATTTGATATGAAATGTTTTGGTTATCGTATGGTAAAAACCCATCCGTGTTTATGTGCAGTGTGGCCTTACAAGAACCTTTGCTTTTATGAAGGAAAGTTTTTGTAACTTTAAAATTCTGTTAAGATGTATTTTCTCACGTTGGTTTACCAGACAGATACGGATATTCTTCTTTTCAATGCTCGGTTCAGACCGAGTATATTTACAGGTTCAGATTTGATGCTTTAAAACTTCAGTAGACGAGCTAGAGGTCTTTTGGTCATATTCATATATATATATATATATATGTATGTATGTATGTATGTATGTATGTATGTGTTTATTTTCCACTGCATTTTTTTAAATTATCAGCATCTATAAGGATGGGTTATTATAATTGTCCAGGCAGATGATTATTGATTGATTTTTGTACTGTGATGTATGTATGTATAATACAGCTTCTGTTTTGTAAGGATCATTAATATTATATTATATATGTTGTTGCACTGCGATTGTGAGATTCTGTGATTGTTTTAGTTTCTTTCTCTCTTCTTCTTCTCTTCTCTTCTTCTTCTTTATTTCTCATGATTATCTGCCTTTCCATTCAGTTTGGATTGGACATGTGTGGTTTATAACCAGCTCGAACAAGGATCAGATTTGTGGGTTGTCACGAAAATCCAAAATAGTTATAGTTGACTTTTATGCAAAAGGCGACATCTCTAACTCATCCCTACACCCAAAACATATATAAATTCAAAATAAAAGCTTGTCGATAGTTTATTACTCGTTGCGCCGTAAACTTTCAAACATTATGTTGTTATTACGCACACTTTCTTCTATTATAGAAACAATTTGACCATTATTGTTCACTAATCATTGGTGTCTAATTTGTTTTACATTAAATTCTTAAGCATGCAAATATTTTTTTTTGTGTGAGAGAGAACTTACTTTTTGTAATTATGAAATAATATGAATAAACACACACAAAACCCGTAGCTATATTTTAGTCATTAATTTGGTATTTGTGTAAAATCGAATAATAATAATAATATATTGTGTAGATTACACTCATAAGTTTTGAAACAAAAGCAAGAACAACAGTTGTTTGACTTAATTCAAAATATATGGATATTTCTAGAATACATGAAGTATAAGATATCAATTATCAAACTTATCCTTCAATTTACTTTGAGAGAACCTGAATATATTTGAATATTCTACATTGCCATCATAACAAAGTATTATTGAGTACACCGATAAGATTTCATGGAGCAGTAGTAGTGTCATAACTATATCATTTTAATAAAGTTGTGAGTTGAAAATAATATGCACATATTAGTTCACTAAAGACACCCAACTAACATTCATAATTGTCATTTGGAACAATTTGTATGTTACATTTTTCTGCAGGACATTCTTTACTTGTCAAGGGATTTAATTTGACCATTTGAAGAAGTATACACCGTCTGTTCATAAATTGTTTTCTCTCCTTCTTTATCTAGGCTTGAGACTAGCATCAATAACTAAAAGGTTATAGATGATAAAGTTAAAATCCTTTTTAAGGGATAATTTTATGTAATCCCCAGTATTATAATGACCATTCAAATTTGAAATTATTGGTAACTATATTTGCCTAGAACATTAGCTTCAAATTAAATGATCGGTCAATATATGTAAAAAATAAATGAAATAGAAGTCAATTATTATTATTTTTAATTGGTGAGGGTTACATCATGAAGTCCCTTAACTAAATATAGAATGATATTACTCAAAAGTATTTTAAAAATGAATAATTAAAATATAATTTATAACGAACAAATAAGTTCAATGGAAAAGGGACTCTTAATTCTATTAGTTTAGGTTTTGATTACATGACAACAAAACATCTTTCAACACTACATTTCTTGTGCGATTTCCTTTTTTCGTGGATTTTTTCCATTTTCACTAAAACCTTTGTTGAGTTTAATGCAACTTCTCTAATAGTGCAACATATAGTTGACTGTGACTGAAAACAAGCTCTAGATGATAAATACCAACATGAGGAATGGTATGTCCTTGTGATTTATTATCATTAAAGAAAATGATAGTTTAATTGGAAATTGTTTACGAATTAGATTAAGAGGCATGTTAATACTTTCAAAAGGCTTTAGTAGTATTCATGGAACAAATACCCTTGTACCATGATAACGACCAACTGTAATTTCTGCATCTACGAGATTCCTATGGAAGAAACAACATATTAATCTTATTCTATTACATAATCTAATTTTTGGATTGATATTTCTAAGCAACATAATTGCGGCTTCAATTTTAAGGGTAGTCTATGTGGTGGTAAGCCACCTAAAGAAAGAGAGTTTAAGAATTATGACTGATATGAATTAGTAGTATCATCTTCCACTTTATCAAAAGAATAATATGTATGTTCCTCTCATGGAAACATATTTATGACTGTATTATTTATCTCATCTATTATTTCATTTCTTGGTGCTAATATTACTCTATTCATTATATAATTAGTATCACCTAACTTTTCATTGGGTGTAGGGAAGACTTCCTCAATCAAACGACCTAAAGAATTTGCATTGCAGTCGGATATGACAATATTATATAGGACTTTTATAAGGTCTTTTTGCACATAAGTTTCTTTTCCATTTCCAATATGCAAAAGTAATTCGGCATATGATTGATCATCTCTTGCATGCATATTTCATGTTAAATGAATTACATAAACATTTATCCATAAATATGGTTTTATTATACATGAATCAACAATTTAGGCTCTAGTACCTTTCATGACCATGGGTAGCACCTATCGAAAATCATCTCCTAATATAATAGTTTTCCAATCAAATGGTGCATTTATACTTGTTAAGTCCCTTAATGTTCCGCCGAAGGCTTTAAATGCATAACGGCGAGCCATTGTTGCTTCATCCTATAGTAGAACATTGGTCACACATAATAATTTTGTATTATCAGATTGTTTAGGAATGTAACATGTTCATAAAGAATCCAAATTGGTAGGAATTTTAAATCTAAAGTGTGCGGTTCGACCTTCTGGTAAAGCTTGAGAGGCAATTCCAAAGGTAGGAACCGCACTAATAATAAGACCTTGGATTCATATATGGCTCAAATTGCTTTGTAAAGATAGGTTTTTCCTATACCCGCTGGACCATCTATGAAATATATTGAGTTATATTTTGTTAATACTTTAGTTATTGATTTTAATAACAATAACTATATGCAAACACATAAAATATAGGTGATGTTTATATAGTGCAGAATATTACATAAATGTTGAATCGAAGGCTATGTAGTACAAAGACTCAAGATGTAGACATGAAGACTCATGAGTTCAAAGACTAGGATACGAAGATGTCAAGATTATAATTTAGTGTACATATTCATAACATATATTGTTAAAGTCCTTATAGTAATCTTTGATCTCTTTCTCCAATTTCCTGATCTTTTATATTTCTAGTCAAAATATATTTCCAAATATTTTATAAAAGTTTTTCGAAGTTAAAAATGTTTATAAACTATGTCCAATTTTTTTATAAAGTACCATATTATTTAACAAAGTATAGGATTTTCAAAACAATTTCAAAAGAAAATAGTTTTCATTTTTAAATAGTATTAGTCGACATATTGGTATAGGGTATGTCAACACACATGTCGCCAGTTGATTTTTCAAATTTTGAAATGAAGTGTTGATTCGCCAGAACTCTTCACGAATGGACACATCTACCGATTTACTATATAATGGGGAGTTGAAGCAAATTTTTTAAGTTTAGATTTACTTATTTCTTCTCACCTCTTACTCCCCTAAAAACTCTGCTAAAAATATACTATATTTCTCTTCAAAATCACTTGGAATCAATTCATACTTCATTGTCTTAATTCATTACTACTTTCTAACTATTTTGGAAACATCTCTTTCTCAATTCAAAGATCAAAATGATGTCTAAGAGGCTATAGGATCCATTGTGCCTTAAAGTTCAAGAAATTGTCTTTAGGAAACTATCAACTCTATTTTTATTTTATTTGGGTGTCTCGTAGCTTTAAAATCGAGATTGTATCTAGGTTTGCCTTCTGCCCGATTTAAGATTGGCATTTAAAAAGAAATATGTACAACCAACTGTATGAGGTTGGATGTAGGAGAAATCCGAACCAGTATAAAATCTATGATGTCATATGTCTAACTCTTTACTTTACTTTACTACTTTTATTTTATCTATGATCGCATTTGTAATTGATTATTGGTATATCTTTGTGTTGATAATCCGTGATTAAATAATAATCTTGAAAGAAAATCAAAAATATATACATAAGTTAGAAAAAACTATTCACCCTTCTCTAGTGTTAAATTAGCATTAAGATCCATAATTCTGCAACCCACATTTGGTATCAGAGTGTTAGGTTTTCAAAAACTCCTAACTCCATTTTTGAAAAGTATAAATAGCAAGTATATTGTTGGTATTCTTTGTTACACTTTTATGGAAAAACAATTTTGTGATACCAATATGTTATTTTCAATTAGATTAGAAACTAATTATTTTGGAAAGTCACTTGATATTTTGGAAAGGCATGATGTTGAACTGAAAGAACAAGTATGTTATATGACTAATGATGAACGGACACTTGATAGTCATACATCACTAATCAAGAAGGATAAATGGATTTTGGACAGTGGATGTTCAAAAGACATGTTGGAAGATCAAGAGAAAGGAATAGCAAAAATGCAGATACATATGCTTAAAGACAAACCTTTGGATGGAGAAATAGTGATATTGGTATAGACGACGCCATCAATGTTGGTAATCTTGAAACTTTAATTAATTTTTATATATTTCTTTTTAATGAGTTCTTCGAGTAGAAAGACATTTTAGTTCTACTTCTATGTTCCAAATAACATAAATTGTTTATAAAATAATAATTTTTAAATTAATTTTTTTACATGAGTGTAAGATTGACATACTAGATGCTGTAAAAAATTTGGAGCCAAAATCAGAGTTCTATCTATTTTATTATTTTCAAATGAACAAACACTTAGTAAATTACAACGGCTATATTTCATGATGTTGGAGGCAAAATTTGAATTTTTATGGCCTACAAATTAAATTATTTTTCAATCATAAAGATATATTCCAAAATGATATTAATGTATTTAACTACATAAAAAATCTAAAGGGTTTTAAATAATATAAAATTTTCTAAATAATCATAAAAAATTGACTACTCTCTTTAATGGTCAAACATGCATGTTAAACGCAATAAGTATTTTCGAAAATCTCAAAATTTATAAATTGCGTATGTTTACGTGAAACGCTTTTTATTTTAACGTATACTCTAACTATTTATGTAAAAATATTCATATCAAAATTTGAATGTTAACTATTTTTTGATTTTCAAATAAACGGACACTTGGTGGTTACAACAGCCATATTTTTTGTGGGCCATTGCAATTTTGATTTTTCATGTTCTTTGCCACATAAAAAATTTAACATAAAAAATTATTTTCCAGAATACAGCCATTATATCTAACTACATAAAAAATTCTGAGCATTTTAAATTAAATTACCATTTTTAATTTATTTTTAAATTCAAATAGACACTTCAACTGCCAAGTTAAGCTTTTCACGTTTTTTTTTTCAAAATGTTCATGCCACTTCATGATTGGCCATAATTCTTCACTAATGACTTTTATAAAGTGTTTCCTTTCAAATGATATTCCACTAATCATTCGTCATGACTATGCTAAATAGAAAAGCATACCTTCTTCCATGATTTCAAATTTTCTAATGTTGATTTTTCATCTTTCACTCTTATTTCTTATTAACTTTATGATGAGATATTAACTTTATGGCTTTATGAAATTAATTGAATGTACTTAGAGTGTGTGAATAAGGCTCTATCTATAGAATTATTTCTATTAATGAGAACGCACCATATCACATCCTCTATCTAGAGGCCCAAAACTAAGCGCTACAGATGCTATAGTCATCTATAATATTAGCTTTCGGTGATTAAATACGGTCATGTTAATGGTATCAATAATATTAAAAGCACTTGAATATGTAATAAAACACAGATTTCAAAAACCACTTTTACTTTATTACATTTCAAAACCAAATGTTTCACATTCACAACACATAATCCTAAATCATCCCCAGGCATAGATAAAATATAGTTATTACAAAATATGCCAAGTGCAGTATATGATGATACCCCCTTGGTTGATCAGAGTTATATGGTCATAATAGACCTAATACAATCACAGCGGAAACACATCAAAATATAATAAGAACTGAAAACCCTAAATAGCTATTTGTTACCTCCTGCATGCCTCCAGTAGTCTTGTTCGTCATCCTCCTAAACCTAAAAAAGACCTTCATCCCTCAACCTACTCAAATTAATTTTGAGCACCCGAAAGTTTAAGGGGAAAACATAAACGTTGAGTCAAACATAAAGCCTGGTATAAATAATACTATACATCCCGGTTAAACATGTTAAATGAGACTATGCCACTTAGCGGAACAGGTTTTCCCTTACTAACATCCTTTTTAAAACATATCTTTGCAAAACCTTTTGTAAAACCATATACTATGCTCTTACATCCACAATGGTTGAATACTGTAAAGTAATCATTATGCAAATATACATAAAATTTTAGGTTATAATGAACTATCTATTCAAATGCATAAGTTTTATTTGGATAACTTTTAACCTTTGCTGGCTCGGGCCTACCAGAAAATATAATCAAAATTAACCTAACACTTGTTAGATATTCTTCTTCTGGATTATCTATCCTTAACTATCTGTTAAATACTTCACTTTTGGACGGTCTGTCCCTAACTTAATCATCTCTCAGGTCTTCCCGATCCTAATGGTTTTTTAGGCTCACTAATAACCTATCTGTATACAACATATATTCCTTTCGGTGTGTAATCATAAATTTATCCCACCTGTGACAAAGCCCTACAAACTGGAATTTTGGACAATAATTAGCCAGGACTAATAGCTAATGTATAGGCCTCGACCCCATACTAGTCCCATCTGATATTCTAATATCTGAGTCAATTTCACTTAAGGATCCCCACCCATAATTTTCGTTGAAAACATTTCCAAATAGATTTAAACCATTAAATCGAATTTAAACAAGGAATAATATATAATCTATATACTTCACTAAAATTCGTATCACCATATTATCCATCCTTTTTAATCAAACTTTAGTTGATGAAGACACTTATCCATTTGAAAGAACCTCTTTCTACACTTTTGAAATCGTCTATTTCAAATTTAAATATCATACCTTTCGAAATCAAACATTTCAAAAACAATAAACTTTGGACATCCTTCTTTAAAGCACTTTAAAACATTGCCTTAGAAAATCTTAGAAAACCTTTCATCTCAACCTTTTCAAAACCATTCACTTAAACCTTCCAGAGTTATTCAACTAGAACCTTTCGCAATCACTCGTTTAAATCTTTCAAAACCATTGAACTTAAACCTTTTGTGGTTGATCATCAAACCTTTCGAAATCATTCAGCCAAAACCTTTCAAAACCATTGAACCAAACTTTTCGAAATCAATCTTCAAACCTTTTAAAATCATTCAACTAAAACCTTTCGAAATGATTTACTTAAACCTTTCAAATCATTTAACTAAACCCTTTCAAAATTATTTACTTAAACCTTTCGAAGGCTTACTGGTTTCAATCCTAAACAAATGGAAAACCTTCTTTTAAAACCTTTCAAAGTCATTGGAAGCAACCTTTTGACTAAGTCGAAAGCTCTGCTTCAAAAACTTTGAACACATCCTTTTAAAACAACTCTTTCAAAGGCTTTGGGTTATACTTCAATTTATAAAACAAGGGTAAGTCAGCTAAGTCGAAAGCTTCCTTTCGAAAGCATTGGAAGAAGCTTCTGGTTCTAAAACAAGTATACCTTTTGTCTTTTCCGAAAGGTTAAAAACAAAACAAAGCGGCAGGAACCTTTCGAATATGTCGAAAGGTTTTTTACAAAAACCTTTATTTAAACATTTGACCCGGTCGAAAGCAAGCAAGTCGAAAGCTCTAATTCGAAAGCAATGCATGCGAAAGCTTTTGGTTTATACAAAAAACATACCCCAACCTCTTTGGCCATTAACCTTTCGACTAAGAACCTTTCGACTTTTTCCATTTCATTTGTACAAAGTTACTTAATACCAATGTTTGACCTTACCAAAAGCTTTGAGCCTCTCGACCTGGTCGGAAGGTCTGGGCCGGAAGGTTTCTGCTATAATAGGCTGAAACATGCTAAAAGTATGGTTTCTTTGTTTTTAACTTAGAAAGGATAACTTTTCAACTAACATGCCTTAGTTTATCAAATCCTCATTGGTTAACAAATTCTATTCAAAAATGTGCTGCCATTATTTTCAAATTTAAATAATTATTTTGTTTTACAAAATGCCCATTTTCCTTAATAAATATATTAAACATTTAAGTACAATACCTTAAATAATTTTATATATTCATCAAAACACTTAAGAAAAATCTATAAAAATCCCAGAAAATCTACTTTAATATGTTGCCTAACACATAAAATTTCAACACCAAATAATTATTATTTTAGCCGAAAGTAATTTATAACCCAATAAACAATTTCCTTCACTATAAAATTATTATAAAATCCATATTAATTTAGAAAGTTATGAGAATTGAAACCCATCTCTACAATATCATTTCTGGCCTATATTTAAATTTTTAAGGGATTTGGATGTCATTAAATGGGGTTTTCATGTCAAACATATCATAAAAATCTAAAACGAGCATATATAATTTATCTACAAGCATATACATAACTTTAATCATCAAAACATGGCATATCTTTGCACAAACATTTCGGATCTAACCTTAGAGCCGTAAATCAAAAGAAAATGGGATGTAGTGATTATTCACTTAACTTTGAGATATAAGATGTGAGATTAGATGTTGATTAAGTTGATTATCTTCCTTTTCTTGATTCCTAGATTTAATCTTCTTCTTAAGAGTGAAAATGTTTGTTTAGGTTATTTCATTTTAGTTTGCATATTAACATGACACGACTACCCTTAGCTAATCAATTATCAACTTATTAATCTCCACATTATTTATTTAATTTACCCAATTAATTATTCTAAATAATGTTGTAAAAATATAGGGCGTTACACACCACATCATATGACACTTGTCATGTTAAAAAATAATAACACATATGCAAAATGACATGTGTCATTAAACTTGTCCTTTAGGAAGATCATTGTATGCATGCATGATGCCAAGTGTCTTTAAAACGTATTCATTAATACAATTGTAATTTAAATAATGAATGAGATACAAAATACATTATGTTATATATTAAAATATATTTACTTCAAAAATTTAATAAACATAAATTTGATCATTTACATAGTTACACTTATCAAATATTATGATTAGGCTAAAATTAGATCTCCTAATTATTATGGTTTGTTATATATGTATTTTACGTAATAAAATTGATGTATAAATTTCTTTGTTAAATTTGGATGTTTAGGATTATATAACAATATCAATTATGTCATATTGAATTGTTTTCCATGCTCTCATCATCGATTTTGATTTTGATTTTGATACATTAAGTATTGATTTTGAAGTATATATCTTCTAACTTGAGGAGTTTATTCCATTATTATTGATATTGATTATAGTATCCCAAATTCATATTTGGTATTAACTAAATAAATAGTTTCTCAAATTTAGTCTCTCACAAACAGTATCACATTTAGGGGAAGTTTTATTTTTTCACCCATTTTTGTTGCTGACGAAGGGAAAGAAAAAATAAAATATACAACTGCAAATAATCAGGGGGAGTTATCTAACTCAAGGGGAGTTATATCAAATTTTATATACAGGAATATTTAAGGGTTGCCACCATCAAAAAGGGAAAATGTTAATACCTCAATTATTGATTTTGATGACAACCACCATATACAAACATATAAAATATAAATACTAATATTTTGCACTTTATATAGTTTCTAGTATAGAATATTACATGGGTGTTTGAATTGAAGACTCTATAGTGTAAAGACTCAAGACATAGACATGAAGACTCATAAGACAAAAATATGAAGGCCTCATGATTATAATTTAGTGTATAGATTCATAGCATATATTGTTAAATTCCCTAATAGCAATATTTGATCTCTGTCTCTATTTTCTAATCTTTCATATTTAAATAAAATAAGTTTCAAAATATTGTATAAAAGTTTTTCAAAGTTCAAAATGTTTATAAACTATGTTCAAAGTAATTTACAATATATCAAACTATTTTAAAAAGGGTAGGATTTCCAAAACAATTTTGGAAGAAAATAGACTTCATTTTTAACTAGCATATGTTGACATATAGATATAGGGTATGTCGGCATACATGCCGCCAATTGGTTTTTCAAATTTTGAAATGAAGTGTCTATTCATCGTAACTCTTCATGAACGAACACATCTGTTGATTTAGTATATAAAGGGGAGTTCAAACGAATTTTAAAGTTTAGATTTACTTATTTTCGTCCCTGTCTTATTCGCTTGAAAACTGCATTAAAAATGTACTCTATTCTCTTTAAAATCAATTCATACTTCATTATATTGATTCAATACTACTTTGTTATTGTTATGGAAACATCTCTGTCAAATCAAAGATCAAAGTGTTATCCAAAAGGCTATAGGATCCATTGTATCCAAAGATCAAGAACTTGTCTTTGAAAAAATTATCAACTCTAGGGGATAAACATAAAAATATTCAGTTGTATCTGCTCCTTTCAATTTCCTCAATCATTTCCTTCTTTCTCACATTCTTTCGATCCTTTTTTCCCTGATTACAATTCCATTACCGATCGTGTTCATGCTTATGGTCATTTATATACTCACGTGGTAGAGGATCCGCATTTTTATCATCCAAAAATTTCTTCTCAAAAGCCAAGATCGAAGAACGGGGTTGATTTTAGAAGAGGGAATAGGCTATGCTATCATTGTGGAGACCCTTCTTATTTGATTAGTGATTACTACGTTTCTATTAAGTGCTTTAAATGTGGTTGTTTTAGTCATAAAAGTATAGATTGTTCGATGAATTTCAATTCCTCTAATAATTGGTCCATCGCTGAACATGGCTTCCTCCTTGTTCTTAAAATTATAAAACTTAAGAGCATTCTTTTAGATCACCTTTGGTCATAGAGAAAAGAAGGTATCAGGTTGCTGGAAGATTTGCTTGTTCATTTTAATGCCATCAATGCTATAAACATTGGCAGGAATTATAGTTCGAAATTTAGAGATCCAGAGGATTTTTTTGGAGAGTTTGCTTCTTCTTTTAAAGATGTTGTTTCGTTGGTGGATAAAATGTCAGTTTTCATTAATAAAAAAAATTGTGTTTCGGGTAATTTTGTTCTGCAATTTTCTTCGTTGGGTCTCTTAATGAAGAGTTTATGACATTTGATCCTTTAATTTTTGATTTTGATGTTTCGTTTTGTAATTCAATTACTCTTTCATCGATCTCCAATTATTCAGTATGTGACTTTGGGTTTGCTATCTATTCAAAAGAAGATGCAGATTCTATTGTTCATGGTGTAGAATCTTGTGATATATTGGAGTCTTAGTTAATCACAGATACAAAATATGTATCTTTACTTTGTGATAATAGTTTTGAGAATGGTCTGCATATTTGTTGTGTTTCTTTCGGCAAAATAACAGAGGAAGCTGGAGATAATGTTGTAAACAAGGTGATGGGTTGTAATCAGCTTGTTGATTCTCATGTATATGATAACTGGAGTGGTGATTTTGGTAGTAATAAGATTTGTGATAGTTTTTCGTTTAGTGGTGATGAAGTTCAGTTGGGTTTTTTTGCAAGGTTTTTAGTTTGAACTCAAAGTCAGAGCACTGTTGTTCAAGTACTAGACATAGATAGCAGTTTTTATATAACAAATGAGTTCTAGAATCATGAGTTTGTTGTTTTGAGTAATTACATGTTCATAGTGATGGACAGGGGTCAGGTGCTATTGGTTGAAGATAATAGCGTTTTGATAGTTGTTGGTGTTTGTTTAGATAGGGTTGGAGATGCTCTGACTGTTGGAAGGTGTGGCTATGACTGTTGTCAAGTGTTGACAGGGGTTAGGTGTTGTTGTTAGGGGTTAGACATAGCTTCTGTTAATCACAAATTCATATTCAATGATGATGCTATGTTAGATGTAGGTGTTTTCTCTTCAATTAGGAAAGGCATATCAGTTTGTTTAGGTGATATCGAGTCTCAATCAGATAAGGGTGAATGCATTTTCATATCGCATGTTGACTGTGTGTCTGTTGACGATTCTCTATGTGCACTTAGATCTGTAGATGTTCCTCTAGTTATTTTGCTTGCTCTTTTTGCTAATAGGGTTTAAGACAGAGTTCCTTTGAATAACATATCTTCTACAGTAATGGTTGATGGTAGACATAGAGAGCTGGATTTGAGGAGAAGTCCGATTATTTGGATGATGATTTGGATCACAATGATTTGGATGAGGAGTCTTTGGGTGCTGTATTGAATAATGACCGGAGATGTTGGTTCTGATCAAGCTGTCTATTATTGGACTGGGATTTCAAATTTATTATGTATTGTTGTCTTCCATCTATAGGTAAATTTCCTCGTTCTCCTATCCTTGCTAGTGAATTGACTCATGCATCCAAATCTAGTAGAAAGAATAGTAGGATTTATTCAATTGGTAATGTTAGGAGAAGCCCTCGTTTAAATCATAAAGTTTTTAAGTCTTTTGCTTAAGGGTTGTTGATATTTTGGGGATTTATTGTAATAATTGTTGTTTAGGAGTTTGTTTGTGGTTTGTGTAGATGCAGTATATTATGGGTTTTTAACTTGGTTGTTAAGGTTGCGGAAATTGTTTCAGATGTCTGCTTATCTTTTGGTGTCGCTTCCAGCCTTGGATTCTGGATAGAGTTGTCAGTTTAGTGTTAGTATTTAGTTTCATAGGCATTTGGGAGGGTTCGATTTTTTTTTCTTTTATACAAGGGAGGGGGTGGGGGTGGGGTCTTTTGCTACCTGCTAGGCTTTTTGGCAGCTCCTTTACTATTGTTGTTATATATATGTACATGTGTGCTCTCCTCTATTGAAGAGGATCACACATTTTTCTCAAAAAAAAACTATCAACTCTACCCTACCATATAACTACGTAAAAAGTTCTGAGCACTTTAAATTAATGTAATATTTTCTTATTTTGTTATATTTGAATAAACACTTCAACTGCCAAGTTATGCGTTTCATTTCTTTTTGAAATAGTCCTGCCTCTTTGTGATTGGTCATAATTCTTCACTAGTGACTTTTATAAAGTGTTTTCTTTCTAATGACATCCTACTAATCATTTATCATGACTATACTAAATAGAAAAGCATATCTTCTTTCATGATTTCAACTTTTTTAATGTTGATTTTACTTCATTCACTCTTATTTCTTACTAACTTTATGATGAGATATGAACTTTATGGCTTTATGAAATTAATTGAATAAACATAGAGTGTGAGAATAAGGCTCAGTTTATAAAATTCTTTCTATCAACAAGAATGCGCCACATCGTATGACACTTGTCATATAAACAAATAGTAACACATGTGCAAAATGACATGTGTTATTACACTTGCCCTTTGGAAGATCATTGTATACATGCATGATGCCAAGTGCCTTTAAGCATGTAATTCATTAATACACTAGTAAATTAAATAATGAATGAAACACAAAATACATTAATGTTATGTATTAAAATAATATTTACTTCAAAATTTTATTAAACTTAAATTTAATTATTTACATAGTTACACTTATCAAAAATTGTGATTAGACTATGATTAATTTTCATAATTATTATAGTTTGTTATATATGAATTTTATGTAATAAATTTAATGTATAAATTTATTTGTTAAATTTGGATGCTTAGGATTATATAATAATATCATTTATGTCATATTGAATTGTTTTCCATATCCTCATTGTTAAATTTTTATTTCACATATATATCATCTAGTTTATATTGATTGATACATTAAGTATTGATTTTGATGTATATATCATCTTACTCAAGGAGGGTATTCCATATTATTGGTATTGATTATAGTATCCCACATTCATATTTGGTATTAATTAAATAAATAGTTTCTCAAATTTAGTCCTTCACAAAATGGTACCATGTTTACGGGGAGTTTTATTTTTTCACTCATTTATGTTGATGACAAAGGGAAAGAAAAATATAAAATATATACATGCAAATACTCAAGCGGAGTTATCTAACTTAGGGGAAATTATATCATATTTTATATGCATGAATATTTAATGGTTGTCATCATCAAAAAGAGGAAGATTGTTAATACATCGGTTACTGATTTTGATAACAATAAGCATATACAAACATATAAAATATAAATACTAATATTTTGTCATGTTATATAATATATAGTGCATAATATTACTGATGCGGATGTAAAAGTGTATATTTTTACTCCCATGTTTAATCTTCTTTTATTAGAATATGTGAGCATATTAGGGTATTTTACATTTTTAAACCAAAATCTAAATTGTTTTCAAATCATCATTCATTCATCGTTATTTGGGGGCAAAATGGTAATTTTGTATATGAAATAATTTTGAAAAAATTTATTTGAACGTTTTTATTTTTATCTATAGGAAACTGAGTGCAAATTGGATGGAGCTTCATGGATGTATGCATGCACATATGTTGAAAGCAAATGAAGAAAGGAAATAAAAGAATTCATGCAACATAAAGGAGCCCACATGCTCACTAACTAATCGACCGTAATTAAAAGCACATGCGTATGTTAACGGAGACTTAAAGGCATGTTAGTGAGGATTAATTAATTCCCTAATGACTACTTGGAGGTTACACAATCTCAAGGGCATTTTTGGTAGTCTCTTAAAAATGGATTTAGGTTTTTAAGCATGTATAAATAGCTCTTATGTTTTATGTAACTGTTTTTCTCTCTTTCATGGATGTTGTAGCCACAAAATCAATGATAAGTAAAATGTCTTTTTAATGGCTTCATAGCCTTCTTCTTATTTGCTTTTGTTTACATGCTCTTTTCTCTTACGCTATTTTATCTCATGTTCTTTTATATTAGTTTATGTCTCTTTTATTTCATGTTAATAGTATAGATTTAATTCATGCAATTAGTTTAGATTTATTTTATGCAAGTAGTTAGTTTTCTTTTCTTTTCATTAGCTCTCGTTTTCGTTGCTTTTTATGCTTAAATCATTTTGTGTTGATATGAATTCAAGTATGAGAAGCTAAGCCCCTTCAATTTAGGGGTAATGAAGCTCTCATAAATCAACATAATATAGTTGCATTTATGTTCTCTCTTTTGTGCTCAATGGAAATTATGAATGATGATAATTAGTGAATTTGATAGTCTGTGTTGATATCTCAAATAGGCTATGCTTGATCCAATATAACAATAAACCATTTGATCATTTTCCTAAGTGATTTTGATGATGAAGGTCAAGCTAGAATCAAAATTTGATAATCTGCGTTATTAGTTCATAGTAAATAGATCATGCTTAATGTAGAATTTATTTTTAATTTAGTGTCATTTTCATGAGAATTAATAAGGAGTTTCAATGGTGTGTTAGAGTTTGATTGTTTAAGTTGCGCTAACTAATAGTACAAATAAACTATACTTATAATAAACACATCAATCATTTTTACTTAAAATTTAAATGAGAGATTATAGATGAATTTTGTGTTGATTTATATGAATGATTGAAAGTGGATTTGCCTCTAGATTGCTCCTTAATCTTATTGTTTTATTCACATTTGGTCTAGTTTGTTTTCTATAATTTTCTTAGTTTAAAACAATTTCAAAATCTTGGGCTAATTTGGTTGAGTAATATTAGAATTTGATTCTTCCCCTGTGGGTCGACTTGTACTCGCATATGTACTACGATTGTACTTAGTGCGCTTGCAGTTTTATAACGATATATATTTTTGACAGTTTTCTATTTGATAGAAAATCCATCGTTCAACAATTTTTTGACTCCTTTGCCGGGTATAACAATTTAATTTAATTTTACTCTTCGGTTTATTTCTGTTTTATTTTATTTTGTGTTAAATAAAAAATTCAACTGCATTTGTTATCATTTCTGTTTCTCATTACATTTCTGTGTTGTTGTTTGTTTCGTGCATTTGTATCACATATAATTTTTTTTTTCTGTTTTAGTTCTGCATTACATTGCATTGCATTATATTCTCACTTTTCTATCACCACTTCACAAGCCACAGTTTGTTTCCATTTCTATTGTGTTTCTACTATTGTTTTTTTTTTGAAGATAAGTTAAAGGGCCCAGCCCAAATATTACAAAATAGAAAGCGGGTAGCAAGCTATCTACCCGAACTCACCAATACACACTAATACAAATCCTAATCCTAAGAAGAGCCGACAAACTTCATCTCAACAAACAAAAACAAAACAATGGCGGATGCGATTTATAAAATTGAAACTATCTCCTCTCCATTCTTAACTTTGCTCGTTTCTCCTCGTTCCCAGTATGATAGATTCTCGTTCATATCACCTCTCATGCCTCTACGCCTATTAAAGTTGCTCGAGTAGTTCGAGTGGCTCGAGTAGTTGGATCTGTTGAATCTGTTGGCCACGAGAGTAGTAATGTTAGATCTAGCGTCACTGCAGCCTAGATCTGACATACTCTTCTCCCAATTTCTGTTGTTAACAAAGACATCGCTAGGGTTCGAATTATTGGAATCTGGAGCTTGATTGAAATAAGAATCACTGTTATTAGCAATAACCAAGTTCCTATTCACAGTGTTAGCCACAAAATCATGTTGATTCCAGAAGCTAGACTCTCGAATCAGATTATTATTGTGTTTGTCGATCTGAAAGCTTCTAGAACGCAACAAATACGCTTCTAGATGCTTGCTTCCAGCTTTAAAACTCCAATCATCAGCAAGGAAAGCAAATTTGGTTTGATTTTTAAATATTTTCTTAGATTTCTGCAGAATAATCTTGCTATCAGAAAAAATTGTTAACCAAACTTGTTCTTTACTCCTGCTGCCTTTGTTGTGCACATGCAAATTTCTTTCTTTTCACAAGTTGAACACTCCCGTAGTTAGTACAATGTGAGCAAAATCTGTCTCTTTGGATTTAGATCTGAAGTTGTTGTTGATTAACTTTATAATATTCATAAGATCTATATGCATGTTGTCTTCTATGTTCAGAGTAGCTTTGATATGATTCCAAATAGAAAAAAGAGTAGCTGCATTCAAAAAAAAATATGATTAGTATTTTCATTACATATATTGCACAGGGAGCAGTGTGAATTTATATTATTGCCCCATTTGTTTAATCTGTCCCAAGTTGGCAATATGTTCCTAACTGCAAAATATGTACAGAATGCCATCTTGGGACAATTCACTCTATTCCATATGCAATGATACCACTCTTCTGTTGGGTATTTGCTTCTAATAAAATTCCAAGTTGATTAAAAGGAAAACTTCCCTCTGCTGTTAGCTTTCCATTCCCGGTAGTCATTCTCTGCAAAAGCATCAAATTGTATTTTGCATATTTCATCTTTATGAGGATTAGTAATAGGATGGATTAGTGGAGGGATTCCCAATCCACACCTCAAGCAGCAGCTCCACTGACAAATACGCCTCAAATCGCGAACCCCCTCTAGCGAATTCGGCTCAAGCCTCGGCAAATTGTTTTCTTATTCTTTCGAATTTCACAATTGTCTCCTTTGTTCTTTTCGTTATTTGAACTGAGAAGAACGTTTTAAATTTTAACAAAGAAGAGATGTTGCGTTATTTTGTGAGATAGGGTAGTGGGTTGAGTTGCTTGTAAATTGGGTTGGATTTTCTTTGGTTTGGCCCTTGTTATGAAAAAACAAAAAAGGCTTTTAAATTTTGAGATTTCTTTTACATGGTTTTGTTTTGGCTTGTAAATATTTATTTTAATTTCATTTTATTTTTAAAAAGAAAATAATTGTTTTTGCTAGGGTAGTTTGAACTTTAAATAAGAAGTTGTTTCTGTTTTATTCTTATAAATATTCTTGTTCAATAATTTTGGAAATTTTAATTTGCAGGAATTTAGAAGGAGAGGATTTGCTTTCCAAATAACTGCTTGCCAAAATAAACTACTTACTTGCTAAAAAATTTGCGCTAAAAAAACCGCTGTTTTAAAATAATTTGCTAATAATTCTGCATGCTCTGGTATCGTGTTCTTAACTCTTGTTTTTATTTTCGTGCATTGTTGGTTGCTTGCATTTATTAAAAAACAAAAATTTATTTTGTAGTTGCATTGTTAATTTACGTTTAATTTCAGTTGTGCATCATTTCATCTTATTTTCTTTTCTAAGGGCAAAATTTTATCGCCACTTCCTTGGCCCACAAATTACATTTCATCATAGAATTTGACGATTAATAATGGTTGGACGCTGGACTTAAGCGTGTTACAAGCTCATCTAGGGCTTAATTGTATCTTCGCAAGTTCTCTTCTTTTAACAACTTATTTCTTGGTGTCTAGGCTATGGCAAAGCAATAATCATTTATAAATATTACAGTTATTCGTAAATATTAAAGTGATTGTTTCTTTAAAGGTACATAAACTTCGACTGCATTGCTACGGTGATTCGTCGTGCACCGATAACTCCTATTTGCTATCTTCCTAAGAATTATTTTGTTAAATTAAGTCAAAGTGTGATTATTCAATTTTGGGTTATGAGCTACTAAGGACAGAAAATTTATAGTTAAGTACTTGCATTCATTTAGTTCCATTAGTTCAAGCATATATAAAAACAAAAAATCCAAAAGTAAAAAACATACAAATTTTCCTTAAATTATTTTTTAAACAAAAATCCAAAAAACTTCTTTTCAAAAAAAAACTTAAAAAACAAAAACATTTAAAAAACAAAAAAATTAAATCCAAAAATAATAATCAAATCTCTCTTTTAAAAATAAATTTCTTTTGGTAAATATTTTTCCTTTAAAAAAAATAAGAATTTTTCACTTCGTTCTCTAAACCTTGTTTCCTTCTTTTAACCTTGATTTTCACGTCTTTCTCTTCCTGATCTTTTCACTTATGCATGACCACTTAGACGCGTGACACAATGACAAATCGTTTAACGTGAACGAACGATCCTCCAACGATGGCTAGCGACAACGCTCCTAGAACTCTCATGAATAGAATATTTCCCGGCTGAGCCACTATTCCTTCTTGTATCACATTACCTGCCGCAACGGGTAATCACTTTGAAATTCATTCAAATCATATTGACACACTTCCAAAATTTGGCAATTTTGAGCACGATGACCTATACATTTTCTTAACGAAATTCGAACAAGTATGTGCAACCATTAAACTGCAACAATTATGTGACAGGAATCAAATTTCGGTTAATTCATTCGCCCTTAATGATTACGTTGAAAAATGGTTATATAACTTATCGTTGAACTCAATCAAAACTTGGGATGAATTTATTAAAGTTTTCTTTAAAAAATTCCATCCTTTGGAAAAAGCGACCAAAATCCGAAATGAAATTGTAAATTTTCATCAATTTAAGGGTGAGCCTTTCAGAAAATACTTCGAAGATTTAAGGAGCTTTTGATAAAATATCCATACCGTAATTTTGAAAAATGGACTCTTTTCCAAATCTTATATGATGGCCTTGAGAAGTTCATGAACCATTCTTGAATCGATGTGCCAAGGCAATTTCTTGCCCAACATCATGACAATTCTTGGCATTCCCTTGAGAACTTGGCCGAAAAATCATCCTAATGGGAGCGTTCTAACAAAAAATCCATTTACTCACGATCAAGCGCATGTTCGATGGGATCATCTTGGTTTTGAAAGCTAAAATTAATGCAATGATCGGTAAATCTGACAATGTTTTCTCATCCAATCAAATGAACCAAGCTTCCTAACCATTGTGTTATAAATGTAAAGATCTAAATCACATCGCCAATTAGTACCCTCATTTGGTAGAACAACTCAATGCTTTTAACAATGCTAAGAATGACCCATTTTCTCCAACGTACAATCCTGGTTGGAGAAGTCATCCTAACTTTGCATGAAATCCAAATAATTCTAACACGAATTTGGTTCATCCCAATTTTCAAGCATTTACGAACAATGTTTCGAATCCTCCATTTTAGCTAACCACTTTCAACAAAATTTTCTTGCTCCATCTCAAAATAACCTGCAATAATTTTTCGCACCCCCCCCAAAGACGATAAACGAATGACTTCATGTGAGAAAAGTCTTGAAACTTGGCTAAAACGACCACTCAAAAACTCAAATCAAACAGCAATTTGCAAAATTTGTTAACATCGTACATGCAAAATATGAGTCAATTAATTGGTAAGCTCTAAATGCAAATGAGTCAATTAGCCACTTCTGTGTGTGAACATGAACGAGGGCCCAAGTCAGTCGGTTTCGAACCTTAGAAATCAAAGAACAAACTTGAATTAAGCTCATGTAGTTCAAGATAACAATGCAAATCAAATGAATGCTATCACGACTTTGGGTTTTGACGAACTAATCGATAACCAAGTTGTCAATCTAAAACGATTGTAACACCCCTCATTTTTAGATAATTAAATAATCAAATTATTATAAACAGTGAAAATGAGCGTTTTGGAATTTTCAAAATATGGCCTCGAAACTTATACCATTGTGTTCGTGGCGATTTTCTGATTAATTTACATACATAATATGCCTCGAACGGACATTGTATGAAAAAGTTATTGACGTTCAAAGTTCTGTATCGAAAAAATTATACATGTAAATGTGCGAAAATATATTTGTTTATAAATATATGCGCGTATAAATTCCAGAAATAATGCACGTTTGAATTTCAAAATTGACGTGCATCAAAAAGGAAATTAATTAACATCAGCAATTATAGGCAATTAATCAACATTAGTAGGCAATGTTAATCAAATCAGCAATTAAAAGAAATTAATTTACATTAATTAGAAAAGTTTGATTTTCAAAATAAACATGTGTTATAAAGGGAACTAAATTTGAAATTGATGGAAATTAACTAGAAAGAATAGGAAATGGTTAAAAGTTAACGTTTAATTATATAGTGTTTAAAAATAGAGGAAATAAATTAATACATATAAAACAAAAGGGCTACACACGTCAAAACTGATGCATTTTGCTTCTTTTTAATGGCTAGATTTCAATCACTTTAAATGCATGAACGACGTTGCTTTGGCTCTCTATAATAAACGTGCAGGGCTAGCCTTCAAACCCATATTTTTCTGAATGGGCACGGAAGCCCTGTCACTTATTTTTCTCCTCCAATTCTTCAAAAATCAAATATATTAGATTTAGTTTTCTGATTTGCAATTTAGAGTAGAAACTATAGATCTGGAGAAGAGTTGTCCAAATTAAGTAGTCCGTAGAAGGAGAGTTTTCAGATCTGATTTTCTAGTTTATCTGTTTATTTTTCTTCAATTAGATCCAGATTTATAAATCCATACAAATTCCTATTTGTGAATCCAAATAGGGTTCCAAAGGGAAAGACTATGGATAATAGAGCTGGATTAAAAATCGGATCTAAAATTTGGAGTGTTTTCTTTTCAGCTGAGTGGATATAATTCATAAATCTTTTATGTTGATGATATATATAATATCATTAGATTCCCGTTAAATATTTTAATTCAGCATTTGAACTAATTTCAGTAATTAGTTCTACTAGTTAGTTATGTTGAAATTGTAAATTTTATAAAAAAAGTGTACTTATATTTAAATGTTATTTATATGGAAAATGAAAGGGATCCAATTAAATATAAATAATATTAGGCTTAAAAATTATAAAGGCATAAGCCAAAAAGCAAGAAATTTACAATAAATCATGTTAAAATGGGAGAAATGAATTAAAAAGGGAAAATCTAATAACTTGATTTAGAAGTTAGTGATAGATTAGTTGGTTGGTTTAGAAAAGGGAATACATTTCCATAGTTTAATATTGTAAGAATAACAATAAACGTAATTGCAAGAACAAAAGCAAGAAAAACGGAATTAGTGCAAAATAGAGGCATTACCGTATTTTGCATTACCCAACAATTAAAGAAACTATAAAAGAAATATCTTGCAATTATAAATTATTTTTTATATCTTTATTTAGTATTGAAATATGAAAATGGATTTTTAGCATATTGTTTGTAACCAACCAAATAGAATAGAACTACTTCCCAGAATAAATGAGAATAACGCGAAGCGCTAAAGAAATTAATGAAGAAGAAATAATCAAGTTAATTATTTGACAAGACTAGAAATAATAAACAGAAAATGTGACTAGATCAGCATTTATTGCGCAGATACTAGAGTAAAAGGTAAAGCAGTTATTATGATAACAAACTTATGACAGTTGGACGTAGTCCCAAGTTAAGACTGTTATATAATATAAGAAAACTAATGAAAATTTAATATCATAATAAAAGAAGACAGACTAGAATAGAAAAGAGACATTTGCAATTACATTTATAACATGTAGGTTGTAAAAGAAATAAAGAATATAAAAGTAACAATTGAAAGTATAATTGTAACACGTAGGTTATAATTAAAAGAAAGAAATAGAAGTGGCTTATTTTATCAAACTTAAATCTTGGATTAAGTTAATAAGCAAAAAATAGCCATCATCAGTCAGAGCGGGTATCAGCCATCATCAGTCAGAGCGGGTTCGGAAAAGACTAGAGTTAAACCAACAGGCCAATGATTCTTTCACAATCGAGACATTGGATGAGGGGCACAACCAATTGGATGTTTAGATTGTTTGCCAGTATGACACAGCCACTTAGCTCTTGAAAGATCTTTCAATTAGTTGAGGCGGGACTGCGTGAGGCCATAGCCACGATGAGAAAAGAGACAAACTAAGTAGAATATATATATTGTAGGCTTAATGAAGCAGACCTTTACAGATGTAGAAAATCCTCGACTGAGTTCCGTACAAGGTAGATCTTGTTGGTGGAATTCAAGGAGTAGACAGGATGATTACATGTAGTCCTCAAGGTACACACTGGATGGTACATTATGGATGTCGGAGTAGTAGTATAAGCTAGTGCGGATGCAGTTTCACGTTTTTATAGTGGACGATGGAACATCTTTATTATAGGCCTCATGAAACTGTCCTTTACAGATGTAGTTACAGTACGCTCTAATAGCAAGACGATGGAGTCCTTTTCGAGGAAGATACGAAAGGTACTATGGGTAGTACCTAGGACTGATGCGGTCTTTGGGCATGTAGCTACATAATTGGTTATTCGGTCTTAAGCTACTAGGGAGTAGAAGATTATGATTCACATATAGAGGTGAAAGTATTATAAACCCAATAAACCTAATATAACAGAAAATGAAAATAGAATGGCATATGCAGAGTTATGCTTAGAAATGTATAATTTTTCCATTCACCAGAACTTTAGTTCCGACCCATTCCTTATATCATCTCATAGGTTAGATAGAAGGCAGAGATTTTCCGGCTTTGTGACACTTGTTTAGAAAGTGTTATTACCTTGGTGAGTATTTACTTACTATTATATTTTAGTCAGTTCCGTTGTGAGATATTTGTTTGAGCTCTAATATATTTATCTTTGCTTATTTGCAGGATACCAGATACCCAAATTGGTCTTCAGTGAGCTTGGTTTTTTACATCTTTACAAAAAATCCGGACCCACTGAAATTTGGGTTGTTACATTTGGTATCAGAGCTTAGGTTAGTAGATCCTAAGTAAATTTGGATATATGAGTGAACGTAAATGTATTTTTGAATAAAATATAAATACATTATGTACTAAAATCAAAATAGTCCCCAATTATGGACTATAACATATGGAAAGGTTTTAGAAGTATATTTGTGCATAGTTTGCTGGTTAGCTTTGAGATGACCCATGGATGTTGAGCCCTATGTTATTGCCGATTTATAGTGTACAATAAGTTATGTCTTAAGAGAAGATTGGTATCCATATGTTATAGGAGGTGGGAAAGTTTCCTAGGGATAGTAGAGAGAGTATTTTTCTTTTGGAAGGAATAAGATATTTAGTAAGGAAATGAGATTTCGAAGGTTTAGGAAGGGTATTCCTATGGTAGTAAGATGAAAATCCACTCTATGCCTAGCCCAATAAAACGAAACATTTGGAATTGAAAATTTGAAAAATATAATTGTTAATATGTTTAAGGAAGTAAATATTGGGTTTTTGGAAAAAAAAAGCGGTATGAAATTTAATATGGTTTATATATGATGTAAATTTTGTTAAAAGTGAAATTATTTTTGAAGAATTATAGAGCATGTATAGCTCGCTAGTATCTTTATAGGTAAACAAAGATTTTAAATATAAAAACCTTTAGCATGTTAAGTATCAAAAATGTAGGTTGCAGAATTTATTATTGTAATAAATGTTTTCGTGACAAATAAAAAAAGCATAGACTATGACACTATTATTATAGTAGGTGACTCCCAAAGGAAATGTTTTTACATAGCATATGCGATTTATTAATATTTGTTTTAATTGAATCCATATATTAGTATTTTTGAGTTGTAGTAATGGTGTTTTACGCAACATCTGTTTTAACCCAAATAAAAATGTGTTTTGAAGATAATTTCTAAGTATAGAAATATAATGGTTTGTAAGTACACTTGTTATTTAAATAAGTGTATGGAAATGTTTTATAGTTATGGAAATATTAAAAAAAAATTGAAAATGAGTTCTTCTGAAAAAAGGGAAGATGTAAGTTAAATATTAGGAAATTAATGAATTTCGTAGGAAATGTCTATTGTAAGTGAATACTGATTAAGCATACTTTAATCTATCGGAATGAAATGAATAATGATATAATTTTCTATGAAACCAAATCACAAATAAAATGTTTTGTACAAGTTATAAGGAATACGTGAAAGATATGTACAAGTATGGAAAGCATCATATTTTGTATATCTTATTTTGATAAAATATAAAATAAGTTCCTTGTAATTTCACATAAACATGAAATCCTCTTTTAAAGGATTCATAGATGGTTTTAGCGTTAATGGTTTCTCATAAGAGAAAGTAGTTCCAATACATTAAGGTATAAAACCACTAGGTGTAATAAGAAGTGTAATAATTAGAGAAGTGTTAGTTGGGGGAGATATTATAGAGAGCCTTAGTATGGAAGCTAAGCAACGGAAATTTCATATTTTTCCATTGATTATGCGCATTGGTTACTTGCCTTTGTAGAATTCCCCATTTGTAGTAAGTTATTAACTCTTCCAAGGTTAGGTAATTGGACGAGTAAGAAAGTTAAGCGATTTTTGATAAAATAGTTGTTCTTATCTACTCCAGGTTTCGTAAATTTTAAAATCTATAAAAAGAAGATGTTTTGAAAACATGTGAGGACATTTTTGAAAGTCAAGAAAAAAAATGTTTTAAGGACAAGCAAGGCATGTTTTAAAAAAATGGTTTGGTGAAAAAGTAAATAATTTTTTGGAAGAGAAAAACTTAGTAAACGGTTAAATTTAAAAATCCAAATTTTTTTATGGAAAGCTGTAAAGGTCTTTAAAAGGAAAAGAGGAATAAGTTTTGAACTTAAAATTTTTCAGTTTTCTCCTCTAGGTTTGGGGAATAATTTAAATTCAAAGAGCTGTAAAGAGGCAAGTCTAGAAAGGTAAAATGTTAAGTAACCAAGAACTTATGAATTTAATAGAAACTCCAAAGTAACACTTTAAAAGGCAAGAATTTTGGGATTTGATGTTTCAAAGTTTAGAAGCTTTAATTTTTGAAATGAAATGATAAATACCAAGCCAAACTTTTAAATTTGGAGTAGATAGGAATCATTTCCTAGGGGTGACGGGGAAAGTGTAAGGCTATGCAGGAGATAGTAGTGATTACTTTTAGCAGTAAAAATAAAAGTTCCCATAAAGTGTATAGGACACCAGTGAGAACCTATGAATGTCGCTTCATGTGTGTATACTACAGAAGAAAAGTAAAGTGATATTAGTAAGATAGTAAGACACACGTGGTTGGGATAGGTAGACTTTAGTTGGGGGAAAAATGAAAGGTAAAGGCAAAGAGAAAATTTCTCCAAGCTTAGTTGTTTTTTAGATAGAGACTGCATTGATTGAAATCCTTATTCGTTGCAGTAAATGAGACTTGGTTATTCTTTTTTGAGTACGAAATGGAAGAGGTGATAGATTTTATTCATCGTGAGTAATATGCGACAGGGGGAGCACTTAAGTTACTCGGATTCCTAGAGTATGACCTTTCTATGTCAGGGTGGACATAGTCCTAGGCCACCTAGCCCTAGATGATAGCTGTTTTGCTATATTTACCTATCTAGTATCGCTTTGTAGCAGGACTTGTTTTCTCTTTTAGTTATGAGACTGTACTCCTATGTAAGCATTTAATTCCTATTGAAGTAAATCAGTGATGATTAATATGATGCTTTTTCTCTGTGTTTTTGTGATGTTCGCAAGAAGAGAATAAGAACATAGGACGTAAATAATAAAAGAAAAGTAAAAGAAGATAAAAGTAACTAAAAGAAAAAGGGTAAAATTTAAAGCAAGCGGTAGAAATGTCAACAGAAAAATTCAAAAAGAAAAATTTTCTTATGTGAACTGTGCTTGGGAAAGCAAATAGAGATTTTTATAGAATAGTGGCACAAGTTCCAAGTACAGAGAAAGAGGTGCACAAAAGTAAAACAGGGAAATGTTAGGTTTTCCATTTTTTTACCTTCTTTTTGACTTAAGAAATTGAGTTCGAAAAATTAGAATTTTTCTAAAATTTGAATATTAAAAGTTGTGTGGTAGGGTTTGGATGAAGATTTTTTTTATTGAACTACGCCTATTCAGTATAAGTGTGGGGAAAATTGGATGAAAAATGTTTTGAGATTTCAAAAGATTGCATTCATATGAAAATTGCAAGTACATTTAGGATGTGTGCATCATATTTTAGAAAGGAGTTTTTAAAGAAGAAAAGTACTCATATAGGAGGTACTGCTTAGAAATTTATAATGCATATATTTATTGTTATATGACACTTTGCATAAGGACACGGATGGTTGCAAAAATTGGATGTACACAAGATGGATGTGTTTGATGCGAGGAATTACATAGTTTTATCCTTGTCGAATTTCGGGGATGAAATTTCCTAAAGGGTAGGAGAATGTAACACCTCGCATTTTTAGATAATTATATAATTTAGTAAATATAAATAATGAAAATGAATGTTTTTGGAATTATCAGAATATGGCCTCGAAACTTATACCATTGCGTTCTATGATTTTCAGATTAATTTACATATATAATATTCCTCAAACAGACTTTGTATGAAAAATTTATTGACGTTCTAAGTTCTGTATCGAAAAATAATTGTACATGTAAATGCATAAATATATTTGTTTACAAATAAATGCACTTATAAATTCCAAAAATAACGCGCGTTTGTATTTCAATATAGATACGCTCATAAAGGAAATTAATTAACATCAGCAATTAGAGGTAATTAATTAACATTAGTAGGCAATGTTAATTAAATTAGAAATTAAAGGAAATTAGTTTGCATTAATTAGCAACATTTGAATTTCAAAATAAAAATGTATTATAAAGGGAATTAAATTTGCAATTGATGGAAATTAATTAGAATGAATATGCAATGGTTAAAAGTTAACGTTTAATAATTTATAACATTTAAAAATAGAGGAAATAAATTAATACGTGTAAAACAAAAAGGCTAGACACGTCAAAACTAACGCGTTTTACTTGTTTTTAACGATTAGATTTTAATCTCTTTTAACGAGCGGACGACGTTGCTTTGGCTCTCTATAAATAAACATGCAGAGCTAGCCTTCAAACCCATATGTTTTTGAATGGGCGCGGAAGCCCTGTCACTTTTCTTTCTCCTTGAATTCTTCAGAAATCAAATATATTAGATTTAGGTTTTCTGATTTGCAACTTGGAGGTAGAAAGTATAGATCTAGAGAAGAGGTGTCTAAATTAAGTAGCCCATATAAGGAGAGTTTTCAGATCTAGTTTTCTAGGTAGGGCTGGGCATGCTGATTAGGGTAAATAAGTAGCCAACAAAATAAGAGAAGTAAACTAAATGCATAATAAAAGATCAGATGTAGGATCTAATTAAATGGTAAGGTGCATTTAGAGTAGCCCAAAGAGAATCTGAATAAAGAGCCTAATGAAGCAGTTCATCATAGATTCTGCTTCATCGCAAATTTTTAGTACAGAAAGAGTACATCCAACTTAGTTGTTTGGACTAGAAGGTAGCATGAGACTTCAATGGAACATGAGGATACCCTAGATGGCCCTTTGGGGTAGGCCTAACGAAGCTGCACCCTCGGAGGCAGGTCTGTAGGTGTACCATCAAGAGAGTACACCATGGCTACTTTTGCATTGCAGGCCTAACAAATCGGACCTTTGTAGGCAGTGAAAAGGTTGATGATGGAGTAGGATATTTGTATGACACCGTACTCTAGTTTGCGAGGAGGTTACGGTGGGCAGGACCCATAAGGATAGTCACATGCGGGTATCATCCATCATCAATCAAAGTGGGTTCGGGAAAGACTAGAGTTAAACCAACAGGTCAATGATTCTTTCACTATCGAGACATTTGATGAGGGGCACAGCCAATTGGATGTTTAGATTGTGTGTAGTAAGGCACAACCACTTAGCTCTTGAAAGGTCTTTCGATTTGTTGAGGGGGGCTGCTTAGAGTCATAGCCACGATGAGAAAAGAGACAGGCCTGTATTGTAGGCATAATGAAGCGGACCTCTACAGAAATAGAAATTCCCAGACCGAGTTCCATACAAGGTAGACCTTGTTGGCGGAATTTAGGGTGTAGATAGAATGATTACGTGTAGTCCTCAAGGTACGCACTAAGTGGTACATTGTGGATATCCAAGCACTAGTATAAGCTAGTATGGATGCAGTTTCATGTTTTTATAGTAGATGACGGAACATCTATATTGTAGGCCTCACAAAGCTGTCCTTTACTGATGTATTAGTCAGTTCTGCTATGAGATATGCATTTGAGCTCTTATATATTTAGCTTTGCCTATTTGCAGGATATCATACACCCAACTCGGGCTTCAGTGGGATTGGATTTTAGCATTTTTGCGAAAAATCCGGACCAACTAGAATTCAAGTTGTTACAACGATTTATCGAAAGTTCCTCTAGGCACTTCGAAAACGACAACGGCTCAGAACAAAGTTTCGAGCCAAATATCGAATCAAATTCCAATCCAGATTCTTCTTTACTCAAGTAGATCGACATATTAAGTATCAAATTCCATTTCCACATTGACTTCGACACAAGAAACATTCCGATTAAATGGAAAAGATTTGGAAATTGTCAAAGATGTCAAAGTGAACATTCCACTCTTGGATATTGTTCAACAAGTCCCAACTTATGCTAAATTCTTAAAAAACTTATGTACTCAAAAACGACACACTCATGTACCCAAGAAAGTTTTCTTGGCTGCCGGTCTTAGCGAAGTTTTGCTTAATCAATCCTCGCAAAATACAAAGATCCTGGATGTCCGATGATCTCGTGCATGATAGGAGACTAGATGATTAATAAGTGCTTATTGGACTTGGGTGCGAGTATCAATTTGGTTCCTCATTCAGTTTACCAGCAACCTGGCTTGTGTGAACTAATACCGATGAAAGTAACTCTCAATTTTTCGATTGTTCTATAAATAACCCATGGGGGAAATCGAGGACGTTCACACAAAATTAGTCAATTCATATTCCCTGTCGATTTCATCATCCTTGAGACACTACTAGCGAACAACCCGATGAGTCAAATTCCATTGATTCTAGGATGACCTTTCTTAGCCACTTCAAATGCCCTAATCATTTGTCGAAATGGTTCGATGAATTTTTTTTGGTAACATGACTCTAGATTTTAATATCTTCAATCTCGAAAATCAATCGAACGAACCACTTGAGAAACTGATGGAAATTAGCTCCATTCAAGAACATTTTGACAATATGTGGCCGCCTTAACAATGAATGCGAGACCAAGTACAACTGTCTCAAGATGAACCTAAATGAGATTAAAAATGCATTTCAGTTTGAACCCCTCATTGTTGAGTCAGAAATTCATCCAAATTTTGATTGAGCGATCCCCTAAGTTGGAACTCAAACCTCTTCTTGATCACCTTAAGTACGCATACTTAGGTAAGAATAAAACATTTTCTGTCATAATCTCTTCCAATCTTTCTCTTGATCAAGTACACTCCCTTATTTCAATTTTGTCGAAAAACAAAGAGGCAATGGATGGTTGATTACCAGTATTATGTGAAGGATTCCCGCTCTTGTTCAACAGCGCATCCACTTAATTGACGAAGCCAAACCTATACGTGACATGCAATGAAGGCTTAACCCCAAAATGAAGGATGCAGTTTGTGACAAAATTCCTAAACACCTCGATAATGGAATCATATATCATATCTCTGATAGTTCATGGGTTAGCCCAATTCATGTGGTGCCTAAAAACTTTGGACTTACCATTATCAAAAACGACGCTAACAAACTCATTCCAACTCGCACTCAAACGAGTTGGCATATTTGCATTGATTATCGAAAATTAAATGCTACAACATGTAAAGATCATTTTCCTCTTCCTTTCATTGACCAAATGCTCGAAAGTTTGTCCCACCATAAATTCTATTGCTTTTTTATGGTTGTTCCAGTTGTAACCAAATTTCAGTCACCCGAAGATCAAGAGAAAATGACTTTCATATGTTCCCTTGGCACCTTTGCATATCGACGTACGTCATTTGGCCTTTGCAATGCTACTACTACTATCCAAAGATGCATGGTCGGCATCTTTTCTGACATGATCCAACGCTTTCTGGAAGTGTTTATGGCTGATTTTTCCATTTTTGGAAACTCTTTTTTGATTGCTTACATCACTCGAGATGGTTCTAAATTGATGCAAGGATAAACACTTAGTGTTAAATTTGGAAAAATCTCATTTCATGGTCAAACATGGCATTGTCCATAGGCATGTCATTTCAAACAAAGGCATTAAGGTGGATAAAGCAAAGGTTGACGTAATTACAAATCTACCCATTCCTAAATCTGTCAAGGAACATTCGTTTATTTCAAGAACACGGTGATTTTTATCGATGCTTTGTGAAAAACTTTAGTAAAATTGCTCCACCTCTGATGACTCTTTTTGTAAAAGACGTTCCATTTGACATTAATTCTGACCTTGTTTCTACTTTTGGAAGTCTAAAAATGAACTCATTTCTGCTCCCATCATTTGCTCACCCAATTGGGATTTTCCTTTTGAAATTATGTGCGACGCTTCTAACTTTGAGGTTGGTGTTATCTTAGGAGAACGCATCAACAAAATTCTTCATGTCATCTACTATGCTATTATGACTCTAAACGATGCTCAACTCAATTATACGACCACTGAAAAAAAAGCTTCAAGTTGTAGTCTTTGTGCTCTAAAATTTCCAACCTTATTTGATTGGCTCATACATTACAATTTACACTGACTACTCCGCTCTTATGTATCTTTTCGCTAAAAAGGATGCTATGTCTTATTTGATCTGTCGGATCTTGTTACTCTAAGAATTTGACCTTTCAATAAAAGAAAAAAAAGATCTGACAACGTCATTGTTGATCATCTGTCGCGTTTTCCTAATGCACCACCTTCTTTTTTGATCAACGAGAACTTTCCTGATGAACTGTGGTATGCCAGTATAGTGAACTATTTAGTCACTAAAACTCCTTCATTTCAATCAAAGACCTTATTTCTATTGGGATGATCCATACTTGTTTAAGTATTATTCCAACCAATCATTCGACTCTGCATCCTATATTGTGAAATTAAGAGGGTCCTTTCATTTTGTCGTGACCAAGCTTGTGGTGGTCATTTTGGCCCGAACAAAACAACAGAAGAGGTACTTCAATGCGGTCTGTATTAGCCTACGCTTTTCAAGATGCATTTGAATTCTTTAAAGCTTGTGATTGCTGGTTAGGAAAAATCTATCGACAATAGATGATACCTTTAAAACCCATTCTTACTATCGAAATCTTTGATGTTTGGGGTATTTACTTTATGGGACCATTTCTTAGTTCATTCAAAAATCTATAGATTGTTCTTGCTTATTGGTTACATTCTATACACTTCATGCGTAAGCCCGGAAGGCAGTGCATGATCGGTATTTCTGGCCTCAGTCTATCTGAGTTAGGTGTGTAAATAATAATGTTAATAATTTTCAAAATAGAGAGAGCAAGCAATTGTAACCCAAGCACTATCTTCACTTATTTAATTTGACTTGTTATTCAAAAGAAATAAAAATGCCACTTTGCAAAACTTTCATAATCAACTAAAAGATTCATTTCATAGTTGCACGATGTTATCAACCGAAACAACTAGCCAATTTAGAGCTAATTGTGATGATAACTTACTTTTTGTTGGATGTTTTGATGAGTAAAAAGATTAAAATTTCCTGATAATAACCAAAACTATATCTAACCTACTTGTGTCAATTTAAAAGTAAGTTCTTTATTTGTAAATATTTTCAAAAACTTGCATCATGTAGTCGCATTAGAATTTGCATATCGCGTTTGGATTTTGTGGGTAGTATCCACTGAAAAGCCTCATGGGACAACACTCGTCCTACTAGGGACACCTAAAAGTTTGTTGCATATGCTTAATGCAATCATGTATCCTATGAAAACATATTTATCCTAGTTTTAGTTTATTCGAGGATAAATAGAAAGATAAGTGTGGGGGTATTTGATGTGAACGTAAAAAGTGTATATTTTTTCTCCCATATTTAATCTTCTTTTAGTAGAATAAGTGAGCATATTAGGGTATTTTACATGTTCAAATCAAAATCTAAATATTTTTCAGAATCATCATTCATTCATCTTCATTTGGGAGAAAAATGATAAATTTGTGTATGAATTAATTTTGAGAAAACTTATTTGCACATTTTTACTTTTATTTTTATTTGTAGGAAATTGAGTGCAAATTGGATGGAGCTTCATGGATGTATGCATGCACATATGTTGACAGCAAATGAAGAAAGGAAATAAAAGAATTCATGCAACATGAATGAGCCCATATGCCTACTAACTAATGGGCTATAATTAAAAGCACATGTACATGTTAATGGAGACTTAAAGGAATGTTAGTGCGGATTAATTAATTCCATGATGATCACTTGGAGGTTACAGAATCTCAAGGGCGTTATTGGTAGTCCCCTAAAAATGGAATTGGGGTTTTAAGCATGTATGAATACCCCTATTTTCATGTAATTGTTTTTCTCTCTTTTATGCACATTGTAGCCACAAAATCAATGATAAATAAAATGTCTTTTTAACAGCTTCTTAGCTTTCTTCTTATTTGCTTTTGTTTAAATGCTATTTTCTCTCATGCTCTTTTATGTTAGTTTATGTCTCTTTTATTTCATGTTAATAATATAGATTTAATTCATGCAATTAGTTTAGATTTATTTTATGCAAGTAGTTAGTTCTCTTTTCTTTAATTAGCTATCATCTTTATTGGTTTTTTTGCTTAAATCATTTTTTGTTGATATGAATTCAAATATGAAAAGCTAAACCCCTTCAATTTAGGGGTAGCTCTCATGAATCATACCAAATCAACGTAACATGGTTGCATTTATGATCTCTCTTTGGTGTTTAATGGAAATTATGAATGACAGTAGATTATGTTTATTTTTTTAGTGAATTTGATAGTCTATATTGACATCTCAAATAAGCTATGCTTAATCCAGTATAACCATGAACTATTTGATTATTTTGCTAAGTGATTTTGACGATGAAAGTCAAGCTAGAGTCAAAATTTGATGATCTATGTTACTAGTTCATAGTAAATAGTGTTAGGGACTGAGTTGATGATGTTTTGATGACAACAACCTTATATAGTTATTGTACTTTACTTTATAAAATATATACTAACATTTCCATATATATATATATATATATATATATATGTATGTATGTATGTATATAGGAAGTATATGCAGGTATCATCGAAGACTGATCAGTATAAAGACTCAAGCATCAAGATGAAGATTAGAGATTCAAGATTCAAGACTCTAGAGAATTAAGATTTCAAGATCTCAAGATAAGTGTCTAGTATTTTGTTAAAACTTCATAATAGCACTCTCATCTTTCTTCCAATTTTCTTTTGGGATGGAACCCAATTTCTATCGAAACCAGTGGCTTACAAACCCACGACAAGTAGCTTACAAACCTACGACAAGTGGCTTACAAACTCACGAAAATCAAAATCATTTAAACTACTTTGTACAAGTTCTCGAGTCCTATGGAGGAGCTCTGTAGGAAGGTTCTTGCAATTTCTGTTTGAATAGATTTTTCAAAATGTTTTTAAATCTGTTTTCAAAATGTTTTAGCTTTCAAAATCATGTTTTCAAACTTTGTTTTAGCCTTGAAATATTACTCCATTCTGATTTTAAAAACTTCTATTTTTAAAACATCAAAACTTATTCTGATTTTAAATATTACTTATATAATTGACGGTCTATATCAATTATATATATATATTTAAAATAATGTTTTATATTCATCCTCTATCTCAAAATATTGTTTAAACACTTTATTTTGCTTCAGAGAAGTTTCAACTTGTTTTAAATTCAAATGCTTTTACAAAACAACATCTCTACAATTTTGAACTGAGGGATGTCGACATAAGGGGATACCCCATGTCGACATGGTGACAGTTGGATTCAAAATTCAATTTTCAAAAGAAGTGTCCATTCGTTCAAAAACCTTTCGCCAATGGTTATGACTGTTGTGCATCTATATAAAGGCTTCCAAAACGAATTTTTTTAACAACTACTTTCTTATTTTCTTCACTCTTTCTTCTACACCATTCCATATCCATAAAACTTCTTATTTTCAAGATCGTGCCATCATTTTGCCAAATTATCAATAGGAAATCATTTAGATATTCTCTCTATTTGATTCTCCATCATTCTACTAAAGATCAAAGTGCTATTCAGAGTTATAGGATTAATTTGTATTCAAAAAGTTTATAGAGTCTATCCATTCAAAAGGATTGTTATTAAGAAGTATTAGGGTGATCTTGTGTCCCGTAAATTAAGAGAGTTTACCCCAGACTCGGAGATAGGAGGGTTCCTCAAGGCCTTAGAAATTAAGGGTTGTAATTTGGATATTGGCTTATAAAAATCTGTACAAGGATATTGCCTTGGTGCAGGACTGGATGTAGGAGGATTCCGAACCAGCATAAAATTCGGTGTGTTCTTTCCTTTTACTTGCTTTACTTTACTATTTGCATTTGTTATATGTTCTGTGATCATTCTGTGTTAGAATTCTGTTTAGATTTGTGTTGAAAGTTTTAATTTAGTCATATAGTTCATATATTCTTTAAAACACTATTCACCCCCCCTCTAGTGTTATTTCATCCTTAAGAACCTTAATCCGCATCCCCAACAAATAGATCATGCTTAAAGTAGATTTTATTTTTAATTCAATGTCATTTTCATGAGAATTGGTAAGTGGGTTTGAATGGTGTGTTAGAATGTGATTATTTAAGTCGTGCTAATTAATAGGAAAAATAAACCATACCTATAATAAACATATCATTCTACTTAAAATTTAAATGTGAGATTATAGATGAATTTTGTGTTGATTTATATGAATAATTAGAAGTAGATTTGCCTCTAAATTGCTCCTTAACCTCATAGTTTTATTTACTTTTGCTCTAGTTTGTTTTCTACAATTTTCTTAGTTTAAAACAATGTCAAAAACTTGGGCTAATTTGATTGAGTAATATTAGAATTTAATTTTTCCTTATGGATCGACCCGTACTCGCATTCGTACTATGATTGTACGTCATGCGCTTGCGATTTTATACCAATATATATTTTCGACGGTTTTCTAATCGGTAGAAAATCCATCGTTCATCAATTACACAGGTGTTGAATCAAAGACTGTATAGTATAAAGACTCAAGCTATAGACATGAAGACTCATGATTTCAAAGACAAAGATGTGAAGATCTCAATATTACAATTTAGTGTATAGAGTCATAACATATATTGTTAAATTCCTTGATAGCGATCTTTGATCTCTATCTCCAAGTTTATAATCTTTTATATTTTTAACTAGGATAAATTTCAAAATATTTTATAAAAAAAATTCAAAGTTCAAAATTTTTATAAACTATGTTAAAAATATTTTACAAATTATAAAATTATTTTACAAAGTATAGGATTTTCAAAACAGTTTTAAAAGAAAATAGATTTCATTTTAGCATATGTCGACATATAGGTATAGGGTATATCGACGTACATGCCGCCAATTGGTTTTTCAAATTTTGAAATGAAGCGTCTATCATCGTCACTCTTCACGAACGGATACCTCTGATGATTTACTATATAAAGGTAAGTTTAAATGGATTTCAAAGTTTAGATTTACTTATTTCCTTCCCTCCTCTTACTCTCTTGAAAACACCATTAAAAATATACTCTATTCTCTTCAAAATCAATTAGAATCAATTCATACTTCATTGTAAACACAACTTTCTTACTGTTTTGGAAACATCTCTCTCTCAAATCAAAGACTAAAGTTTCGTCCAAGAGGATATAGGATCAATTTATCCAAAGTACAAGAACTTGACAATCAAAAAAATATCAACTCTATTTGTATTCGCTTTGGTTATTCTTATAACCCATTCAAATAAAGTGGTTGTGCTTACTGGCCCAAAAATATAGTGGGTATGCTTGTAGCCCTTTTAAATATAGTGCGTCTACCTTGAGCTTGAAAATTCAAGTGGATGTGTCTTGTAGCCTCGAAATCGTGATTGTATTTAGGTTTGCCTTCTGCCCGATTAAAGATTGGCAACTGAAATGAAAACTGTACAGGTAATTGTAAGGGACTGGGTGTAGGAGAAATCTGAACCAGTATAAAATCCTTGGCATCATCTTTCTAACTCTTTGCTTTACTTTACTACTTTAATTTTTCTCTATGATTGCATCTGTGATTGATTATTGATATATTTCTGTGTTGATAATATATGATTTAATAATAATCTTGAAAGAAAATCAAGAAGATTTACATAAGTCAGAAAACACCATTCATCCTCTCTCCAGCGTTAAATTAGTCTTAAGATCCACAATCCTGCAACCCATAGTTTTCCCCTTTACCGAACGCATGATCATTTGAAATGCATCATTCTGTTTAGTATTTAAGTTATTTACAAAATCTTTATCGGTTTTGGCATCTCCATAGATTTTGCTTCTAAAATAATCGTTGAAGTATTAGAGTCTTGGAAAAATTATAGGTGGTTATAAGGGATGTCATAGTCAAAAATAGATTTGTTATATTGCTTTAGGAGGTTATTAAAATCGAAAAGACATCGGTTTATTAAATACATATTGTTTTGGCTAACAATATATGTAAACATGGGGAAAACTCATCCCATGATTCTCGTACCGCGCATGGCTCATAATACGCTAAAATTGTGACAAGTAAACATCTTAAAGCTATGGATATATGTTTGTTTGAAGCATCTCGTAAATAATACTCTATACTACTCTCATTTCTGAGCAAACCTCTATGTTCTACGGATTATTTGAAGGTGTTATAGAGAGTTCCATTAGCAGTAAGTAAGTGCGTAAAGACATAGGCCCTCTAACATTGTTAATAGTAACCGTAAATAAAATTGATCACCTTCCATAGGAGATACTATATAAATTCGTCCAATTACCTTATGGTTGTTTCATCTACATATCCATTCTTTTTGTTTATGTTCCCACCAAAAAATTTCATGAAATTCATAGTATAAGTATTGATGTGCATCTACATTATTAATATTCTTAGGGAAAAATTCAGTAAGCATAAATTTAGATCCATTTTCATCACTCAAAATAGATTCTAAAATTTCATCAAACCATAGTTGTTGTCTATTTAGAGGATGTATTTGCAGTCCTATTACAGAGGGAGAAATGATACTTAGTGGAAACTTATATATTCTTTATATTGCCTCGGGTGCACAAATCCATCTAGCACCGACAAATTTAAAAATTCATCATCATCATTTGTGTTAGAAGATATATTTACAGAAACACGATCTGATCCTTTATAAACATATTTATATAAATAGTTGACAAATATTATACATGAGCAAATTTCAACATTTATATGACATCAAATTTTAGTAGTAAATAAGGATTATAAATAACTACCCAACAATTGTCAATTCTTTGTCCACCTCTTTATACTTTTATTCCATTGTCATGTCTTCTATAAATTAGGTAAGAATCACTTCCATGTAAAGTTATAGGTGCAAAAGACTTTGGAAATCCTTTCTTAGATTGATAATTTTTCAAACACATGGCATTAGGATTGAAATGAACACATGGAGTAGACTCGTTTGTTTTACAATAGCGATATATAATTCTGGTTCTAAATCTTAATTTGGAATTTCATCCCTTACTAAAGCATTATAATCATCAAGGTTGTTACCTTATCATTTTCATGTAGAATAATTAATGTTTATGAACGGGTTAGACCAATCTTTTGAAACTAAATGATATGCACGTTGACTTTACCTAAAAGACCCTTGTCATATAAATCATGTTTGCTGTTCTAATTTTGCATGAAATACCCTTATTGTTAAATCGGGTCCATCTTGTGCTTGTTGATCGGGTAGTATTTCTTGTGTAATCTCTAACCACTTAACATTACATGTGACAGTAATAAATAAATTAGGCTTTCCATACCTTCGGACTATTTTCATTGCATCTTGATATCGATTATGCATATCTCAAGGACTACTGGTGTGAGATGATAGAAGGATTTTTCAAAGTCCAACATTTCCTAATGGTTATAGTAAAAATAAATAAAATTAGAAAATATAGTTTTCATATTAAATTATAGAACATAATAAATAATTTATCGGGAAGAATTACTAACAGGCAGTTGTCTCTCTAGAAGTTAGAGCAGCTTGTAAACCTTGATACAACTTAGCTCTAATCATATCTTGATTATTATGGAGGTACCTTGGTGTCATAGTTTCTATTTTTACATAATTGTTGACCATATATTGCTACTACAGGCGATCGCTAAGAAAAATTAGTGACATCTCCATTTGTCGTATCTAAACACATAAATGAATCATAACGAGTATTAAAATAAGAGTAATTTAAGGTAAATGGTAATTATTACTTACTTGTAAAAGATGAGAATAAAAATCTGTGCAACTTATTGTTATGTCTCCATAATCATGGATGTACATATCCTATCCATGTTCACCATATGGTAATAAAAGTGGATATTATAATGGATCATAAAATCATGCAATATCTTGAACCATTTGTAAATTTCCACTTTTTGTTTGAACTACAATATCCATATTATTCAAATTGGTATCTTCTTCATCTCCTACAATGATACCTGCTACTTATGATGTAGTGGGTAACTTGTGAATGTGTCTCTTTACTGCTAGTTCTTTTATTTTTGGTCTGCAATTTTGTATATCATCCCGTTGGCTCAAATGTAGAAATACTAGTAGAAAAGGATTATGGATAAAAGTCAAAAGTATGTCTAGCCTCATTGTTGCATTATTATGCTATCTATTTTCAACCTTACAGTCTGTATCATAAATATATAACTGTAAATATCTTAGTCTCATTCCATCCAAAAGGGAAAAAAGTACCGATGCTATGATATATCGTGCCTTATGCACAAGAAGAATAGACTCCATGTGTTGCATTTGCTAAGCTATGATCAATATTAGCACCCATCAATGTAAAAGCAAAAGCATTGTTATAAGATCTTATGTTACTTCTAAAATGCATACCAAATTTGATTTGATCAAAATACAAATCCAGTAGTTGTTGAGGCATTGTTGGTCTTTAAATGGCAATTTTACCATTCTTACAACAAATGTCTAACATCTCATGAAAGAATATTTTTTATCCACAAATTCGGCAGTAAATGGGAGCATGTAGCATGTGTCTGTGAAAATATTGTGCAGCAATGAAATTTCGACCACAATTATAATTTGACATGATAGTGGATCTAGTTATCATTTTTTCTTCATAGTCATATGATCCTAAATGATTATCAAGACTGAAATAATTAGAATGATAAAAAATACCAATTGAATGGGATAATGATTAGTTATTTAAGTAAGTTACTTGGAATATATGATGTTAAAATGCTTGACCACTATTTGCAACCAAATTGGTCACAAGCACCCAAGAATAGATTTATGTAGAGAAGTAAATGAAAAAGGTAAAATTAAAACAGTTATGATAAACAAGCAAGCAAATCAAAGCAATAATCAAGAACACATGGATTTATAGTGGTTTGGCATTATATGCCTGTAGGATCTAGATTAACCCTAGAGGGGGGTGAATAGGGTTATAGCAAATTTTCTCGAGTTAAACACAAAAACAAACTGCAGAGAAATAAATATGCTGAAAAGTAAATCACACACAAAATTTACCCAGCTTCGGCAACCCCTGCCTACTGCTGCATTCCCAGATTTCTATTAGGATTAAACAGTCTCCCGCTTACAAACACTCTAACAGACTCGCACACCCTGCTACCGCCTATAGAGTTTTGCTAACTCGCACACCCTGCTCACTGAACTAATCCTAACTAGACAATCTGACACTACCTACAACCTAGGTGGTGATTTACTTAGATTTGAACCTTAAAAGAAAAGTTAAAACAAACTTAAAAACAGTTTAAAAACTAAAACCCTATTTGAAATAAAAACTAAAGCCCTCTTTTATAAAAACAAGGCCGGCCCATTTGTTTTGCCCGTTCCTTTTTCTTTTGGCTTGTGAAGAAAAAATGGCGGCCGATCCTCTTTCTACAGAAATTAGGGTTTTTCTGAAATTTGATTCTCTGGTTTGTGTTGCTTTGCTCGCGGCTTCTCTGATGATCAATTCTCTGGTTGCTTTTGCTTGCGCTCGTTCGCAGCTGCTCCTCTGTTGATCGTTTTGTGAAATTATGGCTTGGTTGCTTCGAAACGATCGAATCTGATTTGCAAATTCTGGTATGTTATTTGTTGCTTTCTGGATTGATTGCTTGAATTCGATTGTTTTTTTGCATTGCCGATGACGATTGTGGGTTTATATATGGATTTCGATTTCCTTTAATATGTTCGTCTGATTTGTCACTTTCCTAATCTCGGTTGCTTATTTGCGACTTGATGCGCACGGCTTTGATTTTCAAACGTTTGATTTTCCTTGAATAATACGGCAGAAACTTTCCTCTTTTACTTTTCTTGACTTTTTCAAAGATACACACTTGAATTTTATACTGCGTTGATTATTTTGCGTCTGCATTGTTATTCTTCGACTTGTTTACTTCTTGATTGCCACGGCTTCGGCCACCTTTGTGTTCATCCCTGTGAGCTTCGTGAATTTCTCTGACTTGACTCCAGTATGCTTCCTTGCTTGACTTGATGCCTTGAATTTGAGACGTTTGATTACCACTGGCTTTGACTTGGTTACACTGCTATGTACTTGTCAGTCTTGTACATTTGTTGTTTGCATTGAGCATTTTGTATGCTTGCAATTTTGGTTTTACACTTCTTCATCATGCTGCATACTCTGCTGTTGAGTTCCTGTAGTTTGCTGTACATATGAACTTGCATTGCTTCGAGTTGTATTTACACCCTTTTCTGTTGCATTCATGTACACTGCACTTGCTTGAGTTTCTTTGTTGTCACTGGTTCATTGGGCTGAGTTGTTTCACTGGTGCATTGCCTTTGTGGTCTGCACTTGCATTGAGCACTTTGTCATCTGGATGCATTCTGTTGTTCATTGCTTGAGACATTCATGTTGCAACTGGTTTGAACCAGATTTTGTTTTAGCATACTCTCCATTTTGCATACTGTTTCATTGTGTATCCTGTTCATTGTTTCATTTGGTATCTTTGCATCCATTCTGGTTGATTGATCTTCATGTGCCCAGATGATGTCATGTTGCTCCCAGTTGATGTTCTGTTGCACTTGTGTTGCTTACCATGTTGCATGCATTGAGTAACTGATTTTGGTCGAGACTTGATTCTTTGATGTTGTTTATGTCTACATACATTACCGCAATACTCATTGTCACTGTTACAGTCGCTATGCAGTTGCTATGCCTTGTGTTCTTCACTATTGTCTGGTCTTTGACATTTTGTTTGCTTGGTGGCATTTCTTCGAGTAAGTTTGCATCATTGCAGTGGTTTCTTAATGGTGCTTGATCATTTCTTGTTCAAAACTGCTGGAGTTGTTTCACTTTAACTTGTTGTTGCCAGTTTGCCTTGTATCACTGCAAAATTGCATGATATATTGTTTTGACCTGAACTTCAATTGATGTTTTCATTGTATAATCTGTAGCATGGCACTGCTTGCTTCCTGTCTCATTTCCATACTGAGATTCACTTGTATTTGTATTCGCTCTGCACTGTGTCTTGATTCACTTCATGTTGATTTTTGAAATTTCACTTGAGTTGAATCCAGTTTCAAAAACTCGGGTTTGACCTTGTGCTCGTGTCGTGATTTTGAATATATTGCACGTGAGTTAAACCCGGTTTTTCATTTCGGTTTGACCTGTGCTCACCTGTCCCTGTAGCATTATCAAGTGTATATCGATGTGCACGGCCTTGTGGCATGTACAGTGATGCACTGTGCATGTCACATTGTTCGTGTATGATGAATTCAATTGTGAATGATGACGAACAACCCAAATAACTGAGGCAAATCATATTTTCAAAAATCATATTTCATTTTATATTGCAAAAATATTTCTTTTTCAATTTTACTGCGTTAGTGAACATTTTTGCAGATTGCTCAGATGCTGGATTCTAGCTGGAATGAAGTTGAAAATAAACTACGAGTGTGAGTGATATGTAGTGAGAAATTTATGTAAATCGAAATTGTGATGTATTGTAAACAAAATTGTATATGTATAGTGAGAGCTTGAATTTGTACTATTCAAAAATGTAATAAATATTTGTTTGAATAAAATTTCTGTTTGAATTCAAGTTCTGTGTATTTAATTTTATTCAGCAAATATTTATTTAATCTATGAAAAATAAAATAGTACATTATCAAATACATTTAAATGAATATATATATGTTTATTATCCTCAACAAAAATCGTATAAGCGCATATTAAACAATGCCTACGTCCACTTTAAATATTCTCTTTATTGATTCAGTAATAGTTGGATTACAGCAGCAAACAACAATAAGTAAGAAAAACTTAATTACAATAAAGGCAAATGTAACTAGCGGCGTAAAAATCACTTCAAGTGAACCACGGGTACTGTATTTATGGGTAGAGATGATGAGATGTTTTATTAAGATTTTGGTAGAGAGCTCTCTAGGTCCAAAAGGGCCCACTATATCGATGGCGAAGCTAATTCGACAAATAATAACAATCGGCCTAACGTTGGTCGATCCTCTTTCCAGCCTCTAATCTTGGTGCGATCATTTTTGAGAGGTCCCGCACGTATTTTAATACTACTACTAAAATACGAGATCATTGTGAGATGTAAATCTTGAGATATGAATCGATCTGGTTGAGTTTGACTTATGAACTGAACTATACTAATCGTTTTGATGTACAACAAGAATGATCAGCTATAATGATCGACTATCCTCCTTTATTAACTTTTTGACATGCGATTGTTTTCAAGGGGTCCCACATGCACCTTGACATTGTCTCTAGAATATGGAACCATTATGAGTTTTAATCTGGGAATTATGGATCGATCTTCAATCAAACTTGGCTTATATACTAGATTACACCGTTCGTTAACAAGATGTTCAACAATAACGATCGGCCATCCTCCAAATGCAACCTCTTTACTCATGATTGTTATTCTAAGCCTCAATCCTCATTTTGTTGATGCCCTGGATGTTTTAAATGAATTAGCCATACAGATTACGAGATATCGAGCGTTTTCTAATGATTTGAAATATTTAATGGACCGTTCTTTAAACGATCCAAACAATCTCTTGCTTCATTCATTACTTGAGCATACGAACTCAAATCGACTCCTAATATGAAATATAACTTTACGAGGCCATGTTGGTTACTCCATGTTGACTACACCTCAATTAGGTCCTTGTCCAAATTTGCCCAGCCATCGTCCATAATATTGTACACAATCAATTCCTTAGGCTGTTGACTATTCATTCCTACTCAAGTCGATGATATCGCGGCCTTGCCAAAAGGCAGGATAACATTTGCCCTCCAAAGTATGTCCTATTTTGAACATGATTTTCTTTGAATCATTTGTTGCAACGAATAGTCGTTACCCTTTCATTAAGTTGTTTCCTTGCCGAGGGTCGTATTTTCCTTATTCGTTGTGATGATTGGTCGATTCCCAATAGTATGAATATGGGATCACAACTTGTTAGCTATCATCCTATTCTGCTTCCGCCAATTTCTAAGCTTTAGCAACTTGTCTTTAGTTTTCTTTGCCTGGCTCCTGGTGGCTACTCGTCTTTTTTATTAATTTCAGAAAATTAAATTTTGGAATGTATACTTGCAAGTGTATGTGTATGCACCCCATTCCCGATCACGATTACACGTTCACGAGTCATTTTCATGTTAATGGGGATAATTTTCTATAAACAGTTTCTGCCTATGGTCATCCATTTAAAATCATTTTCTTTATATATATATCTAAACTATTTATAATCATTGGAACGATCGACATAAGGCTTGGGAGTGGAACAATAGACAAAAGGCTTGGGAGTGGAAAAATCGGCATAAGGCTTGGGAGTGAAACGATTGGCATAAGGCTTGGTAGTGGAATGATATGCATAAGGCTTGGTAGTGAAATGATCGACAAAAGGTTTGGTAGTGAAACGATCGACATAAGGTTGTGTTATAGGACGATCAGCATAAGGCCCGGAAGTGGGACAATCTGCTAAAGTTTTAGATCGAAAACGATTGGCTAAGTCCTTTCCTATATAGTCCTCTACACTTAGTCATTTTTCTTCACTTTCTCTCCATCATTCCTTTCTGAAGCAAAAAGGAGTCAAGCCTCTTCGCTCTCTTCCAGCCGATCCAAGCAACAATCACCACAAAGTCGTCATCCTTTTAATCGGCTTCAGATCCTCCTTCTTAAGATTTAAACTTAGGTAGAACAAATCCTACATTTGCTTTATAATCTTGAGAACATAGTGGCCAGGGATGATCGAATAATGACTTTAGCCAATCGTTCACTGATGGAGGTGGTGGTTTAAGCGTGAAGAGGTTGAACAATTGATCATTTATGATCGTTTTTGGTCGATCAGTGAAGCTTTAGGATGTTGGAGCTTGAAGATTGCCGACAAACGATCGGCTATAGCTGGGGTTAGCAGCTCATTCGAATGATCAGTGAAAAATGGCTCATTGTGAATGATCGACTGCTGTCTTGGGGAAACGATTGGCTTAAATTAATACATATGATTGATCGGCCTAGCTTATAAATGACCCTTCTTTTATATAATATGGAATTTAGATCGGTAAACTTGAACTAAACGACGAGTCTTGACTTTTCATACTTGGACAAACATTAAAACTTGTATATGACCTGCATATGATCTAGAATGCATACTTGGTAGCGAATTGATTTAGAAGCATGACATGAAACAATGCCTTTAACTATCATCTTGAAATTCATTAGTAACTTGGATAACAACCAAATTTTTGCTGGCTGATAATCATCCATGAAACTCAAGCTGCATCGTTTTCCAATGACACACAGAAACAGTCAAGACGGTCAGGAATGACGATCTTTAAGGTCAAACTTTTAAGTCTCGTTGCCTTTTCTACCTTCAGTTTTGCATAACTTATCACCATATTGAATGAAATTTTTGCAATACTGTAACGACCCACCTTTTTGGACAGTTTAAACCGACAATCAAATACACATGCCGATTCCAAACCATTCAAAAGGGCAGATGGTTATTAGGGTAAATAAGAAAAGAAAAGAAAGAGAAATAAAGGAAAAGAAACAACACAGAATCTCACAGCGGAACGATAAAATATAATAGTCAAATAAACAGTTCATGAAGCTGTTTACTATACTTTGACAATTATTTATACAACATATATCAGAGTTATACATATACAACAGAACAATTAAAATAATGCAGCAGATAGCATGATGCAAGGGTAATAATAGTAATAATATACCAAATCTTCGTCTTCATCCTCCAGAATAGATCTTCAAAAATCTGAAAAACTCAGGACTGACCCGAGCATAATGAAAAGACAAAACACTCGAGTCAGGACTAAAATATCCTTATGAAAGTTAAATCAATCGTAAATAAATATGAGTGTAACGGCATCATAGATGTTTATGGGGTTTGACATCTCATATCCAGTGTCAACGTGCGTGCAATAACTCAAGAGATGTTACGGGATTTTCCATCTCTTAAGGATCCGTTAAACTATCTACAATGTAGTAATGTACGCTAAGTGGATAATGCCTATAAGTAATATAAAGTATCAAAATAGCGTTAAGGCGTTATCATAATCCCCCTTAACACATTTTTATAATGCCATAGTCTATACAGCACCGTAAGCCCCACCGTAAACTGGTGGTTATCAGAGGGTACCCCATAGGTATAACACAAAACATAACGTAGTGGTCGCGAATAGAATAATCAGTATGACAAGGTACATGAGGCGATACCAACTAGGATACTAGTAGTTGCGTGATCCGTACTGATGTTGAGCATAGCCAGCAGCTACCCCAACACCGCGAAACAACACTCCCAAATCAAGGGTGCACCCAAATCGCATCACAAATGTAATAGAAATGGTATCGAAGAAGTGTGTCCGCTAGAGGTGGCGAACCTCAATGACCCAGCGCGACTCCTGTTTTAGTCATGTCAGGGGTCATCCATTATCGTTCTCTTTCTTCAGTCAACGCGTTCACCAAACCATCCACTTCATTCTGGATCAACACTCCACGTATAATAGTTATTAAAGTGGTGTTCGGTATCGACAGAGGGTATGTCCATATCCGATTCCGGTCTCTTTAATAACTACGTATTATTACACCGTTGGCTCTTTTACATTTCAAATCGATTCATAATTGTTATCAAAATATCATGTTCGCTTCAAAAATCAAATCCAGTTCAAATATCATCGTATCTATTCAAATGTAAGATTCGTTTCAAAAATCAATTTTCGCATCAATATCTCATTTCGATTTCAAAATCATTTCGAATTTAAATTTAGGTTGCAACTTCATTTAATCCAATTCGTATTCAAATTCAAGATTTAAACATAAACATTTCACCTTATTAACCACTTTGGGATTTTAGAAAATAGTTTTAAGTAGTTTTAAAAGTGGTTTTAAATAATTAAAATAGTTAAAATACTTAAAATCTTAAAATGGATTTGAAATAGATAAATTAGTTTAAAATAATCTAAATTGGGTTAAGTAGATTTAAAATAGATTAAAATAGTTTAAGTATTTAAAGATGGTTTATATAACAGAGTAATTTGGAAAACAAAATAAAATAGCTTCAAAACCAAACCATTCTATTATAACTTCCCAATTCAAAACAAATTTCAATTTCCGTTTTACCAATTCAATTTCGATTTCGATTTAATCAATGTCAACTTTGACTTCAAATTTATTAAATTTTATATTCACTTTCAATTAATTCAATTTCAATTTATATCGATTTAGAGCTGGATTTTCAAAATATCAATTTATAACACTTAACAAAATTATCTTCAATATTCAAATTTAAATCTAAATTTCAAATATGATTCAATTCCAAGCTCATTTCAAAATATCATTTTTTTATGTCACTTTTACTTAGTAATATTCAAAGCTCAAATTTAATGTTCAATCTTTAAAACAAATAAATTTCCGAAATCCAATCATATCAAAATTTTAAATCTCAAAGTCTCCACTTAAATTTATTCAACAATTTCTTTTGACCAAAATTTTATTTCAACATTCCAAACTCAATTTTCCGATAAATTCGATTTCTATAAATTAATTTCTATTTATAACTTTTAAATCCAAACATTTAAATAAATTTCAAATTGACAATTTTAAAAATTATTAATTTAGCCAATTCGGTGTCCGTATATAATTTTCTATCCTATGACCAAGTGGTTATTTATTTCAATTAAATGTCAGGGATGAATATATATCACTTAAATCAATCATAGTGTCATATGTATGCATAACAGGTTATATATAAGCAATAAACATCCAAACATTTAAATGTCAACCAATAGCATCCATCGAAATAAATCATCCAATAGACAATACAATTCATAGCAATTTCATAGTTATCAATGTCAGGTAATTTTATCGCAATTCAATTTCAATTTCAATTTTAACGGTCAATTTAATTTTCAACGGTTAATTCAAATGACAATCAATATGAAAATTAAATTTATCAAACAATGACAAATAAAATTCATAACACTTCATAATGTCAAATTTAACTAGCATAAAGATATTTAATACATTGTGAGCATTATAAAACACTCACCTTGATTTCAATGCAGTTCCAGCGCTTTATTTCGAATAAAATTAAACGAGCGTTTAATTTTACCTAAAATTTTCACTAGCTCCAAACGATTCCAATCCAATTCCATAGCGTAGTATTCGACAATACGAACGCAACGCAACTTGTTTCGTCCGATTCCGACCTCGTATGACAAAGTTATGATAGTTTAAAGTTTATCCGAATTATAATATAAATAAAATTTATAACTCTAATTTAATTTTTTTAACCTTATCCAACATCTGCCGTTAGATCGCATTGCAACATCAGGGCCGTTCCACGTTTCTTCGCGCTCCAGCAAATGACGCACGCGAGAACCCATAGCCGGCACCCTAAATCACGCACCTCCTCTCGATGAACCTTGACCCGATCAAACACCACCAATACACGCGCCCATGCGAGAGCCACCCACGGCCAGCACCGCTTGGAGCTCGGTCAACTCCACCACCACAGAAACACGTGCGAACCTCGGTCATTTCAACGAGGATTGCCGACGATCCGTGGCTCCGATTCAGATCATAGTCGTTGGATGTGGAGTACTCGATGTGCTCTACCATGTTGCAGTTGAAAACTTTTCGAAATGATCGATGGATTTGGAGAAATTTAGGGAGGATGGAGATTTATTTTCGGCCATTGCTTTCGTATATGGCAGCTGGCTTTAGGAAAACCCTAGGTTTAGTTTATTTTGGAAAAAAAGGAATTAATGAAGTGCTTAAATAGAAAACGACGAACACTATTTATCCGGCTTTTCCGAACTCCGATTTACGCGCGGTGACCGGCGTTTCTAGGGTTCATCCCGCGTTCCGGACACAATGGAACAGGTTTCGGAGGCTAATTCGATCGTATGTGCGAGTTACGGAAATAAACGATCAAATTTAAATTAAACCGATTAAACGAATTTCTATGCGTTTTGGCTCGCCCCGGACAAACGGTAAATCCGATTGACATGAAATTTGAAATCTTACAATAATATCACATTATGGATCCGATGAAACTGGTTTCGTCGAAATCCGAGACCGTTTGAAAAATGACTATTTTAACTCGCCAGATTAATATTAAAACAATTTCAACGCGTTTCGAGCTGCCACGGTCAAACGACAACTCCGATTGCTACGAAAATTGAAATCCGATAATAACTAACTATTACGGATCCAATGGAACTAGTTTCGTCCAATTCTAAGACTGTTCAAAAATTGGCTATTTTCCAGTCGATAATTAAATATTAAAATATTCAATTTTCACAAATTTACTTTTAATTCGATTTTAAAAGTTCTACAACATCATTCTTACTTTAATATGATAAAATAAAATTTTACAAATCATTTTTAATCATATTAAGCCCGTTATTCAATTATCCAATAATTTTCAATTTTAAAATCTTATTAACTCTATCATAATCCCAATATAACCTATATTCACTTTGGAAACCAATCTGAATCATATTAAATCAAATTTCAATTATTCACTCTATTTTCATATATTAAATTTCAATATCAAATTGATCATATCAAATTCGGAATTTAATTATTCAGACATCTGTAATATTAAATTTAAACAATTTGATTATTCTTAAATCACTATCTTTTGAGATATTCAAAACGAACTTAAAAATTTAACTTTTGAAATGAATTAAAATTTTAGAACACTATTTCCATTATATGGTTATTCAATTCCCATTATTAAATTATTCAATAAATCCCAAATATTAAATTTAAACAATTTCGCTTATCCAATAATTCATTATCTTTTGAAATATTGAAATCGAACTTATAAGATTCAATTTTTAAAACCAATTCACAATTTAGAATACTATTTTCATTTACAGTTATTCAATCATTCAATAAGTTTTAAATATTAAATTTAAACAATTTACCTGTTCAATATTCAATGTTTGATTTTAAATAGATTTTACTTATCAATCAATTACTCTATTATACCCAATGAATTCAACATTTATTATCCTATTCAACTATTGATTGCAAAGACATTCACTAAGTAGCTTTTATTTTTCATTACTTGGATAATTATTGTTGCGATTCATTCCAGTTATTATTATTCCAAACGACTTACAAATTTCTTTTCTAACATTAAATCACGAAATCTTATTAAATTAACTATTTTAATCATCGAAAATTTACGGGTCGTTACACACTCCCCCACTCAAAACTTTTCGTCCCCGAAAAGGAAAAAGAAGGGAAAAGGAACTAAGTATAGAATTCAACATTAGATATATTTTATTCAAAGTTACCAACTTATAAAACAATGAAATTCCATTTATAAAGTCACTACTACACTTTCACTAAGTTATTCCAAACGGCTTTCTAACTTTAAAAGTTAGTTATCAAAACAAGTTATAAAAAAAATTAAAACTTGAAAATTTTTCTAACACCCGGATTTTACGGAAAATTTCGGCAGAGTCTCCTTTGCGCGGCTCGATCGGTACTGCTACAAAACGCCTCTACGGGCCCCAAACCAACAAAAGAAAATCAAAAGCCAAGTGGCTCATCAAAAAAAATCACCAAATCCAATGACAAAATAAACATGTACCTTATATATTATTAGCGAGCATATACGGCTAATATAGCGCGAAAGCGAGCTCCAAATGCGAAGCAAGCGCAATCCGCACCTACTAAACACTCAACAAACAATGAGAATCATGCATATATGATAATAGTGTCAATATACATCATATAGCAACATAACAACTACATGTGCCAACATAGAAAATGCAACAAAACAACAAATGCAACCATCAATCAACTATCATCCAACAAATCCATAACCAATCAATATAAATTTACTTCTCATTAATATTTATCGACTTGGGTTTCAATTTTAACCACAGTTGATTCATTAACGTTGGATTTTACTAACATTCATTCTCAATTCAATTTGTTAACATCCACTAATTTATATTTACATTAGTTCACTTCCAATTTGAATCAAATCAAATTCTATTTAAATTCATTTAGCTTCCAATTTGATTTCAATAATTTATAGCTTTCAATTTCATTAACACTTAATGAATTATATACAATCAACTAACAATCATATAACAACCAAAATCACACCCAACACAACCAAATTATTAAGTTTACATTCAATTTGGTTTATCTCTTTTATATATATCCTGTTATATAATTTTAAAAGAATCATTTTATATTTGGCATCTTAAATTTCCAATATTAACTTTAATTAAGTTCTTAAGCCGTACATATATCATCCGTGAGCAATATCAATCTAATCGCTTATTCGATCACACAATTTCACTTCCAACCTAGTATCGTTCACACGGCTCTCTAGTGCGGACTCAGATTTGGTTCCTTGATTGGAAACTGTTACTCTCCTTGCATAGCCATATACTATGATAGAGAATTCCGGAATCAAATTAAAAATCCATATCTAGTGTTCGCCGTCGAAAATCGAGTGAAAAATCCTAACTTGGATCGATATAAATCATCTCGAAATTTTGTGCTCGACTTTGGATCAAATCGTTATGCGAATAAATAATATACGTACAATCTCACGTATTACCTTCCAATGGATTTCTACCCAATTTATCTATATTAAATTATTTTATTGACTTTCATTTTATTTACAATTAGTTATTCACAATCCATTATTTAGTTAATATATCTATTTCTTTACATAGCATACTCTTCAACATTATCTTTTCTTAAACATCATATCAAAGAATTTGTTTATTCAAGTTCATTTTAAACATTCTATATAATTTAATTAAATTCAATTTCATTTTCCAATTGATTCTTAGCTATACCAAACTCTTTTGTTTACATTTATCTTAAAGGTTACAAATTCAGAAGAAGAAAAATTACAACCCCTTTGCAATTTATATTTATTTTCTATAACCAATTTACAAAGATATAATACGATTCATTTAACTTCTTTCTTAAGTTCACTTACTTGTTCCATTTATCCATTCATCATTTCATGCTATATGTAAGTATATATAAATTTTTTCACAACCAAAATTTTCATTTGTATACATTTAATTCCCTTTGAGTTTTCCTTACTTGTATATTTCCATTACTTCAGGTTCTGTTTATCTATACAATATCTTATTACATATCCAAAACATCATTTTAACTTTTAACATTTGGTAAGTCTTGTTATATGTTATCAGAATGTAATTTTGGTATTATACAAATTTATAGAATTTCATTTTACTAAATTAGAATGTTCACAAATTTAATTTGTTTACATCCTCTTTACCGTTCAACCTTAAAGTTTTCCCAAACAATAGCTTAGATATCTTAATCCTCTTATTTTATAAATTTTGGTTATTCACATTTCATTCAAATAATTTGAATATTATTAATTAATAGAATTTAGAAATTTAAATGCCCGGTTCTTTTCAAATTGTTTGAATTAAACAAATACCTATATTATTATATATTTTTTATATATCAAATCAAACCTTTGGAGTTTAAACCAAAACCCATTTACCCAAAATAATTTCAAAGAAAAGCAAAGCTTCTTAAAAGTCTCCCCCACTTTGAGACTCGAAAATGAACGTCGATGATGCTGCGCAGTCAACACCGAAATTATTTTCCAGCGACATAAGAGAGGAGTACTGAATTCATTCTTCCCTTTAAAAATCCTTTCAAAATATTTCCATAAACAATTTTCAACAAATATTACTATATATTTCTTCAAAACTTTGAGAACCATTTTTCAAAACCTTCGGGTCTTTAAATTCAATATTTCCAATTTAAATCTATTTTAAATTTATAAGTCACCTTTATAAAATATCTTATAGGATTTTTTTTCTTAAAACATTCCACAAGTTGTTTTATTACTGTTCATTTTGTAATTCAACTTATTTATTAAATTACAATATCCAATTTATGATAATAACTAATATTTTAATTACTAACAAGTAGGTAAGCTAGATAAGTCACAATAAATTTCTGAAATTTTTTCTTTAAATACAAAAATATAATTAGAGAAAAATTATTTCATTTAACTAATTTAAAACAATACTACGTCGAATTGTTCTGTTTAAGTGTTTAGAGATCCCTATCAATAACGTTAATTACTCGTATTGACCTGAATCCATAAGCCACTCAACAAATCAACCGACACAATATAAAATTTTTTATATCACTAACAAATACGCTTTCTCATATGTATACACTCAGCGACTCATCATAGGGTATAACTACCCTATTTATAAAGAGTCAGACCCCACAAAGCTAAGGTTATCGCTAAATCAAAGCTCTGATACCAACTGTAACGACCCGCCTTTTTGGACAGTTTAAACCGACGATCAAATACACATGCCGATTCCAAACCATTCAAAAGGGCAGATGGTTATTGGGGTAAATAAGAAAAGAAAAGAAAGAGAAATAAAGGAAAAGAAACAACACAGAATCTCGCAGCGGAACGATAAAATATAATAGTCAAATAAACAGTTCATGAAGCTGTTTACTATACTTTGACAATTATTTATACAACATTTATCAGAGTTATACATATACAACAGAACAATTAAAATAATGCAGCAGATAGCATGATGCAAGGGTAATAATAGTAATAATATACCAAATCTTCATCTTCATCCTCCAGAATAGATCTTCAAAAATCTGAAAAACTCAGGACTGACCCGAGCGTAATGAAAAGACAAAACACTCGAGTCAGGACTAAAATATCCTTATGAAAGTTAAATCAATCGTAAATAAATATGAGTGTAACGGCGTCAGAGATGTTTACGGGGTTTGACATCTCATATCCAGTGTCAACGTGCGTGCAATAACTCAAGAGATGTTACGGGATTTTCCATCTCTTAAGGATCCGTTAAACTATCTACTATGTAGTAATGTACGCTAAGTAGATAATGCCTATAAGTAATATAAAGTATCAAAATAACGTTAAGGCGTTATCATAATCCCCCTTAACACATTTTTATAATGCCATACTCTATACAGCACCGTAAGCCCCATCGTAAACTGGTGGTTATCAGAGGGTACCCCATAGGTATAACACAAAACATAACGTAGTGGTCGCGAATAGAATAATCAGTATGACAAGGTACATGAGGCGATACCAACTAGGATACTAGTAGATGCGTGATCCGTACTGATGTTGAGCATAGCCAGCAGCTACCCCAACACCGCGAAACAACACTCCCAAATCAAGGGTGCACCCAAATCGCATCACAAATGTAATAGAAATGGTATCGAAGAAGTGTGTCCGCTAGAGGTGGCGAACCTCAATGACCCGGCGCGGCTCCTGTTTTAGTCATGTCAGGGGTCATCCATTATCGTTCTCTTTCTTCAGTCAACGCGTTCACCAAACCATCCACTTCATTCTGGATCAACACTCCGCGTATAATAGTTATTAAAGTGGTGTTCGGTATCGACAGAGAGTATGTCCATATCCGATTTCGGTCTCTTTAATAACTACGTATTATTACACCGTTAGCTCTTTTACATTTCAAATCGATTCATAATTGTTATCAAAATATCATGTTCGCTTCAAAAATCAAATCCAGTTCAAATATCATCGTATCTATTCAAATGTAAGATTCGTTTCAAAAATCAATTTTCGCATCAATATCTCATTTCGATTTCAAAATCATTTCGAATTTAAATTTAGGTTGCAACTTCATCTAATCCAATTCGTATTCAAATTCAAGATTTAAACATAAACATTTCACCTTATTAACCAGTTTGGGATTTTAGAAAATAGTTTTAAGTAGTTTTAAAAGTGGTTTTAAATAATTAAAATAGTTAAAATACTTAAAATCTTAAAATGGATTTGAAATAGATAAATTAGTTTAAAATAATCTAAATTGGGTTAAGTAGATTTAAAATAGATTAAAATAGTTTAAGTATTTAAAGATGGTTTATATAACAGAGTAATTTGGAAAACAAAATAAAATAGCTTCAAAACCAAACCATTCTATTATAACTTCCCAATTCAAAACAAATTTCAATTTCTGTTTTACCAATTCAATTTCGATTTCGATTTAATCAATGTCAACTTTGACTTCAAATTTATTAAATTTTATATTCACTTTCAATTAATTCAATTTCAATTTATATCGATTTAGAGCTGGATTTTCAAAATATCAATTTATGACACTTAACAAAATTATCCTTCAATATTCAAATTTAAATCTAAATTTCAAATATGATTCAATTCCAAGCTCATTTCAAAATATCATTTTTTTTATGTCACTTTTGCTTAGTAATATTCAAAGCTCAAATTTAATGTTCAATCTTTAAAACAAATAAATTTCCGAAATCCAATCATATCAAAATTTTAAATCTCAAAGTCTCCACTTAAATTTATTCAACAATTTCTTTTAACCAAAATTTTATTTCAACATTCCAAACTCAATTTTCCGATAAATTCGATTTCTATAAATTGATTTCTATTTATAACTTTTAAATCCAAACATTTAAATAAATTTCAAATTGACAATTTTAAAAATTATTAATTTAGCCAATTTGGTGTCCGTATATAATTTTCTATCCTATGACCAAGTGGTTATTTATTTCAATTAAATGTCAGGGATGAATATATATCACTTAAATCAATCATAGTGTCATATGTATGCATAACAGGTTATATATAAGCAATAAACATCCAAACATTTAAATGTCAACCAATAACATCCATCGAAATAAATCATCCAATAGACAATACAATTCATAGCAATTTCATAGTTATCAATGTCAGGTAATTTTATCGCAATTCAATTTCAATTTCAACTTTAACGGTCAATTTAATTTTCAACGGTTAATTGAAATGACAATCTATATGAAAACTAAATTTATCAAACAATGACAAATAAAATTCATAACACTTCATAATGTCAAATTTAACTAGCATAAAGATATTTAGTACGTTGTGAGCGTTATAAAACACTCACCTTGATTTCAATGCAGTTCCAGTGCTTTATTTCGAATAAAATTAAACGAGCGTTTAATTTTACCCGAAATTTTCACTAGCTCCAAACGATTCCAATCCAATTCCATAGCGTACTATTCGACAATACGAACGCAACGCAACTTGTTTCGTCCGATTCCGACCTCGTATGACAAAGTTATGATAGTTTAAAGTTTATTCGAATTATAATATAAATAAAATTTACAACTTTAATTTAATTTTTTTAACCTTATCCAACATATGCCGTTAGATCGTGTTGCAACATCAGGGCCGTTCCACGTTTCTTCCCGCTCCAGCAAATGACGCACGCGAGAACCCATAGCCGGCCTAAACCCTAAATCACGCACCTCCTCTCGATGAACCTTGACCCGATCAAACACCACTAATACGCGCGCCCATGCGAGAGCCACCCACGGCCAGCACCGCTTGGAGCTCGGTCAACTCCACCACCACAGAAACGCGTGCGAACCTCGGTCATTTCAACGAGGATTGCCGACGATCCGTGGCTCCGATTTAGATCATAGTCGTTGGATGTGGAGTACTCGATGTGCTCTACCATGTTGCAGTTGAAAACTTTTCGAAATGATCGATGGATTTGGGAAAATTTAGGGAGGATGGAGATTGATTTTCGGCCATTGCTTTCGTATATGGCAGCTGGCTTTAGGAAAACCCTAGGTTTAGTTTATTTTGGAAAAAAAGAAATTAATGAAGTGCTTAAATAGAAAACGACGAATACTATTTATCCGGCTTTTCCGAACTCCGATTTACGCGCGGTGACCGGCGTTTCTAGGGTTCATCCCGCGTTCCGGACACAATGGAACAGGTTTCGGAGGCTAATTCGATCGTATGTGCGAGTTACGGAAATAAACGATCAAATTTAAATTAAACCGATTAAACGAATTTCTATGCGTTTTGGCTCGCCCCGGACAAACGGTAAATCCGATTGACATGAAATTTGAAATCTTATCACATTATGGATCCGATGAAACTGGTTTCGTCGAAATCTGAGACCGTTTGAAAAATGACTATTTTAACTCGCCAAATTAATATTAAAACAATTTCAACGCGTTTCGAGCTGCCATGGTCAAACAACAACTCCGATTGCTACGAAAATTGAAATCCGATAATAACTAACTGTTACGGATCCAATGGAACTAGTTTCGTCCAATTCTGAGACTGTTCAAAAATTGGCTATTTTCCAGTCGATAATTAAATATTAAAATATTCAATTTTCACAAATGTACTTTTAATTCGATTTTAAAATTTCTACAACATCATTCTTACTTTAATATGATAAAATAAAATTTTACAAATCATTTTTAATCATATTAAACCCGTTATTCAATTATCCAATAATTTTCAATTTTAAAATCTTACTAACTCTATTATAATCCCAATATAACCTATATTCACTTTGGAAACCAATCTGAATCATATTAAATCAAATTTCAATTATTCACTCTATTTTCATATATTAAATTTCAATATCAAATTGAACATATCAAATTCGGAATTTAATTATTCAAACATCTGTAATATTAAATTTAAACAATTTGATTATTCTTAAATCACTATCTTTTGAGATATTCAAAACGAACTTAAAAATTTAACTTTTGAAACGAATTAAAATTTTAGAACACTATTTCCATTATACGGTTATTCAATTCCCATTATTAAATTATTCAATAAATCTCAAATATTAAATTTAAACAATTTCGCTTATCCAATAATTCATTATCTTTTGAAATATTGAAATCGAACTTATAAGATTCAACTTTTAAAAACCAATTCACAATTTAGAATACTATTTTCATTTATAGTTATTCAATCATTCAATAAGTTTTAAATATTAAATTTAAACAATTTACCTGTTCAATATTCAATGTTTTATTTTAAATAGATTTTACTTATCAATCAATTACTCTATTATACCCAATGAATTCAACATTTATTATCCTATTCAACTATAGATTGCAAAGACATTCACTAAGTAGCTTTTATTTTTCATTACTTGGATAATTATTGTTGCGATTCATTCCAGTTATTATTATTCCAAACGACTTACAAATTTTTTTTCTAACATTAAATCACGAAATCTTATTAAATTAACTATTTTAATCATCGAAAATTTACGGGTCGTTACAAATACACTAGCACTCACTATCCACTGGGGGGTACAAGTTATTTTATCTAATTATGATTTTTGCTAAGTCCAATAGCAACGGGATCTAGACGTTTCGGGTGGTCTACGACTATGCCAGCTGGATCATCTTCCCAAAGAAATAACCCTGGAGAAGTATCAAATTCACCAACTAAATATGATAGTCCACCGCTTAGTCATCATTCGGAACAACCAGAATGTTTAGGTCCTCTATTTGATCTCTCTGATGCTATTCTCATCCTCCCCCCAGAGGTTATTGATCCTGCTCCTGATACTCTAGAGGGCTAGTCATTTTAGAGAACCCCATTAATTTGGTAGCTTCCAAGATTAATGAAGATGACCACCTAAGAATCTACATATAGAATTCCTTTTGACGATGTGCTATCAAAGGATGATAGAGCATACAGACCTCCAGATAGGTATACAACGTGCAACAAGTTTATGTGCTGGGCTGGATGCATCATGTCGTTTAGTTCATAAATTCGAGAGATACTTCGCTATTTAAGGATAGCTCCAGCGCTGCTCCACCCAAATAGCTATGCTCTCCTCAACTATACTTATATGGTATTCATGGTGTTTCTACATCATCCTCCCACCATCAAAGACATTCAATTTATTTTTACTTTCAAGCGATGGACAGGAAGTCTCTCATTCACATTCCTTGAATCGACAAAGAGGTGTCAGATTCTCACTATTGCGTGGTACAAATTAAGTGCCTTTAAAAGCGAATGGTTCCACTTCCCACATGGTTTTGCCCGAAAATGGTTGGAAATACATAAGTATTACCCAACATTTTTATGACAACACAGAAAAATTATGCCTAGGTTTCCTTGCCGACTGTATTGTTCCTTTGTAGATGTTGTTTGCCAGCCCAACGGAGATATTTGTGAAGAGGCGATCTCAACTCTGAAGAATTCTCCTTCGAAGGATAGGAATATCGAATATTTGTTTAAGAATGAATGCCTCGTCATTTTCTGCTTGATAAAGGAGGGCCTCAACGTGGGGCTTACAAAAATTGCCCGGACGACAGAAATACGACGAAGGGCTGCCGTGGACAAATGGATAATCGAGCCGATCCTGTGGTACTTCCAGTTATAGGTACCCAAGAATTCACTGATATTGATACCGGAGGACATAGAGTAGATGTGTTTGATACAATGATGACCAATCCGATCATGAGGTTAATGTCGGATCTCCACCGGCCTCATAGCTCTTGGTTGTTGACAGAAGATAGAAGAAAACATTTGTGCATAAATTTTTGAGAAGTCATCTCTCTAGTCAGCCCAAGTCGTCAATGGCTCCTAAACTTGTTCAAGATGAATCTTCCTCCTAACTGTCAAAGCGTTTGAGTTTACCGCTTGACTCTTTGTCCGGTCTTTTGATTCTGCATGACCTTGACGCTTTTCACTTCATTGATGTGAGCATCGGATGGCCGAACTCTCCATTCAAAATCGGTGTCAATATTTCTACCTTTGGATAGGAAGTTATACTAATGAGTAAGGCTCCTACACCTGATCTGTCGGGGGGTTGCATTAGGACACACGCACACACTTGCACCCTTCAACATTGTGTTGTGCTTGACTTAATTTCCTTGATGTCTAGAGTTGACTGACTTCCATTTTTCTTTGCAGATACGATGGTGAGGAAGAGGAACATGTTTGATTCTCTTCGAGATATACATCACCAGTCATCGGGTTCATTATCCAGGTCATACCATGGCAGTTTAGATTACCATGTTTTCAGCTATCGCCCCAACCATGAATGGGGTTATTAAGATAGGAATGATAAGGAAAAATTAGCTTAGGATAAACATAGATTGAGATCGAGATCTCCTCTTCCAAAGGGTTTTGAAATACCATCTGATCATAGGGACTTGCCTATGGACTCCTTTCACAAACCTCCTTCTATTCTAGTGCCCCTATAGCCTTTGGTTCCATCTCATTCTCAACGGTCGAGTGATCGCCCCTGTCATGGCGAAATACTGTCATCTACAAGTTTGACGAAGAAGGTGCTGAATTCAAATTTGTTACTAAAGATCCTACGATCCACCCAAACGCCTACATGGCATAGCTTCGTGAACAATTTCCAAGATTATGCTTTGAAGGGTTCTATTTTCCTCCCAACTTGAAGAAGGTGCTAAACCATGTTCAAAGGAGTACCATCGACTGCATCGCTGACGTCCATATGCAGTACCGGGAATGGATGAAGGCAGCAGAAAAAATATATCAAATGTTTCCTTTAAATGTGCGACGAAGATTGAGAAATTAAAACGTCAAGAAGCTTAAGATAAAAAAAATCATTGACACTTTGACAAATAACCAAGAATCCTTTAGAACCTCTTGAGCGAATGCCAAGGAAAAAGCTAATGCTACTTTGAAATCCATAGAAGAGATAAAATCCAATCATCTTGATATGGTTCAAGTGCTGCACCATCGGAATTAGGAGATAGCTCTTGAACGACATACAACTCGGAACAATGAATCTGCGGCCTTGAAGGAGATAACGGATCATAAGGCCAAGTTGGAATATGCAAATAAGGAAAAATATGATGCCAAGAAGATTACCCATGATGCTTGCGATGAGCTAGTAAACGTCTAAATTGAGAGAAAAATGGCTATTGAAAGGTTAGAAATGTCGACGTACTCATTCAACGCGAAGCAGAAGCCACCAAGGGAAAAATCAGGGAGGAAATAATGGATGAGCTTGACCCACTTCTCCTTCTTTACAATGCCAGCTTTTTTAAGCATAGAAATTTTGTGAAGACTACCCTTATCGGCTCTGGCGTTCTTGGGAATTCTTGTTGTGGAAGAGAAAAAATTCCTTAGTTCAAAAGATGTCAATCTATCTAGACTTGAAAACAAAATACTATTGGGCAACAAAACCAAAATATTGCACGATATCTAGCTCTCGCTTCAGAAAGAATCTGCCATTGTTTCTTCGCATGAAGTGGGCTGAAGATCCCGGTCGGCGCCACTTGATACTACAGCTAGATTGCCCTCAAGACCCTAGGCCATCCCTCATTCTATAGCAGGCTCTTTAACCACTCGAAGGGACGATCCAGAAAAGCCACAACTTTCTTCAATTCCTGGGCACAGTTCCGAGGATGTTTCGGCTCAACCTGGAGGCCTTACTCTGAAAGGTATTCCGTCGACATTTCCTGTCTTTCATAAAGTTGAGGAGTCATCGATTGATATTTCTAATCTTTTTTCCTTTTTTTCTCAATTTAAAATCTATTAGGTGTTTCCCGCGATAGAATCTACCAAAAATACAACTTTGACCGCTGCTCAAGATTCTCAGGAAGAATGCTTTGTGATCGATGATTAATTCAAGGAGGCATTATTCAAGGAAGGGAGCAACCCATACCATGAATCTGCTTTGATGAAGACGTCGTAATCATAGGTACTTCCGACTCCATGGATGAGCTTAGCTTGAAAGAGCATAGCGAGAGGGAAGAATTGTTTAAAAAGGAGGTAAAAACAAGACTGTTGGCTCAGTCTTCACTGAACCGATTCCAGTCCTGCTCTAGATGATCCCTTTTGGTGGGACAATTCCCCAAGATTATATCCCCATCCCTCGCTTGTGATGATGAGAGTGCATCTATCCTACCTGTTTCCAAAGATGACACCGCCTCGATTCACATTACTGAGGGTACACCTTCATAGAGAAGTCGAGGCGGAAAAGAGTCGAAGAGAGTATCTAGTGGTAGCTTGGAAGGTGCCACTCCTAAGAAGCAAAGGAAAGATTGAAAATCCAAGAAATAGCCTTTGGTCCAGAGTGACATGTAAATAGCTTAGATGAATACATTTCTTTTTGTTGGTCATACTTGCTTGGGAATGAACCTCCACTCTTGTCTTACATCTTGGATAAACATGTTTAATGCACAACAAGTTTGGTGTAAATAAGAATTTTATCATTCTTGTGTAGGGTTCTTGTATTCACTTGTTTACATGTTTGATCTATCATTCTTTTCATTTACGTATTTGTCACTCGTTGCTCGTTGTATCGAAGGTCGACTTAGTTCAACCCACCTAAGGTCTCCCTGAGGCCGTGGCCTTGTGTTGTATCAAACACTAGGCTTGGGACTTAGTGTTATGTCGTCGAGTTTCAATAGTTATTTTAGTAGCTATACTTCTACCGCTGGTTTTGGTTTAGCAGGGTTAAGCGTCGAATGGTCGAATTCCATCCATCTATTTATTCATGTTCATATCTACACTCTGGGATAAGATCTAGTTGATGGGTGTCAGATTGCACTCAGTCTATATTTATACTTTAGTCCGCACTCTGGGAGCTCAAAGTTATCTCCCAGGTGGTCGCTTCGTGCCCAATTTATGTTTGTACTCCAGGTCCGCACTGTGGGAGCATAGAGTTATCTTGTGGGCGGTCAGTTTACGCTCGATTTATGTTTATACTCCAGTACGCACTCTAAGGACTTAGAGTTATTTTACGGGCGATGGGTTCATGCCCGATTTATGTTTTTACTCCAGTCCGCACTATGGGAACTTAGAGTCTTGGAGGGTGGTTGGAAAATACCCTCTTCGATTAATTAATTTGCCCTCTAGGATTCGGGGTTTGATTTAACGAGCGACCAGTTATGTAATTCATATCGACATCAACGAGCTTCGCAATGTGATTAACACACAATGCAATGGCAAACACAGATTAAAAGTAAGCCTAAAAACTTTATTCATATAATGGAAAGGGATAACAAAAACTGTCTTATTACACATTCGGAAAATTTAAATACTAAAGAAAATTCTGAAAGTAATGCAACTAATGTAAAGGAAATAAACTAAACGAAATAATGTCGAAGATGTTGTCTATTCCACGCTCATGGAAGTATGATGCCATAGACAGTCGCTACCTTGAAAGTTTCTTCTCCAAGCCTCAATGACATGTGGTTCTTCCCAGGTTGGATTCATGTGTGACGGGGTAGGAAAATCCTATTTCGAAATGAGATCGCCAATTTCAAAGGTTCTAGTTTAAACCTTGTGTTGTAATATCGGGCGATTCGATATCGAGGTGCAGCTGCCTTCGGATCAGCTTCTTCACGCTTCTCATCTATAAAATTGAGTGATTCTAAGAGGGGATCTTTATTTGTTTTGGGTCGTAGTAAGTTACTCGATGAGAAGGAACTTCTAGCTCAATAGGAATAACAGCTTAGAGTCATACGCGTGGGTGAATGGAGTGTGGACAGCCTTGGATTTGTGGTTGGTTCTGTAATCCAATTGTGTTGTAGGGAGTTCATCCATTCGTCGTCCTCTAGCCTTCTCCAAGCGCTTCTTCGAAATGGTCTTTATGATTTTATTTATAGCCTCGACCTGTCCAATTTACCAGAAAGTGAGCGACTACTACAAATCTCTTTTCAATATGATATCTACGACAAAAGTCTTTAAAATTAGCACTATCGAACCAAGTCCCTTTATAAGTTACAATATTATGTGGGAGACCAAAACGACATATGATGTTTCAGATGATGAAGTTGATTACTTTCTCAGCTGTGATCATGGCTAAAGGTTCCGCCTCAACCCACTTGGTGACATAATCAACTACCATAATAGCGTACTTCGTGCCACCCTTAGAGATTGGTAATGAACTGATAGGGTCTATAACTAACATGGCGAACAGCAATTGGCAGACCATTTGTTGATTCCTATCAACGGAGCTCTCGAGACCTTTGCATATATCTGGCATTTATCGCATCGTCTAACATAATCTACGATATCTCGGCTTAAAGTCGGCCAATAATATCCATAATGGAGTAATTCCAGTGTGGACAACACACTCTCCTTCATGAACTTCCTTGACCATACACTTTATCTCATTGTGGGCGATACATCGGAGTAAGGGGACTGAGAAACTTTTCCTATACATAACTCCTTCTTGTATAATATAGCATGAAGCATTGCGGAGTACCTTTCGCCTTTCAATTCTTTTACCAAGCAGGACCTCGTGCTGTAAATAATCTTTAATTGGAGTCATCCACGATTCCGTTTTACATTTCATCTCCAGCGACTAATCAATTTCCATCATGTTTACACCTAGGGTACCTAATACTTCGACCAGCACCAAACGCATCTGTTATGCATCAATGGTATTAGCGAAATTTGCAATGAATTAGCCTTTCTATTTTGATCGCGTGGGATGTGTGAAATATCATCGAATTCCGTCAATAACTCCTGGACCCAGGTAAGATATGGGGCAAGACGTTGTCCTTTAGCCTGGTAGCCTCCACTAACTTGATACACCACCAGTTGCGAATCATAAAAGACTTCGAGGGATCTAACTCTGAGTCCTTTAATGTTTACATCCAGCAATTAAAGCTTCATACTCGGCTTCATTGTTTGCTGTCGGGAAATCAAGCTTCAAAGCATAACAAATCGATCAATTTTCGAGAGTCACAAACGCAATCCCAACTCCATAATAATGAGTATTAGATGCTCCATCGGTATATAATTTCCATCGTAAAGTAAGGATTTCACTTCCTTTTGGAAGATCATGCTGCATGGTAAACTCTGCTATAAGATTCGCCAAAGTCTATCCTTTGATAGATCTTCGAGGGAGATAGGTAATATCAAATTGGCTAAGCTTAATGTTTCATTTGAATGACTTTCCACATGTCTTAGGTTGTAGGAAGTACAGTCCTAATGGTTGGTCAGTGTAAATATTGATCAAATGCTCCTGAAAGTATGGCCGGAGTTTCTGTGATGTGATTAACAAAATAGTATGCCAACTTCTCTATTTTCAGATAATTCTTTTCTACTCCCGTCAGTCATTTATTGATGTAATATACCGGCCTCTGGATCGGGTTCTCCTCGCGAACCAAGAAAGCGCTTATAGCGTGTGTAGATACAGCCAAATAAATGTACAACTCCTCATGATCTATCAGTTTTGATAATTTAGGGGTCTCTCCAAATGATTCACCAGAGCTTAGAACGCATCCTTGCAATCCTGCGTCCATTCGAAGTTTATTTTTCCCTTCCTAATCAAATCAAAGAAAGGAACGCATTTGTTGGTAGCTCTGAAGATGTACCGACTTAAAGTAGCAACTTTCCTATTCAAACTTTGCACTTGTTTAATGGTCCTTGGTGCATGGATATTGCGGATAGCCTGGATCTTCTCTGGATTAGCTTCTATTCCACGGGTATTGACAATAAAGCCCAATTTTTTTTTGATGCAACACGAATGAACACTTCAAAGGATTGATTTTCAACTTGTAATATCGGAGAATCTCAAACATGTCTGCCAAGTCCCTGATGTGGCCGCTTGGTCATCTTGATTTTACGAGCATATCATCCACAACACTTCCATTGTTTTCCCAATCTGATCTTTAAACATCCCGCTATCTAGGCGTTGATATATTGCTCCGACGTTCTTCAATCGAAGTGGCATTACTACATAATAATACAATCCGACATCAATAATAAAATTAATGTGCTCCTGTTTGGGGGCATGCATCGGAGTTTGATTATATCCCAAATATGCATCCACAAACGATAACTATTCCTATTCTACAGTTGAATCAACTTGCTGGCCAATCCTTGGAATGGGAAAACTATGCCTTGTTCAAATTTGAATAATCAATACGTGTTCTCCATTTTCCATTTACCTTCTTCAAAAATACAAGATTGGGTAACCATTCGGGATAGAGGGCAATATAGATAAATCCATTGATTTTTAGATTATCCACCCCCTCTTTAAGACCAGTGGATCTCTCCTGATTCATGCCTTGTCTCTTTTTCTTCATTGGAACATACTTTGGATCAATGTTTAATGCATGGCTCGCAATGTTAGGAGAGATTCCTTACTTGTCAGAGTGGGTCCAAGCGAATACATCAAGATTCTCCCAGAGAAAACCAGTAAGTTCTTTCAAGACTCGTGATGGGTCATCGTGGCTTATTGTGATATCAATTGTCAACTCAGCCGGTATGGCCTTGGTCTCTTTTGGCTCATCTTCATCATCTCTCAGATCTATATCTCTATAGAACCGACTACGGCGCCCGAGCCAAGGCTCAGGCACTGGTTGTTAATCATAGGTGGCTTGGATGCGGACAGTCTTGCCCACACCCTTTCCTTTCTCCTTATGCCGAGCTTCCCTCAACTCAGCCACATAACAGGAATGTCTAGTTGCCTAATCGCCATGAACAACTCCCATACCATTGTCAGTGGGAAACTTTAAAGTCAAACACCATGGAGCAAGAACTGCTCGGAATTCAGCCAGGGTTGATCAGTCTGGAAAAACGTTGTATGGAGAGTCGACGTCCAAAACAATATATGGCAAGATTCACATTCTTCTTCGTTCACCTTCTCCCAATTCAGTGGGCAATTCCATATAACCGACCGCTTCAGTTGCAACACCATTGAAACCATGTATATGAGCTTTAGACAGTTTTAGATCTTTGGTTTCCATTCTCATCAGATCATATGATTTTTTGAAGATTATATTAACGGAACTTCCACAATCAATCAAAATCCTTCTCACCAATGCTAGACCAATCATAGTTGAAATGACCATCGGGTCAATTGTCGGAGCTTCTACTTTGTCTGAATCCCTGTTCCTGAACACAATATCATCCGCTATTGTATATTGTTGTTTCGCCGGAGTCCCATCTTCCATATTTAAACAACATTCAAAATCTACATGCCTAATTGCGCTGGCATAGTTCTCCATTTCTTGCCAACTTCTAACTGCCAGGCGCGGTCCTTCAACTATCATGTTTATCATCGGTCTTTCACCGGTCCGTGCAGGCTCCTTAGCCCTGTGCGGAGCTTGTTCTCATTGGGGTCAGAAGTCCCATGCTCGCAATCCTACGAGGCTTTCATAAACTATTTTAACTTCTTTTCACAAATCAAATTTTGTATAACATTCTGGAGATGCCTACATACATTGTATTGTGCCCACAATAATTGTGAAATCGACAATATTTTTCGATTTACTTTTGTCTCTCTGTTGACTCTTTCGGAGGCGGCTTTCTGTACCGCATAGTATTACAAGTGGACAAATAGATATTTTCCATGGACATATTTAATGGCATATAAATATCATACATTAGGATCCTAAGCTTCAACCTTCTGGAATCCCTTTTTCGCTCTTAATTCCTATCTCCGTCTCTCTTTTGTTGATTCGACTTATACCGAAAGTTCACTTAGACTTTTCTAGAACTATCATCAGACTGTTTTATTGCAATGTTACTCCCTACTGCTCCTCCTCTCGGTCCTGCAACATTATTCTTTTTGAAGGACATGGCTTCCTCCTTTCTCAGAAACTGGTTTGCCTTTGAATAAAAGCGCTCCAACATGGCCTGTAGTTTACCAGCTAGCTAGTCACCAAACTTAGACTCCGGATCAATACCTCTTGTCACAGCCATGAGTTTCGCATGATCATTCGGATTACTGACCATATGGAAGCTATGTGAATTCTCTCCAAATAGTCTTTTAGTGACTCCCCTGGGGCCTAGATAACATTAGAAAGGGACATTGCATCTTTGGGACGAGTCACGCGCATTCAGAATTGCTCCACAAACCCAGTTGCTAACTCTTCGAATCTGGAAATTGATTGTGGGGTAATCTCTTGAACCACGTTTTTGCTATCTCGGAGAGGGTTATTGGAAAGCATCTGTAGTTGGTTATATCATTGGCTCATGAAAAGTCCATTAGCCATTCGTACTACATAATATGCTGTCTGCGGCCGGTTTTTCCCTCATAGGCAGGCATTGATGGCATGCTGAATCTCCTTGGGTACTCTGCGTGTAGAACACTACCAGTGAAAGGAGTGTGGCTTCTCGAGATTCCACAGTCAACTTTAGTTAAGCCTTGGTTCTCACTCACCAACTGCCTGACCATTGCTGACAAGTCCGACGTTTGGATTGATGCGCCGAGCGGTGGTCGTGTTCCACCCCACGTGAATGGTCTGGTCGATGTCTACAGGCTGTTTCATGCCTTCTCAGGCTATCATTGTCACGATGTGCATCTTATACGTTGATCTCACCATTGACCTAGGATATAATCTGGTTGGCATTCAATCGGACTCCATCATCCAAATTGACCGTAACAACTTCAACTTGAATCTGGCATGCACATGCAAGTTTCCTTCCCTAGTAGAGGGGCCACCACTGATCATTCCTGGCAAACCATGATGGTCCACCCGTTGACGCCCTGAGCTTTCTACATGATTCCATCAGTTCTACGATGCTTGCACCTATGGTATTCATCTGATGAGCTAGAGCTTTGCGATCTGGGCGAGGAGTAGGATCCCTCCTAGATTTTCCCCATTGCTGCTGATTGATTTGGTCCATCGGGTCGATGTTGGACTAAATCTGCTGATTTAAACGTCGACGGTTCTCCATCAGCTCTCTCATCAAATTATGAAATTCAGTTTTGGTGATGGAATCGGTAGGATTCTGAATTTCAAACGGATTTTCATTCACGTTTGTTGGTTGGCTATTTAGGTTTCCTAGTTGAATGCTAGCAGTCTCATTTCCATCCGCGTTCTGGGTTGTAGATGTAGTATGTCTCACCATAATCAATCTCCTTACTTAGATTTTATCAAATCTGAGTAGTATAAGCAATTTTGACAAAGATAATGGATGTCCTCGGGAGATTGATCCAATCCAGTAGTAATAAAGGGGATCCTTGGAGACTGAGAATCAAGGGTTCTTAGTGAAAGCACCAAAATGTTTGTAACCAAATTGGCCACAAGCATCCAAGAATAGATTTATGTACAGAAGTAAATGAAGAAGGTAAAATTAAAACAGAGGAATATGATAGAATAGCAAGCAAATCAAAAAAAAATCAAGAACATAGGGTTTTATAATGGTTCGACGTTATATGCGTACGTCCACTTTAAAGATTCTCTTTACCGATTCACTAACAGTTGGATTACAGTAGTAAACAATAATAAGAGATACTGAATTACAATAAAGTCAATCGTAACCAGTAGTGTAAAAGTCCCTTTAACTAAACCATGGGTCCTATATTCATAGGAAGAGAAGATGAGATATTTTGCTAAGATTACGGCAGAGAGCTCTCTAGGTCCAGAAGGGCCCACCATATCGATTAGCGAAGCTAATTCGACAAATAATAACGATCAACCTAATGTTGGCCGATCCTTTTTCCTGCCTCCAATCTTGGTGCAATTGTGTTTGAGAGGTCACAAACGTATTATAAAACTGCTACTAAAATATGGGATCATTCCGAGAAGTAAGTTGTGCGGTATGAATCGATCTTGGTTGAGTTTGACTTATGCACTGAGCTACATCGATCGTATTGATGTTCGACAAGAACGATCGGCCATCTACCTATCTCAATTTTTTTACATGCGATCGATTTCAGAGGGTCCCACATGTGTCTTGACAATTTCTCTAGAATATGGAACAATTTTGAGTTATAATGTGGGAGTTATGGATCGATCTTCGATCAAACTTGGCTTATATACTGGATTACATCGATCGTTTACAAGAACGTTCAACAATAACGATCAACCATCCTTTAAGTGCAACCTTTTACTTGTTATCATTTTTGTAAGCCTCAATCCTCATTTTGTTGATGCTTTGGAAGTTTCAAATGAATTACCCTTATAGATTCCAAGATATCGAGCGTTTTCCAATGATTTAAACAGTTTTATGGACCATTCTTTGAACGATCCATAAATCCCTTGCTTTATTCGTTACTCGATCATACAAACTCCAATCGACTCCCAATTAGAAATATAACTTCACAAGGCCATGCTGGTTACTCTATGCTGACTGCACCTCGATTGGGTCTCGATCCAAATCTGCCCGACCATCATCCATAATATTGCGCAATCAATTATTTAAGCTATTGATTATCCATTCCTACTCAAGTTGATGATATCATGGCCTTGCCAAATGGTGGGATAATAATTCCTACTTGTCTGAGTTGATTATGCTCTTTCTTTAATGGTTGATTGTCCTAAAGAAATAATATATATTCATTTATGACATTCTTGCATATAGGATAATACATATTTCATTCATGACTTACTAGTTAAACATATAGTAATAAAATGTTCAATGACTCAATTTGAATATTAGTATTTAAATGCATTTACACTTCATAAAACACCCCCACACCACTTAGTATTTCCAAAATGGGCACACCAAAGGATGTAATGCATTATAGGTATAGCTAAAGCATCATAGAGACTAAGATTCACAAGACAAATAAGCAAAAACAGTGGAAACATTTATATAATAACTTGACATTCAAAATGTAACTTCATTTCAAAATAAGTTATAAAAACATTTATGTCTCAAAAACTCAAATATCTCATGTCTCATGAAAACACATCTCAGTCTCATATAATCACAATACAAAAGTGACAATAACAGTCATCATAATAATAATAATCCCTCACACAAGTGCTAAATCCATCATATGCCAAACGTAAAAAATAAAAAGTAGAAGAATGCATCTGAAATGAGAAAACTCTGGGAATGGGTCTTTAAACAACCTGAATCAACTTAACTCTGCTGGCCTATAGGGAGAAAAAAGAGAAATAGAAGAGTGTGTTAGGCTATAACTCTGGTGGTTGAAAGTAATTACTAGCATTTCTAAGAAAGATAAAGATAATAGACTAAGAAATAGTTCTAATATGAAAAGAAAATACAGAAAATATAAAACTGGGTAAAATACTATTTCTGATTCAGTTTGACCATTCGCTTTGATTGTGTTTTCTATCTTTTGGTCAAGGCTGGAACATCAATAGACTGGTTGGAAAGGATGGATATCAGGATTGAAGATCGACGAGAGACAAGGCTATGATCGATATCATTAAAATTTGACAAAGCTCCAATCCAGACAAAATCGATTGGGAACGACGATCAAGGCTAGGAAAGGCTACATTTCAAATTTCAGGTCAATTGGAGTTCGTATGCTCGAGATATGGATGGGTTAAGATTCGTGAAAACTGGTTCGTATCGATACTGTTCGTATCGATCAACATGCAGCACTTCGAGTCGATACTATTCATATCGATCAACATGTATTCGAATCGATGATGTTCGTATCGATCAGGATGGGGATGGCGGCATACTTTAAATCAAAGGTTTCATATCAATTCAGATGGATAAGAAGGTAGAGTTTGTATCGGTCTTGTTCGTATCGGTCCATAACAATAGCCTAATCGATACAGACCAGGAAGCAGCCGATGGATGCGAAGAGCATGGACGCGAACAAGGGCAGCTGATGGATAAGAAAAAGTGGATGACTTGGTCAAACGGCACGAAAGGTGGATCTTTCTGGATTTTCATGACACATCATCGATGCGGACTGTATCGATTCGAAGAGAGGAGAGTATGGAGGCGAAGTCATGGAAACGAACAAGGCAGCCAACCGACGGACACAAATTTGCATCGATAATAACTCATAATCTATAGGTCCAACTGCCATAAATTTTCACAGAAGCTAGCGTACAACCACAAGAATGTTTGTGATCGTTCTTGGCTCAATTGGGCAAGATTTAGATCGATACAAATCGCATTTGTATCGATCACGGATCGAGTCGAAATCGCATGGGATCGATCGTGTTGGCCCGCACACGTGCCAGAAGAGGTCTCCCGAGATTTGATGAGCTAGTTATTTGCAGCCTACGCCTATAAATAGCATCCCAGAGCCTACCGAAAGGGACTTTTGATTCTCTGACGTCCAGACTCTGCCGAAATCACCATTTTACTCCAACTTCACCGTTGTACTCGAAAATTACTGCTGTAATCCACTGTAATCAGCGAGCAAAGTCAACAATAGACTATCATTGGAAGTGGACATTAGCCGGAGATAGCCAAACCACTATAAACCTTGTGTCTCTGTCTATTTCTTTCCGTTTTAAGTTTGTTATTCTTCCTTTTTCATTCTCTACATTACCTAGATATGTGATTTGTGATTATATACAACTGATTTGTGTTCGTACACTATTGTTTTCACTATATTTGGGGTTTATGACCAATTTCGGCACAAACACTTTGGTGCTTTCACTGAGAGCGACTAGCACCCGCTATACTGGATTTGGAGTTCAGATTTGAAAGGCTAAAGGATTAGATCTAACAGGAACCATGACAAAGCAGTCAGCAAGGAGGCAAAGAGCAGAGAGAAGCCAACATGAAGGAAGCCGAGAACCATCTTCAGGAGCTAATCAGATGTCAACTTCATCACTAGAGACGAGATGGAGATGATGATGGGAGCTATGTATGAAGAGTTTCTGAAAAGACAGGAGGAAATGATGCAGAACCTTCTCAGACAGTTTGGACAGGCAGGGACAACTGGAGTTGCTGGAGTTCAGATCCACGGAGCTGGAATAAAAGGACCCAACAAGCAATCAGACGGAGCAGCTCAGCAGGGCGCAACCCCTAATCAGCAGACGACTGTTAATCGAGGTGGATCCAGACATGAGGGCACACCATCCGACAACGATGGACCAATCCATGGAGGAATTCCAGGTTATGCCACACAAGATGCTGGCAGGAATGCGGGAGCGTGTGATTTAGATTATGTACCAGAACTTCCTCTGGCACTCGATGGGCAACCTTTAATGGACAACGTTGGATTGGCTGAGATTATCAGGCGAACTATGAGCGGAGGCTAGATAAACAAAGATCTAGAAGGAGTAAACAGGAGTCTGTATAACCGTGAAATCAGAATGGCCCGGAACCCACCAGAGTTCAAGCTACCTACTCTGGAGGTATACAATGGCAAGGCTGATCCTACCGATCACTTATTGAGATACACAAGACATATGGAAGTGCTGGGGGCATCGGAGGAAGTGATGGCCCGATGTTTTCCTCTAAGCTTAATGGATATAGCTCCTATGTGGTTCAGAAAGTTGGAAGAGGGATCTATCAGGGCATGGAAAAAATTGGTGGATAGGTTTCTGAAGCAGTTTCAGATCCATATGAAAAGGCCGAAAAACATAATGATGCTAATATCGGTGAAGCACATGATGGAAGAATCACTCAGAGCTTTCTTAACTCTGTTCAATGCAGCGGTTGCTTTGGTGGATCTGTCGGATCCATCAGTGGTTTTAATGGCAACGGTGTCAGGAGTCAGGGATAACTCGGATTTCAAAGTGTCATTGATATAGGACCCACCAATGGATCTCGGAGAATTCTTTCATGAAGCCGAGAGATTCGTTCGATAGGAGGACGCATGTTCAGATATGAAGTTGAAGGAAGTGAATGTGGCCGAGGATGGAGAACCATCCGACGGAAGCTTGGGTAAAGATAAAGGAAAGCGAAAGTTGGATGACGAATCAGGAAAAGCTAGGAAGTGGTGGAGAGAGCCAAAATTTTCCACTTACACAGGATTGAACGAGACGTTAGAACGAATATTCATGGAGATTCGGGATCGCCTTCCCTACCAAAGGCCATCAAGGAGAGAACCCTCGGAACATTGAAGGGCATTATGAAGGCACTGTCTCTTTCACGATTTGGATGGACATGATACCAACAACTGTAGGAATATAAAGGATATCATCGAGGAACATGTACGGAATGGCCGGTTGTGGCAATATATCGGAGCTCGAAATACGACGGTGGAACAGGATCAGCCACCGTCCAGCTCAAACAACGATAGCACGAGGCCCAGGAATGATGGTCGATTGGTTATCAACTGACAAGGATGATACAGATTAAGTAGTAAACTCTAGGCCAACGACCAAGTCATATACTCATGTACGGGGACGAAGATGTCCCCTAGGCATGCTCTAAGATGATGATAAGCCGCGATGCCATGGTTTGTGAAATCTGTTTTCTCTTCTTTTTTTTGGTTTAGACACTCGCTTTTTTTGGTTTGGTTCTAGTGTTTGGTTTGAACTCTTGATTTCGTTTTTTTTCTGGTTTGGACATTTGTTTGGATGATTGTTTTCTGGTTTGAATATTGGTTGGGATATTGGTTTGGATTTCTAGTGCGGATTTTTGGTTTTTTCTAATTTGATCTAGATTTCGGATTGGTTTTGGGTTGGATTTTTATTTGGATTTTGGTAAATGGTCGTCGGGTATGGATTATGCCTGGCAAGGTGTAAGTCGCTTTGTCTGAACGTGGTGATCGACTTATTCAAGCCATCGAGTATGTACTATGCTCAGCAAGAGTCCGGAGAGACCAGGATTCAGCCTAGGACTTAGGCCCTATATTGTCGGTTATTATTTCAGGTCATCGAGTATGGACTATGCTTGGCAAGGGTCCGTAGCGACCAAGATTCGGCTTAGGACTTAAGCCATGGCATTATACAACGTTCAGGGACGCTGGACCACGGTCATCAAGGCGTTTCTTAGTACAGGTCGTCAGGTGTGGATTGCGCTTGAAAAGAACCCAAAGAGGTAGTGAATTTATATATTGGCTATGGATAGTTAAGAACTTGGATATCGACCCGAAGAGGTCCGGGATATGGTTATTGGCTATGGACGGAATATGGACTTTGGATGTCGAAATCAGAGCTTTTTCAATACACACCTTCTTACCACAAGGCATGCTTTGGGGGGTAAATGCTATCTCTTCTTTTGGTCAAGGCTGGAATATCAATAGTTTGGCTGGAAAGGATGGATATCAGGATTGGAGACCGATAAGAGACAAGGCTATGATCGATATCGTCAAAATTTGACCAAGTTCCAATCAAGACGGAATCGATTGGGAATGACGATCAAGGTTAGAAAAGGCTACGTTTCAAATTTTAGGTCAATCGAAGTTTGTATGCTCAAGATATGGATGGGTTAAGATTTGTGAAAATCGGTTCATATCGATACTGTCGATACGGATCGGTTAGAAAATCGGTTCGTATGCTCGAGATATGGATGGGTCAAGATGGAATCGATTGGGAATGGCAAACAAGGTTAGAAAAGGCTACGTTTCAAATTTCAAGTCAATCGAAGTTTGTATGCTCGAGATATGGATGAGTTAAGATTTGTGAAAATCGGTTCATATCGATACTGTTCGTATCGATCAACATGCAGCACTTCGAGTGGATACCGTTCATTTCGATCAACATGGATTCGAATCGATGATGTTCGTATCGATTGGGATGGGGATGGTGGCATACTTCGAATCGAAGATTTTATGTCAATTCAGATGGATACAAAGGCAGAGTTCATATCGTTCTAGTTCGTATCGATCCATAACAACAGCTTGATCGATACGAACAAGGAAGCAGCCGATGGATGCGAAGAGCATGGACGCGAACACGGGCAGCTGAAGGATACGAACAAGTGGATGACTTGGTCAAATGGAACGAAAGGTGGATATTTCTGGATTTTCGTGACACATCATCGATGTGGACTGTATCGATTTGAAGAGAGGAGAGTTGGAGACGAAGTCATGGAAACGAACGAGGCATCCAACTGATGGACACAAACTTGAATCAATCATAACTCATAATCTACAGGTCCAAATGCCACCAAATTTTCACAGAAGCTTGCGTACAACCTCAAGAATGTTTGTGATCGATCTCGGCTCAATTGGGAAGATTTGGATCTCGATCATGGATCGAGTTGAAATCGCGTGGGATCAATTGCGTGGGCCTACACACGTGCCAAAAGAGATCTCCCGAGATCTAAGCGAAATGTTTGCATCCTACGCCTATAAATAGCATCCCAGAGCCTACAAAAAGGGACTTTTGATTCTCCAACATCCAGAATCTAGAGAAATCACCATTGTACTCAAATTCACTATTGTACTCGAAAATTACTGCTGCAATCCGCTGTAACCAGTGAGCAAAGTTAATAAAAGATTATCATTGGAAGTGGACGTACGTCGGAGATAGCCGAACCATTATAAACCTTGTGTATCTATCTATTTCTTTCCATTTTAAGATGTTATTCTTCATTTTTCATTCTCTACATTACCTAGATCTATCATCTGTGATTATATCGTGCTAATTTATGATCCTACGCTGGTGCTTTCATGATATTTGGGTTTGTGACCAATTTTGACGCAAACAGATTGTTTGATTGTTTGCACTTGTCCTAAACTGCAGTGATCGGGCTAAAACCCTAGTCCTATCTCAACTATTAACCTGATTAGGATGAAATCCTAATTCTACCCATTAATTGATTTATTGTATCTCTGTTGTGCCACTGTGAACTGATCCAATCCTATTGATCATACAACAAAAGACCTCATTAGCGCTCAGGACGCAGTAGGAATTACTTACCATAATCGATGTCGCAAGCTCTGTCATCGCCGGTACACACTAACTATTGCCCCCTATTTGACCTCTTATTTACCCTAATCAGCATAAGCGTGCCCAGCCTTACCTAACTATTGTGAGACCATCAGTCCTGGTCCTAAAAAGGAATGCTGCCCAGTCTCACCTAACTATTGTGAGACCATCCGTCCTAGTCCTAAAAGGGAATACTGCCGGTACTGGTCCTAGCAAACAAATTCTAATCTAGCGCCCCTTACCCAAATCTTCAGATTTGAGTCTCTATCTATTGACCACTTATTTACCCTAATCAGCGTAAACGTGTCCGTGCCTCACCAACTATTATGAGACCATCAGTCCTAGATCCGAAAGGAAATGCTGCTGGTATGGGGCCTACTTCTATGTTCGTTTATTAACTTAATTCAAGATCTAAGTTTTAAAATAAGCCTCTTCTGTTATTTCTATTGTATTTGCCTATTAACTTAATCCAAGATCTAAGTTATAAAATAAGCCTCTTTTGTTATTTCTGCTATATTTGTTTAAATAAGATCTAAGTTTTAAAATAAGCCTCTTTTGTTATTTATTTCTTTCTAATTGTAACCTATGTTATAATTGTTCATGCAGCTGTTATTCTTCTATTTTTTCTTTTTATTTATAACCGCTTCTCATAATTATGCTTGCAAATATCTTATATTTACCTATTTCGGTCCATCTCTATTTTTATTTTAGTTTTTCTTATTTTACATCTGATTTCTATAAATTTAGTGTTATTCTATTTTAATCCATATTAGCGAATTCTTCTCGTTTTAATTTATTCGCTTAAAAAGAGATTAAATCTCTTTAGAAAGAAACTAACTTTTACAGGCTCAATTCCAACTTAAAACAGATGTAAATAACTGTAAGAAACTATAAGTAACTGTATACAAATGAATAAATAACTAAATAAAATAGACTGAAATGAACTTCTGAAATTTACTTAAAAGCTATCTGTAAATAAACTTATGTAAAAACTGTCTCAAAATTTTAGAAAACCTACAACTGTTGAGAACCTTATTATTTGAAATTGCTTAAAAATCTAAAATAATTAAAAACACTCACCTATGGTCCTTAGTTCTAGTCGTAGGCCTTCCTAGATCCACTTCTAGGGCATAGAATATTTTTATCAAAAAGATTTCCTACCTAGAAATTTTTTTATTTATGGTTCAGCCTCTGACAATGAACCCAATTGGGAGAAAATCTGAATGAGAAAAATATCTGGGCTTAGGGTTCTATCTATAGTGTAGCTGAGGGATCTCAGGCCATCGGATTTAAAGATTAAATCTAGTGCGACCACATCATAGGCTCACTAGGAACCGTCAGATGCAGCTACGGACGCACAAGATCTGACAAAAATAAAAAAAATATAGTGTTCGGCTCATACTTGGACGAAATAGCGTCCAGGAAATAAGGCGGGTCGACCTAAAAAGTATGCGGGTCGACCTAAGCACCCTGGGGGTCGACCTATAAGTCGACCTGACCAAAATAAAGGTCACCCCTAAGGGTCTATTTATTTAATTTTTATTTTTCATTTTTGTATATTAAATTCCGATTTCTTGTTTTTCTCATAACTTCGTCACACTAAATCAGATTTCGACAAGATATACATAGAAATTAATTAGAAAATCGCCATGGATCCAATGGTGCAACTCCTGTAGTTCGATTCTAAAATTTCATAAAAATATTTTATTGTTTAATTAATTCGTTAATTGATTATTATAGCTCAAATTTTGGGTTTTACATTCTCCCCTCCTTAAAGGATTTCATCCCCGAAATCTCTTAGGATAGAAGAATGAAATAAATATTTACATCCAAATTCTACAACCATATATTCAACCATCATCAATTACATCGATTGTCCTTAAGATTTTTAATACAATTTATGATATATGCAATAGTGTAGTGTCAATGTCCCTAACTAATGCAAAAGATTAGGTGGTCTACTGATTCAGTCGACCTCCTTTTTATGCAATCATGTCGTGCCATGTATCCAAATGAATGCAATTTTTCTAATGACAACTGATAGTTCTATATGCGTGCTACAATCATCACCCAAATGCAATAGTCACAATATAATCATCCATTCATAGCAACCATGAAATAAACATGCAATTGCACACACATCCATATGCATATGCTTCAGTGACCTAGTTAGGCTGATGCCTAAGAGATAATAGTGTCTAGTGTATGCGTATGTGTCCATTAGCATCCACTAGCAACCACTTGCAACTACGAGTGTCCATCATACATAACATATTCTAGTAACATATTTACATTCAGTCCTACCATCCATATGTTAAATCTTAAGGTTTACCCTCCCAAAGGATACTAAAGGAAAGAACCTATTCAAAACTAAAGATGGAAATAGGAAATTCAAGACGTACTATCAAAAAGATATGGATAAGAGGTACGTATTTTCTCTTCAGCCTCCCATGTAGCATCCTTAATACTATCTCCCTAGTGCACCTTAACTAAAGGGACTTCCTTATTCCTAAGCTACTTAATATCACATCCAACGGTCTTGGTAGGAAAGCGACGAACCGATGCTTCTCTCTCCACTTCAACTTCCTCAAGTTGGCTAGGTTCCGCTACCTCTGCTGAATCATGTAAGCACTTTCTCAAGTGCAAAACATGAAAAACATCATGAACTGCCATGAGCCTCTCTAGTAGCTTTATCTGATATGCCATCTTTCCTACCCTTTCCACAATGGGGAACAATCCTAAGAATCTGGGAGCAAGTTTCCCACTTGATCCAAACCTCACTACTTTCCTTAGCGGAGACACCTTAATGAAAACCAAATCTCCTACCTCAAACTCAATATCCTTTCCCTGCTTATCTGCATAGGATTTTTGTCTATCTTGGGACGTCTTCATTCTTCTTCTAATCAAATCAGTCTTTTCCGAAGTCTCTCTAACCATGACGGGACCAAGGAATAATCTTTTTATAGACTCCAACCAACACAAAGGTGACTTGCAAGGTCTTCCATAAAGGGCTTCAAAAGGTGTCATCCCAATGCTAGCCTTAAAACTATTGTTATAAGCGAATTCCACTAAAGGAAGGTGCACCTCTCAAGTTCCTCCAAAATCAAGAATGCACATCCTCAACAAATCCTCAAGAACTCTATTAACTCTCTGTTCGGCCATCTGTTTGAGGGTGATAAGCCATACTCAATCTAAGATGTGTCCCTAAAGCCTCTTGCAAGATTCTCCAAAACTCTCTAGGAAAGATAGGGTCACTGTCGGTCACTAAGCTAGAGGGAACTCCATAAAGTCGGACTATTTCACGAAAGTATAAGGATGCCAAATAAGGTGTCGTCCTCTTACTCTTGACCGGAATGAAGTGGGCGCTCTTAGTCAAACGATCTAGAATCATCCAAATATTGATATTCCCCTTTCTAAATCGGGGTAAACCATCTATAAAGTCCATAAAACACTATCCTCTTTCATTAGGGTATATCCAATGATTGAACCAATCCGTCAGGCCTCTGCTGCTCCGCCTTAACTCATTGGCATAGAAGATACTTAGCCACAAACTCTGCTACATCCTTCTTTATTCCACTTCAATAAAACACCATCTTCATGTCCCTACACATTTTATCACCATCCGGATGAATAGTCATCCAAGAATGATGTTTTCTGCTAGAACTACTCTCATCAAATCACCAGTGCAGAGAATATAAAGCCTTCCATCTCTCCTTAGTTACCCTTTACTATCTATAGAATAACGTTGGAGATGTCTTGAGACCTCTCCTCTGCTAATCCAACCCAGAATATCCATAAGCTCTGAATCCTTTCATTTCCTTGAGCCAATTTGATCTATGAGGGTAGGCTTAACCTCAAATGCTAAAATCTTAGCAAAATCTCTAATAAACTTCCTATAATAACCAGCTAAACCTAGGAAGCTTCTAATTTCGGTAGCGCTCTTGGGTGCCTTCCAATCTTGTACTGCCACTATCTTAGCGGGATCCATAGCTAAACCTTCTCTTGAGACTACATGCCCCAAGAAATGCACCTCCCTACGCCAAAAATGACACTTCGAGAACTTTGCTTTCAACCGATGAACATGAAGTGTACAAAGAACCTCCTCAAGATGAATAACATGCTCTTCCATACTCTTGAAAAAACCACCATGATGTTGTCTAAAAACACTACAACGAACTTATTTAGGACATCTCAAAAAACACGGCTCATCAAATCTATAAAATAAGCGGAGGTGTTGGTCAGCCCAAATGGAATAACCAACCACTTAAAGTATCCATTGGGTGTCCTAAATGCTGTCTTATCGATGCTATCGTCGGCAAACTTAAGCTGATAAAACCTAGTAGCTAAGTCAAACTGAGAAAATACGAAAGAACCAACTAACTGATCGAAAAGATCGTCTATCCTAGGAAGTGGGTAATGATTCTTTTTTATGAGCTTATTCAACACTCTATAGTCAATGCAAAGCCAAAGGGAACCATCCACCTTTATAGCGAAGGTGACTGGCGCTCCCTACTTAGATTTGCTATGTATGATGAAGCCTTTCTCCAATAGCTCATCAATCTACTTACTTAACTCCTTCCTCTCCCTAGGAGCCATCTGTCTCACAAGAAATGCCACTGGCTTAGCATTGTCATTCAGATAGATCTTAAAGTTGATCTCTCTCTTAGGGGGTAGTCCCCTAACCTCCTCAAAAAAGTTTGAGAAATCTCTAACAACTAGCACTGAATCTAACTCTCCTATTGATGAATCAAGGGAATAAAGGAAGCTCAACATGACCGGACCCTGTGGGTTGCAAGAAAACTCGAGAGTGCACTCGCTACATGTCTCTTAGCCTTATGACTCTCCTCTCGCAATCCAATATCGCACCATAAGGGGATAACTAGTCCATCCCCAAAATCATCCCATATCTCGAAAATCCCAGTACATAGGCTTCGCAATCAAACTCTACATCTAGTATAAAAAATTTCAAACCCCTACAAATCATGGATAAATGTGTCGAACCTCCTACAGGGATTGAAACAACTATAAGGTCTGCTACTATAGAAATATCTAAGTGCAAACGATCAACCAACGAACTAGAAATGAAAGAATGCGATGCTGTAGAGTAAAAAAGAGCCCAAATAGGAAAATCCAAAATAAAGATCAAACCTTCCATAGAGACTTTCCTACCTCGATCCGGTCCACTACTAGAAAGTGCTGCATCCAAAGCCTATACTAGCTCTGTAAGTGCACCTGCTCTCTGCCCCTTCTTCTGAGGACAAGCTCTACTAAGGTGTCGTGGTTGTCCATAGTTGTAACACCTTCCCTTCATCGTGTCCTTCTTATAGTGCTTTGTGAAATGCCCAACCAGTCCACAACTTAGACGCCTTTCTTGATCTACCCCTTTTGAGGTCCCCCTCCTTTCTTCTTGTCCTTATCCTTCTTATTCTTCCACCACTGCTTCTTAGAGTTTTTGGATTTAAGAACCTACTTAACCTCTTCTTTCTTAGCTACATCTAACGTGAGAGCCGTCTCCACAATTGATTCATACGTCACTCCCATAGGTACATGTGTCAATGCCAACCCTTGGAGGGGCTGGTTCAAACCCTTAGCAAACTTGGTTGCCTTCTTATGCGGTGTATTAACAAGCTCCATTCCGAACCGCGATAACTTATTAAACTTATTTATATACTCTTTCACTGAAAGACTCCCTTTCTTCAGACTAATGAACTTCTCCAATTGCATGTTTTCCTTGGCTTGCGACAAGAACTTTCTCTTAAACCTTTTCCGAAATCCAAACCAACAAATGTCTGTACCCTCTATTTCTACGATCTCTCACCAGCAAGAAGCCTCTCCCTTAAACTGCCAAGATGCAAGCTGAACTCTCTACTGGTCCTTCAATCCTAACAGCTCAAATATCTGCTCCGTATTCCTCGACCAAGTTCATGCCTCCACCAAACCCTTTGTGCTAGACAACGTCTTGCCTCATAGACTAGCGAAGTCCTTGCATAGATTAGAAAAATTAGCGGTTGTAGGTGGATTAATGGATCTCCACCCGCCAGTGCTGCATTGGGCGCCTGCCCTTGCACCTCTAGTGCCATAGCTTGGAGGTATCTACGGAACTAGCCAGGGACTTGAACACCCTCTAAAAGATTTGGGGCATCCGCCATTCTATGTAAGGAAAAGAAAATTTAGGCTCGAAAGAATCGAAAGAAGGTTGAACTGGACTTAGAGGGGATCTTTAAAAACTCTCTTATACTTGAAAACTATTTCTAAGAGTTTCTTTCTAAAAATAGTTTGAAAATATGTTACGTTTGAAAAATGCTTTACTTTTAAAACAAGTTTTTGAGAATCCTGTAACTTTAGGCTCTAACACCAAGTGAAACACCCCACATCCCTTAGTACACCCATAACGGGCACACCAAATAATGTGGTGCGTTATACGCATAGTAAAGTATCACAGAGACTAAGATACATAAGACAAATAAACAAAAAAAAGTGGAAATATTTAAATAATAACTTGACATTAAAAATGTAACTTCATTTCAAAATAAGTTACAAAAACATAACATGTCTCAAAAAATCAAAATATCTCATTTCTCATGAAAATACATCTCAGTCTCACATAATCACAGTACAAAAGTAAAAATAATAGTAGTAATAATAATAATAATCCCTCTCACAAGTGCCAAATCCATCATAAGCCAAATAAAAAAGATGAAAAGCGGAAGAGTACATCTGCAATGATAAAACTTCGGGAATGGATCTCCAAACAACCTGAATCAACTCAACTCTGCTAGCTTATGGGGGGAAAAGGGAAAATAGAAGAATGGGTTAGACTATAAGTCTGGTGAGTGAAAGAAATTAACAGCATTTTTAAGCAAGATAAAGATAATAAACTAAGAAGTAGTTCTAGTATGAAAGAAAAATACAGAAAAGATAAAACATGGGTAAAATATTGTTTTCGATTCTGTTTGACCGTTGGTTTGATTATTTGCACTTGTCTTAAACTGCTGTGATCAGGTTGAAAGCCTAATCCTATATCAACTGTTATCTTGAGTAGGCTAAAATCCTAATTCTACACTTTGATCGATCTATTCTATCTCTGTAGTGCCACTGTGAGCTGATCCAATCCTGTTGGTCCCACAACAAAAGACCTCTTTAGTGCATAGGACGTAGTAGGAATTATTTACCCTAATCGATGGCTCACGCTCGATCGTCGCCGGACACACTAATTGTCGCCCCTATTCGACCTCTTATTTACCCTAATCAGCATAAGCGTGTCCAGCCTCACCTAACTGTTGTGAGACCATCAGTCCTAGTCCTGAAAGGAAATGCTGCCGGTACTGGTCCTAACAAACAAGTTCTAATTTTGTGCCCCTTGCCCAAATCTCGAGATTTGAGCCTCTGTCTATTAGCCACTTATTTACCTTAATAAGCATAAGTGTGTCCCAGTCTCACCTACGATTGTGAGGCCATCAATCCTAGATCTGAAAGGGAATGCTGTCGGTACGGGCCCTACTTTTATGTTTTCTTATTAACTTAATTCAAGATCTAAGTTTTATAATAAGCCGCTTCTGTTATTTCAACTGTATTTTCTTATTAACTTAATCCAAGATCTAAGTTTTAAAGTAAGCCTCTTTTGTTATTTCTACTATATTTGTTTATTAACAAGATCTATGTTTTAAAATGAGCCTCTTATGTTATTTCTTTCTTTCTAATTATAATTTATGTTATAATTGTTCTTGCAGTTGTTATTTTTCTATTTTCTCTTTTTAGTTATAACCATTTATTATAATTATGCTTGAAAATATTTTAAATTTGCCTATTTCAGTCCATCTCCATTTTTATTTCAGTTTTTCTTATTTTACATCTGATTTTTCTAAATTTAGTTTTATTCTATTTTAATTCATATTAGCGAATTCTTCTCATTTTAATTTATTCGCATGAAAAGAGATTAAATCTCTATAAAAAGAAACTCACTTTTACAGGCTCAACTCCAACTTAAAACAGATGTAAATAAATGTAAATGACTAAATAAAATAACCGAATAAAACAACTGATGTTATCCTGCCTTTTGGCAAAGCCGTGACCAAGAACTTGACTTGAAACCAAGGATAGTTCATCCTGGAGATTAGTTATACATTGGTTCGGCATGCATAATGATAAACTTTGCTCGAGTCTAGGTTGAGCTATAATTGATATGACACGATAAGCAAAGCTATGAAAGCCAACGTTCCAAATCGCAAGTCAATTGGTGTTTGTATGCTCAAGATATTGATCGGTCAAGATTGAGAAATCCAACTCTATTCGTATCCATCCAATTTCGTATCCATTCTCCAAGAGAGATTCAGTTTGTATCTATCGTCTTCTGACTTCCTTCGTATCCATCAAAATGAAGCTACTTCGTATCTATCATGTTAACAACACTTCGAATCCATTAACAAATGTCCATTTCTTATCGGTCTCCCTCCATTCATCTCGTATCGATATCCCACCATCGATATGAACAGAAACAACCACCGATCGATGCAAAAAAGCAACATGAAGCATCAATACGAAGGCGGCCTCCAACCATCGATACGAACAAAGCCACGCCGACGATGCGAAATAGTATCGATACGAAGACAATAATGTCATACAAATCTAAACTTGCATCGATCATAACTCCAGATCTACAAGTCCAACTGCCACCAAAATTTCACAGGAGCTTGCCTACAACGTCAGGAATGGACCAGATAAATTTAGGCCAAAATGGATCAATTCTTGATCGATACGAATTCCATCCATATCGCTCCCAGATCAAGTCGAACCACCTGAACTCGATCTCGTGGGCTCATACACGTGAGAGAAGAAGTCCTTCGTGATTCGAGTGAGATATTTGCTGGCTATGCCTATAAATAGCGATCCTAGACCTATAAAAAATGGACTTATGGCCTCTCTACACCGATACTTTGCCAAAACTGCTATTGTATTACGATCGTACTATTGCAATCCACTTGTAACCAGTGAGTTATAATCAATAAACATCAATCATTTCATAGTGGACGTAGGCCATACGCCGAACCACTCTAAATTTATGCGTTTCAACATTTTTTCTTATCTGTTAATTGGTATGTTTGTTAGATCTACCTTATTTCACATTTACTTTCTTCATTTTATCTCTTCAAATACATTTGAAATGTGTTATGCCCAATTTTGCTACAAACATTTTGGTGCTTTCGCTGAGAAAACCCTGCTTTTCTCCTGCTCTGTGGATCTACTATCGTCGTTGGATTGCAAAAATCTAAGGAGGAGATCCAGACATGTCGTCTGGTGGTTCCTTCTATTCTATTTAAATTGCTCCAGACCTAAGAGGAACAACATTCATCATGATTTTCTTATCCATATTTTCATATCCAAAAAATATGATGATTTTCATATCCATGTTTTCGTATCTAGAAAATGTTATGATTTTCATATCCATATTTTCGTATCTATGAAAATATGATGATTTTCGTATCCATATTTTCGTATCCATGAAAATATGATGATTTTCATATCCAAAAAATATAATGATTTTCATATCCATATTTTTCTATCCATGAAAATACAATGATTTTCATATACATATTTTCATATCCATAAAATATGATGATTTTTGTCTCCATATTTTCGTATCCAGAAAATATGATGATTTTCGTATCCAGAAAATATATTGATTTTCGTATCCATATTTACATATCTAGAAAATAATATGATTTTCGTATCTTGAAAACATCGTGATTTTTGTATCCATATCTTCGTATCGATCCAGTGGTGTCCAATTTGTATCGATACACTTCGTATCGATCCTACTGTGTCCAATTCGTGTCGATAGACAAATACACTTCGTATCAATCCAGATGCATCCAATTCGCATTGGTGCTCAAATACACTTCGTATGGATCCAGCTACGTCAAATTCGTGTCGATACTCAAATACACTTCGTATTGATGCAGCAACGTCCAATTCGTATCGATCCTCAGATACACTTTGTATCGATCCAGCTATGTCCAATTCATGTCGATACTCAAATACGCTTCGTATTAATCCAGCTGCGTCCAATTCGTATCGATCCTTGGATACACTTTGTATCAATCCAGCTGCGTCCAATTTGTATCGATCCTTAGATACCACATCGTATCGATCTATCTATGTGCCTTTCGTACCGATCCAAGTGTCCGCTTTTCGGATCATTCAATTTCACGAACATTTGTGTCATTCAAACATTGCTGAGAACGATATGAAATTTCAAAATAAAATATTTTCGGGTATGACCCAAATTTCTAAAAACGAGGCTAAAAAACAATGCTAAGAACCCTAGTCGTAGCGTAGAGCACCCGCATGGTGAGTTCAAAGCTCAACTTAATGAAGGAACATTCTATCCACACTCCAGATCGTTCCATGACTGAATGGGACATAGAGGATTATAGCACCAAATGTTGAATTGCAATCAAATAATGGGTAAAGAAATACTACTCAACCAGTGCTCCCAAAGGCTTGAGAACCTAGCCAATATGCCAAGAACTAGAGTTCGTCAATATTATGCTTCTAAAGTGGATTGCAACTTTGTGTGATTGACGAGCTTTCACATTCCTGAATTGACAACTAGGGTACGATGGCTAATGTGACGACTGCCAAACACTGTCTACTCTGCCAACTCAAAGCATAGCTGGTCACCACTAAACTATCTTCAAATGCCCATATCTTAATTATATCGTGTCCATTTGACTAGAAGTGTGGCATACAACGTTAAGATGACTTCCTTACTACCTTCTATGGGCCTCCTACCTGGGTGAAAATTAGAAATAATCACCAATCTATGAGCCCATCTTAACAAACTCACCATCGAATTGGTATTAACAACCACTCAAACGTTGGGCAATCATGCATACATCATTCACCGGTTTTACAGGACCCCGTAGCCATAAAATGGACATGATCATAATGTCGATTGGAGAATTTTCTCAGTCGATACCTATTTAATGAAACCATCCTACATGCAGAATTTCCAGTGGCAATTCAACATGTTGACTATGTCAGTGTACTATGGAAATACAACCACCGACACTACCTCCTGAAGTGAGAATGGTGCATGGATTCCACTAAGAGTGATGAATGTCATCAAATGCAGATGTCTTCCCCCATTCCTCAAAGGAGACTGTCAATCGTGGTTAGACATACCAGTCTACTTCTCATATTGCTAAAGGAAATAAAGAAGCTGGCAACCAATGAATTGATCAATATCCACCGCCAATTGCTACCAACACACATAAAAGAATTTATCACAAGAGCTATTTACATAATTTGATAAGAGAACTGGCGGATAGCCACCAACAACTACATCAACATATCATATCCAATATTGAGTTGATGAACCAAATGAAGGATCAATGTGGCAAGGTAAGGAGGAAACCTATTCCATACTCTAAATCGGGAAGCTATACTTCCTTAGATGGCTACTATGGATGCCAGTGCCATAAGGATGCTCCAGAAAGGAAAGCTTCGACAATATGTGCAAGCCCCATAAAGTGATGGGCAGGGAACCCCTAACCCCTATCGATCAAGAACTTTGGTTAAACCGAACCACTTGCGTTAGACTTCCAACTAAGAAAGGCTGGACCGAAGTGCAATAGCGAGCATACGACGCTGCTTCATTTATCAATGAGATTTGATCTGATCTCTTTTGAATTGTTTCTATTTCAATTTCATTTATGTTGCGAAGTATGACCGACTTGAATTAAACTACTTGCAATGGTGCATGTAACCAAGTACTCAAGGTTTGGCGCCAAACAACCTCCGTGGACTATCATCAATTCATTAAGGTATCATTATGACGACTAATCGTCTACTATATGCCCCTGACATGGGGGAAGGGCATCAAAGAAGAAAAGACCGACGAAGTCAGGACTCCAGTAAAAGTGGATGCAACTAACTATCCACTCATCCGTCTACGCAATTTAATTAAGAGATCTGAGAAAGACTTGGAGTTATATGTCCCAACAATACACTCTCCATCTCATACTTGAAGCTTACCAAAATACATATGCTTCTTTTGATGCCCAGTAAAATTAGAATCACTCCAAGGGTGGACGTGATGAGATCGTCCATGCATCCAATCCTACATTAAACACTTGGGTTTATTTGAGAACACATGTTTAAAGTGGATATGATTTGGCCATTCACTCTCCAGTTTGTGTCTGTGATTCGGCAAAACAATCATGCCTTAAACCGACTTCATTAGGGGCCAAACCCCAATTTATAATCATCAACAACTGAATGCCTACTCGCTAATCATCATGAGCCATCATTTCAACCCTCTTCTTCAAGTCGATCGGAAGAACGCAAAGTATAAAGTGGACATGACTCGACCGTCTACTCTCTAATTCTTGCACCGGACTTAAGGGAAAATACACGGCTCAAAGTGGATGTAATTCAACCATCCTCTCTTCTACTCAAGCTCAAAGCTTGCCAGAACACTAGTCTTACTCCTTAGGCTTGGCAAAAGCAGAATCCAAATGAACATGGACACGATCCAACTGTCCATAAACTAAATCTCATCCTTCGTTGATGGCAGATAAGTGAATTAATGGGCATCCCACCGATCACTCACTAAGTGAAACCCCAAGCTCAGGGACAAGCTATCACATTGAAGCTAAAAAATGGATTGATACACGACAATCCTCTAACTAACTTCGGCTCCCAGAGTGTGATCTGGAACATAAACTTACGAATATGGGTTTGAGGAGGGTAGATTCATCCACATAACGACTTCGTCCATGTTCAACCTAAGCCCAAGGAGGATGGATCCATCAATCTAACGACCTTGCCTTTCCTATTTACAAGCTCGAGGAGGGTGAATCTGTCAATCTAACGACTTCGCTTGTCTAATTAGGGTGGATGTGATACAACCATCCACGTACCTGATCAACTTCTTGTTCCCAGAGTGTGAACGAAATCCTAAATCCTAAACAGATGTGACTGACCATCTGTCGGCCAACTCTAGATTCTCGAAGGGCGAACTAGAGTATGAACATAAACCTAAATGGGTGTGACTGACCACCCATCAACCAACTCTAGTCCTCAAAGCATGGATTGGAATATAAATATAAGAAGGGATGCGATTCGACTGTCCACCTATCAACTCTGATTCCTCAGCAAGTTCTGTAGTATAAAAGGCAGATGTGGTTGGACCGACCGTCTACTTTCCAACTTTTCCCCTGACATGGGGGCACACTTACCATAGAAAATCAGATGTAATCCGACCATCTAGCACTAAGCGAGCATGACACAACCATCCATACATCAACTCTTGTCCCCGACATGGTACCCATAACATAAATTTATAGGAATGCACTCCAACCCTACAAGACCAAATTTCTTCCTTGATTCGACAAGGAGACGCAGATACACAAAACGGACTTAGCTGAACGTCCTATTCTAAATGGATGTGACTATCCATCCTACCGCAAATGAACGTGACACGACTGTTCATCCGCTAATTCTCGCCTATGATTAGACGGGTTGTGTGTGCAAATTGGACGGATGTGACCCAACCATCCTCCAATCAATTCCTTCCCATAGTTTAGTGGGAGAAGCATCAAATTAAAGTTGTTATAATGTGACCGACCACACTTCGACTTTTTCCCTTGACTGAGAGCAGAGGAATTGACCAAGGAAAATGTGGTCTGGCTATTTTCTACCAAAAAAAACTTAGTACCTAGAGTGTGCACAGGGGTATAAACTTCAAATAGGTGTGATGAATAGCCCTTCAGCTGACTCTGATCCCAGAGTGAGACTACGAGCATAGAAAGATGAATGAATGTGATTCGACTATTCATTTCCCAATTCTGACCAAAACTCGATAGGAGGAATATAAACTCACTATAGATGCAATTAAACCGTCCACAAACTCACTCTACAAACCCAAGACTGGAGGCAGAGGGACAAATCGCTGAAAGAAGAGAAATGTGACTAGCTACATCTCCAGCGTAGCGTCCTTTACAACTTAAGGCAATGACTATAAGGAGGCCTAAATGCTAACCAATCGGAATAATGCCTGAAATTTCGGGAAACCAATTATATCGTACTACCGGATCGATAGGTAATATTGATCTTCACCTTTCATATCATACCATTGGATCGATAGGAAATGAGGTCCGAGCATTCTACACATGTCGTTGAATTGACGGTCTATATCGATCCTCTTCGACTAAAAATCGATGTGACCCGAACATGCATTGAATACCTTTGACCAACAGAGCATGGATAGAAGAATAAACCATAAATGAGTATGACTTGATCATTCATCTTCCATCGCCTTCCTTTGATCCCTCAGGAAGAGCATGAGACCAGATGAGCATGACATGACTGCATTTGAGGTGACTTTATCTCTATATCTAATGAGAGAACGTAAATCGAAATGGACGTGGTTGATAGCCCAACTCCAAAAGAATGCAATGCAACCATTCATTCTTTGACTCTTTCGATCCGAATAGACGAGCAATTCACAACAAGTGTAACCTAATGTCTTTACATGATTCTTACCCTCGATTCAACAAGGGAAGCATCTATACTGCATTGGATCTGACTAGATGATTCACTCTTCGGTTTTTGCCCAGAGTTTGACGATTTAAGCAGCAAAGTGAATGTCATTAACCGTCCAAAACCTAGCTCATGTCCGAATATCGGCAAAGCAACAATGTATTCCACCTAGAGGAAAGAACTAGAACATAATGCAGGATAGGCACGACTCAGCCTCCATCAGTTAACTCGATCCCATGGTTCAACAGGATAGAATACAAAATTGAAGTGGACATGATCTACCTTGCCACATATCGGTTAGACTTGTGAGCACATGAGAGAGATAAGATGAAGATGGCTTGATCGTTCATCAAACAACTGTGGCTCTTACGACTTAAACTACAATATAAACACAGCAGGGGCTAGGCTCGACCATTCGCATAATACGTCCACCAACCCAAGACTGGTGGCAAAAGAGTGATTATCCAAGAATTGACTATGACAACTCGATCCTATGCCCCATGCCTTATATTCATAACAATTCAAGGTTACGGCCGAAAGGATGCCTAGGGATAGAATCATCGGATCAATGCCCAGACTTATGGCAGCTGATCATTATTTCGACCCTTACAACTAGCAATGGATCATGAGTACATTGAATGAAAAGCCATCATTCAGAAACACAAGTAAATTCAATCTCAAAGATGGAGCCAGCTATGTAGCAGCATGTAGTACAAGGATAAGTTACTTAATCCTTTGATTCAACGTCCCTACAAGCTTGATCATTTACCATTGCAAATAAACACATGAAGCGCCTACAACCCATCACGAGTATTGTAGATCAGATCACAACTCCACACAATAATGATGAAAGGGTTAACTGTTTTACTTCAGATGAATATTGTTGTGTTCGCTTGGACTCAATCTCATATATATATATATATATATATATATATATATATATATATATATATATATATATATATATGGACTCTCACCAACCATGAAGACCCCTGCATTAAATGTTGATCTAAGGCATGTCTAAGTGAACAAAAACGATGCGATGTGGATCCGGAGAGATCAATTGAGTTCTCCAATGACATTAACAGAAGGATGATCTCTTAATATTCTAGGTGGAGATCTTAATTCATTGTTATTGTGAACAATGTTTTCATTATTTTCAACATCTGAAATTTCTATGTTTGTGATATTATCAGGGAATTCTTCATCATCTCTTATACTTGGGATTTGTTTAAAATTTTCTTCAAAAGATACATGAAGTGTTTCTTTCATGATATTTGTTCTTTTATTATAAATTCGATAAGTTTTGCTTCGATCTGAATATCCTAAAAAGATTCCTTCATCGGATTTTGGATCGAATTTACCAAGCTGATCTTTTGTGTTTAAAACAAAATATTTTGAACCGAAGATTTTTAAGTAAGAAATATTTGGTTTTCGTCCATTAAGAAGTTCATAAGGAGTATTCTTAGTTAGTGGTCGAATAGAAACACGATTCAAAACATAACAAGCTGTTGCAACTGCTTCAGCCCAGAAATGTTTTGGTAACGTACTTCCATTTAACAAAGTTCTTGCACATTCTTGTAAGGTTCTATTTTTGCGTTCTACAACTCCATTTTGTTGTGGAGTTCTAGGAAATGAAAAATTATGGAATATTCCTTTTTCTTACAAAAATGTTCAAATGCTTCGTTTTTGAATTCTCCTCCATGATCACTTCTTATGTTTTTGATTTTCAAACCTTTAAAATTTTGAATTCTTTGACAAAAGTTTTGAAATTGTCAAAGGTATCACTTTTATTTTTCATAAAAATAGTCCAAGTATATCTAGAAAAATCATCAACAATTACAAACGCATATCTACTATGATTAATGGATTGTACTTATGTTGGTCCAAATAAATCCATATGTAGCAATTCAAGTGGTTGTAAAGTTGAAATGATCTTTTTAGATTTAAAAGGTGACTTAGTTAACTTTCCTAACTGATATGCATCACAAATATGATCAATATTAAAATTCATTTTTGGTAGACCTTTCACTAAATCATTTTTAGAGAGATTGTTTATAGTTTTGAAGTTAGTATGACAGAATCGTTTGTGCCATAACTAAGGATCATTTTCTTTGGCTATTAAACACATATCTGAATTATGATTTATTTTCATATTCAGAACATAGATATTTCTGTCTCTATTTCTTTCAAAGATAAGATTTTGATTTTGATCAAAAATACCACATTTGTTTTCAGAAAAAGTGATTTTGATTCCTTTTTCACACAATTGTATGATACTAAGTAAATTATGTTTTAAATTTTTAACTAGTAAAACATTTGATATAAGAGGTAAATTTGAAATACCGTTGTTGCTCACATTGCCTTTGCCGATGATATAGCCTTTGGAGTTGTCTCCAAATGTGATGGAGCCTCCATCTGAGTAAGTAATGTTTGATAGCATATCTTTGTCTCCTGTCATATGTTTTGAGCAACCAATGTCGAGTATTTTCCTCTTTTCTTGAGTGGGACCTACAAAAAATATAAGATAATATTGGTACCCACTTTTTCAATAGGATCCTAAGAGTTAAATCTTAGGAAACCAAACCCAGTAGGGCTTAGTATCCCATTTAAAAATGTAATCTTTATTTTTATGAACAGTTTCAAAAAAGGTGTTTATATATTTCTTCCTAATCAGACTGTTGTTTGGTTTAGGAACCCAGGCTTTTATGTTTTTTGGGTAAGAATTCCTTTTTGTCTGTACAACAGTATGATTAATATTTCTCCTAATTTTCTTTCTAGGTAAAATTGTTGTTTTCTTAACATATCTTAATCCTTTTCTACTTGAAGCAGATTGAGAGCTATCAATAATTTTAGATAAAGTGTCTCTTCCTTTATTAAAGTTTGAAACATTTTTGGTGCTGCTTTCTAAATTAGTTTTAAGACTAGTATTATCCAACTCTATCAATTTTACCTTAGTTTTTAGTTCATGATTTTCAAAAACAAGAGCATCATTCTTTTCCTTTTGAGTTTCAATTTCTTAACTTAAAAGAGTTAGTTGAGAATTAATATTAGAAAATGATTCTTGCAATTTTTCAGGTTCTTCCTCTAGTATTTTCTTCTCATCTTTGAGTATATCTCTTTCGAATTCTGCTTTGTTTTAAAGTTCACGAGTCTCGTTATGTTTTCTTTTCGGTTTTTTTAGAGTGTCAACTAGCTCTGAGTTTATCTCTACCATATCATCAAAAGTAAAATCACTAACCTCATTTTCATTAGCCATAAAGCAAACATTTGCTTGCTCGTTTTCATTGTCACTGCTGCTATCTAATGAAGAGGTGTCTAAATCATCCCATGTAACAGAGAATGCTTTCTTTTTCTTATATTTTCTGCCCTTATTGAAGTAATTTTTCTTTAATTCTGGACATTCTTTCTGCATATGACCTTTCTTATGACAATTAAAACATTCTAGAACTGAAGATGATGGTTTTTTTTGAAAGTTCCGTTTTCCATTATTTCTGTAGTTTTTCCGGAATTTCAAGAAATTTTTGAAATTTTTGGCAATTAATGCTAGATCTTCTTCATTTGAATCTTCATCTTTTTCTTCTTCAGCATGGAAAGCTATGTTCTTTTTGTCTTGTGCTTGCGCTCGTTTTGCTTGCAAATTCACTTCATAGGACATTAGATTTCCTATTAACTCTTCAGGTTTTATGGTAGAAAGGTCATTAGCTTCTTCAATAGCTAAGACTTTTCTTTCCCACTCATCCGTTAAAGAGTTTAGAATTTTTGATATAATATCAAAATCAGTGTACTTTTCTCCTAATCCTAATAGTGAATGATAGATATCTTGAAATCTAGAATACATATCATTGATGGATTCATCTTGTTTCATTCTAAAGTTTTGAAACTGATTTTTGAGAATGGAGATTTTTCTTTGTTTGACCTTGTTAGTTCCATCATTAGTGATTTTCAGCATTCTCCATATTTCATAAGCAGTTTGACACATGCTAACACGATTAAATTCATTTCTATCTAGTGCACAAAATAACATGTTCATAGCTTTAACATTGGCAGTAGCATCTAATTTTTGTGTGTTTGACCAAGTGGAGTATTCTCCAGTAGGAAGAGTGTATTCATTCTGTATGATATTCCATGACTCAAAACTATTAGATTGCGTATAGATTCTCATACGAGTAGACCAATAGTTATAGTTCAAACCATTAAAAAATGGAGGTCGTGCAGTGGATTGACCTTCAACAAAACTAGTGTTATTGACAGAGTTAGTGGTAGTGCTAGTGTTGTTTTCCATATTAGCAAGATATCAGATAACTTTTTAACGGTTAAAAGATGCCTTGCTCTGATACCAAATGAAAAACAGCTATGCTCTGATACCAAATGAAAATAACTACTGTGTGGCTAGCTATTACTTAGGATCGTGTAATATGGAATATAATTAAATCTAAATGCGGAAACATGTGATAATAGCAAAGTAAATGAAAATAAGTAAAATAAAAACAAGCATACTAGGAATTTTTATACTGCTTCGAACTTCCCGTTCTACGTCCAGTCCCAGACTGCTTCTGGAATTTCAACTACAACAACCCTCACTTATCCCGGAGGAACAGGTTTACACTACCTAAGCAACCGAACAGGACTTCACCCGCCTAAGCAACCGAATAGGACTTCAACTACTTGAGCAACCGAGCAGGACTTCTTTACAAATAACAAATGTATCTGACTGTAGTGTGTTCTTAAATAACACTGATAAGTCAATTAAGTACAATCTTCCTATAATCTTCTCCTTTGTGATATATAGTGTGATGTGCTTTGAGAATTGTGGAAGATAAAGGAATTAATGATCAAAGTATGTAAGCAATTTGAATGCAATTTGAAAGCTTGAGAATAGATGAGAATTCAAGAGTACTAAAAGTAAATTCGGTTTCAGTTAATTGTTTTCTGAATTCTGTAATCTATTTATAGTGTATAAAGAGTTGCAACCATATATGAAAAGTAATATTGAAAAGAACAGATGCAACCATTGATTTTGAAGATGTGTCTCTTCGGCGAAGGGACAAGATCTGTTGCACTTAAAGAGGAGGTGAATCTACTCAAAACCAATGGGTTTATCCATAATGCCCTCTAACCAAATGAGTATCCAATCCCTTACTTATAAGAAAAACGAGCAGAGAGTGGCAGATATACATCACCTACTCAGATTTGCATGGGGTATGACAAAGCATAGCTTTCCACTTCCAATGATCAACCAACTGATGGACTCGACCATAAGACATGAATTACTCACATCCATGGACGCAAACTCCAGGTACAAATCGGATACTGAAGCACGTCCCAGACTAGGAATACAATTGTTTTATTATTGACCTAAGCCTACAGTGTTATGCTGCAATCCACGGATTCAAATTTAAGGACACTTGTGCTACTTACTAATGGATGGTTAACAGATCGTTCAAAAATTAGATCAGCCGATCAATGAAATTTTATATGGTTAATGTTCTCGTGAGATCACGACTATCAAATGATCACATTGATGTTGGCAGATATTTAGTGTTCACCAAAGAATGCAGAATAAAACTCGATCCTTTGAGTTGCTCTTTCAGTGTTGCTTCGAAAAAAAATTCTTGGGTTTCATTATTAATTCTTAAGGAATTGAGGCTAATTTCCAAAAAATTCCGACAATTAGAGACATTTATGCACTAAGGACAACCAAGAAGGTATAGAACTTAAGTCGAAAGATGACTGTCCTAAGCTGATTCCACTCTAGGACCATGTACAAGTGTATTATCTCCTTCAACCTCACCAAGAGAGGGAAGAAAACTTTTGATTGGACTAACAATTGCATTGATGCTATTCAAGCTTTGATAGGTCACTCAAAGAGACCTCACATTTTACCCAAACCTTGGATCGTCAAGATTTATACATCAATTGGGCCGTGTCAAAACACGCCATAAGCTCGCAATGCTATGTGAAGAGAAACGATGATCAGCCGTTACAATAGGTCCTGTAGCAACCTTAGATGTCCGAAAGGTTACATGAATGGAATATCGATCTAAGCCAATCTGATATCACTTATCTTTCTTGGAGAGCTGTCCATGGTCAAACATTAGCATACTTCATATTTGAATTCACTACATCAGACGATTAACAAAGAACTGTGGAGAATCGTCCAACCGTTGGATAACTACACAGATGGAACTTTCATAATTGGCTTTCTAACGTCGAGGTTGCGTTAATGACTCCCGAGGAACGATCGATCGACTACTCCCTGAAACTCAACTTTCCTGCAACAAATAACGAAGTTAAATATGAAGCCTTGGTTGCCACACTCAAACTTGCAAAAAAAACTGAGCATGGAAGCTTTAAATATCTTATGTGATTACTGGTTAGTAGTATGCCAAGTCAGTGAAGATTGTCTGACTAGGGGCAACGTCTTGCTCGTTATCGCAGTTGGGTCTACTAGCCGACTTTGAGTATTACACCACTTCATACATCCTCGAAGAACAAAATGAAAAAGCCAAGTCACTGGCCAAGCTAACCAGTTTTGGGGATGCGCGACAAATAGACTTTGTCCCAGTTGAAATACTTATTATTCCAAGCATTAACAGATGAAGATCAACTGGATATTAGAGATGGAGCCAGGAAAGGGGTCATGGATGGCTCCTATCAAAGAATATCTACTATGGGGAATTCTTCTTGAATAGAGGAATGAGAGATGGCATATGCTCCGTGAAGCATCACTGCATGATTATATCTTGATCGTTCGACTCCATTGATACAAAGCACTACTTTTGTATCCATCGATCCAAGACCCAATATTACGTATCCATCAATACGAAGCACACCTTATGTAAGTCCATCTCATATCGATAACCATCGATACGAAGTCTACCTTAATGCATCCCATATCGATCCAGGAGAGGATCGATATAAAGAAATGGATGAAAAACAACCATCAACCGTTGTTGCAACTCGAATTTCACATTGATCTAGGAGAGGATGGATACCAAACTCGACCAAAAGAACTTGATAACGACCTGCAAATGCGAAAACATGAACAGGATCAGGTTAACATATGTGCATGTATGCCAAATTAACATTTAATTTTCGAAGTTAACAGGAATTGAATCCTTACTTGGTGACAATCAGAACGATGAACAACAAATCGCTAACATTCAACCTGTGCAGTTAATGCGCTCGGTAGATTCAAAGCGGTGGAGTTGCAAAAAGTCATAGCGGGGATACAGCGAGGATATAGCAGGATATAGCAGATGGCTCTAAAGTAGCATATAAAACTCGTACGTAATGTTTTACAAATATATAAATGGTAATTAAATGAAAATTTATCATTCAATTGAATTATAAATAATACATAAATAATTTTAAATAAAAACATGTGCGAATATACTTTAAATAAACAAAAAACTGTTATATAACATAATTGAATTTGGTAGAATATTAGAGTATTTTCATTTCGGAAAATATATTAAAAATTAAATCAAATAAATTAGTTTCATAATTTTATAATGTATAAATGCAATTTTTCAATTCATTTTATTAAAAAAGATATAGCGGGAATAGCGGGATATAACGGAAATAACGGGATATAGCGGAAATGGCGGGGATTAAAGCGGAAATGCTATATTTTGGGGCTATATGGAAAAATCGTAGCGGTAGAAATCTGCTATGAGATATAGCGGGGTTGTAGCGGGGTAATAGCGGGGCATTAACTACACAGCGTTCAACACTCAGTTACAACAAAACACTGCATGATCATTGACAATCAATAGTTTGACATCTACATCACTGAAGATCAATCGAAAGTGACATCTTTTGACGAAAAGATAGTCACTACTCGGCGAATCGGATAGAACTTTTTTAGAATGAAGGATGCAGCTTTTCAAAGCACGTCATGTTCACACAAGTAGTACTTTGAGGAGCAAATGTTATCCCGCCTTTTGGCAAGGCCGTGACACCGAGTACTTGACTAGAAACCAAGGACAATTCGTCCTGGAGATCGATTATACATAGGTTCACTGTGGATACTGATAAATTTTGCCCGAGTCTGAATTGAGCTATAATTCATATGACACGACAAGCAAAGCTATGAAAGCCAACATTCCAAATTTCAAGTCAATCGGAGTTCGAATGCTCAAGATATTGATCGATCAAGATTGAAAAATCCAACTTTATTCGTATCCATTTCCCAAGAGAGATTTAGTTTGTATCCATCAGCTACTAACTTCTTTCGTATCCATCAAAATGAAGCTACTTTGTATCCATCATGTTAACAACACTTTGTATCCATCAACAAATGTCCATTTTATATCGATCCCCATCCATCCATCTCGTATCGATCTCCCACCATCGATACAAACAACAACAACCACCAATCGATACGAAGAAAGCAACATGAGGCAACGATACGAAGGCGGCCTCCAACCATCGATACGAAGTAGCATGCAAGCGTCGATACGAACAGAGCCACGCATGACAGATGCGAAATAGTACGGGTACGAAGACGATAATGTTATACAAATCCAAACTTGCATCGATCATAATTAGAGATCTAAAAGTCCAAATGCCACCAAATTTTCACAAGAGCTTGCCTACAACATCAAGAATGTACCAGATAAATTTCAGCCAAAAAGGATCAATTCTTGATCGATACGAATTCCATTCGTATCGCTCCCGGATCGAGTTGTAACCACCCGAACTCGATCCCATGGTCCCACCCACATGAGATAAGATGTCCTCCGAGATTTGGGCAACATATTTGCTGCCTACGCCTATAAATACGGACCCTGAACCTATAGAAAATGGACTTTTGGCCTCTCTATGCCGATACTCTGCCAAAATTGCTATTGTACTTCGATTTTACTATTGTAATCCACATGTAACCAACGAGTTATAATTAATAAACATCAATTATTTCATAGTGCATGTAGGCTATACTCCAAACCACTCTAAATTCGTATGTTTCAGCATTTTATCTTATCTGTTAATTGGCATGTTTTTTAGATTTGCCTCATTTTACATTTACTTTCTTTATTTTATCTCTTCAAGCATATTTGAAGAGTGTTGTGCCCAATTTTTGATACAAATAGCTGAATAAAATATACTGAAAAGAACTTCTAAAATTTACTTAAAATTTGTCTGTAAATAAACTTATATAAAAACTATCTCAAAATTGTAGAAAAACTATAACTATTGAGAACCCTATTATTTTAAATTACTTAAAAATCTAAAATAATTAAAAACACTCACCTGTGGTCCTTAGCTCTAGTCATGGGCCTTCCTGGATCCACTTCTAGGGCATAGAATATTTTTATCAGAAAGATTTCCTCTGTAGAAAAAATTTCTATTTAGGGTTCATCCTTAGGCAATGAACCCAATTGGGAGAAAACTTGAATGAGAAAAATAACTAGGCATAGGGTTCTATTTATAGTGCGGCTTAGGAATCTCAGGCCATCGGATTTGAAGATTAAATCTGGTGCAACCACGTCATAGGCTCACTAAGAACCGTCGAATTCAGCTACGGTTGCAAAATATCTGACAAAAATAAAAAATATAGTGATCTGCTCGTACCTGGAGGAAATAGCGTCCAAGAAAAAGGTCGACCTAAGATGTATGCGGGTCGACTTAAGCACCTTGGGGTAGACCTATAGGTAGACCTGACCAAAATAAAGGTCGACCCCTAAGGGTCTATTTGTTTTATTTTATTTTCGTTTTTGTTTATTAAGTTCTGATTTCTTGTTTCTCCCATAACTTCGCCATACTAGGTCGGATTTCAACAAGTTATATATGAAAATTGATCAAAAAATGCCACGAACCCAATGGTGCAACTCTCATAGCTCGATTCTGCTAATTTCACAAAATTATTTTTTTATTTAATTAATTCGTTAATTAATTATTATAGCTCAAATTTTGGGTTGTTACACTTCAAATAAGATATTAGCATTTGTAGAATAGATTTATCTTCAAAATTATTGATCCGAATTCATAATTTGGTACATTTCAAATTTAAACATGCATTTAATAATGAACAAGTCAAATAGAAGAAGTTGAACATCTACATATAAATTTCACAAATTTGTTATTCACTTATTATTTTTCTACCATATAGGCATATTTGGTTTCGAAAACTAACCTATCTCAACATTAAAAGAAATTAGGATTTCTTTATTAAAAAAATGATTTCCAAACAAATCCTTAACCATGTTTGAATTTCTCCATAGTCATTATTAACTATCAATTTATTGTCCTCTTTTGATATTGTTTCTTAATCTATCTTTTGCTTCGTATTTTTATCTCTTAAGCAGTCCAGTTCTGGAGAGAAAAAGCACAATCAATGAATAACACATTTATAATGGGCATTTTCGTTAATTGGTACATGGTACAATCATAATAAAGAGTCTAATTAACGTATATTTGGGTTATAAATAAGAACATCATCATTAAATTCATCAAAATTAGCGTTTAAGATCTCCCTTAATATTGTGTAAACTTAAGGCATAGTCCTTACCTTCTTTTCTCAAAGTCATATATTATTAAATTTTGTAATCATGATTCATAAATTTTAGACTATAGAAAATCAAGAAAATATCAAGATCTTGATAAATCATGACATTATGATCATATATTTTTCTTTCAAAATGATAAATTTCACTAAAATATTTCATAACAAAATAATCCATAGTTATTGTCAACTTTTTAGCATTTGAGCATCCATATACCAGGGCAGAGGTAAAAGACTGGGCCATAGCCAAGGCTCCAGTTGGATTTAAAGTTAAACATCAAAGCAGCTAAAATATTTAAATGGCCCTGTCACAAAAAGTGAAATAGCCACATTTTGTCTATTAAGTTTGCTTAGTTTTTCACAAACCAAGTGAGAAACAGGCTGGAATATACAATGCCCTATATAGATGAACCAACTTTTATGACCAAAGGATGAATAAGAATTTATTTAACAAAGCTCATTCTATATTCAGTTTAGAAAGGCTGATTATTGCAAATTTGATTCGGTTAAAAATTCGAGTAAACTGAGAAGAAATGACAGTTATTAACTACTTCTTTTGTTTCATTTTTTAAATCTACTTTCATTTTCTTTTCAAATTTTCCTTCCATTTTTCAATCTGATTTCTCCTATTATTTTATTTTTCATAATTTCATCCATATTATCAGATTATAATCCTCACTTCCTTCTTTTATTTCTAATACATTTTCTTATCACTTTAATAAATCATTAGCTACATTGTGAAGAACTGGAAAAAATTAATGTAGACCCAATAATCTTTCCACGGCCATCTTTCAGCTGTCATAATTGGATTTAGGAATATCAATGTTGGAAAAAATATATTGATTTATGTTAACATGTTTCATCAATTATAAGATTTCAAAGAAATTTACTATATCTATGTATATGTTTTTTTTTAGAAATGGTACTTTATATACAACAAATCATTAGGACAACATATCCCATGTCAATAAACATTCAAAAGCAAGTTTCGAACTTGTGACCTGTTGCACCAAAGCCGAATCAATTAACCACTTGGACAATGGTGCTTGTCATCTAAACATATCCATGTATATGTTAAACACATAAACATGAAGAATAGTGAGCTAAATTTACTTACACTTGATTGCTTATATTTTCAATATTAATCACATATGAGAGTATGCCCTACCTCACCTTTAAGTCTATCTCTGTCACTATCTACATATAAACCCTAATACATCATTCTCTATGTCAGTTTTTGCAATGGAGTTAATGGTTGCATTCTTAGCAACGTAAGAATTACCTGCATTGGAAAATAAATCATAATATTCAGACTATGATACTAACTAACTTGTAACAACCCGCACTTTAGTAGGTCTAGATTTATGCTAATTCGAAAACCCAAGTCCACTAAAATACGGATCTTGGTTCGCTATTCTACAAAAAGGAAAATACATCAAAGTAATAATGTTAACAAATCACAGCGGAAATAAGAAAATATAATAGATTAATATAATTACTAATCCAAAATTGACATCTCAAATGTCAAGATCCTCAGCCAGACAATAGCTCCAAATCAACATCAGTACATGCCCTTCTAAATCCTGTCGGATGTAATGAGGAAGGGTTTAAATTAATGTTCCGGTGACAGCTAAATTATACATCTTATACATAACACTAGATTATGCTGATTGTTCACTATTTCATGTTATGTTAGATTTTATTATTAGTAGATACAACTCCATTGCTACGTATGAATCATAGCCATGTACACCATGTAGATCTATGTCTACATAGGTAAATATATATACCTAAATTCCACTAATGGACCTAGATACTATCCCTACTAGTACCAATCACTCGGCACTTCATAAAGATCCATCGCCATCGTATCATCGAGGAAATCTTGTCTTGCGCAACGACGACCTCCAGTCCGTAAGGTCGTAAAGCTTCGGGAATTTTTCATCACATACACTAGCCTTTTGTGTACCCTTGCATGCTTCTTATCATGGATTTTAGGCTCCACACACCACCACCCCTTCTATGTTTTGATGGAACCATTGTATGGGTTAACTAGCCTTGCCCTATCAAACAAACTAACAACTGTGGCATTGAATAACCCAACTGAAACAATCCTGATAGACGAAAGAGATCAGTTAGGTGTAACCTTGTCCTTCCCGTTGACTGCAAGAGACCGATGACGAGCTTGATAAATATGCAACTCTTACCCTATAGATACCCAAGTGCACCAGCCTTTTACGTACACTTGTTGCAACTCGTTTTGGCACCTAGCACATTAGACTTTCTGTACCATGTTGCTTAAGTCTGATCTCACTCACTATCCATTTGGATTGCCTAGTGCAATCAAGGTAATACCCTAACTTAAAAGTTTTGAAGCATACCTAATTTGATTGCGCACTTGACATAATTATAACAGAAAATTTATAATCTAGGATATAAGCATAGTCCAGACCTGGGAATAGTGCTCTAGGATGAAATCATACATCCACCATCGTATCTATTGGTTGGATATGTTTTTAGCATTCCAACCCAGTCTAACGCCCTTTAGACATCGGTCCATTATAATTATATTAGACAATTTATAATTATTCACACCCATCACAAACGTATATCTGAGGTTACTTATATACATATTTCAGACTTATGTATACTTGTTCTTCTTTTATTTTCTTTATTGCCTCAACATTTTTTTATCTTCGACTTTAAGTCTTCAGTCTTACTATGTTTTCATCTTTTATTTTATTAATTTCATTTACCGCTTCTCATTTCCAAACATCAATATCGTTGCTACAACATTCATTAGTTTAGCCTTTTATTTTTATTCCAATCATTGTTTCTTTTTCTTGCCTATAATCTAGACTTGTCTTTTCATTAGTTTCCATTTTATAAACCTTTAAGTTACATTATTATTTCAATATTCCACTTTTGGGGTTTACTACATTTTAATAAATTGGAATCAAACTTTGACAGTTTAACTATTACATAGTAAATTTCCATATCTTATCCTAAAGAGGTGGTTTGCGCGATGTTTGTAATTATAAGAAATTTTCTTTTATTTATTGAAATAGGCAGTATAAAATATAGTAATCATCTCTATTTATACATCTCTTTCTTTTTATATGTATATGTTGATCACTTGTCATTTCAAATATTACACTTTTGTTAAGTTTGAATTTAATAATATATGGAAATCCACCTCTAATAACATACATTCCAATAAATTAAAATATCGCTAAAATCCTAAAAGTATGATTAGCTTTTTTTCATTCTCATTCATCAACATCAAATAAAATGGAATCTCAGTTCATTATGTTTTGAGTTTATAAATCCATTGTAAAATTGATAATCAAAATCATTTCGCAATTATGAAATTAAATCTAATCATTGCATAATTACAGAAACAAACTAATCATTATGTAAATGCAGAATTAAACTAATCATTACGCTTCTGTAATTATCACTAGAATTTATAGGCAAGTTTACAATCTTCAATGTTTCATATATATGAATTCATTTGAAATTAAATTATTATCAGACACGGGAATATAAGAATAGATCTATAATGATATAATCTAGTATTATATAAAAATTATATAATATTCCCACTCATCTTTAATTAGCGCTCTCAAATCTCTAGATTTAATCTAGATCTGACCCTATTATCTGTATTCTCCACTTTTTGGCTCCCTATTCCGACCCATGACAATATTTTATACAAATCTACTAGAGATTAGATTGGATAGAAGAGATTTGGATTTAAATTTATTAATTAGAACCAGATCTAAAAGTTTACTTTTGACTTACCAACTTGATTTGAACCTATTTCATTTGCTCTGTTCTTTTCTGTTCTTCCCCAAAGTGTATCCATGCAATCTAGATCCATTTCTATGTATTTAGAAATTTTGGAGGAGAAAGGAAAGTGTAGAGCTTTTGTGCTTACTAGAAAAATAAGCAGTTAGAAGTGAGGCCCTAGATTCAAATTTATAGAGGTTCAAATCAACGCTAACCGTCGAATTGAATTAAATTAGATCCGGGCCATATGACCTAAGTTTATTGTCACCTTCAAACATAGGTACCTCGACCGCCCCATGACTCGGGTCGACCGTCTATGGTTAACCACGCATGAGTCATGGTCGACCCGTCCTGTTCATTGTTGTGTGTTTAGATTTCTGGTTGATTTGTTTCCTTCATTATTTTTTCTTAACGTTAATTACCATTATATTTTACCTCAATTATACTTTCTTAACAGTTAGGCAACCATTAAGTTTAACAACGTTAACCCATCATTAATTAATTTCAAATTATTTCCTTAATTATATATATATATATATATATATATATATATATATATATTTCCAACTATAAAAATTCAATGCTCATAATTTTTTCATTTAAACTATGATTGGAAAAGTTTATATATGAAAATTGATTAAATAATTGCCATGAATCCAATGGTGTAAGTTTCGTAGCGAAATTCCAAAATTTTAAAATTCCATTTCTACTATGTATTATTGATTAATTAATTCTTTTTAATTAATTACCATAAAAACGCATGGTGTTACATTCTTCACACCTTAAAAGAATTTCGTTCAATAAAATTCTATAAGAATTCGATCATGTAAACCATCACACATCCATTCTACACTAATAGTCAATTAGTGTACAGCTAATTTTGTAACAATCTATGTACGTGTGCATAGTACATCACAATACATATGATATGCATAAACTAATTGGCCCCTCCTACATGAATGATTTCTTTTTAAATCAACTTCAAAAAGATGATGCTTAATGCAGCTTTTTGAAAAAATCAAAATGTTTTTTCACCCATATTTTCCCATACTCCTGTAAATAGAAGCATTCAGCCAATTTTCCATTCAATCCTTATCATCCAAATTCATAGCACACCATTGCTGACATACAAATTTAGAAAAATTCAGTTTTCTAAACCTGTCTTCTTATTCTTGAAAAGGGCCTTGATGGAAAATCCCATATTTCCATCATTTTCTTATGTAACTTTTTTCCCCAACATCATGGGATCTACTCCTTTGCCCCAATCCTTTTTCCTACCTTCCTAAGTACAATTTGCATAAGTAACTTTTATTTTATTTTAAATTTCAAAAACATTAATATTTTAAAACCCATCTTTTTAAATTTTCCACTCATTAACAAGTTTTCCTAGAAAACCTTCAATAGACAAAACAGCTTCCTTGTTGATAACCGTATCCATTTTACTACAAATACATCTATGTAGTAAAACCAACGCTAATCAACTTTTTGACTATTCCCCAACGTCAACATGTGGTATTTTTTAATTTCTAAAACTCAAAAACTTTAACTTTAAAAATCTTTCCAAAAATATGTGTATTTATTTCAAAGTCATATCTTAACCACTAATAATGAGAATTCATTGAATAGACTTCAACCTTACCTTTTTTGAAATAACATATATACCCTTCCTCTTTCTCCATACTCCAGCATATCTCATTCCTGCATTATTCGATGTTGTTTCTGAAGCTAAAAAACCAGAATTCACCTTTCCTATTCCCTCAATCTCAAACACTAAAAAACAATCTATTTTCAATATGCAATAACAATGTCGATTAGCACCTACCTTCGTTTCGATACCGACAACTAGCACTTACCGACGACAACGCTCGACCATCATTGAACCGATGTCCACCGTACTTCAACCACAGGTATTTTTTTTTTGATTTCCATTACCTCTACCGGACTGGCGATGACGATTTTGTGCATTTTCCTTCCTCTGTTACCTTCACAGTAGCAATGATGACTGGCAACTAATGATGACCACGCTCAACCATCACTATGCAGTTATCCATTAGACGTCCATCAAAGGTAATTTTTCGTTGATTTTCATTCACCTACATGGATTTTGCGTAATGTCCATCAGACATACATTCACTATTAATTCTTACTGTGTTCACTACCGATTCTATTTCAGTTTTTATACATCCGATCTTGAGGCTACACATGCCTTAACAATATTCCAACTCGAATTGCGCAAAGGTATTCATACTGATTTGATTTTAGTATCAGTGACACAAAATTTGTGTATAATATATGTACTGTGTCTCTTTTACCATTTTTATTAAAGAATAGGGCATGTGCGATCGGTGTACAGTAAATAAAGTTGGGACCATAATTTTAACTTTTGCACAAAATAAAGGTAACATACATGTATGCGAGAGTCAAGTTTCACTCGCATTTTGAAACTATCATTAAGTATACTCTAAGTATTCATACTAACATAACCATATGTTAAGAATATGTATTCTCTGTTCACATAGTCTGGAAACTATCATTAAATATACTCTAGCTTTGGTATGCAAATTTAAACTGTTATAGAATTAAGGAGAGTTAAAGTTTGAGAGGGATCGGTTTTCAGTGTCTTCCACTCTAATATAATATTAATCCTAGCACACAGCTTTAGTTACATGTGCTGATTAAATAAAAGATTGCCAGATATAGCTACATCAAATGATCATACTATTAAAGTTAATATGTGAATGCATTAGCGGTATATCCATTCAAAGGTAAGGGCAGTTAATTAAAAAGGGAAATTGGGGAAAACTTTGTTTGTGGCTATGTATGTGTTAAATGCTTTTACATCCATCAATTGTTAGGATTTTACTAGCGTTGCTAAATTTGAATTAGAACAAAATTTTAGTACAATAAAATCATTTATTGGCGTTGTTAAATTTAATTATTTTAATGATTTTACGACAGTGGAGAACCGACATACTACGAGCATTGTAAAATGATTTTAATGTTTTTATAACGACCTGTCTTTTTGGACATTTTAAGCAGACACACATGTCGACTTAAGCCGTTCAAAAAGGAAGATTGTTATTGGGGTAAACAAGAAAAGAGAAAGAAATAAAACAAATACAGAATCTCGCAGCGGAATGACAAAATATAATAATCAAATAACAGTTCATGAAACTGTTTATAAAACATTTGATTATACTTATACAACATAGAATCAGAGTTAAACATATCAGAGTTAAATAAGTAATGCAGCAGAAGAGTATAAATGTAGTGGATTAAATATAGTAAATAATAAAATATTAATCTTCTTCTTCGTCTTCCAGAGATAAGATCTTCAAATCCTAAAATGCTCAGGCTGACCCCGAGCGAGTTGAAAAGACAAACAATCAAGTCAGAACTAAAAGATCTTATGTAAGTTAAATCAACGGTAAATAATTATGAGTGAAATGACGTCGGAGATGTTTACGGGGTTTGCCATCTCTTATCCAGTGTCTAACGTGAGTGCAATAACTTAAGAGATGTTTGGGATTTACATCTCCTAAGGATCAGTTAAACTATCTATGATGTAGTATATACACTATTATAATATGTCTACAGTAAAGTAAAAGTATTAAAATAACGTAAGGCGTTTCCCATATCCACCTTAAAACATTTTATGTATTCCTATAGCCTATACTGTATGCTCCTTCGAGAGTTTTACACAAAGGACATCACATGGGTATGGTACAAAACAAACTCGTAGAAGGCGCGCTAGGGCATGTGAACATGGCGCTCGAGGTAATGCCAGCGTAGATATACCAATTGCACTCCCGGACTAGTGGTAACGCATAGCAGCTACTATCAACCACATCGGAATACACTCCTAAATCAAAAATCAAGGGTGGCCACCAAATCAATCACAAAATCAGAGTACAGTATCGAATGAATGTGCCTGATCGAAGGAATTACCTTACTTGGCCCAGTATAGCTTTTGTTTAGTCACATCTATGCTGACTCACGGGAGTCAAGGTCACGTCATACCTCATACAGAAATCATTCACCAAACCATCCTACTTCATTTTTGGAATCTCCAAAACGTATAGAGTTGTTAAATTGGTTTTCGGTATTGGCAGAGAGTATGACAATATCTGATCCCGGTCTCTTTAACAACCAAACGTTATTTCACACCGGATGGTACTTTTACGTTTCAAAAGTCAATTCACAATTTATATTAAAATACCATATTCTCAAAACCATATCACTTTCGAAATCAAATTTACTTTGAAATCATATTTTCTTTTCGAAATCATAATTTTTTCTAGGTTAAATCCTCACTTTGAAATCATCATGTCAAATTAATTATAATATTTAAATCCCAACTTAGGTTGTAACATCATTTAACCATATTTGCTTTTAAATAAATGGATTTGAATATAACATTTCCCTCCACTTAGTCCGAAAATTTAGAAAATTGTAACGACCTGCCGTTCTGACCGCCTCTAGTTGGTAATTAAACCAACTAGAAACGTTCAAATGACGGATTGTTATTTAGTTTATAACATTTAAACAGAATCAGTCACAGAATCACAGAAACAATAATATATTTCATAAATGAACTTTTCTTTTATATACAAATATCAGAGTTATACAATGAATTACATTTTATACAGCGGAACAAACATATATCTTTTTAAAGTACAAGAAAAATTTTCTGAAAAGCTTTAGTGAAGTGCTTTCCCCTCTCTCTCAAACTTCGCTGCGAGAAAATCTCCAAGCTGTAAAAATACTCGGTCTGACCCGAGCGTTTTATGCAAAACACAAAAACATTCGAGTCAGGATTAATCTTTATTCAAGTAAATAAATTTGCAATGAACTGAATAAAATAGTAACAGCAGTAAAGCATGAACATGTGTGGACAATGGTTAAGGTCGAGGCATAGCGATGAATGGATGAAGAGACCAGCAGTGAATACAACAAACACAGAGGCAACAGTGATGCATGCTGCAGCATACCAGAGCACAAAGAAGTACAAAATGAAAACTACAAGAAATCATGTATGCAGACCAAATGCTCAATGTCACAAATATACAACAACAAGCATCAGAGTGCAAAGTGCTCGAGTGCAATGAACAAAGAACGGCATGCACCAGTGATGAAAATTACAAACAGAGACTACAAGGCAGTGAACACTTGAATGCATCAATAACAAATTGCAAGACCTCAAGTGTACATGGAACAATGCAACACAGTGACCATTATCACTGACTCAATTAAACAAGACACATACTACAGTGGACAGACCAAAATGCAACAGGATGAACCGCAAAGCCGAACAAGTGCAGGTGAACAAGTGATACCAGCTACAAATAAGCAAAGACCATATGGTCAGTGCACAAGAACAAGGCCCAACAAAATCACAAACTAAGTGCAACTGGAAATAACAACATGCAATGCATGACTACAACTACAAAGGTTCAAGGCTGAGACAAACCCAATGCACCAATGCAACAACATACGAGGTGCAGACAACTCGACTCAACAGCAATGCATGACTACAACTACAGAGACCACAGTTACTACACAACACAGCAGCAATCAAGATGGTGGCAAATGTATACAAGTGATACATGAACCAGAACAGAGTTTTTTTTTTCACTTTGAATAACATTCACTGTTGTTTTATACTTACAGTGAGATTTTTTTAAATTTAATTTAACTTAAACCAAATTTTAAAACATGCCGTGTGACATAAAAACAAGTTTTACTTAAATTCTAAGTACTAACATCAAAGAGTTCAAGAGAATATGAATTTTGATCCAAGTTTAAAGCTTGAAAACTGGTAACAGAGATAACAATGGGACATGTACATATATATATACAGGAAATCATCACATTCATTCCAGGTCTCATCATGCAACCATAATTTTTACTTTGGATTTAAAGAGTGAAGTTACTCAAATTTCACATGCAAACACATCACACAAAATTCTTTCAAGTACCACCAAATTGTAACAGATCTTAGTCTTAAGTTTTTTTTAAGTTTTGTCCACATTAGTTTGAAACAGAGGAGCCAATTAGCATCAATCAGGCATACAAAAACATATGGTGGTGTAGACTACAAATGAGTGCAAACAAAATAAACCAAATGCAACAGTTATACCAACATAATGCAACAATGAAGCACTGAAGTATGCAGACCAGAACCGGGGTTAAACATATATGGATAGAGTGGAATCAAGTTAAAGCATACCAACACAGGTAAGACAAGAACCAGTTTTAAGTGTTTGCAAAAAAATTCATTAATAAGTCCAAATATAGTGCCACAACTTGTAACAATAGTATGGAAATTTACAGAAAGGTTGGGCTTACATTTTTTTTCAGTAAAAGAAAGAAAATTTCAAAACTTACTTAGTTTGTTACTAAACATGGTGCAAGTTTAAGGCACAAAACCAGATATTAAAAAGTACACAGTCAACATGCAAAACAAAATATTCATTCATATATCTAGGATGCAATACAACTTTAACTCCCTACATATCAGCAACCAAAGATTTAAAAGAACAAAGGTTTACTCACAGCTTTAATTACTGAAATGTGGCACATGGTTAAACAACATTTTTTTTCCTTAACTGTTTGCTTTTATTTCAGAAACAAAAAGGGAAGAGAGAGATTTGGGTTATAATATGGTTTACCTTGTACTTCTGAAAATAATTGCAACTCAGTTCAATGACCCATAGTTTTTACTTTGATTAGTTGCTGAAAACACATAGTATATCCAAACCATAGATTATCATTCAAAGCCTGGCATGGTTTGCACTGTAACACAGTGTTACAGGTAACAGAAGAACAAAAATCAACGTTTACAGGGAAAGAAAACTTAAGCATAGCAACCATTCACAAGCCAAAATGATTCACATTCATACATGTATATTATCACTTATACAAAACAATTCCAGGTACCAAACCAAAAATCACAACACACACTAGGCCTAAGTCATTTATTTACAGGTAAACAGAGAAAAAAGGATTTAGTTTGCTAAGTCGATTTCAGGTTGTAAAAGAATCAAGCCTTTGATTTTCAAGCTTTGCCTTAAAACTTTTAAAAACTGCAGTCGCCCCAAGCCAAAATCCCATACTATATTCAAGATTTTTTTTTCTTTAGTTTGAAAACTACAAACTGGATTGAGCTTATCTTTAAGCATACACACAAGTGTGCAGTGTATTTCAAATCAAAAATCCAGTTAAAACAACCATGCAACCAATAGTCACAATTGAACATACATTTATCAAAGCATACTTCGATATTAACTCGAACTTCCACCTAAATAACCAAGTTAAGAAGTTTACTCACAAGTATTAATTTTCTTTACTACATTTTCCTTAACCAGATTTAAAGATCCATCACATGCAGCAACAACAAACAAGCAAAGTTTTTGATATAGCATCTGTTCTTATCAGATTTTAATGATAGCATCTGCTCTCAACAGTTTAAATTCAAGCAATCGAGCAAATGATAGCAAATAACACCCAGCAAACATACATGCAGAGACTTATCTGTTCTTATCAGTTTTAAAACAAATTTACCGAGCAAATGGTAGCAAATAACACCAACAACCATACATGCAGAGACTTATCTGTTCTTATCAGTTTTAAAAGCAAATTAACCGAGCAAATGGAAGCCAAATAACACCAAATCATAGCATGCAACCAAGCACCCAATTCAAACAAATTTAAAAACTTGAATAACGATTAATCGTGAGACAACTCACCTTTGCTAGCTAGGTAGAAGACGACGCAGCCAGAGAGAGCAACGATAAAACGATCGAGCAAGGCAACGCAATCGAACGAAGGCCCCAAATTATCACAAGCCCTAATTTTTCAGATCGAAGGAAGAGAGGAACAGGCCGCCGCCATTATTTTTTTTCTTTCATTTGGTTTAGGGTTTGAATCAAAAATGGGTAGAGGGATGGTGGTATCGGCCTTAGATACATCTCACAGTACCAATTAAGATGGCCCAATATGAATTTTAAAGCCCGAAGACAATTTAATCAATTTCAAACAAATTTTAACTAATTCCAATTGGTTTTGTTATTACTTTGCTTTGTTTTGTTTTGTTCAAATTATTTTGTTAAAATTTCTCCAATGTAGTTACATTCTATTCTACAAAGTTTTATAAATATGTTGTTTGAATTTTAACTACGTGTATTTATTTATCTTGTATTGATTAAAATTTTATTCCTTTCTATTTTAAAGAAAAGAAAAATGTTATTTAAAACTAACCATCCATTTATAAATTTACATAAATAATACTTGTATCCAAATTATTTTCCTAAGTCATTAGTTTAAATTTATAATACAAATTCCATATTCAATTTCAACTCCAAAGTCAATTTTAAATTTTTATCCAACTTTTTATAGATTAAATTTTAAAATTTAATCGCTAATATCCTAGTTATATTGGGAATTCAATTTAAATTATCATTCAAATATTTAAAATTAAACTAAATATTTCCAATTTAAATTGTTCAAAATTCAGGATCATTACAATCTCCCCTCCTTAAAAGAATTTCGTCCCGAAATTACAAGTTAGGAAAAACGATTGTTAATATCTCACTGATGTTTATACCCTACACAATTTTTTTTACCAAGCTCAAAACTTATTAAAAATAAATGAGTATAGAATTCATTCTATTTGTTTATCTCATTAGCTTTGTTAATTAACTCATTTGCTCATCATTTTCTACAATCAAGACGCGAAAGTCTTTTACTAAAGTTTTCAACTTACAAAACCCAAATTTTAAATTTGCAATTCTTCATTTAAGAAATTTACATAGTATAACTTTTCCAAAGCTGTGGACTTTCAAAACATTTCAAAAATCCTCTTCCTTAGTTCATTAGGTTGGAATTTTATGTTACTTTAATTTCAGACTATTGATTTTCTATTTAAAGTTTGAAAATACTTGCTAACTCGAAATTTAACAAGTCTATTGTCGTTCTTAAAGACATCAGGCATACGCTGGCCAGGCGCAAGTCTAAAAATCTCCAAGTACTAAATATACTTGCTTCAATTCCCAGTGAAAATACTTTAAAAATCTTTTTTAAAAATGGATATGGAAAGCACGTTCCCCCATGGATCACAATTACCCGGCGGTTACGCTACTATCCCAGTAGAATCGCTTGTAACCGTAGATTTCTCATCTCTTGAATTTCGCCATGGTTGTTGCCATAGATCGCGGTCCACACAGCGGTTACGCTACTATCCCAGTAGAATCGCTCGTGACCGTAGGCATCTCGCCCCTCGAATTACGCTTTGGCATCTAGATTGCAGTTTACATGGCGGTTGCGGCACTATCCCAGTGGAATCGCTTGTAACTGTAGGCATCTCGCCCCTCAAATTACGTCAGTCACTCCAACTAATGGAAAACAAAAGGCCAATCCAACTAATGGAAAATAAATGGCCAGTCCAACTAATGGAAATCAAATGGTCAATCCAACTAATGGAAATTAAATGGTCAATCCAACTAATGGAAATTAAATGGTCAATCCAACTAATGGAATTCTACGTAGCTACGATCTTCAAATGGACACTCATCTCGAGTTCCAACAACCTTCACAAATTTTAAATGGAAGGTACTTTTCCATATCCTCAATTTGGAAAACATAATATCATACATACATATATAATATTTCATTTCACAATTCGTACATATCATACTCATGTACTTACATAAGTTTTCCACAACAATTTCTTTCCAAACTAATGGTTTTTGAATTTATCGTATTCTCATATATACGTTCGGAAAACCTCAATATCTCATACCCATAACAAATAGAGGATTCACAAATTTTCCATTTCATTATCCATTTAAAATTTTCCTCTAAGTCGATTTGGAAATTTAAGGTTATCTCAAACCTAATTCACATTCATAATCCAATTTATTATCGACTTCACACTCGATTTGGATTTCATGTTACATCGTCAATTCTCAACACATAATTGATGTCTATCGATATATAACCTCTGAGCTCGTACGTCTCAGAGAAGGGTGTTAAGCTAAGAGAATAAATTCTCCGCCACCAACAGATATATATTTAATAGAGATCAGTTGCTATGTCATCAATTCACAATGTTAGACATACAATCCAAATCGACCATTCAAAATTCAAAGTTCAACTAATTGTTCCAATTCCCCAAAAATATCTACACAAGATATATATAATTTTTTCCACACTTAACCATTTGACAACAAATTTCAAATCATTTTTTTCACCTTTCAATCTTTGAAAACAAATTTCAAAGCAATTTCCTTAAACGAAAACATTTTCAAATAGTTATCCATTTTAAACTTAATGGTTCATTTAAATCAATCAAATAAATCTTTACCGATTTATTTTAAACTTACGTTCCAAATCCGTAAATTTATTTCCACATTTCAAAAATAAATCAATATTTACTTTTAACAAATTTCCCTTTCTTTTATGAATTCCATAATGAATTTACCTTTCCAAAATATCTATGAATATACGATTTTCAAATCGATTTCAAATATTCATTTTCAATTTACCTTTAAAAGATAAAATCTCAAAACATTCACTTCATATTGGAAAACATTTCGATACTTATTTGATAATAAGTAATTCACAAATCTATTCATTTTCAACACTTTGAAAATATTCAATATACTTATCATAATCAAGTATATATTTCACTCTTTAAGGAAAGTGTCCCTTTTAAACACATTTATTTGAGTCAAAACGAATGTTGCGTAAAACATTGTTACAACGACCCAAAATCACTAGTATAGGGATTCAAATTTAAAATATATATATATATATATATATATATATATATCCCAATACTATACAAAACATTTCCTTTTGGAAACCATTTACTATAACAACAGTGTTATAGTCCACCATTTCCTTTCTTTCTCTCGAAAACGTCTATTTCAACAATAAATGTTGAAATCTATGATTTCGATTCTTAACACATTTTGAAACAACTTGAAATGGATTAACTTCACTTTCTGCACATTCAAATTCAAATTCATCACTGAATCTATTAAATCTATTATGGATTTTCATGTTGAGAAATTTTAATTTGAAATCTAAATCTCATTTGAACTTCGCATTTGCTTTCTATTCCAAAAATAATCAACTAATTCTTTAGTAAATCATTCATCGACTTGGTTTCATTAGACTCAAATTCAATTGGTTTCGAATTTATAAACAATCTTTACAAATTCCATTTCTATTCATAAAACTTCGATTTATAATCTCCTTTATTAATTCAATTCAATTTATATAACTCAGTTATATACCAAAAGTCCATATTATAAGTTAAATACTTATAATCCATTTATTTACTAAATTGTTCTTCACAACATTTGAAATCAATTTTTCAAAAGAATTCAGAATCAAATTTCCAAGTTATAGTTCAATAATTTTCTTGGTTATAACCAAATTGACATGTCATTTTATTTTCCAACTTATTTCGGAGATATTCAAAATATTTGGTTTAAACCAATTCATCAACTCACTTAACTCATATTTCATTTTTCATAAATCTCAACAATTCGATAATGAGTTTTCAAATGATCGAGACTCAAATCTAAGGAGACCTCACCGAAGAGAAACTATCGCAAACCTAAATTTAAAGAGGGGAATTTTCAAAATAATTCTAATTTTCAAAATACTTTTTATTTTAAAGAAAACAATTTTAAACTTCTTTAGATTTGAAAACACTTTCTTTAAAGTGATTCTAGTAACTATTCATAGTAAACGCCATAAACTAAGCTTTGTGTAAACCAAAGCTCTGATACCACTTTGTAACGACCCGCCGTTCTGACCGCCTCTTGTCGGTAATTAAACCAACTAGAAACGTTCAAATGACGGATTGTTATTTAGTTTATAACATTTAAACAGAATCAGTCACAGAATCACAGAAACAATGATATATTTCATAAATGAACTTTTCTTTTATGTACAAATATCAGAGTTATACAATGAATTACATTTTATATAGCGGAACAAACATATATCTTTTTAAAGTACAAGAAAATTTTTCTGAAAAGCTTTAGTGAAGTGCTTTCCCCTCTCTCTCTCTCTAACTTCGCTGCGAGAAAATCTCCAAGCTGTAAAAATACTCGGTCTGACCCGAGCGTTTTATGCAAAACACAAAAACACTCGAGTCAGGATTAATCTTTATTCAAGTAAATAAATTTGCAATGAACTGAATAAAATAGTAACAGCAGTAAAGCATGAACACGTGTGGACAATGGTTAAGGTCGAGGCATAGCGATGAATGGATGAAGAGACCAGCAGTGAATACAACAAACACAGAGGCAACAGTGATGCATGCTGCAGCATACCAGAGCACAAAGAAGTACAAAATGAAAACTACAAGAAATCATGTATGCAGACCAAATGCTCAATGTCACAAATATACAACAACAAGCATCAGAGTGCAAAGTGCTCGAGTACAATGAACAAAGAACGGCATGCACCAGTGATGAAAATTACAAACAGAGACTACAAGGCAGTGAACACTTGAATGCATCAATAACAAATTGCAAGACCTCAAGTGTACATGGAACAATGCAACACAGTGACCATTATCACTGACTCAATTAAACAAGACGCATACTGCAGTGGACAGACCAAAATGCAACAGGATGAACCGCAAAGCCAAACAAGTGCAGGTGAACAAGTGATACCAGCTACAAATATGCAAAGACCATATGGTCAGTGCACAAGAACAAGGCCCAACAAAATCACAAACCAAGTGCAACTGGAAATAACAACATGCAATGCATGACTACAACTACAAAGGTTCAAGGCTGAGACAAACCCAATGCACCAATGCAACAGCATACGAGGTGCAGACAACTCGACTCAACAACAATGCATGACTACAACTACAGAGACCACAGTTACTACACAACACAGCAGCAATCAAGATGGTGGCAAATGTATACAAGTGATACATGAACCAGAACAGAGTTTTTTTTTTCACTTTGAATAACATTCACTGTTGTTTTATACTTACAGTGAGATTTTTTAAAATTTAATTTAACTTAAACCAAATTTTAAAACATGTCGTGTGACATAACAACAAGTTTTACTTAAATTCTAAGTACTAACATCAAAGAGTTCAAGAGAATATGAATTTTGATCCAAGTTTTAAGCTTGAAAACTGGTAACAGAGATAACAATGGGACATGTACATATATATATATATATATATATATATATATATATATATATATATATATATACAGGAAATCATCACATTCATTCCAGGTCTCATCATGCAACCATAATTTTTACTTTGGATTTAAAGAGTGAAGTTACTCAAATTTCACATGCAAACACATCACACAAAATTCTTTCAAGTACCACCAAATTGTAACAGATCTTAGTCTTAAGTTTTTTTTTAAAGTTTTGTACACATTATTTTGAAAACAGAGGAGCCAATTAGCATCAATCAGGCATACAAAAACATATGGTGGTGCAGACTACAAATGAGTGCAAACAAAATAAACCAAATGCAATAGTTATACCAACATAATGCAATAATGAAGCACTGAAGTATGCAGACCAGAACCAGGGTTAAACATATATGGATAGAGTGGAATCAAGTCAAAGCATACCAGCACAGGTAAGACAAGAACCAGTTTTAAGTGTTTGCAAAAATTTTCATTAATAAGTCCAAATATAGTGCCACAACTTGTAACAATAGTATGGAAATTTACAGAAAGGTTGGGCTTACATTTTTTTTCAGTAAAAGAAAGAAAATTTCAAAACTTACTTAGTTTGTTACTAAACATGGTGCAAGTTTAAGGCACAAAACCAGATATTAAAAAGTACACAGTCAACATGCAAAACAAAATATTCATTCATATATCTAGGATGCAATACAACTTTAACTCCCTACATCTCAGCAACCAAAGATTTAAAAGAACAAAGGTTTACTCACAGCTTTAATTACTGAAATGTGGCACATGGTTAAACAACATTTTTTTTTCCTTAACTGTTTGCTTTTATTTCAGAAACAAAAAGGGAAGAGAGAGATTTGGGTTATAATATGGTTTACCTTGTACTTCTGAAAATAATTGCAACTCAGTTCAATGACCCATAGTTTTTACTTTGATTAGTTGCTGAAAACACATAGTATATCCAAACCATAGATTATCATTCAAAGCCTGGCATGGTTTGCACTGTAACACAGTGTTACAGGTAACAGAAGAACAAAAATCAACGTTTACAGGGAAAGAAAACTTAAGCATAGCAACCATTCACAAGCCAAAATGATTCACATTCATACATGTATATTATCACTTATACAAAACAATTCCAGGTACCAAACCAAAAATCACAACACACACTAGGCCTAAGTCATTTATTTACAGGTAAACAGAGAAAAAAGGATTTGGTTTGCTAAGTCGATTTCAGGTTGTAAAAGAATCAAGCCTTTGATTTTCAAGCTTTGCCTTAAAACTTTTAAAAACTGCAGTCGCCCCAAGCCAAAATCCCATACTATATTCAAGATTTTTTTCTTCTTTAGTTTGAAAACTACAAACTGGATTGAGCTTATCTTTAAGCATACACACAAGTGTGCAGTGTATTTCAAATCAAAAATCCAGTTAAAACAACCATGCAACCAATAGTCACAATTGAACATACATTTATCAAAGCATACTTCGATATTAACTCGAACTTCCACCTAAATAACCAAGTTAAGAAGTTTACTCACAAGTATTAATTTTCTTTACTACATTTTCCTTAACCAGATTTAAAGATCCATCACATGCAGCAACAACAAACAAGCAAAGTTTTTGATATAGCATCTGTTCTTATCAGATTTTAATGATAGCATCTGCTATCAACAGTTTAAATTCAAGCAATCGAGCAAATGATAGCAAATAACACCCAACAAACATACATGCAGAGACTTATCTGTTCTTATCAGTTTTTAAACAAATTTACCGAGCAAATGGTAGCAAATAACACCAACAACCATACATGCAGAGACTTATCTGTTCTTATCAGTTTTAAAAGCAAATTAACCGAGCAAATGGAAGCCAAATAACACCAAATCATAGCGTGCAACCAAGCACCCAATTCAAACAAATTTAAAAACTTGAATAACGACTAATCGTGAGACAACTCACCTTTGCTAGCTGGGTAGAAGACGACGCAGCCAGAGAGAGCAACGATAAAACGATCGAGCAAGGCAACGCAATCGAACGAAGGCCCCAAATTATCACAAGCCCTAATTTTTCAGATCGAAGGAAGAGAGGAACAGGCCGCCGCCATTTTTTTTTCTTCTTTCATTTGGTTTAGGGTTTGAATCAAAAATGGGTAGAGGGATGGTGGTATCGGCCTTAAATACATCTCACAGTACCAATTAAGATGGCCCAATATGAATTTTAAAGCCCGAAGACAATTTAATCAATTTCAAACAAATTTTAACTAATTCCAATTGGCTTTGTTATTACTTTGCTTTGTTTTGTTTTGTTCAAATTATGTTGTTAAAATTTCTCCAATGTAGTTACATTCTATTCTACAAAGTTTTATAAATATGTTGTTTGAATTTTAACTATGTGTATTTATTTATCTTGTATTGATTAAAATTTTATTCCTTTCTATTTTAAAGAAAAGAAAAACGTTATTTAAAACTAACCATCCATTTATAAATTTACATAAATAATACTTGTATCCAAATTATTTTCCTAAGTCATTAGTTTAAATTTATAATACAAATTCCATACTCAATTTCAACTCCAAAGTCAATTTTAAATTTTTATCCAACTTTTTATAGATTAAATTTTAAAATTTAATCGCCAATATCCTAGTTATATTGGGAATTCAATTTAAAATATCATTCAAATATTTAAAATTAAACTAAATATTTCCAATTTAAATTGTTCAAAATTCAGGATCGTTACAAAAATAGTTTGAATTGTTATAATTTGTTAAAATAGTTATAATTAGTTAAGATACTCTAAAATAGTTTAGTTATAGATAAAGATACCATTAAATTGATTTAAGATAGTTAAATAGATTTAAAATAGATTAAATGTAATTAAAATAGATTAAATAGCTTTAAAATAGATTAATTAGATTTAAATTAGTAAACTAGGTTAATTAGTTTAAATGTTCGAAAATTTTAATATTTAAAGTCTTTAAAATAATATATTTTAAAAAAAAAATATTGAAAAATATGAATTTGAAATTTATACAATTTAAACTATTTATTCCATCCCAACACATTTGGACCATTACAATATCCCAAAACCCAATTTCAAATTTTTTTCCAATTCAAATTCTCAATAAAGTGTTTAATTCAATATCGCTTCCAATCCATGTTCGAAATATCAATTTAAGTTACTCCAATTTCAATATATTTCAAATTTATATTTCAACAATTTTCATAACTCGATTTCTATAAATTTCATTTATACTCAAAAAGTTGATTTTTGCAATTTCAATTAATTTTCTTTAAACAATCCCTTTAAACCAATTCCAATTTCAAATAAAAATTGAATTTCAATGATAATTCGATTTATATAAACCAAATTTTATTTCAAATCTCATTTAACCAATTCAAAATTTTATGGATTCAAAAATCATTTAATTTAACCAATCTGGTGTCCATATATAATTTTCTATCCTAGGTTCAAGTGATAAGGATATTTATCATTTCAATCCGTAATTTAAAATTTTACGAGTATATATCATTTAAAACAACAATCCTGAATTTAAGTAAAGTCCATAAAATCGATCGAGTCTATCATTTCAACCCATAACGTTTTATCTTAATCTATAGATCATTCAGGTATGTTCATTTCAACCCATAGGGAAATTGCAGTTATAACAATATAAATTACAACATCCATTCATCCAATACAACAATTAAACATTCATCATAATCATCATCCAAATCAATCAATGAGCATCAATAGATAACAAGTTATCATGTACACGAAATTAACTAGCAATTTAAATTCAATAATTAATTAAATGGCGATTTAATTTGATATAAATTCAAATTAACTAGAATGACAATTTAACTATATCAAACAGCCATAAATAAATTTCTAATCACATCAAAAATTAATTTAACTAACATAAGAAATTTTAGAAATTGTAAGTGGGTTGAAACACTCACCTTTGAATTTCAAATCGAATTGAAATTCAAAATAGGGCCCAAATTTTAACAGTCTCGGAATTCGTTCATACTAGCGTCAAAATGCTCGAAATTTCGATACGACCACAGCGGAACAAACTGCGTGTGAAACAGACCTCGTATGAAAAAGTTATGGTGATTAGAACTATAACAACCCTGGATTTTGGCCCCGGTTATTTTAATAAATACTTAATCTAAATTTAATAAAATGTAATTGATCATATTAAAATAAATATGATTTGGAAATACTGACATTTATTTATATAAACTGTATTTTAAAAAGGTGATTGATTTGGAATTTGAAATAAGTATTTCAAATAATATTCACAACAAAAATCTATCTTATATAATTAATTAAAATACTTTACTTTATTTCTATTTAATATAAAAGATACATATAGATAATAATGATTGAAAATTCTAAAATAAAAGATTCTTAACAATATCTTGATAGAATTTACCTTATAGAACTAAATTAAAGTATTTTACATTGTTAACATTTGAGAAACAAATACAAATAGATGATAATGTTCAACATAAATTATTAATATTTATGTAAGTAAAATTATAAATATAAATAAATAAGTGAACTCATGAATCTAAGATTAATGTTTTATGAATGGAAATAAATATGAAGTATAACTATAAATATAAATATAAGCAGGGGTTAAGTGAAACATTAAGTATAAATCATAATTATGAACATAAGCATACAATACAAATATACTTATGCAGCTGAACATAATTATAATTATGTAACCATATTATGAAGCAAAGCGTTTATTTGCTATCTTCTCAGCCTACTATTTGGCCTATGAAAGTATATTACAAATCTTTATACATAGTACAACATATTTTCATTCATAAGGAAAACATCTACCAGCAAGTAAAACAGTATCTGACAATACATATGAGTATAAACTATTTCAACTAGAAGATACTAAAGCAATTTTATAATAAGTATGTAAAGTTTAAAAGCAAAGTAAAGTAAAAAGAATAAGTAGCATTCAAATAACAAAGACTAAAGGTAAATCAGACAAGTAAATATGAATGAAAAGTAGTTATGTAAAGCAAACAAAACAAAGTATATGCACATATAATATCTCTGAACAAAGTAAAAGCATACGTAGACAAGTAAATAAAATATGTTGTAGTTGGAAAAAAAGTATGCAGGCAAGACAAGATGTGAAAATATAATACATCTATGTACATAAAGTGCTTAAAACATTAAATGCTAGCACACATAAGTCAATTCGAATTTGTTTTCAAAATCCTTTCAGCCTCCTTATGGAAAAATCACTGACCAAACAAATAAAAATCTTGTACCAGCAAAGTACTTACCTGTGTATACCTGTTTCTTATTTATCAAAGCTTCTTGTCATTTTCGTTCATTAAAACAATACAAAACCAGTGAGCCAAAACCTGGAAGCTTCTCCTCAAATATATTCTTTAACCTGTAAATACTTTCCTGAAATCAAACCTTGTGATCAAAAGCCTGGAATCAAAGTTTAAATCATCATGTTCCAGACCAGTTCATTTTCAAAGCTTCAGTTTTCCAGTAGGTTAATCAAAGCAATATTTTCAGTCTTGAAGTTTCAAATGTTCAAAGCTTTTCAAGTTTTCAATCTAGTTTCATACTTTCTGCCTTTTCAAAAACAGGTGAGTAAACATTTTATACTAAAGCTTAAGTAAATAAAATTCAGTTGCTTGTGAAAGTTCTGAGTTGAATGATGCTTGTTTGTGTATCTATTAAGTGGTATTCTTGTGTGTGTATATATGTATGTGTTATGTGTGCAAGACAGTATTTACTCTGTTCTTAAATGACTGGGTGTAATATGACTCAAAAATCAATTGATTCCTTCTCTGGTTAGTTGTATGTTGTGATGTTTAAACAAAGTTTGTTTAAAACAACAAGATTTAAATTTAAAAAAAAATATTTAAAGTAAGAATTGAGGATAATATCCACCAAGATATATATTTTACAGTAAAACTTAGAAATTGCCAAAAATTGATTTCAACAATTAATGATTTAAGTATATATCTTGAATCACCTCTGAAAGATAGGATTTTATAAAAATAAATCATGATTTTTAGCATTTAATTGAATAGGAAATCTAAGGTTAACTGGAAATGGGTTTTTGAGAGTTTTCTGATGATCTAAGTGACTGGGATGGTCGGGATCTTGACTGGAGTTAGGTGAAGGTATGGGAAGTATGGCAAAAATGGATGGTGGGTTTTTCGATCATCGAGGCGTCGGCGGCGTATAGATTTAGGTTTCTAACCCTAGAATTGGTCGAACTGGAAAATAGGATCGCTGCTTCCTCTCTAGTGTATCGAGTTCGATGGGACCACGGGGGATGGGTTCGTGGATGGTCGGAGCTTCCGTGACCAGAAGTGCAGCCTCTCTGGTGGTCGGGGGTGAGTGTTCGAGATATTTTCTGGTGAAGGTGGTTGTTCCAAGAACTTCTGCCTTGCTCGATTTCGTTTTGAGGCTCGAACGAGAGATCTGGTGATCGATTCTGGATGCAACGTTGATGAGTGACGTGCCGAAGGGTTCATCACAGGTCGGAGATGGCTCCGGCGATGGTGCATGTGCACGAGATGGCATGAGCGTGTCAGTGAGGTTGTAGGTTGTTTCGACTCGCGTAATACTCGAGCAGGAGGGGAGTTGCTTCGGGGTTCCTGAGTTTTTGCGCGGTGATTTTTGTATAACTGCTGATGGTTGTCTTAAATAAAAAGTAAACAAAAGAAGAAGAAAAAGGAGAAGTAGATGTATCAGGGGTGACACGGGAAAAGGTGGGTGGAACTCGAAGCAACACTCGAGTAAGAACAGGGAAGGTCTCGGGTTTTAGTGGGAAGGTCTCGGGTCTGTTGATTTTTGATCTGTTGTTTTAAAATATAAATAAGTGGAAATATTTCACAAAATTAAGATAGAATTTAATACTAGTTAAATTATGAAATTAATGTTTTACAATGTTTCAAATCTTTAGCTGCTATTTTAATTAGGGAATTAATTTAAATTAATTATTGAGTTAACTAATACTTAAAGTTGTAGTTAATACTATAATTGATTATCAAAATTTTAAAGAAGACTTTTACATGTTTAATTAAGTTAAACATATAAATAAATAAATTGTTTTAGAAAGAAATTAAGAACAATTTCTTTTAAATTGTAATTAGCGATAGATTAATTATTTTTGGGAAGTGATTGGGAGTAATCACTTTATAATTAGAGATCGAGTAAATAATTAAGAAAAAGTGGTAAATTTGGAATTAATTACTTAAAGTCGATTTATGAATGATTAATAGCTAATTAATCGAGTAAATTAAGTAAGAATAAATAAATGGTTAAGTAAGTAATTAGCAGAAATTAAATGGGTAATTAAGTTTGATTAATAATTAAGACTATTAATTAAATGATTAATTAAAGTAAATAACTGGGTTAAGAAGCAATTAAGTAAATGATAGTGTGAAATTAAATAATTATGTAAATAAGACTTAATGATTAATTGAGTAATCATTAATTAAACAATTTGAAATGAAACAAGTAATTAATTGTTAATTTATGATTAATTAAATAGAGTTAAGTGATTAACTCCCAAGTAATTAATTCTAAATTGAATTAATTACAAATGAGAATTTAAGACGATTGCTTATATATTGTTTTGTATGTAGAATATCTAATTGTGATGTTTATTTGATGATATTCTATAATGCTCTCTGATATGTTGTGATATATCTATGATGACTGTATATGTTTACCGGTGATAAATGTTGTTTGAATTATAACTTGAATTAAACTGTTAAGTTAATTAGACAACTTGGCCCTTAAAATGGCGTTTGGATTCGATGAGACCGGGATCGGAAGAATCAATTTTGATTCTCCGAAAACCACATCGATCCAATTTAAACGTTAGGTCGTGAATCCTGAAATGAAGATCGAGACGGTGTTTTCAGAATGCAAGGGTTATCGTCGTTGACTCTGAGGGTGATTCCAAAATGAGTGTGACGAGATAATGTCTTTGGTTTCGTTCGAACCCGGAACGAACTTGTATGGATTGAATGCTTTCAACACATCGTCATGCGGACGATGAGCATTCTAAGATATGTTCTGTAAAGGTAATCGCAGCCTCAAGCCTCATCAACCGGGAATGGCTAAAACAGGGGAGATGCAGCAAGGTTAGGTGGGTCATGCCCAAGCAGGACAAGATATTTCCCCTGTCTAGATGTCCCTTTTTATTTCGGCTGTGTGGGCGGTTGCTAGCTACAACCGCGGGGTTTATCTTGTTCGGGACTGTTCAGTAAGGAATGGTTCTGGCCTTGTGTTGCAGGGGGTCAGGAGTGATCCTCGGTACAATCATCTAGGCCCCGTACTGTGACGGGCGGTACCGCAGTAGCCCTGCCAATGTTGGAAATCCATTTTTCCCTACGAGACCCTACGGTTTTGATTTGTATTACCCACTTTTGTGGCTAGTAGCTGGAATTTAATATTGTAACAATTTCGGCTATTTTATATTTACTTGAAAACCCTAGACACTATTATAATATCACTGGATTTCCTATGAAATGTTTTGGTTAGCGTAAGGTAAAAACTTACCCGTATTTATTTGTGGGGAGTCTTACGTGATACCTTTATTTTCAAATGTTTTCAAAGTTAAACAACCTTAAACCGTTTACTCATACCAGACCCATGTCTGACCCGGAGTTTATATTTTGTGTTTTCATAAACTCTTGGGTACTCAAATTTTTATGAGTAGCCAAGTGATAGGTTTTGGACCTTGATTCTGGAGGAACTTGGAGCAGGAGTTTCCAGACGTATGTAGCTATCTATCTAGTTCCGCTGTGTTTGATGATGTGTACTGTATCTCTGATGTATATTGTGATAATTGTATGTATGACTGTCTTATGTATTGACATTGTATAACTCTGATATATGTAAAACTATGTAATAGTTATGTGATATATTATATTTTGTTCCGTTCCGCTGTGAGATTCTGATGTTGTTAGTCTTTCTTTCTCTTTCTTTTCTATTTCTATCCCTTTCTTTATTAATGACGATACGTCTTTCTGGTAGTAGAAGGGCGGGTCGTCACAGTTGGTATCAGAGCGTAGGTTGGTGATAACCTTGGCTCTGGAAGAAATTACTCATAAAATAGAGTCAGCAGTACTCTAAAAATGAGTTTGAGTGTATTAATAGATATGAGCACGTATTTGTTAGTGTATATAAAGTGGTTTTATATTGCGTTGATTGATTTATTGAGTGGTATATGAACCTTCGTCGGCACAGCCTCAAAAACTGTATCGAAGGGGTTTCTAAACACTTAAATAGAGCAATTCGACACAATATTGATTTTCAAAGTGGGTGAATGAAATAATTTCATCCAAAATTATATTTTGATATAAAGAAATATTTTTCTGAAATTATTATATATGTTTGGATGATTGGTTGTTAATACTATAATTGAATAAAAATTTAAAATTCGAGTGGTTTATAACCAAATAAAATTATCTAAGTATGATTTAAGTAAAAGGGGAATATGACTAAAATTTGATTAAACCGTAATTTAAGTCCTGGAAATTTGAAGGCGTTTAAATGGATTAAAACAAAAGGATTTGGGAATTTAATATCTTGGGAATGTTTGAAATGTTTTTCCAAAGATTTGAAGGCAATAACGAGATATTGTTTTGGGAAAAATATTGTTGAATGGAAATTGTTTGGAAAGAATTTGTGGAAGTAAGGAAGCACTCAATTCAATTCAAGTCGCTGGAAAATAATCCTGATGGTGATGGCCACATCATCAGTATTCATTTTCGAGTTTCTAAAGTGATGGATTGCTATCAGGATATTGGTCATGATATTGTTTGGGCTTGTTGGGTATACAAGTTGTTTTAGAAATTTCAAAAAGAAAATTTGTTTTTGTGAAAACAAGTGTTTGGAATTTGAAAATTTGATTTGATATACCAAGTAGGTATGTGTAGTTATAATTTCAAAATGGTTTTGGGAATAAAAACCGGGCAATTGAATTCTAAGAATTCTATTTAATAATGTGAAAGGTTTGAATAAATCAACTATTGAACTTATGAAGTAAAGTTGATATTAATAAGAAGAAATCAGGAATTTTGATTCCGGAATTAAAATTTAATTTAAGTAAGTGAAAATAAGAAAATATATTTGAGTTTAACCTGAGATAAGTTAAATGGAATTGAAGTTCAAAATGAACATAGTTGGATATAAAACTGGAAGGTAAAATGATTGTAATGATGAAATGTATACCTTAAAATAGTAAGTGTTATATATATGTAATCTGGAATTGTGATTATAAGATGAAATGACCCAAATGAGTAATATAAGTTATCAAGTAGATAAATAAGTTTTGAGCTCATATATTGAGAAATAAAATTTAAAGATTGGTAAGTGGCTAGATTTAACTGAAGTTGAATCGGAATAAAATTGAATCCAAATGAATTCAATCGAGTTATAGATAATATTGAATAGAATAAAATTCTTATGTAAATAAGTAAACATTGAATTGAATTAAAAAGAATTGGAGTAAGTTGTAAACAAATCTAATTTAAGCGTAAATTGAATAACCTTATTATGAATAAATTCAATAATGAATTGTTAATGTAAATTAAAAATTTAAGAGTGGATAAAAGAATAAACTAATTAGTAAATAGTTGGTATTTGATTAAAAGAAAATCAAATCAAAGATTTGAATGGAAATTGGTGAAATAAAATAAACTTAAGTTATTGGGTGAAACAGTTAATAACTTAAGTAAAGTGTGAGATGATTATTTAAAATATTGGTTGTCGAATTTTAATAAAATGGTTTGGAATCAAACTTTTGAAATAAAAGAAATGCAATGTAGAGATTGTGATGGAATAAGTGTAAATTGAGTTGGAATCAATTTAAGATTTGTTATAAAGCTTAAGTAATTATTTATTCATAATAGTAAGGTCAAATTGCATAAGAAAATGGGATGTTTGAAGTAAATGAGATTGAATAAAATTCTATGAATTATTGGAAGCAAAATAGGATGATTTTGAATATGAGTTTGTTTTGCTTAAATGAATTAAATATAAGCAAGTAAGTTATAAATCATTTTAACTAAAGTGAATGATTTGAGAATTGATTGGGAGTAATTGTAATAAGTGTTGAAATTATACATATATGCTTATGAAAATATGTAATGCTAAATAGAGAGACTCTACCAAAACCATTCAAAATAAAAAATAAAAAAAAATTGGAGTTAGAATTAAAACTGTAGCAACAAAATGATTTTAAAATTAGAGATTGAAATAAACTAGTGAATAAAACCAATTTAAAAATAATGATAGAAATCATTATAAATGAAAGGATAGTCAATAAAATTCAATATTCAGAATTAAAGATAAATAGAATTCACAAGAAATTGGATATTCAGATTTAAATAAGAAGATATAAAGGCTAAAGTGGTAGAGTAATAATACAAGAATATATATAATGCTTATATTAAACTTAAGAAATGAGTGGTGGAATTCTTAAGTAAAATTTGATATTGAGAAAATTATTCCAAGTGGATAGGAATCAAAATAATGTGAATAAAAGAAATTGATATGGTTGATAATAAATGGATATAAATACGTAGGATGAACGTATATTATTTTATTCGCATAACAAACTGATCCAGATTCGAGCACAGAATTTCGAGATAGTTATATATCGATCCGAGTTAGGATTTTTCACTCGATTTTCGACGACGAACCATGGATATGGATTTTGATTGATTCTGGGAAATTCTCTATCATAGTTGTGACTATGCAAGAAGAATGACAGTTTCTGATCAAGAAACCAGTTCTGAGTCTGCACTAGGAAGTCGGGTGGACGATACTAATTCGAAAGTGAAATGGTGTGATTGAGTGAGCGATCGAATTTGATACTGCGTACAAATAGTGTATGTACATCGTACGGGCTTGATTGAATAAATATTGAAATTCTGTAAAGAGGTCAATAAATTTGGAAAGAATTGATACTGTAGATTTCAGTATTGAATTGCTAGAATGGATGTCTGGAATTTATTATGTATTCCATATATCCCATCTTAGAAATTTGCTCATGATTCATCATTAGTTGTTAAACCAGTAATTCAGGAATTTGAAGGTTGAGTCAAATTTGACTAAAGTCAGGAATCCAGTTTGGATTGTTGATCATCGAGAGACAACTTTGAGAAATTTTAGGGAAGTTTATCCGGATTTGTGTTCGGATAACTAGTGTTATTAGTAAGGATAGACTGTTTGCTTGTTAGTTCATATATGAATGATATGTATATTTGAATGGTTGGTATAACAGTTTTTTTTTTAAATTATCTTTGTTTTAAATTTCGGGGACGAAATTCTTTTAAGGGGGGAGGAATGTAACGACCCTGGATTTTGGCCCCGGTTATTTTAATAAATACTTAATCTAAATTTAATAAAATGTAATTGATCATATTAAAATAAATATGATTTGGAAATACTGACATTTATTTATATAAACTGTATTTTAAAAAGGAGATTGATTTGGAATTTGAAATAAGTATTTCAAATAATATTCGCAATAAAAATCTATCTTATATAATTAATTAAAATACTTTACTTTATTTCTATTTAGTATAAAAGATACATATAGATAATAATGATTGAAAATTCTAAAATAAAAGATTCTTAACAATATCTTGATAGAATTTACCTTATAGAACTAAATTAAAGTATTTTACATTGTTAACATTTGAGAAACAAATACAAATAGATGATAATGTTCAACATAAATTATTAATATTTATGTAAGTCAAATTATAAATATAAATAAATAAGTGAACTCATGAATCTAAGATTAATGTTTTACGAATGGAAATAAATATGAAGTATAACTATAAATATAAATATAAACAGGGGTTAAGTGAAACATTAAGTATAAATCATAATTATGAACATAAGCATACAATACAAATATACTTATGCAGCTGAACATAATTATAATTTTGTAACCATATTATGAAGCAAAGCATTTATTTGCTATCTTCTCAACCTACTATTTGGCCTATGAAAGTATATTACAAATCTTTATACATAGTACAACATATTTTCATTCATAAGGCAAACATCTACCTGCAAGTAAAACAGTATCTGACAATACATATGAGTATAAACTATTTCAACTAGAAGATACTAAAGCAATTTTATAATAAGTATGTAAAGTTTAAAAGCAAAGTAAAGTAAAAAGAATAAGTAGCATTCAAATAACAAAGACTAAAGGTAAATCAGACAAGTAAATATGAATGAAAAGTAGTTATGTAAAGCAAACAAAACAAAGTGCATGCACATATAATATCTTTGAACAAAGTAAAAGCATACGTAGACAAGTAAATAAAATATGTTGTAGCTGAAAAAAAAAGTATGCAGGCAAGACAAGATGTGAAAATATAATACATCTATGTACATAAAGTACTTAAAACATTAAATGCTAGCACACATAAGTCAATTCGAATTTGTTTTCAAAATCCTTTCAGCCTCCTTATGGAAAAATCACTGACCAAACAAATAAAAATCTTGTACCAGCAAAGTACTTACCTGTGTATACCTGTTTCTTATTTATCAAAGCTTCTTGTCATTTTCGTTCATTAAAACAATACAAAACCTGGAAGCTTCTCCTCAAATATATTCTTTAACCTGTAAATACTTTCCTGAAATCAAACCTTGTGATCAAAAGCCTGGAATCAAAGTTTAAATCATCATGTTCTAGACCAGTTCATTTTAAAAGCTTCAGTTTTCCAGTAGGTTAATCAAAAAAATATTTTCAGTCTTGAAGTTTCAAATGTTCAAAGCTTTTCAAGTTTTCAATCCAGTTTCATACTTTCTGCCTTTTCAAAAACAGGTGAGTAAACATTTTATACTAAAGCTTAAGTAAATAAAATTCAGTTGCTTGTGAAAGTTCTGAGTTGAATGATGCTTGTTTGTGTATCTATTAAGTGGTATTCTTGTGTGTGTATATATGTATTGTTATGTGTGCATGACAGTATTTACTCTGTTCTTAAATGACTGGGTGTAATATGACTCAAAAATCAATTGATTCCTTCTCTGGTTAGTTTTATGCTGTAATGTTTAAACAAAGTTTGTTTAAAACAACAAGATTTAAATTTAAAAAAAAATAAATTTTAAGTAAGAATTGAGGATAATATCCACCAGGATATATATTTTATAGTAAAACTTAGAAATTGCCAAAAATTGATTTCAACAATTAATGATTTAAGTATATATCTTGAATCACCTCTGAAAGATAGGATTTTATAAAAATAAATCATGATTTTTAGCATTTAATTGAATAGGAAATCTAAGGTTAACTGGAAATGGGTTTTCGAGAGTTTTCTGATGATCTAAGTGACTGGGATGGTCGGGATCTTGACTGGAGTTAGGTGAAGGTATGGGAAGTATGGCAAAAATGGATGGTGGGTTTTTCGATCATCGAGGCGTCGGCGGCGTATAGATTTAGGTTTCTAACCCTAGAATTGGTCGAACTGGAAAATAGGATCGCTGCTTCCTCTCTAGTGTATCGAGTTCGATGGGACCACGGGGGATGGGTTCGTGGATGGTCAGAGCTTCCGTGACCAGAAGTGCAGCCTCTCTGGTGGTCGGGGGTGAGTGTTCGAGATATTTTCTAGTGAAGGTGGTTGTTCCAAGAACTTCTGCCTTGCTTGATTTCGTTTTGAGGCTCGAACGAGAGATCTGGTGATCGATACTGGATGCAACGTTGATGAGTGACGTGCCGGAGATGGCTCCGGCGATGGTGCATGTGACGAGATTGCATGAGCGTGTCAGTGAGGTTGTAGGTTGTTTCGACTCGCGTAATACTCGAGCAGGAGGGGAGTTGCTTCGGGGTTCCTGAGTTTTTGCGTGGGGATTTTCGTATAACTGCTGATGGTTGTCTTAAATAAAAAGTAAACAAAAGAAGAAGAAAAAGGAGAAGTAGATGTATCAGGGGTGACACGGGAAAAGGTGGGTGGAACTCGAAGCAACACTCGAGTAAGAACAGGGAAGGTCTCGTGTTTTAGTGGGAAGGTCTCGGGTCTGTTGATTTTTGATCTGTTGTTTTAAAATATAAATAAGTGGAAATATTTCACAAAATTAAGATAGAATTTAATACTAGTTAAATTATGAAATTAATGTTTTACAATGTTTCAAATCTTTAACTGCTATTTTAATTATGGAATTAATTTAAATTAATTATTGAGTTAACTAATACTTAAAGTTGTAGTTAATACTATAATTGATTATCAAAATTTTAAAGAAGACTTTTACATGTTTAATTAAGTTGAACATATAGATAAATAAATTGTTTTAGAAAGAAATTAACAACAATTTCTTTTAAATTGTAATTAGCGATAGATTAATTATTTTTGGGAAGTGATTGGGAGTAATCACTTTATAATCAGAGATCAAGTAAATAATTAAGAAAAAGGGGTAAATTTGGAATTAATTACTTAAAGTCAATTTATGAATGATTAATAGCTAATTAATCGAGTAAATTAAGTAAGAATAAATAAATGGTTAAGTAAGTAATTAGCAAAAATTAAATGGGTAATTAGTTTGATTAATAATTAAGACTATTAATTAAATGATTAATTAAAGTAAATAACTGGGTTAAGAAGCAATTAAGTAAATGATAGTGTGAAATTAAATAATTATGTGAATAAGACTTAATGATTAATTGAGTAATCATTAATTAAACAATTTGAAATGAAACAAGTAATTAATTGTTAATTTATGATTAATTAAATAGAGTTAAGTGATTAACTCCCAAGTAATTAATTCTAAATTGAATTAATTACAAATGAGAATTTAAGACGATTGCTTATAAATTGTTGTGTATGTAGAATATCTAATTGTGATGTTTATTTGATGATATTCTGTAATGCTCTCTGATATGTTGTGATATATCTATGATGACTGCCGGTGATAAATGTTGTTTGAATTATAACTTGAATTAAACTGTTAAGTTAATTAGACAACTTGGCCCTTAAAATGGCGTTTGGATTCGATGAGACCGGGATCGGAAAAATCAATTTTGATTCTCCGAAAACCACATCGATCCAATTTAAACGTTAGGTCGTGAATCCTGAAATGAAGATCGAGATGGTGTTTTCAGAATGCAAGGGTTATCATCATTGACTCTGAGGGTGATTCCAAAATGAGTGTGACGAGATAATGCCTTCGGTTTCGTTCGAACCCGGAACGAACTTGTATGGATTGATTGCTTTCAACACATCGTCAGGAGGACGATGAGCATTCTAAGATATGTTCTGTAAAGGTAATCGCAGCCTCAAGCCTCATCAACCGGGAATGGCTAAAACAGGGGAGATACAGCAAGGTTAGGTGGGTCATGCCCAAGCAGGACAAGATATTTCCCCTGTCTAGATGTCCCTTTTTATTTCGGCTGTGTGGACGGTTGCTAGCTACAACCGCGGGGTTTATCTTGTTCGGGACTGTTCAGTAAGGAATGGTTCTGGCCTTGTGTTGTAGGGGGTCGGGAGTGATCCTCGGTACAGTGATCTAGGCCCCGTACTGTGACGGGCGGTACCGCAGTAGCCCTGCCATTGTTGGAAATCCATTTTTCCCTACGAGACCCTACGGTTTTGATTTGTATTACCCACTTTTGTGGCTAGTAGCTGGAATTTAATCATGTAACAATTTCGGCTATTCTATATTTACTTGAAAACCCTAGACACTATTATAATATCACTGGATTTCCTATGAAATGTTTTGTTTAGCGTAAGGTAAAAACTTACCCGTATTTATTTGTGGGGAGTCTTACGTGATACCTTTATTTTCAAATGTTTTCAAAGTTAAACAACCTTAAACCGTTTACTCATACCAGACCCATGTCTGACCCAGAGTTTATATTTTGTGTTTTCATAAACTCTTGGGTACTCAAATTTTTATGAGTAGACAAGTGATAGGTTTTGGACCTTGATTCTGGAGGAACTTGGAGCAGGAGTTTCCAGACGTATGTAGCTATCTATCTAGTTCCGTTGTGTTTGATGATGTGTACTGTATCTCTGATGTATATTGTGATAATTGTATGTATGACTGTCATATGTATTGACATTGTATAACTCTGATATATGTAAAACTATGTAATAGTTATGTGATATATTATATTTTGTTCCGTTCCGCTGTGAGATTCTGATGTTGTTAGTCTTTCTTTCTCTTTCTTTTCTATTTCTATCCCTTTCTTTCTTAATGACGATACGTCTTTCTGGTAGTAGAAGGGAGGGTCGTCACAAGAACGTTCGAAATTAAAAATTATAATTTATAAAATATTAATAAATGGAGACATATCACCTCATCGTTCAACTCAGATAAACCGTAAACCTAACAACTCATCACATGCACAAGGCCAAAGCCGCTTCCTCCTACATGAAGCCGCACGTTATCGCGACCACCTCTGCCCAGTGTCGACCTCACCTCTGACCTCGACACGGCTATAGGCAACGCCAACGCCGCCGATCAAATCCCTCATCACCCAACCGCTGCCATAATTATGGAAACACTACTCTAATTTTACGCCCCAACCAACCATTAAACTACCAAACAAAACACACGGATGCACTCTCCTAGTCTATCTCCACACCATGGTGCCTTCGATTTGTCGATCAGACGAAGTTAATCGACGATCAACGATCAACGAACGGCCAGGAATAGTTCACCCAGTTCTGGCCACATAGAAACCCAAATAGAAAAACAGACTGCTGAATTGATTTGCGCTCATCGAGAGCATCAAATCGATATATAATATGATATAGTTTATGGAGTCTGAATTTTCGATTTGATATTTGATTTGAAATTGCAATTGGGAATTAGGGTTTGTCTGCCATTAGAAAGAGAGGAACAAATGAAATTGTATGTATAGACAAACTGAGTTGAGAAACTCTATGGTTTATAGCAGATTATTTATAGGTAGATCATAAATATGAACGAACGGGCTAGATTGATTTACAAGTTGAATGAGAAATGACCCGAAAAGCCCGCTCCGACCCCGGAATGACAATAGGTCAACCCATATATCAAAATAGATGTTTTCAATATTTTTAAACCCAAAGGAGCAGGTTTCAAGTCCTAATTCCATCATATGAAGAAGTTATGCTAAAATCAATCTATTTCAAATTGATTTCACTTGATTTTAATTAAATCGATTCCTAGGCCTTTCGAGCCTGTACGATCAAGTCTGATCGCTATGAAAATAGAGATCCTACAATAATTCGCCGTTACAGATCCGATGAAACTGGTTTCGTCGAAATCCGAGTCGGTGGTCAAAATGGCTATTTTCACATTAATTAAATAAATTAATATTGAATTAATTAATTCACTTTTTAATTCAATATTTATTAACTAACAAATTTCATCATTTTGGTTACTTAGACATTTTTAAGGATTCAAAACAAGTTTACACATTAATTCAGTGTTAAAAAATTTACGAATTATGGTGTTCAATTTCAACTGTAATTAGATCCAATCAATTATAATTTAATTTCAATAAATTGTTTTAATTTGATTTCAAACTTTATATTCAATCAATTATTACTCAAATAACATAGTTAATATTTGTTGATGCCTTATTTCACTAATAGGCTACATTTTCATATTTTATTTGTATTGTAATGACCCGATATTTTCAACCATTCGCATCCACACATGTCGTACTTGAATTGCTCAAAATACCGCGTTGTAAATAAAATTTGGCAAACAGAATATACAGTAAATAAATAGTCACAGATCATAGACACAGAATATTTAATAATGCAGCAGAATTAAAAGAGATAGTAGTCCATGAAGCTACTATATAAAAATAAGATACATCAGAGTTAAACAAGATACAACAGAAGAGTAACAAGATACATCAGGTACAAATCAGAATACATCATTGGAAACACTGGATATAGGAAGCCAAGATAGATTGCTGGATCTTCAAGCAAAGCTCCAACTCCGAAGATGAGTCTTGAATGCCGAATCACTCGGTCTAACTCGAGCGTAAAGAAAAACATAAAACACTCGAGTCAGGACATAAATACTTATGAATTCTAAATCAACTCAAGTAAACAATAACAAAATGCATCAGTAACTTAAAGGATGCTTGGGATCGCCCATCCTTTAAGGATCCGTTAAATTATTTACTATGCAGTAATATTGCACTATTATAATAATGTCTACAGTAAAATAAACTTACTTTAAAATAGCGTTAAGGGGTTACCCATATAGACCTTAACACATAATGATGCCAGTAGTCTATACAATACCTGCTTATATCCTGATCGGGGGACTATGAGTAGATACTCCATAGGTACGACACAAATAGAAACTCGTAGCAAGGCTCGGTATGGTAGGTGACACGACACACGAGGCAATGCCAGGGAGATATACAAATTACGCACACAGGCTGGCGGTAACGTAACAGCCACTACGCCCACCTCGGAACACACTTCCAATCAAAATCGAAGGATGGCCATCAAATCAACCACAAGTAAGAGTATAGTATCGAAGAAGTGCGTCCGACTAGAGGAGCTACCCCTTTTGGCCCGAGATCGCTCCTGTTTTAGCCGCCTTAAGCCAACTCACGGGAGTCGGGTCCACGTAATATACCTCAAGAATAACGCTACCATCCTAATTCATTCTAGAATCTCCACCGCGCACACGGTTGTTAAAGTGGTTTTCGGAGTTGGCAGAGAGTATGACAACCTCCGATCCGGTCTCTTTAACAACCAATCGTTATTATAATGCCGTGGTCATTTCAAAATAGTTTATACTTCAAAAATCAAATCATTTCATTTCAAACTATATCCCTTCAAAATAGTTTATACTTCGAAACCAAAACCATTTTTATTCCAAAACTATATTCAAATCAATACGATACCAATTTACATTTCAAACATATATTCACCTTTCAAAAATCATAATACTTTCAAAGTTATAACTCTTTCGAAAATAAAATATTTAAATTCATTACACTTTGAAAATCATAACATTTCAAAATCATACATTTGAAATCATGGCACCTTCCTTTAATTCTTTACATTTTACAAATTTATTCAATTAAACCCAAATTTTCAAATTTCCTATTTAGTTCAATTCGAACCATCAGTTTCAATTCAGTTCAGTTTTCCAACAAACCATTTCAAATCTTATTAATTTCAAATACAGATTTGATCAACAAAATAAACTATTAATTTTTTATATATATTTCAAAGCTTTAATATACCATATTTAAAAACTAATTTTTATAATTTCATATATCTCAAATCTAAATTTATTATTACTTAGTTTTGAAATATTCATTTCATAAATCCAATATTATTTAAATAAACTCAAATTACAAGTAAACTCAATATATCCTTTCATACTAATATAAACTTCAAATATTCATTTATCAAAATCAAATATCATTCTAAATTCATATTCTTTATCAAACTGAAGATCAAATCATTTCCAAACCATTTCAATCATCAAAATATCATGTCCTTACAAAACCTCATTATCAAATCATTATTTGGATTCAAATTCAAATATTCAATTTAAATATCTTCTTTTAAGTCAAATAAGTCATTCATTTATTATGCCAAATATCATTACAAAACACATTTCAAAATTTCATTCAAAAAATTCATTTATCTCATTACATCTCATTCCATTTGAAACATAACCAAGTAAACCTTATTTAAATTCAAATTCAATTTAAATTCCTTAAAAATTCAAATTTAAATATAAAATATATTCAAAACTACTTATATTTCACAAATAATCAATTCCAAAAGTTAAATCATTTAACACTTTAAAATATAACTCTAAACGGTGTTAAAATCTATAACATTTCAAAACATTGTCAAATTATAGCAACGACGGCATTTATAAAGTGCTATCGTAGCTTATAGTTTTCAAAATAGTTTAGTTAAGGAAAAACGACATTTATAAAATGATGTAATAGATATTTAGTTATTTCAAACATAATTAAGTTCAAAAACAACAACATTTAAAAATGCTGTCATAAGACTACAACATTTTTGGAAATGCTATTAATAAAATTCCAGCTTTTATTATAACTTTCAGAAACATTTAAAACTTAAATTTTTGTTATTTTAAATTTATAAATCATGTTTCTAGACTTCAAAATCTCACACTTAAATAATTTTAACATATGATTTATCACAACAAAATTTTATAATTAAATATACAATTTAAAACTCAATTCATTTGTTAAGTCAAAATTTCACTGTTATTAACTTATAAATTAAATAAAACTTAACATTTTACTTCAAATATCATTTCAAAAATTTAAAGTAAACTTTCATTATTTATTTACATTTTAAAAATATAATTTAAATTCATAAATCACATTTACTTCAAACTTACATACTTAAATTCACAAATTCAAAACTTAATCTTTAGCTTTCTTAAAACAATAAAATATATTTTTAAATCAAATTTCATACTTTTAAAAATACATATCTTAATAAAAAATTATTTAAAAATATACCATGGGATCTTTATATAATTTTCTAACCTAGGTCAAGTGATACGGATATATATCATTTCAATCCACAGTTTAAAAAGAAAACCCGGGTTCTATCATTTCAATCCCGCAATCCCAAGTAAATAAAAATCACTCAGGCCTATCATTCCAGCCCATAATGATTTTTTCCTATTCTAATGTTCGTTTGGGTATGTATCATTTTAACCCTTAGTGATTCTATTCTAATAGGGAACTTGCAGTGATGATCATATGCATAAACAATATAAAAATTATACTAACAGGTCAATGTCACAATATACTGTCATATATCATATATCAGGTGATAATTAACAAAGTTAAAGTGGTAATAACATGGCATAACATATCATAGAATCATCATTTACTTGCATAACATTTTAATTACTAAACACTTGTCATCAATTCACCATTTCATAAGTAAAATTGTCGGAGTGAGAATGACTAACTTTTTCAAGCTGGAGTTAGCAAATCAAACTACACGGAAAAGATTCCAAAAAGCACGATAGCACTACACAGCACGACATTGGATTCAAGTAAGTGAAGAGAGCCAAGATAATGATCTTATCACAACAACCAAAACAAGACAATGCAATATAACATATGAATATATTTAACGCAAAACGATATAGAACAAATTGAAATACAAAGCAATAAAGAGCAGAGTGACTTGATCTTGCCATATCACTCAAATGCATGGTCTAGGTGGAACATGTGCTCGACCATATTGGCGGCAATTGACTCGGGTATGCATCACATATGCACGACAACATGGACATGAAGTAGAGGGGTTACAAAATGAAGAAGTCATAGGTCAAGGCCAAAGGAGTGGATTTGGTCACATGTAGGCTCGGCTATGCCATCATATGGGCTCGGCTCAGGCTAGTACTGGTCTGGACATGTCAGATGGTGGCTGGAGATGTGGCTAGAGGGCGTGTAGCTGCTGGTGGTGGTGGCTAGAGGGGTGACCGAAGTGATAAGTGAAGGGTATGGTGATTTCTAGGCATGTTTGGAAGGGTTTTGTGCAAATTTGGTGGTGCTAGCTTCAACAAATGGTCACGGCCTGATTTTGATTAGAGGAGGAGGGGAGGTTGCTGTTGTAGATGGTGGTGGTGATGGTCGAGGAGTTGGAGTGGAGTAGAGGCCGAGCTATGCTAGAGGAAGAGGAAACAAAATCATAGAAAATGAAGAGGAGAAGAGATAAACAAAAGAAGCCATTAGCATATTTTTTCTTTTGTTTTGCCGTGAGTTTTTGTTTCAGATGTGAGGAAGATTTCATGTGAATGATAAGAAAAAATACAGGGCAATGAAAAGATAATGTACGGCCAAAAGCATGAATAGCCAAAGGAATGAAATGAAAAGGCAAATGGTGAAATGAAAAGACATAGGTAATATGAAAGGTCTTTGACTCTTTGTATTTCTTTTTGCCTTTTAAATTAAAATAAACTAAATACAATTCAGACAATAAAATAGAAAAGAAAAAAATTAAAATGAATAAGAAAATAAATAAATATTTCAAGGAAAAATAGAATATAAATAAGAAAATAGTTTAATAATTGAAACTAGACTTTAAAAATTGTAAACAAAATGCAATGAACATTTGGAAAATTATAACTACACTTTTAAAATGTTTTAAAAATAAAATATATGAAGAACATGACATGTTACAAAAATTAAATATGATTTGACAAACAAAAATATTATTTATAAAAATTAAAATAAACAATTTTGTTAAATAAAACAATTTACACACAATATTGTAAAAAGCATAACTTTCACAATATTAATCGGATTTCAATGAAATGAAAAGCAGTATTCTTGAAATTTTATTTATTTTCATAATAAAAGGTAAAATTATAAAATTCAAATATTTAAATTATAAATTTAAAAGTCAAAGTTTGACCATATTGACCAAAATCCACATTTTTTGAAAAATATTCTATTTATTCATGTTTGGAATTCTAATTTACGTAAAAATCAAAATTTATATTTAAAATAACAAAATTTATTCATTTTAATAAATAAAATATAGTTTTATCCATAAATAAATAAAGTTTTTAAATCAGAAATCCAAATAAAATAATCAAAATATACAATTAAAATAATAACAAAATACAGGGTTGTTACATGTATTAACTACTATAATTCAATTATATTGAAATTTTGTCAATTTTACACATTACTTATAATTTAAAATCCCAATTAATTAATTAATTTTGGTTTCATTCTTTTTATTACATCAATTATCATATTATGAATAGAATTTACATTGGTTACATCTTATTGAATCAACATTCTTCACTTACCTATTTAATCTACATTGATTGCAACAATTAAGTGAATTAATTGCAATTGATTACAACTTTAAATTTAACGAACTAAATAGATGGGTAACGTATAATAATTTGTCACCATTACCTTTCATCACATTTATAAGTTTATTATTACAACCACTGTTACAATTGCTACATACCATTGATTTTATCCAATTATCATTTCTACGTAATATTTCACAAATTAGTTCAATATTTACATTTGTTTTCTTATATTCGATTTATAATCAAGCAACATTTAAATTATTTCCATTAGATTGGAATTAAATTAAGATTGTTAATAATTTACTTAAATTAACAATATTAACTTTCATTCTAGTTATTATTTCATAAATAAATCACAAATTTTTATTTCTTCTAAAATTAAATAACAAAATCTTATTAAATTAACAGTTTTTAATTATCGAGATTTACAGGTCGTTACAGTTTTATTTGTTGGTCCAATTCAGTAATAGTTTTGTCAAATACTTTTACATCGATTGGTTGTATTAATGTAGTGTATGTGTAAGATAATAATAACATTATATTAGTCGATGCTTGGATACCACAAAAAAGTTAAATATACACTATGTAATTAAATACGCTTTCATTTCAATGTGTTAGTTATAGGCAATGGAAAATATGAAGAACATCATTATTCATGATACGTGGTATTTTTGAATTGACTAACTCTTTATTTACATTTGCACGTAGACAGAGGCAATCCAAGATTTTGTACTGCATTAATTATTACTGCAATGTTTACAGTAGACCACTTAAGGTATTTTTTAAACTGCTGCATTTTTATTAATTACCACCACAGCTGCAAATTATCACTATGGTTGCTTTTGTATTTGGTTTTTCTTTTCATACTGCATATTGCCTCTATAGAATAAGATTAACCTAACTTAATACTAATTCCTATTTAAACCAAAAGTTTAATGACACATAACCAAAATTATCATTTGTCATGCAAATTACCATTTATTACTGCAATGTTTACTGTAGATTAAGATTAAACCTTCAAGTTCATGGAAGGCATGAAACCACAATCATTGGTTTGATCTTTAAAGTATTATGAATTATTATAATTCTTTTACTAAACTAACGGGATATTCTAGAATTGTTAGCAAATAATTTATTTAAATGTTTATATATTTCTAGGAAAGTAGAATTTACATATGTTTTACACAATATTACATTAGAATGTATGTTAGAATTGCTAGAGTTGGATTTACCAACCAATGCTTAATTATCCAGTATAATTTTCAGATGTATACTTTAAATTATTTTATAGCCCCAGTGTACAACAAGGGATCTTATACACGTAAACTATATGTTAGTTTGTCGAATGGTTATTGTCTCAAATATTGATGCCCAATTAACCTTTACTTTTCTTATACGATAAAAATATGATTATAACTAGAAAAGTTAATTAGATATCTATTTTTACACTAATATAAACTTGCAAAATGAAACTATTGAGGATTATGGGGTTTTATAACATTAACTGGAATCAAGCTAAAAATAAGGAATCTCACTATTGCAAGATTACGTTTACAAGTTATTGCATCATTGGTGTGAACTACCAATGTCGTGTCCTTTTCATCGCTTTTAATCACCACTGTACTGTAGTTGTAGGAATGATAGGGTTTGAAATATTGGAATAACACAAAAATATAATTTTTACATGCATATGGTTCATGACAACGTGTGAACTTATTCCTCTTTGAGTGTATAAACTTTTTATTACAATATCACAAAAGTATAATTCCAACTGTTACGTTATTTTAGATCTAGGGAAGGTAGAATTTCTAGCATTTAAAGGTCCATATAATAAAGCGATCTTGAAATCATATTGTACTGTAGGCTTTTTGTTCCCTGAATTGTGCACATAGGAATGCAGAAATTAATATTGTTTGTATCATGAGATTGCTGCTGCCACATAAACCGCATGTGCAATCCGATGTTTAAACATATTTAGTTGAATATGACCTATTGCCAAGTCCTTAGTGTGTGGCAATGATTGGCAGTTATATTACAATAAGCACTATTAACTTGATTTCAATGATTTAACGCATCTGCATGACAATTTCATAAAATTATTCAGTAGTTGCTCACCTATGGTCCATTCAATGATATTACAAAAACCAATAATTTTAGTTTCATCTTTACCTCTTTGTCCAATCCAATAATTTTTTTAAATCAACTTCTTCACAGCTTATACCATAGATTTAGTTTCTAAATCATCTATTATTGGATTTGCACTTCGTAGGTTTCATTACACGTAAGATCTTCTATTTTGTATGTGTTTATAATTGGTAACTATTCTGGATTTTAATTATTCGACTTCCAAATTAGGTTTTCTTTAGTGGTTTTTGGTAGTATTGATTGTTAAATCATTGCTTTTGATGTTTATATTATTTCAGTTGATGGCTGAAAATATTGTGTTTCATTACATGCCCTTTCCAATTTACAATTTTAAACTTAACTGTTGAATTCATTTTCCCCTACAAGTGTATATACATCACCACTTATGAAAACTTTTAACATTGAACCTGCATATGGCTAGATGTATTTTTTAGTTTTTTCTGTCGTTGTAATGTTACCTTGAGATTCTAGAATAAATCTTACTTAAATTGATATGATTCTTCTTGGTTTAAATTTATTTCATAGCTTAGTTCCAATAGTGAGATTCCATGACCAATCCAACTACAGACTGATGCTTGCAGTCTTCCATAATTCTTCATTTTCTCATTTCCTTTTATAACTATTATACCAGTGCGTCATTTGCCTCTTATAAGTATTACAGTGCTTTCAAGTTTAGTAAGATTGGATAAAGAAACCTAAAACAATGATGGATCTATGTCAATTCAAACTTTAGCTAGGCAATGGTAATTAATATTGGTTTTTAACCCTTTGCTTCGGCTAATCTCAATGTTACTCTGTTTTATTCCTTTGTACATAAATACATTTTATTATTTGGGTTACTTAACATCAATAAAAAAATTCATATGTTCTGTTTTATAAAATTAGTTCTTTGTCTAATTTATATTTGGAGCTCGAGTTATTTTATATATGTGTTACTAATCTCTTTGGTTGCTCAGTTAAGCAAATGATTTTCTTTCATGGTACAAATGATTAATCCCATTAAGAATAATGTTATATTTTGTTCAAATTGTGGTACAAAATAGTTTTTTAGCTGTATTTGTATGTTACAATTTACATAATCTCCAAGATTTTTGCTAAGCATAGAGTTAAGTATGTTACTCTCCTTATTTGGATTTATTTTTACACAGATCGGTAATGTTACTACTCTGTACAGTGATTATGTGTACATTTGACAAGCAAGAACTATTAACAAAAATTTTGACTATAAGTTAGGCTTATTTCTTTGCCAATACTACTTGGACAAAAATATATGGTTTAAGTTTTGAGTAAATAGTTATGTTTTGCCTAATTTATGTATAGCCAAAATTAAAATGATCGAATCTTGCTAACGACAACCTCGGCCAACTGTTCAAATTTAAACTAAAATTTACTGTTTTTTGTTCGACATGAATCGCACTTTTGTAGATGCTACAAATCAATTGCTTAATTATATGACAAGTGATATTTCCTATTTTCTACTGACTTATACTACTCATACATTTCATTTTCATCATCACTCTTTTGTGCATAACAAGGGTAATATGTGAATTCACTTACTTTTATTCCCACCAGCACAAAGCAGTTATGCGTAACGGTTTATGACATCAATTTCAAACTTAATATTTGTTCAATCTTATGTTTATTTCAAATGAATTTCAATGAGAAGTTATTATGTCATGCATCGAAAAGAATATAAATACTAAAGCGAGTGAAGTATTAAATATTACAATGTTTTGAGTTTAACTACACACCAAATTACTATAAAAGTGGTTGTTGTGGTGCTCATATAAAGAGAAAAAAAATGTAATCTTTATCATTATTGATTGTATCTAAGTATACCTTATCCAACCCCTCAATAAATAAGTGTCCTCTAAATTTGTACTTGGATGCCCAAAATGAACCGCTTATGTATAGGCTCACTGATCATTCACTCGAACCTATTTGCACTTAAAGTTATAACCAGCATAGTAGTCATCCATGTCATATGTAGGAGTAATACAAAAAAATTATTCTTTAAAGCATCACTTAGAAGCTTATACTGAAATGTAAATTGAAGCTTCTTCAAAAGGTTGCTTATACTGTGTTGTTGTACTAGCTACGTGATTAAAGACTATTGAAGGCTGCACGCACCAATTCAGCTGACATATTTTGCGGTTTTAATGATTTTAACTTTTCGTTTCTTTCAAGATATGTTGTATAATGACTTTGCTCTTGATCGGCATGGTCCAACATTTTAATGTAAATTGGTTACGTGCATTAATTAAGATTATGTATGGTCAAATAAAACTATGCATTGGTTGTGGTAGTTTTCATATCCCTATTTCAATTTTTATTTCACATTAAAATACGCAAAACTTAATTTGCAAAAAGTTAGTTGAATTGTATAATTTATATCTTGGATGAGTTAGTATATTAAACTAAAATACAAAGCAAAGAGCACATGGGGTTTGATGATCTCTATAAATATGAAGTTCATTAAATTAGTTTTAAAGTGAAAATATACTGATCTCTTATTATATGTTAAGCGTTTTCAATATCAATGACAAGATAGGATCCTTCTTTTGGTTCCAGCTATCTTCATTATTTTTTGGAAGTGCAAACTGTTTCAGTTTGTGACTAACCAAAATTCATGATGTGACTTCACTTAATTGCACGGTAAATTTGTTCTCAAAAACTTTTCTTTCTTATTAATATCAACCAGCAAATGTATTGAATTTTAAATTTCAGTCTTCGAGGAACATGAACTTGACTTGTAACGACTCGTCTTTTTGACCCTCAAATGTTGAGACTAATACGTCCACAATATCCATGTGCCGAGCATCTAAGTATGGGAAAGACAAATTATTATGATTAAATAAAAGAAAATGATTATAAGAAGGGAGAGGAAAACAATATCAGAATCTCATAACCAGAGGCGTTTAGCAAAAGGTACACTTAGTAGATTGATAATCATCCTTATGCGATGAGCGGATTTATACTTAAGCAAACCATGAGCTTTGTTTGCTAATGATTATGATACTATTAAGAATCGATGTGTGATTGTTTTTTTGGTTGCTCGTATTGGAATTTGATGAAATATTCCAAGTGGAGGAAAAATGTAACGATCCAAAATTTCGGACACTTCATGTTTAAATATCTGAATTATTTAAATAATTGATTATTAGATTATAATGATTTAATAAGCTTTTTGATCCCCTTTTAAATCATAAATAAAGATGGTAAACTTTTTTTGGAAAAATGTTTATAAAGATATATTCTTCGGAGAAATATCGACCATGTGACCGAAAATCTATTGATAAATAGTTTTTTTGTCAACAAAAGTAGTTTTTTGTGCATGTCTAATTAATCATTATGGAGATAATTAGCAACTAAAACTATTTTCATGTTTATGACTAACTAAATGGGATGATGCCATGCATGATGTAAGAGAGCATAAGATATTTTAAAAATGAGCAAAAATGGAAAGTAAGCAAATAAGGAAATCCTTAACCCTTAAGCTTATGTGAATATAATAGACATGATGTGTGTAATTAATGACGTTAGGATTTTAAATGGTTTTTGGTCTTTCCCCATAATATTTTGAAGCCTATATAAGGAGGGGTACATCCTTAGGAATAAATCACAAAAATTACAAAGCTTTAAGTTAGAAAATCAATGGCTACTTCATCTCTTCCTCTATTATGTTCTAAAATGAAATAGTTGCGGATCAACTCCAAATCGCGTCAACATTTGTCATAAGGCTTAGTATAATATTATAACACCTTCCACAAAGCCAAAACATAAAGAATCAAAGCCATTCGCCCCTATGGTGATAGGCCATGAGAAATTATGGTGATGGGAGCGAGGTTAAGCAAGGTGAAGGCAATGACGAGGAGGAGGAAAGGTGGTTGTAAGGTGAAGTTTTGGCTTAGGTTCTTATATCTTGGTTATTTTTTAGATTAAATGTGAGTTAACACCTTACTTTGAATGAAAATATAACACATACGTATGTTGTATTGATTATATATGTGTTGTTTGAATTGTTGTTGACTTATGTTAAAACATTGGTTTGAATTCTTACTTTAAATGTAAGTGACATATGTGATCCATGTATATGAATTCGAACTAACATGAATGGACTTGAATAATACATGACAGGACCGTGAACAAAGCACATAGGTTATAGATAAACTTTGCTTTAGATCGGACTCGGATATGAAAGTGCACTTATAGCAATAATCGCTATAGAAGCAGTTTGGATTTGCCTTGTTTTTGGCAATTGTTATGGAACTTTGTAGAGAGATCCTTAAAGGTTTCAAACCATATTTATACTGTTTTTTTATATATTTTTCTTGCTATTAAATGGTTGCATAGTAAAAAGTTAAGCAACATCTCAAAAATGACAAAAACATCACGAGTGCAAAACCGCCCCATTTAGAATTCGTTTTTGGACTTAAAAGGTTTGAGAAGATATTTAGATTTAAGTATTTTGTTTCATTATAATTAAAAGTGGTTACTAACTATTTTTATAGCATTTTAAAAGTAGTTTTAGATCTTTATGAGTTTTTCAGAATTAATTGTGAATTTTTAAAGAAGATATATTTTGCTGAAAACATGTCGTTTTCAAGTTTTTAATGATTTTTCAAACTTGTTATTTTCGAGCAATATTTTAAATGAATGTTTTAAAATATATTATAAGTCTTTTGAAGTATAAATATATTATATAAATTGGAAAATATCTTATATAAATATCTTGAAAATATCTTATCTTGTAAAAATATCTTATCTTCTGAAAATATCTTATCTTATATAACTATCTTATGCAAATTCCTTACCTTTTAAATTATTTTATAAAGTATTTTAAAAGTATAAACAAAGGTTTAGAAAGTGTTAGTAATTGATAAATGGCCAAATAGCTAATTATCTAATTATTTGAAAATTAATTAATTATGCTTATTATTAAAAGCCGACGTAGTAAGGCTTATCTATTTGTGAGATTTAAGATTGACGTTGAGTAGGGATGGAGCAATAGAGCACTAAACTACCAGGCTTCCCTCTTGACCAAGGAATAGCAAGTTTGAAAATGTCGAAAACCTATTAATTGTGTTGATTACATATTGTTTATTGAAATCATTAATATTATACTTAACACCAAAAGCTGTCGAGGTAGAATTATCTATTTCTTTGATTCAAGAATGAAGTGTCTAGGCAAGGCTTGATGCAATTAGTGCTCAAACTTACCTGGCTTCACTACCGGGCGAGGAATAGTTAAGTTGGAATATCAAAAACGAGTTAAGCATATGAATCGTGATTTTTATAAGCAATCATTTTTAGAACTTAATAGTTAGCTTATCAAATGCTGAACTTGAACGAATATGAACTTAAATCTTTAAAACAAATGTTTTAAAGATAGTACAAGTATGGAATGGTTTTGGATTTGTTGTGACAATGTGTTTATAGCATTCATCTTTAACCCTTTTAGATTATACTTATGGATGTCAATAGTTCGTTAAAAGAATGATTTAAAGATAAGCATAAGCAAAATGGTCTTGGGTTTGTAGTGATAATGTTTAAGTAACATTTTAAACCTTTTGAATGGACTGGTGAAAGTACTAAGATCCTTAAAATGGATATTCTAAAGGAAATTATAAGAATGGAATCTTTTGGAAAATATAGAATTTTATTAGGTAAAAGAAGTTTTACTGATAAAGGAGTTTATAATTAATAAAAAGATTAATTAAATAAAAGGGATCAAGAGTTGCTTAAGTGGATTAACAAAACTTTGTATGGCTTGATCCTACTTCGTGTGACTTGCTAGTGTTTTGTATATTCATTTGTTTATGGAAAGTGTACTAGACTTGGTTTCCATTTACAAACAAACATCTTGTACCAGATAGTCCATTAGTCGACTGTCGAAATTGTCCAAATATAACTGTTGGAATATCGAGAAGAAATATGAGTTTTATATGGTACAGTTATCTTCAGAGATGCTATACTATACATATAAACTCATCTTTCTCTTCTAGGACGAATGATAAGGAAATCCATCACCTTAAACAATTAGGAGTTCTTTTTGCTCTTATGTATTATCTGTTTATTTCCAAAAGAACTAGGGTTGATTTTACCGGGAATGCATCGATTGGTTTTGAAGAGACTGGTAAGTGGGAAGAGTGTACTTATATGAGATAACTTAGAATCTAAACCACTTCAAAACCATATACACGATCTATGTTTTGAAAGCGGTTGTGAAGTAAAATGTTATAGAGTTGAACTATCAATCCTAAGGTTAAGTCCAAAGGAAAGTTCAGTGTTAACATTTCAAACGATGTTATCATGAGGGATTGTCTATCTCAAGGAGTATTCCAAGAGAGAGGGAAGCTTTAGCATTCATCAGAGGATGTATGTGGGGAACCTATGTAGAGTTCGAGATCTATTCTAGATGATCGAATCCATGTAGTGATTCATGATCTGTCCAAAATGGAATCTAATTTGGGATCCAGGTGCTGCATTTATGAATGCGCTTTAGCTTACAATGAGGGTTTATCAACTCCAGATCTAGAATAGGCTATCAATATGTTGCGCATGGGAGTTGTTGATACTTGGTACCATGTAGTTCATCATTGTGATTGTTGTGTTTACCTTAGAGCATAACTTATTTAGAGATATAGATGCTCGAAAGGAAGTTTATAATCCTTGTCATGGAGATTAGATTCAGTTTACTGGAGGCATTTCCATGGAAAACAATCCATATACGAATGCACTTTAGCAGTATTGATTGTATACCTATTATTGTTGTGGCATTCACACAAAAACTATTTGAAATGATTTATGCGCTACACTCTTGACATTATCTATCATATCACTATATGTAAAACTAAATGAATGGTTGGTTTCTTTAAGGGAAAGACATTTACGGGAATCCATACGGTCTCAATAGTTACTATTACATGTCACTAATGTTCCTTGAGTTTCTCACACTGGTTTACAAAATTGATCTGGGTGTTATTTTCTTATAATGCTCGGGTCAGCCCTATGTATATTTTCGAATTTAGCCATGGATGCTTTTTAGCCTCTGGAGATGAGCTGGATGATTTCCTACCATAGTATTTATTTCCACTGCATTGCTGTTATATCATCAGTATTTATGAGGACATGTTGTCGTAACTGCCCAGGCTGATTACTATAACTTGGAAAAACTTTGTATCTTAGAATAATAGATTATACTGTCTTTTGATATTATATATGATCGTTCTGTTGTAAGATTCTGATATTGTGTTCCTTCTCCCTTGTTCTATTTCTTTTTCTTTTATTTAACCCTAACAATTTGTCTTTCTGGCACTTGGGTGCTCTGCACGTGAATACTGTAGATGTATTAGTGTCAATATTAAGGGGTCAAAAAGGTGGGTCGTTACATGACCCATGGCTCACCTTTCTATAATCATGTCCATTGTCTTCTGAAATTTATCATCTAAAAAAATTCTATTTGTCGAAACTTACATTTTCATTTTACTTTTATTTAGTAGTTAGTAATATAAATCTTCTTTAATTTATTATTTAATTTCCAGTTTCAACTATTTTCTTTCCCCTTGCATTAGTTAAGTGGCTTCATGAAATCTCCTATTTACTATTTTCTCAAATCACGTGATCTACCAAGAAAACACAAAAAAAGGAACATTTCCCTAAACGTACGCAATCCATTGCAGCAGCTAATGCTTACAACCTAAGAAAAGAAAAACTAACACCGGAAGAAAACACAACACCACTAACTACTACCACAATTAGAATGGTTCTTCCTAAAAGGCCATCCTTTAGCACAAATCTTCAATCTTATCCTTCTTTTATTACTCATGATGAATAAGGTGCAACAACCAACTAATCTGTATAATTTAAGCTGACAATAAAGCACACATGTCCAACCTATATTGAATGGAAAGACATGTAGTTATGGGAAAAGAAGGAGAACTAAAAACAATACTGAATCTCACAATCACAGCGGAATAATATAATATAATAACAATGATATTTACAAAAGAGAAACTGTTATATACATACATACATCAAAGAACAATAGCAATCACAATTATCAGCCTGGACAGTTATAACAACCTATCCTCACAGTTGCTGATGATTTTAATAACAAAGCAGCGGAAAATAAACATATACGAGAATACGACTTGAAAACCTCCAACTCATCTCCTGAGCTCCAATGCATCAAAAGCAATCTATAAATATGCTCGGTATGACCCAAGCATTATAATAAAATAACACTCGAGTCAGTCTGGAAATCAATGTGAGAAAAACACAGCCAACTGGATTTTAAAATTATAAAAATCTATGAAAACAAAGATATCTCGTAAGACCACACCGCACATAAACACAGACGAGTTTTCACCTTACGATAACCAAAAAACAGTTTCTATAGAAAATCCATTTATATTATATTAATGTCTAGGGATTAAAGTAAAATATAAATATAGCTGAAATGCTTGCATCTCACATTTCAACATATTTGGGCACAACTAAGTTCGTACGGCGCTTATTGGAGAATGGAATCTATACAATGATCGGACTATTGGGGTACCGTCTGTCATAGTGCATCTTTAGATAAAATAACACCGAAGACCTTGGGTGGATCCCTTGCCAACAAAGGACCAACCTCCCCCTTACTAGGTAGTACCGAATATGATCGCCCCTTCGTTAATGGACTCTGAAGCATACAAATGAAAGATAATAGGACCCTAGATAGGGATGATCATACCCAACTTGGGATCGACCCACTTAGACCTGCAGCATCTTCCATGTTTTAGCCATTTTCGATTAATGAGGTTTGACGCTACGTTTTGCCTTCTATATAGCACTTTCCCCTTGGAATGCTGATATTGCCCTCCAAAAAATAATACAATACCAGCATTCATCCATACAAGTTCGTTCTGGGATTGAACGAAACACTTGAGAGCTCCGTCTTCAAATTCTAACATCTTCAAGATATCTTCATTTCAGAATGCATTTGTTGGATGAAGTGGTTTTCGAATAACATACCTGATCCCGGTCTCTTCGAAACAACATTCGATAATTCTCGGTAAACTCACCCCTAGTTCTTTAAGTAATAAATAGTCCACGATAAGAACAGAGATCACATTCTAACTGTTAGTGGACGGATTTCCTTATCATTGGCCTAGAAGAACGAAATAAGATTTATATGCACAGTACAACATAAACGGAGATGACTGTGCCATATAACTCATGTGTTTCTCCTAAATATTTCCATACGTTTAGGGTCCAAATTCGATAGTCGGTTATTTAACTACCGAATAACAAACATTCAACCATAGATTTCATTTCCCATGGAACCCACTGAGCCTCGCATTTTTAAATTTAAAATCACTTTTCAAATACTTGGAAATCACTTTCATATGCTAATCTCAATAGGATAAGTATATTCACAAAAACACTACATCTCGATACTAAGAAAATTTTAGTTATTTCAAGATCATATTAAAATAATTAAATACAAGTATCCTTTAAAAAAAGATATAAATATCCAAGAATACCCTCTCTTTCTTTGACTATCTTTTGTTTTTATTTTAGAATATCTTCTTAATAAATTTTAAAAATCTATATATATAATTCCCTTTCAAGTTTTATTTGTAAAAATACTCTTTTATAATATCCTAACCTATTTATAAAATTTCCCTTTTTAGTCATTAACCAGTTAAAATCCTCTTCCCCAAGATTTTAAACTCCTTTAGATAAATCCTTTTTATAAAGGAAATCCTTTTTATAACAATTAGTTTAGTATTTTTTTAATTTATAATAAATAAACTAAAACTTCATAAACTTAGCTCTAATCATTTTTAAATAATATAAAAAAATATAACTGAAAACATTTGTAATGATATAACAAATAAACTCTTAAACTTTTTAAACATCTCCAATAGATAAAAAATAAAATAAGATTACGCAACCTTTTAAATAAAATTAATTATCTTCAACAATATTTTTAATGAAATAATCATCTACTTTAAACAACTAATAATAAAATAATTATTATCTTAAAAAATTAATAAAATAATTTGTTTTAAAACACAATGGATAATATAGTAATTAACTTACAAAAATAATTTTTACAAACATTTGTAATTAATTATTAAACAAAACTCCTTCTTTGTATAGTGATAATTAAAAACATTTTTCTTCTAATTTATAAAATTGGAAATTAACCGGATCCATAATTTTTGACTCTAATAAAGGCTCGGTGATCCGTACTTAACAAACTACCATTACCTTTCATTTAACTTCTCAAGTTAAATTGCCAATATTCACATAGTCAGGCATATATGTAAACCAATCCATTACTAATGATCCATCGATAATTAAATAAATGTCCAAATTAATATTATTGCAGAACGGGGATTTATTCTGCTAACCAATGTCATTCAAAGATAAACTCTTACATTTATTAATCGGGTTCATTTAGCAAAATAGATAACAACAAGAAGTATACTTACATTAACTACGTTATAGTTATAAACAACGTAATTAATTTAATCAAAATCAATGTCAATTTATCATCTCATATATATGATCCATTACTTTAAAAAGTTTGAATACAAATTTAAAACTCAATAAACTAATAGCATTTTAAGATGCTATATCGCGATCCTAGATCAAATTCAACCAATCTAATAGCATTTCAAGATGTTATATCGTGATCCTAGATCAAATTCAAACAATCAGCAAATCTAACAATCCAAACAGGCATAAGTAAATTTTATTTACTATAAACACGCTAATTAACCATAAAGAGTGAGTTTTAACGCATTGAAGTTCCAGTTGTCACCGAAGCGTTTCATTTCCGACTAAAATCGAAAAGTTCAAATTTAGCTAAAATTTCTTCAAGCCCCAAATTCCACCAATTCAATTCCAAAGCATAGTTATCGTCATTATAAACGTAACGCGACAAACCACGTTTGACTTGGACCCGGTATGAATAAGTTATGGATTTTATAAGATTTAATAATTAAATAGTATAATTAATTTAACTACTTACATCATCTTGCTAATTACCCTAACAAAATCCTTCTTCCACATTTTAATTCTAGGTCGTGCACAAATGCACAAAACGACCCATTACCGTGAACGATCCAACCACCATCTCTTCATCCACCATGGACGAAATTGACGACGGAAAGCACCGACGAACTCCCCTTCACCAAAGGGGCACCCTGATCACCACGACATCTCCTCCGAACTCCTTAGGTAGAACGCGACCAAGCCTCCCCTGCCATAGCCCAAATCGACGCGATCCACAAATAAGGGCCGCACTTGCTCAAACTTAGCCAATCAATGCCTCTTTAAATGAGGAACACACCGCACCACTCTGGTACATCAAACTCTGCCCTAAACTCTTATGTGCCTAAACCCTAGGTGCCGAACATCCACGTCCACTTCCCAAACAACGATCATAAGCTACAAAGCAGTTATAGAATTAAAGATGAAGACCAAATGAGTTCAATGATTTACGTTTTGTAATTTTCCGTTAAGAAATGAATTTTTTTTGAATTTTTGAAAGTAACTAGATACTTAGTTTTCTCGTTTGGTGATGAACGACATAACGATGGAAGGAGAAACATGTTATGTCAGATGTGTTCAGGGAAGAAGGAGATGGAAGAGAAAGAATGCATGCATGCTATGTGGTATGAATTGTTTTTGAGTTAGTATATATATATATATATTAACTTTTCTCGTGTCTCATCGCACATTTTTATGTTCACATACGGAGTTCGAATGACAGAGCAAAAATATGGTCGAGCTTAAAGCATCGCCTTGACCATAAAACAATAATTAAATAGACTGATTTGCTGAATTCTGTAAAATCGCAAAAGAATTGCCATTTGTCGGAAAATCGATAATCGGTAATTTATATATTTTCCAAATTAAAAATTATAGAAAAATCAAACAAATTAAATTAAAAATATAACACTAAAATCCAATTTTATGATAATTTATTTCGAGCCATTTATTACTGTGATGAATTTATAAAGGAATTCATCGATAACATTTAATAAATATAAAAGGAGTTGAATAAGTCCATTAAATTCATTAAATAAATATTCGATCCAGATATTTAAATCATTATTCAAATAATAAGTCCACAATTCCAATATTTAAATCACAATTCAAATATTTATTCATAATTCAAAGATTTTAAACAATCCTATAATTTAATTTAAGTTTTTAAAGCTTTTGGACCAACATTTCAATAATTAAAATAAATTAAATATTGAAAATTAAATGACCAAAATCGCTGGTTGTTACACCCTCCCCTTTAAAGTATTTTGTCCTCAAAATTGCAAAGTAAGAAAAATGTATTTAAACGCTTTGACTTTTCAAAATCAATAGTTGGAATAGATTATTAATTATTCTAAGTCTTAAAATTACAAAAAAAAATGGCAGCATATCCTTTGCACGGCTCGCTTGGAAAAACTACAAATCGCCACTATGGGCCAATCCAACGAAAGAAAACAAAAGTCATGTGGCCTCCCATATCTGTGGCATAAAATTATCAATCCAAACGACAATATAAACACATACCTTATTGACGGGCAAATAACTCTACTTATAAAACCAAAGGCATCAAACTAGCCTTTGCTTCCATAAACCTGCATCTCAATTTCAAATATATCCAACCAAATAATTTTCATTATCAAATGTTAAACTTATAATTATTATAAAGTCCATATGATGCACATATACCATTCATACACAATATCAAATATGATCGCTCACTCGACCAAACAATTTCACTTCTGAACTAGCATCGCTCACTCGACTTCTCTAGTGTGGACTACAACCGGTTCCTTGATTAGAAACCGCCGTTATCCTTTTATAGCCACATACCATGATTGAAAAATTTGGATTCAAATAAAAAAATCTGTATAAAGTGTTCACCATTAAGAATCGAGTGAAAATTTCTTGTTCGGATCAATGTAAATCATCTTCAAATCATGTGCTCGAATCTAGATCAAAATCAGTTATGTGAATAATATGATTTATGTACAACTTACGTATTTATTTCATTGGTTCCTTAATTATACCAAATTCTTTTAATTCACCTTCTCTTTAATTCACAATTAATTATACCAACAGCATTTCCCCTTTATACTAAAATTCATTTATAAACCATTTTAAATCATTTTATTTAACTTTACGCAAATATCATCTCATAGCTCAATTTTCAACTTTACTTTTCTTAACTATACTATTTTTTTGTATTAATTATTTCTTAGTATATTCTTCTTTATACTATAATTATTTATGAACTATTTCATAAATCTATTTTCATTAAACATTATTTTTATTTTTACCCATTCCAGAACACATTATTAAGAACTCAAATATTTCACAACTTAAATTTATAACCATCTTATAAAACACAACTTAATTTTTATCAACACTTTAAAACTAAAGTTTATATACACATTTCAAAACCGACAACTCCATCTTCCAGCTCCTCCATACAAGTTTATTATAAACATTTTATAAAGCACACATGGTCTATTATCCACTTTAAACTTAAATTTGTATTTTTTATGAATATTAGAATTCATTTTCTAAGTCATTTTATAACATGTTACTTTAAGCCTACAAACACTTTATAAGGACTTATCTTCATTAATAAAGCATTTCTCTATATTTATATTACTTCTAAAGAATCATTATCTTGCTTAAGAAATATTACTCAAGTCTATTTACATTCTATAACTCAAGTTTATACTCCCAAAATACTCTTCTATATTCTCGGAGTGTGTATATATATAATATTCAGAATTGTTTTACTTAACTAGAATATTCAACTAATTTTAAACCTTGTTTTAAAATTTCCATCCCTTCAAATTTATAAATTATAAAAATTTATTTTCTTATGTCTTCACAAAACGCTTAGCCTAACATTTCTATATCAAATTTGAAGTCCCGATTGTCCAAAATCATCAGAAATCCCTTTTCATTTCAATAAATGAAAATTTCCAAATAATATCTCGAAATGAGATACACCAATCTACTACCCAAATGGTTAAGATACTTTAGTTTATAATCTTACTTGGCTAAAAATTTCAAATTTAAAACCTGATTTTTATATCAAATCATCTTGAAATAATAATAATAATATTCACATATTCATTTGTATATCAAATCAAATTTGGGAATTTTTAAACAAATTTGTTTTACCCAAAACAATTCAATACCAACTTCAATCACGGTAGTAATTCCTTACTTTAGAAACTCAAAAGTTAACACCGATGCTGCTGCAATAATCACCGAAGTAATTTTCCAACAATTGAAGTGAGTTCAGTTCTTTTTAATCCTCCAAACCCTTTTACAATATCCCTATTAATCAATATTTTCAAAATAATACCATTATTACTATTTCCAAGAGTTTGAAAAACAATATCAAAACACTGGGCTTTGAGTTCTAATTTTTCAGTTTGAATCCACATTTATTTATAAACCTGTATTTTAAGAAGATTTCTATTCCGACACACTCTCCAATAATACTATTATTATTTGTCACAACACTTTGTGAAACTATTTCAAATCTCTAGAATTTAAGTACAAATTCCTAGTTTTAAATCCTTATTTATAAACTATATTTACATATCCTACTTATATAATTTCACTTCTTACATAAGGTCATTTCATAATTGTTTTTCTTCATTTAGGTTATAACAAATAACTTTTATTATAACTTAAAATTCAACTCAATATTATCATCGAACACTTTATAGTCAAACTGTGAAATTTAATTCACAAAGTGTTTGTACTTAATTTAACCAACAAATAAGGCTCATAAAATATCTTAGTCTAACCCATCAACAATAAATGATAACAATCAAATATTATCATTCTCTAACAACGAAACAAACCATATAAAATTATGACAATTTCTAAAAATTATTTTTTTCATATATAAAATAAGATTTAGGTAAAATTATTTCATTTACCTAATTTCAAAACAATATTGTGTCGATTTACCTTGTTTAAGTGTTTAGAAACCCCTGTCGATATAGTTGTTCCTTATGCATCGGCCAGAATTCATAATAACCCTATTAGTAAATCAACACAATATAAACATTTTTATATTACTAACAAATATGCACTCATATATATATATATATATGTATAGACACACTCAAACTCATTTAGGTTCTCACTTACTCTATCTCAAATGAGTTAACCCCACCAAAGCCTAGGTGTTCGCACAACCTAAGCTCTGATACCACGTGTAACGACCCAATAATATGTATAATTTAAGATGACAATAAACTACACATGTCCAACCCAAATTGAATGGAAAGACGGATAATTATGAGAAAAGAAAAAAGAAGAAGAGAAAAAGAAGGAAAGAAACTAAAAACAACAATAAATCTCACAATAACAGTGGAATGATATATAATATATAATGATAATGGTATTTACAAAAGAGAAATGGTTATATACGTACATACATCAGAGTACAATAACAATCAAAATTATCATCCTGGATAGTTATAACAACCTCTCCTCACAATTGCTGATAAATTCAATAACAAAGCAGCGGAAAATAAACATATACGAGAATACGACTTAAAGACCTCCAACTCGTCTCCTGAGATCCAATGCATCCAAAGCAATCTGTAATTATGTTCGGACTGATCCGAGCATTATAATAAAATTACACCCGAGTAAGTCCCAAAAAACAACATGAGAAAAACACACCTAACTAGATTTTAAAGTTATAAAAACCTTTGGAAATAAAGATATCTCGTAAGACCACGCCGCAAATAACACAGATGAGTTTTTACCATACGATAACCAAAATAATTTCTATATAAAATCCGTTTATATTATAATAATGTCTATAGGTCAAAGTAAAATATGAATATAGCCAAAATGCTTGCATCTCATGTTTCAGCATAGTTCGGCACAAATAAGTCCGTACGGCGCTTATTGGAGTATGGATTCCATATAATGACTGGGCTATTAGGGTACGTCCCGTCATGGTGCATCTCTAGATAAAATAACATCGAGGACCTTGCTTGGATCCTCTGCCAACACAGGACCAGCCTACACCTTACTGGATAGTACCAAATATGAGCACCTATCCATTAATAGGCCCCGAAGCATACAAATGAGAGAAAATAACGACTCTAGATAGGGATGATCATATCCTACTTGGGAGTGACTTACTTAGCTCTGTTGGATATCTCCTATTTTAATCATTTTCGATTAATGAGGTTTAAGGCTACATTAAACCTTTTATATAGCACTTCTCACATGGAATTCTAATAATGCCCTCCAAGCAACAGTGCAATACCAACATTCATCCATACAAGTTCGTTTTGGGACTGAACAAAACACTTAAGAGCTCCGTCTTCAAATTCCATCATCTTCAAGATGTCTTTATTTCGAAACGCATTTGTTGGATGGAAGTGGTTTGGATAACATACCCGATCTCAGTCTCTTCGAAACAACATTCAATACTTCTCGGTAAAGTCAACCCCGGTTCTTTAAGAATTAAACAGTCAAAGATAAGAGCGGAGATCACTTTCTAACTATTAATGGATGGATTTCCTTATCATTGGCCTAAAAGAATGAAACGAGATTTATACGTACAGTACACATCATTGGAGATGACTATACCATATAACTCGCTGTTTCTCCTAGATATTTCCAAAGTTACTTTTAGGGTCCAATTTCGATAGTCGGTTATTTAACTATCAAATAATAAACATTCAACCATAGGTTTCATTTCCCATGGAGCCCACTGAGCCTCACATTTATAAAATTAAAATCACTTTCCAAATACTTTGAAAATCACTTTCATATACTTATCTCAACATGATAAATATATTCACAAAAACATTATATCTCGATACGTAGAAAAATTTATTTATTTCAAGATCATATTAAAATAGTTAAACACAAATGCCCTTTAAACAAAGATATAAATATCCAAGAATACCCTCACTTTCTCTAACTGCCTTTTACTTTTATTTTAGAATATCATCTTTATAAATTTCAAAATCTATTTATATAATTCCCTATAAATCTTCAAGTCTTATTTATAAAAGTGCACTTTTATAATCTCCTAACGTATTTATAAAATTTCCCTTTTTTAATCACTAATCGTTTAAAATCCACTTCCTGAGATTTTAAAATCCTCTACATAAATCCTTTTTATAAAGGAAATTCTTTTTATAAAAAGCTGTTTATTATTATTATATTTTTTATAATAAATAAACTAAAACATCGTAAATTTAGCTTTTAATCATTTTTAAATAATATAAAAGAAATATAACTAAATTTTTTAATGATATAATAATAAATAAACTCTTAAACTTGTAAAAATATCCAATAGATAGATAAAATAAAATAACTTAAAACAACCCTTTAAATACAAAATATTATCTTCAATAATATTTTTAATGAAATAATCATCTAGTTTAAATAACTAATAACAAAATAATTATTACCTTCAAAAACATTAATAAAATAATTTATTTTAAAGCACTGTAGATAATATAGCAATTAACTTACAAAAACAATTTTTTAAACATTTTTTCTTCTAATTTATAAAAAAGGAAATTAATCGGATCCATAATTTTCGAATCCAGAAAAGGCTTGGTGATCCCAATGGTACTTAACAAGCTACCATTACCTTTCATTTAACTTCTCTAGTCAAATTTCCTATAGTCATATAGATAGGCATATATGTAAACCAATACATAATTGATGATCCATCGATAATTAAATAAATGTCCAAATTAATATTATAGAAAAATGGGATTTATCCTGATAACCAATGTCATTCAAAGATAAACTCTTACATTTATTAAACGGTGTTTATTTGGCCAAATAGATAACACCAAGAAGTATACTTACATTAACTGCGTTATAATTTTAAACAATGTAATTATATTAATCGATATCAATTTATCACCTCATATATATGATCCATTACTTAAAACAAGTTTTAATACAAATTTAAAACTCAACAGTCTAATAGCATTTCAGATGCTATATCGCGATCCTAGATCAAATTCAATCAATCTAATAGCATTTCAAGATCATATATCGTGACCCTAGACCAAATTCAAACAACCAGCAAATAATCCATATAGGCATAAATAAATTTGATTTACTATAAACATGCTAATTAACCAAAAAGAGTGAGTTTTAACTCACCGAAGTCCCAGTTGTCATCGAAGCGTTTCAGTTTCGACAAAAATCGAACAACGTTTGAACTTAGCTAAAATTTATTTAAGCCCCAAATTCCATCGATTCAATTCCAAAGCATAGTTATTGCAATTGCGAACGTAATGCGATGGACCGCGTTTGATTTGGACTTAGTATGAATAAGTTATGGATTTTATAAGATTTAATAATTAAATAATATAATTAACTTAACTAATTACATTATCAAGCTAATTATCCTAACAAAATCCTTCTTCCACATTTCATTTCCAAGTCATGCACAAATGCACGAAATGACCCTTCGCCATGAACTATCCAACCACCATCTCTCCCTCCACCATGGACGAAATCGATGACGGAATGCACCAAAGAACTCCCCTTCACCAAAGAGATACCATGTTAACCACGACATCTCTTCCAAACCCCTTAAGCAAATCCTGACCAAGCCTCCCCTACCACAGCCCAAATCAACATGATCCACAAATTAGGGCTACACTTGCGTCCACCTTGAATGAGGAACACACCGCACCACTCTGATACGTCAAACTCCGCCCTAAAACTCCTCTGTGCCTAAACCTTAGGTGCTGTACATCCACGTCCACTACTTAAGAACAATTGCAAGCTACAAAATGGTTACATAACTAAAGCCAAAGACCAAACGATTTCAAAGATTTACGTTTTGTAATTTTCCATTAAGAAACGAATTTGTTTTGAATTTTTGAAAGTAATTGGATACTTAGTTTCTTGTTTGGTGATGAACGACATAAAGATCGCAAGAGAAACATGTTATGTACTATATGGTCAAATTGTTTTTGAGTTAGTATATATATATATATATATATATATTAAATTTTCGGGTATCTCATCGCACATATTTTCATTCACATACAAACTCCGAACGATAGAACCAAAAATACGGTCGCGCTCAGAACAGCCGCTTGACCGCAAAAAAATCATAAAATACACTGGTTTGTTGAATTTTGTAAAATTGCAAAAGCACTGCCATTTGCCGGAAAATTGACAAACGGTAATTTATATTTTTTCCAAATTAAAAATTATGGAAAAATAAAATAAATAAAATTTAAAACACGATGCTAAAAATTGAGTCGTTACGTTAATAGTTGATTTTACGATAATTTATTTCGAGTCATTTATTATCGTGGTAAATTTATAAAGGAATTTACTGATAACGTTTTATAAATTTAAAAGGAGGTAAATAAGTCCATTAAATCCATTAAATAAATATTCAACTTAAAATCCAGATATTTAAATCATTATTCAAATAATAAGTCCACAATTTCGGTATTTAAATCATTATTCAAATATGTATTCACAATTCAAAGATTTTAAACAATCCAGTAATTTAATTTAAGTTTTAAAAGCTTTTAAACCAACATTTTAATAATTAAAATAAATTAAATATTAAATATTAAATGACCAAAATTTTGGGTTGTTAGATAAGGTCTATTCATCTCTTTCATTCCATAACCAATTATGGAATAACCATACCTCTGGTCACTATAGTGGATAAGAAATAAATCTATGCAGTCTTCATACTAAATGACAACTAAGCTTGGAGAAATAGTATTTTCCATTTCCTCTTTTGCTTCCCTAACTTAAGTCTACCAATATCCTACATGTGTGTTTACTATCTCATTACAACCTATTACTATCTTCTCGTAATCTCATTCTTTTGATAGTATTCTCAATCCTTGGTACTTCCTTTATTCATAAGCCTACTACTAGCATATTACAAAAATTATAAAAATCCCCTTTAATATTATCTTTATGGGTTACACATATATCAACATAATATTCCTAAGATTTTCTATTGTCCTCAAACTCTATGAGGATTCCTTGTTACTTTTTGAAAAGCAGTCAGCGCTATCGCCTTCGTAGCCTTGTTCTTTTCCCCATCTCACATAGGCACTAATTCATATCTACTCCATATTTAAAATCCAGATTTGGTCTTTATCGTTTTTTTTCAAAAAATTAAAAACTTTTGAAATATCAGTCCCAAAACTATTATCTTTAAAAGTGTTATTTAAAAACTTTTATTAAATTCAAAAAAAACTTGGTGCTTTTTATATCTTTTCAAAACTTACTATGATGACCCGCCTTTTCGACCCTCAAAAATCGATACTAATACATCCATAGTATTCACATGTAGCAAATTCAAGTGTCTGAGAGGCGGATGATCAGGGATAAAACAAAATAAAGATAGAAGATAGAGACACAAATTCTCACATCGCATTTAACAACTTAAATTTTTTACGTATAAATAGTACATACAATCACTCTCAAAATGATATATGAGAGTTATGGCAAGTACTAACCCAGATAGAGACAGTTATAATTGCCAATCCCTACACAGATGCCGGTATAAACTTATACATAATATAGCACAAATAGAAATGGATAACTATTTACAGAGGAATCTTCTTCTTCATGCTCCAAGCTCCTTCAAATGGTCCAAACTTAACCTGACTACTTGGCTATTCGAAAAAATAGAGCACCCAGAGTTTAAGGGAAAATAAAATAAACTCTGGGTCAGTCATGGGACTGGTGTGAGAAAACTTAATAGAACATGTACTTTTGAAATCAAAGGGTATCTCATATGACCACGTCACATATAAATAAGGATAGGGTTTTACCTTGTGATAACCAAAACATTTGCTACGTAAAATCAAGGATTTATTTTTAATGATATTCTTTGAAATCCTTTTCAGATAGCATATTAATCATAGTCGAAATTGTTACATTAATTAAATTCTAGCATACTAGGTTCTACAATCAAAACCCCAAAGTCACACATTGGAGAACGAATTTTCAACAATGACAAGGTAAGGGACTACCTTCTGAAGTACATCTCTAAAGGAATGTACCGAGGCATAACCTCGCTGCCCTCTACCAACACAGAACTAGCCTACCTCTACCATACATAGTACCAAATATCCCATGACTCTAGTCATTCTTGATCTATTCATGGGATCCCAAAGCATACACAACAAACTCGAAATATATAAGGTAATCTAGAAAGGCGATGATCATATCTTAATGGGTGCGACCCACTTAGTCATGTCGCATCTACCCTATTTTTTCCATTAACGATGTGTGAGGCTTGAGATAACGTTTTACCTTTCATATGACAACTCCCACTTTAAATGACACATTGTCATTTTCGATGAAACACTAATTTGTTTTCACAAAAGCACAACCCACGAGTTCATAAGCCTTAGGAAAGGGTGTTAAGTATAAGAGGAGTTACCACTTACACCATTAAACAGATGTATGTTTGTAAAAATCAATGTACATGGTCTTAGAAATGCAATGTCAGACATTCACCCATACAGGCTGTCTAGGAATAGGACAAACTGAAGATACTCCTACTACATCCTGTTTGGGAATCACCCCTAGGATTAGTAGCGGGCAATGCTTGCATTGAAGATTTCAAAATCATTATCTTCAACATATCGTCACTTTTGATTGCGTATATTGGTTTGAAATGGTTTTCGAATAGGAATCACCCAAACCTGATCACGGTCTCTTCGAACCAATTATCTATAGAAATGACGTTAATTATGTGGGCGATTGGTGATCATCATTCAATCAATTAATATCTTTATATCCAATGAAATATCTTTAGAGATAAATTTTAAACCGTTTCCTTTTTGTGTATAAAGATTTCTTAAACCTCTTTTTAACTTTGAAAATAGCAAATCATTTCCTTTAGATTACTTAGGAAAAATATTTCCATCCTTTATAATTTAATCTAAATGGAGATTACTTATTTCCAAAACATATCTTTGGATGGGTTAAAACAATGTTATTTAAGACATCGTTTATTACATACCCAAATAAATTAGTACTGAGCAAAAAAGATTCATAGGTTTTAAATTAATTATACTTAATACCAATTTCCTCAACTTGTACTATTCATCGAATAATGATGAAATCGCCTCTTAAATTCACATGGATAGTATGGGTTCCCTCCTTAGAACTTAATATAGAGTTTAACTAGAACGTTCTCTTTACCATCAAAAACTTATTTGAAATGTTGTTTACTTTTATGGAAAATTACAAATCTCTTTTATTTTATCTTAAGAAAATACGATCCGAGTAAATCAAATTAACTATCCTTTCCATCAGACCAGTCTGAATAGCTAGGGGAAGCAGGCAACTAATTTCCCAAACTCCGGCTTAGATACTACCTCTTTGTCACCCATAAGGCGGTCAAGTTATTTGATCGACTATAAACTTTAAAATACTTGTATCGTTATTTGAAAAAAAAATTCCAAAAGGTTCAGGAAGAAAATGACCAAGTTTAAAACATTTATTCAAAAGTTGTCAAATTCCGTTACTAAATTGCCGGTGAATAGTGATTTTAAAGCTTTATAGATCAAAATGTCAATTTAATAATATATGTCCATTTTTATAACTCAAATTTCTTTTAAAACATTTTAACATATTTATGGAATTTATTTCACACTTTTAAATATAAAAAAAAACTAAGTTTTAAAGAGTCAAAAACAATATTTTACGAAATGCCAAAACGCGATGATTTTGAAAATTGTTTTGGACATATCTCAAATTCTACTAAATGAAATCTTGATTATTCTCTGCCATTTGAAAACTATAGTTATAAGGGTCCTAAAATTCTCATTTCAATAAATTCCGACTTACATTTCATCCTACACATTGATTTAACTTTTTATGGCGCGAAATCGCAAACTACCGCTACGCAACGGGCTCATTTTTACTCAAATTTTCAAACTTCACCTTACTTTTTCGAAATGAATTTTAATGTTTATAAAACATTTATGAACCATTTTTATCCATTTTTAAAGAGGTTAACAATGTGTATGTGTGTGTATCGTTATAATTTATAAGGGGAAGTGATTTCTTTGTGTAAATTCGACGTGTATTTACCGTGAATTATTTCCACATCAAGCAAGAATATAATCAACATCCAAAACATATGATCAAGCATATAAAACAAGAATAGAAAAATGTATCATTATATAGTTTATACAATAAACTAGCTGAGTAATTCCTACATATATGCTTTCCCGATCTAACTTTTAGTGCTATGAAATTGACTGTAGCTCCACTATTTCCATACTGAAGCTTATGAATCCTTCCCTAGGATCCTTGGGTGTGCTTGGTCTTGTACTTGAGAGAGTGGAGAGGTTGTGGTGGCACTTGATGAGCTCAACCAAGCAAGGAGAAAGAAGAGGTGATCAATAACTTGATCTTGAATTTAAAGTGGTATATCTCTCTATATCTTATGATTATTTCGGTAGAACTTCGACTCAATTTTGGAATATTTTTAAGTGGAGACGGAGGCCATTGTCGTGCCTTAGAAGAAGAAGTTAAGCTTAGAAATTTTGAGAGTGAATAAGCGAATGAGTTGTGAAGGTATGCCTCGCTATTTATATGCAAAGGTGCGTAAAATATCACAAACATCATCATAACACATCACCTCACGCATATGCCATCCCACATTCCTCCACACGGCCGATCCACCTCTTTCCTCATGTGCCACCCTTTGTGCTTGTCCTTATATGAGTGATGGTGAATTTGCTTTTTTAAATTGTATTTGTTTATACATAAGGAGTTTATATGTATATTTATTCAGATATTTCTTTTGGCTTTGATTTGACAAATTTTGATACACATTTGTATGCATATGTGCATGTGTGTGTGTGTGTTCAAACAAGGTTGCTACAACTTAAAACCATTTCCATTTGTCAAACCGTTGTAAATCCGGAATTCGAATTTCGGTCACATTTCGGTTTTTAATCAAACTATTTATTCATGTAATCAAAAATTGAAAATAAATATGTTATCATTAAATAATAATTAAAATGAATTGTTTATTTTATAAAACAATTATTTGAATATTTAAAGTTAATTACATATCCCAGATTAAAGTGATAAAATTTCAGGTCATTACACTTACAATTTGAGATTTTTTGAATTTAGCTTATTCCCTAAACTTAAAAGGGAACGCTAGCAATTCTAAGTTTAAAATCAAATCATCTTTTTCTTTTAAATACTTTTATTTCATAGAAATCTAGAATTTAGTTCAGTTATTTATTAAATCTTCTTTCAAAAACTTATTCATTTCACCAAACCATTTCTTCCAAAAACATACTTTACTTGTTTCTAAAACACCTTCATGACTCTTAAATTGTAAAAACTGGAGTATATAAGAACAACTCTCATCTTACAAATTCCCTTACATTTCCTACTCTCCCAAACATCCAATATTGGGCAGTCTCAATTATCATAAAAGGAGGACTTCTAAAAGATACCTAAACAAAATGCGCGTAGCAATGGAAAAAGTGTATTTTTCTTTGTTTTGCTTCTTTAATTAGATTACTAGCATTATTTTTGATAAAATTTACTAACACTATTTCTAATCACTACTTTTTTTAGTACACTTAAGATCCTACGTTTTAATGTGTTAAAACTACTTCTCCTTCAAGGGGAATTGTTAACGAATAATTCTCTATGAATCGCTTAAAAGAGGTTTGAATTTTGTGTGAAATTACAAGGAATTATTTTTTATTTTCTTTATTGAAATAAAAAACACAAAATACGGGTTTTCATATTTTGTACATCTCTTCCTTCGCATTTACATTCCTTATTAGTTTAAACAAAACACCTTTATTTGTAACTTGATTGATTCACAGAAACTTATTATGTTATCCCATTTCATTTTAATGAATTAAAATATGTCAGCTAATTAAAATAAATCAAACCTCTTTTATTCATATACCAAAATTTTCTTCATCTCTTCAACCTAAACTGCACTAATTCCAACTGTTTTTCTCTTAAATTTATCATCCTTTTACTTAAACTATTATAGCACAGTCACTTACAGATCAAATTATCTTCTTTTCTAAACACATTTACTCTATTCCGATTTTGTATACCGCTCGTATTATCTATCCGTAAAAAAAATTATATATTAAAAAATTTCATTATATAGAAAGATTCACGAGCTATATTACTCCATTTCTTTTCAAAAGAAAACAGCCTTTGACAAAAATTTCCTTTACTGAAATCTATATATATATATATATATATTCTTACAAATCCATTCATATATATATGTACGTATGTATGTATATTCTCAAAATTTAATATTTAATTCTTTTCATTAAATGTTCTTTTGAACTATACAAATTATACTTTTCCGCGATTTCTAAAAATTTCTTATTATTGGGTTAGACTCAAAGTGAACTTTTGACTGTCATCTTCGGAACATCCTTCGTTCCATTTCCAAAGATCAAAAAATCCAGTCCTAAATTATGAGTGACCATTTCACACCATTTTCAGAGACTTCTTCATCTTCCACTTTCTATAACATATGGACTCTTACTTTTCATTTATTTGGACTTATTGTACATCATCCCTCGGCAATCAAAAATAGGGATCAATAATCGTTAGGCTATCAAAGCCCAACTAGGGAGTCAAGTACCATCTAGTTCGGATATTCCATATGCAACTACTCTATAGATGGAATTCTTAGGATTTTAGCATCTACTATATTTATATTTATATTTATAGTCAAAATACAAATACAGTCATTTATTGTTTGCTAATTTTTCTGGAATCGACTAACCTAAATTCTGATACCAAATGTAATAACTCGCACTTAAGTAGGTCCAGATTTTTGCTAACCTAAAAACCTAAGTTCATAAAAATACGAATCGTTGGTTTGGTATCCTACAGAAAGGAAAATATTTTAGAGTACTAATGGTAATAACTCACAATGGAAATAATAAAATATAATAGATCAATATAATTACTGACCAAAAATCGACATCTTAAATATCAAGAGCCTCGACCAGACAACTGCTCTAAATCAACACCAGTACCTACCCTTCTAAATCTTGTAGGTTATAATGAGTAGTGGTCAAAACAACGTTCTGGTGATGGTAAATTATACATCATATATGTAACACTAGCTTATGTTGATTGCTTGCTATTTCATATTATGATAGATTTTATTATTAGTTGCTACGACTTCATTGCTACATACGAACCGTACCTATCCACACACGTAAATCTATGTCTATATAGGTATATATAAACCCCAAGTCCACTAATGGACATAGATACTATCCCCACTAGTGTCAATCACTCGGCACCTCGTAAAGATCAATCGCCATCGTATCACCAAGGAAATCCTACAGTGTGCACCAGTGACCTCCAGTCCATGACCTCCAGTCCATAAGGTCCTAATGCTTTGGGGATTTTTCATCATGTATGCCAACCTTTTGCATACCCTTGTTTGCTTCTTATCATGGATTTTAGGCTCCATGCACCACACCCCGTCTATGTTTTGAAGGAACCTTTGTATAGGTTAACTAGCCTTGTCCTATCAAACAAACTAACAAATAACTAGTGTTGCATAACCTAATTGAATCAATCCTGATAGGCGGAAGAGATCAGTTAGGTATAACCATGTCCTTTCCATTGACCGCAAGAGACCGATGACGAGCTCGATAAATATGCAACACCAACCCTATAGATATCCAAGTACACCAAACTTTTATGTACTGTTGCAACTCGTTTTGGTATCAATGCTCCATGTTGAATAATTCCGATCTCACTCACCATTCATTTAGATTGCCTAGTGTAATCAAGGTAATACCCCTACTTAAAAACTTTAAAGAAAACCTAATTTGATTATGCAATCGACATAATTATAAAAAATTTATAATCAAGGCAATAAGCACAATCCAGACCTGAAGGTACCCCTCTAGTACGAAATCATACACTCACCATGGCTCTTATTGGTTGGATATGTTTTTAGCATATTAACCCAGTCCAACGACATTTAATCATTGGTCCAATATAATTATAATGGACAATCTATATTAATTCACACCCGTTATAAACGCATATCCGAGGCTACTTATATTCATATTTCAGAATTATGTACGCTTATTCTTCTTTTGTTTTCTTTATCACCTCAACATCTTTTATATTCGACTGAAGTCTTCTGTCTTACTATGTGTTTTATCTGTTATTTCATTAATTTCATTTGCCGCTTCTCAAATTTAGACATCAATATAGTTACTACAACGTTGATTAGTTTAGCCTTTTATTTCTATTCAAATTATTATTATTTTTTCTTATCTATAATCTAGACTTACCTTTTCATTAATTTTCATTTTATTAACCTTTAAGCTACATTCTAATTTCAATATTCCACTTTTGGGGTTTATTGTATTTTAATAAATTGGAATCAAACTTCAACAATTTAAATGCTACATGGTAAATTTTCATATCTTATCATAAAAAGATCATTTGTGCGATGTTTGTAATTACAAGAAATTACCTTTTATTTATTGAAATAGACAGTATAAAATATAGTAATCATCTTTATTTTATACATCTCTTTCTTTTAATAAGTATATATCGAATACTTGTCATTTCAAACATCACACTTTTATTAAGTCTGAATTTGATAATATATGGAAATCCAGTTCTAATAACATACATTCCAATAAATTAAAATATCATTAAAATCCCAATAGTCTGGTTAGCTTTATTTTTAGCCTCATTCATCAACATCAAATAAAACGGAATCTCAATACATTATGTTTTCAGTTAATAAATCTGATGTAAAACTGATAATAAAATCATTTCACAATTAAAAAATTAAATCTAATCATTACGTAGTTGCAGAAATAAAACTAATCATTACATAATTGTAGAATTAAAACTAATCATTACGCTTCTGTAGTTATCACCATAAATTTATAGGCAGGTTTACAGTCTTCAACATTTCATATATATGAATTCATTTGAATTAAATTATCACACTCATGCATTTAGGAATAGATCTACAACAATATAATCTTGTATTGTATAAAAGTATATAATATTCCCACTCACCTTTAATTAGTGCTCCCAAATATCTAGATTTAATCCAGATTTGACCCTATTATCTGCATTTTCAATTTTTTGACTCCCTATTCGGATCCACATACAATATTTTATACAAATTTATTAGAGATTGGATTAGAGAGAAGAGATTTTGGATTTAGATTTATTAAGTAGAACTAGATCTAAAAGTTTACCTTTGATGTAGCAATATAATTTGAACCTATTTCTTATCCTTTGTTCCTTTCTATTCTTCTCCAAAGTGTATCCATGCAATCTAGATCTATTTCTGTGTATTCAGAAATTGAAGAAAGGAAAGTGGCAGAGCTTTCACGCTCATTAGGAAAATGATATGTTGGAAGTAAATCTCTAGATCCAAATTTATAGAGGTTCAAATCAGCGCTAACCGTCAGATTGAATTAAATCAGATCTAGGCCACACAGCTTGGATTTATTATCACCTTCAGACATAAGCGGTCGACCGCCTCATGCCCTAGGTCGACCATCTATGGTCGATCGTGCATGGGTCATGGTTGACTCGACCTCTTTATTTTTGTGCATTTTGATTTCGTTTGATTTCTGGTGGATTTGTTTCCTTCGCTAGTTGCTTTACGTTAATTAGCATCATCTTCTGCCTCAGTTAACCTTTCTTAACTATTAAGCAGCCATTAAGTTTAACGGTGCTAACCCGTCATTAATTGATTTAAAATTATTTTCTTAATTACATATAAAATTATTTCCAGCCACGAAAAATTAAATGCTAATAACTTTTTCGTTTGAACTCCGAATGAAAAAATCTATATATAAAATTGATTAGAAAATCCCCAAAAATCAAATGGTTTAAATGTCGTAGCCAAATTCCAACATTTGTAAAATTTCCATTTCTACTATTTATTATTTATTAATTAATTTCTTTTAATTAATTACCATAAAAATGTTGGGTGTTACAACGATATATATATATATAACCTTTCCCCACCATTTCCTTAGATCATGGTAACTGTAAAACTATTCTAGGAAACAAACCAAAACCAAACTATTATATAGCTTAATATATGACGCAACGGATTAACAAAAACTTGATATGTCGATAGAATTAGCAATCGGTGAATTGAAAATACTGCAATGCCCAAATTCGTTGATCCGAAGATACCGAATTTTAGCTATCTCTGACTCGTTGATCCGAAGATACCGGGAAAGAGATCTACGATTCTTCAACGTTGATCTTGCGCACAAGATTCCGTGAATCGGCTTCACAAACGAAGATTCGAGCGCACTCGAATGACGTAGGTGGAGATAGGAGATCACACTCGATTATCAATTAAAAGAAAGCACAAAGCAATCAAAAGGAATTTTATTCAAAAGTCAACAACCAATACAAGTGACACCACGTGCCTATTTATAGGCTTACAACTCAATACACGACTTAACAAAGCGGTACAACAAACACACACACAAACAATCTAAACACTATAATAGTACATGACTCAACTTGACTCGGGACTTAAAATAACTCGGAATCGACTTAATGTAACTCGGCCACGTTCAAGTGACTCGGTAACGACTCAAGGCTAACTCGGCCACGTTCAAGGAGATTTCAGCGACCCAAAGTGATTGCCGTGATCTATAAAATTGTCACGCGACTCAACATATATCGTTCGCGACTTACTGGGAATGTCCATAGCTCGTTCGCGACTCAGCATAATCTCGCGCACGCATATGGATGAGGCGGGGAAGGGTAAGTCGTTCGCGACTTAGGGTTTTGGCAATTGGGGATTGGGATGTGTCGTAGGTAATGAAATTGATTCGTGGATTGGTGAGGAGGTTGAATCGTGTGGAGTTGACTCGTGGGTCGTGGATGGAGTGGAATCATGAGTCGGTGGTGGGGATAAGTCATGGGGAAGTGGATGGGGATGAGTCGTAGGTAGGCCGCGATTTGGGAATGGAAGTGGATAGCTCGGTAACGACTCATGGGATCTTCGCGACTTATGAATTGGCCATCAGCGGCTTGCTTATGCCGTTCGTGACTTGGGGAGGTGAGCGACCCACGACTTAGGGCTTCGCCGTGACTTAGGGTTTCGACTTCGCCATTGCAAACTGGAAGGAGCGATCTAGGGTGTAGGCGAATTAAGGTATGCGCTGCATCATCCTCCCCTGGTTGAGAAAATTTCGTCCTCGAATTTAAAAGTTCTTCCCCATTGGGTTGTTCATCTTCATAATAAGGTATAAGATGTTTAACATGAAATAATTCAGAAATGAACACATCCTCCATTTGAAAAGCATTCGTCCCGAATTTACACACTTTCCTCCTTCGAAATGCTGTCTTCCATCCATTATCTGGTTTGATGCGGCCCTGGTGATAACCACTATTGAAATTGATCTTGTTTTGACCTTTGGATGATGCGGTTCGAATTAAAGAATACATGGAAATAAACAGATGCGGGATCAGGCAGGCGGCAAGAAGTGATCTGAGGGAGATGACATATGAAAAAGTGTGGAATAAACTAAGCACTAGATGCCAGATCCACTTCATGTAGCACAGAACTTCATAAGAATAGTGTCGTACACCATATTGTTTGTGCCAATAGGAAGATGTGATATAGAACCAAAACATGTCTAAAATGTGAGACGATATAAGGAAGTTTAAAATCACGGAATGGCTTAGGAAGTCTTGTCCGAAAAAGTGTGATGTTTCATGCTCAGGTTCTTGTCTTTCCCTAACTCGTTCAGATGTGTCATCATCTAGCATCTTCCCTTGATGGGTTGCATCAAATTCTCCTAACCGAAATGAACTCCCGCTCGCTTCTCCTTCAACATATTTCATAAAATGGTTCCAAGCAATTGACATTGGCAATGTTAGCAGTGTGGACATCATCAGACAACTTCAACTGGCAATCATTCTCTTCCTCCTGTCGTACCAACTCTTCCTGTTCTTTCAGACTCATAAGATCATACAATCCTGGCAGTAAAATAGCCTCTGGTACAAGTTCAGTTTGACGTTGAATGTCCTGGAGTGATGGTAACTCTTCGGGTAATGTCTCAGAATATTCGACTTCAGACTCATCGAATTCTAATCCAACTTCCTTGAAAACATCAAGATCTTCACTGACTCCTTGCTTGGTCAATTCAAACACGTCATTCTTCATTTCCACATACTCTTCCAAAAATACAGGGTTAGTTTCTTCAAGCAGTTCCTCAGATATCTTATCTTCGCACTCTTCAAATACTTCAATCTCTTCAGGATTCTCAACATCAAAACTTTTTACGGATTCAATCAACATTGATAACTCCTCATCATCTTCCATTTCATTGTCAAATTCTTTCAATAATAAACTATCTCAATCTGCCTTCTCTTCTATTTCACTCTCAATTTTTTCGGGCTCCTCGGAAACTAAGGAATTGCTACTTGGCTGACTCTCATCCATAAGCTCAGGTGTCAAACAAAAATTCTCCATTAACAAATGAATTCCCTCAACTCCGAACACAGTCTCTTCTTCCATGCTACTGACATCAAGCTTTGGCAATGACGAGTAGTCGACTTCTACATTCACATACTTTGAATCAATTTCTTCATCAACATCAAATTCTGGCGGTTGGTAAACATCAATTTCATCAGTCCTCCTCAACAAGTTACCCCCTTCATCCTTTGACAAAATTTCTACATCCCCTGACGAAGAATCTTCATCGTCATCAAATTGTGGTGGTTGATAAAAGTTAACTACATCAATCCTTCTCAACAAATTACATTCTTCGTTCTCTAACTTGACCTCTTCATCTTCGTTGTCCAACTTCAGTGGTAAGGCTGCGAATGATTCTGTAGGACCAACCTCTTCAAGCTCTTCCAACATTGGTTTAACCTCCTCAGGAGTTTTAAGCTCTTTACTTGCCTCATACCTAACCAATGCTTCAGCACTACCTTCCGATTCTTCATCACTTTCGCTAAAAGATATTTGACTAGTCGGTTCCTCTTCCTCTTCTGGCTCGCTCTCAATCGTATTATTCACATCCTCGTTTTCATATTCTTCCACAACTAAGGCTTTCTTCTTGGACTTCGTACATTCAAAACTTCGATGGTCAGACTCCTGATAATGATAGCGATTAATTTGGTCATCAACATTTGTCTTAGTGATTCCACGTACAACTGGTTCGTTGACTCTCCTAGAAACATTCTTACTGCAATTAACACCTTTAGTCTGATTGCTGGAGTTTGTAACCACACCCTTTCCTCGACTCCCTTGACTCAACTTCTGCAACCGTTGATTCATACAAGCTTGATAATTGTAGGGTAAAAAATTTGCTTTCATCATTCTTTTCATCTTATCCCACTTGACAACTTTAGATTTCTTCATCCTCTCTCTGCTTGATTTAGTTTGTTGCCACCAGTCCATAGCTCTACCTCTCAAGCTTGCAACAACTAACTTAACTTGACGATCTTCAGGAATATCGTTGAGTTCAAAAATCCTTTCAACCTTTGACAACCAATCAAGGAATTCCTCTGCTTGTAACCCACCTCGGAATTCTGGAATTTCTGTATCCCTCCTAGATTCCCGAAATCGAAAATGAACACTATCACCACAACGATCTTCTTAAAATTTAGATGAGCTTCGATATCGTTTCTGAACATTGCTTCTGTTATGAACATGCACATCCTTTCTACTTCCTTTTTCATAATCACCATATGGTTCATGCTCGTAGCCATGATAAGCTCTTCTTTCTTCATCTCTATATTCACGATGATCTCTCCTCATCGAAACTGATGATTCTCTTCTGTCACGACTCGATGGTGGTAACACCCTCCTCGCTTCCGAAACCAATGGCGAAACTCGGTTTCCTCCATGGTTCGAGATTGGCGACCTTCTACTTTGACTTGCATTCAAATCCATCATCAATTTCTCCAATCTACCAAAACTTTCATCGAACCTCTCCTCGATGCTAACTCTTCTTGGAGGCATAATTGAATCAAACAAATCTTCAAAAATTCAAACTTCACTTCAACTTTGAACAAGCTTTGCACAAACTCAACAAGTTCGGCCCTAACTTAGCTCGGCTTGCTTCAAACTCCAATAACTTGCTTACTTCAAACAAGGCACGGCTCAACTCAAACACAAAACTATGCTCGTCCTTCTCTTCAACAAATGATATCAAAGTGATGCTTCAATTCTCGGCTCAAACACTTCAAACTTTCTCCAAAAATCCAAACACTTTCCGGACTTTGATCCAAAAGAATATGGATCGAAAGTTCCAAACTTGTTGCAACTTCTCGATGAACAACTTCAAACTTCAAATACTTGGCTCCAAGACCCGATTTAGCTATGATTGGCTAAAACAAGCTCTGATACCAAAACTGACGCAGTGGATTAACAAAAACTTGATATGTCGATAGAATTAGCAATCGGTGAATTGAAAATACTGCAATGCCCAAATTCGTTGATCCGAAGATACCGAATTTTAGCTATCTCTGACTCGTTGATCCGAAGATACCGGGAAAGAGATCTACGATTCTTCAACGTTGATCTTGCGCACAAGATTCCGTGAATCGGCTTCACAAACGAAGATTCGAGCGCACTCGAATGACGTAGGTGGAGATAGGAGATCACACTCGACTATCAATTAGAAGAAAGCACAAAGCAATCAAAAGGAATTTTATTCAAAAGTCAACAACCAATACAAGTGACACCACGTGCCTATTTATAGGCTTACAACTCAATACACGACTTAACAAAGCGGTACAACAAACACACACACAAACAATCTAAACACTATAATAGTACATGACTCAACTTGACTCGGGACTTAAAATAACTCGGAATCGACTTAATGTAACTCGGCCACGTTCAAGTGACTCGGTAACGACTCAAGGCTAACTCGGCCACGTTCAAGGAGATTTCAGCGACCCAAAGTGATTGCCGTGATCTATAAAATTGTCACGCGACTCAACATATATCGTTCGCGACTTACTGGGAATGTCCAAAGCTCGTTCGCGACTCAGCATAATCTCGCGCGTGCATATGGATGAGGCGGGGAAGGGTAAGTCGTTCGCGACTTAGGGTTTTGGCAATTGGGGATTGGGATGTGTCGTAGGTAATGAAATTGATTCGTGGATTGGTGAGGAGGTTGAATCGTGTGGAGTTGACTCGTGGGTCGTGGATGGAGTGGAATCATGAGTCGGTGGTGGGGATAAGTCATGGGGAAGTGGATGGGGATGAGTCGTAGGTCGGCCGCGATTTGGGAATGGAAGTGGATAGCTCGGTAACGACTCATGGGATCTTCGCGACTTATGAATTGGCCATCAGCGGCTTGCTTATGTCGTTCGTGACTTGAGGAGATGAGCGACCCACGACTTAGGGCTTCGCCGTGACTTAGGGTTTCGACTTCGCCATTGCAAACTGAAAGGAGCGATCTAGGGTGGAGGCGAATTAAGGTATGCGCTGGATCAATATATCTATAAAAGTTTGTTATAGTATACATAGAAATTTGGTCCTAATTAGGTATATAAAAACACAATATGCATGCATAGTCTATTATTTGTACATTAAACCGTTGAATAAAAATAAAGACATTCATTTCAGAAAAGGGTTAATAAAAATAATGCAATTGGTTGTTTAAAATGGACTGCTTTCCCTAGGTTTCCCAATGACTATTTTCTTTTCAAAAAAGGAAAAAAAAATATTTCATGTAATGTGGTAACTAGAATGTTACTGTTACACCCGTTCTTACCAAGAACTGCTATAAGAAAACATGAAAAAACCAACCGAAGATCGCAACAAAGAAACCAAAGAACGAGGTCAAGCATCGAATTCTAAGGGGGCAATATACACCAAGCTGAGCTAACCACACCCACGTTCTATTAAATTAATATAGAGATAGGTTTGCAAAGCACATACTAAGGTTAACTTAGACAATGCCATACAAAGCCCAAAGCACTCCAAAAGGGTTTCAAGCAGGGTCGCTCAAGATGTGCTTTAATGCAGATTCAATTTTACAGGCAAATGACAAAGATGCGCACCAAATTAACCCACATAATGAGATAGAAGAGTGCTACTCCATTCCGATCCAACATATTGTCAGGTCAAGAGCAAAAAATATGTCAGCAGAGGAATGAGGTCTAAACACTAGGCAGCATTCGCCTTTCCACCTCTTTATTTGCTTCACCACGTAGCAACAAAACTGATCAGCACAAAGGCGGTTGTGTTGACGGTTTGCAACTAACATTCCTGTAAAAAAGACCAAAGCGGACAAGACCAATTCAAATTTGGATTCTACTATCCTGATTTTGGACATTCCCACTCTAATTTTGAAAAACCTTGCCTCTATTCAAACTTCCTTCCTAAAACACATCAGTTGTCCAGTCACATAAAACAAGAAATACGGATGGATGACACCTAGCAGGATCCAAACGCGAAGTTGTAGCATCAAGAAGGAAATTCCAATGATCCGCGTGCAATTTACAACTATAAATAGGAAAATCACTACAGAAGAAAGGACTTTTCTTCTAGCAATTTTCCCTTTTAGAAAACCTTTAGGTAGTATTATACTAGCCACCATGGAATTCTGTACCAAATTAATGAAAATGGAAAAAAGAGAAACTTTCCACATGGACGTAGGATTCCTTAAAACTGAGCCATGTAAATCCTATGTCCTTTACTATTTTCCGCCATCTTATTATTCAGCTAATCATTGCGTTTTTATTTACTTATACCTGAACAATATGTTGGGTAGATTTGATACTTGAACAAATAATTAATGTGCAATTACATTGTTGTGTAAGCATTCAGCAACACAATCACCACCTTACGGTAAAGTTAATATTAATTAACTCTACTAATTCAAATTTACCAGAGTAATTAACCGCTTGATTACTTAAGATTTAATTGGGAGTTGAAGGAAAAAAAGTTCCTCAACATGTTTGGCATTAGAAGAATAGCTTGAACTTCCGTATCCTTGTTCGTTTTTTCACGTCCAATAAAATAATACATGTCGAATTATGAATCCTGCAGATTCCCCTGTTCCCCTAATTCAGGAGTCTTCGCATAGCAAAGGCTTTCCTAAACCACTCGTACTCTCAGAAACCCAGGATGAGGTAGGAGTTTCAACTGAGGCCCTTGTAGATTCCAACCTAGCAGCATTCCAATCATCCAATAATTATCATTTATCATATCATACTAACAAATACAGTAAATAAAATGATATATTCAACTATCATTCTATCATGATAAGTTTTTCTAACATTTTTTTCAATGCTATATTTTTCTATCATTCTATAAATATTTATCTTATTATTGTGTATCATCTGTCAAAGACTTAATGCTATGTTCATCCATCATTTCATATTTCAATATTACACATGCAAATCAAATGATATATTGAACTATTATTAAATAAGTATCCATCTAATTATGTTTTACCATCTATAAAATATTGAAATGCTATTTTCATCTATCATTGCATCATTACACATACAGTAAATAAAGTGATATATTCAACTATCATTCTATTATTCTATTTTTGTCTAACATTTTTTTGAATGCTATATTTTTCTATCATTCTATACATATTCATCTTACTGTTGGCTATCATGTGTCAAAGATTTAATGCTATGTTCATCCATCATCTCATATTTCAATATTATACATGCAACAAATCAAATGATGTATTGATCTATCATTCAATAACAAATCAAATGATAGTTGAACTATGATTGTAAAATTATCTTCTATTTTAAAAAATAATCAGCTGTTTTACCTTTGTTTTTCTTTTTCTGTTGACGTTTTCATCAGTAAGCTGTTGTTTCTTCGTTTCATCTTCATTCATAGTTTTACATCTCCTACGTTTTTTCGTCCTCTTTGTATCTTCGTCAATCTCATTCGAATCAACAGCCGTTGATGAAGTAGTTTTTCGTCTTCTCTTTACTGTTGTACGCGTACCATTGGAAACCTTACTTTTTGAAATCGTAGGTTCATCGTTTATTTGTTCAGGATTTTTTGAAATATTTTGATTTACGTCCATCGACTTAGATTCTGAAGTCGATTGCGCTTTTAAATCAATTTGAGGAAGAAAATTGATTTCGGTTTGGGTTGCCACTGTTTGATGAAGAAGAAATTTTGTTTGTAGAAGAAACGAAACTAAAAAAGCACAAACGAACGACAATTTTTGGCGCTTGTCCTTCAGACGGAAGTTTAATTTTAACGTCCGCTAAAATTAAATTTTATTAAACTTTTTCCTTTAAACTAATTTTCTCAAATAGAAATGGATTGAAATGGTAATGACTTTAGTTATGAATGAATTCAATTTAAGTGTAAATTGAATATGGTTGGATATATTATTGATAAGAATGAAATTCAACTTCATTAACTAATTTATAAGATGATTCATAAATAAATTGGCGTAAATTGGTTTTTTATTGTGTCACGATCCAAAATCCAATGTTCGAAAATTGACATTAAATACCTCACTTGTATTCGACAGTCAAGGATTCAAACATCGAACTCCAGTTGGATGGAGCTTATAACAACATCAGATGAATATAAAACAGCGGAAACAAAATGAATATCATGCATTACATTAAATACCTCACCTGTATTCGACACTCCCATTAATGGAAACGTTGATGCTGGATAAAAAATTGTCACCGAATTGAAAAGCAAAATCCAGGCTAACCCCAGGATTAAAACAAAATCCACCAACATAAACCCTCTGCTCTTGGAGAAACCGACCAGATCCGCCAAAAGTGATAAGGATACCATGTCTGATGGTAACTTATCCCAACTCGACCCAACAAAATAAGAGATTCCACAGCTCAAAACCCGAGTAAAATAAATTAATAGAGGAAAAGAAAAGGAGAATGCAGATGATAAGATTTATCTTGATTCAACGTAGAACATTATTTGTCCCTGAAATCCACACATAATTTCAAATGCATGATCCATAGATTCAGATGCATGTGAATTGTGCAAGTTCTTATGCCACATTGGGTGCATAAATATGCATTTGATTGTATGTTATTAAGCATTTACATATATTTTTGGTATTCGATATCGTTTCTTTTTTTAACTAATGAACGCCAAACACTACAAGAACGGCAACAGTTAGCGACGGCTTTTAGCCGTCGCCGGCCGTCGCTGGCCGACGCTAAAAGCCGTCGCTATAAATGTCGTCGTCCAATAGTGTAGCGACGGCTCCGTCACTAAAATAGCGACGGCTAGCGACTGCAAATGTGCCACGTGGAAATTTTTTCAACGTCTAAATGCCGTCGCTAGTCGTAGCTCGCCGTCGCTAACCTGCGTAATTTGGCCGTCGCTAGCCGTCGCAAGCCGTCGCTAATCTGTGCAATTTGGCCGTCGTAAGCCGTCGCAAAACTGGGTAAATTTTCAGTGCATATGCACAGCCCATATACACCTCAACCAATCTGAACCAAACCACTATACACTATAGTCATCAAGTATAACCATCATATATCCATCATATAACATAACTATACATTCAAACAATATAAAATCCAACCAAATCTCATTTTCAAATCCAATAATCGGAATATGTAAATAGTAAATCGAAATTTCTACATAATATCCCGACATATATATACATAATATCCAACCAAATCCATCAACTAGAAGTCATCAAAATATATGTACATAATATCCTGAAATATATATACACCATACCAACCAAAATGTGTATATACCAAACTATCAGCAAACAAACATACCTACTCCTCGCCATCGCTGTCGTCCTCTCCAGGCATCCTCCCATGCTGTTGCAAATAGGCCACAATCCGCTCATCCAGCTGTTGCTCAAAGAAACTCTTCCTCCAATCATTTATTTCTTCAACTGTCGCCCTCAACTGAGCAATCTCCGCCTCTTGCTGCGACCTCCTGTATGCACTCTGCATTCTCATGGCCTATAAAATAATTCATAATTATTTATATATTAGCATATATATAATATTATTAAAATTGTTAAACTTATATATTAGTACATGTCAAAATTTACCTCCACATTTCCATAGCTATACCGTCGACTGGTCCGAGAAAGCGGGTCAATAATAGCATCCCAAATATGGTTCTTCTCCTCTAACGTAAGCTCTTCCCGACCAGTGGACTGTGCTACACGAGCCCGCTCTGCTTCGTACCTCTCCTGCGATTACAAACAATTGTTTTACAGATAAAAACTGAATTTCAAAATTTTGAAAATACAATAAGACAAAATATTGTTACAGTAAATTAATTTACCATTACGGATTGTGATTTGTCATCCGTCCACTCGTGCCCTCTTCGTCGGTCCTCTCCACGGCATGCGTGGCCTTGAACAGCTCGGCCACAGTGGGCTCGCGGTTGTATCTTGCGGCCTGAAAATATATAAGTATTATTGCTAATCTGATATAAAATATTGTAATAAAATGTAAACACGGTTTATAAATTTAATTACCAGCTCTCTCTTATGCTCCTGAAAGGATTTGGAGCCACCACGGTGCAATGCAGGATTTTTATTCCTGTTTGTCCGGTTCCGCGCAGATAGCTCCTACAAATTAAGATAAATTATCACGTATATATCTTGCGAGATTTATATTAGATTTAAATAACAAAGCAAACATATATTACTTACTTTTACTGCCGGACTGTCCCAAAGCTGAAGAAAATCATTCCATACACCCTCGCCCATCCAGTTTGGCTTTTTCCCTGAATTTTTGGCCTTGGACGGTGTATCCCTGTAATTTTTTCTCATTCGTTTGTTCCAGTGATTTAAAAAAATGTCCAAGTCATCAGGGTCGACGCGGACTGCAGCCTGTAAATTTTAAGTTATAAAGATTATATTAATTTACAACTGAAATTCAAACTACTACTTACAAATAAATCCGCTTGTATGGCGTTCTTGACATGAGGGGGGATGTCGTCCCAGCGAGGCCAACAACCATGCATCCGGCTCTGAAAAGCCTTCCTCGAAACCTGTAAAATATAATCTGATGGCTCCACCTCAAAGCCACTGCAAAAGCTATGATATACATGTTTAGTGGATTTTAAAACTTATACTATAAATAAAATTGATACTTACCCAACACTTCTAGGAACAACTTCTGCAATCGGACGTAGGTTCAACAAGTTCTCCATGACGATCCCAGAAATAATAATCAGGCACGAAACCATATTGATACAAATGTACTTCAACTATATCCGGTTTCCAATGCTTCAAATGTTGGCACTTACTACACGAGCAACGAATTTCTGTATAGTTTCGGTTATTAGATTTAGCAAATCTAATAAATTCCTGTACACCGTTGTAGAAATGTTCATTTATTGATGCTTTCTTTCCAGTTCTGACTTCATACATCCACGTACGGTCGAGAAAATAATTGAACATTTTTCCTGATTTGAAAATGTATGTTAGACAATTTAAATGATTAATTTACAACCATTCTCCATTGTAAAAAGTTCATCGTTTCAGGAAAATCAAAATATAAACTTCACTTTATTTTTTTATTTTTGGGTATTTTGATTTTCACTTCGGTGGTCAGTCATCCTACTTCCCATTACAAACACAATAATGTAATTACATTTTATAAATCATTTCAGATTAAACGGTTCAACGAAATTTCAGCAGCACTTCCCTTATGTTCCCTGTATCGTACACAAATGTGTGTACACAGGGAACGTAAAGGAAGTGCCGTCGAAATTTTGTAACCGTTTAAAATGAATTGATTTATAATATGTAATTACTTTATTGTGTTTGTAACTTGTCCAATACAGGGACAAATCCGACAAATATTGTATCAGATGAATATAAATGTCCGTTCCGTTGCAAAACGAACATCCATATAACGATCATATACAACACTTGCCAGACAGGGCCAAAGACAATCTAAGGGATAAAGAAATTTCTTTAAATTTTATCAAATATTATTGTTCTTTTCAAATTTTGACAATGTTTCAACTATTTATATTTTATTTCAAAAATTTGTGTATTTAAATTTTAGTTCAACATTCAATTAACAATTTTACTTCAATATTCATTTCTTTATTTTTTTTAACGACGTAGATTTTATGTGACTATTTGTTGTTGTTATATTCATTTCTTAATTTCTTTACAAAATCGATTTTAGTGCAATATCAGTTGTTTTTAAAGTCGTTTCCTAATTTTTTCAAATAAATTATATATTTGTAGAATTTTTAATGTTCTCGTATTCATTTTTTAATTTTTTGTACAAACTTTTTTTTTTACAATATATACAACCTTTTGCATTTTGTCCGTCGCTAGCCGTCGCGATTCATCGCTAAAATTATCAAAATGGCAATCGCTAATCGTCGCTAGCCGTCGCTCAATTAACAGGGTAAATAAAACAATTATCAATGAATATAATTAGAAAACAACAAATTCTAATTATCTAATAGATAATTAGAAAACAATAAAAAACTAATTATTAAATAAAAATTTGTCAATTTAAATTTACTTAACAACTTAAATTTGTAATTTATCAATTTCATAAACTATGAAATACTTTCATGTAAATTTATCAATAACCAAGTTAATCATTAATATACACTATTTTTTCACCTAAAACAACTAACCATGTTAATCGCCAACACTAATTATCTACATCAACCATTTATTCAACTTCATCATGATGAAATAATTAATATGTACTTAATTCAAGTTCATGATAATAAACTAATTAATCTGCCAAATCAACATACAACACTACTAATATCTAATTTAACAACACTACTAATACTCAAATTAACAACAAATCTAAATTGTACAACAAATCATAATTGAATTAGGGTTTAAACTAAACCTAAAAACATCAAATTTACATTCAAACAAGAGATTAGGAGCATACCGACATAAATTTGGGTGATTTGTAGGCTTTGAAGGGTTGGGCGTCGACTGGGGTGACGGGGGGCGACGGAGTTGGGGAAAGAGGGAAAATTTGGGGAAGGAGGAGAATGAAATCTATGCTCTCGGTCAGGACCTGTATATTCCGATTTGCGACGGCTAGCGACGGCCGCTTTTTTTAGCCGTCGCCCCTCTTCGTCGCTAATCGAAGCCTTTCTTGTAGTGAAAATACTCACTGCCGTTTACGTCATTCTCTCATGCTACCCTTGATAAGGTGACATGCGTTATGTACATTATTGTTGACTTATCTGCTTTCCCTATTCATTCCTTTTATTTCTGTGTTTTTCCATTATCAATCAACTTACTATACTATGATAGCGTGGTTATGAATTTATTTTGTAACTTATCTTCTTTCTCTAAATATAATGAACATAAATTTAAAAGAAGTATTGATAGGAATGTCATAAAAAAGAATGTGGTGAGCATTAGTTCATGATTCATATTCTTTGCTGCTTCTATTATTATAGTTTTGGTGTGTGCAGATCAATGTTCACCATTTGATTTTGTTCCTTTTCATGCTCATAAGTTATTATAATTTCACTTTCAGTTAAGATAACATAATCAGTTAACCATCTTCATCAAATATGAAGAGTTGAAACATTACTTATTTTTGTGAAATACTTATATAATGAAGAATTGATAACTCTATGTAGGCTGAAAGCACCAGCAGCAATTCCTAAAGTACAACCAAGACATGCAATGGAAATATGGAAACGATATCCAACCATGAGATCCCTTTTGGATGTTTACATGGATCTCAAAATTTATCGGTACGCAGTTCGAACCTTTTAGTAATATTTTTCATTTCTCTTTTTCAACTGCAATATAAAATTCTATACATTGTTTCAAACCCTTGAGAAAGAATTCTTGCTTAAGGATTTGAAGGTAGAGGGTGTCCTGGGAAATGAAGATAGGAGATTAGGAAAAGTATGCTCTAGGAAAAACTATATATGATACTCATGGCACAAAGTAGGGGAATCAAAACTGATGATGTCGAGGATGGAGTGGATTTGTTCGGCCGTTAGGTTCTGCATATTTGACGTTGTATAGCTAATGCAACTTGTATTCAGAAAAGTTTGATTATTGCGTGTAATTTATTATTTAATTTGGTAGAATAATGATTTAGGTTTCTGGAAGATCAATATATTTTTGGATTTTGGCCTCATGTGAAGTTTACAACAAAAGCCAACTTCAGAATTCCCAAACCCAGATAAAATTCATCAGCCTTGAGCATATTTGTCAATGGACAGTCCAGCGTGCCACCTAGCTTCCACTTCCACCCAACCGAAGAAGAGTTCTTCAACTACTCTACTTCGAGAAGAAAGTAGCTTTTGAAAAAACCAATCTCGATGTCATTCGTGAAATCGATCTCAACAACCTCGAACCATGGGAGATGCAAGGTATGTATGTAGGGACTGTACTTATGACAACTAATTTTACCCTATATTAGGATATATTTTATAAGTTAACTATGTTCATGATCAGAGAAGTACAAAACTGGAACAACACCGCAGAACAATTGGTACTTCTTCAGCTATAAAATAAGAAGTACCCTACAGATAAGGACCAATAGGTTAACAGCTGCAGATTTCTGGAGGGCTACCAGCCGAGACAAAGTAATTCACACCAGTTTGAAAAGGATAGGCAAGTGAAAAATGCTTGTGTTTTTACACAGGAAGAGCACTGCGTGGTCAGAAATCCGATTGGATCATGCACAAATACAGACTTGACGAGATACATTTTAACTCCATGATAGTCGTATTTCTATGTGTGTTCTTGGCTTGCGAAATCATTTATACATGTGTATATGTAATATGGTGTTGTTGTTTAATTACATGCTGCAAGTTTGATTCAGGAAAGCATGAATCGAGAAGAGGGATAGGTGGTTTGTCGCGTGTTCAAGAAAAAGAAATTTCTTCACAGATCTTCTGACACTTTTAAATGCTCTTCATCTAACTTGATGGCCATCATCAACGATGGTATGCTGGACCAGTTTATTCAATGCATAGGAAGATCTTCCAATCAAGAATCAAGTAAAAACATGGTAGTAGGTTCAAGAAAGCCTCTCTACAGCGAAACGTTCATGAAGCTTCTGGCACTTGAGAGCTACCATCAGCAAGAGAACATGAATGCAATAACGTTATACAACGACTATGATTATCATGCTATTGTGGCCCTTGACGATTGGGAGACGCTAGATAAGCTTGTTGCATCTCAACTTAACAGTCAGTTTGATGTGATTTCTAAATAGGTCATGTGTGTTAATACCCTAGGTATTGATTTTGACGATAACAACCATATAAATATTACTACTAACGTATCTCTGAGTTGTGTAGTTATTTTAGATATATTCTAGAGAGATTTAAAGAGATAAACAAGAAGTCAATCGAAGAAAATGGATTGTATAAGAAGATTAATCAGAGATATGGAAGAATAAAACTGATTGAAAAATAATACTGAAAGGATAGTACTGTTTGAAGCGATGAATAGTTGGTTGAGTCTTAGAATTTCTTGTTAAATACCTCATGAAAATTATACTTGAAGATCATCAGCTGTTGATCTCAATCGAATCAGGAAAATCCATAAAAAAAGGTACTTTAGAAATCTGAAATTTGCAATACTTATTGGTGTTGCTGATGTGTTGTGCTCATTTTGGAAAATGTCTACATGTTGACATATGTGGGTCAAGTATGCCGACATACTTTCCATTGGTCAGTTTTTTAAAATTTAAATCAAGGGATTTTCCCGCCACCTCTTCCTCAAAAGACGTGTCTCTTCAACCACTATATAAAAGCTTTGGAAAATGAATTTTCAATTCAGTTCTCTCATCTTTCTCTTACTCTTTCATATCCAAACATTTGTGAAAGAATCCCATTGCGTATTATTCGATTCTCTTAGCAAATCCATACTATTTCAATCTAATTCTTCAAGGATTTGCTAATGATACGGTATCAGTGAGTTTGTAATTGAATTCATATCATTCTCTCTCTGATTTCATCATATTCCTCAAAAATTTCAAAGATTTATTGTCATTGGAGGTCTATAGGATCATTGTACCAAATCTACAAGAATTCGTATTGTAGTTAAGACTACTTACCATACTCTATTATTATTTGTGAAAAAAAGAAGGTGTTCTTGTAGTTTGTGAAATCAAGAGGGTGTATCTTATAGCCCATGAAATCAAGATTGTAAATGTGTTCTTACCACCCGTAGAAAGCAAACAATTATAGTGAAATTATGTATAGTGCAGTGCAGTACTAGTTGTAGGATTGTTTGCCCGAACCAGTATAAAAATCCGGGTGTTATTTACTTTACCGCATTTTACTTTACTCTTTACTTATTCTATGATTATTGGTTTTTTATTTGCAACTTGATTAGATATAGTGTTAAAGTCATAAATTAGTTCTAAATAAGTGAAATACACACTTAATCCCCTCTATTGTTCAAATAGCCTTAAGATCCATTCTGCATTGTGTTATCGATAACCCCCATTATTCTTACTTTTGATACCAGAGCACTGGTTTTCAAAAATTCATAATTTGATTTTTGAAAAGTATAAATGGCTAATAAAATGTAACGACCCATATTTTTGGACGATTTAGATCGATGATAAAACACACATGTCAGACTCAAACCATTCAAAAAGAAGGATTGTTATGGGATAAACAAGAAAAGAAGAGAAAGAAATAAAACGAACACAGAATCTCACAGCGGAATGAGAAAATATAATAATCAAATAACAGTTCATGAAGCTGTTTTACATATACATTTGATTATTCTTTTACAACAAAAGATCAGAGTTACATATAACAGGAATACTGTGATGCAGTGGAATAAATGAAGTAAATAATAATAGTACAAATCTTCATCTTCGTCCTCTAGAAAAGCCGTCTTCGGTAAAATGAAAACACAAATTGACCCAAACGAATTGAAAAGACAAAACATTCAAGTCATAACTAAAAGATGTTATGTAAGTTAGATCAACAGTAAATAAATATAATGTAACGGCGTCAGAGATGTTTACGGGTTTTGACATCTCCTATCTAGTGTCGAACATGAGTGTACTAACTTAAGAGATGTTCGGGATTACCATGTCCTAAGGATCCGTTAAACTATCTACTATGTAGTACAATACGCTATCATAGTATGTCTACAGTAAATTAAAGTATTAAAATAGCGTTAAGGCGTTACCCATATCCCCCTTAACACATTTTATATATTCCCGTAGTCTATACAGTATCGTAAGCTCCACCAAACCGGTGGTTTACCCAGAGGGCACTCCATAGGTACGGTACAAAACAAACTCGTAGTAAGCGCGATAAGGCATGTGACAAGGCACACGAGGCAATGCCAGGGTAGGATTCTACCATTACACTTTCGGATTGGTGGTAACGCATAGCAGCTACTCTTTCCCACCTCAGAACACACTTCCATAATCAAATCGAGGGGTGGCCATCAAATCAATCACAAAGTCATAATATGGTATCGAAGAAATGTGCCCAATAGGAGGTGCGACCTCACTTGGCCCGGTATAACTCCCGTTCTAACCACATCAAGCTGACTCACGGGAGTCAGGCTAACATAAATACCTCATACATAATCGTACACCAAACCATCCTACTTCATTCTGGAATCTCCACCACATACATAGCTGTTAAAGTGGTTTTCGGTATTGGCAGAGAGTATGACAATATCTGATCCCTGTCACTTTAACAACCAAACGCTTATTTCATACCGGATGGTTCTTTTAAATTTCAAAAACTGTTTCATAATTGATATCAAAATATCATATTCAATTCAACCATATTACTTTTGAAATTATATTCACTTTCGAAGACATATCGACCAAATAGGTTAAATTATCATTTCAAAATCATCGTATTTAATTAAATATGTCATTTAGATCCAACTTTTGTTATAATATCATTTAACCTTATTCGTTTAATACATGTCATCCCATTTTACTCAGTTTGAATTTTAAATAGGTTAAAATAAATTAATAATAGTTTAATAGTTTAAAATGGTTAAAATGGATTTTTAGATAGTTTTAAAAATAGATTATATCGATTAATAGACTCTAAATAGATTTAAAATATATTAAAATAGATTAAGATACTTTAAAAAGATTTAAAATAGATTAAAATACTTTAACTAGATTTAAAATAGATTAAAATGCTGTAAATAGATTTTAAATAGGTTAAAATAGTTAAAATACTTCAAATAGTTTTAAACAGATTAAAATACTTTAAAGATTTAAAATAGATTAAAATACTTTAACTAGAATTAAAATAGATTAAAATACATAAGAATTTCGATTTAAACCAATTTCCAGTTCCAACCTTCAAACTTGGATTTTCAAAGTAATTCAATTTATATAAATCAGTTTCCTTCAAAATATCATTTAATCCAATCCAAGATTTAAGGGTTTTAAAATTGTTTAATTTAACCAATCTGGTGTCCATATATAATTTCCTACCCTATGGTCAAGTGATATGGATATTTAACATTTCAATCCGCAATTAATTTAAATTTTATGGGTATACATTTTTTCAACCCGCAATCCCAAATTTTATTTCAAATCCATGAAATCGCTTGAGTCTATCATTTTAACTCATAACAATTTCCCCTAATCTATCTGATCGTTCGGGTATGTATCATTTCAACCCATAGGGAACTTGCAGTGTTACAACAATATAAAATATAACATCTAGTCATCTAATATCAACAATCAAACATCCATCAAAATCATCATCCAAATCAATCAATAAACATCAATAGCTAACTGATTATCAATAACAGGTATAAATTGACGAATTAAAATTTAATATTAAATTAAATGGCAATAATAATCAATAAAAGTCACATGACAATATAAATATACCAAACATCAACCAATCAATTTTTAACCGCATCATAAATTTAATCTAACTAACATAAGATAATTTAGTAATTGTGTTTGGGTTAAAACACTTACCTTCGATCAAATCGATTTGAAATCGAAAATAAGGCTCAAAATTCAACAGTCTCAGAATTCATACAAGCCAATTCCATAATGTCTGAAATTTCGATACGATCCTAACAAAATAAATCGCGCGTGAATCAGAGTTCATATGCAAAAGATACATCGATTAGAAGATAAAATTCAAATTTCAAATAATAATTAATAAAAGAAAAAAGGGCCAATAGAAACTCACCATATCATCATCTATTCAACACGTTTGAACTCGTTCCCACACTCTAACCTCGTGCTACTGTTCACCGCATTTGCACCCTGAAGCCGCCACCTAACCTAATTACGACGCCGCCTCTCACCTCCTCTGAAGCGTCGTGCCCTCTCCCCCAAACACCCTCGACCCGCATGTCACCGATCGCGACCCCCATCGACCAAGGAGAAGCCAGCCATGGCCACCAATAACTAGCGCTAATCGAATTTTCCAGGTCAATCAGACCATCATCTCGCCTAATGAATGATATGGATGAACTCCTCTCGACGATCTCCACAAACCCATACCATCGATTCAATGATCGATCGAAGTTGATCACAATACGATGAACGATCGAGATTAATTCATTTACTCTGGACAAACAATGATCTGATTCGTGGAAAAAATCACCACAATATATTGCGCTCGTCGAGAGCTTCGAATCGATATATAACATGACATAGTTTTGAGAAGTTCGATTTTTTGATTTGAATTTGATTTGCAACAGAATCTAAGAAATAAGGTTTCTACCATTTGAGAAGAAGGAATAGACAGAGGGAATTATACGTACAAGAATGAGAAAATGACTTCTAGGGTTTGGGCAACAAGACTATTTGTATTAACAAAGTTCGATAAGAAAATAAACACATATCGAATTTGTACGAACGGCGAATAGCGATCCAAAAAGCTCGTTCTGCCTCCAAATCGAAAGTGGATCATCCCATATATCAAAATAAATGTTTTGATATTTTTAAACTCAGTAGAACATGTTTCAAATTCTAATTCCATCGTATGAATAAGTTAGCTTTAAAATCAGTTTATTTCAAACTGAATACAATTAAATTGATTTCTACGCGTTTCGAGTCCGTACAATCAAACGACAAGTTCGATCACTATGAAACTTGAAACCTTATAATAATTCACCGTTACGGATCCGATGAAACTAGTTTGTTCGAAATCCGAGTCAGTGGCCAAAATGGCTATTTTTCACGTTAGTTAAATAAATTATAATTAAACTGATTAAATCACATTTTAACTTCAAATTTAATAACTAACAATTTTCATCATTTTTGATTAGTTGGACATTTACAACAATTTAAAACAAATTTACATATCAATTCAGTATTAACTATTACACTAATTACAGTGTTTAGTGTCAACTGCAATTGAATCCAATTAATTATATTTTAATTCCAATAAATTGATTTAATTTGATTTCAATCTTTTTATTCAATCGATCATTACTTTATGGACATATTTAACATTGGTTTATATCTTATTACATCAAAATCTATCATTATCATCTTTTACCATATTAATTGCAATATTCCAATTATATTGAATTTTTGTTGATTTTAACATTAATTATAATTTAAAATCCCAATAACTTCATTTATCTTGGTTTCATTCTTATTATTAAATCAATTATTGCCTTATGAATATAATAGACATTCCTATACATTTTATTACATTCACATTTTACAGTTATCATCTTAAGTCATATTAACGTAACATTTAGTTGCATTTAATTGCAATTGATTTTCAATTTATTTCGATGGATTAAATAAATAGGTAGCATATAATAGTGGTCACCTTTTACTAATTTTAGTCACATTAAAAGTTTGTTATCTACACATAAATGTTATAACTACTACCACAACATTAATTTTTCCAATTTCAATTTACTACACATTATTTCACCAATTAACACAACATTTAATTTATTTCCTCATTTACAATGTATAACCAATTATAACTTTCAATTATTTCAATTACTTGAGACTACCTACAAATATTCATCAATTACCTTAAATAAACATTATTTAAATTTCATTCTAGTTATTATTCTTATTAATAAATCATAATTTTCTCACATTGATTAAGTCAAAAAAAATTATTTCTTCCAATATTAAATTATAAATCTTACTAAATTCAATAAATTAGTTATCCGAAAATTACGAGTCGTTACGTAAAACCAGTAACACTTTTATAGAGGAACAATCTTCTACTATACCCCCATTATTTGATGGTAGTAATTATGCTTATTGGACTTGTAGGATGAAAATTTATTTACAGTCTAATGGTTTGAATATTTGGAATATTACATAGAGTGGGTACACTTGAATCCCACACTGTGTACTCATCTTGGACACCGGACCAAAAGACACGAACACTTATTAACTCAAAGGCCTTGAACATTTTATTTTGCCTCTTAGATAGAAATAAATTTAATCGAGTGTCTATTTGTAAGTCTACATATGAAATTTGAAGAACATTGCAAGTCACACATTAGGGCACTAGTAAAGTAAAACAAACTAAGATATCTGTGCTGACTAGCCATTTTCAACCTTTTCAAATGAAATCATATGAGTCTATTTCTGATATGTATTCTAAATTTTGGAATATAGTACATGCATTAATATCATTAGGAAAGAAAATTACTGAAGAGGACCAAGTCAGAAAGATCTTGAATTCACTTTCTAGTGAATAGGATCAGAAGACTCTGACAATTGAAGAAGCCAGTGTAGTAGTACTATGAAAATAAAAGATTTAATTGGTATTCTAATGTTCTATGAAGTAAAGTTGTAGGTTAGAAAAGAGAATCAGGAAAAAAAGAAGAAATCGCTTACACTCAATGCTAAAAATGACAATGATGAACCTGATGATAATGATGATATCGAGTTTATGACTAGGAATTTCAAGAAATTCTTGAAATATTGGAAAATAAACAAACTTCAGAAAACTAACAACAATATTCTAGAAATGGAAATGTTATTAAGTGCTTCGAATGTGCTAAACCCGGTCATTTAAAAAGAAACCGCCCCAACCTGGAAAAAATCAAAGTGCTCTTCGAACTTCTACAAGAATAGGAAACATGCTTTTAACGCAATAGGGGATGAATCAGATACATCATCAAGTGATAGTGATTCAGAAACAGAAAAAGCCAACATGTGCTTCATGGAAAAGGATGACCCGGTATGGAATTTTAATAAAGAAATTACCGTTGTCTTAAATGATATGTATAAGGGATATAAAATGTTTAGAAAAGAGTAAAGGAATAGTTTAGCAGAGATAGATATATTAAAAATGTTTAATGGAATATTAACCAAAGAAAAACAATGTCTAGAATATGAAATTGAAAGACTTAATGGGCATAATAATGAAAGGATTTAACCCTTAAAGTTTTGAAAGACTGAAAAGTGAAAATGGCTCCTTAAAATCAGAAAATCTTTCAATGAAGTCAGAGATCAGTGATCTGAATGAAACAATTACATCTCTGGACAATGTTATTCTAAACTGTAATAAGGATTTTGATAGAATGAAAACAGATGTTGATAAATTTAACAAAGGGAAGGATAATCTAGAAAATTTATTATCTGGATCTAAATCTACTAGGAATAAACATGGACTTGGATACACCCATAAGCCCAAATCAAAGAAATATAGTGCTCAAAGTACTAAATTTGTTAAGGCTACCAAGTTCAAACCGAAACCTAGGAAATTAAAGTTAAAACCCCCAAATAGGTTCATTAATTTGTGGGTACCTAGAAAATTAGATAATATTAAGAAAGAGAAATATATTGATAATTTTATTGATAAAGTTCATTTATCTAATGATGATATTTTGAAAGGGCATTCAAACTCTTCATGAGTTTGGCTTACCAAAACTTAACCCCACAGACCTAAAACAAATAGGTAATATTGCGCATATTTTATATTTTTCAAGCGCTGAAAAATGGATACCGGATAGCGGATGTTCAAAGCATATGACAAGAAATCCATTAAACTTTGGATAAATATCAAAAGAATATGTTATTGGCATTGGCAACATCAGTAACTCTTAAACTCATCTAATTTTAATTATTTTACTTGATAAGTTTATTTCATGCTTTATATTGATTTTGATTCCCCTCATGAGTTTTATTTATATACATATACATACATATATATACAAACTCTATTCATATTGTCTAGTTGTATTTTAGCGATTCTATTTTCGCCATTTTTGTTGATGACAAAGGGAGAGAAAATGTATAAATATACCAGGCAAAATGATAGGGGCGCATAGAGTTAGGGTGTCAAATATAAAAGTATTATATTTTATCTCTCAAATATTTATATGGTTGTTATCATCAAAAAGGGGGAGAATTTCTATACCATGGTATTGATTTTGATGACAACAACCATATAAATATTACTACTAACGTATCTTCGAGTTGTGTAGTTATTTCAGATATATTCCGGAGACATTTACAAAGATAAACAAGAACTCAATGGAAGAAAATGGATTCTATAAGAAGGTTAATCGGAGCTATGGAAGAACAAAACTGATTAAAGAAGAATGCTGAAAGGATATAAGTGTTTGAAGTGATGAGTAACCGGTTGAGTGTTAAAATATCTTGTTAAAGACCCCATGGCAATTATACTTGAAGATCATCAACCATTAAGTTCAACCGAACCACAAAAATCCACAAAAAGATGTACTTTTGAAATTTGAAGTTTGCATACTTATTGGTGTTGCTGATGTGTTGCTGTTCTCTTTGGAAAATGTCTAAATGTTGACATACTTCATGTTGGTCAGTTTGTTAAAATTTAAATCATGGGATTTTCCCGCCACCTCTTCATCAAAAGACATGTCTTTTCGACCACTATATAAAGGCTCTAGAAAACGAATTTTCCGTTCAATTCTCCCTTCTTTATCTTACTCTTTCATTTTCAAACATTTGTGAAAGAAACCGTTGCATATTCTTCCATTCACTTTGCAAATCCATACTATTTCAATCCAATTCTTTAAGGATTTGCAAATCACACAATATCAAAGAGTTTGTACTTGAATTCATATCATTCTCTCTCTGATTTCATCCTATTACTCAAATATTTCAAATATATATTGTCACTGGAGGTCTATAGGATCATTGTACCGAACCTGCAAGAATTCTATTGTAGATAAGACTACTTGCCATACTATGCTATTATTTGTGAAAAGGAGAATGTGTTCTTATAGCCTGTGATATCAAGTGGGTGTATCTTGTAGCCCGTGAAATCAAGATTGTAAAGGTGTTCTTGCCACCTGTGGAAAGCAAGCGATTATAGCGAAATTATACACTGTGCAGCGCAAGACTAGATGTAGAATTGGTTAATCCGAACCAATATAAAAATCTGGGTGTTATTTACTTCACTGCATTTTACTATACTATTTACTTATTCTATGATTATTGGTTTCAATTTGCAATTAGATTAGATATAGCGTTAAATTCATAAGTTAGTTCTAAATAATTGAAATACACACTTATCCCTTGTTCAAATAGCCTTAAGATCCATTCTGCATTGTGTTATAGACAACCACCATTTATCTTACAATGTGTTTAGATGATATAGCTACTATGTCTATTGATAATGAAGAAGAAAGTAGCGACAATGGTGATCTGCGGAGCTTGGCATCTTCAGCCTCTCATCGCATGTAATTATCTCTAAGGTATTAAAATGGGATGCTTAATTAATTAAAAAGATTAAATTGTTTATGTAACTACTATTGCTACACCTTTCTGCATAACACATAATTAAAGTTAATAAGACAAAAATTTAAATATTATTACTGATATGAGTGACCATACCGTATTTTTAATAAATATCAGTGATGTTGTAGCAAGTGAAGTACCAAAGAGTGTGTGCATTATGATGATATTTGATATCGATAACAACTTCCTGATATTGATAATGATTTTTTGTTTGTTCAATTAACTTTTGAGGCTTGGTTCTTTTACTTTACTTTTTATGTGATGTTGGTGCATTGCAAAATCATGTGCATACACTTCATTAAAATATAGTTCAATCGTACATTTATCAGTGAATGATTTGAATTAGCTTAGTGTAATTGATGCACCTATGAATCCAGCATTCTTGTCAATTAGTATACGTCCATTTTAAAAATTAATATCAGTTAGCAACAGCTTTGGGCCACTGCAAAATATGAATTCACAATGGATCAGGACCGTTGCGACGCAATGGTTCAAAGCCGTTGCAAAATACAAATTTGCAAAGGACTAGAGACTTTGCGAATATTAACCACTCTCGATTTTGAGATGGCCCAAAGCCATTGCGAAAAGCATTAGCAACAACCCAAAGTTATTGCAAAATGCATTAGCAACGGCTCAAAGCCAATGCGAAATGGTTTTTTGTTTAGTGAGCAGGAAGTCTTGTCGAAGCATAAAGTCCTTTTGTGAGAGGGCAGCTGGCTACATCAAAATGGAAGAAGCCAGATCTGTATCAAAATCATAGGAAATCTCTGCTCCCAATTATGACAGAAAAAAGGGGCAGATGGATTCTGCCCGCCCAAAAAGCGGCTAACAGAGTTGAATCTCACAGTAGAAAACCCCCTCACTCATTCGTTTGGCGAAGTATTCGAGATAACCAAAGGTGATCTAGCATATGATCTACCGGATAAAGGCAAGAAGCCAGAATGGAACAAAGGCGGAGCATATTACAGATTCCATAAAGAGAATGGCCATCACACTGATAATCGCCAACACCTAAAGAAAGGAGAAGAGAACATATATGCACATGATTGGCACTGACGAATATAATTCAGTATATCCGCAGCATTTCTCTAAAGAGGCATAGAGACAGGCATCCTCAATAAATTCTCCCCGGAAGCGAAACCAGAAAATGAAATAGATCCAAGATTAGAGGCAATAAAAAAGAAATTGAAGCCAGTAGACGATATCAAAGAAATTGATCCAAATAAGTTGTCGACTCTGTCGAAAGGTTTGGATTATAGGGTTGAAATCCACGAAAGGTTGCAGTTATTACTTATAACAGAAGCATTATTGACCTTATCGACAAGAACCTTTCGAAGGGGTTTAACCTGGAAATATGAGTTAATCCAATAAAGGTTTAAGAAAACGGTAAGGTAATTGACAAAGCCAAGCACTTCCCTTTATCTTCTAGTAAAAGCTTCATTTTATTAAATTTCCACAAATCAAATTCAATTTAGGCTACCATACTTTTATTAAGAAATTACAAGACTAGAATTAGAGAGATCAGATCCTCCAAAACTGGATCCCTTGGGTCTTATTTATGATGCAGGCGGCCCTCTTTTTGACTTCATGCTATCGACTGGGTCGGAAGGTCCCCCTTTTATATGCCGCCTTAAACCCTTCATCTTCATCGAAAGGTTTGCTTTTTCATCTGCTATTATGAACCTTCCGCCTTTGTCGAAGGGTTTGTCTTCTTTATACTGTTATGAACCTTTCTACCTTATCAAAAGGTTGCTCTTCTTTTTATTGTTATGAGCCTTTCGATGTTGTCGGAAGATTGTTCTTTTATTGTGAACCTTTTGACCTTGTCGGAAGGTTGCTCTTCTTCAATGATGTTAAAATGTTGTCTTTCATTCTTTGTTGACTTATGAGTGCTTCTTTCTTCATAAACCTTTGTCATTTTCGAAAGGTGCCTTGGATGTGCTTCAACCGGTTCGAAAGGCTTATTAGGCTTTCGAAAAGGTCATCAAGTACTTGCTCACACTTGCTTTGACTTCTTCATCTCCTTCGAAAGGTAAGAACACCTTGGATGCTAGAGATGGAACCTTTTGACTCCTTTGATAAGTTTGACGCTAATAAATTTTGATGGCTGCATCCCATTGACTCCTTCAAAAGGTTCGAGTTGTGCTCCTTTTCCTTTGCTTTTGTTGAAAGACCTTTCGTCTTAGTCGAAAAGTTGATTTTTAGTGTAACGCCTACTATCCTAGGAAGGCCATCAAAGGTCAAATGCTCGCTCGCTTTATTACAGAATGCTCGTTACCAACTGAACCCCAGATAGAAGAAGAGGCAAACACCCCCATAGTTCTGGCATTTGTTCATACATCGAGCATCAAATGAATAAGGAGTAGGAATGGGTACATGTTGATCACACCAAATGGGCAAAAGCTATATGAGATAGTGCAGCTCGGTATTAGTGTGATCAATAATGTAGCTGGCTATGAGGCTCTCCTTACAGGCCTACGAAAGGCCTAGGTAATGAAGGTAACACATGTCAAAGTTCATAGTGATTCTTAATTAATCGTGAATCAAGTGCAGGGCCACTACCAAGCAAAATAACTCACCCTAGACAAACACGCAACTGGAGTAGTTCGAGCAGTCTAAGATAGAGCAAATCCATTGTGAAAGCAACTCATCTTCCAACCCTTAGGCAGAACTGGCTAACATGATAATAGCCAATGAGATGAAGGTGGTACCTATCGGGAATCATGTAGAGCTAAGCATAACATAATCAAATCAAATACCGGTCCTGACCCGAGCCCAACGGGCCGCCGTCTAGGGCTAACAAGATCAAGAAACGACAGAAGGCCAAGAGCAACCTACTATAGAATCCTCTCTGACACACTGAAGAAGACAACTGGATGACTCATATCAAACGATGCCCCTTGAGTGGGATCTTACACTCGAATAGGAATGAAGCCCAAAAGATAAGATACTAGGCCCCGTACGACTCCTTTGATGGAACATTATACAAGAGAGGGTATTCTACCACTTGTCTTAGTTGCATTTCCAAGGAAAAGGGAGTACGGGTCATGAGGGAGGCGCATGAAGGATAATGCGGCGATCACTTTAGGGGAAACAAATTAGCAAAGGAGGTGTTAATACATGGCTACTACTGGCCTACCGTGCTTCGGGATGCAAAGGAATTTGTGAGGAAGTGTGATAGATGTTAGCGGTTCGCCAATATTCTTAAGTTATCATCTCATGGGACTATCCCACTCGCAAGTCCATAGCCATTTGACATATGAGGCATAGATCTAATAGGACTGATTCCAATGCCAAAGAGTGGAGCTAGATATGCCGTAGTGGCAATAGATTACTTCACCAAATGGGTAGAGGCAGAATCCCTAGCCACAATTACCGCAAAAAAGATAGTCATTTTTGTGGTAAGAAATGTAATCACTAGATAAGAGATATCTTATAGGATCATTTCCGACAATGGTACCTAATTTGAAAGCAAGGAGTTTATGGAGCTCTACGTGAAAAATGGCATAATAAAAAATTTCTCCTTAATCACACACCCACAAGCATACAGACAGGTTGAGGTCGCGGATAAGACCATAAAAAAATGCTTAAGAAAAGGCTACAAAAGGATAGAGGAAAGTGGGTAGAGGAATTATCTTTAGTGTTATGGGCCTAACGAACGCCGACTAGATCTTCTACAAGGCACACCCCTTTCTCGTTAACCTACGGATATGAGGTCATGCTACCCATTGAAGTAGAATTCCCATCGCATAGAAGAATGTCATATGCTGTAGAAAAGAATAATAAATTGAGGGAGGCGGCCCTAAACCACATCCAAGAAAGAAAGGATGAAGCAATGGTAGTAGCAGCCACATATCGACAAAGAATGACAAAGAGTTATAAATGCAATCCTTAAGGAGAGAAAATTTTCCAATGGAGACTTGGTGCTGCGGCGAGTAATGGACAACGCAAAGGATTCAACGGATGGAGCGTAGGACCAAACTGGGAAGGCCCCTTGGTTATAGCGGAAGTTTTGGCGAACGAAGCATATCGTTTATCTAAGCCCAATGGAAACCAAGTCCCAAGAACGTGGAATTCAGAGCATCTCGGGCATTATTTTTTGTAATGTGGTTAACATAAAGTACATAGTAGTACTATATAAAAAAAATATAACAATAAACAGGATGTAGGGATATTATATGGCTCGAAGTATAAAATCTTTGCACTGCTCTTAACTAAAGCAAATACACAACACAGATCACCACCAAAATCCATTGGATGAGCGAAACGCTAGAAAAAAATAGGCAAATATGACAATCTCAACACTGAAAATGGTGATAATGGCCCTACACATTGGGCTTTACATCAATGCGAGTCTGGCTTCTTAGCCAAAATATTTTTGCTGGATAGGATGAAAATTTTCCCTGATTCGCTATGAATTTTTCTATGGTAACAAACATACAAACTAGTTGTAGGATATTAGACTGGCTAAACCAGTATAAAAAAAATGTTTATGTCAGATAATTCAAAATACCACAGTGGATGTATGATATTAGACGGCTAGAAGCAGTACAAAAAACCATGCGCATGCGATAATGGGTTGTACATACACGACTTGACTTCTCAGTAAAATCCACTCCCTCGTGTAGGAAAGACCATGCCAAGAGCACAACAATTTACTCTTCATAGCCCATTGTCATAGTTCAGAGGTATGATTTCATCTACGAACAATAGCGACAATCTCATACATGAGAAGGGTGATAGTAAATAAGAATGTGGCTCAGCATACGCATGGCATTATGCCCCCGACTAAGGAGGCAAGTCATACGACGCCTGCAGCTAAGGACATTTCATCCCCAGAAAAGGGGGCAGTTCAAAATAGATATACGGGCAAGCATATGGCTAAGGACATTACGACCCTGAACAGAGGGCAGGACAATTTAACCAACGGGTAAAATTGGTAAGGACACTACGCCCTCCAAAAAAGAGGGTAGGTCGCGATCAACCTATAACTAAATCAATAAAGGATTTCAATGCGGTCGGAGAAGTTGCACCTCCAAGCACGAGGAAAGAAGGAAAATCAGACGCACAGACAGAGTGTTTTAGATATTAAGTCTACCACGACCTATGATCTTAGAAGACTTGGGGGACAAGTGTTGCACCTGTTCTTACCTAAAACGACTCTGAGAAAACATGGAAGAACTGGCCGAAGATCATAACAAAGACACCAAAGAACGAGGTCGAACATCGAATTCTGGGGACATAAGATACACCAAGCTGAGCTGACCACATTCATGTTCAATCAAATGTCCATAGCGACAAGCCTATACAGGCACATACTAAGGGTAACCTAGACAACGCCATACAGAGCTAAAAGCACTCTAAAAGAGCTGTAAGCAGGGTCGCACAGGATGTGCTTTATGTAGATTCAATTTTACGGGAAAACAAAAAAGATGCGCACCAAATGTGTATGTGTGTGTGTTCTAGTCAACTGTTTGAGTGTGAAGAAAGAAAGAAAAGGAATTTTCCCATTTTTTCTTAGCGTGGAGGAAGGAAAGAAGTGGGGATTTACCCCCTTTCTCTGAATGTGGGCTGATAAACGGGTTTCTGAAAGCTGTTTATGGCTAAATGGTTTTAAGAACTCTGTTTTCATAATTCTATGGCTTTTCTTCCATCTTTTAAATTTTTTTCGCTAAAAGGGTTTCCGAAACCCCTTTTTAGCACTAAATGGGTTTCAGAAACACGTTATTTTCCTTTTTTAATAATAATAAAAAAAATCTATGATAATTGTTGGATAAATGAGTATTGCCTATGCTTTTCCTTCATCTTCACATGCCAAAAAATGGCTTCCTACTAGAGATGCTCTTAGAGGATGATAGTGAAGCAATAAAAATTGTGTGTCAGATAAGTAGATATTGCAAAAGTTTGCATTCGTACTAGATTTTTTTCATAGTAGATACTATAAAATACACTTCAATAAGTGAGATTGAATTTTTTTTATTTTCCTAAGAGTAACATTTATAGCTTTTAAAAATTTAATGAGCTAACTCAAAGACTATATTATCATATTAACGCATAAAAGTTTTGTTCATTTTTGTGTACATTTTTGCATGGCGTTGGCCAATGTATAGGAGTAAAATAAATTAATCTTTCTGATGTTTTTTTATTTAAAATATTGTTTGTATTTTAAACAGTAAGAAAAATCATGTTATTCACTATACAAACATTGGACGAAATAGCTCGATGAATAAATTAAGCATTTTGGCATAGAATAATGCGGTGAATTGTTACAATCAATGCGAGTGTTATATTTAGTCAAGGCAATTCAATATGGGTTGTAATGTAATTGAATATCCAATAAAATTCGTTCTTGCTTTGGTACTATGTATTTCCAGTAAAAGCCATTCCCAACTGATAATTGTTATACTCGAAAGTGATATATTTTAGTTAGGGCATCACAACTCTACCAATAGGTATTTGAAACTCTTGAAATTAATGCCACTTTGGATATTCTCTATATTGGTTGCTACTAAGTTTATTGGCTACCCACAAAATTTGAGCACCCAAGAATTTTAGGAAAATAAAAATAAAACTCCAGGCCAGACATGGGTCTAGTGTGAGTAAACTCAAACAACTAAATTATTATGTTTAAAACCCTTTTAAAATCAAAGGTATCTCGTAAGATCACGCCGCACATAGACATGGACGGGTTTCTACTTACGGTAACCAAAACACTTTTTATAGAAAATTTAATGATATCAATAGTCAAATTTGTAACCATTATTAAATTCCAGTATACTAGGTTCTATAATCAAAACCGTGAAGGCATGTATTGGAGATTGGATTCCATACTATGACAAGGCACCAGGGTACCATCTATCATAATACACGTTTCGAAAACGTGCCGAGAAACTCACCGAGATCCCCTGCCAACACAAGACCGACCTACCCCTAACTAGATACTACCAAATATGTCACCACCTCTATTGCTTTGCTACCCTTTTTGTATGAGATCTCATGCACAACCAATTCATAAATATGTAGATGTATATAAAAAGGTGATGACACACCCTAATGGGAGCGACCCACTTAGCCTTGCTGCATCGCCCCTGATTTTACTCATTCCCGGTTGATAAGGCTTGAGGCTATCTTACCTTTTGAATAGAAATCCCACTAGGAATGCTAACACTACCTTCCAGGCAGTAATGCAGTGTCAGCATTCATCCATACAAGTTGTATAGGATGGGATAAACCGAAGGCACTACTTCTACTACATCCATTTTGTAATCACCTTATAACTAGTAGCAAGCAGCCCTTGCACTTTAATGCTCTATCTTCGATTCCATATTCTTCAAGATGTTTTCAGTTTGAAACGCTTGAGTTAAATCGAAGTGATTTTCAAAAAGCATATCTGATCCAGGTCTCTTCGAAACAACTTTCGAAGATTTCCGATAAACTTAGCCCCGGTTCTTTAGGAAATAAATAGACAAAGATAAGAACGGATTTCACCTCCTTACCGTTAATGGATGGATTTCCTAATCATTTATCTCAGAAGAACGAAACGAGGTTTATACGCACGGTACAACATCGTTGGGAAAGACTATGCATATAACTTACGTGTTTCTCCTAGATATTTCCAGAATTACGTTTAGGTCCAGATTTGATAGTCGATTATTTAACTATCAAATAAATAATCATTCAACATTCATCTGATTTCATATGGGATCCACTAAGCCTTTATTGATTAATCTTTAATTGATTAAAACACTTTGCAAAGCCTGATCAAAGGATCTTTTTAAAACACTATTCCAAAAACACTTTACATTCCTTTTATATTTGGAAAACATTTTTACTTATCTTAAAAATATAAGTACTTACCAAAAACATTTGGAAAATTCCCTTTTTCTCAAATTCAATATTAAATGGCCAAGAAATTCTTTTTTCAAAACATCACTTATTATAAAACCCATTCACTTTATAAAACTCATTCATTTATCCCTTATAAAAATTCTTCTTATACGTTCACTTCATATTTCAACCCTTCTTATAAGTCTATAAAATAGATTTAAACTTCTTTTTAAAATCTCTAAAATGATTTATAAAATCTCTTCCATGTATAAAACACTTTATAAAATTTTGTTTATAAAATATCTTTGACATTACAAAATCTTATTTTTAGATCACTTTAAATAAACCCTTTATTTAGTAAAACCCTTTTTGCTAAAACAAGTCGTTATTTATAAATACCTTTATAAAATAATTATATAATGTGAAAATCAAAGAATTGAAGTTAGTTCGAAATCATACTTCATAAATTCCAAAGAGGCTTAGCAATCCCAATGGTACTAATTTAAGTTACCATTTAATTTCAATTCCATTTTCAAGTCATTCAACGATTTATTTACATAAGTCAACATATATGTAAATACATTTCATATTCAAATCATAAAATAATAAGTCAATATAAACTAACAAGTATAAACGTTCTCATATAACATAATAGCAGGATGGCGATTTGTCCTTCTAAATCGATGTCCAACAATTTAATTAATTTAGTAGTACGGGGATTTATTATGCCAATAAATGTCCAAACAATAAAACAATCTATATTATAACTCATTCGCAGTTATATGGTTTTTTAATGGTATTGACACTTGAATAACTTAAATTCAAAACCATATTTGAAAAAGAAGTTCCTTTAAAACAATTTGATCCTTAGAAAAACAAAGGAGTTAGGACTTTAAAAGTCTTTTTAAAATAATTAATTATAAGTTTAATCCTTATTTAAATTATAATTAATCTTAATTGAACCTTAACTCAATTTAATTAAATAATTAAACAATTATTAACTATTAATCAAACCCAAATTAATCCTTTATTAATTAAACCTCCATTAATAATTAAATATTATTTAATTTTAATTAGTTAATTAATATTTTGATTAAAAATTAAATAATAAATTAAAACTGTAATAAATAATTTACTTCAAAATTAAATCTTAATTAATTTATCATTAAAAATAGTTAACAGTTGATTAATTAAATAAATAAATAATTGACCTTATATTTGATTAATAATTAATTAAATAAATCATGTATTTAACTTATAGTTAATTTAAAATTAATCTTGCTTAATCAAAAATTAATCTTACTTTAAAACATAATTAATTTGTAGTTAATCTTCACTTAATTATAATTAACAAACCATGTTTTAAACTTATTAAGTATTAATTATCAAAACTTAATTAATTAAAAATTAATTATTAAATTATTAAATAACTTTCTAAAACACCATTATTAAGTTTATAAAACATTTTAAAGACACTTTTAAGTATGAAAACTAAATTTTAAAAAAAAAAGTCTAACTTTTAATCGAAATTGCACCCATAGCGACTATCGCTCTGGACACCATAACTTGAAAATGTTTTTACTTTCCTCGTCGAGACCTCAATACATAAATACTTACAAACTTATCATAAACATAGCATTATAGTTTGCATAAGAAAACAAAGTTGAAAACTTTGAAATGATTTTCAATTTCCTTTAAACAAAACACTAGTTTTTCCATAAAGAAATCTAATTGTCCATACCATATCAAAATGTCCACTTCCTTAGCATGACATCACATGCATATTCCTAAACATCCATAAACATATCACTATCATAGCACAAACACAAAAATCACACCTTTATAATGAAACATAACGTTTTAGCTTTCGATTCACAAGTCGATATCTAAACCACAACTTGCAACATATACATATATTCAATCCATATAATATTCCTACCAAACAACCGACTTATTTTACCATCCAATATTAAATACATATTAAGGTAAAAATTTCTCAAAAGTTAAAGAATATACTCATCAAAAATCTTTTGAAAACTAGATACATTTTGGAATTCGGAAAGCTTGGAAAACCACAAAATCGACTCGAAAATAGGTCAACATCCCCTTAATTTTTGGACATGTAATTCTTGGATTTTGGAAAAGTGGTAAAAATAAAAGTTCTATAAAATTATTTTCTCTACACTTTTAAAGAAAGAAACACTCAATTTTTGTTATTATTGAGGAAGATATGACCCAAATAAGAAAGACCATTTTTGGACTTAGATCTCTGAGTCCAAAAACAAGTCTGAAAGAAACGCTTTTTTGACATAGCTACACTCAAAATTGGAAAATCTATTGCAAACAAAAGTTGTAGCTATTGGAATTTCATATGGTTTGAAAAAAATAAAATCTTCGTTTGGGTCGGAAATGAGGAAGACGGGACAGAGGGAAGAGGAGGTAAAATGCGAAGAAGGAAAGACTATTTATAAACAAGAGAGAAAAAGAATATATAAAAAAATCATTGTGAACCACTCAATGGAGGGAACGGTTACTATTCTCACACCTTTGATACCCCCTGATCTAACCGCTTCTTCCACCATCGTGCAAGCAAACTGCATGTCCTCTCTACCTAACAACATTTCACATGAGATTGCCCAGGATAAAGAACATGCGGTTGAGAATATAAGCACCAAGACACATGACCACCGAACTACTACTGAGTTTCACGTATAGCCTTCTCAACATAGCCCTTTTACTTGGACCAAATCATGGGCAACGGCTGTCAGAGAAAATTTGGTGGATTGAGAAGTAGATATTACGGATCTGACGTATTTCGCTCCAATTTCTGGTGGTGATAAGATAAAAGGTATGATTCCAAAGACAGTGCTCACTGCTTCCGAAGAAAAATGGAAGAATACTTTAATTGTTTATATTCTGGAAAGACGTCATGTTTATAGTAATTTTAAAAGTTTTGCTGATAAGATTTGAAAGCCAAATGGATCCTAAGAACCGTTTTACAAGAAGAACGGTTTTATTTTAATTAAATTCTACAACGCCGACGGCTGCCGTAAAATAATTCGATCAGGACCTTACACTATTGGATCTAGAATTTTGATTATCCAAAAATGGAAGCCTGATATATCACTTACTAAAGCTTCCTTCTCAACCATTCCAATATGGATTCGATTCACAGATCTGAAACTTGAATATTGGAATAATGAAGGTATAAGTAGAATAGCTAGTATACTAAGTCGTCCAATTAGAATGGACGCTACAACGGCAATGGAAAACTGATTAAACTACGCGCGTGTACTAATTGAAGTTAACATTCTTTTTAGCTACCCACTGACCGTTCAAATGGAAATCTATAATGGTGAAACTGATATAATTTCTATTGAATATGAACAGAAGATTTCCCCATGTTTGGTCTGCCATATCTTTGGCCACACAGATGCATATTGTACAAAAGTAACTAACAAGGAATGGAGATTGGAACAACAGACCACAAGTTCAACCACGGCAACAACCTCAGATGGAATAAACGTAAAATGAACGTCATACAGAGAACCAAATAGAGATATATCAAATATATATCAACAAATATACAAGTATAGGCTGAAACAAGTACAAGCACTGAACAACAACCAACAAATTTGGATATTCCCCTTCACAATGCTTCTCCTCCCTTATCGACATCCCTGAGAATTCAGAGGCCTCGCCATTAGTGACTGATCCAGTTTCATCCTGCCCTCAAGCTACGCTGAACCAAGCTTCTTCAACCAGTGATTCCACTCTTGAATATGTTTCCCATAGAGAAGCTCTAGAAAATAAGGTGAATAAAAGTAAAACAGAAACAGAGACTTTCATACAAAGTATTGGAAAACAAATTCAAGAAATAGGCAGCCCAACTACCACCACTATTGATTTCTCCCTCATGTTATCGAAGAATCCTACATACATTAAAAGACGTACATCACCCGCAAATCCCACAACAGCAAATAAAGCTCCTCCTAAAAGAACTTCATGAGCACTATAAAGGGTAAATGAACATCATGACATGGAATATTAGAGGTATGAATACCGACGATAAAGTCAGTTAGGTATTCACGCTTCTAAAATCTCACCAGCTTACCTTGATAAGCTTGGTTGAGACCAAACTATCTACTAAAAATATAGAGAAACTGCAGTTGAAACTTCCCAAATGGAACATAGTCCACAACAATGATGAAGGCAACAAATGTAGAGTTGTGATTATACTGGATACAACTGTGTGGGAACATGTTATATTCATCAAATCACAACAACATATCACTCTTTTGCTATCAAATAAAGGTGGACTGCAATATTACTGTACATGTGTACATGCAAGTAACTCGTTTTCAGAACGTCCACATTTATAGGATTTGCTTCGACACGACGCTTCTAATATAGGATCTTCTTGGCTTGTTATGGAGGATTTTAATAATGATCTGAACCGAAAGGAAAAAAAGGGAGGATTTCCAATCCCTTTCTCCTATTTAAATTCTTTTAAAAATTGTATATATAACTGCAGTTTGGTTGAACCTATTTTACAGGGATGTAGATTCACATCGCAGCGCAGAGGAATTGCAACAAACTTAGACAAAGTTCTCGTCAATTATGAATTTATGTCTATGTTCCAAAAATTTGGCACTATCGCTCTACCATCGTCTACAAGTGACCATACCCCTTTCTTGATCTTTTTCAGCCTTCGAATTCGACACCAAAAAAGTGCCCCTTTAGATATATTAATAATCGGTGCCACAAAGAGGGATATGAGCGGTGCATTATTACTGGGCTCTTAGTTACTACAGTTGGATCCCATGCCTACATTCTGCTATCTAAACAAAAGGCTATCAAAAAAGAACTTAAGGCATGGCATAGGTTAAGAGCAAAGTACAACAACATTGCTTCTCTACAATCTAAATTTGATAGTATGTTTTACCTTGCAGATCAAGATCCTAAAAATTGCATTATCAACGACAACATGGTCCATATTGGTCAGTGTTAGGGTTGTCTCGCATGTTTAATGGAGGAACGACGGTTTGGATTGGAGATAAGTCCATCGCTAAATAATATGAAAAGGTGGTGTATAAATATGGGTTGGCAGACATGTAAAATTGGGGATTCCTTTTGTTACAACAAAGTGTGTGCCAATCCATATGCGTACATCACGTGTTGGAGATGGGGAGCTTGATCCGACCGCCGTTCCACAACAGTGGTATCAGAGCCGAAGGTTACGGACTGGGCCATGCAGACAGGGCAGTACTCTCAAAGGTTACCGCAAGGGGATGCGAGTCAAGGGGGAGACTGTTAGGCTTGTCTCGCATGTTTAATGGAGGAACGACGGTTTGGATTGGAGATAAGTCCCACATCGCTAAATAATATGGAAAAGTGGTGTATAAATATGGGTTGGCAGACATGTAACATTGGGGATTCCTTTTGTTAGAACAAAGTGTGTACCAATCCATATGCGTACGCCACGTGCTGGAGATGGGAATTTTGATCCGACCGTCGTTACACAACAGTCAGAAACTAAATGATCAACTAGTGAAGCAATAAGAATTTCTACGGGAACAAAGTAAGGTTTTCTGGCTTTAAGTGGGTGACCATAATTGTGACCCCCCACCCCGAGACCCACATTAACAAAGAGAATTATAGGGTAATTATGTCTGCTAATGCAGAGAATAGGGCTGGATAGGAGCGACCATCTATAGCTTTATCATAAACATCTACTGAATACGTTGATTGGTGCCCTATATTTTTTTTCTAACTTATGTGGATCGACATATTCAATAAATGTCTAATACAAAACTATAGGTGGCTAACGGATCTATCAAAACAAAATAAAAAAAATGAAATGCAACTCACAACACAGAACAACAGATAATCATATAGATATACACATATATACAGATACATCTCCAGAGTAATACAAAACGATACAACAAATGTGGTATGACGATCACAAAATACATCGAGTCAATAATACACATATAAGAGTCTACATAAAATGCTTCAACAAAAAAGGACGATAACGGATATATCCAAGCAGTAGCGTCAAAGCGAAGCTAAGCCCAAAAGCAGGTATCTAACCTGAAACAACTCGATCTAACCCGAGTATATAATACACGGGTCGGTCTAGCTAAAACAATCAGTTTAGAAAAGATAGACAGTAATATGAAGCATAAGGTATGTACGATAATTCTTCTCGAATAAGAAGAGACAATAGCAAAGCATGTCCATATCTTAAGTGAATAAATATCACGTAAGCATAAAGAACCTCTAAAGTAGTAACTCAAAATAAATCATCAGGTTAAACTTTATCCCTTAAATAGAAGAAAACTCAAATGATGAATCTCAAATCTCGCTAAAATGGCTAAAACTAAATATCTCCTATTGGAGAAGTTCCAAAACTCAGAATATGCCTCATTTCATCGGCATAAAACCCAGACTCAAAACTTGCCAAAATAGAAAAATTCAAATATAATCTCAAAATGGAGAAACCTCAAACACAAAATACGCCAAAATGGCAAACTTGGATATATTCTCGTAATTAAAAAATGTCAAACTCAAAATATGCCAAAAGGCAAACTCAGATATCTCCTATAGGAGAATATAACCTCAATCTTAGAATTAGGACCCAACAGCCCAAATAAAAAGCCCAACGGCTATAAATAAAATATGGACCCAACAGCCCAATAATAGCCCAATAGCTATAAAAAAAGGACCTGACATCCCATTTGTAGCTACAAACCCATATTGGACCCAACGGCCCAATAAAAAGCCCAACTGCTATAAAATATGAAAGGACCCAACAGCCCAATCTATGGCCCAATAGCCTGCCAAGTACCGTGTCTACTAGAGACCCCCGGCCTCTTTTAGGACCCAACAGCCTAAAAATAGCGCCTCAGCGATATATATAAGTATATCCATACGTAGAACCCAACAGATCAAGTATCGGCATATACTCGTGAATATGTCACAAACTCTTAGCTAGGAACCCGAAAAGTGGTAACGTGTGTCATATACCACACGTTCTCACAAAACGGTTTACTAACCACTTGTTAATGCCACACTAGAAAACGTCATTAAACTCATAAAATCTCATGACTTGTCTCATCTCATCAACAGGTATAAATAGACCTCGTGATGGTTCCTCATGAACCATAAATCTCAAAATAGGATATCACAAACTCAAGACTTGCCTCATATCATCGGCAAGTATAAAAACATCATGATGGTTCTCATCGACCATAGCTTCTAAAATAGGAGATCTCAAACCACAATAACTCGCCAAATATTGGCCATCTCAGATAATTCCTGTACATAGAAATTATAAAACTCAAAATACGCCATAAAATGGAAACTCTCAAATATCAACTCAGAAATTCATAATTCTCGAATAGCTTCGATCGTACAAGTCCGGAATTAACTGAAACAGTAAATGCATGTGTCTCATACCATGTATTTTACTAAATCGTTTAATTCTCTTTCTCATACGTTCGAATAGTGCAAAAATGTGCATTTTATATTCCAAATAATTTACTAGAGAAAACAAGCTTTTAAAACCAATTTCAGAAATCAATTTTGAAAGCCATATTTGAAAATTCCCTTATTATAGAGAATAAATAGATTTTATATTTGAAATTACTTTAAAAAATTATATAATAATTAGCCAATTCAATTTAGAAATTATTTCAACAATGTTTGGAGAAATCCGTGCTAGAAAACAAACAAAGATACAATAAATCACTCATATTGATATTCAAACTCAATTTGAATTTAATTCAAATTCAACTCAAATTTGAATTTCTAGGTCTTCAAAATTTGGCTAGTCTACTGATAGACATCATGGCCTTTGAATACGATCAAAAAATCTCAAAATATAGCTAGAAGTGCAAGAGAATTGGATCAAAACACACAAGGCAACAAAAGGGAGTGGGCTGAAAAAGCCTAATGTCCAGGTCGACCTGAAGGTCAACCTGGAGGTTGACCATACTCCACCCAAGGTCAACCGACCAGTTGACCTAAGGGGCTTTGGGTCGACATGTAGGTCTACCCCGGAGAAAGGGGAGGTCGACCCCTTGTACGCATTTTGTTTCAGCATTCTTGAGGTCCGTAGTAATTTTTAAGCACTGATTTGCACATTTAAATGATAATATTTTCCAACTAAATTTTGCAGAGACCAAGTCCAACATGTAAACTACCAAATGAAAGAAATCGGCAGCATTTCGTTGTCGGAATCTAAAATTACAGTCATTCAAAGAAGCAACAAAAATCAGATTCAAACAGAAGAAAACTATGAACAGAAAAACGAATACAATGACTTATTTTGCACAGTTTCAAGCAATTGCAACTTTTGTTTTGCTAAATTTGTTAGTTTATTCAACTTACCTTATTGTTTGAATGCAAATACCCGGATTTATGAAGAAATGTTGAAACTTTGGTGGAAGAATTAGTCTCTAGAAACCTGTATGGTAAAAAGAAATAGCATGCAAAAGAAAATTTTCTGCAAATTAGAAAATCATCTCTGAAATTAGGAATTGGATGAAATTAAAAGGTTTGGAGTAAGATTACCTATTGATTAACGCTCTAGATTGAAAAAGATTTTAATTTGTTGAGTTAACATGAAGTTTGGAGCTTGAATTTGGAAATTTGAGAGGTGAGTTATTGTTTTTAGTTTTCTGGTTTGAGAAGGAAGAAGGAGGTAACAAAATGAACGTACTAGCTATAGTTTTCTTATTTTCTCGATATTAGGTAAGTTAATGGGCTTATGGACCCAACACTACAATAAAAAGACCATACTACAACTGCATTTTTACAACTGTCATAAAATGCCAGTTGTAATAAAGGTTTTTTTACAACTGTCATAAAATGCCAGTTGTAATAGAGGTTTTTTTACAACTGTCATAAAATGCCAGTTGTAATAGAGGTTTTTTACAACTCTTTTTTTCAGAAAGTTCTAATAAACTTATTTTCAACAACTTTTATATTTTTCTAGTTGTAATAGATGCCTATTTAATAATTAATAAATAATAAATAAGAATTAAATTTTAATAAATAAGAATTAAATTTTAATAATGAATAATTCATTTTAATAATTAATAATTAAGAAGTAATAATTGATATTAATAATTAAGAAGTATATAATATTAATAATTAACTTTTGATAATTCATAATTAACAATGAACAATTAACATTAATAATTACAAATCTTTTTTTTCTTCAAAAAGTTGTACAAACTTATTTTCAACAGCTCTTTTTTACTAGTTATAATAGAGGCTTAACTAATGTTAATAATAATTAATATTTAGTAACTAATAATACTAATATTTAAGAATATATAATAATAACCATACGCATTAATAATAATCAACATTAATAATGAATAATTAATAATTGCTATTAAATAATTAATACTAATAAATAGTAATTAGTTTGTTTTAAATTACTATTAAATATTTAATAATCAATAAATAAATGATAATTAATGAATAATTACTATTAAATAATAATTAATAATAAAAAATTATGAATTAATTAATAATTTGTATATGAAATAGATATTTATATGAATTAATTAATTGCTTGTCACTAATAATTGATAATATTATTATTTTTAATTTATTTTAAGTATTTTTAAATTTATAATACATTAATCAATGAATCATGTAAAGACAAAATGATCTAACGGTCTATATTTGTTATGTCAAATTTTATGTTTAATTTTGTGTCCCAATAACCGCTTACTTTTGAATGTGTTTACAATTATTTATAATATTATAATAATCAATAATTTGTAATTTATAATTAATGACTAATACTTGTTAATAAGAAAAATCTTGGCTCCGAAATCCGAAAATCTTGGCTCCATATAATAAAAAATTTGCCTCCATTTTACAAAAAGTTTCCTAATTTCCCTCCAACGGACGAAAAATTTCCCACCTACTAAGTAAACCCTTATCCTACCTTTACCAAAACATAGCCGCCTCAAACCTTTCTTCTTCATATTCCTACTTTTAACCATCAATTAAATCTCAACATTAGATTCCATACCAAAAACAAATTCTATTTCCCTACTTTCATCGTGGACAAGCTCTAGTCCCTTATACTCGATTCCCTCAACGTGGGCAAAATCCGGTTGCTTGGTCACCGCTTTGGTGTTGTATGCTTGGGATGTCGCAGTTGACGCCTGAACTTGAAGGATAGGTAAATCAAATTTTCTCAAATTAAATTTGTTGTACATTGCGAAATTTGATATTTTTTCTTCTTGAATCAAATTATATGATAAACTACTCATTCAAGATTATCTGCTAGAAATCGTGGAATCTATTTATTTTTCCTTGCAAATCAACTTTTATTTGAAGATGGATTTGCAAGTTCCACCTTCGTATTATTTTTTTGAAGAAAAATGTGTTGCAAGTGCATTGATCAATGATGCATGAGTTCATTAACTTGCATCAGAGTAGATATTTGACAGTCTAAGAGAGTATTGCCGAGGTCACTTTGGTTCAGTTGATCGGATCCGGTGACAGATTGTGTGTGCTGGTGAACTTGTTGAGGTAGCACTATGTTTACTGCTACTGATCAATAATAGGATATGCTCTAATGGTGATTGGCTCAAAAAGTACTGCTGCTCTTCATCAGGTAAATGCAAGAATCATTATCGATCTTATTGTTGCTTTTATTCGATGTTGGATGTATCGATTTGATTTGGTGTAACCGTGCTTAGACTGCACTGTTAATTGAGATTCTTGAATTCATTTCTGTAGATATGAGAATTTTTTTATAATGCTTAGAAAACTACAGTGGTACATTGTTAATAAATTTAGCGATGACTAATATTTGCTTGATGATATTTGTTTGATCTAGTTGTATTGGTTAATGGATATAATGAGCGCTATTAATTACTTCTTCCAGAGGTGAAGGATGATAATGATGGTTGAGGTTGTTGGCTGAGATTGTATCAAAAAAATTATGATCTGATGTTTATTTTGAAAACCGAGGTAATGACTATGTGGAGACTGCTTGTTTCGTTGATTTAGGTGTTGCTTTCCTGGGAATTGTCGTCACATGGAGTTTGCCGATGTTGATGAATGATGAGCCTGATTTCTTGAGATAGCTTCTTTGCAGCTTCATAATTTATCACCGGTAATGTAACAGGAATGCCTGTAACTCTGTCGTGGGGAACAAGACTAAAGATTGCCATAGGAGCAGCAAGAGGCCTTGCTTTTCTACATGGTGCAGAGAAACCAGTCATTTACTGTGACTTCAAAGCATCGAATATCTTGCTTGATTCTGTCTGTAACATAACTTGGCCCATATATTCAAATTACAACTTAACTCTGATTTCATTTTACTATGAATTTTCAGGATTTTACTGCTAAGCTATTAGATTTCAGTTTAACAAACACGGGTCCAGATCGTTTTTCTGAAGAGGATGACCGTTATTCATCACGGTACAAGTCATTCCATTTTAAGCTTCTTATGCCTACGAATCAATAATTTCGCTTATTAGTTTCAATGCATCTATGCATTTTATTTTGAACTTCATGTCTGCAATTTTGTTTATTCATTTTAAGGTATCTGTGCATTCTCCGTTTTTCACATGTAATGTCCTTTGTTTTCTGGTTGATTATATTAAGTTCCATATCACTTTTATTGTGCATGTACCTCCTGAGATTTTGTACGTACCTAAACAACTTGATGTGATGGACAATAGGTTATTACCTAATACTAGGTAGACTGTAGAAGTAGAAAATATGGCTTACTTTTTATTTAATACTTTGTTAATTTTCTCTTCTGAACTTCTTCTTAGACCATCTATTTGCTCTTTGTTACAGAAACAGTGCTGGTCGACTTGACGAACCCTCTCACGAGGAATGGTGAATATCATTTTTTGAACCGAAACTCAAACTACTTAATTCTTCACTTATCTTATTTTCATGTCATGTAATGTGTCTTATTCCATTTTATTGATTGATAATTGTATATTCAGATCTTTTGATCACAAGCTTTCTGAGCAAAGTCCAACTCTAAGCTATGAGGAAGCAGCAAAAAATTCCCATGATCAAGTTCGGAATGGAAGGTGATCTTTCTCATATTTGTTGATATTTCTTTGTGGTACACATGTTCTTCTCTAACAAAGACAAATTTATATAGTAACGGGAATCTGGTTCCATCTACAAAAGCATACTCTCCACCTCTAGATAAATCAAGTCCTCCAACTGGCACAACTCAATACAACAATCAATCTGCAACTGCCATACATAATTCAATTCCAAACAAAGAGAGTGATCAATTTGAGGCAAATGGAACAGTATGGTCGTTGATATGCAGAGTTGGAGTGATTATAATGAAACTATGGTTGAATGAAGTCAATTATTTGTATGGCGAATGTAAGGCGGTAGTGTTTTTATGGAGATTCTTGATGGCAATGGAGAGGTGAAATATGCAGATGGTTAGTATGGTTGTTGTGTGCAAATGGTACGGAGATGGGTCAAGGAGCAGTTGCAGTTAGATGGCTGGGTGGTAATCAGTGCAGTCGATATGGTGGCTGTGCATATGTACATATGATGGTGGAGTTTGAATGTAGATGGGTGATAATGTGACTGGGAGTGTGACAGAGGAAAGTGGAGTTTGGGTCAGAGAGGTGTAGTTGGAAATTTCAGATGTGTGATGTTTCACGTTGAATGGCAGTTTTGAAGGAAGTTGCAGTGTAGTTGGATGTTTTTGTGTGTAGTTGGAAGTTAATAGTTAGTGTATGTAGAGATTTGAAAGTGGGATGGTTAGTGGTATATACATCAGTGTGTTAGCAAGCGGGGGGCAGTAAAGGAAATTGTGTCAGGGGGATGTAATGGATTTAGTTATATTTTGTAATAAAATTATGAATTCAAAAATGGTGTAAAATTGAATTGTTTTAGCTTTTATTAAATACGAATGGTTCATCTTGTTTCAAGTAATGTTAACGATCGTAGTTATTATTAGTGAAATATCGGTTTTAAATATAATGTTGTGAAATTTACGGTTAATGGCAGTTGTCGGAAGATGAATTGCAATTGTTGGTAGCAGTTGTAAAAAGATTTATTGCAACTGTCAATAACAGTTGTAAATGAATCTATTACAACTGCCAAAAGCAGTTGTCATACCTGCTACAACACGAAATGTTACATATCTACAAGAGTTACCAACAGTTGTAAAAAGGTTATTTGCAAGGGTAAGAAAAAGTTGTAATATACAATATCACAACGGTTATATGCAACTAAAGAACACAGTTGTAAAAAATTGATAGTCTTTTACAACTTCTTAAAATACGACTGTTGTTCCACCGTTGTAATATATCTTTTACAACTGTGTTCCACCGTTGTAATATGCCTCTTTTGTTGTAGTGAAAAATTAAAAGAGAACAATATATGTTAAGCCAATTTAATTAACACAAAGCCAAATATTTTCATATTTACACTATGCAATGGAAGAAATGTTATTTTGTTTTAAATTCTCACACAACAAAGAATGTAAGTTTGCATACTTAAAAAATGAAATATTTTACATCGTATAAAAAGATAAATTTTTAATTTTACGACATTTTTATTATTAATATCCTTTATTTTACAAAAATGCACTGTTTTCACAATTAAATGCAAAAGTCTATATTTTTAACTTCTAAAATTCCACAAAAATTGTTTTTTACTCAGAAAAATATTACAAACCGTCACTACAACAAAAATACCTTTTCGCAACTGCCAAAAATAGTTGTAATATGTCTATTACAACTAGCACCCGCTAGTTGTTATATCCGCAGTTGTAATAGATCCGAATTATTTTACAACTGGCCGGAACAGTTACAGAAGCAGTTGTAGAAACTTATTTTACAACTGCGACATGTTAGTTATAAATGACTAGTTATAACTGCTTTTAACACTTGCAAAAGGTCTTTTACAACTGCCACTGCTAGTTGTAGAAAACTTATTTACACTGCGGAAAACCATCTACAACTGCAACATGCAAGTTGTAAATGACTAGTTACAACTTCTTTTAGCACTTGTAAAAGGATTTTTACAACTACCGCTTGCAGTTTAGAAGGATGAAAACAACTAACAATGACAGTTGCAACATATATTTTACAACTGCTACAAACAACTATAATCATCTTTTCACAGCTGCTATAAATTTCCTAATATCATAACTAAAACCAATATTTCGTTAATATTATACACAATCATGCAAATTACTTGAAACAACACAAACCATTTGCATTCAAGAAAATCGAGAAAAATTCGAGTTTGCACCATTTATGAATTCATACGTTCAATACAAAACACAACTAAATCCATAACATATTTCAGTAAGAGTACATATACATACTAATTAAAAGAGATAAATTCCTTATGCCAAGCAATAGTCATCCCAACCGCTTGTCCAATAGTATAGATATCCGAAGTAGACCTATATAAAATAGCTTCGGGCTCCGCCACTGAATCAATCCAAACCTTCTAAGCATATGCTCCAAGTGGTACATGATGCACTAAAACCGTAGGATCAGTAGATGCAATTGTTGCTCATGCGACAACATTTATTTGCCAACCTAATAATTTGCACTTTCTCGACTGATTCTGAACTTGTATATTACCACCATTTGAAACGTTGTTGCTACTCCAATGTGACTGCAAACAAAAATCATAAACATTTATTTTATAAGTTCAAAGTGTAAACAAAATTGAAACTCCAATGTGACTGCAAACAAAATCATAAACTCTGATGTTCTATTTATGCTTGCTCTGTTCTATTTCTGCTTTGCATTATCTATTCTCTGATTTCCACATTTCATTACATTTGTATAGTTCAATTACATATAAAAAAAATTACATTGCATATTTCAATTTGTTACATTTAATTTTAACATGCATTTGATATTCTCTATGAATTTTTGTTACTTCGTTACATTTGTATTCCATATTTGTTAACCTTATTTCTCTTACATTCACTTCCTTGCTACCGCTCACCATCTCTGCACTATTCCTTCCCACATCAACATCACTGCTTTGCAACCACACTTATAGTGCATTTTGTTTACAATTTCATTTGCGTCATATTTCATTTACAATTGCAGGAGCAACTTCTTCACCCTAACCCACCTCTGCCTAGTTCTTCCATCCACAAACTATGTTGCCACCATACATTGCACCACCTTCATGAATGCACCCATTCCACTTCACTGCCTTAATTCTCTGCCATCAAGGCCACAACAACAATCACCTCCCACAAACCAAACAAAACTCATGTCCATCAAGTTCTTCCATCTATCCTCAACCTGCACAAGAACCACAGCTAAAATAACTGCCTCACCATCCAATTCACAATTACATACCAAACCATCCAATTCACAATTACATACCAAACCATCCAATTCACCTATAGTTGAAGCCTGCTTCAATTACAACCACTATTTCCTCCACTACAAACACAAACAACCTCTTCTACAAACCAAAACAAACTCCATTACATTGCTATCACCTCCCTCCTCTGTAACTTCAGCCAGCAAACACTCATCATATATCACTGCACCACTGCCTCAAACCTCCTCTGTATAAACTTCCTTCCACATCACCACACTTCCATGAGCATTAACTGCCTCTACTAAACTCCATTGCATCATACAACTTTGCATAGAAACACCTTCAACTACATAGTAACCTGAATTCATCCCGTTAAAACTATCAACAATCCACTACCGCCTTCCTCTAATTCAACCAACAACATCACCCATCACTGCTCTACATCACTTCAACAAGTCATCACCCCTTCACCTTCCTCTACCTAACACACCTCTATCATAATACACTCCACTGCGGCACAACTTCTACACCTCTGTCATAATATCACATTGTGGAGACATATTAACTCGACCTCGAAACTCCAGAACCCATCAACCACCTTTACTGATCATCAAAACCACCTTCAATCTCAAATCGAAGTTTATGCATCCTATACAACAGATGCACGGTCCCCAAACGCCCTCACCCAGAATCCTCAACCTCCCTTATAATCACCACTTCCCTTAGAAAAGCAGTTGTCGACCTTCCAACCAACATACGCCACTGTGCCACTCAATCCCAAACCAATAAGCAAATCTCCTCCTCGACAATCACCAATTATCAAACTCCATCCCCTTTTTCCATCTACAACTCGCGATCGCCTACTTCGTATTCGCGACCTCGAATTTTTCAATTTGCATTCCATCTTTGTGCATTCTGGATCGCAAATGTATAAGTTAAAATTTAATTGCATTCATATAGAATAATCGAGTTGAACTTATACTTACTCTATGTATGGCTCCACTTCATCAGTGTTGAACAACACATACCGATGAGCAGCATCAATTACTTCCTCGGAAACTAAGATGGGTTTTCCTTTGGAAATTATACATCCATTGAGTATGGAATCACTTTGCTGCACTTCATTCCGATTTTTTATTTCTCCAAACTTATACCCATCGTCAATATATCTAACACAATACTTAATGCACTCTTCAGTAGAATAGCGCTCAGCTATGCATCTCTTGGGTCGGGTTTTATTTTTAACATAACCCTTCAGTATTTTCATATACCTACAATCAAGATATAAGAATAAAATGCTTTCATAAGTGCATGTTTTATTAATTAATTACGTTAAGTATTCATAAAAAATATACCTCTCAAATGGATACATCCACCGGTATTGTACTGGTCCATAAATTCTTGCTTCCCTCCCCAAATGTATTGTCAAGTGAATCATGATGTCAAAAAAAGGAGGAAAGAATCTCTCAAGGTCACATAGTGTTAATGCGACTTGATTTTCCATGGATTCTAATTTATCTCTATCAAGGACTCTTTGTCATATGTCATTGTAAAATGAACATAGTCGCAATAATGCATTCCTTGTACCTACAGGCAATAGCCCTCTCAATGCTATAAACAATAGTTGTTGCAGCAAAACATGATAATCATGAGACTTAAGACTTGAAATTTTTTCCTGTTTTGCAAAACATTTCCCAATATTTGAGCTATACCCATCAGACACCTTCAAATTCCTCATCCTATCGTAAAAGATCCCTTTTTCTTGGTCAGTTAAGGTGCACGGGGCAGCAGGAAGTAATACTTTACTCCCAGCATCTATAGGATGCAACTTCTTCCTTATACGCATTGCTTCTAAATCTTGACGTGAACTAATTCCATCCTTTTATTTTCCTTTGATATCAAGCAATGTACCGATAATACTTTCGCAAATATTTTTCCCGAAATGCATTACATCTAGATTGTGACGCAATGGAAGTGCCTATGAAAACCCAAAAAATGTGTATAATAGAGTAATAGTAAAATACTAATTACTAGATATGATTAAAAAAATGAAAAGATATTTTATTTTTAGCTATATTTTACCTTCCAATAAGGAAAATCAAAAAAATGGATTTCTTTTTCGACATTTGCATTCCTTTTATCTTTACATCCCCCCGTTTACTTTTCCTACTGTCTCTCTCTTCTTCCTTTGTTTTTTTCCCTCACTCATTCACAATATCTTTGACATCATCGAAGATTTGAGTACCAGTATGTATTGGAGGCATTTGTTCATTTTCTATGGTTCCATCAAAGAAGTTTTTCCAGTGACGATATTCATGATTAGGTGCAAGAAATCATCTATGACCCAAGTATGTGCATTTTTTACTAAATGGTAGCCATATTGAACATGTATTAATGCCACAAACAGGATATGCTCTCTTAGCTTTTACAGTGCAACCTGCTAAATTTCCAGAAGCTGAAAAATCATTTATTGTCCACATCAGAATTGCATTTAATCTAAATTCACTACGATCTTATGCATCATACGCTTTTACCCCTTTATTCCATAATTTATTCAAATCTTCAATAAGTGGTTGCAGATATATGTCAATATCATTTCCTGGTTGACGTGGTCCGGGAATTAATAAAGATAGCATTATATTATCTTTATGCATACAAAGCCACGGAGGAAAATTATAAGCAATAAGAAACACTGGTCAACAACTATATGTTGAATCCCAATCACCAAAGGGTTAAAACCATCACTTGCAAGACCGAGCCTTAAATTTCGTGGATCGGTTGCAAAGGAAGGATACATTCTATCGATTGTAGACCATTGAGAGGAATCTACAGGATGTTGCAGTTTGCAATCTTCTCTTTTATTACTACTATGCCATCTTAATTGCTCTAAGGTCTCCTGCGACATGAACATTCTTTTCAACTTTGGTATGAGTGGAAAGTATCTCAAAACCTTCACAGGTATTTTGGCTTGCTTTCCGTCTTCGCTTGTCTTGTTCTTTTTCCAACGAGATTTGCCACATGTGGGGGAAAAATCACAATGTGCAAGCTCATTTATAAATACACAACAATCGTTTACACATGCATGTATATTCCTATAACCTTAACCAAATGATTTAATCAACTTCTTTGTTGCATATGTAGAATCAGGAAGCTTGTTTTCCTTAGGTAGCATATCCCTAAGAAGCTTAAGAAGTTCTGTAAATGATTTGTCGATCATACCATTTTGAGCTTTATGTTTATAAAGAAGTATTGGAGCATACAACTTTGTATGGCTTGTACAAGCAGGATATAAAGGAATTTCAGCTGTCTCCAACATTTTCTTAGTCCGTTCCCTATGTTTATCGTTAACATGATACTCATTCTCATCGTCACCATTTTCTGCATCAAAATACATTCTATATGTAATTGTCACTTCATCGGCTTCATTTCGTGAATGACGTGCTTCTCCGTGAAAGATCCATACATCATATGTTGGATCAATTTCAAAACACATCAAATGTGTCACAACATCTCTTGGAGAATGCCAAACAAGATTTCTACATTAACGACACGGAAAAATAATTTTTTCCGAATTACCCTCACTTTTTGCATGCTTATCTACGAAATTCCGAACGGCTGCCTATATTCCTCTATCATTCTACAAAAAATAAACATGTCCTTAGTCAACCCTAAATAGTTATAAGAATGAAATAACTAATCAAAAATTACAAAAACTTGGTAGGTTAACCTATGTTTTGTCCATAGCTTATCTGGATCCGATTGGACGCACATGCAAAAGAAACTAGTAACTACACGACAAAAGAAACTAGTAAGTTTTAAAAAGTCCATTCTTTACATGTACTTCATCAAGAAACTAGTAACACATTTTTTATGCTAGTCTATGCACTAACATTGGAAAAAAATTGTCTGTTAGTTCACAAGTTTGCTTTACATTGTTAATATCATTTATTATTTGCACAGTACAAATAAAGTACATAGAATGAGTTATTACAAATTAAAAATGAAAAATATATTCAATGGTCTTCTACATGAAATGAAAACATGATGTATGTTACTATGTTTTTAGAGTAATGAAGATCAAAATATATTATGGGATCTGAATGCTCATATATATGTATTTGTACTAAATAAGGACGTGTATGATCTTTTGTTTGAACAAACGTTTTCTCAAGTTGATAACATGTATTATTGTAACAGGTTCTGGATGTAGTCAATTATCTTATGCATGCATAAATAACGATGAGTAATTACTGGTGACTAATACCTTTTGTTCATCTTCTTCCAACAAAGATGTTTTTTATTTAACTTATTTGAAAGGATAATATATTTCTTATGGGAACAATATTTACACAATGAGACCTTCTTGCTTGCAAATTGTTTCTAGCACTAACAATTGTAGGCCTTAAGCACTTGCGTGATAATTTTATTTGCTTTAGTTTTTCTAATGCTATTTCTTTTCATAAGATCATTTCAATATATTATTCCCATTGGTTGCAAGTCATATATGTTGCAGACTTGGGAAACATGACAGATTAACTGTCAAAATTGAAAGCAGTAGTTTCATTAATACATTTTGAAAGAAAAATATCTTGAGTATCTAATTACTTTCTTGTTTGAACCCTTAATCGACACAGGTTGCAGCTGTGTTTAAACACAACAGCAGCACAATGTATTTAAAAACCTAGCAACAACTGTCTTTAAAAACCTAGCAGCAGCTGTGTTTAATTTTAAACACGCTCAATTAAAAAAAAAGACCGGTAGCGGCTATGTTAAACAAAGCAACAACTGCGTTTAAACATAATATAATTGGAGATAATGGGTTGTTCTTGTTCTTTTTCCTGGTCGAGATCACTTATCCGTTGGAATTTTCTTTATCATGATAACTTTGTCCACAATTGGTTGGGTAAGAAACACAATGCCAAAAATTGAAGAATTTCTATTTATGTTTATTACTGTTCGTGAGCATCTTCAGCTTTATGCTCGGATAAAGGTTGTTCCTGAAATCAACTTGGATGGTGTTGGTTTTTTCCTTCATATACATGTTGCAAAATTATATTCTACTATATTCTACATGTTGCAAAATTCATAATGATATACATATTGCAAAATGACCACAAATAAAATATTCCACCTGTTGCGTAATGATATACATGTTGCAAAATTAATAAATGAAAAAATAATAATAAGAGTTTAAGGGCTATTTTAAGCACTAAGCCAATTAAAATAATTAAAATAACTTGTAAATATTGAAATTGATGTTAAGTTTAAACTAATTTAGGGGAGTGCAAGCCTAACAAATTTCATGACTACGTGAAAGATAAAATAGAAGACATAATAGCGCTCATAGATAAACATAGAATGTGCGTTTGGAATAAGAACTCAAATGTGGGTACTACCATGTATACATCAAAATGTGCATTTAACAGGAAATATTTGATGTTTATATTTTATTAATATGTATGAACTCAAACATACATTTATATACATACAAATCAAATAGAACTAGTAGAGTTTAATTCTATACCCTTTAAATCAAGAGTCTCTTGTCTCTTCTAAATCTAATCACGGGATCAAATTTTGGCTTGATATAAAAAGATTTACATAAATAAGGAGTTTATTACTAATGAACCGCAAAGACACTGAAATTAAAAGCCTTCTGAATAAGAGATGTTGATGGTACTGAGCTATGAGAAAGGGATAAACAAAATACAAGTTTACAGAGTAAAAGGAAAAACTGACTTCACCAAAAAAATCATTGTTTATGTGACATAACATTTACCTAATATTGATTGCTATATTTATCAATAAGAATGATCTAACATTTAACAAAGTTAGCTTGTTTGGCATCCTTGTATGCTAATATCTGGCTATATTCTGAAGGCCTAACATCATAATATTTTTAGTTGTACAACTTACAAAAATAAGAGACTTTGTATCAAAGTCGTTCTAGTTTTCAGTGTACATATAACTCTGTTCTAGGGGGAAATCAAAATAATAAAGGGGTGGGCACATAACAGTGAACACTCAATCAAGATTTTCATACTTTATGCCTATTACAATACATATATCATCTTCTTGTAAAAGATAGATTTACGATTAGATTTACGGATACATGCAAAAAGTGCATGATAATATCTTGATTAATATTATGTTATAAACTTTTAAGTATAAAAGTTCGATTCACATACATACATTTTGGGGAAATTTGTACAATGTTGTATTTTATTTTGTGCTTTATAATTTTGTGGTAAAGATCACAGCCTCAACAAACATTTGTTCAAAATGGCTTTTTTGATCGCCAATCAACTGCATAATCAGTTTCTTATATGAACTCTAGCCTTTACAATCAGTTTGTATCAGAGCCAAAAATCTTAATTTATCAATAATGATGACAAAAATTAAAGTAAAAAAAATTCACTCTACAATATGCTTACAGCTTCACCGACAACAAGGCAATGATGACAAGCAAAATGGCGACGAGCAGCAAAAGACGCGAGCGTAACGAGTTAGAGTTTGTTGAGGGTTTCGTCGCTGGTGAGGGTTCGTTGAGGGTTTCTCGATGTGATTGGAGCGGTTTAGATCCGTGGATGGCAATGGCGGAGAGTGACGAGATGGAATTAGGGTTTAGAATTAGGAACTCTAGCGGCCTAAGTTTTATTTCACGATAAAAATTTTAGCAGTCAAAATTTTATTCGGATAGAGCGTGAACTTTTTAGCTACCAGCAAACAAAGCAGTTGTTAAAATTAAGTATTTATAGTTGAACGCAAAAAAGCAGTTGTTATAGAAATACATTACAACTGCTGTAGAAAAGCAATTGTTTAAAGTGCATTTGTTACAACTGCTAAAATAAACAGTTGTTATAAAGTGCATATTACAATTGTTTGTTTATGCAAGTTGTAAACTATAGGTTGTAATATGGTTGTTTTGTTATAATACATCTTAAATTCAACTTTACAATTAAAATACATTTTTAAACCAATTTCCATCCTTTTATATAAATAAGCAACCTTTAAAAATCAATACGTATTTTAGAAATTATTAAAAGAAGTAATTGGCAATAATTAATACAATTATTGCATTTTCTCTAACTAAAAAGCCCTTTCCAATCATTATTAATCCAAAAAAAAAAAATCCAAACTTTATTTTTCTTATTTTATTTCCAAATTCATTGTTTATTCCAAATAAACAATTATAAATCTCCAATTTTATTTTAATTTACAGTATTAAATTATAACTACCATTATAATTTAATATTAACAGGTAATCTCCAAACCAAGGATGTTATAGTAATACAAAATACTTCTATACCAAAATGTCAATGCGATGACATAGAAGAAAAATACAAGCTCTAATGGATGCACAAGGTCACTACATAAATGACAGTATTAGCATACAAAATGAAGCTTTAACATACTACCAAATGCTTTTCAATGGCGATTATGGAACTTATTTCCCTTCTGTAAGCACTAGAATGCAGATCAATGAATTAAGGAAAGCATACTTATCTTCTTCAAACACGATGGATGAGATTAAACAAGCTCTCTTTTCCATTGATGAGGGAAAAACCCTAGTCCTGTACACTTTCAAATTTTATAAATTGCACTGGATGGACCTGCAGGAAAACATTTTTAACCATATTAGACATCTTTCATTCAAGGAAATTGCCAAAGGGAGTAAACCATAACTTTATTAATTTAATACCTAAGAAAGATAAGCCACAAACAACCAATTATAGACCTATTGTGTGTGCTAATGTGTTTTATTAAATTGTTTCCAGGATTCTCTAGAATTGAACTAAGTGGTTTTTACCCTTTTTAATTGCAGAAAATCAATCGTCGTTTATACCGGGGAGAAATATTGGAGAAAACATTTTATTTGCCCATGAGCTTATATAGGATTTTTCCAAACGAGGTAAACAAAAAGTGTGCATCAAAATTGACTTACAAAAAGCATATGACATGGTAAACTGGGAGTTCGTTGTTCATATGCTTTTATCTATGGGTTTCCTTATTTCTGTAGTTGAACTTATTTATGAATGCATCTCTATGCCTACTTTCTCAATTATGATTGATAGGCGGCCGCAAGGCTTTATTCATTCAAACAGAGGGCTCGGGCAGGGAGACCCACTGTCGCCTTACTTATTATGCATAGGCATGGAATTTTTCACCTTGCTTTTGGAAGAGGGAGTAATAGACGGACATCTACAGCCTGTCTCTAGTTTTCAACCTATAGTCACTCATCTCTTATATGCAGATGATGTTATGGTTTTCCTATCAGCAACTACATGAAATCCTACCTACATGAATCAAGTATTTACAACAATGGAGGACATTGTTGGACTGAAAATTAATCAGTCAAAATCTTAGATATTTTTCAATTTTGGGGCTCTTCATAAATCAGAAATTTGAAATACTTAAATATACCTAAACATGAATTACCTATGAAATACTTTGGAGTGCCTTTATCCGTGGATAATATCCATGCTAGACAATGCATACTCCTATTACACAAAATTAGCAGCAAATTAGAAGGTTGGCATTGCAAGTTATTAACCACAGCTGGTAGAGCAGAATTAATCCATTGTACAATAAATCCCATTGTTCTATACTGGTTGCTAATATATAATCTCCCAATTTATGTTTTGACCAAAACAGATAAACTATATGCAGATTTTTTCTAGAAAAGGAAGTTTCACAAAATTTCATGGGATTCTTTATGTCAGCCTAAGGTCGAAAGAGGAGTAGGGCTTCGTAAGTTTACAGATCTGAACAAAAATGCCAAAATTAAACTATTATGGAATCTTTTAACAACTGACAAGTTGTGGTCAAGATGGATAAGGAAAAGGTACACATCCAAGTCTTTTTTTTTGTTCTACCAGTAGATAATAATTATTCCCGAACTATGAAATCGATTTTACGACAACATGATACTGCTATATTGATTACGAATCGAGTTATTATCAATGGTGGAGCCACAGATTTATGGTTTGACCCATGGATAAACCATAAATCTCTGGTTGATATAATAGGCTGGAACAGAATCTATTTACATAACACAGCCAGCTGTATACTTATTTATATTATACGAGATAGGCAGTTTCAATCTCAATTTTTATCTGAAATAAGGGAGGTAGCAACACGAATTAAACAGGTTACACTTTCTACTGATTATGCTACCGATTATTGGATAGTTTGTGACAAAAAGAAATATGTGTTTTCCATGGTTTGGAATGCAGTATGATTTCATACGGCTAATGATGATAACCTTAAACTGACATGGTATAATAAAACGGCCAAAAAAATTTCCTTCGCTAGTTAAATGGCCTATCTACAACATTTACCAACTGCGGACAGATTGTTAAATTGGGGGATTACAACTGATTCGAAATGTGTGTTGTTTAATGACAATAATGAAAATCATGTTCACTTATTTTTGAATTGCGTGTATAGTACCCATCTGTGGGATTCTCTATTCCTCAAGCTCGCCATACAACCATTTTCATCCAGTTCCTTGCGAGATCGCTTTTCCAATTTTCGAATTCACTTTCCAACAGCATCACCGCTCAAAGATGTGGCCTTTGTAGCAGCGTCAACATTGATCCATCACCTCTGGTTTGAGCGCACCCGATGATATTTTGAAGGAAAGCCACGCTCGAAGGAAGCTAGGTTAAAATTACTGGAAATTGATGTTTGCCTACAGTTGTCCCGCAGACTTCGTTACCAATAAGCAAATTCGACAGAGAGATTTCTTTTGCTGAGATGGGGTATAGAGTTGGGAGACAATTGATGCGAGTTGAAGCTCATTTTGAGGCTACAGGGTTTTTTTTCTTTCCTATGTTCGTGTTTTAGGCTTGAATGGGTTAATTTTTTTTGGTAGCGGTGGTGCTTCGCTCTTCGGCCATTCTTTTGGGTCCGGTTTTAATTTCACTACGTGGGCTTTGGTTTTATTTTGTACTGTATATTACTTTTTGTGTTTTATTTTTTTATAGCTGTATTAGAGCTTGTTTTAAAACGGAATGTCGCACTCTTTTTTCTTACCATAATGGTAATGTTTTTTAAGGAGGCGAATCCTTCTATTTATAGGTTCTTATTGTGATTAATAAAGAACTATTTTCCTTCGGAAAAAAAAATTACCTAAACACCCTTGTCCTTTGCCCTCCACTCACTTTGCGCCAGCTCACCACCTTGTCCCCTATTACATTTTTATGCATACATGCATTTAATGCATATATATACTTATGTCAACGAATGTTTTCCTAAGCATCTTTACATTTAAATAGATATATTTATTTTTAAATCAAAAAAAAACTTATCTTACTTATATATACATACATACTTAAGTGTACATACATGTACACATATGCATTTCCATGAAAAAATATTTGTAATTGTATGTATGTGTATATAGCCAAAGAAAGATCGAAAATTCGGAAAACGAATTTCGGTCACATTTTCGATTTTTCTTCAAACCAAATATTTTTGTAAAAAATAATTAAAAGCTATTTCACCATCATTATTTATCATTTATAAGAGTTTTAATTTCATTAAAAAACCTATATATTTAATATTTAAAATTAATTAAATATTCGCAAATAAAAGGAGTGAAATTCTAGGTCGTTACACTCTCTCCCCTTAAAAGAATTTCGTCATCAAAATTATACCTCAACCTAACCTAAAAAAACACTTAATACGATACATCAATTCATATGATGTGAAAAAATCGTTCTTAGATAAAATTTTGATTCGATCACCACTCAAATACATATTTAAGTTCCGAATTAGTATCGCTCGCACGATTCTTTAATGCAGACTTCAATCAGGCTCCCTTATTAGGAACCTCTTTTCTCCTTACATGGTTATAACTACTGATGTAGCACGACCTATAGAAGTCCAGAAGTTAAACCATTCACGAGTTAATGAAGTAACTTTAAGTCGTTTGAGAAGCATAAGTCACTCACGACTTAACAAAGGTTGTTCACAAGCTAATAAAGAGGCCTTAAGTCGTTTCCGAGTTAACAGGGTCAAGGATGACGAGTTACGAGCTATGGAAGAAAGGCCACGAGTTAACAAGCCAAGGGGAAAGGGAAGCCGACTTAACAAAGCATTGAGTCGTCACCGACCTAACAGAGGTATATTGGGTCGTCTCCGACCTAAGGAAGCAGGAGCGGGAAAGGTGCGAGCTAAGGGAGATCAGCGAGACAGTTGCGCCGGGCTAACAAGCTACGACTTAAGATGAGTCGGTACTGATAAGTGGCAGCATCTATAAGTCGTCATACAGTTGAGTCGTGTTGTATTGTAGGTCGTTACCGACCTATGGGTGTTGTGAGATGTATGATACTAAGTTGTGTGCGACTTAAATGTTGAGTCGGTCCTGTATGTAATTACGTTGAGTCGTATGTTGTAAGTAGGTCGTACTTGGTTAAGTCGGCCAGGTTTTGAGTCGTTACATTGTGCTGTGTTGTAAAAGCTTGAGTCGCCATTGTATAAGTCGGTACCGACTTAGTTAAGTCGTAAGTCGCCTGCCGACCTAAGAGTTAGGTATTAATGTGTTGTGTTGGGTTGTAACACCTATAAATACGCGTGTGTTGTACATTTTTGGGGGTTGATTTTTTTTGAATAAAATTCTCTTTTGTTAGCTTTGTGCTTTCATACCAATTGGTAGCTGAGTGTAATCTCCTATCTCCTCTTTCGGTTAATCGAGTGCGCTCGATTCAACGATCGTAGAAGCCGATTCACGGAATCTAGTGCGCTAGATCAACGTGCGAAGAATCGTAGATCTTTGAACACGGTATAGTGCGCTATCAACGTGTTTGAGATAGCTAGAGTTCGGTATCTTTGGATCAACGAACTTGGGCATTTTGGTATCTTCAACTCACCGATTGCTACATTCCATCGATTGAAGTTTTGTTTGATTAATCCGCCGCGTCATTATTGGTATCAGAGCCATACTTAGCCAATCATAGCTAAGTTGATTCTTGGAGCCAAGTTTTTGAAGTTTGAAGTTGGAAGGAGTTCATCGTGTTCATATTGAAGTTGTATCAAGTTTGGAGTGTTTGATCCATTTCATTTTGGATCGAGGAGTTGGACTTTGTTTGGATTTTTAATTGGTGTTTGCGCGCCAATTTTTGGAGAGTTTTGGAGTAAGTGTGAAGCCAAGCCGTGAAGTGTCAAGGCCGAGACAAGTTGGAGCCGACTTTACTTGATTCGTTAACTCGTTGCCGAGTTAGTGTGAGCCGAGACAAGCATAGCCGTGTATTGTTGAGCCTAGATTGCTTTGTTGAGTGGAAAGCTTGAAGTCTTGTGTTGAATTTTTGAAGTCTTGTGAAGTTTACAACCATGCCACCAAGGAGAGCTAATCGTCATCAAAACGTTGAAGCTTTGTATCGTAGAGAAGAAGCCGAGCTTATGGAACAACGTATTAATGAGAAATTTGATGAAGGCATTGGTAAATTGGAGAGATTGATGAATGATTTGAATCAAAGGAGGAGATCACCAAACTCGAACCATGGAGGAAACCGAGTTTCACCATCGGTTACGGAAGCGAGGAGGGTATCGCCACATTCTTGTAGAGATCGAAGAGAAACATCAATTTCATCACGAAGAGATCATCATGACTATGTACATGAAGAAAGAAGAAGTCAACGAGAATTTGACCACGAAGCATATAGAGAAGAAGAGAGACATAGTCAAAGAAGCATGCATGAACGAAGGGATGATAATGGTCGAGATCGATGTAGACGTACCTTTGATTTTGCTGAAGAGGGTGATAGAGCTAGTATACATTATCGAGATCGAGACCAAATTCGGAATTCTTACCGTGATGTGGAAGATGATCGACGATGGGAATCGGGTATGAAGATGGAAATTCCGGAGTTTAAAGGCGGGATGGTTGTTGAGGAGTTCTTAGATTGGTTGTCTAATGTGGAGGAAATCTTTGATTTCAAGGAGGTGCCGGAGAATAGAAGGGTGAAGTTGGTTGCTACTAGGTTGAGGGGGAGAGCTTTGGCGTGGTGGCAGCAAACTAAACTTACAAGGGAGAGAATGGGGAAGTCAAAGATAGAATCGTGGGATAAGATGAAGAAGTTGATGAGGTCTACTTTCTTACCTTGCAACTACCAATCACTTATGTACCAAAGGTTGCAGAATCTGAGGCAAGGGACGAAGTCTGTTAGTGATTATGCTGATGAATTTTACCAACTCATTGCCAGAAACGATATTATGGAGACAGAAGAACAGCTGACTGCTAGATTCATTGGGGGATTGAGAATGCAGATACAGGATATGGTTAATATGTTCGATCCTAGATCAGTTGCAGAGGCACATCAGAAAGCGTTAGCTTGGGAGAAACAAGGAAGACGTGGGGGTGGTGTGTTGACTAATTCTAATAATCCAGTGAAGGGTGCCGGTGGAAGTTCTAGTGTTCCTAGACCTGTTACAAAGCCAGTGGTGAAGGAGGCTGAGAAGGCGAAGGCTAGTAGTGTTTTCAAATGTTATAATTGTCAGGAGTTGGGTCACAAAAGCAATGAATGTCCGAAGCCGAAGAAGAGAACCATGGTTGCAGAAGTTGAAGAGGATGATGGTGAGGAGGTAGAATGTTCAAATGCACTTTATGTTGAAGAGGAAGAAGAAGTGTCGGGTGATGAAGGATGTAATCTTATGATGCGAAGAAGTTGTTTGACACCAAAGCAAGAAGAGGATCGTAGTTGGTTGAGAAGCAATATTTTTCAGTCGACATGCACTATTCTGGGAAAAGTCTGCAAGTTTGTTATTGATGCGGGAAGTTGTGATAATATTATTTCTACAGAGGCTGTGAAGAAATTGAACTTGAAGACTGAGAAGCATCCTAAACCGTACAAGCTAGCATGGTTAAGGAAGGGTGGTGAAGTGAAAGTGTGTCGAAGGGCTTGTGTTAATTTTTCTATTGGGAAGAAGTACAAAGATGAAATTTGGTGTGACGTTGTAGACATGGACGTGTGTCATTTGTTGTTGGGCAGACCGTGGCAGTTTGATAGAGCAGTTCAACATGACGGTCGTGCCAATAGTTACAGTTTCATGTTCGAGGGTACTAAAATCACTTTGGTTCCTAAGAAGCAACAGCAGAAGGAGAGCAAGCTAGAAGAGATTGAGGAATTGAAAACTCTGTTGACTTTGAAGGAATTTGTCAAAGAAGTGGAAGAAGAACCGGAAGTGTTTTTGTTGATTGGGAGAGAGAGTAGTGAAGAAGTTGAAATCCCGGAAGAAGCAAAGCCAGTTTTGAAAGAATTTGAAGATGTCTTTCCAGAGGAGTTGCCAAAGGAGTTACCGCCACTTAGAGACATTCAACATCAGATTGATCTTGTTCCAGGAGCAGTGTTACCACATCGACCACATTACCGTATGAGTCCGAAGGAACATGAGGAGTTACGAAGGCAGGTGGAAGAGTTGTTGGAACAGGGACGTGTTCAGGAAAGCTTAAGTCCTTGTGCCGTGCCAGCCTTGTTAGTACCAAAGAAGGACGGAACTTGGAGAATGTGCACTGATAGTAGAGCTTTGAATAAGATCACTGTTCGTTACAGATTTCCTATGCCGAGGTTGGATGATTTGCTGGATCAGTTGAGTGGAGCAACTATATTCTCGAAGATTGATTTGAAAAGTGGTTACCATCAAATTCGAATCAGACCTGGAGATGAATGGAAGACAGCTTTCAAAACAAGAGAGGGGTTGTACGAATGGTTGGTTATGCCATTTGGTTTGTCAAATGCACCTAGTACATTCATGCGGGTGATGAATCAAATCTTTCGACCATTCATTGGGAAGTTCGTTGTGGTTTATTTCGATGATATTCTGATTTATAGCAGGAGTACGGAGGAGCATGTTCTACATCTAAGAGAAGTGTTGCTTATTCTTCGTGAAGAACAATTTTATGCTGCTACAAAGAAATGTGTGTTTATGACACCTAGTGTTTTATTCCTGGGTTATGTTGTTTCAGGAAAGGGTATTCAAGTGGACCAGAGTAAAGTTGAAGCTATTAGAAATTGGCCACAGCCGAGAACTATCACTGAAGTTAGAAGTTTTCATGGATTGGCATCATTCTACCGAAGGTTCATTCCACATTTCAGTAGTGTGATGGCACCAGTTACCGATTGCATGAAAGGGAAACAATTTGTATGGTCAGAAGAAGCGGGGGTTGCTTTTGAGAAGATCAAGGAATTGTTAACGTCTGCACCAATTCTTGTTCTACCTAATTTTCAGTTGTTGTTTGAATTGCATACTGATGCTTCGAAGGTTGGTATTGGAGGAGTTTTGAGCCAGAATGGAAAGCCAGTTGCTTATTTTAGTGAGAAACTGTCAGGGGCAAAGATGAGATACAGTACATATGACGTTGAATTTTATGCTGTTGTTCAGGCTATTAAGCATTGGAGACATTACTTATTTCAGAAGGAATTTGTTCTGTACACTGATCACGAAGCTTTGAAACATTTACAGGGGCAAGATAAGATTTCTGCGAGACATGCGTCATGGATTGCTTATTTGCAGCAGTTTACTTTTGTCGTTAAGCACAAATCAGGGGTGACGAATCGAGTAGCAGATGCTTTGAGTCGGAGAAGTCATTTACTAACGACAATGAAGGTGGAAGTGACGGGATTTGAAATGTTGCCAGAGATGATTGAAGAAGATCCTTACTTTGTGAAATATGTTGAAAAAGTGAAGGATGGGAGTACCGATGAATTCATGTTGGTTGATGGTTTCCTGTTTAAAGGAAATCGTTTATGTATTCCGGACTGTAGTTTGAGGATGAAGATTGTGAAGGAATTGCACGAGGAAGGACATGTTGGCCGTGATCGTACTTTACAGTTGATTTCGCAGTCTTACGTTTGGCCGTCGATGAGGAAAGAGGTTGAAAGATTCGTGGAGCGATGTCATATTTGCCAAGTTTCAAAGGGGACAGCAACGAATGCAGGGTTGTATATGCCATTACCAGTACCATCTAAGCCATGGGCTGATATTAGCATGGATTTCGTTTTGGGTTTGCCTAGAACTCAAAGGGGAAATGATTCGATATTTGTTGTGGTGGACAGGTTTTCGAAGATGGCACATTTTGTTGCTTGCAAAAAGACAGCGGACGCAGTTCGAGTGGCGCAATTATTTTTCAAGGAGATCTATCGACTTCATGGTTTACCAGAATCTATTGTTTCTGATCGAGATACTCGTTTTCTGAGTCACTTTTGGTTGAGTTTGTGGAAGATGGTGGGAACGAAACTGAAATTTAGTAGTGCTTATCATCCGCAAACTGATGGGCAGACAGAAGTTGTTAACAGGTCATTGGGAAATTTGTTGCGTTGTCTTGTACAAGATAATTTGAGAAGTTGGGACATGAAGCTATGCCAGGCAGAATTTGCTCATAATCATGCAGTAAATCGAAGCACAGGATTCAGTCCATTTCAGATTGTTTATTCAAATTTACCCAGGGGACCGTTGAATTTAGCAGTAGTACCACGGTCGAGGGGAACAGTTAAACGAGCTGCTGATTTTGTTGATGAGCTGACTGAATGTCATAAAGTCGTTCAGGAACGATTGGAGAAATCGAATGAGAAGTATAAGAAGTCTGCAGATTTGAAACGTCGAAATGTTGAATTTAAGGAAGGTGATTTGGTTTATGCCGTATTGACAAAGGATCGTTTTCCGGTGGGTGCTTATAACAAGTTGAAGGCGCGAAAAATTGGTCCAGTTGAAGTTTTGAAGAAAATTAATGAGAATGCTTATCGATTAAAGTTACCAGATGATGTTTATACTTCTGATGTTTTTAACGTTAAACATTTAATTCCATATCATGGGAGTGAGATGGTTGAGGAAGAATTTACAAATTCGAGGTTGAATTTTTCTCAACCAGGGGAGGATGATGTAGCACGACCTATAGAAGTCCAGAAGTTAAACCATTCACGAGTTAATGAAGTAACTTTAAGTCGTTTGAGAAGCATAAGTCACTCACGACTTAACAAAGGTTGTTCACAAGCTAATAAAGAGGCCTTAAGTCGTTTCCGAGTTAACAGGGTCAAGGATGACGAGTTACGAGCTATGGAAGAAAGGCCACGAGTTAACAAGCCAAGGGGAAAGGGAAGCCGACTTAACAAAGCATTGAGTCGTCACCGACCTAACAGAGGTATATTGGGTCGTCTCCGACCTAAGGAAGCAGGAGTGGGAAAGGTGCGAGCTAAGGGAGATCAGCGAGACAGTTGCGCCGGGCTAACAAGCTACGACTTAAGATGAGTCGGTACTGATAAGTGGCAGCATCTATAAGTCGTCATACAGTTGAGTCGTGTTGTATTGTAGGTCGTTACCGACCTATGGGTGTTGTGAGATGTATGATACTAAGTTGTGTGCGACTTAAATGTTGAGTCGGTCCTGTATGTAATTACGTTGAGTCGTATGTTGTAAGTAGGTCGTACTTGGTTAAGTCGGCCAGGTTTTGAGTCGTTACATTGTGCTGTGTTGTAAAAGCTTGAGTCGCCATTGTATAAGTCGGTACCGACTTAGTTAAGTCGTAAGTCGCCTGCCGACCTAAGAGTTAGGTATTAATGTGTTGTGTTGGGTTGTAACACCTATAAATACGCGTGTGTTGTACATTTTTGGGGGTTGATTTTTTTTGAATAAAATTCTCTTTGGTTAGCTTTGTGCTTTCATACCAATTGGTAGTTGAGTGTAATCTCCTATCTCCTCTTTCGGTTAATCGAGTGCGCTCGATTCAACGATCGTAGAAGCCGATTCACGGAATCTAGTGCGCTAGATCAACGTGCGAAGAATCATAGATCTTTGAACACGGTATAGTGCGCTATCAACGTGTTTGAGATAGCTAGAGTTCGGTATCTTTGGATCAACGAACTTGGGCATTTTGGTATCTTCAACTCACCGATTGCTACATTCCATCGATTGAAGTTTTGTTTGATTAATCCGCCGCGTCAACTACGATAGAAAATTTTTGTCCCATGTCAAAAACCCTCATCAAGTGCTTGTCGTCAAAAATCGAGTACATATTCAGAATGGTGTGAATCACCTCAAAGCCATGCACTTGAATTTTAGATCATAACTATATGAAGCGAGAAGCGATCTACATCCAACCTATGCACTTCTTTAATTGGTTCCCCCTCTACTTCCACTAAATTATTTATGAAAACATTTCATAAACTAAACTTAGGCTCAACTTGTATAATATTCTACTACATCCTAAGAGTATATACCTCAAAATACTATACTATTTTTGAAATCATTCTTTATATACAAAATATATTTCTAGGTATAATTATTTCATTTGCCCAACTTCAAAAAGATAGTATGTCAATTTGCCTTGTTCAAGTGTTTAGGAACCCCTATCAATACCAAGGTGTCCCGCGTCTCGACTAGAGCTCTTGAGCCACGCAACAGATAAATCAATACAATATAAAACATTTTATGTTACTAACAAGTACACGCTCTTATATATAATACACTCATACTCATTCTATGGTCTCACTTAACTGATCTAAAATGAGTTTACACCACTAGGGCCAAGGTTCTCGCTTAACCTTTGCACTCCGATAACAAATGTAACGATCCACCTTTTCGAACCTCAGAAGTCGACACTAATACATCCACGGCATTCATGCACCGAACAACTAAATGTCGGAAAGACAGATTGCTAAGGGAAAGAAAGAAGATAGAAGAAATTAAACAATCATAGAATCTCACAACGCAAATAACACTTATTAGTCAACATTATACATTGCAGAGTCATTTCAAAAATGATACATTAGGGTCATACTAATACAAGTTCTACCCATAAACAGTTATAACAGCATGTCCCTATCTATAGCCGAAACAAGATAATAACTTGCTATCGATGATGCCTCCTGCTCCAAGCTCCTCCAAAATGCATCCATTGAAAACCTGAACTACTTGGTTGCCCATAAAATTTGAGCACCCAAGAGTTTTAGAAAAAGAAAATAAAAGTCTAGGCCAGACATGGGTCTGGTGTGAGTAAACTCAAACAATTGAATTATTAGGTTTAAAATCCTTTTAAAATCAAAGGTATCTCGTAAGACCACACCGCATATAAACACGGACGGGTTTTTACCTTACAATAACCAAAACACTTTTTATATAAAATCCAGTGATATTATAATGATGTCTAAGCATTTAAAATACATATATGAAAGTAGCCAAAATTGTTATCATTATTAAATTCCAGAATATTAGGTTCTACAATCAAAACCGTAAAGGCATGTATTTAAGATTGGATTCCATACTATGACAAGGCACCGGGGTACCACCTATCACGGTACGCGTCTAGAAAATGTACCGAGGGCCTCGCCGATATCCCCTACTAACAGAAAAGCAGCCTACACCTGACTGGATAGTACCGAATTTGTCATCATCCCAGTTGCTTTACAACCCTTTTTATTTGATATCTCATGCACAACCAGTCCATAAATATGTAGACGTATCTAAAAGGGTGATGACACACCCTAATGGGGGTGGCCCTCTTAGCGTTGCTGCATCTCCTCTGATTTTAGTCATTCCTGGTAGATGAGCTTGAGGCTCGCTTACCTTTTGAATAGCAATCCCACTTGGAATGCTAACACTGCCTTCCAGGTAGTAATGCAGTGCCAGCATTCATCTATACAAGTTGTCCAAAATAAGGACAAACCAAAGACATTACTTCTACTACATCCATTTAAGAATCACCCACATGACTAGTAGTAAGCAGCACTTGCACTTTAATGCTCTGTCTTCAATTTCATATTCTTCAAGATGTCTTCAGTTCAAAACACTTAAGTTGGATCGAAGTGGTTTTCAGAAAACTATCTGATCTTGGTCTCTTCGTAACAACTTTCGATAATTTTCAGTAAACTCAGCCCCGGTTCTTCAGGAAATAAACAGATAAAGATAAGAATGGGTTCACCTCCAACCATTAATGGATGAATTTCCTTATCATTTATCCCAGGAGAATGAAACGAGATTTATACGCATAATACAACATCATTGGGAATGACTGCATATAACTCACCTGTTTCTCATAGATATTTCCAAAGTTACGTTTAGGTCCAGATTTGATAGTCGGTTATTTAACTATCAAATAAATAATCATTCAACATTGATCTGATTCCACATGCGATCCACTAAGCCTTTATTAATTATTCTTTAATTAATTAAAACAGTTTGCAAAACCTGATTAAAAGATCTTTTTAAAACGCTATTCCTAAAATCCATTACATCCCTTTTGTATTTGGGAAAGTTTTTTACTTATCTCAAAAATATAAGTGTTTACCAAAAACATTTGAAAAAATCCCTTTTCTCAAATTCCATATTAAATGGCCAAAAAATTCCCTTTTCAAAACATCACTTACTATTAAACCCATTCACTTTATAAAACTCGTTCATCTATTCTTATAAAAATTCTTTTTATAAGTTCACTTCATACTTCAACCCTCATTATAAGTCTTCAAAATAGATTTAAACTTCTTTTTAATATCTCTAAAATGATTTATAAAATCTCTTCAATGTATAAAAATCTTTATAAAATTTCCTTTATAAAATAACTTTGACATTACAAAATATAATTTATAAAATCTTATTTTTAAATCACTTTAAATGAACCCTTTTATTTAGTAAAATTCTTTTTATTAAAGCAAGTTATTATTTATAAATATATTGTTAGAATAGTTATATAATGTGAAAATCGTTTATAAACTTCAGAACCCCAAACTGATAAAAGAATTAAAGTTATTTCAAAATATACTTCATAAATTCAAAAAGAGACTTAGCAATCCCAATGGTACTAATTTAAATTACCATTTAATTTCAATTCCATTTCAAGTCATTTAACAATTTATTTACATAAGTCAACGTAAATGTAAATACACTTCATATTCAAATCAGGAAATAATATGTCAATATAAACTAACTAGTATAAACATGTCCATATAACATAATAACAGGGTGGTGATTTGTCCTGCTAAGTAAATGCACAAACTGTTCAATTAATTTAAAGCAGAATGGGGATTTATTTTGCTAACATATGTCTAAACAATAAAATAATCTATATTATAACTCATTCACAGTTATATGGTTTCTTAATGGTATCGACACTTGAATCCCTTAAATTCAAAACCATCTTTGAAAAAGAAGTTCCTTTTAAACAATTTGATCCTTAGAAAAACAAAGGAGCTAGGACTTCAAAACTTTTTTTAAAATAATTAATTATAAATTAAATCCTTATTTAAATTATAGTTAATCTTAATTGAATCTTAATTTAACTAAATAGTTAAATAATTATTAACTATTAACTAAACTCTAATTAATCATTTATTAATTATTTAAAAATTATTTAAACCTCCATTAATAATTAAATACTAATTAATCTTAATTAATTAACTTTTTGATTAAAACATAAATAATAAATTAAACCTTTAATAAATAATTTACTTTAAAATTAAACCTTATTTAGTTCATCATTAAAAATAGTCAACAATTGATTAAATAAATAAATAAATAATTGACCTTATATTTGATTAATAATTAATTAAAAAACACACTAAAGCAAAAATAATAAGTTACCAAACTATCGGGTTGAAGTTTTCATCAATAGGGACCAGGGTTTTTCTACCTGCCGCCTCTTCCTTTTTCGCTCTTCCGCTTCTTTTCTTTCCCTAATTATTCTCACTTTTCTCCCTTAACCCCAGCTTTCCTTATTGTTGTTACTTGCAACCTGCCCTTCCTTAAACCCCTAATTCCTTGCTCAGATTGCAAACGTCTCGCTTCTCCAAACCTGGCGACTGCTGTTCCATTTTTCGACCTCCTTCCGGTTGTTCTTTGGTTCTTGTTTAGGTCAACCTGCCACGCTTTCCATTCTTTTGCCCTTGGCGGCTGCCTAAAGTGGAAGTGGCAATTTATTGAACTGGATTGCCGAATTGTGGTTTCAATTGTCTTCGCTCAGGCCTTGTTTCAACTTCGGTATGATCAGTGGTCGGTTTACTTTGTTTAGTGGGGGGTTCTTGTTGGATCTGTTTTCGGGTTTAAGTGTTGGTCACAACGTCTTGGTGTTTGCTTTCTGGTGCTTGGTGGCTTCAGGCGTTTTGCCCTTCCTTTGCCATCATGTTTTGATATTGCCTTGGTACTGTATGTCTTCTTTGTTGGTCTCATTCCTATTAATGCAATGTTTTTGGTGCCCTTTGGTATCGAATGTCATGTTTTTCTCTTGAGTTTTCTTGGAATTTAGTAGACTGCAATTAGATTTGGGTATGTTATTGGATATTGCCATTCTTTCTAAGTTTGGAATTTGGTAAATTGGTTAATGTTAAGTTTTGGTTTCTGACATTCTTTCTTTTTGCTTGTAATTCTGGAGCTTTTGTCTTTTGCTTCCGTAATATTGCAGTGGGTTGGTTTTGCTCTATTGTTGTTTTGGAATGGTTGGTTGGACATTGGGGATCTGGGTTTCCTTCTTTGGTATCATGTTTCTTTATGAAACTAGTTCGTAGCAGAGCTTTTGTGTTTAAGTTGGTGTATGTTTATGCGATTGCCTTGTGCAACATGAATGTCATAGTGTGCACCATGCGTGGTGCCTGTGTAACCTGTTTATGTGTCGTTCTCATACGTGAGTTGTCATTGGTTGGACCACGATAAAACAGTGCTTTGTAGTTTTGGCGATCGGCCTAACTCCTGTACCTTATTTGTATTTATTATTTTGCTATAATATAAAGTGGATGGTCCACTACAAAATCCGGCTGGCCTTGCCAAAAAAAATTAATCAAAAATAACCATGTATTTAACTCGTAGTTAATTTAAAATTAATCTTGCTTAATAAAAAATTAAGTAAAACTAATCTTACTATTAAAACATAATCAATTAGCATTTAATCTTCACTTAATTATAATTAATAAACCCTGTTTAGTACTTAATTATGTATTAATTATCAAAACTTAATTAACTAAAAATTAATTATTAAATTATTAGATAACTTTCTAAAACACCACTACTAAGTTTATAAAATGTTTTAAAGACACTTTTAAGTATGAAAACTAAATTTTAAAAAAAAATTACTTCTTAATCGAAACTACACCCATAGCAACTATCGCTATGAATACCATAACATGAAAATGTTTTGACTTTCCTTATTGAAACCTCAGCACTTAAATACTTGCAAACTTATCATAAGCATAGCATAAGAGTTTGCATAAGAAAACAAAGTTGAAAACTTTGAAAAGATTTTCAGTTTCCTTTAGACAAAACACTTGTTTTTCCACAAAGAAATCCAATCGTCAATACCATATCAGAGTGTCCACTTCCTTAGCACGACATCACATACACATGCCTAAATATCCATAAACAGATCACTATCATAGAAGAAACCCAAAAATCACACTTTTATAATGAAACACAGCATTTTAGCTTTCGATTCACAAGTCAATATCAAAACTGCAACTAGCAACATATATATATATATATATATATATATTCAAACCATATAATATTCCTACCAAACGATTAAATTAGTTTACCATCCAATATTAAATACATATAAAGGTAAAAAAAATTCCAAAATTTAAAAAATTTACTCATCAAAATCCTTTGAAAACTTGATACATTTTTGAATTCGAAAAGCTTGAAAAACCACAAAATCCACTCGAAAATAGGTCAACTTCCCCTTGATTTTTGGACTTGTAATTCTCGAATTTTGAAAAGGCGGTCAAATTAAAAGTTTTATAAAATTCTTTTCTCTACACTTTCAAAAAACGAAAAGAAACACTCAATTTCAATTGTTATTAAGGAAGATATGACCCAAATAAGAAGGATTATTTTCGGAGTTAGATCTCTGAATCTAAAAATAAGTCTGAAAGAAATGCATCTTTGACATAGCTACACTTAAAATTTGAAAATATGGTATAAATAAAAATGTAGCTATTAGAATTTTATATGGTTTTAAAATCTTCATTTGGGTCGAAAATGAGGAAGATAGGATAGAAGGAAGAGGAGGTAAAATGTGAAGAAGGAAAGACTATTTATAAAGAAGAGAAAAAAAAGAATCACCTAAACACCCTTGTCCTTTTCCCTCCACTCACCTTGCGCCACCTCACCACCTTGTCCCCTTACATTTCTACGCCAACATGCATTTAATGCATATATATGTACTTATGTCTATATATGTTTTTCTAAGCATCTTTACATTTAAATAAATATATATGGTTTAATCAAAAAAAAAATATCTTACTTATACACACACACACATACATACTTAAGTGTACATACATGTACCTATATGAATTTCCATGAAAAAATATTTGTGAATGTATGTATGTGTATATAGCCGGCGAAATATCGAAAATTTGGAAAACGAATTCCGGTCACATTTTCGATTTTTCTTCAAACCCAAATTTCAAAAACTATTCACCATCATTATTTATCATTTAAAAGAGTTTTATTTCCATTGTAAAATCTTTATATTAAATTTTTAAAATTAAATAAATATTCGCAAATCAAAGGAGTGAAATTCTGGGTCGTTGCATACACTATACAACATGTTAATTATAACCAGCATTATATTTAGTTTTACACTATACGAACTGCTAGTTATAACTAGCATTGTCCTTCAGCCAAAAAAATAAACTTATTGTCCTTCAGCCTAATTTTTTTTCTAAGTTTGTCCTTTTGTCGGTTTTTCTATTCATTTAATTTGCAGCAAACTACCGCCAAGATATGACATTTCCTTATAATTTATTTGCACAGCAAAACGATATTTGATAGTTGTTATATATATATATATATTGTACCTTTTATGTTGCTTACATATATCAATTAATATGTTTTAACATATTAGTAAACAAAATATATTGGGAAAGAGATAATATACAATATAATTTTATAAATTTTTGAATATTTAGCTGTTAAATATTATATAGGGAAAGAGATAATGATATAATATCTTTCCATATACCATATTAAACACCTCTTACAGATAGCTGTTACATATATGATATAATTTTATAATATTATTTCATATATGTTTCCTTGTAATAAATTATATTATGGGGATTTTCACCCAAATAGCTTCTCAGTCCAAGATACTAAGTTTAAGGACAACATTTCTGAAAAATTAGTTTCAAGGATAATTTATAGGAAAATGGTATATGATGTTATCATTTTCAGTTATATATAAAAACTAATATATGAATTTATCATTTTTCGGTATAACTTAAAATGATAAATGAATTTTTTATTTTCGTAAATTGTCCTTGAAACTAATTATTCAAAAGTATTGTCCTTAAAACTTATTACCCTGAAATGAGTAGCTCTTTTGCCTAATTTCCAATTATATTATATAGATTGTTCCATATATTATAATTTCCTCATATGTTTTCTATATTTTTTGTAAAATGAGCATATACTATGGTATAACATTATATACCATATTAGTTAGCTTATAAGAGGTGTAAGACAAAATTTGTAGTAAAATGAGCAGAAGCACATCAATCTATGTAACTTTTTAATAATATTAACAGATATATGAAAAACATATCATAATTTCCTATATTTTGGGAAGGATGAAAATTACAATGGTATGTTTGGAACAAAACTTTCATAACAATTGCAATAGCTTATAAAAAAATTTAGAAGATTCAAAAAGATGAAAAGTGAGGTAAAAAATGACGCTGCAGTGTTCTCCACACATATACGGAAGAGTTTCATCTTCTTGGTGCCGCAAGTTTATCACATAAGTCGAACTGCAAAAGGTATAAGTAGAAAAAGTTAGGAATAACATGGTAGAAAAAAGAGATCAAACCTGTTGTAAGATTTTCAAATAAGTTTTGGTGCTTTGGGTTATTATTTGGAAGAGAAGAAGGAAAGAAGAAAGAAAAGATAGTCCCACATGCTAGAAAAACAAGGAATATTTGTATAAATATAGCTTTCTCGTGTGGATGTTGGGGCCTTGGGGCTCCCACATGTTTGCCTTATTGTGAGGAGAGAAGTCATGCAACACCACACGCGCGCTGCCGTCCGTCCGTCCGACCGAATCGAACCGGGCCGGGTCGTGTACGGGTTTCGGGTTCGAATCCGAAAATATTTTTGGATCATATGTGAACAGTAACGGGCCAGATTTCATCCCATTGAGGACCCAAAACTTAAATTCCTGAATTTGAATAAATGGCGGGAAATTTGTAACGTTTTCTAAACGTTACAAGAAATGAATAGACACAACGTTTAAATATTGAATGGATAAAGCCGTTTGTAATAGTTCTAAATGGTTGTGACGCTTAGCGAATAGACACCTCACTACCACTATAAATAGTGACGCCCAGAAAACGTTAGAGAGTATTCTGAATCTTCTTCTTCTTCATGGAGCAGTTTTGCGACACCACAAAGTGTTACAAAACACTGCGCCACCATTACCCTGTTTTGTGACGCCTCCAAGGTGTTGCAAACTCAGAAACGTCGTAGAATTGCTATCTTCTTCATCTTCGTTCTATTCTATATAAACTGCATCATCAGAAACCATTACTAAAGTCTTCTTGGTTGGATCAAAGGCGTACAAACTTTGAATCCGTTTACGCTGTTATAGGGCTTCATTGAATCCTAAAAGTCGATAGTTCGATAACCCGTTTGTACCCGGTGGGTTGAACTTTTGTCTGAAAGAATATATTCCATAGATCCTTGAAGTCAAAAGTATAGCATTATCTTCATCGCAATTTCCATCAAATTCTCCTTGAACCGCAAAATCCCCAACAAATTTTAGACAATAATTTACAACCATGGAAGGTTCGAGCACTCTGCAAGTTATGAATCAACATCTACCTCGATTAGAGCATTTTGATGATGACAATTTCACTCGTTGGAAAGAGATGATGAAATTTTTCTTGGTCACCGTCAAGTTGTTCTACATTTTGGAAGATGACTTGGAAGAAATCCCGGACGAAACTAATAAGGATGATGCTGCTCTAAAAACTAAATGTGCAAAGCGCAAAGAGGACGATTTTCTATGCAGAGGCCATATTTTGAATGCACTATCTACCCCAGTCTACAATGCTCATAGGACATTGGAAACAACGAAGGACTCTGGACTACCCTGGAGAATAAGAACTACATATCCGAGGCCAGTAATAAAAAGTTTCTTATTTTTAATTTTATGAATTTCAAAATGGCCACAAATAAGTCCATAATTGGACAAGTAAGTGAAATCTTACTGTTGGTGAATCAACTTAAAAATGCTGGAATTGATCTCCCTAAATCTTTTGTTCTTGGAGTTATAATTTCTAGACTTCCACATAGTTGGAATGGTTATAAGGAAAAGATGAAGCAAGAGGAAACGGATTATAATTTAGACGAATTGAAGAAGACTCTCGCAAACGCGATCTAGATGATAATCCACAAACTTAGTCTCATTCTAAGGCAAATAATGTTGAAATTACTAAAAAGTTAAAGCTAAAGAATGAGACACAGTTTAAGAAGAAATATCATTCCAAAACCAACAACAAAAAGAAAGATGATTGTTATTTTTGTAACAACCCCGGCCACTGTGCCCGAGACTGCCGTCTGCGGAAGAAACAAGAAAAAGTGAATGTGGTCGAAGACTCGCTTGTGGTTGTACTGCAAGAGGCGAGCTCCGTTAGCGGCAATGATAATGATTGCTGGTTCGATACTGGAGCAACCATTCACATTTGCAAAGACAGTAATCTGTTCAAGAGTTACGACGAAAATAAAGGAGAAGCCGACGAAGTTACTAGAGCAAATAAGGTTCCAAGCAAAGTTCTGGAAAAAGGCACTATAGAACTTCCTTTCACCTCCGAAAAAGTTCTCACATTAGTAAATGTATTTTATGTACCTGATATGTGTAAGAATTTTGGTCTCTACATACCTCCTTAACAAAGGAGGATTCAAGATGGTGTATGAGTCTGATAAGCTAGTGTTGTCTAAGAATGGTAGATTCATTGGACATGGATACTCTTGTAACGGCATGATTAAGTTGAATCTAATAAAGAAATCTTCTGTTTATATAGTTGATTCTATTAATTTATGGCATGGTAGATTAGGACATGTGAATTATAATTCCATTAGATATATGAATAAATTAGGATTAATTTCCGATTTTGATTTCGATACCATCTCTAAATGTGAAATATGTGTTCAAACAAAAATATACTGAAAATCCTTTAAATCCGTAGAAAGGAAAACTGGTTTGCTTAATTTGGTATATAGTGATGTGGGTGACTTAAAAAGTCATATCACCTATGGTGGTAATTCATACTATATAACATTCATTGATGATTATACTAGATATGCATACGTATATCTAATGAAAACTAATGATGAGGCTTTTGATAAATTCAAAATTTACAAAGCAGAGGTCGAAACACAATTAGGAGTTAAAATTAAAATATACATTCAGATCGTGGTGGTGAATATTTCTCAAATGAATTCACCTTGTTTTGTAAACAAGAAGGTATAGTTCGCCAATGCGCTGCCCCATGTACACCACAACAAAATGGTGTTGCTGAAAGAAAGAATAGAACTTTAGTAGAAATGGTTAATATCATGCTCATAAGTTCTAATTTACCTTATAACCTATGGTGTGGTGCTATGTTATATGCATGTTAAATTTTAAATAGAGTACCACTTAAAAAGAATAATATTTCCCCTTATGAATTATGGTTTAATAGGAAACCTAACCTAACTAGACTTAAAGTTTGGGGTTGCTTAGCATATGTGAGAAAACCAGATCCTAAACGACCAAAGTTAGGAAATAGAGCATTTAAATGTGTTTTCATAGGATATTCACTTAATAGCATAACTTATAGATTCTTTATTCTTGACACTCTAGAAGTTATAGAATCTGTAGATGTAGAATTTTTGAAAATCAAACTATTGAAATCACATTGAGATCATCTAGTCCGGAACCTAGTACGGCTAATGATATCAATGACGACGATTATACTCCTGCTCAAAACAGTAAGGAAGTATCAGTACCAGATAATAGTACACAACAATGAAGAAGTAAAAGAGTGAGAATATAGAAGGACTATGACCCTGACTTCATTACATATCTTGTAAAAGGCAGTAAGGATGAAGTCCTTAATATGACTAAATATGTAATGAACGTCGATGACGATCCCAAAACTTATTCTGAGGCTATAAGTTCCAGAGATTCCAATTTCTGGAAAGAAGCTATCAATGATGAAATGAGTTCCATACTATTAAACCAAACTTGGGTTTTAACTGATTTACCTCTTGGTGCTAAACCTATAGGATGTAAATGGATATTCAAGAAGAAGTTGAATACAAATGGATCCATTAATAAGTTTAAAGCCAGATTAGTTGCTAAGGGATATAAGCAAAGACATGGAGTAGATTACTTTGATACATATGTTGCAGTTGCTTGCATATCTTCTATACGCTGTTTAATTGCACTTGCATCAATTCATAAATTAGTCATACATCAAATGGATGTAAAGACCGCTTTTCTAAATGGAGATTTTGAAGAAGAAATATATATGGAACAACCTGAAGATTTCAAAACCCCAGGCCAAGAAAAGAAAGTTTGCAAATTAGTGAAATCTCTTTATGGCCTAAAGTAAGCTCTTATGCAATGGCATGAGAAATTCGATAAAGTTGCACTGTCATATGGATTCATTGTTAATGATGCTGATAAATGTATTTAGAGCAAATCGGATAACAACGGTAGTGTTATAATATGTTTATACGTTGATGACATGCTAATATTTGGTTCCAATATATCCTGTGTGAATGAAACTAAAAAATTTCTGTCTTTTAATTTCGATATGAAAGATCTAGGAGAGGCTGATGTAATTTTGGGAATTAAAATTATTAGGAAAGAGGGGAGTTATTACTAACTCAATCTCATTACATAGAGAAATTCCTACAAAAGTATGGTCATTATGATGACAAACCAGCACCAACTCCTTTAGATCGTAGTATATAATTAGAAAAGAACACTGGACGTACTATCTCTCCACTAGAGTATTCCAGTGTTATTGGGAGTCTTATGTATGCTATGCATTGCACTAGACCAGACATCGCACACGCTATAAGTGTATTGTGTCGATTTACGAGTAATCCAGGTTTCGAACATTGGAAAGCTATTTCTAGAGTTTTAGCTTATTTGAAAGGAACCATTGAATATGGTTTATCTTATAAAGGATATCCAGCTATAATAGAAGGATATAGTGATGCAACCTAGAACAATGTAGAATCCAAATCCAAGTCTACTAGTGGATGGATCTTTGCATTAGGAGACGTTGTGTCTTGGGCTTCCAAGAAGCAGACTTGTATTTCTGACTCAACAATGTTGTCAGAATTGATTGTATTAGCAGATGCATGTAAAGAAGCGGAATGACTTAGGAATTTATTAATGGAAATTCCTTTATGGAAGAAGCCATCTCCAGCAGTCTTGATTAACTGTTACAATCAAGCAACGATTACAATGTGTCTAATAAGACACATAATGGAAAGTCTAGACATGTGAGTCTAAGACAACAAATGGTGAGACAGTTACTCAAAAGAGGAGTTATAACTATTGACTACATAGAAACAAAGAAAAACTTAGCTGACCCACTTACAAAGAGTCTTCCAAAGGCAATGGTTTCTATAAAGTTCCAAGAAATGGGATTAAGGTCTGCAAATGAATGTTGATCATCCTTAACAGAAACCCAACTTATGTCTTGAAACGGATAGACAAAGTTCAATGGGTACCAACAAGTTAAGAAAATGATTATGGAACTCTAAATCGATAATCTCATAATATTTAATGTTGGATTCTGCAAGAACAAAGGATGAATATACATCCTTAATAAGTCTAGAAACCTCAAAAGGTGTATCACGGAAACACCTTATGGGACTTACCTATATGAGTATGGAAATCAGGTCGTTTCCTAGGAAAGTGTGACCGCTTTCTAAGTAGACTCATGAACCAGGATTTAAGTACATGGCCATTAACGTGCTGAGCAATACTGAACACTTTACCTAAGGAAATCAACGTGTATGATTGTTTCGGTTTTATCATTAGGGATACTTGGTTCAAGATTCATTCACCATAGAATCTCGATAAGGCTTTGAATGGTTTACACTAAGTAAAGCTTCAAATCCGAAAGGTACCTTTTATTTATGCGTTGGTTTTCACGATGATGCAAAACTTGATCTTAGAACTACATAGGCTTGATCCCACTTGAGTATGTAGGAAGTTACTCTAGTGATGCAGCCATCCTATTTATTTGTAACGACCCTGGAATTTTGACCCCGTTTATTTTAATAAATATTTAATCTAAATTAAATGAAACGTAAATTGACCATATTAAAATGATTATGATTTGGAGATATTGTCAATTTATTTATTTAAATTGCATTTTTTTAGGGGAATTGGACTTTGGAGAGTTCAAAACAAAATCTTTTGATAATATTATAATAAAACTTATTTTTACATAATTGAATTAAAATACTTTCAATATTTTCATATCTGATAATATATGTATGTATATATATAATTGTAGAGCTTTAAATAATAATCATTTGGGTATTGAATATGGGAATTTAAAAGCTTAAGTATAAAACAATATAAATGATTATAAACATGAACATATCAAACAAGTATAAATCATAATTATAAACATAAGTATAAACCATAATTATAAAATATAGATGTAACTAAAAATATAAATATACTAATATAAGTCATAACTTGAAATATAATAATACAAACAAAATACTATGAATCAAAGACTTGTAAAGTCTGGAATATAAATAGAATACAGGTAATGTAGTCAAACAATAACCTGTAAACAATTGCAATGATAAGAAAGATAAGTTAAACATACATATGCAAATAAGTCAGCTGCACTACAAAATGCTAAGTATAAAGAAAACAAAGCAAACTATACATATGTTCTCACAAACCAAGTTTGGCCGCTGCTAGTATAAAATAATAGGTGAGTAGAAGGTTATGATTACATAAGCAACAAGTTTTACTTCAAATGTAATAAAGACAAAATATGCATGGCCGAAATAAGCATCTATGCATAAACTTATAGGGGCTAGGCATAACCTGTAACATGCATATGTACCACAAGATGTTTAATTAATCTTTGAACAGAAAATAAAATTTAAAATAAAGATGAAAACAAAATTTATATATTACTGAAGCCTATATGCATAAGAAAACAACAGTTTTCACTTCAATATAATAAAAATAGACCATCGTCTTGTACAAATTAAACAAAATCTGAAAAACATTAATTACATGTTATCATAATTAAGGCATAAGCATTAATAAGCACAACTTCTGGTTCAGGAGAGTACTGCAGCCGAATTCTTGTGGTGGTACTTAACCAATGAAAAAAATGATGATAATACAAAATACCTTCTAGCCGAAATGTTTGATTTACCTCTAGCCTTAGTACATAATAAAATAAAGCAAATATTATATTGCAGTAAAGCTTGTTTCAGAAGACATTATGTTCAAAGTTATATATCTGTATGTTCATTATTCATCATTTCTTATTCTGGAGTTCATATGTAACTGCAAAAGCAAAGCCTGAGAAAAAAAAATATGTAAAGCAAACCGGAGGAGGAGAAAAGTTAGTAGCATCTTATCTTTGGAAAACCATTTAAGTTTAACAGTAAAACAAGTTCATCAAAGTTAGGAGGTTGTTCAGGAAAATTCTGCAGTTTCTTCATCAACTTGTTTCTGTTTCAACAAACTTTCAGGTGAGTAAACAAAGATTTTTCTTTTTAAAGTTAAGTTAATTAAATAGGTTCATGAATTTTTTTAACAGAATAGTTTGGATGTGCTTTATGTTTTGATAAGAGATTGTATATATCTGCCACTCTTCCTATAGCTCTTCTCTGTATGAATTACAGGGGTAAATGGTCGATCAAATTAGAGTTTTATTCAACTAAATTGTTGTAAAGATTTCATTTTCAAAAACCAAACTGAAGATACAGATTTAGATTAAGATTCTTAGGAGAGGTTTAAACTATCTTTAAATATATATATATATATATATATATATATATTAACATCTGTAATATTTTTTCTACAGGAAATCTATCAATAAATTGATAATTCAATTATTTTAAAAAGTCTAATTCAAGTTTTATAACTTGAATACTTAGTGAAATTTATGAATTTTAAAACAAGAACGAGAATTTTTAAGTAAGCGAGCAAGGTGCAGTTCGAAAGTGTACCAAAGAAGCATTTTTGCTAATTTCAGTTGATTCAGGAAATTTTAATTTCTGAAATTGGATAGGAGGGTTGGTTAGTGAAGTACTAATACAGGAAAAAATGTCAAACGAATTTTCTAATCCATAAATTAAACGAACCAACAATTTAGGGTTTTTAGTTCAAAGTTCCTGTACTCTGAAAAAAATTTCGATTTCGGCCTCATAGTGTTATCGAGCTTTCTGTGCTTCGAGGAAGGAGTTGCTGAGGTTCAAGACTTGGCGTGGGTGGAGCGGTTTCGTCTCTGGCGATGTGGGGTGCATGATGTGGTGGTTTCGGGTGAAGTGCGGCTGTTGCTTGTTCTTGTTTCTGGTGATTTTTCGTGTTTGACCCTATTTCGTATTCCTGGGTTTAGATTGTGGGTGAGGAAAGGAATTGGGGTCTGTGGGTGTTGGCGAGGGCCGCTGGAGGTGCGGCTAACCACCGTGCACGTGCACGGTGGCGTTGGAGTTGGGTTGGTGTGTCAGAGTATGGTCGTTTCTTACTTCGGGTCATGCTCGCATGATGATGGGCTTCCCTTCGAGTTTGTCTCGTTCGAGTGTGGGTTAGCTTCGCTGCAGTTTTGATTAAGTTATTAATTTTAACTTCTGGAAGAAAATAAAAGAAAGAGAGAAGAGGAAGAATGGGTTTCAGGGGGAAAACTCGGGAAAGTTGCGTGCAAACCAAAGTTGCACTCGAGACTAGATAGGAGGAGACCCGTTTGTTTTGTAATTGTAGTATTAAATTTTCAAAGTGAAACTAAATGAAGATCTTTTATCAAGATTAAGATTGAAATATAAATAACTGTTAGATGGTTATAAGTTAGAAGCTGGTTACATGTTTAGTAGTTACGTTAATACTTAATGGTGTTAAGCCTTAATTATTATCATTTTAATCAAGGAATTACAGTATAAATTAAGTAATTACTTTAAGCTAGAAGTGTAACCGATTAACGGTTAAGTTTGCGGATAGTAGTTAGTTGAGTTTCAAAATTTTAAAGAAACTTCTTTTAATTACTTGCAGGAAGTAATTAAGGATGTTTAAGTGATTGATAAATGAGTAATTAACGACTTAAGTCAATAAACGAAGAATTAACAGTTAGCTAATCTAATAATTTAACTATGAAATAATAGTTGATTAATTAAGTAATTTAATTGAGAATCAAGGATTTATGATTGATTAACTAACTAATTAGTATTTAGAAAATTTAGTAATTAAGTTCCATTAAAAAATATTTAAGGGTACTTACTTAATGAATAAGGAATAGTTAATTAGGTAATTAAAGTTTAATAGTTAGATTAAGAAGTAATAAATTAAATGATGAAATAAAATAATTAAGTAATTGAATAATTAAGTCTTAATAATCGATTTAGTAATGATTAATTAACTCAAACAATTTGAAATGAAATAGGTAATTAATGGATAATGAAACTGGGTTAAATAATTAACTCTCAAGTAATTAATTCTAAATAGAATTAATTACCAATAAGACTTAAAGGTGATTGCTTATGGACTGTTGTGATTGAATACCTGATTGTGATATTTATGTAATGATATTCTATGTTACTCTGTGATATGCTGTGTTATATCTATGCTGCTTGTATATGTTTTATCTATGATAAATGCTATGTTAATTCAATTTGTTGAATTTAATTATTAAAGTGTTTAAGTTAATTAGACAACTTGGCCCTTAAAAATGGCGGTTGGATTCGATGAGACCGGGATCGGAAGAATCAAATTTGATTCTCCGAAAACCATATCGATCCAATTTAAACGTTAGGTCGTGAACTCTAAAGTGAAGGTTGAGATGGTGCTTTCAAAATGCAAGGGTTATCGTCGTTGACTCTGAGGGTGATTCCAAAATGAGTGTGACGAGATAATGCCTTCGGTTTCGTTCGAACCCGGAACGAACTTGTATGGATTGAATGCTTTCAACACATCGTCAGGTGGACGATGAGCATTCTAAGTGATATGTTCTTTAAAGGTAAACGCAGCCTCAAGCCTCATCAACCGGGAATGGCTAAAACATGGGAGATGCAGCAAGGTTAGGTGGGTCATGCCCAAGCAGGACAAGATATTTCCCCTATCTAGATGTCCCTTATATATTTCGGCTTAGTGGGTGGTTGGTCGCGCCAACCACGGGGTTTATCTTGTTCGGCGCTGTTCAGTAAGGAATGGTTCCGGCCGTGTGTTGCAGGGGATGAAGGGAGTAATCGTCGATACGGTGATCTAGGCCCCGTACTGTGACGGGCGGTACCCCAGTAGCTCTGCCATTGTTGGAAATCCATTTGCCCTACGAGACCCTACGGTTTTGATTTGTATTACCCACTTTTGTGGCTAGTAGCTGGAATTTAATCATGTAACAATTTCGGCTATTTTCTATTTACTTGAAAACCCTATACACTATTATAATATCACTGGATTCCCTATGAAATGTTTTGGTTAGCGTAAGGTAAAAACTTACCCGTATTTATTTGTGGGGAGTCTTACGTGATACCTTTATTTTCAAATGTTTTTCAAAGTTAAACAACCTTAAACCGTTTACTCATACCAGACCCATGTCTGACCCGGAGTTTATTTTTGTTTTCATAAACTCTCGGGTACCCAAATTTTTATGGGTAGCCAAGGGATTCAGGTTTGATTTGACGAATTCTGGAGGAGCAATGGAGCAGGAGGCTTCTACGTGTAGATATATATATATATAGTTCCGCTGTGTTTGTATCTCTGAGTCATATTGTTTGAGTCATATTGGTTGAGTTGTATTGTATTGAGTTGTACTAACTAGACAGGTGTTATAACTGTCTAGTATTGATGTATTATCTGTATAACTCTGATATATGTAAAACTTTAAAATATTTATGTGATATTATATTTTGTTCCGTTCCGTTGTGAGATTCTGATGTAATTGTTCTTTCTTTCTCTTTCTTTCTATTTTCTATCCCTTTCTTTCTTAATGATGATACGTCTTTCTGGTAGTAGAAGGGCGGGTCGTCACATTTGGTATCAGAGCATAGGTTGGTGATAACCTTGGCTCTGGTAGGAAAGTACTCATAGAATAGAGTTTGTAAAACTCTAAAATGAGTTTGAGTGTATTAATAGATATGAGCGCGTATTTGTTAGTGAATATAAAATTGTTTTTATATTGTGTTGATCTATCTGTTGAGTGTTTATGGATTCTGGTCGATGTGTGGGACGCCATTTCATCGATAGGGATTTCTAAACTCTTAAACAAGGTAGACCGACACGGTATTGTTTTAAAAGTAGGGTAAATGAAATAATTTTACCCAAAATTATATTTTGATATAAAAGAAATATTTTTCTGAAATAACTATATATACTTGGATGTTTGATTGTTTATAGTACAATCAAATAAAAATTTAAATATGAGTATAACCAAATAAAATTATCTAAGTATGGCTTAAATAAAAAGGAATGTAACTGAAATCTGATTAAACAGAATTTAAGTCCCGGAAATTTGAAAGGTGTTTAAATGAATTTAAACAAAAGGATTTGGGAATTTAAAAACTTCGGAATGTTTGAAATGTTTTTCCAACAATTTGAAGACAATAATGGAATATTGTTTTGGGAAATATTGTTGAATGGAAATTATTTTGGGAAGAATTTGTGAAAATAAGAAAGCACTGAACTCACTTCAGTCGTTGGAAAATGATCCTGATGATGATGGCCACATCATTAGTATTCATTTTCGAGTTTCTAAAGTGATGGATTGCTACCAGGTTGGTTGGTCATGATATTGTTTGGGCTTGTGGGTATACAAGTTGTTTTAGAAATTTTCAAAAAGAGAAAATTTGTTTTGGTGAAAACAAGTGTTTGGAATTTGAAATTTTGATTTGACACCAAGTGGGTAAGTGTAGTTATCATTTCAAAGTGGTTTTGGAAATGAAAACCGGGCAATTGAATTTTAAGAATTCTAAGAAATTCTATTTAAATAATGTGAAAGGTTTGAATGAATCAATTATGGAACTTATAAAGTAAAGTTAATATTAATAGGAAGAAATTGGGAATTTTAATTCGAGAATTTAAAATTTAACTTGAGTAAATGGAAGTGAAGAAAATATATTTGAGTTTAACCTGAGAAAAGTTAAATGGAATTGAAGTTCAAAATGAACTTAATTGGATATAAAATTTGAAGGTAAAGTGCTTGTAATTGTGAAATAAAAATTTATATCTTAAGACAGTAAGTGCTATATATATATATATATATATATATATATAAAATCTGAAATTGTGATTATACGATGAAATGACTCAAATGAGCAATATAAGCTTCTAAGTAAATAAATAAGCTTTGAACTCATATAGTGAGAAATAAATTTAAAAGAATGGTGAGTAGATAAATTTAACTGAAGTTGAGTTGAAATAAAGCTGAGTTTAAATGAATTCAGTTGAGTTATAAATAATATTGAATGAAATAAAATTCTTAAGTAAATAAGTAAGTAATAAATTGAGTTAAATTTGGTGTGAGTTGTAAACAAATCTGATTCAAGCATAAATTGAATGACTTTATTATAAACTCAATAATAAATTGTTCATGTAAATTTAGGAATGAAATAAAGAACAAACTGATTAGTAAATAGTTGAGATTTGAATAAAGGAAAAATCGAATCAAAGATTTGAATGGAAATTAGTGAAATAGAATAAACCTAAGTTGTTGAGTGGAACAGTTTGAAGAAAATAAATGACCTAAGCAAATTGTGAAATGATTATTTAAAATATTGGATGTCGAATTTTAATAAAATGGTTTGGAATCAAACTTGTTGAAATAAAAGAAATACAATGGTTGTGAATAAATTAATTGGGATGGAGCCAAATGTAAAATGAGCTGGAATCAATTTATGAATTGTATAAAGCTTAAGTAATCATTTATTCACAATGATATTGTTGAATTGCATAAGGAAATGAGTTATTTTGAAGTAGACAAGATTAGAAAAAAAATTTGAATTGTTGGAAGCAAAATAGGATGATTTTGAATATGAGTTTGTTTTGCTCAGATGGACTATATATCTAAGCAAGTAAGTTGTAACTCACTTATATTAAAGGGAATGGTTTGAAAATTGATGGGAATTAATTGTGTTAAGGATTGGAACCTTACATATGTGCTTATGGAAATATAAAATGCTAAACAAATGGAGACTCTTTCAAAACTTTTCAAAGTTTGAAAACTATATTGGAAAAAAAAATTGAGTAACAAAACAATTGCAAATTGGAAATTGAAATAAATTAATGAATGAAACTAATTTAAGAATAATGAAAGAAATCAGTTATGAATGGAAGATAGTCAATAAAGTTAAATATTCAGAGTTGAAGGAAAATTTGAATTCACATGGAATTAGAAATTCAAATTGGAAATAAGAAATTATAAAGGTTAAGGTGGTGGAGGGATGATGTGAGAGATATATAATGCTCATATTAAACTTAAGAAATGAGTGGTGAAATTCTTGAGTAAATTTGATATTGAGGGAATTATTCCAAGTGGATAGAAATCAAAATAATGTGAATAAAAGAAAATTGATATAGTTGATAATCAATGGATATGAATACGTAGGATGTACGTATATTATTTTATTCGCATATTGATTCGATTCAGATTCGAGCACAGAATTTCGAAATAGTTATATCGATCCGAGTTAGGATTTTTCACTCGATTTTCGACGACGAACCATGAATTTGGATTTTGATTGATTCTGGGGAATTCTCTATCATAGCTATGACTATGCAAGGAGAATGACAGTTTCTGATCAAGAAACCAGTTCTGAGTCCGTACTAGGAAGTCGGGTGGACGATACTAGTTTGGAAATGAAATTGTGTGATCGAGCGAGCGATCAGATTTGATATTGCGTACGAATAGTAAATGTACATCGTACGGGCTTGATGTAATAGATATTGAAATTCTGTAAACAAGTCAATAAATTGGAAAGAGTTAATACTGTAGATTTCAGAATTGAACTGCCAGAGTGAATATCTGGAATGTATTGTGTATTCCATATATCTCATCTAAGGAAATGTGTTTATGATTCATCATTAGTTGTTAAACCAGTAATTCAGGAATTTGAAGGTTGAATCAAATTTAACTGTGGTCAGGAATTCGGTTCGGATTGTTGATCATCAAGGGACAAACTCTCGATAATTTTAGGGAAGTTTATCCGGATTTGTGTTCGGATAACTAGTGTTAGTTAGGCTAGACTGTTTGGTTGTTTGCTAATGTATGAAGGATATCTATGTTGAATGGTTAGTATAACAGCTTTTAAATTATCTTTGTTTAAAATTTCAGGGACGAAATTCTTTTAAGGGGAGAAGAATGTAACGACCCTGGAATTTTGACCCCGTTTATTTTAATAAATATTTAATCTAAATTAAATGAAACGTAAATTGACCATATTAAAATGATTATGATTTGGAGACATTGTCAATTTATTTATTTAAATTGCATTTTTTTTAGGGGAATTGGACTTTGGAGAGTTCAAAACAAAATCTTTTGATAATATTATAATAAAACTTATTTTTACATAATTGAATTAAAATACTTTCAATATTTTCATATCTGATAATATATGTATGTATATATATAATTGTAGAACTTTAAATAATAATCATTTGGGTATTGAATATGGGAATTTAAAAGCTTAAGTATAAAACAATATAAATGATTATAAACATGAACATATCAAACAAGTATAAATCATAATTATAAACATAACTATAAACCATAATTATAAAATACAGATGTAACTAAAAATATAAATATACTAATATAAGTCATAACTTGAAATATAATAATACAAACAAAATACTATGAATCAAAGACTTGTAAAGTCTGGAATATAAATAGAATACAGGTAATGTAGTCAAACAATAACCTGTAAACAATTGCGATGATAAGAAAGATAAGTTAAACATACATATGCAAATAAGTCAGCTGCACTACAAAATGCTAAGTATAAAGAAAACAAAGCAAACTATACATATGTTCTCACAAACCAAGTTTGGCCGCTGCTAGTATAAAATAATAGGTGAGTAGAAGGTTATGATTACATAAGCAACAAGTTTTACTTCAAATGTAATAAAGACAAAATATGCATGGCCGAAATAAGCATCTATGCATAAACTTATAGGGGCTAGGCAAAACCTGTAACATGCATATGTACCACAAGATGTTTAATTAATCTTTGAACATAAAATAAAATTTAAAATAAAGATGAAAACAAAATTTATATGTTGCTGAAGCCTATATGCATAAGAAAACAACAGTTTTCACTTCAATATAATAAAAATAGATCATTATCTTGTACAAATTAAACAAAATCTGAAAAACATTAATTACATGTTATCATAATTAAGGCATAAGCATTAATAAGCACAACTTCTGGTTCAGGAGAGTACTACAGCTGAATTCTTGTTGTGGTACTTAACCAATGAAAAAAATGATGATAATACAAAATATCTTCTAGCTGAAATGTTTGATTTACCTCTAGCCTTAGTACATAATAAAATAAAGCAAATATTATATTGCAGTAAAGCTTGTTTCAGAAGACATTATGTTCAAAGTTATATATCTGTATGTTCATTATTCATCATTTCTTATTCTGGAGTTCATATGTAACTGCAAAAGCAAAGCCTGAGAAAAAAAAATCTGTAAAGCAAACCCGAGGAGGAGAAAAGTTAGTAGCATCTTATCTTTGGAAAACCATTTAAGTTTAACAGTAAAACAAGTTCATCAAAGTTAGGAGGTTGTTGAGGAAAATTCTGCAGTTTCTTCATCAACTTGTTTCTGTTTCAACAAACTTTCAGGTGAGTAAACAAAGATTTTTCTTTTTAAAGTTTTCTTTTTAAAGTTAAGTTAATTAAATAGGTTCATGAATTTTTTTAACAGAATAGTTTGGATGTGCTTTATGTTTTGATAAGAGATTGTATATATCTGCCACTCTGCTTATAGCTCTTCTCTGTATGAATTACAGGGGTAAATGGTCGATCAAATTAGAGTTTTATTCAACTGAATTGTTGTAAAGATTTCATTTTCAAAAACCAAACTGAAGATACAGATTTAGATTAAGATTCTTAGGAGAGGTTTAAACTATCTTTAAATATATATATATATATATTAACATCTGTAATATTTTTTCTACAGGAAATCTATCAATAGATTGATAATTCAATTATTTTAAAAGTCTAATTCAAGTTTTATAACTTGAATACTTAGTGAAATTTATGAATTTTAAAACAAGAACGAGAACTTTTAAGTAAGTGAGCAAGGTGCGGTTCGAAAGTGTACCAAAGAAGCATTTTTGCTAATTTCAGTTGATTCAGGAAATTTTAATTTCTGAAATTGGATAGGAGGGTAGGTTAATGAAGTACTAATACAGGAAAAAATGTCAAACGAATTTTCTAATCCATAAATTAAACGAACCAACAATTTAGGGTTTTTAGTTCAAAGTTCCTGTACTCTGAAAAAAAATTCGATTTCGGCCTCATAGTGTTATCGAGCTTTCTGTGCTTCGAGGAAGGAGTTGCTGAGGTTCAAGACTTGGCGTGGGTGGAGTGGTTTAGTCTCTGGCGATGTGGGGTGCATGATGTGGTGGTTTCGGGTGAAGTGCTGCTGTTGCGTGTTCTTGTTTCTGGTGATTTTTCGTGTTTGACCCTATTTCGTATTCCTGGGTTTAGATTGTGGGTGAGGAAAGGAATTTGGGTTTTTGGGTGTTGGCAAGGGCCGCTGGAGGCGCGGCTAACCACCGTGCACGTGCACTGTGGCGTTGGAGTTGGGTTGGTGTGTCAGAGTATGGTCGTTTCTTACTTCGGGTCATGCTCGCATGATGATGGGCTTCCCTTTGAGTTTGTCTCGTTCGAGTGTGGGTTAGCTTCGCTGCAGTTTTGATTACGTTATTAATTTTAACTTCTGGAAGAAAATACAAGAAAGAGAGAAGAGGAAGAATGGGTTTCGGGGGAAAACTCGAGAAAGTTGCATGCAAACCAAAGTTGCACTCGAGACCAGATAGGAGGAGACCCGTTTGTTTTGTAATTGCAGTATTAAATTTTCAAAGTGAAACTAAATGAAGATCTTTTATCAAGATTAAGATTGAAATATAAATAACTGTTAGATGGTTATAAGTTAGAAGCTGGTTACATGTTTAGTAGTTACGTTAATACTTAATGGTGTTAAGCCTTAATTATTATCATTTTAATCAAGGAATTACAGTATAAATTAAGTATTTACTTTAAGCTAGAAGTGTAACCGATTAACAGTTAAGTTTGCGGATAGTAGTTAGTTGAGTTTCAAAATTTTAAAGAAACTTCTTTTAATTACTTGCAGGAAGTAATTAAGGATGTTTAAGTGATTAATAAATGAGTAATTAACGACTTAAGTCAATAAACGAAGAATTAATTGTTAGCTAATATAATAATTTAACTATGAAATAATAGTTGATTAATTAAGTAATTTAATTAAGAATCAAGGATTTATGATTGATTAATTAACTAATTAGTATTTAGAAAATTTAGTAATTAAGTTCCATTAAAAAATATTTAAGGGTACTTACTTAATGAATAAGGAATAGTTAATTGGGTAATTAAAGTTTAATAGTTAGATTAAGAAGTAATAAATTAAATGATGAAATAAAATAATTAAGTAATTGAATAATTAAGTCTTGATAATCGATTTAGTAATGATTAATTAACTCAAACAATTTGAAATGAAATAGGTAATTAATGGATATTGAAACTGGGTTAAATAATTAACTCTCAAGCAATTAATTCTAAATAGAATTAATTACCAATAAGACTTAAAGGTGATTGCTTATGGACTGTTGTGATTGAATACCTGATTGTGATATTTATGTAATGATATTCTATGTTACTCTGTGATATGCTGTGTTATATCTATGCTGCTTGTATATGTTTTATCTGTGATAAATGCTATGTTAATTCAATTTGTTGAATTTAATTATTAAAGTGTTTAAGTTAATTAGACAACTTGGCCCTTAAAAATGGCGGTTGGATTCGATGAGACCGGGATCGGAAGAATCAAATTTGATTCTCCGAAAACTACATCGATCCAATTTAAACGTTAGGCCGTGAACTCTTAAGTGAAGATCGAGATGGTGCTTTCAAAATGCAAGGGTTATCGTCGTTGACTCTGAGGGTGGTTCCAAAATGAGTGTGACGAGATAATGCCTTCGGTTTCGTTCGAACCCGGAACGAACTTGTATGGATTGATTGCTTTCAACACATCGTCAGGTGGACGATGAGCATTCTAAGTGATATGTTCTTTAAAGGTAAACGCAGCCTCAAGCCTCGTCAACCGGGAATGGCTAAAACAGGGAAGATGCAGCAAGGTTAGGTGGATCATGCCCAAGCAGGACAAGATATTTCCTCTGTCTAGATGTCCCTTATATATTTTGGCTTAGTGGGTGGTTGGTCGCGCTAACCACGTGGTTTATCTTGTTCGGGACTATTCAGTAAGGAATGGTTCCGGCCTTATATTGCAGGGATGAAGGGAGTAATCCTCGGTACGGTGATCTAGGCCCCGTACTGTGATGTGCGGTACCCCAGTAGCCCTGCCATTGTTGGAAATCCATTTGCCCCATGAGACCCTACGGTTTTGATTTGTATTACCCACTTTTGTGGCTAGTAGCTGGAATTTAATCATGTAACAATTTCGGCTATTTTCTATTTACTTGAAAACCCTAGACACTATTATAATATCACTGGATTTCCTATGAAATGTTTTGGTTAGCGTAAGGTAAAAACTTACCCGTATTTATTTGTGGGGAGTCTTACGTGATACCTTTATTTTCAAATGTTTTTCAAAGTTAAACAACCTTAAACCGTTTACTCATACCAGACCCATGTCTGACCCGGAGTTTATTTTTGTTTTCATAAACTCTCGGGTACCCAAATTTTTACGGGTAGCCAAGGGATTCAGGTTTGATTTGACGAATTCTGGAGGAGCAATGGAGCAGGAGGCTTCTACGTTGTAGATATATATATAGTTCCGCTGTGTTGGTATCTCTGAGTCATATTGTTTGAGTCATATTGGTTGAGTTGTATTGTATTGAGTTGTATTAATTAGACAGGTGTTATAACTATCTAGTATTGATGTATTATCTGTATAACTCTGATATATGTAAAACTTTAAAATATTTACGTGATATTATATTTTGTTCCGTTCCGTTGTGAGATTCTGATGTAGTTGTTCTTTCTTTCTCTTTCTTTCTATTTTTTATCCCTTTCTTTCTTAATGATGATACGTCTTTCTCGTAGTAGAAGGGCGGGTCGTCACATTATTAATTATTTCTTATTTTGAAAATTGGGGAAGATTGTTGTAAAATTTTCATATAAGTTTTGGGGCTTTGGGTTATTATTTGGAAGAGAAGAAGGAAAGAAGAAAGAAAAAATAGTCCCACATGCTAGTAAATCAAGGACTATATTTGTATAAATATAGCCTTCTCATGTGGATGTTGGGGCCTTGGGGCTCCCACATGTTTGCCTTATTGTAAGGAGAGAAGTCATGCAACACCACACGTGCGCCGCCGCCGTCTGTCCGACCGAACCGAACCGGGCCGGGTCGAGTACGGGTTTTGGGTTCGAATTCGAAAATATTTTTAGATCATATGTGAATAGTAACGGGCCAGATTTCAGCCTGTTAATGAGCCAAAACCAAAATATCTGAATTTGAATAGATAGTAGAAAATTTGTAATGTTTTCTAAACGTTAAAAGAAATGAATATACGCGGCGTTTAAATATTGAATGGATAAAGCCGTTTGTAACAGTTGTGAATGGTTGTGATGCTTACCGAATAAGCACGTCTCTACCACCATAAATCGTGACGTCCAGAAAACGTTAGAGAGTATTCTGAATCTTCTTCTTATTCACGGAGCAGTTTTGCGACACCAGAAAGTGTTACAAAACACTGCGCCACCATTACTCTGTTTTGTGACGCCTCCAAGGTGTTGCAAACTTGAAAAACATCACAGAATTGCTCTCTTCTTCCTCTTCGATCTATTCCATACAAATTGCATTATCAGAAACCATTACTAAAGTGCTCTTGGTTCGATCGAAGGCGTACAAACTTTGAATCTGATTACGCTGTTATATGGCTTCATTGAATCCTAAAAGTCGATAGTTCGATAACCCCACTACTAGGGGAATCACATTTTCCGACGGCTTAAAACCGTCGGCGGCCATCAAAAGCCGTCGGCCGCCGTCGAAAAAAGCCGTCGGAAATGACTGTGTCGGGGAGCAGTATTTCCGATGGCTTCCGACTGAAGCTGTCGCACACGATTCCGACGGTTCCCGATGGATTCCGACAAATGTCGGTATCCGTCGGAAATAGTGTGCTACAGGCCGCAGAGAGCCGTCGGAAATTTTGACCTATAAGCCGTCGGGAGCCGTCAGAAGCCGTCGGAAATCTGCTGTTTTTTTTTGAAATTCACTGCAAATACAGCCTTCCAACCACATTTCTCTTCCAAACACTATGATATCAATACTGCATAATCCAACATACAATAATCCAACCAAATATCCAAATCCAAACTACAAAATATTCAATAAACACACAAATAAATAAAATTACATCAAAATAAATACAAAATATACATAACCATTCGAACATTAACAATAATCCTAGCAATAACTGTTCTACCATGTTGTTAATACACAAATTCATTAATATTCTCGTACACATCATCATACAACTACAGAACCAAGTGTATCAAACATAATTATACATAAATCAAAAATTACCCACGCCATCTACCAAATCATTCTAAACTAAAACAAAACATACCTGAACGAACGAACGAACAAGAAAGCAAGTAATGAATCAATCTCCTTCAGATCAAGAGCCAGCCGAGGAAGCGGCCACCAAACTGCTGCATGTACTCTAACAACTGTGCGGTCTATATGGCCTGCTGGCGGTTCTGCTCCTCCAATTGGGACACTCTAGTCCGCAATTCTTCTATATCTGCTAGATCACTCTGAGGTCTACTCTGTCATCCCCTACTCTGACTACTGGCCTGCAATAATTGAAAAATGAATAAAATCCAAGTTTATTGTTTTGAAAAGGTCAAAATATCATATTTGAAGTATTTCAAAAAAAGTAAATTATTTACCGCTAGATTACCAAATCCATATCGTCGACCATGCTCTGCTGGATGCATAACGGACTCAAAAATAACGTCCTCCTCATTGGTCGTCAGTTGATCTCGACCCGTATCAGCAAGGAGTTTCTGCCGCTGCTCCATAAACATCTCCTGCATTAAAAAATTAATAATATCATATCTTATTTCATCATAGTTTAACAATTAAAACAATTACTGATACTGAATAAAATTAAATACGCTTACATGGCTTTTGCTGGATTTATCGTCCTGCCATGCATACGAAACAGTCCCGTCTGGATTAACATGCTCGACAGCACGCGTATGGGTGAACACGCCCATATAACTGACAGGACCATGTGCCTCGGCTTTCCGAAGTTGATTGTTACATATAATTATTATACATTTAAAATCATATAGCATAAACTATTTACATTTATTATTCAGTAAATTTACCAACTCCTTCCGATACTGCTGAAACGACTTCGATCCTCCGCGATGAGTGACGGGATTCTTATTCCTATTTGCAGAGTTTCTATCCGACTCTGCCTGTACATTCAAAATTTGATACATTATTTTTCGATCACGTCAAATTAATAATTCAAAAGAAATTAGTATACTCGCCTTCGCCTCGCCCGTCTCCCAGTATCTCAACCAACCTTGCCACACGCTCTCTCCCATCCACCGTGGTTTTTTACCAGATTTCTTAATCACAGATATCATGTCCATGTAGTTCTTGCGCATCTTCTTCATCCAGTATGCTCGTGCCAGCATCAGATCGTCTATCTGGATGTCTATCTCAGCCTGTGTTAAAAAAAAGATAATACTTTAAACGATAAACAGTAGAAAAACGACAAAAAACGAATTAAAAATGGAAAACAGAAATATATACATACTAGGACATCCTACCATATGCACTCTATGATATAAGGAGGGATGTTATCCCACTTCGGCCAGCAAGCACTCATCCTACTACGATAAGAAGCTCTAGAGACGTCCAGCACAACCTTAGAGGGAAGTAGGTCGAACCCCCTGTTTTTAAGTACGATATAGATAAGTACGTACGTATATCATAAAAAAATAAGATGCTGAATAAAATTTAATTCTTACCCATCTGCTCTAGGGACTAACGATACAACTGTACGCTGTGGCTCTTTCGATGGGCCACTACATCGCCTTCTGACGATCGGGAAGAGCTCCAACCTTTATATATGACATAATGATAAACCTGTGACATATACACATCATTGTATAAGAGAACAATAACATGATAATGAAATATGTTTCATATGAAAATGACATCAACGGTATAAATTGCTTAATTAATGAATGAAATGGAAACAGAAATGGAAGTGCATTATACCTGATTCATAATGGGTGTACTCTTTCAACGATAAGCAGAGTTCATTGCATTTTTAATAAAAATTGCCAAATGGAAATAACATAAAACATGCAAACAATAGTAAATGGGTTTGGTTTCATAGTTACATCAATTTCATAATACATCAAGAATTCAACATAGTTACATCAACTGAAAAAAAACAGATTTAGATTTAGATCATTCATCATCGTCTTCTGATTCAGATTCGGTCTCGTTTTCGACGATATTTTCTTCTGCACTGTCAAACGCTTCTACCAAAATATTTGATTCATCGATCAAAGGACTAAAATCTGTATGATCGTCTGCAATTATTATTTCGTTATTTTGCTCAAGATCTGCCTGATAAGCTTGTTCGTCTGGAATATTCTTCCCATCGAATGTGAATCTGGCCTTTGTTTTAAAAACTGCAGATCAATCTGCTTCATCTCTTTTTAGAGACGGATAAGGAGCGTAATAAACTTGCAACGCTTGTTTGGCTAGTACAAAAGGATCATACTTGTGATAGTGCGATGTATGCTTTATTTCGATAAGATTATAATCCTTGTGCACATTAATTCCAGAACCTGGAACATTGCTAAACCAATTGCATCTAAATAGAAACACTTCCTCCGCGGGTCGTGAGAAATATGTCAGTTGCAAAATTTGTGTTAGAACGCCATAAAAATCATTTAAATGATTTTTTGGATCGTCACTACCTTTAACAAATACACCAGTATTATTTTCTAATTTTTTTGCACCGTATTCTTTGGTGTTAAATTTATATCCATTGACGAAATATATTAGATATGTCTTGACCACTCTTTTTGGTCCCATCGCAAGATGTTTCAACCCTTCGTCAATAACACAATTTCTCGGCTCATAAACGTAATTTGAAAACCAACCGGAAAATTCTTTATTGAGATCTCCGTTCGGATGTTCACGTTCATAAACACTGTTTATATAAACAAATTATTACAGTAGGTTACACACACGCATGCATTATAGAAAAGAATAAAACACAAATTATTATTTTAGATTACCTAACAAACGGTGCAATCTCTGCACAATTTAGAAGAACATAAGTGTGTGCTACATGAAGATCTCTATCGTCTAGCCATATTTCTACACATTTTCCAGAAGGCCGACCATGTTGTCTAAAATTAGATAACATTGCTTGAGAGGACTCTTGTTCGTCGCCTTTGTCATTACGAGGAACACTTTGAAATGAAATATTCACATGGTCACTGAAATAGTGAGAGAAAAAGAACGAAGCTTCTTCTTCGATGTAAGATTTGCATATCAAACCTTCAAATCGTGCTTTTTGCCTCACTTTTTTCTTCAGATGATTCAAATATCTATGCAAAATTAATTTATATTAACTTCATCATTCAAATGCAATTAAATTACGTTATAACATATTGCATACCTCTCAAATGGATACATCTGTCCATATTGGATAGGATCTCGAAGTCGTGCTTCAGATGGGAGATGAACAGGTAAATGTTCCGTTACATTAAAAAAACCTGGCGGAAATATTTTCTCTAATTTGCAAAGCAATATAGGAACGTCCACATCAAGTTTACGTAAACGTTGCACTTTTAAAGTAGTCGAACAAAGCTCTTTGTAAAACATACTAAGCTCCGTTACTACCTTCCAAACTTTTAACGGCAGTAGTTCTTTGAACATTACGGAAATAAATTTTCCATCATTATGTGACAGTCTTGACTTTTCATTACACTCAATCTACCATTTTTAAAGTCAACACATCTACGAAGATTTGATGATATCCCATCAGGAAATCTTAACCCTTCCACCCATTTTAACATAGCTTTAACTTGATTATTATCTAATTCGTAATATGCTTTGGATTTTTTACTGTCATTTGGTTTCATATGAAGCTCAGGACATTTGCATAATTCTTCTATATCATGGCTTGATTTCAAATCATCCTTCGTCTTCCCTTTCACATTTAAAATTTTGTTAAAAACATTATGAAATACATTTTTCTTATTGTGCATCACATCTATGTTACGGCGAAGCAGAAGATGTTTTCAATATGGCAACTCCCAAAAAATAGTTTGTTTGCACCAGTTATGAACAACTGATTTGCCTTCAATTTCTGTTTGCTCGCCGGTTTCATATATCTTTGGATGGTCCTTAATAAGTTCATATATGTCTTCGCTTGACCATATCGTCGGTGGTTGTCTGGTTTCTACTCTATTAGCTAAAAAGTTTTTCTTGTCTCCGCTGAAGGGATGATTTACATGGAGAAAATATCGATGATAGTCAAAGCATGAAATTTTCTTACCATCAGATAAAGAAAACGCTCGTGTTTCATCCATGCAATATGGACATGCTAGAAAACTGGCAATACTCCATCCCGAAAGCATTGCATAGGCAGGAAAATCACTCATAGTCCACAACAAAGAAGCAAACATATGAAATTTTTTCTTCTTGGACACATCGTATATTTCTACTTCTTCGTTTCACAGTATTTTTAACTCCTCAATCAACGGTTGTAAATATACATCGATTCCTTGTGTCGAATCGTCCGGGCCAGTAACGACAACAGTAAGAAACATATATTGCGTTTTCATACACATCCATGGAGGTAAATTATACGGTGTGACGATAATGGGCCAGGATGAATATTTAGAACCAAATTGAGAAAATGAAGAAAAACCGTCCATACATAATCCTAATCTAACATTTCAACTCTCCGCTGCAAAATTTGGATACGTCTTATCGAAATGCTTCTATGCTTCTCCATCGGCCGGATGTATCAACGTACCCTCTCCTCCGTTCTCACGTTATGCCATCTCATATTAGATGCAGTTATAGAAGATGCATATAATCTTTGAAGTCTTGGAGTTATGGGTAAGTAGTGCATACACTTGTACGAAACTTCCTTCCTCTTCTTTTTTCTTGGTTTGTATCTCTCCTGGTTACAAACTTTACAATTTCTAAGGTTTGCGTCATCTTTTCAAAACAACATGCAGCCTTTTAAACATGTATCTATTTTTTGATACGGTAAACCAAAAGCCGACATAAGTTTTTTAACTTCGTAGTGATTTTCACAAATTAGATTATCGGGCGACATATGTCTTTTTGCAGCTTGTACATTAGCCGTAAACCCAGCTTCAGTGATGTTGTATTTTGACTTCATCGCAATGTATTATGCGATTACTGACAGCTGAGTTCCGCTTTTACAACCATCCCAAATAGGTTTCTTAGCAGTATCTAGTAAATCATATAAAAAATTTGCTTCAATAGTTGGTTCTTCAACATTTCCATCATCGTCGTTAACTTCAGCCATAGGAAACATTGATCGTGTTGCATCTTCGACCATATTTTCTATATGGATCGTTGAAACTATTTCGTTAATGACACTTTCAGACTCTACAGAAGTATTTGCTATAATTTCTCCATGCCGATCCCAAAAATAATACTCGGGTGCGAAACCGTGTTGGCACAAATGAACTTTCATAATATCTGGTAACAAATACTTCAAATGTCTACACCTACTACACGGACAACGAATTTCTAGATCATTTCCGTTATTACTTAAAGCGAATTCAACAAACACGTTTATACCATTATGAAAATCTTCTTTTATTGAGCCCCTCAGTCCTTTTCTTTGGTACATCCATCTCATCCGATCTACAAAATAATCAACCATTTTTCCTATTTAACAAAATGAGAAGTTCAAAATTTAATATTTATTTTGAAGAATACAAATTCGAAAAAGATTATTTACATGGTCGTATAATATTTTGAACTTAAAGAACAACTTCACAAATTTAAAAATATTTTCAAATAGGGCACATTTTATTTTTTAACGTATCGATTTAAAAATATATATAATTTTTTTTTCATTGGTCAGGCATCCTACTTTCCATTACAAACACAGTAAGCATTTACATTTCGTATGTTACTTCGTCTCAAACGATTCAAGAAAATTTTGGCAGCATTTCCCTTTTGTTCCCCGCATTGTACACATATTCGTCACTGCTAGAAAGGCTTCGTTTAGCGACGGGGCTTTGCGACGGCTGGTGACGGCTAAAAAAATGTGGCTGTCGCTAGCCGTCGCTAAACGGAATATACAGATCTTCTTTCCGCGAACAGACTTTCATTATCCCCCCCCCCCCCAAATCAAACCCTCCTTCCCCCAATCCGCCGCCCCCCGTCACCGCAGCCGACGCCCCGCCTTCCGCCGCCTCCAAATCACCCAAATTCGCCCAAGTATGGTTCTAATCTCTATTTTGAATGTAAATTTGATGTTTTTAGGTTTAGTTTAAATCCTAATTAAATTAGGATTTGTTGTTAAATTAGGATTTGTTGTTAAATTAGGTATTAGTAGTGTTGTATGTTGATTTGGTAGATTAATTAGTTTATTATCATGAAGTTAAATTAGGTATTAGATTAATTAGTTTATCATGAAGTTGAATAAATGGTTGATGTAGATAATTAGTGTTGACGATAACACGGTTAGTTGTGTTAGGTGAAAAATTAGTGTATATTAATGATTAGATTGGTTATTGATAAATTTACATGAAAGTATTTCATAGTATATGAAATTGATAAATTACAAATTTAATTTGTTAAGTGAATTTAAATTGACAAATTTTTATTTAATAATTATATTTTTATTGTTCTTTAATTATCTATTTGATAATTAGATTTTTGTTGTTTTCTAATTATCTTCGTTGATAATTCTTCTATTTATCTTGTTGATTGAGCGACGGCCAGCGACGGCCATTTTAATAATTTTAGCGATGGCTAGCGACGGCCAAAATGCAAAAGGTTGTATATATTGTATAAAAATAAAGTTTATACAAAAAATTAAAAAATGAATATGAGAACATTAAAAATTCTGCAAATATGTAAATTTATAAAAAAATTAGGAAATGACTTTAAAAACAACTGATATTATACTAAAATCGATTTTGTAAAGAAATTAAGAAATGAATATAACAACAACAAATATTCCGCTAAAATCTATGTCGCAAAAAAAATAAAGAAAGAATATTGAACTAAAATTGTTAATTGAATGTTGAACTAAAATTTAAATACACAAATTTGAAAAGAACAACAATATTTGATAAAATTTAAAGAATTTTTTTTATCCCTTTGATTGGCTTTGGCCCCGTCTGGCAAGTGTTGTATATGATCGTTATATGGATGTTCGTTTTGTAACGGAACGAACATTTATGTTCATCTGATACAATATTTGTCGGATTTGTCCCTGTATTGGACAAGTTACAAACACAATAAAGTAATTACATATTATAAATCATTTCATTTTAAACGGTTACAAAATTTTGACAGCACTTCCTTTACGTTCCCTGTGTACACGCATTTGTGTACGATACAGGGAACAGAAGGGAAGTGCTGCTGAAATTTTGTTGAACTGTTTAATCTGAAATGATTTATAAAATGTAATTACATTATTGTGTTTATAATGGGAAGTAGGATAACCGACCACTGAAGTGAAAACAAAAATACCAAAAAATAAAAAAATAAAGTGAAGTTTTTATTTTGAATTTTCTGCAATGACGAACTGTTTACAATGGAGAATGGTTGAAAATTAATGATTTAAATTGTCTAACATACATTTTCAAATCAGGAAAAAATTTCAATTATTTTCTCGACCGTACTTGGATGTATGAAGTCAGAACTGGAAAGAAGGGATCAATATAGGAACATTTCTACAATGGTGTACACGAATTTATTAGATTTGCTAAATCTAATAACTGAAACAACACAGAAATTCGTTGTCCGTGTAATAACTGCCAACATTTAAAGCATTGGAAACAAGATATAGTTGAAGTACATTTGCATCAATATGGTTTCGTGCCTAATTGTTATTTCTGGGATCGTCATGGAGAACTTGTTGAACCTACACCTAATACTGAAGTGTTAGAGGACGGTAATATGATGACGAATCCGATAGAAAATATGGTGGGTGATGCAACACGATCAATGTTTCCTACAACTGAAGCTGTCGATGAAGACGAAAATGTCGAAGAAGAACCGACTGCGGGAGCTAAAAAAATATACGATTTGTTAGATTCTGATAAGAGGCCGTTGTAGGACGGATGTAAAAGCGAAACCGAACTTTCAGTAACCGCCGAATACATAACTATGAAATCAAAATTCAACCTTATGGAAGCTGCATTTACAGCAGTTGTACAAGCTGCAAAAGACACATGCCACCCAATAATCTGATGTGCGATAGTCATTATAAAGTAAAAAAATTGATGTCCGCTTTCGGTCTACGGTACAAGAAGATAGATGCATATGTGAAAGGTTGCATGTTGTATTGGAAAGACGACGTTGACGTTAGAAAATGCAAAATATGTAACGAAGAAAGATACAAACCAAGAAAGAAGAAAGGGAAAGAAGTCTCGTACAAGAGAATGCATTATTTACCCATCACTCCCAGACTTCAAAGATTATATGCATCTCCTGCTACGGCCTGTCATATGTGATGGCATAGTGTGAGAACAGCGGAAGAAGGAACTTTGGTACATCCATCCGACGGAAAAGCATGGAAACATTTCGATAAGACTTATCCAGTATTTGCTGCGGAAAGCCGTAATGTCAAACTTGGTTTATGTACAAATGGGTTTTCACCATTTTCACAGTTTGGTAGTAAATATTCATCCTGACCAATTATCATTACTCCTTATAATTTACCTCCATGGATGTGTATGAAGACACCATATATGTTTCTCACCACTGTCGTTCCCGGCCGTCATGATCCAACTCAAGGAATTGATGTTTATTTACAACCATTGATCGAAGAGTTGAAGAAACTGTGGAATGAAGGAGTCGAAACTTATGATGTATCAACGAATTTTTTTCCGGTTATTCGCTTCTTTGTTATGGACTATTAATGATTTTTGTGCATACGGTATGCTTTCTGGTTGGAGTACGGCGGGTCGTCTAGCATGCCCTTATTGTATGGAAGAAACACGAGCGTTTTCGTTACGATATGGGAAGAAAGTTTCGTGGTTTGATTGTCATCGGTGTTTTCTTCATCCCAATCATAATTTCAGAAGAGATAAGAAAATTTTCATAGCTAACAGAGAAGAGAATCTGAAACAACCCAAGGTTTGGTCAGGCAAGGAAATATATGAAATTGTAAGGGACTATCCAAAGATACATGAAACTGGAGTCCAGACTGAAATCCCAGGAAAGTCAGACATTCATAATTGGTGCAAAGAAAGTATATTTTGGGAGTTACCATATTGGAAAGATCTCTTACTACGACATAATATTGACATGATGTACAACGAAAAGAACGTGTTTGATAATCTGTTTAATACAATTTTGAATGTAAATGGCAAATCAAGGACGATTTGAATTCAAGGCTTGATATAGAAAACTATTATAAGCGTCCGGAACTTCATATAAAGCCTAATGACAATAAAAAACCGAAAGAATGCTATGAGCTAGACGATAAGCAAGTAAAACTCGTGCTAAAGTGGGTTGGAGAATTAAGATTTCCCGATGGGATTTCTTCCAATCTTCGTAGATGTGTTGACTTCAAAAATAGTAAACTGAGTGGGATGAAAAGTCACGATTGTCATATCATGATGGAATATTTACTACCCGTGGCTTTCAAAGAACTGTTGCCCCTAAAAGTATAGAACGTTATAACAGAGTTATGTTTGCTTTATAAACAGCTTTGTTCGACAACATTAAAGGTGGATCGTATATGTAAACTTGAATAAAAAAAACCCATATTGCTATGCAAACTGGAGAAAATACTTCCGCCTGGTTTCTTTAACGTAATGGAGTATTTACCTATTCATCTTCCATCCGAAGCACTTCTTCGAGGTCCTGTGCAATATGGATGGATGTATCCGTTTGAGAGGTAAATTAACATATGCAATGTTCATGTCAATTTAAAATTCAAATTTGTGTATCTAAATATGTAATAAATATCTTAATAGGTACTTGAATCATTTGAAGAAGAAGATTCGACAAAAAGCCCGAGTTGAGGGTTCGATATGCAAATCGTATCTTGAAGAAGAAGCCTCATTTTTTTTCCCTCACTACTTCAAGGATGATATGAACTTATCGTTTGTAAATGTTCCTCGAAATGAGGAAGTCGTTGAAAAAAATTCATCTCAAACAATGTTATCTGTTTTTGGACAACATGGTAGACCTGGTGGAAAATCTGTGGAAATATAGTTGGATGATAGAGACCACCATGTAGCACACACGTATGTTCTTTTAAATTGTGTCGAAGTCACACCATTTGTCAGGTAATAATTAATTCACTTGTAATTTACTTGTACGTACATAATAATTATAACACATATTACATATATGCAGTATCTATGAACCACAGTATCCATCTGGCAATCTCAGTAAAGAATTTGCCAAATGGTTTTTGAACTATGTTTATGAGTCAAGAAACTGTGTCGTTGACGAAGGCTTAAGACATCTTGCGATTGGACCGAAAAGAAGTGTGAAGACTTATCCAATATTCTTCGTCAATGGGTTTAAGTTCAACACGAAAGATTACAGGGCTGAAAAATTAACATATAACAGCGGGGTATTTGTCAAAGGCAGTGATGATCCAGATGAGCATTTAAAAGATTTTTACGGCGTCTTAACCCAGATTCTAGAGTTGACATATTATGTTGAACCTTTAGAAAAGGTTTTTTTATTTAAGTGCAATTGGTTCAGTAACGTTCCTGGTTCCGGAATCAACGTGCATAAAGAGTATAAACTTATTGAAATAAGGCATACATCACACTACTATAAGTACGATCCTTTTGTATTAGCCAAGCAAGCGTTACAAGTTTATTTTGCTCTTTATCCATCTTTGAAAAGAGATAAAGCGGATTGGTTTGCTATTTTAAAAAAAAACAAGGTTTACGTTTGATGGAAATAATATTCCAGATGAAGCAGCATATGAAGCTGATCTTGAACCAAATACAGAAATAATAATAACTAATGATATTGATGTAGGGCCTTTGAATGATGAATCGAACGTCTTATTTGATGCATTCGAAAGTATCGAAGAAAATGAGATAGAATACGAGACTGAGTCTGAGTCAGAAAATGATGAAGACTGATCGTTATTAATATAATTGTTATGTGATAGTGATTGAAACATGCTATGTAATAGTAAATTTCTGTAATTGTTTTGCGATGATCATTTAGTTAATTTTTTATCCATGTTTTGTACTAGTAAATTTTTATAATTGTTTTGTGAAAGTGATTGAAACATGCTATGTAGTAGTGAATTTCTATTATTGTTCTGTGATGATCATTTATTTAATTTTTATCCATGTTTTGTACTAGTAAATTTTTATAATTGTTTCTGTGAAAGTGATTGATGCATGTTTTGTAGTAGTGAATTTCTATAATCATTCTGTGATGATATTGTTTTTCTATGGTAGATATGTCTGGCAGGAGACGAAGTATGACAGGCACGCCATCCCCATCTCCCAGTGCAGGTGGTAGTGGCACTGCACTGGACATATGTCCGATGGCAGAAGTTGTTCCTAAAAGTGCCGGGGAAGTATCAATTTTATTTAAAGTTTAAGTTTTAAAATCCACTAAACATGTATATCATAACTTTTGCAGGGGCTTCGAGGTGGAGCCATCAGATTATATTTTACAGGTTCCGAGGAAGGCTTTTCAGAGCCGAATGGATGGTTGTAGGCCTCGCTGGAACGACATCCCATTTCATGTCAAGAACGCAATACAGGCCGATTTACTTATGGGTAGTAGTTTGAATTTCAGTTGTAAATTAATATAACCTATATAACTTAAAATAATTTTAATTTACAGGCTGCAGTCCGCGTTGATCCTGATGACAAGGACGTTTTCTTAAATCACTGGAAAAAATGAATAAGGAAAAATTACAGGGATATGTTGTCCAAGGCTAAGAATTCAGGCAAAAAGCCAAACTGGATGGGTGACGATGTATGGGCTGAGTTTCTTCGGCTTTGGTACAGTTCGGCAGCAAAAGTAAGTAATATATGTTTGCTTTGTTATTTAAATGTAATATAAATCTCGAAAGATATATACGTGATAATTTATCTTAATTTGTAGGAATTATCTGCACGGAACCGGGCTAATAGGAATAAAAATCCTGCATTGCACCGTGGTGGCTCCAAATCCTTCCAGGAGCATAAGAGAGAGCTGGTAATTAAATTTATAAACCGTGTTTATATTTTATTAAAATATTTTATAATCAGATTAGCAATAATATTAATATATTTTCAGGCCGCGAGATACAACCGCGATGCCACTATAGCCGAGTTGTTCAAGGTGACGCATGCCGTGGAGAGGACTGATGAAGAAGGCAATGTTTCGTACGAGTGGACGGATGACAAATCCCAATCCGTAATGGTAAACTAATTTATTGTTAATAAAAATATTTTGTCTTATTTTATTTTCAAAAACTTGAAATTCGGTTTTTCTGGTGTAGAACAATTGTTTGTAATCGCAGGAGAGGTACGAAGCTGAGCGGGCTCGGGTAGCAGGGTCCACTGGTCGGGAAGAGCTTACGTTAGAGGAGGAGAACACTATCTAGGATGCTATTATTGACCCGCCTTCTCGGACCAATCGACGGTATAGCTATGGAAACCTGGAGGTAAATTTTGACATGTACTAATATATAAATTTACACATGCATATGAATAGTTAAATAATTTTAATAATATTATATATATACTAATATATAAATAATTATGAACTATTTTACAGGCGATGAGAATGCAGAGTGCATACAGAAGGTCCCAGCAAGAAGAGGAGATTGCTCAGTTGAAGAAAACAGTGGATGAAATAAATGATTGGAGGAAGAGTTTCTTCGAGCAAAAGCTGGATGAGCGGATTGCAGCTTATTTCCAACAGCATGGGAGGATGCCTTGAGAGGATGACAGCGACGGTGAGGAGTAGGTATGCTTGTTTACTCATGTTACAGTTTGGTATATACACATTGGTTTGGTGTATATATATTTTGGAATATTATGTACATATTTTGATGACTTCTAGTTGTGTTAACCGTTTGTTTGGGTTAACGGTTTGTAGTTGTGGTTGGAAAATTATGTACACATTTTGGTTGGGAAACTATGTACATATTCTGATGAGTTGTATTGGTATGGAAACTATGTTTGGTTTTGTTGGATTTTATATTGTTTGAATGTATAGTGATGTTATATGATGGATATATGATGGTTATAGTTGATGAATATAGTGTATAGTGGCTGTGATGATGGTATTTGATAGTTATCGTTTGAAGAGTATATAGGCTCTGTGCAAGTGCACAGAAATTTCTTCAGTACAGCGACGGCTTGCAACGACCATTTTACACAGATTAGCGACGGCTGGCGACGGCCGGCGACGGCCATGTTGCACAGGTTAGAGACGGCTAGTGACGGCTTGCGACGTCCTATTAAACGTTGAAAAAATTTCACGTGGCACATTTGCAGTCGCGATCCATCGCTATTTATGCGATAGAGCCGTCGCTAAAGCCGTCGCGATTCTGTTGGGCGACGAGGTAAATAGCGATGACTTTTAGCATCGGCTGGCAACGGCTTGCGACGGCCGGCGACGGCTAAAAGCCGTCGCTATCTGATGTTGTTCTTGTAGTGCATGTACGCAGGAAACAAAAAAGAAAAGTTAGGTCGAAATTTTATAAACCGTTTGAGACGAAATATTATACAAAATGTAAATACTTACCGTGTTCATAACTTATCCAATATAGGGACAAATCCGAAAACATTGTACCAGATGAATATAAATGGTTGTTTTTCGAAAAAAACGACCATTTATACAACGATCATGTACAACACTCGTCAGACGGGGCCAAAAACTCTATAAGGGACATTTGTCAGTTACATGCGCGCATTTTACCAAAAAAACAGTTTTACTCACTGTTCACATTTACAAAAATATATATTAATTTAACACATTTATTCGATGTATTAAATCAACTTAAGGTTGGTTTAACATTTTTGTTATTTTTCAATACACACAAATATAATTTAGAGTAATGCATTTTTTTTGTTTCATAAGTAATACGTACATAATATAATACTCCTAGTTCATTCAACCATTTTATCTTATTCGAAATAATGTATACAATCGTCGAATCAAGGCATACATAACAATTTACATATACATGAACAATCGCAAATTATACATGTTTTTCACAGTTTCACGATAAAAGATGAAATAGGTATATCATGTGATGTTATAAACCGTTATTACGCTATTGGAAACAATTGCAATCACTAATTCGCTCTAATTTATCAATTTATGCAAATCTACAATTAGGGTAAAAACTGAATTTTTCACAAAAATAAGAGATTATACCTGAGATTAAGAGTAATGGAGTTTGACTAGGCAGCGTGGAGGATCCGGAAGCTAGAAATTAGGGATTGGAAGCTTGGAGAAGGGATTTGGGGGTTTTTGGGTATAATTTTCGTATGAAAGGAGGAGGAAGAAGAGCTCTCGGCTGCAGGTATAATCGCAAATTTCCGATGACTTCCGACGGCCGCCGACGGCCCGTCGAAAGCCGTTGGAAATTAGCCGTTGAAAGCCGTCGGTCCTAGCTGTCGGTAATGAGGCCTTTTTTAGTAGTGCCCGTTTGTACCTGGTGGGTTGAACTATTATCTGAAGGAATCTATTCTATAGATCCTTAAAGTCGGAAGTACAGTATTATTTTATCGCAATTGCCATCAGATTCATCTCGAACCACAAAATCCCCAACAAAACTGAGGACATACCAATTCAATCTTAAAAGCTTCATCCCAATCTCCACCTAGCAAGGAACATTGTGTTGCTTCTATAACGTTAGCCTTTTCTATGTTAACATGTTGATGGACAACATTAATCGTTTATTCCATGGATGTTGTGATGGGTCTTCTTTTTCCAATTTAACTGTAGTAAGCAAGGAGGTTTAAATGTTGTAGCGACTCACCGATGTGTTTCTTACCAACTCGGTTGAGTCGTTGCTTTCGAATTGGTATTGAATTATCATTATGCAGTAAGTAACGTTAAAGGAGGGAAAAGAAGTATGTAATACAAATATGTGTAATATTGAGTTACCTTGGGCATGATCAAGATCTAGTAGACAAAAAAGACACTTTACCTGAAGAAGAAAAATATAGTTTGAGATTTTATAAGAATGAAGGAGGGATACTGGGTAGTTTATAGGAAGCTGAAGCTGCTCGATATAAAGGTGAGCACTAATGTAGGCTTAAATAATAGGTCATGAGTGTTAGAAACCAAAACGGTCAAGAGCTGAAAAGGTCATGTCACCTTATCTATGAAGTTGCACGTATTACCTAATCACCTGTTAAAATTATGAACCACATCACTTTGTATGAATATTGCATGATTATATTTTGTTTGAATATAAATGCTGATGAACTACTTTTTTTTTGAAAGAGGTACAAGGGCCCAGCCCAACAAATAAACGGGTATCAAACAATACACCCGAACCACAAGCAAACACAACAAATAAACCCTAGCACACCACAAAGCAAAGCAGCCGACACAATACACAATCCATTACAAAACAATGGCGACAGAGAAAGAGGAAAACGAAAGTAAATCTACTTTGATTTCTCACTTCTACTACTCTCACCCCTTTCCCAGTATGAGAGATTCTGGTTAAATTTACTCCTCATGCTGCTATCAGCGTAATTTGGGTTGAAATGATCTCTCTTGGCAGCATTGTGCATTATGAGGTTGCGATTTACAGATCTAGTGTTATCGCAACCTAGATCTAGCATTGCAACTACCTTCTCCATTGTTAGAGTTATTGCTAGTACGATGCGCGAAGTTGTCTTGATTGGTATACTGATGCATGCTGAAATCAGCATGATAAGTCTTCGGATTGTGGAGATAATGCTCGATATGCTTGCTGCCAGCCTCTTTGCTCCAATAATCCGAAATGAAATCAAATTTGGTCTGATTTCTGATCTTTTTCTTAGATTTCTGAAGTATGATCTTGCTATCATTATCAATAATGTTCCAACTTTGCTCTTTGGTCATCTTAATATTGTTGTGAGTACGGTTGTTCCTTTCTTTCCATATATGATAAACTGCAGTAGTTAAAAGAACATGCGCCAGATCACTTTCTAGGGCTTTGTTTCTGAAATGATTGTTTATATCTCTGATAATTTGATAAAGATCCATGCTATTTGTATTATTCATCTTCAGCTTAAATTTGATTTGACTCCATATATAATAGTTGTAGCTGCATTCAAAAAATAAATGAGTCACTGTTTCATTTGATAAATTGCATAAGGAACAGAGTGAGAAATTATTTTTACCCTACTTATTGATTATATCCAAAGTTGGCAATCTATTTTTGATGGCAAAGTATGTGCAGATTGCCATCTTTGGATTATTCACCCTGTTCCAAATGCATTTGTACCATTCTACAGTAGGTTGCTTATTTCTGATATGCTCCCAAGTTTTTTTGAAAGAAAACTTACCATTGCTGCTAGCTAACCGTTCCCCGTAATCACTATCAGCATCTTGATCTAAGGGGATATTAATAATAGAATTTTTATGAGGATTAGTGATAGGATGAAGCTGAGGTTGCCGGTGATTATTTTCAATAATGAGACTCACACTAGCATTTGCTTCACCACATATAGAAAGATTATCCCATCCAACTCTATTAATAAAAGAGTCATTTTGAAACCAAGGGTCAAACCAGAGACTAGTTTCATGACCAGTTTTAAAATTTCTTTGAATTAAAGATTTACATAAGACTCTGCATTTTAAAATTTGATTCCAAGCATTGGATTGATTATTTTTTGGTAAAGTAGTCCAGAAGTTATTGTTTTTAAGATATTTGTAAGTCATCCATTTAGTCCATAAAGAATCACCACTTATAAATCTCCAAAAAAGTTTTAATTGACAAGTTAAATTAAGATCATTAAGATTTCTGATACCAAGCCCACCTTCATTTTTGGGTTTGCATACTTTGTCCCAGCAGATTTTATGGTATTTTACTCTCCAAAGAAAATCAGCACACCTGCTTTCAAATTTTTAATTGTAGCAATAGGGATATGGTGTGTTTGAAACCAATATAGAATAATGGCATAAACAACAGTCTTAATTAACTCAATTCTACCAGCAATACATAGAAGCTTGCATGACCAGGTTTCCATTCTGCTTTGAATTTTATCTATCAAATATGAACAATCATTATCTTTAATTTGATTAGCAGATAGAGGAAGGCCTAAGTATTTAATAGGAAGATTACCTTCATTAACTTTGAGAACTTCCAGAACATCATTTTTGTATCTGCAATATTTGCTAAAATATGCTTTTGTTTTAAATTCATTAATTTTAAGACCAGCATATTTGTACATATTATCAAAAACCTGACTAATAGCCTCTGCATTACTTTGTTAGCTTTAGAGAACAGCATAAGGTCATCGGCATAAATCAGGTGAGTAATACATGGTTGAACTCTATTTATTGGAGAAATGTTGTTTTTGATGGTTTCAACATCAATAAGAATAGAAAAATATTCCATAGCTAAGGTAAAAAGATAGGGAGAAAGAGGTTCTCGCTGTCTGATACCCTGTTACTTTTGATAAAACCCTCAGGTTTGCCTTGAAATAATATTGAAAAGGTGGGAGTATTAATGCATTCAAAAGTTAACCTACAAAACTTAGCAGGGAAATTCATGCATTTCATGATATGAATAATAAAATTTCGGTTAACTTTGTCATATGCCTTTTGGAGATCAACTATAAGACACATTTTATCCCCTTTTTTATTATTGAAATTCCTGACCATTTCATGTGCTAGCAATGAATTTTCATATATTAGTCTGCCAGGAATATAAGCACATTGATTTTCAAAAATCAAAAAGGGGAGAAACAATTTAATTCTATTGCTTAAAATGGTAGCAATAATTTTATAAACAAAATTACAACAGGATATAGGTCCGTAATCCTGGATACAAGATGGATTTTTATTTTTAGGAATTAAGGTAATAAAAGTATGATTAAAACTTTTGAGTAGTTTACCTTCATTCATAAATTCATTAACAACTTTATAAATATGATCTTTGATATTATCCCAATGAGTTTTGAAAAACTTTGCATTAAAACCATCAGGACCAGGACTTTTGTTATCACCAGCATTAAAAATAATATCTCTAATTTCATCTATACTAGCAGGAGCTAATAAGATATCAGCAGCATTATCATTTAACACATTCTTACACACAATATTAGGGAATATGGTTTCATTATAGTCAGAGAAATATAATTTAGAGTAATAGTTAATAGCTTCATTGGCAATCTTCTCAAAGTCATTTATGCATTCACCTTTACTGTTTATAATTTTTCCTATGTTGTTGATATGCTTTCTGCAGCTCATTTTAGCATGAAAAAATTTGGTGCACTCATCATCCATAGTAAGCCAATTTACTTTAGCTTTTTGTTTGAAATTGATAGTGTTGATATAAAGTTCATGAGAAAGCTTAACTTGGTTAGAAAAGAATTTATCAATAATATCAGTATTGTCAGGGTTGTCATCAGCAAGCTTTTGTAAAAATTTCCCTTCCTCTCTTAGATTATTTAAACAGTCATTCTTACTAGATCTGTCCTTGTTCCGGTTTTTAACTTTAATCTTTGTGTTTTCAAGAGACATGCTGAACTGGAACTGATAAGAACCATTATTTGAAAAGGTGGAACAATCTTTAATAATGTCATTATAATCATCGCTAAGGACCCAACCATTTTTAAACCTGAAAGGAGTGGCTTTGATATTATTATTAGTATGATTATGAAAAAAGCTTATCAGTAAAGGAGTATGATCACTAGTATTTTGCTCAATAGAGTAACAACAGAAATTTGGAAAAGAATTACAGAATTTTTCATTAATTAACACTCTGTCAAGCTTGCAATGTATGTTTTCTCCTTACCAGATTTCCAAGTGTATTTATAGCCATTCATATTAGGCTCAATAAGTCCAGATTCAAGTAAAAATTTGTTAATTTTTTCAAGCTTACTACGGGGGATTTTATTACCACCAAATTTTTCATTAACATGAAAAACAGTATTAAAGTCACCTAAAATAAATCCAAGGGAAATCATAACTTTGACTAAGAGCTTTTAATCTGTACCATGAACTGTTTCTTTCATTTTCAAAATTGCTACCATAAATATTGGTTATTTGAAGTGAAAAACCACCAATATTTTTGAAATTGCAATCTATAAATTGAATATCCTTATTGAAATTAACTAAATTCCAAATGTTAGAGTCCTAAATAACTAGGATTCTACCTTTACAACCACAGTCATTATTGGTTATAGATTTCCAGTTATTGGAGAGTTTAAAACAGAATCTCTCAATATTATGATCATCCATTTTATTTTCAATAAGAGCGACAACAGATGGTTTGTAAATACTGACCATGTTTAAAATATCATTTTGTTTAGCAGGGGAATTCATACCCCTAACATTCCAGGCCATGATAGACATAATAAAGAAAATAATATAAAGATAAAGTGAAATTAACCAGGGTTTCAGATTGTACCTGATACACTGTTACCCTTACCCTTTTTCTTTTTCTCCAAGCTTTTAGCTTTAAGTCTTGTTGTCATTTCATTCCAGTCTGGATTGATTGATATGTATTTCTGCCAAAAAGCTTTCTTCTCTTTATTCGAACTTTTGTATTTGCCAATTGCTTTAGTCTTGGGAATATGTAGTTCTGATATGTCAAATTGCCTTTCAGATTCCTCCATAATATTATCTGATGTTGATGCAATATAGCTTTCTGGAATTTGAATGCGAGAGATGTCAAACTCCTCAGCATTGCGAGGCAAGGTTGAGTGGATGCCAACATTGTCCTCAACCTCTACAGCATTATCTGATGGAGGTTCACTCTCCATGTTGTAATCTGGATTCTGGTTGGAACTCGAAGGCAGGATGTTATTTGTGTCTGTAACATGATTATTTGTAATTAAACATAACTCTAAAATGGGGGGGATTTCAGAGTTAAAGACCTCTTCATTACCGATTCCCTCCTTTGAACTGCATTGTGAAACCTCTTTTGATTTTCCTTTTAAGCTTTCTGAATGATGAACTTCCGAAGCAAGGATCTGATCATCTTGATTAGTGAGCGAATGAGATAATGTTTCTTGATTGAAGATGATACCTTTCTGGTTGATTCGATCTTTGTTCTTTTGCATTCTTGATTCTTTTATTGTCTCCTCATTAAGAAGCGAATCTTGAAAAATTGTATCCGTAACATTTTCTTGATCAGTGGGTATTTCTTTGTTTTGATTGTGAACTTTGGGTATCCATCTTTGTTCTGCGACACATTATTCTCTAATGTGTCCAAAGCATTTACAGATACTACACTTCGGTGGTACCCATTCATATTCAATCTTTTGAGTAATGTTTTCCCCATTGTATAAAGTGATATTTATTTCTTGAGGGAGTTCATCATTTGCAGATACCTCCACTAGAAGACGAGCATAATTCAATCTCGTTTTCGAGGTTGTAGCTGCATCCATTTTTATGGGTTTTCCAATAATGTTGGCCATTACACTGAACGCTTCACAATCCCATAATTTGAGATTAACATTGGTAGTTTTATCCATATCGGCATCGTATTGAGGAGGTCCCTGTCCATTTTCAGAGATTCAGACCATCTCCTCATTATGATGAGCTTTCCATTATAGAAGTATGGGCCATTATGAATGATTGAATTGCAATCTTGAACTTCTTGGAATTTAACAATGAAAAACCCATTTTCCCTGGTAAAAATTTCAAATTCTCCAACAGGTTTCCATACACGTTGTATGTAAGCTTTGAAAAAAGTATAATATGGTTTGGTACCAACAACATACACCAAAATCGAATTGCTCCAGCATTCGATAGCTCTTTTACAGACAGATTCTTTAATCAAACCATATTTCTTACTATTGATCTTGATGGGAGCGATAGTTTCAAGATTGCATTCATCATCATTAGGTTCTTTTGATTGCTCAGAAACGATTTCAGCCCAAGATTTTTACCCATGTGTCTTGTTCAGAGAAAAATTCATGGGTTTCCGCGGTTGATACAATTGATTTCTCATATTCAGAGGAGGAGCAGTCGAAAACTGATCATCTGTCTTCTTCGTCCCAGAATTGAAACCCTTCGAAATTCTCTGATGCACGGGTGTATTGGATTGACGTTTCTTTTGTGATCTTGATTGAACTAATTGAAACTCATCTTTGTCCATGATGTTTCCTTTACTAGAATCTCTGATGTGAGAATCAGGTGGTCTGTTTCTATGGCTAGGAGAAGAAAGATGAGAAAGATTGCTGTGGGGAGAGGGAATTTCCCCCATGGCTGAGGAAAACCCTAAATTTCAGTGCTTTTCTTGATAGTAAACTTAATTAATTTTAGAATTACAAAAGTTTTGATGCTGATGAACTACACTCCCATCACTTACAATAAGAATAACCTTAATATATTTTCAGTACTTACAAAGTAGATAGATCAAAAAGCCCACACTATCTCAGTAATGACTCATTTGTTATTGTAGGGTCCAGCAATAGTTAGATGGTCGTTTTTTCTTTATAGTTCACAAATAGAATTTTTACTATAATATTCCCAAAGAAAGGTCCAAAATATTAGTTAGTGTGCATTCCACGTGGTTAGCATAAAAGATACAATGTTGACATTTTTCTTTCTAGGGTGCAAAATTTTCAATAGAGAACAACTACTCCAACATGAAAAAATAACGAAAGAAAATGCCATGCAATTTTCCATAAATGATATGTATTATAAATTTTAGCTAGCAGAATCTAACTGCTTGGGTAAACAATGTATATATGGTGTTGTATATAAAGATGACAACAAATGCTGCACTAGATAACAAATGTATTATCCTATTGCCCAGCTTGGTTCAACATGATGTGATGATAGCCTTGTACATGAATATGAAGGGAATGAAGGTATGACTATTTTTTTAATATTTACTATGCCTATGCACATTTCCATGTGAAAAATTCTTCCATTTACACGTGCTTCTTTAAATTCATATTCAAATGGGTTGTTTTACTTACAGGTAGTACATATAAATGCATATAAGTCTTGATGTGACTTAATTCAAAATGAGAATGTCATGCCATATATTGTATAAATTATAATTTTGCCTTTAATGTATATATATACTACATGTAATATAAAATACATATCAATTTCACATGACTCATCAATGTCGCGTTCTAATAAAGTAAACATTGATATTTTACACATAATGTACTACTATTTATATAATAGCTAACTTTGTTTTGCATGCACGTGCCATTTTATGTAAACAATTGGATGCGTGAGTTCTAAATGCATGTACCATTTTGTGTAAACAATTGGATGGGTAAGTTCTTAGGTGTTTTGTGAAACGTGGCCATATGCATGCAATTGCTTCAATCCATGTATATTTAATTACATATGTGCTGCCGTTTCCCTTTTATATTTATATTTTGTTTTCAGGTGCCTGCCTATTGCTTCGGTATGCTACTTTTTTTTTGTTTAAATTATATATATATATAGACAATCCAAGGGAAAAGGAGCTACCAACAAGCATGGCAGGTGACTGAGCTACAGGAGACAAAAGACAGCAATAGTATAATAATAAATGTACATCAAAAACTGCACAGCCTAAGGGAAAGAAGGAGGCTGCCTGTCGAGAATCTCTGGATGAGCTCCGGTAAAACCACCGCCTGTAAGCATGATATAGAGACTCTCGACCAACACAAATCTGAGTTGACCATCGTCCAATCCCTAAAGCTCAACAAAAACTTGTGCTCCAGTCTTACCAACCCTGAATGACTAGTAGTATTATTAGTAGTAAACAGAGTTTACTAGTTCAGAGAATACCTGATTAGTCGAGGACACTCCAATGCAGTCTGTCTGTCGGATACCTGTGCGCCATGCTTTCCAACCCTGTATGACTAGAAGTAGTATTAGTAATAAAAGGAATTTACTAGAACAGAGAATACCTGAGAAGTCAAAACCGATCCAATTAAACCTCAACCGATATCCGTTCTAAGGGGCCTAACAGCAATGGAGAGACGATCAGCAAGCTAGCGCGATCGGGATCCGAGGTGCCTCGTGTAAGGGCGAGCCTGGAAAGCTATGAACAAATCGTTCCTAACTTGACGAATCACAGAAGTAGGGTCCATCCGTACTTCATTAAAGACTACCTTGTTTCGTGAGCACCAGATGTGCCACAAAATAAGGCAAGGAATCAAACGATACAGAATAGATCTAAGAGACTTTCCAGTACGACCGTTCCACCAAGAGCAGAGAATTGCAGCCGACGAGGAGAAGTCCCCATGGAGACCGATAAAATTACGAAAGAAGTTCCAGATAGCTTTGGCAACAAAGCCATCGAAGAACAAATGGCAGATGGTCTCCTCAGCCCCATTGCCGCAGCAATAGCATCGAGAGATGATAGGAATGCCAATCTTGCGAAGATTGACATGGAGGGGGAGCCCATTATGCAGCGCACGCCACATAAATATGGACACTTTAGGGGGAAGGCGGTGTAGGATCTAGATTAACCCTAGAGGGGGGGGGGTGAATAGGGTTATAGCAAATTTTCTCGATTTAAACACAGAAATAAACTGCAGAAATAAATATGCTGAAAAGTAAATCACACACAAAATTTACCCAGCTTCGGCAACCCCTGCCTACTGCTGCATTCACAGATTTCTATTAGAATTAAACAGTATCACGCTTACAACAACTCTACTAGACTCGCAGACCCTTTTGCTCCCGCTCACAAACACTCTACTAGACTCGCACACCCTGCTCCCGCCTATAGAGTTTCGCTCACTCGCAAACACTGCTCCCGCCTATAGAGCTTTGCAAACTCGCACGCCCTGCTCACTGGACTAATTCAAAATAGACAATCTGACACTACCTAAACCTAGGTGGTGATTTACTAACTTTTTGATTCGTAAAATAAAAAACAATAATTTAATAACAAAAGCCTTATAAACAAAAACCCCTTCTTCTTTTTTTTTTTTTTAAAAGGACCGGCCCACTAATTAGAAACAGCGTCCCCTTTCTCCTTTTTATTTTATCGGCCTGGTTTCCCCTTTTTTTCTTGAGAATAATGCCGGCCGCTGTTTTCTTCTTTCTGAGATTAGGGCTTGTAAAATTGGGGCTTTCGATCTCTCTGCTCTGGAAATTAGGGCTTGAAGTCGCTGGCTTTAATTCGATCGATCCATTGATATTTTGCGTGTCGCCTTGATCGATTTATTCCTTGTTGCTTATGCGGATGCTTCGATGGAGTTCGTGTTCGAATTGGTATGTTCTTTTTATTGCTTGCAATTGCTTGATTTCTGTATTGCGAACTCCCCTTTATGCCGATGATGATAATTTGGTTTTTATAGGGTTCGATCCCCTGAGTTTTCGTTCGTATATTCATGTTTGAATTTGTCAATGAATTACCTCGGCCACTTGATGATGCTTGAATGTTTGAGATTGATTCTGAGTTCTTCAAATCACTTGAACAACACGGTTTCGAATTTATGTGTTGACCACGGCTTTAAATTGATTTCGTGATTTGTGATATTTGACTTTCGTATATTTTCGATTGTTTACACATGAATTTCCTCGTTGCCACTGCAGAAACTACTGCTTCAACTTGTCACTGCATTTGGTCTGCACTTATGAACTTTGTTGTGTCTTGTTCATTCGGCTGTGCAATTGCTATGTCTTGTAGCTGAGCATTTGAGTCAGTGCTGTATCGATTTACTTGTGATGTTCTTGTAGTCAAGGCTTTGGTTGTTACAGTATGTCACTTTGGTTTTTACTTGTGCATTTTGCCTTGAGTACATGTATTCTTGGCACTGCTTCTTTTGTTGTACGTATTGCATCACCACTGCATCATGCTTGGCCTTGACTTGTAGAATTTCACTATCATGTTGTTTGCAGCTGTGCTTCATTTGGCACTGTTTACTTGATGCTGCATCACTTATAGCTTTGATCATGTTTCTGTCATGTTTGAACATAGTTGCATTATGTTGGCCAAGCTTTGATCAGTTGCATTGTTCATGTCATGTTCTCTGTTCATTGTTCATTGCACTGTGTTGCATTACAATCATTACTTCCTGTTCCCTTCATGTAGCTTGTTCTTTACTGCCTCTATTATGTATGCATTTGCATACTGCTGTTGTTTGAATATTGTTGGATGCCATCTTCATGTACTCGATATTGTGGCATGTTTGTGGCTGAACTTGTATGCATCATATATGCACTGTGCACTAACTTGAGTCTGGTTCTTCACTTGGAATTGCACTTCCTGTTTGCTGTCATGTTCTTGTGCTAGAGCTCTTTGCATGCTTCATGTGTGCATTTGAGTTGTTTGTGTCAGTTGCTTGTAGTCTTCGCCATGTTGCAGTTTGTGGCTTTCATGCATTTTCTTTGACATGATTTACTTCACCTGTACTTGGTTATTTGTGTAGTCTTCGAGCATGTTGCCACTGTGTCGTTGTGCACTTTTGTGCTTTGCCCCATTCACTGTTGCTGTTTGGTCATTTTGTACTTCTCTTATGTACACTTGCACCTGTACTTTGACACTTGCATGTTTCTGGTGCATTGTATATTTTCACTGATTTGCACATTTGCTTGACCTGTCTGGTCTCTGATCATTGCTTGGTCATCTTGGTGGCTTGAGCATTTGGTCTGTGTTACATTGTTCCATGTGTCTTGCCTTTGACTGTTTGCAACTTGACACTGTTGTACACTTGCTCTTGTTGGCTGCGCATACGAGTTGGCGAGGCAGTGCACACGTGTATGAATGTACACGTGTGTATTGCAGCCACTTATGGTTACATGTCCCTGTAATATCTATCAAGTGTATATATCGGTGTGCATGGCCTTGTGGCATATACAGTAATACACTGTGTATGTCACAAGTTGTTCGTGTATGATGAATTCAAATTTAAATGATGACGAACAACCCAAATAACTGAGGCAAATATTATTTTCAAAAAAAATATTTTATTTTTGAATTGCAAAAATATTTCTTTTTCAATTTTACTGCGTTAGTTTATATTTTTGCAGATTGCTCAGATGCTGGATTCTAACTGGAATGCAGTTGAAGACAAAATACGAGTGTGAGTGATATGTAGTGAGGTTATCAATGTAAAAATATTTGTGATGTAATCGTGATGTAATCAGAAATGTATATGTATAGTGAGAGCATGAATTTGTACTATTCAAGTTTGTAATAAATATTCGTTTGAATAAAATATTCGTTTGAATTCAAAAACTGTGTAACTTGTTCTGTTTGAATTCAAATTCAAATTCTGTGTAATTTATTTTATTCAACGGATATTTATCTAACCAAATACATACTATACAAAATATTTGTTTGAATAAAATTTCTGTTTGAATTCAAAATCTGTTTAACTTGTTTTGTTTGAATTCAAATTCAAATTCTGTGAAATTTAATTTTATTCAACAAATATTTATTTAAACTATGAAAAATAAAATAGTACATTACCAAATACATTTATATGAATGTATATATGTTTATTATCATCAAACAAAAATCATATAGCGCAAAGCGCATATTCAACAGGCGGGAGTCCCAGATAAAGGAAAAGATAGGACGAGATGGGGCCGATGCACAAACGGAATTCCACACCTTAAGAACAAAGAAGGATGAACCATCCCAGTCGGCCATTCCGTCGTGGGCGTCGAACAGAGATTTGACCACTTGCATTCGTTTCCAGGTTTCGTTGGAGAAGGAAGGAGAGCCTGAGAAATTCGTGGCAGAGAGGCAACGATATTTTGCTCAGAGGAATGATGCCCAGAGAGAATCATTTTGCCCGAACCGATACCAGAGTTTGCAAGCAAAGGCAGCACACATATCCTTTGGATTTCGCAGGCCGAGGCCGCCCTCCGAGCGAGGGCGGCAAACCGTGTCCCACGAGATCCAATGATGCCGAGAAGCGGTTTCTTTGGAACCCCAAAAGAAAGCCGAAGCCAACGAGTGAAAGGACCTGAAGAAGGAGTCGGTAGGGGTGATAGCTGCGAAGATATGGGTTCTGATCGAGTCCACTGACTTTATCAGAACCAGTCTTCCAGCTTGAGAGAGAAGGGAGGAATTCCATCGCAAAATCTTTCCTTTGACTTTGTCCGTTAAGGGATTGAAGAGGGCATTCAGTTTCCTACCCTTGTACAGGGCAATGCTAAGGTAAGGCAACGGAAGAGAGGAAGATCTAAAACTCGTAAACGATTGAATCCAAAGGATTTGGCGGGAGTTATATCTTTAGCAGATACGAAGCAACTCTTAGCAGAATTAACGAGTTGGCCCGAGCTTCTCTCGTATTGCCGGAGGAATTGAATAAGACGGCGAATAGACCGCCGGTGGCCATTGGTGAAAATAATGATGTCGTCAGCAAAGGACAAGGAGGAAATAAGAGGGCAACCCATTGGAATGCCAAAGCGCTGAATTTGACCGTAGATGGTCAAAGAGTGAATGCCATGAATCAAGGCTTCGGCGGCCAGAACAAAGAGAGAGGGAGACAGAGGATCTCCTTGTCGCAGACCCCTACCTGCTCTGAAGTAGCCACAGGGTGAGCCATTGACAAGAACAGAAAACCAACAGTTGGATAAGCCATTGACAAGAACTGAAGTAACCAACAGTTGTCGCAGACCCCTACCCGCTTCGGTATGCTACTTACTTGTATCGTACTACATTCATCACATACAATGTATTATATTTTGTTTTGCAACGGTTACCTTACGTGTATAAATATTCATAGGCAATATGCATATACGTTTCATATTTCATATATATAACGCAAGCATAGGCTCCTGGTCTCCAGGTCTCCATATATATTTCATATATAACGCATGCATATATAAGTAATCCTTTAGAAAGTTCTTCCCATATTGTGTGTGCGCAACACAACCAGGGTCAGCTTCAAGACTAGGCTGACCAAACAGCTGCCTGGGGCAACAACCCTACTTGGCACAACAAACAAGGAAAAAATACGACAATGATGAATAATAAGTTATTAACGAATAAACTTTGATATAAGTTTTGTAGTGAGGTTCTTCAGTTTGGTTGGTTGTATACGTGCGTATGTTCTATGAGATCAGGAGTTCAATTCTTGAAGGCAACAATTTTTTTTTGCACTTTACCTATAGGTCGTCTAGAGAAACCCTAGTTGTGGAGCTGATCCTACACACAACATGTGCACTATGTCATCAAGTACAAAAATTCACACACTTGTATTTATTTGTTTGATGCTACATAGTGAGCCGTCGCGATCTAGTTTACAGAAATTTTCACATTTATATTAATTTGTTTGATGCTACATGGTGAGCTGTCGCGATCTATTTTACAAAAAATTTCACACTTATATTAATTTTTTCGATGCTACATGGTGAGTTGTCACGATCTAGTTTGCTTGGTGTTCACTTGCAACCACGTATATATATGCCTTATATAAACCTCATAGCTCCTCGTAGCTATCGCTGTAAGGTTAAGATATATTTAGTAGGATATTACCAAATAAAACAAGATAAGCCATCATTCTAAGTAAAATTTTCTTCCGTAGTACTTATGACAATGAAGGTTTGATTTTTTGGTTTGGAAGGAGCTTCGAATTTTTTTCCACTGACGTATACATGCTGCACAAAACTTAAAGACGAATAGCCTTGTTTTTGCCAATATATGGCACATGGGACAAGTTTTATTTTATAAACTAAAATATGAAGATTATCCGTAAATCGTGCTTGTGACTGTGCACCCTGGATTTCAGGCGTACATTTGGAGAAAGTGATGTTAGATGAAAAGGCCCCCCTATTTTTGTTTGCTACTAACATGGCTACTTTGGTAATTTAAAAAGCTTCAAATGGAGTTATCCCTATTATACACACACATACACACACACATACATACATACATATGTATAGATGTGTGTGTACATCAAATCGATGAGCACAAAGAGGACTACAAGAATATACCAATTGTTTGTAGATTTGGGAAACTTAAAAGATTTCAATTTTGGATAGCAAAGGAATCGGAGGTTATTTGGCGATTTCAAGGACTTAGTAGCATGAATTTGGTGAGTGGGAATCGTTATTGGGCTATAAATTACTCACATGAAATTAGTTTATATTATATGATTGTTAAATAGGGTAAACGGTGTAAGAATTAGGTAAATTGGATTAGGGGATTAATGCTGAAGTAATTATAGGGTTAAACGATGTTAATGGTGATTGAATTAGGATTTAATAAGTATTAGATTGTGTATTAAATGAAATCCATATAAAATAATTAAGTTATGATGACCAAGGTTTGAATTTGAATATGTGGTTGATATATCATATATGGGATATTAGAACAATAGGAAATCATGTTAAAGAGGAGTAGAAAAGTATAAAAATAGTAAATGTTGAAGGATATTCAAATTGGGAAAGAAAATGTTTAAATCTGGGAAGTTTTACATTGCAGTTCGTATGCATATCGGTCCACCATTGTTGAGTGCGCCTATCCATTGGTGCATATTTAAAATTCCAAATTGAACCTGGACTAGGTTGGATCATTTTTACTCTAGCCAAGCCTATACAAAATGGAAGGCGAGCAACATGTTGGTCTCTTAGTGACTGCGGGAAGTGTTTGACATCCAGAAGCGTGCTTCGATGACTGTATGTTTTGACTAATGAATTAAGTTGCTTAAAAAAAAGTCGAGCTGTGTTTACCCATCCTTTACGTATATGCGAGTTAGCCTATGTTTATCTAGCTCATGCTCTTGTTTACATTTATGAGATCAGTCTATGTTTAACTTTATCCGAGGGTCAGTCTCTATTTAACCAACTCTTATATGAACCTTTGGGCTAGTATATGTTTAACTAACTCTTTCCTTCTCTTTTGTGTATCGATGGGTTAGTATAGGTTTAGCAAACTATTTTAATCTCTTGTGCATATCGACGGATTAGTATAGGTTTAGCTAACTCTAACATACATTTAATATTGTTAAGTATATGATAGTGATCCCCATGTTATGTTTATTATGGTGGACTAACTATGTAGATGCAGGTGAGATATGTTAAGGTAAAGTAAGCATTAGTTCTCATATAATATTTATGAAATCATGTCAGCAATATATACATGGTGATATTTTTACTCACCGGACATATGTGTCTGACCCCCTCCTTATACCCTATAGGTTAGTGTGGCTTTGGAGTGTATGGCGTTCGAAGATGTGACTATGAAGATGTTTACATATGTTATCCATTATTTGTATATATTGTACATACGGTGTGACAGTGTTTCCACGTATGAATACTATGGATGAGTTATGTTGTATATAGATGAGATTTGTTTATTTTATCTATATTGTATTTTGATCCATTTTGGTGTGAGTTTTAAAAGACTTAGCTAGGTAGCTCACCTCTTTGTTTACTATTATGTTAAAAGTAATCTAGTTTTTCATCTATGGCGATTTTATGGCTGTGAAAAGTTGGTTTGTTACACTTGTTTGACCAATTGAGTGGAGCTAGAGTATTCTTGCAACTAGATTTGGCAACGAGATTCCATCAACTGAGGGTAGCTAAAGATAGTTTTCCTTTGACCATGTCTAGGACTAGGTATGGCTCATATAAGTGGTTAGTCATGCCTTCGGACTGACCAACGCTCCTGCATTTTTTGTAGAAAGTATTAATCGGATCTTCCATAATCAGTTGGAAAGATTTGTATTGGTCTTCATTAAAGATATCTGGTGTACTATAAAACTGAGCGACTACTTGTAAAGAACCAGATTTTCGACCCTCGAAAATCGACACTAATATGTCCACTATGGGCGAACATTCAAGTGCCGAAAATACTGATTTGTGAGGGTGAAAGAAGAAGGTAGAAGATAGAAGAAAACTAAATAACATAGAATCTCACAATGCGGCGAATAATATATAATACAACAATGATCTTTACAAAAAGAAAACATCTTTATTCGTATATATACAACATCAGAGTACACTAGACTTATCCGAAATTTAGACGGTTATAGAAACGTATCCTTATATTGACAAACATATAGACTTTATAATACAGCGGAGGAAAAATATATGTGAATACATCTTGACCATCCAGCTCCTTTCCAACTCTAAAGTATCTAGATAAACATGGGAAAACATACTCGGTGCGATCTGAGCATTACATGGAATAACGCCCAGTTCTGTCTGCTAAACTAGCATGAGTAAAACTCGATAAAAAGTAACAACCAATCTGATTTCTACATTTGAAAACTTATCAAACAAAGGGTATCTCATAAGACCATACCATACATAAAAACGGATGGGTTTTTACCTTACGATAACTAAAACATTTTATATCAAAATCCAGTGATATTATCATAGTGTCTAGGTTTAAAGTAAATAGATAAATAACTAAAATGCTTGCATCTCACATTCCAACATACTAGGTTGGATCCAATAATGGCAAGGTAAGGGACCACTTTTCGATGATACACCTCTAGAAAATGGAAGGCGAGCAATATGTTGGTCTCTTAGTGACTGCGGGAAGTGTTTAACATCCATAAGCGTGCTTCGATGATTGTATGTTGTGACTAATGAAATAAGTTGCTTATAAAAAAGTCGAGCTGCGTTTACCCATCCTTTACATATATGCGAGTTAGCCTATGTTTATCTAGCTCATGCTCTTGTTTACGTTTACGAGATCAGTCTATGTTTAACTTTATCCGGGGATCAGTCTCTATTTAACCGACTCTTATATGAACCTTTGGGTTAGTATATGTTTAACTAACTCTTTCCTTCTCTTTTGTGTATCGATGGGTTAGTATAGGTTTAGCAAACTATTTTAATCTCTTGTGTATATCGGCGGATTAGTATAGGTTTAGCTAACTCTAACATACATTTAATATTGTTAAGTATATGATAGTGATCCCCATGTTATGTTTATTATGATGGACTAACTATGTAGATGCAGGTGAGATATGTTAAGGTAAAGTAAGCATTATTCTCATATAATATTTATGAAATCATGTCAGCAATATATACATGGTGATATTTTTACTCACCGGACATATGTGTCTGACCCCCTCCGTATACACTATAGGTTAGCATGGCTTAGGAGTGTATGGCGTTCGAAGATGTGACTATGAAGATGTTTACATATGTTATCCATTATTTGTATATATTGTACATACGGTGTGACAATGTTTCCATGTATGAATACTATGGATGAGTTATGTTGTATATAGATGAGATTTGTTTATTTTATCCATATTGTATTTTGATCCATTTTGGTGTGAGTTTTAAAAGATTTATCTAGGTAGCTCACCTGTTTGTTTACTATTATGTTAAAAGTAATCTAGTTTTTCATCTATGGCGATTTTATGGCTGTGAAAAGTTGGTTTGTTACACTTGTTTGACCAATTGAGTGGAGCTAGAGTATTCTTGCAACTAGATTTGGCAACGAGATTCCATCAACTGAGGGTAGCTAAAGATAGTTTTCCTTTGACCATGTCTAGGACTAGGTATGGCTCATATAAGTGGTTAGTCATGCCTTCGGACTGACCAACGCTCCTGCATTATTTGTAGAAAGTATTAATCGGATCTTCCATAATCAGTTGGACAGATTTGTATTGGTCTTCGTTAAAGATATCTGGTGTACTATAAAACTGAGCGACTACTTGTAAAGAACCAGATTTTCGACCCTCGAAAATCGACACTAATATGTCCACTGTGGGCGAACATTCAAGTGCCGAAAATACTGATTTGTTAGGGTGAAAGAAGAAGGTAGAAGATAGAAGAAAACTAAATAACATAGAACCTCACAATGCAGCGAATAATATATAATACAACAATGATCTTTACCAAAAGAAAACATCTTTATTCATATATATACAACATCAAAGTACACTAGACTTATCCTAAATTTGGACGGTTACAGAAACCTGTCCTTATATTGACAAACATATAGACTCTATAATACAGCAGAGGAAAAATATACGTGAATACATCTTGACCATCCAGCTCCTCTCCAACTCTAAAGTATCTAGATAAACATGGGAAAACATACTCGGTGCGATCTAAGCATTACATGGAATAACTCCCGGTTCTGTCTGCTAAACTAGCATGAGTAAAACTCGATAATAAGTAACAACCAATCTGATTTCTACATTTGAAAACTTATCAAACAAAGGGTATCTCATAAGACCATACCATACATAAAAACGGATGGGTTTTACCTTACGATAATTAAAACATTTTATATCAAAATCCAGTGGTATTATCATAGTGTCAAGGTTTAAAGTAAATAGATAAAATAACTAAAATGCTTGCATCTCACATTCCAACATACTAGGTTGGATCCCAATAATGGCAAGGTAAGGGACCACTTTTCGATGATACACCTCTAGAAAATGCACCAATGCTAACACAAAGCTGGCTGCCCCTTTAACATTGCAGACTGGATTACCTCACCCCCTTAACACCGAGGCCTTATACTACTGTGGTGTTTATGTGCAAAAAAATTCTAAAAGGGGAATCTGGAATGAGGTGACCACTTCTTATGGTAGCTAACCACATAGCTCTACTTCATGCCCTGTTTTTGTCATTCCTTCCGGTTGTGAGGCTTGAGGCTATGATTTACCTGTCTAAGTGACAATCCATCTTGGAATGCTAACACTGCCCTCCAAGAATCAATGTAATGCCAACATCCATCCATTCAAGTTCGTTCTGGGTCTAAACAAAACCGAAGGGACTACCTGTTACATACATTATGGAGAATCCCTCCTATGGAAAATAGAAAATTGCCCTTGCACTTTAAAACTCCTCTTTGATTCCAGGCTCTTCAAGATGTCTTCAATACGAAATGTTGACTTGGATCAAAGTAGTTTTTGGATAACATATCTAATCCTTGTCTCTTCGAAACAACTTTCGACGGTCCTGGTAAACTCAACCCGGTTCTTTAGGAAATAAATAAACAAATAACAAGAGCCGAATTTACCTCCTAATTGTTTGTGGATGGATTTCCTTATCATTCATCCTAGAAGAACGAAATGAATTTACACATACATTATAGCACCTTAGACGGTAACTGTATCATATAATTCCCACGTTTCTCCGAGATATCTACAAAGTTACGTTTTAGGTCCAGTTTTGATAGTCGGTTATTTAACTATCAAATAAATAAACATCTAATCATGGTTTAATTTCTATATGGGATCCACTAAGCCTTTGTTACTCCTATTTAATTAAAAAATACACTATGTAAAACTTGATCAAAAGATCTTTTCGAAACACTATTTCCAAATCCCTTACGTTTCCTTTATACTTGGAAAAAACATTTATATGCTTATCTCAACGGTATAAGTATATTACCAAAACATTTTACTTTTCGTGCCTTGAAAACAAAATTATATACTTATCCTATCAGTAAAAGTGTATTTACCAACTTTTCAAAGTTTTCTTCTTTCCAAATCCCAACATTTCTTCGAAATAAAACATTCCACTTATCCTTTATCAAAAATTCCCTTTTAAAAAGCACATCTCATATTTTAATTAACTTATAACTTTCAAAATATAGTTATAACCCACTTTTATAAACCTTTAAGTTAATTTATAAACCTCTTTCCAAATCCCTGAAATGATCCTTTTTCCTATATTTAAAACTCTTTACATAACACTTTCTATACTCCTTTATAAAATATTCTTTATAAATATCATTTACAAACATCATTTGTAAAACATCTTAATAAACCTTTTCGATAGTAAAACCCCATTCTATACATAAGTTATTATTGTATGTTTATAAGAATTATATAACTTGAAAAACCATTTATAAACCCTTAGTCTCAAATTGATTAAATAATTAAAGTAAATTCAAAACCATACTTTATAAATTCCATATGAGACTTGGCAGTTCCAATGGTACGGATTTAAGTTACCATTTTATTTCAATTTTATTCCAGTTCACTTAACAGTTATTTTATGTAAACACAACTCATATCCAAATCATGGAATAATATGTTAATATGAACTAACTATCATATACATGTCCAAATAGCATACTAGCAGGAGGGTTATTTGTCCTGCTAAACAGGTGTCTAAATAATTCAATCAATTCATAGCAGAACGGGAATTTATTCTGCCAACACATGTCCACAAAATCAAATACATACACTACAGTAGAATGGTGTTTTGTTCTGCTAACAAATGTCATTTAATTCTCCTAATCATATGGGTTACTTAAGGGTCTGGACTAGAGATCATTTGATATGGAATTGATTTACTTTGAAAAATAAAATTGATTAAAACACATTCCGTTTAGTTTAAAATCACCTTTGAAAAGTTAAAAGTACATTTAACTAACTTAAACCCTAACTAAATCTTAAGTAATCCAATTTAAATCAAGATCAAATCATAATTAAACTCTAATTGGCTTATTGAACTTGATTAAGTACTAACTAACTTCCTAATGCTACTTGGTTAAGGTTAAACCAAATTGTTTGAGAGCTAAACCATAATTAATTATATATTAATTAAATAATCCATTAAATAAATAAATAAATATTAATCACTTAATTGATTTTTAACCCCATTAATCACTAATTAAAACTTTATTAATCAATTAACAGTCATTAACTTAATTTAAGTGATGATTAACTTCTAATCGCCTTCGTAATTACCAATTAAGTGCTAATTGTCTTTTAATTAACTAGCTAATTAATTAAATATATTAAAACTTAATTACTTTTACTAGTTAAGTTTGAAAAACTTTGTAAACTAATTTCAAAATAAAACAAATTTGAAATAGGATTTCAAACCTTTTCCAAACTGCATCCATAGCAACTATCGATATGAGTGCAGTTTTCTCTAACCCACCTTTAAGCGAAGCCACTTTACTAAAACCATACTATTTCATGATTTAAACATACCTTAGTAAATTTTCACATTTTAAAACCAATTATGCCAACTTTAACCAAAATCTAACCTTTAAACTCTTGAAATGAGTTTGATTTCAAATTCAACCTCAAATCCGTCATGATTGCATACAAGGTTCAACTTTTTTTTCAGCCCATCATGACTATAAGTTCATCCTCAACCCTTTATATTCACACATAACATTCATACAACAAACTCCATACATATTCTAATATATATGTACAATTTCTAACTTTGTAATAACACATCCATTCGAATATATACATTAGAAATTATCATCACATTTCCAACGAGCCAAAATCCCACATGTATATAACATACATATAGCTAAGGATCAACACAGTATATAAAAGAAAGTTCTTTCCAAAAGATTAGGAATTTACTCAGCGAAAGCTATTCCAACTCTCGCTAAATTAGAGTATGACATGACACTTCCATTCCTAAGCAACAAGATGGAGTCTTGAACCCTAAATGCACTAGGTGGGCTCGGCCTTAAAGGGAAGAGGAAGCGAGGCTTGTTTTGGTAAGGTGGAGCGACTTCGAAAAAACATTGAATTCTCAATAATAAACCCAAAAATAGGTCATTTTGCAACTGATTTTTAGGTTACCTACTCATAGAATTTCAAAAACCACTAAAGAGAAAGTTACTGGAATTTCTTTTCTCTATCATTTCAAAAAATGAATCACTCATTTTCGATTTGATTTGAAGAAGTTATGGTCCAAAGAAGATGGACAATTTTCGGAATTTAAATTCCGAGCTCAAAATTGCTATGTAAAGAATTGGTTTTTTGACGTACCTATGATTGAAATTTGTAAAAGTCGTAAACTAAAATGTTGTAGCCGTTAAAATTTCACACGGTTTTAGAAAAAGAAAAACTCGTTTGATTTGGAAATGAGGAAGAAAATGTTGGTGGAAAACGGAGTAAAAATGGAGAAGATTTTGTGTGGATTTTGAACCAGTTTTTCTAAGGATTTCCTTTTTTTCTTCTCTCAAAGCTAAAGAAGTAGCTATGAAAACTTTAATGGAAGAAGAAGGAGGAAATGAAAGCAAGGACAAAAGAAGGAGAATAGGTGGGTATATATATATAGGAAAAATGAATTAAATAATATTAACCAGTCATAATTATATCTAGTCACATCACAGATCTTTTATAATATATATATATATATGTTTAGTCACATCACTCTTATATATATAATTATATTTAGTCACATCACTTTCTTCAATATATATATATAATTATTATGTCTAGTCACATCACTTTCATTTATATATATATAAATAATTATTATGTTTAGTCACATTGCTTTCTTTACATACATATATATATATATTATTTAAAAACTATGAATTGTCACATCATTCTTTATATATATATATATAAGTTTAATTATTAATTAAAGCTAGATGTGACAAGATATGATGATGGTTAATGATTGCAAAATCTAAGATGTGATAATGCTATATATATAATGCTTATTATTTTTTAAAACTATGTCTTGTCACATCACTTACTAATCAAAATTAACATAAGATAATTTATATCTAAGTGTATTATTATCTAGTTAGTTAACTTTTAAATATATGTACATATAGTGCACAAAGACGAACAACGTTCGCGAAAATTTTCCGGTGTCGAAAGATCGAAATTCCGAAAATGTTCTTTGATCACACTTTCTACTTTTCTGCGAACAATTTAATTTGGTAAACAAATTTTGAGAACGATTTTACCATCATTATTAATTAATTAAAATGAGTTTATTTTCATTATAAAACCTATATATTGAATATTTAGAATTAATTAAATATTCACTAATCAAAGTAGTGAAATTCCGGTTCATTACACTATCTTACACTGGTGTTGGAAAACTTGAGATAACATAAGTTGAAGATGAATTTTTCCATGTGTCATTTCAAAATGGGAAGCTAATTTTCTGGTCATGTTGTTTCGGGGAGTGGATTTGAAGAGGATCCATCAAACATAAAAACCATTAGTAACTCGAAGAGACCGGAAACAGTGACAGAGATGAGAAGATCATTAGGGTTGGCCAACTATTATCATTGATCCATTAGGGATTTCTCATAGATAGCTGCACCCTTGACTAAGTTGACTAGAAAGAGCGAGAATTTTGAATGGATCGACAAGTGTGAAGGATCATTTTTAAGAGTTGAAGTGGTTATTGATGAATACTCCAGTCTTGATTATACTTGAAGGGAATTAAGGTTTGGTTGATTATATAGACGCTGGGGGGAACCAGATTAAGAGCAATATTGATGCTAAGAGGAAAGTGGTTGGTAGCAATGATCTTAGCAGTGTAGACTGCATGAAGTTCGCTACTCGACTAATGACTTAGAGTTGATAGCAATGATCTTTACATTGAAGATTTGGGGACATTACTTGTTGGGAGAATGTTTCGAGGTATAAGGATCATAAGTTGCTTAAGTATTTATCTTTTGAAAGGATTTGAATATGAGGCAATAGAGATGATTAGATTTCTTGGTGACATATGATTTGGACATATAGTATATGCTAGGAAATGGAAACAAGATTGTTGATGCTTTGAGTAGAAAGCAACAACATAGATTATTATTTATGATCATGGAATAAAAGGCCTTAGAGGCATTAGCTTCACATAGAGTACATCTCAGACTGAATGCAAGATCAAGTTAAATATGAATGCATAAGAAAATTTGTAATTCCGTCCAACACTTGTGGATGAACTTATCACGAGGCAAAGAGATGACCCATTGTTAGTTGAAAAAATTACACGACTAGAGATGGGTGTCGATATGTAGGACATAAAGGGATTTAAGATTGATTTTAAAATATGGCTCAGGAAAAATAGAAGATTGTGGGTCCTAAATGTGGGAGATCATCGAAAGGAAGTCCTAAAGGAAAGATATCGGTCTAAGTTTACGATTCATGCCTAAGGAACAAAGATGTATTGCAACATGAAGCATATGTTCTACTAGAAAAGGGATATAGAAGGACATTAATGATTGTGTAAAGAAACATTTCACATGTCTGCAAGTGAAAGCTAAGCATTAAAATGAGCGGTTTATTTCAACCTTTGAAAGCACCGATTTGGAAGTGAGATTCGGTATCTATATATTTTATAAATGGTTGCCATGGTCTATAATGGGAAATGATAATATATCGGTAATAGTTGACAGACCAACTAAGAGCTCCAATTATATCCCAATAACGGCAACGAGACAAACAACTAATATATAAGAAGAATATTTTAAGACTCAATGAGATTCTAAGTAGCATGGTTAGTGATAGAGACCCAATGTTTACTAGTGATTTCTTGAGAAGTTTCAAGAATGCTTTGAGTTTAGAATTGAACTTGAGTACGACTTACCACCCATAGACCGACTGCAAATGGAAATGGTAAACCAAGTTCTAGAAGATTTACTGAGAGCTATGTCCTACATTTTGGAGGGTCTTGGGAAGACTAATTGCAATTTGTGGAGTTTATCCATAATAATAGTTACCATTCGAGTTTGGAATGCCATTATTCGAGGTGCTTTATTGGTGACCATGTAAGTATTCGTTTTTTGGTTGGACACAGGAGATAAGCTTGTATTAGGATCCAATTTGGTAAGAGATGCCACTGAGAAGATTTAGTTAATTCGTGCCAGAGTGAAAGTTGCACAATTAAGGTAAAAGAATTATGTCGATAAGAGATGAAAGGGACTTGGGTTTGCAATAGGAAATCATGTGTTCATAAAGGATTCATCAATCCAAGATGTTATGTGCTTTAGGAAGGCAGGGAAATTAAATTCTCGGTATACTGGCAAGAAATAGGAGCTAGTTGAATGGGTGTGAGGCCAATTGTGGAAAGCTGTTCACGAAGAATTTGGTTAGATGGAAGATAAAGCCCACATCAAGTATGTTCAGGAGTGATAGAAATGAAGCCATCTAGGGGCATGTGATAAGACACGAGGCTCGAGAACTCTACCTATATAACCTTAAAACCCAAATTGACCTAGAACACCCTATACTTCCCTTAGTTTAAACACTTTAGATGGCAGAGATATGGTTTCCATATCAAAATGAATATATTCGATTATCCATAAGCGCTAAGGGTTTAGGGAAAACAAAGGAAATGGCAAGAAAAGAAATATACTTTTATTTTGGTTCTAAAAAGGAATGATTCTGGGAGAAGACGAGATTAGCAACTCGGATTACATTTTGTTTCTGAAAGCATGTAAAAGAGTGAGAAAGAAGAAGGGGAAAGATGTATACTTACCTCGATAAAAAATTTAGCCACATAATAGGAATGATGAAGAATCCTCAAAAAGTTAGTCGATTAATGGCAAAAAAAATTAGTGCAAGAATTAATACAAATTTCCTTAGGAGTCGAAAAGAATAAAGGTACAACATTTCAGAAGACTGGTCAATAAAGGAATGATACGTGTACCAGAGCATTAAATGAAAAATAGCTATAACGACTTTTTCTTTCTTTTGAAAGGAAGGAAGAGAAAAGATAGAAGTGATGGGTTGTAGGGAAAATATTGGAGTAGAGACAAATCCATGCCCATCTACGATCACTATAGACTTGGGAGGCAAGTGTTACACCTATATTTTCTAAACATTGACAAAGTGAGATTAATAACAATGTCGATCCCAGACAAACTACCCCTACAATAGGAGTCGAAATATGAAAAGGAAGAAAGAGCAAAATCCAGATAGTACAATGCCAAAAATCCTTGAGCGGTAGTAAAATATAAAGACTGCATGCAACCATTGAACGTAGATTCGGTACTATAACCTGAAATGGCTACAAGATGCAAGAACCAAATTGCAACCTTCACACTTGCTTTAATGAGTAGAACTACGGCATGATTTCCATGTAATAATGAGAATAGAAACAGTGATGCGGCCCCAAAGGGAATACTAAAGACACAGAACTGCAGCACAACCTCATAAGCGAATATAAGCAAATAGGGATGTGCTGCAATCTTAAACTAACATCTAAAAGTGGCAGGTCTAGGCCGCAATTTTGTATCAAAAATCTATAAGGGTGCGTCGCCATTCGTTATTGATGTGACAGACCAACGTCGCAATCCTATGTCAATATCAAATTAATAAAGAATGCGTTGCCATCTTGATGTGACAAACGATGCTGCAATTCTAAAAAACCAACCATAAACGTAAAGACTCAAGAGATGAGCCGATGGGAAAAAGATTGATCTGTGACCAAGAGCCAAACCTCATTCCTCAAAGGCAAGCCAAGAGATCCCAACCTCGTCTCTAAGGTCATTAAATCTTGCTCAAGAACAAAGGCAATAGCATGGTCCTCCAATGTTGAGAGCAGCTCAAAATAGGCTCACGCAAGGCAATCGCCCTCCAAGATAACAGCTCAATCTCTTTTACTAAGCCACTCAACCCAAACCATCCTCGACATTGTGCTATGCTAATATCGCAAATTGGACAATGCGGTACCGCTTCAGAAGTGTTAGTGTAGTTTAAAGGCTATACAACATCACAACCCCATGCATAATGAAGGCACAAACCCCCAACAAAGTAAAGCAAAGTTCTAAAGCACTGATAATGATACGACTATCCTTGAAAAGAAGAGGCAGCTTCATCTACACATATGTGAAATCCATGGGCATGTTGCTTTGCAGAACTAAAAATGCACAATATATTTTAATTGGATTTTCCCTCCTCAATTCCAAACTTTTCCGCTTCAAGTTCAAGCTTCCCGGCAAAGTTTAAAATCCAACTGCTTAAATCACAATTTTTCACCAAAAGCCACAATAGAAATCTATGCATACCTAACAAGTGAGACGGATGTTCGACACGTGGCATAATCAATTAGCAGAAATCAAGTGAGTGGGAGGATGACATTGGCAATCCACGTGAATCCCTATGTACTATAAATGAATAGGACACTGTAGCTGGAAAAGGGGAAAACTTTTACTTTTCTTTCTATGGACACACAAATTAAAATTTGTACGCTTTGCCTTTTTTGTTTGTACTAAGAAATCAAGAGAGAAGAATGGACATTTTACCCATAGACGTAGGATTCCTTAACATTCGAACCGTGTAAATTCTCTATGTCCTTTCTATTTTTAGTACAACTTTACTGTTTAAATTTTTCAGTGATAAAATCGAGATAGATTCACTTTAACGAACTAATATTCTAAACATATTTCCCCATGATGGCATAAGCATTAACGCAACATAATTACTTCTCCTAAAGGCAATTTTAATATTACTTAAATTTGTTGATTGATAATGCTGAAAGTGTTCAAAGTCATGATTACTACATTAAAAATATTTAGGTGTTATTGAGACAAAAAAAATTCATTAACACTTCACCTTGGCCTTTTTGTTCACCTAAAATCCTCACTTCTAAGCTTCGCCTTGGTTTTGCACTGGTCCCACCTTCTCCTCCTCCAAGCCAACAATCTGAAGCAAAACCGTTTCAACTAACATTTCAAAGGTGGTGCTAGTAGGTGCTTGGATTAAAAGTAGCTCCCTTAGTGGAGAATTCAAGCCTTTAATGAACTTCATGGCCTTTTTCATAGGTGTCTGAATCAAACTCATTCCAAACTTAGCTAGTTCTGTGAACCCACAAGTAAATTCCTTCAATGTGGAATCTCCCTGCATATGTTGTATAGACTTTTCCAATTGCAAATTCACCTCAGTTATAGTCATGAATCGTGACTCAAAGATATTTTTGAACTCAGGCCAAGTGATTTCTCCCTTGGCATTTTGCTTAGCCACTATAGTCCACCAATCTAAGGCCTTTCCTTTAAGATGTTATACCTCTATTCTTCTCTTGATCTAGTTTTCCAAAATCTCCCAAAATATACAATCATAATTGTTAACCCAAGTTTTCGTCTCCATGAAACTTTCAACTCTTATATACATCTTTCCCCTTATATGCTGGAAATATTTTCACATTTTGGGGAAGTCTATAGGATGTGGTGCTGCATCAACAGGCGGGGTAGCGGGTGTCGCTAGTGCAGCTTGTTGAGAAATGGGAACTTTCCCTACATGCCTCAGGTATTGCGTAAACCATTCAGGCATCCCTTGGATAGTGGGTATCTCTTAGGTAGAGGGGTTCCCAGCCTCATAGGAACAATTTTCAACCATAATCAGCTATTTGTAGGTTTGAACTTTTAGTTGCAACTTCCTAAGATAGTATTAATTGCTGAAATAAAAGACTTACCTATGTGTTTGCATATGTTCAATTAAGTGTGTGTGTGTGTATAATAGGGTTTTAAAAATACTTTCAAAAATAACAAGTACACATTCATATATATATCTATAACCATTGACCAGGCAACCTACGCTCTGATACCAAATGTAACAACCCACCTCGAAACGGGTCTAATTTTCAACCCAGTAATTGCCCATCGAACCTCAGGCCATTCCTATTGGTTGGTAAAAATTTATACAATAAATAATATATAGAGCTATCTATTTATGCTATTAGAATCTCATAGCGGAAAAGATAAAATATAATATCAGAAATAATACCCGATTTATAGAAATTCAAATCTTAGAAATATAACAAAATATTTCAATATTTGAATAAAATATCTCAACATAATAACATTAAGTCTGAATTGGGTATATAAAATATAACACAACATAAATAGATAGATAACTACCACGAGACCCTGCCTCCATCTTCATCTCCAAAATCAGCATCGCCTTCTCTTAACTATGTTGTAATGAGGAGGGAGTCAGAACAACAATGTCCGACGAATAAAATCTTGAGCCTTTCCATAATAATATTTAGGCGGTATATTTTTGATAAGAATATGTATTACACATCCTAACTATATATTACATGAAATATCTCCAACTGTAAACCCTAAGGCCCTTCTAGTCTAATTCTATACCCTACACTTTTCTAATCCAGCTATATAACTCACATTCAACCGTAAACCAAAGGTCCTTCCCAGTCCCACATATTTACTAGTAGTCATGTTCTAACAATGTATGAGAAAGTACCCAAGTCACTTAATACATTTTTAATAGGAATTAGGCAGACTCTAACCATTTAATATATATACCTTAGGTAGGTCCCTGTCATTTAATACCTAACCCAAGGCAAACCCCTCTCGGTTACTCCCTAGTTGACATCGCACGAAATTTCATCAGGCCACTTAAGACTTCTACATGAGAGAGATGGACCATACTATAACCACTTAATATCTTGAACCCAAAATGGAACCTTCCCGAGATTTCTCACTACGGTGCCTAAATGATAACCCTGACTATTTAATATTTCCTAAGTAAGAAGGAGGGGACCCTACAATAGTCACTTAATACCTCCGACCCGAAGCAGGTCCTACATATTATGACCCATAACCCAAACTGTAAGACGTCTGTGACGTCTCACGCTAGTCATCCGTTTTTAGGCGTTGGTAGCCAAATTAACTAAGCATACTTACCCTACAGAATTGGGACTAACATTGCGTCTTCCATGGGTACTTATTATAGACGATGTCTCACATCACTCCTAAAGTCACATTGCTGGTAGCTAGATTGGCTTGGCAGACTTATGTATGCTTTTGGCTGACCATGCATCCCTATAACTTAGTCATAATTCCACTCTCCTAACATACTGCTATATAACCACACTACATTTTTCATTAATGCCTTATAAGGAAATCTCCTTATTCTGCCTTTAATTATAAATTACTTTCCATGATTATCTCAACTTCTTTCCTAAGGGTTTTAATGCTAATTACTAACTTATTTATACTACGTGATTAATACGTTATAATTTGTATGTTATTTATGCGCTAATATACACACACACACACATGTAACTAAATACCCTTAAGTGTGCGAAGATTTTTTTTGGCAAGGCCAGCGGGGTTAAAAAATGGACCCTTACCATTTATTGATATACCGAGAAAGAAGTACAAAGATAGAGGAAGCATGCCACCTAACAAAAGCGTGCGAAGATTTTTCATCCTATACTAATCATTTAAATGTCAAAACTTCCAATTTATACAAGTCTAACTCCGTACAAATACATACAAATTAGCAAATATCCTTAGCCCACCAATAGACTTATATAAGAAAATAGAATCAACTACCAACTTATTTTTTTATAAAAATAGTAGAATCAGCACTAATAGAACTTACAATTCAAACCCTTTTACACTCTATTTAACTTTCACTTATGCAATGAAAAAGGTATTCATATTTAAATTACAAAAATAGGCAGTGCAAACTATGAATAGGAGAATTCATACTTTACACACCATTTTCTAACTTATTTTCTTTTTAGAACCCTTAATCACATCAAAAGAGAAAAGTGAGAAGTGGAACAGAATGTAATAATATTCAAATTACAATAACTACACAAATTCCACTATTTTAATATAGAATAATTGAGATTCCTATAAGGATTGACATTTCGCATTGGGAGAATTTTAGGGTTTTAGTTTGGTGTTTTCATGAAAAAAATTTCCAAAGGTATAAATTAAATCCAATTTATACTAAGCTAGAAATGAGAAAAACTAATATTTTCACACACAGATGGTTTCCTGCTTCCTCTTAGATTTGATTACGCCTGCTCCTAATCTCTTTTAAGACTTCTTCTTTTTGAAATATACAATAATTAGATTGAATTAGATCCAGAATTTCAAGGATTAGAGAAGAATAGAATTTCAATCTCAATATTAAATATCGAAAATCCCTTACCTGAAAATCTTAAGAAATTTTGAATCGTATAGAAGAAACCGACGGACTTTTCTTGCATTTTCAAATAATTTGTAAATAAAAGTGAGGGGCTAGCCTCCAATTTAGAGTGGTTATAAGGTATTTGAACTATATAATTCAAAATAAAAAAAATCTAGGTTGTTCGCACCTAAATTAACCCAAACCACCACTTCATTCACCGTTGGTCAACCTTCCTCAAGCAGTCAACCACCCAAGAAAGGCGGTCAATCGGCCAAATATATTTGGAACGGTTTAATTATTTCATCTACTTCCTTAATTAGTTTGAACGTTGATGTTTATTTTAACGTTTCCTTAAACCCTAAGTTACTAATTAGTATATTTTCAAATTTCAAATTCAAATTCAAATTCATTTTGAATTACTTTAGATTTAAAAAATTGAAATGTCACTAACATTTCCATTTAAGCGTCAGTTACAAAATTTTATATATGAAAGTTATTAGAAATCACCACGAACTCAATGATGTAATTTATGTGGCTAAATTTCAATATTTACAAAATATCCATTTTTAGTCTTATTATTAATTATTTAATTTATTATCAATTTTCCCGGGGTGTTACAAGTTTGGTCTTGTAACGACCCACCTTTCTGACTTTTGAGAATGACAATTAATACATCAATGGTATTCATGTGTTGTTGCCCAAGTATCTAAAAGACAAGATGTTATGGGGGTAAAATATAAGAACAGAACAATAATCTCACAACAGAATGGTTAAATATAACATAAAAATAAGACAGTACGTAAGGTTACTCCCCAACATGGAGTATCAGAGTTACAACAAAAGTACTACTATCAATCTAGGTATTTATAACAACATGCCTTTAAATATACATACATGGAGCCAACATCTCATAACAGTGGAAATAAATAGCTAGATAGATAAGGAGCCCCTTGCCCGTCCACCATCTTCAAAAGAGCCCAAAGAAACCGATCATTTTCGGACTACTAAAATATAAATGACTGTCCGAGAGTTAGGGAAAACAAACAATTCGGGTCAAATGATAAGTTCGATATGAGTAAACTTCAAATTAGAAAAATTAGAACACACAAAATAACCAGTGAGACCACGTCGCAAAAACGCAGAATGAAATTCCCCTCACATGGACAACATCCAAGCATAAAAGAATGGACACAAATAATTAAACATCGTGAAAAGCACAAGACACATCCCGATGCAACTAAGAAAGAATCAATCCGAAGATTTGAATCAAAAATAAGGAAAAAGAATTTTTCCAACAATGACTAGCAGGGTGTGCCTGCCTTATCGAAAGTATACCTCTAGAAAATATACTTGAGAGCTACAATGGCTCTCGGAAACCTCCAAGCCTGACCCCACCAACTTTATCGAGTATTCGAGTATTTCACATCTTCATGTGCATACAATCGAAACCAATCTAGAATAGATGTGACATTACCCTAATGGGAGAAACCCTACATTGCCTGGCCTCCAGTCGCTCTTTATTTAGTCATTTTCGATAAAGGGTATCAATGCTCTAAATGAGCTATAAATCGTCTTAGATTAACGAAACAAAAATAAAAGAAGAAGGGTATCGAAATCGATAGTCAAGATATCAACTATTAGGGATAACAAAACGATCGTATATGAAAATTAAATCTTATACCCTATCATTGCTTGGAAAATATCCATATACCTGTCTCATCGGTATGAGTATATTCATAAAACATTTAAAAGGATTTCATATTTCAAAAGCATACTTTAATGGATCAAAAACAATTGTCTACAAGAGTGGTGAATGTTTTCCATACCATCATAATTATAAAGATTATTTATGGAAATCAAATATCCTACACTTGTCACGTTTCCAATATTCTTGACTTACTCTTTCCCTCACCCAAAAACAAAGCCAAGTAAGTCAAGGCACTGGTTGCTCCTAGCCTTGCCTGGACACTACTGTTCTAGATCTCACAGATAGAGGATCAATCTACTCATCGGCCTTTAGTGCCAAATATAGGACTACTTACTTTCCATAAATAACCTATTTAAATCATTATATAAATTTCAAAGCTCCTTTGAAATACTTTAAACTAAGATTTAAAACTTCCATTCAAATCATAACCTAAACCCATCATCTTTAAAAGAGAATACAACCAAGAGGGGTGAAGCTCCCTCTTAATCAAATGAGATAGCTAAAAGGGGTGTTATTTTCTTTTAACCAAAAAATCACTAAATGTCAATCCTAAGTTAAAAGGTGGTGTAAGTTCCCTTTAACTAAACATCAAGGTTATTGCTCATAAAATAGCCGAGCGCAAATCAAACAACCAAACAAGAATAATAACAAGAACAATAACATATCCATTATTATTAACAATTTACAATCAATAGTTAACACACATTTAATAAAATGTGAATTAGTCAAAGGAAAGAGATTAAAATTAAACTCACTATAAAATAATTAAATTATACTCACAGAATAATTTATACCCACTAAACTATGAAAGCAAGGAATATACTCACTGTAAAATGATTAAATTATACTTACAAAATAAGTTATACCCAGTAAACTATGAAAGCAAGGAATATATCGATTGTAAAATAACTAAATTATACTCACAAAATACATTATACCACTAAACTATGAAAGCAAGGAATATACTCATTATAAAATAATTAAATTATACTCATAGAATAAGTTATACCCATTAAACTATGAAAGCAAGGAATATACTCACATCCTTTTTGCTTTGCTGGAGACTTCGGATACTTCGCCTTTAATAATGAAATTTAGTTCTTTTCATTAATTTGTGAATCGAATTAAAATGAGATATGGACATGGCTATTTATAGATAAAGAGAAGGGTACTTTAGTAATTTCCTATAGCCAAACTGATTCGACCAGATTTTAGTCCAATAGAAACTAACCTTATGGCCTAATTTAATTTGATCGCATTTGGTCTAATAGAAACATCCTTATGGCTTAATTTGATTCGACTACGTTTTGGTCCAATATGAATCCTCCTTATCAACAATGGTCTAACCTGATTTGATCAAATTTTGGTCCAATGGCAACCGTCCACATGGCATAACCTTATTCGACCAGATTTTGGTCCAATGGCAACCATCCGTGTGGAATATAATAATTCATTATGTTATTTAATTTTATTAGGCAAGTAATTATACAATTCTTTTTTATTATGCAAGGTTAATAATTCTTTCTTGTTTTACTAGGAAAATTCTTTTCTTACGTAATCATTCTCATTTGGTTTTTTAGGAAAACTTTTTCTTAAATAAATCGGTACCCCTAACCACCTTGTAACTCGAACAGTTTTTGAACTAACATTTTTCACCAATTTTAAAAATCCATTCACGACGTTTTATCTGAAATTTTATTTTAGATATAAAATCCATTATTTAATCATTTAAAAACATATAAACTATTCAAGTTCAATGTGATTAAATTCTGAATCGTTACATTCTCCCCTCCTTAAAGGAAATTCCATCCTCGAAATTAATCACATAAACTCAAGATATCAAAGAAACCCAAATTATATGATATATACCACACAAAGGTACGAGGAAAGTGACCTCAACATAACTAATGAGCACACTAAAAAGAAACAACAAAATACGAACAATAACTACATCAACTTGAGATAAGGATCCCTACTATAGTCCATAGTTTCCCAAGTACGATCTCTAACATCTCCACTCCATTGAACCTTAACAAGATTCACAACCTTCTTCCTTGATCCCTTTATATCTCGAGCGACAATATGAATAGGCCATCTAAGAATGACTAGGTTAGGCTGAACCTCCAAATCAACTTATTGTCATGGTTCTACTATCATCGAAGGATCGTGTACATACTTACGTAAAAGAGATATGTGAAATACGTTGTGCACATCTAATAATCGATCTGGTAACTCTACTTTATATGCAAGTTTACCAATCTGCTTCAGTATGGAAAAAGGGCCAATATATCGAGGGGCTAACTTCCCTGTCTTCCCAAACCTCATGACATTTCTAAGAGGAGAGACTTTTACAAATACCAAGTCCCCAAATAAGAATCTAAATCCCTACGCCTTTGATCTGCATAACACTTTTTCCAATCTTGTGCTTCCTTCATCTTTCTTCTAATATCATCTACCTTCTTATTGGCTTCTAAGATTATGTCAGGTCCATGAACAAGTCTATCTTCAAATTCAACCCAACATGAAGGAGAATGATATGGACGACCTTAAAGAGCTTCAAAAAGGGCTATAACAATGCTTGCTTGATAGCAGTTTTTGTAAGTGAATTCGACCATGGGTAAATGATCTTCTCAAGAACCCATGAATTCTAGAATGCATGCTCGCAATAAATCTTCCAAGATCTGATTCACTCTCTCTGTATGCCCATCTATTTGGAGATGGTAAGTTGTACCTAGACTTGGCTCAGTCCTTAAACAGTCTGCAGTCCCTCCCGTAACCTACTATTGAATATCGGGTCTTGGTCACTTACAATACTACGAGGAATCCCATAAAGTCTCACAATCTCCTTCACATACAAACTCGCCAGAGTTGTAGCAGCATTGGTCATCTTAATAGGAATGAAATGGGCATCTTGGTCAGTTGATCGACTATAACCCAAATGCCATCATTACTTCTTCTTGACCTAGGAAACCCATCAATAAAGTCCATAAAGATCCACTCCCACTTCCACTTTGGGATCACAAGTGGATGAAGCAATCCATCTATCTTCTACCGGCCACTCTTAATCATCTGGTAGTTTGCATAACGACTCACAAAGATTGAAATATCTCGCTTCATCCCCTTCCACCTTGGTAACTCCTGGATGAAAAGATAACTTTGAACGGTGGCATTCGACTAACACTTCTTGCCTAAGTCCATCAATGTCTGGAACATGAATACACCTATTCATTTTCAATATGCCTCGAAGATCAATCTCAAAGCTAGAAATAACATCTTCTTCAACATCCTTCTTAAGTCAAGCCAAAATAGGATCTGCCTCTTGACTAGACGCAATTGTCTTTAACAATATTAGCTTAACTTCTAGGTTTGCAACCATTGCTGTGTTCCTACTCAGTGCACCAGCAATGGCATTTGCTTCTCCAGGGGTATAAAGAACCTCCAAATCATAAGAAGCGAGAAACTCCAGCCATCTCTGCCGCTTTGAATTCAAATATTTCTGGGTAAAAGGTATTTTAAGGATTTGTGGTACGTGCATAACTCGAACCTTTCACCCAAAATATAATGCCTCCATATCTTTAATGCGAAGACAACAGCCAAAAGCTCCAAATCGTGAGTTGCATAATCTTTCTCATGCGACTTTAGCTGTCGACTTACATAGGAAATAACTTTCCCTTACTGCATTAGAATTGCTCCCAATCCGGTTCCACATGCATTTGTATACAAGGTTAAACCTTTGCTCCTATCTGGAATGGTTAAAACAGGAGTGCTAACCAACTTCTCTTTCAATTCATTGAATGCTTGATCACACTTAGAAGTCCAAACGAACTTAACATCTTTCTTTGTTAACTTTGTCAGATGATTAGCAATCTTTGAAAAGTCCTCAATAAACCTACGGTAAAAACCTGCCAATCCCAAGAAACTTCTAACTTCCATCGCACTTTCGGGTTTCTCTAGCCTTGAACCGCAACAACTTTAGTTGGGTCCACCGATATGCCTTCTCCCGAAATAACATGCCCGAGAAACCAAACTTCGGATTTTCAAAAATGGCACTTGAAAAACTTAGCCTTCAACACATGGTTTCTTAAGGTATCGAGTATGACACGGAGATGATATTTGTATTCCTCCTCTATCTTTGAATAGATAAGAGTGTCATTAATAAAGATGAGAACAAATTTATTAAGCATAACTCAAAGTATTCAATTCCTTAAGTCCACAAAATAAGCAGGTGCGTTAGTCAATCCAAATGGCATAATTAACCACTCGTAGAAATTTTCTGGAGCCTGAAAAGTTGTTAAGGGAACACTCTATTCTACCACTTTTAATTGGTGGAAACCGATGGCAAGATCTAATTGAGAAAATATCCAAGCATCATGGAGTTGGTCAAACATATCATCGATCCTTGGCCAAGGATATTTACTCTTGATAGTCATTTTGTTCACTCCTGATAGTCTATGCATAATCTTAGAGAACCGTCCGCCTTTATAACAAAGACGACTGGTGATCCCCAACTTGAGGCACTATGTCTGATCAAGCCCTTCTGCAACAAGTCATAAGTTTGCTCTACTAACTCCCTTTTCTCTTTCAGAGCCATCCTTCATAAGGGTTGTACAATAGATCTGTTTCCTGGAACCAAATAATGCGTAACTCGACTTCACAGTGAGTCGATAAACCTTGCACCTCATCAAAAATATCTATGAAATCCCAAGAAACAACACATCTCCTAGCTCCGCTTTAGCCACTTTGAGTGCATAGAGAAAAACTGATCATTAACTTCTTAGGCTCTTCACAACTAATATCAACACCAACATCTCCACCATCACTAACTCTGACAAGCCTTCTACCACAATCCAAGATAGCTTTAAACTTAGATAAGCAATCTATTCCCAACAACACTCCAAAACCCATAAACCCAAGAACAAACAAGTCAAAAGAAAATAGATGATTTTGACAAGAAATAAGTACATTTAGACACATAGTGTCAAGATTTTTCGGATCTGTAATTGGATTTGACACACAAAGAGTATTACTTATGATAACACATTTAAGGTTTAGTTTGTTCATTAGATCATAAGAAATAAAACCGTGGGAAACCCATGTATCAAATAACACCCTTATAGAATACCATAGATGGATAATGTACCTTCCAACACTTGCTTCCCTTTTTGATCTGAAGAAGTGTATGGTATCTCAACGGTAAAATTCTATCCTTGAGATCCCTTTCTAGGAAAAGGCACTCATTCTTCATACGTACTGGCTGGCCGTAATTAAAACATGTAGCAATTGGGAAATGATTTGAAAAGTGACACATCTTATTGCACTTGAAACAAAGAATATTAGCCAAGTTGGTTTGCTTCTCCTAAGTTGGAGCGCCATCTTTGGGTTTCTTCCCTGCACCCTACTTCTTTCCCTTAAACTTTTGCTTGAAGTTTGGCTTTCCTTCAACTGGTATAACTAATAAAGGCTTGGCACTTACTGCTGGTACTGCACCCTTCTGGACTCCTTTCTTAATATTAAGAGCCTCAAACCTCAAATCCATGCTAGTAAAGTTGGTGAACATACCCATAAGATGATTGGTGATTTCACGATGGAACTTTGTTCGCATTCCATTCACAAACATTTCATTTTTCTTGAGAGGTATGTCTATCAATCCACGTACAAAATGGGACAAACCATTGAACTTATACTCTACTACAAAACCATCATATCACCATGCTTTAAGTCAATAAAACGTCTAAAAAAATAAGTTCTTCTGGCTTCTGAAATAAACCGTGCTTCAAAAACTTCCTTGAACTGACCCAAAAGAAACTCCTTCTCTAGAGTACTAGTTGTTTATGAATCTCAACAATCCATCGCCGACTTTTGAAGTTGTCGCAATGCCAACAGCCGTTTCTCCGCATCCTCCAACCGAAGATCTCCAAATATTCTTTCACAAGTTCAAAGCGATATCTACACTCCAAGGATATCTTCAGTCCCATAGAATGATTACTTGCCCAAAGGGGTAAAATTCTTACATAAATCCACAAAGTTCGTAGGAGGCCGAACTTGCACTACCAATTCCTCTACTAAATCTACAACTGACATAGTTGAATTTCTAGGTACCCTGCCATTGGTAGCCATGCTAATTCCAGATCCTCTCCTTCCTCCTCTTCTTGCATTCATTTTCTATTATTTGAAAAAATAATGGGTATCCTTAGAATACAAAAATAGATTAAAATGGTTTAGGGAAATAACATCGAAGGATCTAAAACGAGACTTTAGAGGATAAATAATATTATTATTAAAACTACAAATACGCTCTCTTAAGATTAACTCATTCTAGGGCATCACTTACACAATCTCTTATGAGTCTTACACTAATCAGGCTAAGTGTTCGCTCAATCGAAGCTCTGATACCACTTATAACAACCCACTTTTATGACCCCTGAGAATGACACTTGATGCATCCATGGTATTCATGTGTCGTTGCCCAAGTATCTGAAAGACGAGTTATCATGGGATAAAATATTATAACAGAACAATAATCTTACAACAGAACGATTAAATATAACACAAAAATAAGATAGTTCATAAGGTTACTCCCCAACATGGAGTTATCAAAGTTACAACAAAAGTACTACTATCAGTCTAGATAGTTATAACAACATGTCTTTAAATATACATACATAGAGCCAGTATCTCATAACAACGGAAATAAATAGCTAGATGGATAAGGAGCCTCCAGCTCGTCCACCATCTTCAAAAGGGCCTAAAGAAACCTATCATTTTCGAACTACTCAAATATAAATAAGTACCTAAGAGTTTAGGAAAAATAAACAATTTGGGTTAGGCAATAAGTCTGATATGCGTAACAACAAATAAAAAAATAGAACACACAAAATAACTTGTGAAACCACGTCGCAAAAATGAAAAACAGGTTTCCCCTCGCATGGACAACATCCAAACATAAAAGAATGGACACAAATAGTTAAACATTGTAAAGTGCAAAGACGCTTCCCAATGTAATTAGGAAAGAATCAATCCAAAGATTTGAATCCAAAATAAGGAAAAGAAATTTTTCCAACAGTGACTAGGAGGGTGCACCCTCCTTATCGAAAGTACACCTCTAGAAAATATACTTGAGAACTATGATGGGTCTTAAAAACCTCCCAGACGAACCCCACAGACCTTACCGAGTATCCAAGTACTTCATATCTCCATGCATGTACAACCAAAACAAACCTAGAGTAGATGTGACATTACCCTAACAGGAGCAACCTACATAGCTTGTCCCCTACTCACTCTTTATTTAGTCATTTCCGATAAAGGATATCAATGCTTTAAATAAGCAGCAAGTCGTCTTAGATTGATGAGACAAAAACAAAGGAAGAAGGGTATCGAAATCAATAGTCAAGATATCAACTATTAAGGATAACAAAACGATCGTATATGGAAATTAAATCTTATACTCTTTCAATGCTTAGAAAATATCCATATACTTATCTCGTCCATTTAAGTATATTCATAAAACATTTGGGAGGATTTCATGTTTCAAAAGCATACTTAAATGGGTCAAATACAATTGTCTATAAGAAAGGCAAATGTTTTCCATGCCATCATAATTAAAAATATCATTTATGGAAATCAAATCTCCTACACTTGTCACGTTTTCGACATTCACGACTTACTCTATCCCTCGCCCAGAAACAAAGCCAGTTAAGTCAGGGCACTGGTTGCTCCTAGCCTTGTCTAGATACTTCAGTTCTAGATTTCATAGATAAAGGATCAATCTACTCATCGGCTTTTAGTGCCAAATATAGGACTACTTACTTTCCATAAATAACTCATTTAAATCATTATATAAATTTCAAAGCTCCTTTAAAATACTTTAAACCAAGATTTAAAACTTCCATTCAAATCATAACTTAAACCCATCATCTTTAAAAGAGAATACGACCAGGAGGGGTGAAGCTCTCTCTTAATAAAATGAGATAGCTAAAAGTGGTGTTATTTCCTTTTAACTAAAAAGTCACTAAATGTCAATCCTAAGTTAAAAGGTGGTGTAAGTTCCCTTTAACTAAACGTCAAGGTTATTGCTCATAAATTGGCCAAACACAAATCAAAAACCCAAACAAGAATAATAATAGACCCATTATTATTAACAATTTACAATTAGTAGTTAATACAACATTTGTTAAAACATGAATGAGTCAAAGGAAAGAGATTAAGGTTACACTCGCTGTAGAATAATTAAATTATACTCACAGAATAAGTTATACCCACTAAACTATGAAAGCAAGGAATATACTCACTGTAAAATAATTAATTATACTCACACAATAAATTATACCAAGTAAACTATGAAAGCAAGGAATATACTCACTGTAAAATAATCAATTATACTATAAGTTATACCCACTAAACCATGAAAGCAAGGAATATACTCACATCTTATTTGCTTTGTCGGAGACTTGGAATACTTCATCTTTGATAATGAAATTTAGCTCTTTTCTTAGTTTGTGAATGAATTAAAACGAGATATGGATTTAGCTATTTATAGGTGAAAAGAAGGGTGCTTTAGTAATTTCTTATAGCCTAACCTAATTCGACTAGAATTTGGTCCAATAGAAACCAACCTTGTGGCCTACTTTGATTCGACCACATTTTAGTCCAATAGAAAACATCCTTATGGCTTAATCTGATTCGACCACATTTTGGTCCAATGAGAATCCTTCTTATCAACTATGGCCTAACCTGATTCGACTAGATTTTGGTCTACTGGCAACCATACGCATGGCATAACCTAATTCGACCATATTTTGGTCCAATGGCAACCATCCATGTGAAATATAATAATCATTATGCTATTTTGTTTTATTAGGCAAGTAATTATACTATTTTGTTTTATCAGGAAAGGTTAATAATTCTTTCTTGTTTTACTAGGCAAATTCTTTTCTTAAATAATCATTCTCATTTGGTTTAATTAGAAAACTTATTCTTAAATAAATCGGTACCCCTAACCGCTTTATAACTCGAACCGTTTTTAAACTAACATTTTACATCGGAATTAAAAATCCATTGAGAGGTTTTATCCAACTTTTTATTTTAGATATAAAATTCATTAATTAATCAATTAGAAACATATTAACTATTCAAGTTCAAAATGATTAAATTATGGATCGTTACTGGTCTAGTGAGTTTGTTATTTTTAGAAAACAACTTGGATATAAACATCTTTCTACATATTTTAACTTAGTAGATTATGACATTATTCATTATTGATGTTTTAGAATACTAGTGAGGTTAAACATTACATTTCATTTTACAAATAAGCTCCCACCAGTCCTTTATGTTTCTTGAAACCCTACGATGAAACATAGAAGTCTTTCGACTTCACCAGTAGGTGTTGGACTCATTTACCTTGGGATTCCGACCATAAGCAATATCAACAAATCATACTACCACAAACGATGGATAACACATTATCAATTGTATCATATATATATAAGTCCTAACCCATAGTTCCTTGTCCTTATCTTATTTCAACCTTGAGGAATATTAATAAATCGAAAGAGATTATTCACTCATACTTACCATTTCATGACGTCCTAAGTATAAATGTATGTACCTTGAAGATTATCGACAAACACGTACATATATCTTACCTTATCTGTTCGATATATTGATAATATTACACATAACATTCTTAGCTTGAGTAATATCAACAACTAACGAGTATTCAAGTAATCTATTAATATATAAATGGTAGAGGACAATTTTGTACTAAAGATTCATCATCTTTAATATATTTAATTGAGTGATATCGACTTGTGGAATAATGTATTACTGATGAAATACCCTCATGGTTTACGTGTCAGAGATATCAAAAATCATAGTATACATACTACATATGTATTATCCCTTAAGTCTATTTAAGGTTCTTTATTTGTTCCACCTTTTATTATACATTCATAGTATATAAATTTTAATTATCATATAACATTTATAATTTAATTAACTTATAAAATAGTCATATATATAATATTATATTAATATTATTATTTTTGAGTGAGACGGGTGTGTAGCGTGACACTACACAGCCGATTAGTAGCATATATTAATATATAATGTTTCGATCAACATGCCTGATCGATGGCCAAAAAACCAAGTACAGAGATCCCATAAACATTCGTCAATGCAAGTATAAGACAGTGCAAGGATATAAACAAAAGAGTCAAAACCGAAAAACAGAAGGGAAGAGAAAACACAGAAAAGGTGCTACCATCAATTTACCACTAAGTCCTGGGTGGGAACGCCGAGCAGCTTCCTTACGATTCAGTTGGGGAAGGACTTCTCTGTGACAGACGAAGTCGAAAGGAGGCCGATGAGGTACGACCTGTCAGAGTGATGAAAAGATAAGTAATACATCTGCAAATACCTACGAAATGAGATCTCGGTTTATTAAACACGTGTGTATTGCGTTCCTTCCAAATACACCAACAGAAGAGAGCGATGAAGACGTCCACGGAGAAGTTATTGGGGTTATATTGCCAATGGTCATAAATGACGGGCGGATCAGGAATGTGACCGAGGAGGTGGGCACTGCAAGCAGCCCATACCGAGTATGCAAAGTAACAATCATGAAATAAGTAGGGAATGTCTTCCAGGTGATCAGAACAGAAGACACAAGTTGGGTTGATCGGGATATGAAGGCGGAGATGTCTTGCTTTAGTGTGGATTCGATTAAGAGCGAGGCACCACTGGAAGAAGGCGATACGTGGTGGAAGAGGGCAAACCTAGAGTCTGGGGAAGGAGAAGAAGCGACCGGGGTTATGGAGGTAGGTGTAACAGGAGGCGACGGAAAAGCCCTTAGCAGGCGTAAGCGCTCAGACGATACGGTCAGGCAAGTTGGTTAGCTGAAGAGAAAGAAGCAGGTTGGACACGGAGATAAGATCGGAGAAGGTGTCAGAGCCAAACAGGGTTGGGGGGCAGAGGGAGTTAGGACCAAATCTAACACAGTCGCTAACCGATATCAAAGGGTTGCGCGAGTGAGAGAAGAGGTGGGGAAAAGATTTGGCGAGGGGATGTTGATTGTGCCAAGTATCTAACCAAAAAACACATTTTTTGCCGTTTTCAATGAAAACATGAGAGAGAGGTTTGACGCGGGGGAGAGAGTGTAACACACCAGACCAAAACAGAGAAGGACAACCTTGCGGTGGGGAGTGGAGGACGAGATGCTTGTTAGAGTGGTATGAAGTGAGAGAATCCAATCTTTCCATAAAATGTCACCAGGGGCGAGTATTCCCCAAAACCATTTAGTGAGGAGCACGGAGTTAAAAGCACCGAGACTGGTAATACCAAGACCACCCTGATTCTGATGCAAACAGGAAGTGTACCGATTAACAAGTCTTTTGACCCCACCGCCGTTCCAAAGGAAAGTACTCCTGATTTTGTCAATTTGGTTGATGACCCAGGAAAGGAGTTTATGGAAGGACATCCAATATGTCGGATGGCTGATAAGACGGATTTGACTAGAACGAGGCGACCAGCTGCAGAGAGAGAATGGGCCTTCCAGCTCTGAAGTCTAGATTCGATCTTGGAGATTAGAGGGGACCAGTTTGATCTGAGGAGCTTGGTGGGGTGAAGAGGGATGCCGAGGTAAGAAGGAGGGAAAACCAAAAGATTACAGTTAAGCAAGGATGAAATGGATGGACCTAGGTGATTCGCATTGCCTAACATGATGACAGAGCTCCTTTTAAAGTTGATTGACAGGACGGATATGAGCCGAAGGAATAGAGAGCCACTTTGAGGCAGTGTATATAGTCGATCTGGGGGGAGGCAAAAAGTAGTGTGTCGTCAGTAAACTGCAAGTTGGACAATGAAAGGGAGGAATCGGGGAGGGAAATGCCAGAGAAGAGATTATTGGCTTTGGCTTGCTTGATCATTCTGTTGAATACGTCAGCAACTAAGATGAAGATGAGAGGTGAGAGGGGATCACCCTATCTTAGACCACGAGCTAACTTAATGTGTCCCCCTGAAATACCGTTAATCGATACGGACGAGAGGCTTGAATTAAAAATAAGCTTGATCCAATTGCACCATATGGGAGGAAAGCCCCTATGCTTCATGAGCTCAAGAATGAAGTTCTAATTTACCGAATCGAATGCTTTGGAAAAATAGAGCTTCGGTATGACACCTGGGGTCGACGTTTGGTGGTAGAAGGAAATGATTTCTTGAGTTGTCGCTACACAGTCCATGATATTTCTGCCAAGAATAAAGGCTGACTGCTCAATCCCGACCAGAGGGGCAATAACTGATTGAAGACGGTTGGCTAGGGTCTTGGTGATGATTTTAAAGTTTGTGTTGAGAAGGCTAAAGGGACGGAAGGCCGAGAGGGAGTTAGCACCAGGTGACTTAGGGAGGAGGATAATACTAGCATAGTTCAAGCGAGATATGATTGAAGGATCAGCTTGGAATTCTGCACACAAATCTAAAATGTCGGATTTTACAGTTTCCCGGAAATGATTGAAAAAAAGTGGGCCGAAACTATCTGGGCCAGGTGCTTTGTCATCCGACATATCCTTCAAAGCAGCCCAAATCTCCTCTTCTGTGAATAGATGATCGATGGGAATAGGGGAGGGGTGTGAATAAAGAAGAGGCCAATCAATGACAGGGAGAGCTGGGGATGGTTTACTCAGAGTACTTCTGTAGTAATCTGTGAACAAGCGGGGATGGTCAGAAGGGTCAGTGAAGGAAGTGTTGTTGTGGGAGATTTCTGAGATTCTAGTAGATCTACGGCGGCCACTGGCTAGTCGGTGGAAATAAGAAGTGTTTTTGTTCCCATCCTCCAACCATTTAGCTTTAGAGCGTTGTTTCCAGCCTATCTCCTCTTGTTTTACGAGCCGATCGAGTTCAGGTTCAAGAATTTTTAGGCGAGACCGTTCCATGTCTGTAAGCGGTCTAGGCTCTTCGAGGATATTGAGATCTAAGATCTCGTCTTGGGTTGATGAAATGCGTGAATGAAGGGACCCCCAAATGGGTCTGGCCCATGGTCTGATAATTTTCCTAAGGGAACGAAGTTTGAAGACTATTCTGGCAGAAGCTGATCGGATTTGCGAAGGCTAGAACCAAACTTGCTTGATGAAGATGTCAAAGGAAGGCTCCAGAAGCCAAAGACGCTCGAATATGAAAGGACGCTTGATGTTGGGCGAAGAACCAGTGTCCAAGATGATGGGGCAGTGATCGGAGATGGTTGAAGCAAGACTAGAGACCCAAAAAAGGGGTGGAGATCATCCCAATCTGCGTTGAAGAGGAATCTGTCAAGTTTAGCTAAAGCAGGGACGTCTATACGGTTAGACCAAGTGAAGAGTCGATTGTTGATGGGCGGGTCAATGAGGTGGCAGTCATTGATGAAGGAGTTGAAGGAGTCTGAATCTAGTGAGTTGCTGCCGGAATTACGCTCCACGGAGGATCTGGTTGTGTTAAAATCTCCTCCGATTAACCAAGGTCCATTGAGATGAGAGGAAAAAGAAAAAGAATTAGTCCAGAGATTATCCCTCTCATGGATGCTTTGAGGACCATAGATGTTTGTAAAAAAGTAGATAGTACCGGATTGATTATGGCGGAGAGATACATGTAGGGCCGATGGATGAGCAATGGTTTGACAATGGGACCAAACAGCTTCATTCCAGGCTGTAATGATACCACCTCTGGAACCTTCAGCATTTATATGAGCCCAACCCGATAGGGTGGGCCCCCCATATGACTAATGAGGGATTGTGATAGATCAATCAACTTAGATTCTTGTAAAAAAAAAGAATATCCGCTTTGTGAGGGGATAAAGTGAGGCTGACAGCATGCCTTTTAGATGGGTCCCCCAAACCCCGTACATTCCATGAAATAAGTTTCATTGGGAAAGGGACACACGCTCTGATTCTAGTGCTTACATGGCCATGTAATGATCGTCACACAAACTCACACCCATGCAACGAGCCATTTTTTTTATTTAGACTTTTATTGGCTGAGGAAAAAACAATAGTTTTATAGAAACTACCAGGGAGAGAAGATGCTCTATTGATTCTGGAGCTTCCGTGAACAATCGCCGGAGTGATCAGCGGAGACCTATGACGAGGCAACAGTGGAGCCGGAGGATCTGTCTGAGCAATAGCTAGGGAGGATGGAACCATTGGTTGAGGGTGGGGTCAGCCTAGGTGAGGAGAGGAGGGGTCAAGATCACCAAGTGGAACAACACGCTGGTCCTCAGGCCAAGCTTCCCAGCGCTGAGGATCAGCCATCCCCGGAGGAGTGACATGAGTTTGGGCAGCCGGTGGAAGTCATAAGGATATAGCAGGGTTGAAATGCATAGCATCAAATCTCGCTTCTTCCGGATCATCAGAGAGGTTGGGATCATCGTAGCACCTGAAGTCCATGTCATAATCGACTCCCAAGAACATCGTCTCGGGCCTATGAGTGGGGTGAGCGTGCTCCCATTTCTCCACTGTAAGAAGGTGATCCTCGTTGTTTAAATGCACAACGAGAGAGATGGAGGTGCTGACTCCCTTGAAATAGTGTATTTTTAAATACAAAAACATGTGGTCAAAGTTAGCCCAGTCACAGTCGTCGAACGCGATGAAGCGACCTAAGGGGCGTAGGGCAACACTGACTGCATGCGCATTACCTCTGAGAAATTCGGGGAAGCCTCGGATCCAAGCCCAAGCTGCCGGTTTGAGATCAGTGGACTGGTGCACATGTTCTCACCATGTCAAAGAGGACAGAACCACCAGGCTCCGATAGGGTCCTCCGCTGGAGATCTTGGTCGCGGATCGAGAAGGAAGGGCAACAATAAATGAAACTGTTGTCGGATAGGATCCAAAGCGGACACTCATGGTGATGGAAGCATTTCGAAAGGACGAGGTGGAGCGACTCAATGGACCAAAATCCATCGATGATTGTGGCCGTGAGATAGAGGGAGGAGTCGGCCATTGAGAATTTTTGTGAGAGAGAAGGTTTAGGTTGAGCGGAAAAGTGTTTGGAATGAGAAAGGGGGGAGGAACGAGGCGACTGTTCGAAAGCTGTGTTCTGAGTGGTGCATCGAACAGTGGGAGGGAGTGATGAGAGTGGGGTCCTTGTCATGTGAGCCGTACGGTTTTTGGTTTTGAATTTAGTGGGAGAGGCAGAGGCAGTTTTATGAGTTGCAAAGCGATTATTTCTTTTCTTGGGACAATGCGAGCGTGCATGCCCAAAAAAGCCACATAGATAGCAAATCTTCGGATCCTTACATTCTCGTGCCACGTGTCCCAGGCCAGCACACCTGAGGCAGTGACTTTTCAGCTTCAGAAATTCGATGGTGGCACGGACGTTTATGAAGTCTGGCAAGAAACGACGACGACTCGGAGCATAAGGAAGGCTTAATGAGACCGGAGGGGTGGAGCTCAACGCTTAGGCATAGGTTTTTCTGGTGATGGCTGGAGAGGAGGGGGGAGGATGAGGGGGATCCGAGTCAGTAGACTTAGTGGTAACCGGACCACGAAGGCCACCGGACATTGCGCATGAGGGTGGAAAGGGCGGGGGCAGAGAGGAGGCGGAGGCCGGGGATTTGAACTTGGATTTGTATTTGTTAGGGACGAAAGCAATGGGAGGAGGAGAAGGAGGAGTTGGTGCGAGGACCGGGCGGGATGAGGATGCCATTAGAATATTAAGTGTAGCGACAACTCAAGAAAACTTCATTATATTAATATTATTAATTAAACCTTATTTAATTAAAATTAAATAATTAACATTTTAATTGATATTATATTATTGAGTTAAACATTTTATATTAAATGTGTATATTATAACATTTATAGTTATACACATATCTCTTATATATGTGTGTGCGTATATTTATTTTATACTATTAATTAAAACTTAATTTATTTATTTATTACTTTGAGAATGGTACTTTATTTACTTAACAATGAAGTACATGTGTGTGGACACCTAGGAAAATAAACAATGGCAGGAGTTACAGCAAACACTAGAACTCAAAAACCACCTACGGTCCTCAGGAGTCAAGTTTCAGAGGGAATATTGAAAAATAGAAAGAAAAAAAAACCAAGTCACTCTCTCTAGGATAAAAAAACAAAAAGAAAAAGCAAGACTTTATTTCCATGTTTGTAGAAAGTAGCGAACGAAGACCACTTGTTTCCAATACTTCGGCAGTTGACATCATTTAAGACCGAGTGACTTTACTCTTCAGATGAAACCAATATTTCCTATGGCAATTTACTCTCTCTCTAGTACCAAAAAATTTTAGCAACAAAAGTGTTGAGACTTAAATCAGTGGAAACGATACCTTTAACCGCTTGGAATGCGAACACCGTCGTCGTTTGTCGAAGATACGCCTATATTGTTCGCAGTTCGAGCAGTTCACTTAAGGAGAGTAAATCCAAATTCCCCAAAATAAGTGTCAAATCCCAACTTTTCCCATCTATAGTATTGGTGCTTTTAAGAGATTGACTATTTTCTAATTTTATCTGTTCCATTTTGATAAAATATGGAGTTTCAATAGTCTGAAAGGTGCGCAAATTGTGTACAAACCATATATGCCATATTCATGTCGTCGTTACAATATTTACTAGCTTATTAAATGATTTATTGCTACTGTCTCCATCGAAAACCTCCTCAAATATGTCATGAATGTCGTTATTTCCTGTATGTGGTAGCTGTAAAATATTTTTGAATTTTTCCCATAAGTGATTGGAATATGAGCATTTAAAAAACAAATGTGTGGTGTTTTATGGTTCTTGTTTTCATAAAATACATGTCACATTGATTGAATTATTCCATCTGGCTATTTTATCTTTGGTTTGTAGCTTGTTTGATTTTTCGAGTAGCGCGCATAGTGACGTTTTGGGTACACAAGCATAGTTCCAAATATGTTTGCACCATGTGATTTCATGACTTCCTTGACCTAGTTCCATGTTGATCTGAATGTGAGAACTCCATTGCTTTATGGTCTCCAGAACTAGTAATCTTCAATTCTGCTATGAATTATTAGGATATTGCAGATCTGTTGTGTAATGTGTGAAGGCAAATAGGGGTTATCTTCTTTCCATCTTCCATTAGATGTGAGAGAGGATATGTAATGAACCGCTTTTCCGTACCCTTTGAGTTAACAATAAACCACACGTGTCCAACTCAAATTTCATGAACAAGCGGATCATTAAGAGTAAGAAAAGAAAAATAGACAGAACGAAATCTCACATGAATGGAACAATATCTAATACTGAACAATAATCTTTATAGCAGAAAATTTTAAAATACATATATCAGAGTCTAACCTAAATTCATCTTGGACGGTTATAAACATCTATCCTTAAAATGCCGACAACATCAAATAAATGCAGAATAAGCAGTGGCCAATAGAATATGTCCATATATAGATGAATATCTCCATCTCTCCTTTGGAAACTCCAACCATCTTCAACTAAACCTAAGACTACTCGAATTTTACCCCTGTATTAAAAATACTCATAACAGGCTTGATAAACCAGCGTGAGATATTCGAAATTTAAATTTATAGATCATGCTAATGTGAATCAAAACCTTTGAAAGAAAGAGTATCTCATAAGACAACGCCTTCATATAAATGTAGACGGGTTTTTACCTTATGATAACCAAAATATTTATAACAAAACATTTGGTATTATTTCTAATGACATTCTTTGAAAACATTTGCAAATAAACTTATTAATCTTAGCCGAAATTGTTACATCGATTAATTCCAGCATATTAGCCACAAAGTGGGTTCTAAAATCAAACTCGTAAAGGCTTAGTATTGGAGAATGGATTTTCATACAAATGACTAATTGAAGGGACTACCTTCTGATGGGTACACCTTTAGATGGATGTCCCGAGGCATAGAACATCTACTCTCTACCAATACAAGACCGGCTTACCTTTATAACTAGATAGTACCGAATATGTCATCCCCCGGTTGTTACCGATCTTTATCCGAGCGTGCTCTAACATACATCAACATTAATTTAAACCTGAACGTCATAGCGGGTAGAAATATATTTAGAAGGGGATGATCATACCCTAATGGGAATGGCCCATATAACCTTGCCGTGTCTAACCCTTTTTGGTCATTTTCCAATTGATGCGGCTTGAGGTAACGATTACCTTTTTCACATAGCACATCTCTTTCTACTTTGTATGCCATATTGCCATTCCATATTCAAATGACTAGTCTCTACAAATATATAACTTCCTGAGCTCGTATGTCTCGGAAAGGGTGTTAAGCTAAGAGAAGTGCCTTCTCCGCCACCAACTTATGTACATTTTATAGAAATCACTCGATGTGATTAGAATGTAAGGTCAGACATTTGTCCGTACAAGTTCGTTCTGGGACTGAACGAAACCGAAGGTACTTTCCTCGGCCATTATTAGGCGAGAAATCCTTGTTTTTTGAGGTATTTCATAACAAAGAGACCACTGCTACAATAAGTAAATCGGGGGCTTACCCCAATTAATCAACAAGTAGTCCATCTTATTATTCGTCTCAATATCACCATCTTCAAACAGCTTCATTCTTCGAACACGTAAATTGATTTGAAGTGGTTTTCGGATAGGAATCACCCAAATCCGACCCCAGTTCCTTCAAAACCAGTTATCGATTAAAAGATGTTAAATTCATATGTGATTATCAATCATCAACTAATTACTTTATCTTCCCATTTAATCAAATATCTTTCTTAGATATAATCTTTTCATTTTATTTTCATGAGTATATGGAATCCTTAAGCTTTAGTTATCAAATTATTTGGTTTATTTACCTTTCTTTTTATCTTAGAATAATTCCAAACTAGTTCATCTTTTACTTAGGAAAACATTTCGAAGTCATTCATTAAATATTAATCAAAGATTTCTGATATTCAAGTCATAACTTTTAACTTAGGGAAAATATTCTCAAATCATTCATTAAATATAAATCAAATATTTCCTTTTTTAACTTTAAATCATATTCTTGCAAATTGAAGATTTTTATAACAGAGCACTACTGCCACCCTGGCTATGGTAAATTTCACCTCGAGGGATTGGTGGCATGTAATCCTATATCATGAAGATCTTTGTTTTCAATGATCTTAGTCTGCAATATGTTTTATTTCAAAAATTAGTTTGAGGGGGTTTTTAGATAGGAATCACCCAAATGCATTCCCAGTTTTTTGGATATGAATTACCCAAATCCGATCCCGGTTCCTTCTTACTAATCATTGAATAAAAGATGTTAAGTGGTTAATTAACATTCAAAGAATTTGTTTCTTTTCTTTTATCTTGAAAAAACTTAAATATGATCTTTTAGAGCATCCAGCCTTTCCTTTCGATCTGTTCCACCCCTCACCTAAGAAGAGAAAATATAGTCCGGGCAAGTTCAGGGACTGGTTGCTCCATTCCTAACTTTAGTTAAACACCTTTTTTTATCTTCTCAGATGTCATAGGCGGGACAAATGTACTATTTTTTTCGCATACTCGGTTTGTTATTATATTCAATATTATTCAATTATTGTTTAAGTGTTATAGATAATTCCTCTTAACCATTTATTCAAACTCTAATTAAAACTACCAAATTATCTTCAAATTACTTAATTATTCTTTAAAAGTCATTCATAGAAGATTTAGGAAAGAATTGTTAAGTTTAATACTACATTCCAAAAGTTATTTAAAACTACTGTGAAAAGTGTTTTAAAAGCTATATTCTTCAAAACGACTTTTGTATCATTTGGAAATCCATTTTTTTCAACTTAAATGTATTTTAAAACATTGTAAAATATTTTTAGAATTTATTTCATAATTCTAAAACATTTAATAATATCATTTATAAACAAATCTTTTTTTTCGAATTCCGAACTACAAAACCGCGATGTTTTTAGAAAATTGTTTTGGACATATTTCAAAATCTATTTAATGAAATCTAGATTTACTTTCTTCTTTAGGAAACTATGGATAGGATAGACTGGAAAATTCTTATCTCGGAGAATTCCGAGCTATATTCCACTTTATACGCTCATTTAAATTTTATGGCGCGAAATCGCGAACTACCATTATGTGATGCGCCTAGTTTTGACTTATTTTTCAAATTCTTTTCAAACTTCTTAGAAGCACTTTTAAATGTTTATAAAACATTTATAAATCATTTTAAACTCATTTTAAATCATATTTTTATATTTTCAACTCATTTTCCATTTCATTTCATATTATGATATTATATTATTATAATATCATTTTTAATCTTTTTAGAATCATTTAGAGGCTAGATCACTCCATACACATATTATTATGGATTTAATTTCTATGACATTAAATATAATTAATTACAAATAATTTCCATTATCATTTATCAACCAAGTTTTCAACCATTTAAACAATCACATAATCAATTAATTTGCCACCAAATTATCAAATGTTTAATCATCCAACATATTTAAACTTTTAAATCATTATACTTGAAATAGTTTATGGATTAATTAGTAAATACGAGTACCCATCTTTAACTTAACCAATTCTTCATACCAGCATTCATATGTAACATCGCTTCACTAAATCATCAAACCATCACTTAAACTCTTCCACCATGCTTCAAAATGCTCAACCAGCATCTCCAAATATCCATAAGGCTTGGTCACAACAGGTTCTCCACTGTTCTCCATTATTCTTCAAATTTTTAGATTCTAAATCATATTTTGGTGATATTTTAAGGTCTTTGGAAAAGTTTGGTGGAGTTTTGACTTTGTTCGATATGGTTTTGAAAAAGTTAGTAAGGAAATAGAAGAGAAGAAGCCATTAAAGCTCTAAGGAAGAAGAAGAAGAAGAGAAGAGAATGGTTTGTGTGAGAATGGAAGAGGTATGCATGGTTATTTATAGGAAAAAAAGAAGTGACAAGTTACCAAAATACCTTTACCAAATTACCAAAACAACCTTACTTAAACTTAAAGTAAACTTACTTTTTAAACACTTACCATCACTTATCACTTCTTACTTTATGTCATAGCAATTTAAGAGCTAAGAAAATGTTTTTAGATGGAAAAGTGGCTAAAGAGAAGATTTGGTTTGATTTTGATGTGATTTGATGTGAAATTTACTTTTTACTTTTGTTAATTACATACTTACTTTTCTTAATTATATTCTAGAATATTTTAATCATATTTAGTAAAAGTAATCTTGTTCTATTATCTAATTATGTGTAATATATATGTTATAACATGTTAATAAAGGTGCGACAACTTTTAATCGACAAAACGTTAATTTTTGACAAAATGTTTTACGGTCACATTTAGATATTTTAGTTAAACTATTTATTTATGTAAATAAAATTTAAAAATAAATTTGTATAATGTTATTTAAAAATATAAACACTCAAAAATTAATTAAAATAATTTATTTAACCATCGAAACTTACTTTTCTGAAATCAGCATTTTGGCACTTTTGTCGATATAGGTAAATGTTACTATTTTTGTGTATACTTCTCTTTTCAAATTCTATCTAATATTGTTTGAATCATATAACCTTACCTATTTTATATGTAAGATCACTTTAAATAGTATATTTTAAAATGTCAAATTCTGGGTCGTTGTATTCTCCCCTACTTAAAGAATTTCGTCCCCGAAATTACCCCGAACCCAAACCCATACTATTTCCCAAACGATGCACCCAAATCATCCATATGAAATATATGATTTGATCTTCTATTCGAATCCACAACTTTATTTTCAAACTAGTATCGATCCCTCGATCCTCTAGTGTAGTCTTTGATCAAGCTTTTAGATCAGATACACTTGCTTTCCTTGCATAACTCTCCATTATGATAGAAAACTCGAGTAACTAACCGTAAACCATCATCAATGCTCACCGTCAAGAAATCGAGTGATAAATCCTTTTTCCAATCGGTGTAAACATCTCAAAGTTCCGTAATTGGATATTGGATCAAAATTTATGTGACGAAATGATCTACATATAAATTACGTGTTTATTCTTATTGGGTTTTCTCATTTATACCAAATTCTCTTTATTTATATCCTTTATTTTTCACATTCATTTTTTTAGTATATTTTCTTTAATACTAATATTGTTGATGAATCATTTCGTAAAACTATTACTTAAGTTTATTATATCTTATGAACACAACTATGTAAATCCATCACTTTTAAAAAATTTAAGTCCAAATCCTTAATTAATGCTAGAGTTCATTAATAAAACATTTTGCAGGTTATAATTTCCTTTTTAAAGAGTCATTATTTTACTTAAGTGTATAAATAGTTCATGACTTAAATCTATTTTTGTATAATACTCTTTTACATTCTAATAGTATATATACACATCCCAAATTCTTGATTACTATCATAGCCGGGTGAATTATAGATTTAAAATTTGCTGTAGGTTACTATCATTTCAAATTCGCAATTATAAAATTTATTTCTGATTTAATGCTATTATAAATTTCTCTACTTCTAAATCATTTTTATTTATAATCACATTTATAAATTATACTTATTCAATTTCATTTACTCAAACATTTCACAATAGTGTATTATTATCAATTTTCAAATTTTATAGTAATCGAATTTACCGTTTGCTCGTGGTAGCTACAAATGCATGAAAATTAATTTAAAATCAGTTGCTTAATGTCGTAACTTCCGTATACTTTCGAGCTAGGCCTCGAAACATGTTCCATTGAGTTCGAAATAGGGGTAAACTTTATAAACTTTTGTCGGCACATTCCTTTTGGAGATCGGTAAAATCAAATGTAAACGGGGCTTCAAATAGTAAAATATACGTGTGTGTGTGTGTGTATATTCATACACAAGCCACTAAACCCTAGCCTTTTGTTAGCCGCTGCCCTTCTTATTTTAAATGGCCCAAAATGGACAAATTTTCATCCTCAATTATCTCATGATCCATCAATAATTAGCGAAATCTCTTAACTACAAAATTGTAGAGCATCTCAAGCTCTACCAATCCATACAACCGTGATCGAAAACTGCGTGGTGGATTGTCTTTATTTTAGCCGCGTTCAAGCATCGTTTGGAGGCTATTTTCGTGGCGATGGCGTGGCTTTAGGGGTGTAGTTCATGGTCGAATGTGGAGGAGGGTCGTGACAAGCGGCGTCTTTGGATGAGGTTCCAGGTGTCAATGGAGGCTGCAATATGGAAGGAAAACACGGCAGCCGTGGTTATCTCGATCTAGAACCGCAATAAAGAAGAAAGCAACATGGATGGTCTTGATTTTCTGGTGAGGTTTGTGCAGCTCAGATGATTTGTTTTGTAAATTTAAAAACAAAATGAAAAATTAATTTAACTCTAAGTTATGAAAAATTATAAAATGCATATTTAACTCATACGAGGTCGAAATTAGGCGAAACAAGCGACGTTGGAATCATCGCGATTTAATTTAAAATTGAAATTTTGGTGAACTGTAAATCAAGGTGAGTAAATCTCACTGACTATGATTACTAGTCCAAATATAAAATGGTAAAAATAAATTATTGGTTGATTGGATGAATTTATGGATTATTATCAGTTTGGATGTTATATATACATACATACATACATATGTATATAGTTTTTGGGTATATTTTCCGCCTATTGGAGCGGATGAGACACTATGCGCCTCGCATAATAGCGGATGATCCTACATTACCACCATATCCCGCCTTGAAGCGGGATTGGTATTTTATGTTGACTAACATCTATGGATGTAGGGAAATAGGTTGGAGGGATCCAACTGGAATCCTCAAAAATATATTAATTGTTTTTCATATATAGTAATATATGTTGTGATTGGATTGTTGTGTGATTTTAATTATTGGATGCTATAGTAACACTGGCCCTAATTTTAGTATTATAAATACCATAAATAATATTATTGAAATTTAAAAGGGAAATTTAAAAGGCGATTTGGAAATGAAATATTTATATTGAAATTTGGAATTATTTAAAAGGAAATTGAAATGGATAAAATAAATGATTGGATTTTGGATATTTGTTTGGCTATTTCGAAAACTGGTTTCAAGTGGAAAATTTTAAATTGGAAATTTTTAAATAATAGATTTTAAATAAGATTCTTTGACATATGAAATTGGAGACGGAAATCGAGATTTGATTTGGTTTTGGTATATAGTTTGGGTTATTTAAGGAATTATTTAGAAATGGAATTTTATTGGAAATAAATTTAAAATGAATTTTTGTTATACGAACCTGCTGAAAAGTGGTAAATATGCTTATGGGATTTATAAACAATGTTTATAAATTAAGTAGAATGATTATCATTGATAAAGTTGAAATATAAATTCATAGTGATAATTTAAATGAAATATGGAAATTGGGTTAGAAAGAAATGGTGGAATCTATTTTGGAAATTGGAAGAAGATTATGAAATTGGAAAATTGATTCGACATGTAATGAATCGAGTGAGATTTATAAATATAGAATTGGTTATATGGGGTTTTTAAAAAAATTGTAACTGAAGGTGAAGTTGGTTTCTGAAAAGGATTTTACTTATTAATTATGTAGCTTTAAAACTATTCATTGGATTGAAATATTTTGGAAAAAAATGTTATTTAAATATTTAAATTGTGAAATGGATTATAAGTTTTATAAACAAGTTTTGTCAGTCGATTAGAGATTTTTATAGATAAATTGGAATTAGCTATGGACGTTTATTTTAAAAGCGCTTTGATATCTTAATAATTATTTAACCATGTTTTGGAAATTTAATATTATGTATAGTTTCTAAAAGTAAGTAGTTGGATATTATTTATACCCTCGAGATTATAAATTTGATTTGTCAAATGGATGTGATGGTTTAAGTGAAGTGTTATAATGGGATTCTGGGAATTTAAGAAATTTCCAAAGTATCGAGATGCGTGAACTTGAAAAAATGAATTTAAATTCATTTAAGGGATTATAATTTGTTAGTTAGAGTTTAAATAAGTATAATTGATAAGGAATTATAATGGGAATTAATAAAATTAAAGAGATCTATGAGATAAGACGGAATATTCCTAAGTATTGGAACTAAATAGTTTTGGAAATGTTCAAACTAGAAATGATTGATATAGAAATTTTTGGAATTATAATTTGGTTTCGGAATGTTTTTAAGTGTTAGTATGGGTTAAAATATCCTATTAAGGATATAAGTATTTGGAACTGTTTTCAAAGGATGAAATACTAGAAGAGATTTGGATATGTGTGTGTGTGTGTGTCTTTGTCAAGATATTTTGAAATAAATATTTCGAGAAATTTATAATATGGGCCTAGTGACTGCTTATGTGTGTTATTTGATAGTTAAGTAACCAACTATTAAATCTAGCCGAATTCGTTGATCATTTCGAAGAGACCGGGCTCGGATTTAAAATTATCCGAAAACCACTTCAATCGGTTGTGCATACGAATTATGATATCTCAGAGATAATGGAGATGGTAACATTGAAGGAGATTTGGTATGTCCAGACCCAGGACAACTTGTATGGATGAATGCTATCATTGCATTGTTTGCCTGAAAGGCAGCGTTAATTCCAAGAATGAATATTATTTAAAAAGGTAAACGTAGCCTCAAGCCTCATCAACCGGGAATGACTAAAACAGGAGAGATGTTGTTGGGCTAAGTGGGTCGCACCCAAGTAGGGTATGTTACCACCTTTCTAGATACCCTCGGAAATATTATAATTTATGAATATGGTTGTGCATGGTAAAGAAAGCGTTCGATAAGGGTGGGAACATCAGGGTGATAACATATTTGGTACTATCCAGTAAGGGGTAGGTCGGTCCTATGTTGGCATGGATCGTTAGGTACGATATTGGTACATTTTTCTAAACATGTATTATGTGGGCGATACCCTAGTAGCCCAATCATTATATGGAATCTAATATCCACTACGAGCCTATACGGTTTTGATTGTATACCAACTATGATGAAACGTGAGATGCAAGTATTTTATCTATTTTCTAATTTACTTTTTATAGGCGCTATTATAATATCAGATGATTTCGATATAAAATGTATTGGTTATCGTAAGATAAAAACCCATCGTGCTTATGTGTGACGTGATCTTTTGAGATACTTTTTCTTTTCAAAGGATTTTTGAAATAGTAGTAATTCAATTTGAGTGTATTTACTCATGCTGGTTTTCCAAACTTACTAGGGTATTATTTTATTATAATGCTCGGGTTAGACCGAGTATTACGGATTATGGTTAGGATGCTATGGAGCTCAGAAGACGAGCTGGATAACAGAGACATATTCACGTATTAGGATATTTCTGCTATGTGTCATGTGTATGAGGACAAGTTATTAAAACTGTCCAGATTGTTATATTGACTTCTGTACTCTGATTGATGTTCGTATGTGTGTGTGTGTATACGGAATACAGTTTTGTTTTGTGTAAAGACTTGTGATATATTATAGATTATTCATTCCGCTGTGAGATTCTGTATTGTTTAGTTTTCTTCTTATCGTCTATCTCTCTTCTTTAACCCTAACAATCCATGTTTTTGTTCAATTTGAGTTGACATGTATGGTTATTTGTCAGCTTATAATGTACAGAAAAGTAGGTCATTACACTTGGTATCAGAGTTGAAGGTTAAGCGAGAACCTTGGCATTGGTGGGGATTACTCATTAAAGATAGAGTCGGTAGAACTTTAGAATGAGTTTGAGTGTATTAATAGATATGAGCGCATATTTGTTAGTAAATATTAAATGTTTTATATTGTGTTGACTTATTGGTCGAGTGTTTATGAATTCTGGTCGATGCGGGAAGTACAACAATATCGATAGGGGTTTCTAAACTCTTAAACAAGGTAAACCGACATAGTATGGTCGCGAAGTGGGTAAATGAAATAATTTTACCCAAACTGTATTTTTGATATAAAAGAAATAATATTTTGAGATTATTATATATATTATATTTGGATGTTTGGCTGATAATATTATAATCAAAACAAGATTATAAGAATTGAAATGGTCTATATAACCAAATAGAAATTGTATAAGTATGATATATATTAAGGAGTTAACTAGAATTGGATGCAAACAAGAATTTGAAATTTTATGCCCCGGAAACTTTGAGAAATATTTTATATAGATTTGAACTAAGTATTTCAAAAAATTTAAATCTTGGAGATATTTTTGGAAATGTTTTCCAAAGTGTTGAAAGGAAGAATGGAATACTATTTTTTAGATATTTTTGAATAGAAATTGTTTTAAAATAAGTTTTGGAAGTAAGGAAGCACGGAACTTACTTCAATCGCTGGAAAATAATTCTGGTGCTGACGGCCGCATCATCAGTGTTCATTTTCGAGTTTCTAAGTGACGGGTTGCTACAATAGTGATTTGGCTACGATTATTTGGACTGACTTGTTTAGAAAATAGGATTTGTTTTAGAAATTCCAAAGGGAAATTGTTTTGATAAAACTAAGTTGTTTTAAAATTCCAAAAGTATGATTTGATATACACAAAAGTGGATATATGTACATTTGTGATTTCGAAATGTTTTGAAATTAACGGGGTAATTAAATCCTGGAATTTCCATTTAAATGATTTGTGAAGTTAGGATAAAATCGGTATTAGACATATAATTGGGAATTGATATACATAAGAAAGGGAAAGTGAGAATTTTAATCCTAAGATCAAAGTTAACTTGAAAAAGTTAAAATGAATGATATGGGTTGAATTTAACTTAGGATGAGTTAAATAAATTTTTACTAGAATTTGAATTGAACTAAATATGAAGTTTGAAATGTAGAATGATTATATAGATGTAAGTTATGATATTGAATGGAATGGATACGCTTAAGCTATTAAGAGATATATATAATCCAAAGTTATGATTATAAGATGTGAATGGACTCAAGTAAGAGATATGAGATTTAAAGTATATAAGTTCTTAAACTTATGAATTAAGGAAAAAAGGGTAAAACATAAATGAAAAATGATTTGATATTATGGTAAAAGAAATTGAAATTCAAAAATTGAATTATAAATGGAGGGTGAGTTGGAATTGAGTAGATTTAATATAAATATGAATCGTGAAGTTATTATGTAACGATATGTTATAAATATAGAATGTGAGTAAACTTAAGTGGGAATTTAGGGAATTGTGAATAAATAAGTTTGTATAACTTATTAAACTGAGAAAGTGAAAAGTATAATCAGCTTAAATTGGTTAAATATTTGACAACAAGAAAATAAATTGAATATGATTTTGGAGTATGGATTGGATAAGTTTGAGTGTGAACTTAAGTTTTAAAGTCGAATATAACTTAAGTAGCGATATGGAATGTTTGTAATAAACCTTAGAAATAATTTTGTGAAATGGTTTATTACAGGATTTACATGGAATGATTCCAAGATTAATAAAAATGGGTTTGCTTAAAATGAATGTGGACATGAATGGAATGCAATTGGATTGGTTGTGAATCAATTTAAAATCGAGTAAATGGAATGGAGTCAATTTGGAAATGAATAAGTGAATGGTTGAACCTTGTAAATTGCACATGCATTCTAAAATACATGATATGGCATGTTTGTTTATGAATCTTGTATTTAGATTGGTAAAATGGAAGTGAATAAATTGAATGATAATCAATGGAAAATAGATAAATTGATTAGAATCAATTTAAATGGATAAATTGAAGCTTAATAAGTTGGATATAAATATAATAAGTGAGAATGTGAATGGAATGCAAAGGAATGGACTGTGAATCAATTTGAAATTGAATATGCATTGATTAGAAATGGATAATTGAATGTTTAGACTTTGTATTTGCTTATGCATTCAAATATACATGTTATAATGTATTTGTTTTGTGGGAAACATGTGTTTAATTCATTAAAGAATGGAATGTTATGAAAATTTCATGATTATGAAACCTATGTGCTTATTTTGAGTAAGTATAGGTGCGGGGAGCTGTTTGGATAGATTTTGGGTGCGTGATTGCATACAAATTTAGCAAGCTCGCTTAATTACGTCAATATAAGGTATGTTGACGCATTAAAAGCAAAAATGAAATATATATTGATATATAATTGTGTTTTCAACCATGTGGTTTGATGTATATATATTTATCATATTTGCGATATTACAAAAGGCTCTCCATATAGGGGAGACTCTATCAAAAAAATTGGTAAATTTAGGGTGTTAGAAGAATTTTGAATTTTTTTAGAAAACTTTTGTTAAAAGAAAAGTTGATTTTGAATGGTAATTGAAATAAAGGGTTTTGATTTAGAATGGAAATAAATTGTTTTGAATGGAACTAAAAAATTATCTAAGCGAAATATCGAGTTTTAACCAAATGGGTATTGAAAAGAAATGGGTTTGGAGCATTTTTCCTACCTTAGCGATTTCGGGGACGAAATTCTTTTAAGGGGGGGGGGGGGAATGTGACAACCCGGGATTTTGGTCGTTTAATTTTGAACATTTAATTTATTTCAAATGTTGAAACGGACTTTTGGATGGAATTAAAAGTCGAAAAATTAAAATTTTGGAATTTTATATATTAATTTAATAATGATATTTAATATTGGGAATAGGATGAAAAATTGAATTTGTGATTTCAGATGAATAGAAATGGTTTCTCATATGAATATTACTATTTGAGTTATAATTGAGTCCATAAGTTTTTAAAATTGGAATTTCAAGTAATTTCATCGATTCTAAAAATTTCTCAATTTAATCGACACGTTAAATAGCCTTCCGGGGCATAGTCTCGAAATTCGACGAAACTAGTTCCATTGGATCCGTAATAGTATATTATTATCGGATTTCAAATTTCATAGTAATAGGATTTATCGTTTTCTCATGTAGCTGCAAATGCTAGAAACTAATTTAAGGAAATCAATTTACAGGATAATAGGCACAGGGAAGAAGTTCCCAAAAAAAATTAGTTTCAGGGACAACAAGTTTGTTTTTTAGTCTGAAGAACACTTTATAGTGTAAACAGAAAATGATAGTTACAACTATCATTCTGTGATTTACACTGTAAAGTGTCCTTCGGACCAAAAAACAAACTTGTTGTCCCTGAGACTAAATTTTTTACAACTTCTTCCTTGTGCCTAAAAATCCCATTAATTTAAAATCGGTCATTTAATGCCGTAACTTTCGTATATTTTCGAATTTGGCCTCGAATTATATTCCATTGAGTTTGGAATAGGGGTAAAACTTTATAAACGCTTGTTCGCACGTTCTGTTTGGAGATCGAAAAAATCAAGTGTGAACGGGGCTTGAAATTGTAAAATATACGTATATATATTTATACCCAAGCCACTAAACCCTAGCCTTTTGATTGTTCTTATTTTCAATGGCCAATAATGGTCGAATTTTCATCCTCAATTATCTCATGATCAATCAACAATTAGCGAAATCTCTCAACTACAAAATTATAGAGCATCTTAAGCCATACCAATCCGTACGATTGGGATCGAAAATAGCATGGTGGATCGTCTTGATTTTGTCCGCGTTCGAGTGTCATTTGGAGGCTATGATGGCATGGCTTTAGGGGTGCAGTTCGTGGTCGAAGGTGGAGGAGGGTCGTGGCTTTCGAGCGACATCTTTGAATGGGATTCAAGGGGTCGGTGAAGGCTGCGACATGGAAGGAAAGAACGACGGCCGTAGTTATCTCGATCTGGAGCCGTGATAGAGTAGAAAGCAACATAAAAGGTCTTTATTTTCTGGTGGGGATCGTGCATCTCAGATGATTTGTATGTAAATTTAAAAATAAAATGAAAATAAAATAAAATTTTAAGTTATGAAAACTTATAAAATTCATATTTAATTGATACGAGGTCGAAGTTGGGTGAAACAAGCGGCGTTAGAATCATGGTGATGAATATTACATTCTGAAATAGATTTGGAGTCGATTGGAGCTAGCTAAAATTTTAGGTTAAATCGAACGTCGTTCGATTTAATTTAAAATTGAAACGTTGGCGAATTGAAAATCAAGATGAGTAAATCTCACTCATTTGGATTACTAGTCTAAATATAAAATGGTAAAAATCAATTATTGGTTGATTGGATGAATTTATGGATTATCATCAATTTGGATGTTACACACACACACACACACACACACACACATATATATATATATATATATATATATATATATATATATATATATATTAATTTTTGTGTATATTTCCCGCCGATTGGAGTGGATTAGACACTATGCGTCGGTCATAATAGCGGATGACACTATATTACCGCGATATCCCGCCTTGAAGCGAGATTGGTATTTTAGGTTGACTAACATCTATGGATGCATGGAAACAAGTTGGAGGGATCCAATTGGATTCCTTAAAAATATATTGATTGTTTTTCATATATAGCAATATATGATGTGATTGGATAAATATGTTATGGATTGTTGTGTGATTTGAATTATTGGATGCTATAGTAGTACTATCCCTAATTTTGGTACTATAAGTACCATAAATAATAGCATTGAATTTTAAAAGGAAAATTTAAAAGCAATTTGGAAATGAAATATTTATACTGAATTTTGGAATTATTTAAAAGGAAATTGAAATGGATAAAATAAATGATTGGATTTTGGATATTTATTTTGCTATTTCGAAAAAATTTTAAAGTGGAAAATTTTAAATTGCAAATTTTTAAATAATAGATTTTAAATAAGATTCTTTAACAGATAAAATGGGAGATGGAAATTGAGATTTGATTTGATTTTGATATATAGTTTGGATTATTTAAGGAATAGATTTAGAAATGGAATTTTATTATAAATTGATTTAAAATGAATTTTTTTAATACGAACCTATTGAAAAGTGGTAAATAAGCTTATGGGATTTATAAACAATGTTTATAAATTAAGTAGAATGATTATCATTGATAAAGTTGAAATATAAATTCATAGTGAGAATTTAAATGAAATATGGAAATTGGATTAGAAAGAAATGGTGGAATCTATTTTGGAAATTGGAAGATGATTATGAAATTGGGAACTTGATTCGACTTGTAACGAATCGAGTGAGATTTATACATATAGAATTGGTTATATGGGGTTTTAAAAATATATTTGTAACTAAAGATGAAGTTGGTTTCTAAAAAAGATTTCACTTATTAAATATGTAGTTTTAAACTATTCATTGAATTGAAATATTTTGGAAAAATTTGTTATTTAAGTTGTGAAATGGATTATAAGTTTTATAAATCGATCAGAGATTTTTATAAATAAATTGGAATTAGCTATTGACGTTTATTTTAAAAGTGCTTTGATATCTTAATAATTATTTAACCATGTTTTGGAAATTTATTATTATCTATTGTTCTTAAAAGCAAATAATTGGAAATTATTTATGCTCTCGAGATTATAAACTGGATTTTTCAAATGGATGTGATGGTTTTAAGTGAAGTGTTATAATGGGATTCTGGAAATTAAGAAATTTCCAAAGTGTTGAGATGCGTGAACTTGGAAAAATGAACTTAAATACATTTAAGGGATTATAAATTGTTAGTTGGAGTTTAAATAAGTATAATTGAAAAAAAATTGGAATTATAAAGGGAATTAATAAAATTCCAAAGATTTGTGAGATAAGATGGAATATTCCTAAGTATTGGAATTAAATAGTTTTGGAAATGTTCAAACTACCAAATGATTGATATAGAAATTTTTGGAATTATAATTTGGTTTCAGAATGTTTTTAAGTGTTAATATGGGTTAAAATATCCTATTAAGGATATAAGTATTTAGAACTGTTTTCAAAGGATGAAATACTAGAAGAGATTTGGATATATATATATATATATATCTTTGTCAAGATATTTTGAAATAAATATTTCAGGAAATAATAATATGGTCCTAGTGACTGCTTATGTGTGTTATTTGATAGTTCAATAACCAACTATCGAATCTGGTCAAATTCGTTGATCGTTTCGAAGATACCGGAATCGGATTTAAAATTATCCGAAAAACACTTCGATCCCGTTTGTGCGTACAAATTGTGATATCTTAGAGATAATGGAGATGGAATGATGGAGCAGACCCAGGAAAACTTGTATGGATGAATGCTATCATTGAATTGTTTGCCATAAAGGCGGTGTTAGCATTCCAAGAATGAATGCTATTCAAAAAGGTAAACGTAGCCTAAAGCCTCATCAACCGGGAATGACGAAAACATGGAAGATGCCGTTGGGCTAAGCGGGTCGCACCCAAGTAGGGTATGTTATCACTTTTCTAGATGACCACGGAAATATTATATTATAATTTATGGATATGGTTGTGCATGGAAAAGAGAGCACTCAATAAGGGTGGGAACACCTGGGGAGATAACATATTCGGTACTATCCAGTTAGGGGTTGGCCGATCTTGTGTTGGCAGGGTTCGTTGGGTACTATCTGGGTACATTTTTCTAGAGGTGTACTGTGGCGGACGGTACCCCAGTAGCCTAGTCATTGTATGGAATCCAATATCAACAACGAGCCTGTGCGGTTTTGATTGTATATCAATTATGCTGAAACATGAGATGCAAGCATTTCAGCTATTTTCTAATTTACTTTCTATAGACACTATTATAATATCAGATGATTTTGATATAAATGTTTTCGTTATCTTAAGGTAAAAACCCATCGTGTTTATGTGTGATGTGGTCTTACGAGATACTTTTGCTTTTTAAAGGATTTTTAAAATAGTAATAATTCAATTTGAATGTGTTTACTTATATGGTTTTCCAGACTGACTCGAGTGTTATTTTATTATAATGCTCAGGTCAGATCGAGTATTACAGATTCAGGTTAAGATGCTATGGAGCTCAGGAGACGAGCTAGATGACAGAGACGTATTCACGTACTTGGATATGTTCGTTGTATGTTATGCATATGAGGTCAAGTTTTTAAAACTTTCCAGATTGTTATACTTATTGTTGTACTCTGATTGATGTTTGTATATATATATATACAGATCACAGTTTTGTTTTTTGTAAAGACTTGTGATATATTATAGATTATTTGTTCCGCTATGAGATTCTGTATTGTTTAGTTTTCTTCTTATCTTCTATAACATTTAATATTGAACAATAATCATAAGGAAGCTTAGAATTCACCTTATGATAAGCAAAACATTTATAACAAAACATTCGTTATTATTTCTATTGACATTCTTTGAAAACATTTGCAAATAAGCTTTTTAATCTTAGCCGAAATTGTCACATTGATTTCTAGCATATTAGCCACAAAGTGGGTGTAAAATCAAACTCATAATGGCTTCTTATTGAAGAATGGATTTCTGTACAAATGACAGGGTGAAGGGACTACTTTCCGATGGGTACACCTCTAGATGGATGTACCGAGGCATAGAACATCTGCCATCTACCAACACAAGGTTGGCCAACCTCTATAACTAGATAGTACCGAATATGTCATCCTTCGGCCGTTACTGACCTTTATCCGAGCACGCCCTAGCATGCATCAACATTAATTTAAACCCGAACATCATAGCGGGTAAAAATATATCTAGAAAGGGATGATCATACCCTAATGGGAATGACCCACATAGTCTTTCCGCATCTAACCCTGTTTCGATCATTTCCCAATTGATGAGGCTTGAGATAACGGTTACCTTTTTCAAATAGCACATCTCTTTCTACTTTGAATGCCACATTGCCACTCCATATTTACATGACTAGTCTCTATAAATATATAACTTTCTGAGCTCGTATGTCTTGGAAAAGAGTGTTATGCTAAGAAAAGGTGTTTTCTCTGCCACCGACTGATATACATTTTATAGAGATCACTCAATGTGATTAAAATGCAGGTTCAGACACTCATCCATACAAGTTCTTTCTGGAACTGAACAAAATCGAAGGTACTTTTCTCGGTCATTACTGGGCGAGAAGTTCTTGTTTTTATGAGGTTTTCCATAACAAAGAGAGCACTGCTACAATAAGTAAATCGGGAGTTTATCCCCATTTAATCAACAAGTAGTCCTTCGTTATTATTCGTCTTAATATCTCTGTCTTCAAACAACTTCATTCTTCGAACACGTAAATTTATTTGAAGTGGTTTTCGGATAGGAATCCCCCGAATCTAGCCCCTGTTCCTTCAAAACCAATTCTCAATTAAAAGATGTTTAGTTCATATGTGATTATCAATCATCAATCAATTACTTTATCTTCCCATTTAATCAAATATCTTTCTTAGATATGTTCTTTTCAATTTATTTCATTTTCTTTTTATGAGTATATGGAATCCTTAAGTTTTGTTTATCAAATTATTTGGTTTATTTACCTTTCTTTTCATCTTGGAATAATTCCAAATCAGTTCATCTTTTACTTAGGAAAACATTTCGAAATAGGGAAAATATTCACAAATCATTCATTAAATCTAAATCAAAGATTTCTTTCTTAACTTCAAATCATATTCTTGAAAATTGAAGATTTTCATAATAGAGTACTATCGCCACCCTAGACATGGTAAAGTTCACCTCATAGGAAGGCAAGTAATCCTACATTATCAAGATCTTTGTTTTCAATGATCATTCAGCCATATGTTTTATTTCAAAAATTATTTTGGAGGGGTTTTCGGATAGGCATCACCCAAATCCAACCCAAGTTTTTCGGATAGAAATCACCCAAATCAGGTCCCAGTTCCTCTGTACTGATCATCGAATAAAGATGTTAAGCAGTTAATTAACATTCAAAGAATTTGTTTTTTCTTTTATCTTGGAAAAACTTAAATATGATCTTTTAGAGCATCCGGGCTTTCCTTTCGATCTGTTCCACCCCTCGCCTAAGAAGAAAAATATAGGCCGGGAAAGTTCGGGGCACTGGTTGCTCCATTCCTAACCATAGTTAAACACCTTTTTTATCTTCCCAGATCTCACAGGCGGGACAAATGTACTAGTCGTTTTCGCATACTCGGTTTTTTATTATATTTAATATTCTTCAATTATTGTTTAAGTGTTATAAACAATTCATCTTAACCATTTATTCAAACTCTTATTAAAACTTCCAAATCATATTTAAATTATTGAATTATTCTTTATAAGTTATTCACAAAAGATCTAGAAAATAATTGTTAAATTTAAAACTGCATTTCTAAAGTTATTTAAAACTGCTGTGAAAAGTGTTGTATATAGTGTTTCAAAAGCTATATTCTTCAAAATGACTTTTATATCATTTAGAAATCTCTTTTCAACTTAAATCACTTTTAAAATATTTTAAAATATTTTTTGAATTTATTTCAAATTTTATAACATTTAAAAATATCGTTTATAAAGAAACCTTTTTTATTTTCGAACCACAAAACCACGATGTTTTTAGAAAATTGTTTTGGACATATTTCAAAATCTACTTAATGAAATCTTGATTTTCTTTCTACGTTGGGCAACTATGGACATAATAGACTGAAAAATTCTTATCTCAAAGAATTTCGAGCCATGTTCCACTTTATACACTCATTTAACTTTTATGGTGCGAAATCACTAATTTGACTTGTTATTCAATTTCTTTTCCAACTTCTTTGAAACACTTTCGGATGTTTGTAAAACATTTATAAATCATTTTAAACTCATTTTAAATCATATTTTTATATCTTCAACTCATTTTCCATTTCATTTCATATTATATTATTATAATATCATTTTTAATCTTTTTAGAATCATTTAGACACTAAGTCACTCCATACACATATTATTATGGATATAATTTACATTGCATTAAATATGGTTAATTACTAACCATTTCCATTATCATTTATCAACCAAGTTATCAACCATTTAAACAATCACATAATCAACCAATTTGCAGCCAAGTTATCAAACATTTAATCATCCAACATATTTAAACTTTCAAATCATTATGCTTGAAATAATTTATGGATTAATTAGTAAATATGAATACTAACCTTTAACTTAATTAATTTTTCCTACCAACATTCATATGCAACAATGCTTCACTAAATCATCAAACCATCACCTAAACTCTTCCACCATGCTTCAAAATGCTCAGCCACCACCTCCAAACACCCTAAAGGCTCGGCCACAACAAGTACTCCACCATCCTCCATTATTCTTCAACTTTTTAGATTCTAAATCATGTTTAGGTGATATTCTAAGGTCTTTGGAAAAGTTCGGTGGAGTTTTGACTTTTTGGATATGGTTTTGAAAAAGTTAGTAAGAAAATGGAAGATAAGAAACCATTAAACCTCTAAGGAAGAAGAAGAAGAAGAGAAGAGAATGGTTTGTGTGAGAGTGGAAGAGGTATGCATGGCTATTTATAGGAAAACGAAAAAGTGGCAAGTTACCAAAATATCTCTTTACCAAATTACCAAAATAACCTTACTTAAACTTAAAGTAAACTTGCTTTTTAAACACTTACCATCACCTATCACTTCTTACTTTGTGTCATAATCACTTAAGAGCTAAGCAAATGTATTTGGATGGAAAAGTGGCTAAAAAGAGAATTTGGTTTGATTTTGATGTGAAGTGATGTTTACTTTTTACTTTTGTTAATTACTTACTTATTTTCTTAATTATATTTTAGAATTTTCTAATCATTTTTAGTAGAAGTAATCTTATTTTATTATTTAAATGTGTAATATATATGTTAAAACATGTTATTAAAGGTGCGACAACGTTGCGATAACTTTTAATCGACAAAACGTTGATTTTCGTCAAAATATTTTATGGTCACATTTTGACGTTTTAGTTAAACAATTTATTTATGTAAACCAAATTTAAAAATAGATTTATATAATGTTATTTAAAAATATAAACACTCATAAATTAATTAAAATAGTTTATTTAACCATCGAAACTTACTTTTCTGAAATTAGCATTTTGTCACTTTTGTCGACATAAGCGGATGTTACTATTTTGGTGTATACTTCTCTTTCCAAATCCTATTGAATATTGTTTGAATCATATAACCTTACTGATTTTATATTTAAAATCACTTTAAATAATATATTTTAAAGTGGTCAAATTCTGAATAGTTACAGGATACCTTCCATTTATGGCCTCCAATTATTGAGATGCAATCCATAACAGTTATATCTATTAATGATTGTCTATTTATCCATGGATCGAACCAAAGACTTATATCGTCTCCGTTTACCACCTTCCTATTTCCTTGGCTTTAATTTTGGTATAAAGAAGCAATTTCCAAGCGTATATCTATTACAGTATCTTTTCCACATCCATTATGCCCAAAGAAAATCCCCTTGTGGGAATCTCCATGTGAGTTTCAAAGTTGTTGCCTTCATTAAGTCTTGTATCTTCCTTAAGCCGACACCACCTTCGAATTTCGGTTGACATAAGTCATCCCAGTTCATATTATGTTTTTTATTTTTCCACACAAAATTAGAGTAGAGAGAGTTTATTTTGTTTATGATTGAAGCCAGTAGTTGACAGAATTGAATCCAAAATGTAATCATTGGGTAAACTACCATTTTAACTAGTCCAGTTCTACTGGCTACGTTAGCTTCTTGTTTCTTCAATTGTTAATTTTTTGTGGATTTTGCCCAGAAACACTCCGAAATCTCTTGATTTCAGTTTGCTATATGACAAAGGAATTTTCAGGTATGTAACTGCGAGGTTCCCTGCTCGGACATACAATATATTATGAATTTGATTTTTGAATTTGCCGCTTTGCTAAAATACAATGTAGATTTCTGTTCATTCATTTCTAAACCCATAGACTCTTTTATAATTTTCATAATTTTGACTATGCTATTTGCATTTGTAGTGTTGGCTTTTATGGAGACTAGGATGTCACATCTATGTAAAGTAAGAGAGTGAGAGTTGGTTCAATAGGAAAGATCGGTCTAATGTTACCTTCCAAATATTCTAAGTCTAGTAATAATGAAAAGTACTCCATCGCAATGGCAAAAAGAAAGGAAGAAAGTGGATCTCCTTGTCTTATGCCTCTGTTTCCCTTGAAGAATCCTATAGGATTACCATCCAAGAGAATTGAAATGTGGCAGTGGGCATGCATTCATATATCAAATGGGAAAAACTTTCAAGGAACCCTATACGTAGTAGCATATGATGAATAAATTTCTGCTGATTTTGTCATAAGCTTTATGTAGGTCAACTTTCATGCACATGTTATTATCCATTTTGCTATTGAATCCCCTCAACATTTCATATGCTAAGAGAAATTTTTTTTATGATGATTCTATCTAGGATAAAAGCATTTTGGTTGATTAATATTAATTTGTTAGGATATTGCTTTATCCCATTGCATAATAGATTAGCCAAAATTTTGTAAATTACATTACATAAAGAAATTGGCAAGTAATCTCATAGAGTCTGTAGGTTAACAGTCTTAGGGATTAAGCATAAAATGGTATGGTCTGCTGAATTCCCAACATTGCCTAGAAAACATAATTTTACTTAACTCCTAGCATGTTTTGTAATATTTTGAGTTGAAACTGTCTGGCCAGGAGAACTGTTGTCATAAACTTGAAACACTACCTTTTTAACTTCGACTAAGTCAAAAGGTTTAACCAATTCGAGGATTATCTAAAAGCTTTTTTTTTAAATGTGATATGTGAGAATTTAAAATTAATGGAAGCGAAATTAAACAAATCAATTAAGTAACAAAGAGCCTCCATATTCATATTTTCATTCACATTGACCCAATTGCCATGTTCATCTATCGTCATTTTTCTTGATGTTATGGATCTTATCTCAGCAAAACTTGAATGGAAGAAATGAAAAGTTCTATCCTCTTGTGTAAGACATTTCATTTTCCATCATTGTATATAATCTATGGCCTGCCTTTGTAATATTTCAGATACTTGTTCTACTTTTTGTTTGTAAAACTCTAATACCTGAATATTATTTGGTTAATTGATAAGATTAGAATATGAACTTCTACTTCCCGTCATAGTACCTCAATAGGTTTGTCATTGTTGATTCATTCTTTGCTCCAGATACAAAGACGTTCCTTAGTTTTTTTTAGTTATGAAATAAGCTAAAATAGAGAATTCCCCCACTATATTCTTCCCAGATTTAAGGAATAATGTCATGATATTCCTTCATATAAGACCATGAATTCTTGTATTTGCAAGGAATTCCCTTCCTATTTGCCAATGGAGTGGTAAAGTTAAAGATAATAGGTGTGTAGTCACTCGTAGAGTGATTTGCAAAGAAAATCGTAAATTGAGGGAAAGAGTTGCGACATATTCCATTAATGAATAATCCATCTATTTTGCTATGAATTGACAGATTAGGACCACCTCTCCAAGTGTAGTAATTTCCCATGCAAGGTGGTTCCAAAAGGTCTTTTAACCCAATATAATCAACAAAACCTAAATTCGGGGACATATAATACTTTCCATTATTGATTCTATCTATTCCATATAGTGTAGCATTATAATCACCTGCTAGCACCCAAGGAAGCTTAAATGTGTTGGAGTGTGCTTTAATGTAGTTCCAAAACTCTATTCTCTATTCAGATTGGTTATGACCATATACAATTGTGTAAAAGAAAGTCAGTCCCATCTTGTTCTGTACAAAAGTTATAATAAATTATTCTTTCATGTGAATTACTTTTGTTTTGTTGATCTTTATTGGAAATAAAACTGCAATCCTTGTTAAGTCGACTAGTTAGATCAAGAATTTTATTCTCTAATAATATGTTTTATAAAAGACCAATTATTGATGCTTGCCGTTGTTTAAGAGCACTTGTTACATCTAACTGCTTTGAGGGAGAGTTAAGTCCCCTCACATTCCATATTATTAAATTCATTAATTAATGTTAATATGATTGCTTCCTGATTCCCAGTAAGGGGGAACACTCACGTTAGTCTTTGTACGTTTCATCTTAGTTCCTTTTGCCTTCAAGCTAGAAGTCATGTTTTTCCATGCAGGGTTGTCGGCCATTGGGAAGTAGTACATTCAATAGAGGCCTTTTCTTGTCATTGTTTTCTAGCTTGCTTAAATCTTGTTTAAGCATCTATGCTGTATGTAGATCTGAACACTTGTATATTAGCTGTCGAGTTTCTATGCTAAGAACTTCCAAGGAGTGCATTTTCAAATCACTACTTGGCTCATGTGTTGAATTTTCATTTAATATATGTTCATGATGTACCTGCATGCAGGCCCGGCCCACAACAGAGTCCGGAGAGACCGAAGACTAGGGCAACGCAAGCAGCAAGGGGCAACCAAAAAAAACAAAAAACAAAATCAAAAAAAAAACAAAAAAAAATCGCGATTTCCTTCGGTCAATCAGCTGCTGTGTCGATTCCATCTTCGCCACCACGCGCGCGGCCACCTGTGTCGATTCCATCTTCGCCACCACGCTCGCAATCGCGTACGGCCACCTGTGTCGATTCCATCTTCGCAAGTCGCTTCGCAGCAACCTACGATTTCCTTCAAGCTTCCATCATCTCGAATCTCGATTCCATCTTCGCAAGTCGCAGGCTCGCAGCAATCTACAACTTCCTTCAATCTTCCATCTTCGCAAGTCGCGGCAACCTGCAATGTGAGTATTGAGTAATAACTGCTCTTCTTTTGAATCTTGATTAGTCTTCGCAATTAACAACTTTTTGGTTGAACAACCATAATGATTGTTCTTTCCATCGTTGAGTTAAACAACCAAATGTCCCTTTAATGACATTTTAGCCTCCCACCGAGTTTGCAGTTTGTTTTGTAAAATGACATTGTTCTGTAAAAAGATCCATCTTCGCAATTTGGTTGTTCAATATCTCTTAACTCCGATGTTTGATTAGTGTTAGTAATGTTAATGAATGTCTGATATAATCATATAATTATAATTTGCATTTCATCTTTTTGAACAAACTAACGGGCGCCTTGACAAAATTGTTAGCATATTGCTTTTAGTCTAATTGAGTTTGTAAGAAAAAATTACGGATTCATTATGGAGTAATTGCTTTGAAATAAGCTTATTTTGAAAAGAAAAAAAATTGCTTTGAGATTGTGGACTAAAAACTTATACACAATTACTTTGAGATATTTTCTATGATTAATTGATTATCGATTTACAAATACATATAATGAAGTCAACAACATAGTTTACTTTTGATGATAAGATTCCTTTTGGTCTAAAGATTTCTGTTTTTTAGATTCTTATGTGTAAAATAGCATAGTATTTATTAGTGAACATTAATTTTATATTGTATCTTAAATTGAGGTAGGAACCGGAAATAGAATTCGAGATATCAAAATAGAATGAAAAAGCAACGTAGATGTGACGAAGCAAAATCAATGATTGGTTCAATTTCGAATTTATTTCAAGCGAGCAATAAAAAATCTCAAAGTTCAAATTCAAGTCAAATTGACGAAACGGATTGGGAGGACAATATTGGTCCTAGCATTGATATCCATGAGGAGCCTATAAATGAAATTGTTGAAGTAGAAATTGATGACCATGTAGAAGTCATAGAAGGGCATGATGAACATAGTAATGATCGTTTCAATGATGAAGATGTTGGCGATGTAACCACTATTGATCTTGAAAAGGATGTTGATGTTAATTATGATCCGGGATTGTGGGGAAGAATTACTAGTACCAAAAGAATAATGTTAGTGCAACGCGGTCCAATAAAAATATTGAACGATAATGATGCATTTCCAAAAAATAAGATTGACGGTAGACACTTTTCTTCTAGACATTATATTGGTGGTTATCCACGTGGAGAAGAACATGAAAGAAAATTGCTTGTTTATTCAAATGAACGTGGTAAAGTTTTTTGTCTTTGTTGTAAGTTATTTGACCATAGCCAAAGAACATCCCAATTGGCCGGAGAAGGAATCAACAATTGACATAATTTGCCTAGGAAGCTAAGAGAGCACGAAAGTAATCCATTACACAACGCAAATGTTATTAAATGGGTTGATTTGCATATAGGACTTCAACAAAAGGCAACAATTGATAAAGCAATGAATCTCAAATTGACCAAGAGAAACAACGTTGGAAAAAAATACTTACGCGTATAATTGGTGTTGTCAAGATACTTGCACGAATAATCTACCATTTCGTGGATCAAATGAGAAGATATATGAAAAAAATAATGGACCTTTTTGTCAAATTATTGAATTTGTTGCCGAGTTTGATCCAATTATGGAAGACCATCTAAGGCGTGCTGTAAATAATGAAATCAATAATCATTATCTTAGCCATAAAATTCAAAATGAGTTGATAGGTTTGTTGGCTAATAAGATCAAAATTACAATGCTTACACAAATAAAGAAAGCAAAGTACTTCTCAATTATTCTAGATTGTACTCCGGATTTGAGTCACAAGGAGCAAATGTCTATTATAATAAGATGTTTGAATGTTCATGATGCAAATGATATAAAAGTAGAAGAGTATTTCCTTAGATTCATAATGATTTATGATACATCCGGGCATGATCTTTTTAAGGAGCTTGAAAATATTTTAATTGATCTTAAACTTGATATCAATGATGTGAGAGGACAAGGGTATGATAATGGTTCAAACATGAAAGGTAAACACCAAGGTGTACAAAAAAGGCTACTTAATGTAAATCCTAGAGCTTTCTACATCTCATGTGGATCTTATAGTTTAAACCTTGTTTTATGTGATGTGGCAAAACATGTATGAAAGCTAGAATTTTTTTGCATTTGTACAAAAAATTTATACTTTATTTTCTGGTTCAACTCATCGATGAGAAATACTTCGAAGTTATGTGAAGGGTTTGACTCCAAAACCATTGTCGGCAACTCGGTGGGAAAGTCACATTGAAAGTGTTAAAGCAGTAAGAACTCAAAAATCGGAGTTAAGAGATTCTTTGATTGATATTGCAAATAATTCTAAAGATGATGTTGTGATGATGGAGGCCAAAGGATTATGTCAAAATGCTTTAGAAAATTTTGAGTTCTTAATTAGTTTATGTATTTGGTACATAATATTAGATAATATTACTCGAGTAAGTAAAATATTTCAACGGGAGGATATGGTTATCGAAGATGCAATTACAAAAATTAAAGATCTTGTTGCATTTTTTGAAAAATTCAGAGAAGATGGATTTGAAAAAAATGGTGGAGGAGGCTAAAATGCTTGCAAATGATGTTGGTATTGATCCAAAATTTATTGAAAAGAGAGGTGTACGAAGCAAAAAAATAATTTGACAAAGAAATTGTGGAGGATAATGATAAGCGGTCTCCCGAGAATACTTTTAAAGTTACTTATTTTCTTCTAATAGTTGATCAAGCTTTAACTTCACTTAAAGATCGATTCGACTAATTTAAACTTTATGAAGAAACTTTTGGATTTTTGTTGAATCTAAGATTTAAAAATATTGACAATGATGAATTGAAGGACAAGTGCTGTAACGACTGCGATTTTTTTCGTCCACGAAAACCGACATCAATACGTCCACTGTATCAACTACCGAGCAATCGAAAGTCGAAAAATCAAACCATTAGGGTTAAGAAGAAGAAAAAGGTAGAAGAAGATAGAAAAAAATAGAACAGAACAGAAAGAAATAACAGAACAACATCAGAATCTCACAATCGCAGCGGAATAATATATAATAGATAAATGAATAATCTTTAAACAAAGAACTATAACAGTTATTACATCACATTACATTTCATTACATCATCAGAGTGTACAACAACAACAACATCGACAGCGGAAAAGAAATACTATATACTAGTAATACGCCATGCCATCCAGCTTGCCTCCTGCAACTCCTGAATTCCAGAATATCCTGATAAACCTAACTCTTGACTGCCCGTGTGGAAATTGGTGGGCACCCAGAGTTTAGGAAGGAAAACAATAAACTCCAAGTCAGTCATGTGACTGGTGTGAGAACTAAAACAGTTTATTTTTCTTTAAAATCAAAATAGAGGAATATTTTAAAGTCAATTCGCAATGCTTTTTAAAAATGAGACTACCATAAGGCCTCCCGCACACACACACAATGCAAACGCAGAATCGGAGGAGATTTCTCCTTATGATAGTCAAAGATGCTTGATACGCATTAAAAAGAAACATTTCATATTATTACTAGTGCATAGTATAGAAAAATTATTTCGAAAGTAAAGATATAAATCTTAGCCAACATACGACCATTATCGTATGCCTACTATAGCTACCATGTTCAATAGCAGGTTACCGCCACATTCCATGACAGGTTCTACAACTAAAACCGTACAAGTCTCGTATTGTTTCTTTGGATTTCCAACAAATGGTCAGGCCAAGGAACTTCCCATTGCCACATGGAAACGCCTCTGGAAAGACGCCCCAAGAACCTAACCGGATCTCTGCCAACACAAGGCCGGGTTACCTTTCAAACTAGGTAACTACTGACACGAATATGTCATCCCCCGATCGTAACCGATCTATCCGAGGATCCTCGATTTCCAGCAACCACAAAATTTTGCAGCAACAACATAGGTTAAGTATCTGGGCTCCATACCATGATACCACCTCTATCTAGAAGGAATGACATACACTAAAGGGGCGCTACCCCCTAATAACCTTGCCGCATCCTTCCTGTTTTGACCATTTCCGGGGTGTGAGGTCCGACGAAGTCTCGTCCACAAAGCCACGCTTTATACAAAACTGTGCTTTAGGTCAACAAATGATCAAAGTAATGATCATCAAGATAAATGATCAAACAAATGATCATATCACAAATGATCAAACAATGATCATTTCACAGCAACACTCAGCATGCCACACTACCAAATTGGGAGTATATCACTAATAACCTTCAACTACATAACATCTGAACTCGTACGTCTCAGAGAAGGGTTTTAAGCTAAGAGAATAAATTCTCCGCCACCAACAGAAATATATTTGAAAGAAATCAGCTTTATATCTCAATTTGTAATGTCAGACATACAATCTATACAAGTCTGTTCCGAGCTCGAACAGAACCGAAGGCACTTACAAAGAAGTCCTTGCAATCCGGATATTCACTAATCACGACCGGACTTCCCGTCACTAAGGGTGATAAAACCTCTATATCGGAGATCAGCCGATGTAGAGTAACTCGACGGTATTCCTTACGTTTTCACAAATATCCGGTATTCAACACCGGTCATCAAATGCAATCCATAACGATGTATCACATATTCGGAATGGGTTATACGACCCCAAGGTCCTTTCCCGGCTAACCCGAATAGTGAGCGCTTAATCAAAAATTAGTGTGGCATTAAAATTCAAGCAAGTCACAACAAATACCTATTTAAAGGTAAATATTGATAGTCGGATTATTTAACTATTAAAAGGCATGCCCAACATCACCAAATTCCAAATAATTTCCCAAATTATTTACTTTCCAAAATATCTTTACTAGATATATAATTCATACACATCAACCATTTAAAAACAAATTTCAATCATTTTCCTTATGCGAAATACTTTCATTTCAACATGGTTCATTTAAACCAATTAAATAAATCCTTACCGATTTACTTTATATTTACGTTCCAAATCCGTAAATTAATTCCCACACTTCAAAAATAAATCATTGTTTATTTTTAAACAAATTCCTTTTCATTTATAAATTCCATAATGAATTTACATTCCAAAATATTTATGAATATATGATTCCCAAATCGATTTCTAATATTCATTTTCAATTTGTCTTCAAAAAGATAAATTCTCAAAACGTTTCATTTCACATTGGAAAAACATTTCCGTACTTATTTATTAATAAGTAATTCACAAATCCATTTATTTTCAACACTTGGAAAATATTTAATGTACTTAAACCGAAATTAAACATATATTTCATACTTTAAGGAAATCATTCTCTTAAACATATTTATTTGGGCCCAAACGAATGTTGCGTAAAACATCGTTACGAAAACCCAAAATAACTAGCATAGGGATTCGAAATTTAGATAGATATATAAATCCCAATACTATACAAAAACATTTCCTTTCGGAAATCATTTACTATAACAACAGTGTTATAGTCCATCATTTCCTTCTATTTCTCGAAAACATCTATTTCAACAATAAATGTTGAAATCTATGTATTCGATTCATAATACATTTTAAAACATCGTTAAAATGATTAACTTCATTTTATAATATTCATTTTCCCAAGCATATCCATTTTATTTGATAATATATTCACTGTCCAAAATCGTGAATATACTTCCTTAACCAATTTCAACATTCAATTTATCAAATTCCATTGGTTTCGAATTTATAAACAATGTCTATAAATTCCATTTCTATTTATAAACTTCGATTTATAAATTTCCCTTATTTACTCATTCCATTTGTATATCTCAATATATACCAAAAGTCCATATTATAAGTTGATTACTTATAATTCATTTATTTATAAAATCATTCTTTCAAAACTTCACAAATCATAAATCTTATTACTTATAAGATTCCTTTATATTTTATAACAACTTCAACTTATAAAATCTCCTTTATTAACAATTTCTATAAATATCCCATTTATATGCTTAAAACCCAGTTTATAAGTTAATTACTTATAAATCTTTTATTTTACAACATCTATTTATTTTATATCTTCACAATTTATAAATCTATAATTTTCAATGAAATCCATTTTATTCTTCATTTTAACACATAATAAACTTGTTTTATAATTCCAATATTTTTAATTTATAAATATCCATTTTATAAATCTTTTATAAAAATTGTTTGTAATAGTTCAAAAATTCCAATTTAAACCATTTCATAAATTTATTAACTATTTATTTCAAAAATCACTTTTTGCTTTCATTTCATAAAAATCTTACTTTTATAACATTAAAATTTTAACGTTTATTTATTTTTAACAATTCAAAATTTAATAAAACGTATACTTTCGAAAATCACTTTAAAATTCCTTTTAAAACCAAAATCATTATTTTAAAACTTCAGAAATGGATCCGATGATGCAGCAGCACCAAATAGTCAATCACGACATCCAAATATCATATATCGATATGATAATCAACAAATATCACAATATCTGTAAATAAATCAATACAGTTGAGGAATCCAGTTGGATCCCTCCAACCTGTTTCCCTGCATCCAAAAACATTAGCACAACACCAATTCCGCTCTAGTACAGAATTATCGCGGTATATGGGATTCATAAATTATTATCCGCTATTATACGGCGCAATAGTGTCTCATCCGCTATATAATGCGGGAAAATCAACTCCAAGTACATAAATAATATCAATTTCACTATACTGTGAAATATTCGCGGTATATGTTTTTAATAAATAACCTCCGCTTACTAACGGCGTATAATGTATATTTTAACAATCAATAGATAACAATCATCATTCAAACATGCATTCAAGAATTTTAAATATAACTATTTAAAATTAAAATCGAAACCGATTCGATTGAGTGGGAAGTTCTCACCTTGATTTCAATTTCGTTTTCAGCTTTTATTTCGAATAAAATTAAACGGACGTATAATTTTACCCAAAATTTAAACTAACTCCAAACGACTCCAATCCAATTCCATAGCGTAGTGCTCATCCATACGATTCCAACGCAACTGGTTTCGCGCGTTTTTGACCTCGTATGAAAAAGGTATGAATTTTAGAAGTTACACGAATTATATTTATAATTTTACAACATATATTTATATTTTTCTAAACCCTACAGAATCATCACCGTGCGTTTTGAAGTCAACGCATCTGGGCCGCCTTTGCTTTCTTCCCTCCCTCACGCACGCGTTTCCTTCTCCAAGCAAATACACGCGCGCATGAACCCAATCAAAGCAAACTAGGGTTTAATCACGAACGTCTATAAGTTGATCAACCACCTTCACGTCGTGCGCCTCCACGAACACAACCCTCAGCCGCAACCACATGGCACTCGGCCACCCCATTTGCTCAGAAAAACGTGCCGAACGCATGGCCTTTGCAGCCACTTTCCCGATGATCCAAAGCTCCAAACACGATCATGACCGTTGATCTCGTAGAGTTCGTATAATTCTGAGACTGTTCAAAAATTGGCTATTTTACAGTCGATAATTAAATATTAAAATATTCAATTTTCACAGATTAGCTCTAAATTCGATTTTAAAAGTTCTATAACATCATTATAACTTCAACATGATTAAATAAAATTTTACAAATCATTTCCAATCATATTTAACCCAATTTTCAATTATTTCTGTAATTTCACATATTTAAATTATCGATTTAATTATCCAATTAAATCCAATTATTCGACTTATAAATTTCACTTATTAATATTTAAAATTAATTAAATATACGAATTTTAATTAATATAAATTCTGGGTCGTTACAAGTGCATGAATCTAGAAGGTTTTTTGAAGCACGATGAAGAGCAAGATATTTGTGGTAAAGAGTTATTTTTTGAACTTCGACAACTAAAAGGAATTTTATCATCAAAAGTAACTTCATCAATTGATATACTTAATTTCTTGAGATCTTATAGGGATGTAAGTGGATTTCTAAATGTTTTGATTGCTTATCGAATTGTGTTGACTATTCCGGTTACGGTTGCTTCGGCGGAAAGAAGTTTTTCAAAATTGAAATTGATTAAAACATATCTCCGGACTACCATGTCGCAAGAGAGACTAAGTGGGCTAGCAATGATTTCAATTGAAAACGGTATTTAGACAAACTTACCTATGAAGATGTAATAGAGGAGTTTGCTTCAAAAAATGCAAGAAGAAGTTGTTTTCGTTAATATGTATTAATGTGTCATGATATTATGTTTACATTTTGATTTTTGGGCATGTAATCAAAATGACTTATATGATCAATATTTTGTGATGGATGTTAAATTTTATAAAGAATTTACAATTTGTTGAGTGCATTTTTACATTTTGTTGTGTATTTTATTTTTTTTGATTGAGTTAAGGGGCAACAAAACAAATAAAAATGCTTGTTCGACTAGGGCATTGAATACCCTTGGGCCGGCACTGCCTGCATGTTGGCTAAGGATGTTTGAAGATCAGCATAAGAAATGTAACAAAAACTAGGACTAAAAAATTCATTTGTTTTTGTTATCCCTTGTAATATGTTCGTTATTATATGTGTTGTGATGCAATACATTGTCTATGTTAGAAATGGATTCAGAACATTCGAGATCTATTTCATTATTGATTTGATACATTGTAGAACATAGTTATCTTCCATTTTGTCCTATGTATTATATTGTTGCCTTGCATTTCTAAGTTGTTGTCTTGATGTGTTGCAATACCATTCACATTCTCCTTGCTGTTTTTTGTGTTGCATTGCCATTCATAGTGTCATTGTTGTTTTTTTTGTGTATTCGTTCCATTCATATTTACACGTTTTCTAGCTTATGGGTGCATATTGTTTTTGTTGTTGCACATTCGTGGTGTTATTATGTCGTGCGTCTCAAGATGCATTTATTTTGGGTATCCAATTTTTTTCAAATGTACATAGCTTCAATGGGTGACCAAAGCAACTGCAGTTTGGACAAACTATGGGTTTCCATTCATACTCAACAAGTTGAGTAAACATTGTTTTCATTCACTATATGAACTATATATGGAAACCTGAAATCGTTGTTAATTTCTATTAGAACTCTAGTATATGATATTTTTATCATACCTTTTGCAAAGTGATCCATTTTCGATGGAACTCCCAAAATCGAAGCAGTTTTGCTTATTCCTTCTACAGATCAAAACTCCCATCCAAGTCCCAGAAATTGAATCTATACCGGAATAGTTTGTAGCATCTCTTTTGAGAGGCTGAGTTTCGGAGACCATCTCTTCATCATCATAAGTTTTTTATCATAGAGGTAAGAGTCACTTGCTAAAGTTTTTCTCATAATCTTCCTTGTTTGCAAACTTGACTACATAAAATCAGTTTTCTTTTATGTGAATAAAAAAATCGCCCTTTGGTTGCCAAACCCTTTCTATGTATGAATAGAAGTAGTGAAGCACGAGCAAGAACAAATCGCATAGAGAACGATAGAATTATCCCAATAATTTCTAGCTGATGCGACTGCTGAATTTGTTATTCTAGCACATAAAAATTTGCTAAATTCTATTGGATTATAAAATTTTAAGGAAGTTGACATTGAAATTAAAACGATCCACATTTTACATATTGAAGCATCGTAAAATAATTTTAGTTAATTCATTTTTGGTCGTATGATTCTAATATTTTCGAATATGTTTTTTAGAGATGTTTTACATATCTGTGATTTTTTTCGAATTTCTATGTAACAATTTTTCCCCTGGAGATCTTATTTTGGCTATAACTTTTGATAAGAGCCGAATTAGATACTCTAACCTATTTCATTGCTTCGAGATAGTGGTTTCTCATTCCATAGAGTGGTCGTATAGGAAAATCGAAAAAGTGGTTAGGAAGTTATAGGAGTTCTAAGTTTTAAAATCTACTAGACAGGATTAGAAGAGGATTAATGGGCCGAATTAGTAATCCCATTAGTCTAATCAGGTTTGGCTATAAATATAAGATGATAGAGACCATTTGAAAGTTTATCTCTCATTTCAAATCAGCAATAAACCCTTACTCCACTATAGTTCTCCATTCATCTCATTGGATTTCATCTCAAATTGTCTTAATTGCAAATTGGAGGCTAGATCTTCAATTATGAGCTTGATCTCATCATTTTGGTTACATATTCATCCAACTCCTCGCTGTCCAAATCGGATCTTCATCATATTTCATACGTTTGGTAGATTTTTTGGGTGGTTATGATCTCTCACAAGTCCATGAAAGATTATATGTTGTACTTAGGTGATTATAGGTTAGAATTATCAAATCAAATTGATTAGACATAGGTAATTTCAGACTTATAAACTCTAGATTAACCTAATTAAACATGTAATTGGGATTAGATCATTAGTTGGTGTTATTTGTGTATATTTGGCAATAATATGTGTTAGACTAAATCTATGCGAGAATTGTGGTGGTAGATTGAATTGGATGATTTGTATGTTCATATTGATGTAATTGGATGATTGCTGTTATGTTTGAATTGTTTTCTATGCTTGATTTGTTTACTAGTGTTGTGCATGTTTTAGGACTTAGATTAGTGATTGGAGCATATCTGAAGCAAAGTACATCGTAATCGGACGAAACTTGGAGGATAGGCTCTAGAGCATGGCAGGAAGACATCCTAAAATTTTCGCGACAATTAAAGCTAAGTATTTGGATCGGCACCGATCCGATCCAAAATTAGTGTGCCAATTGAAGGGGGATCCATAGGGGAAAATGAGCATGGATTTTAGAGTTGCTCTATGAAGTTGGAGTAGAGGAGAGGTCAAGTATTGAAGATTGGATGGATCGTGTTCAATATATTGAACCATGATGCATGAAAGAGAAGACCTAAAGGCTAAGAGAGATGGACCGGGGTGTAAGGCATCAAGGGTAAGTGCACTAGAGGTTGCAGGAGAAACAGAGATAGAAATGGCTAAGTTTTTGGATCGGCGCTGATCTATTTTGTTGGCTCCAATGGTGATGCGATTCAGGGTGAAGACCCTGGGGTTGAAGTGGATCATGCTGAAAGTTGTGGCTCGCTGTTGCTTCTACGATTTGAAAGCTATAGTATGATGAAGTTTCGACTCTACGGCCAGGGGCTCGGATAAGGAGTAGGATTGAAGGAGTAAATAAACAGCTCAGGATGGAGTGAGGTTGTAGTATAATGGACCGGTTGAGTGGCAGGACTCCTGTCCGGAAATGGATTGGAATTGTAAAAGCTCGGAAGATTTGGGAGTGTGAAGGAATCATTGATAACTGGAGTGTTTTGGTTATGCTCAAGCAGGGGTACTATATGCGGGGGCACCCGAAGGCTGGTAGCACCATTTGTGTATCCTGAATCGCTCTGAGAGGGTCTGGTGTCAGACGGTATGGAGGTACAATAGGAGATAACCGTTCGGTGTTTCGGACCTGAAAGTTGGAGGAACGCAATTAAAAACCGGGATTTCCATTAGTCTTTAGCAAGCGAGGATGGGGCCGTACGAGTTATCATATATTCAAAGTTTTAGAAGATGATAGCTAGATTTTGGTTGATGGATGCTATGGTTGCTATGGTTGTTATGTTTGCTCTTTCTCTTGGATAAGCTATCATGTATAGGAATGCTGGAGAAGGGATTGGGAATAGGGTCAATGGAGGCTGCTTAGATTCTTCTATCCTCTTCTGTTATAGTATCCTACTGTCATTTATTTAAGTAGCATATTATATCTTATTATTATGTGCTAACTCTGTAGGATCTAGATTAACCCTAGAGGGGGGGTGAATAGGGTTATAGCAAATTTTCTCTTTTTAAACACAGAAATATGATAGCAGAAATAAATATGCTGAAAAGTAAATCACACACAAAATTTACCCAGCTTCGGCAACCCCTGCCTACTGCTGCATTCACAGATTTCTATTCGAATTAAACAGTATCACGCTTACAAACACTCTACTAGACTCGCAGACCCTTTTGCTCCCGCTCACAAACACTCTACTAGACTCGCACACCCTGCTCCCGCCTATAGAGTTTCGCTCACTCGCAAACACTGCTCCCGCCTATAGAGCTTTGCAAACTCGCACACCCTGCTCACTGAACTAATTCAAAATAGACAATCTGACACTACCTAAACCTAGGTGGTGATTTACCAAGATTCTTTGGTTCGTAAAATAAAAAACAGTAATTAAGAAACAATAGAAAAATAACCCTAAAAACTAATTAATATAATAAAGCCTCAAATTAAAACAAAACCCCCTTTTGATTTTAATTAGACCGGCCCACTTAAACCCGTTCCTTTCTTTGTTATCTCCAGCCCGATCCTCTTTTGTTTCGTTCGTGAGAATAATGGCGGCTTGGTTCTAATTAGGGCTTCGTTCCCTTTTGTTCCAGTTAGGGCTTCGGCTCTTTGTTCCAATTAGGGCTTCGAATTCTTCAATTAATCTGTTATACGTTGCCCTAGCTCGCTGCTTCTCTGATGGTTGACTATTGCTCGTTTTGCAGTTGCTCGATCGAGTTCGTTGCTTGTGAATTCGGTATGTACTGTCTCCTTTTGCTTTTCTAAATTGATACTTGAACTCGATACCCTTGCCTATGATGATTTTGGGTATTATATAGGATTTGATTTCCTAGAATTACGTTTGTATATGTTGATTTGAATTTGTCAAATTCTTCATCTCTGCCACTTGATGATGCTTGAATGATTGAGATCGATTCTGACTTTTTCATATGCGTATAATTTTATTTCTTGCGTCCCACGGCTTTGATGTTGACTTGTTCATATTTCTTGCTTGGTTGGTCACGGCTTTAATTCATTTTCGTGATGACCACGATGTTGATTTCTACTGCTTTGGCCTTGACTCGTTCATCTTGTAGTCTTCGACCTTTTTCTCTGGTACTTAAATTTTCAATCATGATGTTGTTTGGTTATTTGTTCATGTGATTCCCTGTTGCTCGGTTACTGATGCATTCAGTTGCTTGTTGAAGATATTGCACTGCATCACCACTGTTCTTTGCATTTGTACATATGAATGTGCTCACTGTATCATGCTTGGCTTTGTGTAGTTGATGTTGTACACTATCTTGTGCATTGCCCCATTCACTGTTGCTGTGCAGTTGCAATGCCTTGCTTGGTCTCTGTTACATGCTTGCTGTTGCATGCTTGTGATATTCATGTTGATTTGATGATGCTGGTATTTGCTGATATATTACTTTGAATTGCATATATTTTATGTTGACATTTTCTTTGACACAGATGCTACACTTGTTCATTGTTGTTCAAGTGTACTTGTCTTCATAAAATTGTCACTGTGCTTCTGACCTTTCTGGTCTCTGATCATTGCTTGGTCATCATGGTGGCTTGAGCATTTGGTCTGTGTTGCATTGTTCCATGTGTCTTGCCTTTGACTGTTTGCATACACTTTTGGTCATGTTGTACTCATTTGCCACTGAGTTGCATTGAATAGCTGGTCTTTGTGGTTGTTTATTTGAGTCAGTGCTTCACCATACTTGTTGTTGCAGTATTCAAGTTTCTTGTACTTGTGCTACTTTCACTGTGTCACTTGAGGTCTTGCACTGTTTCATGCATGTACTCTGAGTTGTTTATGCATTTGCTACTGAGCTTGATTCATGCTTTCTGTCACTACTGCTTCGAGTCAGTTTCATGGTCACTTATGCAGTTTGAAGCTTGCCACTGACTTTGGTTCTTCGCTTGCATCGTTGTAGTTGCATTTATGTCACGTAGTTGCATACTTTGACTTGATGCTGCATATATGTTTGTTACAGTCCCTTTTTGCTGTTGCTATCCACATTGAACTGCCTTTGATGCACTTTTGAACTTTGTTGCAACTTGGTCTTGAGTTGTTTGATCTGAACTTGACGTTGTATTCACTGGTCAGTGGTGTTCATTGTGATGATTTGGCTTGTAGCACTTATGCAGTCTTCACTGTTGTTGTTTGATGCTGTCTTGATTTTGCGCATTGCCTTACTGACTCGATTCCTTTCATGTTGTGCTTGCACGCTTGCTATTTTTGGCTGCGCACACGAGTTGGCGAGGCAGTGCACACGTATACGAATGTACACGTGTGTACTGCAGCCACTCATAGTTACCTGTCCCTGATAAAAAATACTGATATGCACAGATATTGCACAGTCAAAAATGATGACGAACAACCCAAATAACTGAGGCAAACAATGTTTTCAAAATCATCGTTTCTTTCAAATTTCAAAAATATTTCTCTTTCAATTTTACTACGTTTGAAAATATTTTTGCAGATTACTCAGATGCTGGATTCAAACCGGAATGCAGTTGAAGACAAAATACGAGTGTGAGTGATATGTAGTGAGGTGAATTGTAAATGTGAAATGTGAATTGTAATCAAAAATGTGTATGTATAGTGAGAGCATGAAATTGTACTATTTAAAATTGTAATAAATATTTGTTTGAATAAAAATTTCTGTTTGAATTCAAAATCTGTTTAACTTGTTCTGTTTGAATTCAAATTCGAATTCTGTGTAATTTAATTTTATTCAACAAATATTTATTTAAACTATGAAAAACAAAATAGTACATTACCAAATACATTTATATGAATGTATATATGTTTATTATCATCAAACAAAAATCATATAGCGCAAGCGCATATTCAACAATCTCCCCCTTTTGATGATAACAAACATATATTTAAGATTTTGAATATATTAAATGTATTTGATAATTTCATTTGCTCCCCCTATTTGAATGCTTCCTTTTTATGTGATACTCCCCCTACATATATGGCTCCCCCTACATATATGCATACAAATAAAAATATGTAAATGAGCCTATATGCAAATTGAAAGTTATTTGACCTTTGCTTGATTCTATTTGACAAAATCTTAACTTTTCTCTCCCCCTTTTGTTATCAGCAAAAGAATAACAGTGTTATAAAAATAAGGATGAAGTGATAGACATGAATCAAACATTTAACTCAATTAAATATAAATATCAAATTTCAATAAAACTCAAACAAAAATCATAATTACCCTTGTCAAGCGCATATTCCACTTTCAGAAGTGATGGAGATAGAATCATCAAAAATTCATATAGATATGTCTATTTGTGGTATATTTATTTCTGGAAATTTGAATATCTACTAACCGTGCATAACCGTTAGGACTTTTAAATGAGATTAGTAGTATTCCAATTTAAAAAAAAAATGAAATCAAGTATCTTCTAACCACGCATGACCGTGAGGACTTTTAAATGGGATTAGAATCAACTTGTCTATTAAATCAATTATTTTTAATATGCGTTCCATACATGCATAACCGTGAGGACTTTTAAATGAGCATGGAAGCACATAATCAAAAATCCAAGTAATTCACCCATGCATAACCGTGAGGACTTTTAAATGAGAGTGAATACTTTGGATATTTATTTTTATTGCTAAATATAATAAGTTGAAGCACAAATAGTTTCCTTCACAGATTTAAGATATTGAAGAACAAATGATTTCCTTTGTAAACTACCACAAATTTACATACTAAATATGATCTTGATGAGTGATGTTCGATAGAAAGATGATAGAAATAGAAATGGTCATGGAATTATTACCCAACAAAAAGTTTTTATAACTCTTGTTATGAAATTCTAAAGAAATTTTCTAATTATACTTTCTCGAGTTATAATATATGATAAATATCAACACTCATCTCTTTTTCAATCACTATTTATCTTTTCGATAATCAAAGGGAGTCAGATTAGTCAAATTTGTCATTTAAAATCAAATTAAAAATTATAAAATCAATTTTTCAAAAATGATTAAGCTGTAAATATGGTCAAACATGATTTTCTTGAGGGGAGTTTTATAAGAAAAGTTTCTGCTATTTGAAAATTATTTCAAGTGAAAAATATGCAGATATTTTCTTTGAAAAAAAAACGATGCAGCAAATGAATGTTTCAAAAATTAATCACGTTACACTAATAATTTTTCTATCAACTATATTACCAGTGTAATACGCATCTGAATTTAAATTTCACTTGTTGAATCAAACCATGGGATGTGCACCAAAAAATTCCAAAACATCATTCTTTTGAATTTTGAATTTAAGCTGTGTTAACACTCAAACAAATATCATGATGTTAATTTCAGAAACCAGAGGATAAACAATTATTTTCATGAGTAATCAACAGTCAATCAACATCATAATTATTTCAAAAACAATTTCTTAAAATCCTTTTTCTCATGAATTTGAAATCGTGCAAATTTACAGGCAGTGATCAAAATGTCAGAACCAATATATCTACGTGTAGCATGAGTAACCAGCATTTGACTGAACAAATTTATATAAATTAGTTCAAAAATTGAAAATCTGATTGGTCATCAATTAAGCACAAATTAATGTCATAAATAAGAACAAGTCAAAAAATCATATCAATTAAGTCTGAATCAGTCAACCATCATAATTACTCCAAGTAATTCTGTTTAAAGATGGTTAGTCAATATTTTTAAAAAAATCATAGCATCAAAATCATCATCTTTTGTTCATCTCAATATTGGCTGATTTTAATTTAGAGTATGGTGCAGATAATCACATTTAAAAACAATTACCTGTTTTACCTTTACGATAATTTTTCGTGATTGCCCATTGTGATTCTGTCACCTTTATACTAGGCTAAGGAACTTTGCTTTGTCGCCCGTTGTGTTTCTGGAACAGCTGAAATCCAGAGAACACTGTTGTTGCTCCTTAGCCTGCCACCACACCTACACGATAAAAGATTTGTGTGACCTATTTGTTTTTATAGGTCCATTGTTGTTAGTGGCAGAATATGAAAAATATGTTTTTGGAGACTCAAAACTATTTATATATGTTCCTTTTGGCACCCAAATTTGTTTGATTTTCAAAGATTTTATATTTGTGCCTTTTGGAACCCAAATTGGTATAGTTTTCACGTGTTTGGGTCTATACCAACAATTATTTCGATTATGTCCAAATTCTCTACAAAACGTGCACATTAAATTGACTTGATTAAATTTTGTGTTCCTATGACTATGATTTTCAACATGATTTCCAATTATTTCAGATCGAGCAACACTTTTACCTTTACCATCATCTTGTGATTTTCCATAACCTAGTCCTTTTCTATTATTAGCACAAATTTGATTTCCAAATAACATTTTGAAAGATTTTTCGCCTCTTGAAAAGTTATTCAAAGATTTCTCAAGATTTTGGACTTTGGTTTTTAATGTTGAATTTTCAGTGACAAGTGAGGTGCATCGATTAATAAAATCCTTTCTCCTAGTGTCGATGGTTTCCTTAAGATTCAAGTTTTCATTTTCAAGACTTTCAAAGTTATTCCTCAGTTTTGATAATTCTGAATCTAAAATCTTACATTTTTTACATTCTAGGTTTTGAATATTTTCAAGTTCAGTTTTTAACCTAAAATTTTCACGAGCAAATTCTCTCCTATCAGATTTCAGTTTTTCAATTTTAGATTCAAGAGTATCCACTACCTTAGTAAGATCAGAACACATAAAAACAAGTTCTTTATAAGAAAACTCACCTGCCTCACTAGATTCGTCGGAGGTTGCTTCTGATTCTGATTTTTCCATGCAACACAAGTTAGCCTCCTCTGGGCTGCTATCCGAAGCTTCCTCTCCTTCTTCATCATCCCAAGTCGCTGCAAATACCTACTTCGCCTTTTTCTTTTCTTTGTTTTTTTTGAGAAGTGGGCATTTTGGTTTGATGTGGCCAGGCTTGTTGCAGTTATAACATGTCAGTTCATTATCAGAATTTTCGGAATGTTTTGACCTATTGCCCTTTGTTTTCTTCTTGCGTGGCTTGAATCTAGACCATCTTCTAAGATTATTGACAGCCATTGCAAGCTCTTCAATTGGATCTTCTTCATCGCTTTGTTCTTTGCTTTTTAAGGCAATCGTCTTTTTCTTTGGTTCGGAGTTGTTGCGTTCTTCCTTTGCTTTTAGCTCAAGCTCATATGTCATCAAGTTTCCAATCAACTCCTCCATGCTTAGCTTACTCAGATCTTTCGATTCTTGGATTGCCGTGACTTTTGCCTCAAAGTTCATTGGTAAGACTCGTAGTATCTTCCGCACAAGCTCTACCTCAGTGAATACCTTCCCAAGTGCTCTAGCGTTGTACACCAAAGTTGAAAAGCGTCCAAACATGTCCTTTATGCTCTCGCCTTTGTCCATCACAAAGTTCTCGTATTCATTGCTGAATAGGGCTAGCCGAGACTCCTTGACTTGAGAAGTTCCTTCGTGTGTCACCTCCAAAGTATGCCATATTTCCTGTGCTGTTGTACAATGAGAAATTCTATTAAATTCATTTTTATCAAGAGCACATATCAAAGCATTCATGGCTTTAGCATTTGTCGTTTTCAATTTCTTATCGTTAGCATCCCACCTATCCTTAGGTTTAGGAATCTCAGTACCACCAACAATTATAGTGGGAGGTTTATAGCCAGTTTCAATAATATCCCAAACATCATAATCAACGGAACTAAGATAAATACTCATCCTAACTTTCCAATAAGCATAATCGTTCCCGTTAAACATGGGTGGCCTAGCAATAGATTGCCCCTCAGAAAAAGCATTATTTTGTAGACTCATGACTCTAGAGTTAAAAAAAAAAATTACCGGGCTCTGATACCACTTGTAGGATCTAGATTAACCCTAGAGGGGGGGTGAATAGGGTTATATCAAATTTTCTCTTTTTAAACACAGAAATATGATAGCAGAAATAAATATGCTGAAAAGTAAATCACACGCAAAATTTACCCAGCTTCGGCAACCCCTGCCTACTGCTGCATTCACAGATTTCTATTAGAATTAAACAGTATCACGCTTACAAACACTCTACTAGACTCGCAGACCCTTTTGCTCCCGCTCACAAACACTCTACTAGACTCGCACACCCTGCTCCCGCCTATAGAGTTTCGCTCACTCGCAAACACTGCTCCCGCCTATAGAGCTTTGCAAACTCGCACACCCTGCTCACTGAACTAATTCAAAATAGACAATCTGACACTACCTAAACCTAGGTGGTGATTTACCAAGATTCTTTGGTTCGTAAAATAAAAAACAGTAATTAAGAAACAATAGAAAAATAACCCTAAAAACTAATTAATATAATAAAGCCTCAAATTAAAACAAAACCCCCTTTTGATTTTAATTAGACCGGCCCACTTAAACCCGTTCCTTTCTTTGTTATCTCCAGCCCGATCCTCTTTTGTTTCGTTCGTGAGAATAATGGCGGCTTGGTTCTAATTAGGGCTTCGTTCCCTTTTGTTCCAGTTAGGGCTTCGGCTCTTTGTTCCAATTAGGGCTTCGAATTCTTCAATTAATCTGTTATACGTTGCCCTAGCTCGCTGCTTCTCTGATGGTTGACTATTGCTCGTTTTGCAGTTGCTCGATCGAGTTCGTTGCTTGTGAATTCGGTATGTACTGTCTCCTTTTGCTTTTCTAAATTGATACTTGAACTCGATACCCTTGCCTATGATGATTTTGGGTATTATATAGGATTTGATTTCCTAGAATTACGTTCGTATATGTTGATTTGAATTTGTCAAATTCTTCATCTCTGCCACTTGATGATGCTTGAATGATTGAGATCGATTCTGACTTTTTCATATGCGTATAATTTTATTTCTTGCGTCCCACGGCTTTGATGTTGACTTGTTCATATTTCTTGCTTGGTTGGTCACGGCTTTAATTCATTTTCGTGATGACCACGATGTTGATTTCTACTGCTTTGGCCTTGACTCGTTCATCTTGTAGTCTTCGACCTTTTTCTCTGGTACTTAAATTTTCAATCATGATGTTGTTTGGTTATTTGTTCATGTGATTCCCTGTTGCTCGGTTACTGATGCATTCAGTTGCTTGTTGAAGATATTGCACTGCATCACCACTGTTCTTTGCATTTGTACATATGAATGTGCTCACTGTATCATGCTTGGCTTTGTGTAGTTGATGTTGTACACTGTCTTGTGCATTGCCCCATTCACTGTTGCTGTGCAGTTGCAATGCCTTGCTTGGTCTCTGTTACATGCTTGCTGTTGCATGCTTGTGATATTCATGTTGATTTGATGATGCTGGTATTTGCTGATATATTACTTTGAATTGCATATATTTTATGTTGACATTTTCTTTGACACAGATGCTACACTTGTTCATTGTTGTTCAAGTGTACTTGTCTTCATAAAATTGTCACTGTGCTTCTGACCTTTCTGGTCTCTGATCATTGCTTGGTCATCATGGTGGCTTGAGCATTTGGTCTGTGTTGCATTGTTCCATGTGTCTTGCCTTTGACTGTTTGCATACACTTTTGGTCATGTTGTACTCATTTGCCACTGAGTTGCATTGAATAGCTGGTCTTTGTGGTTGTTTATTTGAGTCAGTGCTTCACCATACTTGTTGTTGCAGTATTCAAGTTTCTTGTACTTGTGCTACTTTCACTGTGTCACTTGAGGTCTTGCACTGTTTCATGCATGTACTCTGAGCTGTTTATGCATTTGCCACTGAGCTTGATTCATGCTTTCTGTCACTACTGCTTCGAGTCAGTTTCATGGTCACTTATGCAGTTTGAAGCTTGCCACTAACTTTGGTTCTTCGCTTGCATCGTTGTAGTTGCATTTATGTCACGTAGTTGCATACTTTGACTTGATGCTGCATATATGTTTGTTGCAGTCCCTTTTTGCTGTTGCTATCCACATTGAACTGCCTTTGATGCACTTTTGAACTTTGTTGCAACTTGGTCTTGAGTTGTTTGATCTGAACTTGACGTTGTATTCACTGGTCAGTGGTGTACATTGTGATGATTTGGCTTGTAGCACTTATGCAGTCTTCACTGTTGCTGTTTGATGCTGTCTTGATTTTGCGCATTGCCTTACTGACTCGATTCCTTTCATGTTGTGCTTGCACGCTTGCTATTTTTGGCTGCGCACACGAGTTGGCGAGGCAGTGCACACGTATACGAATGTACACGTGTGTACTGCAGCCACTCATAGTTACCTGTCCCTGATAAAAAATACTGATATGCACAGATATTGCACAGTCAAAAATGATGACGAACAATCCAAATAACTGAGGCAAACAATGTTTTCAAAATCATCGTTTCTTTCAAATTTCAAAAATATTTCTCTTTCAATTTTACTGCGTTTGAAAATATTTTTGCAGATTACTCAGATGTTGGATTCAAACCGGAATGCAGTTGAAGACAAAATACGAGTGTGAGTGATATGTAGTGAGGTGAATTGTAAATGTGAAATGTGAATTGTAATCAAAAATGTGTATGTATAGTGAGAGCATGAAATTGTACTATTTAAAATTGTAATAAATATTTGTTTGAATAAAAATTTCTGTTTGAATTCAAAATCTGTTTAACTTGTTCTGTTTGAATTTAAATTCGAATTCCGTGTAATTTAATTTTATTCAACAAATATTTATTTAAACTATGAAAAACAAAATAGTACATTACCAAATACATTTATATGAATGTATATATGTTTATTATCATCAAACAAAAATCATATAGCGCAAAGCGCATATTCAACAAACTCTTTAGTTGCAGGGACAGGTCAGGTATGGTTTTTTTGTACCTGTCTGGTATCATATTTTCCAGTGTAACTTTTGATAGTCATTTACCGCCCACGCTAGACTATTTTCTGACCCAATGTTTTATGTTTTCTCTTATCATCCTGGATACTCTTAAATGAGTAGACTAGATGATAGGTCCGGAGTCGCAGCTGCTACATGAAGACGAGCTTGGAGAAGCTATGGCGTATTGCTCTATATTTGTAGATATTTCCGTTGTTTGTTCTATGTACTCTGAAAAGATTGCAGTGGGGAATGTTGTATTTAGTTTATATGACATTTATATCGATAACTCTTGATTTAGTGGAGATGTTACTTTCATTTGTTATGGCTCAATGTATTCTATTGTATATTTTATGTATTATATTTTATCCATGCGCTGTAATAGGTTTTTTTGCTTTAAATTTCAACCCCTTAATGACCGTCCCATATCAGCCTGGCATGTTTACAGCGCTCCTTTAGGTCATTGATGTGGGGGAGGTATGTGGCGGTCGTCACATTTGATATCAGAGCTTTAGTTACGAGTTAACCAAAGCAAGTCGAGAGTATACACTAAAGGAGGGAGTGTATTTGTTAATGAAGATATTATGCTACATGGTAATATTATATAATATAATATGCACTTGAGTATCATTACATCTTTTATTGGAATGAGGCTAATCATTCTTATTCCGGATAAGAATGAATTGGAACACAAGGAATGCTCCAGGAATAACTCCACTTCAGAAGTGGAAGAGGGAGCGGGATCGAAAGCTGCTACACCCGATTTTCAAGCCATATTCGATGCAATGGTGGCTTTGCTAGTGAGGAGAGTCCAAACTACTCCTGGTGTGGCTTTAGGTTATGGTGATCCTTTGTAAGTGCCTAGGATTGACTTCACCAAGCTTTG